>OU696532.1:42849450-47849450 GCA_916048285.2 Bellardia pandia
ACAAAAAAAAATTTAAATAATACTTTTTTGTCATATACGAGAATTCGGCTTTATCTCAAAAACTACTGATTGTAGTAAATATTATGTTAGGGCAGTATGAAGGTAAAATGGTAGCTAAGTAGTGGTTTTTTATATTCACTAAGTAGGTTTAACTGTTCTTTAGTTATGTTACTCTAAATCATGTAATTACGTAATTTTTTAAATAAAATGTATATCTTGAAAACTAGAGCTAATCCAAAAAAGTGAGTTAGAGGAATTGGAGTCCTATATAAGATGTTTACATATTGACTAACAAATTTAAGGCATCATTTTTCGTGTTGGGCTGTGTTATCAATAATAGGTCATCATTTTGTTGGTAACATTTCTCGATAGCGTGATCCATTCACCGCAACCACATTTTTAACAAAATTTTCCAAAAAAAAAAAAAAAAAATGGAGAAATAACGCCTCCTGAACACATAGCATTCCATTCAGTAACACATTCAGTATGCAAAGGCTACTCCAGAATTGCTCTTGGATTCTCAGAAGCCCAAATTGCGGCAATATTATCTCAAGACGACGATTGTAGAATTTACAGATCATATGGAATTTTTGGAAGAAATTCAATACAACTGATAGAAAACAAAAATATAAAAACTTTCATATTCACCCCTATCGTAAATAAAAATTCCACATGAAATTTGTTTCCTTTTATTTTTTTAACATTGAATTTTAATACTAAAAATGTAAAAAGGGAACAAATTTCATGTAGAATTTTTATTCACGATAGGGGTGATTATATCTGTTGGGAAACAAATTTCTTATTAAAAGTCCCTTTATTTTTTAAATATTTCGATTGTGCCCCACTGTGTAGTATGAAATATTTATCTAAATGTTGGAAGTTGTTAAAAATAAAAAATTTTAAGTTTTTTTTTAGCGAACTCTACGAAATAATTTGCAATTACTCCAAAACATTGAATTGTAAACTTATTTTTTATAAACTATATCAGTTATTTTGTTTACTATAAAACTTAATACATACTACATACGCACATATATATATATATGCATTAGGTAACATTGTACATAGTTGGTGTCAAAATATTAATTTATTAAATAATATAAAAACCAGATAATACAAATGAGTTTAATAATCTTATCTTTAAATTATGCTTGTGGTTCGTATATCGTTAATATACGAGCATATGACTGATATGACCGCATTGAACTAAACAATAGTTGTATTAGAAACAAATAAACAAAGTGACTAATTTATGTAAATAAACATAAATTACTATTAAACTATTTGTTTATGTGACTTTATTCATTTTCTACAAAATGATTAACTTTTGGGTATTTACTTATAGCAAATGAAAAATAAATTTATTTGTTAATTAAAACATGCCATTTTAACTGAAATGTATAATAAGTTTTTTATTTCAAATCAGTACTCCCCAGAAGTAACTTCAAGAAGTCAATTCAGTGTAACTTTTAACTATTATTTCATTCGCCTCTCTTTTGCTTTTGATTTTTTTTTCCTTTACCCTGCCTTTACACATGAAAGTACTTGCATGCAAGTGCCGTGTACGTATTATTTACGAAAACTTATTTGAAAAACTCGACTAGCTCCGCAAGTGAAAAAATGTGAGTGTATTAGTAAAAAAGTGTGAATGTATTGACTTTTTCGAACTTGCACTTGCATGTGTAAACCCCGGGTTACAGATAATACACTCATATTGACTGTGGGATAACAAATACGTAAAAACTACAACAATAACAAAACAAAACTACATTTTACCACTGACCGCCCACAGCAAATGACAAAATAAAACTAATTTCGAAGATGTCGAAAACTTCTTTTTTGCATTCTTTTCATTTCTTTTTTCAATCTTCTAAACATCGTCTGGATGATTAAAAGACGACTGCAATGTAAATTGTTATTGTTATCTTCCAATTAACGCCTGGAAGTGAGTAAGACGTAACGTCTTTGACGATGGACGATGAAAGAAACTTCCAATGTGTGTATTACATACATATCCCAGTAAAAAAATTTGTGTGTTTTGAAGCACTTAAGAGAAAAAACGCATAATCGAGCGCTTCAATAAAAGCACTCTTTTGAAGCAGTAAATGCTTACGAATAAAATATACAGAAATATGCTTTTTAGTGCTGACAACCATAGCTGCCAGATTTGACGATTTATCGTCATTTTGACGATTTTTTGTTACAAAAATAGCAAAGTGACGATTTGACGATTTTTTCATTGAAAATGACGATTTTCAGAATTATTAAAATTTTCTATCATTTGTTTGTTTTATTAATGTTTTTGTTACCAAATTCTCTCTTTTTTGGAGACAACAACTATTTTTCTCATTTAATATAATAAATATTAAGAAGAACATGACATACGAGTATTTTAAAAACAAAACTAAATGATAGTAATGATTTCTTAATTATAATAATAATTATTGACAATTGTTAAGTTGAAGTATAATTCCAAATAATATTGAGTTAGGATAGCAGAAATTATTTATTTATCTGTAACCACAAAAAGCAATTTTAAATGCTGAATTTTATCAACTAAAGTTTTTAGAGGAAACAATTTCTGAATTTCAACAGGGAAATTCTACAAAAACTTCTCCTATTTCAACAAAACGTCGAAAGAATATTCAGCCAAATAAATTTAAATAACAAAAATACGGAATTCTTTGAAATTTATTTTTCTATTAATTACTAAGTGTTACCTCGTGAATAAAAAGGTGAATTGTTGATCTATAAATAACGAAGTTGTTTTTATTGATTCATACAAAATACAATAATTAATTTCTTAACCTAAATTACCTATAAGTAACGAAGAAACAACATTCAATGTTAATATTCACTTCTTACAATAATTCGTAGTTCTATTAAGTTTTACAATTCTCTTACGATACGTTTTACTTATTCTGATTATGGTACATTGGTGTAATCGATTACAGTGTTTACATATCTTATGGATGAATTGGATTCTATATTTGTAATTTACCCTGAATTGATAAAATATGCTAAATTTAGATATTTATTTATAAAATACTTTGTTCACACTCCTCAGTTTTAGCTGACCAGTTTTTGTTCAATTGTCTTTTGAACTTGCCATTTAATTCACACACGTCAACTTTAATTTTCGTACGTTTTGATGCAAATCAACATGCATGAAAAAAAAAACAAAAGAAAAATGAAAATTGACTAGTACCGTCTGTTTTTTCTTCTCATGCAAAAATACTTACTTGCCTTGACGATTCAGAATTTCAGAATGTGAAAGTGGACTAAGATAATATAAAAATATTACACAAGTTGTGTTTAACATTATATTTTTTAAGATTTTTTATTTAAAAATTTAAAATTTATGTATTTTGATATGTATTGTACAAGAGACTATATAAACTTGAATTTTTATGTTTTCGTTTAAATAAAAATTTCAAAATGATATTAGAAATAGTGACTTTTTATTTTCCCGATTTTTTTGACGATTTTTAAAATACGAAATGACGATTTTTTTTCTTTTTTATCGGGATTTTGACGATTTTTTCCGAAATTCATCTGGCAGCCCTGCTGACAACGAAGAAGGTTTTAAAGCGAAAAAATAAAAATTAAGTTATAACCTACAGATTTACGTATGAAAGCGAAAGTCAATTTCAAAACGAATATCGTTATTCTCAGTTACTATAAATTTTTCTTAAGCAAAAACATTCAGATAGAATTTGTTTGCGCGAAGTGTCGTAAAACACTTTATGAAAGTGCTTTATTTGTATGCTTGATTATGTTAAAAGAAGCGCTTATTGTCAGCAGAAAGTAGTCCTCCAAATCGGGAACACCTCATACAACAATCATGCATCCCATCAGCAGGTTTGAAGCGATTTGAGGTATAAATTCATACATAAAACCTTTACTGGTATTTATTTTAATTTTTATAGGTGCGATATCTTTATTTAAGTATTTGTTACTAATTTTCCGCTTTTGTTTGATTAGATTAGTCAATCTTTCTTTATATTACCAGTTTCTTGGGAATCACTATTTGATTGCTATTTATTGCCGCGAAAAATATGTACATATGTACGGGTGCATACATACTTCCATTAATGCGCTAATGCCCTAAAAATAGTCATTTAGGTCATCAACAGTATTATATTCACATAAAAAATATACAGTCGAACTTCTATAAATTGAATCACCATTATCCAGCAAAAAAACTTCTAGTTATAGAAACTTCAACTTTAGGAATAAAATCTAGAAATCTATCAAATTAAATAAACATCCACTAAATTTAGTGGTAATGCATTTTTTTTAAATTTCACTAAATGGTTAGTGGTAGTGCAATTTGATGTTGAAATTTTAATATTTGATTTTTAGTGCACTAAAAATTTTCAAAATTTAATGCAATATACCCATCTCTGCTTTGCGGTTATTCAAATGCAAATTACAGGACCTCTAATAAGAGTGTTCTGAAATTACTCATTTGTCAAATCCATAATTTCAATTAAATAAAATGCAATAAAATTTAAGAAAAAACATATATTTTCAGACAACTTGTTGTCATGCAATTGACCTAGAATACGTGTGTCTAGTATCTTCGGAAAAGTGATTAAAGTTATAGTGCAATAACTATACGTATATTAAAAATTGGAATCCTTTCGTTACATTAACAAATAAAAGAAAACAATATCCATCCTGTGTTAAACTAGTTGCTGGTTATACTAGACGTCCCATATAAAGGCACCCTATAAGGGAACTGTTGAGAAAATCTTCACATAATCCCTTACTAAATATACGACTTGCGCTCATGGTTTTTTTTTAATTTAAGAAAAGCTAATACAACAATTATAAAAAATCACAATTGTCGTAGTTTCTTAAAATTTGTCTATAAAGTCGACATATTATTATATAATTTGATTCTGTCCCATTGTGCAAGGTAAACATATTTTGGATGGCTCGCACTTTATTTAACTTGAAAAATTGTCAATATACATTTTAAAATTCGAAATTTTGTATATTTTCAAAGCCCTTTACAAAGTTTGGCTACATCTGACATCATTACAAATTATTTTTGATGTTTTCCTTTTTCTCAAAGTAAATTAAAAAAAATGTAAGTTTCTTTATATCTACTTGCAGCCTTAACACAAATCATTTTTTAACAATTATTATGTCCTTAAGCAATATAGCGCCCCAATTTACATGTTAAAAGCACTCACAACACACAACCATCACACGCAGTCATGTCCTCGCATCCACCAAATAATGGAAAAAAACCAAAAAAAAAAAAACCCATTATTCTAAGGACCATAAACAAATTGAATAATTTCTTACTTTTTTTCTTCAAGAAATTTCAAAAATGATAAACAAATAAAACATAAAGAGTATATTAATAAATGCTACATGAAACAATTTCATCTTAATAATAAAATGCATAAAATGCATAAAAAGCTGTAAAGGAAGCAAGTGTTTGTTTTTTCTAAAATTATTTGCAACACAGCAACTAACCTAAAAAAAAAATTAAGAGATGGAACAGCAGTTATGAATATTTGTGGGTCACACTTGCATGTTAATTGATCACTGATGTTAATAAATGAAGTTTTTACACGCTTTCTACATACAAACCCTGACAGCCAGGCAGAAGACACACAAACAGATCCACTTGTTGCGATCTGATCAAGTGGAGAATTTAACACCAAACTTGTCAAAGTTACAAACTCTGACAGTATAACGAAACAACAATTTAGCTACAGTCAGGAGGTAACTAACTGCTCAAAAAGGGTAGAATATGTGTAGCAAAATATAAAGGAAATTAGCATAAATCAATGAAATATTTATACAATGTTGTGTTTCCCTTTTTATGACAGGTATTTTTTCATACTTTTTTTTTCGTTTTAATTCATACCGCTTTGTGCTGCAGCAAGTGCTTACAGTCATTGAGACAGTTGATGTTTTTTTTTTTTTTGTTTTTTTTTTTAAAGAATCTTTATGTTTTTTAAATGATATTTGCATTTAAAAAATTAGCCTGAGGCGTGAAATAAAATCATTATTTGTAATTTTGTTAAAATGTTTATATAGTGAAAATTTTCAATTTTTTTTTGTCCTTATCTTAATTGCAAAGCAGTTTCCTCTAACTAAATATCGTTGTAAGGAAATTCAATGGAAATGTGGTAGTTTTAGCGTAATCGAAGTGTTTGTCTCTTTGAATTATATTATTTCATAATACATCATTCAGTTGCCTGGTAGCATTATTAGAGCAAATTCCAAAAGTACCATTGGGAAATAAAACACTCAAACTTGGTATTTATTTCATGTTTTCATGTGCATAATTATATGATTCATGTTTCATTATTACAAAGTATTCGAAAAGTGCCATCAGAATAAAAATAGTACTATAACGTTTCCATTGTTGATACTGAACCCCTTTAAATTCATTATTATGAAAAATGAAAAAAAGTACTGTTGTAGTTTTTTCTTTGGCCAGAGTGATGAATTTAAGATTGTTATTTTTTAAGCTAGAATGGCCTAAATTTGTTTAATGTAAATAAAAATCCAATTTTTTAATTACAATATTTTTCCCGACGTTTCGTCGATTGTTTGTCGACTTTTTCAAGGGATTAGAAAAAATGTAAAAGTACACGCACAGAAAAAACAAGGTTGGACAACTACACTGTGTTTTTTGGTAAGAATATATTTTTGTGGTACACAAATAATTCTTATTTTAATTTTGATTTTTTTTTTGTACTTTTGTTTATTTATCGTATCCTCATTAAAAATGAACTAACAATAAGGGCTGTTTTCTCATTAGGCGATTATCTTTTTTCCCAACGAAAAACTGCCGATTAAAAAAATTTGGTTTTCTCAATGTCTCATTTGCTTCTATTCTGTCGCAAAACTAACCAGCCCTCATCTGCCGATTATTTATTTGTTGTGCAGATAAATTCAATCAGCTGACTGCTGTTCATATTTTTTATGTGGCAATACCTTGAGTTTTTGTAAAAAAAATTAAATAGATTGTAGAAAAAATCTTTAATAGAGGAATAAACATTAATTTGATTTAGGATGAACTCAAAGAACATGAATTCCCAGTGAATGTTGAAAGAGTTTATCATGCCAGACCTAACTACCTGGCAGACATGGATATTATTTATTTTTTAAAATATTTGTTTTTTTTTATTTTATTTTTTTGTTATTTTTTCACATTTGGAAAACAGCTGATTTAATTTTCACATACATTTTGAGAGGTATTGCCAGATGAAAATAATGTTTTTGTCGGTATATTGAGAAAACCAAAATTGTTAACGGACATATTATCAGTCTAATAAATTTATGTCGACATTTAGTAACAGGCAGTTTGTCGACACATTGAGAAAACGGGCCTAAGTATATCAAATTTTATATCTATAAAATTTTAAGTATTATTCTAGCCAATGCCAACTTTATTAAGTTGGCATTCTTCCTTCTTGGCTTCGGCTCAGATCCGCTGCATCCCTTCTTCTTAGCCGAAAATAGCCACTATTATTTAATATATTGCGGGCAAATGGGTTTGGGTGTACTTCAAGCTTTTTTAAGTGTTTTTCTGCATTTTTTTTTTGGATTTCAGTTTTTACCAAAGGCACTTTTAGATCTTTATGGATATTCGAATTTGTTATATACCAGGCAGCAATTGTGATCATTCGTAGCAATTTGTTTTGGCGTCTTTGAATTCTGTCTACATTTTAAGCTGAGACTGTTCTCCATAGCTGTATTCCATAACACCATATAGGTTTTATGATTGAGTTTAAAATAAGATTTTGCAATATAAACTTAGCTTTTCTGTCAATGAGCCAGTTAATTTGGATCAATTTCATTTGAGTCAACTTTGCATCTATATGGGATTTCCATGTAAGGTAAAAAGTTACACTCATTTAAAAAAAAACCCTGTATGACCAAAATTGACCAAAATGTTAAAATTTGACCCCCTCTAACTTCGACACTTCTGGACTGATGGAGCTGAAAATTTGTCTCTGGCCTACTCTCCAATAGTACTAACCTTGGTGCAAATCGGAAGACATCGATTTTTAAAATTTGGCCACTTGACGTGAAATTCACCATATATAAAAATTTAACGCAAATTCTTGCTTCACGCACAAACATGTCATCTATCCTTTCTATTGATAAGTTAAGAAATTAAAAATATTTGAAAAGCACCATTATAAATGTATAAATTTTCCGTTCTTTTTTATAACAAACTTGGATTTTCTGATTTTGGCTAAAACACACAAAAGACTAAAATGATGCCTAAGAAAAATGTTTACTTAAGTACTTTATTGCAATATAACCGTGAGTTAGTGTAGGGTATTAACATATTTTTCCTCATTTCTTCTTTTGCATAATTAGCACATAAAAATAAATTGGTTTTTAAGTACGAAACTGTTCATCAAACACATTTTTTAATGAATATCATCACAACTTTTTTCTCAAAAAAAAAAAAAAAAAAAAAAAAAAAAAACTTTTTAATGAAATGAGTTGAATAAAACCCAAAACAATTTTGTGGTGGCCAGTAAATTTGTTTGTTAATCAAAAAAATTTGTTAAGAGTGGCGCAAGAATTAAGTTGTTTGACAAAAATTATAATAATTGTAAAAACATATATGTAATTAAGAGTATTTCAAATAAAATCGTATCAAACTCAAATACTTTTTAAATCAAAAATTTAATTATTTTAAAGATTTATTGCCTGCAAATTAATCTGCCAACAATAAAGTAAAACTGTCGCTGAATGTTGCTGATTTTCCAACAACCAGATGTTAAAATATCAGCCTTCCTGTAGCATTGTTTCAACTAAACAGGCATTAAATCACCTCTCCATGGGTGTATAATAAAGCTATTGTTACTGTACCCAACAAAGGGAAATTTATTTAAGGTTACATGGACACTGACCATACAAAAATTTCCAACACTTGAGTTGCTATTTGCCTTTCATTGTATGAAATGATATGATTGTTATTCATTAGGAAAACGTGCTGTTAGTTGGGAAATGTTGCCTTGACATTATTTACAAATTATTTTAAAATGAAATTCAAATATTTGCTGAATGACTGTATGCCAGCGTGCTGAAGAAATCCTGCTGTTTAAAGATTTTGTTAAACACTAGTATGGTAAGAAGATCGTAAGTATTGCAAAAAAGGAAGTGAGATTTTGCACAATGGCTTTAGAGAAAATCCTTGAATTTCGTTTTATATGCATATGAGATGTTGTAAAATAATAAAAATTAGACAACTCATTAGTATATTTGTAAAGATTAACTAATGAGAAATTGCCTCCTAAAGTTTAACACCTCATAAAATTGGATTTTATTAAGGACAGTTTTATAATTAGAAAGTAAAATCATTATCATAGTGTTTGTCATATTAGAAATACAACAGAAACTTTATATAAAAAAAGATATGAACGTAGTTGTATTTATATAAGTCACAAGTGATGTTGTAGTGTCGTAGGAGTTGTACATCGTCTGAATTCACAATAGTTGTACAAATGTTGTTAATAATTTCTATATAAATACAACATTTACGTAATTTTTTCATATGTTTTTCGAAAGTTTATGTGTTGCCAAAACAACAGATATGTATTTCAAGAAGATAAAATTAATGAAACACAAATTTAAATATTGGAGATTATAGTATTTAATTTATGAAAAACAATCATTCATTTCATCTTACTTCACTCAATCTTTAGAATGTCTGCATTATGTTTTTCACGCAATGAAGAAATTATTTAGTTTTTCTCACTTGTATTATTAATATTATTTGTTGACTTTTGTATATTTGTTTTGATATTTAACTCTTGATATTTTGAAGGCTTGACAACATAAACATACGACTTTGCTCTAAATTGTGTTCACAATCAGATAATTGTATCATACAATATACAGCATACAACATCACTTGTGAATTGAACAAATGTAAATTAATTAAAATAAAATATACTGATAAAAATAAATATAGTAACAATAAAAAAAATACATGTGAACAATCTCATATATTCCATACTTGATGCTTTTTATTAAAAGATTCGACTTCCGACTTCGTTAAGATTATCCAACATTTGAAGTAGTAATATTTGAAATTTCATTAATTTAAATTATTGCCCAAAAATTGAGACTATATTTGTCTAAAACTCGACACCAATAGTAAGAAATACAGAAAATATAAATAATTTCAAAAATTCGTTTTCAATAAAAACAAGTAAGAAAGTATAGTCGGTCAAGCCCGACCATATAATAGCCTACACCCAGTATATGTATAAAACAGTTTTTCAGAAATGTGCGCTATATGGGAGATTTGACCTATTATGGACCGACCATCCAAACATTTAGTGTCATGATTTCTGTGAATATAAATATTGTGTATGTTACACGTTATCTCGATATAAATACTTTTAAAAGATTTATGGAGGTTAAAGTGATTTTCGGAAATGGGCCTTATATGGGAGCTACGACTAATTATGGACCGATCACAATAAAATTGTACCGCATTGTTTGTATGCATATAGGATATATTTGTGTTAAATATTATTTCGATTTCAACATTTTTGAGTGAGTTATGCTCTTTAAAGTGATTTTCGGAAGTGGGCCTTATATGGGAGCTACGAGCAATTATGGACCGATCTGCACAAAATTCTTAGATATGATTTGGCTTCATTTACCATTCATTTGTGATGAACTTTGTTTGGTTTCTTGCGTAATTCAAACATTTATGATCTTTAAACCCTAATTTCGGGAGTACATGTGTATGGGGGCCAGGTGAAATAATGGACCGATTTCTACCAGTTTCTATCCCATTCATCCTTGGTCCGAAGAAATATCATGTGCCAAATTTTATCGAAATATCTTCAAAATTGCGACCTGTACTCTGCGCACAAGCTTTACATGGCCAGCCAGCCAGCCAGACGGACGGACGGACGGACATTGTTAAATCGACTCAGAAAGTGATTCTGAGTCGAACGGTATACTTTAAGGTAGGTGTTGGACCAATATTTCTGGGCGTTACAAACATATGCAGAAATCCAATATACTATCCCCAGTATAAAAAATACATACATATATACATGTCTTATTTTTCAAATTAGACATTGTCTTATTTTGAGCCATAACAACTCAAAATCCTTGTTTTTAAAGTGTAAAACTACATATACAAATTCTGACATAAATTTTAAACATATTTTTGATATTGTGTTTCCAACTAACACTTGGCATAGAATAAGGACATTTTCAATAATCTTTCAGTTCAAATCAATTTACTGCTGTATTATATTATGATATGATAGGTATTGAACTAATTTTGCGTATATATGCTTTTGGCGAAAATATTGTTTCGGATCATTTTGGTTCCTATAACATAAAATGGCTAAATAACATAGTTTTTCACTTCCTCATCACCTCACCTAGTGAAATATTGTTTAGAGGAATCATTACTTTCCTCCAGTAAATATGTCATATTTCGCTTTTTTTTAATAACAAATCTCTTTTGTAAAATTGTCTGAATATAGTTTTTACAGATTGAGTAATAATATTCGGTTTACATTGTTTTAAATAGGAGCAGAAGTGTAAAATCATGACACATACTGAGCCAATTATTGCCAAAAATTGCGTTTATCATCGAAATCCTTAAAGTTTAAATCGCTTGTACGTTTACATTATGAGACATATAAACCCAATTCTAATTGAATTATATTCTGGTGTATATTCATTATAAACTCCTTGAGAATATTTGTTAGTTTCTAGAATTTTTTTTTTAGAAAAAATTTCAAAAAACTTGAAATTGTTGGCTGTAAAATGATATAAACAATTTCATATTTTTGGCAGCAGCTGGGAACGGGAAAATTTTAACAATCATGTGTATTAGAGTTTTTATGAATTTTAGAATGGTGAAACTTGTCTTAAATATTTGTTCGGTGAAATATTTGTTACTGCGAGTTTTTTGCAACACGATTCACATATTTCGAAAGATTTTCTGGAAAATCAGAGCTGCCATATGTACACAAATGCGCTTATTCATAAAACCTACAACAGGTTTATAAAAGGTTTGTAAAGAAAATTTTGTATGGAAATTTGCTTTATAAACCTGTTGTAAGTTTTTATGAATAAGGGGGAAAATCTCTTGCTGATGGCCATTGAAATACATAAGGCATTATTATTTGTATGAAAAACTGAAAACTGACAACTCAGTTCATTTTTGTCCAGGCAAAATATAAAATTAAACCAATTCAAGCTGAGAGTTATTCGTAAAAAATATTTTCTCTCTCTTAAAAAGAGAGACGTCAAACTTCATAGGAAACAAACTTTGTCCGAACAAAATATTTGTATTTAATGAATGGGTGAATTCACCTTTACATTACAAAATATTTTAAACTGAGTAGGTTGATTTTTCATGCATTTTCGTAAGGATTGGAAATATCTTGAATATCTCGAAAGTTCTCAAAAAAATTATTATTAAATAATCTGGTAAAATAACAATTCGGTATAGAATATAATTGCGTTTAAGTAAAAGTAAAATTTATTATTTAATAAAAAAAAAATTACGGCAACTCTTTACATTATTTGACTCTAACTTTTAGAGTTTGAATATGAAAGCAAGCAAGAATAATAAAATAAAGATTACGCCATGCGCATGATTTCCCGTTATGTGACGTAGTATGGCCATTTTAAGGGTTACCAATAATGTTTCATGTGTTAGAATTAAAATTTCTTGCGAAAAATTTATGTTTTATGTGATAGTTGGCAACCTTGCAATTGAAGTCTCTGAGAGTTCTAAAATAAAATCTCTGTAAAAAAGAAAAACAAACAAAAACAAAACAACACAAAATATAAACATGAAGAGTGCAGTGAGCAACATGAGTAAAAAAAACAAGTGAGAAAAAATTAGCCAATAGAAACACAGAATGTGTGACGTCACAGGGCCTAAATGCGCAGAAAATTTTAAAATTTTACGCGCGTTGGCGTAATCTTTATTTTATCATTCTTGAAAGCAAGTGTCTCAATAATGTGATCAGCATTCATCGTAATTCTCAAATAAAAAATGTGTACCCTAATGTTGATCCATCTTAAATTATTGTAAAACTAAAGGTGACAATTATTATCTTAAAGGGATGCGTAAAATGCATTTCCCCTCCCCACCATCAAAAAAAAATTATTATCTTGAAAAGTTTAATTTTAGCTTTTGCCCAACGGAATCAATTAAGCACTTCAATTAGTTAACATCAGTGCTCGGCTCACATTTGCCCCAGGAGCAAACTTGATCGGTTATATATGATATAAAAAATTAATTAACTTCACAAAGAACATTTTTCCTGGGATATAATTATCCTTAGAAAAACATCATGGTTTTTCAGTGTATAAATTTTAGAAGCCAATTGAAATTATAATGCACATATTCATAATTATACATTATTTAATACAAACTGATCTTGAAAACATTTCTTCAATTCTGACAAACACAATGAAGGCCAGAAAAGAAATTCACCCCTATCGTGAATAAAAATTACACATGAAATTTGTTCCCTTTTATTTTTTTAACACTGAATTTTAATAGGAAAAATGTGAAAAGGGAACAAATTTCATGTGGAATTTTTATTCACGATAGGGGTGATTTATTCTTTAAAACAACTCCCAATATGACATCCCCACTTGGTTTTAATTTCCAAAAAATTCTATGGTAAGCAGTCATCCTCTGTAAAGTAAAACAAAAACCTTTAGGTGTTATTTTTAGGAGGCAGTAAATCGTTAACAGTTCTTTTTATCTACTAATTGTTCAACTACCTTTCAGAGTTTTTTCATGGATTTCTATGGATTTCCCTGTAACAAATACTACAAGTGTCCTTAAAACAGTCATTCCACTGAGCCCGACAAACAGCAGGCTAAGAGAAAATGATTATAAAAAAATCATGCTGTCAGTCGGTCATTCAATAAAAATTTGAATTTCAGTTAAAAGTCTTACATACAAAATAAATCTGGGTAATAGTATGAGCTAGTGTTAAACTAACAGCAGTTAGTCTTGGGTAATGGCTATAGCTAGATACAAGAACAGTGTTTGGAACTAATATCAAGCTGGTGAGAGTTATATTCAATGACAAAAATAACACAAAGAATCGAAATATTCAAGTGTTCAATTTTTGCCATGGTTTAAGGCCACGTAACTGTATTGAACTTTTATTGTAAATACTAAAACCACCCATTGAGAATTGAGTCATTTAACGCTTGTTATGTCAAGAGTGTAATGAACAAAACTAAATTTATGAAAATTCATGTAATCCTTTAAGCAAATAAAAAAAACTACGCACCAGATATTTAACATCTGTGTTAGTTTTTAATTTCCTTTTAAAAGAATTTCATTCACTTCAACATTTCTTTTCAAGTTTTTTTTTTGTTTTTTGCTCAATTAAAAGAAAAATTTTAATTATTTACTTTACCTTTAACTTCACTTTCAATACGAATTTGATAAAATAAGCAACTTGTTTTTTTTTATTACTAGATGTTTTTTGACTTTATTTAGATCTTTCTTTGCCGCCTTTAATAATTTCTGAAATATTAATGCCATTTTTTCTGGCTGCTTTTAAAAACTAAAATTTCTCCTTGCAAAATGTGTTCATTAAAACAATTTTGGAATTTCTTTAAGTTGTCTTATATAAACAAATAATTTGTTCATCTCTTCAGCCATATCGTGTGTATTTATAAGTTTTTCTTGATGGTTTAGCTCTACTTTTTGGGCCAACATCGAATGAATTTACTGGTTAACAAATTTTGTGTTTGTTGGTTTTATATTGTAAGTTAAATTACTTTTACGTTGGCATAATCCTGTTTTATTGAGGTAATAAAATTATGGTGTTCTCTTTTTTTGTAAGTTTTTAATTAAAATTGGTTTTGTTGAAACTGAAACACATTAAGACAGAGTACAAAGTAAATATAGAAAATACTCAATTAGTAGAATTGAACTCATGAAAAGCAATGTAGATATACATATAATTTCCTGGCATAAAATTTACTCTGAAAAAAAAACCGGTGTCTTCACAAGCCTCATGTATTATTGAGGGACTATGATTCATTTTGAGGATATTACTCATTGAAGTGCAATGTAGGATATATAAGAAATATAAATTTTATAATAAGGCTGGGTTTTTCTTTTGGACATAACTAACTTTTGGCAATACCTTGGTCAGTAATCTAATATACTTTAGCGCTGCTTATTTTTCAACCATTTCAAGTATTGTATTCAGAAAAATTTTAAGGAATGGTTTTGTAAGCGAACAAATATTTAAATTCAACCAGATAAAAATTTTAACCTCAAATGCGCATTTGTTTTTTAATACATATTCATGTTTCATGCATTTCAATCAGACAATGTTTTTAACTTAAGTTACTAAAATTTTAATTTCAGTTACTAAAATTGTACCTTTAAGCCTCAGTTATCCGACTGTAACGGAATGTTGTGTAATGACGTAAAAATGTAAGGAAATTCTATTTCTTACAGATTCATACATTACGGTGTTGCGTTACTTTACATCTCCATAACCCATTACTTTACACATAACAATATCCATCAGCTGTTTCTTACTGTTGCAGTTACATTCCATTACAGTCGGCTAACTGAGGCTTTAGACCTTATCAAACATTTCTATGAAGTATCATACAAATCTGGTAATAAATACAAAATAATTTGACAGCATTTAATGAAAAATCCAAACAATTAAACATTTAACACGGCTTACAACTGGTTTAACATTTTTCGATTTCCATAAAATATTCAGTATGAATTCCCTATCAACCAAATTATTATCAAAATTCAAATTTATCCCAAAATTGTTTTAGTTCCTCACAGGTGGGATAAAATTATGATAGATTTTGCAAATACTGTAAAATCTTACTTTTGATTCCGAAGGTGAAATGGTTCTTGTTTAGGGTCTATAATTTATTTTATTATATTAAAGACACATTGACCAAATTATTGGAAAAGTTAAAGGTTTCGCCAAAATATTTTATGTTAAAATCGCTGATAGAGCTCGATGTATCGACCTAATTATGTGTGTTAGTTTTTTTTAATAAAATCCTATAGAAAAACTTTTAACTTTTAATAACTTTGTTATCTTATATTCAAACAAATTGTTTGTTACCAGCTGGCAGGCAACATGTGATTGTCGAAAAGTATTTCAGCAGTTTTAATTAATATTAGAGAAAATTTCTTATTATTTTGGCTTGAGTTCATTTTAGTTTTTAATAAATCAAAGAATACCATTGTAAAGTCATATTTTCTAGACAATTAGCACATTGGAATGCATTTTCTACCCTGCCAAGGGAGTCATCAGCAATGGCTGTTGTCCAAGATCTACTTTAACTCACCATTATTAAGAAATAGACTTCGGGAATTAATCATGTTTCTTTTTTACATGTTATGAGTTAAAATGAAATTTACATGCGTTTACAATGTGTGTGTATTTTTCTTTATTATTATTATTTCAAATTTTGTATTACTAGAAATTTGTTGTGAAGCTCTCTATAGACGGTTGTCAGATCTTACAACATTGTCCGAAAAATGTTCAGAAAATGTCTAAAATCTTCGAACGTTGTAAGAAAAAGCATTGACAATTTACCTTTTGCTAACAATTGTTTAATGTCAGTACATTGCTAGCACATTGCTAGATCTGACAATATTGTATGATCTGACTACTGACTGTACATACCTTTACTTTTATTGTTGTCATTTCTCCTTTATGGAAGATTCTGTTTTTTTTTGTAACTATGAAACACCGGAGATGGGATGACAACTTTTTTTACACCGTGCCTTGTGTGTTTTTGTTAATTTTTAGAGACTACAGTTTTTCTTAAGAAAAATTGTTGAACTTTATATTTATTATTAGAGCAAATTTCTTATTATTTCGGCTAGAGTTCATTTTAGTTTTTAATTATTCAAATAATACTTTTGTAAAGTTAAATTTTCTAGACAATTGGCACATTGAAATGCATTTTCTAGCCTGCCAAGTTGTAATTAATATAAATTTATTCCTTTAAGACATTCCTTTTTTTAATGCAAATTAAACATTTTTTTAATTTATTAATTGTAGTGACATTAAACTCTTGTTTGTACTGCACTCTACATAGTAGTTATTTTACACACCAAAAGTTAAAAGACCCTAGGGTTCTTTTCCTTGCCTTAAAGCCCTAAAAGCTCGTGCTGTAACTTTTTGGTGCCTGGACAAGGTGACGATTTTAACGACGAATACAATCGGGTATGAACCTCATTTTTCAGTGGATGGCGTAGATTTCGGGTGGCCAAGAATAATTCAATTCGATTCGTTATCGGATGAGTCAAGATTACTAAAAAAAGATGAGAGTACTGGGAGGCTGTATATCAGAAAACTGAACATATTGCTAACCAGACACTTCTGATGGCATGTTACTCCAAAAATTAACATTATTTGAATATCCTCTTCCTCCTCACATCCAGTTAGAGTTTCTAAGTTACACCAGCCATATCTAGGGCATCATCACATCTGACGTCGATCAATAAACCCTGCCAAACGTTCAAAAAACCTTGTATCAAATGTCGGTCACGAAATCCATTAATGGCTGTAGATGTTAAGTGCTTAATGAATATCATCCAGGTATTTCGGATAGTAAGCGGCAATAACCCAAGTAAATTTACTGAACAATGGTAAATTACACAGCCGGTTGTTGCAGTATTCTTAACTGTTACCCTGCATGAATTGTTTCCCGCAGGGTCAAGATGTCTCTAGCTCCTATTACTACCTTATTCTATTAGCGGAGATTACAATAATAAAATTCTTCTGATATATTTTGGGGAAGAACTTTCGTCGTAACTATTGTATTCCCCTTGTTTTTTTTTCTTAATTCCATTAAAGAAATGTTTTGCTGACAAAACTTGAACTTGAGTAAAAATTGCTTTGCAAAAGCCTGTATACTTTGATTGATGCAATATTTTTTAGGACTGTCACCTTAAACAGTCAACACATGTTTATTACAAAACAAGTAAGAAAGTATAAACGGTTAAGCCCGACCATATACTACCCTACAGTATTTGTGTGAGACCGATCATCTAAACATTTAGTGGCTTGACTTCTGAACACATAAGTACTTTGAGTGTTAAATCTTATCTCCATATAAACTTTTAAGAGATATACTTGTTAAAGTGATTTTCGAAAGGGTCTTGGGAGCCTTGACTAATTATGGACCGATACGTGCATAAATCATTCATTTATAATCTATACACCTTATTTCGGGTGGACATTTGTATGTGAGCTAGGTAAAATAATAGATCAATTTCAATTCTAACCGTCCATTTCCTTAAAAATAGTACTATGTACCAAATTTTATCAATATATCTTTTATCTTCGGTGATAACTTCTCTCGATTTATATCGAGTTTTCTCAGAAATCGCACTATACGAGTTTTTATAGATGGGATCTCATCAAATGAGTTCAAGATTAATTCAGGGTTCCCCAAGGCTCCGTTCTTTCTCCTACTTTATTTCTCATCTTTATAAATGACCTCCTATGTCAAACTTCCAATCCTATCTATTCGTTTGCAGAAGATAGCAACATTTGCCATTTATACTCATTTAACCATAGACAAAACCCTTTGGTGATTGGGGAAAGGAGACAAAACATGAATGATACGCTGAGCCGAATTCTTAAGATAATCTCAGAATGGGGCTGTGTGAACAGAGTCGATTGTAACGCACGTAAGACTCAATGTTGTATGTTAAAACATAAACGCACGACAGATCATGTTGCTTCATGTCAGACGCTCTTGATGTTCTGAGCATGAGAATACTGTGTGATGTCCGCTGGACCAAACACATTTTGCAAGTGTCAAAAGAAGTGTTTTGGTTTTATAAAACGGTGTAAGAAATACTTCACTCCATCTGATCTCCTCACTATTTACACCACCTATATTCGACCGAAAATGGAATACAACTCTCATGTATGGGCCGGTGCTTCAAAGTCTTTTTTGGAGTTACTCGATCGCGTACAGGAGAGGGCGAAGATGCTTATCGGTGACAGTAGGGTATCCAACTATATTCATTCACTGGAGCATCGCCGCAATGTGGGTTGTGTTTCACTGTTCTATCGATAGTATAATGGAATGTGTTCTACTGAAATTAGGGAACTTGTTCCTGAAACGCTCAGTTTTTTGCGTAATACACGTTCTTCAGTAAGGGCTCTTCCATTCATGGTCAACTGGATAATGGATCGCACAACACACTACAGGGAAAATTCGTTCTTTAGCCGTACTGTCCGTATGTGTAATAAACTACCAGCAGTAGTATTCCCTGCCACTTTCAATAAAGGAAAATTCAAATCAAATGTTCACAAATGCTACTCCCTCTATCCTCCCTCCCATAAGTAGGGGTCGTCCCCTGAGTGCTGGTCCAAGCAAAAAAAAATTGTGACCTACACTTTGCGCACAACCTAGACAGTCAGCCAGCCAGACGGACGGATATTGTTAAATCGACTCTGATCGATTGGTATACTTTGAGGTGTGTATTGGACTCATATTTATGGGCGTTACAAATATCAGCACAAATTCAATACGTGTAGGTATCCAAATTGTGTAGGGTATAACAACATAAAATATGACTGTAACAAAGACATAAATTAAACAAATAAAAAAACATTGCCTGAATTGTTATAATGTGATGTGATGAGTTTTTGTGACTGATATCTATCATCACCTCAAACCACAATAAACATCAATTTAATAGAGGCGTCACTTTGGCCAAACACATATTTGAACATTGACGGTTTAAAACTGTCAAGAAATAATTTAAGAAAAATTCATTGTTAAACTTGTCATTGCTACTGTTTAGCAATTCTTAAGAATCTTGTGCATGTCAATTTTCAAAGAAACATTTTCAAGCAAAAAAAAAACATTATTTTACGCTTGTTGTTATGATTTATGACTGAAATGTCATAAAATTCTGAACGATAAAAAAAAACTCTGATTGTCGCATTGATTTCTAAAGTTGTTGGTTAGTTGGTTTTTTTTTTTTTTGCTTAAAATTTCTCAAGAAAAAAAAGAGTTAGTTGAATTTGCTAAGGACCTAGTGGTTTGCTGCTGGCAAGTTTGTATGAAAGGTTGTGATTTTAAAATATGATTTGACAAAAATCTAAAGAAATAACAATTATTCTTAAAGATTAATTGCATACATATAAACATGTACATGTATATTTTTAACCAAAATTTATGAATTGTTTTTTAAGTGGAAAATGCCGACAAAAAATTATGACAGCAAAATGTTATTGTTGTTTGCTATTGAAAGGTGTCAATCTTTTATTTTAGGGTTTTGCTTTTTTTTTGAGATATGAAATTCCAAGGTTAAAATAAGAATTATGTATTATAGTATGTAATTTTCGTTTCTTGTTAATTATTATCGAATTGACACGTGATTTATTTAAATGTGTAAGAAATAAGGTACTATTTATAAAGCGATGGCAAAACAAAACACAATTACAACGGCTAACTATTTATCATGAAATTGACAGAATTTAAAGAATCGACTAGCTAATTTATTAATTTTTAGCATGATTTGGCAAAGTAAATTTCTATATTCCCATTCTCTAAAAAACTCTTAGAAAATAATTGTGTCTTATAGTTTGAAGACTAGGAGCTGGGAGTGTTTATGAGATTTTGCATAGGACACACATGCTCTAAAATATATAGCTAGCCAAGTAACCAGTTAGGCAGTTAGTAAGGTAACTGACTCTATGCAATCGGCGTGGGATTGTCATGCATTGAATACATTGGACCAGCTAGCAGACATATTGCTGTTCCTTAAATTACAGAAAAGAAACACTGAAACTACAATTGCTGCTTGTAGTATCAATTGTATTTCACAGCTGTTGCCACAAATGGATTTAGTGTTTTGGCAACAGTCTATAATTACCTCTCTTTTCTGTATAATTAAAGGACAACGAGGTGGCAACTTTGTGGCTATTATTAAAATGACTATTCTTAAGAATTATTGTTAAGTTTTTTCTTCACCGTTTTTTTTTTTTTTTATTTATTTGTTGTCATTATTAAAGGGTCACAGTATGCCGCAGTTATAAATTTTTGTTTTGAGATATGCAACAAGTATTCTTTGTCATACATCCATCCAGCCAACAACCATTCGACCAACCATAATAAATAAGTTCGTCAAGTCATGCCCAATTTGCATGTGTTCGTTATGCTTGTAAGATATTTCAGTATTGTGTTCCTACTTTTAAAATTGTTTTTTAACAAGACTCATTTCGATTACGTTACAAAAACAAAAAACAAAAAAATTAAACTTGAAAAATAAATGTATCTACGTTTAACTAGAGGATCGCGGAACTGCTTTAATAAGTACGGCGGCATTGCTCGTATAATGTCACTACAAAACATTAAATTATAAAATTTTTTGTTATGATTGGCAGCTGAACGCGTGGATAGTTGCAAAATATTTATTTAGTTTTTTTTTTGCTAAAACATTAAAATATAATGAGATATAAAATTCAAAAGAGTTCAACATACATCTATAATCATAAGAGAATGTACCTAGCAGTGTTTATGGCCACTGTAAAAACAAAGTTGCATAAGGTTGTTTTTTTCGTATAATAATCGATATAATGGAACTTAATCAAAGTATGTTTTGAGGCTTTGGTATTATTTTTTGAACTCAATAAATTTAAGTAATAATTATTACAGTGGTATGTCGAAGCTGAACAGTAGAAAATTACTTTTCAATTATTCCCCGAAATATTATGTATGTATATTGATTCATTGTATATATGTAATCATATTGAAAGACAATATGGAAAACTTAGAGTAGCCAAAAGTAGTATACAAAAAGGGGTTTCAATGCACTTCTAAACCTACAATCTCCAAATCTAGCAGGAAAAAAGAAATAGCAAACATTTCTGCAATCCATCCACGGTGCGTCCCGTAGTAGAGTGGAATTACTTTTGGACACTCTAAGGTACTGGATTTAGAAGTTACGGGGTGGAGGGTTGACTATCCCGGAATAAGAGATATGAGAGAACGTGATAATGTTGTTGATGTATTAGCCGAACAATATCTGGCTATTCCGGTATGTAGAATTGGCTTTCTTGGGAATGTCGTCTGGAACTGCCTTCAAACGACTTACGACATACCACCTTCACGAGGAGATTAAGGTTCTGCCGTTAAAAGAACACAACATCATGTTCAAGCAATAGTTCGTTCAGGAATGTCACCGGATGACACACACTAACTTTGACATTGCACAGTTGGAGGTTCTCCCAATACATGTCAGACCGGTCCTGCGTATATAAGAGAAGAACACACAGATGTAGCTATATGTCTACATGGTCCTCATTGCACACTACACATTTTTAACTGTCCACCCAGCCCTATTTAATAATGTCCAGAGGATTTATACACTCATTCTGTTGAAGTATCACCTCTTGATTAAATATTGTAAATTGTTTGAGCTGATACAACACTAGTATACTGACGGATTCAAAGGTGTTGAATATTGTTATATTGAAACGGCTTCCGGCTCTAAGTAAAGTGGTAAGGGATACACATCTACTCTGATAGACAAACTGCCATTATGGCCATACTGAAGTAATTACAATAAATTGCTTAAAAACAGTGTCAATTGCTCTTTAGAAAACACTTAAATCTAGAAGACTTAGGGTTCTCTTGATTTGGAGGGTTTCTCCAACGTTGTATATTATGAACTACAATGTATTATGAGCATCGGTAACTATGACGGGCCAACAGGTCCAAAACTCTCTTTAACAAACATTATTCTCTATTGAACTTTGCCTTGGAGAAATACTGATGATATCATTAAATGTTGTATGTTGGTTTAGCATTCTAAGTTACAATTAAAAATTGTAATAGAGATTTTCATGTTTATCATCAAATCTATCGGTCAAAACTGTAATATCTAGTAAAATTAACTTTAATATTGCAAAACATATATACTTAGTTATAGGTACAATAAAAACATTATCAGCCCAATCATGAATGAAAATTCCGCGGTAGTTTTTTCCTTATCCCATTTTACCTATTCAAATTCAATGTTAAAAAAATAAAAAGGGAAAAAACTCCCGCGGATTTTTTATTCATGATTGGGCTGTATATAAATGACTTGTTATAAAATTCTCAGAAAAATTTCTTATTATTGTTTATTTCACCTTTTCTTATTTAAGATTTTGGTAATTATTAAACCTTTAGGTCTTTTTTATAAAATATTTAAATTTTTATTTCAAAATTAATTGAAAGAATTAATATTAACTATAAGTGACAAGTAGAGTTTTTTCCTGCAGTTTTTCGCTTCCCGGGAAAGCGGGAAATTTTTTTTAATTTCCCGGGATCCCGCTCCATAGAAAAAATAAAACGTAAATTCTTCTTTATTTATTTTTTTTTTTTTTTTTTTATAGACAAGTTAATCTTTTTTATTGTATCTTCATTTTAAATGAACTAACAATAGGTATTCAAATCTTAAAACTAAAGTTAATTAAGATAAGTCCAGCCAATGCTAGGCAAAATCTAGTTTTCAAATTCGATAGGATATAATGAGCAACTTGTATTTATTCATCTGAGAGCGGTGGTGTCCCTCCTTCTCAAACGGCTATGACCGGGATGTTGTAAGATGTCTCGAGCGAGGGGATTTGGATGAGTTTCCAGCTTACCCAAATAAAGGGCCACGTGTTTAGTTATTTCCCATTTGACAAGTGGAACATCAAGATCGTTGTGTATGTTGTTGTTTTTAATATACCAAGGAGCAGTAGTTATCATTCGTAGAATTTTGTTTTGACGGCGTTGAATTTTCTCAATATTGGAGTTGGAGGCAGTGCCCCATAACTGGATACCATAGCACCAAATTGGCTTTAAGATTGAGTTGTAGAGTAGAAGCTTACAATCGAGCCGAAGGACGGAGTTTCTGCCGATGAGCCAATGAATTTGGGCTGCTTTCAGTTTCAATTGAGTCAGCTTAGCATCTATATGTGGTTTCCATGTGAGGCGACGGTCCAGATGAATACCAAGATATTTCACGTGTGAGTTTTGAGGCACTATATGGTCATTAATACGAATAGGGGGACATGATTCCCTACGTAGAGTAAATGTTACGTGGGTGCATTTCTGTTCATTTATTTTTATTCCCCATTGTCTTGCCCATTTCTCCACTTGCGTTACGTGGTGCTGTAATTGAATCGAGGCATCTTTTGGATCTTTGTGAGTACTGAGAAATGCCGTATCATCAGCAAATGTTGACGTGTGAATTTCATTGTTTGTTGGCATGTCTGCTGTGTACAGCAAGTATAGAATTGGTCCTAAGATACTACCTTGAGGGACGCCAGCACCTATAGGTTGAGGACGGCTTAAATAATCACCTTCTTTAATCATAAACTGACGGTCGATTAAGTATTTCCATAGTAGGTGTTGAAGATTCACCGGCAAGTTCTGCTTTAATTTAGATATCAGGCCTTCATGCCATACTTTGTCGAAAGCTTGAGAGACGTCAATAAAGAGTGCCGAACAGTATCTCTTTTCCTCAAAGGTTTTTCTTATGACTTGTACCAATCTATGTGTTTGTTCTATTGTACTGTGTTGACGTCTGAAGCCAAACTGGTGATTGGGAATGCAGTTGTTTTCATTCAAAATCGGAGTCAGCTTGGTTATAAGCAATTTCTCGAATAATTTGGACATAGTTGGTAATAGACTTATTGGCCTATACGACTCAACTTTGCAAGGATCTTTTCCCGGCTTAGGAATCATCTTTACTAGTGCAATTTTCCAAACCGGAGGGTAGTACTCAAGCCGTAAGATGGCATTAAAAAGAAAGAGGATTAATCTTTTTGCAATGCGAGGCAGCTCAAAAATCATTTTATTGCTGATTTTATCAAACCCAGGTGCTTTTTTAACATTTAAATTATCAATAGCCTCAACAACCTCCAGATATTGAAATCTTATTTGTACAGGTGGTCTGGCAACAACAGGCGGTAGTTCGCTAATGTCAGTATCCGTATTGGGAGTGAATACATTTTTTAAATGACTTACGAAAAGGTTGCCTTTTTCTTCGTTATTTCGTGCCCAAGATCCGTTCAAAGTACGCAGTGGAGGTTTTGCGATTACGGGTTTTCTCAGATTTCGGACTGCACGCCATAATGAATAATTTGACTGGGAAGTTGCGTCTAGACCTTCCAGATGTTGTTTGAGAGACGCTGCTTTTTGCGCTTCTAGCAAGATCCTAAGGTTTTTGGTACATTCTCTCAACCTAGTTTTAAGTTGGGGCGATCTGTGTTGTTGCCACTCTCTTCGGACTCTCCTTTTTTCAGACAATAGTTGCTCAACATCTGCAGAAAAAACTCTGTTGTACCTATTCGGGCGGTAAGTGGAAGAAGCATGTTCTGCGGCTTTCTCGACATGTTCATTAAGACTTTTTATACAGGCATCGATGTCTTCAGCAGTTTTTAACGGGAGTTTCTCTGTGCAGTGAGTGCTGATGTATTTTTTGTATTTTAACCAATTCAGACGTTTGACAAGAAGTAAGGCATCAGTTACGCTTTGCTGAGGACTTCTGATGGTGATTACAGTGGGTGAGTGATCTGAAGAAAGATCCAGTGAAGCCTCGACTTCAATGAGTTCCGGGGATACCCCTTTCGCCACGCCGAAATCGATAACGTCAGGAATTTTTTGCTGGTCAGTTGGCCAATAAGTTGGTTGACCAGTTGAAATCACATTCAGTCCCATTTCAGACAGGGAGTCGTACAAGATACGACCTTTAGGGCTAACGAGTCGTGAGCCCCAGAATGTATGCTTAGCATTGTAGTCGCCAGCCGCTATGAAACGGCTACCTAGTGATTTGTAAAAATCTCTATACTGATCTTTTGTTATTGAAAATCTGGGCGGACAGTAAACTGACGAAATCACGAGGTTTTGACAAAAGTTCTCAATACAGATGTTTGTTGCTTGAAGGTAGCACTCTGAAAGACCACCCAATGAATGGTGTTTGATTCGCGATTTGACCAATATTGCCGAGCCACCACATGATCTATCTCTGGGGTCCTTGGTGTCGTAGAATGTATAACCACTTATTTTAAAAATGCTTCTCGACGTCATATGAGTCTCGGAAATCAGCATTACATCAATTTTCTTATTAAAAAGAAAATATTCAAGTTCATTTTTGTGTTGGCGTATGCCGTTTGCGTTCCAGAAACATATTTTGAGACAGTTCATGGTCTATTAAGTATGGCCTGCAGTAGCGTGGACTGCATTTTTTGCATCTCCTGCATCATACTTGTCATGCTTGTCATGAAATGATTCATGGATTGCGCCAGATTCTCCATTATACCTTCAAGACGGCTAAAATTATGGCTGTTTGTATCATTTATTGGTGATTCATTTTGCACTGTTGGTTGGTTAGATCTTAGCACGTTGGCATATGAAAATTGGCTAGTGGATGCTTGTGCTACGGGGGGAATAATTGTAATAGGTACTTTTGTCGTCTGAGTAGGGGTAGAAGCGGGTTTGTTGTTCTTTATTTATGAAAAATCTTTTATTAAAAAATGTAAGGGAAAAAACAAGGTAAAGAATACTTAAATACTACAAAAATTATTTTTAATTGAAAGAGGAACTTGAATTATTACATTGCGCTTCCCGGGGAAATCCCAGGAAAAACCCTAGTGACAAGGAATTTCATAAGAAGAACAATGAACTGATAAGGAATATATTAGAAGACAATAATATTGTAATTAAAGTTTTATTTGTAAAGCAAAATTAAATTAAACTTGCCCACCGTATCCTTGAAGTCTTATAATTTGTGTATAAAATTTAATTTACACTGATTTCTTTGGACATTATCAGCCGTGTCATAGAATTTAATTCTGTTCGGAAGTGGAATTAATACCGTTTTTTGCTTCTATAGAAAAAGCAAAACGAAAAATGTTTTCGGAATGAAACCACTTTGTAATATGAAATCATAATTTTAAGCATTTCTAGTTTTCATTCCGAAAAAAATGTTCGTTTTACTTTTCTATAAAAGAAAAAAAAAACGAATTAATTCTACTTCCGAACGAAATTAAATTCTGTGACATGGCTGTATGTATTCTTTAATAATACTAATTGTGGAATTTTAAGAATCAACTAAAGTTGATGTCTAATAGAGCTGTGTGTGAACGGATCACTCCATTGAACGAAATGAGCCGGTCATTTAACTGAACGGTTTTCGTTCAATAGTGTACGGATCAAATTCGTCCAGCTGAAGAAGAAAATCACATTCAATAAGGGTTGTATTCATTCGTTCAAAGTGAACGATTGAACGAATTGAATGAACGAATCAGTATTGGATATATGAACAAAAATGACCGGTCACTGAAATGAACGTCCGGGCACAACTCTAATGTCTAAACTTATATAATTAATTTTCATGTTAAAAAGTGGTACAACAAACACTACATTTTATTATTTGACAACATTTTAGTAACTGTTCAAGCTTACCCCCTGGCCCACGATGTCGAAAGATAACGTTCGCTTATACTATGTTTCCACGGTACATGCTTCGCTCTCTATTCATGCTTCACACCCCAATTATGTGCGAAACAACTTGCTTCACCATACAAAATATTAAGAGCGAATCAAGTAGATTCATATTGAATCTACTTGCGAAGCACGAAAAATTGCACTCTTCTCTAATTTTTATCGCAAGTTTATCTACACTAGCTGTAAAAATTTAATATTATTGTAAACAAAGCAAATTATTTTCTTGTTGCTGGAAGTAAAGAAAGTAAATACGTACGAATGTACATACATATGTTTTTTTCAAATAAGCTAACTAATTTCCACTTACTTTTTTTGTCCATAAAAAAAAAAAATTATTTTCCACAAATTGTAAATTCTGTTTTTTTTTTATTCTGCTTGTTTATTAAAAACAACTGTCAAATCGAATCAAGTTTTTTGGGTATGTAAACAGCATGATTCATAAACATGATTCACAGAGCGAAGCAGGTGATTCAAGTCGTCGTGGGAATATAGTATTAGATAAGACTTAAGATACAAACTTGATTGTGGAATAAACAATCTTGATTGAGTAATAAATAGATACGAGAAAAAGTTTGTGTCTTAAGTCTTATCTAAGCGAACGTTATCGTTCGATATCGTGGGTCTGGGGGTTATTAATGTCTTAAGACTTTACTAAAATATAGATAATAATAAAAAAAGGTAAAATAAAATAAACTATAATAAAAAACTATTTGACAACATTAAAAAATACCTGCAAGACATCAGTTTACGTTTCTTTCAATTAAAATTTTTTTCAGTTTTCGCTATTTAAAACAAGTTTCATATCTCTTTTCATAATTAAGTGACGAAGTCTTTTTTACTCAATTTGCAAAATAATTAATATATAATTACTTTTTGAATACTTCCTCTAAAATAATGCACACACATCACAAACACCATAAACCATTGGTTTTTATATATGTATTTTTTTCTCTAGGTTCAAAGTATTAATTTGTGCTTAATTGCAATATTGAGTTTTATAAATCCTTGAATAGTTTTTTTCTTTTGTTCTGTAATATTTTAATAAATACATGTCTTCGGCGACAAAAATCGCCTGTTTTGTGACACCCATTTTGATGTAGCAATTTTCTACGTGATTAATTTTACCACAGATCTTACAGTTACATCTACATTATAATTTATTTTGTGCCTAAATATAGATAACTAGAATCTAGCTAGCTAGAAGATAGCTAGCTTCTAGGAATTACAATGTAATTTTATCATTTCTTAATGAACTTTAGCAAGAACATTGCATAGTGTATAACCTAAAGTATTAAAATAAAATAAAATAAAATGAAATATTAATTATGTTGACATATTGTTGCGGGCCATTAACATCTGAACTAAAACTAAACATTTTATAGTTGTCTGCTTTTTCATTTTTCTTTCTTTATCTTGAATTTTTTCTTTAAATTTTACACAGGTTTCATGCCAAAATGCCAACATCTATGATAAGAATATGGTCAGTTAATGAATTTTTGTTTCATTAATAATTGTTTGTTTATAAATTGAACTTTTATTATCCCTTGTTGATCAGCATTTTACTTAAACAAAAAGATATACATACTAACTTTAGACTTTGTAGGAGTGGAACTTTGCCTCATAAATGCTGCACTTTGTAAGGACGTTTTTGAAATATGTAGTATAATGTACAGCCGGTGGCAAAAGTTATGTTACAAACTGAACTATATAACAAAATTCGTGCTATTTTGATTTTGTGAAATTTCTTTAGTTTGTCTTTTAAAATAAATATTGAGTCTCCTGGACAAGACTTTAAGGATTTTTTGTGCTAAAATATTTAATATGTTAATTACTATTCTTAAGATTCGGCTCCTATAATTCAATAATTTATATGCCTCATGCCCTTATGTTGTTTATTACAAAAGACTTAAAAAGTTAAGAAATATTCCTACACAAATACCTCACGTGTATATTCATACAAAATTTAAGTTCATAATTAATCTTTGGCGAAATAAGAAGGTTGTTTGTTCGCTTGATTTTATTAAACTTTTAAAATATTTTCTTATTTGCTGCCGCAACACATAATTGGGGAGGTTTTATTTTAATAACAGTGTTATTGAAAATTTACGATTTGGGACTATTATAGTTTAGTTTTCATCTACACTTATTGGCCTGAAAATGAAAGTTGCATTTGTAAAGCAAAATGAAATTAAACTTGTCCACCGTATCCTTGAAGTCTTATAATTTGTGTATAAAATTTAATTTGCACTTATTTCCTTGGACATTATGTTTTCTTTAATAATTTTTAAACTAATCTTTACATGGAACAATTATTTGTCATCTTTCATGAGCTTGGTATACGTTGCTTTATTACTGGAGTTGATAGCGGATTAATCCTTATATAGTTTCTTATTTTTTCCCTTGCATTTGAGTTTATCAAATATCTACAATCGAAAGCATTGATAATACAATGGAAGCGTAAATATTTCGTGAGAAAGAAAACTCACAGTAGTGTTTATTTGCTGAAGAATGAAATTACATATTTTCATATTTATATGCAAATAGCAACTTTAGCAAAGTTGTGTTGAAAAACTACGACAGACCTAAATACAGCTCCTTTCTTTTGAAATAAAAAAAAACGTATTTTTTTCTTAAATTTCTTTCCAAAATAATTTCTTTGATTTGCTCTACATTCTGGGCCTTTTAAATGTTAAAGTGTTACTTTTATTATTGTAAATTAACGATAAATAAACTCTTGTAGTACAAGCTTTTATTATGAAATGTATTTATTTTGTTTTGAGAAACTAGTAAAAATTACTACACAAAATGTAATTTTAAAACGTATGTACCATGTAATTGTAATAATTATTTATTAAATTACTCAATATTACATGTAGCGAACACAAGATTTACATGAACATTTAAAAAACGATCAGTCAACAGCATAAACAAAATATCAACAATGTCACAAGCACTTATCAACCAAACAGCAATTTTGCATTTCATATCAATTTGCCAGCAGTTTGCAAAATATGTTCATTTCATTTCATTTATTTTTTTGTTTACCAAACTCCCCAACATCAGAGATGTTGCTTGCCTTGCCTTGTCTTGTCTTGTCGTTGCTTATACGCCATAACCCCCCAATCTTGTAAGATTGTTGTAACTATTTGTTGCCTGAAATGTATGTATATCAATGTCAGGTAATGTTTTCATTTTCATTATTTATGACAACAACTTTCACATGAGAGACATGACCATTGAAAAGGCTTTAATCCATTGCCCCCTCGAAAAAAAAACTTCGCAAGAGAGAAAAACCATGTCTACTTTCCTTTAAAAAAAAAGGTCTACAACAAAACACACTCGCACCTTAATTTGGGCTATAAAGCTCAGTGAAGATAATCATTCAAAATCCATTTGACAATCTGTAGACAAGAGTTAAGAAAAGATCTACAACATGAAATGTGAAAGAGGGTTTGATTACTCAATGGGTTATCACACATCACAAAATAATCGTACTCGCAGTGTATCCAGCAACAGCTCAAACATCATCGGCAGACAAAAATCTGATAAATTAACAAAACTGTGATCGGGACAATGCAGCAGAAGAGGAAGAAAATCATAATTTTTAAGGCTCCTCTTTGAAAGCATGTACATATACTAACTACATACTTGTATTGTACATTGTAACAGTTTCTCTGAGTGTGTGTGTGTGTGTGTATGATGAGCCTCAGCCAGTAATTTACATGTCGTGTGTCGCACACGACTGTCCAAAAATGAATATAAAAGAAATGAAATACAAGTCATTCATGCTATTGAATAATGTTGCAGTTTTATTTGTTGTAAATAAATGTGCATTATATGAGCGTATCCGAAAACCACTCAAACCAATCAACGGACCTGTCACTCCCGTAGCAGTTAGCTGCCTTATCGGTAGCTCAAAAAAAGCTTCTGGCACTCACGCGTGGTGTACAATCAAGTAATATCGTTGCTTGCTGCTGCTGCTGTTGTTCTTGTTGTTGTTATTATTATTGTTACTGTTATTGTTGCTGACATTGTCATACATACTCGTACAAATACAACCACCACCGTCAACCACTACTGCGGTAGTAAGTCTCTCACTCATCTTCTTGGCTCCATAATAAAAACAAAAATATTATGTTAAGATTTATTGGAGTTTGGCTTGAAACGAATATTTTTTACCTTTAACAGAACTTTAGTTCCGAGTACGTATTTTAGATAATATTAACCTAATAATTAAGCTGATATTCAGACTTTTTCGTTTTCTATATTTCTTAAGGCCCCACTTAATAGTCGTTTAAGTAGTACGTTATGCAATTACAAAGTTATGTGGCAATTGTGATTGTATAAAGTTTGGGCTTACGAGGGCGGTACGCAAACTTCTTAGCCTAGAGCAGAAATCTGACAACTCCTTCATATAGAAACAGGTGTTCAAAAAAGACGCATCCATGATTGTTTTTACAATAAAAAAATTAGAAATTCGTGGTGTCATTAAATATTTCAATAAAAAAGGTTTATCGGGACAAGAAATTCATAATGATATGGTGAACGTGTTAGGTGAAAGTGTTCCTTGATATGCAATACTAGAATTTAAACGTGGTCGCACAAGCATTGAGGATGAACCAAGTAGAGGACATCCAAAAACAGCAACAACAACAGAAATTGTAGCCAAAGTACATGATATGGTATTAAATCAGGGACTTCCAAAATTTTTTTGGTTGTGTATTAGTGAGTACCAGAGAGTAAGAAAATTGAGAGAATGCATTTATTTAAAGCCGCAGAATAATGTTAGTAATATACATATTTTTTAATTTGCTATGTATGTTACCAAAAGCATTTTTGACCGCACCATATTTTTTGAGTCATCATCTGTTAACCTGAAAAAAATAACATAGCATCCGCTAGACATGTGCACTTGTCGAAGTCACATCGACGACTGAATTGAAGAGCATAAAAATATGTCTTGGTAGTGGTAGGCACAATTGTGCTATGAAATGGAAGCCCCTGTATTAAATGATCGACGAATAAAAGTGCCTGAAATATCTAATATCATGGGCATCTCAAACTACAGATGAAAAAGTTTTCTACAGGATGGTTGCCCTAAAGAAGGCAAAAACAATTCAATCGATGCTTGCAGCGGTTTTTGGGACTTCAAGCGTATTTTATAGATTGACTATCTGCAAAAGGGTAATACTACATTTACACCTAAATATGAAAAAGCTTTCTGCAAGATGGGTGCCGCATTTGTTAGCAGTCGACCAAAAACGCATAAGAATGAAAATTTCTCAAGCTTGTTTGAATCGTTTTAAGAAAAATAAAATGGATTTTAAGCGTCGTTTCATAACTGTGGCTGTGACATGGATCCACCACTATACTCCAGAGACAAGAGAACAATCCAAGCAATGGACTGAAGCAGAAGAAAGTGCCCCAAAGAATGCCAAAACAATTCAATCGGCTGGTAAGGTTATGGCAACGGTTTTTGGGACTTCAAAGGTATTTTATTGATTGACTATCTGCAAAAGGGTCAAGAAATAAATTCAGAGTAATATTGCTACATTTAAATGTAAAAATTCGACAAAAACGTTCTGGAATACAACACAAAAAAATAATTTTTCTGCATGACAACATCATGATGGAATATTACGCTTTTAAGTCAGGCCGAATATTCTGGGAATTTTTCGGCCAATGCTCGCTTCAATCGAAGCAGTTGCATTCGGTGTTAAGTGCTATTTAATGGTCTGGCCAGATTTCAGCAGCTCATAATTGATAGGAGCTTTTTGGTTTCACCAAGTAGAGAACCTTAGCGCCATATTATTTGGCTTTGTTTCTCATACGGCTGGCTGTCCGGGCTTCACATACGATCTTTTATTACGCTTCCGGTTATCGTAGTGAAGTCATTCTTCATTGCAAGTGATGATTCGATGAAAAACTGATTTCCTTTTGTAGCAGTTTGGACATGCAAAATCGTCTTTTAAGGTCTCTCGGCTTCAGTTCATATGACACCCAATTTCTTGCTTTTAAATGAATCCTTTTGCTTTTAAATTGCTGCTCAAGTAGCTTGCAATGATTTTTCAAGCTGTTGTTGAATTTTACAACAATCTTCATGGAGTAATGCCTCAATTCTTGGTGTTTAAACTTTTTTGGCTGACCTGTGCCCATGTTCTGTAACTTTAGTGAAAACTTCTCGCGTTAAAAAGATGTGAAACAAAATATTCCATCGTTTCTCGAAAAGTGATAAAAAAAATGTGTCTGTAACTTATGTCGAAAACTAACAAAAGCGATTACGTCGTTACGTTATAAGTGTCAAAAAATACAACTCTAAGCCGCTGTGAAAATACAGTGTTTGAAACCGCTTATCACAAATATAGTTGACGGCGAACAAAACTTACTAAAATTTTAAAAATTTCAACGACGGCGGTAAAAATACAACCGTCGACTATACAAAATAATTTATAGTACGACTTTAATGTGTGTTGTTTACAAACACCTTGCAATTAAATAAAAATAGTTTCGCGGTTAAAGTTGTACATATAAATTGTGGAATTTTTCAGCATTTCCCATTCCTCCTTAGAGTTTGCATTAGAATTAATGCCATCAAATTGCCTTCTGGCGAATTCTAAGTCTTTACACATATAATCAACCAATTTTTCTTTTTGTTGCTTAGAAATTCGCATATTTTTCTAAAATTATAAACAAAATAATTTATAAATAAAAAAAAATAAATTAAGAACATATTACTTACCTTTTCCGTGTTGTTATTCATTGCGATTTTAATATTTTTTCTTTTTAAAATTATATCCCGCCGCGTTTTTATTTGTGAGTATATTTGACAGTTCAAAGCGGGAACCTCTCTCACAAAAATTTTACAAACACACTTTTTCAGTAAGCTGGCGAGTAATTTTCTTACGTGACAGCGATTTCTCGCCAAAAAAAAGTTACAGACATAGTTTTGCCAGAAAAACAGCTGTTTGTTTCAATTTATGGCATTTCTGTTTTATTCCACACATTTTAATCGAAAAATTTCTCGACGCGGAAGTTACAGAACATGGGCACTGGGCGATCTTAGTCTTTCGTGTTAAAATTAAATAAAATAAATAATTTTGATAAAAATCTTTTAAATTTGAAAGAGTAGAGTTTGCAATATAGAAGTTCTTATCGTCAAAAAACATTTCGAACTAAGAGGAAGTTACATTTTGCAAATCCAAAATTAAAGGCTAACAGGGGGCTTGGAATCTAATTCTGCAATAACTCTTATATATATGAGACTACATGTATACCTTCCATTATGCAAAATTCTTTCCGTGTTACAAATTATAAAACCAATTTAAATACTACCAATTTCATAGTGCCCACAACTTATAAAAAGTGTTGGTGGTTTTGTTTTCTGTTGATTGTTGGCTTGAAACCTGATATATGTACATACATTGCACACACAAACACAAAACATTGAAAACCACAACAAAAATACTCCTGCAACATTTGTTGTTTTCTTAAAAATATCAAGCGTGTAGTTAGCAATTAACAGGAGGCCTCATGTTAAACTACAGTGATGTAGTTGCTACTTCAACATGTGTCCCAGTATACTATATCACATACCAATATTAAATACGAGTACATATTAAAATAAACCAAAGAAAAACCCCTTCATCTTTAACATGTCATATAGGAAAACACGTACCACCACCATAAGTTTATCTCATTCATACATACATACATACATACATACGTATATGTATACGTAAAACTTTAAAAACAACAAAATGAATAAAAGCGTGTGCTCGCGCGCGTTCATATGACAATTTCACCTGTTGACATAGTAACTTATATTTGCATGGCTATCAACCCAGTCAACTAAACATCCAAACTGCCAACCAGCCTGCTTGCCTACCAGTCAGCCAACGTCTGAACCCCTCCAACTATTTTCAATGTAATCGATCGTTTCTTTAGACAATCTTCATCATTTGGTTTGACTATAGTTTTGAGTTTTTCCTTCTAAAAAAATGTCTGTTGTTGCTAGAGTTTGATTTCAATGATTCGATTTGTATCGTGCAATTAATGGTTACTTCATAAATATGTACTCCCTTGTCTCATGTTCAATGCACATAATTGTTTTTTTTTCGGGGGATTTCATGGCTGCTTAATGGTTGACGATCAAAATGATCAATGGATCACTATCATCGATGACGATGATGATATTTTTTAATTAGCACCCTCTAGGTATAAAGCAGCAAAATTCAAAAAAACTAAAAAAATAATAAATATTTGTGCAGTCGTATGTGTATTTCAACAAAAAATATGTAGTTAATTTTTTAAAAAATAATGTAAGAAATTTTGGTGTACTTATTTGTGTGTGTGTATTTGGACAAATGATTTCAAGGTGTTATTTATATATTGTATATTAATAATTTATATTAAATTAATTAAAAATTTATTCAACTGAGGCGACGAAATAAACAACATAACACCTGAAATTTGCGTAAGGTTATTGAAAATGTGTTAGAAAGAGCACGAAATTTACACTTGTTTAAATGTAAACATTTTTTGCATTGAAACCTTATTTTAGATATGTCCTACTATTAACCTCTTAAATTAAGTTTAAATTATTAAAAACCAACATTATCTCAACAAATCTTTTACAAATTATTTTATTAATGTTTATATACAGTTTTTATTTAAAAGTTTAAAGATGTCCAAACTAGTTTGAACACTAAAATTATAATATGCAAATTTATATAATTTTTATATTAATTATTAAACCGCAATTAATATAAGCATTTGTAGTGTAAGCTATATCGTAAAAGACACAAAATGTGGCAGCGCTAAGTTTTCAATCGCCAGTTTCCGTTAAAAACACGAAGTTTTAACGCACTGGAAATTTAATAACTAACAAACATATTTTACAAGGAAAGAAAACTCACTTACTTTAAAACCATCAAGAAGCTTAGTTCTTACTAGAAATTTATACTTATCTTAAAACTAAATAATTACAAATTAATATACACATACACATTTACTTGAAATTTAAATTTTATACTTACCTTTGCCTTTACATTAAATATTTAACATATCGAACATTGATGAATTCAAAATAAAGGAAACTGAATTGTAATTGTATAAAAGCAAAAACAAAAGGTGATATTTATTCTATACGAACCAGCCTATGAGTTTTGTCATTTAACCCCTTAATTTCTCTCAACCCACAATTATAATTATTCAATTTCTGAGTAATTAAATTGTATCTTTATTATAGATTACCCCCTTTAATCCTGCTATAGGTCAACCCCCTTTTTCTCATCATCACTTTGGTTAACATCTATAATAAAGATATTATAATACTCGCCAAAAGTATTCAAAAGAAATAAATGTTAATATTTAATATACTTAAACTAATATGTATTAAAAAACAAAAAATCCATAGTTTAAAATTCTTTAAAACTTATACTTAAAAAACTTAACATAAATATTTTTAATTTAAAATTTGTACTTAAAGGTTTAATAGTAATGTACAACATATTGTAGTTTTAAAGAAGCATTTTATGGTTTCCTTTAGCTGCAAATTTTTCAATAACTTTATTAGGGCATATTTCTTCTTCGTGATGAATATTCATCATTGTTAACCCGTTAAGTCTTTCTTCCGGCATTGTTGATCTTAGATATGTTTTTATGCGGCGAAGTGTTGAAAATGACCTTTCTGCTGTAGCGTTACTAACTGGCATTGTGATAAATATTTGTAGTATTTTGTGGAGATTGAAAAAAAATTTTAATTTGGTTTTGGGGGGGAATTTCATTTCCCCCCCTGTGGATCCGCGCCTACCCTACATACTGATATATCCTACATGTTCCTAAAGGTACGGTCACATTTGGCAAATATTTACTCAAAAAGGCGTAACCACTTGTTTTAACACAAATTTGTTCGACGTTGTTTACTCTTACAAGAGTTTTGCAAGATTAAAGAGCATCAAATGAATTAAAACTAAATATTTGTTGTGATTTGTCCTAAATATATGTTATTTAGTGGTTACGTCTTTTTAGAATATTTAAAACTAAATGACCAACTGCTGCCAACCAGTAGTCTAGTTAGAGGTGTTTATTCTCTAAGTCTTACCTTAGGCATTACATACGTATTGTCGGATTTAGTGACAAAAGGTGTTGAAAATTCAGGACCATCGAAATGGGTTTCTATTTGAATAAGACCTTATCCAATAACAAGATTGAATGCAAGTCAACTGGCATCATATTTTATAAAAGTATACATATTGAAAAAATTTGCAAATCTGACGAGCAGCGAAGCAGAAGCTACCATATAATAATGAAGATCAGTTTTACGCAATCTGCCTAGAAAGACAGCCCTATTCAAACCGTTTAATTTATTCATATTCATTCATTCCGGCACCATTTCAGTATCAGAATTAATGTCGTTTTGTTCAGCGGCTTCCTTGAAGGGTTTGACATTGCCCTTGGAAAATGTTATAGATACGAAGATCTTTCTTTGCATCTTTCCCAGTGGCTCGAAATGGCTCTCCTCATATAATCGTTCGAAGATGTCACCCACTATCCTCTGCGTTCCTTCTTTCTTATTAAAATTGCTTAGGTTTGACATAGTCGTATCAATAGAAATGTATAATGATTGTTCAAATCCATAGTTGATTACAACTTGAGTCTTCTTTGGCAGCTCCAAAGAGTTTTTCTTTCAGACAACAATAGCCTTTCCTGAAGATATCTCAGCATTCAAAACGTTCAAGTCATGTGTTGGAAGAAAAATTTCCAAGATTTTTTACATGTATGTATTTTTTATATTCCAAATGTTTCTAGTCTAGTGTAGCAACACTTTATTTAAGTAATATATCAGTTTTAAGTGACTAATTGTTGCATCTTTACATTGATTAGGAATAACCTGGTTAAAACGAGGTTGTAGTCTTTATTTCGGAAAACTTTGGATGTTTAGTTTCTGGTTAAAATTTTAAAATTGTTACAAATTCCCAAACTAAGTCTAACATCACTTCCATAAACTGTGCAATGTGGGTCATAATTAAAAAAAATATTATGGAAATAAATCTGCCATTTCCAATATCTTGCTTAGGCCTATAAAAATCTACTTTCGTGTGCTAGTTAACTCTTAAAATTAACTCTTTTTAAAATTAGAAAATTATATATGTACCTTGGTACAGTATCGAACTCAAATTTTGCCCGATTTCATTAAAATTTTAAACATTTTCGTATAAAAAAAATTAACGAAATTAAATTTGAAAATTAAATTTTTGAATATTTCTTTCCTAGAACAGCGTTCTTTTACCAATTGCCAGAATTCAATTCTATCTATACAATATCAAGTTAGTCAGTAAAAGTAAGAGATAATTCGCATTTAGAATTTCGATCATCACACAAACTACAAACTAATTTAAGATACTTCTACCGTAGCGGTTTTTAAAAGTAACCTTAAAAAATTATATGTTTGCATTTCTAAAAAAATAAATAAATAAGCACTAATTTAAAATTATACAATTAGTGATCAATTTCCTACAAAACAATTAACAAATAAAAAATTAATTTCTTAAAAATTCCATAGCAGATCCCATAACTCTAAATAATAGTTTTTATGTTTCTATAGAAATTAGCAAAAAATTTCCTAGAAAATTGTTTTAAACACCCATAATTGCAGACGTTTAAAACAGGAATCCCAGTTTAACTCGTGCAAAGAACACGCAATCTATTTCTTGGCACTTGAGAGCTAAAATTCCCTTAAGTGCAGGGATTTGTAATTAGAAAACAAGTGTTTTCTGCACAAATACTACATACAAACTCACCGCTCCATTCATCCTTCGTTTCATTCTACTCTCTTCTTGTTGTTATCTTGTCTACTGACCTGTTTAAATACAAACATAATTTGCTGGCAATAAAAAATTGAAAAAAAAAATAACATTCAATGATGATTTAAACTAATAAATCATTGTTTATAGACCCAAAGAAGATCGTTCATCATTTTGTGAGAGTGTGTCGCAATAATTGCAAATATATTTTTTTTTAATATTCTGATGTTTTTGTTGTTCATTTTTTTTACATGAAAAACACTTGTTGAAGACATGCTTACACAAACTGACAGTACGACGGACAGACGTGCCAAAGAACGGACCGACTAACTATGTCGGTATTAACACAATGCCATACATTTTTCTTACATGAATGAATATTTTTTAACCGGCCAAGAGGTTGTAAAATGAAAAAGTAAAAAAAACCCCAGCAAGTAGAACCCCCTGTTGTTTTACATGGACAGGATTGTTACAGGAGTTGAAGAGGGATAATTCTGCAATTTAAGTTTTTGCTCTGCTGCTTTTATTTTTTAACCAGTTTTTTAAGCATTACGAATTATTTTAATTAAATTAGGGTAGCAAAGGCAACATAAGCTGAAAGCAACAACAATATTTTCAAATAAATAATGTGATTAAATTTTGCTAACAAACTATAATTTAATAAATATTTTTTTAATACTAAAATCAAGCATTCCTTAACTAGACCAACTCGTGCTGAAGAACAAAGTTATTTTGTACTTAAATTATGTTTGTAATTAAAAAACGGTTAAACTGCAATAAATCTTTATCAGCTGGGGCAAGGACAGACGGCATACAGACACACGAGAAAACGCGTCAAAGAATTGCATCTGAACTATATGTATAAATTACTGGTATTATTAAGGGCACAATAACACGTGTCCTTAGGGTTAACGACTCTTTATAACTTAGCGCATCTTTTGTCATCATATTCATGAGTCTAGTTTTATATCATTGGATATGCAAAAAATGCCATGCATGCAACAAGTGGAATTTTCTACAATATAAAGATGCTAAAAAGCCAGCACTCATCATTCAACTTTATGCAGCTGAATTATGATAAGAACTGGAAGAGTAATGTGTTCTGTAAGGAGAAAAAAAAACGTGGCATGTTAAACTTGCAGCATTGATACTAGTACTAGCTGACAATTGCTACATTTATACTAATTAATACATATTACTCGTATGTATTTTTTTAAATGAAGATTTGTAAAATTTATTCAAACTTTTCGTATGCTTATATAGTCCTGAAGTTGATTTATAATGTTCTCTTTTTTGTTATAAATAGGTTAGGTTAAAGAGGCAGCCAACTCGTGAGATGTAAGTTGTGATATCTGAGTATAAAAGGGTTCTCTGCCGAACAGAAAATTTTCTAAATGGTTTTTGTTTCAATAGTGTGAAGCAGAATATTTCGGTTCACGACAAAATTTTTAATAAACTTGATGAGCGTTAGGTTAGAAGGCCGTTGTGAGGTGGTCCCCACACCATCACCCAGAGACCAATACGGTCCATTGTGATGAGCGTTACATTGTCAGAAAAATAAGGCAAACCTATAAAATGTTGCTTTCAAAATTGGTTACGCAATTTGAAAACAAACCTAACAAAACATGTAGTGCAGAAGCTATTAATTATGTACTTCGAAACCATGATTTTAATGGTAGAGTAGTCCAGTTGATTTAATTTATTAACAGTAAAAATCAACAAGCACGTCTAGAATTTGCTTAAGAGCACGTTACCAAACACCTAAACTTTTGAAAATATGTCATTTTTAAAACCAAAAGCGAAGCACGGTAGTGACAGTTCCATGGTTTGGGCTTGTATGGCATCAGGTGGTGAAGGAAACTTGCACGTACGTTGACGTTTTAAAGTCGAATTTACTGCAAAGTGCTGACAACTGGATGTTCGAGAGCAATTTCGGTTCTATTTGCACAACGATCTGAAATATTAATCAGGTATTGTGCAGTCATTGCTGATTTTAAATTGTTCCCACTTAATTCATCCCTTTAGACTAGGCGATAATATGCCGGACTATCAGTCAGAGGGTTGCAGGTTCATTTCCATTCAAAGACTCTGGCTGTTTTCTGCAGATAAGCCAAAAAGTTTCGCAGCTTGTGTTTGTTAATAAAAAAGAACCGCCGGCACAGTCACCTAATTTGAATGTTATTGAGAACTTATGGGAAATTTCAGATCAAAACGTCCGCAAACACCAGATTTCGAACAATAATGACCTTAAAACTGTGCAAAACGAGAAATGGGAAAAAATAACTCCTCAAACTACACGAAAGTTAGTGGAATCCATAGACAAAAGTCTAAAAAGTCTATCTCCATACTAAGTTTTGGAGAAATTATTTTTCCTGATTAAATGGTTTTTTATGTAACTGGTTAAAATAAGCTGTGGCTACTTTTCTGCTAATATTTTTAGTTTTTAGCTTGTAAGTTTTTATAAGTGTAACTTGAAGACTGAATAAAAGTCCTATTTTTGATTTTAGAAAATATGGTATTAACAAAGTACCTATCGACTGAATGAGAATTATTCCTCTTGCGAGTAATAATTGTAAAAATTGTTTATAAAAATTTTTTATTCGAATATACAAAGAGACACTAGCAAAATGTAATGCATTTTCTGGCCTGCTAAAGCCTTCGCAAGAGGAATAATTTTCATTCAGTAAATAAAAAAAGTTAAACATAAAGAATTTGAAAATAAAAAATATTAGACACAAAGAATGCTGACGAAGGCTTTAAGAGGCCAGAAAATGCATTACATTTTGCTAGTGTCTCTTTGTATATTTCTATATGATTTTACATTTATGTTTTCCAACGGAAAGCTATGTAGAACATTAACAGAGGTATACAAAAATAAATTTCAAATAAATTTTTGTGTTTAACTAGAAGTAAACCTTCGAATAAAAAATTTTTATACAAAGTACCTATCCTTATTTCGAAATTATACGTACTTTATATTCTTAACAGAAGCTGGTTTAAATAAGCTGTGAGCCAATGTATATTGTTGAACGTATGAAAGTGAGCAACTTTTTGTAATCCGACCCCAATGGATCCGAAGTCCATACATTAAGAAGTCGCGCAGAATTTGAAATTTGTGGTTAGCCAGGACAGTGATGGAAAGTTAATAGCCTAACGATCATAACAACCTGGCAATTCACTATGATCTTTATCGTCGCACAAGATGAAATCGTAGAGTTCTTTTGTATTCATTGCTTCAGGTTGCCATTAAGGCTCAATTTTGGATAATGAGTCCTAGCAATCTGGCTGAATGTCTCGTCATTTCGTTTAGAAATCCTCTGTATTATAGGTCAGGGTTGGGTGCAGGTGCAGACACACATATACCAATTTAGTTGGTGAAATCTCAGCAAGTGCTGAGCCCTACCAACGACAGTGATTTCAGCCTGAAAAAGACTACACTGTTTCGGTAGTACTAAAGACATACGGGTACCATTTTGTACAATATAAAATTCACATCATCCATCATCGATTTCATGCCACCAGTGAAGATTTTGAGCGCTACAGATCAATCTTCAAGAATTTTATTTTCAGTATCAGGTATTTTTTTTTTTTGAGGGGTTGCGGAGAGATTATGCGTCAGCACTTTTTAATCTTAGAATACTAAAAGTAGGCACGAGTTTATCTGTATGGATGTCAATCCAGTCATCTATTGGAATTCTAGGATTTTGAATCTCCAAATATTCCAGCATCTTCCAGTTATTATTAGTCATTTAATATAATACAACCTTTGCCCGAGATCTCAATTTCGCTAGCTGAAACGAGTCACTTATCATAGGCATACAATAATCCTGCAGACTCGATTGAAGCACATTCGATCAAAGGTTTTCTTGAGAATGACGCTAGCGCAGGTCGACTAGCTATTTCTCTTGATACGATTCTAGTGTAGGTTGTCAAGAAGTCTTGAGCTGACTTAAGGTCTGCCGCGATCTTCTTCGTCGAGTTTCTGGTGATTTGATTTGCTGCCTTCTTGGCTATCTTGTCCAGAATAAATGTGTTCTGGGCGGTTACGCTCTATTGCGATGCGATTAATTTGTACGCTTATCGCATCGAATTTGCTTTCGCATCGCAATAGAGAGTAACCCCCATGATATATTGGGATTTAAGATTCTATATGATTTCTATTTTGTTTCAGTATTTAAACAATTGGAAACAGTATCCCGTTGATCTCATATATGTCAGTGATGAATTGTGACATTTACCCATCGGCGTAGCTAGGCCTTTTTCCTGGGGGGATCTTTTTTGAACACTTTTTAGTAAAAGCTATGGAAAATTGTTCAAATAAAAAAATGCAATAAAAGAATAAAAATTCTGGGGGTGGCTAAATTTTTTCCGGGCTATCTACGCCGATGCATTTACCCTATCTCTCCTGAGAGGGCGATTACTCTTTCTTGACTGTGGTTGAAAGGTATTTGTTTATTGATTATATATGTTGATCACATCAGTATGCACGTAAGGGAATTGAGAATCAATGCACCAACAGCGTACAGGGTCGACGCATTAAAATCGTACAGTTGCTCAGAATCGAAATTTTTTTTAAATAAATTTGGCATTTTTAAACGGCTGGTCCGATCTAGATAAAATTAATATAAGCGTAATATTTTATTTATTTATTTATTCATTCGATTCCAATACAACAAGACACACGTCTTATAATTATAGTATTTGGTTTTTGTATTGTAAGTACATAATTGAGTAAGAAAAAAAAAATATTATTATGAAGAATAATTAATTAATTACTAGAAATAAAAAATAAGCTTAAATTAGTTAAATACGAATATAATAAGAAGGATACAGTATTAATTTGGGGTAAATAATTTATATAACTCTTTTTCAAAAAGCAAGGCGTTGCTGATGGATTTATTGGCAGGTAGTAGCGAGTTCCAAAGGCGGATTGAATTGACGTAAAAATGACGCTCAGAAACCTGACTTCTATATCTAGTATGAATTATATCATAAGATCTTATTGAACGCATAAAGGATATCCTGTCAAAAAGATACACTGGTTCATGTTTAAATATTATTTTGTGTAATAGCATTAGGGTTTTAATTTTCAACAGGTTACTCAATGAAACACCATAAAGCTTATTTTTAAATTGGGAAATATGATCATACTTTCTTAAATTAAAAACATATCTCAATACAGCATTGAAAGTTTTCTCAAGTTTTCCCTGGCTTGTTGAGTCACAACTTGCAAACAATTCGCATCCATATAGTAAAATTGGCATGATGTACGTTTTTGCAAGTAATATTCGAATATTAAGCGGTGTGATTTGTTGGGTGTTCCATAGCGCTCGCAGCATTGAATATGTTTTCCCAGCAGCAGCAGTTAAATGATCAGACCATGTGAGAGTGTTGTTAAAAAGAATGCCAAGATTTTTAGCTTTTTGTACAATTTCAATTCGTTGGTTGTTCAACAATATAATAGGTTCAAGCGACAGTTTCTGTGTTTTTTTTCTTATTATCAAGCATTTGGACTTCGAGGGGTTAATACACAAACCATTTGCATTTGCCCATGTGTGAACACGCTGTAAATCAAGATTTATTTGCTCAACACAATCATTTATATTTAGCAAGGAACTACTACTATAGAGTTGTACATTTTTAGCATATAAGTGAACATTACAGTGTAACAATTGTTTATCTAGATCATTTATATAAATTGAGAATAGTAGTGGCCCAAGTATCGATCCCTGTGGCACGCCCCTAGGAACTGGTAACGATCTTGATGTTTTATTGTTTGCAATAACAGATTGACTACGGCCAGACAGATACGAAGCAACCAGACGGATGGATGAAGATGAGAAACTAAACATTTTGTCCAATTTCCAACAGAGAACTTTATGATCGACCGTATCGAACGCTTTGGAATGGTCCACTAGAATAAGGAATGATATGTCACCAGCATCAATGCTTTCTCGTATACCTTCAGATACATCAATTAAAGCTGTTGTACAACTGTGTTTAGCTCGAAATCCAGATTGTCTATTTGTCAGCAAGTATTTGCTAAGGAGTATTTGAGTTTAAGTTTTATGGATGGATGGATCTCTGCAATATTGTTTTTATTATGTTATAGCGTGTTCAGATATGACCCTTAATTGCGTTAATCGCGCAATAAGTACGAAATTGTTATAATATTGAGTAAGATTTCGAATGCAACACTGTTCACAACTGTGTTTAGTGAACAAAATTGTATAAAATGAAAATGTCAACAAAAGAAATCATTAAAAAATCAATGTGAAGTTAAGTTTGTTTACGTAGAGACACAACAACCATATAGAGCATTTTTTGTATTGTTTTCCAACTGTCAAATGATTATTGAGTAAGTTAAAAATTGCGTATGCCTGAACACTTAAAATAATATTGGCAATTAACCGAATATTGGCTCAATTAAGTTTCATATCTGAACACAGTATTACTATTTGGAAGAATGTACATAAGTTTATGATCTTTATTACTGCATCAGTTATTTGATACCCGCTCTTTAATTAATAGTTCTCTTATTTATTTAAATTTTTTTCGACTTTAAATAATTTGTAACATTAAGAGAAGAATAACAAATATGTTTAATTAAAATTTAATAATTACAAACAAAATTAGGTTTAATATTTGATTTCAGAAATTATTTTTCGTATTCTGTTTACAACAGACCTGTTTTTACAATACAGATGCTAATACTACAAGTTTTGTTTACAATTTTCATATTTTTTCCAAAATTATGCTGCATATTTTTTTCCATGATTAATTACCGCCATTAGTTTGTTATATTCTTGCACTTTAAGAATTTTTGCATCATTATTTTCTATACCACACAATGTAAAATTTCATAAAAGTCCTTTTCGTGTAAGAAAACTGAAAACTGAAAACTTCAACTTGTCTTAAATCTTGCACAAATGGACATCAATCAATGTTAACGAGTGATGTGCCAAAACTCAGTCGTTGATGAGCTACTTTTATGCACTTTTATGTGTGTGTGCTTTTTTATTGCTGTAAATTTTTTTTGTTCATAACACTATGATGTTGGTGTTGTTATTGGTTTAAACTCTTGGCTGGAACGCAAAAAAGCCTTTTATGCTAAAGAACAGTTCAGTTGGGGTGGTTCTTAAGCGATTTGTATACGTTAACAATATGAGACCACCAACAAAGTTTGCATGAAGCAAAAAAATTAAACAAATTGTCTTTGAAAACATTTTAAGCCCAACAAGGTCTGCTGCACACACACTTTTTTTCAAAACGCTTAAACGTTGCACTGAGGCTAAAATAAATCTCACATAAATTAATTAAAATGAACACAATGTTAAAGCGGCATTTTTTTATTATGTTATTAATAAAATAATATTAATTTAAATTGTGATTAATTTATTTTCTTTTAGGTTGTGTTTTGATGGGGGATAAGTACATAAATTCATGCCTACGTATTTTGGCAATTTTCTTTATCTTATCTTGTGATTTCCTTTTGCGCGTACAACTGGTGATTTCAAGATTTTAAAGAGAAGAGAAAGTAAATGTGATGGATGCTTGAACGTTATGAAAATTTAAGATCGGCGTCGAAAAGTTTATCTACTTGTGATAAAAGTTACTTTGTTAACAAAAATTGTTGATGTTGAACGATATGGATGAAATTATGTTTTAGATGAGAGACAGGTAGATTAGATTCATGAGCTGATAGCAATATGAACTTAAAAGCTTCGATGTAAATTAGTTTATACTTAGATATTCCTCAAAATTTGATGACACAAGGTAATGATGACGCATGATGACAAAAAAAACTAGGTAAAGCAATAATAAAATTAGGTTATCGAATTGATTTCAATATTTGTATGTTTGTATTAAACAAACTGTACAACTCAGCTTTTCTTAAAACAGTTGAAAACTTCTGTAATCTTTAAAATCTTCAAAATCGGTTGCCATCAACCTAGATGCCCCATTAACATAAATATTTCAAAGGTACATTGACCAGCAGCATAACAGAAACAGCAGCAAAACATATTGCTGCAACAATGTTGCCAACAAACTACTATTAACCCTCGTTAGATAATCATATAATACATTTTATGGCCAAAATACCGTAATAAACAACATAAGTTCTTGTACTGATTAACGCCAATAATGGATTTAAATTGGCACTGATTAACCCTGCCAAAGAAGTAAGATAACAGAAAATGAACTAATTTTATGGTTTAATAACAAGCAATATAAATAAGATCATGAGAATGAATGAAACATTTGCCTTGCTGTTGACTAAAGGTATAGTCACACGTGGCAAATATTTACTTCAAAAAGCGCAACCACTTAACTTAGTACAATATTGTTTGACGTTGTTTGAAGATCAAACAGCATCAAATAAAATTAAACTAAATATTTTTTGTTTGTTTTTTTTTAATAAATAAACGAGTTCAAATATATATTATTTAGTGGTTACATCTTTTTCGGCAAATATTTGCCCAGTGTGACCGTACCTTAAGTTATGATTAGCAAATATCATCATCGTCATCATCATCTTGTTTATATTCAGAATTATCTGAATTTGTCTACCATAAAAGTCTGATCAAGCAACTAAAAGTAGCTTCCGCATTCACAGCAGTATCAACAGTTTTATAGCTAAAATATGAAACGCAAAAAATACCCCAAAACAGAGCTGGGGTCATAAATTAAAGTTTTTAATTTCATAATTTATTCCTTTTATCTATATTTTAACCATCATCAAAATTCTCTGGTTCTTCAGAGACACGCACGCTTCCATTTCATTGATTGCCATTACAGTTGGCATACAGTGATCCAGTGTTTTTTTTTTTTGCAAAAGATACTAAACACGCAAATAATGTTTCATTATGTATTATGCATTTTTTGAAGGATTTTTACGCTAAACAACTACTATGTGACAAATAATTTATTGATTTTTAATTTATAAAATGAACATACTTATGAACTTGTGTGTACAACATAGTAAGCACAATACAAAATTAATTAAAATTTTAGCATGAGAGAAGAATATTTATTAAAATTAATCAATATTTATACAAATAAATACCTACTGGCATTTTGTATTGGTTTTAGAATCATGAGCATTATTAATACGTCTCCTTTTTTATTTTGAAAATTTAACTAGTTTTCTACTTTACCATGTCGGTACAGTTAAATTGAAAAGTGATCGTATAGAGAAGAACTTCGAAGGCTATACAAAGTCAGTTTTTCAAGCCAATCTAAAAAGAATAGAAAGTAATAAATTAATTAATGTATTTATTTATTTAAAATACAAGTTGTTTGATGAAAAATTAACACTTTTTATACATGGATTCTCCCAGTATTCTAAATATCACTGCATCAAATCCAGAAGTATTCTTTTTAAAATCCTCACCTATCGAAAACAAATTTATAAGTCTGGCTAGCCTAATCTCAGATTGCACTTTGTAAGACTCTCAAGGACTATAATATGCTTTATCTCTGATTTTATACCCCTATGTTAGTTTGAGTAGATGTGCTTAATACCGTCCCGGGTATAAACATATGCCATTTCAGCATGTTGTGCGCTCTTAGAAAAATGTTCTTCTCCATATCCGAAAAATTAAAATCAGCTAGGTTAAAAACTTATTCTTCTCGTTATAGTTTTTAAGTAGTTTCTAATTTGACTTCGTAAGACATTTCAAGTTTGCCGTAGTGTCCATATAAAAGTGTCTCTAAGTCGACTAAATGCAGGCCATTGATTTAACACAAGGCTTACTCGTAATATGTTTGATGAATAATGAACACTTTTTATACATGGATTCTCCAGTTTTCTAATGCTTCCTCCTTCTATTACACGGTCTACAAATCGCATAGTTGGTTATGATGCAACACCTGCTCTGTATGCTTAGTTAACCCTTAAATACCTGACATTAAAAATACGCTCCAATTGCAGAAATAAATTTTTGTTCTATCATGTATTTCATCTGGAAATTACGAATTTCAGTTTCAATTCAGAATCACATACTCCTGGAAAGCTCCAGGACAAAAACAAGGAAGGCAGTCCGTAGACGGTCTTAGTAGCTAAACGGGAAAAACCCGTTTTTTTTTTAATACTCAACTGATGACCGTATATAGACGGTCTTAGGCGTTAAAGGGTTAATAAATTAATCAGTCTTCTGAGTGTTGTTATATTTAGGTTTAGAATCTCCTTAAGGCTTCCCTATAGAAAGTTGATTGCTCTGTCGACTGTAAAGTTTTTTCAGTTTGTGGCATGTTTGTTGATTGTCCACTTCCTTTTAAAACTCTGGAATGCTTTTATATTTTCCAGCGTGATTGTGTTCATGCATGATCCTATATTGAATAGTTTTATCAGCATTTTCGGTTTCTGATAATATTGTGATGTAATGGGACCCATTGTGGAAACATACTCAATTACTTAAAAATTCTTACAATGTAAAATATTCCCAGACTTAGTCGGTTGAATCATCCTTAAAAATACGAGTTGGAGTTTTGCTGTCAACCATTTCAACCAGCCTGAACAAATCGCATTGTAATTTGGTACACAAAATTATTTATTAAAATTATTATTTCGCCTATATTTTGATCGGTAGGTATTAACAATAATGTTAAATAGCTTTCGATTGTAATTTTCATATGTCTATGTGGCACAGATTCTCTTAAAGAAGTTTTATTTTAAGTTTTTTTTTAATGAGGGTATCTTGAGACATGCGTTAGATTTGATTGCACTCAAATCTTGGTATTCTCTACTTTCTTGTGAACATACGTCTTAGCGAGGTTTAGATTAAGGCCTCTCTTTATTTCTAGTTGCATGTCATGTTGACTTTCTTTGTTATTTCAAATAAAACTTGGACATTTTGCTTTGTTCACTACTGTGAAGGCATATGCATTTGAAATCTTCATTATAAAAGATTCTTGCTAGGCTATGTTTAGTAAAAGGGTTTTCAACGAGAGTTTTGTTTTTCAAAAGAAAAAAGCAAAGAATTAATATTTCATCGTTTAGTTCCAAGGTTTGAAAATTTCATAGTTAATTTAATTTATTGTAACAATATAACAAAGCTTATACTACTATTCTATTGTGGGTGCTGTAGTTTAATTGATTAGCTTAGTTTGATCATTAGGCATGACTTGGTATTTGAGGACTGGTTTCGATTCCCAGCCGCTGCCACTCAAACGAGATCAGATTCAGATAATTATTAGTTTTCTATTCTAACATAACTAATATTTATTACAGTTCCCTCCTTTGGTGTTCTAGCATTGAAACGTCATTGAAGTAAAATAATTAAAATAATGGTTATAAATCAAGCTTTGATCAATGCACCTACTCACCGCCAGAGGCGCTGCAATACTATACTATAGTGCTGGCAAACTATTCAGTAATGGGTACCGAGTATCGAGTATTTGCTGTTTTTTTGGATAATCAATACTCAAAAGTAGTTTCTCGATACTTTCTGAGCTGTATTTTTAAGCAAGTTTTTCAATTCTTTAATCAAAAGAAAACATTAATTTTCCAAAGAATTTATTTTAATTATTTCTTAAGTTGTTAACGTTGAATTAAAAGTTAGTTTTGCATTTTTGATTTAATAATAAAATACATACAAAACCAATAATAGTTGAAGATCTATTTTTATTTTTTGAAGAAAATACTTCAATTTGCAGATTACAATTTCAAAAAATCCGTTAAAAGTGTCGAGTAGTATTGAGTACCCAAATGAAAAGTATTGAATATTATTGAGTAATGGAAAGTAGTAGAATTTGCCAGCAATACTATACTACTAATAAACATGACGCAAACATTACAGTGTTGTCATATGAAAAGCTTTTCTCTCCTTTACCATCTATTCTGCTCCTACCTATCCCCTTTTCAAAGGAAGTAACCTAAATAATTAATTAATATATAGGCATATTAATTGCCTGAGTGTTACTTCTCTTTATAAAAAAATATAATGTCAACGAGTTAATTGTAAAAATGTTCACCTGAAAAATCCAAATCTCGTCATAATTTTTCAAAATATTGATCTGTCCTAGTTCAGATCAAATTAACGTAGGGAATTAATAAGACTCAAGTTCAGAACGATCTTGCGATCTACCATTTATAAAGGCGATATGTTTAAAGCTTATGGTTCTAAATACTTTGGGATTTACGTAGCTTTCCTAACCTGCTAGAATCAAGTAGAACACTAAACTAACTTACTGTATTTGTGTTTTGCTGGCAATCTGATATTTGTTTAACAGTTGCCATTATTTTTAGAACAACACAACCCAAAGTAAATAAATTAACTAAAGGTGAATGTTAATTACTTTTGTCCACCGTTTAGGTTCTCTGCTAGTTAAAAGCATTCATAATTAATATTTGCGCGCACTCAAGTTTTAGTACGTCCCTCTTATAGTGTACTAGACAAATATTAACCATCATAAATGTAAAACAACAAAATTTAAGCTTTGCAGAATATTTATTAAAAAGCGTGAACCAAGTCAAAGGATCATATAAAAAAGGTTTGTTAATATTGCGTTGCTACACAAAAACACAATATGTAACAGACATCAATCAATTTATATTTCAAAATACAAAGTGGGCTGTCAGCACTATGATGGTGGTCATTTAAAAAACCACAAATCGTGGAATGTTAAAAGCTCTCTTTTGGTTTTAGGTTAAACAAACAAGATTGTACCATATTGAGACAGAAATTCGATGTGAAATAATGCTTTAACTTAATTTATATTTAAAGACTGTTTCAAAAAGCAGAAAAATTAATAATTAAAAAGCAAGAGGTGAATTAAAAAAAGGGAATTTTCAAGACTTGTACTATTAACAAACTTTGTGCAATAGGATCTAGATTAAATGTCTAGTATGTACTCGTACTTGGAATTCTGTTGAATGACTATGTTGAGTCGAACTGACAGTCTGATAAAATATTGTTGAGCAATAGTTCAGCCATTGGGATTACTCTTCTCGTTAATCAATTCTGAACAGCTTACAACTGGATGCAATATTACAGTTTTAGCTGCAAAGTTCATTTACTTTTAATTGCATCATGCTCTCCTAGTGCAAAATAGCGCCAGCATTTTCCTAAAACAAGTCTGCGTTTAAAGTAAAAACCAATAAATTATTTGTCTCCAATTCTGTAACCAAAGGTGTTCGAATTTAATGTGTGATGTATAGGATTGCGTGCTTAAGAAAATTTGTCAGAATAGCCGTAGTATGCGTGTGTCTGAAGCAGTTTAAATTGTTGATGATGGTACAGATGAAGAGATAAAATTATGAAATTTAAAACTTTAAGCAACACAAAAAATATCAATACGATTGACAGTAAGTAAATGTATCGTTTTAAGCAATAAAAAGAAATGAATGAATTCAATTTATTGCTTTAGTCAGCTTTATCAAGCTGTGCTTTTGCCATTTATTTTCAAGGTCGTTTCTGGAGTTGTTCGTGATGACATACACATGTCAAAAGGTCATTGATCCGTTACTTGGTATGAGTTACTAAAATGAATTAACTTCAAAATTAATTATCGAAATGATGGAATAACATGCGTGTTGTTTGTTTTTGGTGATGATTCATATAAAATTGCATAAGGAAATATATTCCATTGTACATTTAGAGTTGCATATAATTGTTCAGCAATATCTCTAAGATATAAGAAAAAACCCACGACTATCTCGCCGAATTCTGCTAGTTTGGATATGAGTGGATTTTCATGTGCATCGGTCCATAATGGTTTATATTTGTAGCACAACACTTTGGTAATAAAAGTAATAATAAAGAATTTTCATTTTATAAATTAACTTTTATGAGTTAACCAATTATATTTGGCCCTCTGGTGGCAAAAAATGCCCACCACAACAACAGCATTAACCCTAGAACACACGCCCGGTTACAAATATATCCACTTGCGCAACTTTGCAGTGCTGTAACTCAGGAACGAGATATAGGCTTTTTGCCTATATCTCTTGAACCAGGTAGAATATATACTAAAATATTTGTAAAATATGAATATACGCATTTAAAAATAATAATGAAATTGAACCATATAAACATTAGAAAAAGCCAAAATTTGCTAGTGGATACAAACGTATCCCGAGTGTGTGTTCTCGTAAAAAAGATGGGTATGCATCGTAAGGTTAATAGTATGCAAGGAGTCCCAAAATTTAGATTTCAACAAAATATCAAACTAAATCAAATTAACAAATAAGCTGTTTATATGGCCTTATGTTAATTTATTTATTATCTAAATATTCATGAAAAATTAATGTATTCATCTTATAAACAATACAAATATCCCAAAACCAAGTCACACAAGATGTGTCTGTCACACATGTCATTTAGCTGAAATATTGTTTAAACAGCATAATTAAAGGAAGTTGTTAAAATTTATTATTCATCTAATTTTTCTTTTCTTAGCACGAATTTGTTTTGCAAAATTTTCAAAATTTCCTTTCGTTTTTCAACTTTCCGCCCGTTGTGGTGTTGTGCTCTAAATTACTTTAAATATTTATTGAAATGTATCTGTCTCAACATTTCAGTAATTTAACAAAATTAACTCTGTGCGACACTCGTGCCAACTGCTGCTGAAAGTTGTTTGCACTCTAAAATGTCTTCTACTGCTGCTGAGATGATGATCATGATGACGATGACAATGATGCTGTGGTTTGCTCCAACTGTTGTCATGACAATTTCTTAGCGGCTTGGACAATTTCATGATATTTTTCTTTTTATTTAAATTTAAACCATTTTATTTCTTTGTATTTTTGTTTTTATGCATTTGTTTTAGCTTTTGTCCAGCCATTATCTTGATTGACATTTAATGTTGTTTTATTGAAATTAAAGTGTAAAAAGCCGCTTTAATGCAGAATTGAATTAATGATCAAAATGAAATGAACCAGCTAGCTAGCTGCACACACTGGGAAATAGTTTCAATTATAGTTACAGTAGCTCGGTCAGCTAGCTCAATCATCATAGTTAGTCTACAGTTCTAGAAGAAGATTGTTGAAAAGAATTTCCAGCCAATAAGTAGCAGAGATAATAAATGCAAATTCTTTTAGTATTTAGTTGAAATAGTTTCTTTGATAAGCACAAAGTTACCAACCAACAAACATTTTCATTCTACAGGATGTCTCAGCAAAGCGTTACAAAGATTTTTAAATATGCTTTTCCTTGTTGATGCTACAAGTCATTTGAGACTGTCTCACTGCAGCAGCAATACGAGATCAGCAGAGTCACAATTTAAAACGGTAACCTAGAGATTTTGGGTGGTCCTGTCTATTATTAAGATGATTTAAAGTGTTTTTAAATGATGGAAGTGTACAAACTGGCAATTTGTATGGCTAAAAGTTCATCAACATATTGTTTGTTTTCTAGGTCATGATACAAATATCTTAAGGCTTGTATTGGTTTCTTGTGCCTATTAATCAGGTTTATTTTTTCGCATTTAAAAAGTTTAGTTTATTTTTAATACCTCAATCACTTTCCCTGTAAATTACTACTTTGTGCATCATCCTCATCCCTCATGACTCAGTTTAAGTAAACTATGTTTGTTTGTGTTTTTTTTTTCTTCCTCAACTTCATCTAGCAAATTATAACTTTTCCAATTTCCTTAATACTTTCAAGGCTTATTTGCTACACAAACAAAAAGAAATTTAACATGAAAATTTCTTATATTCGAAGGTACTTACTTTAACTCTTTGTTGGCTAAAATCAACAATACACCAGATTGTTTCTTGTTGTTTGCTGCTGCAGTTGTTAATTTCACTTTAAGGCATTATTATGCCCCAAATGTTTGATGTTCGTGTATTTTTGTGGCTGTAGGTTATTATCATGTAAGTAATGCATCAACTTGGTACTACATATCTCTAAAAACATACACAATTACTTACATACTCGTACATACAGATCTGTATTTATAGACTCATATGTGTATTTTATATTACAACCATAAAACGACTGCCTTTTTTAAAAGCCGCAGAAGCGTGCCCTAATTTAAATTTTTTTTTTTAAAGAAAAGTGGTTAAACACAACAACTCACATTGACCACACGAACTATTCAAAAATATTAAATTCGTGGACTCTTTAAATGCTGACCAGTGAGGGAAGTAAGATAAAGTTTGCCACAACAACAAACAAATATATAATTATAACTACGGTAGGACATCAGGTTATAATAATAATACAACAACAACAGCAACAACAACCTACATACATATATCGTCAGTGAGCAAAAAATCATCATCATCATCATAATCATAATATTACGCATGACATTGTAATGAATAATTGTTAAAATATGAAAAATACACTCACAAAATTAAAATTATTACTTCTTCTTGACTATTAAACCTAATAATGCCTATTTGACAACTTTTTGGTTTTAATACCAAATTTTTTGTTCATAGTTATAGAAAGGTATATGTATGTGTTAAGGTACGGTCACACTTGGCAAATATTTGCCACTAAATAAAATATTTTTCAACTCGTTTATTTATTAAAAAAAACTTTGTTTATTTAGGACAGGACACAACAGTGTTGCCATTTTGACGCTTTTCGGGTATTTTATGACGCTTTTTTGGTCTCGTTACCCTTTTATTTTTTTCAAATACCCTTTTTTAAAAAAGGGTATTTTTTGACGCTTTTTTCTATTTTGTTTTTGGTGCAGTTTTGCAAGAAGTCCAAAATGTAAGTCTAGCTTTCGATTCAGCCAATGCGGATCATGTCAAGCTTTACAGCGATTTGTATTACCTGATAGAAAAGTATTACAAACTTTGATTATCTAGAAGGTAATTTAGATGAAAGCGTTAACGAATTTTGTTGTCTTGGCTATCATTGCGAAAAGTCTTGCAGAGATTATAAAATAATTGATCAATTTAATAGAATTTACAAAATATCACGTACTCGAACTAAGACGTAATTTACAAAATATCACGTACTCAAACTAAGACGTAAACTTCCTTCATATTTTATATTGCTTCAAAAATATCGTTATTTAGTGTTGACAATATTTTTAAAAATAGCGAGGCGGATATTATTGATTTAATACAAAACTTCATTGATGTTTCGTCTCTAATAAATAAAATAGAAATTTCCCTAAACAATCTAACGTAAAAATGGAAAAATATTGAAAGAACTGATGAATTTTGAAAGTCTACAATTTTAAAAATTATTTGGTAGAAAATCCTTTTCATGAACTAGCTGACTTTGTTATTCGTATATGTACTTTCTTTTCCCTACTCAAATGCCAAAGTCGAAAGAACGTTTAGTTTAATTAATTTTTTTAAACCAAAGATCAGAAACCGACTTTCTTTAAACTCAGCCAAAAGTTTGTTGTTGCAATTACAAATTACCTTCAATTAAAAATTAATTCAAATCAAACTTATAAAAGGTCTGAATATTTCATTAAATCTATTTTGTGGCCCGATGATGATTATGAAACAGATGTATTTGAAAATTAAATTGTTTAACTATAAAACTTTATATTTTGTTTTTTATGAATTGTTATTTAATTTTAATTTTTTGTTTACTCCTGAATTGATAATAAAATTAATTATTTATTTACAAATTTTACCATGCTTTTTGATATTCTAAGTTTCTTGTTTTTTACCCTTTGTTTTATTGCTAATTTTAATCTTTTTTAGGTGTTATTTGCAAAGCAAAACAACACGATACCGAAATTTTTGTTAAATTTTTTTTGACGCTTTTTACCCTTTTTTTGTAATTTTTTACCCCTTTTACCTTAATATACACTTGACGCTTTTATTTATTCCTAAATGGCAACACTGGGACACAACAAATATTTAGTTTTATTTTATTTGATGCTGTTTGATCTTGCAACGCTCTTGTAAGAGTAAACGTTTAAACATTTGTGCTAAAACAAGTGTTTACGCTTTGTTGAGTAAATATTTACCTTTAGAATTCAATTAAATATATCGCAAAAAAGTATTATTTCATAAAGTGCAATTTCAACAAGTAAGAAAGTACAATCGGTCAATAATGCAACAAATAGTAATAGAAAAAGGGCGCTATATGGGAGCTGCGACCTATTATATACCGATTATCAAAAAATTTAGTGGCATGACTTTTGTGCATATAAATATTGTTTGTGTTAAATTTTATGCAGATACAAAAGTGCTAAAGTAATTTTCGAAGGCGATCTTATATGGGAGCTTTGATTATATAGGGTGAATCAGGTAGATTTACTTTTTTCAATAGCCTTTTTTTTGACGGATCACCTGTGAGTCGTGTCATGCTGTCATGTTATTTTTGTTTAGTATTTTTTGGCATTTCATAACGGAAAAACTTACGCCTGAAAAACGTTTACAAATTGTTCAACTTTATTATGAAAATTTATGTTCTGTGAGGAATGCTTATCATGCCATGATAACCGACTATTTGGTGCCTGAAACTGAAGCTCGTGATCTCGGCGACATTTGGTTTCAGCAAGTCGACGCCACTTCTCACCCATCGCATCAATTAATGGATTTATTGAGAGAACACTTCGGTGAGCACATTATTTCACGTTTTGGCCAAGATCTTGTGATATCACACCGTTAGACGTTTTCCTGTGGGAATGTGTAAAGTCTAAAGTGCATGCGGATTCAGGCCAGTTACCAGTTGAAATGCTCAACATGAGTCTTTTAACCAACTATCTTGTTCCTGCGATTTTAGGTTTAAACCACAGCCACCACGTGCTCCCCGAAGGGAACCTACAACCAATTATCAGTTAAGGAACGAATCCCCAGACTTCTAACTGATTCCGTGGCTCTAGATAAGACTCTACTCAGCTGCGAGTTTATTAGGGTGGAACAATCAACTCTTCCCAGTTTAGAGCTCTTTGCAGCTCATGACACCAGTTTCGCTATCTCTACCGCGGCCTTGACTTTGTGCACCGATACAGTGCAAAAGAATTGTTAAATTTTCTTTATTAGTTTTGTTTTTATGTCATAAAAACTGAACAAGAACACAAACATTTACTCATTTGTGCTCGCCACTGTACATATAAAATATTTACTAATTGTAAATTATTTTATTTCATATTACTCCAAAAAAGGGGGATAAAATCAACATCCACTTTAAAAAAAGAAATTAAATTGACCCTTAAAAAGGGCTGCTTATCATAAGTTTAATCTAGCAAATTAATCTTTTCACTTGCATTTTCTTTTTCAGTGTAAAGGAATGTATAAGTTGGCTTTCAAAATGAAAAATAATGTTGCTTACATTTTAAGCCTTTGCTGCTGCTGTTGTTGGTATTGTTGCTGCTGTAACTGTTACAACCAATGTTTTTGTTGTCAATGTGTAACATTATCATTATAATTTTTTGTTTCTTACAGTTGGATAATTAAATAAGTAAATGACAAGTTATGCGAATAAAGGTTAAATAAAACAAGAATTTCTTCTTTTAACACAAATATTAAAAGTAAAAAATTTAAACAAAAAAAAAAAACAACACAAAAACTGAGCCAGGAATTATGTTACCCACATTTTTGTCCACACTTTTACTCCACAAAAAAAAAAGAAGATTGTAAAAAATTATAAATTTTAACGCATTATCATATTTGCAAGTGTCGTCTGGTTTGATTTTATTTAATTTTTCACACCTGTTCAATAGGCTTTTGTTGACCATTTGTCATCGGTAGAAGAGACTCAGAAAAACAAGAATAAAATTAAGAAACTACAGATATAAATATGTAAGTAAAGTTTGCAAAACAATAAAAAAAAAACAAGCTAAAAGATATTGCTGGCATGTAACCAGCACGAGTGAGTGTAAACTGTAAAACAGTTCAGTTTTTGAAAAGAATGTATTGAGTGTTTGCAATGATGAAACAGGATTCTTTCTTGTCTGTGGCTGTTTTGGGGTGTCTTTTTAGTATTTAATTTTTTTGTGTTTATCTCTGGTTGGATTTCAAACTTTCAATTTCATTATATTGCCTTTGGTTACAAAACTTGTTGCTTGTTTCAGTTTTAAGTAAACTGTTTGCTTTAGGGTGTAAGTTATGTTAAATTGTTCATTTAGTTAGTAATGTCTCAAGAGTTTTGCCTATAAAAATGTTTGTAAGTTTATTGAAGCGTATATAAAAGTCGTTATGTATCAGTACTTACTCTGTCTTGTAAGCGTATGTAACTTAAATATCATAGTTTTGCATACATACAACTGGATGTTTTAATTTTTACTTTGTTTTTTTTTTATTATGAAGGGTTATTAAACACCAGCAAAGGACACGCATATTTATCAAGGACATTTGCCAAGACAAGGTTAAACTTAAACAAACTGGTCTGCAATTTTAGAAGTAAACATTTTTAACTTAAATTGACAAAAACATCCTTTAAATTACAAAGTAAGCAGAAAGTGAATTCTGTATTTAAAACCTTAACATTGGTTGACAAAAACATCCTTTAAATTACAAAGAGAACCAAAATGTTGGCTCTGTTTTTGTTGTTCGTTTTTGAAACAACATTTTTCTGATTTCATTTGGTATGTTTTATTTTTTTGTAAACCCAAAATATAAAAAACTGCCAATATGTTGTAGTATCAAATACAGCAAGTCTTTAAGATTATAATGGACACAAAAACTACAAGAGTAACGAATTAATTAATTTTATGACTAGATTACATTTTTTTGTATCAATGAATTCATGAAGTCTTATTCATTGCTGAAGATTGTGTTTGGGTTTAGGAGGTTTTCTTCCAAAAATAAAAAAAAAAACTTAAACTGAAACTATCTTAAAGTGATAATTATTTACACGAATATCCTTTTAATTAAACCATAAAGATGTTAAGAAACGTTTATTTTTGTCAGTTATTTGGTCAATTTGAAAATTGCTTACAGTGTCTCGATGCCAATGTATTGTACATAGTATATCATGGCATTACTATCATATTTGTGGTCATTTCCGATAATCATTACCTTTATTTTATTTGCTTGCTCTCTTCCTTTTAAACCTTTTTTCCTCGGATACAAAATATAACCCACAACATTCAACGCAAACAATAAAAGGGAAAACAAGTTAGAGTGCAATATTTGGCTGGGCCGAATCTTAAACACCCTGCACCAAACAAAACAAAATTTCGTTTGCGATTTGTTTTTTACATGACACTTATATTTGTCGAATTTTGTATTAATATTCCAATTTTATAGGCATTTATTTATCATTAAGCCATATTTTGGGCAGATATTTGTATGGGAGCCATGAGAAATTATGCACCGATTCTTAATATTTTCACATTATCAAAGAAATAATGTGTATAAAATTTCATGGCAATATCTGCAATATGTTTCAAAAACTTGCAAGAAAAATTTTTAAAAATATAAAATTTTTATGGAGGTTGTCTTATATTTTGGCTCATAACTCTTGTTTTACTGTATATATGTTGGTGATTTTCAATACCAAACTGCTTAGGAGAATTATAAATGATGTTTTGTAAACTCTGTTGATTTTGGTTGTGTATTTTGGACGTGAAAGTGTTTTACACAAACAGACAGATGGCTAGACTTACGAACATAGCTCAATCGACTTAGAATTCCATAAGGATCAAGAATATACATTAAGGGTATCAGCTGAATATATCTCAGTGTTACGCACGGAATGACAAACTTATATATACTCTCATTCACCACTTATGCTGGTAGAGGGTATAAAAACACTAAAATAATTATCAATGAACTGTAATGACAGTTTTCTTAGATTAAGGCCTTTTGCATGTGGCTGACATTAGAGATTACATTTCAAACCTTGCATTAAGGCAAAAGAGAAACCCAAAACAAACAAAAACACACATAAACATTTGAGTGAATGAATGAAAGAATCAATGAAAAGTCTTTAAACACAATGAATTGCAGCAGGTTGTTTTCTATACCTGTTGTACAAGTGTTTCATTTTTAGCACTATATAGGTATGAGACGAGAGTCTATCTATCTAATTATTTTAAGTGTGCACTGGCTTACACAGAGTGCAATGTCTGGCTTGTAGTTGTTGTCTTTTGCAAGTGTTATCAATTTAACAACTTCATTCATTGAAATTTTTTTATGATTATTTCTTTTATAATATTGTTGGGTTTCCCACTTTTCTATCATAGGAATAAATGAACTCTTTTGCTTGACTAAAGGGTGGCCTTTATATCTATCAATGAGTAAAGAAAAATATAAAAACGTTAAGATACTTTGCTTAGGACCACCCTAAATCAGAAATCAACAAAGTTTTATAAAGAATGCAAAATGAAGAAATTTGGTCAAAATGAAAATAGACTATATTAAAGGCCTATAAATCCTAAACCTGCTGCAAGCAGAGTCATATTGGTACCACATGAAAGTTTTGTCATTTTTACTTGTTGGCATATCAATGAATGAAATTTCACTGAAAAATCGACGTGTATTTGCTGACTTGATACAAAAATAACCTGCTGATTTTTCTAGAAAATAATTTTTTCCAAATCTCAAAGAAGCTTTCGTATGCTGAATGCTCCGGTGTGTGGAAATGCAGTTACTGTAAATGAATTATGATATGGAAATATGATAGCAACTAAATTTTGTTCTATCACTGGCATGTGGTTTCGACAGGACAATGCCATATAAAACACAGCCATCACAAACAATAAACAAATAGCGAACAAAATTTCCCGCTCTTATAATTGCAGGCTGTTAGCAATTCTCAAAATAAATAAGTCTCCTAGGACGAATGATATACCAGCAATGGTCTTGTTCTACGATGCTATGTCGATCATTAGTTAAACTTTTTAGCACTTTATACCGTGCTGGAGAATCTTACGATTCCTAAAAAGGGAGATGCTAACAACCCTGATAATTATCGCCCAATAGGAATTTATTCTGCACTTTCTAAAGTTATGGAAATTATGCTAAATTACCATCTGGCTAAATATCTAGAGTTCAAGAAGTTAGTTAAAGAATGTTAATAAAACTGTTTTCTGTGCTGCTTGAAGGGAGTCCATTAATATATGAAGAATTTTCTTTGCCTCAATATTGCCTCTGCTTCAAGAAGAGACAAATCAAAGTCTTTATAGTCGAGTTGATCTCCAACAGAAATTCTTTCGTCCATTTTATTAATATTAAAGATAGGAGGGATATATGTGTCACTTCCTCTTTCATTATACTTGCTCTTTTGATTTCCTCCTCTACATCGATTTTTTTTCTTCTTAAGAGTTTTCTTACCTTAATCTTCTGTCTTCATTTTCCTCGTCTTCTTGGTCTGCTCCATCACAGCTTTCTCCTTCTCTATAGCTATTTCCACCATCTGAGTATTTGGAATCATATCGAGATTTTTGCTGGATCTTGATCTGATCCACTCATTGCATCGTCTCTCTTAAGCCAAAATCCACCAACAATATTGTATCATCCATTTAGGATAAAGTAAATTATTTATAAATTATGTTAATAATTGATTTGGTTATATATTAACTAATAAACCTTAGATATGTTATTTCTTTTAAGCTTTTATTAAAATTATTGAAAAAAAATTAAATAACAAAAACTTTTTAATTAATTAAATTTTAATTAAATATTTAGTAACAACATTTTCACAAAAAATAAAAAAAAATAATTGTATAAAGTCGAGGACCTATGCTATGCTGACTATGCTGCTTATCCTAACACTTCTCGAGTATAAGAAGTACTGTAATATACAATTTACTGTAGGTGAATAAAATATTTGTTGTGAAAAGCACCAGTTTTCTATGAATTAATAATACTTTATGCCCCATTAAAAAATGTTTATTACACTAGCAGACACAGTTTTAAATATTAATTAATAAAAGAACATGCATCATTATTTTATAACCTAATAAACAAATACTTCAAAAAGCTACAAGTATATAAAACACAAAAAAGACAAACAGAAATTTAAGCAAGCATCTCCTACTACTTCGAAAATAAATTAAATAATAACTGATATCCATATGAACAGCGAAAAACAGCATCAACAGCAGCCTTATTGCCTTCATCATCATTACAAGTACCTACCATGATTAGCAAGCAGCAGCACTACTGCGCAAACTACTACTGCCAGTATCCTTTACTTAAAACTATAATTACTAAGCACACCCGCTGTTGCTTTAATGCATCTCGTACACATCAAAATCTTTTAAGCTTTTTTTGCGAATTTCGTTTTCAGCCATCCAATTCGCCTGCATATTCTGTCGACTTGAGTCAGAAATTGTTTTTCCTCCTCCTCCTCCTCCTTCTTTAGGAAGCATTTACGTTAATATTGTAAATTGTTTAGACTACTGACGGCATGGGCAATTTTTAATTTTACAGTGGGAGTTTATTGGCTTCTTAATTTAGTTTTTGTTTTTGAGTTAATTTTTTTATTTCTTTTTATTTTTGTTCAGTCTCGTTTTCTTCTTTTGCGGTTCATAACAGTAGGGAGTCATTCGTTTAATAAGTTTTAATCACACGTGTTGACAGGCGAAAATAATGCCAAAGATTTACTTGATCTTTTAAATGTGAAGTGTAAAAAGCTTTTCCTTTTGTATTAAGAACGCGTGGTTGCCAATGAATGAAAACGCTGTATCGATGATAAATTGTTGTTAAATGATCTCGTGTATGAAGCTAAAGATGATGCTGCAAAAGATGTTGATTGTGACGATGATGACCATATGTAAAAGTAATAAGAAAAAGTTAAATGGCTGCAGAGCCCAGTAACTCACAAAGGTTTAAATTTTTTTCGATAATTTATGGTTTTACACATGATGTGGCAAATAGGGAGAAAGATGTACATAGCTGGTTTTCTGAAGTTTTGGCAATGATATTTAAATGCCAGGGTTATGCGAACAACATGAACAAGTTTGCAATGAATTTGAGAACAAAATCTTAAAAAAATGTTCAATACGGATTAACGTAATGATTTCAGTTTTGGAAAATTTTTAAATGACAATGACTTGTACATATTTTAAACCTAAAATCTGTTTATCATATGAAAATCAATTAAAAGATAAACGTGGCTATAAATCGACAAATAGTAATACAGAGGGGAAATAATAATCTGTGATCACTTATATTTTTTACCCCAAATTTACTCAAGTAAAACATAGATGTGGCTTTAATTCGTTATATAGTGTTCCAAATGAAATAAGGAAGTACGATAATTTATTCAAAATTTATTCAATTAAATTTCAGTGCCCCAACGGGGCTCGTAATAAAATATTGGGTGGTATTATTGATTACTTACCGTAACGAAAACTAAGCGGAAAGAAATATCTATCGATATGTAAAATGTAATTATTCATTTCTGCGGCATGTAGAGATGATACCGTAAAAAGAAAAAAATACCGCATCAACAGTGCGCACAAAAAATTTATTTCCGTCAGCGCGGACGGAATGAATAATTTGACATATTATTATAAAAAAGAATTTTTTATTACTATCACTATGATATAATACTAATACTATGATATAAGATCCTCAGCAATACTAAATATCTGATATCAAAAGTTTATACCACTTACCCTCCTCCTCAAGCACTCTGTAACGCTGATGAAGATGTCCCGAATATCCTCCAGAAAGAATGAGAATATGTTCCCATGGAAATCAACTAGTCTTTTTATACATGAAGTGCCCTGATCGTCTTCCTTAAAGTGCTAGACATTTTGCGATTTTCTTCAGATAACTCATTATTTGGCATTATTCTATTCCAGGCTTGTTTTAAAGAGCTCATTTAAAACTTGACAAATAAAGCCCCAACTGCCATAAAGATTAGGTTCCATTTATCATCAGTGGATAAAATGTCTCCAAGTAGTACTGTAGTCTACTACAGTTTTAGGCTCTTCAAGAGTTTCTTCGCTCAACCTCTTTTTTCTCCGAGGATTCTCCAAGTCTTTGATTGATTTTAAGCTTAATTGATCTTTCCATCCATTATCACTTTATTATCTTCAGTGAAGTCTTTGATTGATTTTTAAATTAATTGATCTTCCTATTCATTATCATTTTATTCTCTTTAGTGAAATTAACTGATCGAACATGTCAATAGCAGTATCATTCCACAGCTTTAACGAAAGATGTGGTTCCTGTACCCCGTTTCTGTATTTTACGCATCGTAAAATTTTTCGCATGAAACCAGTGAACTGCAACAAAAACAGTATAAAATTAAACAAAAACGGTTTTTTCTCACACAAGTGTTTCTGTATCTTTACTTTGCAAGAATTATCTTTCATTTAAATAGATTTCCAGCAATTGTTGAAAGGATGTGAGAAAGTGTTTGACAATATAAAAGACCAAAAAATAATAATACAAATATAAATTCTGAACCTAAAATTTATAAATCTCTAACTTATATTCCATTAATTTCTGAACGACTAGAAAATTCAAAATTTTATGACAGGAATAATTATAAGATAGCCCATAAAGCTTATAACACATTAAATAGATTATATAGTAAAATAAAGGATAAAACATTAAAATTAGATAAATCTAATATTGTTTATAAAATACCGTGTAAGGGTAAAAATAATGAAGAATGTAATAAAATATATGTAGGTACAACTAAAAATAAATTGAAAACTAGATTAGCTGGACATAAATCTGACCAAAAACACAAACATACTTCTTCTCAAAAAACTGCATTAACATCACACTGTTACAATTTAGATCATTATCCAGATTTTGAAAAACAAATTATAAAAGACGATTTATGTTAGAAATGTTACAGATTATTAATGTACCGATAGAAAAGAGAATTAATTTTAAAACAGATACAGACAATATAGCTCAAAATTACAGACATTTAATTTATAAGAATAAGTTTAGAAGCTAAAAATATTACATATAGAATTTTTCATTTATTATTCCAAACAAGTTTTTTATATATCCATTGTGATAGCGAAATATTGGAAATAAATATATATAAATAAATTAAATATTTTTATATAAAACTCAAGTGACCTTATTGCTTATTAAAAGAAACTATTAAATATTGAAAAAGGTCAAATAAACGAACTAAATAATTTTTGATTTTATTTAAATAAAAAAACACAATTGTGTTTTTCTTAGCCTTTTACTGTTTTGATTTTATAAAAACAGAATCAGCGTTGTCTGTTTTTGTATTCAAATACAGAAACACTTTTTTCACACAAATCGTGAAACGATGGAATTTTTTTTCACACTTCATGTGAGAAATTTTACAATGCGAGAAATACAGAAACGAGCTACTGAATCATTAAGTCTATTATTGGCTATTGCAGTTAACGACCAAACATCTAGGCTTAACAGTTTAGTCTGCGATTTTAAAGAGCTACACAATTTTATTCAGAACTTCCGTTTGGATAAAATTTAGCTCTTATTATCGGATCTAATATATAGGCGGAATCTTTGAGCAAATTGAAAGGCTGATAGTATATCTACTATTATGTGGCTTGCATTTTGGCCAAGGATGTGTGAATTTCAGTAATTCGGCTTCTTTTTCTAGAAATCTCAGTTATTAAACGAACCTACTCCATTTACACTCTTTCTCGATACTAATGCTTTGGTCCATGTTGAGTTTAATTTCTTCGCGAAGCTCCATGAAGTATAAATGCGAGTTTGAAAATAAAGTTAAAGTGGAAGGGATGCATCATCATATAACAGAAGTCCTTGCTGTAAATGTGAAAACAAATACAAGTAAACTAGGTCTTGTTCAAGATGTCAGATCATAGATTGATTGCACCATATATATATATATACTACATTTTAACAGATCTTACGCTATTTTTAGAATAAGTCATTGCCTAACAAATAGTGCTAAATTCTTCGAATGTCTTTTTCGAATTATTTTAGAAAAACTCAAATTTATTGTTATTTAACAAACTGCTACCTTAGAATACAAATTCAAAGAAAAAATCAAAAGAAAAAAATGTTGGCAACATTGAAGTGTAAAAGTCAGAATTTCTAATCTCTCTTGCAAAGATTTTTTTAAATAACAAATTAAATTATTATAATAAACGTTTAACAAAGAATAAAGTAAACAAGTTAATACGAATAAACTGAAAAAGAATTAAAATATAGGAAAATATGCCCAAATCAAATCGTCGAAGTCTTGCAAAAAACAATAAGAAAAATTGCGGCCAATGTAAATTAGTGGTAAACGAAGAAGAAGATGAATATATTGAGTGCGACAAGTGTTTAAAAACATTTCATGTATGTTGTTGTAACAACATAGATAAGCGCAAATATCAATACCTATTAGAGCATGAAGAAAAAGACTTTGTCTGCCATCTATGTGACAGTAGCGGTAGTAACATCGTCGCAGATCTAAATGAGATTAAAACGAAATTGCAAAAACTAGATCAGCTGACAGGGTTGCAAGAAACTATAAATTTTATGTCTCAGCAGTTTGATGAAATATTAAAGGGTGTAGCAGATAATAAGAAAAAAATTGATATCATTCAAAAAGAAAATAAAAGCTTAAAAGAAGAAGTTAAAACTCTTAAACAATCAGTCAAATTCTTGAATGATCAAAGGGTTAAGTATGACTGCTTAGTTAGTGGCGTAGAGGCATCGGAGGGTTCGTCAGCAGTGGACACAATTGTGAAACTAACAAGTGATGTTGGTGTGGAGTTAAATCCAGAATGTATTGAAGATGCATATTTTATAAGAGAGAAAAATATTCAAAATAATAGAAGTGGAAATAACATTAAAAAGCAAACAATGGTTGTTAAATTTAACTCAAAAAAATCTAAAGATCAACTTATGTCGGTAAAACCAAAGTTAAGAGAAAAGGACTCTAAGGTGTTTGTCAATGACTATTTAAGCAGAGAAGCCCTCAGTTTATTAAATCATGCGAAGTCTTTGAAAGCAGTGGGTTATCGCGCAGTTTATGCAGCCGGTGGAAAAATTTATGTCAAAAGAAGTGAGATATCAAAGCCTAGATACATTCCTAATGAAGATGAAGTTGATAAGCTTTTACTTGAGGCAACAACAAATCAAGAAAGAATACGCAGGTCGCTACGTGCTGCTAATAGTCAACGTGGAACAGCTGATGATGATGATGTCTACTTGTCACCTTAATTGCTGAGTATAACAATACTTTATTTTGAAAAAATGTTTATCATTTAATATTTAATGTATAATAATAAATATTTTTTAAACTTAAATTCATTTAATAACTTTGTTAACAATTTTACAAGTTCATATGTTACAATAATATCTATAAACATGCGAAGTATATCTTCAATTAATAAATTTAACAAATTTAAAGCTTATGTTTGTACGTTACCGCGACTACCCAATATTATTGCTGTTCAGGAAACGTGGTTTAATAGGGAACTTATTCAAATATATAGTATACCTGGCTACAAAAGTGTGCACTGTTGTCGGCGAGATGGTTTTGGAGGTACGTCAATGTTTGTTCAAGAGCATATACAGCACAAAGTTGAAGTTTGCTGCAGTGAGAATTACAAAGAGGTTATTGTTTTAACATTAAATAATTTTAAAGTAAATGGAAAACCTTTAAAATGTGTATCGTTTTATAGATCTCAAAAGTGTGATGTCAACCGTTTTTTATTGTATTTAGAAAATTTGCTTGTTTCTTATGGTCGGGATCCTTGTATTTTTGTTGGTGATTCAAACATTGATGTATTAGAGCCGCATTCGTCGGAAGATTTATTGAACACTCTTGCAAATTATGATTTCAAAAACTGTAATACAATGATAACTCGCCCTGGAAGTGGTACATCTATAGACAATATTTATAGCAACGTTCATACATTTTTATATATCGCATCTATTGAGTGCAACTTATCAGATCACAACTTAATTGTATGTGGTGTCAAGTTTCAAGCACAAAATCTTGAATATACAGAAGAAGTTCGTTTTCACTGTGACCACAATCGTGTGGCAAACCTCATCTGCAGGAATTTACCCACATTATTGCAAACTGGGGACCCGTCTATTGACACATCCGCATTAATAAAGTGCATAAATGATTGTGTTACAACTGCAACAAGTGAAAAGAGGCAAAATAAAGAGCTAAGATGTAAAATTGCACCATGGATAAATGGCAATCTACTAAAAATTATATTGTTAAAAAAAAACCTTTTAAAACAACGTAGGAAAAATCCTGGCAATGTTGATATAGAGACAAGGTTAAAAAGAATAAGCAACGTTATAAAAAAAGCAACTAAAGATTCTTTGAATAATTTTTATAGAAATAATTTAGACGGGTTTCAGAATGATCCGAAAAAATGTTGGAAGTTTTTGAATGAAACACTCGGTAGAACAAAGAGCAAACAAATTGACTTATTAGATTCTCATGGTGAACTAATCACTAATAATATGCAAAAAGCTGAAGTTCTAAATACGTTTTTTCTGAACTCAGTAAAAGATTCGAAAACGCAACATTCAGATGGTTTAATTGATTCTTTCACCTCCTTAAGAACCATCTCTCAAATGAATACAAGATTTTACTTTGACTATGCAACACCGGAAGATATATATAATGCGATATTGAACTTGAAACCAAATAAAAGTTGTGGTTATGATAATATAATGCCGAATATACTTTTAAATAACATTAACATTTTTACACCTATTTTGGTAAGCATATTTAATAATATACTGAACAACAGCACCTATCCAGACACGCTTAAAATCCACAAAGTTGTACCGATACCAAAGATACTCAATACTTGTACTAGGGAAAATTTTAGACCCATTGCTGTTTTATCGGTTATTGATAACGTATTTGAAAAAGTTTTACATAATCAAATTTCAAAGTATATGATAACCCATAACCTGTTAAATGATTTTCAATTTGGTTTTAGAAGTGGATGTGGCACAGAGGAAGCGATTGTTAATGTCATCAACTTTATTTGTAAAGGATTAGATGATGGATTTAATGGAGTTGCTGGAGTTTTTTATGATTTCACCAAAGCATTTGATTTTATAGAGCATGAAATTTTGTTGGAGAAATTAAAGTTGTATGGTATTTATGGTAGAGAGCTGTCACTTTTAAAAAGTTATCTAACGAATCGCAAGCAATTTGTTGAAATTAATGGTCAAAAAAGTTCTCTTAGAGCTGTCGAATATGGCGTGCCCCAAGGAAGTGTACTTGGTCCTCTACTGTTTACCATTTATCTAAACGATATACAAAATCTCCAACTCTTTGGAAAACTATTTATGTATGCGGATGATATTTGTATGTTCTACCCTTACAAACACGAAACAGTCGCTAAGGTTTATATGGAACGGGATGCGTCGTTACTAGCTGAATTTGCTAAAATTAACAAACTTCTTTTAAACCCACTTAAAACTAAAATAATAAGATTTAGACCGCATAGTAATCACACTAACTTTAGTGTATTTGTGGATGGCAACGAGATACAGGAAGTAAACTCCGTTAAATATTTAGGTATGGAGCTACAGCATAATCTTTCATGGAGTCAACATATTAGAAGCTTAAAGTCAAAAACTGCTCAAGCTGTAGGATTGCTTTATAAATTCAAAAACAAATTTGATGGAAAAACAAAATTATTACTTTATAATGCATTAGTTCAAAGCCATCTCAATTACGGTGCAATCGTATATGGTTACAAAAAGAGCAATGAACTGAAAATGCTGCAACGAGTACAAAATAAAGCCCTGAAAGTTGTAGGTAATCTACCAATAACGTATCCCACAATATCTTTGTATACTAGTATGTTTAAAAATGTTCTACCAATCCATGGAACTCATTACTTGCAGTTGTTAATTTATGTTTTCAAATGTATGCATGGAATTGGTCATCACACAATAAATTTTTCAAGAAATCAATCTGCTATCAATACAAGGAGCAATATGAACTTAGCAGTTTCCCGATGTAGACTTGAAGTTACAAAACAACGAATTGAATACATGGGTAGTCGTGAGTTTAACAACTTGCCGCAAAATTTAAAAAACGTCAATAGAATTTCAATATTTAAAAGAAACGTTAAAAATTATCTAATACAAAACATACAAGACATTTTAATGTAACATTTTGAATAATTTATTACGTCACATACATTATGAATTTATATCCATAGTCTTTTTCTATTTTGTATTTATAATATTATGTTAAGATGTAAAATGCTTTAAATATATACTATATTGCCAACTCGCCTCTACAATGCCTTTTTGGCGCTGAGGCCACTTATATAAGGAATTAACATGATATGAATAAAATTTACAAATTGTTAAAAAAAAAAAAAAAAGTTAAACCCAATTTACTGCAAGAATTTTTATTAAATTAAATTATTTCTTTGAAAATTTAAATTCAGCCAGTAAAAGTGGATCTGATCTAGCAGGATCAATACATTGGAAAATAAACTATAAATAAAAATTCTGCAGAATTATTTACAGCATAAAACTGCATATAAGAATTACTAAATATAAGCGATAGATGATAGAAAGCCTTTTGTCGTTTTCCTAAACACCGAGGCTATGGACTGCAATAAGCTTATGTAGAGTTTATGACTGCTTCATCCGAGTTATCCAGGAAAATTTTTGTTCCCATATTCTCGTAACCACAAACTCTCAGTGTTAGTATTCTTGAAAAAAAATCAGAATACGACTAGTAGAACTGCAAATTTAATTGAGTTTTGTAACATTGTCTGCCATTGCTTACTGACAACATGAATTTCTCTTCATTTATATAAGACTATACATTTAGATGTTTTTTTTTTGAAATCAGTCAGAAATGTCATCTTATTTTTACTTTGGTTTTCATTGACAATTCATCATGAAAAGACTCACACAACGTCTCCAAATTCTTTAGCTGTATTACGAAAATCTGAGTTCTGTAAGAAATATGTAAAGTAAATAATTTCGCGGTCCGCACTTGAATTGTTGAGGCCAATATTTGTATGATTATTTGTCAAAGATTGTGTCTTTATCTTGCAACCAACCGTTCAACCGTTTCTACCACAGCTAACTTGATGTCACATTTCCCCGTTATCCAACTTTAGTCTCAGCTGCCAATAAATAATGTTGTGTTCTCGGATTGTAAGCTGATAACACAGCAATATTCTGCTCCCAGTGAGAGTATAGTGGCATATTCTCCAGGTGCCATATCCTCCAATTTCTGTGTAGTTTTTTCCTTGGAGTTACTCAACATCCCCAAAATGCGTCCATCTTCTCTAGTAGAGGTTGTAGTAGGCCTTCGCGTGTCAGTATCTCGCCAAACCCGTCAGTGTGGTCGCAGAATCTTACTTCCAGCATTGCCTATATTATCATCTATCTGTGTTCGATTCCTTTTGTAATTCGCAGTAACTTTATTCGTAATTTGTGTAAGATAATAATTTTGAGTTGGAATAAAAGAAGGAGTAGATAATGCAGTAGTCAAACTTATTGCTTCTAAATCAAGATAATTTTTTTGATGGGATTAAAAGTTTTTATCTGAATTAGAAATTTCAATTCTTGCATTCGTAGTTAAAGAAAAACTGTTAAAGTTGCTACTATAGATATGAGAGAAAATCAATAACGAAGCATTTAATATATATATTTTTTTTAATTTTAATTTAACAAATAATGCAAATATAACTACGCCCCTCACTGGCGTTTGATCTTCGTTTAAGCCATCATCTTCTAGAAGCAGTAGCAAATGTCGATCTAGCTAGATTTTTTTTTTTTTTTTTAAACAAACACAAACTGCGAAGCTTTTGGCTTGTCCAATGTTTATAATTATTAATTAAATTATTAAGGAGTTTCCTTCAGGCTAATTTCAATACTTCACTGCATTTAATAATTAAATCAGTTCTGTGATATTAGCTTTAAGTTAAACTTGACTTAAGTTTTGTGTATTGTATATTATATTTTTATTAATTATTTGATTATTTATACCAAAATTCTGTTCGTATTTAAGTAACTAATTAATAATAAAACATTAATATCCAATAATAAAAAACATCAAAGTAAAATTTAGTCTATAAGTTAAAGCTGTGTAATAAAACAATAAATTTTTGTCACTAGATTATTTTGAACGAGACCCCTGAAGAAGTTGGAATAAAACTAACGAAACGTTGGGTAAATAAAATAAAAATTGAACAAGTTTTTTAGTTACGTTTGGAAACAAACATTTGACCAAATTAGCCTGAAGGAAACTCCTTAATAATTTTAATATTTTTCATTTATTTCATAACTATGCTCAAGTTTTTGTGCTGTTGTTGCTTTTAACTTACAATTATTTTTTAATTGGGCACCAGAAACTTAAAAAAAAACATTTTAATTGTGAATAAAATTTGTTATTTTCAAATGTAAGTTAACACCCAGATTGGATTGCATGAGCTGTTCCCTGAAACTGCAATAAAACGGTCACAAATATTTGGCAATGAAATTTCAACAAAGTCTTAATTGATTTCAGCATAAAGTGCGTGATTTCAATTTACATCTCATCTCCAGTCACAGAAAACAAGTTCCAGATATTAATTTGTTTTACAATTTTTTTTTCAAGTTTTTTCATTTGTTTTTAATAAAACCAGCCTACACACTAATATCTCACTGGCGACCAAGATCTGGGCAATTCATTTTTCGAAAGCGAAAAAAAAGTAATAAAAACATATAAAAATTTGTTTTTTGATTTAAAAACGAACACTAAAATGACTAATGAGTTGTATGCTGTAGTATGCTGTGGTGCTGTCCTTGTTTTTAGCCATCACACGACAATTAAAGAAAACAAAAATATTCAATGAAAATTGCATGTATGATCACTACACTAACATTTAAGCCTGAATCTGAAAACGATTTTTCTTGTTTTAATTTCACATTTAACATTTTAATAAAGTCTCATATTTTTGTTGTTGCTTAAGAACATCATTTTTAAAGTAAGAACAGAACAAAAAAACTTTTGAATTCTGTGTCGGCTGGCTTATCAATTCCTACCAACTTCGAGAAGTGACCAAAAGTACAACGCATCTACTACTTTACATTAAGTGAAAAAAGAATCCAGAAAAAAAAAACATAAATTGTGTGACATAAAACATGACAATCTTTAAATTCTCTTGTAACTAAAAGTTTTTCTTATTTGTTTCGCCCCATTGCAATCTGTGTCTGTAACTCGGCAGGCTTTTATGTTTTATCGCACTAAGTAAAGGAAAAATATAAAAATGAAATAAAATGTTAAACCACTTGCCCAAACAGTCTTCACAATTCACAACTGTGGATTAATATGAATATGCGTTATATTGCTTTTTAATATATCTTTAGTTTTAGTGGTCATATACAAATATCTTAATTGGCTCATAAAATAGTTTAAAGTAAATGTCTTTATTAGTTTAAATAAATAGTAAAGTATTTTGTAAATATTTTCAAAGGACTAAAAATTTAAATAAAATAAATATAAGATATAATCTAGAAAATGTAAAATAAAACTAAAGCCTCGTAGCTGCAAATGCAAGTTTTAAGGTAAAATATGTATGTATGTCTTGAACTAATAAATCGTTGTATATAAATAAAAATGCTTACTGTTAAATCTACATTGATCAAAGTCAAACATTTTGTAGAAAATCCCCAAAGAGCATTAGCGCCAGTAACTCTAATGACTCTTATGTTAAAGTGAATAGTCCATCTTGTTAATGATCAGCAAGAATACGGACTTAAGGCAGGCAACAGTGGTTATAGTGTCAAAATAAAAATTTACCACCATCATGGAGACGACATTTAATATTAGTTGGATCTTAACGTCCTTAATCGCCAGAATCTTTCCCATTAAGACGTTCTTGGTATATAGAGATTTAAATCCCCGGAATCAGGGACCGGAAATAAGAGTTATTTTTCAATTTTTGAAGAAATAAATCATACATAAATGAACATCGTAGAAAACTTTTAATTACACCATCATGATTCTTATGCGAAATGCATCCAACATTGCATGATTTTTAAATTTTTGATTTTTATTTTAACAATCATAAATAAGAGTTATTTTTGATTTTTATATTTTTAAATGAAAAATAAAAGTTATTTTTGATTAAATTAGTGTTGTTTTTATCCGACCTTTCAGTTATAATTTTCAAGAAATAAAATTGTTCGAGCTCGAGCTAAAGTTATTTTTGATTTTTATATTTTTAAATGAAAAATAAAAGTTATTTTTTGATTTTTATATTTTTAAATGAAAAATAAAAGTTATTTTTGATTTTTATATTTTTAAATGAAAAATAAAAGTTATTTTTGATTTTTATATTTTTAGATAGAAAATAAGAGTTATTTTTGATTTTTATATTTTTAAATGAAAAATATAATTTTTTTTATATGAAATAAAAATCAATTCAAACCTCTTATTTATTTGTTGATGCCGTATGTATTATAATATGCTGCTTCATTAAAATTTCTATATGAATATAATTTATTATGTGACTTATCCATTATCAGCTATAAAAACATGAATGCATAGAAACCAGAGCTCAGATTTACTCGATTTTACTCGCGAGTGAAAAACACTCGCGAAGAAGAGTACTCGAAGAGTACGAGTGTTACAAAAAGTTTACTCTCCACTCGTTTGTTTTAGGTGGGAGTACTCGCGAGTACTCCTTTTTAAAAATTAAGAGTGGGAGTAAAAATCTTCGAAATAGAGTGAGAGTTTACTCTTAAGAGTGAAATCGAGTGGAAAAATAGAAACTGTTTGTCTTTGCTGACTTGTGTGTGCGTGTGGTTTTTGTTACTTTTTCAGTCTTTCTCATACAGTGCGCGTGTGCGGAGCAATTAGTTTGTTTTATAATAAAAGTTGTATTATATTTTTAAAAGTTTACTTATATTTTCTATATTATAATGAACAATAAAGACATAAATAATGAAACACGAAAATATTTTCGTTATGACAGTGAATCGTAATCTTCGAGAAATCTTCTTCGCGAGCATTTTTGTACACAAAAACCACCGGTCCCTAACAATACATTCTGCTGCTTTTCTCTTCTCGACCTCCCAGTCCTCCCTCGTCAGTCACCTTTCCCTACCATAGTCTATACTTGCTACTACACACGCACACACAAATTGGCAAAAACGAACAGTTTCTATTTTCCACTGTATGAGAAAGACTGAAAGAGTACTCGGCAAGAGTATAATCTGCTCGATTTCGAGTGTATTTTACTCGCACTCGAAATCGAGCGAAGCATATGCGCTCTTATTCGAGTGGCATAGAAAAATAGAGTATACTCGATTTTTTTTTTCACTCGCAGGAGTACTCGCGCTCGAATTCGAGCGAGTTTCACTCTCTACTCGAATTCGAGCGAAGATTTCGGAGCTCTGCATAGAAATAGCTTATAAGTTTTGGCTGCCATTCAAGTCAGTGTTAAGAGGTCGTTTTCAGGTGTTCAATTTTACCATCATAATTGATTTTAAATGTTCCTTAGATAAATTATATCTCAAATCTCCCAATATTAATCTGAATGCTGAAAATGACCTTTCTACACTGACTTGAGTTTTCCCAATATTCCAATAAATTAGCAGAAATATCGAAACGCTTTTCATTGTAATTGTCTATTTTAAAATAAGCTTTGCGGACGCTGTCATTTATTGTCGTAGGAGTATCATCGTCGTCCGAAGACGAATAATTCATCTCCATTGACCTTAAACCGTCTGCTAAAACAGATCGACAGCTTGCAACGGAGCTTTCATCTATTACAAATAAGTTTTCTTCAACAGGTGGCGTACCGCGTACCTATGTCACGAATTCTGAATTGATTTCTATTATTGATATAAAAATATAAAAATCAAAAATAAGTTATTTTTCATTTAAAAATATAAAAATCAAAAATAACTTTTATTTTTCATTTAAAAATATAAAAATCAAAAATAACTCTTATTTCTTGATTTTTTTGATAAAAGTCATAAGAGTTACGGTCCCTGCCCGAAATATCTTAATTTAACTTTCACCTTGTCAATAATTTTGTAATAGTATGGAACTACGTAAATCACTATGGGGGACTCATGATTGCATTATGAATGAATGTTTAAATTATTTTATAGCGTAGACAGACGACACAGTTAATTTGTTTTAGCAGTCTTAATTCAAATTAACTCGTGAATTATCCCCATCTTAATGCGCATTAAGTTAGACGTAAATGCACAAAATCAGAGAGAATTTATACTGAATTTAGATATTTCAATATGGTAACATCGTCGACAATCAATCATATGTTATCAAATTGTTTACTATTCTAAAAGAAGAAGAAGAAGACAATTGTAAAATTAAAATAATAAAAATAGATTTCCACAATTGCCTTTCTTTTATTTCAGAGTTTCATACTGCGGTCTCCACTTGAAGCAACACGTTCAGGTTGATGGTTGCTATAGCACTATAATGCATGAACAATTTTTGCATTATGGAGCAGTTTCAGTAAAAGTAATTTCAGCTTCTTTTTCCTATAAATACTGATTTTTCATCAAATGCCAAACAAATTTTTTCACAATTAAACAGTTGTTTACAAACAAACAGCTGTTTACTAAATGCAAAAGTTGTCGTCTGTCACGGTAAAATCTTAATTCACATTAGTGAGATTTTAATGCAAATTAACGCTGTCGTCTATTTACGCTATTACTTAGAACCCGGACTTAATGCATAGCAGCAGTTCTAATCATGTTATTCAATATTAGTCAGATTTTACAGCGTCTACAGTGATCCGAAAACATTATTGGCATAGTAAGATTGAAGCCCCTAGATTACCTGTGTTATAAGAACTTTGCCAAATATCATGGAGAAAATTAACCTAGTTTAGAGACTTACGTACATTATTATGCATGATTCACATTGCATTATGAACTGAAATCTTTATAATCCAATGCGAAGTGCATCGAAAACGGGCTCCAACTGGCTTCAATATTTTTAACACCATTTAACATTTTTAACAATGGACGCTGAACAAGTACCTTATCAAGGAATAACAAGAAGGTATGTCTAGAATGTGTAGATCAAATAGAAAACTAATTGCAAGCAGGGCGTTGCGTACATTCCTGGACATAACAACATTCAAAGAAACTATAAAGCGGGCGCACTTGGACATGCCGGCATTACAGTCAATTTGAATATACATACAGCCATGTCACAGAATTTAATTCCGTTCGGAAGTGGAATTGATTCCGTTTTTTGCTTCCATAGAAAAAGCAAAAATATTTTCAGAATGAAACCACTTTTAATTTGCTATTTGGAATTGTAATTTTAAGAATTTCTAGTTTTCATTCCGAAAAAATTCTTTGTTTTACCTTTTCTATAAAAGCAAAAAAAACGGCATCAATTCCACTTCCTAACGGAATTAAATTCTGTGACATAGCTGATATACTTATATTTCTATCTCTAAATCGAATTTTCATATATAAAACTCAAAAATCTTAAATCCTCAATATCTTTGTCAATATGCTTTTAAATCAGAAAAGGATCTAAATCTGTAATTACTTATATATTGTATTTTTTAAATATAAAAATTCAAAATTTCTTAAATCCTTAATAACTTTCTAAAAATCGATTTTTCATACAAATAGTCATAATTTCTTAAATCCTTAATAACTTTGCAAAAATACATTTAAATAAGAAAAGGTTCGATCTTTCAGCACTCATATTTCTAACACAAAATCTTATATTCTTATGCCCTTATTCATAAAACTTACAACATACAAAATTTGCTTTATAAACCTCTTACAAACCTGTTGTAAGGTTTTATGAATAAGGGGGGTAGTATCTTTGTAAATATGTGTTTAACTGAGAAAAGGCCCCTCAATCTGTGATCATTCATATATCTAAATCAAAATCGAATTCTTATACCTAAATAAAAAATCACAAATCGTCCATACCTTCGTATATATGTTTTAACTAAGAAAAGGGCCTCAATCTATGATCACTAATATTGTTGACTCAAAACTTTTTAAGTTTTTTATCAGAAAATATTGTTTTGAGACATTGGTTCTCAGGGGCTTTAGAATGTGCTAAAAATCTTGTAAAATGTAACGATGATCAGTTTAAATGTCTCCATTTGTATGAAAGGTTTTTTCAACAAGAACTTTGTTTTTTAAAAGAAAAGAAAATAATAAATTTATATGAAAATCATTAAAATTTTTATTGTATTGAAAAGAGTAAGGTTTGACAATTATAAATGAAAAATTATATTGGGAGATATGTCCTACAGGACAATCAAATTTTTTGGTATATATACTGTACTCACATCTCGGATATTGAGTTTTAGGGCTCTAATCAAGTGGAATAGCTGTGTATAGTCGCTGTCACTAATTTATACCAACAAAAAATAATCAGGCATGTGATGGAAATGGAAAACGAAAACGAATGAGTTTTAGAAGTCAATTTTTTTGTAATATTTCGGTATTGAAAAACTTCTATCACATAAAATAAAAATATATTGGGCTACTAAAGAGAATCTTAAAACAAAACTTTTAAAATTTAGATTATAAATGCATTAAAATGTATTTCTAAAACTGATTCGTTTTCGATTTTCATCACACTCCGCCAATCGAATTAAAAAAAAAATGGTCCAATTACGTCACCAGACAACATTGAGAGCCACACAGCTACGCGTTTAGCAGGCAGAGTCTTCTTAACAATTGGTCTTTGATTTTCAACAACTAAACTGCCTCAATTCATCCCTATTGTGAATAAAAATTCCACGTGAAATTTGTTCACTTTTCACATTTTCCTATTTAAATTCAATGTTAAAAATATAAAAGTGAACAAATTTCACGTGGAATTTTTATTCACGATAGGGGTTATTGAATTTAGCCCAACGACTGCGAATTACGAGCAAAATTGAATTCATTGTAAAAATATGCGTCTGTTGGAAAACAAAGTTCTTGTTAAAAAAACCTTTTAACTCCTCAACAAATTATGTTTCGGAAATTTTACATTTAAAATCTTACTTACAAATCTTTATTAAGCCTTAACAATTTAACTATCCATCAGCGCAGTTTTATTTAAGTTTTTTTTTCTCCAAATAAATAAAACCTCAAAACTAAATAGCTTTACCACTTGCAATTAAAGAGCAACATAAAAACTACTAAACATATAGAATATTTAAACATAAGATTAACTTATTTATTTCTTCAAACCAAACAAGTAGATTAATTTTAAGTATACATTAGCCAAATGCTAAAATTCACCAAAACGGATGCGTAAACATTTGAAAATAATAATTTAAAATTGAAACCAATTTCTAACCATCGAAACAAGAAGCACAACTGCTTCCTTCTGCGAATGCAAAACATTTTTATGCATAAAAACCACTAATGACAGGTTTTAGCTGGGGAAACATCATCAGATTAGAACGTGTTACTTTTTTAAAACGAATCCATTTATTTTGGAGAATTTTTTGAGCTGCTGTTCTACTTGTTTTTTTTTTCTTTTGGTCTTACTTTTTGTAATCAGACAACTGCTACTTAAACCAAAAAGTGAAAATTTCTATAATTTAGAAATCTGTAAAGAAATGAAGGAGTTTTTAGGAGTGTGAGTGTGTGTGTGTGTGTGTGTCTGAATGCAAATTATTTATGAATATGTTTGTTTAAGCTTACTAACCAAACCTAAAATTACCTTGTTTTACTGCCAGCCACGGTGGCTGCTTATAACGTGGCGCTGGTTTGCACCTCGTTTGTTAAACAAGCGCGCTCAAGTCATTGTAAAAATAAAAAATAAACAAATAATAAGAAGTTGGTGGTTGCTGATGCTGGCGCATAAAAAAAAATTGTTTCACATTATTAAATTTGTTTTCTTAGTTGTTTTACGCAAAAATAAAGGATGGTTTGTTATAAAACAAATACTTTAACAACAATTCCCATTATTCTGTTTAAACAACCTTAATATAAGATTCCCACTGTTACTGTCAAGAAAACAAATAAGTCAACGTTTTATCGAAGGTCCTCAACGAATTTTTGGGGCTCTATTTTAACACGTTTAAATATATACAACATCCTTACTCATCCTAGAAAACTATTGTTATTTAAAAATTTGACATTTAGTTTTATTATTACGTAATAATATTAATTTTAAACTAACCTGCTAAAATGAAACTCAACTAGAGAAAGTTAGAGTACAGATTGTGTTTCAAAAACTCATCAGTAAAATGCTTAAAATTACATACATTGGATTGGGTTTAGTTTACAGTTAGAATTTCTATACCTTCCTATATGATTTCTACTGAGAACAAAATAATAAAATGTCTAGATCATTTGAAAGACTGTAACTTTAATATGGAAGTTGGCAAAAGGCCAACACGGCTGTGATGAAGTTTATAACAATTGTCTGCAAAAAGCCTAATTAACTCCTGCAAAAGTTAAAGTCTTTCAGATTTTAAAACTTGGAAAAGACTCGATTGAGGAACTTTATGCAGACCATCTGTTCATCTGTTCAACTGTGGAGATGCTTCTGCCATCTCCCAGCTGCCACGTAACTTACCACCAGCATGTCTGTAGTATAGATTGCCTAAAATGCAGAGTATTTCAAAAGTAGTAAGCACTCGGATTTCACAAGTCTAAAACCTTTAGAGGAATTGGGTCGCTAAAATTGTCAAAAGCCTTCGATTAGCCAGCTACACTACACTCTTCTGGTTCACAATACCCAAGTACGCGAAACAATTTATTTTTGTTTATGTGAGATGTCGCCAGTCGTTTGAAACGTTAGATGGCAAATATCAGGTATTTAACAATGAGTTCTTTAGACGGCATCTCTCAAATTATCGATATAGAAACTTTATTTGAGATTATGTTGCTCCAGTGGAGTCACCTACCAATCGATTGCATCCAAATTTCCACTGAATGGGATCACATTCTAAGGCTTTCTTATCTTCTCAGCTCAAACCACAAATTTATAAGTAGAAACCAGATTTTCATAGCTCTAGTTGAAATCGACAAAATAAAATTATGCTGCTCAAGTGGGGTCACCTAACTAGATAAAATCGAATTTGTACTCAAATTGCTGATGTCTAAATTTCTGATCGCATTTGATTTCCTCCTCATCATATCAGCTCATGTCACTGCAGTCAAGCACAAATTATGAATTAGATAAAAGGTTGCTTATGGGAAGGGCATGTATAAATAAACATTGTTAACTAACTATAAGATAATTATATTGCTTCAGTGGGTCAGCTTCGTTGAGTAATACTCAATGCATTATTTGGGACCGTCAAAAGCTGCAGTAAATAAAGGTTAATCCACTTATAGAATACAATGTCATATTGGCAAATCACTTCCTTCTGGGATGTCATCGAAGGAGTCTTTCTCAAATTATACAGTTAAAGTCGCCTCGATACATGTCATGATAGAATAAATCCTCCTGGGAGGTCTTTACAAATAAAGAAATACCCCATATATGTCAGGATAGATCATTGTATACAAGAGCTGAATATGCATTAATATGTATAGCAATTATTGGATAAAATCTTCATCAATTTAGCAATCGTGAATGCCGCTTGAAGGTAGCCAAACGCAGACTAAGAGAAGTACCTACCCCAAAACACAGAAGTATTTCTGGTACAATGATTAGAATACAGGCATACATTGGATATATGTATTGAATCCTACATGGCATCCTTTTATTACATTCATAGAGTTGTCTGCAATTCAGTCATTGTAGGTTATGCATAAAGTACCACTCAACTTCTATAACAGACACAGTGCATCTTATTGCATACATTAATTCATCAGTCGTAGAATATCACATAAAGGTTTGGCAAAGATATACTTAATCTTAGTCATGAATAAAAAGAATTTCTAGCACAACGGTAGAGCTGGAACAATATTTCCATAGGTTTATTCGACCTATAGCTTGAGATTTTATCGATATGACCAAATTCTATTTCGAAACGTTACAAACCCCTGCACCAGTCGTCTATAACATTTATTTACACAAATCTACAAAAGTTAACAACTTATTGGTCTTGTTTGTACAAGTATGTACTTTAGTCTACTGCTGTGGCTAACAAGACTTGTTGTTGGTGAATTTTTGGCGAGCGTGTACGTGTATATGTTTGGTTTTTCATACCTTGTTATAGTGTTAATAGTGGCAAGTGTTGTTTTAGCCACTTGTGGCGTCAAGTTTTGCATCTTTTATTTTTCTCGCATTTTTGTGTTTATTTTTTTTTTCTGTCCGTTGATTATATACTCTTTATATTATTCATGATGCATTCAATTTTGAGAAGCTAAAGCCCTTTAAGTGGGCTGTTACTACTGTTACCTACTGCCGACTGCAGCCGAAGGACTGCTGGGACGTCTGCCTCGATGCCCCTGTAAATATATTGGTCTGGTTGTTTGTATATATACAATGGTGACTGTATTTAACAGTTCATTAAAAAAGTGTGTGTTATGTTTAAAACAAACAGAATATTAACTTAACTTTCGCCCTTGTTTGTTTTATTATATTAAGAAAGTCTGTATATTATTTATTTACACTATGTATAGGTATGAAAAGTGTAGTGTAGACGCTGCCACGCCCACATGCAGAGACCGCCAAAAATGTTATTACCGATATAAATCATATTGTTGTTGCCACAGAGCTGCCTTAACAGCCAGTTATCTCCTCACTTATGTTTTTTGTTTTTTTTTTTTTTTTTTTTTTTTTTTTTTTGAAATCATACACTACTAACCACCATTGAACAGTCAATCTTCAAATCAAGTTCAGTTTTTTTTTTGGTATTTACAATTAAGCTTATCATGTTTTCCCAAAAAAAAAATACAAAAAAATATCCATCTTTGTACACTTTTGTTAATACTCTTAGCCAATGTTGTACATTGTAAGATTGTGTCTGCAATTGGGAAAAAAGATTACATTTATGATATGATTTTTAGTGTGTTAAATTAAAAATCATTATCATCAATTTTAAATTTTTGACGACAAACCTACTTACGTTTAGTTCTTTACTTTACATTATTTCTGGTATTTGTATATTTGTTTAATCTCTGTGTGTTATACATTGCTTTAAGAAAACTTGTGTACACCGTTTTTTCGTTTTGTTAATGATGATCTTAATCATGATCCTTGAAATGTTAAAACAGTGGAAACTGTGGAGAGACCTTCAAAAATATTATTACATATATTTAATAAAATGGTGTGTGGTTTTAGGCGGTATTGCAAATAGTTGCAAAAATAAAAACAAGTTAGAAGGATGTGCCAAATCTTCTATATCTTTTATGTCATATATGACTTATTGGACTAAATATTTCTAGAAATCAATTCGAGTGTATATGTAAATACATATTAAATAAGTGTAAAAGATATTTACATAAATGATTTTTGTATTGGCAAATTGGGTAAAAAAAAAACTGAGGCAGTCGTGGTTTTGCTGGTACCTAGTGATGTCAAATAGGATTGGTTTTGACAAACCCGGGATTTTTTAAGATTTCGGGATTTTTGTTTAATATTGAAATAAATTGGTTTATTTATAATAAAAATCATTTATGAAAAAAAGTAACTTATAATAAATACAAGTATGTTTGAAAAAAAAAAACATTTTCCGTCTTCATAGCTATAATTTTGAAATTTTTTAAAATTTTATAGACCAACAAAAATAATATTATAGTTCTTAAAAGAGCTTCTTTAAAATATTAAGGCATTTAAAGTAAAGACAATCTTAATTTAATTTTGTTACCATCAACAATCAACGCGTGTGCGAAAAATTGTTAGCTAATTATTGTAAGATGATTGCATAAACAATCCTTTTATTTAATATTTCATTCCATATCATTACAGACATTATTAGGTGTTGTAAGGGGGCTTTGAATATTTCAATTACATACATTCATTATTTCATTCGTTTCACAATCAACGTTTCCAATTCATTTCTAATAACAAACATTTCCATCTCATTATCATAAAATTTAAAAGTGTTGAGTAAGTTATACTTCTTTATTGGTTTTTTTTTAAGAAACTTAATATGCAATCAGTTTTTGATAACTTTTTGAGCATAATTAAAAGTACAACGACGGCTGCTACTTTTTAGCCGTATTTAAAATGACAACTATTTTTTTAAGTAAAACAATTTCTTCATCTGTTGAGATTTTAAAGCATCTTACGATTTTAATAAGAGTAACTAGTTCCAAAAACCGTAGACACATCAAATAGTGCGTTTGATTTTAGCAATTCAAAATTAATTTTGAATTAATTTAATTAACATATTTTTGTAAAATTTAAACTTTTGTTGAGGACTTTGTAAGTAATTTTGAAATTTGTCTGTTCTTTTCAATAACTGCTTTAATTATGGAAGCTGTCAGTAGACCTGTTATATTTTTTGTAATTAAAAAGGCTAAAGAAGAATTGATTTGCATTTGTGTATGTCACTAAAAACAATTATGTATACTTACTTGGATTTTTTACACAAATAATATTTGTCGGGATTTATTTTTTTAAACAAATCCCGGAATTCGCAATCCGGATTTCGGGATTGGCATTCCTACTGGTACCTCAAACATGATTGGTTTATTGACTGGTTTTAATTTTATAGATCAATCGATTGAATGAATTATATATTTTGATATCACAATCGAAATAGGTATGTATGTAAACTGTGTAATCTAAAACAAAGTATCACACAATGATTGTTATAAAGTTAGTTTACATTGTAACTCAAGTATTAGACTATTTTGAAAAATAAAATTTTTATCGTTACTAACGTTAGAAATGCAAAATGACAAATATATACCACGTCCACGCTTCTCAACAATTGCTCTTAGATTTTTAGAAGCCAAGCCGTATCCAAGTAAACGTAAATGGGCTGTGATTGAAAAAACAATTTTTACAAAAAAAAAAAAAATCAGCGGTTCTTAAATAAATGTTTGATATTTTAATGCGACTTTCGAGCGATTTTGAAGTAAATAAAACACGAAGAGGTACCACTGATATGTCAACAAGTTAAATGTCTAAACTTTCAGGTTATTCCAATATGGCCCTGTTAGAAAACAAAATTCTTGTTGGAAAAGACGATACAATTTGATATGAATACGCATTGTCTTCGTATGTCATGTCAAGCTGGTGTCATGTTTGGTGTGACAGTAGTTCACATTTCGTTAATATATTCCTTTAATATATATGTGTTCCTTAGTTCTTAACAACAATCTTTCATCTAGTTTCCTAAAAAGTTTTTTTTTTTTTCATATAAAATATTAAGCTACTTTTTAATCGACTATACAGTTTTATCTAGTTTCAGAAAAATGTATGTTGATTGAATAAGATTTTGCAGCCTAAAACTATACTATAAAATATGCAATATTCAAAACAAATTTTTTTGAGTAAACTACAGTTATGTTTATATTTATTGCTACAAATCAATATCCCGCTAAATTTGTTCCTTTCTTTATATAGACACAATGCACTGTGCGACATCACCTTGTTAAATAAATGTAGCTTGCTAATATTCGACATGACATAACACAACAACCCGGCTGTGTTTCAATGACACATGACATTAAATGAATTTAAATATTTAATTGTGACATGTTGGTTTGAACTACTAAATGTTGTCTTGTGCAGGCCTTTAGTTTAAATCTACACATACAAAATCATTAAAACTCTGCTCTATTTTAATGATTTGTACGTGATAATGCTATTTTAAGTAAACAAGAAACACAGGCATCAGCTTCCACACAAACAAAAAAAAAATAAAAATATCCAGTGATGTTACTAAAAATAAGAAGACTTAAATTTGCATAGACTTTTTTGGTTTGTATTTGTTGTGGTTAATAAGTATTAACACTAATCGAGTTCCATTCGCATTTGGTATCAACTTGTTTAGCATAAAATTTAGTAGTTTTTGTCCTTTCGACCTTTTTATGGCTTAAAACGGTACCGACTATTCTTCGGTTTTTCATCAATTTGGAGGGGTAAAACAGATCACAAAGTTCTTCTAATTGTGATGATGTTCTTAAGAGATTTCTTGTTTTAAAACAAGTAACTGAGAGACATATCAGAGATTTAAAGCAAACTATGTAAAATATTTATAATTCAGTTCTCTAAAATCAAATCGATTTTTTATATTGTATTGCGTTTGAAAGGCAGGTATCAACCCATATTTAATGATATTTCAACATTCTTCTATAATTAAATATACTTAAAATTTTTTAAAACGGAATACACGGTTTCCGCATTTTCTTGTTTGTTTTGGAAACTTCAATTCCGAATCTTCTGGTTCGATCCAACAGCAAGTGTCACAACAAACATTTTCAAGTCATGCCATATACATATGAAAATAAAACTTTAACGAAGAAAAAAATATACTTTTGCAAGTTCATATCAAAACTTGTTTGAGTTGGCAAAATACTACATTTGAGGCGTTACAGAAAAGCACGACATTAAAAATTTTTGAGCATAGCATTTTTGTGGGCATGTGTTCGACCGTTCCGGGCAAAAGTTCAAAATTATTTAAACATTTATATTTGGAAGGAAGGCCAGTATTTTAATTTTTCGATCTTGTCTGCGCGTCCATTTGAAAATACAGTAGTTTTCCGGTTTAACGAACCAGTACTTTGTCAAGCCTGTTCGTTAAACTGAAAAGTTCGTTATATGCCATATGTCTAGTACCCATGTTATGAAAAAATAAATAACTAGAACTGTATTATTTGTTGTTTATTTTGAAATACGTTTTGAGATCTGTATAATATATTAAAAAAAAATTAAAAAAGGGTACAATTCATCCGATCAGCAGTGGCTTAATTCTTTTCGAACCACTGGCATTACTGCACACAAGGGCCGTTATTCTATCTTTGGAAACTTTTCTGCCTGGTGCAGATGTCTCTCCCAAAAAAATACCAGTTTCATCGGCATTAAAAATAGCATCCAATGGTAAGTTATGTTCTAAGACAACTTGCTGCAGTTTCTTCTTAAAAGGTTCAACATATTGGATAAAAGCTTTTCTCCACTTTGTTTTAAAAGACGTATGCCAAAACGTTTTTTGAATCTGGACAACCAACCGTGACTTGCATTGAAATCTCCACTATAAAGCTTTCTGTGAATTTCTTTGGATTTGAATTGTAGGACTGCACCAGAAACAGGCATGTATGAATGTCGTTGTCGTAGAAACCAAGAAAAAAGTTGTTTCTCCATTCTTGGAAATTCACCTTGTTTCATGGCTTTCCTATTTTTAAATCCAAAGTGTGTACTCTCCGCATTTTTCATCAGACTTTGTTTTGATTCTAATATCGTACATACTGTCGATTTTCTTAAGTCATATTTTTTGCACAAATCTACAACACGCAATCCATTTTGGTAATTATCCACAATTTTTAGTTTTTCTTTTAAAAAAGTCTCTTTCTTGCACTAATTTTTATGTTTACACCACGAAAGAATATGCGTAACTGATCATTGCAGCATAATCAAATAAAAATGCTATATAAACAAAACCTAAAATAGCGACACTTTTTGCCACTCACTTTGTTTTAGTTAGAAATTACTTCACAATATGCAATTATGAATCTTATTTGTTCGCTAAATTGAGCATAAAAAAATATTTTTGGTTCGCTATATAAGGTACTCAATGGAGCAAATTTGTGTGTTCGTTAAATGCGATGTTCGCAGAATGAAGGTTCGTTAAATAGGAATACTACTGTATATCACATTACTAAACTCCATGACTCATGAGGATGTGAAACGCTCTATTTTCCCCAACAGGTACTATATGAAAATTCACTTTTCGTTTAAAATACTTTTGCACCAACTACAATATTTCATATTTCAATATTTTGTATGTACGAACTAAATTTCAATCTATTACTGAAATCGTTTAAGCATCAACTAAACTTTGTCAAACAAACAGCTAAATTTATGTATAATTTAAGACTTTTTGCAAGAATTGTTTGCCAACAAGCTATTCAGCCCACTGTGCAATAATAAAATTTTGTTACTTTTGCATGTAACATTGTAATTATCTGTAAACAAACTACATGATATGTGACGATAAATACTCAACTGCCATTTTACAATCTTGTTTAATTTTTGTGTTTTTTTTTTGCACTCGTTTAAAAACCGTACGTGTGAATTTTCACAGTCAATGTGTTATAATAAAACGTGTCACAATCAATATGATCAATATTGTTTATTTAAAGGAAAAAACAACAGCTTAAAAATCTCCAGCCTTATAAAACACGATGATCAATTTTTATCGTTATTGATCAAGCTCTGGTTTTTTGATGTTTTTGATCTCTGTTTTGTTTCGCTTGTAATTTAAAATACATTTAGGTCATGGTTTCTTTCTGCTGCAAAAGAAGTAAACAAGAGTACTGTTTCCTTATAAAATGTTCTTATCATACCAGTTTTAAAGCTGGGTATATTTTATTATTTAAATAAATGTTTGTTAAATTTGTTGTTTCCACGCATTACCATTTAATTATCCAAGAATGTTCTTAAGGATTTTTGTGTGGAAGTGTATTTGTTTTTTTTTGGGCCACAATTGTTTTTAAAATTGTTGGGCTTGTGTTTTTATCTTTCAATTTCATTTTATTGATTATTTTGAAAAATTGTTTTATAATTATTGATCTTTGCCTTAAGATATGCTTTAATATTTTTTAGCATTTATCATTAAATTGATCTCTTAGTGTTGCCAGTGTTTATCTTATAGGAGTGGAGTGAATGTTTATTTATTTCAAAAGTATTCTTATCACGAAAGTGGAGGCTTCGCTAAATGTTGATGGTAATTATGATTAATTTAAAAACAATTTAAAATTTTGTGTTTTTTGTCACATAGTTAAGAAACATGTGTTTTATGAGAATATAAATGAGGCAAAGTTCTCAGTTTTTTTTTAGTTTTACCAAAATGAATATAAGGATTTGAGAATGCTTTAACAAGCAGAAATAAAAAAAATTTTTTGTTCTAATATTTAGTTTCAGTATAGAGTTCTGTCTAGCAAAGATTTAACCCCAGATATTAATGGGTTAACAATATCCTACATACTTCAAATCTATATATAAAAATTTAACAAAAAGAGAAGAGTGCAAGTAAGCAAAGGTTAAACGATGAAATCGAGCACTGGCTTAATAATTTTCTGTGATAAAATTATCTCATTGGTTTCTCTAAGATTGACCTATACTTGAACCATTTTTTAGGTTTCAACTAATTTTTTTTTTTTTTGACAAGGATAGGCTTGTGTAAAACCAGGCTCTCAACTCCAATTTATTACAAGGGCAAGCTTATGCAATAACTTGTTCAGTCCTTAAACGATACTGTGGAACAAAGGAAGATTAATATGATTGATTAATTAGCATTAAAAGAGACTAAGCTCACATGGTCTACGATTAATACCTGAAGAGTAACCGAAATAGCACTATCTGGCTAGGAAATGAAAATTTTGACTTCGTTGTAGTTTATCTGATTGTAAGAAGATTATATTATTATTATTATGCTCTCGTAAACGAATTCAAGATGTTATGAATTCTTCTTGACTTTGTTTTTTTTTTGTTTTTCGAATTTTTTTAAGTTGCATCATGATCTAAAGAACTCTTCTTAATTTCCTTGTGAATTATTTTTTAATCGTACTCGAATTCAAGAGCTGACGAAACTCTCTTAATATTAAAGTGAAAGTAAACCAACCAAACTATTTTGAGTATATCTCACTGGACTCCTGATTGCTTTACAAGGGAAGTGAGTGTTAAAATCAAATACTACCTTTAGACTCGATTTGAATTATTTGTGGCTATTTAGGATTATGAACAGGCAGTGGTTGAGTCAACTGGTGTAGCTGCTCACGGTAGCGGAATGTATGAAAGTAGTATTTGTCAAGTAAACATGAGTTCAACACAAGTATACGATATATAGTATCCAAGGAGTGTAATGGGTTCCAATCTTATGTGCAAACATTACGATTAATGGAACCTTTTAGGCCGCATGCTGTAGTGGGAGCGAAGGATGGCAGAAGAAGATTACCAGTTCTGTTTCATATATTTCACCTGTTCTTTTGAATTACTATTTTAACATCATATTTCAGAGAAGGCAGTTTATGAATCGTAAGTGTACAGACTAATCCATAATTCGGCTAAAAATCAGACTATGTTATCTGGAAGCATGCATTTTTAATAATCTGGACTGTCTCGAATGTGCCACTGGCAAACCTATTTTGATTTAACTGAATCTCATTGAGATCACAAGATTCGTAAATTTATACGGGTTTAAAATAGCGCTATTTTTAAGGCTATCACACATTTTTATTTTCTTTTTTATCTTTATTTCCTTTCAACTCTTTTCATTTACAAAACTCCTTCAATAATACAATTTCTTTGTTTATTTTTTTACTATTTTAACTTTATTTCACAATTGGTTCTTTTTTTATTAAATTAAACATAAACAATTAAATTTTACCAAATGTTTAAAATAAAAAAAAAATATATTTTTATATAAAATATGAATGAATATGCAATGGAAAATGCTGCATAAATAGATTTTTTTAAGAAACAAAAAATAATACTTTATAAAAATACAGGGGATAATAGTTAGGGATGTAGAAATTGTGGTGTACAACTTTGGCTGAAAATCCACAAGACAAGTGAAAAGTATTGAAATCTATAATATCTTGTAAAACGATTTCATTATACAATTAGAATTACAAATACAATACACTAACATTTATTTATTTTAACACAATATGCCATATTTTGTTTAAATTAATTCTGATTTTTGATGGTGATCATGTGATGAAGCTAGCTTATTAGTGATGATGATGACGCCACCAATTAGAGCTGCGGGCTGTGACATAATTTTTTAAACCATCAGGTTGTGATACCGCCTGTGATGTTAGGTGTATGGGAGGAAAGAGATGGGGACCATTGGATGCTTCATAGGTTAAACCATTCTGTTGATTGTAAACAAATGTTTTAGGAACATCAACCTTTTGACTGGCATAGGATGGCAGATAAGTGGGAGAGGGATGAGACACATGTTGTACAATGCCATGTATGGGTTTCTGTTGCAATGGTGTTAGATAGTGTTTGTTATAAGCTGGGTTCTGTTTGGGTGTGGAGACAGCATTGGATGGGCCATAGACAGCACTACGTTGATCGCACACAGTACCTTCTATGAGACTGCTAAGAGGTGCAGTATAAATACGGAAGTTAACATCATTGTAGTCAAGTTCGGCCAATAGAAAGACAGGCATACGATCGGATAACACCCAAACATGTTTATTTTCATCTATTATGACATCAGCAGGAAACACTAAGCCCACATCGTCACGATCTACTATGCCATGGAATTGAGGTGAATAGGGCATGGATGAATGCCAGCAGCCAACAGCATTTTGATCAATTAAGTTAAACAATTCAATGCCATCATCGCTCATGACATGCGAAGTGGTATGAGCGTTAGGACCACGTTCATCTAAAGCTATGAAATCATGGAAGCTGTCTTCTACTCTCGTCTCATCTCTAAGAATGCGTGTGGATACCGCAAATTGTCTATGACTAGCCAAAGGACTGAAGTACATGGTACGGAAACCATCTGATCTTAATGGTGACAGAGCCATGCCAAAGATACCTTCTTCACCCCATTGGAAATTCAAACCAGCAATATTGTAGTCACCTCTCAAGGGATCGGGGAAGAAGAAGGAGTGAGCTGAGAAACGCCAAGATTTGTTCTGTTCCCACGAGTATGTAATCAAACCATAACCTAATTCATCGGAGAAGTAGGCAAAAGCATCATCGCAAGATTTTCCAATATCTACAGCAATGTTGGCAATAAATGTATTGGCATTTGTATCGTCGGCTCTCAACTCATAGCGACGTATGCGTGTATTTGTCTGCAAATCAAATACATTGACAGCATAGGGACAAGGATTGGTGGTGGTATTACCAATGCCTACAGTACCAGTATCCAAAACCCAAAGACGACCACATTCATCTGCCTGGATACGATATGCTGTCGTTATGCTATTGGCACAATCACCAGCTGTATTACTGCGCCAATCGGGGTACGGTATTAAGGCAGGAGACCCGGTAACACTGTGATCCATATTAATGTATGTCAATGTGGCTGGTATACCTGCAAATAAAAAATAAAAAAAAAACAAACAAAAAATGAATAAATAAATTACCGACAAATGAAAAGCGAAAAGTGATTGTTGCATTAAATTAAGTTTGGCACTAATTGGAAATAGTGAAACATGTACCAACTGCATTTACTATTAATGTGCCTACAGATACATGTACATAAATTTGTAAATATACCCTGCTGACTTATTACAACAAACTATAAAAATTGATAAATTGTCGCTCATTTTAAAAGCAGCCTATAATTTCAAATTATAGTGTTGCAAAAATAAAAACATTTCATTTTTATAGTTTTTCTTTGTGGAAATTTGCTGCACAAATTACTTTTCGACTGCATAAATCTCATTGTGACAACATTTTCACGTCTTAACAATTGTAATTGTTGCAGTTTTGTAACATAACATTATATTAGTTTCAAGTTGCATAAATGTTGTAAAAAAAACTTTGTTTTGATTAATTTAATTTATTTTGAGGAGTTTGTTGAAAATAGCATTTTTGCTTGATTAGCGGAAATTTTAGAAAGACCGAAACAAATGTAAGAATTTTGTGTAGCATATTTTTAGGATGTTAGTATAATAGTTAATTATTGTTATACAAATACAATATGCATCTGGGTTGGAAACTTCAGTATTATTTATATTTTGATATTTGGCAGTTTAATAACATCTAAAACACAATAGGATGTCAATGAGTGCCAGATAAAGTGGTAGAACTTAAATTTTATCCTATATACCAATTACATAATTACTTTACTGATTTTATTCTTTTATGAAATAAAACGCAGTCGTTATTCTGCTGTAAAATTGACCGGGAACAGCAGTCTATCAATGCAATATTCTGCGAATGGGTCCAATATCTCGAATAGTCAGTTGTTCAGCCAATTGTCAGGTTGACTATGAGTTCTTTTTCTTATAAACAAACCTAGTAATGGTGGTCTTCACCTCACCTTTCGGCTCTAATATCAGGTAAAACATACAAATTATGCCACTAACAATACTAGGTATCACGAATTTTAACGATAATCTTCTGTTTGTTTGGCCACTGTATTTTTAGTTTGTTTCCATAAACATTTCTAAATGAATTCCAATAAAGCAGTCCGTAGAGGCTTTTGTAACTGCATTTTCAATGATTTCCTAGATCACTTCATCTACGTCTGTAATGACGATAGAAATTATTGCAAAACACTAGATATTCTAATCGATGAATGTCTTTTATATCACCTATCACACATATAATGGTGACGGATAATCGGGTATTATTCTCATCGGTTAATATATTTGTTATCTCCATGTATTCGGAGCTTACTTTCTTGCCAAGTTATCATAACTATGTAAAGTCGTGAGTCATCAGAATGAAATCCGCAAAAAATCCCAATATAACAATGTTAGTCAAACAGGTTTCATAAAGATTGAATTTTCAGATACCACATGAAAGAATCGATCTAGTTGTACTAGATCTTTCGAAGACTTTCGCTACATTATATATCAATTTTAGCCAATGACAACCTCTTCATATCATATCGTCCGATATCGATCACGAGCTACATGAATGTAATCCAATGGTTGAGTTTATATACAAACACTCTTGTCTTGTCACCTCAGTTTTTAACTTATATATTTCTCATTTAATTGTAGTTTTACATAGTGAGATGTAATACGCAAAGTCTGCACAACATTTGATTTGATCTGTTTAATGATTAATACAGAGTTATCCCAAAATTTTTGGGAGTTTCACCAGCCAAATCAATTATGTTATGTTCATCAACATCTTTACAGTATTCGCAACAAATAAATCCAAGTACTTGTAAACATCATTGGGATATCGAAACTTCTTTAGCTACATATAAGAAGAAATTCATAGTACTCATCATCGCCATAATTAATTTAAAGCAGCAAAGTGCATATTACATTATGTACTCTAAATATCATCATTAGAAAGAAACAAAAGTACAGTGGGTGGCCAAATTATTAGTTACACATGCAAAATTGTTTAGTTTGAAGCCGTATAACATTTTAAAATAGTGGAAATTTATCCTTTTATTTGTTTTTTTAGGTAAATTCTGTGTTTCTAATTCAATTAAAAACAAATTCTTTTGTTTTAAAAATATATATTTGAGGAAAAAAAAATTTTTGAAAAAAAAATCTTAATATTTCGTAGAACCTTCTTTGGCATCAATTACAGCTTTCACCCTTTTTGGCATGCTCTGAATGCATTTTTGAACATTTTCTTTTAGTTCTTCATCGTGATACCAGACTTTAATCAATTTAATCAAAATTTCATATTTCACACTTCAGAGCAGAATGACAGATAATGATCTACAACTGTACTCTAATGTCACTAATCATTGCTGACACTGCACAAAATATTTAACAGTATTACCAGAATTAAAATACGAAATCATCTGGTACAAGAAATAAATTTATATACGTATTAAAAGCGGTTGAATCTTAATTAATAAGTGTAACTAATAATTTGGCCACCCACTGTATAACCAGTAACTTAAATTATACACAAGATCCTTTTGCAATGATATTACAGATTTGGACAAACCAAGCCCTTGACATTGTTCTGACGTTCACACATATTTTGCAACAAACAAAATGCTAAAATTATAAATTTGTAATTCACCATCTTATTTCAAAATACACCATATCAAGCACATTTTAAAATTCATATAAAATAATGACATTATCTCCTATTCATTAAAACTTTATGTTAATGCCTCAATTTAAGTGTGCTTTAAAAGCTAACAACCAAAAACTTACATATTGTTTTTAATACAGTTGGACAACATTATCGCAAAGCCTAAACACTGGTTTAAACTTGTGAGCAAGTGATGACAAATATTAATCAACAGTAGTCCAGTGCAAGTCCATTAATAAATGAAATTTAAATATAACATGAGATCTCTAACGTGTAGCAAATACTAACTGAAACAACTTTATAATTTAACTCTTAGCAACTTATAAATACCAGGCAATTTATATTGTAGCTAAAATTTTTGATGTCGCTGTTTCTTAGTTAATAGCAATGAATTTGAAATTAAATTTTTCTTATACTAACAAATTTTCTACGTATTTGTCCATAAATTATTAGCAGAAAACTTGATTGTTATGGCCAATGATGAACAACGGCAAGAAACACTTTAAATTAAAAACAAATATAAAACACAGAAACTGGTTGAGCAAAATGATGCTAAATAAAATATGCTCCAACCAACAGACAACAACATTTTCATCCTTTTAAAGACATACAATTTTTGTTTTCCTCATTTCTTTTTGACTACAAATAATTGTATACTAAAATATGTAAACACAAAAATACATGAAAAAAATATGTAAAACCGGTCTCAGGAAATTCACACACTTCTCAGTGTATCCAGCATCGAAATTCATATGCTGTTGCGTTTTTGAGTGCAGTGTCGAAATGGTCTTGTTCATTGTTATGTTTGGTTAGTTGACGTTGGCAAACACTGATAGTCAAAGGAGTGGACGTAAGAGAAAATAAAAGCAAAGAAAAGTTTGTGATGGTAAGATTTTAAAACTGCTGTTTAAGTGGTTTTAATAGTTTTTCAAATGTTTAAAATTTAACCCCAAAATGTTGCTAATTATTTACACATGTAACATTTTTTTTTGGACTATATAAAAGTAAAAAAGTAATTAAAAAGTAATAAACTCCTTTTTTATTAATAATAATTTGCTATAATGTCTTAATATTTTTCAGGAAATCTTTCTTAAACTAGTATGACTTACAACTTTTCTTATAAGTAAATATTTTTTGCAATATTATATACTTATCACCTATTTTAAATAAGTTAACAAACTTGTTTATTGTATTACTAAAATGCAATTAATAAATAATTTCAATTTCCTATATGTTAAAAATACTATTTTCAATGTGTCTGCCATTAATTATTTTCAACATGTTTTCTATAATTTTATTGACCGCTGGAAATGCTTATTCATGTGACAAATCTAAATTCTTTTTATCAAGACCTCCTAAAGACCTATATATACCAAAAACTGATGACATGGATCTTCAAATATTAGAGTGTTATTAATTTTATGAAATATGAGAGTGCTCCAAAGCGGTTGTTGCCCTTTAGTGAAAAATTTTGTGAACGTGGGAAATAAAAATTCAAAGTATTTGCCTAAAGTATAAGATATAGAAATTATCAATGAAATTATATTAATTAACTCATTTTTACCCCAATGACCATTAGAGATTTAAAATTGTTTATTTATGTAGTTGTCACAGCAGGCCTGTTGCAACATTTTAACATTTTCATATAATATGAAATATCCAATGTTTGTATTTCACGCGAATCCACAAATATTTCAAAACAATTAAACAAGACACTTTACTAAAAAGTTTTTTGCTTTGTTGCAACATGTTCGAACATAAATTGTCTACATTGAACATATGTATGTATTTATGTTACACTTAATTGGTCATATTATTACAGTACATCATATTTCATATTTCTGTTTAATTGAAAAATTTATGAAAATTTATGTTTGAAATTTCTATCTGAATCAGTTTTATTTTCGGTGAGTAATTTATTAGTTTAGTTTGTGAGGCCACAAATTATACATACAATGTTTGTTAAGTAGTAAAAATTTGCAAACGCGATTAATTGCTTTCACATTCAAGTTTTGTTTAATAAAAAAAATTATTGCATGGATTAAGATATTTAAGATATATGTATATTGAAGCTTTATTACTTATGTATAGCGTGCTTTAATTTAAAATTAATTGAATATTTTGACACCAGCAGACATTTTAGATAGTTTGTATGTTAATCAAGATTATAAATAATTTGTACATGATTAGCAATTATGTCAATTTGATGATAACTTTTTCATAGAAAAAATTAACACATTATTTTTAATACAATATATCCATTCCTCTTTATATTTGAATGTTTTAAGAGGAAATGTTTAATTTCCTCAATCCGATTTAATAGGGCATGCTGAATTTTAGCCAAATAATCCTAAACTCACACTTGTTTAATTTTATTTATGAAGACTTAAAAAAGCACAAGTGATTAGAACAAAAATTCCTGTTGCTCAAAAGACTTAAGACACATACGTGTAATAGAACTTGTTGAATTTATTCAAAAAACTTAAGACACATGCGTTTTTAACTTTTTTGTTCGTAATATATAGAAAGACTTAAGAAACATTCTTGACATTGTAAGTTTTGTTTTGAAAGACTGCAGACACAAACTTGGTGGATTAATTGCTTTTTGCCACAAAAATACTTACAGCTGCCTGCAACTAATTAAGGACAGTAGTATTCAATATTTAAATCGTTATGTTAAAAGTAATATTTATTAAATAAAATAAATAAGTGTTAAATAGTTTTTTATTTTTTATTTTTTCTGTTTTTTATAATTTGTGAAATAATTAATTGTGCACTACATTAAAGACAGTGATGTATTTATTAACATTTTCAAATGCAGGTAGTTGTTAAAAGTCAGATTAAATTAATTACATATGATTACACAGAGTGTTGTTTTTAGCATATGAAATGTTCTTAATACTTGCTTAACATGGGTAAAAGGAAATCCTGTAATGTCAGTACTCCCAATAGGTTTGTATAAATTCATTAGTATGCAAACACTTATCGGGAAATCGCAACATCCTTGAATATAGACTATAGAAAAGTTGGCCCGTAAAATAAGAATACGTATTATGACAGTCGGAGAAGATGCACAGATTCTGCGCAAATCGAAAAAATCCGCATAAATCAGGAAATGAGATTCGGAGTGCAGTAAAACGTCGATTGCGAAAGTTGGACACAATTTCACGAAATAACTCATTATTGTCTGAACGTAAACGAAAGAACAGACTCAAATTCGCAAAGAAGTACTTCCATTGAACGGACGTAGAATGAAAAAAAGTATTATTTTCAGACGAAACAAAAGAAAATCATCAAAAAAAATGATCAAAAAATTACCGTTATTTTAAATTTTTCAAAAAGTATTTATTCATCAATAACTATCTTGCCCCTTTAAAGTAATTCCTCGAAACACTTCTGAAACGCGCTTTATGGTATCACCAACAGCTCCTGTTTCGATTTTTCTTTTAGCTCCTCAATCGTAGCAAAACGCTTTCCTTTCATCGGTGTCTTCAGTTTTGGGAACGGTTTTGTTTTTTTACCAAAAACTCACGCACAAGCATCGATGTGTGAGCTGGTGCGTTATCATGGTGCAAAATCGATGATTGGGTTTTCCACAATTCTGTGCGTTTCTCACGAATTGGTATGCGCAAACGGCGCAAAACTTCAAGGTAGTATTCCTTATTGACCATACGACCTTGTGGCAAGAATTCATGATGCACCACGCCATTGCAGTCGAAGAAAACAGTGAGCAAAACCGTCACATTTGACCGAACTTGACGTGCTTTTTTCGGTCTTCTAGACGTTACCATTGGGATGATTGGGCTTTGGTTTCAATGTCATAGCCATACACCCATGATTCGTCACCAGTTATGACCTTTTTGAGGAAATCTGGATCGTCGCTGACGATTCCCACCGGCTCCTGAGCGATGTTCATGCGACGTTGTTTTTGCTCAAAATTTTGGAACAATCTTCGCTGCTGCACGTTTCATGCCTAAAACATTCGTCAAAATTGCTTGGCATGAGCCGAACGATGTGCCAACATCATCAGCAACCTCTCTGATAGTGATTCGACGATTATCCAAAATCATTTTCTTTACTGCTTCAATGTTTTCATCGGTTGTTGACGTGCTCGGGCGACCATGACGAGCATCGTCATTGACATCTTTTCGGCCTTCCTTAAACCGGTTATACCACAATTGAACTTGTGTTCTGCTCATATTGGACTCGCCAAACACCATAGTCAACATTTCAAATGTCCTTGCGCATTTAATTTAATTTTTTGCACAAAACTTAATACAGTTTCTTTGATCCATTTTTTCGAATAGTAAAAAATCGAAGAGCACACCAAAACAAGACTAACCTTATCTGCCAAAAACAAACTGACGATCCAAAATGGCTGATATTATCAACATATATAACCGACATGTGTACCAAGATAACAGAAAAAAAAATGCGAAAATCTAACATACGTAACTCACGAAATTTTAAAATAACGGTTATTTTTTGTATGTTCGTTGTACAAAGTTGACAGAATTTGATCCAAAGCATGGGCGATTTTATATAATACTTTGGGGCGATAGCTCGTCACGTGGTGTTGGACCGCTGCACAATATTGAGGAAAATACGGATAATTTCCGTATGAAAGAATTCTTCTAAGCGATACAATGTTGCTATATGCTGATGAGAACATGACAGTAACATCGATATTTCAACAGAATAATGATCAGAAGTATACGGCTCATCACGTCAAGCAATGGCTTTTTAACAATTCGCTTTCTGACCTTCACAGTCCTGATCTCAACCCGATTGAGAATTTATGGCAAGTTGTAAAAACCAAAGAAAGCAATTCTAAAGATATCTTTGCCGAAAACAGAAATCTTGGAAAGCTATTCCAATCAGTCCATGTAAAAATTTTGGTAACCTCAATACCTCGCAGATGCCAAGCTGTTCAAAAAAGGGTTTTATTGATTTATGTATTTTTGTATAAATATTTTTTTTATGAAATTTGTGATATTTTCTTAATTACATGCACGAGTGATATCAATCTTATTTGAAAATATGGCTCACAGATTCATATATAATAATTAATTTGACATAATATGCAATTATTTTCTAATGGCCGAATTCTCGGTCATTAGTTAAACATTGGTAAACTAAAATACTAACTATTGTTTAACTGTTACTTGTTATTCTTATGGCAAACTAAGCATTGCGAATAAAGAATCATTAGTTAAGCCTTTGCCATTAGCTAACTAAATACTGTGAATTTTGCCATAAGAGTAACAGTTAAATTGACTAAACTACGACAAATTTTAAGAATATCATAAAACCTTTCGTATTATTTGCTTTAAGAGTACATGTTAGTATCGTATCCTTAATTAAATGCACGTAGCTGTCTGTCAAAAACACGTTTAAGTTCTATTGCAAAAACAGTGTTTTTTTTATTATTCGACACACACATCATGTTATAACAAAAACTTTGTTACATTTGACACTTTAACAGAAAGTATAAAAATTATTTTATATGTCATATTGTAAAACCAACCCAGTCAGTTGCCAGATCAAACTTTTATGTTAATATTTGATGTTGAAAAAATTTAAATTTCTTGAAATAAATTAAGTTTGCATAACTTCAGTAACATAATTTAGTTGTGTTGATTAGTGTAGGTGGCGTATTGTGTAGTTTATTTGATATTTATTTATATTTTATTGGACATTTTCTGACCAGTCATTCATAAACAATGCACTTTTGTGGTAATGTTTTGAAGGTATTGGTATTACTTGTCATATTTATTAGTATAACTACATAATTTTAATAAAAAAAGGAAACAAATATGTATATACGATAGCTTTACATAACATTATCCGAATAAAAAATACTCAAGTTCATACTAAATTCCTAAAGAAATCCACGTTGTGTGATCATTATTGTAATCATAGAAACATTATTGTAATCATAGAAAATATATCAGGTATGTGATGCAAATCGAAAAGGAAAAGATAATTTGCTATTAAAGAGAATCTTAAAACAAAAATTTTAAAAGTTTGATTAGAAATACTTTAAAATGGACATCAAAAACTCACTCGTTTTCGTTTTCGATTTCCATCACATCCCTGTATATCTGGCGTATATATATAATACAAGGTGGCGCAAAAGTAATCCTCCTATCAGAAAATGCTATAAATTTTACGAGGCCCCTAATGTCAGTTCTGTCAGCAATATTCCGCGTTCTGGAGCAGTGTAGCGTAATATTGTTTATCCATTAGCAACTTTATGGGATATATAAACTAATAAACAAATGAATATTGTTAAATAAATGGAATAACAATATTTTGCGAATGATAGGAATCTAAATGAAGCCAATTAAAGCAAAAAATTAGAAGAGAAACGTATGTTGTTGATAAATCAATTTGTTTTTAAATATTATCCTCGAAAACTTGCCTCCCATTGTTTCTATACTAAATTGTTAAATCTTACATGTAATCGCCAACATTTTAATTTTCCTTTCGGAGAACATAGACAAGTTTAATGACTGTGAAATGGTCACTAGTCGCACAAAATGTTATGAAGAAAATTGTACTTAAAGGGAGAGATAAGATCAATGGTATCACTATTCTACCTATATATTAAGAAACACAGACAAGTTGCATAGGCTTAAAAATCCCAAGATAAATATATCGCTTGGTTTACGTGGTAGTTCACTATGTGCGAACACTTAAGTAGAGTCGAAGGGACCCCGTTTTAAAAAATATATCGCTTAGTAAGGATATAGGCTGTGACTACAGTTCCTGTTAATACCGTCCTACTGCCATAACTTCTGGTCACATAAGTAAACTTTAATTTGCCACTGACGTAAAAAACTCATGATATAAACTAATAACTATCAAGTGTCGCTATGGCCATTAAAAATGTAGGCAAAATACATGAGATGATATTAAATGATCAATAAACAAAAGTGCATGAAATAGATGATATAATGGACATCTCAAAAGATCGAGTTCATTTAATATTTCATCAAGACAACACACCAGCACAAAAGAATTTCTTATTAATGACTAAAATCAACGAATTAAAGTACGAGTTGCTCCTAGTGAAAAAATTCCTAGCTGACAAGCCTTTCACCTTAAATGAAGATGCAATTACAGTTACACTATTTTGATGGCCTGAGGAAAACTAATTTAATCAAGGAATAGAATTGCTAGATAAGCGTTGGACTAAGTGTATTGAAGTGTCAGGAGATTATATAGAAAAATAACAATGTTTTTGAAAAACTAATTATTCTCTTTCTGTGCTGGGCTAAGAAGTTTCCGAACCGCCCTCGTATTAAGTATTATAAACCATTGCCGTTTCTTTGCCTCTGCCAACTATCCCACTTACAATATCCCTGCCCAGAGACCTGGATTCTTGGAACAAACACTTAACAATCTAGAGAAATATTACAGAAATATTACAGAAAAAAATAACAAAAACAAAGACTTTAACATATTGAAGACTTTTTCTTATTTTATTTTGGAAACAATAAAAAAGCAAAACACAACAAAAGGTTTGCCTCAAACAAAATTTGGGAGATCAATAATAGTGCGATATTATTTATACATACATAAATAATTGCTTATCTTATAAAAGATTTATGTTATAATTTGTTGTGGGTTTGTCAAAAGAATAGCAATAAACAGATGTTTATTAAAAAATTAAAAAAAGTTTAAATTTGAATTTAACCTATTATTCGAAATCATATTAAATAACAATATTCACGACCCTTCATGTATAGCAATAACATATTAATTGTTAAGTTTTCTCATATTAAAAATTCCATACAATTGAGAATTCGAACTGTCGTGAAGGTCAAATATATTGTAATATTTATAACACAAAGAAAAAACAAATATCAACATTTGCAATAATATAAAAGTATTTAAAGCAAAAAAAAAGATTTTGATTGAACCCTTTGAACTTTTTTTTTTTTTGATAATTTTTTGAGTTTTTTTTTGCCAACTGAGGTGAATGTTAATGTGTTAAACAAATCTCCCACAAAGGTTTTCAAAACCAACACCAACTACAACTGTATGGAATAAAAAATGTATTCAAATAATAAAAAAACGAAAGTGTCTTGTACTCAAAAACACCAGAAAAAAGGCAAAAAAAAAACACGGTTAACAAAAAATGTAAATAACATTGTAAGACCCTGGCCTTTTTCGCACTTTGCTGAAAAAAAAACTATTAGAAACGAAACGCCTTTTAAACGTTAAACAATAAAAATATTTTACTGTTTATGGGCAGAAAATAAAAGCAAATTAAATACAAAAACCTTAACCGGAATTATGGTTTGCTCTTACAACAAATAATGTAATACAAATAAAATATTTGTTTATATTAATTATTTATTTAATAATTTTTTCTCCTCATTAATTGTATTAGTCTGTTACCATTCTAAGAATTTAATTAGCTGTTAAAAACCTAAAAAATGTTCTTGTCAATGATTCATGATTAAATCAACTGAAACGTAACATTTAACAAAAAAAAAAAACCCAAAGAAAAATAAATAAAGAAACTATAAATAACCCACAAACATGGTCTTGTTCATAATATGTTTATTGTTTATTATTATTATTTGTTAGAAATTAAAAGCCTAAGCAAAATTTTATACATTATGAAAGGGTGGAGAATTGGTTCAAGGCTATTTTAAATTCATTATGTGCGAATATAGAAAACGGAGTTTAGGGCCGGGCTTATTTTTAAATTAATCTTAAATAAAGCAAAGCAAATAAACTCATTTACATGACAACAATGACAAATAATATGTTTTGTGTAAAACTTTAGGTAATTTTTTTGTTGTTGTTGGGCACTCAATCATTTATTGTTATCAATAAGTTTGATTGTTAGTATTCGGTATGAATAGTGTGACTACCTCAATTTTGAGCGAAACCGGGACATTTTTCGAAAAAAGTACTAAAATCCGGAACATTCAAACTTAAAACCAGGCCATTTTCTTGGGGGGAAAAAAACTTTATTATTCAAGTTAAATTTAGACAATTATAATGTTAGAAGTAAAATGAATTTAATTCTCTGTCGCTTTTTGTTTAAAATCGCATATATCCTGTGATGAAATTGCTTCAGCAATGTTGGGGATTCTTTCAAAAAATTTGAAAATTCAACGCATTCGTACTTTAAATTATATATTTGAGAAATGGCATATGTTTCAAAGTATCTAGCTTGAGTTGCGATTTTTCTTTTGTCCATAATTTTGCGATCAACGAAAATATATGCTCTACACTTGCAGATGTTGCTGGCAAACAAAATATAAATTTAATGTTACTTTGAAAATTTTTGAAACATTCCACCCAACGTTGATGTGGTTTTAAATTTCAATATGTAACCAAATTCGTCAAACAATTCTACATTGTTGTCTTCAGGTTTTAACCAATTCTTTTCAACCATAAACTTGATCGTTGTTTCTACATCTTTCCAATTTGGTGCAGCAGCGAGTCCCTTTTTGTTTAAGTAAAAACAATTAAAAAAAATTAAATTTTTTGATATTTTCTATTAGTTAGGCTTAAGTTCATTGAATTTAATTTTCATTAAATTATTTTTACTGAAGAAGGAATTGTTTAACAACTTGATAATTACAGAAAACTTCGAACCACCGGTAATACTGGTTAAAGGATTGATGTTTGACTGTTGGCTAGCAGGCACCGCAGTGGTGCAGAGGGTCAGAACGTAAAGAATTCTGATGAGAGAAAGTGGTGTTTCTCGAAACATATATGTAAATTCAACCAACAACCCAGGTTCGAATCCTAGTCAGAAAAATTATCAAAAATAAAAATTTTTTCAAGTTGTTAAACAATTCCTTCTTCAGTAAAAATAATTTAATGAAAATTAAATTCAATGAACTTAAGCCTAACTAATAGAAAATATCAAAAAATTGAAATATTAACAGTTCAACAAAATACTACTAAAAAATTTAAATTTAAATTTGTTGTATTTAAAATTGCAATGACTCTTTTTTAACACAATGTAAGAGATCTTTCTGAGCCCAAAAAACCCTAATAAAATACTTTTTTCTGACATTATCTAAGAGCTCTTTCTGACGGACCATTTTCGAATGTAATGACCCTCTTTGCTGAAGGTTTTCGGAGCAATAATGATGTTTTTTTGGGCTCATAAAGAGCATGAACGCTCCAGAAAAGGTGTCAGAAAAGACTCTTTTCGGACTCATATGGCTTGCTGGGTATATGCATAGGCACATGATTTTAAAATGAATCAGAGAAGAGAATTAATTTCCATTAAAATATGATGCGATTGTACCAAATTTCAATGAAATAGACTGTTTTGTTGTTCAAGTCCACATATTTTTTATTTAATTAAATTCAAAATAAAAATCCGGCCGATCCAGGGGATGTCACCGGGACAATGGTTACAAAACCATGGCCCCATGGCATGGCTCTGGATTTTCCGGGCCAGTTGGTCACACTAGGTATGAAGTTAAGGTCTAGGCAAATGTCAATTTTATCAGTATTTGTATTGTATTATTTCTAAGCACTTTTTTATAAGAATATGGTTTCAAGATTCGTTAATCTTTGATAAACATGGTTTAATAACTAATCAAAAGGGTAAGAGACAAATTTTGTGGGAGTTAAACCTAAAGTTTTAATCACTTAAGCATTAAACACATTCACCACTGCGACTATAATCAGGCATGTGATGGAAATCGAAAACGAAAACGAATGAGTTTTAGAAGTCAATTTTTTCGTAATATTTCTGTATTGAAAAACTTTGATCGCATAAAATAAAAATATATTGGGCTACTAAAGAGAATCTTAAGACAAACATTTTAAAAATTAGATTATAAATGCATTAAAATGCATTTCCAAAACTGATTCGTTTTCGATTTCGATTTCCATCACATGCCTGAATATGTCAAAAATAAAATGCACACGTTTATATGTGAATGATTATATTGACGATAGAAGGGCAAATATGATTTTTTTTACCAGCTTCCTAGGAGGCTGATCGTAATAACAATAAATGATTGATTACTTAACAACACAAATTTAACTAAAATTTGAGGCATAACATACATATTGTTTGTCATTGTTGTCATGTAAATGAGTTTATTTTCTTTGTTTTATTTAAGATTAATTTAAAAATAAGCCCGGCCCAAAACGTGTGTATTTTATTTTTGAAATATTTTTAATCGGTAACCAGCTATGGCGAATGTGTTTAATGCTTTAAACACTCTTCGCTTTAGCAGACAATAAATTTGTATAAATTCAGGGCTTTCACAAAGAGATTACGAATTTTTATTAATAGTCTTAGGTTTTCAATTAGAGAAATTTAATTTGGCTTGTTCATTTTAATTAATAATTCAAAGAATACTATTGTGAAGTAATGTTTTCAGACAATTGGCACATTGGAATGCATTTTTTGGCCAGGCACGGACATTATCTATTGAATTAGTGTTGTTTTTATCCGCCCTTTCAGTTATAATTTTCAAGAAATAAAATTGTTCGAGCTCGAGGTCAACTGATTGAGGTCAATCTATTGAACTTAAAATTATTGAGACAGAATAGATTTCGGGAATTAATCATATTTCTTTTTTACATGTTATGAGTTAGAGCGAAATTGACATACATTTACAATGTGCGTATCGATGGTCTCATGTAGAAAGGCCCTAACTCGCATATTTGAAACTTTACAGGAGAAGGTAAAAACATAATAGAAACTGTAATATTCAACATGTAAATTTGTTTGTACAAGTGCTTATAAAAGCGTTATTTTTTACACTATTAAACTACACTAATTACATTAATGCGTTAAATGCATTGGAATCGCAAAAAAACTAATTTCGATAAAATAGCGAGTTAGGGCCTTTCTACATGAGACCAACGGTATATTCTGCTGATTGGCAATATCAGCAATGCATGTTATGTTTACTTTGTTTTTGCCTATATCTCTGGAATTTCTTAACAGATATACTTGATTTTCTAGATTTTCATATTATAGTAGACATTTCTGGTAAATCTGTGTCTTTGGAATTTAAATTTTTGGAAAATTTATTCAACCTTTATGCACTGATTATTTCTGGTGCAAACCCAATACATGTTTGTTATTATACATTTTTAAATATTTTTCTACAGTCGGTCATTATTTAATGGACTTATTCAGCTACAAGGATATACATATATACAGTGAGGAGTACAAATTAGTACATGTTTGTACTTTTTGCACTTGTTATTGCCTAAAAATTAAAATAAAAAAGGAAATTTAAAGAAAATACAGTGAGGAGTACAAATGAGTACTTGTTTGCACTTATTATTGCATAAAAATGAAAATAAAATAGTAAATTTATTAATGTTTTTGTCATTTATTTTAAGTTTAATATTTAATAAAATAATTTTTAAATAAAAACTAAAAGTATCAATGTCTAAGAAAAAGATAAATGAAACAAAACACATGTACTCAATTTGGCACCATACATAAACTTTACAGAATGATAGTATTTTTAATATTTAGTCCAAAGCCCGTTATTTGATAAAACAAATTTTACACGTTTAACATACTCTCCAACAAATTTTTCAATTCTCTCTTATTCAAAACTCATCCAAATGGGTTGAAATTTATCGGTCTTTTCTCAACTGCCTCTTAAGATTGAGTTTGACCACTAACTCTCAATTTCATTAAGTTCGGAAACTTTTTCTGGCCATAGCATCAACAAAAAATCTGTTCGCTAAGTCATTCTTTTTTATTTTGCTCATATAACAATCTCTCCGTATTATCTAATATGAAGGCAGAGAGAAGTGAGGCCTTAATAAGGAATTGTAACAGGCTGCCGCAACCAGTTAAGGCCCAACTATAATATGCATAAGCAAGATTAACCAAATTGCAAAAGCTAACGAAAAGGCTGTCAAATGCATAACCAGTTCAGAGTTAACTTTTAGGTGGCTACAATGACTTTGAAACTTTTTGTCCACAGTTGCTCATTTATGTTTAAAAAAAATGTTTTTATTTTAACAAAAACCCATTAAATGACTATATTTTATAAATATTATTATATTATATTATAATTAAAAGAAAACTTCGTACCAGAAACGCATAATTTTTCCTTTTTTTTAATTTATCGGCAAAAGTACTAAAATGTACAGCTGTGGCAGCACTAAATTGTAAATAATAATAAACGTTTACATATGTTTTGTTAATTTTCGTATTGTGTTTGCAAAAATGGAGAAAAAAACTTAAAAATTTAAATAATATAAAAATATTAAAGTTAGCGCTTGAAGGCCTGTGCACATTGAAATAAATAAGTGAACTACACTGTAAAAAAAGAAGACGCTCTTGTTCTGTCAGAGAAATAAACCACGACAGAAAGACATTTTTGTTAAAATAAAAAGGGCCCTTTTATTATAAAGTCACTTATTTTTTCCACATTTTCTATTAAATTTAAAATAAATGTATTTTCTTCTTCCTCCATTTTGTTAAAAACACAAACAAACAACAAACAGCTGATTCCGTACGTAATATGCGATCAGTTTCGCTTTTTGCTCTTAAGCAAATGACAGTTGAAAAACTTAACGAAAAGTTTCGTTAAGTACATTATAGTTTGCCACATACAATTTATATGTGTTCGCACGTTTGCTTAAGCTTGCTTATGCATATTATAGTTGGGCCTTTATTCTGAACTTAAGTGTGGCGACTTTTAATCAATCAGTTAACTGACTTGGCATAATTTTTATAAATCTGTAACTATCGCACTGTTTCTTTTTTTCATCTTCTCATTACCCTGTATCAATGTTTCATGAATATCCTTCATGTATTTTTCCCATATTTAAATTATCATTGCAGGCAACACAAGGGGCCAATGTGAGTACAAAAGTGTTCTGTGCTTTTAAACGGCGGCCTTTAAAACTAAACTAAGTCAATATTTCGCGATTTGGGAAGTTTACTTTGGGTCAACATCCAGTGCGTCACCATCCTGCTGAAGAGTAACTTCAGCCATTTCATTCAGAATCGGTAGATGCCAACTTGTAAATCATCCCCATATCATTGCATTCCTCCTAACGTGCTTCATTGTTTCCTTTACATGCTGTCTTAGAATTATCTGGGCTGTTTGGCGCCAGCAATATTGTTTACCTTGGGATTGAAAACGATTAAATTTAAATTCATCTGACCAGATTACACATATCAAGTCATCTATTATCCAATATCTGTGCTTTCTGGTAAACTTTAACTGTGCCTTAATATTTTTTTATCGACAATGAAGGTTGTAAATTTTTTTTACTGCTGAGATGTAACCAGTATCACGAAGGTCTTGTCTGAATGTTCATCGAGTTGTGGGTATGATTATGGCTATAGAAGCATCTTTTGGTGTTAAACACTTGTCTCTTTTCATTTGTGTTGCCATGAGATGTGCATCCGCATTCGACCTCGAATTTGTGTTTTGGGAACAATAGAGTCTATTTTGGACCATTATGCCCACTGATTGACTTGCTTTAAGCTGATTAGCTGTTACTCGTTTAGAATATATATTATTTGTCGTTGCCAGAATATTATTACCAATGGCTCTTGACAGCTTCTTACTTATTTATTATAATCTGATTTATGTTGTTTAATTTGCAAAAGGTGTTTACCACATGCAATTAAATTAAACTTGGATATTTTTGTGCAAATATTTCAAAAGTCTCACTTGTGCAAAATTGAGTACATGCTAGTTTCTTTTTGGAATTATTATTAGCCTTAAACCTTAAATTAAAAATTTCAATATTTGTGAGCCGGCCTATGAAAAGGTGGCTTATGACTCGAAAAAAATTTTGGCACTTTTTTTTGGTTTTGATAGTTTTTGAGACGCTCTTTCACGTGGTGAAAACTAGAAAGTCCTAACTTGCCTACAAGTGTACTAAAAATGTAGAGAAAGAAGAGCACAAATGAAAGAAAACCAGAATTTTATTGAAAATCCAGAATCAAGATAATCAGGGGTGTCATAGAAACCAATATTGTCAGAATTGGTTTTAAAACCGACAAGAAAAAATGCCTTGTTGTCATAGGGCACTGCTACACGTTCAATAAATATGGTGATACTAGAAATATCTTGATATTTATTGAACGTGTAGCAGTGCTCTATGACACCAAAGCATTTTTTCTTGTCGGTTTTAAAACCAATTCTGACAATATTGGTTTCTATGACACCCCTGAATAAATGGAATTGAAAAATTTAATAACAGGATTGAACGCTGCAAAAACGATTTTAGCAACTTATCTCATTTATGCTCTTTTGCCTTTTTTGGTTGTCTTTTGGGCATGACTGTTCATAATGCAAAGAAACTGACGAAATGCATTGTTTATCTTTAACAGCTGTGTCTCGCAATTTCTTTTTTGAGTCATAAGCCACCTTTTCATAGGCCGGGTCACATTTTACAATATACTTTCTTAAATTTCTTTTGGTACAATAAAAAGTGCACTAGGCACAAACATGTATGCAATTGTGCTCTCCACTGTTTAAGAATTTTTGAAAATTATTTTTGCCAATCAGGTTGAAAGAACTTGACAATGTTTGGAAAGCCGTGTTAAAGAATTGAATTTAAAGCGTTAAGTTAAACTGTCTTTAAAATAAATTAAACTAAAACAAATATATTTGAAACGATTTGTCTGCAAACAATTAGAATTCTGGCAGTTCTGTCTAATTCTAATTAGTTTATGTCAGTAAATTCATGCATGACTTAAAATATTCATTTTAAAACTCAAATCTGCTGACGCCACTTTAGAAGTAAACTGTGTTTTTAATGTTTTAAAATATTTGTAATTATAAATCAAAATCAAAGCTCGTTAGAACTTTTTTCTAGCTTTTTTCCCATAGCTTTGGTTGTTATTAATTGTTGTACATAATATTTTAATTAAGCTTTAAGTTTAAAAACCGCAAAATAGTAACAAATTATAGTATTAAATCAAATGGCTGTTGGTTAAATATTGTTTTCATTTGGTTGGCTATGTAGTTTTTATTTTAGTTTTTCTTTTAGTTTAAAAGCATTCAAGGGAAACCCGTACTACTTGCTGACATATCAAACGTAGCTCGTGAACTGCCACATTTGTTACATACTCGTAGTGTTTTGGAGCCTGTGTTTTTGTTAACAATTCAGTCATAGAACAGTTAAATTGTTTTATTTTATTTTAAATATCGTTTGCTGTTGCTGCTTGCTACTTACATGAATGTTATGCTAAAAATGTTTGGCACCCAGCCATAGTTGTGGCCATTAGTGGCTTGATAATATTGTTTTGTAACTGTTCTGTTGTTTACAACCATAATAAACGTGCACATTTGATTTTAAGTGATTTTGATGGTTTTTTCCTTTCGTGCAACTACCGTCAAATTGTTTAATGCCATTTAATAGATTTCAACTTAGTAAATCTTGTTACAATTAACAAATTGAATTTATTTATGCCTGTTTTGGATGTGTTTTACGAATGTGTTTTAACACAAAGATTTTATTTCTTTCAAGTTTGAAGATTGTTTTCGTGTTTTTTGATTGATTCGTTAATGTTCTTGTCTGCTTGTCTGCTTGATTTCTTATTTCATTGTTTATTTTAATTATAGTTATATATGAGGCACAACACAACATTTAGCAGGTGATTTTGTTGCAGCCCACTTTGCACTTGCATTTATGCAGTTTATATTTAGTTTAGGTTTTATGATTTTGTTATGACTTACTTTGCATAGTTGACAGATTTGGTGTGGACGTATAATGGTGTAATATATTTTCAAACTTTATTTCAATAGTTTTCAGTTTTCCTGTCATAATTCATATTTCATAATACACAAATATTGTGCAATTTACTAAACATAGAAAGGTGTGTGTAAGTTAAATAATATAAGTTTTTTCATTATAATGATATTTTTTGTATAAGTGTTTGTTTTTTCGATAGCGTATAATTATGATGCTGTTTTTCTTCATATGGATTTTCTTCTATAATTTGCAGGTGCTGTTTGTTGTGTGCAAAAAAAGAGTACAATTTAGCTTATCTTACTTTTGCTAATTGGCTTTGCTTTATGTAAGCGGAAGGATATTATTAGCAATTGCAAACAAATTTAAGTTTAATCTCTTTTTTCATTTGTTAAGCCTATAAATGGCAATTTGCTTGTAAGTATCAGTATAATAGTGTTACTGGTTTCTCTTTTCAACAAACAAGATTGTTGAAAGCTAATTTATAGACATTACTTTAATTAGTTTGTTACATTTTTCTTAGCATAAATGTTGTTAATAATGTTTAAAACTTTGTTATTATAATTTGTTAAACCAAAAACTAAAAAAAACAAAGATAACCAAGTCTCAATCTTAAAGCCAGTTTGGTGCTATGGTATCCAGTTATGGGGCACTGCCTCCAACTCCAATATTGAGAAAATTCAACGCCGTCAAAACAAAATTCTACGAATGATAACTACCGCTCCTTGGTATATTACAAACAACAACATACACAACGATCTTGATGTTCCACTTGTCAAATGGGAAATAACTAAACACGTGGCCCATTATTTGGGTAAGCTGGAAACTCATCCAAATCCCCTCGCTCGAGACATCTTACAACATCCCGGTCATAGCCGTTTGAGAAGGAGGGACACCACCGCTCTCAGATGAATAAATACAAGTTGCTCATTATATCCTATCGAATTTGAAAACTAGATTTTGTCTAGCATTGGCTGGACTTATCTTAGTAGTATTGCTAGTTAAAATGAAGATACAATAAAAAAAAAAAAAAAAAAAAAAAAAAAAAAAAGATATCCCAGTCAGAAAAGTCAGACTAATAAATAATAATAAATGCACATACATAAAATTTAAAAGCTGCTTAAGTGAACTATTTAAAAATAGAGAAATGTTTCAGGGTAGCAGAAGTAAATTTTTTAAAATATTATCTGCAGAGATTTAAAATTTAAAAACATACAGCGCTATATTGATTCTAAATTGACAAATCCGTGAAAAAAAAATCGTCTCATCTTGCAGGAACAATTGTTTACACCTTATAAATAAAAATCTGCTTATCACAGTGATGGAAAAATTAAAAATTGAAATGGTACTGACCGTCAACAAAAAGAGTACTTTTTTCAACATTTTGGTACTTTTTAGGAAACATATATTTTTATTCAAAAATAAAATTAAAAATCCATTTAAAAATAATTCAAAAATAAAACCAATTAAATTTAATAAAAAAAAACTATTATAACAACAAACTAAAAATTAATTAATTTTTATGTAAAATTATTATATGTTTCAAAAATTTTTATTTTTGTGGGTTAAGATAATAAACATATGATCATGCCTGCATTTTGTTCGTGTTATTGCCACATCATTAATAGATCGTTCACAAATATGTTTGAAGTTTTCAAACTCATATGATACACAAAAAATCATAGTCATAGAAAAAGCATACTTTAAGCAAAAGCATGCTTTTGTTTTAAATTCAGAACAAAATTTATATGTTTTTTGTTTTTTGCTTTTTGTGCCATTATGTTTTTGTTTTAAAGCCAATGTTGTCAATGATTATAAAAATAGTAAAGCTGGATTTCTAAACAGGGAACAAAGCAAAACAAACAAAGAGTACTAAATATGATGTGTGGGTACTGTGGTATTTTTGTTGTTAAAAAGTACTGAAAATAGTACAATAGTATTGAATGTTCCTTCACTGGTTTATTATTAAAGGGTATATATAAATATAATTTGATCTTTAAGAGATATATCATTAGCTTTTAATGAAATTTTTGATTTGATTTTTGATTTGAATACAAAATGTAAAAAATATAACAAATAAAAATACACAGCATAAAATATAAATACCGTTAAAAAGATCTAAGTTCACTTTTAAAAAAATTGTTAATTTATTATTTCAGTTAACTGAAATTAAGTAGAACAGTTTTAAATTTTCACCAACAAAATTAAATATGGGAAGTGATATAAAGACCATGGAAATATTGAACAATTTTGAAATTATCTCGACCACTTTTATCAATAAGCTTGCACTATAACCTTTCCCAGACACTTTGGAGGCCTCAGAGACAGATAAATAAATAACTAACTTAAAAACGAAATCCGTGGTTATAATAAAAAATAATTTTAACTTAATTTGTAAGTAAAGCTTCTGTTGGAAAAACAGTATTTATCATTATAAATCATTGCAAACTTTCGTTATTATTATGAGTCATATGTTCAATTCACAAATGATGTTCCGATATTCCATTTTGTTTAAAATTTAGTACCTTAAAAAACATTAAATACCACTTCAGGTATAACGGGTACAGTGATATGGCATAGTGTTTCTTAAAGACTACAATCAAATCAATATTATAAAAAAAAAAATTTCAACCCATTATCGACCTGACCAAATTTACAAAAATTAAATTTTTTTCTAAAATAACGTAAAAGATTTGCTTTTAACAGTATACCACGCCCAAAAATGCCAATATTTTTATCTATTTTTTTTTTTTACTTTAGTTTTAATATGTTGGCTATTGAATACCAGTCGAATTTTGGAAATCAGTGACAACAAAAAGTTAGACTTTTGGTCGATAAAATTAAATTCTGAGCCACCGTGCGTCATCTGAATTTACAATACTTGTACAAATGTTGTTGCTAATTTCTATATAAATATTTTGTGTAACACCTAATACTATGTTTCCACGACGACTTGAATCACCTGCTTCGCCTTCTGAATCATGTTTATGAATCATGCTGTTTACATGACTAATAAGCTTGATTCGATTTGACAGTTGTCTTTAATAAACAAACAGAATAAAAAAAAAACAGAATTTACAATTTGTGGAAAATAATTTTTTTTAATGGACAAACAAAAGTGAGTGGAAATTAGTTAGCTTATTTGAAAAAAACATACATTCGTACGTAGTTACTTTATTTACTTCCAGCAATTTTTCGTGCTTCGCAAGTAGATTCAATGTGAATCTACTTGATTCGCTCTTAAAATTTTGTATTGTGAAGCAAGTTGTTTCGCACATGATTGGGGTGTGTAGCATGAATAGAGAGTGAAGCATGTTCCGTGGAAACATAGTATAAGACATTTTTACATATCTCAATAAAAAATGTGTCATTTTAGTTAAAGAAAATAACCAAATGGTTACCGTTTCAAATCTGATTAACAACTTTAAAAAAAGAAAATAAAATTAATAAACAACAAATTTAAATAATGTAATGTACATGGTGTAATTATATAAGGTGAGTGTAAATCGGCAACAAATACAACAAAATACACAAACAACAGGCATTTTTTTTGTGTAAAATAATGTACTACTGTCAAAAACATTTGAAAAAGTATTACTTTTGACATACATAAGTAAATTGTAAACAAAGTCAGTCAGCTGTGCTGCTGCACTTACCTTGTGTAGTTGCACAATGGTAATGCAATTGTCCCAACTTAACTCAATTTTTAAAATGTCTGCATTGTATTTTTCAAGCAATGCAGAAATTATTTTGTTTTTCTCAATTGTATTATTAATTTTTAATTTTTTTTTAATATTTTACTTTTAACATTTTGAAGGTTTGACAACATAAACATACGACTTTGCTTAAAATTGTATTTACAATCAGATAGTTGTATCATACAATGTACAACATACAACATTACTTGTGAATTGAACAATAAAAAATATTTCAAATTTTTTTTCTTTTTACATAATTACGAAATAAAATTTGATTTAATTCTGGCGTTTATTTGAAAACTGTTACTAAGGACAAATCAAAATAGAATTTTAGTTTAGTTTTAAGCTTGTTGCGCTTACAACACATGTAAGATTAAACATCGTCAAACAAATATGTTCTTAATGAAGCACGTCTGCACACTAAGCTAGCTATGTAATATCTTATATTGACCGTAAATGGAAGCAACTTTTATAGCAAACATTCTAAATTCATGCCGTGCTCTTCAAGGAAGTTAGGCATGTCATAGCCAAACACAACTAAAGTAAATTATTATCTAGCAAAATGACATATGAGACACTTGCTTAATAAAATTCATATTGTTTATTGGTTACAAACAATAAGAATATTCAGTTCATGGCTAAAAACATGGTTTCGCAAACTAAATATGGATAAAACTGTATGTGTTTGTTAATTGTAAATCACTTCATCTTATTTGAAAGTTTTCCATAAAAATTGTTGTTGTAAGTTTTTTCAAAAAAGTTTTTGCAAACAATCTAAAAGAGTTTATTATTAGAAAATGTTTTTGTAATATTCTGTAATACTCGAAAAGTATTTAAATAAATACACAAATTAATTACTTGCAATCTCCTGTATGTAATATATTAACACTACTGAGTGACTGACGGCAGTTCAGAAAGTCCAATGTGATTTTGTCATATTGTCCAAGAACACAATTAAAAATGTCATGCCGACATTATTGCACTTTCAATTTATAAGAATATTTCAATATGTGTTAAAGTTTTCTAAATTAAAAGTAGCATTCGGTCGGATTGAATATGCTGAGTTTTTGAACTGCATTTCGAGCGTAATTGAGCTATCTTTGAGATGATTAATTGCAACTTTGACACTTTGGTTGGTAATAGTACGACATTTTTAGGTATGGCATGGACATTCATGCACATTCGACTTTTTTATTTTAAATTCAAATTGTATAATTCTAGGACTGTACAAAATTCGACTAGTTGAGTCTATTCACAATCGTAGTTCTCTATTCTCAAAATAAATCAGACTGATGATGCTTTGGTACTTTTGTGGTTTAAAAGAGTAAACACAAATAAAATTTTATTATTCACTGATCAAAAACAAATATCAAACCAACAAGGGTATAATTTGTATATTTTTTCACTTTCTCATTAAAATATTAGGTGTATAACATAAAAATGTGGGATTATTTCAAATTCTTAGTATTAACGATTGTTAATACGTTGTAATCTTTCTGTCAAGTTATAGTTTGTGAACCAAAAGAAATGCTCACATAAAAATGTGGGATTATTTCACATTCTTAGTATTAACCATTGTTAATACGTTGTAATCTTTCTGTCAAGTTATAGTTTGTGAACCAAAAGAAATGCTCATCTTTTGAGGCTAAATTAAGCAATCTAATTTTGGATATCACGTTCCGAAGTGAAACGTATCCCAAATAGTACTCGAATGGGCCAAGGTATTTATTATAAGGCGGATGATGCTTTGCCATGGTGAAATATTACACTTCCATGTCTGGACACGTGTTCTGGGAGTTTTTCAGTCAATACTCCCTTCCAATAAATCAGTTGGATTCGGTGATGTTCTGGTGTCGATTCGGCTGGTTGTCCGGAGTTCACTTAGTATTCATTTAAATGATTATTGAAAATATTGATAAAGTGTTTTCCTTGAAATTTCTTCGGTGTTCACACAGCACAATTATTATTGCTTAAATAGCTCGTATTTTAAATTGAACGTATACACAAATTTGTATAAACATATACGTCTTCTGCAATGGTGCAGAATCCATTTAATGGAACTTAATATTAAAAAATGCAAACACATGTCGTTTTACAGAAATAACAAAATTAATTCGAACTATAAAATATATAGTACAACTCTGGAAGAAGTTAACACTATTGTTGATCTTGGAATTTTGCTAGATCACAGGCTAAACTTCTGTGATCATATTGCGCTAACAGTTAATAAAGCTTTCGGTGTGCTTGGATTCATGAAACGCTGGTCTAAGGAGTTTTCTGACCCATATATTACCAAACAGCTATATAGTGCCTTGGTTCGCCCCATTCTAGAATATGGTTGTATCATTTGGGATCCTTGCTACAGTATTCAATCTGTTAAAAACAGTTTTTGATATTTTGTTTTCGTCACCTCGGATGGAACTCTTTTGTGCTGCCACCATACGAGAACAGACTCAACCTTATAAAGCTTCCAACTTTAAAAAGTCGCCGTATAATGCTGGGTATTACATTTCTGCTTGGATTAATTCGTGGTGAAGTAAATTCCCAGTTCTTGCTTGGCCAAATAAATTTTAATATTCCAGCTAGAACAACTCGCAATTTTCAACTGCTAAGACTGTCGCATAACAGATTTGTCTATGCTAATAATGATTCGTTCCGGCGCATTTGCAAAAATTTTAATGATTGCTATAATGTTATTGATATATCACATCCTATTAATGTTTCAAGGGAGAAATATCATTCTATTTTTAAATATGTAAATCTTTAGTCTGTAAGGATTTTGTACATCTATAGACCAAATAAAATAAAGAAATAAAATATGTAATGCGAATAAGAGAGTAACACGAATTGCTAGTACAATCAAGTCTTATCTTCCCCTTATTCCGATGTCTACATGGTAGTGAGCTTAGCTTAAAGAATTGCTTCATGTAAATTGGGACATACCATCTCTTATGCTACGGGTAAATCACATTATTTATTCATCAAATATTTACAAAGGAGTACAATGCGTACAAATATTATATTTTATTTTAGATTTTTGCCAATGAAAATACTATTTTAAATCAAACAGTTTTAAAAATATGGTTAATGATATTATATGGAATAAATCAGTAATTTTTTTAAACTGTAAGGATTGTTTGATAGTTGACACAACACGCTTAACTTGCAACCATATTAACCATATTATTAATTACTACTTGGTGTACATGGTCTAGCTTGACCGACTATACATTCTTACTTGTTTAATAATACTTCAGTAGTAAAATCGTTTAAATGTTTGACAAATTTTCAACTGCTTACTTGGCATTACATAGATTTTCATAAGGAAACATTTGCTGGCTGTTTTGTCACCTGTACGTGCCTTGTTAAATTCAGCTATCTAGCAGTGTGTAATATTTAACGATGCCACAATGCTACTACTAGTCAATTCTACTTTCATTTTTTATTTATTTATTATGTATATATTTTATTTCTTTTGCCAATTTTGTTGCCACAAAAAACACAGGTTTTATAATAATTGTTGTTTAGTTCAAACATTTTTTTTCGTTTGCTGTCAAAGGTTGCATGACACACAACTGATCAAAAAACTAAATGGACAGGAATCAATTGTAAACATTTACATATGTATAAATGAATAATAGTCAACTAAAAATAAATATAAATTCATAATTGTTATTCAACAGTTGTTCAACTGCTATTGTTAAATTTACTAACTAACAACCATCAATATTGATTTAAATTTTTGGCTTCTTCAATTAAAATTTTACTTTCCATTGTTTTGCATATTGTAAAATTATTAACTAAAATATTTAAATACTAAGATTTTATTTATTGTTACACCAGATTTAACATCCTGATTTCTCAAATGCATCTTTTATTAAAGATAATAATGCAACATTCCAACAAAGCTTTAATTTAGCTGGAAAATAAGTTTTTCTTTTTAAATTCCATAACATTTGTTGGTTTATTTTAGTATATTGTCCATATTAATTAACCATTGTTGTTTTTATTATCCAGCTACAAACAGCCAGACAAATGGTTAACAATTTGTTTTATGTCTGTATTTAACAAAAAACATTTGTTCGGCTTAAAATTTTTCAAAATCTTTTTACAGTTAAATTTTGTTACGTTTGTAAAACTTAAACAAATGAAACTGATAAAATGTTTGTGTTTATATTATGCTGCAGATTAGCAAACATAAGTAAGTATAAGAGTATATTGAAATACATAGAAAATATTTTTGGTTTCCTTGGCAAATATCTGCCGAAAAAGACATAACAACCAAATAACTTATTTTTGAGATCGTTTATTTATTCAAAATAACTTCCTTTATTTAGGACGGGATACAACAAATATTTAGTTTTGATGCTGTTTGATCTTGCAGAACTCTTGTAAGAGTCAACAACATCAAACAAATTTGTGCTAGAGCAAGTTGGTACGCTTTTGTCATATGTGATCATACCTTTAGATTATATCCTAAGATAACAATAAACAGTCTTGGCAATGACAATATCTTTTGATTTTTATGCAACGTGTGCGAACAACTGAAGTACCAACAAGACTCTCTTCATCATCATGCTTCACAAGTTTTATGTGGCTTAACTCTTTGGTTTAAAACAAACATACAGAGTTTTATAAATACATAAAAAATAATAAAATATAAGAAAATAAGAAAAAGTATCAAAACATAATTATTATAACACTTTATTGAAATGTTGGAAAAATTTCTTGAAAATATAAAAATATTTTGAAAATATAAAAACTCTTGTTCGTTTTTAATTTTTATTATATTTTATTTGTTTCCAATATTTCAATCAACTTTGTTGATCATCTTCAGGGATGAAATATAATTTAATGTTTAATACAGTGTTGTCCGATGTTAATGTCTTAAGTTTCTTTCACTGAAATAAAACGATTTTTAACAATATAAAAGGTCTACATAGCACAGATTTCGGCTAACAACAATTGTTTTTAAAAATATAAATTTTCGCATATATGTACATTAGGGTGACAGCAGAAATTTTTTTTATGAATTTTAAAGTTTTCTCAACGGAATATTGTGCCAATAGGTCTAAAAGTTTTGTGCCGAAAATTTGAGCCAAATCGGACAACGTTTTCTGGACGCGCATCGAGGTCAAAGGTCAAGTATTTTTATATTTTACAATCTATACGAAATAAATTTGTTGAACTCGTGTATTTTCTTCAATATTTAACGAAAAAATGTAGATTTATTGATTTTCTTAAAAACTAGTAAAAAAAACTATTTCGGTAATTAACCCTCATATTTCAAAGCGGGCCACAAACATTAACGTTTTTGAATAAAAGCATCATTAATTTCCGGCTGCCGAAGACATGTAATGTATAATTACAAAAACACATCTTTGTAGTAAATCACGTCATCTACAACTCAAATATTTTAAAATAGCTAATTTTCCTAGACAACAACCATTATTACGGATTCTTACTATAAATTTCAAGGCCTACTAAAGTTTTAAAATACGTTTGAATTATGTATTTTCCCAAAAATTATATAAATTGCATTCAGTCGTGTGAATTACTGATGTAAAGTGCTTTCTGTGAGATATTTTTTTGTGAATTTGGTGAAAATATATAGCAATGCCCTCGTTGAGAGAAGAAATATTTTTAATAGGCTATTCAAAACATCAAATAGTTGGTTCAAAGCTTCCCTCGAAGAGGGACTGCCTTAAAGTTTTTTTTTTATAATATGAGGACAACGAAGCTAACTGCAAAGGATAGTGCTAATCTTGTGGTAAGAGAGTGTATAATTTTTTGGGAAAAGGGCCGTATTCCTGTATTGATAGAAGTAACTGGATTTATTGTAAGTTGTTACTCAAATTTTTGGTTTGATTCAAATAAAGCGGATAAAGCTGCTTTAAATGACATTATCTTTTGGAGAAATTTGGAAAACTACAAAACAGTTAATCAAAATATTGCGGACAAAGCCATTTCAAAGCTATTAAATCATCTGTATTACTTAAACGAAGAATGTGTGGGCTTTTGTTTGTTTGACGAAAGGATAGACAACATGACAAAAAGAAAGTTAGTGGCAAAGATGTCTGTAGATACATCTGGAAATGAAGATGAAGAAATACCAAAGAAGCTAATCATAAAGAAGGAAAACTTAAAAAGTTTCATTTCCAGAGACAACTCTGATATTTTACAAGATTTGTTTTCAAAAAATACCAAAAAAGTTTTCAAAAGATTTGGAATTTCAATGGAGTTTTTTAGCAAAGATCCACATTCTTGGAGTGTGATAGGAGAGTACCTAAGAGCAAAACAAATTATCGAAAACTTGAGTGTTGTTAATGATTGTGCTGAAAGAGGCATTCAGTTAATTCAAGAATACCATGACAAGATAACAAAAGATGAGGAACAGAAACAACATTTAATGAAAGTAACTATATATATATATATTATAAATTTTAAAATTTTTTTCCTTAACATGGTTTAATATTTTACAGGTGGTACAAAAATATAGGCAGTTGTATCCGAAAAATGCTAATCTACATTCTCTTCAAAGAGATTTTGATCTGTAAATTTTAAAAGAAAAAAATCTTAAAACTTTATATTAATTAAAAATTTTAACTTTTTTCTTGGAATATTTTTAAGTTATTTTATCAAAAGTCTACAGAATTTGTACATTTGTGTACATTGACAATAATAACATACATATACAAAACATTCTTGCAATAAAATAGTTTGTCGGTCACTTTGATCCAAATGAGATTTGAGGGTTAGTTTGACTGTCCTTTTTATTAAAAGTCTACAGAATCCAGATGTTTTTGTAAACTAATGTAGAAAATTTATGAGTTTCCCAACATTATTTCATATTATCTGCGAAATATAAAAATACTTGACCTTTGACCTCGATGCGCGTCCAGAAAACGTTGTCCGATTTGGCTCAAATTTTCGGCACAAAACTTTTAGACCTATTGGCACAATATTCCGTTGAGAAAACTTTATAATTCCAACAAATATTTTCTTACATACAAACCATTGTCACCCTAATGTACATACGTACAACTTAATTATGGTGAAATTCATTTGGATACGTGTATAAATCACTAAATTTAAAATTTTAAATAAATACTAAATTTAAAATTTTATGAACAACCAGCCAGCGAGACGAACGAGTGGAAATCGTTAAATCGCCTCAAAAATTGATTCTAAGTCAATCGGTATACTTTAAAGTGTGTGTTAGTATAATATTTTTGGAGGTGAAGGATACAACTGGGGTATCCAGGGTATTTAACGTATTTATAACTATCTAGCGATGGACATATTTCAATAAATTGCAGTATATTTCGTTGTTGAGCTAAAACTGAAATTTCATGAAATTATCATTAATATTGAGGCATATAATTTTAGTTACATTTGATCACATGCCGAAATCGATTTTAAAATATGTGACTGTAGGAATTAGTTTCTACAAAATTTCTAATGATAAATAACTTTTGTTTACGAAAATGTAATAATAAACAAGTTTTTTTTATTATTATGATTTAATTATTTTGTGATTTGAAATTTGTTTTTGACATTTTTTTTATATAAAATATTTTTTTGTATACCCACAGCCACAAAGATGGGACGTATGTATATTAAGTTTGACATTCCGTTTGAAATACATTGAAACAATATAGCCATGTCCGTCCGTCAGTTAAAGGTACGATAGAACTTTGAAAAAAAACTTAAGGTACGGTCACCCTTGGCCAATATTTGCCGAAAAAGACGTAACCACTAAAAAAATATTTCGGAGAAATTCGTTTAGAACAATTATTATTTTTATTTGAACTGTTAATTTTAAATCTTTGATATTTGTTTATTTAGGCTCGAGTTCATTAAATTTAATTTACATTAAATTAAATTATCAATAAATTTTAATAATAATTTTCATGTAACAATTGCTACCTTCAGTAAAAATAACTTAATGTAAATTAAATTTAATGAACTCGAGCCTAAATAAACAAATATCAAAGATTTAGAAATTCGTTTATTTAGGACAAAACACAACAAGTATTTAGTTTTATTTTATTTGATGCTGTTTGATCTTGCAAAACTCTTGTCAGAGTTAACCAAACATAATTGTGCTAAAACAAGTGGTTACGCTTTTTTTGAGTTCTATCGTATACTAAGATAAGAATAAACAGTCTTGGCATTGATAATAGCTTTTTTTGTCGTCTATTAGAGGACGCAAGTGTTTTTTATGCAACTTGTGCGAATAACTGTACCAACAAGACTCTCTTCATCATATTCCCATCTAATGAAAGAATATGCTTCACAAGTATTATGTGACTTAACTTGTTGATTCAAAAACATACATAGAAAGTTTCGTAAATACATAAAAAATCTTAAAATATAAGAAACTAAGAAAATGTATCGAAACATAAATATTATAACAATTTGTACCTTCAACAGACAGACGGACATGGCTAGATTGTTTCAATGTATTACAAACGAAATGTCAAACTTAATATACGCCTCATCTTTATGGCGGTGGGTATAAAAAAAATATTTTATATAAATAAAATAAAAATATTTCACAAAAAAATTTCAAATCATTAAATCATAATAATAAAAAAAAACTTGTTGACAAACGTTTTTTATCATTGGAAATTTTTTAGTTTATTTTTTAGAACAATGACATTTTCTCCAATTATTCTTTGCTACACCTAAAACATCAAACAAAACATAATCTACATCCTTTATATATAATGCGTACAATATAATAAAATTTTACACACTGGTGAAAATCGGTCCACGATTTCTCATAACCCCCATATAAATATTTTTCCGGAATAAAACTCTATGTTACATAAATGCGGTTAGCAATTAGTACCCATATAAAGTTTAACAAATAATAGTTCCACTTTAAGAAAAATCACAAAACGGTACAGTGGACTCTTTCCTTACGGACATCTACTAAAGCGGACACCTCTCATACACGGACACTTTTTTTCAGTACCAAAAAAAAAATATTTGGAATTCTTACTACTCTGATAAGACGACAAATTTGTCAGTCTCTGAAATGTCCGCTTATGAGAGAGTACGCTGTATTTTGTTTAAATAGTTTCGTATTTAAATAGTTTCCTTAAATGTCCATAAATCTCTTATCTCACTATCAAGTTAAAATTTGACAATAATATTTCAAATATAAAAAACCATTTTAAGATTTTTTTTATAATACCAATATTTTTTTATTTATTTTAAACTGAAATGTTTTTTTTTTCATTTCATTCCAATTTCCATTTGTCTAAATTATTTTACAACTGTATTTTTTGATTTATTATAGTACAAATGAACTCAAGCCATAATAAAATTCTCTGATATTAAAAATCTGAAAAAGGTCAAAAAATTACAAAAAAAAAATTCTATTTAAATTTTAGCTTAAAATTCAATTTTTTAAAATATTTGATTAATCGGAAAATTTTTTATAGAATTTTTTTATTTTTAACTAAAGAATTTTATTTTTTATGTAAAAAAAACATTTTCTTAATAAGAACTCTACTAATTAGCTTTGGCATAAAAGTCTATAAAAATGTAAGTAGCTTAATTTGGCGCAATATAATACTTATATTTGATATTTAAAAGCTTTATTTTCAAATTGCGTTTGTCTGAAATGCCTAAATAATTGAATTTGTTGTATTAAACTGATTTCTAAAAGTACTTTTCTATGAAATTTGCCGAAAATTATAGAATCACTAAATAACATATATTTGAACTCGCTTATTAATTAAAAACAGATATTTAGTTTTAATTTATTTGATGCTGTTTGATCTTGCAAAACTCTTGTAAGGTAAGAGTAAACAACGTCAAACAAATTTCTGCTAAAACAAGTGGTTACGCTTTTTTAAGTAAATCTTTGCCAAATGTGACCGTACCTTTACACAAATTACTTATTAAATAAAACGCATAGTTTTATTACGAAATTAGATCTTGTAGTTGGAAAACTGCTGAGAATAAAAATAAAATGAATTTCTTGAAACTATTTTCCATATTCAGTAGGGTAAACTTGTAGCACTAATTGGTTTATTAAGCTACAAAAACTACACCATTTCCAATTTTCAAAAAGTTCAGAGTTTTTCAGTGCATATCTGATATACGATATGAAAGCTTACCTATTTCCAGTTATAAACAAAAGATTAACTATTTATAACATTCTAGGACTTTGAAACCCTTTTGCTGACTTTATTTTTCTACCAGATCAAAAATATTTTAAATAGAATTTTTTTATTTTTGATCCTTTTCTATAATTTACTGATTTTTTTTTCAACCAGATGGTAGTTCTTATTTTTTCTCAATATTAATTTGTACAATTTATACTCGTATATATTTTCTCAATATGTATTTATTTTGATTTCTAAATTTCAATTCGTTTTGATCATAATATGTATAAATTATTATTTTTCTAATTTCGACTTGAAATGCTTGAAAAATGAAGAACTTTTTTCTTAACTTTTAAACTTTTATAATTTTTCAACATTAATTTGAATTTTCTACTTTTATTTTGTATTTTCTTTCCGAACTAAGTAGAATTTTTCATTACAAATTTAGAGACATATTTTCTATTTTAACTTGATATAAATATTCAAATTTTTTTTCTTAATATTTAAATTTGTATTTTCATTATTGTTTATTATTATTTATAAAATTTCACTGGCAACTTTTCACTTACCATCTCTCCATCTGGGTACAGTCACAAACAAACGATTGCCCCAATGTTCCACACCTACAGGTAAACCATTTTGTGGTATATAATCACCACTGGCAATGGCCTGTTGTTTCAATTGTTCATTGGGGAAAGCAAAATCCAATTGATTCCAACTGTAACGTTCTTGCAGCTTATAAGCGGCCTGAGCGCAATTCACGCAAAACACAAAAGCCAATAGGCCAAATAAAAAACAGTTCATTTTGTGGCAAAAGTTAATGAATGTTATTTTAAAAAGTTAAATTTTTTAAATAAACAAAATCCTTTTAGGAGAAAATATCAGTTTTTTTTTTTTTTTGATTTTTGATTAGTTTTAATTTAGTATCACAGTTCTTTTTTAAATTATTTTTAATGATTTTTAAAATCCTTTTTATTACAGTGCAGGATTTTATATTTAAAACCGTTACAATTTTGTATTTCTTTTTTTACAAGTTTTTCGAAGTTAGAAGACCGTATATGGTATATTTTATGCACGCGACGTTAGACGCGCAACTGTTTCGTTTATTAAGCCTTCTCTGATTTATATAAACTTAAATTTTCTTAAGCTTTGCTGGTTTGTTGTTGTTGTTAGTATGTATTGCCATAGCAGATAGAAGTGGTTGGATATTAGTGGTAATATTAGTGACTGTCTTTGTTGCTGTTGTTTTCAACGTCACAGTCTTTTTTCTTTTTTTTTTTTTTTTTTTTTTGAATTGATCGTCATGTTATCTTTTCGTAGGTATAAAACAGTTTATTCGGTTCGTTGTGTGTTTAATGTGACTAAAGCTGGTGTCTGCTGTTGTTTGTACTTGTGTAAATACAAGACTTGCTGCTAAGCAGTGTATTTGTTTTCTTGTTGATTTTTTGTATACCCTACGAAAGCATAGTTTGGGTGGGAACTTGTACTATTGTTTGTAGCGCTCAAAGAGCTTGATTTAAAATACTTTTGGTCGCGTTTGATTCCAGATGTATCCAAAAGCCAAATTACCGCATTCGTGATCGAATGAGGTATCGTATTGAAAACTGATTTCGATAATGGAAATTATGATAAAATGTACTAAATTTCTTGCTAGATATCGAATGCCATAATCTCAAATAAGAAAATTACGATCAATTTTACTCGATATCGAATGCGGTAATTTGGCCCCAGTATTAGATGACATGAGCATATTATGCTTATTTGTGATCACGTCATAATTATAGGTATAATTATAACAATATTTTTCATACTAATCCTCATTTTGTTGTAGTTTCACAAACACACCATGATTCAAAATCAATCATATATTGGCAATAATAATAAAATAACAGCCTGTTTATAGAACACGACTCGACGACCGGTGGACGAGTGAGAAATAAAAAGCGTTTATAGAAAGCGAGTCAATTTTGTCGTGCCACTTACGTTAATTGGCGCATATGTCAAAATTGTTTGAAACCCCTTGCCAACGTGTTAAAAAATATTTTTTTGTTTATATTTCTTCATACAAAATTTAATATTAAACCTTATATACTATTATGAAAAATATCAAATACACATGAACAAATAAAAAAGTAAAACAAGAATTTATTTGATTTGCCACAGTCTCCCAAGTACATTCCATAATAGATTTGCTGCGACCAAACTTAGGAGCTCCTGTGGCCAAGTGTGGAAACTCCTCCATGCAATCCACCAATTGCCTAATAGCGTGTTCACATATGCGCCTTAATTGCATTAATCCCAATTAACGCCATTATTACGCTCAATATTCCATATAAAATCTCAATTAATTATTGCGCAATAAGTACGAAATTGTTATAATATTGAGTAAGATTTCGAATGCAACACTGTTCACAACTGTGTTTAGTGAACAAAATTGTATAAAGTGGCAAATGTCAACAAAAAAAAACAAAAGAAATCATTAAAAAATCAATGTGAAGATAAGTTTGTTTACATAGAAACACAACAACCATTTAGAGTATTTTTTGTATTGTTTTCCAACTGTCAAATGATTATTGAGTAAGCTGAAAATTGCGTATGCCTGAACACTTAAAATAATATTGTCAATTAACTGAATATTGACTCAATTAAGTTTCATATCTGAACACAGTATAAACTGCATTGCTGTAATTATTTTAATGCTAAAAATTTAACAATTCGAAATAAAGTCACAAAAACATTTATGATATCAATGTGTACTTACCTTTTTTTTTTGTTGAAATATACATTTTGTACTTGTCTTTTTAAATAAAGTTGTAATTAAATTTTACGCGCGAACACAAATGTATATTCGTCCAATTTTGAAACTTCGGCGACTCTAACCGTCTTGTATATACCAAACAAATTGACAGCAGTTAATGTTTTTTAACAAACTTGTCAACAGTCGTGTTCTATGACCCAAAATAGCAAAAACGCTAACATTTCAGCGTTTTTTATCAGCAAGTCGCGTTCTATAAACAGGCTGTTAAGCATTGTTCATATAAAATTCGGCAAACCTACATTAGAGTCTTCATAGATTTGTTTATTAAATATAACTAGTGTTATTCTGTCAAAGAATTTACTCAGTAGAAATATACTCGTACTTGTACGAGTGCTTATTCATGGAGAAACAAAATAGAAAAACAATTGTTAAAAAATTCCTTGAAAATCCGACTTTTTCCTGTTCAAAAATTGCAAAATAGGCTAAAGCTTTCAAAAATTACCGTAAATTATATTATGCTGTAAAATAAACAAACCATATAAGGTTTCACTATCATAACTTAATGAAAGTCAAATAAGGAATATAGTAACTTTCGCAACCTAATGGGCTAATAAGCAGGGTATGGTTTGATTTTCTAAACAAAATTTGTATATTTTTTCTATGGCCAGTTTATATTTCCTATCGAAAACGTGTATGAGTCTTAGCTGACAATATGACAAGCATGACAATTTTTTTTTAATATTATACGTCAAGTTTTAGCGATTGTTATATTTTGCTTCAATTCTATTGAGAGTTACGGTCAAAATTAGCAAACTCATTTTACCAATTTTCTTTCATCCACGCCCCAATGGGGTTGTGTAGGGTTTTATATGGTCTACACTTTCTAACTAGTTTCTATCAACGATTGCATTGTATTTGTTGTTTTTGCTTTAGTTTGTGTGTTTTCAAATTTGTTTGGATTTTTATTATAGCTATGTAGGTACATATTTATAAGTTTTCTTTCAAATGCGTATGTCTTATAGATGATTTTGTCTTTGTTTTATTAATATTATTATCACGTTTTTTTGCTAGTTTAGATTCGTAGTATATAGTATTAATTTAAATTTTCCTTAAATTTTTATAAATATTTATTTTTTATAAGTTTAGTATAGACAAAGTCAGTCTACTTGAATTTTTCGCATACATACTAGTCTTTTTGCACGAAATTAAAAGCATGCATATGATTCTTTCTAACAAATGCAAAGTAAATACAAGGTGGCGCAAAAGTAATCCTCCTATCAGAAAATGCTATAAATTTTGCGATTGGCCCCTAATGTCAGTTCTGTTTTGACATCAGACTATTGCAGCTCTTAAAGACAATATCCGTCAAGAATGTGAGAACCTATCGCCGGAAGTTTTGGCCAAAGTGATGGAAAATGCCATAAAAAGGGCTGAAATGGCAATCAACTGTGGCGGCGGCCATTTACATGACATCATATTCTCGACTTGATTTAAAAAAAATTAAAAGACCAAATAAAAATAATCCACAAGTCAAAGTTTTTAATTTTTTTTATAAAAACATCGGAAGTTTACTTTTGAGCCACCTTGTACATACATCTAACTAGAAATGAACAACTGTTGACACTTTTTTGTAACGTATACTCGTACCACCTCTTGGATACTGTAGGTACGTATAATGTGTTTCTGCTGATGTCTGTAACGACTTAAAATAATGCTGTATATATAAATTACAACATCGTGCCAGAATTGTATACTGAGACGTGTTTTTGTTGAAACCCAGTTTTAAGTAAATATCGGTTCTTGAGCAGCCAATTGGGGGCTGTCATACATTTTCTTTTACGTCGAACTGATTTCTTCGAAACAATTTATTTTGGAAATAAATCTGGCATTTCCAAACGGCTGATCCGATTGAGATAAAATTTTACATGGACGTTGTCAAGAAGTATTCGAGTTAAAGTTTTGGATTCCACAATGCTTTCAAGGGCGGATCTATGGAGGCTTAAAATAGGACACCTTTGAAATTTAATTAGTTTAAATGCGTGCAACGTTTTTTTGTTATTCATACCATTTTTAAGCTATTTATTTTTTCTCCTCGACTAAATCTTTAATTTGTTTGTGCTATTTATATTATCCAGTTATATGCAATTAAAAATTTAAATTATAAAATTTTGCCAAATCCTGGTTTGGTTTTTTTTTTTAAATATCGTGAAGAATTCAGACTACATGGCGGATGAGGCAAAACCTCGCAACCACTAGTTTCTAAACAGTTTTTAACAGGTATTACAATATGTGGCCGAGCTTTGTCATGATGGCATATTACGCTTTCATGTCTGGCCGCGTATTTTTCAGCCAATGCTTCCTTCCCTCAAACGAATCAGTTGTATTCGAAACAGGTTTTCTGTAATGGTCTGGCCAGACAGGACGCTTTTGGACCCACCAAATACAGAAAGTTGCCTTAACGTCATGGATATTTGGCATCTGTGTCAAATTCGCTGTTTCTGAAGCGCAAAAACTATTATTTGTGCGATGAAATCAATTCATCTTAAACTTAGGTCAGCGATTCGACATTTTGGAAGCAACAAAAACTTTGCTGTTTACACTATAACTATTCAATAAACAAGTGAATATAAATGACAAATAATGTACCCTTCAAAATGACATATCGCTGGCTTAACATATAAAGGCTCTAAGTTCACTTTTTTTAGAAATTGAGATTTTGATGCAGTTGTGTTCAATAAGTAAAAATACATCGATTACAACAACAACAAAAAATACAGTTATCTCATTAGTTGTTGTTGTTTTGTAGTGATGAGTAAAGGCACTAAGTCCAATTTATCACATATTTGTGTAATATCTCACTTCTTCCAATGTTGAAATATCAACTGTTTCGCGCGAAATAGTCTGAGAGTCCAACCAATTGACATATTATTTCTCATTGGCTACACTCTCGTTGTTTTGAGTATCAACACCCTTGACAGTCATGACATTAATCGTTATGATGTTACTTAATTGAATCATTCATTTTTTAAAAATGTACAATTTTGTAAAAATATTCGCCTTGGCCGTGGAAAAGGCGATTCCAAAGTGACGGACATTCAAGGAATACAATACACACCAAATGGTGAAATTAATTTCAAACTTAGATTTCCTGATGAATGGAAAAATCTCCACCAAAAAATAAATGAAAATGTAGCGGCACTAGAGTGGTCGGATTTACACCAACTTCATCAAGAAAGAAGAAAAATAAAGACTAGAAAGTTCGAAGACTTACTATATCTAAAATCCACTTTGCCTACAAAACACTATAAATTTTATGACGATTTTCCATACGAATAAAAATAGTCGTCGCCAGTTATCTTACTTTTAAATCTATTAAAAATTTAAACTAATATTACTTTTTTATAACAGTAATGAAACAAGACTTAATAATTTTTGTTTTCATAATGTACGAGTATATACAAATATCGAAATTGAAATTACAATAATAATGTTAAGCTAGATTTACACGACTGAAATTTTCTTCAAAATTGCTCTTCAAAATACTTCAAACTCGTGTAATAGTTATTAAATAAATAAATTTTGAAGAAATTTTCCTGTTTACACGAGTTTGAAGCATTTTTAAGAGCAATTTTGAAGAAAATTTCAATCGTGTAAATCTAGCTTTATTCTTTTCTGTTCTTTCTGTTCTGTTTCTTTTTTTTACAATAATCAAAACAAACGTTAACTTTTTACATATTATTAGCTTTTTAAATATTAACAGTAAAAAAGCAACAAAAGTACACTTTCATTGTAGTAAGTAAGAAATATAAGTAGAGACAAGTTTTAAGAAAAAAGATCCAAGTCCATGAAAACATACAAACTAGAGGTGGGATTCGTGAATACATTTTTGCACACTCACGCACACTCACGAACATGTTGTTGTACATTCACTCACACTCACGTGTCAAAATTTTGTAATTTTTCACAATCACGTGTGATCACGAACCATTTTTGAACATTCACGAAAGCTCACGAAGATATTTTTTCACATTCACTTACATTCACGTGTTCACGAATATTCACGAAAATTCACGACAAGAAAAAAAAACAGAAAATAGAAAAAATATAAAATTCCAACTGACAAATAATGTTATTGAAAGCAAAACGTGGCAAAATTATCGGAAGTCTGTTATTTAAGTAACTACCTATAACAATTTTAGAGAAATTTTAGAGCAATTGGTAAAACACATATAACTTAAAATCAATTTGTTAGAACAAAAAACATATTTATTTGTGTATTATGCAAGAAAGTGTAATACATATACATATGAAAAGTTTTATGATTTGTATTTTAATATATAAAATAATTATATATTTTTATTTAGAAATAAAAGCATATCTACATTTTCTTCGTCTTTCTTCCAATATCCTTTCAGATGTCGAAAAAACTCGTTCGCTCGTTGCTGAACTGGTTGGTATACAGAGAATTATTAATGCTATTTTCTTCAATATAGGAAGATCACTTGCTTCTTTCCAAAATTTTAAAATATCGCCTTCTGCTTTGATTTGTTTGAGTAAATAATTTTTAATTTCTTGGTCGATATCATTATGTTGACTTGACGTAGTTTGATATACGTCCATATATTCATAAAATGGGTTATTTTTGGAAGTTGATGGTTCATTTTCTATTTCGGCAATTGTTTCTTTAGGAATGTCTCGCGCCATGGATTTAATAGTTGAATAAACCATATTTTTCTCATCTTCTGTGCAAAACTTCAATTCCTTAAATGGAGGATACAAAAACAACGCAATATAGTGCACGAGTTCCGGTTTTAATCGTTTTTGAATTGCACGTTTTGCACAAAGTTTCAGTTCTTGCATTAATTCGGAGTCGATAATATCTGCTTCACAATGTTTTATCAGTCTTTCATACCATAATAAATACATGTTAATTGTGGGAATAGACTCCATGCTCAAAAATTCAAAAAATATTTTATTTGTCGTGAATTCTTGTGAACACGTTCACGAACAACATTTTCACACTCACTCACGCTCACGAAGAGGCTGTTGCACATTCACTCACACTCACGTGTAAAATTTTTTAATTTTGCACATTCACGTGTGTTTCCACGTGATTCCATCGTGAACACACTGTATGTGTGAATCACGCCCACCTCTAATACAAACTAAGCAACAGAGAAGGTTCCAAGTCCAAAAAAGCTTTCTCGGCAAATACTTATTTTTTCTTTATTTTTTATTTTTTCATTTTGCTTTTACGCAAATAAAAAACAAAGAAAAATACAAAAACAAATTGCATTTACAGATTTCAACAATGTTTATACAAAAAAGTTTGATTGTTTTTTGTCTCTCCTGTAATATTGTAAAATATGGACTTAGAGCCTTTACATGTTAAGCCAGCGATATAAGTTACTAAAGGCAAAACTATCGTTCCCCCATTTTTAAGTTATACACCCAATATATATTGTGTGGCCTTCGAACGATGGTTTTGTCATCTTTTTTATCTGGCCATAGCACATTTTGCTAATTTTTCGCGTGTAAATGTTTTTTTATCAAAACGCAACCTCTTTTTAACATGCAGTTTGCTCAATAAGGATACCTTCCTCTGAATTTGGACTTTTAATCCAGCTTACCGCAGCCTCTTTCTAGTTGCGTGACTAGAAAACTGTTCATATAAATACATTTTGAACTCTTCAGAAGAGTAAATTGGTTTTATTTTGCTTCTACGTGGTCGTGCCATTGTTATTTGATTCCTGACTGTTGTCTGTGGTTTCACTATTCTGTGAATTGCTTGTAAAATCTTTGTTTTACAACAGGCACATACTTAAGATATGGGCACACATGGCAAATATTTACTCAAAAATGCGTAACCACTTGTTTTAGCACAAATTTGTTCGACGTTGTTTACTCTTACAAGAGCGTTGCAAGATCAAACAGACAGCATCAAATAAAATAAGACTAAATATTTGTTGTGTCTTGTCATAAATAAACAAAGTTTTTTTTAACAAATAAACGAGTTTAAAAATATTTTATTTAGTGGTTACGTCTTTTTCGGCAAATATTTGCAAAATGTGACCGTATCTTTAGTATTTCAATATCACATATACTGTTTCCTTGTTTTTGTATTTGTACAGAATGCAAATTTCGTTAGTGCTTATTCTAAAGTAAGTACTACAACTAATTAGCGGAAATGCTACTTACGCATTTTCATCTTTGCCTATTTTTTTGATATATTTATTAAACTTTTTAAAACACTTACTTGTGCAAATTTTTTCAACTACATATTTACAAAAAAACAACAGAATTTGCAATGACCAAAACAAAAATTTCATTCTATGGTAATTGCATAATTGAAAAACACCCAAATGTAAATTTTAAAATTTAAAAAATTTGTAAACATGCAATTGTAGATTGAATTTGTTTTTAGTTGTCATGATTTCAAAAGACCCAAAAAACCGGTAGTAGCCCAACAATTTTTGGCGCATGTTTGTAGACGCACATTTTTTTCTTTGGTTTGTTTTGCTAAGAGGAAGTGTTGCCAATTAATTTAGTTCAAAACTCGTTTAGTTATTGAGAAAATAAAATGTTTGTAAGATACAAATATTGAAAAACCTTTTATTATTTAGGACAAATCACAACAAATATTTAGTTTTAATTTATTTGATACTGTTTGATCTTGCAAAACTCTTGTAAGAGTAAACAACGTCAAACAAATTTGTGCTAAAACAAGTGGTTACGCTTTTTTGAGTAAATATTTGCCAAATGTGACCCTACCTTTAGATTTAATATTTATTAAATTTTTCTTTGAAATAAAGCATTACGTTCAACTATATTCTGGCAACTCTGTTAAGAATGCCAGTTAAAAAAAAGTGTGCGCATGTGAAAAATTTTAAAACATGAACACTTAACTGCACACACGTATTAGACATTGACACTGTATGAAACCAATAATTTTAGATTTTATTTGCGTCTAGAGAGGATAACAAGTACGTCTGTCTATATGTACACATATAGACTGTATAGAAAAAACAAATGTTGTTACACAAAAACAAAAATTGCACAATTTAACAAAAACTGGATTTTTGATTTTGTTATCTATGGGTTGATTAGAAACTACTAAAAGTCTTTGCTAAATTGCGTAGGCATGGCTTTTAATTTTGTAATTTCAATATTAATTGGGCTACTTGGACGTGTGATTGCAAATAATTTTTGAATACATTTTGCAATGCATATACATATTTATGTATGTATGTATGTATATATATATTGGATTTGTGCTGATGCTTGTAACGTCCATAAATATTGGTCCAACACTCACCTTAAAGTATACTGATCGACTAAGAATTACTTTCTGAGTCGATTTAACGATATCCGTCCGTCCTTCTGTCCGGCTGGCTTGCTGACTGTCCATGAAAACCTTGTGTGCAGAGTACAATTTTAAATATATTTCTATCAAATGGGATTGAAACTGGTTGAAATCGGTCCATTATTTCACCTAGCCCCCACACAAATCTCCTACCGAAATAGGGGCGTTCATCGTTCATTTCTGCACGTATCCTAATAAATTTCGCCAAAAGTTATAAGTTAGATTCTCATTAAAAAATGTTGTGCAGATCGGTCCATAATTGACCATAGCTCTCATATAAAACCCACTACCGAAATCACTTTAAAGCGCATAACTCTCCTAAAAATTGTGGTATCCAAATCGTATTCAACATAAACCTATTTCATATAAACCAAAATCATTTGGCGCAATTTTGTATGATTGGTCTAAAATTCGCCATAGCTCCCATACAAGGCTTAAGCTATGTGTTCACGATGGTCAGATATTACAACGTTGTCCGCAAAATGTGCAGAACATGTCTAACAACCGTGTAAGCTTAAAATTTTTGTCTTCCAATATTGTAAGAAAAAGCATTTTCAGTACATTTGAAGACAAAAATATTGTCAGACATCTAACAATCGTGTAAACACACATTTTTGTCATTGTCATTGTTTTAAGACAATTGACAAACACTTTTCATTGTCATATGTGCAAAGTTTATGCATCTGCCAATGGCAGCATTGTCATAGAAATTATTTTTAAATGCAACTCTGTATATACATTGATAGCACATTGGTAGGTATGACAACGTTGTAATATCTGACCTTTTTCCCCCAAAATCACTTAAGCATCATAAATCTCTAAATATTTTGGTATCTAAATTTAATTCAACACACATAAGTTTTGTATATACATACATAAATAATGACCACTAATTTTATAACTGTCAGTACATTATTAGTCAAAGCTTTCATATAAGATCCCCCTGGAAAATCACTTTGACATCTACAAATCTTTTGAAAGTGTTTATATCGAGATAAAATTTAACACAAAAAAAATTAAATGCACAGAAGTCATGTCACTACATTTTGAGTGATAGGTCCATAATAGCTCATAGTTTCCATATGGCGCCATTTTTTGAAAAACTGTTTTTACACATATACTGTGTGTAGGGTATTATATGGTCATGCTTGACCGACTATACTTTCTTACTTGTTTATATATAAATAGGTATAATAAAGTAAATATGTAATTACAGTTCAACCTTGGTATAACGAATATTAAGGGGATTTGAAAAAAACGTTATATCGAATAATTCGTTACAATGAGGTTCGTTATGTCGAGGTGAAGTTGCGCTTCTATTCGTTATAACGAGGTAATAAAAATATTTGTATGTATATTAATCATTATCTGCTTACCATGTTATAGCGACCGATTTCCGCTAATAAATCAAAACACATTTTTAAATTATAGTTTTATAATTCAAAAATAGTATTGTATTTAATTCAAAAATAGTTTACAGTTATAAAATAATAAGTCTGAGCCAGTGAATAACTAGCTAGATCGCAAAAAAAACTGCTGTTATGAAAAGGTTGTAAGTTGACAAAATTCGTTAAATAGAGGTAAATAATTCTTTCTATTTCGTTAGTCTGCGTTATAACGAGGCTATTGACAAATGTATTCGTAATAGAGACGTTTATTATGTATTAAATCTTATGGAGCGTTGTAGGGGATTTCAAAAAATTCGTTATCTCGAGGAATTCGTTATAGTGAGGGTCGTTATATCGACGTTTGACTGTATATAAAATTAGAAAAAGCAATATGTTTTATAAATCAATTGTTTTATGTACATATGTCGTTTATATTTATTGATGTATGAATAAAGTAGCTAATTATTTATTCCTCTCAAAGAAATATTTAATTTACAGGTATTACAAATAATTATTCACAGTATTTATATATTTTTTTTTTGTGAAACTAACTGACCAGAACTTTCAAAAATTGTAGCACTATCGATCTTTATGCAAACGTTTCTTTTACAATCGATTCTGACACGAAAATCGAAATTGATTTTCATATAGCAGACTTCATTCTAAAATGTGTTCGAATGATATTAAAAATGAGTCATCAGAAATATAGATCGGAATTTGTTTATTATTACAAACAGTGTGGAAAAAACAATAACACAAATTATAAAAATCTAAATTAAATTAATTCTTAATTTTAAACTACTGTTGATCTTATATGAAAGCTTATAGCAGTAACTTTCACTGAATCTTTTTAATGGTCACGAATTAAATGTCTAAATTTTGTGAATTTTGTTAAAAAATCTATCGTAAATTTTTGATTGTGTGGTCTGGCTGGCTAATGAATTAATAAATATCTATTAGAGGTAGTTCACACGCTGCGACTTTTACCTGCGACTTTTCTCCTGCGGCAAATTTAACATTAATTCTTTTCTCTTCTATTATTTTTATTTCATTTACCAGCAGTGTTGCCAAGATGAAATTTAATTTTATAGGATTACAGAAAATTTATGGCAACACTGCGAATAAATAACTGTAAATTAAAAATAAAACAAATTGTTGTTTTAAATTTAAATAAATAAACACTATGTGGTCAAAAAATTTAATAGAAAATTTAATAGTGAAATATCAGGAATATGAATCGTCATGTACCTGTAATGTAACCAAGGTCCCTATTATGAGCTGCATTCGACAATCGATATTCGCTGGCTATCGAAAATCGACTATCGCAAGTAAAATTTGTATAAATTCGTTGTTCAACGAATTTTTTATCGAACACAAATTTGCTGTCGACGCTGTATAAAACTGTGAAAAATTTGTTTAAAATGTAAATATTTTTTTTTTGTTTCGGTCAACCAAATACTACTTGTAAATTACTTTTGCTAATATCCTGCAGGTCTAAGGTCGTAAGTAGAAAACAGCAATTAGAGAAGCTCGTTTCTCTCATGAAGATCCACTGTTGGAAAAATGTATTTGCTCTAAAGTTCAGGCAGCCAAAAATTGAAAGGACATTACACAGAAGCTTAATTCTATTCATCAGACGAATCACTAAACCATAAATCCATGGTGGTCATTTCAAATTTAATTTATTTTTCTTTAAGAATTTGTAAACAAATATGGCGCCAGCTGATAGAACTGTGCTATTGTGAATAACCCGAAAAGAGTGATTTTCACAATAGAGTTTTTTCATCGAATGTGCACCATAATACCAAAAGAAAATTCGTTCGATAAGCATTTTCGATCACAGTCAAAAATCTAATTTTGTTCATAATAGACACCTAATTCCTATTTGGCCATACATCTGCGAATGAGGGAAATAGAAGAAATTAGCAATTAAATGTTAAAATTTCGCAAGAAAGGTGCAACAAATGTTTCAACATGTGAACAGACGATGAATTTAAAAGGAAAACCAAATCACAGCATGTGCACCCACTCTTACTGGATGACTTTTTTACAAAAGACTTGTCAGTAAAATACATTTCTATTTAGCGATATCTGAAATTTTCTACAGAAATTGTATTGATAATTGGAATTTTCTATAGACAATTATTTTAAGTCCCCGTTTATAATTTACAAAATGTAACCAGATTTTGTAATGACCTCCACTATAAAATAAAACTTTTTCATAAATAATTAAAAAATTGGTCTACAACATCATTAAAAACCACAACAAACCAAACACGTTATTAATAAATAATTTAATACGTTTGTTAACACCAGTCGATTCCTTATTCTATAACAGCATTTAACCAGTATGGGTGCGTAAAATTAACAGATAAATATTGTTTTTTTTTAGAAAAAAAGCTTGTAAAAATTATTGTCGGTTGCTGTTAATAAAAAATTAATTATTGTATTTTAAAAAACTATTTTGCATTATTTTGTTAATACACTTACATTGCAAACTTTTTCAATATTTGTAATGTAAAATACAAATAAAGTAATTAATGTAAATGGTAAGTTGCTTTGCTAGTTTTGTAAAATAGTAAAATAGTTGTTACCAACACATGTACAATAACAATTATTAATTTACATTCTCTTCTAATGTCAAACTCAATTAAAGTTTTATTTCTTTCTTAAGTCTGATTTCTGTTATAATCTTGTTAATCTTAAACCTCTAGTTCAAGCTTTTTTACTGATGATTAATTTATAATTATATTTTCTTTTAACTTAATAATGTTAATATTTTTTTTTTTTTTGATTAAAATATATTTAGCTACAAGTCCATGTTCTTACGATTTGTCATGGACTTATCTTGATGTCAAAATTAGAACTTGCTCAGCATGTTGATGTTCTAATTAGACAAACATTACAGCTATTATAGATACTTTGGAAATAAACAAATTAAATACTTCAACAACAGGTGGCATGATCTGCAATTTGTTGCACTTTATTTTAACAAAATATGATGTCGCTTTTTAGATAACATAATCAAAAGAAACATACTTACTTTTAATTTAATTAAGTTATAAATTGTGTCTTAACAAACAATTTATTGTTATTATAAATTGTTTTTAAATTTTTAAACAGATTCCTCAATTTCATATTCATTAATTTCAATCAGGCCGACTGTTGATTCAATCTCTAATAACTAAATAACGAATATCAATCATGCTGTATGTCTATTTGCAAATAACAAAAAAATTAAACGTTTCTTTTATATTTTAAAACCCTAAAAAACAATTTCAAACAACCATTCACAAAGTTATAAATCGATTGTGAACATGCAAATCAGTTTTGTTTAACTAAATCTAAAAGCAAAAACAAAATTGTTATAAATTGTCAAATATAAAATAGAAGGCGTTACAGTAACAAAAAAAACATCAACTTTATTTAAAATGTATATTACTGAAAAATAAAAAGAAAAACAATCCAGTTTCTAATAAAACCTGATAGCTCTGGAAACAATACGCGTAATTTGGTAAGAGAATGCAAATGTAATAAAACCACAACGTCAACAAAAATAACAAGAACACAGCTTGAACAACAAACGCAATTATTTTACAAACTCGGCACGCTTTTCCCTTCAAGCTATGTAACAATACCAGCTAGAAATAAAAATATTCATATTCATATTATAATTCTTATTATAAATTTATTGATTTTATAGAAAACTATAGCGCCGTACAAAAATAATGTTGTATTTAGTTTAGCATAAAAAATATTTCAAATTGCAATTGATTATTTTTTGATCGCAAAGTTTTCAATTTAATTCCAAAATTGTTTTTATTTATTAATTACCCAACCCTTTTCAGTGATGATTAATGGAGTGGTTTTAATTTAAAAATCTTGTTTTAAAAAATTACACTAAATCTGTGTGTATTTTAGAGGTGTAGAGTTTCTTTCATAATTTTATTATTTATTTATTTTTATCATGTGACCATTATTTTTTTTTTATTTTATACATTAAATTCATTAAAATTACAAAATTCTAATACTTATGTTCTGCAGATTTATTTGTTAAAGACTAGTTTATTTTAATATATTTCATGGGTATTATTAACAACTACATACATATATGAATGGGCATAAAATAGCAAAATTAATTTGGTCTGTAAATTTGTAACACAGCAAAATATGGTTTATATTTTGCAGATTTGGTAATGTATGGCAATTACTAAATAATCTATTTTTTAAGCTACTACATACCATCTGCATTACTTACAAGTAATTGTGTAATGACTTAGATGTTTATTATCAATGACTTATTTATTAACTGCATGTCTGCTAGTCATTTAGATGAGTACTTTCTGTTCCTAATGAGATTCAACTTTTAATGATTATATACTGATATCTAAGTACATATTAAATACTTTTAAAATATTTTATTACTTAAAAGTAGTTTAGTATATACCTACTGTCATATTTCTGATAACTGCACTCAGACTTGAAATTAGTTTATTATTTTTCACAGATAAATTACTTGATTATATGAATATATTAACCATTTCGGTCGCACTTGAATTTAGCTGTGACTACCAAGAGCATCACATATATTTTTTTTTTTTTTCATTAAAATTAAGAGCGGGTATTCCCGCTTTTTTATCGTTAAATCGTGACTTTTTACTGTGAATCAAATAATGAGAATTCCCAATAAGAATGCGTTGAAATGAGATTTGTTTGATAAAGCAAGTATTTTACCATAATATCAACTCCCACTGTGTACAAAGAGTAACACAAATCAGCTGTAACAGTTAAAAACTTGTTTGAATATCAGCGGGAATTCCCGTCATTAGTTGAATTAAAGACAAGTGAATGACGATTATTCCCGCATAAAAGCCAAAAAGGTTAATATGTAACCACAAACTAATATGTACTAGAAATTAAGAAATCTTTCTTAAATTACATCATAAAATTAAGTTATTTTTGGTTTTAGTTCAAAAAACTGAGTTTATAATTTTTAATATAAGTACTTAAGACTTGCTAATGGTTTTCTTTGATGTCAATTCACATTTTCCTAAATACTGAGAAATTTTTTTTAATACAAATTTCCAAAACTTCTATTTTGTGTTCATTGCTTACTAATTTATGCTTTCTGTTTCTATTGAGATCTAAATTTTAATGATTATATACTGATATCTGTATACAGATTATATGGGGTTTTTTTTAGTTGTTAGAACTTTAAGTTGGCAACACTTTTTTAACTGGCGTCCATTTTTTCAGCTAACAAGTGACTTATGTTTAGTTTGGTTTGGCATTTTAGCACATATAGACTGAAGTCGCAACGCTTGCAAATTGTGCAAATTTATTTTGAAAATCATCAATCTGTTCGAACTCGTATCGCGTCTATTTTACGGTCAATAAACAAAACTGTCGTATTTGAAGTAATGGTAATCCTGAAGTGTATGATGAGACACCGCTACATCCAGAAAAACTGACTATTTAGTGTGATTTATGGGCTGGTGAAATAATTCATCCTTACTTTTTTGAAAACATGGCAATAGAGCCATGATTACTGACTTTATCATTCATCAAGTGAACAGTCATGATATGCAGGAGTTGTGATTTCAGCAAGACGGCGCAACATGTCACACAGCTCGTGCCAGAATTAATTTATTCAAGGAAACGTTTGATAAGATCGTGCGATATAACGCCGCTTGACTACTTCCTGTGGGGATATAGTCTACGCTGACAAGCCTGAAACGATTTACACGTTTGTAGGGCAACATCCGTCACATTATTGCCGATGTTGGAAACAGTCATCGAAAATTAGACCTCCAGATTAGACTACGTCCGAGCCAGTCATCTGCCAGAAGTCATATTTAAATTATAATGCCAGAAGATTATCTTTCGAATAAAGTAAATTTCTTGTCAATTTAAAAAAAATCATCAAAATCCTTTTACTTCAGATTTCATGTTGTAAAAACAATTCCTACCTTCAGTAAAAATAATAATTTAATGAAAATTAAATTTAATGAACTCGAGCCCAACTAAAATTATCAAAAATTGAAAATTAACAGTTCAACTAAAAATAATAATTGTTCTTAAAAATAGCTAGGGCACAAGCCCTACCATTTGTGGTACACATGAAAAATGTCGACGAAAGTGGACAAAAAACATAATAAACAAATGTATTCAGGACTAAGTCTTGACAGAAAGAATACAAAAAAACTGAAGTAGAAGGAAGCAACATGTAAATAAATTGAAAAATGATAATTACAGCAAATTTCGAACCACCAGTACCACTGGTTAAAGATTGATGTTTGACTGTTGGCTAGCAGGCACCGCAGTGGTGCAGAGGTTAGAACTCAAAGAATCTGATGAAAGAATGTGGTGATTTTTGAAACATGTAAATTCAACCCAGGTTCAATCCCCAGCTCAGCCAAGAAAAATTATCAATAAAATTTTACTTCAGATTTCATGTTGTAAAAACAATTCCTACCTTCAGTAAAAATAATAATTTAATGAAAATTAAATTTAATGAACTCGAGCCCAACTAAAATTATCAAAAATTGCAATTATCGATAAAAATTTTGGAGAAAATTCCAGTTACCGATACATTTTCTATATAAACTTCCAGTTATCGATAAATTTTCTAGAAAAAATTCCAGTTATCGATAAATATTTTAGAGCAAAATAAATTTATCGATAAATTTTCTAGAGAAAATTCCAGTTATCGATAAATTTTCTAGAGAAAATTGAAGTTATCGATAAATTTTCTAGAAAAAATTCCAGTCATCGATAATAATTCTAGAGCAAAATGAATTTATCGATAAATTGTCTAGAGAAAATTCCAGTTATCGATAAATTTTTAAGAGAAAATTCCAGTTATCGATACATTTTCTATATAAACTTCCAGTTAGTATTTAGACATAATTCCAGTTATCGATATATTTTCTAGAGAAAATCAAGTTATCGCTGCATTTTCTATAAAAAATTCCAGTTATAGATAAATTTTCTAGAGAACATTGAAGTTATCGAGACATTTTCTATATAAACTTCCAGTTATCGATACATTTTCTAGAGAAAATTGAAAAAAATCAAGTTATGGATAAATTTTCCATGGCAAATTCCAGTTATCGATAAATATTCTAGAGAAAAATGAATTTATCGATACATTTTTTGCAGAAAATTCCAGTTACCGATAAATTTTCTAGAGAAAATAAAAGTTATCGATAAATTTTCTATAGATAAATACAGTTAATGATTAATATACTAAATTTTCAGATCTCTTTGGGGGTATACCTGCTTCGACTACGATGCACAAAATATTTCGTTTGCATGTTCTCTTCTAGTTTTGATTTAAATTATCACCAAACTTCTAATTTAATGTGCCGTGTCGCACATTTTTGTTTGTTTTTAATTTTACATGTAAAGTTTTTGGCACGAGCATATTACATTCCTATAAATACGTGTATGTATGTATGTATATGAACAGCATTTAAACACACTTTAGGCCAAAAATAACTTCAAACCACCATTAGTAAAATTATTATTGATCGTTTTTGGCCAACAGCTGTGAAAATAAAAACGGCAAAACAATTTGAAGCAAACTATAAATGTGATTTAATGACGTGTAATATACATATGTATGTATGTAGCTATGTATGTATGTTATATTTGTATTGATCTCTTCTACTTTGAATATGACCCAGTTAAATTTTGTTTTCTTTATGATTTTTATTTAGTCACTTTTTTAAATTACATACACATTTATAGTGTGGCGGATAACGATAACGTATGAATTTAAGTAGTTGATAATTTGAGCCATACGAAAAAAAACTGTTACAGTCTTATTTTGTTTGTGTGTATGGCCATTATTATTTTAATATAATTCAGAGTAGTGGATATTTTTTCTTTTTTGCTAGAGGCTATAATTTAGCTATATTTTTTTAATTACTATTTTTATAAAAAAAAGAAAATTTTTATAAAAAAAATACATGGAAATATTTTGTTGTTAAACTTGATTGCTAAAGCAGCATCAAGTGCCAAGAATGTAGATGAATGGATGCACAGGATGGAGACTAGAAATCTAAGCACTTGTTATAATACTATTATGTTTAAACTTTCTGTATAGGATTGTGTTATCATTGCTTAAATGTTTGAAAACTATGTTATTAATGGTGAAATTTTGTTTATGGCTATTAGCAAAGTAATTAAACTAGCCACTCCTTAGAGAAAAATGAAAGAAAATATAAAATATGTTTACATTTAGTTGTACAAGTGGCAATATTCTACGAATATTAGTATTTTGTGGGTGAAACCTGACTGACCTAAATTCATATATATCGGCATAAATTAACATTTTACAGTTCATTTAGTGGTTGGCTAGTTGAAACAAATATTATTTATTTGAAGTGAATGTTTCTATTTTATTTTCGGAATAGGCGCTTTACCAAAATCTTTAACTACATATTTTAAAAGCTATTTAATAACTACTATGACTTTTCTCAATAGAGAGGAGTTAATTAGTCAGATGTTTTTTTTTTGTGAACTATCTACCTCACCGCTCCCAAGTTATCTATGTTGGGGTCAACTGTCACTTTACTGTTTCTTTGTGGTTTAAAGTGGTGTCAGTTAGAAAATATAATTTAAGCTTTACTTATATAACATTAACAATATATTTAATTTTTGAAATTCATAAATTTTCATTACGGTCTCTAAAATATTATTTCTACGCTTAAATCTAAACTGTTTGAATATAAAGCACATCAGACTTGTTTCCAATTAAATTGCACATAACATTTAATCACGTGGGAGGCCATTCAATTTGCATGTCATTTATGAGTAGAGCAGCATGAACAATTTATTTGCAAAATGACAATTACATATCAAACAATATGAATGATACTGGTTTAAAATAATAATAGCAATATAATAATAACCTATTCTTACTTGTATTTAAAAAAAACTTAAGTATATAATTTAATTTCGAAATGCATTTATTTATAAATTCACAAAAGTTTTTTTTTCAAAAATTCTTAACTGATTTTAAAACAATTTACAACAATATTAACAACAATACCATTAATTAGCGACAATTCTTAGATTTTTTTTAAATTCCTGAAACGAAAAAAATAAAAACAAGCAAGAAATATTTGAACTTTTGTTCATCTTATATGGCGCGTTTTTAATAACTTCAGCAAAGTGTTTATCGCAAGGCAGTTTACTGAACGTTGTTGACAGATATTTTAAAAGTGTTTTTATCCAGCTGACAGCTAATTTATAAACATACAAACAAGTACAAACGTTTTAATTTTGTTAAAGAAAAAAAAAAATACACATAACAATAAAATTCAACAATTGTTTGTATATAAATGACTGCCTTTACGCACTTTGTCGTAGTCATTAATGGCATTTGAAATGATTTAATGATTTCTTGGCGTTTATTTTGTCCATTGCTGTTGTTTTATTTCTTGTAATTTTCTTACAATTAAAAGAAAAATTCAACAAGATTTAGCACTCACCACCAGCATTTCTAATAATCTACTCGTATGTTGTTAAAAAAACAAACAAACAAAAAAACCAGAAAAAATAATACAATTATTTATTATAAAACATTTTTTATCAGACTTTGTTTTTTCATGTACGTTCGGCATTATTATGCAACTAATCAGGCATTAATTGGCAGTTGTGTGCAACCATCCTGTATGAAATATGAGGAATCACAAATAAAAATTGTTTTTCAATGTATCTATTATTTACAGAGTTAAATTGCTAGAAAAAACTAGAAAATTCATGATATCGATAAAGTTTCTCTTAAAAATGCATGATATCGATAAAGTTTCTCTAGAAGATTAATGATATCGATAAATTTTCTAGAGAAAATTCATGATATCGATAAATTTTCTATAGAAAATTCATGTTATCGATAAAGTTTCTCTAAAAAAATCATGATATCGATAAAGTTTCTCTAAAAAATTCATGTTATCGATAAAGTTTCTCTAAAAAATTCATGATATCGATAAAGTTTCTCTAGAAGATTTATGATATCGATAAATTTTCTCTAGAAAATTCATGTTGTCGATAAAGTTTCTCTAGAAAATTCATGATATCGATAAAGTTTCTCTAGAAGATTTATGATATCGATAAATTTTCTCTAGAAAATTCATGTTATCGATAAAGTTTCTCTAAAAAATTCATGTTGTCGATAAAATTTCTCTAGAAGAGTCATGATATCGATAAAGTTTCTCTAAAAAATTCATGTTATCGATAAAGTTTCTCTAAAAAATTCATGTTATCGATAAAGTTTCTCTAAAAAATTCATGATATCGATAAAGTTTCTGTAGAAGATTTATGATATCGATAAATTTTCGCTAGAAAATTCATGTTGTCGATAAAGTTTCTCTAGAAAATTCATGTTACCGATAAAAAAAATAAAATTCATTATATCGATAAATTTTATTTATAAAATTCATGTTATCGATAAAGTTTCTCTAGAAAATTCATGATATCGATAAAGTTTCTCTAGAAGATTTATGATAACGATAAATTTTCTCACGAAAATTCATGTTTTCTAGAAAATTCATGATATCGAAAAATTTTTTCTAGAAGATTCGATTAAGTTTCTCTAAAATATTCATGATATCGACAAATTTTTTTTTAGAAAATTCATGTTATCGATAAAGTTTCTCTAGAAAATTCATTATATCAATAAATTTTATTTATAAAATTCATGTTATCAATAAAGTTTCTCTAGAAAATTCATGTTATCGATTAAGTTTCTCTAGAAAATTTATGATAACGATACATTTTCTCACGAAAATTCATTTTTTTTTAGAAAATTCATGATATCAAAAAAATTTTTGTAGAAGATTCGTTTAAGTTTCTCTAGAATATTCATGATATCGATAAAATTTCTTTAGAAAATTCATGTTATCGATGAATTTTCTCTAGAAAAGTCATGTTATCGATAGATTTTCCTTAGAAAATTAAAGTTATCGATAAATATGTTTTCCAATAATAAATGCTTGAAAATCCGGCCCCTTTAGATAATAAACATGTCTCGTCTCGGTGGAAGTCACAGATAAATGTCAAGCTTTCATCAATCGCTGCATTTGGTGACAACAAAACTGCCAACAGCGCATTACATTTGTGGTAATGAAAAAAATTAATTTTTCCTATGCCACATATCAACCTGTATTGCTTAAGGTTGCACAACCAATTTTATTATTAAACACGAATATTTTCTTTAAAACCAACAACAATACAATGTGATATTATCCCAGCCGCTTCAACATTAATTGAGGAAAACATGAAAACCAAACACAAACTAAATGAAATAAATAACCAACATCTCAAGAGTTTTCATATGAAATGATGGTGCCCACAAATGACGAAAACAAACAACAATAATGGAAAAGAAAGGAAATAAAAACGAAACAATTGGACCAGCCAGATCTTCAAGTTCAATGACGATAGACTTAAAACATAACTTATTTCATAATAAATTATTTTATATAATTAACAGCAATTTATAAAAACCAAAAACAAATATTTCAACGAAAAATACATCAAAGTGTTAAAATATTTAAGTATCGTGTTTGTATACAACAGCTTAATGATGCTGATTAAATAATTGACAGCAACAATGCCAACAAGTTTATTATTTCTGTGTGCCTGACAAACGCCTCTCAAGAAAGTTATTTGTTAAAAATGGAGCTTCCTGCTGCAATTGTTTTCAATATTCACTGGTTTTGTAACGACTTTAAATTTTCTATAAAATTTTCTTTCTTTCTCGGTTGTTTAGTTTGCATTCAAAACTAAATGAGAGGGGTATGCCAGTTAATTTTTTTTTAATATTTTATGGCTTTAAGTCTTTAACTGTAAGCCATTTATTTAATAAGGCTTTATAGATATGCAATTTCATATTGCTACGGATTTCTTTGTCGAATGTCCATATAAATTATTTATATAACAATTATTTTAATTTTGTGCAAAAGCATTTCCAACAACTCTTTACTTTTCTTCTTTGAGTGTGTTCATAACTTGAATTTTTCTTTCAACTTAACATGAACACAAATCAAAATTAGTTATTTCTGTTGATGGTTTTTGTGTTATACAAAAATATACTAAATATATTGTAATATAATTATTTGTGTGAAAAATAAATATTTTCATGGCAATTTTTTTATGGTTAATAAATACAAATTATTGTTGTTTTAAAAAGATTATAAACAAATCATTAATCGTTGTTTTGATTGCAAGCGATTAAGTTTCAATTATATTTTTTTGATAACAAAAATTAAAGATTTTATAAAGAAAAATAATCTCTTTTCACAATTTAATAAAAAACATTCAAATTTATTAGTTTAAAGACAGGTTGGCCGATAACGTTAATGCTAATTTCAACCATTAGGGTGTTCCATCTAAAACAGTAGCGTTCTCTAATGCACCGGTATTATTTTTGTTTTTCGACAATCACGTGTGATTTTTCTAAACTCAAAAGGCGGACTATTCATGGCTTAAAGTTGAAAACGGTTCGAAAAACATTATTTAAGAAACACCAGACGTTCTTTTACCAAATTTTTGTACTTGTAAAATTACCATTATCTTAAACATATTTTCATATTTTGTTTATTTTTAAAATTTCGGCAACTCTTCATTACTTTAAATGTTTTTTTTAAACAAGTTACATTTTTATCTAGATGAGCTTGCGGGATTCATAACAGAGGTCGTCCGTTTTGAACACTGTTTTTGTCTTTAGTAACTTATATGTCATTTTGAAGGGTACATATCTGTCATCTGTACCACCTTAGTTATTCATTATATAGGTAGTGTAAACAACGACGTTTTATTTGCTTCGAAAATGTCTAAATTTGTAATTTGAGAAAAGTGCCACTTAAGCACACTGATTGCTCACGAAGTTTATAGTAAATGTGTTCCATCAGTTTCAACATGTTAATTTTGAATACAAAGATTGGACAGGCCAGACAAAAAAGTCTGAAGAGTCAGAATTGGAGGCATTACTTCATGAAGATTATTGAAAATTTCAAGAAGAACTTGCTAAATCATTGGGAGCTACACAAGCAGCAATTTAAAAACGTTTGCAAGATTCATCCAAAAGCAGGTAAATTGAGTACAATATGAATTGAAGCCGACAGACCTTGAAAGACGATTTGTACGAAATGCAGCTTAAAAGCTATAAAAGGAAATTATTGTGCACTGAATGATTACTTGCAATGAAGAATGGATCCACTACGATAACCCGCATTGTAAGATATTGTATGTGAAGCCTGAACAACCAGCAGTTTGGACACTAAAGCCAAATAACATGACGCTTAGGGTCTCTATTTGGTGGAACCAAAAGGTTGTTATCTATTATGAACTGCTGAAATCTAGCCTGGCTATCTCCGGAAACCAGTGCCCAATGCAACTTATTCGTTTGAAGCAAGATTTGGACGAAAAACTCCCGTAATATGCGACCAGACATGAAAGCGTAATATTCCATCATCACAACACTGGGCAATATGTTGCATTTCCTGTTAAAAACTATACAGAATGAAAGGGTTGGGAAATTTTGCATTTAGCCAAGACCCTGCCCATCCGTCTACTATTTGTTTCGATTGATACAGAACACTTTACTGCAGAACAGGTTATCCGAAATTGGCTTGATTCGTTATTGCCCTCAAAAGCTCAACAGTTCTTTTGGTGCGGAATTCATATGTTTCAAGAATGATGGGGAGAAGGTCATGGCAAACATTGGCCAATACTTTGCAAATTTTTATTGTAAAAATGTTAAAAAATTAAAGCTAAAAATATTAAAAAAATACACATTATTAAGTTATACACCCAATAATACATCACAGTTATTAATATAATTCTACAACTTCTTTAAAAATCTGTAAGTTTAGTTATTTCGTTTTATTGCGACATTCAGTTTATTGTATAGGCAGTTAGTTATATTACAACACATATTATTACATTTTGTATATATTTTCAAACCAACCTTACGAAATATGCAATTAAAAAGTCATTTTAAAATAATTATATTTTTAAAGAGTTGATTGCTTTATAACAAATTTTAACAAGAAAATAAATTTCAACACACATATTCATGCCGAATTGCAAAGTCTATAAGTGTTAGATAATATATTAGAAAGAAACTTCTATTTACTCCCAAAGTTAGATTTCATTAACATAATTTAGTTTTCAGAATGCAGATATTTTTTAAAAGTTAAGGGCCTTAATTAATAATGTATTTATTTAGGTCACAACCATAAATCACTTTTTGACTACCTTCGCAACAAGTAAACTCCTCTACTCTATTTCTAACATCCTTGTCGATCAGTTTTTGTGTTTCTATTTTTATACATACATATATACATTTTTGAAAGTTATTACGCGTTATACTAACATAATTAATCTTTATTTATTTCCGTTATCAATTAAATATTCTGCATAATAATAACCTTGTTATAAATATACAAACAATATAAACAATACAAGCAAATACAATTATGACAATAAATAAATTGTTATAAATTTTAAGTATTGAAATTTTATTAGACAAATATATCACACATAATAAAACATATTTGTTTGCTTACTTTCCAAAACAAAAAGAACAATATTCAGATTCATAAATTCGAAAGCAAAAAATATCGTATTGGCCAATAAACATCAAACAAATTAATAATATAGCAATGAATTGCTAGACAAATCAATTCTTTTTTTTTCTTCAGTTCCTTTTAAAAATTTTCATAGATTTTTATTCAATAGTATTTTGTTATAGACATGACGAATAATTAGCTTACGAATGTGTGTGTCTTGTCGTTAAAACCCAGATAATATTTTCAAAAATAATCTGTTGAGTAAATACTTGAACAATTTAACAAGTCTTTCAATTTACTACAAATTAAATAAGAAAATTTTATTAAAAGGTTGCCAGGTTGCTTAAATTATTGAATGTATAACTTCAAAATGCGGAATTTCTAGCAAATGACGTATCTTTTGAACGCGATTGTTGTCTTTAATAACTTACATGTCATTTTGAAAGGTAAATATCTGACATTTATTCTCACTTAGTTATTGAATATTATAGTGTAAACGACCACGTTTTTTTTTTTTTTTTTATTCATACATTTCGCATTCGGTGCCAACAAAGCGTCATATGTGGAAAGTTTTGCTTTACTTCTATAATTTAAAGTAGATGCATTAATGCATAAAGATTATTGTCAACTTCAATGAAAGTTTGCAAAATTATTGGAAGGTACTCAACCAATACTTCAGAACAGAGTATCCGAAATTGGCTTGTTCTTAGCTTCAAAAGATCAGCAATTCTTTTGGCGCGGAATCCATTTGTTGCCAGAAAGATGGGAAAAGGTCATGGCTAAGAAAGACCATTGTGCAAATGTTTCAAAATAAAAGCTACAAATTTTAAAAAAATCTTAATATAATAATACATATTTTGGTCATTCTTATGTAATTCGGTCATCTGTTATCTGTCATCTATGAACCAAATGCTAAATTTTGCGCAAAATCGGATAAAGTTTAGAGATTGAAATTTCGAGTTTTGGTTTGATTGCAATATTTTCAAAAAAAAAAACAAATGTTGAAAAGAATTCCATCTGAAAATACACACTGATACATATGTTATTCGGTAATAAATTAAAAAAAAGATTAAATAAAATTTCATAATTTTTTTTATTTTTTTTTACAGGGATCTTTTTTTTAGAAAAACATCAACATTTTTTCTAAATGTTTTTTCAAACAATTTTGAATTATAAATATATTTTGCTGAACATATCGTTCATAGAATTCGGCAGCCGAAAATAGTACTCCTCATTCTTTAGTATCTGCTGGTTGTAAAACTACCAAAATTGAAGGGGCATCCGAAAATTTGGTAAAGAGCTTTTTTGAAGTAGTCAAGTAAAAAAAAGTAGTTCCGTATGAAATGCTCATACCAAATTGCATAATTTACTGCAATATTATAATAGAGGGGTTTTCAACAGGAACTTTCTTCCCAGCATTTTGGAATAAAATTAAAGTTTACTTGTACTAGAAGAATGGATAATTGTTACAATGAATCCAATTTTGATTGAAAATTCATTTTTAAAGTGACGAATTTCAAACGAAATTGAATTCATTGTAACAATTGTCGATTATTCTAGTAAGTACAAGTAAACTTTAATTTTATTCCAAAAAATTCACTTTAAACATGTATTTTCAAACGATCTGTCAAAGTTGGATCTGTAAAAGCTTCATTTCGTAAAATTCGTCAACATAGTCAACATTCTGAGACCACTATTCGGAAGTTTTTGAGAAGCCTTTGCACACTGAAAGTGGGACTATATGGAGCCTAATAGGGCCTTTTCTCGAAAATTTGGTTGAAAATGCAGCCACGGTAATGGGATCACGCTATCGAGATACATATGTATGTAAACAACTAAATTTTGGCACACAGCCACCGAAACAATGAATTTAGTACAAACCGAATCTCCTCAACCCATAATAAATTATAATAATTATTATTATTATTTTGTTAAAAAAAGCAAGATTCTTCTTGAAAACTCTGCTATTATTGCATGTTAACAATATTGTTTGAATCTGGTTTAATTTTCTCATAACAAAATTTAAAACAATAAAATCATGCAAGGCATAAATTTAATAATATGTACATATTTACAAGGAAAGAAGATAAGTTAAAATTAGTTTAAGATATTAATGTTTTTAATTTATTTAATTTATGGAATTAATATTATTAAAAAACTGTTAGTTTACAATGTTTAGTTAAATATTTACATACATATGTATGTATGTACATATGTATGTATAAAAATGTGTTCAAACTAAATGTAATCAGAGTCTGGCACTGCAATTAATATTAGGAGTTCAATTCTTAGTAATGGTCAATAGTAAAACGAAATCATAATCTCAATAATAATGACGTCATTATTACTACAACTATTTTCTCCTTATCTAGTACTCATGCACTTAAGGTATTTCTCACTCTCTTACGTACTCACCTACTTATTTACACACAATCATACGCACACATTATGTTTATGCATCATGCAATGCATACATACATTTTGTTGATACCGTTATTTTTTTTTTTTTGTTATTTCTGTTGTTTCTTGTAATTTTTCTTTTAACTTGAATATTTGGGAAGAGTAAATGATGGGACTTTAGTATTATTTTGTGGCTGACAGCGTAAATTAGCATTAAATTTGCAATTTAAAGTGCGTGAAATGTAGTGTAATATATTTTTTATTATTAATTAATTAATTATAAGTGTAAAGTGATGGATATAGTGTTATAATCATAAGAAAAGTGCGAATATTTACCTACATAAGTAGGTATTTTAAATTAAATAAAATAAATAAAAAAAAATACATACATTCATATGTACATACATATGTATGTAGCTCATTTTGTGCGCAAACAGCCCAGTTGCTATAGCTTCTTGTTATAGTTGATGGACGGACAGTGGTGGTTCATGCAGTGAATATTAAAATAGGACATGAGTTAAGGTAATCGTCGACGTAGTCGGCGTTCTACTTCTACAAACAGTAAGTAATAACAATAACAGGTAGGTACCTACTACATATTTTAAAAATTTTGTTTAAAACTTTATCATTATGAACTTTAACTCATTATTTTAACACGGTGATGCAATTGGTGACAAGTGCTTAACAGACTTAAATAAGTTGTTACTTGGGCAACCAAAAATAAGCAATATCATATTTTTTCTGTGCGTTGTATAAACATACATACATAGTCTTAAACAATTTAAAGAATTTTGGAATTGATTTGTTTGCGCATTTTTTGCATCTTTGACCCCTAACTACATATTTTCTTTTTATACCCACCACCAAAAAGATGGGGGGTATATTAATGTTGTCAGTTCGTTTGTAACACATCGAAATATTGGTCGTAGAACCAAAAAGTCTATATTTCTAGGTTTTTATAAGATTAAAAAACGAGTTATCTAACCATGTCCGCCTGTTAAAGGCTCGATAGAGCTTCGACAAAAGACATAGTTGGATCCGAGTTATAGACCAAAGTTTCAGACGACATCGATATTTTTAAAATATTTTTTGGAATTTTCTTCAAATATAATGCAGATAATATCATTAAAATTTGCACACTTTAGCAGTTTTGAAGGAGAGAGATACTTATAAAATGTGATTAACTTCCATGTCGTGACTTCCATGTATACTTTGTGGAATACATGAATTAAATAATAAAAATTGTGCAAAGAATGTAAACACATTTTCATCTCTCTACGCATGACGTCAAAGGTTATTTTTTCCGTATAATTTACATGTAAAATATAACTTTTGTTAACAATTTTTAAAGGAAAATTAATTTTTTTGTAAAGTTTTTGATTCAAAATAAAACATTTAATTATTTACCATTTAATTCAAATTAAAATGTATCAAATAGTGAACTAAATTTTAGTATTTTGTATACCTATATTATATTTTTGTATTATCAATTTATAATTTTTGTCTCATCCGCTAGGAGTTGATTTAGTTTTCTTATTTGAAACAACATTCTTGATCGAAAAAAGAGTTTTAGCTTTAATATCCGCATTAATAGTACTTGACTGATTTACTTTAAATAGTCGTTGTAAATCAAGAGATTTTCACCATTCAAAGATTTGTATACAGCTTCCAGATTTGACACACAAATTCGTTAGTAGGCATACCTATCATAAGGTATCTTGAACGCAAAACGTTTCAGTTACCCATTTTTAATTTCATGTCTCCTTTTATATAATCTGCATTAAAGTGTTCAATACAAACTCTATGAGACACTTTTATTTTTTTTTTCATCAAGCTGGCAAATTGTTTTTTTAATTTATTTTCTTTTGGAAGTCGAAAAAAATTTAAATTTATGTTATTTTTTTTTTAATATTTTCACATTGAAAAACTCCACACTTCATTTTAAAACTTTTATTTGCATTAAAATGTATATACATATATACATATGTACATACATAGAAGTTAAGCAAACATAAAAATATTTTTGACTTGTGACGTCAAAAGAAGAAATTTTACTCTCACAATTTTTGTAAAATATAACGGACCTGCGCAATGCGTAATCTTTATTATTTGATTCATGTATGGAATATGCATAAAATGCTTGTAAATGTTGTTTTAAGATGAAATTTAAAGCAAATAAACCTCAAATAAATATAAACTACGGTACGATACTTTATGAAAATCTCCCCATAATAGTTGATAGCACTCATGTAAGGGATCCGCAAAATAAAAATGTAAAAAAAATTAGTTTCAATTATTCATATCTATGTATATCACACTACTGGTATTTGGTGGTGGGTATACGAGTATAAGAATATAAACTCTTACTTATTTTCATTAATTTTGTTTCCCAATAAAAGGTTTTGTTAACGAGAACTAAGTGTATCAAAAGAAAATAATCTAAAATTTATATAAAAATCATTAAAATTTGTATTGTTTTGGAAGAGTAGAGTTTGATAATTATAAATGAATAATGATATCGTCCACCACGATGACGCATCCAGATCGATTATTTTATAAAACTTTAAATTACGGTTTGCCAAAATGTCGAGCCTATTTCCTTATTCACGTTATTCACATAAATAATCCAGTGATATTAAAAATGAACAGCTAACAATTATTTCGGTGGATGTGACATGCGGAACCATCCTGTTAAAACCGCATGTCAGTGATCCATATCTACAATAATAAGGCATATTGTAGTGAACAACATCTTTCAATAGCGAAATAAATTCACCGTAACCACTTGTAAAGGATTCTCAACAATAGCTAATGGATTTTTATAAGTCCACATGTGCAATTATATAAACCAACTCAGAAGGATTATTATGTTGACCGAAAATATCACTAATTGTATCTTTTTTTCTGGTGTCCTTTTAGAATAAGCAAAACAATTACAAAGCACCTAATCAATGGTGTAATTATAAATCTTGCAAAATTTACATTGTTTTCTATTTGCTTATTGTGGTCTTTATAGCCTTTCAAACGTATTTTATAATCTAGTGTCTAAAAGTTCTAGGTCTCTTGGCAACTCTAATATCTTCAACAAACAACTCTTAACAATATTTATGTTTTTTATAAGTGTAATAAATTATCAATATTATGTTGGAGATTTGTCTAATGTATTAACCGCAATAAAAACAGATTAATACATTGTACAACAACTACAGCAACAGACACAACAACAACAGCAGTAAAAATTCTCAGCTTGAGATACTTAATGAATCGAATTGTACTAAATATGTACATACATATGTTTGTAGGTATGTATGTAGGTATGTATGTAGGTAGTACGAATATGTACGATGTTGCCTTAAATATTGAATGAATTGCAAATTTTATTTGTACCAAAATAAAATTGAAAATGAAAACCAAATAAGTATTTAAAATACTCGAACTCATACACACAAATTCTCAAGGTTTTCCGAAGCGCTTAGTTTTATACATTGAAGCTCTTTTTCATTACTTTTCTTATTCATATTATGCTTTTATTTATAATATTATTAAGAACGTGCATTGCGTTTATTGCCATTGACTATTAATGAGTGTTAATTTAAGAAAATATCTCTAAAATATTAAAATACTAAATGAGTTGCTAACGTACGTATATGTCTGTCTGTGTTTTTTTTACGTTTTTTATTTAGTATGCATTAGAAATAAATTGTTAGCTACATTATTGTATATTTCATAATTTTAATGCAATAACTATTGGCACTGTTAAATTTAGTTCACTTAATCTCTCAGCAGCATTTCCAGCCATGTGTAGGAATAATTAACAATTTTATATTTAATTATAAGTTTTTTTTTTAATGTATTATAGCTCTTAGATATTTATCGTAAATACATGCAGATACATATTAATATATTAATAATATGTGATGAAATCTCAAATATGATTTCCCATTATCCAGTACATTTTTGCAATACATTTTATGCAAATTGTTAAATTATGCTAAAACGTAATAATTTGTAATGGAAAATTTTTACTTAACTTGTTGTGCGAATGAAAATTTTATCACAAATTAAATTAAGTATAATATTTTTGAGTTTTTTTTTTAATTAAACCTTTAAAACGATCACCGCTACCCAAATTAATATAATTTGATAACAGTTACAAGATCTTTGGTTGTGAAAAGTTGTTTCTTGTAAAAGCAACTAAAGGCGAAAAACTTGGCACTTTGTGGCACGAATTATCAAGTTTGGTTCGAAGACGGTTACAATTAAATGAATGGTCTTATTGTAAACCTAATTTTTAAATAAAGCTATCTTCATTTACGTTAGAGATTGATTAGAGAAAGGGTTAAGAAGTACAAGTACTCTTGTGATGTCGGATAGAGCGATCACCATATTGAGTTGTCATTGACTTCATCGCTGAATTATCTTGGATACCGAGCCACGAGAACCAATCTGATAGCGAACGGGTTGATTATTTGGATTTTGAGTTTATGTCAAATTTCGAAAGAAATTTATGGCTCTGATAATCGTAACGATTAATTTTGTGGTCCAAAAGAAAATTCTAGAAGTTTCTATCACTCCATAAGGACGATTTGATATACTCGGTATTGTTTATTATACATATTGGCCTTGGATTCCACTAGTATAGATTGGTTAATACAGCAGTTGGACTGTGCAGATTCTGAGAGTTGCAAGAGGAAACTTCAGAGCATTGATTATAATGATTAATGAATCGAGTTCCTAAAGAATTAAATCCAACTATTTATTATACGTTTTATTTACACTTTTCAAAGACACTCTACAGATGGATCAGTCTTGAAAACTGTGCAATTAAGCAAAATAACTCCATGCACAAACTTAGGCAGATGTAAAAAAAAAATAGAGTTTTCATTTTATTTTTTAAATGATGTTATATTCCTACTAGAATTTAATGGGTTTATGTAATCCTGACTTCTCATAGTTTTGAAAATTTTTCGAATTTAATAGCGGTCGTCCTTCACTGGATTTAATTAAGATCATCTGAAATCGGCATTTATTGGTAATTTATTTTACTTGAATATATTTAATTCATATATGTATTTACATATTAAACGAGCATGTCTCCATCGTTTTGTAACTGCAATGTGGAAGAAACAATTTGGAGGCCAATATTGTGTGATGTTGAAATAAGAGGTTGAACCTTATGCTTTAGATTTACCTCATTCGTAGTACGTAATGTTCTCCAATCATATGATTTGTTAACACTCATAATACCTTCCATATAACTATTATTTTGGAATACAGAAACTTTGTTTTTAAATTTTAATATTTAGTTGAAACGGAAATAACCTTCAACTTGTACTATAATTTGTGAAATACACAGAATAAACATGGTAATTTCTTGTAATTACCCAACAACTTAAGGTACGATCATACTTGGCAAATATTTTCCGAAAAAGACGTAACCACTAAATATATTTGAATTCGTTTATTTATTTAAAAAACATCAAACAACAAATATTTAGTTCTATTTTATTTTATGATATTTGATCTTGAAAAACTTTTGTAAGAGTAAACAACGTCAAAGAAATGTTTGCTAAAATAAGTGCTTACGCTTTTTTGAGTAAATATTTGCCAAGTGTGACCGTAAGTTTACTTTTACATTATTACTACATACCGTCTGTATTACTAATGCAATAGTGCAACATAAAAGATTTGATATTTTACTTATTCACATACCAGTAGTAGAATCATTGACAATTGTTAAATTTTTCAATTTCGCTCGAAAATTCACTATGGAAATGGTGGATCTGTAAATACTTGTAAAACTTGTGATAGTCTGAGACCAGCAATTATTGAGAAAAGTCTGTGAAAGGCCCCACGCTATATAGATGTTAATAACTAAATTTTGACCTATTATTGATGATTACAGACATATGTATAGTTTTAACAAGAAAATGGCACTTTTCACACAGATACCGAAACATTGAATTTATTGAAAAGTCATTGCTTGTGAATAGTTTTAGTGACATTAAAGTAATGACATATTTATAAGCAGTTGTGTTAAGTACTTGGCTTCAATGGCATTAGCGTGCTAAAATAATGAGTTCAAATATATCTCTTATAAAGTATTTAAATTTTAATATTCAAATTTTTAAAATAAATAAATGATATGAATAATTATCGATAATTTTACTAAGATCGTATGTTCACACTGAATCGTAGGCAATGTAAATATCTTGTTAATTGTATACATTATTTGAAATAATAACTTGTATTTTGCGTGCTAGTGGTAAATAACTGTTTACGACCAACAAATAAACCTGCCAATATGACTGATTACTACATAAACCACAATTCAATAAACACACATTCTTCAAAATATTTTACATTCATATTCCTATTTACCCAATGTACTACAAACATATGTATTTACCTACTTACTACCAGACATTACGAGTAGTTATTAAAAAATCATAAAAGCCACTTACACGATCACTTTGAAGCCAACTGAAATTGTCGTTCGATTAAAAATGACATAAATTCCTAAATCCAAGCAAAACAAAGACAATGTGTTCGACTTTCCGCATTTTTTTTCTTTTTTTATTTTTTTTTTCTTACAACTGTTTTGTGCGTAACACTGTGACCGAATATTTATTTGTTTATGTTATTTGTGTTATAATTATTAATTAAATTTAATATAAATAATTATGCAATTTTTCATACAAACAACTAAATTGTGCATAGTTTGGAAAGAAGTAGTTTACCAAAACACTCACAATCATACGAAAAGAAACAAATCCAAATCCAAATATAAAACATGCACTTCAATGTTTGCTGCATTTTGAAAAATCAAAACAAAAACAAAAAAAAATGTTTTAATTTTGCAGTCGGTGTTAGATGAACCAGAGCATGACAAAATTCCAAGGTCGTTTTGAGTTGTTGATTTTTCTTGTACATTTGCTACTTAATAATTTAGCTAACAAAAATACAAATTTTTTTGTAACTTTTTAATTAAAAATTATTTGTATTTATTTATGCAGTTATTGAATAAAGTGAAATTTTGTATCATGTAACCAAGAAAAAACGTTTAAACAAATGGACATTGGCCAAATAATTGCTAAAAAAAAACTAAAACCGCTAAATTGTTTTTAAACAATGTGGCCCATAAGTGCTATAATTGTTTTCAAATTTCTTGCCAAACTATATTTTTTTGTATGTGTATCATAGCAACAACAAATATGATTACAAGCTTTTGGTAGGTGTAAAAATATGTCATAAAAACTGTATCAAATTGTTGTCTACTACTTTTTTACAGCCCCAGACTGTTTTTGCATTGCTGTTTAGATTGTAAAAAAATACATGTGTATAATCTGGTGCGAGTAAATTATTTAAATTTTATATTTTTTGCTTTTCCATATGTTGAAATATTTGTAAACTTCTTTAAGCTGTTAATTTTTAATAAATTATTTTCAATTAAAATAAATTTAATACATATATTAAACAAGTGTTCACATAGACAACGAATAATGGGCAACAGTATAAACCGGCCATATTTGGTAATATTAGTATTTTAGAAACAGGCTCTTTAAATTGATTTACTACTTCTTAACAAATCAAACTTAAATAATTACCATCATATAGTAGATGATTTTGCATTTAGTTACTTAAGTATATGTATGTCATTTTAATAGACCAAAGTTTATTTGTTTTACTTCGAAAATGTCGAATTTTGTGGCATATGCGTGAAGACGATTTCGCATGTCCGAAATGCTGCTAAAACATTATAAAAGGAAATAATTTTTGCACCAAATCATTACTTGCGATGAAAAATGTATTCATTACGATAACCCGAAGCGTACGAAATTATATGTGAAGACCGGTCAACTAGCCAAATCGAATTCAAAGACGAATATTTATAGCACTAAGGTTCTCTACTAAGGTCTTATCTATTATGAGTTGCAGACATCTGGCCAGTCCATCACAAAGAACCTGTACCAAATGCAACTGATTCGTTTGATGTAAAGTTTTGGTCCAAAAATGACCAAAATATGCGGTCAGACATGAAAGCGTAATATACCATCATGCCAACGATGGGCCACAAGCTGCAATAAATGTTAAAAACTATTTTAAAAGAATTGGTGGCAAGTTTTACCTCACCCGTCTTACGATCCAGAATTTGCCCTGTCCGACTACTTTTTGTTTCGATCGATACAGAAAGTCCTATCTGAGATAAGCATCACTTAAAAACAGGATATTCGAAATTGGCTTGATTCGTTCTTGGTCTCAAAAGAACAGCAATTCTTTTTACGCGGAATCCACGTGTTGCCAGAAAGATCGAAAAAGGTCAGAACTAACAATGGCCAATACTTTAAATAAATTTATATTATGCAAATGTTTTAAAATCAAAGAAATGTATTGTCATCATCAAACCTGTTCTTATATTTGTTAAAGCGGATATAATTTTGATTTTAAGTTCACAATTACAGTAAGTACTAGTCAGACAGACGCTGTAAGTACTATGGGGCAATTCATGAACACTTTTTTGTCGGAATCATTTGCATTGGTCCATTTTTCACCGTCTAGAGTCTACACTATTACTAAACATATGTATCTATAGTGTGCAAAATATCAATTATTTGAAAGACTGTCTGTCATACCATGTATTTATTTATTTATTTATTTATTTTATTTATTTAGGTCAATAGATTTTACATCCTTACTGACTACATATAAATGACAAAACAGTAATATATATATATATATATAAATAATTAGTTCAACAATTTAGATATAAAGTAATTTTTTTCTTCAGTACGTCGTTACTCTCAGATATGTTCATAAGGTGATAGCATTTATTGAAGTTAACACATGCACGACGAAAAGAATCGTTATTAGCATATACAGAACGGTAGTATTTTAATGCTAAGAGTTCAAAATTGCGGGTTGGTCTAACAGGAACATTGAAGTTTAGTTGACTAAGCAGGAACTCCGAATCAACATCACCACGAATTATGCCCAGAACAAATAAAGCACTCAGCATCAATCGTCGACTGTTTAGAGTTGGCAATTTTATCAAAGCAAGTCTACTTTCATACGGTGGCAAGACATAAGAATTCCAACCAAGATCACGGAGACAGAAAATTAAAAATTGCTTTTGTACCGATTCAATACTATTGATATGAATTGAATAACAAGGATCCCAAACAATTGATCCATACTCAAGAATTGGTCGAACAAGAGAAGTATATAAAAGTTTTGTAATATAAGGATCTAAAAATTCCTTAGACCAGCGCTTCATGAATCCAAGTACCCCATAGGCTTTATTTACCATTATAGAGATGTGATCGCGAAAATCAAGTCTATGATCCAACAGTAAGCCAAGATCCCATATGGTTTGAACTTTATTTAAAATAACAGTATCAATATAATAAGAAGTCTCAATCGGATTGTGTCTAAAAAATGACATGTGTTTGCATTTCTTAATATTTAACTCCAATAAATTAAATCTGCACCATTGAGAAAAATTGTAAAAGTCGGCACTTAGTAAATTATGTCCATTTGTATCATTAAAAGAGTTAAAAAGTTTAACATCATCGGCATACATCAGTACATTAGAATGCAAAATAACAGTAGGAAGATCATTGATGAATAGCGTGAACAAAATTGGACCCAGGTGGCTACCTTGAGGAACACCAGAATGTACTTGAATAATTTTTGATATAACATTCCCAAATTTGACTTGTTGAGTTCTTTGTGATAGATAAGAGTTTAACCATTTTATAGCTGAGAAACTAAAGCCCATAAGTGATAATTTGTGTAATAGAAGATTGTGGTTAACTTTATCAAACGCCTTACTAAAATCCGTGTATATCACATCAGTTTGCATTTTATTTGTAAAACCTTCATTGACGATAGTAGTGAGTTCCAAAACATTAGTTGTAGTTGAACGGGACTTACGAAACCCATGTTGACATGGTGATAGAAGGGAAGAAATTTGATGATATAAGCAATCTGTAAGAATTTTTTCAAGGAGTTTTGGAATTGCATTAATTTTAGCGATACCTCTGTAGTTAGATACATCATTTTTACTGCCATTCTTGAATAAAGGAATTATATATGATGTTTTCCACACTGATGGCAAATAACACGCTACAACAGATTTGTTAAATAATGCAGTAAGAGGCGCGGACAGTGATGCTGCACAGTTTTTAAGGATACTGCTTGGAATACCATCAGGACCTGGACTAAACGAGTTCTTCAGCGACTTTAAGTTCGAAAGCACAGTATCAATATTTATAAATGGAAAGTAAATCCCACATGAATGAGTCGTAGTATAAGGATATTTTGTTGTGTTAGAATAGGACTTGGTAGAATAAGTTGTTGAAAAGAAGTCAGCAAATATATTGCTTATTGAAACATCGTCATCAGCAGTTAAGGAGCCATACTTCAATTGCTTTGGATAACATGAAGAGCGACGCTTGGAGTTTACGAATTTATAGAAAGATTTGGGGTTTACTCTTATATTGTTTTTAATACGATAAATATAGTTATTGTATGCAAGTTTATTAGTAGTGTTGTATTCAGATCTTGCTATAGCATATTTACGAAAATCAACCAGTGCACCAGTTCTCAAATATTTAGCAAAACATTTATTTTTCTTATTTTTAGCATTTCGTAAGTGTTGATTATTCCATGGCGGCCCATTATTATTGTAGAATTTACTTTTTGGAACTGTGATACTAATGAAATTATGCAAAATGTTATAAAAGCTTGATACATTATTATCTAAGTTATCATCAGCAAGTACATAATCCCAATTGACATTAGATAGCAAGCTGTTAAGTACAGTATAGTTAGTGCGAGTAAAACAGTAAGATTGCAATGGTATAACATTTTGTATTCTAGCCATAGATTGTTCATTATCCGGCAATGATAAACCAATTTCAAAAGGAGGATGGTGAAGGTCAACGGGATACGACACAGGCAATGTATCACGAAGACAAAATTCCAGAGGATAATTAACGAAAGCAAGATCAAGAATATTTCCGGATTCATTTGTTATATGGTTTAATTGGAAAAATCCGCATCCATGCAGGGAGTTTAAAAAATCGGACATAATTGTTGGTAGCAAATAATTACAATCAAAGGATTGAACCCATTTTACATTTGGAATATTAAAATCGCCAAGTAGAAGTACTATATCGGATGTGTTTGATTGATTCAGAACGAATTTAATAGCGGAAAAATGTTTATTATATATTAAAAGAGATGAGTTAGGTGGTATATAAGAACACGTGACAAATAATTGTCTATGACCAACACGAATTTTAACCGCAATAAACTCAATTTCATCATCAATGTCATCAATTAAAACATTTTCTATAATCTCACATAGCAAAACATCAAGGACAGCAATAAGTACTCCACCACCAAGTTTTCGCATACGATCATATCTAAATATTTGATATTTGGAACATAGAATTTCATTGTTATGAATACATTTTTTATCATTCAGCCAGGTTTCGGTAAATACAATAATGTGGTATGAAAAATCAAAACTGTTTGCAAAAAGATTAGTTAATTTAGTATTGAGACCCCGTACATTTTGGTAAATAATATTAATGAGATTATCTATCGATAGTTGAGTTAGTTTTTTGAAGATGATTGCGGTAGATGAACAATGCCAGATGTTGAAGTATTTTTATACTCGTATTCACGAATAAGAGCATTTGGCGGCCAAAAATCTAGATTCACAATTGTATCAAAGTACTCTTGAGGGACGATTATTTTAAAAGATGCTTTATTTCTTGGTTCAGAATATTTAAATTTGAAAACAATCATATCAATATTGGAGCCAATTTTATCAGTTATGTAATGTTTGATGTCATCAGTAGTTGTAAAGGAAGCAAATCGAGCAGCAAATATAGTTTTTTTTGGAGAAATAACTTGAAGAATTGGAGTATTGTTAGACGGTATAGCAACAGGAGTGGGCGGATTTAAGTTAGTTGAAACAGATGAACTTGTTGAATTGTTTGGCGGATTAAGAACTTGTTGAATAGTTTTGTGGTTTGGTGGTTTAAAAACAGGAGCGAGTTGATTTAGATTCATGGGAACAGGTGAACTTGTTGAATTAAGATTTAAAGATAATGGTACATTGTTTATTAAGTCAGATGAGGGTATAGAAATAGTTGCAGGACTTTTTTCAGTTGTTAGTGGGTGAACCAACGACAAGGAAGAACTGGTAGATGAAGATGAAGATGCAATTAGTGGATTATCAGAAACTTTTTCAACAGCATTAGCATTAGTTATAGTTGTAGCTTGTTTCTTTCTTTTCGGTGAGCTTGGTGTTTTTTCAAGAAGTTCTTTATATTGCGTAAATTTCTTAAAAAGGTTATTTAAGTCATTATGAATTTCATTAAATTGATTACATGTGTTTTTAAAGAATGAGTAAAATTCAATGTCAAGAGCCATACATTTTTTGCAGCACCAGCGCAGACCATTATTTTCACGCAAATTGTCAACAGTTCGAGCAGCCAAATCAACACATTTAGCATGATAAACGGAATCACAAAGCCAGCAGGAAACCATCAATTCATCGGATTTATTACGGCATTTAGGCTTAGAGCAAGACATGATAACAGTTATAGAGTTGAGATTATATAACCGACTTTAATATATTATAAATAATTGATTTTATGATTTTATGTTAAACACACGAATAAAGAGGTTCAGGTGTAAAATGTATAAGAGTTTTATATCAGAACAAATACAAATGAGTGTTATTGTTTTTATTGTTCTCACGAAATTAAAATTTAAATTAAAATTCATTGCAATATTCCTAAACTGAACGACACAGTCAGCCCTAGCGGCCACGAAATATTATATTTCCTTAAGAAAATCGTTTTTAGAACTGTGTTTTATAAAGAAAAACTTTTTAACAACAGTGTTTTATATAGCAAAGTAGTCAAAGTATAACAGTATTTTTATATGAAAACAATTAAAATTATTCGAAAGTTTTTGTATTTGTTTCCTATGCAAGCTAATTGGGCCTAAATTATTTTATTGTAAATTAAAAACACATTTAATTCCAATTTTTTCCCGACGTTTCGTCAATTTTTTGTTGACTTCTTCAGGGGAATATAATATGTCTATTTATAAAATTAACCCAACATTTTGTGACTGCTTCCAACAATTTTCCAAGACGAACAAGTCAATCCCGAAAATCCCGGGATTTCAAATATATATTTATATTAAAATAAGTAACTTTTTTGAAATCAATAGTATTTATTATAAATATGTAGTTTTTATTTTACCAATCCCGAAAAATATTACAGTTACAGTTTTAAAATCCCTAATCCCGGGATTTTCAAATCCAGTACCGTTTCGGCCCTTATTAAAATTACATTGCATGAAATTGCTACAGGCTGATTAACAAACTACAGAAATATTAAACATAGCTTCTTTTAAAGTAATTGGTTTTTGTCTCTACTACAATAATGTGGAATTTGTGTATTTTATAGAGGTGTAAAGCTTTGATAAATAAGCAATTCAAGTAATATTCAACTACAAAACAGAATGACTAAAGCTATGTGTCGACGATGGTCAGATATTACAACGTTGTCCGAAAAATGTGCAGAAAATGTCTAACAGCCGTGTAAACTTAAAATTTTTGTCTTCCAACGTTGCAAGAAAAAGCATTTTCAGTACATTTGAAGACAAAAACATTTTCAGACATCTAACAATCGTGTAAACACACAATTTTGTCATTGTCATTGTTTTAAGACAATTGACAAACAGTTTTCATTGTCATATGCGCAAAGTTTATGCATCTGCCAATGGCAGCATTGTCATAGAAATTATTTCTAAATGCAACTCTGTATAACATAAATAATAAACAAACAAGTGTGCATTGATAAAACTTTTGAAAAAAGTGGAAGAAAATTAAAGAATTAAATTAAAGTGTGCATTAATAAAATTTTTAAACACACACACAGAGCTGCAAAACGAATTTTACAATACCACACAACAATCTGACAACCGTGTAAACTGACAATTTCGGTTGACAGATAAATTCATTGTGTGACAATTGTGTGCAAATGAAATTGTTAGTTTTCTTACAGTCGTGTAAACTGACAATTTACCTTTTGCTAAAAATTTTTCAATGTCAGTACATTGATAGCACATTGGTAGATATGACAACGTTGTAATATCTGACCATCGTCGACACATAGCTTAATAAGTATGTATTAAATTTTATAAAATAAATGTTCGTTACTTAATTCTTTTGTATAAAGGGAAATCTGTACTTTTTGGTTACCACAGAAAATGGTCCATTTTTAGTATGTATAGCTTTTGCAAATGCAAATTTTATATAAACCCTAAAAATAAAACCACTTGTGTTCTTTAGTTTATTTATTTAAATTTGTATTTGAATTAAAATTACGCTCAAAACTTTATTACATTTTTTGTTCTTATTTGTGTTTTTTATCTTATATTTTCATTCATTAATTACTCTGACTATTATCGTTCTATAAGAGTTGTGTTTAATTATATTTGTTTTTGGTTTTTATTAATAAATACTTTTGTTTTAAGAGAGTTAAATTCAAAAAATTTGAATTCTTAATATATGTATGTTTGATGTTAGTTTTTATTTTTGTTGTTTTGGTTTATGGTTTATTTGTATCATTTTGTTGTTTATTAAATATGTATTTATTTATATTTATTTATGTATATAATATACGTACATACCAACTAATAATAATGTATTAATTATCATTTACTTTTTATTTTTATTTATTTAATATTCATTATTTTAATGCAAACATAACAAACAATGTAAAATTAACATTGCAATGTTTTTTCTTGTTTTTTTTTTTTTTTTTTGATAATGTAATTTTGTTTTAATGTTTTACTCACAAATTTGAGTTTTTTTTTTTGTCTATTTATACTCGCATATTTAGGGTTATGTTTTTAGGTTAGAGTTATGGGCGTGGTTATTTTAAAAGTTAGTGTATATATGTATGTATGGGTTTCTATTTATATGTAGTGTTCAGATTAGGTTAATGATTTATTTTTGATATTATTGATTTGAAAGTTTGAAATTTAATACAAATAATTTATTTCCTAAAAACTTCTTAAGTAGTGGTTTGTGTAATAATTAAATGTTGTCTTTAGCATTATTTTCGAACTTCATGAATTGCAAGAATAAGTCCAGTGGTTGGCAGAAAGTGAGCATCATGTGAACAACAAATTTAATGTCACTAAAGTCAGCAGGTCTAACGTATAGCGTTTTTTACGAAATCCATACTGACAAAGTAAATTGTTGATTCTGAAATATTTACAAATATAGTAGTAGTGTATAGTAATTTTCATAACTTTAAAAAGCACAGAACAAACTGTTATTGGATTGACAACTTCTTAACATACTAGTACATAGGAAATACACTGGATAGCTATCGTTTATCAGTGTTATGATACTGATTTTGCCTGCATGATCCCTTGATTTGACTGCTTCATACTTATTATGTGACAAAAGAAGGAAAATGATCTTAAATGCGACCAGTTTCGTCTTTGATCACTTTCCATTGTTACTGATTACAAAGTGTGATAAATGTTTGTCATTTTGATAAATTTAAGGAACAGTTGAATAAAAAATTTGTCTCTTATATGAAAATTATTATGATAATAGAGAGGTGGCAAGTAGTTTAGTTAATGAATTTTAATTATCATGATACAGAATGCCTTATAAGCGTTTTCTAAGTCCGCTTTTACACTCTTCAATTCTGACTCGTCGAGGCAAGTATTTTTGTTTGAGAAGGGAAAAGTAAATTTTCTTATTTCCTATTGTTTTTTTTTTCTTTCATGAATGTTGATTTTCATTGAAAAGTGCGAAAACTGAATAGACGTGTGTGAATGAAATGGCAAGTTCAAAAGAGAATAGTGTGAAACAATACTAAGTTTAGCAATTGCAAAATTTTAATTCAGTTCTCTTCGTCGGTTTAAAAAACCACGTCACATTTTATATTAATTGGTCTGTTGAATTCAGAGCAAAATAAACAATAAGTACAATGCCCACTTGTCAGACTTTTCGCATCTAGGGTTCAGAGAACACACATGAGTCTTTTTAAAAAATTAGGCTATTTGAGCAGTGCAGGTTACTGGTGCTCGATATCATAACATGATATCTAAATTGGATGATAAGGATGTGGACGACTAGATGATTTCAAAAAGATTGTGCCACATTCCATACAGTCCGTGAAACATGAAAATTTACTGGTCATGTACTCTCTCGATCCGGTGATGGTTATTTACGGGGGACATTGTAGTCTTATATTGTTGCTTTGGGCAACAATGTGTTGAAACTATACATCACTTGCGAGATGATGATAATGATAAAGATTGTCCCATATTGGAGTCATGCAGAGCGAAGCGGCTCGGAGGGATTTTAATGTTACCAGTGGCGCTTTTTGATTTCAAACCAAACAGAGGGATCTTATATACATTAAATTTGCTTTGTGCAATGTTATGTTGAAGCTATGAAGATATTGTGAGATAAACGTCGGCACCTTTAGCATATACTTAGAAATTGTTCTAAGTTATAATCGTACTTGAAATTGCTTCAATAGTGGATATTTTTGAACTCTTCCAAACAGGATTTTTGTTTTCATAAGAAGTGGTGAGGTTTCAACGCAGCATCATTGAAATTTAGTGCAAATTAAAAATTATGACAAAAGGGAGAAATTTTAAAATTTTTTCATCATTCTAACAAGAGACAGGTTTCATGGCGTCTTTTCGTTTTTTGCAGATAATGTGTTCTGTAACTTTTTACATTTAACTAGTTATTTTAGTAACTTCAAAGTATAACTTGTTTAAGTAAATGACTTCAATGACTGGTTTCTTTCAGAATTTTTTATATTACAATTTTATAAAATGTTTAAAATTTATTATGTATTTGTAATCATCATTATTACATCATTAGAGGACCTAATAAATTGCATTGTAAAAACGAAATCCACTACAAAGTATTTTAATGGAAACTCCTAGAATAAACTGATGAATATGATTATTTGAATGAGTTTAATTAAAAATTTAATACATTAAATTTAATTTCATATTAATTTGTTAATGCTGTGTATGTCTCATGTAAACGGCAGTGTATAAAAGTTTTTATTATTTTATTTATTTATTTGTTGTCTTTGTTTTACAATTTATTTTGTTTTCTTTTCATGACTGTAAATCTGTTTTGTTTAACGTTTGGTATTTTCCTTTTGTTTTTTGGCATACTTTTTATTTCAGTTTACTTTTCTTCATTTCAAAATTGTGTATACTTTTGTTATATTTTGTTTTACTTGGTGGGTTGTAATTTTAAACATTCAATGTTTGTCTGTTTTATCATTTAAATGCGTTTTTATTTTTGTTTAATTCAAAAAATTATTATTTTTTATTTATATGTTTTTAAGAGAAAAATTGTTCATTTGTTTGTTTATAATTTCTTGTGTATTATTTCACTACTTAGAAATGGACATTTAAAAAACGTTTAAAAGTTTGGTTTTTCTTTCATCTACAAAGTTTTTTGTTTTTAATTTTTCTATTAATAAATTTTTATAGTATTGTTTTATTAAAACTTGGAGTGTTCTTTATTTTGTATTGAAACACCCTTTAAAAAAACACTATGTATCATCACAGTTATATTGTTTGGTTGTTGTTTTTATACTTGTTTGGTTTTTTCTTGAGTGATGTCGAAATTGTGATGTGTGATTTTTATGATATTCATTTCGCTTTGTTTTGCAGGATTTAATGGTGTTCTTGTTGATAATGGTTTAAAGTTGTCGATGCTTATTTTTTAGAGTAGAATTGAAAATAAAATTGCAAGTTTTCTTAAATTTCACTTTGAAAGTTAGAGACATGCATATGTATTTGTTTAAAGTTCTCCTGTACTTGCAGTGATGTCATCTAAGCAAAAGAGAATTAAAACTGGCTTGCGCAGCTTATACTCTTTTTTATGTTCACCAAATTATACTTAATACTTTTAGAATAATATGCTGATCTTGAGTGCTTTATATAAGAAAAATTGCAATCTCAATTTTCACCAGATTACTTACAGTAAGCAGTTGTTATGAGTACAATTTGTGAGAGTCATGTCATGTTACGATTAATGTAATTTCTGTTTATTTCACATTAATGTATTTATATATATTTATATCAAAATGAAGAACAGTTATATTTCTTTTATTTTAATTTTATATATTCAACCACTAATTCGCAAATATTTTAATTTTTATTTCATAAAAAATTTCCTTCTTTATATAATAATGTTTAATTTATTATTTATCAGTTACTTAAAATTTATAATCAACATTAAATAGATTTTTAGTAGTAGAAAACATTTACACAAAAAGCCCCTTAAAATAAACAACGAGTTTTCTAAGAGAGTTTTAGAAATTTGTTTCTTTTTTTCGCTTATTTTGTTATATATAAAATTTAAAATATTACTAAAGAAAATAAAAAATATAATTCGGTAAATATTAAAGGTATTCACTTATGGCAAATAAAAACAAAATAAAACAAACATCCGGAAAAATGGAATTTTTTTATATACTTATAAAAGAAACCAATTATGTTATTGAATATTAATTTTGTGTGCAATATGCACCTTTCATTTTATAGCAAATTTATGTATGTTCATTAGATAGAAGTTATAGTACCCAAATTTCAGTTTTTATGAAAGGGACAAAACAAGGCAACATTTTGTTCTAAACAATATTTATATTATATTGAACACTGCCTGTTGTTACCCGACTCTGGGTTTAAATAGTAGTTGATATTGAATAGTGTTACATCGGAGACTTTTGCATGTAATAAATTTTAATTTGCATTTTCATTTTAATTTTCTTGAGATTCTGTTTTGATATTAAATTGTGAATAATTTATAATAAAATTCTTTCTAAAATATCAAACAGAAGAAAATTAAATTTTAATTTACTTTTATAATTTTCACATATTAACAAGAAATCTATTCTTGGTTGTCTGTCTGTATTTATAGGTTAAATTCGTTTTAAATTGGTTAAGATTAACATTTTATTTTTCAGAAGATTGTTTTGATTTAAAATTGTGAATAATTTGCAAACGGTTTTTTCTAAAATATCAAATAGAAGACAATTAAATACATCAATATTTAAATATTTCTCAAAGACGTTTTAAATGGACGTTTTAAATTTTTTTTAGTCTAGTGCTAAACTAAACAACCAATCAAAATATCCCCAAAAATAACTAACAGTGATTTTATCCAATAATAATAAAGCCGAGAAGAAAGCTATTTATTACTACTTTAAATTGGAAGTAAATTTTCCAATAATTTGTATACAATAGTAAAAATATTCTTTAAGTTATATTATGTTTGTTATGTTATAACTTTTAAAAAATATTGAAGTTATTTCAATAATTGTTTATGCCATGTTTGCCTTTATGTTTGAGAGTGATTTAAAAATTACATATATATCAGATAAAACCATTTTTAAATTACCTTTCGGGTAACTTTAGTTAATTGTTTAACTACAACACAAGTCTTGTGACATATGAAAAACGTGTCTTAGTTTATCCATATAATAAGACAATCTATCAATGCTTTTTAAAGAATTTGAAAACTAAAGTCATCAATTAATTTGAATTCAAAACCTGAACCTGAATCGGGAAACCCGCGATCAACCAATTACAGGACCAGTTCTCTTTCGATTCCCTTAAATCTAGTATTTGAACTTCCTAATTGAACTTTTTAAACACTTTTTTCTTGCAGTTTTTGTTCGAAAAAAAAACTAGTTTTTTCCATCGAAATTAAAAATGGAAAAATGGAAAACCACCATGCTTTGCGATCCTTAGCGATTCAGTTAAGTTGAGTGCGTTTTCTAATTGTTCTCAATTGTTAAATACTGAGCAGAATAAATTTACTCTAAAACACACTTATAAAAATTAATAACCTGGATTAAAATTTCGAATCTTTCTGATGATTAAATTTGGTATAAAAAAGGAAAATCGTTGAAAAGGTTCAGTTTTTATTATAAATTGATGCCGTTCATGCTTTACACTCAGTACATTGGTACATTTGTGTAAATATTGGTTTTGTAAAATGATTTTGTAATTTAAAAGTATTATTATATTAATATCTACATATAAATCAGGGGACATTGAAAAGTTCAGACATTTGTATTTTTACAACATTACTTCCAAATTTACTTCATCTCATGAGAAGTTGTTGAACCACTTTTTATGTAGAGAGAATATAAAACTACATTCTATAATAAAACATTTTTCAAATCAACCTGTTTAAACATATTAAAGTCATATTAACTGACTTGGTAAAATATCACCAGAATTATGCATTGTATAAAGGTAAAACAATTTATATATGTAGATCTGAAATTCTGTAAAACAGAATATTTTTCAGACATAGTTTCAACTGAAAGTTGTATCAAAAGGATAATGCAATGTTCAAACATTATCTAATTTATTGTATTTTTAAACTTTTAACTTTGAAGAAACTTAAATTTGTTTTTTAAGCACATCAAAGTGGTTATTAAGGTAAAAGTTTTAATGGTAGAGAATTTTTTACTGTACTTTGAATTTTATCTGCTAAAATTTAAATTTTCTCCGACAACTCTGCATCTACATATATTATTATATTCTAATGCTTGGTTTTCACTATGTCAGTTTCGTTGTCAAATTGTCCAAATTGTTGGTAATTTCATAACAATTTGGACAATTTGACAACAAAACTGACATAGTGAAAACCAAGCATAAGCAAATAAATTTCATAAATTCCTTCAGTTCTTCTATATTCAAACTGTAGGAGGCATGTAACTAACAAAAAACAACTTACATAACCGGTGTATGGTAAGATCGGACTAACACTTACTCTGTGTGTACACTATTTAAATTATTATTTTTATGTATGAATTTATGTGTACTTGAAACTACGAATAAGAAAGCAACACTAATTTCAAGTGTTAGTCTAATCGTAATTGCAAATCTTAATCTTATCAATAAGATCTGTAATGTGTGAACGCAAACCTAATGTAAATTGGTTGTTGTTTGTAGTGGCCTTTGTTAAAGATGTTTAGTGTAAATTCAGTTTTATAAATCGAGAAATTATATGTCTTAGTATTAACTTACTATACATTGAGCAATCTATTATTTCTATTGCTAAATTTACTATTGCACAATATTTTTGCAATGTTTTTTGAAGCAGATGTTAAACAAGTAAACACTTTTTCTCAACAATCAGTACAAACTCAATTCAAATATTATCTGCAAACAGCTAGAATTTTAATTAATACTTAAACTTCACTTGCTTAAATAGTGAATACCCCTAATATTTAATGCCACATAGTTCATACATAATCAATCTACTACCCTGACATTGGATAAACGACATTGCTGTTACTTTGCTGATTTCAATTTGTTGCAAAAACTCAAAATAATCGTTTTCAAACTAAAATTTTTATGAGTGAGAAAATAAAAAATTGTTTGGTATGAATGTTTTAAGTACTTTTTTTTTGGTATTTTATTTGAAATTTTTTTTGTTTATTGTTGATGATTTTGTTTTCGTTATGGATAAAATGGTTTATTAAATTTATATACTACAAATAATGACTTAGCTTAACAAATTTTAAATTTAATATTACACTCAAGACAAAGACAAATGAAATACATACACCTAACAAATTAGTATTAAATATAAAACTCTTGTTGTTGTTTTGTTGTTTCATATTTTAGTTCATATTTTTGTCTCATATTTCATAAAAATTTCTCAATTGTAATCATTCATCTTGTAACACAACTTTATATAAATATAAAATTTACAAAAAAGGAAGAAATAATAATATTTATTAAATAAATATAAATATTTGTTCATTCATTAACACTACAAAAAGTTGCTGTTGTTTCTTGTTATTGATGTTGTTTGTCATATAAATTTTTATATTTTATTTATTATAATTTATTAATTAACTTAGTTTTAAAAAATATTAATTTTAATAAATACACAATGTTTTATACTTGATTTTTATTTGTTTTTTTTTTTTGTTGATTTTTTTTTTGTTTAAATATTTACGGAATTATTATGAATTGTATCTTTGTTCGGTTTTTGTTTAAATATTTATTTGGTATTTAATTTGTTCTTAAACTCCATAGCATGGTCCTTAAGGATGTTGATTTTTTCTTTGTTTTTTTTTCAATAATTTGGTTTTTGAGATTCTTGATTTTTAATTTTGTTTTTTGTTTTTCGTTCTTAAAAATGTACTGTCTACTATTTTGGTGCATTATATGGCATTTTTAAATTACTATTTTTTGTTTTGTTTCTTTTTTTTTAACTAAATTATTTAGCGGATTTTAATGTTTATGTTTCATATTTATCATCATTTTAAATATGCATTAAGTTTGTTTTTTCTTTATGATTCACTAACATTTTAATTTTTTTTTCTTCTTTTTTTATAATTAATATTTTGTTCTTTCAAAAAAAAATTATAAAAAAAAACTGTCAAGATATATTTTTCTTTGTTGTGGTTGTTATTTCCATTTTCACCAATTTCTTAAGTTTAATTGAATGTTGTTGAGTTTCCGTGCCGGCTGAGGTTAGCATTGAATTTACTCCAAACGTGCTTTGTAGGTGGTTTTCCAGATTTCGGCTAGTGTGACAGCACTGTGGAAACGATGGAAAATGCAGAGAGGCAGTGTAACACGTTGTATGATAGCCCATGGTACGAAGCCATAGAAATCCAATTGAACCTAAAGGGTGGCAAGAAATTTGCGTTTAATTATTAAAATTATATTGTTTAATGAGAACTGAGAATGGGTGTAAAATAGGGCAAACATTCGTATGATGTATAAGCAATAATTTATGAATGAAGATATGATATATATATGTAAATAGAAATAATTTTAATGTTAATGAATTTATTTTACAATGCTATATTTTAATGGAAATTGTTGATTTTCAATGTTAAATTTCCGGTTCAGACTGCTTAATGAAAGTAGTAACTCCTTAATATTAAAAACATTTTTACTAAGTTTTCCAACAGGAGCATATTGGAATAACATAAAAGTTTTGCCATTTTACTTGTTGAAATATCATTAACGACGATTGTTACAATGAATTTCACGTCGCTCGAAAATCGCCGTATATTAGCTGCAATAATGTAATAACAATCAGTGGTTTTTCTGATCAATTTTTTTTTGACAGCCACACCACTGGTGGTGGTCACTAATAGACTGAGTTCACTTTCCAAAACATTTAAGCTGCCCGAAATAAAGGAGAATACGGAATTGACACTCTTGACTCTGTAAAAGTCGATTTTCATTTGGCTTTCGAAAAACCAATAGCAATTGTTGAGAAAACTTTATATGTTGAACGTGTCACTGCTGGTAAGCTATGTGGTCTGGAGGCATGATTGGACCATTTCTTTTTTCAAAATTTGTCTGGAAATTCTTTTACGCTATCGAGATGTTAACAACAAAATTTTGGCCTATTATTGATACAGTCAAACCTCGATATAACGACCCTCACTATAACGAATTCCTCGATTTAACGAATTTTTTGAAATCCCCTACAACGCTCCATAAGATTTAATACAAAATAAACCTCTCTATTACGAATACATTTGTCAATAGCCTCGTTATAACGAATTTTCATTCACTGCAGACTAACGAAATAGAAAGAATTATTTACCTCTATTTAACGAATTTTGTCTACTTATAACCTTTGCATAACGATTTCGATCAATTAATCCAAATTATATGAAACAGATACACACAAAATTATTGTGTTTGCAACGACAACGTCTCCAGCAATCCTACATTCGTAGGCGACAGCAGCATGCATTACACTAACGGCTGAAATATTCCAAGAAAAATGTATTGTTGCCAAGTGTTTTTGTACAGTGTTTTCCTTCAAATGTGTTTTGATTTATTAGCGTTCGCTATAACATGGTAAGCAGATAATGATTAATATACATACAAAATTTTTTATTACCTCATTATAACGAATAGAAGTGCAAGTTCACCTCAATATAACGAACCTCATTGTAACGAATTATTCGATATAACGTTTTTTTCTAATCCCCTTAATATTCGTTATACCAAGGTTGAACTGTATATGTATGTATATGAATATCACTGACATGTGATTATAACAGGAAGATCAAATAATTTCACAAACTAAACGTATTAATTGACGCCCTAACTATATCAATTATTATTAACGAAATCTATTACAGCCTTAAAACTCAAAATCCGTGATGTTATTAACAAACATTTTGAGAAACTATGATTGAAAATGTTGATAAAAGTATAGATATCTGTATGCCAAGCAGTGTTGTCATATGTCAAGTTTTTCTTTTTTTGCAAGTTTTTCGAGAGGCAAAAAATGAAAAAATTTTTTTCAAATTCAAAAATTATGAATAATGTTCACAAAACTGATAGGAAACGCGGTGAGATAATCCGTTTTGATTTTTCGCAATTATTATTATTATTGATTTCAATTGTTTTATATTAAAAAAGTTTTTTTTTCAACAATAACAAATTTTCTTCAAAAAAACTGATGATGGATGCTGATGGCCATATGTTAAGCCTTACACTTCGCAATAAATTAAACATTTGAATGATTTGCATGTGACTTTGGTTTATTTAGTTTTGAAAAACAAAGTTCTAGTTGAAAACTCCTATACATGAGTGTAATGGCAAATTGGGATTGACATATTAAATCTAGCATAAGTGAATCAATTCCATGGGATAAAATTATTTGCAAAACCTGTCATACTAATGGCTATAAATCGTATGATGCGGTAATGGATCAAAAAGACGAACTTTCAGACGGCAAGAAAACATAGACCACTTGCACTTCTTTGAAAAAAAGAAAACTACTTAGGATTACAATTTTCTGAACCATATGAGAGTTATATCGTTTAATTGAATGACCCATTAAAATTTGGTGGAAATTTCCATCATAACATTGAATAACCTCTTTAATTTCTATTTAGTACTAACAAACGATCTAACATTGCATGATGATGGAAATTTCTATCATATTGTTTTTTACTAAATTTATACTATAACGATTATTAAATTTAACAAACGTTTATTAAGCAAATTTTTATATGCAAATCTGTCCTAATAAACGTTTGTTAAATTTAATAATCGTTTATGAATAAGAGGGTTAGTATATACAAGGATTTTTTAAACCATTTTTCCTTTAATTTTGAACATGATTTTTATCACCTTGATTAATTTTACTTATAAAGAAAAACTCATGCAAAGAAGGGTTAAAAGTTCATAACTAACAGTTATGGACTTAACTGAATATAAATTAGGATCTGTAGATCTTAATCAGAGGTCGGCATAAAGAGAGCATATATTAACATATTATTTACTTTCTTACTCTGTTGTATTTTGTTTTGTTTAGGTACGGTCACATTTAGCAAGTTTTTACTCAAAAAAGCGTTTTAGCACAAATTTGTTTAACATTTTATATTTGTTATACTTTGACCTAAATAAGAAAAGTTTTTTAATGAATAAACGAGTTCAAATATATTTATTATTTATTGGTTACGTCTTTTTAGGCAAATATTTTCCAATTGGGACCGTACCTTAATAATTATGTAGTTTTTTTATATGATTATTTCTTCAATTACAGTTAAATAATCGATTTTGTTCATCCCCTAGTAGCTAGAAGTATCGAGAACTGCTCAATAGGTCTTATGAAATAGGTACATTCTAGTTAAACATAAGAATTCGATAGTTTTATAGTGAAACTAAACAAAATTGGCCCAATTTCTGGACATGATCAGCTTTTCAAATTGCCGGAGTGCTTCTTTAATATAAAAGAAATTATAATTTTTTACATAAAGATTAAAATTTTTAATTTTTTGGATTTTAATGCTCATGTCACTTTGTCCATATCTTTTTCTAAATTTTGGTTCATCCCTATCAATCATAGAACTGATTGATTGTTGTGAATAGGGACACTTTATTGATAAATTTGATGAGCAGCTAATTTTTCGTTCAGAACCTGTTGACTGACCGCCTAAATCGTGTGATAACGCAGCTCAGGATTTTATTCATTAGGGCACTGTATAGGTACAGCTGAATATCTTCTTAAATAATTTATTTACCTTTCAAGACTTGCAAACCAACATTACTTGCGTAATTCGAAGATTGGACCTATCCAATGTACCGCCAACAAAAAAAAGTTAATGTCATAGATTGTTCTTTAGGGTCTTAATACAAATTTTAAAATGTTTTTCTATTTTAAGTTTTTTATTTAACATTAAAAAACCTCTTAGTAAATCAGCTCTTAATGGACAGAACATGTTGATAATATTTAATCGTAGTAAATGTAAATTCACATTTAACAAATATACATGCTTCTGTTCAGAAGACGTTTAAAATAATTTACAAAAATTTCGTGCAGAAATAGCAGAAAATGAGACCCAACTCCTACCCAAGTTGGTTTAGAGCTGTGGGATTTCTCCAAGTTTAATTTTCACACTTTTCGGGTGTGTAAGAACTTAAGAAACTTGAACTTTATTAAATATAAATATAATAATATCATCCCAATTATAAGATTTTTAACAAATTCTTTCTTTTGCAGATCATCAACTGGCATTAAGAGGTAAGTTTTCTTTATAAATATTTTCTCTTTCAACTTCATTAACTGTGCTTACGATCAGCTTTCTAGTAATAGAATACCTAACTCCTTTATTTTGCCTTCTTTTGTGGTATTTTTTAGTATGTAATTTACTCTTTAAATACAGTTCAGTACAGATCATTCTCTAAACCTAAAAAAGATGAAATCTTTTACAATTGCATTGAATACATACATAGACTTCGTCTACTTTAATCCTTAGGGTTTTCTTTACAAGTCCTAAAATGGTTTAAATATATTTTCAAATTTGTAAAAACGTCAACATAAAAGTCAATGAAAATATCAAAAATTTTGCAATGATGAAGGAAAATATTTTAAAAGTTAAAAACTGTAAGAGATAATTAAAATCTAATAACTACAAAAGACCACGACTCTCTATAAAATTCAGCATTTGTTCAATAATGTTTGTCTTGTAACAACAAAACAAAATTTTGACAAATCTCCAATTGAATTAAACGCTTAACTATGATAGTGAGTCGTGACCTTAACTAAACATACACAATGTGTACAACACATACATTAAAACAAACAAACACATAGAAATAATTATAATTACTAAAAGAAAATCATATCTTCATCATTATTGCTCACGTACATATCTACTTACGGGATTGGCGAATACTTTTTGAGCTTCAAATGTATAGATGGCAAACATGGCCACATTGCAAATCAACAAGAATGTAACAATTTGACGACCGGGCTTACTGCGATCATGTTCGGGCAAATGGACACGGCGACGTGATACATCGGCGATAAATAGTAATTGTAAAATGACTTGGAAAACAGCCACACCACTGGTGGTGGTCACCAAGAGACTGGGTTCACTTTCCAAAACCTTTAAGCTGCCCGAAATAACGGAGAACACGGAATAGGTGAAGAGGCCAAATGCAGAAATGCGCAACAGAATGTCATTGAGATTGGATTGTTCCTCGCAGCGGAATTTCAAGTTCTTGACTCTGCAAAATAAAGAATAAATTTAGTGGCTATCTTTAGTGGTGAAACAGAAACAATTCACCTGATAAATCCTATTATAATGGCCAATATGGCGAACACCATAAGTATACAATGGCTGGCATCGGCCAAATAAATGGCCAACAAAGAGAACTGCTGATGACGCACCAAGACGAAGAAGAGTATCAAAGATATCATAGCACCCACCAACAACAATAGACCAAAGAATAAACCTTTGGATGAGCCAACACAATCCACGCGTCCTGAGCGGGCCTGTTGAGCCATGGCAACAGCTCTACGTGACAACATAACCTCCAAACGATGCTCCAAATCGTCATCGCTTAAACGACCAGGATAACGACCGATATGCTTCCACATGACATACAGGACAACAGCTCCAATTAGGGAATATTCAATGATAAAGGGGTACAGATAAGGAGCTGAATCATAAACAATGGTACCCATTATATCAATGCGTCCGCAGGCAGAGGAGTTGAGGGTGCCAACGTTGGAGGAGAGAGCGGCGGGATAAATGTTATCTAAATTTTCATAATTTTCAAATGATATGATACTAGATGATTCGGGATGGGAGATGCCAGAATAGGTTTGGAAACTATTTTCCATGAGATTGTTAATGAGATGTAATGAGTTTTCTGTGGTTTTGGCGGCAATGGTGGTAGTGGTGGTTGGTGCGGCAGTGATAGTCGTTGGTGATGGGGTGCTTGAAATGAGATTACTGAAAAATGAAGCAACGCTAGAGGCCAAACTGGAACTATCAAATGACGACGTAGTCTCGGCGGCAGTTGCAGATGATAACAGACTTTCACCTATCAAAGGTGAGGCAGAGGAGTATAAGTTCTGATAGGTGTTGTAAGGTAATTCAGTGGTCGTTGTTGTAGTTAACGGTGTGGTTGAGGGCATAGCCGTGCTTGAGGTGGTCGTAGTGGCGGGTGTTGTTGTAGTCGTTGAAGATGAGGTACCCATTGTAGCAGCTGTGGTACTCGTGATAAACTTCTTCAACTTGCGTGCCATAGTAGTACTTTGCCATTGATAGCTAGGCGTTGTGTAGGGTGCCCGTGTTGTGGTGCTAGTAGTCGATGATGTGGTCATTGTATTCAAGGTGGTGGCAGCCAAGTCAGCCACTTCGTTCGAGCCATACCCCAAAGTTTTCGATATGCCGTCCACGGTCTTGCGTACCAACTTTGATAAAACATTATCAGTTTTATAAGCATTGACCGGTAATAGGTCTTCACCATCTAATACTTCAAATTCTTCATTTGGTGCATTGTGAGTACGCAACACAGTGCCAGCATGTCTTAAAGCATGTTGACGTATTGACTGTGATATAGCCGAATCGTTGGGATCGTTCTCCCGCTTCTGATGATACAAAGTGATTTCCAACAACGACTCCTTGACCAGGGTGCGTATCCAAACGCATATATTAGTGGCCACTACATGCATTAAGCCAAAACGGGCTATAACTTTGAAACGATGAATATTCAACTGAAATTACACCAAAATTAAAAATGGAATATAAAATGTGCAACCATGTTAAGGGGGAAGAATAACAATTTGTTTACTTAAAAAGCCATTCAGATGATTTTAGGAGCAATTGTTAACCATAGATTAAACACAAGCTAAACTAACCACAACATCATTTATAATAATTATTATAATATGGCTGCTGTTAGCTCAACTTCTGATTATCTTTAGTAACTGACAAAGTCCTTAAATTTATTTTAACTTTATTTACTTATTAACTAAAAAAATTTGCTTAAATTCTATGAACCAAAATATATACACATTTCAACAGAATAATAAATGCCATGATAAAAGCTTTTTACAAACGAAATAAGGAGGATTATAAGAAAAAACCAAAAATTAAGAAGATGATTTTAAAATCATACCTGGAATGGTGGCCTAGTCTGCATTTTGATTTGATTGTTTATGATGATTTATTTATTTTTTTGTTTTTTGTTTTTTTTTTTCAATGACAAATAGGAGGGAAAAGGGTTTATATACATGAGTTTACTTTTCTTTTAAAATAATTGCATTAAATGATTTGATTGTTTTTTTGTTTTTTGTTATGAGTAATGCTTAAAACTTAAAAAGAGTTGTAAATAAATTAAAAGTTTTGAAGTTAAAAAATTATCTTTAAAAATGGCATATGAGTGATATATTTTTCGTTCTTTGCTTCGCCAATTAGAGTGTTTGTCTTAGATGTTTGAAAATAGTACAAAAAAAAATATGTGAAAATGATGATGATTTGCTAAGCTTTGTAATCAAGATGTACCAATTGTTTTATAATGTATAGCTTTTTTCTTGTCTTCTTAAATATATGTATGTTTAAAAGAATGCATTCATTTGATAACTTTTTTGTGATCTTTTTTACTGACTTATCTAAAGGATTATTTTGTATTATTATTATTGTTGGGAGCATGTTGCTGGTGTTCGAATTTAATTTTAATTATTTAAAAACAGACTCGATTTTGTGGGACAAATTAATTAACAAACTTTCTGAAGTGTTAATGTACGGTCACACTAGGCAAATATTTGCCGAAAATAAATTTTTAGTCTTGTTTTATTTGATGCTGTTCGATCTTGAAAAACTCCTGTAAGAGTAAGCAATGTCAAACAAATTTGTGGTTAAACATATGGTTACGCATTTTTGAGTAAATATTTGCCATATGTGACCATACCTTTAGTAATATTCTGAATGTCTTAAAAACCAAGCATTGAGTCTGTCCCTACTAAAGTTTGACATTATTGTGATGATCTAACTAGCGAATATAATGTACTTTCATTTCACATTACGAAGGAAAAGTTTTACTGTTTTTCCCGTTCAACATCTTCACTGCCAGATAAGATACTCTACCTCAGTGGAGCGAGGAATGTATTGCATTGTTTAAATTTATTAGTTTATTGTCAATAAGTCAAAATGATCACATAATTCACATACTCTATCCAATTTGTAGAAACAGATTATGTAATTCAATTCTTCGATATCGGATCAACACAGTTATTTAAGCCTATTGAGAATTTTTCATGTATATATTGGAATATTCCATGACCCATCCATTTCATAATTTCTACACTGTGTTGACTTTACAGAAGCCTTCAAGAAACCTCGAGATGTCAGAAAAGATCATATTTTTTAACAAAGAACATTTTCATCGCGGTGGATTTAAAATACACCATCCATGGAACCATGGAACAGAAAACCTACAGATTTGTCAGCACAGTTTGTAGTAGATTTTTTAGTGCTTTTGTCGTGGACTATTGCGGACTTTTGTTTTGACTGAAATTTAACATATAAACTTAGATCTTTGGTTTCAGCAGGATAACTCACTATAGAATACAACGTTTTATTTTAACTTTACTTTTTCATTAAGTAGTAAAATCAGTAATTCTATTAGCAGCCGTTTTGGCGATGTAAATTTGACTCCTCTCAGTCAAAGTATATAAGTACTTATTTGTGCACTTAAGACATGTGATATATGAAGACTTTCAACAACATGAAGACGAAGATCCAAGTAAAATGCTTACTTGTCTGAACTATTATGTTAAAAACTCATTAATTAAGCTATTTCAGCCTTAAACTTAATATTTAATTGATTATTTGAATAATTGTTTTCACAATGAATGCATTCTTTTTGTTTTTTTTTCTCTTGTGTATGTTTAAAACTTTATTCTACACCCAAATGGCTTTGACTTAAAAAATTAACTTAAATCTAAACTTAAAATTAAGTGAAACAAAATCAACTAATAAAATCTATAGAACTTATATATTAAAATTACTAAAATTTATGGAAAAAATATAAACAACAACTTACTCTGGCATTCATAAAGATGAAATACATTTGCATAAAGGTGAAAATCATTTGCAACAGAGGATTGACACCGATCAAAATGTGATGACATGGCGAATCGAAGGGTATTTCAAAAAATGAACCGAACTCCAAACCAATATAAATCATGGCACCCAAACCAAAAGCTGTAAAATGATTTGATTTATTTAACAAATTAACAAAATACAATTTAACTTATTTTATAAATTTTTACCTATGGCTCCCACTCGCAAAAAGAAACTGCCGTGAGTCAAATCACTGTGAGTAGTTTTACGTTTGCGTACATTTTTTGGTGTTGCAGCTACTTCAGCTTCTACTTGAGAGTCCTGTTTTTTGTTGAAAGAAATTGTTTTTTAAAGATTTTTAATATTTTTATTATGATTTTCTTAAGCTTGATGTGTGTGGGGGAAAATGTTAATGAAATGTTTAGTAGTGTTGTTTTTTTTTTTGTTAGCGTAGCATTGTGTGTGTATTTGTTGAACGGCCAGTGTTCCCTTTAAATATTTTTCAATACATACGTAGTATTTTATATTAGTTTTCGATTTACTGCCAACAAGTTTTAAACATTTTTTGTTTAAAATCTTAACATATTTTTTTAAAACATTTCTCTACGACAGTTGAGGAAAAGAAATCAGTAAAAATTAGTAATTAGTAAAGTTTTAGTAAAGTGATGGTGTTTGCCTAATCTGTTGTCTGTTATTCTGACACTAATGCAAATATCCATTTAATGTGGGCAGTAAATGCGGTAATAGTAGTCCGTTGTTTTGGCGGCATGTACTAAATGGACGTTTATTGCCCAGACAATGATAACTTATGGGAATATATGTTAATCAGATATAACAGATTTTATAAACTCGGGTTGATGTCTATTTTGACAATATCTATATAATGTGTTGTTTATTATTCAGCCAAATCATCATGGAAAGTAAGCAGTTAGTTAGAAGAGTTCCAATTCTGAATAAAAATCTATGTTAACGACATGGGTATGGGCATGGACAACATGTGACTTCAGCGGAACTGGACCAAGTGTCACATAGCAAACGCAGCAATTAACATTATGCATGAAAAAAATTAGAGGGCATGGTTATTTTTTTATACAGGTATTATAAATTGGTCAACCAAGATAGTGGGATTAAACAATTAACCGATGCACACAAAGTCAACATAAGCCAATCAAATTGCAATCGCTCAAATACAGATGGATATATGCAGCAGAATCATTGAAAATTTGTGGCAGAGATGTGAACGTTTTCATATTCCTTATATAATGTCTTACATAAACTATTCCAATAACACATAATTTTTCATATGCAGCTTGTTTTATTATGCTTTAACATTGAGCCATTCTTATTGGTAAACCCTTTACATTCGAAAACTTTAATCTTTAATTTTAAATATTGCTTACTACATTTTTCAAAAAAGATTTTTGTATGGGCCTGTATGGAACAATATGTTCCAAACAGTCGTTAGCTATGGTAATTTCCACAACCTAGAACACAATATTCAAGTGAATAAATGTTTAGTACAAAATATAGATTTAGTCGTATTGGTTTTTTCAATATATTAGCAATAAAAATGCAAACAAGAATGCGACAAAAACTAGAAATCGTTTTGTACTGAATGTAGAAATCTGAAAAAATCTGTAAAAATTTTAACTAGAGTAGAATAATATGGATTTCTGTTGATAACTAATTATCATGTTGAAATATTTGCATTCCTTTTTTTATTATACGAGTATTTAGTATGATATTACATGCGGAATTTATAACGCGACATACTTGTAATAACGAATATGATTTAATATTTAATGATTAAATTAGATATTTAGTGTTTCAAGAATTCTAAATATTTAACTAACCCCTCTAGTAAAACATTTCATGCCTGGTTTATTACTCAATATTTCCTTAGTGGCATAAAGCTCAACGTTCCATTTTTCTTTCGAATAATTGATATTTTGTAAGGGAACTAGATACATTTTGAAAATAATTTATTTTTTAACTCACGCCACAAAGTTTTGATTTGATTAGGAACAATAATTACAAAGTATGATTAAGGTACAAGAATGCGACATGAAAGCATGAAGAAAATAAAATGAATAATTCACCGCTAATCAAGAGCCCTGTTAAGCCATTATTTATTTGTTTGAAGATTTTATAAGTTGTATACATTTTTATTTTTGGTTACATTGGATCTTTCTGTTAAAATTCCTATTTATATTACGATATTTGTGACTATCAGTCGCAATCGTTGTGCAATTTGAGACAATAGTTCTAAATTTGTTAAAAAAAAAACACTTGAAATAAACTGTTCATCAGCTGCTCTAAATAAAGAATTAATTAATTTAAATTATTAAGCATACATACATATATGCCGGAAATTTTGCCAAAAAAAAATGCCATGAGAATTCATAGTAATTTAATACAATAATGAATTTTCCAATAAAAAATGTTTGCTTAAAATTTTCAAATTAAACACAAATAAATAAACAGACATACAAATGGACATAAAACACATTTGTAGAGTTTAAGCATGTAATGACACAATTATGGCAAATTTGTTGTTAAATCATAAAATAATTAATACAAAACATTTTATAGACAAACAGTAGTATTTATGTATTTGTGAGCTATAAATGGCTTTTTAGCACAAGAGTACAACAATTATGAGATGTTTATTATCATGATGATGACGATGCTGATAATAATAAAGTGTTTATAAGACACAGCCACCCATCACCACTGCTAAATCCAAATGCCTCACCATCATCATCATCCTCTTTATCATCACCAGCGCCACCATTGGCACTCATAAAACATACCAAATACAAAAAGTAATAGGCAGGCACTAGTCTTACGTAAAGTACTTACATACATACATACATATCTATTGAAATACAAAATACGAGTACTAGTTATATTTGTGGCTTTATTTGGTTCATATTGAGGTTGAGAGAATTTCAAATGCAACATGCCACTTGTGGACAATAATAAAAAAAGCAAATATCTATTTTAAAAACCGAATAATACACACATCATCGTCATCATCATCATCAGCGCCAATGGGTGCAATTGGTGTTCGCACAAAGACGGCATTAAGTAACAATAAATTAAAAATATTAAAAAATAAATAAAAAGAATTATAGCAGAAAATGATAGAATATTAAATTTCATTTAAAAGAAATATGAGCCTTTTAATTTGTTAATTTTAGTTTACCATATAGAACAGACAAATAAATAAAAATGCATTCAATTCAATTGAATTTTCTGCAATATTTAAATTTAATATACATATGTACTTTAAAAAAAATCTGAATGAATAAATGTTAGATCTAATAGTGGTAGAAACAATAAAAGTTGCTTGTAATGAATTCAGTAAAGATAAATAATTACCAAGTTTTAAACAAAGTACCTTATAAACGTTAAAACTATAATATAATTTATTTATTTTCAAGTTCGAATTGAATGCATTGTATTCTTAGAACCATAAAAAGTTAGTTCGTTTGATTGGAGGATTTGTATATAGATCATGGTTTTTGGTATATCTGTATTTTAAAATAAGTTCGTCTTAACTAAGTTTTACTGTAATAAGCAGCTGTAGTTGTGGTAATATAAGTCGTCTTAATATTTTGAGGTTAGTATAATTTAGGGTTATTTGCTTTTGTTAAAGTAGAAGAGACAACATCAACAAAATGTGACAGAAAAGTTTGTAACCATAAATGATACAACAAATAAAAACTGACAGAAATTTGATCAAATGTTACTGGTGGATTTATTTAACCACAAAAATATTCTAGGGCATGACAGACAGACATGTAGAAACGTTATTTTTAATAGAAATTTAATGTAATATAAAGTATAATAGGTAAAGTATATAGGTAAATATTATAAAACTACTAAAACGTTTGTATTAGTACATTTTTTTAAATTATATAATTTTTGATCTATAGTCTTCTAAGTTTTTTTATATTTAGATAAAAATTTCGCGTACATTTTCGACTGAACATTGCAACTAACGTGATTAATGCTATAACAATCGTTCTAAGGCCCATTCTAATAATAATGAAACTCGTTACTCGTAACGTATATCGATTTAGAGGCATCAGCAAGTGCAAAAATAGTACTCATACAATTTGTCAATCCTTCAATGATAGGATTAATAGCTTAAAAGTTTAAATTATTACATCATAAAGTAACGATTTCTAAAACTATCTGAGGCAAGTCCAAATCTGTTCAACATTGGTACCTGAATTTTTGGTGCACTCAAACGTAGGGTGAACTCTGCTCACCAAGCATAATATCTCCAGCAAGAACATACATATACCTTTCCAGGAACATTTCGTATGCAATTTCTCGTACACGACTGTAACGATCAATGTAAGCAGCACCTTGGGATATATAATACCTGCCATCTATAGCTTAGTTAATTAGCATGATCAAAGACCATTACTAGAAAAGCAGAAATCGCAACATCGCTGACTGATTACTATTGCCAGGACAGAGATTAGAAATTTCTACGGTTGTCATAAGCCACTATCTAACTCCGTCTACAGGCGAATCGTCAGCTACCTGAAACGAAAGCCACAATTCCCGTACATTTCCTTAGCACCAAGTTAAGTGTCACCACTACTTTCAATGGCTCTGTTGTTGATCAGCAATAGCACCTAGACACAAATTGGTGGTCCGAAGTTTGTTGCTCAAACAAACATCAGTCTTTTAACCAACAGCCATTCTTTAAGCCTCAGCCACCCGTGTACCCCGAAAAAACATCACCAATTATCAGTTAGGGGACCTGCTTTTAACCGATCCCGTAATATAATGTGTTTACAGCTAACCTTAGTTGTTATCATGAGCATTTTGGCCTGAATATAATTTTTCTTGGTCTTAGCTTCATTTAATGACATTCTTTTTAGTATTCTTTGTTCACGTCGCGTTCTTGTAGCTAAATCTCCGTGATCCATGTAATTAAAAGAACATTTTAAAAGTCTTAAAGTATGTTACATTCACTATCGTAAGTATAAACTTTAAACTTTAGTTAAAAAATGATCTTGCAATTCATGGATATTTGATATTTTCTAAATGCATGGAACAATTAATAGTATATTTTGTAGCGTTCTGGATCCCATACCCATTATATAAGGAAAATAATTCGAAAACAAATTGTTAAGATTTTTTTATTTTTATACACTTGGGACACATGTTCTTGTCCACCTTTAGATATTTTAAGTACTACATACGTTCTATAGGTATATTCTTGCTATTAAAGAAGCTGAATCGTGCCAAACAGGTCTTAAATTTAAATCATTTTACAAACAAATTAGAGACATATATTTTAAGTACTTTCTTCCATAAAATAATCGTGATAAAATTATAAGTTTATATGACAATGTTTAAGTAGTGAAGAGTAATTAAATTAGCATTTTTCCTCATTTCATTGTAATACAAGTTTTTTTTACTTAGCAATGATATATATACATATATATGTGACCCGGCCTATGAAAAGGTGGCTAATTTAATGAATACATTCTGTTTCCTCTGATAATGTTTTCTGTTAGTTATTTCTGAACTATCTATGAGTTATTAATGCCATTATTTGTAACTAGTTTTAGTGGTATTGAAGTAATGACTTATTTATAAGCAGTTGTGGTTAAATAATGAAGTGCCAGAATATTGTAATTTTAACTCATTACTTGGTAATGTACGTTTTTGCTAGAGTATATGTATATGTAGCATATGCTTTAGTGTAAAAACCCGATATTTGATTTTTTTTGGTGAACACGATAATACCTATTCTAAAACACAGTAGTGCGGATGATACATAAAATATTAATCTCTTAATAACTCTAAAGATTTGGGGTAATTCAGGCCATTTACTAAAGATTCCAGGATACATTGAAATATGATGACAATAGTCAATACTCTGAACATAATTCAATGTTTAGTATTAAATTATTTTTATAAATTGCCAAACAAATGGTTAGTTCTTAAAGAATTTGCGCATTAGTGGTCAGTTTTAGTAAAGGTTAAAACAATTAGAACATAAAATAATTAAGAATCATACCTGGGTTGGTATTAAAGAATGTCGTACCAAATCACGTTTCTTAATTGGATATCGTTCCTGGATTTAGTGAGGTAAAACAAAATTTCAATTTTGTTCAAAATATTCAAAATTTTGTTTTGATATGTGTATTGGTGTGTGCCAGTGTGTGTATGTTTATTACACAAGTATATTCACATGATGTTAAAGACAAATTTTATGATTTGTACAATTTTGTGTATGTTTCCAAATGCCATGATAATAAATCCGAGTTATTTTAATGACCATGTTAAATGAGAATTTTGCACAGATTTTTTCAGCACACACTCATGGTTACACATGCACATATTAAGGAAGCAGAAACGTGATGTTTGGTTTTTTGATGGTGGTAGTAGTAGTGGTAGAGTAGAACAGCAACAACAACGGGTATTAGGAGTTTTGTTGTAGTGTGTGTTTTGGTTGGTGTAAATTTAGTTTGATGGTGATTTTTGTTTAGGATGAGTAGGTTTGTTTGTTTTGGTTTATTTTACATACAGGATGGATGATTAAAGCAACAACAACAACAACATAAAAATTTGAGAAAAAAACACAGGATTAGAAATTTTAATAAAAAACAAGATTTTTTAACATAAACGGTTACAGAAACTAAAAGCGTTGTAATAGGTTTTTGAAGTTTTTTTTTACAAAATTTAAAAAAATATGTTTTAACATAAACTAACCTGATAGGGACTGGGCTTACCACCCTTGCCAGAATCCTTACTACCTTTCGCATCTTTCGAATCGGCTGGATCTTTGTCTTTTTTAGATTTCTTTTCTTTTTTAGGAGATTTCGGTTGATTGTTGCCGCCATTGCAACAGGAACTTTCTAGATTTATTAAAAAAAGTATTATTTTTATTTAATTTATGTATAGTTGAGTAAATTTTGTCGGTATTGTGTTTAATATAAAGCATTATTTTTTCAACTATCACAACTTCCCAGCTAAATCTTGATAATAACTTGCAATAACTCAATAAATTACTTTTTAATGCCTACTATACTATAGTTTGTTTATTTTGCATATGCATGAAAGGATTATAACAGGGTGAAAGTGATGGACATACACAGGACAGATTACCTTTTGGGGTTCCAGCACTTGAAATATATTCGGACTGATTTAATTTAATTTTTTTTAACGAAAGTGTTGCTGTCAGCAATTAAAAAAAACTTTCAAAGTGTGCTGTCTTAAAGACATTATAATATTATTGAAAACTTTTAATTTTAAAACAATGTTGTACTAGGATTTTTTATTTAGTTATGTCAGTTTTAGGTCGTTATTGCAAATAGTTGTCAGAGCTAGGAGTTCAAAGAATGCTTTATATTAATTTTGTAAATAATTTACTTACCCTGCAACAGAAAACAGAAAACATACAATAGGAAAAGTATGCTGACACCATACAAATACGTAAAGAAACTTTCATAGTAGAGTACGGGCAGACGGTGAGTGGTCACATCGCTTATAACGTAAGCAATGCACACAACAATCAATATGATGGCATAAACCAAACTGGTCACAATGAACAACGATGTCCTAAAATTGATAAACGGCAAATGAGAGAGAGAGAGAGAGAAAGAACAGAAAACACATATTAATATTTGAAAAGTAGTTATGCACAATAATCATAATTAAAAATCAAAAGCAACTAAAAAAAAACCCAACAACTAAAAATAATTAAAAAAGACATATTCCCATTATAACAATAAAATAAGAAAAAAACATTCCCCAAACAAAATATTTAGTGTAGAAATAGATGTAAATAATTAAATAAATTTTTAATTTATTTTTAAACTTTTAATAGTTTTTACTACTTAAGTGCAAGTGCTTCTTATACTTTACTTAGCATTGTACAATTGTTGTATATCATTCGAAATCATGCTAAAAAATGTGTTAATTTTTTAATATTTCTATATTGCAATAAATCTTTCACACGCACATTTTTTTCTTAGAAATTTTATCTATATTGTATTAAATTCACTTCATAATTTTATTTTCCAACACACATTTGTCCGGCATGTGTTGTAAAATTTAACTGAATAAAATTAATAATTTCTATTTTTTTAGTGTTTCTTTTAAAATAAGTGTTTAAAACAAACAGCAAAATCAAACTAAAGAATTAATACAAGTTGTAAAACAAAGCAACAGAAATTTAATTTTGCTTTCGTTTTAGCTTGCTTTATTTACGTCAGTTTTGTTTGTAATTTTTTCTATTTATATTTTTCTTGTTTTTTACTTAAGTACACTTAACATTAAAAAAGGCCTAAAAGAAATATAAATTTTTTAGTAAAGAATAGTGTAAATAAAACTTTTACTGCCAGTATTGTTGTTAAACTCTGCAACAAAGTGTGCAGTGTGCGTGTGTTTATTTCTTCTCAATATTTTTGTAGACTTTTTCATTAAGTTTTAGTTTTTGAATCTATTGCCGAAAATGTTTTCAGTACGTTTTAAATGTTTATACATACATATGTAATTAAATATGTTGTTTCCCACATGTTCTAATACGTAGTATTTTGCATTAGTCTGTGATGGTTTTTTAGAATTTTATTCTGCTTTTACAACCCATTAAATTGTTAGCGTTTCATTTTCATACACTTAAATGAAACCATTTAATTTTAAAGTTAAGACGAATTGTCGACAATAATTTAATCAGTTTAATATATATAAAAAAAACTTTAAGTGGCATTCACGGACAAAAACAGCTTAACTGTGAAAGATATTTTCGATTTAATTTTTGATTTTTCCTTATTATAATATACGACGGCGATTCGAAAAGTTCTTAGTCTAGAACAGAAAGCGCGGTATAAACAGAAACTTCCATCTGTTTCATGAACACATGTTAAATTTCTTTTCGATCTAGTAACTCCTTCATATAGAAACAGGTGTTAAAAAAAAACATCTGCGATTTTTTGTACAATGGAAAAATCAGAAATTCGTAATGTCATTAAATATTTCAATAAAAAATCTTAAAGAACTTTCTACAAAATTTCAAGGATATAGCAATTTAATAGGAATATGTCCCATATTTTCCATTGTACATTATAATATTATAAAGTTTTGTACCAAATGACGTTACTCGAAAGCCAATAAATATTTAAAATGCAGGTTTCCCTCTAATTAGTCTAGCAAAAATTATCATATTTAGGATATAAAAAGACAGAAAAAGTACCTTCGTAATAAAGAAATAATGTATAGAAAATGTATATTTTTAAACCGAAGAAGGTTGAGAAAGTGTTTGGTACTTTTTAAAACTCAGCCACACAGGGAATTCATAATGGGTAGAATCAATATTTTGGTACCTTTTTATTTTCAATACAAATCAACATAGAAGGAATTCTTAAATGTATGTTAACCAATTGAAAAATATTAAACACGTATATAAATAGTACTTTTTGAAAATTCACATGTTTAAGGCCTGATGATTTTGTTTGTTTTAGGTACCTTTACTGATTCCCTCTTGTTATGTGTTAGTACTACCAAATATACAATAATTTGTTCTACATTTTGTTATTTGAAGGGTCCACAAGAAGAGATGCAATATGCAGTTAATTTAGTAGTTTTAATCGCAATCGAATAAAGGATTGTTCACATAAAATCCGTTTGTATAAATGTTTTAATATTTATGTAACAAAAAACGCCAACTAACACTTTGGAATCAGGAGAGCTAAAGGAAGAAACTAAATTTCACTTATTCTTATAAAAAAAAACCGTGATTTTGTTTTGATGAACTGTTGCACAACATTTCGATTTATTAGCGCTGCCAAATCGAAAACTTTTGAAACCGAAATTTTTCTATTTTGATTTTCCAAAATATTTTTTGAATAACAAAAGCTAGGATGAAAATCAAATTACTGAAAGAAAAAGAAATTGTAGTGGAATTTTGTGTGAATAAAGCTTTTTAAAATCTATGTTTCCCATTCTTGTGGTGATTAAGTATTCATCACTAACATTTTATCTCATACTTGTAAGTACCAAGGATTTATAAGTTCTAAGTTTTTAAAAAGTATGAACGTAGGAATTTTTACATTACTTTAATTTGAAAAGAGTGCCGCTGAAGCACTCGCATTGCTTACTGCAGCATGTTTCCCATCGGTTTCAATAAGCGAGAGTTGGTTTGTGCGATTCAGAAAAGGGTCCTTTCTATTATGAGCTGCTAGAGATCACAGGGAACCTGTATCGAATGCAACTGATTCGTTTGAAGAGATCATTGGCCGGAAAACGCCACGAATATGCAGCAGCATATTGCAATACCTGTTAAAAATTATTTAGAAAGAAGTGAGTGAGAAGTTTTGCCTGCCCCGGCCTTGTAGTCCAGACATTGCCCCATTCGACTACTATTTGTATCGAATGCTCTCTCTAGAATACGCTTCACTTCAAAATAAGGTATCCGAAATTGTCTTGATTCGTTCTGGGCCTCAATCAGGACACAATTTACTATGACTATAATTTCAATACATTTTTTAACCGATTAAGTTACTACATATTCGTTTGCCCTGCATATAACGCTATTTCAAGGTCAATTTCTGAGAGATCTAAAAACATTAATTATATTATTTATGCAAAAAATATTGCCGAAATTATTGCATTCCATTTTATACTTTGGTCAATTTTTGTCATATTTAACATTGAATTTTAAAACATTACGTTACAAATGTTGTGAAAGTATCAGCTTTTTACCTTCATGATTCTTAATGTAGGGCAACATTAGCTTAACTACGTTGTTAAAAATCTTTAAACATTTACATGTTTTATATTTTAAGCTCATTTTTACATACATATGTACATTTAAATATATTTTATGTACATACATACATATGTACATATGTGCTAAATTGCTGCTAAAACTGTTTATAAACATAAATCTGAAAGGTTAATTGTGTATTTTTTTATTTGCTTTCTTAGTTTTATTTCATTCTTTTGAAGCCAACAAATAAATCAATATTTTTTGACATAATTTTAAATTTAAATATTTTTAATCTTTCTTATTGTATATTGTACACATGGTGTAACTCTGTACAAGGTGAGTGCAGTAGCACAGCTGACTGATATTGTTTACAATTTACTTATGTCAAAAGTAATACTTTTTCAAATGTTTTTGATAGTAGTACATTATTTTACACCAACAAAATGCCTGTTGTTTCTGTATTGCGTAGAATTTGTTGCCGATTTGCACTCACCTTGTATAATTACACCATGATTGTACAATTCAATATTACTTATATTAAAACAAATGTGTGTTACAAAATATTTATATATCTTTCGAATTCGTTTAGAATTTATGGATTGACATAATCTCAGAATATTGCCATTATTATCCATTTTTAACCTGTTTTATTTTAGCAGCATATACAAACTTTAAGAATATATGTATCTAAGAACTTTGATATACCCAAGGTGAATTTAAATACTAGGTGACAGCGTAGCGCCAGCTGATTATTCATGGTGAATTTGAAAATGTCAAAAAGTTATATAAAAAAAAAACTTTTTGACAGTGACGAAAGTTTTTCATATAGAAAAATGCCTGTTGTTCTTGCCTTGTTGTAATTGTTGTAGCAATGCTGTCACCTGGTATTTAATTTCACCATGGATATACCTACATATTTATATACTTTATATAAGTACGAGTAAATGTTTTGTCATATTAAATCTTTTCAAAGCAGATTAAAATAAACTGCATAAAATTCAATATTCATAAACTTTTATGTACATTTTTATATATTTATGTATGCATTATGTATATGTACATATAAAAGTCTATTTTTAAATATTGTTTAAGGTGGGCGGTTTGAAATCCTTTAGAATTTTACATTTGAGTTAATTTATATACTAAACAAATAATACGATTACATTAAGGCATTCAGTAGTTGCGGAATTTGCAAATACATATTTTAAAACCTTAAAGTAAGTTTAATTTACACAGTCCACCCTTTTTTATCTTGCAATGCAAACAAATTAAAAATAGTTTTTTCTCATGAAATAACTAATTCCCCTCTTATAGTGTACGTATAATATTATAGCGGTTAGAATTGAGTTTTTTGTAATTAGCACATTTTAAACGCTGTTTAATTGATTAGTATATTCATTTTTCAATGTCAAATTCTACAACACGAGTTTGGCTTAAGAATTTTTTTGAATATACAGTAGAGCGCACAAACGTGTTTGTGCCATTCTGCACTTTTCAGTACATAAAAATAAAACTAATAAAGAAAATTTAAAAACGTTTTTCATAATTTTGTTACACATGTTTATTAAATGTTTAATACAGTCTTTTAATAAAATTTCTTCAGCAGTATTTTCTATTAAAAGGTTCACCAACTGTTCCTTAAAGCTATATATATGTCTAATATTTTATTAAACAATTATATTTCATTTTTCGAAAATAAGGTCTAATATTCTTTTTGGATAGGGTGAATGGTTGCGATAGGTTTCATTTAAGTTTGAGCACAAAATTGTATTTATTATACTTTCTAATATTTCGCTACCACATTGTGTAGCATCTTCAGAAAAACAAATTTTCTTAACGTTAACAAATATTGTTAATTTATAGATTTATATAATTGTAGCATCTTCAGAAAAACAAATTTTCTTAGCGTTAACAAATATTGTTAATTTGTAAATTTGTTGAGCTCTTAATTTGTTAACTTTAAAAAAAATAGTTTCCCTGAAATATTGGAAATTATAATAAATACAATATTGACTTTAAGCTTAATAAAGATAAAATTTTAATTAAAACAAAAAGGTTGAACATTTAGTTAAATAATCGATTAAAATTTTATTTAGATTTTGTTTCATATAGTTTTTAGTTTTACCATAATTCAATTGGTCCTGTTATAACATTGGTGCGATATGTGCCATGTATCGTTATTTTAGCTGGTAAAAAACTTCGTTTATTTGGATCTGATTTAACCGAATAAACAACCCTAGAAATTTGCAAAAAAAATAAACGGTAAAGAAAAATAATTTTATAGAATTTTGTTTTAAAATCTACTAGCCAAAATCTCTAAAACAGGACAACACAAGGATAAACTGGAGTTTTTTTGGTTTGATAATAAATAACACTCATAACACAAAGGGGTAGGTGATACAAATTTTACTCCAAAACAAAAAATTTTGCTACTAATTAATATAAATTCAGGTTAGGAACAATAGGCAACAAATCAGGTTGAAAGGTTATAGGGGGGATTAGTAACTAAAAAAATGTTTTTTATTCATTACCAAAAACAATATAAATAAATTAATTTTATTTCTCGAATAGATTTTTAGGATAAATTAAAATATTGGTTTTAAATTGCATTTAATATTCAAGCCAGCTAAGTAAATTAAAAACACACATAGATATAAAATTATCCGGACAGTTTTGTAAACATTAAATTGCCACCACCATACAAAGAGTGAATGAGGTCCTTATTGCATAGAATTTATTTAAAAAATATGAGTATTGAAGGAATGTAATTTTGAGACTGAAATTTTCTTTAACAATATATGGAGCAAAATGGGCTAAAATTTTATTGTAGAGGGGTGTCTAATACGAGGCAGCAAAAGTTTTTGCAGGCATTTTTTTACATAAATATTCGAAATTATATTAGCAGATAATTCCTTGCCAAAATATTGTCTTTGTATAATTTTTGTGTATTTTATTTATATTTTGGGCCAGCAACTGCTCATTTTACTACAATAAAAAATGTTGTTCCGGTAGCTGTTTAAGGATCCAACATAATGCAGTTGTTGATTTTTTAACATAAGATTGCTCCTTTGCACAATGATTTGGACCCTTCTAGGAACGTTATTATGCAGTTGGGTGTTAGCATTGTGGAAATTTGGCTTCGTCCTTTAAAGGTTGCTATTAAAAATTTGGTCGATATAATTGACTTATTTAGGCTTCTAAAAACCCAAGAGTTAATATTGAAAATCCTTTATATGCTGATCGAGTCATTGTATGCTGAGCTATGTGGTATGGGGGCGTTGTTGGGCCTTTTTTCTGTAAAATTTGGCAGGAAATGCTGTAACGGTGAATGTATCACGCTACCGAAAGATGTTCACAACAACATTTTTACCTAATATTGATGATATGGATAACACTAACAAGATGGAGTCTATACAGCCTTAAAACTAAAAATCCATTACGTGATTAACAAAATAGACCCCTGATTTATCCAAAACGTGATTAAAATTGTGGTGGACTTCTGTCTGATATAATTTTTAATTTATTGTTTTATTTGGTTTTAAGAAATTAAGTTCTTGTTTAAAACGTCTATATGCTATATCCTTTTATATAGCAAAATTTTGCAATATCCGGTATTTGGAAGCACCGAGGTACCTGTGAACCTTAATTTCAGTAATCGAATATATTTACGAGAATTTTGGTATAAAATTAGAAAAATCAGTTCATAAATGACAGATGTATGGGACTACCAAAATTTTTTTGAAAACATCTTTGACTAAATCTATTGTAAACTACTTATGTATACATATAACAAGTACTTTTGATGCTTAAAACAATTAGCCAATTTCCGGGGATATTTTTGGTATATATAGGTACATTAGGGTGGTTTTATTGAATATGGGAAAAAAATTTTTTTCGAAATTTGTAAGTGCTCACGCTTAGAAATGTTCTCTTTAGTGTTAAAATACAATTGTAAAAGTTTTAGCTCAATCGGACTATGCCTTCCCGTGCCGAAAAAGCCCCAAAGTTTTCGAAAATGCACCTATCTAATAAAATTGATAGCTGTTCGGTTATAACTTTTTTATATCCGCGACTGTATTTCTTCTTTTTACTCTCAGTTTCTAATTTTCCGATTTTTCCATCGCCGGTAAATACTTCGTCAGAAGCCATTTCTTCCACTTCCGATTCAGAAGAGAATGAAATATTTTGTAAATTTTCTATTGCAGTGAGAAAAAGAACATATTTTATAGATTCCAATATTTAATTTTTTTTTTATTAAACTTGGGCAAATATGGTAGAAACTTAGTTTTTGAGTTTTGAGTTTTGCGGCTTCACAGAGGGGTAATCCAATGTTACGCATATTATAAAAAAATGCCTTGTATGTACTTGATGGTTTGATGATAGCTTGCTGCCGGTTATTTGTTGAGATGAATGTCCAATTAAATAAATCTGAGTTTTAGCACGGATATGAACATTGAACGAAGTACTGCCATTTTGACTTAAATATCTTTCTTGTACGAACTGTTCACTTAACACAAAAACCTTTAAATGAATATTTCTCTTAAAGTAACATTACAAGCGCAACGTCAAAATCAAATTGGGGACTCCCCGATTTTTAATTTCTGCTTGAATATTTTGTGCTTGAATATTTTAAAGTCAATGATAGTAAATTTATTGTAATAAATTATGGCATTTATAACTAAAGCAGAAACATGGCGCTATTTCGTGAAAAACAGGCATTTTTGAAAACTTTGTGGCTCTTTCGGCACGGGAAGGAATAGTCCGATTGAGCTAAAATTTTCGCAATTGTATTTTAACACTAAATTACATAATTCTAGATGTGAGCACCTTTAAAAATCGAAAATGCATTTTGAAAAACCACCCTAAGGTACATAGAGGCATAGGACATTTATTTGATTTTAATTTTTTATAAATCTGTATGTGTTCATATTCCGAATATATCAACGGATTTTCTTATCTTTACATAAAATCTGCATTTTTACTGTTGCATTGTGATTATTATAAATCCTTATTCGTTACTTCAAAGCAATAGTAATTCATAATTTTAAAATTAATTCTTTTAACACGCTGTTACCCCGCCAACAAATTGTAGTTATTATTTTAATAGTGTTTTCTACCTACTCCCATTCTATATGCCATTTGCATAAAAAGTCAGGTTTTTTCCTTTCATTACACTTCCTTATTTTGTTTTTTCCACCAACTTTTTTTCCTTAGCTTTTTGCCTCAAGTGTCTGCTTAACGATCTGCAAGTTTTGTTTGCATACAATCGAAACGCTAAAAGCAACAAATATTTACCCCTGCCATAAAAAATATATGTACGTTAAATGAAAAAATGTTGTATATGTGGCACATAAGTAATAGTATGTGTGTGTATTTGTGTATCCTTTTTTATGCTGTCGCTGATACTAATGTATGTATGTATGTAACAAATACATACAATGTAAAAAAAATAATGCTTCCCATCAACAACTTTGGTTTAAGGTATACACTGACTGCCAAAGTCTACAAACGAGTACTACTGGCTGCCACCTTTCTTTCCCTTACCACATGCCACTGAACATTTCGCAAGGAAAACATAAATTTGACCTAAATCTGCTGCTATTATGCAAATACATAGCCAGCGTTGATTTTTAAGTATCGTATGAGCAAAGGAATCTGCTGAAATGTGGCAACATTTTATACAAACACACACTTACTCATACACGGACTTTCGCAAAAAAGCGAGAGAGCAAAAAGTTGTTGCAAATCAAACGTTATGCTATCTGAAGTAGAGTTTGAAAATTAATTTCACTTTAAAATAGGTATTTTTGCTCTATATTGTGTAAATATTAATATTGAAATGGGATAGTTAATAAATTGAAAAATAGGCAAAATAATCAGTGAAGTTTGCCAACAGCGGAGGAGACTCTTAACCCATTTTATGAGGTGTTTTTTCTATACAAAATAGTTTATCTTAATGGTTTGAGTACTTAGGTCAATTTTGAAAGAGATTTTAATAAATTAAGATGTTTGAATGAAAATTTGTCAGATCGTATATAATTCGTTGTACCCTTGTGTAGCAAAGTGTCTCAAATTGTCTTTATTTAATCCTTTAAAAGGCAAGATTTTAAATTATAAGCAAATGTTTAACATTAACACTGACTAACACTATGAACGTTGTGATATTTTATACGTTGACAGGTCAATAGTAAAAGCTTGGAAAATTATTACTATTCAATCGCAATCGACAATTTGCTATGCAAATCGTGAATCTGTGCAAGCGTAAAATTCGTGAAATATTCGTCTTTAAGCCCGAAGAATTTGGTCGACAAAAATTAGGCGATTGGGCTTCTGAAAATCCAAGAAAAGTCTTTGCATGCTAAAAGTGTCACTATATGGTGCGATATGTGGTCTAATAAATGAGATTAAACAATTTATCAATTGAATTGATCGTTCTGTCGAGAGATGTAAACAACCAAATATTTGGGTTTGAGCCACCAAAATAATGAATTAATTGCAACCAAATTGTTCGATCGTATAATTTCACAAAGTTCAGTTTTGTTCTGTTAATTTGCCTTCCCGTTCATGTCATTTTATTGTACTTGATTGCTTTTGAGGCAATATTAAAGACAAAGTCTATACAGAACCAATCGATTCGATTAAAGAATTAAAAAAAATAATAAAGTGGCTAACGAATTAGATCAAAACGAACAACTAAACATTTTGATAAAAGAATCAACATTTGACACCTGTTTGGTAGGTTGTGTTCTATAATATACTGTGTTCTATATACTTATACCCTACAAAACAGTATTGGATTTGTGCTGATGTTTGTAACGCCCATAAATATTAGTCCAACACTCACCTAAAAGTATACCTATCGACTTAGAATCACTACCTGAGTCGATTTAACAATGTCCGTCTGGCCGTCCGTCCGTCTGGCTGGCTGTCCATGTAAAGCTTGCGCGCACAGTACAGGTTGTAATTTTGAAGATATTTCAATAAAATTTGATACGTGATATTTCTTCGGCCCAAGGACAAATGGGATTGAAACTGGTGGAAATCGGTCTATTATTTCATCTGGCCCCCATACAAATGTCCTTCCGAAATAAGAGTTTAACGATCATAAATGTATGACTTATGAAAGTATGCAAACAAATTTCATCAGAAAGGAGTAAGAAATGAAGCTTAATCACATCTACAAATTTTGTGAAGATCGGTCCATAATTAGGCGTAGCTCCTATTGAAGGCCCACTTCCGAAACCAATTTAAAGAGCGTAAGTCTTACAAAAATGTTGTCATCCGAATTACATTTAACAAAAATAACTTTCATCAGTACAGAAATGATGACACCCAATTTTATAATGACCGGTCCATAATTATATCTCTATAATAATATAATATCTCCCATTTAGCGCCCATTTCTAAAAAATCAAAACTATTTTATAAACAAAGTATGCAATAACAATAAATTTAGTATATTTAATCTCCAAAAAGGACTTTTTAGTAACAGTAGTAAGTAGTAAAATTTCACAATTACAATGCTATTCAATATTGTCATCATCCAATTGAAGCTGTTTGCAAAAAAAAAATAAACTTCGTTTATAATATGTTTATCTTTAGAGGTAAATGACTGCAAAATATTAATACATTTTCAATTTACTCTAGTACTCTTATACATTATACCAATACAATTGACCTCATGATTTTTGTCACGATGATATTCTGTAATATTTATGAGAAATTCAACAACTGTACTGAGATAATCACTGAAGTTTTTAACTGGGCAATTAAATAAACAGTTTTCGATATTATTGTCGTGTATTTTTGGCAACATGGCTATTTCTACGAAGTTAAACTTTGCTAAATATAAATATAATTTTAAAAATCGTGTTTTATTGAACAAAAGTTTGGCAACGCAGCTTATTAAATACTTATTCATAAAAATAAGTTTTAGAATTTCCAAATTAATTACTGAGCTAAATGCTGAGGAATTTATAGACACACTTAGAAGAGAATTAGCCACAAAACCAGCAGTCTAATTAAAACTATTGAAAATTGGCAACACAGCAAAACGAAAAAAAAACATTAAATATATCTTTAAATTTATCTTTAATGTTTTACATAAATAATAACAAAACATGTCTTCTAAACTACCTGTATAATTTAAAACATTTTATGTGCAAATCAAAGAAATACGTGACAAATTCACTTTTTATTTAAATATTTCAATTGTCCTTTACGTTTTTATATATTTTTTCTCTACCAAAAAAAAAACTGTCATTATTTGCCATCATTTTACTTTACTGTCAAGTTTTGCATATATCCTTAAGGGATATATGGAAAATCCTTCCTTTCGCAGCTATTGTTTGTTGTCATGTCTGTCTATCATTCATTCCTTTATCCTCTCCAGAGTTTCATGTTGGCAAACATGAAACATATGTATATATGTGTGTACTTCGTATTAGTATATCTATGTGGATAGCTGGATGTGTGATTATGAGTTAAGAAAACATCATTGTTGACTCTAAAAAATCCTTGTAAGGGTTTCCTTTTATCCTCTTTAATGCAGTTGTTAGCAGAATCCTGTCTAAGAGTGTTAGTACATATGTATTGTTGTGCAGCAATGAAATGTTCACATTTCATTTGGGGATTAATTTTATTATATAGTTTCCTTTACACGATCTGTATGTGTACTATAGAGTTTAATCACATTGGAGTTTAAAGGATTTCGTTAAGAAAAACAGAAAATATGTGATTTAATTTTTTTTTTGACGATAACAAAAATTATTAATGTGTAAGAGATTTTGTAATTGAATGTTATAGAAATTGTGTTCATTTTTAATTTTGTTATGTTTAAGATTGATTGCTTGCAGTATATATTTTTCATAAAATTACTTTTAGAGTTTTCTTAGTATAATCCTTTAAGTATTACATGCTTAAAAACCAAAGTTATATTTTAACAATCCGATTAGTTTACTTTTTAAGTTTTACTTTGAATTTGTAATACTTTTAGAAACTAAGATAAGCAAAATATTGATAAATATAATTAATTCCTAACAGATGAATTATGTGCAAATATTTTTAAACGACAAACACAAATTAAAAACTACTTAATTATCTAATGATAAGTTTCATGATACCAACCCCAGAAATATCTGTCAGCTCGAACTAGATTATATAATGAGACAAACAACAGTTATCGCTATATATTAAATCCCAAAAATGGAGGCTTAAAAAGAAGTTGATTGACTGAGAAGCTTGAGAAAGCCTGAATAAATTAAAACTGCCATCAAGCCACCATTATATAACTTCTGAATAGGATAAAGTTGCTAACAGCAGATAAACTATCCCTCATTTTTATCAAAGATGAGACTATAATCCAATATAACTGGCCATCCAACTTGGAAGATGTGTCCAGACACGTCAGGCATTTGGTGTTGGAACATTTATTATTGTGGCAAAAGTTACCATTGTGTGATATGGAGAAATCGTTCAACAATGTCACAACTGAGTTGATTATAACGGCTCTACTAAGACATCATGTTGACCGATGCTAGCTTGGAACCTAAACACTCAGGTCATGGCTTATTTTAGTGGTTAAACCTTTACTTATATGTATGACGCAATTGTCTAGTGGAGGATTCATAAAATATATTGAGGATAGATTCTGTATAGATGATCGCAGGTACTAGCACAACACGTCATCCAAGACTGTTGATCTTATGACTTTACAGGACTTATTGTACCAGAAATTCCTTTGTCATTAGCCAATAGTATCGGATAACATTATATACTACACACCCAAACTTTTTTTTACGTTTAAATCCTTTTAAGGTATTTAAATACGAAGAAGGAGGAGCGATTTTTATATCGCACGAAGTGGACCGTATGTATTTTTTTATGACTAGGGGACCAATGCAAGTGCTTTTCTGAGGCTGAGATTTCTGTCGTGAAAAGGGCTAAGGTTTCATTAGTTTTACGAAGAATATACTTGAATCTATGCCAACTGTTACGCAGCCTTGAAATAATTTAGGAGCCCAATCTATTGGGTAATCTCTATATTTTAGATTGATGGATGGCCGACAATACTTGCTCGGGCGATAATCGCAATTAAACACAACAACCATACAGAGTATTTTTTGTATTGTTTTCCAACTGTCAAATGATTATTGAGTAAGCTAAAAATTGCGTATGCCTGAACACTTAAAATAATATTGTCACTTAACCGAGTATTGACTCAATTAAGTTTCATATCTGAACACAGTATTACAGTTGGGTTTAACGAAATGAAAACAATTTATGAAAATGTAAGACACAATATTGTCAAACACATTTTTTCATTTTCATTAAAATGTTTGATGTTTTTATTAATAAAATCTTATGTAATCTAATTTTTATTGGACTCTTTTCTGACTCCTTTTTTCGGAGCGCTCCGAAAATGCTCTTTTTTTGGACTCTTTTCTGACTCAATTTTCGGAGCGCTCCTAGAATGGTATGCTGGTTAGTATATTCATGTATAATGTTTGAAAGTTTGGAAATTATAAATAAAAGGTGGCATACTTTTAGGAAAATATGAAAATAGTAATTTTATGCAGCTTTAACTAAAAATAATGTTTCGTTTGATTTAAGTTCTGTTTATGTTATGAGTTATTATAATAAACCACCGATATTTGTTGTTAACATATTTAATAGGACGTATATGCAAAGCAAATCCTAAAATCTTAGTGTGAATATGGTATTACACTCAGAAGAGTGTTTATAAAAAAAATTCTTCCATTTTTTTTCATAAATGAGAACATTTACTTGTCACATAAATATTTAATGAGTCTTTAGCAAAAAAAAAAAAAAAAAAAGAAAAAAAAAATTCCTTTTATCACTTAATATCAGTTTCTACTGACACACTTCATTTTTGTATGCGTTTTTTTAAATTAAGATAAAATCAAATCTGTATATTTTTATGATTTTAACCAAATCATATAATTTTTTTTAGCACTTTATCATCTCTTGGTCATAATTTTATTATTGTGGTAGTCGTATCATATTTCGTTATGTATTTATTCCATTTTTCTTCATCACATTTTGCTTCAATAAATAAACCAGACATCTTGGCATCACTCCAACATGTCTAGCCCAGCGGCAAAACCAACATATGAGAACGAGTGTGCAAATACAAACAATAATAAACAGTATTAATATTAAATCTGGCTAACTGAGTGTGAGTGAGTGTTACGTATAGGAAAATATAAAAAGAAATAAATCCTTAGAATATTTAGTAAAGTCCTTTGAACTCATTACATACATTTGCACCATTTTGTTATTTTTAAATAGAAATATTGTAACAAACGTAAAAGAAATTTGAAAAAAATGTAGATGATAGATTTTCCAATAACCTTTGCAGTGGCTGTGGCACAACATTTTTTAATTCCATTTCCTTATTGGCGGCATTATTTTTTTCAGCACTATCCGTGCTGGCTGTGGTATGAGAGCGTGAAACTGGCAATGTTGCCATATTATCGCCACCTTCAACATCGACGGTAGCAACTTTAACTTCACCACCGTTACCCATTTTTTTGTCTTTAGTTTTAGTAATAGTTTTTTTTCAATCACTTTAGTTTTTAGATTTTTTTGTTTTAATTTTTAAAATTTATTTAATTTTTTTTTATTAAATTCACATGTTTTTGTTTTTTAATTGTTAAACACAAATTGGACGTTTGTTTTAGAATAAATTTGTTTTGTTTCAAATATTTCGTTGTCTTCAATCACGTTTTAACTGTGTTTTAAAAGTGAACTAAAATTATTGTTTGCAATTCTATACAGTTGATCATTTCTTTGTGATTTCCTTTATCTCTTCTTTGAATGTGGAATGAAAGTTTGTTGAAAATTTACTCCTGCAAGCAAGTATGTAGAGAATTTTTGCACAATGCCCCTCTTTCACTACTCATACTATCTCTCACTTTATATCTGACAATTTGTACTTTCTCTCCCAAGGACGTTGTCAAAAAAAAGTATCTAAAGTTGGTATAGTTGGTATTGTGATTCGCAGCTTTTTTGTTTTTGTTTATTATCCAAAAGTTTGTTTTGATTTTTATCTATGAAAAAAGCTTTTACCATACAATGAACGTTACAATTCAAACAACCAGTTTTCTAAGGCAAGAATTTAGAAAAGGTAACAAAAAATATGTATTTAAACCTGCTAAAAAGTTACATAGTCTTCTTATTAGGAAAAATTTTATTATTTTTTATATTTTATAAATTGTATTATACACACATTGTTAAGGTTTTTGTGGGTGTGTCTCTTACAATTTCATTGTGTACTTCCATTATATATCGTAGTATGATACATAAATATATTTGTTTTTTTTATTTCTTTATTTATCTCTTAATTAGCATCAACAAATTTATATATTTGGGCAATCCAATTCAATAACTGATATAAAGTGTTTATTTATTAATGTCTGTACATTCGAAAATACTCCCTTAGATACTTAAGAAAATCTGCTGTCAAATAATTTTCCAACATGCACGAATCTGATTACCTTTTGCTGTAAACTTCTATTTCCCTTTGGTGTGGTAGTAAATAAAGTTGTAAAATATTTTGTGTATGTACAGTAAGTATTTGGCATACATACATGTTGAGGTTTTACTCACTATATACGCATCCTTTTATCACCCTCTATCTACTATTAACCGAAATACCCAAAATAATACTTAAAAAACATCCTCCCACCCCTAATGTGATGATTTTTGATCACATACATAAATATGTGCTATTTATTGTGTTTCTCGTTAAATGCACGTATTTTGGATGACATATTCAAAAGGGCCCTTTTAGGTTTATTTGATAAGCGGTAATAATTTTTGACTTCCTGGCAAATCTAAATGGGAAATTAAGAAGTTTATAAGTTTCAATATAAAAATTAAACGCCAATAGATTAAATCCAATTCTAATTTACTTTATTCACGTGCGACTATCTGTGTAAAACATGCTAACATCCAATATTCGGAATCGAATTTTTTTAATTTGATCCAGCATGTTTGCCATGCTGTTAAGCTATTTGGTATTGTAAATTAAATAAAAACTGATTTGATATAACAAATTTCGTGAATCAAATTCTGATGCAGTCTCAAAGAAATTTAATATTAAAAAATATCCAAACATTTAAGTAATGTTTCACGTCGTTGCGGTTCTAGAATTCAAACTGTATTCAACATGAATTTACCATAATAAATTGACCATAAGTAGTCTCGAAAAAGCGTAAACGTAAAAATCAATATTTTCTATTGATTGAGATGGTAGATTGTCGATTTTAGAAATTTTTCCGAAAAGTATTAGCTACCTAACTGTTTCTGTCGTAAATGATATACTAGTGTCCTTAACATCGCATATACCATGAAAGAGAACTTAGCTAGCTTCTCAACTATACGATCCGCTAGGGCTGGATAATGACAAAGAAGGTTCTGTCATTTTCGTTTGATTTTGTTCATGTCGACAACTTCTGATTCAACCGGTTATCGTTTATCACGAACAAGCAATGACTAGACAATTGTTCATATATCTATCTGATTGAATTTCCTATCGTTCATCACAGACAAGTTATAACCAGTGATTTACCGCTATATGACTATAGTTCCCGAGTGCACTCGGCCAAGTGCTGTCAACTCAGCAACTACAATAACAGTAACTACTATTATATTCTGTAGCATAGCCCATGAAATGTTACTTAGAGCGGTCGATCAATGACACCTGTTATAGACAATGTTTACTTGTTATACAATTGGTCTGTAAAACTGAATTTGATAAAGGGTATATTAAAGACTTTCATGACTTAAAAGCAGTATCACAACTAATCTTGGTATTACTAGAATATAATATAATTCATATAATATGATCGCAAAATGGCCGACTTTTAAACACCCATAGAAGATTAAGAGCAAAAGTCATGTTATTAGTTTAGTAAGCAAAGAAGAGATTAAAAAATATATATAAACGATTTTTGTTTCTCCAAGTATTATTTGTTAAAAGGGGATTAGTACGTTTGCTAACATATTATGTAAGAAACATCAACATAATGTTAAAAAAGAAATAAAATTTGCTCATGATTTTAAAGTTCTTCTTTCAACAGCAAACATACCTGTAATAAATGTAATGCATAAATAATACAGTTTCCATTAAACATATGTATATGCATATCCTCTGAGGCCTTTTACAATGAAAAACATCCCTGTAACAACGTTTAACTACACCTCTGCAGTCACATACATAAAATATCCCCTTTAATACCCGGGCCGACCTAGTGACCTCTCTGTAAAATACACAGACTCCAGCACACACACATAAACACACTAGTACTCGTTTACAACAACCAAAACTACAAAAAATTATTAGAGTTAAAACAACTCAACTAAACAAATTTAGCTACTTTTCTGCTTTTCCCAACAAAAACAATTTCTATACAATATAAATTGAATGAAAAATAAATTTTTGATTTCTAATATGATTTGGTAACCCTAGCTAAAGGAAACTGCAAATTTACTGTTTTTAGTTTACTCAGAGAGTCAACATGAAATGAAAAAGACAGAAAGAGAGACAGAAAGATACAAAGAGCAATCGGGTCCTTATAATACAGATTAAATGCGTACTAATATTTTTTTCTGCTTTCATTTATTTAAGTATATTTTTTTTAGTAGCTATTTGTTTTGTTATAATGTTTGTTTTCGAGGGGGTGTTGAAAGGACTATGCCACCAAGAAAATTTTAAGTAAAACACAAACTCTGAATAAATGTTAAAAAAAGATGCTAGCTAGCTTTTGCTGGCTTGCTTTATATTAATAGATATTGTACGAGTATACGAGTGTATGAATATATTTTTGTATGTATCGTATTTTATTTTTCCTTTTGTATCCTAGACCAAACGTAGAACTGTTGTAAGTAGTGGTTATTTTGCAAAAGAACAGAAAAAAATGTATTTTCATTTAAGGGGGTTGGGTGTGCTTTCTATCAACTGGTACTTTTTGGTACTATTTAGAGAATGTTGAGTTTTTATGTTAGAAATTATGTATACAATGTTTACATTAAATGATATAGGTATAGAAGAAATTATTTTTTTACATCGCTTTATAGAAGTATTTTATGAATTCGAAAGCATCTGCTAGTGATAATTGGGCCAACCATCGACATTCGAATGGACGTAAGAGTTGGTTATTTCATATATTTTAAGAATTTTAACATTGACTACTATATTCGAGCATATTTTTGTAAATACTTTTATATACTTTAGACTCGTTAGAGTATGTTTCATAAAATCATTGTTTAAGGCTTAAATTGTCTTTTAAGCAACATATTTTGATTTTAAAAGCATATTTTTTGCCTTTAATAAGATGTAACAGTATACTGGTTCATAAATTAATTAACATTTTATTCTAAATCCTCGTAAAAGTCTACTACTCAAAATATTTCACAAATTGTTATTAGTTTTAAATAGTAAAAAGTATTTTATTTCTAAGGTAATTCAGGATTATTCTTAATTACTTTTATAAATTTTACCAGCAACCCACAAACGAGATAAATTACCCTTGTTTTCTGAATGACTATATATTTAGTTTTAAATTAATAGTTTTTATTCAACACCATTTAAATAAAATTGAAAGTTTGCGCATATTAGTAGGATGTAGTACTTGAAAGCAACCATCAAACTTTCACTTATAGTACAAGGATTAAATTTAACTCTTTGCCGTTAGAAATTTAATATTTTAACAGATATATTTTCTAACTTACAGGGAATACTTCTAGCAAATCTAGTAATTTTTTAATTCATCATGTAAAATTATATTAAAAAAATACTATCACTCTCTCTGGGCTCTTTCTTTTTAAGACTTTGCAAAACGACTCAAATAATATTCTTTGCAAATCATTCGAAAATGTTTAATGTTTAATTTGCAAAGCGTTGAAAATTTATAGCGTAATTGTAGCAATTGTATTCGGAAAGAAATTTTAGAAACTCATTGCAGTGTTAAGGAGTCTGTTAACATGTTAATATATTTGGACTCACTCATTTCAATATCTATTGTAGTAGCTGCTGGGATCATAGGAGAAAATACTGTTTTAAATCTTCTCTATGAATGCTCTGCTCCTGTAGAAAAAAATATGTTTTTGGATATAATTTCAATTGTTGAGCCAAAACTAAACTGTAATGATCATATAAACTTTAGAAATTGGTTGGCTTTGACTACTTCTTTCATAGCAGTTAGTCATCCTAATCTGACACTATAGTCCTTAAATAGACCCCTATAATATCTCAGTAAAAAAAAAACATTTCTACACCAATACCTTGCTTTGCGTGGTTTTGTATTGCGTTTTTTTCGAAATTGCGTCGCTGCTTAATTAGTACTAATTTTCACTGTGCGTCGTTTAGATTTTCGTGGTTGCGTTGTTTTGGGTTCGAATCTTTAATTTTTTTTTCAACTTTTGCAAAATCCTTCAAAACCATCATTAGATGCTAAAACGAAGACCTCTACAAGAAGTGATTTGATGATCAAAATGGAGTCCATGTTTTCTATTTGTATTGAAAATCAAAATGCGCAGAGAATACCATTAAGTATAATGATATTTCAGATAAAAGCAAAAAGCTTATTTGATGACATAAAAAGTAACGATAATACTAGTGGTAGTAGAAAGAAATTTGTTTTACGTTAAAGAAAAGTGTTCATTGGACCAATTTTTTGTAAAAGAAAGCCGACGACTTACTATTTTCGCTATAGAAAATCATAATTCACTTTGCGTCGTGTTTTTTTTTTTTTTTTTGAAACGTAACCCCGACGCAAAGTGCGGTATTAGTGTATTTGATTTCTTGCACTATGCGATATAACTTATAATTACGTGGTTGTTTGGTTTAAAATTTTAAAAATTTCCTTTGACTTGATTGTGGAAATATTAATGAAATTTGGAAATAACAACATTTAAGGTTGATGTAAACTTTGAAAAAAATGTTTCTATTCATAAAAGTAATTTTGCGTGAAATCTTGCAAAAGAAATTCAATATTGTTAAAAATACTATTTAAAATAATTTTCTGAAAAGTTAAATTGTAGTAAAAGTAAGAAAAGGCTATAAAATCGTTAATATTTGACTTGTTCCTAATAACGTAGAGAGGCGACACAGTTAATTTGCATTAGCAGTCTTAATTCAAATTACCTCGTGAATTATCCCCATCCTAATGCGCTTTAGGTTAGACGTAAATGCACAAAATCAGAGTGAATTTATACTGCATTTAGCTATTTCAATATGGCAACATCGTCGAAAATCAATAATATGTTATCAAATTGTTTACTATTCTAAAAGAAGAAAAAGACAATTGTAAAATTAAAATAATAAAAACAGATTTCCACAATTGCCTTTCTCTTATTTCAGAGTGTCCCACTGCGGTCCCCACATGTAGCAACACGTTCAGGCTGATGGTTGCTAGTGCATGAACAAGTTTTGCATTATGAAACAGTTTCAGCAAAAGTAATTTCAGCTTTTTTTCAAATAAATGCTGATTTTTCACCAAATGCCAAAAAAAAATTTTTTATAGTTAAACAGTTGTTTACAAACAAACAGCTGTTTACTAAATGCAGAAACTGTCGTCTGTCAGTGTAAAATCTTAATTCACATTAGTGATATTTTAATGGAAATTAACGCTGTCGTCTGTCTACGCTATAATACTATGACAAAAGTACTTTGCAAATTCTTTGTTAAAAGAAGTCTCGATTAATTAGTGCTTTTAAACATTTTTGAAATTAAAACGTAGTTTTGTAAAAAGTTTAATTTGTTTTAAGAAATGTTCAAGTTTATCCTTTTTTAAAGAGGAAAACTTTTTTCTACAAAAAGGAGTTACAATTTCTTTTTCCATAAGAAAGTTTTTCTTTAAACAAATTTAAAGAAAATATTCTCTTATATGTATCTTTCCAAAAGGTACAATTCTCAATAATAATTTGGTTTCTTTCGTACTTCTTTCGCAGTAGTTAGAAGTAGTGCTTATTTTGAAGTATTATGCATAACAACATTCTGTATTTACTGATAGTGGCTTATTAGAGACCTAACTATCAATAATTAGCTTTTTTTGAATGATTGCATTATTTTAGTTAGTTACATTCTATTACATTCTTTTAATTTATATAAACATTGTTAGCGATAACAGCTGCTGCTAATCCTAACTATCAAAGTATTATTTAAGACATTACCCGTAATTAGTTGAAGCAATATTAAAGTAATGACATATTTGTAAGTGGTCATGGAAAGTACATACTAAGTACTATGTACTGAATAATTTTTAAAAAAGTACTATTTTCTTATATAATATTAAAAATTGTTGATGTATAAAACAAAATAAAATTTGTCCTGCTGACATTTGACAGAATGTATAAGAGTTAGTGACTTCATAATTAATAAGGCCGTAATTCTGTAGTAAAAAAAAAATTCGATTTTTTTTGTAAATTTTTTTAAAACTACTATAAAAATCGCTTTAATTTAGTTGGTAGTAATAACTATAAACCACTTATGAATTTTTTCCCCGTTCGAGTTGGTAGTGAATAATCCCATCAGTGTGGTGTTTACGGGTTCGATTCCCCCCACATTCTCTGACTGTTACTCTGGTTACAATATATATTGTTTTTAATCTAGTTTAGTCATAAATGATTTATAAACAAATGTTAAACAGATATAATAATTATATAATTATTATAAATCATTTATCACTAAATTTTTAACTATATTTTATTATTTAAGTTAGAGGTCAATACGCATATAATATTGATATGTATTTGAAACATTAATAATATTAAACTTTTTTTAAATAATTTATTTCAAATTTTTCCAATATAAAAGAATTCTGATGAGAGAAAGTGGTGTTTCTCGAAACATATGTAATTTCAACAACCCAGGTTCGAATCCCAAGCCAAGAAAAATTATCAATAAATTTTTATAATAATTTTCATGTAACAATTCCTACCTTCAGTAAAAATAATTTAATGAAAAATTAAATTTAATGAACTCGAGCCGAAATAAAAGAAATATCAGTAATAGACTTTTATAAAAAAGTTGTACAACCAACAAAGTACCAAAAGTAAGAATTTTCTGCATAAAAAAGCAATTAGTACTTAGTACTTTTTCTATATTTCTTCCCTGTTACATCTAACGGTATCTCAGCATCTTTATGACATGGCTAACAAGTAAAGTTTCTATACAGTTTTTTTTTCTGCTCTATCCTTGGTTCTATTTGCTAGTGAAAATAAAAATAATGTACTAATTAGCCATGTTTAAATTAAGCTTCATGTCAAACCAACCAAACCAACAGGAAGAGTGGTACTTTGAAGTACTAAAGAAACAAAAACTAACACAACAGAATAAAAAAAAAAATACAGAAATGCTGAGTTAAAGATAGAAGAAAAAAGGAATTCACAAAGAAATATTATGATCCGGTGGAAGAGGTTCAGTTATTATTTAAAATTATTTACAGACAGCTAAATAAAAATGTATTTTAAAATGTCTGTGGTTAGAAAGGAAATTGTTTTTTTTTTTAATGTAAAACTCAGAGTGTTTTTTATTTAAAGTTTTTGCACATTAAATCACTTTTGAATTGAAATATATATTTTTATGTTTTGTAATTATATTTATAAAATGTATTCTGTATTATTTTTTAATTTATTTCCTTTTTTCACAATTAAATTTTCTAGTAGTAATTTTTTCTGTACACTTTTGTAGTTTACACAAATTTTATATATTTTTGGTGGCTTTTTTCTGCAATCTTTTTGTGTACCTTGTATTTTTATTTGAAAAATACACATCCGTTTTCAATAACAATACACCAACAAATACGTCTACGACGTTATCCTATCCAACTACAACTGAAAGGAAAATTTTTCACTTCACAAATACTCTCAATAACCAGTCACATCCATGCATCCAGCAGGCATCCATCTAACGTAACATTTCAAATTAAAAGCTTTTCTGATTCGTATTTTCCAACATCTTGAACAATTTGAGCAACGAAAGCAACAGCAGCTTTTTGGCGTAAATGTGTTCAGTGTCCCAAAACAAGGATGCTGTATACTTTTTTCTTTTGGTTATTTATTACAACAATCGGATTCTGCGCAGTTTTTCTTTGGGTAAAAACTTTTTGTGGATTTTAAATTTGCTAAAACGAAACGAGTAGGCTATACTTTAAATTTCTCCTGCCTCTAAATAAGTTCCTTATCAAACAGGGGAATTTTTACGCAGAAGGTTTTTGCTCTCCGTGTTTTTCTTTTCAAGTCAGCATGTTGTTGTTTTGTTTTTGCTGCATTTTCTATGTTGTTAAGTAAATGTAGGACAATAATATTTCTTTGTATTTCAGCATTCTTGTCATTGTTTTTTTTGCGTTTGTTTTCTATACATTATAGTCTATTTACTATAAGGATTCCTTTACTATGACAAGTATGTATGTAAGTATACAGGATGTTTTTGTTTATGTTTAGGTTTTGTTTATACTTTAGCTTGATGGTTTTGCTCTCTCTCTCCCTTGTAATTGTTGTCATTTGGTAGTATTTTTAAATTAGTTTTAGCAGCATAAACCGCTTTGAGTTGTTATAATGCAATGTAATGTCGTCGTATGTCTTTTGTAAATACTTATTGTAAGTAATAAAAATGGATTTTAGTATAAAAAGCAACTACAGGAAAATAATTGCTACCTTGCTAGTTAAGTATGAGAGTTATTTTTATTTAAATTCAAATTTTAATTTAATAAATTTGTGGTTAAATATATGGAGGAACTTTGACGTATTTTTTAATTTCCTTATTGACTTAGGGCTTTCAGTTAGCTTGTTGCCTCTAGCAGCTGATGTCGTAATTAAAAGGAATCTTTGCCTTACTGCGATACTTTTATATTGTTTTTATTTGTTTGTTCCTTTTCTTTAAGAGGAAAATATATATTAATGGTTCATTTCCATCCCTTGTTTAGTAATACATACATATATATGTATGTAGAAGTTTTAAACTAAAAGTTGTTTTACTGAATTTTACCTTGAAGTTTGTGTAAGTGTTAAGATCATTTAAGGTCTTTTCTGTAGCAGACCTTTTATGAAAGAATACATATGGACCGACCAGAAGTTATTACTGTATTTTTTAATATCTTGCAATATATTTAAGAATTTCATGTGTCTAACTTCATGTTCCTGAAGGACATTTATATGTAGGTTAGACAATATCGTGGATGAATATAAATTAAATTTCTTTTAATTTTTTGTTTTCATGTTTTCACAATAATATCCCTACATATATCTTACATTATCTCACTGCCAGCACAGAAGGAAGATGACACCTGTAGCAAAATAAACTAAAACAAAGCTGTGTCACAAGATTAAAAAAAAAACAAAAAACCAACAACCACACACACACCCATTTTTAAAATTTATTCATTGGCATCTCTTTAAACAGACGTAAACAAAAAGTTACAGAAATCAAAGTGTGTAGAAAACAACACCTGAAAACCTGCATTTAAAATTCATCCTTACCACAGCCATTTCTACCATGACATCTTGTCATCTTGCCAAATTTTATCAATTTACATTTGTCTACCGTGAAAAAGTTTCTTAAATAAGTTGAAATATTTCTCTATATTCTGCCCTCTCTAATAAATCTGATGTACACTGTCAATTATTGTCTTAAATTAACGATTCTATCATCACTCAATATAAAATTCGGCAGCACTACAGAAGCTTTTGTGCAAAGATTTATTTTTAATTTGGAAGTCTGATGTATTCCATTTATGCGAGTACTGTGCAATACAAACCAAAATAAAGAAAAAAAAAACTCTCCGGGTTAAATGATTGTAAAATAGTAAAGGGGGGACCATGCACCTCATTGCATTCCTACATATTTAAACTAGAGTTTTTTAACTTAAATTTGTTATTATATACAATAGTCTCAATACCAATTACACTCAATATTTTCATTTTTTTTAATAATTCATTAATCATATCGAAGCTATTACATATTTATTTATTGGCTAATATGCCCCAGGTGCAATTACCAAACAAAATCGATGTTTATTGATTGGTAAATGTTCATATCAATATTATTACAATTTATTTTCTTTCGTAATGCACTCTTTGAAATTCATGATTTCATCTACATAGTTATCATGTAAAGAAACTTCTTTCTGCCTAACAATAATTTTGAATTTGAAAAGATTTCTAGGGTTCTTGCTGCTACTAATGGAGACAGATTTATCATTGTGATTTAAAAGCAGTGGTCTTACTGTTTTATATACCTATATTTTATTTTTTGTATTAAACAAATATTTGTTTTATGTTGTAAATCCATTCAAAGAAACATTTCTTTAATTATTATAAAAAAAAACCAATTCTGAAATTCTCAAAATCTATATTTGAAATGAGTCTTATTTTTTACAAAATCTTTTACTCTGAAATTATTATGAATAGAACTATATACATACATACTTTAATGCATATTCCGAAATAATAGCCTTTACAAATAACGAACATTTTAATGTGAACACAATGAATTGGATGCAAAGTGTAAATTTTTGAACTAAAATACAAGCAAATATGTTTAAAATTTTAAAAGACAGATTTGATTAAAAGTGAAAATCCTTTATATGACATACACACAAATTATTTTTAAACTTCTGAATCCTTCTCAATTTTCTACTGATAGTCGAAATTCAGCTCCGAGTGTAGAAAGAACTCGCGCGTCTATGTCATTAATGCTTAAGGGTAATCAGGTTGTCCTTTTTGTCTTTGAGAGATTTGCGACTTACTCTTGAATTGATTAATGCTTGGCGTTGTCTAACTGTAACGCGTTACGGTTTTTCGAAGTTGTGCATTGGTCTCGTGCTATAAATTTTTTAATACAAGATTTAAGCTTTACAGCTTCCTATATGAAGGTATAGGTCGACATGGGACTTATTTAAATAGAAGTGAAAAAACCTGGCAAATTATAGAATTAATTCTCCGCCAACTTTGTTTTAAATAAAAAAAAATTACTGAAATTTTTCAAGGAATTGTTCAAGACTTTCTATGTACCTCTTCCAACCTACACCATTCTAAAAGTGTTAATGAATGCGGCGAATTTGCTCTCAATTTATAAAGAAACCTACATATTCACCACTAACAACTCTCATTAAGCACTCATTTGGCAACCCAACCTTACCAAACAAACATAATTCTGCTCTATTGACTATGCGACGTTTACGTTTGTTCTTTCTTTCTTTTTCTCAACTTGTTTTGCTTGCCAAATTCGCAATCACGTAAAATACACAGAAATACATACTGCGTGCATAAACAACATAAAAATCACAGTATATTTTTGGGAAGCTTATTTTGTGTTGAGAATCGTGAGGCGCAATATAATTTGTGGTATGTAGTATTTGGGGCTAGCATATGTATGCATGTATAGAGTAAATATGTGTGTATGTAGTGGTTAATAACAAAAAATAACAACAATGTCTGTGTTGCTGTAATTATGTAGAGGGGGGTTATAATCCCTTGCGACGTAAATAAAATTGACAATATGTGAAGTCTACTTTGCAAGGATATTTTCAGAAAAAAAAAAAACAATTTGTATAGAAATAATATAATGCTTTAGTAATAACAGCAACAATCTGTAAGGAAGTTAGAATGGTTATAATTTAAAGCAAAATAAGCTGTTGCGTTGTAGTTTGCACATATATATTCAATACGGGTAAAAGTTATTTCAATGGCCCATAATCATAGTCATAGAAAAAGCATACTTTAAGCAAAAGCATGCTTTTGTTTTAAATTCAGAACAAAATTTATATGTTTTTGTTGTTTAAAAGTCTACTTTTACTTAAAGTATGCTTTTTCTATGACTATGATTATGGGCCAATATCTTTACATTGAAGAGCAGAATTTGTATAATAGCTGCCTACGTTACCTACTGTTTGAAGTAATAATTGAAAATTGACCTACATTTCAATAATTTAAAATATGTTCATAAGCCTTCAGATAAGTACTTATAGAAATTTTAAAATCTTTATAATACTTTTTAAAGGTGCTATCAGACGGGATGTATTTTACATATGTACTGTCAAATTTTCCATCTGTAAAAGTTGTACACATCGTGTGATACATATGAAACTTTGCATGTGTAAAATACATGTGGAAATACATATGTAATTTTTTTCGATTAAAACACGCTCTATTTTCCTGTGACAAACATAAACAAAACAGCTGGTTTGTTTTGAAACAAAATTGTTTGAAAGAATATATTGGAAAGAAAAATTAAAGAAAATGGATTTTTCGATTTTTAATAACTTAAATTATGTTTATTATATTTATTGCAGTTAGATTGGCCAAAAGAAGCAATTCTTGAAATTTATAAACGTTAAAAAGGCAGCTTTTGTTTACATTTATAGGTTATGTCATACGGAAAAACATAAGCAGTTGTGATAGCAAAAATTATGAATCGTATGTAAAATGCAAATTTTGACATACATACGGAATTACATATGGGTAAGAAAAGTGACAGTACATATGTAAAATACATCCCGTCTGATAGCACCTTAAGACATATTAATAAAGTGTATGCGACACAGCAGCAAATACAACACTCCAAAACCGCAGGCATTTTGTTTTCGTTAAAATGTATATGAAATGTCAAAATCAAGGCGAATTGAAATAAAAACAAAATTTATACGAGTTGTTTCGTTGATTTTCACAGTTTTCTTTTCTAACCAAAACAATACACGATTTATTTAATTTTATTAATTTCACTTTTTCTAAAGACTTTTAAATAATTTTATTTTCACTTCGTTTTTTTAATTTTCAATAACAATGGAAACAAAACAGAATTTTATATTGACATTATTTCATTAATAATCAGTTAATCTGCTGCATACACCTTAGTAATTAGCCGTGAAACATTCATATATTATAAAATTAAATAAATAAATTTATTTTAAAAACATATTAAACTAAATTTTTTTTTTTTTTTTGAAATGTCCAATATTTTTAGGATTCGTTACTATTTATTTTTGCATTTGTGCTCGGCTTTTGTTTCTATTTTGCCGCTTAACTTATTGATTTACACTAATATCCCTACATAAATTACAAATCACTATCGAGCACTAGAAGAGTATGACTCCAATAGCAAAATAAACTGCAGAAAAGTATTTGCTTCTTAAATCTGACAAAGATATCAAAAGATTGAAAAACAAAAACCCAACAACCACATACACACCCATTTATAATATTTAGCCATTGACATTTCTAACTCTATAATCACTTCAACCAGACGGCAACGTCAACAACAGAGTTAAAGGAATCCAAATGTTTAGAAAACAACACCTGAAAACTTGCATTTCAAAATCCTCTTTACTACAGCCACTTCTACTGCGACTGCAATGTGCTGCTACAATTTGAACATTTGAACATAACGAATAGTCAGAGTAAAACGACTTTATAAAAATCTGAATCTTGTACATATAATTCTAATTTCGTTTTCGAAATTTAATGTATTTCAATACGCAAAATTATTCATCATTGATGGAAAATTAATTTTGGTTCGGTATCAACATAAAATTTAAATAGAACTTTTTCATTCTCATATTGGAAATACATACTGTGAAATTTTCTATAGAAAATATTGTTATACACAAGATTTTCTATAGAAAATACTCTAGATTTTATATAGAAAATACTCTAGATTTTCTATAGAAAATATTGTTATACACAAGATTTTCTTAAGAATACTTTCTATAGAAAATATTGTTATACACAAGATTTTCTATAGAAAATACAGTTATACACAAGATTTTCTTTAGAAAATACTGTTCTACCTCAGACTTTCAGTAGAAAATATTGCGAAGAACAGTTCTACACAAGATTTTCTATAGAAAATAGAGTTATACACAAAATTTTCTTAAGAATACTTTCTATAGAAAATATTGTTATACACAAGATTTTCTTAGGAATACTTTCTATAGAAAATATTGTTATACACAATATTTTCTATAGAAAATACAGTTATATACAAGATTTTCTTTAGAAAATACTGTTCTACCTCAGACTTTCAGTAGAAAATATTGCGAAGAACAGTTCTACACAAGATTTTCTATAGAAAATACAGTTATACACAAAATTTTCTATAGAAAATACTGTTCTACCTCAGACTTTCAGTAGAAAATATTGCGAAGAACAGTTCTACACAAGATTTTCTATAGAAAATACAGTTATACACAAAATTTTCTTTAGAAAATACTGTTCTACCTCAGACTTTCAGTAGAAAATATTGCGAAGAACAGTTTTACACAAGATTTTCTATATAAAATACTGTTATACACAAGATTTTCTTAAGAATACTTTCTATAGAAAATATTGTTATATACAAGATTTTCTATAAAAAATACTGTTATACACAATATCCAAAATTTAGTTTTTTCTTTAAAAATATTTCAAAAATACATTCATTACGTAATGTAAACAATCGAGTAATTTTTACACTTCATCAGTAGAACCACTATACTGTATGCGATGATGTAGGGTGAATAAATTAAGCAAAAGTTTCATAGAGTTTTATATAGTTTTTGTTCATTAAATATTAAGGAATACAAACGACACATGATTAAATCACAGATACGAAGAAACACAACAAAACGTAAAGATTAGGGCAAAAAAAGTCACTGCAAAATACAAAGAAAATTAAATGAAAAACACACTCCTTGCAACACACCGAACTCAAAGTGGGAGCGAACAAACACACCCATAGATAGAACGTTAAATACTGCCATAGCAAAGATAAGGCAACAGCAATAAGAATGACAACTAATACTATAAACATGTGTGTTAAATCTTTTAACACTAGATTGTGCCGAGATTTCGTTTCCCATTATGCCGTCGTTCATATAACTATGTTTGTTTGCCAACATACAACACAAAAGTAGTGTAGTAGTGCAACAACACCAGTGGCACTAGAAACTGCTGCAACAGCAGCAGGAACAACTACGTATTATACATGTATGTATGTTGCAAAGAGATATTTTTCCCAATTGGTGCATGTGTAAGTGTGTTTATTTTTTCTCACACCCAAAATGAAAAGAAACTTTTGTTTTTAAAAACACAAAACAAAAAAAAATAAGAATAAATACAAACATTTAACAAAATGTACAAAAACTTTGCCGTTCATTGACATAATAATCCGTATAAATAAGTATAAATAATAAAACGAATGCAAATGTTGGCACACTTGGCATTCCTCGTAGGTTTAATAAATAAAAATGATATTTCATTTCCGTTCCAGTGATAGTAATATGAAAAACTCAAAAGGTTAAACGAAATCACATTTGTTGGCGTGGTTTTTCCTCTTATAATAAAATAAAATTATAATAAAATTTGACAGGTTTTAATTTGCAACTATTAATAAAGTCAATTTAGGGACTTGCAATTTTTGGTTCATATAAAAAGTGTACAAAATGTTTGATTTTATTAAATGATTTAATAAAAGAGTCAAAATTTAAAAACTACCCTTAATTTAGAAAAAAAAAAACTAATTTGCATTTCATAATATTGCCCCCTGCAGCCGCAAAACGTGAAATTAATATTTAAATACACAATTAATTTACGACTGATTATCACGAATATTTAGAGATTGGTTGAGGAAAAAATTAAATTTCTTTACATTGAGTTTTGCTATCGAAAAGCTAACTATGACAGCTTTCCACCAACAAATAATTGTTATTTCTATAAAATATTAAACAAAATTATAACTACTTGCTAAGAAACAGTAACGTAAAAGAGTGTTTCAGTAAAGGGAACTGACACAGACGTAGTCTCAAGATCAGAATTTTAACTGATAGAAAATGTATAATAACAACTTGAAAATGAATAGATCCCTTATTTTTAAATCATTCTGTTGTAGTAATATTTGAAGTTATACAACTTTTAAATCTAAGTTTAATTCCATAAAATTTGCTACTTCAACCGGGATGAGTCTTTAAACCCATTCACACAAAGTAAAGTAGAAACGGTTGAAAATTGTTGGAAATCACAATATGTTGGGCAGATGTTAGTTACGGCAGGGTTTATGCAAAACCAGATGGTAGTAAATTGACTACTTCATTCTATTCTCAGTGAAGCCAGAAATTATTTTGTGCTTTGAATAGTACTTTCTCAGCCACCTGTGATCGGGACATTGAAGTTGTATCTTTGATTTACTTTCAAAACTGTTCTCTTTCGTAGGTCCTTTCCAACATGTCCCGGGAAGCCTCAAAATACGTGATGTCAAAGTTTGGATGAATTATCCTATGACACTCCAGAAATAACTTTTGACTATCTCCTAATCGATAGAACTCTATTAGAAGGGGTTTAGAGGTGCATTTAAGGCCCCTAATGCTGATTTTTGACCGCTTTGAATATTTCTCTACTCAACATAATTTAAAAGCGACAAGGTTTCTTATTCCAGCTACTTGAGTACTTTTTTCTATTTCACAGTTTTTGGATGAGAAGTATGCTGAAAAGTTTTTCTATAATCTTTATCATAGTACCAAAAATACCTTTAAAGCTGGAGATTCACAACTTGCTTTTTAGCGTTAACGCGTTTATAGTTTTCTAAACGTTTTTAGCGTCAAGTATTTCAAGTTACATGTGAAGATTTTTCGCGGCAATGTACTTTCGGAGGTGATGTCGTAACCTCAGCTTATTGTTTTTTTCTATGAAGTTTTTTATCGGTTTGTTTGTCAATTTCATATAAAAAATGTTTTTTCAGCTGTAATTTTGTTAAGTGACATCACCTTTAAAATAAATTTGCTTTTCATTTGTCGATATCAGCTGTTCGACGTTTGTGACGCTTTCAAAAGTAGAAAGTAAACGAACTTTTCGCTTTTCAAGCGTCAACGCTTCCCACGCTTTTAAGTGTGTAACTTTTGACAGTTGTTTAGAACGCGAGAAACGCGTAAACGCTTGGTGTGGACTTTCAGCTTAACAGTGTAATGACAAAAAATATGTGTGTAACTGTGGTTTTTGTTTTTTGTAATCCTTATTATTCCTTTTGTAGGTAATATCATATTGTAAGTAATAAAAGATTTTTCTTTAGACTAATGAAATTCTACAGGAACCTATACCATGTCCTAGAATTTATTCAGTTAAAAATTAATCATTACACAGTTTAAGTAAAATCATTCTATGGTAACTTTGTTAATAGTCAAAAATTACCTATTTTGGGTTCATAGAATACAGCTGTTATTGTCTCGAGGAAACCTCTAACGATACGAGGTCGAAGTGTAAATGTTTTCTGTGACAATATTCTAGAAAGGAGCGAATTTTGAGCTTAAGGTATCACTACCATATCATACCATACATCTACGAAAAGAAACTAGTCACACACTTTAATTACTCTCCCGTTTCGGTGGTCAGAATTGTATGCCAGAATTAATAGCGGGATTTAATACTATTGAACTTCTTTTAATAGGCCAAAATATTGGCAAATTTTAGTCCACCCTGTATGTATATTTTATTGAAATATCTGTAATCCGGATAACATTGTCTGTCTGTTTAAGATGTAAAAGGTAGATTAGTGAGCCACGTCTTGCCAAATGAATTAACTACCAGTTCCAAGATGTCAAAATAAAAGTTAGTCCAAAAAAATTTATATAAAAACCGTTACTAACTTTTCATTCAATATCATGGAACTGATATTAAATGTTTCAACTTTGTAAATCTATAGTTTATAGCTTTCTAAATTATTTACTACTCTAATTTATTAAACTCTATAAGTCACAAAAGTGTTAAATATCTTTTGTTCCAATCGCGTTATTAAAAATTTAATACTCGCAAGAGGAAAAATTCTCATTTAAAAATATTTTTAGTCTGAAAATTATACGTTTTTAAGGCACCTTTTGATTTATTTTCAAAGCAGTTACCTTTAAGGCGATTCATTTAAATCTTCCTTAGCAATAATATTTCATATTTAATGAGTTTTAAATCATTCCCAGATCAGTGATATAACGAATGTATAACGTTAAAAAAAATAACTATTTGTATGAACTATTTCTTCATATTATTTATACCATTTAAATGTACGAGTGCAAATTAGTGCGCCTGGTATTCATAATAAATAGAGTGCAAATGTGCAAGTTTATTTAACAAAGTGCTTTTTTGTATTTTTCATTTAAAGTGTAAAGAAAAACTAAAAAAATATTGTGTTGAATTTAAAAACAAACATAAATCATGCACCACATCATAAGCAATAAGTGAAACTGAAACAAACGAAAAAAAAACACCAAGGCAACAGCAGCGTAATTTTCTAATACAAATTGAGTAGAAAAAAATATATTGCTAAAAACGTTAATAATTCTATGAAAACTATTTTGCATAAAGCACAACATACTAAGAATTTAATTTAAGTTATTGTATTTATGTAATTGCAAAAGTTTGTTCTAAATAAAAAATGCAGTCTAAGGCTTGCAAAATTAAAATTTATTAAATAGTTCCAATTTTGTTAAGATATTGAAATAATATTGAAATTAATATAAAATGTATTTTAATTTGAAAATTTGTTTGGTTTTTCTGTGTGCCAACCAACCTTCGGAATGGTGGTGTAGAAATCTGTTCCAGTTGTGTGCTGGATTGGTTTCTTTGTTGGTTACTTGAATGTCAATAAATATGTGGTTTTCAATTTTTGGTTTCGCGCGATTTCACAAATAACAAGTGTTTTTTTCATATTTTTTTGGTTTGAACACAAATAAAACATGAGATTTGTTCCCAAAAAAAAAAAAAAAAACAAATATAAAGAAAGAAACATTAAAAGTAATAAATATTAAATATCGTATGGTATTTTGTAGATTCTGTATAGAATTTGACAGTAATAAACGAAATATTGTGTAAATATTAGTACCCAATAGCAGAACAGTTAGTAAAACACAGCAATAAATTTTGTATTTCAAAATTTTAAGAAATTATTAAACAGAGAAATTATAAAACACTTTTTGTTTGTGCCTTAAATAAACATAAACTTTTCCTTAACAATTTAAATATGGTTTTTTAAATTTTCAACAAGCACAACATGGGGAAGTTTGAAATAAAACTTAAACAATTACCTACATTTAAAACAAAACATAAATTAGATTTATATTTCTTAAAAATTTCAAAATTAGGATTGACAGGGAAACATTTACTAGTTTTTGTTTTTGTTTTGTACAATTGGAAAACTACGGAAAGGTGTGAAATATAAATTTGAAATGTCATTACTTACTTGGCATTTTTAGGCCGTTTTGCATCGATTGGAAAGTCATCATCGAAATCCAAATTGAAATCTTCTCCCAGATCTCGAGGCACCAGTGGTGTTCTTTGATGGGCTGGACTTGTATGATACCCATCGGCATGTAGCTGTTTTTTTTATAAATCATGTTTACAAATCATTCATTTTGTTGTGTAGGGATTGTTATGTTTAAATAAACAATTTAATTTATTTACATATGTTGTTTTGAGTAACAAATGTTAGTGAGTATTTGTTTACAATGTCATGATTTGTTGTTTGCCATAAATATAAAGTGGAGTATGAAAGTGGGAAGAAATGTATGGAAAGATAGATTATGGATAAATGTTAATAAATTATTGCGGTTGAATTTTTACGAAAAATTGTTTTCTAAAATAAATCACTCAACATTCAACAAACGGCTAGGAAATATTTATTTGTAAAAAAAAGCAAACTTTAAGTTACCATATAAAATTGAAATTGTGTAAAACGTGCAGTAGCCCAGCAAAAACTTTGCTTACATTCTTAATTTTAATGGCTTACAGAATTCATTATTTCGTAGCTTTATTCGCCACTTTTTGTATTACTAATTATATATTAAAGAATTACTTTATATATATCTATGGTGAATTTCACGTCAGCTCTATCAGTCCAGAAGTGCCGGAGTTAGAGGGGGTCAAAGTTGGAAATTTTGGTCATACAGGGTTTTTTTAAAATGAGTGTAACTTTTCATCTATTGGTCCTAGCAAAAATTGTCCAAAGGACTTTAGATAGCTATTTCTTCGGTCATTTCAAAAATATTTTTTTTTTAATTTAAAAAATATTTTTTTTTTAATTTTTTTTTTCAATTTGGGCTCTTTTTTTTAAAGAAAACTTATACAATTTACTTTAAGGCCTTTATAATCGCTTAATGGAATGCGAGTGGGATATCTATCAAAAAAAATTGTTTTTTAACTCAAGAATAGGATTTTTCAATATTTGGCACCTCTAACTCCGGCACTTCTGGACTGATAGAGCTAAAAATTTGTGTCTGGCCTACTATCCAATAGTACTAACCTTGGTGCAAATTTCATCCAAATCGGAAGACATCGATTTTTAAAATTGGATCACTTGACGTGAAATTCACCATATTATAAAAAGTTCATAATTCTACAATCCAAAAAATGTACTTGAAATAAATAGATTGAAAGAAGTTAGTCCGCTTTCACACGTTTCAATTCTGGCTCTTCAAGGCAAGTAATATTAGGTGAGAAGGGAAAAGAAAATAAAAGGTATACTGATGGTACTAATCAAATTTCTTATTTCCTTTTTGTGTTTTTCTTTTATTTTTTCCGTCTTATTCTGGGCATGAGAAAGGAAAAACTTGATGGTAAAAAGTACGACAATTGAATTTACGCGTGTGAACGAAATGGCTGGTTCAAAAAATAATTTAACAAAAACTGGTCAGCAAAAACTGAAACGTCTGAAACAGCCCTTATTATATTATTAAAAATCTGAATTAATATCATTTTGCAATAAGTTTTCTGCATATTTATTAAGTTCGTTTATTTATTTCATAATATTTTGTTTGAATCAGTCTACAACTACATATTTTATAAAACTTTTAAGTATAAAAATAAGTTATTAATTTTTTGGTTAAAAGTGGAAAAATTATAACGAATTACTTTTGGAATATTGCGAACAAAAATAAGTACTTTTTCTAGTAGATTTGTAATAGTCTGGTCGACAATTTCATATTATGTACTTCTTAACTTAATTTGTAAGTGAAGGTTTTGCTGGGTAGCATTAAATAAAGTACTAGTTATGCATGTTTTTTATAAAATCCTTTGGGGACTAGTAATAAAAATGTTTGAATCATGTTTGCAAAGTATTAAAAGGACTTCAAATGTAAGATTGCTTAACACTTCAACAAGTGTCACAAAACAAACATTGTCAGTTCCTGTCATGGTCTTAAATAATCTGCCATAAAATTTCACATGCTTGGAGAGGAAGTGTTTTCGAGTTTAAATTTTGAATTAGGATCTCAAAAGCAACCAGGAACGGTGCCAGAATTCTCCAAAATGAGACACCTCGGGTATGTGACAAACTGAAAACGATCCAATTTCTTCGTTTCAAAGGTTCTATTAATATGAAATCTACTAGTCGACTGCTAAAAAATATAATCTCTTACAGTTTACGAGTTATTTGAATAAAAAAATTAAAATTTAATTTCAAATATTTCCCGATTTGCTCTAAATATTTTTTTTGTGAAATACTAACACCTTTATAAGCCTGGTAAAAAAAAATAATTGTCTAAAACTTATAGCAGAGTCATAGTGAGTGAATTGTGGTTTTTTAAATTTTGTTTTCCTTTATGTACCACTTTTGGTAAAATGTTAAATTTCTCCATTTTGAAAATTATATATCTCCGATCTGATATTAATTCTGACTATAAGCTATATAGTTCTGATATCTCTAAAGTGATGGCTATCCACCCTATATAGCACAGATCGTGCACAATTTCTAGTTTTGGTAGTTTTTTGAACATTTTCATGTACCACTTTTGGCAAAATGTTAAATTTCTCCATTTTAAAAATTATATATCTCCGATCTGATATTAATTCTGACTATAAGCTATATAGTTCTGATATCTCTAAAGTGATGGCTATCCACCCTATATAGCACAGATCGTGCACAATTTCTAGTTTTTGTACTTTTTTGAACATTTTCATGTACCACTTTTGGTAAAATGTTAAATTTCTCCATTTTGAAAATTATATATCTCCGATCTGATATTAATTCTGACTATAAGCTATATAGTTCTGATATCTCTAAAGTGATGGCTATCCACCCTATATAGCACAGATCGTGCACAATTTCTAGTTTTGGTAGTTTTTTGAACATTTTCATGTACCACTTTTGGCAAAATGTTAAATTTCTCCATTTTAAAAATTATATATCTCCGATCTGATATTAATTCTGACTATAAGCTATATAGTTCTGATATCTCTAAAGTGATGGCTATCCACCCTATATAGCACAGATCGTGCACAATTTCTAGTTTTGGTAGTTTTTTGAACATTTTCATGTACCACTTTTGGTAAAATGTTAAATTTCTCCATTTTAAAAATTATATATCTCCGATCTGATATTAATTCTGACTATAAGCTATATAGTTCTGATATCTCTAAAGTGATGGCTATCCACCCTATATAGCACAGATCGTGCACAATTTCTAGTTTTGGTAGTTTTTTGAACATTTTCATGTACCACTTTTGGTAAAATGTTAAATTTCTCCATTTTGAAAATTATATATCTCCGATCTGATATTAATTCTGACTATAAGCTATATAGTTCTGATATCTCTAAAGTGATGGCTATCCACCCTATATAGCACAGATCGTTCACAATTTCTAGTTTTTGTACTTTTTTGAACATTTTCATGTACCACTTTTGGTAAAATGTTAAATTTCTCCATTTTGAAAATTATATATCTCCGATCTGATATTAATTCTGACTATAAGCTATATAGTTCTGATATCTCTAAAGTGATGGCTATCCACCCTATATAGCACAGATCGTGCACAATTTCTAGTTTTTGTACTTTTTTGAACATTTTCATGTACCACTTTTGGCAAAATGTTAAATTTCTCCATTTTGAAAATTATATATCTCCGATCTGATATGAATTCTGACTATAAGCTATATAGTTCTGATATCTCTAAAGTGATGGCTATCCACCCTATATAGCACAGATCGTGCACAATTTCTAGTTTTTGTACTTTTTTGAACATTTTCATGTACCACTTTTGGCAAAATGTTAAATTTCTCCATTTTGAAAATTATATATCTCCGATCTGATATGAATTCTGACTATAAGCTATATAGTTCTGATATCTCTAAAGTGATGGCTATCCACCCTATATAGCACAGATCGTGCACAATTTCTAGTTTTGGTAGTTTTTTGAACATTTTTATGTACCACTTTTTTACTAAGACAATTCTGCTGTACAAGCAGATACACTTCATAAAAAAATTTAATTTTTATTTAATATCTACAAAGTGTATTAATTTCTATATATTTTCTGAATAATCGATACTGACGTTTTTTGTTAGTTTTTAATAATAAAATAAAAACTGAGAGGAAAAAATGCAGCTCTGTTAACTTAACAGTCGATGAGTAGTAAGTATGTTAATTTATACATTAACATAGGTAATGTTAAAAACGGAGCTAACTGACGGAGCTAACTTCACACACATATTAAACATCTGACAGATGACCTTCATTTGACAGTTACATTTCAGTAAACAAATCTGAACACACCTCAATACATCATAAGCATTCATTTGTGTTTACAAATAAAAAAAAATAAACTATGCACAGTGGGAAAATGTATAAAATATTGTCATTGTTTTTGAATACCCATTCAAATTCCTATGCTAAAGAAGGTATTTGCAAGTCAAAAGCTTTAAAGTACTTCTGCTACAACATATGCCTAAATAATGTACAAAATATTTATGTCTAGAAGACACTCTGCCATGCAACAATAAACATATTAAATTGTTGCATAACATTAATCGCTCGATTAATTTTTATCTATTTATATCACATTAGAATAAAAAACATTCATATTTACGCCTCTCAACATGTCTGTAATTGAATACCTGGCTGAAATAGTATTTGAATAGATGAAATTTAAATAAAAACAAATCATGCAAATGAATTAAACTATTTGTAAATCAAGTGTAATTTTAGCTGTGTTCAAGTATTATTTATGTTGCAGTATTATTTATTTGAAATTTTGAATATTTGAAAGTGTGGTTTAAATTTAATACGTTTCTGTTTCAATTCCAATTTTATGTTTGTTTTTTTTTTTGTGAATGTTTCTTGTATTAGCAAATCAACCAAGGAAATAGAATATGATATTTCGAAAATTTAATTTTAAAAATGAAATGATGTTTTTTTAATTTTGTTTTTAAATATACAATAAATAGTTATGATACATATATTTATAAATTTTGTTGATGAATGATGAGTTTTTGAGCAACTAAATGATAAACGAATTAATTTTTTAAATATTATTTGTAAAGAAAGTAATAGTAATAAAAAAGTAAAGGGCCAACATTACTCGTGCAAGGATAATTTTCATAACGAGGAAGTAGAAAAATAACAGCAGCAAACAATAAACTGTAAACTGTTTTGTAAAAAAAATAAACAAACAAAATGTTTTATTGTTTTATTAAAAGAAGTGTAACAGCACAATATTTAAGTTAAAATTTTAATTGAAAATTTTAAGTAAATTCATTTAATACACTGGGAATAGTTATGTTCATTTTTGGTTCAAATCCTTGTAACGAGTAATCTGTTGTTAAGCCCCTACCTTGACTATAGTGCCGACCTGTTGTAATTCAGCCGATTGACGATTGTCTAATAGATTTGCACGCTCCATTTGTTCCAAAGGTAATGATTCACGATTCTGGTCGTTTAATAAACGTTCTCTCATCTCATGTATATAGGGACAACGCTGCATACCTTTAGGCTTTTGCAATTTTTTGGACTTTGGGCTTTTGTTGTGGGAAAGGGATAAAGGTTTTAACTACTTTTCTGTGGTTTCTTACAATTTGTTTGATTTTTATAAAGTTGTAAAAAAATGTATAGAAAATCTAAATATTTTAAAAGTTATAAATATTTAGGTAGTATCAAAATTTGTGTAAAAAATAGTTTGTTTCTTTTTTTTTTATTTTTGTTGGCGAAAAAATCAGTCAATATTGTGGAAATTCCATTAGTTGTTGTTGGTGTTTGGTTGGGTGGTGGTTAATGATGACAATGAGACAATAGGTCAATCTAGAAGAAAGAAAGAAGAAAATAGTAAATTAAGTAAGAGAAGAGAAGAGAAAATTAAAGTAATTTAACAGGAAATAAAAGCAATTTAATATTAAGGAACTATAACATTTTAGGTACACAACGTTCAAAACCAGAGATATAATTGAAAATATTCATAATAATGTGAAAAAGAAACTAATCTTAATCTGTGATCACTTATATTTCATAATAAAAATCGATTTTTAGTATAAAATTTCCAAAACATTTTAAACACTTACAGTCGGGTTCACAAATGAGTAGATTTAATTTGTGCGCTTGGTACTGCATAAAAATTTAACTAATAAAGAAAATTAAAAAATGTTTTTTTTTTTGTTATTTATTTAAGGTATAATTCTATAAATAAAAATTAAAAGCATCAACTTTTAAGAAAAAAGAAAGATGAATTTGCAAAATACATAGATATTCCTTTTTCCTCACTATTCCTTCGGTTCTTTGCAGCGGTCTAGGTGCTACCATGTAAAGCAACCCTTTACCATAACGTTCCTCCCACCGTCTTTGAATTATTTCTGTTCAGCGCCAAAAATATTATTTACCTTTGAATTGAAAACGATTAAATTTAAATTTATCTGACAAGATTACACGATTCCTGTCATCTACTAGCCAATTTCTTCTGTTCTCTGGTTAACATTAACCGTGTTTTAACATTTTTTATCGACAATGTAGGTTTTGATTTGGTGTTAAACACTTGTTTCTTATCATTTGTTCATAATCATAAAACATGCATCCACATTCGTTAAAGGCCTTTTGCGATCGCTGATTTATGGTTTAGGAACTGATTAATTTATTTTAAGCTGATAATAGGTTGGATATATTTGTTGTTGAATTCTTTATAAATTTTGGTATAATTCCTTCATTTCGGCATTTGATTAAAAATGTAATTGTAGCCCTGCATTTGATTAACTTTCTTCTTACTGTTTTGAATCTGTTTTTTAACTGCTTATTACCCTCCCATTTTTTGAAATCTTGATAATACATTGTGCTTAGCTTCTCTTTGTAAATAATTTTATTCTATTTTCTTCGGTATTTTTGTATGATTTTGTGATTATACCAAAATTTATAAGGAATTCAACAAAAAATAACTATTTCCAACTTATTTCAAGAGCATTCAAATCATTCAATATAAAAAAATATGTTCTAAATATACAGAACAAAGTTTTGAATTCATCTATCAAACAAAAACACTACATATTGAAAGATAGTGAAGATGAATTACAATATTTAACATACAATTTAAACTAGATTTTAGATAAAAAAAAACATTGGACAATTTTTTAAAATATGAGAACATAATAGATGAAAAATTAATGAAAAAAGAATAACAGGTACATATGAAAAAGTTTAATTGTTGTTTTGTTTTGCAAATGAAAGAATTAGGAATAACATTTAACAAAAATATAAATGTCAACCATAGGAGAAAAACACACAATTTATGTATTTAAATAATGTTATCATTCAAAAAAGTTTTATTCAAAATGCTACTATCTTTCTGTTAAAATTACATATTTATTGGTCAATGTTATTATTGAAAATTTAAAATTGTTTTTTTTTTGTAAAACATATTTTTAAATTTTTGTCAACCCTTTCAAACTTATATCAAAATATTATTTTCACATAGAAAATTTGTCATTTTTTAAATATTAAAACAACTCCTGAATAAGATTTCCAAAGGAAATCGAAATATCGAGTTAATTATATATAAAAATAAAAAATCTTTTATAAAAAAAAATAAAAGAAATGACAAAAAAATTTTAAATTTTCTTTATTAGTTTTAATTGTATGTTTGTGCACAAGGCACAAACATGTTCTCATTTCTGCTCCCTACTGTTCATATATACGTAAATTCTGTATAATTTGGGTAAGTAAGTAAGACGGTAAAACGATCTTATCCCCCAAATAAGTTTTTCTACATAAACTCAATTAAATAGTAATTTAAAATTAATATTTGCTATAAACAAAATAAAAATATTCTCATAATTAAATCTACTCATACGCCGGAGGACGGATTTGTTCTATTAAAGTAATTTAAAGACTATATAAATACACAAATTATTCATATAATATTTGTAATATTTAAAAAGTCTCTCATTAAAATTTCGTTATCACTCTTAGTTCTAATGACGTGATCTTTTGTTTTAAAATTTTTAATTTTTTTTATTATTGTTAATTTTGTTTTGTTTTTGCCAAATGTCTAGTTAAACCAGTTAGTATACAATTTAGTCATAATCATCGTCATGTTTAAACACTAAAGTAATTAATTTCATTTATTATACTCTACGCAATGTTCGGTAAAGTTTAGTTAGACATTCGGTATATAATTTGCATAATAAATCTGGATCATCTCAAGAACCGGGTTAACTGAACTATAATTATGTAATGTCATTCCAAATTTCCAAATTTGATTCCAAAAATTGTAACTCATGTTGTAAAACATGGAAGATGTATTATAAAGCAAGTTATGTACGAGTACTTGATTTCTCTATTGTAATCTGATCAGTGATGATAATCTGATTGTGATTATAATGGATGACCTAAGTTTTCACACAAGACCATTTTTTTTTTTATAATTAACAAACACAAACTGCGAAGCTTTTGTCATATCGGCAGAAAACACCCAGAGTCTTTGGCAGGAATCGAACTTGAAACCCTATCGGGCACACTATCGCCTAGTCTATCGGGGCATCTTCACATTCGACTTAAGACCACCCATTTTATACAATAATTCATATCCTACATTGGATTCGACTTGACTTCAAATATACATTTGAATACAAAAATATAGAAATTTTTACTATAAATATTATATTTATTTTTTATAAAAACATTATAAAGGAATATTTTAGCTAAAACAAAAAAAAACGTAAAACGAGTCAAATTACTACATCTTTATTATACCCTGTATGTACGAGTATAGCTCTGTTGTTAGCAAAATTGTTTTGTTGTTTATAAAATTATACATTAGCATAAATAATTTGCACATAATTTATGAACACAACCACAACAACACAAACAAACAAATTATTTAAATTAACATCCGAAAAGAAACAAACATTTCTTTAGCAGCATTTGATACATCTTCGATTTAAGATGTCAATAAATTTTTTTGTTAGCACATATTCTCATTTACACTAGCAACTTGTTAGCCAGGGAACATAATTGTAACCAATTAAGACGATGTGCCAAATAGTAGAGAAAGAATGTGTTAATTATTTGTATCATTTGTGGGAAGAATAGAAATATTTGTCTTCTTATTTCGATGAATGCGTAGTGACATAATTTGCTTAACTGTAGAGTTGTTGATGTTTTTTATATTATATTTGTGAGATTATGAATGCAAATCACATATAAAGTAGACAGTAATTATCAACATTAATCTATAAAATATAATTCGTTGTAATATTTAGATAAAATCAATCTCGAAAATTGTAAATATGTATATAAAAAATACTGTAAATAAAGCTGATTTAAAAAATGAAAAAAAAAATAATGCAAATCACAAAGATGTATTTAATGAGCAATTTCCTTATTGGTTGAATAGTCTTCATAGCCCCTTTAAGTGAACAGTCTTCAACCCTTTTTCATCATTATGCCATTGTAGGTAAGAGGAGTATTATTTCTCGTTATACCAAAAATCGATTTTAAATATTAAATTTCGAAAATGCGTAAAAACGTTCATATCACTCAATCTTTTATCGCTAATATTTCATAACTGAAATCAATCTTCAAGTCACACATGGCAAATATTTACTCAAAAGAAAAGCGTTACCACTTGCTTAAGCACAAATTTGCTTGTCTTTGTTTACTCTTACAAAAGTTTTGCAAGATCAAACACTATTAAATAAAATAAGACTAAATATTTGTTTTGTCTTGTCATAAATAAACGAAGTTTTTGTCATAAATAATCAAGTTCAAAAATATCTTATCTTTTCGTCACCATCATCAAAATTTGACAATATCTAAAAATGCATACATACAGTATCGGACAAAACCTAAGCTCCCCCTCAGAACATTTTTTTTAAATGATATTTTTTTTAAGAACATAAAGTTATTAACAATTTTTTTATTTATTTATATCTTTATTATTGAAAAACACTAACTTAAGGAATTCAGAATTTAAGAAAAAAAGTTAAAATTCAAAAAGCAATTTAAGTCGGAAATATAAGTGGACAAAACTAAAGCACCCCCAAATATTGTGTTTGAAAATTTTACTACGCTACTGCTACATTACTGCATTAGTTAACGGTAAATTCCAAAAATGCAACAGCTATTAAGCTGCAGTGTTAAGAAGAAGAACTTTCTCGATTTTTTTAAACGTTTATTTAACAAAATATTTTAACTTGCAAGTATTAAAAATACATATGTACATTGAAATTGCAAAATTTAATGTAGGAAAAACAATTGAAAAAACCACTTTAGTATTTAGAGTAAATAAAATGAGAAAAGTTAAGGGGTAAAAGATAAAATTTTAGCTACCATATCGGTCTAGCCACCAGTATTTTTTAATGTTTAAGTTTGGCAACATGTTTTTATCCCTCCAGTAGAGGGTTGTGTCATATCTTTTATTTACATCAGAAATTTGTTTGCAGTTTATTGCCTTGACATTGGCAGGTATAGGTATAAAAATGCTTCCGGTGGCACATACCCGTTTTGTAAAGTTATCTCTATGTATTAATCACTGACATAGTAGGGGGCATAACAAGGTTATTTGACTTGCACTCGACAGTTTTTAAAATATGGTTTCTTGTTAGGTGAATTATGAAATTATCTTTTCTACATGTTTTTGACACTTCATAGAGCCTCCTGTTAGATATGTATTTTTTAAAGTCACTATCAGGTGACCTGAAGAGTGAAGTGCATGCTCTAAGGCATTTCCGTTCGAAAACTCTCGTTTTTTCCATATATGATGGTCCAATATTGTACCAAATTGCTTTTCTTGCCTTTATTATTTGTAAATTTGCTTATTTACAATTTTAATATTAAAGCTTGTTTTTACCTCAAATTCTTTCCAGTGTTTTCTTATATTATGATTGCACTTTCCAACAGGTGGGCGGAATAAAATTGTTAATAACTTTGTTTTCTTAAAAAAATTATCATTTAAAAAAAATGTACTGAGCGGGTGCTTAGGTTTTGGCCGATACTGTGTGTAAGTTAATTCTATAATCACACATTTTTCTTACAATTGTCATTAGAATAAAACATAATACAATCATGCCTTTCAGACTTTTTGCACAAACTGCAAAATTGATTAGAAACAATATGTCACTATTCAAAAAAAAAAAAATTCAAATATGATCATTAATACATCAATATATTTCCACTCAAGCATTAAATGACATCATATTCTCACTTTTAAACTTAAAATACAATTTGAACTTTAGATTTTATTTGATTTTTATCAACTTTTTTACAATATATCTCAAATGTGTTGAAAACTGAATAAATCATTACATCATATAGAAGGAAAATCAACTATTTAGTTAAAAATTTACTAAATAATTTTAAATTTTCAATTTTGTTAAAAGAAATAATTTAAAAGAAATATTGTAACGTAATATTGTTTGTGTTTTAAATTCAAAATGAATAACATGGCGATTAACATATTTTTGCAACAGTAACATACAAAACATATAAAAGTATTAAACTATTTGCAAACAAGGCATAAGAAAACTTTAAAGTATAAAATTGCATACAAATCGGTGTATTAGACCGATTATTATTAAATTTGTCATTTCGTTTGTAACACATCGCAATATTGGTTGTAGAATTAAAAATTATATGTACATATGTATATGTAAATTCTGGGCCCTTATTAGATTATAAGACGATCTGGCAATGTCCATTCGTCTGTTGAAGGCACGATAGAGCTTCGAAAAAAAAAAAACTTAGAAAAATTAAATTTTTCCCAAACATTCTTTGTTTTAGCCAACTGTATTTGGTATTGAAAATGGGCCAAAATCGGTCAAGTAAAATGCGAGTTATAGAACAAAGTTTCACACAACATCGATATTTTTCAAATATTTTAGCTTTTATCTTCAAATATAATGCAGGTAATATCATGAAATTTTGCACACTTTATTTTTATTATACAAGGTCAAGTCCTGTTCAGAATGGTAAGGATCTCATAGCCCCATGCAAATGTCTTCCCGGAATATGGCTTTATGAAACATACATGTCTATGGAAAAGCCATATCCATACAAAATTCTATAATAATAAGTTTCATGCAAAGTGAAATCACAAAACGATATTTTGTTTGCATCGGTCCATATTTTGAACATAGCCCCATACACAGACCATTTCCGAAAATTACTTAAATGCGCATAAATCTCTAAAAATAACCCACATATACATATATACAGTGCTGATATTCAGCCGGTTCGGACCGGTTCGCTCGAACCGATTGTTAAAATTTTAAAAATTTTGCGAACCGGTTGTTGCATATTCACCCTTCTCGTGAATAAAAATTCCATATGAAATTTGTTGGGATGATTATGTTTTTTGTTTTAACGGTTTTATATAATGTGTATTTATCAAGGTGATTAGTCTCGGCAACAAACACAATATTGTTCAGTTGTTCATTGTCCAAACGTACAAACAAATGATTTTATTTTGGTCATACATTGGATTCTTGGATGATGATGTTTTCGATAGCGTTTTCTTCAATCTTTTGAGAAAAAAATAAAGCAATTTTTTTTTTACTTTTATTTTGCAAAATCAAAACTATTTTTTTATTAAACAAACGTTTATATCATTTCCTTCAAGAGGCTTGTGGTCTGTTACTGGGATGCAACTTTAAAATTTTCGCTATTTTTATCAAAATTTGGCAAAAATATAATTTTTTTAAGCGAACCGGTTGTTAATTGTTTCGAATATCACCACTGCATATATAAAAATCGTCGTTCCAAATTTCATGATGATCGTTCCATATTTAATCGTAGTTCCTATTAAAGACCACTTCCCGGAATCACTGAATTGCGCATAAATCTCTTATAAAAATCACTATTAAGTTGATATTAAACACAAATAATTCACATATAAATCATCGTAAAGAATTTCATGATGAATTGCGAGGACTATTTCCCAAAACTCATTAATCTACATAAACATCCCTATCGAACGGAAATTTTGCACAGATCAGCTATAAGTATTGGCCCATAATCATAGTCATAGAAAAAGCATACTTTAAGTAAAAGAAAACTTTTAAACAACAAAATCATATAAATTTTGTTCTGAATTTAAAACAAAAGCATGCTTTTTCTTAAAGTATGCTTTTTCTATGACTATGATTGTGGGCCATTGGCTTTTGTGAAAGTTTATCCATAATTGGCCAAAGCTGCCACTTCCGAGAATAACTACAGAATATATAGAGGAGACAGGTTTGTCTTTTCAAAAAGCCAAAATCAGTTTCTTAGGTCTTTGTGGTACCTAATTTATTGTGTGTTAAAGTAAATCGCTTTATGTTACACGCTGCAAAAATATAAACAAAGAGACAAATACAAATTTTTGATTATAACTGAATATACATTAAATTCTTGTAAATATCTTTATTGAGATGAAATTCAACCAAAATAAACTTAAAATAAATAAAAATTACGTTACTATATTTTATGAAAATCGCCTCATAATAGGTAAATTGATGGAGGGTATATAAGATTCGGCACAGCCGAATATAAACTCTAACTTGTTAATATTCTAAACTTTTTCTTTCTGTTGCTCTATTCTATACAAACATTTTAAACGTGAATGAATATGAACAACAACAAAAAAGTTTAGTTAACGTTCCACCCAGATGAACAGAGACACATTAATGAAAACAAATATTATTTGTTTGTAACTGTATACGAATGCATGCATATAATTATGATACAGTGGGTGATAAAACAATTAAGCATTCTGCATAATATAGAATAACATATTGTTCATCTGTGTCTATGCATATGAACAATTAGAATCCTGCAAATTACATTGACAAACATTGTTGCAAACATTCATCCTCTGCGAATCGCATGTTCGGCATGGCCTACGAAATTTACCTAAGTAAATTGTATCCTCTTTTTAACATTGGTATATCATACTTGAATGAAGAAAAATTATTCCTTTAACAGTTTATCATTGCCTAGCTAAATGACAAATGTGACAAGATTATTTCTTGACAATTGTATTGTTTCTTACAATAGATGCGTGCCGTAATAAATTTTGGGGCCATACAATTGAATATTATTGCATGGTTTTACATTAATTTTATAAATTTAATTTCAAAATATTTGTAGACAAGTAATGAAAGCAAGGTGCGTCTCATACTATTAACAAGTTAAGCATGAGCTTTAACCCTCCGCTGGGTGAGTCATCCGTTGCCCTAACACGAAGTACAAGGTCCACAGGGACCTATTTCTATTTGTATGAAATTGTATATGATAATGCCATTTTTTTGTTTTGATTTATTATTATTTACTAATTATACATGTATACTAAATGTAAATGAAATTTTCATTTAATTTTAATTAATTAATATAAAAATATTATTTAATTTTTAATAATAAACATAATTTAATGTTTGTTATGTAATAACCATAATGTGTTAAATTTAGATTTTTTTATTACAAAAGGTGAAGAAAGAAGTATGGGATATAATAGTTAAGGTGTCCCTTAATTAATTTTGTATAGGGCTGATAAAGAAATTACAATAACTTATCAGCATGGTGGGAGGGTAAAGAAATTGTATAATGACATACATCTTAAGTTACACAACATTTTATCAGTCTAGTTATATTTTTTTTATTAAGATCGCTGTGATTTATCATCTTTTGTACTTAGATACCTATTTTTTTAAATCCTCTGAAAATGATTCATTATATATCTATTTGTTGGGAATTTGTATAAACTCACCCCTCCGACGAGCACAGCCGTTATTAAAGGTAGCTCCTTTCCCAAATACATAGAAATAACTTTTCAAAGAATCGTTACAGAGAATTTAGTATTATGCAGCAGAACTGTTTAATTTATACTTATCGATGTTTTTATCTTCTTTAACATTTGTAGAATGCTCAAGCTCTCTTAATAAACTCCTTTTGCCTTCCTAGAGTACAATTTATTAGACGTTTTGTTAGGCACTACTTATGCTAGGACTTGAATGTATTACCACTGCCAGTATATTCCACTTCGAGACCGTTTGTAAGTGACGTCGGGACAATAAACTTTGCTTTTCTTCCCGGTAAAGAATATTTCCAGGATAGCTAAAATCTCTCAAAATTCCCGACAATAGGCATTTGCTTTTATCCATAGGTTTTTATTATTAACTGGATAAATGGCACCAGACCACTTGAAAAACAGCAAGGTTTTAACAAGAAATCTTAACGGAACACATTGGAATTTGGAACAAAAAACCAATCATTGTTAAACTAGTGTAAATAAATGGTTGTTAATTTATTAAACCACTGTAAATAAGTCTCAGAAATTCATAGATTTTTTTTGAAACGGATCAATAACAGTTTCTAATAATTGGTGTTTCTTAAAAAAAAGTTTCATTTTAAATAGAGTGATTTTTTAGGAACTTTTGGATTTGTTGTAAAAAACACAATTTAATGAAATATATGAAATCTTTATTTGTGTCGATCTATTTAATTCAATGTTTAAAGATGATTGATCGCGGCTATGCCTCAAATGATTTCCTGGGTCCAATGTTGTCATAATCTCTCCAACATATCGACCGGTATTTCAGGGATAAATTTTTCAATATTAGGGTCCAGTGCGTCAACCATTGCGGGATGGTCACATAACCCCAGAAAAAATAGTCCAAAGACGTTAGATAACACGAGCAAGGCGGCCAATTGGCCCCAAACGTGAAATAAACTGTTCACTGAACCTCGTTCTGCATGGCATGTGGTGCCGTTTTGTTACAACCACATGTCACCTAAGACCCGTTTCATCTATTTTGTGCAAAAATAAAATTTGTGATCATCGCACGATAGCACTTGCCATTCACAGCAGCGTTCCTGCCAAAAAAAAAGTCTTAATATTTAAAAAATGTTAATTTTCTTCCTCTAATATTGACATGTTCAAGTGACAAGTCTAGTTTATACAAGGTGGCGCAAAAGTAAACTTCCGATGTTTTTTGGCTGTCACCGACCGATTATTGGTCAAATAAATAGTCAGCAATATTCCGCGTTCTGGAGCAGTGTAGCGTAACATTGTTTATTAACGTGTATTTCGCATGTGTTTACTACACAAATGTTAAAACAGAACTGACATTAGGGGCCTCGCAAAATTTATAGCATTTTCTGATTTTGCGCCACCTTGTATAACCAAAATCGGTCTCTGTTTAGAAACCAGACACGTGATGAGTTTGATGAAAGTGCCCTCCTTCCCTTTTTTATACTGTCACTCACTGTAATTACAGTTTACTTACGCTAACTTTAATAGTAACTATAAAATGCCATTAAGAAAAACTTTAAATGTTCCACTATACTAAAAGTATAAAAATAATGTAGTTTGTTGCTGTTTAAATTTCAAGTGCTTAATTGTGCTACTGGCTGAATATAAAAAAAAAACATTAAATAAAAATTTTATTGTTGCTGGGAATTTTGTTTTTGATTTGGCTTAAAAACAGACAGACAGACAGACAGACAGACAGACAGAGCGAAACACAAACTAACGTTTGTTGGTTGTTCTTTTAATGTGTCGTTTTTTTTTTTTGCTGTAGCTGCATGACCATTGTTACGTGTATTGTATGCAATTGCGATGATAATGATGATGATGACGATGATAATGTGTAAATATGTATGTATGTATGTACTCGTATGTTAAATATTGTAGTTTGTATATAAAATTACATTTAAATGAGACAGATATTATAAAAACTGCCTTTTACATGCTAAAGTTGAATAAACTTCAACTGTTTATTTCATTTACAATAAACAATTAACTGCATAAATACAAAAATAAATAGAGATGAATTGTTTGGACAGACATAAAATTTGTAAGTATGTATATGAAAGCGTATATGTTTTGCTAATTGCGGTAATTTAAAATTAAAATTATTCTTGTACATAAGTAAATGGTTTTACAAAAATTATACCACAAATACTTGGAAATAATTCCTCAATAGCTTCCCAGCATACCATTTTAGAAGCGCTCCGAAAAAGGAGTCAGAAAAGAGTCCAACAAAAGAGCATTTTCAGAGCGCTCCGAAAAAAGGAGTCAGAAAAGAGTCCAACTAAAGAGCATTTTCGGAGCGAAAGAAAAATTTGCTTGTTACTGTCCTGAGTCGGCACGCAGTATGACTCAGAAATTCCACTTAATTATGTGTGTACCAAAGCGTTGTTCTCCTGCTATTTGTGCTTTGAACAAACAAAAAACATAGCTGTACCACACAAGAATGATAAAAACAAGATTACACAGAGCCCAAGAAAAACCTCATAAAAGACTCTTTTCTGGCATTATCTAAGAGCTCTTTAAGAGCCCAAAAAAACCCTCATAAAAGACTCTTTTCTGATATTATCTAAGAGCTCTTTCTGGCGGACCATTTTCGAATGTAATGACCCTCTTTTCGGAAGGTTTTCGGAGCAATTATGATTGTTTTTTGGGCTCATTAAGAGCGTTAACGCTCCGAAAAAGGTGTCAGAAAAGACTCTTTTCGGACTCATATGGCTTGCTGGGTTACTACGTTTTCAGTGACTGCAATACTTAGAAGTAATGACTTGTTTAATATGTGTTATATAACTGCTTACATAGGAAGCATTTGCACGATCATATTGTTAGCAAAAACAACTTCTACCAGTCAGTACATTGCTTATAAATAATTTAAGGTTATTAAAGTAAAGACATTTATAAGCATTTGTGCTAAAATAATGAATTTTACTGAGAACAGTAAACAACACTGAACAAGTTCATTAAGATTAAATCGGAAAACATTAAAATTGTATCTAAATAGTGTGAATTTAGTTCCTCCAATAGCTTTGACATGTTTAAGTGACAAGTTTACTTCAAAAAAAAATAAGGTTCAAATTGAAAAAAATTAAAAAAAATATGTGAAAAAAAATTAAAAAAAAATTTTTTAAAATTAAAAAAATATTTTTGGAATGATTGAAGAAATAGCTATCTAATGTTTTTTGGACAATTTTTGCTAGGACCAATAGGTGAAAAGATACACTCATTTAAAAAAACCCCCTGTATGCCCAAAATGTCCAACTTTGACCCCCTCTAACTCCGGCACTTCTAGACTGATAGAGCTCAAAATTCGTGTCTGGCCTACTATCCAATAGTACTAACCTTGGTGCAAATTTCATCCAAATCGGAAGACATCGATTTTTAAAATTCGGTCACTTGACGTGAAATTGTAAGAAAGTGTAAAGATGCTGTAAAGAGGTCTCTTAGAAGGCCTTCTTTGGCAGTCGCAAGTACTTCCAGCTGCATTGCCAAATCGTTTCAATTCTACATGACGTGTCATTGTTAGTCAAAGCCTTGCTTAGTCGCTACTGGTTATATGCCTTCTAGAAGGCCTACTTGAGAAGGGCAATTGGAAGGTCTACCAATGCCTCATACAAGGCGATCTGCTAAATTAATAATAACATTGAGAAAAGCAAAAGAAGGGATTTTAAATAAAAGAAGGGTTTTAAATTAATTTTAAATATCACATGTATATAAAATACTGCTTCACCCGTACTTTCACAAAAGACTAAATTTATAGACGCTCTCTTTATTAATTTTTATTACTCGTCTAACAAAGTGAGTAAAATAATGTTTGTTGTTGTAATGACGATAGACAGGAATAATTGCAAAACCTTTCGTGTTTGCTATTGACATCATGAATTGTTAACACTTTAAATGCAATTTTAAATGTGTATGAGACGCCTTCTAGAAGGCCCTCTGAGAGAAGGCATAGTGGCATGAGTATCGAATCTTTTAGAATGTATAAACAGGTGTTCCAGAAGACCTGCAATTGGAAGCACTTGCAATTTTTCCCACTAAGCAGTTTCTGTTAAGTAATGACTATAACTAGTTTAGTTATTACTTCATAATTCATTGACAGTTCCCTCTTTTATACTGTCACTCACTATTGTGTAATTTAACATTTGCACTCATTACTTGGCAATGACAGGACAACAACCAGTTTTTCAATCAATGCTTTTTGTTTGCAATTATCACCCTTGAAACTAGTTTTAGGGCAGCCTTAAGGAGCAAATGCACACTCATAGAAATAGTTTTAGAATTTGTAGTGCTTTTTCACGCCTGGAACTTATTTTAAAAAACAATCAATAGCTCCCAGGCTGTCATTAAAGAAGTGGTTCTCAGTACACTCATTCTAGAAATAATTATTTTTGAACAATGTGTCTGCTATAACAAAGGAGTATTAAAAAATCAGAATGGAGCATGACCCCTCCTTAGCGAAATGCGTTACCAACAAACCACTTAATCTCTAACGGCTGTAGCGTACCAGAACACAGGTGACCATACATTAATTTCCGTTTGTTATTAGTACAACACACACATTAAACAAAAATTAAGTCATACTGATTTGCTATTGTTTTTTTAGACCAGCTAAAAAAAACTCCCAAATAAGAAAACAAAAATAAAGCTTTTGTTTTTATTCTTTTTGTAAGTTTAAATGGAAAAGGCAAATGCCGGCGTCTATAATTAATGTTTTAAGCAGCTACAAAAACAGCATTAATATACAAAAAACAAACGTAATAAATTACCATATGCAAACTACAGGCAAATGGAAACATTCCCGTACGAAAAACAAAAAACACAAAGTATCAAAATCTTTAAAATTTTACTCATACACACGATATGCTTCTTCACAACAGAAGATTGTTGTGATAAAAAAGAAAAAAGATAGAATTAAAAAACAATAAGAGAATGTCATAGAAATTAGAAATTGTTTACAATTGCAAATGCACAATATAGCGTATGTACGAGTATGTATATTAAAAAGATATAAAACAAACGTATGAATTCCATCTATGTGCCACAAATGATTGTGTGTTGCCTATTTAAGTGCTTGCCTACCACCGGCATAATAAACATTTGTAACCAAAAGATATTTATTCAAAGTACGAGTATCTCAAAATACGCGTGTATGTATATGACTGTGTGTTTCTGAGGGTGTCTATGTGAAAAGTATGTGTTTTGTTATTAGAGCATAAAGACACTCGTATGTAGAATTAAGATGATCTTAAAAAAAAAGTAAATGAATGATTCTACTTTTATGAATATATCTATGTGAGTTTGTAAAAATATGTAAATTATAATTTAAAGTGAAAAAAAAACAATTCACAAAACAACATACAAATATTTTATTGTTTATGAATTGTATTTGTCTATGAATTTTCTTTCAATGTTAGTAAGTACCATGCAACAAGCTGCAGACAAATAAATATCTGAATATGGAAGTGTAATTTAATTTAAGCAGGAAGTCATTGCTGCTCTTGTAATTATTAAATTATGCTTCTTTTTTTGTTATCAAGATTCTAATTTTGGGTTGTAAATATTTTATGGTTCACTTTATGTAGGAGGGAAATGCTTTGTCAATATAGAGATTTAGAATTTAGTAATACTATAATTATTTTATTAGTGTAACATGAATTTATACATATTATTTAAAAAGATACTTTAGAAAATTTGGTTTTGTTATTTTTAATAATATATTTAATTCTATTTAAAAAATTACAATGAACATATTTAAGATGTTTATCAGGTTATTTCATGGTTTTAATTCAGGAATACGTTTTATTGGAAGGAATGTGAAATCGAAATTTCTTTGCACTTGGCAAGCCAAATCAACAGACGAACGAACATCGTTAAATCGTTTCTATCTGACTTCATTCTTGTTAAGAACTCTGGATGCGAATTGTTAATAATTGTTAATAATGAACTCAAGTCTCATTGATTCGCTGTGACAATTTCATCCTAACCAGGACATAATCGCCTGGATATGTCATATATTAAAGAAATAGATGGTGAACGATACAAACATAAGAGACAGAGAATATTGTTTACCCCCTATGGGTAAGGAGTTTTCTGGTAAAGGTTGCAAAACCATCTGTTATGTAGATGACGTGTCGATATTGATGAGAGGAAAGGTCACAAATCGTTTATGTGAAAGAACAAAGTAAGCTCGTAACATATCTTATAACTAGGCAAGAGAGAGGCAATAGTACTACTGAAGGATGTAACAGAATTCAAATAAATTATATTAAACTAATTGAATCACCTTAACATCGTAAATAATGGACTTTTACAAACTAAGCCGAAATATATGTCATTCGTCAGTCAGATCACAGGCTGATTAATGGCAATTATGGAAGACATTATATAGTTGAAGAGGGTTGAAAACAAATTTCTAACTCGTATTTTAACCTAAGTCAAGCGTTTATATTTAAACCTTAAGAAACGAGAGCGTTAAATTGCGAAAAATTGTACAATCGAAGAATAAAATAAATCCTTATCTCAATCTTGAGATAATTTAGTTTCCAGCCAATCATGCCACTATCGAGAACGAACAAGCGGACAAACTATCCAAAATGGAATCATGCATGGATGGCATCACCCTCGAAAACATCAAACTTGGAAAACAAAGGTTTAAGAATGCAACTAAATGTGTTAATTACCTGTGTCAATGTCCTGCATTTGGGATTACTTGCAATTTGTTTTTATAATTAAAATTGGAAATCACAGAGAGATCGAATTTCCTGCCAATAAAGCCTCATATGGAGGAAGTATTGCTTCTTCCTTATTGAAGCTAATGGTGTGTTCCATCTGTAACAAAATGCTAGGAATGGTTTGTGCGGTTCAGAAATGGTAATCGTTTTATCATTAACGAAGTCGAGCGACTTTGAAGGACGAGTATTCATGTCCGAAATGCTACTTAAACGCTATAAGAGGAAATCATTTTTGCACCTTATAATTACTTGCGATGTAAAATGGATTCATGACGATAACCCGAAGTGCAAGAGTTCGTAAGTGAAGCCCGGCCGTCTAGCCGAATCGACACCAAAGTGATATATCAATGACGCTAAGGTAATGTTTTGTATTTGGTGGGACCAAAAATATTATAAACAGTAGGAATCTTACCATTTCAGGGAGCCTGTACCGAATTCAACTGATTTATTTAAAGCGAGCAATGCCAAAAAAACCCCCTAGTATATGCGGCCAGACATGAAAGCGTTATATTCCCCCATGACAACGTTCGGTTACATGTTGCAATACTAGTTAAAAACTATGTCGTAAAAGGTGGATGGAAAGTTTTGCCTCACCCGCATTAAAGTCCATGGTCTGGACTATAAGGCAGCTCCGTCTGATTACTGTTTGTTACGATCGATGCAGAACGCTCTCTCTGGGATATAAAATTGGCTTTATTCGTTCTTAGTCCTAAAAAATAAGCACTTCATTTGTTGCAAAACACATATGTTGCCAGATAGATGGGAAAATGTCGTAGCCAACAATAGCTAATACTTGGAATAAATTTATATTGTATGAGGGCTGTTTTCTCATTAGGCGATAATCTTTTTCCCAACGAAAAACTGCCGATTAAAGAAATTTGGGTTTCTCAATGTCTCATTTGCTTCTATTCGGTCGCAAAACTAACCAGCCCTCATGTGCCGATTATTTATTTGTTGTACAGATAAATTCAATCAGCTGACTGCCGTTCATATTTTTTATGTGGCAATACATTAAGTTTTTGTAAAAAAATTAAATAGATTTTAGAAAAAATGTTTAATAGAGGAATAAACATTAATTTGATGGAGGATGAACTCGAAGAACATGAATTCCCAGTGAATGTTGAAAGAGTTTATCATGCCAGACCTAACTACCTGGCAGACATGGATATTATTTATTTTTTAAAATATTTGTTTTTTTTTATTTTATTTTTTGTTATTTTTTTACATTTGGAAAACAGCTGATTTAATTTTCACATAAATTTTGAGAGGTATTGCCAAATGAAAATAATGTTTCTGTCGGTATATTGAGAAAACCAAAATTGTTAACGGACATATTATCAGTCTAATAAATATATGTCGACATTTAGTAGCAGGCAATTTGTCGACACATTGAGAAAACGGGCCTAAATGTTTTAAAATAAAAGCTAAACATTTTAATATAATATATAAAAATATGTTTACAATCGACTATTATAACATTTCAAAATTAATAATAGCTGCTGCACCATTAAAAGGTAAAATTTTTGTGATTATTATATGATTTTTACCAGGATATACTGTTCAGTCAATATTTCCATAAATTTGTGGAGCAAGTTTTTATAACAATTCAAATACTGACAATGGCGTACAAGTTTGTATCTGATTAAATGCTTTTAAAAATTTCCGCCACTGTGTCATTAATAAAACATTGAAATATGCTAATAATAATATGTAGAGTGTTCATGAAAAGTTTATTAACCGTTTTGGAGGCAGCTGAAAAACAAATGTTTTGGAAATTCATAAATATCCTCAAAATCCGAAGTTGCATTGAAGATTTTGTGACTACTTACTTGCATGAGAATTGTAGCTTAAGGCAGCTTCAGATTACCCACATATGTGAAAATATAAATGTAATCTATTTGATAATATGAAGTATTTAGCCAATAAAGGGTTAAATGTAACGGAATTATATGCATACAAGTATAATTTATTGTTGCGCAAAGTCTGTGAACAGCACCGCGTGTGTATGTATTTACACATGTCTATAATAAACTGCTAAAGGATGTTATATTTAAAACAGGATGTTAGGCAAGAAGTAACACCCATTTAATGTATTGTCTCTTAATAAACTTTATTTTTTTTTTGTGTATGGTTTAATGTGTGAGATTTTTTTTTATATTGACGTCAACATGAAAATAATCGAAACAGGTTATTAAAAGAAAATAACAACAAAAAAGTATGTAACACTTTACAAGCCAATATTTTTTTGTTAAAGTGTTAAATTTATAGAATATATAGATATATTTTTCTTACATATTTATGTAAATATTTTCATCAAAGATATTTATATATATTATTTTCTATATTTATTTTTGTATTTATTTTCTACTACACAAGGTCCTTAATTGCTGTTTGTTTCATGTCAAAGGCAAAGAAGAAGAAAGCTGTTCACTTTTATATGTTTTCCATATTCCAGAATATCAAAAAACTGTTTCAAGGATAGCATGTATGTGTTTCAGGAATTTGTTAATATTGTGCACCTTATGTCTATGAATTTATTAGACTTCCCATCCACTCCCTTGAAAAGCCAGCATTTAAATAAAAAATTATTATTAAGAACAAGTTCACATATTAGTTCAGTGTTGGTTTTACATTTTGCACAAGTAGAACATCCTTGAAATTATTGTATTATGTATTATGAAATTATTTACCCCGAACAGTTTTTATTTATATTTAGATAAAGCTTTTAACTTCAATATTGTTATGAATATAAAAAACCTATTAAATGTGTTTTCCATTTATCGATTAATATTAATTTTGAGTCTATTAATGTGTTTATGTTGCTTTCCTTCCATCTTTCCTACAACCCTGACCAATTTTACTTTGTAAATATTAATTTATTCGTATTGAAATTTTAAATTAAAATGCGTAATTTTTATTTACAAACATTTATTGTTTAATTCTTCTGTAAATTATATACAATATTATTATATTTCTTATAGTTTTTCAAGAATATAAACAAATTTGCCAAAGATAGTGTAAGCCCTGCAGATTTGGTAACTATTTAGTATAAGTAGGTAAAAATAATCGAACAAAGTACGACAACTTTAAACATTTCCAATTGATCTATTTAGAAGTCGTTTTTACTCTATTTTCATATTGTTCACATCCGATTTTAACTAAATTTATAACACAGGCCTGAAATATGGCAATGATATAAAATTGTATTAACAAAATATTATTCATTCAATTTTTGATAAATTCTCTTCATTCTGGATTCACTTCTATCTGCGAATAATTAAACATGTTTTATTAAAAAGTCATGAATTAAAATATTATTTAAAGCTAAAGACAATGCAATTGCGAAGTTATACGCTAGCCAGCACCACTTGGAGTATGGATAAAGAAACATTTCTTGCTACCTACAAAGCGATTGTTTGGTCAGTGGTTACACATCCTGCACCAGTGTGCTTACCTTCATGGAGTTATACTCAGTGGATAAATATTGAAAACAGGCTTAAGAACCTTAAGGCAGACAAAATTCAAGTCACTGGATGCCTTGAAATAACCTCCGAACCCCACTTTCATGAGGAAACTAGGTTCTACCGTTCAAGAAATACAACGTCATTTTGACGAAACAGTTTCTTTGGGAAGTCATTCAAAATGCTCCCTCGAGGCATGTCAGACAGGACCTACGTATATACGAAAAGAACATTCGGATGTATGTGCAGAATCCATCTGATTGCAGCTCGTATATGATAGATTTAACTCTTTGTCTTACACATGAGTCTGGCCAGATCTTTTTCAAAATATATATGACATATATATTAATATAATGTTGTTTGTTTTTGTCCAGTTATCTATTATTATTTATTTATATCTATTAAAAAAGATAAGGTTAGGTTATTATGGCAAAAAATAATAAACATACTAACAAGTAACTCTACCCAGTAAAAAAAATTCGTGTTTTTTGAAGCACTTAAGAGAAAAAGCGCATAATCGAGTGCTTCAATAAAAGCACTCTTTTGAAGCAATAAATGCTTACGAATAAAATATATAAAAACATGCTTTTTTATTGCTGACAACATAGAAGGTTTTAAAGCAAAAAACAAAAATGAAATTATAGCCTACAGATTTACGTATGACAACGAAAGTCAATTACAAAACGAATACGCGCTTCTCAGTTACTATGAATTTTTCTTAAGCAAAACAATTCAAATAGAATTTGTTCTTTGATTGGTGTGCGCGAAGTGACGTAAAACACTTTAGGAAAGTGCTTTATTTGCATGTTTGATTAGGTTAAAAGAAGCGCTTATTGTCAGCAGAAAGTAGTCCTCCAAACCGGGAACACCTTATACAAAAATCATGCATCCCATCAGCAGGTTTGAAGTGATTTGAGGTATGAATTCATACATAAACGCTGCTAATTTTAGAGCAAATTTTTTACTGGGTATCTAGTTAATTAATTCGCTCTAGTACAAGTAAGATCTGGATGCAGCAATAGGCTTAATGCGTCTGGTCCCGCATAGACCGGGCCGTGGAAAGGGTCCTCATGATACACCTGACATATTCAAATATCCATTAATAGATAATTAAAATAAAACTATTAAGTTCAGGAAAAATATGGATAAAATGTTTCCCGATATTTGCAAATTTATCAAAATTAATGAAGATAAAAATAGTGTTTTTTGATATTGAAAAATTATGTAGTATGTAATAAAATCTTTATTTGTGGACTAAAACTTTTAACGTTGATTAAATTTATCATTCTAAATAAAAGGCTGCAAAATAAATTTAACAAAAATAAAGAGGGCATATTGCAATTCCGAAAAAATAGGCGACAATCCAAAAGAATGGGACTTTTTTTTTAAACTTTAATGTCCTAATTTCTATGGAGGTTGGTGAAATACTTAAACGATAACTAAGGTATACATGAATGTTTTCGAAAATGCTTTGCATTTTGTAATACCAGGTTTTGAATTAAAGAATATATGGCCTAAAGTTGAAATTAAAAAAGTAGGTAAAATTTGGTACAGCTTAGGGGCAACATATTATCCATGTAAAACTATATTGCAGAGTAATATAAATTTATTAAATATTCTGAAAGAAAATTTATTTTTAATAAAAAACAAGAATTAAGGTCCTTTTTCCCGAAAAAAAAACAAAATTATTTTTTACTTTCAAATTTAATATTTTTTATTGTTGGTATTTTATTTTATTGTTTAGCTAAAAATCGGTCAAAAAGTAAGGTCAATATTTAAAAAAAAAAGAACCAATGTTTGTCCAAATTTTTAAATATGCATTAGGCAAATGTGTAAAACTTGAAAATAATGCGAGATAAATAGCACACGTAAGCATGTTTTGTTAAATATCCAGCCAAGGACTTTCAGAAAGCATAAAAACACTCGCAAGCGCTCAAAAACATGGGCAATTTTGAGCCGCCACAACTCCCATCTATGAAGGTTTCATGGGTTCATCTTCAAAACTTAAACTGGAATATTCCTTGTCTACGCCCATAAAAATTTTATCTAGACTGGTCTAACCGTTTTGAAATGCTAGCTACTTAAATACTTAAAACTGTTTTCCATTGCGTATTTGTTGCTCTCGGATTCTAGAACAAATAGAATAAATTTAAAATTTCTAAAAATCTTCCTATTTCTCTATAAAATAGATCAATTTTAGATTAATCATTATTATTTTATGTGAGTATGTAAGGCCAATCATCTAAATTTAAAATCAAAGACACCCTTTCTAGGTCTATATAAATTATCATACCAATCGAATTAGCCAGTTAAAAATAAAAGAATTTTTTCCAAAATATTTTGATTCTGTCCACTGTTCAGTTAATTGTTTGTAATTAAAAATTTGCGATGAAATTATGCGTAATTCCATTTACTTTGTTTATATGAGCAAAACACAAAAAAAATAGTAAACTAGAGCAAATTATTGACACATTTATATATATAAAATTTTAAAAATAAAATTTTAAACACTTGCTGTAATTTTTTTCAAATGTTTATTTTTAAACCATTTTTTTTTCTTATTTTACAAGACCAAACAAAAAACTACGAAAACAAACACAACAAAAGTGTATTTTATTGTCAAAATAAAATTCCAGCCTAACAATTTTTCACAGATTTATCTTGTGTCGGCTGCTACTTATTCAGCGTATTTTTCTCAGTTTTTCTTTTTTTGGCAAACTGCCCAAAACTGAAATTTCAACAAATGGCATTTTAATCGGGCAAACCAGCTATGAGTTCATAAAGAATGATTTGCTGTAAAATGAGTAAATAAATTTTGATTATATTTTTTTCAAACTATTAAAGCACAAGTGTAAATTGATGATGTTGTCTATGTATAAGTGTAGATTTGATTTTTTTTACTGTTTTGCTCGCTTCTGAAAATCTAGTCAATTAACATGATTTTGATAATAAAAAAAAAACATTAAATGTTTTTTAGTAACATATAAATGTAGGTTTGTATTTGCTTTGTTTTGCTTACGAAAATTTACAACATTTTTATTTTAATTTTCTAAGGCGCGAAATTTGTTAATTTCTTTGGAACTAATTTGTTTTCATTTAACACTTTGATGATTTGGTTGGTTTTTTATGATCCATAGCATTTATGTTCATTGTCAAATTTTTATGAAATAATATGTGAATATGTTTTCATGTCAAAATTTGACATGTATCTGTTTATTATTCAAACTGTATAAAATTCAATGTAGAATATTTAATAACTACGATATATTTACTTTTATATGAATTCATGTACATATGTAAGTATGCATACACAATGATTATTTGCAAATATATACATACATACAACAACTCTAGTATAATAAATAAAAATAACAATTTAGCTTAACAAATGTTTAAAAAAATTTATTTTGTTTTAATTTTTTTAATTTTTATTGATAATTTTTAAGTTTGGAAAGAAAGCTGTCATTTTTAAACATACTTATATCGTCGTTGAAAATCCAAAAGTACGTAACATCACTTTTTCCATTTTTTACAGGAGCAGTAAAAAATATTTCAGGTATAGAAACCATTAATGGAATATGGAATTAAAATTATTTAATAAAAAAAGAACAACTAAAATAAAGATGGACTCAGGCATCGTACAAAATATTTTCATGTGAAGTTTGACGTCTCTCTTTTTGAGAGAGAGTTGCCAATAGGTTACATTTCTATCGGTGGTGCTTGTGAAATTAAATTATTCATTTCATTTATTCTTTAAAATTTTTATAAATTGTGTTTGAAAAATATACGCAATATTTTAATATAATTTAATATTGGTTTTTTGACACTTAAAAACCAAATCAAAATAAATCAATGGCCGCAGTATTACCACTTGTAAAACTAATAGATTTTGTTTACATAAGGCAGCTTTGATTTTCCAGAAAAATCGCTCGAAACGGGTGAATCGTGCTGCAAAAAACTCTCAGTAAAAACATTTTTCTCTGGGCAATTTTTTTTGCAATAAGCGAAAAAAACTATAATTTTCAAAATACTTTCTAAGTTATATTTATTACGTTCTTTTGTATTTGTGCTTTCTGAAACAGAATGATATATTTTTTTCAACAAAAATGAAAAAGTTAAAAATATGAAATATGTAATTTCCTAATTCCTTTTATTAACGCTTTAAGTTTGATGAAAGATTAATGAATTTATTTTGTTTTTTTTTTCTAATTATTATCTTTTGATAAGGGGAATGACGTTTCGTTAAAATAAATACATACTAGCAATAAGAGTAAAAATGTTATAATTTTAATAATACAAAACACAATAAGTATAAAATTCAAGTCCATCAAAAATTAGTTTACAGAAAGCAAATAAATTCAATGTTCGAATGGAATATTGTCAAAAAAGTAATGACAGTCCGAAGGAAGCTATTTAAGGTCTTGTAAAGGCTGTCATTTCTGTTTAGAAATTTTTATTCTTTCAGGATGCAAGATGTTATGATGGGTGAATTTGTACTTCTTGTCTGCTCGTTAACGAAGAACCTTATAATCATTTTTTATCTCAGTTTACAAATAATTTGTTACACGGAATTTAAAACACGGATCATATTAACCGTAGGATCTCCAATTTGTTTCCCTAAATTTTAAAATAATTTTTTAAAGTTATAGGTATTTACTTTATAATGCATACGTGGTCTAATCGATTATTATTGCCTAGAAGCAGCTTCATAATCAATAAAATATTCATGTTTAAGCTGATGAACGTTAAGAGGAAATGGATGTTTGCGGGAATTCTTTATTGCGTCAACAAGTTGTGAGATTAAATTTATTTTATTGTTATTTATTCTTCGTTGAATAATACAGCGAGTCGAATCACACTCCATTTGTGTGTGCCCTACGTTTAAATATTTATGTTCAATAGTGATGTTTTTTCAATACTAAAGGACATCAAAACACTTACAAACAAAGGAAAAATCAGTGCTTGCTTTGTTGGATGATATGAATATTTTATTTTCATTTCTTATGCCCAAGTTTGATGATACGTCCATTTGACTTGAGAAAATAAAACACATGTTTATTGTCATTTTAAGTTATGGATATAAAACCGTTATTTTTGATCGCAAAAAAACTAATAATTGGTAGAGATACGTACGATAACCTAACGAATAATAATCAATCAAAAATTTGATTTTGATTTGTTTGATGATAAGTACTTTTGGATTTTCGACGACGATTCTTAAGCAAAATTTTTTAATTTAAAAATTGAATTAGTCACTTTTTGAATTGAAATATTTTATGCCAGATACGAAATTTTATTGTATGTACAAGAAATAGTAAAATAAAACGAACTACTTGTAAACTTTTTAAGCAAGCCATTTTGTTACATATTCTAACGTACTAATTTTCATAAAAAATGGACTTAGCTCATTTGCTTACTAAGCAAACTATGTGTCCAAAAAAAATATTTCCTAAAACGCATAAAACATAAAACTTTATAAATTTGCCACAATTTAGTTTTTAAGACTCAATTCCAAGCATTCCAATGTTATTTTTCCTTACTTATGTATATCAAAATATGTATAATAAACACTTAAGTGTAATTTTTATTTCATTTTTGTTTGTTTACCATTAATAATTTGATGTCAATTCTAACAATTTGTTGGGTGTGGAAAATATTTATGTCTAACAGAAAGTTTTTCATTTTCTTTAAGTTTTTATTTTATTTTTTTTTTCTTATACGTTTTGAAATTTTGTTTGCAACAATGTTGTAACAACAAAATTGCATGTTTTTGTAACTCTTTCCACAACACGTCGCAAAGGAAAATAAATGAACCCATTCTATATTAAGGTAAACTTCCCTCTATTTTTGTGTACAGGTTGTAGTTGCATTGTAGTCAAGTTCAACTGCATTTTGTGGTATGTTTGCCTGGGTCTGTGTGTGCGTGGGTTTGTATTTTTAAGCTTTTATTTAGTCTTAGTTTGTTTTACACTGCAGCTTGTTTTATATGTTGTACCTTTTAGTCTTTCTTTGCCTCAACAGTTGTTGAAGTACTTTACAAAAATAGTACTAGTACAAATCATTATAATAATCGTGTACATATACATATATGTATATACTTTACAGTGGTTGAAAAAATATACCTTATACTGTGTTCAGATATGAAACTTAATTGAATCAATATTCGTTTAATTGACAATATTATTTTAAGTGTTCAAGCATACGCAATTTTCAGCTTACTCAATAATCATTTGAAAGCTGGAAGACAATACAAAAATACTCTAAATGGTTGTTGTGTTTCTATGTAAACAAACCTTCACATTGATTTTTTAATGATTTCTTTTGTTTTCTTTTGTTGACATTTGCCATTTTATACAATTTTGTTCACTAAACACAGTTGTGAACAGTGTTGCATTCGACATCTTACTCAATATTAGCAATTTCGTACTTATTGCACAATAATTAATTGAGATTTTATATGTAATATTGAGCTCAATAATGGCGTTAATTGCGATTATCGCAATTAAGGTTCATATCTGAACACGCTATTACTCTATAAAAGAGCAAATCTTTGAATTCTTTGAAGACGTTTTCCTTTATAGAAAATTTACTTCAAAATGCAGTACATTTTTCAAATCTAAAAAAAATTCACCAAAACAGAGTAAATATTGCTTTCTCTAGAGCAGGCTTTCCTATTCTATTTTAATTTCAACTCAATCTAAGACGGAATCACTTTTCGTATACTACAGAAATTTTACTTTAAAACAAAGTTATTCGAAAATCTGCTTTAGAACTGAGTAAATTATGTAAATCCCAGGTTCGAATCCTAAGCCAAGAAAAATTATCAATAAATTTTAATAATAATTTTCATGTAACAATTCCTACCTTCAGTAAAAATAATTTAATGAAAAATTAAATTTAATGAACTCGAGCCGAAATAAAAGAAATATCAATGATTTTTTTATGTTTATATGTACCTAAATTTGTTTACATCACTGTAACTTCATCTCACAAACGTTTGCCTTAACCATGACAATAAACACTTGTACCTTGTTTAAACTTTTTAAATTTTTTTTTTATGATTTTTTATTGTTTTATTCTTTCTGGTTTTCCTCCTCTAAACAATCCTTTTTATACCCAGCCTTCTTAGCCTTATGTCCTTTTTAGACTGTTTCAACTATATACAACGGCAACATTTATCACATACTTACATACGACAGACATCAGAAAAGGCAGCGTTGTGAAGTAGATCAAAGTTTAAGGGTTGGGTTTTATTTTCTTTACGTATGTATTTGTTTGTGCCACAATTGTTTATATTGTGGTTTTTGTTTTTATTATTGTTGTTGTTTTTATTTTCAGTTCTTTTTACTTTTAAATAATTGATAAATCAAGTCATTTGGCCAAGAATTTAAATGAATGTCTGTATAAAATAGATGTTTTGCTACATTTCGCTTTAAATATGGTTTTATTTTGTTTGGTGTGGCAAGTAAACATGATTTATAGTGTTAGGATATGGTATGAAGAACAACAAAAGCAACAAACGCAAATTTGTTTTATATGAAAATGGTTATTATTAATTTAAAGACAGTATATTTTTTTTTTTTGTTTATTTTGTAAAGAAACAAAATTTTTAACAGTTGTGGTCATTTCGTCAGAAGTGCTTAATTTTAAAATGAGCGTAATTAGTCAATGCTCGCGATTGAGGGAAATCTGTCAGTCTATATTGGGTTAATTTTGGGTAAAGAATTATGGCATTTCAAAATCAAATAAAATTGAAAATTAATTTCTGCTAGTTCGAAATGTGTCTGGCTGAAATCTGCAAAATTGTTTTGCAACAAGAAGAATACATGTGCTTCAAGGAAATGATCACAATCAACGTAGTTCACTAACATACGAGTATACAGACTTGCAGAGATTTCCATCAGTACGTTAGTGCAACATGCCACACAAGTGATCAAGCAATCACACTCTGGAACTTGTGTAATATCAATAATATCGCACAGTTGTTTCAAAACGTTTTATTTTGGAAAAAATTTGGTATCTCGGGAGTTCTTACAGATATCGTAACTAAAATTCACATGGTTGGAGCGGATGTGTTTTCAAGTTAATTGACAGTTTTTTCCGTCCTAGGCGGAAAAGGGGCCATTGAGTGTTTCCTCAAAGTTCGTCACCTCATGTCTTACATTTTTTACAAAAAATACCAAAAATCCATTAAGGTCACAGTGGGCACTTTTATAAAAAATTCGAATTTTGAAATATATTTTGCCCGTGTTAGGGAAATGGAGGAACAGTGCTTTGCATATCTAGAATTTTTTACTTTAACCTAAACTTTTTTTTGAAATTCGTCAAGTTTGGTTAGGGCTGGGGAGGGTTGTGTCCGCTTAAATGGAACAAATTTTAGTTTACACGCTTATTCATTAAATTTTCTTTCCGGATCATGTAAAAATTGTATATAATCCCAAAGAAAATTTGTTTCTACAAAAGAAAAGATATAGTAAATTTTTCGAGAAAAAACGTAAAAATATAGACCTTTTCATATTTTTCAACTTTGGAAATGTGTAACTTTTTATAAAGAAAATATAACTGATTACAAGTTTCTTTAATTTTATTTAGAATTTTATCTCAAATATAGCTGATATTTTAGAAATTTTGGTCCACCTTCAGAAGGCCCGCCATATCTGAAAAATTCAAAAAAAAATCGAGAAAAATTAAAAAAATAAACCTATGTACCTCTTAAACTAAAAGAGATAACATACACATGTTTTTTTCTAGATCTTCTCACAAACTATTTGTATTTCAAATTTCAACTCATTCGGATCATAATGGTTTTTGGCGTTTTTATAAAAAACGTGAGACCCGAGCTGACGAATTTTGAGCTCAGCTCTAACCATGTGAAATTTTGTTACAGATATCGTAACAAGATACCGAATTATTTCCAAAATAAAATGTTTCTAAAACACTGTGCATCATCTTATTATTACGGTAACATTAAAACGTTGGTTTATTTCAACAAGTTAATAACGCGCAGTAACTTAGAATACAACATTTTGTTGTTCCTTTTTATATTAAATGTTGCATAAACGTTGCATAGAACATTCAAAAGCAGGGGATCTCAAATAGGGCAACTGTAAGTCTTGAAAGATCAAAGATTTAAATATATTTTTAAGGTGTGAGGTTTACATAAAACAAACTTTTTTATCTTTACAAATTTCATTAGTTAGTTCTGTTAGTTCAAAATTAAATAAAAATATCGTGAAAAATATTTTCTTTAGAAATTGTTCCTTTCTACCACAGATTAATATTTAGTTTGAGTCCAAATTTAAGTAATTTCAAAATTGAATATTGTAGAAATTTCAACGATAAAACATAAAAATATTAAAAAATATTTACAGAAATTTCTTTTAAATCATTGATCTCTTTTTTATACTGTCTATTTGAAAAGCTCGTTTGCCCCATTCTCCATAATGTTTTGTATTGATAATTTTAATTATCTGTTTTATCATTGCCAGTGTTACGTTTTGTGCACATTTTCTAGTTTTTTTTTCATTTTATCTATTTAAAAAAGAACTCATTGACAATTAGCATTGTCAAACAATTAGGTCACTAACAGATTTCAATGCACTCGGTACGTGTGGATTAGCATCCCCATACGAAAAGTCACAATTCTTGTAAATTTTCTGTTACAAATACAATTGTAACCATACAAACATATAATTTAATTAGCAGTGAAGGCAATAATTTAGTTGTTGGTTGGCAAATCTATATAAATATGTATGTGCAAGAAAATGAAATTAAATAAAATAAAAAAAATAAAAATAATATGAAAAAGTATGTTTCTGTAAGAAAGTATTTGCATAAAAAACAATAACCACAATTGCTAAAATCACTTTGACTTTTAATTTTAAAGTGTTTAGCATTACATACAAAGTATTTATTGAAATAAGAACAGAACTAGTCAGATGAATGGTTTCTTGGAAACAAGAAGAGTTTCTGGTTAAAAGATTTAATGGGGCTTAATTTTAACATAAAATAGCTACTGACACATTCAGACTAAGGAACTCACGCAGAATTCAGCACCTAACTGCTTACTTAAGGATAAAGACTGTTTCTGGTCTCTCTGACAGATTACTGAGCTTACTTAACATATTCCGGTCCTTAAATATTAATAACACTAGTCAACAGAAATTTTGATCCACTATAAGTCGAACTTATTTTCCATGTAAAATCGGCCGCTGAATCCGAAAATGAAACCAAAAGTAGACTAAAGTAGAACAGTTTTTGAGATATCGCGAAATTTTTAAATTTTCCGTTAAAAAAAGTAGTGGTTGAAAGTAGTAAATTGAACCAAAACGGTTGATTTCAACTTTAAATTAAAGGTTTTTAGAGATGATTTATCAACTCTCCATACAACATTTTTTAATCCGATTGTCAGCTACGAAGCTTGAATTTTGACGAAATTTAAAAATTTTATTTTTTTCTATTTAGTATTGAAGTGTGACTACTGTTTTTTAACGAAAAATTTAAAAATTTGGCGATATCTTAAAAACTGTTCTACTTTAGTAATTTTGGTCTTCATTTTTGGATTCATGAAAAACGAATGCCAAATGTCGTGGATCGCAAAATGTTTCCAAATTTGTTGATTAGTGTAATTAATAAACATTTAGGAATTTTGTACCAAATAAAATCAGATTCCATTTTATTATCGTATTTAATTCAAGACCCACAGCGATATCATTCTGTATCAGTGTTGGGCATAAGCAAAATATGAACAGAGATTAAACTAACATTTAATGCACTTACTTTCTAATCAGATTTTTGTTTCCTATATAATGATTTTTGGGAACTTTGTTTACAGGTAAACGATCTACAATGATTGGCCCCTGGTGATTACCACTGATCTATATAGGTTGTATATATACTGCTAATAAATGCTTATGTTTTAATTTTTTTTAAATTCTTCTTTACAATTTTTATACCCTACACCACCATAGTGGGGAGGGTATATTGGATTGTAGCGCCCAGAAATATTGGTCCAACACCCACCTTAAAGTATACCGATCGGCTCAGAATCACTTTCTGGCTGCCCATGTAAAGCTTGTGTGCAGAGTACAGGTCGCAATTTTGAATATATGTATTTCGATAAAATTTGGTACATGATATTTTTTCGGCCATATGAAGGATGAGATTGAAACTGGTGGAAATTTGTCTATTATTTCACCTGGCCTCCATACAAATGTCCTCCCGAAATTGGGGTTTACCGATCATAAATGTTCGAATTCTGAAAGTATCAAAACAAATTTCATCACACATGAGTGGTAAATGAAGCCAAATCACATCTACAAATTTTGTGCAGATCGGTCCATAATTGCTCGTAACTGCCATATAAGGCCTACTTCCGAAAATCACTTTAAAGTGCATAACTCTCTCAAAAATGTTAGTATCCAAATAAAATTTCACACAAATAAGTTTTTTATATACATAAATAATGACACCTAATTTTATAATGGTCGGTCCATAATTAGTCGAAACTCCTATATAAGACTCTCTCCGTAATTCACTTTAACGTCCATAAATCTTTTAAACGTATTTATATCGAGATAAAGCTTAACACATATATAATATTTATATTCACGGAATAGGTAATATCTCCCATATAGCTGTCATTTTTGAAAAACTGTTTTCATATACTAAGTGTAGGGTATTATATATTCGGGATGGACCGACTATACTTTCTTACTTGTATTTTCTTATTAAAATTCTTCTTTTGCCTTTTTAAGCTTAATGTTTATTTTTTCCGAAACTTTTCCTCTAACAGATAACAACTTCTTATTTACTAAACAACAATAAAAACTTAATATAATTTTAAAGTTTTCTGTAAGTTTTAAGTTCACTTCAAAGGTCTATGCACCTAAAGTTGCAGCATTGAAACGAAAAAGGTGAAAACAATAAAAGAAAACAACAAATTAAACAACAACCCTTAAAGAAAACTTAACACTCCCTTTGAAACTGTCAATTACTTAATTAGACATAATTACCAAATAAATAAATAAATGAATGAATAAAGCTAAATAGAACACATGGTAAAACTGTAACTACTTTGCCCATTAAATATCGCCTACAACCGTTAAGGAATAGTAAATAACGAGTGTTTACAAATACATACTTTTCAAACGACAAATGGTCCCTTTGAGCTCCATAGCCACCCACACCCACACCTCCCAGCACACCTTTTACCTTTTGTTATTTTTAGATTTATTACAAAAGTGCAATGTCCTTTTAAAGCTTTAAAGTGCTAACACGGAAATGCATTTTGTATTACGAGTTAGTTTAGTTTTACTAGTTTCTTTTTATATTTTTCAAAAAAAAAAATTAACTATCTGGTTGCACGCAACAGCGGCATAAAGTTGAGCTCAACTTTTTTACTACAAAATTGAGTTCTAACACTCAAACATACACTTTAATGTAATAAACTAAAGGGATTTGTTGCTATTGTTTTTTTTATGTTTGCCAAGTTAATTTAATATTTACCTCAAGTTCAAGGAATGAGTTGAATTTAGTTAGAGTTTAAATGCAACATTTTACTTTTTGTTTAAAAAAAAGGGGTTGTTCAAGTTGTCTCTTATAATTTAAATGTGGGTGGTTGTTATTTAATAAATAGATTGTTTAGTTGTTAATAAATTATTAACGAACACAATTATTAAATTTGTGAATTATTTTGTTTGTTTTTAAACCCTACACCATTAAATTACGCATTTCAACCGATGTTTTACAATGCACCAACCAACTGAGATGCACTTCTATCGTTTCATTGAAAGCTTGTGGTTAAACTTAAGTTCTAAATTTTAAAGGCAAATCATTAATTTCACCTTCAGTTATTTTTTACAGGTACAAACTTCATACTACATAGAAGTGGTATTTGCTTTAGTTCCCACATATGTGTTAAATTGAATGTTATACCCTACAACAGATGTAGGGTAACACATGCTACACTTTCTTTGCAAATAAGAACAAGGGGAACCTTATCGTTAACTAGGTAATTAAATAATTAAAACGCGGTCGGGGAAAAGATTGATACGTTGTGTTTTATGAAAAAGAGGGTAATGGCTAATAAATAAATGTGTCCACAACATTAAACACGACATAAAGTTACCATTGGTAACCACCTGTGGCAATACTCATAAAAGTATTCAACTTCAAGTTAGAGCAAAAAAAATATATAGCAATATTATTTTCGACTCTTGAAATTTACATATATTTTGGATCAATATAGTTATGAAAATTGATCTAATGATATTCAATTTTCGAAGTCCCCGTAGATATATGTTGTGTAATACATCATCAATTATGCTACTGGAAATCAGTAACATGGGCACATAAAGGACCGAAAAACGTCATCATAAAACGAATTTTTAATAAAAAAAATATTTTATTAGTTTTCATTTGATGTATTCTATATTATTTTTACTAGTTATGTTGACAATACGAATCCCTTATATCCATAAGACTATACTTACGTATGGCTATAATCACAGGTGCGATTCTCACTTTCGCATCTAAAGCCCCCATTTGTTATAGCCGAAGAAACCTCGTTCATGTGACTATATAGACTCTCTTTTTCAGCAGGTGCTATAATTGCTTTAATTAAGGGAAGGATTGTTGGGATACAATACCTCCAGAAGAATGCATTTGAGATCGTCTCGAAGGTGGCACTTATGTGACTTTTAACCTAGGGGAATAGTGTTGTTTAGTCTGAGATATCGGCCGGAGGTAGGGCTGCGAACTAGACCCATGCTGAGTATATAGGTGGATATTCACATATTCGTATAGGTTTTTAAACGTTAGCCAACCTGGTCTCGGACCGAGATCGAGTATCTATGAAAACGAGATGGCGAAACTTTATCTTGTTTGACCTTTTTCAGTACTAGGACAAAAAAATCTCACTAGATTTATTAATTGACTTAATCTTATATGACCCGATTGGCCGATTGTGTATCGCTTCCATTATGTTAAAGATGTATACATGGACTAGGTAGTCGCTTGAGACGAAGCCTTAATCTTATATGACCCGATTGGCCGATTGTGTATCGCTTCCATTATGTTAAAGATGTATACATGGACTAGGTGGTCGCTTGAGACGAAGCCTTAATCTTATATGACCCGATTGGCCGATTGTGTATCGCTTCCATTATGTTAAAGATGTATACATGGACTAGGTAGTCGCTTGAGACGAAACTTAATCTTATATGACCCGATTGGCCGATTGTGTATCGCTTCCATTATGTTAAAGATGTATACATGGACTAGGTAGTCGCTTGAGACGAAGCCTTAATCTTATATGACCCGATTGGCCGATTGTGTATCGCTTCCATTATGTTAAAGATGTATACATTTACTAGGTGGTCGCTTAAGACGATCTGTGTCACAGCCATATGGTGACATTCTTTAGTTAGACATATTTAACTAACTGTATAACAAATGTCCCTAGAAATTACATTATGGATTTATTTATACAATGGGAAGACTAATTCTTGTATGATAAAATTAACCGATTGGTTAGTGTAATGCTCTCACGATGGGTACAAGAAAGCTGGTCGAGTGAGATAGGGGCAATAGGGTATAAACTTGACTGTAGTCGAAACACAAAACTGATAAACATTCCGAGAGAACGACTACAAAGTGTTGGGGAAGTGCTTACAGGTAGATACCTAGTCTATAGAAGCTGTCCTTCGGGCCTTAAAATATGTTTATGCTATGATTCAAACAACGTATACGGACTGCTGAATTTAGCCTGTTGCTCTCCCTGTGCATAACCAAGAACCTTTTGACTCGACGTGGTTTCCTTGGTTTTGGATTAAGATTAACATTGTTTCCAAAATTCAATTAAAATTCAACCGAGTACAATGACTGACAGCCAAAAAATGGACATTTTGGCTAACTTATTCTTGCATTTCTGGTTCTGTCGAAGACAAACTTCATAAGGTTGGCTTCACTCATACCTATATGTAACTGAATGTTTGGTTTTGGTTAAATTGCTTTCTGCCTGACTTCTGCAATATGTGTATATCATAACAGGATCCCATATTTGTCACTCTCAGCAGTTGGCTGCTTAAGCTTATATTGGAAACAAAATATTCACTTGCTTGTGCTTTTCAAATGATGTAGTTAAATTTGGTAAGAAGTACTCAAATATATTTCTATGTGTATTTATTTTGTCGAGCAGTTTATACTTTAATATCAAGCTATTGAAAAAGGACATGTTTAGATTTACTTTTACAAACTAAGGATATATCGTCACCTAAAATGCCCAAAGACGTAACTCTCATTTCAATTAAACAGTTTTCATTTTATAAGGTTTTTTACTTCTCCTGTAAAATTATGATAATGAGGGTTACGTCTATGGGCATTTTAAGTGACGATATGTACATTTAAACTGAAATAGATTTTCAATAGATATTTTCCTCTAGAAATATTATAACGATTCAAAATGTATTTTTATCTACATCTGACATCTCTCACTCCCATCTAAAGATATTATCATATATTATGAAAATATATTAATTTTTAGAAGAAATATACAAGAAAATAACAAAAAATGCTACTATCTTACTGTCTAAGGTTCGTCATTTCCTTCCGTTCAGTAAGTAAAAGAAACGTTTATAAAAAGTCAAAATCGTAAAACTGCGTGTTTCATGTCATTTTCGTTTTTATGCTGTCTTTTCTTATACACATATTTAGTTTTTGCCATTTTCCTCAATATACGGGCATATTGAAACGTGTTACCACAACGTGATGTCTATATAAATTTATAATGCGAATAAAAATAGACAAACAAAAATACACTAGACACCTTTTATGACAATAGCATAGTAATGTATTCGATAGAAAGAAAAGTAACTATTGTTGAAAAAAATATTTAACGGAAATTTAAACTCAATACAAATATTCGCACAATACTTGTAATGCTGAAATTGAAATGCTGAATAGAAAAATATCGAATGGGAAAACATGTCACAAAGACTGCATAAAGAAAAATATTTGAAAACCGCAAAACTATACATATGTACATAATCATGCAAACATAGTTACAGTAAAAGTAAAATGCTCAATTGAAATATATTCGTACAAATCTATGTGATTCCATTTGATATGGGTTCGATGACGTCACCATTGATTTACAACAATAGGCTTATTCTTGCTCACTCACTCACTCACACTATGAAATGTGTCAGACCGTCATATGTATTTTAATTAGGAAAATGTGTGGAAAATGTAGGCACTACTATTTATTGTGCACTACTATAGATTAAAAAAAATATTTTTTTTTTCTCATTTCACTAATAGTTGCGGTCACACTGGAACAGCAAGCAGCAGTTACATACATTAATTGTGTAGATTGACACCTTTTATGCAGTACTTGTTAAATTCTATTCGTTTCACATTTCTTACTTATTGTTGTCTATTTCTCTTTTCTAAATCAATAGCCAGCTCTAGAAGAGCTCTAGGTTAAAATAGCATTTCTAAGGTTTTATTGACACAATTTTGTTATATTTTTTTTTGTTCAAACTAAAAAAAATTAAAGTACTTTGCCATGAAATTTTTACATTTGCGCTTAAATGACACTGACTTTATTTATGCTTAATTTTTGTTCAAACAAAAATTATTTAATTTCTGTCTCTCGCTAATTACATAGTTGTCATTTCAATTATTTCTAAAATGTTTAATATTTGTTTGTTTTCCAGTACTGCTTAAAAAAGCCAGAAAAAAAGTATTTATTTCTACTTGTAGCACAGATTGTGTGTTTTAAAACAATGTACCTTAAATGTTGAAACAACATTTACATCATGTACAAGTACGACAGCAAGTGCTAAACATGGTCTACTTGAATTGCAACCCACAATACTATAATTAGTCGTCATTATTTTTTGTGTTTTTTCTTTGTTGTGTTTTTTTCCAACTCTCATTGAAATATTTGTTACAGTTAAAGATTTTTTGGTATAAATTCTTTTTATATTTATAGAAATATATAAGTTCTTAAAAACAACAAAAACACCCTTAAATTTGTTGGCATCTGTTTTATATAAGTCAGTTTAGTAGTTCATTGACTGCTGCTAACATGTTCTCAGTATAAGATAAACTTTGTTAAGTATTAAACCTTAAACTGGGCATGGAATGATTTATGTTACACTTTTACCTAAAGATTTTTTATTTTTAATAACTATTGGAGCCCTTCTCAATGAAGTTCTATAACACGAAAATAAAACAAATTACATTCAAATATTTAAAGATGAGTTCAAAGGGGGGGGGGGGGGGGGTGTCATAAAGCCATAGGACATAAAGTCATAATGGCTTTATGTCTCAATTCAAACGGACATAAGAAAAACATATGTACAAGGTGGCGCAAAAGTAATCGTCCTATCAGAAAATGCTAAAAATTTTGCGAGGCCCCTAATGCCAGTTCTGTCAGCAATATTCCGCGTTCTGGAGCAGTGTAGCGTAACATTGTTTATTAACGTGTATTTCGCATGTGTTTACTACACAAATGTCAAAACAGAACTGACATTAGGGGCCTCCCAAAATTTATAGTATTTTCTGATAGGAGGATTGCGCCACCTTGTACATAGGTATGTAAAAATGTCCTTCAGCTATCGAGTCGGCTGTTAACAATGATTGTCGAACTCGAACACTTACATATGTATATACAAAATCAAATGAGTATTTAATAAATCATAGTTTCTTTCCATCTATATTTTTAAATAATTCTACAAATTCCATTAAGATCGGAATTATCCATACAACAGAGATGGGACAAAAAATCTTAAAAAAGAGAAAAATTGTGGCTTTTAAATTATATTTTATTTCAATTGTAAATAATTCTATAATAATAAAGAGTCATTAAGCATTACCTAGAGTTTAGATCAAATCTATTTTATTACATTAATAACAATGACCGGCGAAGCTCATGCAGGATGTTGAGTTGATTTAAAATTAAGAGAAATGGAATAATTTTAGTGGAGAGTCCTCTAAAATCTTCTTTTGCCCTGATAGAAAAGGTGAATATATGAAGTAAAAAATGTAATAATAATATAAAGGGTGTCCCAACTAGAACGCAATTTTTAAATTTGGCGCCATTCGAAGTGTTATTGTTTGACATTTGAACAATGGTTATTGTTTGCTAGTAGAAGGTACGAGGTTAGTAAAAATGGAGCGCTATACGAATGAACAACGCATTCTCATTGTGAAATTGTTTTACCAAAATTGTGAAAGTTTTGCGGTTACAATTCGCAAATTGCGAACAATTTGGGGTCACAATAATTCAATTGCTGCATCAATCATTTCCCGGTCGTGTTATTTCGCGTTTTGGAGACCAGAATTGGCCGACTAGATTGTGAGATTTAACACCTTTAGATTTTTTTCTTAAAAGAGGAAATTGGACGCTGCATTAATGAAATACCGCAGCATTTATGCAAAAAGGTCATTGAAAGTTTCATTAAAAGATCGCGTGTGTGCCAGCAAAGCCGCGACAGCCATCTGCACGATATCTTGTTCCATACATAACCTCATTCTGTCTACTTTACAATATAATAAAGTTTCACGATTTTTTTTTTAAATATCTGTGTTTTATTTAAAATTTAAAAATTGCGTTCTAGTTGGAACACCCTTTAGTTACATCGATAGATCTAATGGCTAATGAACAAGATTATCTCAACCCAGAAATTTTAAATTTCTTTACATTTATTGGGTTAATATTTCTCCCAAAAAAAAACCTTTAACGTAAAAATGTTATAAAACTCTAAAAGCACGTGCCATCGACAACATAGTTGGCAAAAATGCCAACTTGAAATTCTTATGCAATTGCACATAAAACTAGAACGAAACTAACAACATCTCCCAAAATAACACGAAACCATCATGAAGTAAAAATTAGGCACAATAAAATGCCAAAATGATGGTGCAGAGAGAGAAAACTCATAAAAAGAAAAACTAAAACAATATTATGTATATTTAAACATTTTAAATCATTAAATACAGTCAAATGCTAAAACATTATAAAAAGACTTATCAGAATTTAGCCTTTTCTAAACCCTTAACTTTTAATTAAAAACCTAGATTACAAAAAATCAACAATCACATCATTTCTCAACAAATCCGATTAAATACAGTTTCTTAAACTAAATGTTTAATTACAACAAAGGAATTATGTATAACTAAAATATACTACAAACTCTTTAGAAAGTAAAATAACTAGGAGTAAACTGCACAAAACTGAGACAGAACATTAAATTCACTTATTTCCTAAGGCGTTATTTTTCACTTTTTAGCCTACTCCTTGAAACATTGCCTCTATGTAATTGTTAGCGTACTATGATTTTTTTTTATTTTCTACTTTTCATTCATTCATACATCTTTTATGGATTTCATTTCATATGCAAATTAAAAAAATAACTAAGGGAAGTTTTGCCAAGTAGTCAGTCGTATGTATACATTTCTTTTATTTCTATGCTGCTGCTCTGAATAACTCCTCGCTGTTGGAGAACCTACATTTCATTCTACTGCTTTCATTCTTTCATTTGTTTTCAGTTCAACTCTATTCCAACTATTGTCGGAAATAATAGAAAAGTCAGTTGGGAATAGAATTGCAAAAAATTTAATAAAACATAAACTAAAAGAAATATGTAAGTACTAAAACAAAAAGGTACAAACAGATCACAACAACTAAACAGCAATAACTATAACAACACAAACAACAATAATAATTGCAAGTCATAGAATTATTTACAATAGAAATAAAATAGAATTTAAAAACCTCCATTTACTTCAACGCTATCTAATACAGACATCTCTTTTAAGATTCTTTGTCCCATCTCCGCCACATGGGTGATTTCGTTCTTAAGGGAATTTGTACGACTATCAGGCAAAAAATCATTTGTAAAGTAATTGAAAATTTAAATAAATAAGCAACAATTTGTGCACTAGACACTAAAATCAATTTTGTAAATACATACTTATTTAAGTGGAGAAAGTAATAAATGTAAAAGTTATTGAAAAAGAACAAAAAAACGAAACTAATAAAGAGTTTCATGTTAATTTGAGATAAGTTGTTAAACATTTTGTTTAATAGATTTCTGGCAAAAAATACGTTCATACTGTTAGCGCTAATATTATAATCAATCATAATAGGTTTGCTAAAATTATTTTGAAACTTTTATAACAAATATTATAATTAGGTAATTAAAGTTGTTGTTTTTAATACGAATTGATTGATGTTTCTTTAAGCAGGCTTAAAATTTCGCTTTAAATTAGTTTTACGGACTCTTTTATGTTCTTTTTGTTGGCAGTATTTTTCAATTTAATTTGAACGAATATTAATTGAATAAAAAGAGTTCTTTTAGTGTTTAAATTTAAATTTTTTTAACAATAAATTGATAGAGTTACAATATTAGTCTTCAAAGTAATTTGAACATGTATTTCAAAGACAATTTTGGTTGCCTAACATCTCGTCAGATATACTTATTATTATTTTCTTAATTTTTTTACGTTTAATGTTAGAAGAATATTTTAAAATTTTAAGTTCATATTTTCCTTGTAGGATACTTGTTTATTATATTTAAAAAATCCTTAAAAATACTTGAAATTGTAAGCTCGTACTTTTATACTTTTTTTTTTGCTTTCCAATTTTGGAACTTTATACGTTGAAAAGCTACTTTAAACATTTCAAGAGCAAACATGATTACAACATTGCATTACTTTGTAACTCCATAGCTTTTTTAAAGATTTCAAAATAGAAAAGTTTATTGTAATTATTTCTAAAACCTTAATTTTTAAAAAATTTAAGCAAATAAAACTAAAGCTTAATCACAATTCAAAATCACAATTCGAAACCTAAAATAAGCTCTCCGCTTTATTTTGAACGGTTAATCACACCATTTGTTATATAAAATTTGATTTTGATAAAATAATTTATGCGAGAACGCTATTTATACCTTCATTTTCAGTTTTTAATTCTGATTTAAATAATTCTTAAGTCTTAACAACCGAATTTTTCTGCTGTAACTGAAACATTGGCCTCTTTCAAAAGTAAATCTTTTTCGAACAAAATCTCTGTGCACAATCGAACTATTCGATTGGACATTTAAACGTGTATGTTTAAACAACTTTACCATAATTGTATCCCAGCGTGATAATTTCGAAAAAATACCATTGATGTGAAAACTAGTTCTTGACTCTTTTAAAGAAGAATTGATAATTATTTAACACTTTTATGAAACAAGTTTCATAATTTCGAGAATTTCAATAAATTTACAATTTGTTCATAGATCGAGTACTAGGGCCAAATTACCGGATTCGATATCGACTAAAATTTATCGTAGTTTTCTTATTTGAGATTATGGCATTCGATATCGAGCAAGAAATTTAGTACATTTTATCATAATTTCGATATCGAAATCATTTTTTTGATACGATAGCTTATTCGATCAGGAATGCGGTAATTTGCCCCATGTTTATATGCCTGCGTTTTAGAACAAGTTCTGCTTTCTGGAATATTATTTTTTTAAAAGATCAAATTAAGTATTTTTTAAATTAACACCTCAAATATTGAAATGTCGATATTACGGTTTCTTTTAAATTTATTTTAGTAAGGATCACAGACAAGAATGTTTTCAGGAATTATTTTCATAAAACTTTAACGATACCAAAAAAGTCAAAGACCGTACTGCAAATATCAACTAGCTGCAGTCAGCTAGTCCATAGTCAAAATTGTTCAGAATTTCTTCTAAGATAATTAGTTCTAGAACGAGTATGATCAGAATCATTTCAGTAATATTGCAACTTCCTTTGTAACCATTTCTGTGGAACGCTATTGTGATTCTAAAGTATTTCTATAAAGTTTTGAAGAAACTAGTTCTTTGAAATTGGTTCTAGGCTACTTCTACATATATCTCATTTATTGTTTCCGCAACAACTTTTTAGAACCGGTTTAAATTTTATTATTTTTTTGGGAAAAAAATTAAAATTATAAAAAAATTATTATCAAGGAATTGGAAAATTTTTTGGCTTAAGTCGGTTTTAGTGACTTTTTTCAAATCACTATCAAAATTTTATCACTAATAGAATTTTAAATTCTGATTAAAATAAAAAAATAAAATTGGGGCGGTCACGCCTATTTTCGAGTGCGCGGTCTCCAAAGTTTGTAATATATTGAGCTATAATTTGAAAACTACAATTTCTTTACAGACGATATATATAGACGATACCTATTGATAAATTTAAAAAATTATTTTTTGATCCGAAATTTTTTTTAAAGATCTAAAAAATCCAGGAAAAATGTATATATGAGTAAGTAGATAAATTACAATATTTTCAAGTCAAGAAATTGAGCTTTAATTTAGTAATATAAATCCGAAGATATTAAAGAAAGATTATGACATTTCACCATAAAAAATACAATCTGTACTATGCGAAGCCGGTGTTCTGTATACCATAGAGGAGAAAATACTTCCGCCCGGCCGTAGGCCTGCAATACAGGGAATTTGTACAATGCGAAGCCGGTATTCTGTATACAATAGAAGAAAAAATCCTATCCTGCATACAAAATTTTTAAAAAATGTGTTTTTTTTTAATTTTTCAGATATAATTCTATGATTATAGTACCTACAGACACATATGATACCTTAAATTAAAGCTTAATGTCTTGGCTATTTATATTAATAAATTAAAATAACACTTATATAGACTTTTTTTTAATTTTTTTAGAAATAAAAAAAAATTCGGATCAAAAAATATTCTTTTCGGATTTAACCCATAGTCGGTCCACATTTTATAATCATGATATATATCGTTATAAAGGTATACCTTTAATTTAATGTATTACAAATTATCAGAAACCCAATAGTTCCCGAGATTTAGGCCTATATATTTTCAACTTTAAGGGCCAGCCCCCTCGAAAATAAGCGTGACCGCCAACAATTTTTTTTGCTGTCATCTCCTCTATGTGATGAAATTTTGCTTTTTTTTAGCAAAGTCACTAAAACCGACTTGTTCCAAATTTTTAAAGCAACGGCCGATAAATAAGTTCAAAAAGCTCTTAAACACATTTTCGGTAATTATTTTTAAAAAGTAAATCTCAAAAACTGTACTTTCGTGCAATTATAAAGATTCCGACATCCAATTATATGTTAAGTGTTTTACATTTATTATTGACATAATTGGGTTCAATCCCCAACTCAGCCGAAAAATTATCAATAAATTTTAATAATAATTTTCATGTAACAATTCCTACCTTCAGTAAACAAAAATTTAATGAAAATTAAATTTAATGAACTCAAGTTTAACTAAAGAAATATCAAAAAATAATTGAAAATTGATATTATTGGTATAACAAAAATTACACATCTGCCTCTTGAAACTATTTTCGAGCGTGACAATTTTAAAGAAAGTGCACTTAAGAAGAACTTTTGCTAGAACTTAAAGCTTTTCAGGAACTAGTTCCGAGGTTGATAATTTCAAACAAAATTTATTGATTAAAGAACTAATTCCAGAATCGCTCCGTAACGCTTCTTTAGAAATGGCTTTGGAGATAATAATATTTAACAAAAATCATTAAACAAACTAGAACTAAATTCCGTTACGGATCACTTTTGTCTTGGCGAGGTTTCCTCCTTGTTCTTGAGATTTTTCAGGCGGTTCCAACCCTAAAGGTGGCTATACACTACGTGTATTTGCTTATGTATTTTTAAGTTTACATCCCACATGTTTTTCTTTATGTCTGTCAAAATTGGTTATTTTACATAAGGGTTTTAATTTTTGGTCACCAACTTGTATGTACAATTACACGTGACATCGCCATGATTATTTACACATAAATTTCCATGTCGTTTCTTTGAAAAATGCGTTAAAGCCGCTGCAAAAATTTTTGGTGGCGTCACTAAAATGCCGGTGTCAAAAATATTGATTTAAGGTTTTTCGTCTTTTAATATACAATATGTGGAGCTTGTATCAAACATTTTTAAATAATTTATATCATTGTTATTAAATTAACAAAATGAGATAAAAAAAATATTTAATTTATCACATGCAAATTCTTCATACGGCCGGCTAATGATAGCGCAGATATTCAACCGTCGACAAATCTTTTCGCATGGCATATACATTTGAAAACATGTGTTTGAACTAAAGACGTGCATTAGTACACAACATCGCACAAGTTGGCCATGATTTCTTTTTTGAGTAAGTTTGAGTGCCTGTTTTCATTTATGTTGTATTTGTAGATGTTGTGCTCTACTCTCGTAGGTTTTGTGTAGTTGAGTTGTATCAACTTACAATACTACATACAAGTTGCACAATACAAAGTAGTATATCGTTTCGAACAGATGTAGTGAGTATTTGTGGAATACTATTTTGACTGCAGTAAAATAGAATAAAAAGACAAATTTATTTGTTTTTGGGATGGAAAAATTTTGTATTTATACCAGAAAAGGTGAATAGTAAAAAATACTAATTTTTCAAAGGTATTCATTTTAACATAACATAAAAATAAATAAAAATTTTATATAACTCGATTTCATAAATTGCTTTGATTCACGTTAGATTGGTACATGTTTCGAATATTAAAAAAGGAAAATAAATCACATTTTGTTATTAATTAATAAATAACTGTAATAATAAAATAATATAATAAAAGTATTTCATTTTAATAAAAATATATAAAAACGTATGTGCATTGTACAATGTAGTACATTGTAGTACATTGAATGTATGTACATATAAACAAACAAAAAATAACACATATAATTCGATTTCATAAATCGCTAAGATTCACATTAGTTTGGTACATATTTTGTATATAAAAAAGTAACACATTTGTTTTTTCATATTAATTAATTAGTCAATAACTTAAAATAAAATTCGTAAAAAAATGATAGTCTAATCAGTCTTTTGAGTTTATATTGACAAACATTATTTCATTAAATGACTTTGAATTCGCTGTCATTTGAGATCTTTTATCTGTTAGTATTGTTCGAGCAATTGAAAAAAAGTAACACATTTGTTTTTTCATATTAAAGCACACTATAAGTACAATAAGTATTTGCGTATATGAGAGAGAGAAATGAATGCATGTTGTGTAGTTCCCAATACAACATAGTAGAACGAACATGCGATGTTGTGAGTAGAGTGATCAAACCAGAACGACACAACATCTACAACCATCTGTTTGACAACAGCACAACATTTACTTTACAACTTCTCGTTTGCACAACATATACAAGGTATTTACCAATTATACTACATTGTACAATACTTTGTTGTGTACTAATGCACGTCTTTAGTTTGAACATAAGAAAATAGAGCGTGTTCTAATCGAAAAAATTACATATGTATTTCCACATGTATTTTACACAAGCAAAGTTTATGAGGTCACCAACTATATGTTTTTATTCCATATGTAAAATTTGACATATACAATGTAAAAAACACGTAGTGTATAGTCCCCTTAACTCACCAACTTCATGTTTCTGACAATAAAAGAACAATAAATACAACAACAACTGGAACAAAACAAAACAGTACCACACAACATATTTGCTTGGAGACAGATGTAAGTCTCTCTATATGCCCTAGTCGCTATTTCATCCTTGGAATTCTCTAGCGACCCAATACTTGACTTCCACTTACCTCTATGCCGAATCACCTTTGTTGTGGATGCAGAATTTATATTACCATTCTCATGAAGGTGAAGGATATAATAACATAATTTTATTGAATATTAAGAACATTTCATATGTTTATAATAATAATAATACTAAAAATCTTCCTTATGCCTTCAAAAATTTGTTTTTTTTTTTCTTTCCGTTATTTTCAGAAATTACAACTTAAGGATCAATATTTCTAATTTAAATAAATGTTAAAAAACGTCTTTTATATTTTTAAACTTCCGCCTACAACTACACACACAAAATTTTTAATAATGTGGAACGGAAATTTACTTACCACTAATAACATTAACCATCTATACAGAAATAACAAACAGTCTTTATATCCTGAAACATAAAAATGTTGACGACAATGATATTGAGGATTTATTTTTAATTTAGATCAAAATCTCCGGTTTATATGACACTTTTCCTTAAACAATGGAATATGTTTTTCATGTTTTTTTTATGTTTTAAGTATTTTTCACGAATTTTCTTTTATGTTTGGATACATTTATTTTATAGTTGTCGTATTCTGTTTAACATACGGTTGATATTTCGGGTTGTTTGATAATTTGTTTTTACTTCGTACACCTTATAAAACGCATAAAATGTAGGAAAACTAAACTGCTATTGCAACGAATGTGTAAATGTGTGAACGAATACAAATATTTTTATTCCAATACTAATACATACAAATGCACAATTTATTATCCTTTTAGTAGTTGGGAATTGCATGGACTGTTTGAGTGTTTGTCGGTGTATAAAATTTACTCTCCAAATACACAGATAAAAATAAACTGAACAACTGTACGGTATGCAGGCAGTTTTAGATTTTTTGCGACTGTTGCTAAAAAAAAAAAAGTTCGTTTTATTTTTGATGTTTTTGTTGCTGTTTATGAAGATTTTTTATACCCAAAAGTGGCAAAAACACAAGTGTTTTTGTTTGTTTGTTTTTTTGAATGCTGAATTGTTGTGTGTACGAGTATTTTAAGGATGTCTGATAGAGAGGATGATTATTTTTTTTTTTACTTTTTATTTTGATTTGAAAGGTATGAGGACAATTTTATAGACACAAAGGATTTTTTGATTATAATCACGAAGTCTTGTTTTTTTTTATTTTTTTTTCAAAAATTTTACTTTTGGACTTTAAGAAACCAGACTTTATTTGCAAAATGGCACTTAAGGCTTTATAAAAACTATCTTTTTCTTCTTCAATTCAGTTTTTCTTATTTAGGTAATTGAATTATTTATTTTATTTGAAACTACAATTCCTTAATCAACATTCTTCAACTATTGTTAGCATAACAATAGCGAAACCAATTAAACTTTTAAAATTCACAAGCATTTCACACTTGGACTTGTGTCTTCTTTCTAACTGTGAATCTTTCTTTAAATTTTGTCTAACGTGTATTCACTTCACTTTGTTTTCGGTCACTTCTAGATGTATTTCTCTTCCATCGTTCACAACAATTCGTTTCAGACTGATTGGAACTTTAACAAACAGACAACCAACAAGCCACACACTGCTAACAAAACAACAAACGTTCTCGTAAACTCGCATACAAACAAAAATACAACAAAAACACAACAACTTGCTGCTGCTGCTGCCGCGCACACTACTGTTCAGTTTCTACTTCTGTTTTCGCTTGTTTTGTTTTTGTGTTTTTGTTTTCATTTACTACTACGTACGGATGGATAGATGGCTGGCTGGCTGGCTACTATACTATACTCGCTCTTAACCAACACCGCATTATCGTATTAGATTCGTATAACGTAATGTCAGATACATATACAGATAGAAGAAAACAGTTTGTGAAAGAGTGGTTTGATTTTATGTTTTTTAATACATTGTCGGCCAACAATTTACACACTTCACGTTTATAACGTCAACAAATATTAGTCCCACCACATTAATCGACTAAGAATTACTTTCTGAAGCGTTTTGAAATTAAAATTATTAAATATAAATGAATTTTCAAATCATACTGAAAAAAGTACAAGGTTTTTTTCCTGGTCCAAAAATTTCAATTTCAAAATATTACAATTAACAGATTTTTGACTCTTTTTATATAAAACTTCCTTTAAGAACACATAATAATATATATATTTTTTAAATGGTGTCTTTACAGAGCTCATTTTAATAAGTATAAAAGACATGTCCGTTACAAATATGTTGCCCCTACGACGTACCGAAATTTAACCGATTTTTAAATTAAAATTTCCACATGTGGAAATTATGGGTAAAATTTTAAAAAAATTCATTTTGCAATTTTCGTCTGTATTTTTGGGAATTCTTTATATTTTTGTTTAATTTATTAATATTTTATTATTTAAATTGTATTGTATGTTGAAAATTTCATTAAATTATGTTAATAAATGTAAAATTTTATATCGATCAGATCAGCCGTTCAGAAATGTCAGATTTATATAGAAGAAAATATATTTTTCCTCGCCAGTTTAATTAAAATTGTGTAGCGTTATAAGTGCTTATTGACTCGGTGCCTTGATCAGAAAAAGTCTTCCCTATTATACATACATATACATATATATAATAATGAATCTTTATTTTCTCTTAACTTTAACTCAAAAAATGTCATTTGTTTATACCATATGTATATTACAAAAACAAAACAATTCATTTAACCCTCTGCACTTAACATATTGTTGTTGTTATCGTACACATGTAATAATAACAACAATACGTAAATCAAAAATGAAAATAAACGCAAAAACATAAACAGGGAGTAGTAATGTTTACCAACAATCAAACACACACAATGTGTTGAATATTATGTTGCTCTCTCCATAACGCCAACCCACCAAACAACTAGTCAGTCAGTCATCCATCCAACAATTCATTGTGAACAATTTTTGTAACTTACAGCCATCCCTAAATACCGACGGAAAGCGTTTTTTAAATGTCAAAATTTCTCATGCTCATACATATTGTATGGAGCATACCGAAAATCCGATTTTGACAAGGAGTTTCACAGTGAAGTTAGTTACAAAAGAAAACAAAACAAAAAAAAAAGAGAAATAAAACAACAATGTCCAGCAGTTATAATAAACAGGGTCGTTTTATTTATTTGTTTGATAACCCTGTTTTTATCATTTTGACATAACGTTGACGCTTTTGTTTAGGGATGGGGTAACAGCGCTAATTCTCAGCGTAAAAATACGTTCCGCTTTCCGTCGGTATTTAGGGATGGCTGTAATAGTTCTCTAGTATAAATACAACCCAGTATCAGCGTTGCCAGAATTATTATTTTATTATATTTTTGATGATTTTTTACCTAAAATATGATTTGATGATTTGTTTGCCAAAAATATGACTTTTTTTCTTCCAAAAATATGATTTTTTTAATTAAGCATTTTTTTTCTTTTAATTGAAGTGTTGGAATATATTTTTGTAATTAATGCTAGTTGCGGTTAAGTTTTATGTATAATGTGGAATGACCCATATATGTAACTTATTCTTTTTAAATGGCAGTTACGTTTTATAAATCAATAGCAATTTTATTTACGTACAACAACAAACACATGCAATTTGATAGACATACACAAAAATATGACATAATTTTGATTAGTTACATTTTTGAGTAGTCGTACGAAAGTTTTATAAATAAATGGTGTGTTTTAGAACTCCTAATTACAGCAAAGTTTTCATTGTTTCTTTGAATTAATTTTTGCAAACCTTAAACGTTCCGTATATTTTATAAAGTACTTTATATTCGTATGCAATTAGCCAAACGTTTAGATTTTAGCGACACTTCTTTAAAAGAAATTTCATCTCATGATCAGCATAATATTATTAATAAACAAGTTTTTTCATTGTCTCCGCTAACGGAAAGGTTTCCAAATTTACTTAATGAAAATGATTCTCAAAATTTAGACGATGGATTTAGAGAACTTTGTCATTTAGATTTTACAAAATATGTTCAAACCTTAGATAATGTTAATTGTGAAGATTTTTGGGCCACAATTTCTAAAATAACTCGTGCAAATAACGACTTAGCTTTTTCAACATTGACAAAATTTGTTTCCAATATAATTTGATTTAAATAAAACTAAGTACAGGAACAGGCTTGAAAATGCAACATTAGAAGGTATTTTGGTTACACAGGATTATTTCCTAGTTGCAAAATGTTCTTGCTATAATTTAAAAATTGATAAAGATATTATAAAAAATATGAAAACTTCTCAGTATTAAAATTAAATGATAATAAAAAATATTAAAAGATTTATAAAACTTTAAGTTTACTAATTAGATCTCAAAACTACATACAAACTTATTACTTATAAGTACTCTTATGTATGTATAGTTTTTATTTAATTTTAATTAAATTTAATTGTTTTTGTTTATTTTTTTTGTATAATAAATATATTTATTTTTAACCGCCTTCTAAACATAAATAAGAGAAACGGTGAGAAACATAAAATCTTAAATATCTGTAGCCTAATTGGTTAGCGCATTTGATCATTAAGCATGCGTTGGTATTTGTAGCCCGGGGTGGATTCCCAGCCGGTGCCATTCAAACAACATCAGTTTCTGATAATTATTAGTTTTCTATCCTATTATAACTAATGTTTATCACAGCGCCCTCCTTCAGTGGTATAGCACTGAAACGCCACCGAAGTAAAACACTTAAATAAAGTCTATAAAATCAAGCTTTAATATTAATACGCCTACTCACTACCAGAGGCGCTAAAAACAAACATAATGCGCAATTGTAGAGTTGTGATATAAAAAAGCTTTCTTCTTTCACCACCTTCACTTCTGCAACCTATCCCTTTTCCAAAGAAAGTAACGCAATTATATATAGTCATATTAATTGCCTGAGTGTTACTTCTCTTTAAAAAAAAATATGTATTTTACTGCACCTTAAGGTGCTATCAGACGGGATGTATTTTACATATGTACTGTCACTTTTCTTACCCATATGTAATTCCGTATGTATGTCAAAATTTGCATTTTACATACGATTCATAATTTTTGCTATCACACCTGCTTATGTTTTTCCGTATGACATAACCTATAAATGTAAACAAAAGCTGCCTTTTTAACGTTTATAAATTTCAAGAATTACTTCTTTTGGCCAATCTAACTGCAATAAATATAATAAACATAATTTAATTTATTAAAAATCGAAAAATTAATTTTCTTTAATTTTTCTTTCCAATATATTCTTTCAAACAATTTTGTTTCAAAACAAATCAGCTGTTTTGTTTATGTTTGTCACAGGAAAATAGAGCGTGTTCTAATCAAAAAAATTACATATGTATTTCCACATGTATTTTACACATGCAAAGTTTCATATGTATCACACGATGTGTACAACTTTTACAGATGGAAAATTTGACAGTACATATGTAAAATACATCCAGTCTGATAGCACCTTTATAGATATACATACATACGTATACACATTATTTTTTGTAAAACTTATAGTTTGTTAAAAATAAAAAGTGATTTTTTTTTTCGTAAAATTATGATTCTTCTGGCAACACTGGCCAGTATACAAAAATTATTACTCGCACTCACGCTATTGCTACAAAAGTTTTCTCATTTATGCAAATTTACATAATAGCGTAAAAAACGTAAGAGTTTACGTTTTCTACGTGATTGTCTACCATATATTTATTTTATCGTAAATATTATTACGTACTTTTAAAAATTTGGTGTGGTGTATATTTTCATAAGGTATGAGTATTTATTTATGCTTTAGAAAACTATCTCTATCTGTATTTATTTTTGTTTTTGTACAAAATTTATTTTTGGGGGTTGTTCGGCGAATTCGTTGTTAGGTGGGCTTCTTAATGGTGTTGGATAGTGTTGTTCATTTGAAAGAAGCCACAAAATATGCAGCATAAAATATGCTGACATGATGTGGTGCATTGTTGTTGCTGTCTTTATTAGTAGTTGTTGTATGTGTGGTGGCCATAAATTCTGTTTAATATTTTTGGGTTTGTCATAATTGGTCACACATTATCTGCGATGTACGAACAAAATATTGTTTTTGTTTTGATTGCAATTTAAAACAATGTAGTTTTTGTTTTTGGGTATAAGTCTGAATTTGGGGGTTGTTATTTTAATGAACTTCTTAGCATATTGATGTGGCAGTAGTGATAATAAGTTGTTAGTGTTTATAAAATCGAGGATTAATGCGATTCAATTTTTCCCCTGCACCTTAAAATTATCAACATGCACGGGTATGGACAGAGAAATAGCACTCACTGTTTTAGTATGCAGTGTAAAGGGGATCAGGACCAATCAGTTTAATTTTGGTTTCATCTGAAAAAACCCATTTCCAGAATTTGATATCCTTTTACCGGTGAAGTTTTGCAAAAGCGAATCATGCCTTTCTATTCTCTTTTGACAAAAATGTTTTTTTTCTACTTACACTGATTTTAATTGGGGCGCCTTCGTACAATCAGATGCGCCTTTGTACATGTCTACTGGAAACATTTAACCCAAATTCCTCATTTATTTCAGTCATTATTGTTCTTGAAGACTTAAAAGGATTTACTTTTTTATTTATAGACTTATCCTGACGAACTTTTGTCTTTCGCAATAGCTTATTCCGATCTTTTTATTAAATTAAGCCAGTTGGCATCTGATTTAACATATTTAATGACATTATTATAAAACGTCTTTCTAGAACATCCAATTATTTCAGCTATTTTTGTTTATTTTGTAAGTTTTTTTTTTAAACCAATAGAGGAAAAGCTTATCAGTCTAAACTGTCATATACATCCCTGAAGTGACATCTGGCTCTGTACAAAAAATTCCATGCTTCCGAGATAATTCCCGAATACTTTCTACTAATTGCAGACTCGTAACTATTGATATATTTTAACAACCCTAGAGGTAAAGCAATTGGTAGCAAAGGCTGATTCTAGTTCTATATCTTTATATGAAAGTAAACTTATCGACGAAGACTTTTGACTTCACATTAGTCCAAATAAATCCAAAGGTGTGATATCACAAGATCTAGGAGGCTAATAGACCGGAACGCGAAATTAGCGAAAGTGCACGAACAACATGTCTCACGAAACACTGATTCTCCTGAAAAAGCTGAGTATTTTGGAGACGTTGTTGCTGTGTGAGCCCTTCTATGTTCAATTAAACTTTTCACTTCAGAGCCACTACGACACGAGTTAATATTATCTGACTTGACTCAAAATGTTCACGTGTCGATATTGTAAAAATGTAAATTACATTTGAAGTTATTAGAAAAACTATATTTAAAGTAGAGGTCTCGCCTAATGTACATACTTTTTTTGAGCAATTCTTAACTCTAGTTTTATGTCCTTGATTCTGACATATGTCAATGATATGTCAATGATATTAGTTTTCATATCAGACCGGAAGTCTATTGCACTCTCATCTTCACCAATTAAGTAAATTTTCACACTCTACAGATTTTTCTACAATACTTAAACGCATATACATATAGTAATAACTGCCATGTGTATTATCATTCTACTTTAAATAAAATTTTTTTACTCCTCATTTCTTAATTAAATAAAATCTTTTTTGTTTGAACTTAAAATTAAATACATTTAATTAAAAATTCGCAGTACCTTGCTAACCTAAATACAAAATCATATCCTTAAGTAAGAGACAAACAACTTTTTTCACAGATTTATTCACACACCCCAAAGTACCTACATATACTCGTACGAGTATAGTAAAGTGAAGCACAAGATAAATTATTTAGCAAAAACTCGTACACATTCAAATCCCTGGGGACAACATTAGCAAATTTAATGAATGTAAATAAGTTTGTATGCACATGTTGTTGCAACGAGTATCATATATTTTACATGGTTATTGCAACATGAAAATATATCTAATTTTAGCACTTAGTACATGTATTAATGTGATGATTATTTGAAAGTTATTTGTGCAAAACAACAGACAGAAATAAAGAGAAACACAATGCAAAATTGCCATAAAGTGTTAAGAATAAAACAAGGATTTATTACAAAAAAAAAATCATGCTAAAAACAAAACTGTGTAAACATGACTTAGTTTTCCGACACAATACAAAAATTATGTTTAAATATTATTCAACACAATAGGACTTGTAAACAAAAGTTGTATGACAATTTTTCAAAACTCGAACAGATACAAACCCACTAATACTTGTACAATGCATTATTAGGTGTTGGATGAAAAATGGACTGAATAACTGACTGACTAAATGCAGTTATATTGACACAAATGTGTTTGGAATATTAAAATGTCTTCTTGCATGAAAATACTTTTTTCGCGCCCATTTTAATTAGCCAAACTTTTTCAAATGAATTTACGCTTAAAGTTCTGTTCTATTATTATTACAGCGCAGGCGCTAAATGTAACAATATATTTTGTTTATAAAGTACATTCACCTTTGTATAGCTGAGAGGAGTGGAGAAGAGTAGGCAGGACTCTTAAACAATGTTCTGGCTATAAATTGAAAGTCAAAAGCTAAAATGTCATTATATATATCTATCTATTGTAACTATTTAAAAACTAAAGTTGTCTTTTTATTTTTCCTCTTTAAATCTATTTCGTTTGTTTAACGAAATTCTATACCTTGTTTGTACTTAAGAAGGATTAAACCGTTTATCGGTTATGCTAACATTATAAAGAAGTAGATATTAGAATACCAAAGAGAAAAAAGAAAAAGGGAAAAATGGGTGTGAACTGCATACAGCAAAAAGTGCGTTTTCAACATAAAAAATCAATAATATGCGTCTTATCATAAATGAAAAAAGAAACAAAGATTTCCCCTTCTTTCAATGTGAAAAAGAGACAGATATATACATGAAAAACAAACAATGTTTGAAAGCTTTGGTGGAGCTTTTGTCAGAGCTAATAGATGCGGGGTATATTTATTGGTACTTTTTAGGTTGTCTTTGAGATTTAAAGATAAGATTCGATTTCATGAAATTTAATTCAGACTCTTCATATTCGGTTAAACACTGTATAATTTCTTATAAATATTCGCATCATGAAAAAATTAAACTCATATATGAAAAACACGATTTTGGAACAAAAGTAGAAAACGCAGTGTTTATCGAGTTATTAATGAAATTTTCTATTTCTATTTTTGCTATCCAGAGTAGAAGTGATCACAGATTTTCTCAAAAATGCAGTATTTATCAAGTTAAGTTATAAAGGATTAATGTTTGATGAAATTTTCTATGATAAAATTGATTTTGGATTCAAAGTAAAAATGATCTCAGATTGAGCTTATTTTCTGAAAAAATTCCACTATTTTCCAAATTATAAAAGGTTGAAGTTTTGATGGAATCTTCTATAAAAAAATCGATTTTGGATCCAAAGCAGAAGTTATTACAGAATGAGCTTATTTTCACTAAAAATTCAGTACTTACCAAATTATTTCAGTTTTGATGGATTACAGAAAAAAAACATCCGTTTTTGAAATTATATTTCATTTATTTATACTATTTATTGTCGCTTAAGGTGGATTCACCCATGCGTTCTGAACAAAATATTTGCTCGGACAAAGACATTTTTATATGACTTTATATATGATTTCATATGAAAAAACAACTTTGTCCGAACAAATATTTCATCTTTGTTGTGTATAGTTTTTTTAAAATTATTTGTCTTTATTAACGTTAGAATATGTACATATGTATATGTTTTCATTTTAACGTAATTCATATGTAGTGATTCAATTGTATTGTCCGTCACTGTAAAACCAAATTTCAAAACTGTTAAAGTATTATTGTAATATTAAAAAAACTAAAGAAATGTTATTTACAATATAAGTTTTTTATTTAGTTCCCTACTTATGCTATTATTATACATGAAAAATTTAAAAGTACATATAACAAAAACATTACAAATACTAAAAGCTTTTTTTAAAAAACCCCTGCAATAAGGGGAATTTTGCCTATAACTATAGTCATCTTTATCTATTTTACAATCCACAAACTTACTTTCTAAAAGCTTTATTTAAATAAACTTTTACTCTCGGTTACTTTTAATTAGTCTCTCTCTCTTCTATAAAAGTCCTTTTGACTCTACACTTATTTCCATATAAAAATATCTATCCAGCATCCCTCTAAAGCTTTTTTCATACCTACAAAACTTTTCCTGTACTTTTATCTAAAAATCTTCAATTATCCGTTTAGTTTCCTGGTTTTTATTTTTGTCGTGTATTGAAATAATTTTCTGGCGCGCAGGTTATTCTATCAATACAACTTCTTCTGGTGTCTTGAAGCTGTGTATCTTTTAAAAGGATGTTTATAAGTTGTGTATATTACGTTTATAGATGGGAGTTGTGAGTATGTGCGATAACAATAGTAAGCACTTTTTTTAATTTTTGGGTTGGTCCCATTTGTCCTGTTATCGTTTAAGAGTAGAGCAAGCACTCAAATTTGTGTGTATGTATCTTTTGTTTTTGTTTTTATCCAGCACCTTATTCTTACTGCTTCAGCACCGTCATTTACAGAGTTTAGAATTGGAATTTAGTTCCATCTACCCCTACTCCACTCTTTGTTGAAGTTGTTTCTATTGTAATCTATTGTCATGGTCGCTGTTGTTTTTGTTGTTATTTTAATATGTATTTACATGAACTACTTCTTATAATTTATACACTTTTCTTAGATTTAAGTACATTGTCGTAGTTTTGTTTTCTCAAGTAGTTTTGCTGTTGCTTATTGTTGTTGTTGGTTTTTACTTTTCTTAGTCTACAAGCCTGCTACTTAACGCTCATTTAACCCATTTTCATTTTAGAAATGTTTATACATATACATAAATAGATATGAATGTATGTACATAAAGATTTTTATTTTATTGTGTATGTGTATGTATGTATGTATACAAGTCCTTTTTTCCTCATTAATTGTTTTGTATTTTTATTTTTATTCAAGAAATGCAAGAATTTTGCGGTTCTGCTTGGATTGTTTGTTTTGACCACAGTTGTTTAATGCTATTTAGACATTTTTAATCTTCGAGAAAATTAAATAAATAAATTATTAGCTTTTAGATATCTGTGGGAATTGAAATGTGTACGTTGAGGTAGCCTTTCTAAATGGCAATAACTATTTACTTATTTTGTTTATGTATCCTACAAATCAAATAATCTCAATTTTATTTCATAAATATATAAATTGTTTTTCTAAAAACTTATTATCTAAAGCAGTTCTATGATTTTATATAAATATATGTAAATATCCTTTAGCAATTTAATATGAATGTATGTACATATATGAAAAATACTATAAAAACAACATTGCACAGTGGGACAGAATGGCAATTTTTTGGAAATAAATCTGACATTTCTAAACGGTTGGTCCGATCGAAATAAATTTGATTTAGAAATGGACCCCACAAACCTTCCATGGGCGGAAGTGTCTGAAAAAAGGTACGCGATTTGTTAAAACGTGTGGATATTTTCTTATTCATCCGGTTTATATGATTTTAATATTTTCTGAAGGACCTCTAGATAAGCTATATTCAAAAAAAGCATGTATGACAACATGTAAAACAAGAATGTATTTGAAAATTTATGTCCAAATTTTAATGAACGGTGTTGGTACTTCCATCCTTGACTTTACATATGATGATCGTTTTATCCTATATAATATAAACTTGGCCCTCTCATCAATTCCATATTAGATAAAACCATATTAGTGGTTTTTTGTTGAGATTTCAAAATTTGGCAAAAATCCTGGCAGAATTTCTGTCCGATTTTTCTCTGATTGATTTTTTAGTGAGAGAATAAAATTTTCCATCGGTTACGAAATCTTCTAAAATCTCTCTTACCGCTGAGGTCCAAAAATAAACGATTATTAATTTGAAAGCTGTAAAAATTATCTATTTTTTTTTTTATTAAAATGACTTTTTTCAAGAATATACATATGGTGAATTTCACGTCAAGTGACCCAATTTTAAAAATTGATGTCTTCCGATTTAAATGAAACATGTGCCAAATATTGAAAACTTCTATTTTTGAGTTAAAAAATAATGTTTTTGATAGATATCCCACTCGCATCCCATTAAATGATTATAAAGGCCTTAAAGTAAATTGTATAAGCTTTCTTTTGAGAAAAAAGGGCCCAAATTAAAACAAAAATTAAAAAAAAAAAATTTAATATTAAAAAAAAATATTTTTGGAATGATTGAAGAAAAAGCTATCTCAAGTCCTTTAAACAATTTTTGCTAGCACCAATAGGTAAAAAGTTACACTCATTTAAAAAAAAACCCTGTATGACCAAAATCGACCAAAGTGCCCATTGAAGTCCATTTTGAAGTATTTCTAATCAAATTTTTAAAATTTTTGTTTTAATATTCTCTTTAATAGCAAATTATCTTTATATTTTGTGGGATAAAATATTACGAAAAAATTAACTTCTAAAACTCACTCATTTTCGTTTTCGATTTCCATCACATACCTGATTCAGGTAATATTGAATTCAATAACCTTTAATACAACAAACTATTTTTAAGTTCATATATTTCATAGATTTCGTTTCCCATTAGATTTAATAATTTTGTAGAATAGTTTCATATTTTTATACCCATCCTTTCTTTTATCCATTTCATTTTGGTCTAAGAACCAAAAAGTATATAGGTATATATTCTGGGTCCTTATAAGTTTCTTAGACGATCTTTTTTCATACAAATTCTTCTAAAATTTAATTTTTAATTGCTTTTGTGGGCAGCGGCGAAGCAGAACTCTTATTTCCTACTGTTCTAGTTCTGTTGAAAATGGTAAGATGGTAATAATGCAAAAATTTATTTCATTCTAAGAAAAATTTCAAAACGATATTTTATTTACATTGGCCCACATTTGCACATAGCGCCTATATAAAGTCTACTTCCGAAAATCACTCAAATGTTCATAAATCTTTTAAAACATTGAAATTCCTTACAAATAATTCATATACTCGTACATATATTTGAAAATCCTAGTACCGAATTTCATGGCGATTGGTCCATATTTAACCTAGCCCACGTATAAAGTGCACTTCCAAAAATCACTTAAATGTGCATAAATCTCTTATACACATCAGCATCAAGTTTAAATTCGCAATGAAATTCATACAATATTACATTACATTATTTTATGACGATAATAGTTAATAGCTCTCTCTGAAAAATAAAATAAAACAAGTAAGTATGGTCAAGCTTGACCATATAATACCCTACACCCAGTATATGTATAAAAAGTTTTTCAGAAATGAGCGCTATATAGGAGATATGACCTATATGGACCGATCATTCAAAAATTTAGTGTCATGATTTCTATGAATATAAATATTGTGTATGTTAAACTTTATCTCGATATAAATACTTTTAAAAGATTTATGGAGGTTAAAGTTGATTACGGGGAGGGTCTTATATGGGAGTTTCATGATCGTTAAAGTGGGCCTTATATGGGAGCTACGACTAATTATGGACCGATCTTCACGAAATTTGTAGATATGATTTAGCACAATTTATTACTTATTTTTGGTGAATTTTGTTTGCATACTTGCATAATTTAAAGATTTATGATCGGTAAACCCTAATTTCAGGAGGACATTTGTATGGGGACTAGGTGAAATAATGGACCGATTTTCATCAGTTTCAAGCCCATCCATCCTTGGGAAAAAATATCACGTACCAAATTTTATCGAAATATCTTCAAAATTGCGACCTGTACTCTGCGCACAAGCTTTACATGGAGAGCCAGCCAGCCAGGTGGGTGTTGGACCAATATTTCTGGGCGTTACAAACATATGCACAAATCCAATATACGCTGCCCACTATGGTGGTGTAGGGTATAATGAATTAGTTTCAAGTATTCATAGATCACACTATTGGCATTTGATGGTGGATATATATGACTCGGCGCAGCCAAATATAAACTCTTGCTTGTTCTTTTACGCTGCAGTTACAAGTTTTTTTTATACATACTGCTTGTCAAAATTCTCAAAAATTGATAGCTATGACGTAAACTGCAAATATATTTATTTAACTTTAATTAGTGCTTTTTAATTTAATTTATTATTATATTATTTATAAAAAAGTAACAACACCACACAAAATATTATGACCCCAGGATGTTTATAAAGAAAAACCAAACAATTTGTTTATTAAATTTGCAATCAGCTGTTTCATTCACTGTAACTTGAGACACAAATTGGAACGAGAATTTGAAAGTAAACGAGAACTTAATTTCTATACAGCACTATCATTTGGGACATTATAAACATTTCATTTAGTTATTCCTACTTTAAATAGTTTCAGACTTACCTTTTTATACCCTTCACCATCGTGAGAAGGGTATATATAAGTTTGTCATTCCGTGTGTAATTTCCACAAAAAAATTTTCCGACCCTATAAAGTATATATATTCTGGATCCTTATAGATAGCGAAGTCGATTAAGCGATGTCCGTCTGTCTGTCTGTTGAAATCAGTTTTTTGAAGTCCCCAGATATTCTCGGGATCCAAACCTTCAATAATTCTGTCAGAAGTGCTTTCGAGAAGTTTGCTATTTAAAATCAGCAAAATCGGTTTAGGTCAACCAGAGTTATGAACCAATATGTGAGACCACCTCTATATAATTTGATATTTTTCGTCCATTTTATTGCAATATTTTGAAATATATTGGAGATAATACTATGAAATTTTGTATACGTTGTTTGTATGACAAAAGAAGAAAGTGTGCGGAAAATAGTAAGAATCGGTCCATGATTTCTCATAGCCCCCATACAAATATATATATTCCCGAAATATGGCTTAATGATAAATAAATGCCTATAAAATAGGGATATCAAGACAAAATTCAGCTAAAATAAGTTTTACACAAACAGAAATCGCAAAACGAAATTTTTTTTAGTTCGGTCCATGTTTGACCATAGACCCCATATAAAGTCCACTTCCAAAATTCATTTAAATACGTATAAAACAGATATGAATAATGCTAAACGACTAAAATTTGACATAAAGACTCTTTATAGACAAATAAATTGTTGTACTAAATTTTATGGTAGTCGGCCCAGAACTGGTCATAGCTCCCATACAAGGACCACATCTGAAAAAGAGATTTTTCCCTATATATATTGTATAAATATCGGTACCGACTCAAAACTTTGCACAGATCATTTTAATATATACAAAAATCATTTCACAAAATTTTGTTAATTTCGGTCTATTTTTAACTGTATGCCCCATATAAAGCCCTCTTCGGAAAATCACTTTAATACTCATAAATCGCTTATAAATAAGGGTACCAATCCAAAATTTTACACGGATCATTTACATACATGCCTAAATCTAACTGCTGGATTTTAAGAATATCGGTCCATATTTGACTATATCCCCCACATAAGGTCCACTCTCGAAATCCACTTTAATACTAATATATATCTTAAATATAGCGTTATTATGTTGAAATTCGACGTGAAATATCCTCATATGCATGAAAATAACTGTTCCAAAATTTAAGAAGATCGGCCCATAATTTGTCATAGCTGCCATATAACAACCATTTCCAAAAAACAAATAAATTCGGGTCAAAAAATATTTTTTTCGGATTTAACCCATATTCGGTCTATATTTTATAATCATGATATATATCGTTGGAAAGGTATTTTTAATACCTTTCATTTAGTGTATTACAAATTATCAAGCACCCAGTAGTTCCCGAGATATAGGCCTATATATTTTCAACTTTACGGGCCCGCCCCTTCGAAAATAGGCGTGACCGCCAATAAATTTTTTTTTTGCTGGTATCTCCTCTAAAAGCCCTATTTCATTTTTTTTTTTTTTTTTGAGCAAAATCACTAAAATCGAATTGTACCCCTTTTTTATACTCTGTTTATACTCTGTTTGTTTTTTATACTCTGTTTGTTAAATTACACTGAAGATTATTATGAACATCACACAGACTCTGAAAGTTATGGTAAGAATTGGTAATTAAATCAATTAAAAATGGTAAAAATTAGATAACATTTCAAAATATTTAACATAAATTATGTTGGTCGTAAAATTGTCTTTCAAACAATATATCAAATACTAATAAAATTTGCACTAAGACTGAATAGAAAACACAGAATTAGGATATTCTAGTCTAGTGTAGTTTCTGTATTTCTTATTACGCTTAGGTGAAGGGTATTTAAGATTCGGCACAGCCGAATATAGCACTCTTACTTGTTAAATTTCATTTAATAAATATTACACAACTATTTAATACTTTTAATATTGTTTTCTTTATTATTTTTATTATCATTTATAATATTTTTTGCAATTTAAATATTTTAACCTTTTTCTTATTATTTTTTTTTTTTTTTTTTTGTAATTTTTCCTTTTTGAATTCATTGCAATAATCGTACGACATTATGATAAACTACTATGATTAATATGAGTTTTTGGTAAATTTTCTTTTTTTTACTTTTTTGTTTTAATTTTTGAGTTTTCTTTTATTCTGCTCAAGTTTAAGCACAATAAATTAATTTTAGGATTAAAAAAATTAATTTTAATCAATGATTTCTGTGTTTTTTTTTTTAATTAAAAAGTTTGATTTTAAAAATGACTAAATCTTATCAATAGTTGTGACATTAAAACAGGGTTTTTAGGGGCAGGGGGTCGCAAGTGTAAAGGGGAGTGGGTAAATATAAATAGAATACAAAAAATGTATACCAGTATATGTATGCATGTATAAGTGTATAAATATTAAAGAATGAATTCAAATATCTAAATATTTTATATAAAAAATATCAAAGACATTAAAATAATCACACAATTACACAATTATTTAAATAGTTTACAGCTTGACTACGACACAAATGTATGGGTTTTGTTGGTTTTCATGTAAATAGATGTAAAGTATTTGAGTTTTTTTTTGGATTTTTGTATATATTTAATTATTTATGTTATAGGGTTAAATTTAAATTTAAACTTAGCAAAAGTTGTTAAAAATTTTAGGTTTTATTTTTGATTTTTATTTTTTTATTTTATCAATTATTAATTTAAATTCATAAAGCTAGAATAATAATACTAATAAAAAAATTAACAATTAAATTCATAATTTATTTATATTTTTAGCTTTTAATCTTTGGCCTTGGAAATTATACATTTAATTTTAATTTCTATTAGAAATTATTCTTAATTTTTTATATTTTTGTTTTTTTTTTTTTCTTATTTTATATTAAGATTTGAATTTTTGATTTGTCTTATTACCAATTACGAGTATTATTGTTTGTTTTATTTTTTATCAATATTTTTTGTTAAGTAAACTTAAATTTTTTATTCTTATTGTTTAATAAATATTTAAAATTTATCACAACAAAAGTTAAATAATTTTACTTAAATAGAAATTAACAAAACAATTGCAACATAAACAATCAATTTTGCAGTTTTCTTTTTTTCCCCCCCGGTTGTCCTATTTTCCAACAAGCTGCTGTCTTTTTTAAACAAACAAATATAGAAACTATTTTGAAAAAATACAGGTGTTTCTCAAAAAATTACTGATTTTATAATTATGAGCAAATGTTTACAGTATAAAAGAATTGCCGGCACAAAAAAAATTTGCCCCTTTAGCAACTGTATTGTAATGTAACAAACTAAATTGTGGATTGTTTTTTGAATGCACAGTCTTCAATTTGTTCCTTTTAATAATTTTAAAGAATTTTCTTATTACGTGGTTTTTACACCAGAACGCGATTCAATAGCGTTCTGCCTCTAGTGACTATGACTGCCGACCACTGCGGCAGAGAGAGACTTTTTGTAAGATGAGCTAGTACACAACACATTTTAAATAAATTTCCTTGATAATCTCTGAAAATTACGAAACAACAAATCGTGTTATCTAATATACTACTTTAAAGCAGTGGTCGGCACAGAGAGAACATCCAATATGGATTATAATAACCTGTTACGCATTTTCTTTCTCTATTGTAATCTGACCATCATGAACGTCGTCAACCTTGGTGTTGTTTACAATTAAAACCCTGATCATGTTTGTTCTCTAATGGCTAAATGTGCCGAACACTGCCGTAGAGAGACATAAGCCTATTTTGTGGGATTGCAGTTGAAAGATTCTTCACTGCGCAAATTCAAATCGAAAAGACCAACACATAACCAATCTTAAACGATCTTCATGATATTAGTTCTCTTGTAAACAAAAAATTAAACTGACTTGAAAAAACTAGGGAAACAAATGAAATAGGCAGGCTGATTACCTGGAGTGGAGTTAATTTAATTTAAAAATTCGCTAAAAAAAATGCTCTTTAAAGTCGATGTAAAAATTCTTAGAGAATAATAACTGACAGATAAGACTTCTAGTCCGATATTGTCACATCTCGAAATCGCAATATCTTCATGCTCTATTGACAGCAGAACTGAAAAGATTTACTCATCTCACGTAATAGCTTATTTACTTAGAACTTTACTGACAATTTATTAAAACAACAGTCATTTTATGAAGACAACAATTTTTTGTAAATAATAAATTTCATAAAATATTATTAATTTTAGTAATTAATGATTGCTAATACGTTCTTAAATTATCTCTTGTTTTTCATTAATATATTTAAATATTTAATTTTAGTTAATTTTGATTTGTTTCAAACGTGTCTTTATGTTTATATGTATATGCCAAAAAATTCCCGTTAAAATTATTTTCAACTTTTAACTATTTATTTATTTTTGTATGTCAGAATTTGTTTATTTAGTAGGTATTATTATTTCATTGTTTCTTGTTTGTTTTTATTTGAGTGTATTTTGTTTAAAAGTTTTATTTAAATTTTTGCAATGAACACACAATCAGTCTCTATACAAATATTGTTGTTTATGTTTTGTCACTATTATTAAACTTTTAATTGTAAACTATTTCATTTTGTTGCTGTTGTTAATTTATATTTTCTTGTACGAGTATTTTTGAAAAGTTCTGTAAGTTTTTCCTTATACATATTTTTATTTGCCTTTTCTTTCTTTTTGTATATTTAATAGTTTTTTTTTTCTTTATTCTTGCATATTTTCTATATAGGTTTTTATTTTTCTTTTTGTGTAAGTAACTTATCTCCAAAAAATATGAAATTGTTTTATGTTTTTTATGGTTAAAAATGTTTCGAATATACATATATTCATAGTTAAATTTGGTATTTTCTTCTTACTATTCATATTAATTTTATTTCTTTTTCATATAATTTATGTGGTGGGTTATGATTATGATTTGTTGTTTCTTTTTTGTCATTATTTTGTTTTTATTTTATTTATTTTTTCGTAAATCGGTAGTTAATGCTTCGATAAAGTTCGGGATAATTGAAATTATTTTTAAATTTAAAAGGCATCTTTATTGAAAACTACTAAATCTTATATAAGTAAATTTTACAAATGCACAAATTTTGTTATTGTTCATATTCGGTATAATTTAGCCACAGTCCTTTTTTTGGTGTATTCGGATATTCTTCTTTACAAGTTTTCCGGAATTTATTTCTGTTTTGTACACCTTAATATTGTAATGATTTAAGCTTGGTCTTAGTTATCCTTTGCTTAATTACGAGAATGTGTGTGTTGATTAATAACTATAGCATAAAATAGCTTACTGTCTTCAAACAGAAATTAATAATCAAAGACAGAAATAATCAATTATCAACGAAAATAAACCAAAGGTTATATAAATTTCTATATTTCGTGGGTTTGTGCAGAAATTTAACTGACAATTGTAGCTAATTTAGACTTAAAATGTTATACATGCGGGCTGTAAAGCCACAAATTACTAAATGTCTGAAAGCAAACATTTAAACACAGTCCGTTATTCCATATATTATCTACACCCTAGAATTAATAGTACTACATTGGTGGGGTCTTGGATCTTTTGTCCAAATACAGAATATATTTGTTAGCTCAGATCCAGCGGGAAAAATTTAAAGTGCTTCCATTTGTAAGCCTTATAGAAGACCTATTTACACATTCATCCCTATCGTGAATAAAAATTCCACATACAAAAATTAAAAAAAATAAAAGGGAACAAATTTCATTTGTAATTTTTATTCACTCATTCCACTATGCCTTCTCTCAGAAGGTGTTCTAGAAGGCGTTTCAGACACATTTAAAATCGCCTTTCAAAAGAATGTCAACAAATCATGATTTCAATAGCAAACACGAATGGTTTAGCAATTATTCCTGTATATCGTCACTACGATCACAAACATTATTTTACTAGCTTTGTTATACGAGTAATAAAAATGTATAAAGAGGCGTCTATAAAATTTTGTCTTTTATGAAAGTTTGTGGTTTAAAGAGCGCGTGAAGCACAACTTTATATATGTGATTTTTGAAAAAAATTTTAAATCTTTCTTTTATTTAACAACCTTTCTTTACTCTCCTCAATGAAATTATTAATTTAGCATAGCTTTAATTATACCTTCTATCAGGCGTTACTTGGTAGACCTTCCAATTCCTCTTCTCAAGTAGGCAAGAGCTTGATTGCCAATGACACGCCGTGTAAAATTAAAATGATTTTGCAATGCGGCTGAAAGTCCTTGTGACTGCAAAATAAGGCCTTTTGGAAGGCTTCTTTACAGTAGCTCTGGCAAATTACTTGAATATCTTTCAACAGAAATTCAAGCAGTAACTGCTGTTCTTAATATCGAAAATAGTTATTCTAAAGATTACATTTTCTCAGATAACAAATATGTATACATTAGGGCGGGCCAAATTTTTTGTCGATTAGAGCCGCCCCCTAGGATGATTCTATGGACAATTCTAAGCAACTTTGGTGAAGGAACCATTTGTCTATCTCGATTTTCGAGTCTCCCACTTTTCAAAAAATGCAACATCGTGCGAAGACAAATGCTTCAAATGACTTTCGGTACTCGTTGATGTTGTTGCGGTTTGCGATGTAGACGGCAATGCATTTGGATCCATTGTACACTTTTACTAAAAGAATTAAAAAATAACTGAAATTACCGAAAAAATTTTCTCGGAAAATAGACGAAAAATATTACAAATATGCATGACACGCCCTCTGGTGGTGTTCATAGGTAAAAATAAAGATCAAAAATGAATTTCTCGACCCCAAAAACCCCCCATATACACATAAAAAAGATAATATAACGATGAATAAAAAATCGAATTTCGAATCAAAATGATGTTATAGGGAAAAAAATCATTTTTTGAAAAGTGGGAGACTCGAAAATCGGCTCTAATCGATTTTTTCGGCTCCATACAAATTCGCCCGGCCTAGTATACATATATTTATATTTGATTGCTTTGAGATCTCCACTTGCTCTAGAGTATTTAATTGATTTTCTGCAGAAGAATTAGCGCTAATCTTTTTATATTGCCATTATCTCTTCGGAACGTAATGACTCTCGAATTTCTACATGATATAAAAAGTCACATGTGCTACGTCTCCGTAATATCGTAATATACTAGTTTAAGGTGACTTTTAAATGTGCCTTCTGGTTAAGGGCATTCTCTTTCGATTACTTACATAGTCTTAAGACATGTTAAAGCTAATTTAACCCATGTCCTGGATAAAATTGTGAAACTGAAATCGTCCTTGTAATAGAAAATATAACTCATACTCAACCAAGCCAGATTTTTAAAATCCTGCTGAACTGTGCTCAAATATTATCCCCACAATTGCTAATGTCGCAAGATGAACACAGTCTTTGGCAGGAGTTCCTTAGTGTGATCTCAGGCGACAGAGACATGCTGGAGAATATCAGGTCGCGTTAGCTTACTAGACTGAGAACTACCTAAAGACTTTCCACAGTTTAAGATTGAGTATATTCTTATTCTGTAACAACCATGAGATAGAAATATATTATAAGGCTCAACAGGAAGTGCCAGTCACCTGTAGCTACATATGATCGTATGACATAAGACTAGCTCAGTGCTTTAGATGACTGTAAGGTTTATCTCTGTGCTGCTGACTGTGATAAAGGGTGGCATTCGGAATGACTGAGTGTTGAATAAGGGACTTATGTTAAAACTCTGGATATCATAACGAGGAGAAGAACTTTGAATATTTTATTACTCAAGGCCTTGTATTTGTCATCAATTAACTGCCTGACATATTGTTCATTAATTTACTCAAATTGATTATAGATTGTGGAGTCAGCTTGTGCAGAGTGTCATGGTATCATTATCCAGTAGGATATGTTTAAACACCCTGATGACACCTTATTTAAATTCGCTTTGGTTCTTGCAAATTCTGTTCAGAGACAGTTCGAAGATATTAATGAAATCAGTTTGTTTTGCTCAATAATGTAGTTATACTAGTTTCGAAAATCTAAAATAAACATAAAAGAACAACTGATTGCAATCAAAAATAATTTGATTTAAACATTTCGTCACAAATTTAAAAGACTTTTTAGTAGTAATTCTTATACAAAATTTATAAAAATGAACTGAAGAAAATTACTTTAACGCTCAATATTTTAGATGCCTTAAATGAAATAAATACGAATTAATGGATGAGTTGTACTAAAACCAAGAACAATTTGACGGTAAAGGTTTATAAATAAACGTATGTGTATTAATATAAAAGTAACCAACGAAAGTGTTTTTAGTTCTATGTTCTGTTTGTATTAATTTTCAAATGGTCCATTTTAATATGTTAGTATAAATTTCAAACTAGTTTGTTTTCTTCTAGTTTACTTTTATATGTCCGCTAAAATATGTTTAATGTAGAATATTAGGTTTTAAGTTGTCTAGTAAATTTAATATTTTCTTTATTTAATTTTTATTTTTTTCTTCCAAATCATAATAAATCTGTATCATTTAAATGCTTTTCTGGTGTCTTTTTTTATTTAATACTAACGTTAGAAATAAAGAAATACGTTTAATTGTGAGTATACAATTTTGACTACAAATATATTTTTCGAATGCTTTAAATATTTTTTTTTTGGTTTTTATATACGAGATCCTAATTAGAACAACAAATTTTATCAATTATTTTCTTTTAATATTTTTCTTGTCATTTTTATGTAATGCGAGTTACGTTAACTATGAATTTAATTTTTCCATTTTATTTTCTTTATTATGTATATCATAATCGTACTAAATTTGAACATTATACTTGTTTTTTTTTTTTTTTTGTTATTTTCCTCTTTAGTAGACTAATTTAACCATAAAATATTTTGTTTCTTTTTTTTCATTAAGTTTGTATTTAAATGTGTTTTGTCCTTATTTAAATTTCATCTTAAAACAGAGATATGTTACGAAAGGAAATCAAGAAAATTAGTTAAGAAAACCGTCTACAATTACAAAAAGTATTTTTGTATGTGTGTTTAGTGCAAAAATGTGTTACTAAATTTTAATGATATTTAAATATATTTGTTGTAAAATTTATTGAAATTTATTAGAGTTTAAAAATATTAAATGAAAATTGGTCAGATTTTGTTTATCTAAGGTTTATTAAGTTTGCTTTTTATTTGAAATGAAAGCATTGCTTGTGGTTGTTGTTGGTGTTTGTGTTTGTGTTTAACAGAAGAAAAAAAAAGGAAAGATTCATACAAATGTGAGTTCACGTTGACTGATGGCATCAATGTACTCAAATTGCATATAAACTCATTCACCATTTATTATATAGACCGGACAAAATGCACGATGACCCACACTACCGCCACCACCCGATGACTTTCTCGACATCGAACTCTTCAGTTGTTGTAACTGCTGCTTTGGCTGTATTGTTTCCGCGGTGGCTTCATTGTCGGTAGTATCCAAATCCTCTTCTTCAGTGGCTTCTGTACCGTTGCCACCTGCCGCTTCACCTTCAACTTGGGCTGTAGTTTCAGTTTCCGTTTCAGAACTTTTACCGTTAGCATTACCGTTCGCCGTATTTGCACTATTGCCATTACTATTGCCATTACCATTAGATGTACCAGTGTTACTGCCACTACTGTCCACTTCTTCGATTGTCTCCACAATGGTGGTTGAACAGTAACAGTAGGATAAATTTGTTTTAAGATCTTCACAAAATTGCTGTTGTTGCGCAATGCTTGCAATGCGCTCACGGGCTAATTCTCACATAAATGTCGGCTTAAGTTTATAGGCCCTCTTCCAGATTTCGCACAAGCATACAGTCGAATGGAAACGATAAAATATGGCCAGTGGCATGGAGACATGTGTTATAATGGTCCAAGCCCACAGGCCATAGAAATTCAGCTGTATGGGATGTGATTCAGCTCTTGACTTTTCCAAAGTACTTATAGCCCACATGGCCAAATTGACGACCAACATGAAGGTAACAATTTCTCTTCCCGGCTTCTTGCGTATATGCTCGGGTGTCACTGCCTGTCGACGACTAGCATCCAATATGAACATTGTCTGACAAGCTGTTTGTACTATAGATGCCAAAGCATTTAAGGGTACCAGCCAATCATCACTTCTAAGTGAAAAATGACCCGCGATGACAGTAAAAATATTGTATAAAAATGAACCAGTTTGTGCGCCAACCAATAAAATATCATCCAGTGAGAAACTTCTATATGCATCGTACTGTAGATGTCTTATTTGTATCATGCCCACCAACGTGGCTATAGTCGCTGTGCCATATATAAACAATTCACATATTGTTACTTCCATTACGGCCAAGGCCACAAAGTCTGGCCTAGATATTAACACGAAAAATAGTATCAATGATATAATGGTCAACACCAACACCAATATGCCCACAAACAAACCCTTATGGGCACGAGCACAATCCACCGAATAGTGGTGTGGAGATCTTTTCACCGGCGAACTAATCATGTCTGGTCTTTGGGGTTTTGGAGTCTGTGGTCTGGATATACTCTTCCACATCACATATAATATAGCGGCACATATCAATGAATACTCGATGGTACAGGGAAACAGGAAAGGCGAAGCATCTTGCACCAATGTGCCCAAAATATTTGTACGACGACATTCGAATATCTGATAGGGACCCTTTAAACCTCTTGGTACTCTTACGAGAGCATTGGGATCGGATGGTGCCAATATTGAATGGGCCCTTGAGTGTCCTGGTATACGATGTGATATGCGTAATGTTCGATTTTCCACATTGTAGAATGTTAGAATTTCATGCTTAGTTTCTTGTATCAGTACATTGAGCCAGACGGCCAAATTGGTGCCAATCATGTGCATTAGACCGAAGCGGGCGATGATTTTATAACGATATACTTTGATTTGCTGAAAGTGGAGGAAGGGCAATGAAAATTAGTTTTTTAATAAAATTTGCTAAAACAATATGTTTGTAAATTGAGTTAAAATTTTTTTTAGAATACAATATTTATAGTCAAAACATTCTAACGATGACAATATATACGCTACTGTAATAATAATCTGAATTTGCTTGTGATTGATTTGATTCAGATTTGATCATATTAACTCATTATTTGGCAGTATATTGTTCAATTCACAAGTGATGCTGTAGTGTCGTAGGAGTTGTACGTCATCTGAATTTACAATAGTTGTACAAATGCATGAAAGTAGCAAATCATGTTAAGATCAAAGATAGGTTCTAAAGTTGCAAAAATATTATTGTTAAATGTTTTTAAAATCTTCTCTTCGTCTTATTTTTCGATAATTGCAAAAAGATCGTCCACATATTTAGTAATTAGTTTCTATTATTCACTGGTAATACTGTTGGCACCCGCGGCCGCATGCCGCTAACATTGGCCTTCCACTATTAATTGGAATTTTTTATCATTCAACTCAAATAGTGTTGGGATTGCTTTATTGTAATAAAACTAACTTAACTTTCAGTATAAATAGTTTCAGTATAGTGCTAAGGGCGCGTTTTCACTATGTAATTTTTGTTGTCAAATTGTTGTCAAATTGTTCAAATTGTTGGCAATTTTATGAAAACGGGTTGTCATATGGCGTCATCTATGTCATGTATCATGATTGCGAACATAGAACACTTTAATTGCAATACTATTTTACAGCTTTTAAGTATAAAGAGCAGTCACTCACCTCATTATTCAAAAATATAAAATACATCTGTATAAAGATAAAAGCCATTCTGGTAGCCGGTGTTAAAGCCAATAACACATTATGACACTTTGTATCAGGATTCAATTCAAAATATTGACCAAATTCCAAGCCAGAGTAAATCATGCTGCCAATACCAAAAGCTAGATAAAACGATAGAACAAAATTTAATAAATACATTATTTATATGAATCTACAATGCCAAAAGAAAATAAAAGTTAGATAAAAACCCAATGCCCCTCAATAGAAGCAGAAATAAAATAAAACCAACTTTAACGGATGTGAAGGAGACAAATTTAATTAAATGCTGCATGAACACAGATACGATTTTTATTATCTTCAAGAATATTTAAGGCAATATCAAATATACATACTATGTACAACTACACATTCTTTATACATACATATTTATTACTCATACTCGTAATGGCTGTATAAAGATCTACTTAAATTCATTTTCCCTTCATTTTCTTTTTTTTTGAAGAGAGAGAAGGATTTTCATAAAAAAATTAAATAACTGGGATATAAAAAAAGACATTAGGACTTTAAGAAAAAAGCTTTTTAGACTGAACATAAATTAAATAAAATATAATATAATAAAAACAAACTACCACTACTTTACTACCCAGCATACCATTCTAGGAGCGCTCCGAAAAAGAAGTCAGAAAAGAATCCAACTAAAGAGCATTTTCAGAGCGCTCCGAAAAAGGAGTCAGAAAAGAGTTCAACTGAAAAGCATTTTCGGAACGAAAAAAAATGTTGCTTAAAAAATTATTTTTTTTTCCATTTTTATATATTTTATTTAAATGAATTCAATTTTATTTTTTTTTTACTCTAAATACAATTTATTTAATTTGTTCCATTTCTAATTTAGATTATTTGTAAATGAATTCCCTTTTTGTTTAAGTAAAAACAATTAAAAAAAAATAATAAATACGACCTTTAAATTTGTTGTATTTAAAATTGCAAGGACTCTTTTTTGACACAATGTAAGAGCTCTTTCTGAGCCCAAAAAACCCTCATAAAAGACTCTTTTCTGATATTATCTAAGAGCTCTTTCTGACGGACCATTTTCGAATGTAATGACCCTCTTTTCTGAAGATGTTAGGAGCAATAATGGTTGTTTTTTGGGTTCATAAAGAGCATGAACGCTCCGGAAAAGGTGTCAGAAACAGTGATGCCAACTTTTTAAGAGCAAAAAGTACTTTAAAATTTAAAAAAAGTACTAAAAAGCACTATTTCGAGGTAAAAAAAAGCGTCAAAAAGCACTGAGCCACTTTTTTCAATTTAATCGACAATTGCACACAAAACAAGTTACCTTGGGCGTTATTTACTGTCCAATATATATGTAAAGAAATGGCGAGGGAGTTGTTGGGGGACAATTTTCGTACATAAATTTAAGTAACACAATTTTTTAAAATCAGGGACCAAAAATAACAATTATTCTAAAATTTTCAAAAGAAAAAGCAACCACAAGGAAATATAGGAGAGCCAAGTCAAGCACACCGTTTTGATGGTTTTAAACTATATTTTCATAAAATCATATGATTTTTAAATTCTTGATTTTTATTTTTTTTTTTGTCAGAAATAATTGTCAGATTCTGATTTTTATTTTTTTTTTTTGTCAGAAATAATTATTATTTTTGGATTATTATTTTTTTGGCAGAAATATTGTTAATTTTCTCTCTTTTTTCATTTTTGCAGATATAAAAAAGTAAATTATTGATTTTATTTATAGACATACATATTTTAGGGTGAACTAAAATATTTTGATATTTATTTTTCTTTACGTTAAACATTTTATTTATTGATAAAAATTGTAAAAAGCACTAAAGGCACTAGTGAAAAATTGAAAAAGCACTAAGTTAGTGCTTTTTCTTCGTTTGGCACTATGCATAAAATTTTGGCGTTTTGAGGTATCAAAAAGCACCATAAATAGTGCCAAAAGCACTAAGTTGGCATCGCTGGTCAGAAAATACTCTTTTCGGATTCATATGGCTTGCTGGGTAGTATCTACATATGTACTTATACCGCTAGCACTAACTACTAACACAAACACAAACAGAGAACTGAATAAGATTTTTAAGTAGTTGAAATAAAAACGACTGTATAAATTCAGCAGTCTTATAGAGAAAAGGGATATAAATTAAATGCTAAAAGGTATAATTATGTTTATTTTATTTTTTTACAATTTCATTCATTTGCAAAATTACTTGAAATATGGGATAATTGTGGCATAGTTAATTAAAGACCCTACACATTTACAAATATGTTTAAGTACATAAGTAGGTGAAATTCAAGAAAAAAAATTTTGCTAGTTAAAGTTTCAGTCAACAGATTATTCTTATTGAATAATTGGTAATAAATTAAAGTTTCTACAAAAATCAACTTCCTCATTACTTATAAATCCAAAATAACACACATTGACTAACTTTGCTTAGTCACAACTTACCCACAGCACCCATACGTAAATAAAAGCTGCCATAATGATGTTGACGTCCTAAAGGTGACAACAATGAGGGCCTTCTGGCTGAGGGTATTGATGATGGCATACGCCTGTTATGCATGGAATTGCTATCCGTATCTGATTCATCCATGCTCTCTGAAGCACTTGTCGAACGTGTTTTGGCTGATAATTTCGTAGGAGATGCTAAAAGATATATAAGAAAAAAGTTCTGTTAAGTTTGTCACATGAGTTTGGAAATATAAACAAATATTTACCAATATTGACAGGTATTTTAGGACGACCCCATAACAAAGTGGCATACATAAAGAGCAGGAATATCATGCTGCCAATGTATAGATATAAATAATACACCTGTAATGGTACAAGAAGAGAGCAGCAAGGCAACCGGAGTAACAGAAATTTACATGTTAATTATAAATACATTTTTTACTGACAGGATATATGTGCATATGTATGTAGTATGTATGTATGTATGAATGTATGTACAATGTACTATTTACGAGTACAAATTTACTGAAACTGATGTAATCTACTGGCATCTGGGATGTGAGTGTGTGTCAATGTGCAGGTTACAAGGTTGTCTGTAGATGTATGAAGGGATTTGAATGTTGGAGTGTATTTAGATATATTTACATATAAGTTTGTAAGTTATAAAACTTTACGTTTATCCCATTATATTTTAAAGTCATAAATGTAATATCTGAGATGCAATGGAGTAACCTTTGCAATTTTGTCGGAAAGGGTTGATATTTCTATTCAAATTATATTAGATTTTTATTGCGTAAGCTCTTGACTTACTAATTATTAAACATAAACGTGTGTTTTTTATTAGGGTACTTTTCTATTATTAATTTATGTGTGCAGGAGCTTTTTAACTTTGCTATTCAGAAATTAAACTCATGTGTTTAGAAATGTTATACATGAAAGTTTTATTATAATGCGATTTTAATTACATTTTAAGAAGATGATAATATATGACAACTTTGTCCAGGTTTCCGTATTTATTTTACTTTTTAAGTTCAACATTGGTTGTATAATTTAAAAATATGGTAACTACTCATCATTTGAGACCAAAAACGAATCAAGTCAAATTCGGAAGTAAAGCGTTTACCAGAGAGAGCGTTCTGCATCGTTCAAAACACATAGTATAAGGGGGGCATGGCATGACTTCCGAAGCACTTGTTCGTAAATAGTTTTTAACGGGTATTGATGAAATATTACTCTTTTATGTCTGGTACCCAATTTCCCTGCTTTTGGATGAATCCTGCAACTCGAAAACTTTTTGAAATTGCTGATCAAGTAGCTCCCAATGATTTTTAAGGTCCAGTTGAGTTTGAGAAAAATTTACATGGTGTAATTTTCCAAATTCTTGGGAAACAATAATTGTCTTCCGTTTCAAAATCAGCACTTCTGAACTGCACAAAGCAATTATCGTACATTGAAACCGGTGGAACACATTTACCATGAGTTTCGGTTAGCAATTGATGTGTCGGCACCGGCACTTTTTTAATTAAGGAAGTAAAGCAAAACTTCCCGCATATGACGTTTTGTGGGCACACAATTTTATGTTTTCTTAGCAAAAATAACTTTGTTGTTTACACTATAATGTTCAGCAATTAAGTGAGAATAAATCACATACTCTTCAAAATAACATGAAAGTTACTAAAGACAAACACCACGTTCAAAAGATACGCCATCTGCTAAGAATCCCTACTGCCCATCTGTCAAATCATGAAAGTTTTATACAGTCTCCCAACAATCATTTCAAATTCTATTCTTTATATTATTAATAATATTCAAGTATGTACAGTCTCCCATAGTTCTTCAGCTTCCTAACCCTAAGAGGCATCGTTTTGTACACAGAAGAACAAAACGGGCATAGTTGTGCGAAGAAGACTCTGACAAAATTATTCGAACAACATAATGGACACAAGAAACAAATTCAGTGGACAAATTAATGCTCTCAATCGAATTAAAAAAATCGAAGCCGCTACTCCCATATTTATTTGTTCAAGATTCCTGTTATCTTTAGACGGATTACAATGTATCAAAGTGGGTATTGTGTTTCCACGGTACCAGCTTCGCTCTCTATTCATGCTTCACTCCCCAATCATGAGCGAAACAACTTGCTTCACCATACAAAATTTTAAGAGCGAATCAAGTAGTTTCATATTGAATCTACTTGCGAAGCACGAAAAATTGCACTCTTCTTTAATTTTTATCGCAAGTTTATCTGCACTAGCTGTAAAAATTTAATATTATTGTAAACAAAGCAAATTACTTTCTTGTTGCTGAAAGTAAAGAAAGTAAATACGTACGAATGTATATTTTTTCAAATAAGCCAACTAATTTCCACTCACTTTTTTTGTCCATGAAAGAAAATTATTTTCCACAAATTGTAAATTCTGTTTTTTTTATTCTGTTTGTTTATTAAAGACAAGTGTCAAATCGAATCAAGTTTATTAGTCATGTAGACAGCATGATTCATAAACATGATTCAGAAGGCGAAGCAGTTGATTCAAGTCGTCGTAGAAACATAGTATAATACTAATTATATTCCATATTATTATATTTGAGATTGTAATTCGACGAAATGTTTTATTGTATCCTTCACTTTTTCGACTGTTTTTATTTTTGTCAATATAAACCATTTGCTATTTATTACATTATTACATATTGTAGCTAACGATAAAACAATACACACACATAAATACATGACAAATGTTCATAAAACATCACTGAGATGTCTACATTTCTGTTGGATTACGAATACTACCAGGCTGTAGAAAGAAGTATTAATGCAGTCTGTTACCTTTTCAAAAAGTTAATGTCGTAAGCAATTGAACATGACATTTGGCTGGCAGGGAAAATAACGAACATCATGTCGCAGCATTGAGGATACTGTGCTACAACAGTTTTGCAACATACAACAATACAAACATGCATAGTTATGTACATATGTATAAGCTTGTCATGTCATGTCTATGTGCAACAACTTTATTATTATTTCAAAGTTGTAAGTACATACAAAACACTCTCTAAGTGATTTGGGTGATTTAAACAAAAATTGATTTTCGGTTCTTGGTTGATTAATTTCCGGCTTACGAGTACGTACAAAAAGTCAATGTCTTTTTAAGTGCAAAAACAAACAGTAAATGTGTTCCTACATAATGTGTTTGAAAACAAACTTGCTTTGTTAAACAACTTAACAATGTCAAATTGTGTAGATATGTTGTTTTAACACCAATTTGTTGATGTCAGCCCTTAAGCCAAAAAAAATATTATTCTCAATTATTTTTCATCACTTTTATTAGCTTGCAAGCCTCTTTATGGCTTCCATAAATATTAAAATAATCATCATAATCATAGCTGAAGTGATTTTACCAAAAACTCTAAGGAGCTCTTTTAATTTTAAACAAAGAATTATTAAATATTTATTCCTAGATAGTTTAATATGCACAGCTGTATTTATGATGGTAATAAAATAACAGAAAATAATAGTTTTAGATAAAAAAAAATTCCATAAACTAAAACTAAGCCAAATATTAGAAAAGTGTTCAGTATAAAAGGATAAATGCAGGATATGAATGTGTAGTCGAGTGAAGTAGTGTGTACAGAAGTGACTTAGAGCTCTCTTCCATTTGTGTTATCTGTATGTATCAGTAGTAGGCATAGCTGCCAGATTTGTTTCAAAAAAATCAAAGTGACGATTTGACGATTTTTTCATTGAAAGTGACGATTTTCTGAATTATTAAAATTTTCTATCATTTGTTTGTTTTTTATTAATGTTTTTGTTACCAAAGACTCTTTTTTTTTGACACAACAACTATTTTACTGAATTAATATCATAAATATTAAGAAAAACATGACATATTTCAAAAACAAAACTAAGTAATAGTAGTGTTTTCTTAATTAGTGACAATTTTTGAGTTTAAATTGGTATAATAATTCCAAATAATATTATGAGTCAGAATGGTAGAAGTGATTTATTTATTTGTAAACATAGAAAGAAATTTTAAATGCTGAATTCCACGAACTAAAATTTTTAGAGGAAACAATTTCTACAAAAAATTTTTTAACAAACCGTTGAAAGAATATTCAGTCAAATAAATTTAAATCACAAAATTACGGAAATCTTTGAAAATATATACCTGTCGTATATAATGGATGAATTGCATTCTGTACTCAAAATGTTATTTAAAACTTAAAAAACTAAATTGTTTTGACATTGTAATTTAACCTAAATTAATAAAATATGCTAAATTCAGATATTTATTTATAAAATACTGTAAGTCTTGTTTCACACTCTTCAGTTTAAGCTGACCAGTTTTTGGTCAATTCCTTTTGAACTTGCCATTTCATTTACACAGCTCAATTCAATTTTCGTACTTTTGCTCTCTTTTACTTTTGTACTTTTGTTCTCTTTTTCGTTCCAAAATGCTTGCAGAGTCAGAATTTAAGAAAGTGAAAACGGACTAAGATATTATAAAAATATTGAACAAGTTGTGTTTAACATTATATTTTTTGTAATTTCTTGAATTTTTATGTTTTCGTTTTAATGAAAATATCAAAATACTATTAGAAATATGTAGTGACTTTTTATTTTTTCGATTTTTTGACGATTTTTAAAAGTCGAAATGATGATTTTTTCTTTTTTATCGGGATTTTGACGATTTTTTCCGAAATTCATCTGGCAGCTCTTGTAGTAGGTAAGTTTTATTTGTTTTGACTGTTCACTTACCTCATAAAATGATGGTGGTATATAAGTGGATATAACCTCTGCCATTGGAAATGCAATACCCATAACAACCAATATTTTGCCATACAAGGCGGAGAATAACGTTGCCAAAGCATCACCTCTATAAAACAAACAGAAAATAATATTTAAGTTAAATGTAGATAAAGTTGAGAATTTTTTTTTTTGACTTTTTGTTCGCTTATTTACAATTTTAATAATCTTTTGGTAATAAGAAACACATATTTAAATATCCTTCCTAAATATAAAATAAATTCAAATTTATATTATATACACAAGAATAATGACTTTATAACATGTGGTAAAGGAAGGAGATTAATATTGAAATTCTGTTATTGAATATGTGTTCTGGTTGATAAAAAAAAAAAAAAAGAACTGTATCACAATTGATCGATGAGAAAATTAGTTACTGATTGCTAATTAGACTGCTATTGATTGAGATTATTAAACATCAACAAATGAATGCTGATTTTTCAAGCAACAAAATTCTATTCGATGAAGCATATTTCATTGTGATGGTTTTGTTAATAGTTAAAATTTGCGTCATTTAGCGGTCAGATCATACACATGTGATTGTCGAAACCACATCGCATTACAGTTTGGTGTGCATTGGATGCTGGTCCCGCAGTGACTTTTATTAGTGCTTGATATCGCTTCATGATAACATGTATGTGATGATTAATTCGAATTTAACTAGTAAATTTAGAAACTACAGTTCTTAATATAACATAATTATTGTGAACATAATGTATTGTTACGTTTTGAAATTTTTACCTTTTAAAAACGGTGGTTTATTTCCTTTAAATAAATTGGAATTGTTTTAATTGCAAAATAAAAGCGTCAAATAGTTTAAAATTACACAAAACAATTTTTTACTACTCTTTTACAGTTTACTTTTAAATTACAGTTTGAAAATACTTTGATATTCACTCAACGATAACTCACAATAAACTAAACTTTTGAGTGGTCTGGTTTATTCTACATATTTATACACTAGCTCCATATTCTAGTAATTTAATTTGGCCTCTAGAGAAGACAATCAAAAGTTTTTTCTACAATGTTAAACCAACGCCATTAAAAATGTTGTCATACTCCACAACTATGTTAATAACAGCGTGTTATCAATAGAAGTCTTCACTAATGCAAATGTTAATAATCAAGTTGTATGTTGATAAGGATGTGTTTACGAGGGCGGTTCGGAAACTTCTTAGCCTAGAACAGAAAGCGTGGTATAAACAGAAAACAAAAGTTAAGTGTATTGGAAACTTCCATCTCTACTATGAACACATGTTAAATTTCTTTTCGATCTGCCAACTCCTTCATATAGAAACAGATGTTCAAAAAATACGCATCAGCGATTTCACAACTGAAAAATTAGAATTCGTAGTGCCATAGATGATATAATGGGCATCTCAAATGATCGAGTCCATCTAATTTTTCATGAAGAATTACAGACGAAAAAGCTTTCTGCAAGATGGATGCCGCATTTGTTAACAGCGGACCAAAAACGCATAAGAATGAAAATTTCTCAAGCTTGTTTGGATCGTTTTAGGAAAAATAAAATGGATTTCAAGCATCGTTTTATAACTTCTGCTGAGACATGGACCCACCACTATATGCCAGAGACAAAAGAACAATCCAAGCAGTGGACTGAAGCTGGAGGAAGTGTCCCAAAGAAGGCAAAAAAAAAACATTTCAATCGGCTGGTAAGGTTATGGGAACTGTTGTTTGGGACTTCAAAGGTATTTTATTGATTGACTATCTGCAAAATTGTAAAACAATAAATTGAGAGTACTATTGCAACGTCCTGGCTTACAACAAGAAAAATTATTTTTCATAAAGGCGATGCAGCAGCGCACAAGAGTGTTTTAACAATGACTAAAACCAACGAATTGAATTACGAGTTGCTTGACCGCCCACCTTATTCTCCTGATTTAGCTGCCAGTGACTATGTGACAGTGAGACCTCAAATGAATTTACAATTACAGTTGAAAGCCTTGAGGAAAACTATTTTAATCAAGGGATAAAATTGCTAGATAAGGATTGGACTAAGTATATTGAATTTTAAGGAGCTTATATTGAAAATTAAAAATGTTTTTGAAAAACTAACTATTCTCTTTCTGTGCTAGGCTAAGAAGCTTCCGAACCGCCCTCGTATGTTGATAAACATGCCGCATGTTGACACTAGCCGTTAAACTTAAATTTAAATACAATTCCGTAACACTATATTTAATGTGTTTTAGGAAGAATATAAGGCGATGCGTTTCTAGATATTAACATTTAAAGTACTAAAACAAACGACTAGCACTTTTGCTTATTAATAAACATTTTTGCTGGGAAATTTGTTTATTCTGGAAATTTTGTTATCTAACATTTTCTAATAATCCTTTCCATGATGATAAGCAAATTGAATTTATTGTTATTTTAACAGTATTTATTTATTTATCTTTATAAACCAATCGGCAATATAATTTCAAATACACTGTAAAAGACACATACATAAATATTAGGAAGATAAACTTTTTGAAAATTGCTTAACTAAAAGAGGAAAATAAACACAAATACAATAGATGTATTTATACTATCGACACTTCAAAGACAAGTCAGACAGACACAATAAACCAAAGTTAAATACATTTAAAAAAACGATTATCTTCACACGCACATAAAAGGATAATAACAAACACATACATACATATATATACATTTATATGTAACACATACAAACCCTAACACACTTTTACAATTGTTAACACGCAATCAGTAATAACAGGGGAAAAATAAATCGCACATTATACTAACAACAATAATTGAGCACTTGCTTACAACAACTATTACAAATAAAAAGTACCTTCTAAGATTATTGTTGATAACATAAAAGTAGTTGCAGAGTGAGTACTCAAAATCTTAAGTTGACAAATTGAAGAAAGACCACAAAAAGAGTAAATGTGATGCAGTTTAGTTATATTTCACCAAAAATTAACTCATTCACTGGGCCTATTGTTAAAAAATACCACTTATTTTCAATTATAAATAATAAACAAAAAATATTTTTAATGACTGGGAATACTCTAACAAGATCTCATTGTTTTTTACTCTCTCCTGTAGAATATATGAAAAGGGCAACCAAAAATATGCAATAACACAGTTTTTCTTTCAAGTGAGTCATATAAACATATGAATTAGTTATTTATTTAATTTCAGAGTTTGGTATAGATTTTTTTAGTGCATATTTTTTTAGATTTTGCATTTTATAGCATATTTTTGCATACCAATATTATGGTGATTACTTATATTTCACACCAAAAAATATGGATTTGCAATATGGATTTCTAAAATGGAATTCAAATTGGATTATAATCTTTAATCACTTTTATTTCCCATCAAAAAACTATTTTTATACGGAATTTTAAATTTTAATAGGGGTCTCAATTGAATTCTAAAGTAGGCCCTACATCCATTAATAGTGGCATAAATTATTACAAACAAAAAACGATGTACTCAATTTTGAATATATATTTAAATAGTTTTATAAAAATGTCAAAGTTTACCGTTAGATTTCTATGTGTTTGCTTTGTTTATAACTTAAAAAAGCATTAGCTTAATTATACTATGTGATTAACACTTTTTGCAAATTATCCAACACAAATCAAATTATAATACAAATTATTATAAATAATTCAGGAAATATCAATGGCCATTGAGGACAATATACTAGCAATGACAAAAAGTAGCTATTATGCGCGTATCACATCTTAATATGGAAAAGAAGTGAAGTGTTCAAAAAAGCTGTTTTTCCCCCAAACCACAAGCCTGCATTGTCGGTAAAAAAAATGTTAAGGTACAATTAAAGTTTGCCATAGAGCACGGAAATTGGACAGTAGATGACAGAAAATGTTAATTCTGGTGAGACGAATCTAAATTTAATCGTTTTCAATCAGAAGGTAAACAATATTGCTGTCGCTGAATAGCCTAGAGAATTCAAAAGCATCATGTTAAGGAAACAATGAAGCACGGTGGGACGAACGTCATGATACAAGGTTGATTTACATGATGGTACCTCGACCACTGCAAAGAATCGAATAAATAATGAGGAAAATATTGTGCTAACTCATCTTCACGATTTTGTAGGTAAAATCATGAATATCATGTGGATGAAGTTACTTTGCAGGTGGTGGATGGTAACTTAAATCACACTTTCAAAATCGTGAATGGGTGGCTTAAGGTGTTATGACACTTGCTATTTTTTGTATTGGATTATTTTAGGATTGATTGAATGAAACAACAAATGCGAGAAAGGATAAGAAATACAATAAAATAAAATATAAACAAAACAAGCAATATTGCCACGTTTTGTTCCCACAAAAACCCGTCAAAAAAAGCAAAAAAAAAAGCTAAAAATCGCAAAAAAATAATTAAAACCGCTACTTTCGATCAAAAACTAAAAAAATAGGCAACAGTGCTAACATTTAATCTCGAAATGTCAATTTTAAGTTAAACATTTTTGTATTTTTTTTTTACAGTCTTAGATTATTTATCGATAACACACGTATATTTGTTTACCATTTCAAGATTTTTTATGATATACTCATACTCTTTACACTTAGTCAGTTTTCCTATGCAAATATATTCGTACTGTTCTCCAATATTGGAAAAATACAAAAAATAGCAAGTCATAACACCTTTAGCGAGAAAACTTTTTTTGTTGCAGTGGCTAGCAAAAAGTGTCCACCTCAAACCGATTGAGAATTTGTGGTTAATTGGGCAGAGACTGTGGGGACAATATCGATTGATTCCAATCCATTTGAAGGAGCTTTGGCAGCGAGTTCAGCTCGAATTAGAGATAGAGACTAAATTAATGAATTGAAAAATTTATAGAGAGTTTGCCATAATGTATAAAATGTGTTTTACGAAATAACGGACTTTTTACTAAATATTAAAAAACCAAATATTTCCTAAAGTTTTAATTGTGATTGGGTTGTTTTCTTTTCTTTGGCTTTTTTCTTAACAGTTAATAATTTTAGTTTTGATTTGTAAATAGTTTTGTCAAATATTAAGCATAAAATAAATGACAAAAAACTTTTTTTTTAAATTTTCTTTATTAGTTTTATTTTTATGCAATAACAAGAACATTTGTGTTCCTTACTGTATATTAAATCCTTTCTGTATATATGTATGTCCTTCGATTCGATTTTAGTAAAATTTTGAGCATATCACATTTAGGAAGTTGTGACTTGACTACTTGAAGAAGATATTTAGATTTTTATGATGTTTTTATCGTCACAAAGAAAATAGGTGTGTGTTTTCAGACCATAATTTCAAGCTAAGTACATTTCTGGATTTAATAGTTTTCTTCCACAATCTAGCCATTAAGGGCACCATTAAAAGTATTATAAATACTAACTAAAATGAAGTCAAAAATTCTCTATGTAAATTCCATGGTTAAAAGGAAATAGTGTATTTTTTTTGATGTAAATTGTTGAGCAAATAATGGTTTTTTTGGCGTTTGTATTTAAAATATAAATATTTGTTAACGCATATGAATGAAAAAAGAACTAAGAAGGGGTTGTTGGTGGTATTTATTTGTTGCATTTATTTCCTTGTATGCATTTTAACAGCAAAAAAAAAACTAGAAGAAAAAAATTGGAGCAATTTTGGTGCAATAACCTTTTTTTCTAGTTACATTGTGTGCCTTGTTTGTTTACTGTGGATACATACAATTTCTGAGATCTGTATGCATTCATTATACCTTTAAAATACATACATACATACGAGTATGGTGACATTTTTTTTTGTTTCGTCATTGTTACGAAAAACCAAAACAATTTCTTTGTTTGTAATGATTTTATATTCTTTTTAACGCCAACAGTTTTAGACAGACAGACAACTAGATAGAGGAGAACACCTTTTAGTTTTTCTAATTATTATCTGTGTTATAGTGTGCAACTGTTGTTGTATTTGTATTGTAGCAACAAATAATTATTATACAGTCAGCCAGTCATTAAGATTCTTCTTCTCCTATAAACATTTGACTGTATATATTAAAATCTACATACACTTTGCATACAATAAACTTACACATGCATACTTAAGGCATACTACATACATACATACATATGTACGTAAATACATACATACACATACATATATATATATATTTAGTTTATGTATACGATTATTTTCTTCTGTGAAAGTTTTTGTCTAGTCATAAATCATTTGGTTATTTGTCTCTTTATTGCCTTAGATTGTTTTAAATGCATTCATGCCATCGCCTTTTTACAAAAATTCTTTGTGTCTTTAGTAGAATACGAGCATGTGAAAGAAAGATTTATTATTTGTTTTTCAAAAATGGGGAAGTAATTCCAACCGGCTAATTTAAATCGTTTTTAATTACTTATTTGTTCTTTAAGTCTTTTCAAAAAGTTCTTGATATCATTCTTAAAATTAGTAAATTGTCTTATTTAAATGGAAGCCAACCATATTAGAATTTTGCAGAAATTTTGCAAAAATATTTTATTTGGAAATTTTGTATACAAATTGAAATTGAGCTCAGTGAATTAAAGTGCCAAGTCCTCTTTTTTGGAAATTTATATTTGAAAAAACGTAAGAGTAAAGCTAGATTTACACGATTGAAATTTTCTTCAAAATTGCTCTTAAAAATGCTTCAAACTCGTGTAAACAGCAAAAATTCTTCAAAATTTATTTAATAGTTATTAATAGTTCAAAATTTATTTATTTAATAGTTGCTGTTTACACGAGTTTGAAGCATTTTTAAGAGCAATTTTGAAGAAAATTTCAATCGTGTAAATCTGGCCTTTTGCTTAAGAAACGTCGCAGTTATGGTTTTTATCCCTGCTATGCTGTAGTATGTAAAAGCCCATTTTTTATTCTCAAAATTTTAACCAAAGAAACAAATCAAAGCTTTTATAATACATTTTTTACTGGATAATTTTAAAATTTATTGACAATTTATATCACTTATGTAGCAATATTAACTTCCATGAGCAACTTTAGTGACATAATAAAATGTGTTAAGACCCCTGAAAATACAAAATAATTAATAGAAAAGTCCTAAAAAGCACATGTAACATTTCTTAAAAAGGACTTGGCTTACTATGATAACAATATAGATATTAGCTTTTATTCAACTGTTTTTTTAGTTTTACGAAACTGAAATTGAATAGAATTCTAATGATATTCTTTCAATAGTACATTTTTAATATTTTGAATTTTTAACGGTTTTAACAAACCGTTGAAGTTTGTACTCGCCATTCCACGGTTTCCGTTTTCGATTTTGCAATTTATATCTAAAAAATCTACTAATTTTTGGCAGATTATTTATATCATTTTAAATATATGTTTTAAATACTCATTATTGTAGCAAAACCATGGTATATAAGGAATGAAAACATCCATCAAAAAAATTTGTAGTAAATGCATATTCAATAAATAAACAATAAAAAAGATAAAACAAATAAGAAAGTATAGTCGGTCAACCCCGACCATATAATACCCTACACCCAGTATATAAATTAAACAGTTTTTCAAAAATGGGCGCTATATGGGATATTACCTATTATGTACCGATCATGCAAAAATTTAATGCCATGATTTCCCTGAATACAAATATTGTGTATTTTATAATTTATCTCGATATAAATAGTTTTAAAAGATTTATGGAGGTTAAAGTGATTTTCGGAAGTGGGCCTCATATGGGAGCTACGACTAATTATGGACTGATATGAACAAAATTTGTAGATGTCATTGTGATTTATCTTCATTTATAGCTCATTTGTGGTGAAATTTGTTTGGATAATTGCATATTTCAAACATTTATGATCGTTAAACTCCTATTTTAGGAGGCCATTTGTATGGGAGCCAGGTGAAATAAAGAACCGATTTTTACCAGTTTCAATCCCATCCGTTCTTGGGCCGAAAATATCACGTACCAAATTTTATTGAAATATCTTTAAAATTGCGACCTGTACTCTACGCACAAGCTTTACATGGACAGACAGCCAGACGGACGGACATCGTTAAATCGATTCAGGAAGTAATTCTGAGTGATTTGGTATACTCTAAGGTGGGTGTTGGACCAATAGTTATGAGCGTTACAAACATCAGCACAAATCCAATATACCATCCCCACTATTGTGGTGTAGGGTATAAAAAATTATACCAAAAGAATTAAAGCAGTCTTAAATAATTTATAAATTTTGATACTTTCTCTGAGAAAAATAATGAAAAATTTCCTAATAATTAATGTAAATACAAATATTTCTTCCTCTTTTCCAAAAATATGCAAACATCAAACGGATAATTGATCAATTTGGGAATAAAATTGTTTTTTGTAATTTTACCCACATAAATCAGTGTGTAAAAAAATCACTTAATAGTGAAATCTTTTTCAAACGAAATGTTTAAATATATTCTCGGCAAAGTTAACAAATTTGAAAAATAATCGAAAATTTGTATACTATCTCATTCCATAGCATTTCAGCACTGTTTGGATCTTTACCTCATCCGATGCCATTAAAATTCAAAATATACATTTTATTTTATACCCCTCGAACACTAACAACTCGAGCTTTTTTGTGAATAATAAACAATCTTCAGTATCGAATAACTTTAGAACGTGTCATACAAGTTTAACAAATGTGATGCGAAAATTTACCTCAGAATTATAATTATTGTGTGAAAATTAATAATTGGAATAGTGTATATTTGTTATTTTAATCGATTTATAGCAGATTTAATCAGAAAAAGAATTGCTTGCAATGCCTTTTTCACTACACGAACTTGCTTTATTTTAAATTAAAACTTAATAGTTTTGTTGTCATTCCTGTTGTTTTTGAAATGAAATACAAATTTACATGAACATTCGTTATAAAAGTTAAAAATGAGACAGTTAAATCAACTATACGTTACGCAACATTTTGGTGGTCAAAAGTTACAAAAACCAATTTTAAATTTGTTTTGGAGTTCGTTCGAGTTATCTACTGTGCAATGAACAATTTGTTTATCATTCTTTCAACTTTCAATAATAAACACGTTATAACATTTCTATAATCCAATTCGTCTCAGAAATATTATTTATACCATATCCAGGAAAATTTTGAATTACCAGTAATGAATTTAAATGCTAATATAATTATTCTTTAATACATTTTAACTTATTATTTTATAATATATAAATTTACATTTCGATGGTCTCACGTAGAATATTTGCAACTTTACAGGAGAAGGTAAAAACATAGTAGAAACTGTAATATTCAACATCTAACTTTTGTTGTACAACTGCATATAAAATTGTTTACACTATTGCAATAAATTTTTGTGAGGAGTTGTATTTGCGTTAAATGCATTGGAATCGCAAAAAAACTAATTTCGAAAAAATAGCGAGTTAGGGCCTTTCTACATGACACCAACGATTTATTTCTTTCTTTTAATTGGAAATAAGTGATGATTTCTAAAACTTAGGTTTGTGGACAAGTTTCGATTGGTTTTTATCCTCAAACGCTTGTTGGAAAACACAGACTTTACGGTTTTGTATTATATTTTAGCATTGATCAAAAAATCATTACCATCCTAAACTGAATAATTTTTCTTTGAATACTTCAAACTTCTACTTCATGTAACTGTGCCAGTGTAAATATGTGCAGATTTCTGTCTAAGTGTGAACAATTTGTAAAATCGTTGTATGTTTATTGAAATTCTATTTTATTTACTGCTCGTATTTTCATTTTACCCAAGATAAATGAAGAAAGTTTTTGTTCGATTTGCTTGAACAATGAAAGAATGAAAATTGATTTTGGTTTATTGTTCTTGGAAAAATTTGTTGATATAAAAAAAATTTAAATATTAAAAACCCAAGTTTTTAATTAAACTGTTGGAAGTTTAAAATAACATGTTAAAACTCATATTCTTAAAAAAAAATTTTAAATTCTCAATAGAAGCTTTTTTTGGAGACTTAAAATTCTCTTTCGATTCTTATTTCATGAATAATAATTTAAATAAAAAATTAATTAATTAAAAAATATGAGTGTCTACTTACGCTCTTACTCTCGGCATTGGTGGATAAATGAATGAAGGACGATGGGTTCTCTTGATCGCTGGTAATACTGGATAATTGGTCAACTGACTAGAATGATACATCAATGCCAAATGGCCTGTCTGGCGTTCATCGCCTGTTAACTGTTGCTGGGACGATGTACCCGGTGACGGCGGACCAGAACCATCACCATCTCCACCGCCGCCTCCACCACAAACACCGCTCATGGATGATGCCACCGGCAAGTTCGATTCGTCGATTGTCACACGATGCTGCGAGCCCGAATCACGTATGCGGGCTGTCGACTTGGCGGGCGAGACAGAATCATGCGAGACTGTCTCCGAGGATACCAAGAGATTTGGTGAGGGTGTCACGGTTGATGGTGGCGGTGGCGAAGAGGCAGGGCGTCGCAATAACGATTCATCACCGCTGCCGCTTGCGCCGCGCATGTGACGGGATTCTTGTAACAAACTGGACGCTGTATAAGAAGCCGGTACTGTGGGTGTTGGAACTGGTACGACACCGTGATTGTGTGTATGATGATTCTGATGGTGTGGATGCTGGAATTGATGTGGTAAATGATAGTGATGATGGCTACTCAACTGATGACGAACTACGGGTTTTTGATTAGCTACTATGGCATGTGCTGGCTGCTGATGTTGTTGTTCATCCCTATAGGATATTGTTGTTGTAGCAGCGGCAGCCGCAAATGAAGATGCTGTTGTGGCGGCTAAAGGTGTATCACTGCTTGATGCAGCCGAAGATGTTGATGGCAATGAATCCGTAATGGTACTGCAAGTTGAATTTGAACGAGACATTATTAATTATGTAGATGTGTTGGCATATGATTAATGTCAAGTGAATTTTTGTAATAATCACAACAACAACAAAAATTAAATCGCTTATTATTAATAGTAATATTTATTACACTTCCCGATTCACAATACAAGTTGTGTAAAATAAATAAATTTCGTTTAAAATACTGCACGTCCAGACATAATGATGAATGGATTATAAATGATTTTAAGCTTTAACTTGTGGTACTCGAATCTCTTGTCACATGCAGTGACTCTACACTACAAAAAGTACTACTTTGCAGACTAAAGTTGCTATACTCGTTGTATTGAGCATACTACATACGTAGATATGTACTCACAAAATAATACAAACAAAAAACAGTCAGATATTGCGCTTCTTTTTTATGTTTTTAAATTGAATAATTGAATTAAAAAAGTGCTGTTGACCGGTTTAGTACGCTGGTGTTACTATGGGACAATGAGACTCGACGTTCATTCATTCTATTTGTCAGACATTCATTCATACATTTCCAACTGTGAGTGTCTGTTGCACATTCTACGAAAAAAGGGAGTAATTGAAAATATTTTGTTTTTATATTTTTTCTGTCCATTTAAAAATATCCTAAAGGTGTTGTAAAGCAATTTACTTGTAAGGCTGGCATAGACATCTAAAGGTCAGTGATATTTTTTTCTGTAATATAGAAAAATGATATCAATATGTAACTATTTTATATAGACTGTTACTGTGCCAGAGACATTGCTTTCACACTCTTCAATTCTAACTTTCCAAGGTTACAAACTTGACGGTACTAGTTAATTTTCTTTTTGCCTTTTGTTATTTTTTATTTCATGTATGTTGATTAGCATGAAAAAGTACGAAAATTGAATTGATGTATGTGAATGAAATGGCAAGTTCGAAAGAGAATTAAACAAAAACTGGTCAGCTAAAACTGAAGAGTATGAAACAGGACTAACTACAGAATACTAATTGTTTTTATTCATTGACACAAATCCTTCAACGACTAATGCAAAAAATTTAATTATTTTTAGTAAATTATTTTCAATTCAAAATATCAGTAATATTGTGCAAAATCACCAACTAAAAAATACAAAAAATTAATATACAAGCCAAGTGAATTAGTGTAAATTTTAACAAAATTTACAGTAATACACGATATAATAATTTTGACACAACCTCATTCAATAAGAATAATAAACTAAATATTTGTATATGTAGATCGATCAGTATGTGTTCGACTAGAAATTCCTATATCAGTGATCGGCCCAAAAAACATTCTGAATTAGTAAATGCACAAATTTTCTGATAGTGTTTTTCTTTTTCGGATAATTTGTTTCTATTTTGGTAATTTTGTACATGCACTGAATGTCTACCACTGCTTCTTAATTAAAGAGTGGATATTTATAGATTCAAGATTAAACTGCTCTTACAAAAACTATATTTTATTTAGATCGTCTACGAGTATAATGATTGCATTGTAAAACTGAAGTATTCAAAATTGAATAATCTTCAAAAATATAGAAAATCAGGCATTTTTACCACTACTAAATGATCCATAAATACCAAACAAAGCATTAATGTATTGAAATTATTAGGAAATACTTTTATTTTGGGATCGGATATATCCTGGAATAAAATACAATTTTGGCCTTTTTATATAATAACAAATTGTCAATAACCTTGCAAATAACCGATACAGCTGGAGAAGATTTGAGATCGTTCCTATTTCTGTGAAAATAACATTCAAAATCAATAATTACTTTATATATAAGCGTTTGATATAGAGCTTATATATAACAATTATTCAAAACAAACTGCACAACTTATAACAGAAATGGACTTTAATTAAAATAATTTTAACTTAAATCTACAAATTTCACCATTTCCTCTTGTTAAACTTTTTAAATTAGTCCCCATTCATAGAGCTCTCAAAACTGTTACCTGCATTTAGTTTAACTCAATATACAATCCAACTTTCTATACTTTCCATAATTACCTTACAAATTACATATTTTCTTTTCACTATAGCCTCATGCAACTTCTGCAACTACTTTGCCATTTAAATATGAGAGAGCAGAAAAAAAACAGAAAGTTATTTTCTTTTATACCCATAAATCCCTACAATAGTTTAATTTAAATGTCTTTCCTTTTTATTAATTGAATTTTATTCTAGTCTTTATTTCTTTCTTTTCGTTTTAATTTCAGTGTCGTCGCCTATTGTGTTATTTGTAATGCATTTTTCAATTCTTTCTTTATGGTAAGTTATATTTTTCTTTTATGCCTTAACACTAATTTTATTCTATAAATATGTATTTTTACCTTTAATTTTGTTTTTTTTGTTTGGTTTCTATAAATTATTTGGCTTTCTATAAATTATAAAAATGTTTAACTTACACAAGTACTTTGCTGTTAAAGTACAGAGCGTAAACATAAAAAATTATTTAGTTGTAAAGAGTGATTTTTTAAGAGCTTTCGTATTTGATTAAAAAAACATCAATAATAAAGAAACGTATGAAATTTTTATTTGAGTCGATATAATTTAATGTAAATTTCATGTAAATGTTGACTGCGGCTACGCCTGCAATGGTTCATACGCTGGGTCCAATTTTGGCATACTCCCTTCATATCGGCCGGTATCTCATAAATAAATTCTTCAATATTAGCTTCCAGTGTCCCTATAGATATAAGCTTTAATATAGGTCCACAAAAATAGTGTAAATGCGTTAAATAGTACGATCTAGGTGGCCTCAAACGTGAAATTAACTGTTCATCGAACTCACCTCTCAATTGGGCCCTTGTTTCTCGTACTGTGTGGCACCGTGCTGTTGAAACCCCATATCAGTCAAGTCCAGCTCTTCCATTTGGGGCAAAAAAAAAAAATTTGAATCATTGCACAGTAGCACTCGCCATTCACACTAACATTCGTCGTCTTTGAAAGAGTACGATGCAGTGATACCACCGGCCGATTATCCACACCAAACAGTGCATTTTTGTAGATGCGTTGGCAGTTCTTGCAATGCTCATGGCTGCTCTTCACACCAAATAAGAAAATTTTGCTTGTTTACGTATCCATTACACCGGAAATGAGCTTCTTCGCTGAACACAATTTTCCAATACAATGAACTTTTTCAATTTTTATAATAAAATTCAATAATCTGCAAGCGTTGTAAGTCGATTCATGGTTAAATTACTGGTCAAACTGAACATGTTCAACAGTAATATCAGCTGTCAAAAATAAAGTTGCTAAAAAATCACCCTTTATATAGACTTTACTAATGCAGAGAAAACCCTGCAGTTCGGGGTACTTAATTTGTATCACACTAAGAAATATTACTATTTTGGATTTATGTCTTTGCCATGTTAATTGTTAAATTGTCATCATCTTCACTACCATTCCTTTATTATTTCACTAGTTCTGAATAGATCACTAGTACAAAAAGAGAAGTAAAATTAATTTTTATTTGAAAGAGAAAACGAATATTGTAATTGCATTCAGTTTTGAATTAGTCATTTTAAGATACTAAGCCTTTCTTAATTTTATTTGAAAATTCTTGCGTTCCAACTCGTGCCTAGACTCAATTCCTGTTTTGTAACTACATTACAGTGCAAAACTTTGGTTTAAAAAATAACTAGTGGCATCTATCGTTGCTCAAGCGCAAAAAAAAAACTACATTACTTTACTAACTACTAGTAGTCAGAAGGGTAATTAGTGTATGATGAGTATAGCAATGATGAAACTAGAGCAGATACATCACCTACTTTTCAAACTGTTCAAAAATACTTTTGTAGTTCTTTGTACCTTTGTAAAATGACACGGATTTTGTTTAATCCACAGACATAGTTTTAATTTTGTGTTAGTAAGTACTTCACTCTATATTTACTTGGCACTTTACGCTACTGATGTCAAGTAGTCATTTATGCTTTTTTATACTCACAGCAAAATACCGTGGAATACAAAACAAAAACGAAATAAAAACAGAGTTTGTTTTTGATCAAAGTTGAAATTGCAACAAAGAATTACACTTAGATAAATATTGGATCATAAATGAGTTTTATATGTTCTAGTTAGTTTATACTGGGAATAAAAATGAAAGGGAATTTATGAAACAAAAATCTTTAAATTTTAATGTACAAATGTTTATCTTATAAAATATATGAAGCGTTGTTCACATACAATCTGCTCGCATAATTTGTTTAATATTTATGTAACAGAAAACGCAATTAAATAGTTTTTAATTGGCTTAAGCTGGGGACACTTAGGGGAGTTCTTACACCAATATATTACAGCTTTTGAATAATAGCAGAAAGCTAAATCGGGCCGAAACATTAATAAAGAGGAGTAAGTGTAATAATAGGCAGCAAACTTTATATGCTTTTTCTTTTACTTCTTTAACTAATTAGTGATTTTTTACCAAAAGTATGTTCTATCGATTACTCTCTTTTTTGAAATATATTTCATTATCTATAATAATGTAGTCGTTGAGTTTTGTTAAAATTTAAATAGTAAAGAATGCTTGTCCGTTTTTTTTTTTGTATTATTTTTTCTTTATTTTGATTTTCCATTGCTAAGTACTCTGATAAAATAAAAGATATATGAAATGTATCTACTGTTCCCATTAAATACGTTTCATTTATTTTAAACTCTATTTCCTTTCAACTTTAAACCTTTAGAAAATCAAATATTTACTAACCACCTGCAGACATTTTACACTTGATGCATTTTCAAACAATTTTCAATTCTAACAAATTATTTTGCCGCAAAACATTATTTGCATACAACATTATTAGCTCGAGCATTTTTCATTAAACATACCCTCATAATTTCTCTGTGTGTCCACTTAATATTTAAGTACTTTTGAGAGCGACCCACAACGTTGCCACAAATAACATACAAACAAACAACAGAATAAACGTAAAACTACAAGTCAACAAATCAGCGAAACAGGTCATCAGTTAAAGTTCAAGAGCTTTCCATGTATTTTTTCCTCATTTTGTTCTTGCCACTTATGTTTTAATACAATGTTTGTGCTATATACAAAAATAAATCACTAAATATCTCTAAGCCGCAAGAATTAATACAAACAAATTTCAACTTAAATAAATAATACCATGAGATGCAACTTTAAACAACTAAATTGGGAAAATTCACTTAAACACGTTCTTGTTAAATTCTGTTTTCAAATGCTTTATAATTTGTTTGGTTTTTTATTATTAAATATTATTAAATCATATTAATAAAACAAAATCACAATAAAGTTTCTTTTAAATTAAATTAGATTTAAAGCAGACCTCATAGGTTTATTCTCATGACTAAATTTAAACTAAAATACAATTTCGTTCTTGTTGTTATGCACGAAAAGCTGTGCTACTAATAAAAATTAATATTTTCGAGCTAAAGTTAATGGAGGTGTTTGGGAACAATATGCATGTGACTGCTAGCACTAGGGTGAGTTTGACTTTGAAAAGTAAAAAAAAAAAAAACAAAAAATATGTCGTCCCTTGAGATTGCTTAGACAATAGAATGATTTCAGTTGCCATGTATAGTTATAAATAGAGCAGGGCAAAAAAACGTGTGTTAAAAGCATGATAATACAATTTTAGTTTAAATAAATGTTTATTTCCAAAGTAATAGATGCTGGTCAGAGTATGAAAAGAGTGAATTAATAGCTTAGCTAGTTATTCGCTTTAGTAAAAAATGTAGTATTAAGTACTTCAATCAATCTACAGCGATGTCAAAGACATTCCACAAGTGCTTATAATACTTGGATGTGGATTTAATATTTTGTGCAAAAGTATTAAAATTTTAATATAATCGTGATATTAACTTGTATCTCTTTTGTTCAAACTTTACGTTAATAAAACAATTAAGCTTAGAAAAAATATGGTTTAAATTCTTTCCCATATCTTGAAATATCTCAAAATGTTAACAAAAAATGAATTCTTTTAGTTATCCACCAAATAATATAACGTAATGCAATGCAACATTCAATGTGGATTAAATTTTTCTTTCAAAATAACAAGTTGTGAACAATTTTAACAACATTAAAAACGCAATAAACGCCGAACCAATTATACGAAAATACCAAAAATGGGTTTTTTTGTATTTTGCTGGTCTACATTTCTTTCAGGGCTGGTAAAATGCTTTGATGATAAATAAGAAATACATGAAGGTTTTCAAATCTGCGTTCCTTTTTATAAAACCAGCTTTGAAATTCTATAACATAAGGCCTAAAGCTGAAATTTTGATAAAAAATAGATCAGATTCGGAACGGAAAATTGGACATGTTTCTCATTATAAAAACAAGTACGGTCAAACCCAACCATATAATACCCTACACTTAGAATATGTGTAAAAATTGTTTTTTAATCAATCCAATCCGTCCGTGGGCCACAAAAAATATCATGAACCAATTTTATCAAAATAACTTCAAAATTGGGACCTTTACTGTCCGCACAAATTTGCAAGTCAACTAGAAGGACAGACTGACGAGCATCGTTAAATCGACACAGAAAGTGATTCGGTAGGCATTGGCTTAATATTAATGAACATTAAAAACATCAGCCCAAATCAATATACATTTCCGATGGTGTAAGGTTTAAAAACCATCTCTGTAAATATACTTTTCAGAAAAATATTAATTTATTATATAGCTATTTAAAAAAAAATAGTTTTCATACAGAATATTAAGGCCATTTTTGCCCCAAAGAATTATTTTTTTTTTTTTTCAATTTTAAAATTGTAAATTTTTTCTTCTTAGATATCTGTTGTCAGTTGTATCTGTTGTTAACTAACAAAATTAATTTGTGAAAAATTGGTTAAACTTTCTGCCCGATATTTTCAAAAAACCGGACCTGGGTTTGGCAAAATTTTAAAATTTAAATTTTTAAGTGTGTATAACTCGAAAACCAAAGCACATGCAAAGGTTTTTAAAGCACTAGCCGAGAACTTTCGGAAAATATAAAAATCTTATAAATCGTGTTAATAAAGAAAGTAGTAGAAAGAAAGATTTTATGCAAAAATTATTGGTAGTTTTATATTGTTGGTAGATTAATAAGATTTGGTACAGCTGAGAATACAACACACTACTTGCTTGTTTTATTATTTTGTAACACAGTGTTTAGTACTTAATCAAATATTTGCCCAACCACACATTTATAATAAAAAGATTAAATACCTTTATATTACTTTTGGTATCTTGTATGCATGCAGACATTTAAAATTATCATAAATTTTGCCACTAAATAGAATCATGGGAAAATATACCAAAAAATTGTATCATTATTTAGTGTAAAAGTGACTAATGGAATGTGAGTGACTACATAGATAGACAGCACATTCTTTCTAATTTAATGAAAAACAGGGAAATTGAATTGAAATAATACTGAGATAAAAATATTATTTATTTATTTATTTAATAGGTCTATAGATTAATATAAAATCTTTCAGACAAATCAATTACATAATACAAATAACTTTAAAACAGTACATTTAAGAATTTAAATACAGAATAATTTTTCTTTTCACAATATCATTACTATCGGATATATCTATAATATGATAACATTTGTTGAAGTTTTCACATATACGGCGAAAAGGGTCGTTGTTAGCATAAACGGATCTGTAGTACATTATTCTCAATAATTGAAAGTTGCGTATTGGTCTATTTGGTACATTAAAATAAATTTTACCAAGCAGAAACTCGGAATTAACATCACCACAAATTAACCCGAGCAGAAATGAAATACCCAACATTACTCGACGACTTCTTAGGGTAGGTAAATTAATTAGATTGAGTCTGCTCTCATATGATGGTAGCACGAGTGAGTTCCGTCCAAGGCCTGCCTCGTAAACAAAATATTAAAAATTGCTTTTGAACAGATTCAATACTATTAATATAAATATTATAGCAAGGATCCCAAATAATTGCTCCATATTCAAGAATGCGACGAACCAATGTTGTATATAGTTATTTTGTGATGTATGGGTCGGAAAATTCCTTGGACCATTGTTTCATAAAACCAAGAACACCATATGCTGAAGAGATAGATAACTTTCATGAAAAGTATTAGAACGGGAAGCGATTTCTCCTACAAAATAACCATTCGGTTCAGTTCCTTCTCCTCTAGGGCCTAGAGAGATAAGCAGTGCTGATATTCAGCCGGTTCGGACAGGTTCGCTCGAACCGGTTGTTAAAATTTTAAAAATTTTGCGAACCGGTTGTTGCATATTCACCCTTCTCGTGAATAAAAATTCCATATGAAATTTGTTGGGGTGATTATGTTTTTTGTTTTAACGGTTTTATTCATTGTCCAAACGTACAAACAAATGAATTTTATTTTGGTCATACATTGGATTCTTGGATGATGATGTTTTCGATAGCGTTTTCTTTAATCTTTTGAGAAAAAAATAAAGCAATTTTTTTTTTACTTTTATTTTGCAAAATCATAACTATTTTTTTATTAAACAAAAGTTTATATCATTTCCTTCAAGAGGCTTGTGGTCTGTTACTGGGATGAGACTTTAAAATTTTCGCTATTTTTATCAAAATTTGGCAAAAATATAATTTTTTAAGCAAACCGGTTGTTAATTGTTTCGAATATCACCACTGGAGATAAGTATATTTTAAAAAATATAACATATATAAAATGGTTTTCCTTTAAAATTTTGTAAAAATATTAATTACACTACTGTGTGGTCCTCAGTATTCGACAATTTTACTTCACCCTGTATTTATACATTTAATAGGTCTGTTTGAGTATAAATATCTATAAACATTCCATAAACATTTATACTTATTTAACTCACAACTACAAAATTTCTTTACTCCTTCTTTTGCTTTTGCCAACTCTATAAGAATTTGACTTTTTAGTAACAGTATTTAAAACCATATTTTTATTTCGTGGTAAAAAGTCAAAATGTTCTATGTTCTGTTCATGATACGACAATGTTCATGCTGATGATGTTGTTGTTCTTGGTATTTCTGTTATTCATAGCGAAACGAGCGTATGAGTTTTATTAAGTATGAAGTTATAATTGACAATTACTGCAAATGTTACGAGTATGTGTATGATGCAGATCCACATACAGATATTTGTATTATACCGGCACATACATACTACATATATAAATAAAGAAACACTCACATGTGTTACTTACAAATTACACACTTACATTACCACATATGCTGTTATCAATACAGATACATACATAGTTAGACTTGAGCTCAGCATTTCGTATGTACTCACTTGTCATTGGGAATTTCGCAAATTGCTCATACACCCACTCTCGTATTTTAATAGAAATTTGTGGTTGTGTCTGTGGTAACATACACAAAATATGTGTTGTTGAAAAAAAAAGTTTCATTATGTAAAAATAAATTCAGTATAGTAGATTTACATAGTCTTAATTTTGAAAAACTTAAGCATTTTATATTTTCTTCGCCTGGCAATTAAGTAATGTTAAGCTTGAAGTCATAGAGAAATGAATGCATTTATAAAAAATACGTAATGTTGTCTGTTTAAGTTTTGAAGAACTTTATATTTTACACTTGTCTAGGGAGTTAAATTTCAAATTTATCTTTACGCACATAACTTTCTGTCCATGTTGCACTTTTATTTAAGCTCAAAGAGATATTAAAAACGGATTGCATAGTAAGCGATGAACTGGTGAAACCAGAAAGCAAGGATAATTTACTCAAAACAAAAATTGAATAAGGAATTTCATAGAGAAATAGAAATTTGTGGTTCTGTCTGTGGTAACATCCACAAAATATGTGTTGTTGAAAAAAAGTTTAATTATGTAAAAATAAATAAACATTTACATAGTCTCAATTTTGAAAAACTTTAGCATTTAATATTTTCTTCGCCTGGTAATTAAGTAATTTGTCTGTAATGATATGGAATCAAATATTGAATAAAAAATATGTATAATTAATTGTTTCGGCGGGTGAGAAATGCAATCACATTACAATAATAATATGTTAACAATTTTGCTCACATCCGTTAATTGTGAACGTGTTTTTTTCGTCAGCGTCATATGTTGGTAACAAAATTAAATCAAGATTCTCTTTAATTTAGATGTCTTAATATTTTTAAAAAGCTTTTTTAAAAGTCAAACGATAAAATTCTATTGCTTTTAAATTAATATGGAAATTAAAAGCAACATGACGTAGTTCTCAATGTAAAGTCGTTATTAATGGCTTAAAAAATTTGGTCTATAAAATGCAAAATTATCTTTATAAACTTTTGGCAAATTTAAAAATTATAACTATGAGGACAGAAAATGTTTGTTTACAAACATATTTGTAATTAATATATGTATGTAAGTTACTTTTTCGAAATAAAGCAATTTGTTTTAATAAGAAACAAAAATCCCAAAAAGTCCCGGGATTTACATTTTTCAAAACTTTTATCCTGGGATTTAAAAATCCAGTCCCGTTTGGCATCCCTAGTTTGAACACATTCCACAAACATAATGAAAATCCAACTAACACGTGACGTATACATATTATTAGGCTTGGAATTAAATATTAATTATACGGCCCCCTGAATAGATATTCACATTTTTACTTAATACACATTGCTGGATTTTTTCATTTATTTTTGCAGAAAAATAAAAAATAATGGTTCATTAAACCTTTTGCCTAGTCGCCTACATTCTTCCAAACGAATATTATTTAATAAAGTTTCAAGCTGTTTTGTCCGTTTGGCAAAACAAAAATAAAAGAAAATACAACATTTTCATTTTTCTGCTTACGGCCTCCAGGACATAATAACTGACAAAAGGAAAACAAAATTGTAGGACAAAATATAAAAAAACTGTGAATGGTTGAATAAGTATTTATATATTTTGTGTTAAGCTCAACAAAAAAAAAAAAAAAAAAAAAAACAGCTGTAACACAAATAACACAAGACATTTGAATAACAAGGCAGATGAAAAAAATGAAGATGTTAACAACAACTTTAAAATACTAAAACTAAAAATACTTTTAAGTCAATAAAAAGAAACTAACCACACTAAATACTTACAAAAAAAAACTAACTAACAACTTCATTTATAACTTTAAAGGCTTTTTATACTATTTGTTCAATTCAGGAATTTAAAAATAAATATTAAGAAAAATTGTAACTAAGTTGCATATCAGCAGCACCAGACATACATAAATGAACAATTTGTTTTACTATTTGTACTACAACTTGTTTGTTGTTTGTGTACCACAAACTATAAAATAATTTGTAGTAGCAAGTACAAACAACCATCAGCATCATTTACTACATACAATGCATAGTACTAGTACTATTTTTATTTTTTCATTTTTAAAAGCTTCTGCTATTTGGAGTTAAAATTGTATAAAATCCTCTTTGCAAACATTACTTAGCTGCCTGTAGAGCTCTCGTAAAAAAGGCACATTTGCTCTTTTCATTAATATCAAATGTTTAAGTAATATTTGACCCATTTTCCACACAATTAACTTTAATTATGTTTCTTGTAGGAGAAAATTATTTTTTTTTTGTTTTTGGATTTTTGTTGGTAAAAGCAAAATAACGTCATTAATCAAAAACTAAGTTGCTGCAAATGAAAAGCAAATATTGTTTGTGAGTGGACTTTTTTTAAATCTATAAGTAGTAGAATTTAATTATTTAAATTGAAGCTGAAAATTGTTTTACATTGCTAGGTTTCAAATATAATATTCAATATTGTTACTATTGTTATAGGAATTAAGCTATTAGAAGAAATTAAATTATTTAATTTGTGGAAAGTGCATCAAATATTTTTTTACTAGCAATGTCTTAGAATAATAGTTGCCTGGTTCATAAGAAACCATCTTATTAACTCGATGTATACAGCTATAATACTCCAATACTAACTTATGATTTCTAGTTGGTGGACTGTAACAAGAAGGAAATATGTCGTGGAGCAACTATATAGAATTCAGAAATCTACTTGGATTGGTATCACAGGTGCACTACATACTAGTCCTTTAGAGGCTCTCAACCCTATTTTGCTCCTAAACCCAATAGACCCACATTTAATGACTATTTCCATATGGTAATATTATCTGCCTCTGGTTTCTGGTTGCAGAACATATGAACATGCAAAGATTTTAAATGTGCTTTCCTCTTTACTATATCAAACATATGACTATACCTCTGATTTATTTTTATAAGATGTTCAAAATTACTATTCCATCCAGAGGAAAATGATAAGGGGGTCATATTATTGATATATATGACACAAGAGTATACACTGATGGGTCAAAGATGGAGTGTGGCATTATGCTTGGTTTTCACTATGTCAGTTTTGTTGTCAAATTGTCCAAATTGTTATGAAATTACCAACAATTTGGACAATTTGACAACAAAACTGACATAGTGAAAACCAAGCATTAGACATCTCCCAGATAAATCTAGTGTGTTTCAAGCTAAGATACTAGCGGTTAAGGAAGCATGAAGAATTTTATATGAAAAGAATATTTATGGCAGCACTGCTGTTTTTGTTGACAGCCAGCATGTCACTTAAATCCTATACAACAATATCTATTTTAGTAGGACAGTATAAGGAAGAACTGTCTAGGCTAGGTCGTCTAACTGACATTACTTTATTTTGGGTCTCTGCCACAGTAATGAACAGCTAGACAAACTGGTCAGAGAAGGTTCCGTTTTAAATACTATACTAAAAAATCTATGACCCACAGAGAAAAAATCTAGTTGTACAAGTTTACCACAACAATGTAAATATTTTTACAAGTTTTTTAACAATGTTATGGTCACTGTAATTATTTATATGATTGCGGTAACCATAATATGGTTAAGATACGATTCAGAAGATTACTACGAATTCATTTATCATAATTTGTTGTCCTTTTTTTATGATAGAGAACAACATAATATGGTACAATCTTTCATCATAAAATTAATCACAGTACATAATTGCTAAAATTAAATAAATCGTAACTGAACCATATTATGGTTGCAGAAATCATATTAATAATTACAGTGACCATAATATTTTAAAAACCTTTTGAAACATTTTTAAATAGTTGTGGTAAACATGCACAACTATATTTTTTCTCTGCGTGTAGAAACTTCAGGTTTCAGATAATGTGATTTTATTCAGCACGACAGCTTGGATATAGTACTCCCTATTGTCAAGCGTCTAAATCTCATCTAGTCTTATCGCCTATCTCACTGAGTGGTGTGGTCCTTTTCAAAACCGATTCAAAAGATATGAATGATTGCATGTAGCAAACAACCAACCAACTACCAAGAAACCATCTTATCAGGGGGGTTACTCAATTTGTACGCTTATCGCATCGAATTTGCTTTCGCACCGTAATAGAGAGTAACCCCCCAGCAAAACATTGTTCACATAAATGTATTAATATTTGTGTAACAAAACAAAGCGAACCACAAATCGATACTAAACTATTCAAAACAGGAACTAAAATTAATTTACTTACTTATATAAAAATCTTCATTTTGCTCTTGAGGAATCGTATTAACTGTTTTACAATTCTATACTGTACCCGATGGAGTAACTCCAAAATAGTCTCTAGCTCTGAAGCGCTGCTGGACAATGTCAGATTTTTAAGGAATTTGTGCACGATTTTCTTTCATGTTAATACTGCTTAAATTCTTTGATAGATTAATTCAATGTTTAAAAAATAAATCACTGAGAAGTACGAAAGTGTTGACATTAAAATAAATAATTTTTTAATACCAAATATTTCCCATTCTATACCAAACACTTAACATTTTACTGGGTTAAATTTTAATCATAAATTTCAATTTATATTTTCCAAAACTTTTCAAAAAATATGTTGAACAAAGAATTTTTCCAAAACAACACTTCCTTTAGCAAATTCTTTGTATTTTTATTTATTTATTATAAAGCTTCACAAAAAAAATGTTTGGTTAAAAATCATGAGAAACTTGGTTTTTTCAAAATCTCTAGCGTTTGCACACCACAAGCAACGGTAAGAGGGCTGCCTTATTGAACATCTTCCGCCAACGAACCCTGACTATTTGGCTGGCAACCAAAAGCAAATAATATGTATAGCAGAAATATGTATGTTCTCTAGCGCTTTATCTCTGCCAAAGAAACCTGAATTTGCCAATTAAATAAACTTTTTTTTTATATTTTTTTTTTGTTTTCGGTTTGTGCTGACTTATGCGAACAAAGAAAGAAAGAAAAAGGTTTTTTAAACAGAAACAAAAAAGCAACTACTGGCTTAAACTGAATAAAATATAAAATACTTTGTGGACTTTATTATGCTGCAATGAGCAACTTAAATTTTTATCGAAAACAAAAAAATATGAATTTAACAAAGAAAAAGGAAATTTAACCGACTCACACTTAAACTGGCATTTTATGGCAGAAGGTTTAAAAGTTTGAGTTTGCATTTACATAAGCAGCAATTCATTGCAATATTTTAACTGAATAAACAAAACAATAAAAAATTAATTAAAGCTTTATGTGTGTCCGCAATGTTGGGAAATATAGGAAAAATGTTTTATTTTGTAGGAAAACAAAACATATTATTATGCATTAATTTTTAGATAACTCATTGTTCACATAAATTCCGACTATACTACAGAAGCATGTTTAAGCATAGATAGTAACCAAAAAGGAATAAAAAAAATGTTATTAAAAGAAACCAGGAACTTACAAAGAGAAATACTAAATTCAGTAAAGAAAAATGCGGGTCTCTTCGACAATTACTGCGCAAAAAAACAGCTCAAAAGCGTATTAAATATTCAAATTTTAATGAAAAGCAAAATAGTGTTGCTATAAAATGGGTAAGAATTCTTTATTACAAAGTTTTAATAAAATACAAAACTGAGTTATAAGTGTTGAAACGTATGAAAAAATGGGTATTAAATTTATATTGGGACCTACATTTCATGTTTTATATTATTTTATGTGTTCAATATTTATTTAATTGTTTATTGAATGAAAATAAAAGTTATAATGTACATATATGAAATAATTTAAAAATACAAAAACGACTAAAGTTTCAAAGACGATTTCAAAATTTGAATTTTATAAACATGAAGAAAATATATTTATAACATTCCCGCACACCTATTCGGTTTCCACTCGAGATTTCTCCACAGGAAAAAGTCTAACGGTATGAACATCACATCATCTTCGTAGCCAATCGACCGGCCCAAAACGTGCAATTATGTGCTCACCGAAGTGTTCTGCGATGTGTGGGAAGTGGCGCTGTCTTGCTGAACCAAATGTCGCCGAAATCTCGAGCTTCAAATTCAAAATGGGTGATTGTGTTTCGAATGATACGCTCAGTAGACTTATTATGTTGACCATAAGTTGAGCAAAGTGCACGAAATACATTCCTTATAGAACGTGAATTTTCGTAATAAATTTGAACGATTTGTAAACGTTGTTCAGGCATAAGTCTTTCCAGCATGGCACGACTCACACGTTATCTGCCAAAAAAGGGCTGTTGAAAAAAGTGTATTTTCTTGAATCACTCTATACTTAATGGAGACATTACAAGAAGTAATAAAAAACTATAAATTCAAATAAAAAATAGACTGGATGTAGCAAACGATAATCAACAATGTAATGATAATCAATCAACAAATCAATTTACGTTTCTGAGGAGCAGAAATAATAGTTCCAAATAACCAGCAAGAACGGGTTTCTCCAGAAAATAATTTCCAAATAATGAATTAACTAATAGAACCAACATTTTAGCAAATAAACAACTCAAACTAGAACCTAATAATTTAACTGAAAATATTGACAAGACGAATCGTCTTGTTATACAGATTTGTTGACGACCATTAGTCTTCTGTGCATTTTCAGTTAAATTTAGATAGACTGTGAGTTGTTCATTTGTTAAAATGTTGGGTCTATTAATTAATTTATTTTTTGGAAATTGTAAATTACTCTCTAGAGGACTCTTTTCTTGCTGGTTATATGGCAATATTATGTCTATATTGATATTTCTGATCCTCGTAAAGATAAATTGATTATATATATATGTTTGATTAACGTTCGATTATTGATTATCGTTTGTTACATGCAGTCTATTTTATATTTAATTATAATGTATTTTTTACTCCTTGTTATGTGTCCCCCAAATACATGAAATTTTAATTCTTAAGGTGCGTTCACACTTGTCAAATATTTTCCGAAAAAGACGTAACCGTTAAATAACATATATTTGAACTCGTTTATTTATTTAAAAAACTTTTCTTATTTAGATCAAAGCACAACAAATATTTAATTTTAGTTTATTTGATGCTGTTTGATCTTGCAAAACTCCTGTAAGAGTAAACAACGTCAAACAAATTTGTGCTAAACCAAGTAGTTACGCTTTTTTTGGCTGAATTTCAGTTTATGGGGGACACCCCTAGAGAAAAAATCTAAATATGCCATCCCCTTCAGAATGTTCCCAGGAGTACGAAAATCATAATGAAAAAGGGGGCTAACGCCCCCTATGGGCGTGGCAGTCGAAAAACGACCCGGCCCACCTACGTAGACAATATGGGTATCAAATGAAAGCTAATGTCTTCACGATTCCAAAAATAGCCATAGTTGCCAGATCGGGCGGTTTTTGCAGCCGATACGGCCATTTTTGTTAAATAGGGGCGGGGGTGAAAAACGACCCATGCCACCTACTTAGGCAATATTGGTATCAAATGAAAGGAAATGTCTTCACGATTCCAAAAATACCCGTAGTTGCCAGATCGTCCAGAATTTGAGGAAGATATGTTAATTTTTATAAAATGGGGGAAGGACTTTTTTTGTTTATTTCTTTTTAGCTCGGCCAGAGGCCGAGCACTCGAGATCCCCGCCGTCTAGAATTAAGACATACTGGAGTTAAAAACCCCTAAGCCCGGCCGTAGGCCGGTCACGCAAAAAAAAAAAAAAAATTTCCCCCACCCCAAATTTTGCCAAAATGGCCATATCGGCTACAAAAATCGCCCGATCTGGCAACTACGGCTATTTTTGGAATCGTGAAGACATTAGCTTTCATTTGATACCCATATTGTCTATGTAGGTGCGCCGGGTCGTTTTTCGACTGCCACGCCCATAGGGGGCGTGAGCCCCCTTATTCATTATGATTTTCGCACTCCTGGGGTCATTTAAGGGGGCGTGGCATTTTTTTTTTTCCCCAGGGGTGTCCCCCATAAACTGAAATTTTGCCCTTTTTTTGAGTAAATATTTGCCAAATGTGGCCGTACCTTTAGTGTTTATATCTCCCTGTATGCAATGCTTATTTGCCGAAAATTTTCGTGTATATTCTTTCTGATCAATATTAAATTTTAGCTAGTATTAATATTATTGCCTTTGTAGATTATAAAATATATTTTACTTACGATAAGCCACCTCGCATTTGCATTTTTCATAAAATTTATTTGGTTTTATTAGAATAATTCTTCAAATATGTATTTTTAACTCTAATGTAGCAATTATTGAAGCTCTTTCATTGTACTTAAAATTGTTCTACAACACAATTTTTCCATTATGCTTTATTATTATCTATTTTCTACCAACTCAGCACACATCACACATTTCATTGAATTAGAAAATATTTATTTTTTTCCAATTTATACAAATTAATGCCAATAAAACTAAAGCAGACAATAACTTTCTGTATGTAATTTTAATTAATTTTTTATAAATTTTCACATTGCCTACCTGAGGCTATTGTAATATTACCTAAAACATAATGGCAATTCAATTTAATCCAGTCACGTTAACATGTAGATAATTTGCAATTTCTATTGAAAATGTTTATAATGAAATTATCTAAAATAAAATGCAATCAACATGAAAAAATTTGTAACAATTAAACTTTTTTTCTCGTCATAAACTTCAAAATCAGGTAGATAAAACATATTTTGTAAACGTATTGTTTGAAATTACAATTTTTAAAGCATTTAAAAGCATTAAACTTAGAAACAGACTCTGTATATATGTATGTATATACTAACATACCTACATATATGTATATGTACATACATATTTATATGAGTTTGGAAAAAATAGGTCACTAAATTTGTATATGTGTGGATGGATATACTGGTTGGTACCCATCGCTTTATATCCGTATATTCATACTCTATGATTTCAAACAAAAGTTAAAGTTTAAGTGAAAAAATATGCAATTTTATTACAAATTGCATTTTGTGCTTTTTTTCTTCATGTTTTGAGTTTTGTATAGAATTTTGTATTTCTTTACACGCCACATTCAGAGAGAGAAAAAAAAATTATAAACATAATGATTTTTTACTCCTGTTATTTCCATTACATTCCCTCATTGTGTCCTTTTTAGTTTGTAAGTTTCCTTTACATGGATACTGTGCAACATCTGTAGTATTAGTAGTAGCAACAGCTACAACAATAACAAAGAAACAGGATATAAACCCAGGAGCTATAAAATGCATTATAATATTTGAGGCTGTAACCAATCTACTCGTAATCATACTCGTACATTCAACTAAATGTGGCACACAATGAAACATTTATTTAAGCAGGAGTACAAAATGACGCCCTCTACTCGTACGAATAAATGATAAAAAATGAAACGAAATATTAAAGCCTGTTAAATACGTACATATGTATATTGTGTGTTGCAGCCAAGATAAAAACTGGGTCAAACTATACACTTCATGTTCAGTTTTATTGCATATATTTTGTCGAAGACAAAGTGTGAGATTTGTTTTTCTCTCCCTACATGACAAATACTATATTTTCCAGCCTTTTAGTCTCAAACAAAAACCATAAAAAACACAAAACTAGTTTAGATTTCAATTACAAAAAGGAAAAAAACCAAACACTTTTATACAAATACTTGTATCGATAAAAAAAAAAGTATTGGATTTTTTTGATATTGAAATATATGCTACGAGTACATATTTTCTATGACCTAAATTTTAGTTGGAAAAAGTAAGAAATAGTTTACTTAAATAAAATTGGTACACAAGTAACTGAAAAAAAGTTTGAAAAAAAACCAAAACTAATAAAAACATTTGGCACCATCACTTTATTTAAACACACATGGCTTTTAAGTCCTTTAAGTAAAAATATTGTTTATTTTTCCTTTTAAAAATCGTCTTAAAATAACAAATGTAATGCGGTTTAATGCTTTTAAATATTATGGTCTTAATAATTCTAAATATTGAATGTGTTTATGACAGTGAAATCAAAGAAGTTTGTGCTGATGTTTGCAACCAAAAACATTAGACTAACAGCCGCCTTCGTATGTCATGGATAGGTAAACCTTGAGCGCAGACAGCAGTGTGCAGTTTTGAAGATAAAATATTGTTAATACAAAATCCGGTCGCATTAATATATTTAAATAAATATACAAAATCATAATTGGAAAGCGGCGCTCTTCTGACCACAACTCTAAATTGTTTGAAAAACCATTGCCTTTTTTACAACATTTAATGATTTTCGTATATTTATAATTCTCTGCAAAATACAATGTTGGTTCCGATAGCTTTTTGAAATTCGATTTTACATACATTTTATACTGTGTTGCTTTACTATAATTTGACGCTTGGTCTTTTTAATATAAGAGAGACATTGTGCACTAATATTTTGTTAGTGTTTGATAACTATAATTACATTTTATAATAAACAAAGAAGAATACGAGAAACACAAAGTATAACTGTTATTTATATTTATCATGCAATTTTCAACAACCTGCAATAAAATGCCGCGCTATTCGTAATCCAATTTATTATGATGAAAACAAAAGTGCCTGCCCGAAATAAGCTTTCTGAATGGGACAATCGTAGAATTATAAGCTGTGCTAGCAACACAATGAAGAGTCTTGGTCAGATTATTAATGAATGTGAGGTGAATGTGGCTATTAATCCAACACAAACTTGCTAAAACTTGCTTACAAACTAACTGATAACAGGCAAGTCAATAATATTTGTTAATAGTTGAATTATTTAAACATATACATATTTGTTTAAGGAGATTTTTTCCGTTGAGATAAAATTCAATCTTGATGATTGGAACAGCTATTGGAGAGACTTACGAAGGAACCAAAATATTTTTCAAGAAATTTTCCAGAAGCGGCTTTTTGATGGTTTGGAGAGCTTTTTGTAAAGACAGTATGCTTGATTTGGCGTTTCGAAGCACCAAAATGAATTCTTCTGATTACACAAAATTACTAGATGAAAACTGTGAATATGAAAGTATGGGGATCTTTATATTAAGATATAGTATGAATAAATCTGGCGAATAGTATGCCCGATCGAATTTTTGTGTTGATTCAAAAAAAAGAAGCCTAACACATTATTAAAGTCTAATTTTTTTGAGTATATTGCTCTTTTAAGTTATTTCCATCTCAGTGTATTTATAGTTTTTAATGCACTAATTAATTTCTTTATAAATTTTTAAGAGGTAAAATAAAAATAATGAGATTTTTGTTAAATAATATTTGTTTTTTTTTTTTGTTTTGTTTTGCTTTTCTTGAACGTACAAAATTGAGAAAAGTTTTATTTATTTATATTTATGCAACGTAGTAAATTTTTCTTCATCCATAATAAGGCAGTTGTTGAATTTGCTTTAAACTATGTCGTAAACAAAACTTGACTATTGTATAATAACACCATTTTAAATAAGTTTAGATATTTAGTTGCACGATAGATTTGAAACTAAAGACACATCCACACGTCTACTTCTTCTAGTATTTTACTAATGTTGTACTTTTTTGTGCGATCATTGTCCTTGACCGGGATTTTACTTTGTTGAAGTTAGTATTTTCTTTGGAAGTACCTAGTTTTATAATACTAATTTTATATGGTTGAACTTGATACTCAATAAAATCAATATTATTGATTAAATATTAAATAATCAAATATTTTGATTTTATACACTTATGCATTTAATATATTAAGTTACTGTCAGTTATAAAGATAAGCTATAATCACTATTTTATTATATGTGAAATTTATGCTAAAACCAGCTTATTTAAATTCAAAATACTTGTTAATACTCATATGTGTTCGAGCAATTCCTATAGCCTATTTTAATGTGAACTGTTTATATAAAATTAACATAAATAAAAGAGAGTAGTAGTTTTGTACATTCAATAAATAAGTTAAATAGTTACGTATGTAACGATTATAATATTTAGTTTTGTCAAAATATATTTGAGAAATGGAAAATCAAAATAAAAAGAAAATCGTACATAAATTCCTTGAAAATACGACACTGTCATACGTAAATATTGTAAATGTTGTAATTTAGATAACACTAAAATAAAACATAAATATTATTACAAGAAACCACAATACTACGTTAAGTAAAGCAAAATTCGTGTAAATCTATTTACAAAGATTTAACTACATTCAACAATATATTTAAGAAATCAATAATATTTGCATTATTAAAATAACTTATACGGTTGACGATTTTTACTGCCTCGAAAAAATAAACCTTTTAAAATGTATAGTAAAAAATTATGCCAAAAAGACAACATAGTTTTATATGTGTGCCCCGATAGACTAGTCAAAGGGTTGCGGGTTCGATTCCCGCCAAAGACTCTGGATGTTTTCTGCAGATAAGCCAAAAGCTTCGCAGTTTGTGTTTGTTAATTATTAAAAAAATGTATCATTATTATTAAATCAAACATTTTTTCACTATATACAAGGTAGCGCAAAAGTAATCCTCCCATCAGAAAATGCTATAAATTTTGCAAGGCCCCTAATGTCAGTTCTGTCAGCAATATTCCGCGTTCTGGAGCAGTGTAGCGTAACATTGGCCCATAATCATAGTCATAGAAAAAGCATACTTTAAGTTTTAAATTCAGAACAAAATTTATATGTTTTTGTTGTTTAAAAGTCTACTTTTACTTAAAGTATGCTTTTCCTATGACTATGATTATGGGCCATTGTTTATTAACGTGTATTTCGCATGTGTTTGCTACACAAATGTCAAAACAGAACTGACATTAGGGGTCTCGCAAAATTTATAGCATTTTCTGATAGGAGGATTAATAATATATGTACACCTTGTACATATATTAGATTAATTGCAAAATAAACATTTTAAGTTTATGGAACTATATATTATATATTTTATCCCAGTTTATATGAGCAACTAAACTATTTTAGTGTTGATAAATATTCCAACCAAATACAAAATCTTCTTACATTCAACAAAATTTTCATTATTTACTTTTCAAAATGTATGTCTTTGTTGGTAATGTAAATAATGTAACGCAAGAAAAATTACTTTTTATTTGTATTTTATAACAAATATTTGTTGATGTCAATTTGGCAAACAAAATATCTACAATATAATAGAATAGATGGAAAATGCAATTGAAAAAGATTTTTAATGTAAATGGAAAAATCAGACAAATGTGTGTGTATATATTAAAAACCATCTTATAAATAAATATAAGAGTATGCATCTGCAAAACAACATGCATATTTGCGAATGCATAATAAAGATTTTTTTCTATTCAAAACAGAATTTAACCAAAAGCAATCGTTACAAATACATATTTGAAAATTTAATGAAGCATACATTGTGGCGTATTAATATCTCGCTCTCTCTTCTTGCTCAGTGTGTTTCTATTTGTACGAGTAGCTGTAACTGTTTTTTGGTTGTTGTTTAAGTGCATGTATGCAGGCAGAGATAAAAAAACGACTGTATATTTTGTTTAAGCATAACTTGTGCCAGAAAATGTTGTTGTATTTTTTGGGTTGATAACCTTCTGTAATATCCTTGCAAGTAGACCTTGTTGGCAACTATTCAACTGTTTATTTTTAGAATATTTTATTTTATTTTGATTTTTTTGTGCCATGTTTTTAAAACAGCACGTACTTATTTTACTCTAGCAGACGCAATTCAAAAAAAAAACACAAAGACCAACGAAAACACAAAAAACTTAGTTTTGAAGAATGAAGGTACAAAATGCAACAGTTTTCATGTTAGACAAAAACAAAAAATATAATATCAACATAAAAAATACTGAAATACATAACTTCTATATACGAGTAACTAAATTCATATTAAACCAAACAATGGACAAACAAAGCAATAAACATAAAAAGCTTTTCCGACCAAACAACAACACTTTAGGATATAAACCAAACACACAATTTATCTTCATCTGCTAACAAAGCAAACAAACCAAACAAACAAAGAGTAAAACTAGACAAAAGTTTATACATTCACACTTTGTTCATCAAGTGTTGCACATCTAGAATTTCAATGATGTGTAATGAAAAAATATCTATCATAGGTACATACATATACGATACGTGCATTTTACATATGTACGTATTTTAAGAGGGAAAGCAATCCTTATTTATAATACATGATTTAAATTTGTAAAACTCATTTTCGTAATTATTTTTCTATACACATATAAATGCAACTCGTATAACTACCTACCTACTACTATATACAATTTCCTCTAACTAAAAATTTTATAGTATTTTAATGGTTTTATGTCTCAATGACATAATGCTATATGCAACACCCATACATTTTGCAAATTCATACTCCTGTACACAAACAGTGTTTTCATATTTACTGCCAGCTTTAATGCAGCTAAAGTATTTTCACAACCATCCATCCACTCAACCAACCATCATTATCATCATTATTGTCATAGTTGCATTAATTAGTCTCTGAATTAAACATTTTATGGTCCTTTCGCTTCCTACATACAAATATCTATAGTTTAGTGCTGAAGGAGATGAACCGTACAGCAAAAACAAAAACAAGAAAGCCAACAATAACGATACCAATAATCTCATACAAAGTCATGTTGTTGTTTAGATCCCATCTCTAACAAAAACTTAATAATGCTTTCACTCTAACACAGACACTAGTTTTAGTACCACTTTATGTGCAAGCTAAGTACATTAACGGTATTCATAATTACCCGTATTTTATTTGGCCAAACATTATCAACTTTACAGCTGTTGCAACAATGGGACTATGATAACAGCTACAATACCTTTCACCCGGATGTGTGCGTGGTAGATAAGATCAAAAATATATATTGCATTTTCAATCGGATATATTCATGGGACCGTTTTGAATGCATTTCGTTACACTTGAAAAAAGAGATTATTGTATCGAACTGAATTTTGTTTCTAAAATATTAAAGCCATTTGAAATTTACTAATTAGATATCCAACAACAAATCACAAAATAAAATTAACTCTGCCTGCTAACACCCATAAACTCATGGAAAGTTATTTATACGGTCGCAAATTTACAATCAAAGAAGGCGATTTTTTAAGTCCCGCTCAGCCAATTAAAGTAGGAGTACCCCAGGGTAGCATACTGGGTCCAACTTTATATTTGATTTATGCATCCGATATGCCGTTAGACCCCATAATACATACTTCAACTTTTGCAGACGATACAGCCTTTATTAGCGTTCATAAGGACCATCAAATAGCATCACAGAACTTGCAGAAATATGTTTATAAGCTAGAGAATTGGCTTGAGCTTTGGAAAATCAGGGTTAACGAACAGAAATGTATTCATATAACTTTCACATTGCGAAAAGATACCTGCTCGTTCATCAGAATAAATAATCAAATTATCCCGCAACACAATGAAGTCAAATACCTCGGAATCCACCTCGATCGTCGTTTAACTTGGAAGTCTCATATCGACGCAAAGCTTACCCAGATGAGATTAAAAGCAGTGCAAATTAATTGGCTAATCGGCAGAAATTCTACATTAAAGTTGGATTGCAAACTTTTGTTGTACAATGCAATTCTAAAGCCAATCTGGTGTTATGGAATTCAATTATGGGGTTCTGCCTCAACATCCAACATTGAAAAAATTCAAAGGGGTCAAAATAAGATTCTACGTACAATTACTGCAGCTCCATGGTACGTTAAAAATTCTAGAATTCACAAAGATCTAGGCATTCCTTTGGTGAAAGTCGAACTTACAAAATACGCCTCAAAATATGTCAGCAAACTTGAACACCATCCAAACCCACTTGCACGAGACATCCTTAACTTTAGTGGCCATGTTCGGTTGAGAAGGAGGGATACCCTTGCTTTAACTCAAGCGCAAAACAGATGATTGTATCAGTGGATGTAAATTTGTTGTAGTATCATAATATTTTGTCTAGCACTGGCTGGACTTATTATTTTCTTTTAGTCTTAAGATTCGAAAACTTATTGTCATTTCATTTTTGAAGATTCAATAAATAAATAAAATGTATTAAAAAAAAAAAAAAAAAAAAAAAAAAAAAAAAAAAAACAACAAATCCAGTCGATTTTATTTTATTATCTAAAGAGATCAGGGTGCCCCGATAGACCAGGGGATAGAGGACTATCACTCAGAGGGTTGCGGGATCGATTCCTGGCAAATACTCTAGCAAATAAGCCAAAGAGTTTTGCAGTTTGTGTTTATTAATCATATTTAAAAATAAAAGTAGAAATATAAATTGAAAAATTTTGAACCATTTTTAATGTTAGTATTGGTTGTATAAATTTAAAATGCATGATTCATAACAGATGGCGTTTCGTTTTAAAGGTTTTTTCTTTAGTAACTGCTATGTCATTTTGAAGTGATATACGAATATATGTTATTTATCATTACTTAGTTATTGAACATTTAGTGTAAACAAAAAAGTATTTTTTTTTTTTGCTTCGATAATTTTATGACAACACTTTCTATTTGTGAAGTTTTGCTTTAGTTCTTTAATTTTAAGCTTATGGTGAATATGTTCCAATAGTTTCCATATGCGAGAGTTGGTTCGTGCGGTTTAGAAGTGGTTATTTTGACACGGAGGACGAAAATCGCTCAGGTCAGACAAAACAAGTTGGAAAATCAAGAATTGTAGGCATAACTCCACGATGGTTTTGGTCAAACTAAACAAGAGATTGCAAAATAATTAGAAGCTAGCTACTTAAGCGGCAATTTCAAACTGTTTCATCCAAAATGATGCTTAAACGTTAACACTATTGCACCGAATCCAAAGCTTAAGAGATCGTATTTGAAGCCCAATCTACACCGCCGAAACAACACGAAAGCCAAATATCCATGGCGCTAAGGTGAACCAAAATGATTCTATCTATTATTAGCTGCTGAAATCTGGCTAGACAAACAGAGGTAATATGTACAGAATGTAAATTGATTTGTTTTTGGCCTCAAAAGATACGCAGTTATTTTTGCACGGAATCCATATGTTGCCAGAAAGATGGAAGAGATTAAATTTATATTGTAAAAATGTCTGAAATTAAAACCTAAAAACTTAAGAAAATCGCACATTTTTAAGTTATACACCCAACACCCAAATTGATACAAATATAAAATGCATTATTTTTTTAGTTACTTTATACAATACATTAGTGTTTAACAGATTACTTACATTGCTACACTCAGTGTTGCCAAAACATTATTGGGAAAAAATGCTAGATTTTTCTCAAAAAAATGCTAAAAAGTGCTAAAAATTTAAAAAAAGTGTTAAAAAAAAGTGCTAACAAAAATAAATAAAAAAAATTGGCTTTATAGTAAACTATGAGATCTGTATTTCTTTAAAATTCATTTTCATACTTAAATATGAATAAAGAAATTGAAAATACATCTTTTCTTAAAAAAAAAATCTAAAATAAAATGTTCTATTCATTTTTAAAAAAAAAAATCGAAAGTAAATTCTTAAAAAACAAAAAGTCTTTACATTACTATTTAAAAATTAACTTTTTAAATTCATATTTTATCACATAAGTTTTAAGATCACGAAAATAATTTGATGAATTTAAAAATTCCAGTCATTATCATCATTATTATTATTATCATAACTTTCACTAGATCCAATTAATTTCAGAAAATTCGTTGGGACATCATATTGGCAACAACACTTTCCACTTCCTTTTAATCCGTATCTAAAATGTTATTAAATTATATCATAAAATTAAGAAATTAAAATTTAACAATAAAGTCTTACCTAATTGCTAAAACAGAATGTAATGTAATCGGTTTCTTATATTTGTCTTTACGGTGTTCATTTGACTGAACAAACTTTCAACGTCCGCATTAGACCACGGAAGACTGAGGAGTTTTAAAACAAAATTGGCAATTTCCTCGAATCTCTTGTTACCTCCGACATCTCTATAGAGGTAAAAGCCTCTGCCCAGAAAGATACTGTGTTGTTTTTATTAATCCATTTTATATATTGCATGTTGGAATATTGGTCAATTATTTTTCCAATTTGTTTCTCGCTAATACAAAATAATTTTAAAATTGGTAAAATTTCGCCTTTTTGGGAACTTAAAACGTTTTGGACCGAAAAAAAATCTGTATTTTGTAAAACTTTTATATTGTCTGGTAATTTTAAATAAAGGGGTTAGTTTATGTATTTTTTAATGGATATTTATATACATAGTTTAATTTAAAACACAATTTAACTTGATTGTTAAAGATATTTTTGCGGGAAAATGATTAAAAAATTATTAAAATACCAAAAATTTAAAAAAATGCTAGAAAAATATTTAAAAATGCTAAAAAAAGTGCTAGGTGCTAGATTACTTTTTTTGGTGCTAAATGAGTTTAAAAAGTGCTAGATCTAGCACTAAAAGTGTTAAATTGGCAACACTGGCTACACTGAACACTCTTAACATTTCAGTTTGTGAAGTAGATGTATGAATGAATCGACTGTTGTTTCTTTTTTTTTACTCAGATTTTCATAATGCTTCATATCATTTGCAAAAGACTCCTACGGGAGTGTTGCACTATGTTAAACGTGATGTGTAATTAATGAAAATTGTTCTAAGGCAGAGATGACATTGTTGACAGATAATTTGTCAGAGTAAAATAATGAATTGAAATCTGTTTAACTCACATGCGCAGATAAACCTATGTATGTAACTATTTCCTGAATTAGAGTTTTACAATGAAAAGTATTAATGGATTTCAAAACAGAACTATACTGTTAATTAAATAAATGTTAAAGAAAATTTCAAAGAAAATTAGATTTTTTATTCAAATCAGTGTTTGCACTGCATAAGGGAATATTCAAATCATGTTTTTTAAGCATAATTTTTGTTTTATTTTTTACATTTTATTATGATTTTATTTCTTAATTTTTAAACCAATGAACTATAACCCCTGAATTTAGTTGTACTTTTTTGTAGTTTTTATGCATATTTTTATACCAACCCAGGTTATTGCTCTCCTTCCAACACTTGTGTATGCGTTGTTGTTGCATATATTTTTTTTTGCGAAAACTTTGTTGCCGTTGCACTTGTTTAAAAATTCAAAGTACACCTTCATCTACGTTTAATACGTTGTAGTTGCTGTTGCAGTAGTGTTTTTTTTTTTTTGTATTTTATTTTCTAACTGCCGTGAGACCTCTTTTAATTATTTTTCACCCAAAAGGAAATGTTTCTTTTGGAGTACGTTTGTATGAATGTTGCTTAGATGTTGCTGTTATAGTTGTTTACAAGGATTTGTAAATACAACAACAACAAATACTAGTACAGCCAGAAAGCAAAAAAAGAGAGTGAATACATGAGCGGGAGAGTGCCAGAGGAAGCTAAAAAGTGAATTAGTGTGCGTGTACTACATTTTTTAATTTGCTTGTATTTGTAGAATTTTTTAATGAAGTTGAATATACATTAACAGCTGTAGATTTATATGGATTTTTGCATGCTCTTCTCGTTGTTATTGTTGTTGTTGTTGTTGCGATTGAAAAGGACAACGCACCCGAAACGTTTGGCTGGATTTAAAATTAATTTAGACTAATTTAAAAATAAGCTTAAATGTTGTAATTAAAGACAAATTTAATGACTAGATTTTTTTTCAAAAATCAATTAAAATAAGTAAGAAATATTAAGATTTTGTTATTATAACAATTGAAAATGTGAATAAAAAATTTACATTTTTAAAAAAGTACTTTTTTTAAATTGTATACTTTTATTCAAAAAAGAGATTTTCGAAAAAAAATACTCTTATAAAAAGCTATTTTCTATAAAATGATTATAAAAAAGTACTTTTGCAATATAGTATGTTTATAATAAGGGGCTCAGTTTACAAAAGAAAACAAAAGTATGAAAATATCTAAGTGCCACAAAAAGATCTTATTATAGGTTTTATAACAATTATATTGTTGTCGTTAGTAACTTATATATAATTTTTAAGTGTACATATCTGTTATTTATCCTCATATAATTATTTAACATTTCCATAAAGTAGCTTCTTAACTGCTTTTTAGAAATATTCTCTATACTCCGATTGACATATTATCTATCCAATACGCATGTTAAAGTAATAAAAACTACTTTAACATGCGTATTGGATTTTCTTTTGACAAATATACACTTACGATAGCGAACGTGAAAAACTTTCATTCTGCATATTGCCAGCATTGGGCATTCACGGAGCATGTGCTCCGTAAAATCTGCACTATTTTGTTCCTACCTTAACTCGAGTAAATTGGTGGTTTCTAAGACCACAATGTCAGCTAAATAATCCAGTCAGTATCAGTGTCGTTCTTAAATTTCTTCTTAGAATCAGCCTATTCCCAACCAGGCATCAGGTAGAGCTTCTTTTTAATTAAAGTTTTCACATTTTATTAGAATCTGTAGCCACTTGATTTCAGCAATCGCAAAGTACTGATAACAAAGGATTATTCAGGTGCGCGACATTAGAATTTGATAAAAATCAAATAAAAATTATATCGTAAATCAAGTGCCCCGATAGACTAGTCGATAGAGTGCCGGGCTATCAGTCAAAGAGTTGCGGGTTCGATACCCTTGAAATCAAATTTCTCTTCTCACAGTGCAGTATGACATTACAATTAAAGTTATAGCTCTTGAAAAATAACTTCATAAAATCTTTAGAATTCACGAAACAATATATTATTAGTCTTAAACATTTAGCTTCAATTGGTTATATTATCTAACAAACATATTCTTTGTATCAGTGCAAGCAAGTATTTTCTGTGTCTTCATTTAATGGCGTTCAGCAGCAATTTTGATCATAAACTTTGCACTGCACTTTGTATTGCTTTTATGTTCTTGGTGTTTGTTATGTCCTAAAGTTGTATACATACAGAAGCATTAGCTGAATTTCAGTCATTGATAGTATAGGAGTAAATTTATCTACAGTTGTAAGTAAAAATAAGCAGTCAGTGCTGTCCGTCTAAGTCATAACTAAAGTCATGTCTCAAGGGTGTGCTAATATTTGTTTTCTTTTGTTTTGCAGTCATTTTTTTCACTTTTTGTTATTTTTATTATTATTGACAAGTAGTAGCCAAAAGAAATGTATTTCTCTTATATTATTATTTTTTTGAGTTGTTTTATTTTCTAGTTTTTATTGTTTTATTTATGTGTCTGTGTTGAATAAAACATAAACTTTTAGATTTTTATTATTATTATTGTCTACTTTGTTTGCATTTATTGTCTACTTTAATAAAATCATTATCATTTTTTGCGATTGTAGCTATTTATAAGCATATCTGTTAGAATGTCAAGGTTTTGTACAACAAATCATTTTGTAAAGATAATAATTTCATAATGAAATATATACGAGGGGTGATTTATTAATTGTTGGAAGCATTAAGCTGAGATACAAACAATAGCAAGCTGTTTCAAAAGGCCTTGCAAAAACGGTCTTGCTTACATCCTTACACACATGAGTATTAGCAGTTTGTGTTTGTTAATTATGTTAAAAAAAAAAAAAAAAAAAAAAAAAAAGTTTCTTGCTTAAGACACTTGAAAATACTGATTTTCTTTTCACAATTGAACAACTTTTGTTTTACTTAAAATAGCTGTTACCATTTCAAATATGTTTGTTTATTTTTGCCTCAAAGTTTCCAAACTATCCTCATATTTTTTTGTCATTTCTGAAGATTAATGTTTATTTAAATTAAAAGTCGCAAGCAGTTTTCATTACATACATTTTATACACATATTCGGAAATTAGCACAGTTTACCAGCAGTAGTGCACACTTCATTAGCGTAATCATTGTCTATCAAAAAACCAACCCCAGGATTTTACTTTAATACTCATATATATTATTTTTTGTACTTATCAACATCAAAACAAAAGCACATCATACTGCTGCAGTTTGAAATGCATTTAACTAAATAGTTTAGTTTATTAAGTAGAATTTAAATAATAATAAAAACATACGAACAAACATACATTTAAATTACAGTGTAATCGACAAACACACAAACATACATGGCACAAAACAAAGGTCAATAATAAAAAATTAGAATGTATTAAAAAATAAACAAACAAAATGCAACCAAAAAATTACAATATACAAACACACATATGTATTTGTTTATTTGATTTGTTTGAACACACGACGTATGCATGATATTTAATTAAATCACTCATACGTTCATTTAAACAGACACATGTTAATACTTGTACTTCTTTGGGTTATATTGTTTAAAAATTCCTTTTATTTTAATCATTTGTTTGCTGATATTTAAGTATAAGTTCCATTTACTTGACATTTGTGTAATTTGTTTAAATTTTCTTTAATTAGTATTTATATTTCTTGCAAATAATATTACGGAAATGTTGTTTAATTGTTTGTTTACTTTGTGCACTTTTCATTAAAATATTAATTAATTAATAATAACTTAGTAATTTAGAATTATAAAATAAATATTATATTATATAATAAATAAACAAATATTAAGAAAACTTATTATATATTAATTTTATATATTAAGAAAACTTATTGCAAAATGATACTAATAATGATTTATTAACGTATCATCGTACTTCTTTAAGTCTATTTATTTCAAGTAAATTTTTTAATTTTTATAATTATGACCTCTTAATATCCCAGCAAAAAACTTCACTTACAAATTAAGTTAAAAAGTAATAGAAAATTGTCGACCTAAAAGCAGAGACTGCAAATAGCGGGTCCACTTTAACTTTAATGGTTAATTGCCACCATTTACCATTTAAAATAAGTTCTTTGTTTTATGTCACTGAATAAGTGATTTATAAGAGAACATTTTAGGTTTGTGGTTGAGAGAAACAGAAAATACGGAAATAATCAAGATGATAATTAAATTTTTTTAGTACAGGTCAGGTTATAAATTTTATTTTCGAACTTTTAAAATAAACGGCAAAAGTGCAAACCAATATAAAACTTGAATATAAAATTAGCTATAGTATGTAAATAAAAGACAAAGAATTTTAACGTTTATTAAGATCAACTACAATTAATATAGTTTGCCTCTCACAAAAGCATTAAAAAACAACAAAAACTAATAAAGGTCATACCAAACCATATAAACAAAAACCAGTTCATAAAAGTTATTTTGAATGATTTATTTTTAAAAGCAAAACATACACCTAATTCTGTTTTACACGTTCTTTTTTTACACTGTTTTAATTTAACACGGTTTGAAAATACACAAATTTTACATTTTTTTTACACGATTTTATTCCATTTAGCATGATTTCAAATCTATTGGGCTTAAATTTTTTTAGTTAAATTTAATTTTTGCAAAATATGTTAATATCACAAATTTAGGGGAATTGCATTTTTGTGAATACAAGCAAATTTACTGGTCAGAGCAATTGTAAATAGCACAAATTTAGGCGAATTACCTTTTAGTGCATACCATCAAAGTTAATTTGCTTGTCATACATTTTTTTACGTTACGTATAAGCTTAAAGTGTATATCTTTTTCTGGCTAGTTCGTCTGCCCGTTCATTGCCGTAGTGGACCCTGTGCGCAGGTACCCAAACCAAAGTAATATCAGATAGACGACCTAGCCTTGACAGAGAATTCCTACATTACCTAATTAGTGAAGATGAAATTGTGTTGGCATTCAGTGATTTTTAATTTTAAAAAGGGGTAAAATTTATCACCATTACAATGACAACGCCCAAATATTTCACCTCAGAAGTTAATGGTTAAATCCATTTATTTTAAGTAAATTTGTTTTAATTTTACAATTATATCCTTTTTGGAGATATATATAATACAATACACATAATTAATACATAATTAGTAATACAAAAACTGGCGAATAAATCTACGAAATAATGAATTCCAGAATTCATTAAAATTAAGAACGTAAAGTGAACTTTTTGCTGGGACAGATAATTAATAATACAAAAAGTGGCAAATAAAGCAACGAAATGATGAATTCCGGAAGTCATTACAATTAAGAATATAAGTAAAGTTTTTGCTATGTTGTGCATCAGACTTGCCCTTAAACCTTCCAAAAAAGTGAAAAATCTGAATATCGATTGGAAAATCATGCATGTTATTAGTATTTTCCACATAACATAATCAACAAATACCATATTTTTACCATGAAAAAGTTTTGTAAACAACTATATTTTACGCAGAAAATTGCTTAAAATGTGCATAAACTTGTAGTAAGCTTAATTTAAGATCAGATAGTATAACTTTGCTATTTTTCATTGTTATATCTTGTTAGGCAGATAATAAGATTAATTTCAAACGTTACAAAAAATCTTTTCTAAATAGCTAAAATTATTATGAAATCAGAAAAAATACCATTGTTAACAAAATTTTACAACTTTCAATCAATTTATAATTCTTGCATGGGTTCTAGTTAACCGATTTGCAGCCGTAAGATCTATTTAAAGCAAATCCATTTGTTATAAGGTCTGTTCTAATGTATCATGCATGCTATCCTATATTTATTCTTATTTAAACAGTATGTATGTATGTATGTGAAATGGCTTTAAAAATTAATTTTCTCTCCATCATCATCGTTATACATATTTCCCATCATATAAATAAGGATGAAACTTCTTAATAAATATACAAATGTTGTGTACTGAGTAAATTCATTGTGTTAAATTATTTACACAGAAAATGCATGAGATTAAAATGACTCATACTTCTGTTCATGTAAAGACATATAGCCAATGCATGTATGCCTCGAATGTGGCAATGTAAATACTTGCAAAAGACAATGTCTATAGAAAAGTGAAACTTTATATTTAAATTTAATTAAGCGTAAACGAAATGCATTTTCGTTTACTGTCTTTGTTTTAAATTCAATACCTAGAAACGCATTAAGGTAGTTGCGTTTTCAATATATGAATTTTGTAATATATACTCGTAGAAGGTTTTTGAGGTCGGTAATTATTATTCTGAAAGAAAATTTTACAAAATCTAAAAATCCCTTATTATAAATTTATTTAAATTTGAGGTAGGCGAACACGAATATGAAGTATGATTTTCTAATGTAATAGAATATATTTCAACAAAAAAAAATATATCGCGAAGGTAATGTGCTTAAGGTGGATTCATCCATTCATGTCGAACAACATATTTGTTCGAACAAAATTTTTTTGATATGAGTCGTCAAACTTTATATGAAAAAAACTTTCTCCAAACAAATATGTTGTTTGGAACGAATGGATGAATCCACCTTTAGGATAGTGTGAAGGTGACTATTTAACATCATAAAATATAAAGAAAGAGAGTAAGAGAATTTTTTTATAATTATTACCGAAGATATTTAAAAATTGAAACTTTAAAATAGCTTATAGAAACAAACAGGTTTTTTATATTTCCTTTATAACAAAGTAAACTTCTTTAAATCAGAAAATGTATTGCACCTTGTGCTTACAAATTTCATTGTGTAAATGCTGAACTATGTTCTACTTCACGATTCGTACATCATTTTGCAATACCCCCAGTGATTTAAAAATTACAGATTTACTTTTTTCCGATCCAACCCGTTTTGATATAAAATCATTAGATTTATATTAAAGGGGTTACTTGAAGTCAGAGTTTAATAGAAAGAATCCGCTATGGAACTGGGCCAAAAGATCAAACACCTTTAACTACTAACTATAGATTGCAAATTTTGAGAAATGTCAACGTGTAGTAATAATAACATTTACAACAATCTTATGCTGCACCCTAATACACATGCATTTTACCAAAGGATTAAAAGATTAGGCTTACAAATGTAAGATTGAGGTTTATTTTACATACCATCGACAACTTTAAAATTTAGTTCAAGACATTCAAATACAAGTCTTATTCTTAAAATTTAATAGTTTAAAAATAACATAAAAGCATAACATATTGTGATTTTTTATAGTTTACCCAATTCATTATGTTTTATATCAAGCTTTCACGGTCATTAATTTAAAAAAACCTAACTTGGAATCTGCTCAAGAAAAATTATATTTTTGAAATACATACAGATTTACTTACACAAAGTGACCAAATGTTGCCTCTCAAAATACTTGGAATTTCAAATACAAATTTAAATAATTTTATCCTTATTACTTGATATTCCTGCCTTGTACTTTTGGTGTTTAGTATTTGCCTTGTGCACCAGTGTATTCAATTTGTTTTCAATTTCACTAAATTTATCTTAGATTTATTATCACTCATACGTCATGTTGCACCCTTTTCAGAAAATATTTATACATTTTCGTTGTTATGTGAACTAAAAACTGGCACGAATGAATGGATGTATAAAAAAAGAAACAAATTGCTTACACACTACCTTTACATTAGTAAACAATTTACACTGTTTGAAACAATTTATATGTTTGAATACCTATTTACACACATCATGTTTGAATACCTAAACACATACAAAGCACACAAATGCATAAATACATATATCGTATACGAGTATTTTTCAATTTGCAAATTACAAAAGGAGACATTCAAACAATAAACGTTTTAGTAAACCGTCATTTTTAATGGGAGACACAGCATGTCCATTGAAAACAAACCAAAACCAAAATATCCAAACGATCGCTTATTCATTCATTTATACAATTATACATCTATATGGGGTTACACCTGATGGTTTGAATGAGTGTGTTCTTTCAGATATTTGTTTAAATCCAAAACTGCTACTCATGAATTAAGGAGAATTAACAATTGTGGTCTAAACATCTGTCCTTTTTTCATCTCTTCAAATATTATTTCGGATATTTATATAGGGTGATTTTTTTCATTTGTTTTTCATCAAAACAAGGCCTACATATTAGTTAGTTATATTAGTTAGTATAACGAAAAACTAAGTCGTCATTTATGAGTTACCGGTAGCATTGCTGAAAAGAGTCATAAATCTCGAGTTACCGGTAACAATTCTAGGAAGAGTAATTAAAAATTGGCCTTAAAGCGTAGTCGCGGCCAACATTTCAATGATATTATTTTTGAAAAGTAAAGCTAGATTTACACGATTGAAGGTATTTTGAAGTCTTATCAAAATTTTGAAAATTTATTTTGATGTTCTTTACACGTTTCAAAAATTTGATCAAAATATTATTTCAATATATTTCAAAATCTTTTGATAAAAATTTGATCAAAATTTTTTGAAGCTAATTAAGACGATTGGTATACTTTTTGTATTGAAAATATTGACTTTGATCAGCTGTTTTGCTTCTTTTGTGAAATAATTTATTATTATAAAAAAAAACAATTAATAAGTATGGACGACGACACAATCATCATGGCACCAACATTTTTACTATTGGAGGAAGAAGTAGCTGATAATAATGCAAAAAAAAAAAGAAGAAAACAAAAGGAACATAGGGTTCGACCTTTTCTTTTGGAAGGTATGTCTCTTTTAGGTATCGATTGATAAGGAATGACCCTGACTTATACAAAAACTTTGTGCGAATGTCACCAGACGATTTTGATTATTTGCTTAATCTCGTCACCCCATCAATAGAAAAGGCTAGTACTTATATGCGGGAATCTTTATGCCCCGGAAAACGCCTGGCAATTACTTCGAGATTTTTACCGACTGGGGACAGTTACCAAAGTCTTGTTCTTGTTTAAAAGATCAAGATCATCGATATGCAATATTGTGCCTGAAGTCTGCACTGCACTGAATTTTTAAAGGTAAAACCTAATTTATTAAATAAAAAAACATATCAAAAATAATATCAATTGGTACAGATGCCAGCAACAGAAGAGGAATGAGAGAGTATTTCCCAAAGTATAAATAAAATGTGGAATTTTCCTAATTTAATCGGGGCATTAGATGGAAAACACATCAATATTATAGCACCAGCACATGTATATGTATTGATATGGTTTTGAATCAAAAGAATGAACATGCTGTAAAATATTTATTGTTATCAATATTGCCAGATGCTATTTTGATGCTCATTTACACGGCATCAATAAAATCTTCAAAAGTTTTGTTCAATAAATTTTGATCAATAAATTTTGAAGAAATTTTGCTGTTTACACGAGTTTAAAGCATTTTGAAGAGATATTTTGAAGAAAATTTCAATCGTGTAAATCTATCTTAACAATAAAAAAGCATCCGATTTTCAGTTCTATTTAAAATTTAAAATTTATTTAAATACTTTTGGAATTTATATAAAAGAATGAATGTAGTAACGTTTGCTTCATTTCATTCAATAACATTAAAGTTTTTTACTCCCTAGAATTATTCAAAAACTGCAATGAATTGGTGAATAAAGGCGGATTGGTACAATAGTTATTGACAATAAAAAATGTTAGGGATTTGCCTCGAAATATTGTTACATAGTTATCAAAAGAAAAAAGAGGAAATAAATTAAATAGTTACATAAATGTTAAAACTTTTGTGCCGATCGTCTCTGAATCACTGAATGACTTTGTGCACAGAGTACTGTCGCAATTTTGAAGATATTTCCATGATATTTGATTGGAAAATATAAATACAAATAGGTCTTTATCGATCATAAATGATTGATTTATACACTTATCACGTGATACACTACACATGAAGCCTAATCACATGTATAAATTTTGTGCAAATCAATCCATAATTGACTATAGCTTAAATACCGAAAATAACTTTAAAAATGTTGGTATCCAAATAGTATCCAACACAAATATGTTTCACATATACAGTTATCATGACAACTAATTTTATAACTGCCGATCAGTAACTAGTGGAAGCTCTCATATAAGACATCCTTCGAAAATCACTTTAACATGTATAAATCGTTTAAAAGTGTTTATATCAAGATAAAATTTAACACAAACAATATTTATTTGCACACAACACATGCCACTATATTTTTTTAATCTCGGTCCATAATAGGTCTCTCTCTCTGTCTCACATAGCAGCCATTTCTGAAGAACTGTTGTTACACATATGTATACTAGATGTAGGATAATTTCTGGTCGGGCTTGACGGACTATACTTTCTTAAATGTTTACGACCGTTTTGGATATTTAAACACATTTTTTTATTTTCTCTTTTAATTCGAAAATGCTTATTGCATTCTTTCAAACTTTTTATATCTCTGTGCAATGCTGTATATATTCCACAATTGTTGCATGATTTAGAAAAAAAAAACATAAAAATATATAAAATAGATGGATGAACAATACAGCTCTGGAACGTGTGGTTTAGTGTCATGTCAACCTGGAAATTGTCAAGCATTTTTATTACACAATACTGAACAATAAATACAACTGCAACAGCAGCAGTAGCAGCGCAGAATTTACAACAAAAGCAAGAAATATAAGTATATTTTCAAATGTATACATCAACAAATAGGAGTACATACATGTGTATTATGTGATACTTGTATAAGTGTGAGTGTGGGGAAGAGAAAGAGCGAGGGCCATGTTAAATTGAATAAAAAATATATATTTTTTTATAATTCTATTTTCACTCACTATAGTTAAGGTATATATATACAAGGTGGCGCAAAAGTAAACTTCCGATGTTTTTTGGCTGTAATTAAAAAAAAAAATGAAAAACTTTGATTCTTCTTGTGGATTATTTTTATTTGGTCTTTTAATTTTTTTTACATCAAGTCGAGAATATGATGTCATGTAAATGGCCACCGCCATAGTTGATTGTCATTTGAGCCCTTTTTATAGCATTTTTTCATCACTTTGGACAAAACTTCCGGCGATAGGTCCTCACATTCTTGACGGATATTGTATTTAAGAGCTGCAAGAGTCTGAGGCTTGTTGACATAAACCCGCGACTTCAAAAAGCCCCACAAAAAGAAGTCTGCAGCGGTCAAATCAGGCGATCTTGCTGGACAGTGAAAATCGCCAAAACGAGAGATTAGGCGCCCGGGAAATGCATCCTTCAGCATATCGTTTTCCAATCCCAATTCATCAAGTTGCGGCAAAAAGAACTCTTTGATCATTGCTCTGTAGCGCTCACCATTCACAGTAACCGTTTGGCCCGCGACGTCTTCGAAGAAAAAAGGTCCGATGACTCCTCCAGCGAAAACAGCACACCATACAGTGGTCAAATAAATAGTCAGCAATATTCCGCGTTCTGGAGTAGTGTAGCGTAACATTGTTTATTAACGTGTATTTCACATGTGTTTACTACACAAATTTCAAAACAGAACTGACATTAGGAGGATTACTTTTGCGCCACCTTGTATATATATATGAGCTGCTTGAATGATATTTTAATCTGGTTGTGATAATATTATGTTTTTCAAGCATGTTTATCATACAAAAATTCTACATACGAGTAAATAAAAACAAAACAAATTGTATAATTTATTTGATAAAGTGTGTTATAATTTTTAAACCTTTTGACTCAGTTTTTTTTTTGGTTTTGTTTTATTTTTATTTAATTTTTTTGTCTGCACACAAATAAACGTTAAAATTAATGTATAAGTGCTTTTAGAAAAATTCATGTAGTTTTAGTTATGACTACTTACTAAATTATGATCGTTTAAATGTGATAAATTTAGTATAAGTAATGATCACTTAAACAAAAACGAAAAAGCAATGTTAGTCTCATACTGTGAAAATTGTCTAACGAAGAGTATATACATATGTATTTATATATTTATGTGAGTATTTTTTGTATAGGTATACAAATGATAAATTGAATTGAAAACAATTGCTGTTTGTATTTTAAAATTCATCAAAAATTTGTTATAATTTAAAAAAAAACACGTTCAGCTACAATTAAACTGACTGTTAATAGCAATATTTTTTTATTATCAAGAAGCATCTAATAAATATTACTAACTATACATTAAATATGCTCTAAGCAAAACTAAACTTATAATTTATAATTTTGTGTCGTTAAACATAATCTGACGATTAAAAGAGCATGATGAATAGCTAACCATTTGGCCAATTGTTTGTGAAATTAATGTTTTTGAATACAGATTTGTGAAATACATAAATTTTTGCTTGGAATTTTAAACTCAAATTTATACAATTTTTTATTTACTCAAGTCTTCAATTTTTTAATATTCCTTATTGATTCAAAATATTTAAATAATATCTAATATTGTTTAATATTAATGTATTAGTAATTGAATATTGTTAGACATCTCTATGATAAAATTGTTTTTAATTTCCCAAAACTGTGTTTTATTTATTATTACTCATACGTCAGGGTGCATAACTTTTTTTAAACAAGAATTCAATTTACTTTTAGAAGTAATAATATCATTATTTTTTTTTGTTTACCTTTGGTGTTCAGTGCACAAAATGTCTGGATAGAAATTGAAAACTTGAATAAAAACTAATTAATTATTTTAGCAATTAAATTGATTTATGATTGATTGTGGCAACTTTTTTCGAATATTTGAAAAAGTTTAAAATACATAAAAAAAATCTTATTAACTTTGGTTATTTGAAAATTCAATATACTTAGAAAAATTGTTTCAAAGTAATCGGATAGAAACTTTATATTTCTATTTTAAATTGCTTTCTGTGAAATTAAGGAGTAACTGGCTGAAATTAGATTTCAAAAATATAAACTGATAGATTATCTTTAAGAAATACGTTATATTTTAAATTTCGTAAATCAACATTAAAATATATTTTTATCAAATAATTGTGAATCACAAGTTATAAGTGACTTTTTTAGTGTTTTGACCGTCTTATTAAATTTGAAATAAATCTATCACCAAAAATTAAATAGTTTAATAAAAATTCCAGATTTCTAGGCTTCCAATTGCTATTTAACAATAGCTCATTATAATTTTAAAAACATTTCCAAAAAAACAATATATTCCAGCAAAAAATATTTTGAATTTGGCAGCAGTAGAAATCGTGTTTGCTCTGATTTTTGGTCGTAATTCCTCGTTTAGAGTCTTGTTTGAGTGTATCCAGATAGTAGTAGAGAATTGACTTTTTCATATCTCAGCATTTAATAAAAAAAAAGTGGTGTAACACATGGTATATGCACATCACCTGAGTATATTTTAATATAGAGATTAAAAACAATTTTATGTTGTTAAACAAAAATGTTTAAAAATACAAGTGAAAGTTATATTTATAGAACTTTTATTACCGATCAATAATATTTAGCAAGCAATTATAATTGTTTATAAAATTCGGATTATATATAAAATGAGAATTATCGGTGTCGAATTTCAACTTGATAACTAGATTTTATGAGATTTATGCGTACTTTAGTGAGTTTCGGAAGTGGTCCCCAATGGGAGCTAAGACAAATCATGGACCGATCGTCATAATTTGGTACGTCTATTTTAGTGTACATGGGGATTATTTTCCTGGAATTTTAATTTGATTACAATTTTGATAGTGCTTTCAACAGATGGATAGCGGACGGAAATGGCTAGATTGCCTTAAAATCTTACAAGGACCCAAAATATATATATTTTTCGATTCTACGATTCTGTTTGGTGGTGCATGTATAAATTTGGGAAACAAATGTTTAGTCAAAAATATTTTTTGATGAAAAAAAAAATATATATATAATTAAAATATGTAAATAAATACAGAAAATTGTAAACTTTGCTCTAAAAACTCAGAATACAAATACTTTGAAAATTACCATTTTCAAATAATTTCATGTAAAAAATCGAATAAAACAAATCAAAATAATTATTTAAATTACGGCATTTTTAAATAACAGAGTCTTAACGAGGCATTGAGAAGCTAAAACATGAAATTGTATTGACAATTATTTTATTTTAAACGAAAATGTTATATTTTTTCAGAAATCCAACACTAAATTAAACTTAAATTTACTTTTTTAATCACCGTATGTAAGCGATTTAGATATAAAAGTTAGAGAAATTAGACGTCTACAAAAATCTTTGTTATTTAGCAATAAAAGGTCTTATTATATTCGATAATATGTTGGAGAATCGCAATAATGTTTTATTTGATATTTGACCCTAATTGACACTCATTGGCCCATAATCATAGTCATAGAAAAATCATACTTTAAGCAAAAGCATGCTTTTGTTTTAAATTCAGAACAAAATTTATATGTTTTTGTTGTTTAAAAGTCTACTTTTACTTAAAGTATGCTTTTTCTATGACTATGATTATGGGCCATTTTGTTTAAAGAAATGATACTAATTCAAATGTTAACTCTGAAGAAAGTAATAATGAAGATATACAAAAATTATATTATTTGAATTAGACAATTAGTTTTAAAGGTGTGATCGAATTATTAGTTTTATTCGAACAAGCGACAAATGAAATAATTTAGATACTTTATGTACCTTACGTACGGCTACAGCAAAATCAGGCATATGCTTGCATGCACCATCCCATAAAATGTTTGTCCTGCTTTGAGAATTTTATAAAGCAAGTCTACTTTTAATTATCTGAGATTTAAATAACAGAGTACGTTATGAATTTAAATATATCTATAAAACGATTATTTAAACAAGGAACATTTTTCAAAGCACTTTGAGTTTGTATTTTTACACACATATGTATTTATGTAAAAAATATGTTTTATAGCTCAATGTTATGTGAGTTATTTTCTTGTATAATTTTAAAAATAGGATGTATTCAATAAAAAAAATAAATATAATTGAATGAAATTCTGATTACATCAAAGCTTTCAATATATTGTGAATCCCCTCATCTCAACAGTAAAGTTATAATTTATATGTAAATATAATCACAAGTCTTAGAATTGTAACAATTTGTTATTTTATTTTCAATATTTGTTACCATTTGATCTATAAATGTCTAGCAAGTCAATATACTCAATACATAATAAATATATTGTTGCTATGTTATGTATCTATGTGCATTTACATACATATATATTACATACATACATATATATTATATGTGAAAACATAATATTATTATATTTTTATACAAATGTGACATACACCCTTCTGTATTTATGTATGTACATATATGTAAAAGTCTATGTACATATACGAGTATACATATTTATTTATTATTGTTGTATACCACTCATCTCTTCAACAAATGTTGTCAATGTCAGTCCAAAAGTATAAATAAAAATTAAAGAGAAAAAAAAAATAAACATATTTTATTAAAAACATGTCGTATCAACATTGTTTAAACATTTTGATATGAAATATTCCTCATATGTGTATGATTGTAAGTGTAACATAATAATCATCACCATCATCAACGTATTCATCGACAACATCATTTAAAAAGAGTAAATTCATTTATAAAATTATAACTGTATTCAATTATTATAACAATAATTGCAAAGACAGTTGGAAATATGTGTTTTGAATTAGATTTATAATTTTCCTATTCTTACAGTGATAATTATATAAAAAATAATACATAATAAAATTCTTTAAATACTCTGGCATTGAGAGTGACACCATAAAACACATCCATACAAAAATAGAAAGGAAAAATTTGTTATTTAAACAACATTGAAGGCCAATAACAAACAAGACACAATACATTTTTCAACAAACCTTGCAACATTTGTGTACACAATTTACACAAACATAGATATTTATGTATAAAAGTATGTGTTTTATTTGCATCTACGTATTTGTTACTGCTGTTTGGGTCTGGCTTTTTATTTTCCTTCAATATTGCAAAATTTTACGGAAAAAGGGTTTCCTGTTTTTATTTTGTATGACGAATCTCATCAGGGACTGGTTGTATGTATTGTATTGTATCTGCAATATCAGTTGTTATTTTATTTATTGCATACCCACACAAACAATATAAGCTTCTAGATATGTACATTCATTGCTTCGTTACTGAAAATTTTAGCACAATTCTTATGATTTTAACATTCGCTCAAGTTTATTTCAACTTAAAAGCAAAAAAAACTCATAAAAAAGAAGCCTTTATACATCTGCATATTGTAAAGTACATATATTGTTTAATTTTAATTTCTCTTTAAAAAAACAAGACACGAACACATACTAAAACATATAGCAACATGAAAAAGAAAGAAGACTGGGTCTAACATTGGATTTGGGATTTGTCATATGATACATTTAGTTGGCATTTTGTTAAAATGTCAGATAAATCACGTTTTTAATATTTGACAAAAGAATTCAAAAGAACAGAAATGATGAAAGAAAGACAGTAACTTTAAAGGGCTACTGAAAAATCTGTAAAGGTAAAGTGTACAAGAATTATAAAACACAATCTTGAGGTTTTCAAAAGTATTTGTTAAACTTATATTGGCAGGTTAAACTAATTTGAAATTAAAGAATTGATTTTATTAAAGCTTTTTGTCCAGCAAATGCGAAGTAAAGTGTTTGCTATGGGTATCGTTATATCTAGTGCTAAATGTCATCACATAAATTTGAAATTATTCCGTTGAAAAGGAAAAATAATAGAAAGTAATGGAAATATCCAACTGCACTAAAAAGGACTCTACTAGATAAAATGTCACTAATTGAAAATTAAGTTTGTTTTCATTATGAAAAACCTTATTAAACAATTTTGATCCATGACCTTTTATAGCAGTTGTTTATTATTTTAATCTTATATTTGACTTTTTCGATTTTCCCTGCTTCCCAAGTCTGAAATTGTACTCCATCATCAAAATACCAAATGCTGAAAATTTTAGCAAATTCGATTAACGATAACGGATAAGAATTTAAAAACAAAAAAAAAGAATTTATAAACAAGCAAAAAATTCAATGCAAAATAAATACATAGTTTTTGTAAAATATCAAATAAGCAACTACTATTAATAACTTTCGTAGTCAATTTTATAATATTTGATTAGAGATCGTTTTTTTTTTTTTGTTTTGAATTTACATTTTTGTAAACTAAAATTCTTTGACAAAAAATATGAAATAAATTTAATTTGTTTGTTGGTTTGTTTGAAATCTGTATGAGGGCAAACTACAGCACTGATTTTCATGAAATTTCAGAGCAAAAGTCGTTTTTAACTTTGTATGGAGGGATATAAAGTAAGTAAACATTGAAAGTCTACGCGTGATAGTAATAAAGGCATGACATCTTTCATATAAGGTAAATATAAATTATATTAGTGCAATTCACAATCTTGTGCAAATGGTATTGTATCATTGCATTTGCAAAAAGGTTGAGCATATTTTTGCTTCTGCGGTGTATTTTGTTAGTGTAGAGCAAAAATATGCTAAAACTTTTTGCAAATGCAATGATGCAATACCATTGCACAAGATTGTGAATTGGGCTATTGTTTACATTTGAATACTTTCCGTCGATTATTCTCTGTAAGAGAAGAATTTATATACAAATTGGCATACAAAGTAATTAAGAAAATAATTAGTATAGTCAGAAACTTTGATAAAGGATAAACATAGATTCTGAAATTTTGAAGTTTATACAAGTTTTTAATATAATAAACAGAATATTTAAGTATAATAAAAAAAATATTTGTCAGTGCAATTTGAAAAAAAACCATGACTAAATTGTGGTCTTCACAATGGTGTTATAAATGACATTTTTCTGACTGATAATCAATTTTTTATATAAAAATTTCTTAAATTCTATCTATATTAATATTTTCCTAAATGCGCATTTAAATGCAAAAAAACTCAATCTGTAATACCAATTTCATATTTCTGATTTAAAATCTTAAATCCGTAATATTTTTGAGTTTAATAAATGCGTTTAAATGAGAGGCGTATAAATAATAGAGGACTAAAACAATATTTTGTGCCGCAACGAGGAAGAAAAAAATATTTCTACTGCAAGTCGTTGCCGAAAATAGGAAAAAATATCCTCTTTATTACAAAAATTATTTAATAAATTAAAATAAAATACTTACATACATACATATCGCACTCAAACTTTTAATTGAACTCAATTTAATACAAATATCAAAGATACATAAAACTGGTTTTTTGTATTGGAACCACTTAGAACAATAGGGACAAAATTTATATAAAAAAATTGTATATTTGAGGTACCTTAAAGAGCAGAGAAAGAGGTTTGGAATATACATTTGACTCCTTCAGAGGCACCATGAAAGTAGTTAGGACGAGGAGGCAAATTTATAAAACCTTATTTGAAGGGAAGTATTCTAAGAACCAGATATAGAAGGTGGGTGTCTTTCACAAAAATGTTGCGTGAGAAAAATCAATTGACTCCTCCAAAGGTTCAATTAAAATAGGTCGAGAGGGCAAAATTATAAATCAGTATTTGAAGGGAAAGTACGCTAAGGAGCAGAGATAGGATATAAGTATGTTCTACAAAAATGTTGGGGAGGAAAAATCAATGGGGGTTGGTCATACATTTGAATCCTCCAGAGGCGCAATTAAAATAGTTAGGTCAGAGGGCAAAATTATAAATCAGTATTTGAAGGGAAAGTACCCTAAGGAGCAGAGATATGGTACAAGTATGTTCTACAAAAATGTTGGGGAGGAAAAATCAATGGGGGTTGGTCATACATTTGAATTCTCCAAAGGCGCCCTGAAACTTATTAGGTCGATGGGGGTAAAATTTATAAAACTCTAACTTTTGTAGGGCAAGTCCCTTAAGGAGCGAAGATAGGGTGTAAGTATGTTCTACAAAAATGTTGGGGAGGAAAAATTAATGGGGGTCAGTCTGACATTTTACTACTCTAGGGGCGACTCCGCGGCAGTTATTGGACATTTTATTAATTTTTTACTCTTACCTTGAACTTTGACCTCGATGAGGCGCCATTTATCCTTAACCAAAGTCCCCCATTTTTTGTCCCGTCTATTTTTTTTCCAAGCCTAACAAAATAAAAGGCAGTAGCACTTCAAAATCTTGTTGCAAAAATTTTCATATATCACTATGTCATATCTAATGTACATACTCGTATATGTGAAACTTATTTATGTTCAATTGTTTATTTGTATACCAACATTTTTAAGAGATTTATAGTCTTTAAAGTGTTTTTCGAAAGTGGCCTATTATGGGACCTACGATTTATAATGGACCAATCATCATAAAATTATGCCGAATTTTTTGTGTATATATAGTATAAGAAAAAATTGTATGGAATATTATTTGGATACCAACATTTTTATGAGAGTTATGCTCTTTAAAGAGAATTTCAGCAGTGGAACTTATATGGTCAATTATGGACCGATCCGCACAATATTTCTAGATATGATTCGGCTTCATGTACAACTTATTTGCAGCAAAATTTATTTGCATATGTGCATAAATCATACATGGGGGCTAGGACGGGCAGACGAACGGACGGACATCGTTAAATGGACTCAGGAAGTGGTTCTGAGTCAATTGGCATGCTTTAAGATGGGTGTTGAACTAATATTTATTGGCATGCTATAGGGTACAAAAAAACACAAAACACATGAACCGCATAAATAGGTTTTTGGTTAATTTATCAACTATATGGCTGGTATATAAGATTCATCACAGCCAAATATAAAGGTATTTTGCTTCTAGTTCTATTCTAGAGTTGAAATATTTGCATTTCGAAAGGAATTGATATATTGTTTAATCCTTACAATAAGAAACTGTATTTTTTTCGAAATAAACTTGAAATAAGTCAGAGCTAATTTAGAAACAGTTTATAACAAAGCAGAAAAAGATTAAAACAAGAAGCGTATTATTTACATAAAGGGTGCCATATGTAATGCGTTGTAAAAAGGAAAATTTAACTACTATTTCAACATTTACAACTTCTATAGCAAATATAGAATGATTTGTTGTTTTGAATTTATAAATACCCCTGCATAGGCATTCAGTTTTATCACTTTAAACATATGTTGCCTTTGAAAATGAGAAAATATGTAAATATAAAACAGCAAAACTTTTTCTAACCCCATTATGAATTTTATTTTAGTACCGCCTGCGGTTTTATAATTTTCGATTCTGACCAGCAGGAGAAGGGATTCTGTAAACCAATTACAAGTATCAGACAGTTAAAAAGAAGCAACAATTTTATGATTATTTACATAACATGTATTAAATGCTTGGCAATGATATAAAAGGGGGAAAAACAATTGTTACCTTCATTGCTATTTTCCTATATTTTTTTTTGTTTGTTCGTTTGTTTGTGTCTGCTGCATGCATAACAAAAATGTATGTTGTACGTACGTAGATACAAACTTAAACATAGAGTAAAGTACAAAAGTTTAAGTGTTACAAAGTCATTACTATGGTATCTGTGTAACAGTGTTTGTTTGTTTGTTTGTTTGATTACTGTTGTTATTTCTGCTGTGCACGTGTAATGAAATGAAGTTTGAAGTTTCAAAACATTTGCTTACTAAATACATTGGCTATGGAGCTGTATATTTAGACTGAGAGAGATATATAGATAGTAAATGTCATAATACCTAAATAATTTCTAAAGTTTCAAGTTCAGCAAATAACGATTGCAAAACTTAAGGGTTGATTTAATGACATGAAAGAATTTAATGAAAACTCATAGACTTTTTAAAGTCTTTTTAGAAATTGCTTTTGTTTACAAAATCTAAAAAGAAGCAAAAGAAGTCTTACAGTGTTTTTTTTATCATAACAGAAGTAAATAGTGACAATTTAATTTTTTTAATGGGTTTAATACTTTTTAGGTTTGTTCAATACCATTAAACTATTTCGAATGAAGAAAATTGTTACTACAAATATATAAAACTGTTCTAAAATTTAATAGAAGATTTCTTAAAAACAAAAAAATCAATGCGTGTGAAGATAAATATGCCGAGTTAAATATGTTTTGACGTAACGACTAACAACGTATTTAAATATAAAATACAAATTTAAATAAATTTTAAATACGTTATGACCAAAAAACAATTTAATGAAAAAATTATTTTTAAATTGGATATAAAATTGGTTATACAAAAAATATTACTTAAAATTAGATATGATTATGAAGTTCTTCGAAGGATTTTTTACAAACTTTTAAAAATTCACTTCTATGAGGGATTTTGGCCAAAGTGGCCAAATGGAGCAAAGGCATGCACCACTATATAGGATATATGCTCAATGGCAACAGCTATCAGATGCTGTTTTTGGAATTTTAGAATTGAATTTGTGAAATTTTTTACAAACTTTTGAAAATTCACTTAAACAATTTTGGACTTCTATGAAGGATTTTAGTCCAAAATTCTTTAAGTGAATTTTCAAAAGTTCACACACATAAAAAATCAAGCTGCTAAAAATGTTTTTTGAATTTTACTTTATAAAAAAATAACACTAGAAATATATAAAATGTATGTATAATGAATACAACGAGTTTTAATTTGCTTGAATTACATTTGTATTACACTTAAATTCCAGTCAAAATGCTTATTGGGTTTTTTCACCATTACCATTACCATTAAACTATTTATAATTATTGCAAATTGTTAAAAGTTTTTAAAAAAAAACTTTACAAAACTATTGAAAATGTTGAAATTTTACTTGAATTTGTTTTTAACTATGTTTTAATGTTGAAAAATTTTTAATAAAATTAAAATTTCAAAAATTAAAAATTAAATAATCGATTGAATATTTTTGAACCGCAAATTGATGCTTTTTTATTAATATTTAGGAAAAGCTAAACGAAGAAACTGAAATCAAAAATCTCTGTTTTTGATGAATCGCAATATCATCTCTATTGCATTTCAATCCACCTGCTCTGTACACTTATTTCAACTCGCCAGAAGTACAAGGCCGTCTATGTATTTATATATTACGTCCAAAACTTTACTAAAGAGTTTTAATTTTGTATATTTTGAACGTCATTCCCTCGTTTCACTGCAACATAAAATGTCGGTCCCGGAAGCTGTTTGAAGTCAATTTTTACATATACATACATATTTCATTCATAATAAGGCGCTTGTTGAATTATAATGTTGCTGCAAAGATTGTGTGACATTTTATATCTATACTATTCTGTAATTCAATAAAATTTTGATATTTTATGCACGATATTTTTAAAAACCAATAGTTAAGTTTGCAAAAAAGAAGTCACTCGCCTATATTCTATATTCCACTACGAAGTGAAACTAAATCGTTTTCAATTCCACATGGACAATTTCACGGTGTTCCAGAAAACGTGGTGAAACTTTTACACTACAATGAACGAAACTAAAAGTGATATTTTACTTTTCAAATCATTTTCACAAAATTTAGAACACAAAACTAATGACAATTTCACTTCGATTTCATTTTACAAATGTAGAACCCAGGTGACTAAAAAACGAAATTATTGCCAGCAAGTTTAAACAAAAACATCTGTAGTATGACCGGATTTAATGTGAACAATGCTTTATTTTTAATTATTTAATAGAAAATTTATTATTTTTGTTATTTAATTCATATGTCTGCTATAAATACTTTTATTTTATTTCCTTTTCCAATTTAATAGATATTCATTACCTATTAACTTTTTTAACACTCCAACCATGCTTTTTAGGTTTTTTGTTAAAGTCAATTTTGCTGTCAACAAAAATTTGTTCAGTGGCATATTTATGTGTATAACAATTTTTAGTATGAAACTCCTGCAGATGGCTTTGTTTAAAATATAAAGTTATTTAAATATGCACCCTCCCGTTAACAAGTTATGTATGTATATCTGTTCTGTAAACACATGTGATTTAATAATATTTTTTTTTAATATTTTTTTATTTTTTACTGGTTCATTTTGATGACTACCAAAGCGTCAAAATTCAAAAATTCGATTTATTTACGTAAACCAACAGTCACATCATGCACACGAGTACGTAAATATGTATACATATGTACATATGTATGTATATGTTCATCAAGAGAAAAAGTCAAATTTGAAAACCTACAACAAATGTTACACTATTAAACAAACACGCATATTTCTATAAAATACATACATAGATACTCGTTCATACATACAGACATAGATTTTAAAATTTTGTGTGATTGTGTAGTTGTAAATTTACACAACCGTGAAATGTGTTTTTCGGTTTTACGCCTCAACAAAAATGCTTATTTGCTTATTTGTATGTGTGTGGATTTGATTATGGTTATGAAATATCCCCCCTTTTTAAACATAGTTATGTAGATCTAAATGTCTGTTTGCCGTAAAGTCTGTCTATCAGTCTACCGGTTATGTCCTGCTGTTTTACTGCCTTTTTACTCTTTCCACTAGAATAATTTGCCAGCATCATGTAATTAACACATTACTTGGAGAAAATATTTATTACTCCTTTTACCCTAAACACTTTCAAACACACACGGACATACATATGTACATACATACACATCTTAAGGCATCATAATTTATTTAGAAAATTAACTTGGTTTAATAATTATTTCGAAAAAGAGCTGGTCAAACCTAAATAGTTGTAGAAGATATTTGAAAATAGTATAAATGTACTACTACTACTACAACTGCTACTACTATTTATTATAATTTATTACATTTCCCAACAGAAGCAAATGTTTTGGGATTTATACTTACATACATACATCTATAAATGTATAATTTTTTTTAATTTTTTAAAATGTCCTCGTATAGTGGTAATACTGCCTGATATACTTAATAGATCAGTCATACATTTAAACAATTTAAAACATTTTATACACATTTTTCATTAATTGTTGATACCATGATGAAAACTCTGCTAGTATTTGATAACCTCCATTATGTCCACCACCCACAAATCACTTTAACTCTCATAAATATAATTTCATTGTCAATTTCATGTGATGCAATTTTACTTTAATAAGTATATAAATATAAATGACTTTACGAAATTATGCAAGGAATTTTAAAAACCTCTTATAAATTTTGGTAGCGATTTAAATTTGTCCACTCTCTCAAATAAATGTACGCACAGAGAAAAAATATAGTTGCACATGTTTACCACAACAATGTCAACATATTTACAAGTTTTTCAGCAATATTATGGTCACTGTAATTATTTTTATGATTGCGGTAACCATAATATGGTTAAATTACGATTCAGATGATTACTATGATCATATATACGATTGTAGTAACTATGTATGTATTTGTTGCAATCACGTTTATGATGAATCCATTTATCATAATTTGTTGCTCTTTGATTATGATAGAGAACAACATAATATGGTATAATTTTTCAGCATTAAACTGATCGCCATAAATATTATATAATTGCCATAATCATATACATATATGATTTATGTAATCAAGTGAATGCCAACTTAATCATACTATGGTTGCAGAAATCATATAAATAATTATAGTGACCATAATATTTAAAAAACATGGTTAAAATGATGAAATAGTTGTGGTAAACATGCACAACTATATTTTTTCTCTGCGTGTATTTAAAGTATAACTTCCTTTATTAGTTAAATTGAATTTCCCAACCCTTTTTATATTATTGTGATTGAATTTATAATCCACAAATTAAAATTGTAGTTTAATGTATATTTGTAGTTTTGAATAACGAGCCTTTGCGTTTGAGGAGCGATATTTATTACCATGAAAAGTCAGTTCGTTAATAAAAAGCATACAATAAGGCCGGGTCTTAACTGTTTACACCTCCATTACATACCTAATAATAATAATTTCAATAATAAAATGTAAGTCACTTGAATTTATAAAAATAAACCTCTTTTAATTTATTATAAGACTTCCTAAGAAATCTAAGAAGATTTCCCCAAAATCTTCCTCTTTTTCGTTTATTAAAAGACTTGTTTTCAAAATGTGTTAGCGAGATAAAATGCAAACAGAAAAAGTTTTATACATAAAATCTTACTTGAGTCTTAGTACAAAAATTATGAAGACTCCAAATTCCGGACTATATTTAATCCTTTAACATATGTATAATTTTACATTTCATTAAATACAATTTAGTTCGTTACTGGTTATTCGGGGTTAGGCTGCAGTTCTAGTTATGTATAGAAAATTAAATTCATAAGGTTTGTTTAAACTATAAAATTATAGTTTAAAAACTATATTTTTGAAACCTTACAGTTCTATACTACATAAATTTTGCTAAATACAATGACGTTAAAAAGTGTTACAAGTCTAAATATACAATAAAACAAGGTTGCACACCGCATGATAAATTTTATTTGTAATCACTGTTCATAAATGTGTGTCCTTTTTTAATTTAAACTCTAGATTAATCCTTACTAATCGCACTTACGTTAGCTGCGAAAATAATACTCTAAAGGGAAATTAAAAAACGTGCAGGTCTTTCGAAATGTCAGTACTTATTAGTTTACTGTTTGTATTTAATAAACGTCTGTTTAATTGCCTTAAGGTACGGTCACATTTAGCAAATATTTGCCGAAAAAGACGTAACCACTAAATAAAACATATTTGAACTCGTTTATTTATTAAAAAAAAAAACTTCGTTTATTTAGGACAATACACAACAAATATTTAGTTTTATTTTATTTGATGCTGTTTGATCTTGCAAAACTCTTGTAAGAGTAAACAACATCAAACAAATTTGTGCGATTTTTTTGAGTAAATATTTGCCAAGTGTGACCGTACCTTTAGACACGTCTGTGGCTGCTTGTTTGTGTTTGGGAAAATTGTTAATTTTAAATTGTCTCGTTTTTAATAACAACATTAAGTCAATATTTATAATTAAATTTATATTTGTGGATAATTAAGAAGTTTACCCCCTGGCCCACGATGTCGAACGATAACGTTCACTTAGATAAGGCTTAAGACACAAACTTGATTGTGGAATAAACAAACTTGATTGAGTAAAAATAGATACGATAAAAAGTTTGTGTCTTAAGTCTTATCTAAGCGAACGTTGTCATTCGACATCGTGGGACAGGGGGTTAATGTATTTGTTTCAAAAATGCATTGAAAAAAATTGCAAAAAAAAATGTGTTCGTTAAACTGCAAAAATTTAAAATTATTTTTGTTTTAAACAGTTTATATAATAACCCTCTATTTATAAACTTTACTTTAAATTCAATTAAATTTCATTTTTTTTTTTATTAAATTTCAAACAAATATTCATTACTAACCCAGTGCCCGGTGCATTGATGGGCGCACTACAATTGACAGTACTTGAAATGTTTACATAACTTTACCACCACGGAACTGTTGCTGCTGTTTTTTTTTTGTGAATATTCTTCACGAGCTTTTTTTCATAAAAGATTACTCTTTTATCCTTTTGTTTTTATACCATAAAAAGTATATCCTTTAGAATTTGTTCGTTCGACATGTAAATAAATAATAAATTGAAACTTAACTATAAATAAAGGACCGTTAAATACGTGTATAAAGCCTGTCTGTTGTACATGTTATAAATACACATACGAGTTATGCATGCTACACTGACTGACGAATTGACTAACTGACGAACTGTGTGACTGACTATGAATGAATGAATAAATGACATGAATGGTTAAAGTGCATTGACTTTGCCGGCAAACTTTACTAGTATTGACTGCTGTTGTAACTGTTGTAACAAGGCTCATTCATTTAACAACAATATATCGCAATGGTAGACGTATGTACGTACGTTGACATGGATTTTTACAGTCATATTATGAAATCATTACTCTTAAATGGGCTTTGTGGTTCAATAAACTGTCTCTTATATATTATTTAAAGTGTCATTGTAAGAATTTAGTTGCAATTACAATACATAAAAACTTTATGAATTTGTAACAAAATCCAATTTTGGAAATTGGAATTCGTTGTGTTGCACCTTAAAAAGAAACCTTACTTGGCAGGACTTTGCTAGAAAAAATAATAAATAACTTTGGAAAAACTTATTACAAAACTCTTACGTTTGTATTTAGGATGGTAAATTTATTATATTTTTAATTAACTATTATCTATCCTGAAGTAGTATGGTTGCTAATAAGTACTTACGGTTTTTCTGCTTTCTCTGCATCGATATCCATTTTACGTATTGGCGGACTGCTTATCAACTGAGGACTATACACCTTGGGAGGACTCGTAACTCTAGGTGGGCTATGCATAGATGGTGGACTTTTCAGTTGCGGTGGACTACGCATGATAGGTGGCGAAGGCATTGCTGGTGGACTGTCTCCTTCTTGGGGACTTTGAACACGAGCCTCACCAATTGAAGATGGTGGCGACATGGCCACTATAGGTTGACTCTTTTGTGAGGGTGAGGGACTAGGTTTTGAGGTGTGTGAACGAATCGAACCGGGAGGACTTCGTATCGATTTAATCGAAAGAGGTGGCGAAGTTATAACTTCAGCTTTAATAGATTGTGAGGCTGATACAATGGAAGCAGCTGCTGAGGCAACCGAAGCTGCAGCTATGCTACCAGCTCTGGAGCCCATACTACCGCCAGCACCTCCACGTATACTACCAGTACGACTTGCAGTGCGACTTCCGCTACGACTGCCACTGCGACTAACGCTACGACTAGGAACACGGCTACCACTAGCACCAACACTTGCAGCTCCCGCACTTGTTACGCTACTTTTTCGTTTGGGCGATCCTGAAATTGTGGGTGTTGGTGTGGCTTGTGATAATTGGGATAATTGAGATGTGGGTGTACCGGGTAAGGAAGATTTTCTCTCATCTTCTGCTTCTTCTTCATCTTCTTCCAATGGTGGTGGTATATGTTCAGATGATAATTCGTCCAAATCTAAAGGTTTGGTTTCCGACACTGGTGTTTTGGTACCCTCATCATCGTCTGGATTATCTTCTAGACCGGCTGGTGGTGGTATATTGGCTAACATAAGTTCAGGATCCTCCTCTTCTTCGTCTGGTTGATGAGGCAGTATAGACGAACCTGAATAACCATTACTAGGCGGAGTTGTAATGGTCGTAGAATCATCTTCTTTCGAGGATTTTGTTTCATCACCTTCCAAGGCTTGCTTGGCGGCTTCTTGTAAAACTTCTTGTACCAAATCCAGAGTGGGAATATCGCCAGTTCCGGATATATCTATTTCATGATCTTGTTTCTCTTCATCTTCATCATCTTCTTCGGTTTGACCAAATTCAGGTGGTGGTGTAGGTGGCTGTTCATCATCTACTGTATCACATTCGGGCGGTGGTGGAGGAGTCGAAGGCATAATATTTGTGGTGTGTCTGGGTACCGGTGGTGGGGAATTAGGTTGAGACTGATCGCTCTCGGAGGGTGGTGTCAGTGGTGGTATTTGAGAGACATGTTGTGGAGGTGGTGAAACAATTTTTTGTATTGAAGTCAATTCGGGACAAGGTGGTGGTGTTACTGGTGGTGAAGGCGAAGTAGATGGTGTGCGACCCTGCATGGGTTGTGGTAAATTATTATCATCATCGTCATCTGGATTTTGTTCATAAGATAAATGAGATGGTAGCGGTGGCAGAGGTGGAGGAGGTTCATCATTATTACCATCTTCGCCACCATTATTCCCATTCTCCTTTGCATCTGGTTCAGTGTCTTCAGCTTCTTCATTTGGTGTTTCATCTACATCAGCTTCCACACCATCTTCTGCCTCATCCTCCTCATCTTCTTCATCTTCGGTTTCCACAGGTGGAGAAGGTGGTTGCACTTGTTTGCGGATCATTTGTGTTGGTGGTGTTATCGGTGGTGGTGGCATCATTTCTAACACCGACGATGTAGGTGATGGTGGTGGCGAGGGTAAAACTGTGCTTTGTGGTGGCGGAGTAGGTGGCAAATCATCGTGTTCACTTAGTGTTGGCAAAGTTTGAGGCTGCTGCACCGACGTCATTATTGGCGGCGGAGGTGGTGGTATACTAGCATAATCCAACTCATCTACCAGTGGCAGAGGTGGTGCCGTTGGTGCTGAATTATCCACTTCCTCTATATCTGAATCGATGCCTTGAGCGAAATCCATATAGAAGTTATCACGAGAATCACTGGAACCACGCCTTAACTTAAGGGACAGATCTGGAGAACTATCCATTTCGTTTTAAATCTTAAGCTGTACACTTTTTGTGTTTTTATAGTTTTCTTTTCACACTGTTTATTAAAGTTTATTAGAAAATAGGTTTTGTTTTCTTTGGAACAGTTCCATACATATGTATGTTTTTTAATAATTTATTTTCACTCTGCCAAACTTTCTTTCGGAAAATTATATTTTTCTGTAAGTAAGAAAAAACCAACCAACACGTATTTTTAGAAACATATTAGGATTGTTGTTATTTTTTGCTTATTTTCACATTTATTTTATTTATTGCACTTTCTAAATCGCTTACATTACTTAGGAGCACTGTGGGACGAAGATTATAAAAAGTGATAAAAATATAATACCTACATGAGATACTGCAAAATGCTATTACTTTAAGTATTATAGAATGTATAAGGGATTTTTCAACATGAAGTGTGTTTTCCAACAGCAATGACATGAAAGTTTTTACATGGCACTTGTTGATATATACATAAGTAGGTTGGCACTTGCTAGAGTGAATTTCGCTCCAAAGTTGACTATTAAAATGGTGGATCTGTGTAACGCAAAATTTCATTAAATTCGTAATATTTCGGTCAATTCTGAGACCGCTATAAGAACTTGATAGATAAATTGCCTAATTTGGGCTTATGGAAATCCTTGAACATGCCTTTGCATGATGAACGTGTCACTGTAAGGTTTTAACAGGACGGTGCCACATCTCAACAACCACCAAATAGTTTCGCATAGTTTCCCGAAATTTAGCTAGTTATTTGCCGCCCCTTCGTGTTATTTATCACCACTGGATTATTTTAGGTGGAGTTATCAAAATCCGGCATACAACATTATTTCATGTCTTGCTTTCAAGGTTAAAATTTTTTAAAAATTGTTGTATTATTAATTGGATCTGCATTGTTATTACCATTTGATATCACTCGTTTATTCTTTCTATGCCACAGTGCTTCTTTCTGCACATTTTCACTTAATGTCCTACTTTTTTGGAAACATTTTGTGTTTAAGTATTTTTTATTGTTATAAAATACGACATTTGTTATTTATTTCTGTATGCGCGTGGATGTGTGTGCTTGCGTTTATAAGGATTTTACGCATTATATATACATGTATACATATATATAGTATATTGCGCCTTTTTTTGTTTTTGTTCGTTTATGTTTTTCTTATTTTTTGTTAACTTTACTACTTTTCGCTTAATATTTAAATGCGTAACGCATTTTATTTGTACTTTATTTTTCTCTATCCTCAAAGGACTGAAGTGGTAAAGAACATTAACAACCCTCTTATTTAGCATAATAATATAAAGAATCAACACCATAACAACGTCATGTATAGTATGTGTGTAAGTGTGGTACTTTTAGTTTACATTGAGGTCACATGTAATATTGGCTTCATCTCAATGTAGCAGAACTAAGTGGATTTTTTGTTTTATTTTCCAAGAAACACAAAACAAGTACATAGTTTGTCTGAATTTAAATGAAGCTTGGGTATCATAAAGACTAGACAGAAAATCCTTAACAATAAATCTTAGAATAATTTTAGAACAAGTACTTAAACGGAAAAGACAAGTTATTTTGTAAAATTTGCAAAAAAAAAAAAAAATCGAATTAACATGAAATGTTTAGCATTTTTTTTATTTGTACATACATAAATGTTTTTTCAAATACCCTATCAAAAAACTAGGATGAAGATAAATTTTAACAGCAAAAAAAATAGAAATAACAAAAACAAGTTTTAAAAAAGTCATCAAATTTAACTGTGGTTGGGAGGCTGCGTAATAAAATCGATTATCTATTATTTTAAATGTACCATCATAGTCTATATGTATATGTATTGAAAATGTCCTTTTACTATTTGCTAAATTATAAAACACACACGGGAATCTTTGAAGATGAATTTATTAGATATTTTGTATAAATACCTGCATATACGAGTTCATCTATTAGCTGCCAGAAAAGTTAAATTTAATAAATAAAACAGTGTCTTGACGAATAATCGGCAAATAATTGGTTACCTTAAAATATGCTTTAAGCTCAACTAACGTTACCGAAATTACCCTTACTGTTGTTGTTAATGTATAATTAACTTTGAATTATGAAAATATAAGTATGTATGTAATTATTTTTCAAAATTGTGTTTATTGAATGAAATCAATTCAATTTTATTTATAAACCGCCAAAGAGGGTTGATTGTTACGGATTTAAGAAATTAAATGTTTTTACCCTAATCCAATGCCTCGTACCATTTAACGGTACGGTACAATTGCGCATCGCTATGCCTTTAACATACATATGTGTGAATATTTTTTTTCGTTGGCATTCTTTAAATTCCTCAGTTTTGTTTGCAACAACAACTCCCATTCTCGTTGTTAGCGATTCTTTTTCCACAACAGAGTAAACAAAAGAACGTTCTAGAAAGGAGGGGAAAAAATGTAACGGATTGCGCGCATCTACATGTTGTTTGTTATTTACGTACTAACAATAAAGCAAACAAAAGAACATTCTAGAAAGGAGGGGAAAAAATGTAACGGACTGTCGTGTGTATTTATAGGTTGCTTATCTCTTTCTTCCTCCCTCACTCAAAAACATAAACTCTCGTAATTGCGTGGCATACTTAACATACACAACTGACCAGCTTGTGTAGAGAATTTTTTTTCCATAACTTATGTTTATGCACACACACACACATACCAATATGCGCGTGTATCATCTCGCTCGTAAGAACAACATAAGGAATGCGGAAAACAGTTATGTTTTTCGTTTTTGATTTTTCTGAAAGGTTGTACAGGCAGAAGAAGTTTGACAAAAGTTAGTTGAAAAATAAGAGTTGAGTTGTGCAGTCGCCTGAGGCGGACAGAAAAAAAATACAAAAGTGCATCGGAATGTGTTAAAAGTGGCTAAAATATTAAATAAACTGTGAATTTTTTTTTGTTAAAGAAAAAAAAATAAAATTTATCAAAATTGGAACCTTGGAAATAAAACAAATCGCAGTTTTCTTATAAGTTGTTTGTTTTTTTTTTTTTAATTCTAAATAAAAATTAATGCAAGATATTGAAGAATTAATAACAGTTTAGTACAAAACATGAATATTTAAAAATGTGTTATTACATGTATAAATACAATATAAATAAAACAGTTTTCATGTAGAAATAATACAATTAACGAAAAGTGTTGCTATTAAGAAAGGTGAAAAGGCAAAACCTCAATTAAAATTCTAATTGGAATATTAAAAGTGGAAAATAATACAACAACCAAAATTGCAGAGAAACATACTTAAAACAACTGTTGTTGTAAAATCAGAACAGAAAAGCAAAAGAAAACTTAAACACCAATTAAAAAGGAGAAAACAACATTAGACATGAACTACAAATAAAATATTAGTGAATTGTGAAAAACTCAAAGAAAACACAAAAAGCACATAAACCAGAAAGTATAAACATGTTAATATTAAATTAACAAAACCAACAAACAAGAGAAAAAATTTGTAGTTAAAACCACAGAAAAAAAAAAACTAAAAATATTATACACAAACAAAATTGTCAATAACTTTATTTTAAACAAAATCAAAGAAAGAAACATCAATTGGCAAAATTTAGAAAAATAGAATCTTTAAAATCTACAAAAAAAAAGATAAGTGCTAGACTAAACAACAAACATTATTTTGGGTTGGAGTAAAAGAACATTTTAAACTCACAACAACATTAACAACATGAACTACAACACATGTAACAACAACAGCATGAGCCACAACAACACGGGCTGCAACAATATTAATAACAACAACAACAACACCAGCTATTAACAACAACAACAACACCAGCTATTAACAACGTGGAGCTCCAACAACATCAGCAACAACAACAACTAGCGACTCAGCACATACAATAAGTTTGATATATATATAAAGTAAGGTAATGTTAAGATAGCTATAAGATTTTTTTTTTCTTTAGATTTGTTTTTTTTTGTATCTAATTCCAACTACTATAAATACAATTAATTATAAAATTTTAAAACAAACAAAACAAGTAAATAATGAATGCAAATAATAAAAAAATATTGAAATGAAATTAATTAACAAAAATTCTTAAATAATGAGTTGTTAAATTTTTTAAAAATGGATGCTAGGAAGAAAGGCATGGTAAGCATAATGTAATCGATTGTTTGTATAAGGGACAGGTTAGGAATTTAGGGTATTTTGCCTGTCAAAGGTTGGGGATTGGGACAATTGTACCCCTATATGGCAACCACCTGGCCATATCATCACCTAAGTGATGCCCAATGTAGCGATTTCTCCTTTCTTTTAGCAGTGATGCTTTGGTTCCCTCTTCTCGTGGTTTTTTTTTATTTCTGTATGAATTTACGAAATTTTATAAGCATGCTTCCAGGGGTGTGAAGCATGTAATATGTTTACGCGTCAAAACCCTGGTTTGAGACAAATTTGCTTACTGAGCTAGCGGGCCAGCTATATACCCCCTCAATCGGTTTTTGAACAGTCATTTATTTTTTTTTAAAGAATAATTGATCGGCGCGTAACATATATGGCGCCCAACGTTAAAGCCACCCGTAGGGTGACAATAATTCTCTTTTAATAAAAACAAGTGAAAAGCTACTAAAAGGAAGAGGAAATGGCTATATTTTTTTTATATAAATTCGTAATATTTTTTCTTGTAAACATTTGACTAGTGCTATTGGTTGTATGAGTCGTGAATTCTGGAATTGCACAATCTGGTTTCAATTGCCATACAAACCTTGTGATGTGCTGAATACTTTTAATTTAAATTTAATTAAAATAATTAAATGAAAATTAAATTTTCTTACTGTGTTTTTCTATCTAAATTTTGCTTTTGGATTATAGCAATTATTGCAAGTCTGGAACTGATTCTACACAGAGGTCAGTACTATTGCGGCAATAATACTATATCCATTGGACAAAATGTTGCTCGAACCTAAATTATCTAAGTCCTTGCCTGACTATCTCCTTTTACAAATGGTAGGCATGTTGCGAGATAATTCAGGTTCAAAATCATATATTTTCACAACACAGTTTTTGCAAATGTTTACAGAAAAGGAAAATTTTAGTCAGGGATGATCGTTGAGACATCATATTCTGTCTTAAAACAGATTTGATTAGCCAACGGAGTAAGAAGAGACATGACATCTAAGAGTATCATAGCCTTCTTAAACATATTTCTAATTTTTTTCCAATATTACGAACCAGTTAAAAATTTTTTTTATATATTACAAAACAATCGTAGCATGTACCACCGCCAGTTCTTTCTAGCATCCAAAAAAATTTTATGAACTATTACACACACAGAAAACATCAATCAATTTGAATTTTAATTATATATATATAAAAGGTAAATTTTTTTTTATTATTATTATTAACATTTTTTCAAAAGGAAAAAGGAAAAACTTGGAAAAGAACAAACTTTTAAACAAAGTACATTTTCCAAATTTCTCCTATTTTCTTTCAAACAATTTTTCCAAGCACTTTTATAACACTTCACATTTTAACACTTTTTACAATTTTTAAATTTGAGCTTTCCTTTTAATTTTGTTGAACTCGGTAATCGTCGGGTTACATTTAATTAATTTTAAAACACCGCGCATAAATTTTTTTTTAGCTTCCGCATGTCCTGTACAACTTCAACACTTTGAGCATTTTGTTTCAAAAAAAATTTTTTTTTATCCTTTTGTTTCCTAATTCGGTTCACACCACTCGTGACTCAATCACCGTGAACATTTGCCTCCTGTTTATTTTTCTCTTTGGTTTGGAAATTTATTTGTCTAAGTAGCCGCGATTGTTTTTTTCTTTCTGTAGTTGCTTGGTGCATTATGCACAGGCCCAACACACGACAAAGCACATCTAAAAATTTGTCGCGTAGAATTTCAGGCCCAGATTCAGCTGTCTTACCGTCAAGAGTTAAGACAAAATCGGTAGCTAGTAGTTCGTCTCTGTCCAGAGGTAGAGGAAGAGGTTCGACTCCATTAGGTAGAAAACCGTCTGAGGATTCGCAGAGTAGCATAAAGGCATATAGAGGCTCGTCTGTATCACGATCACTTGCTTCCGACTACTCAGAAGAATCAGCTTCTGCTGATACTACTCCTAAACCTCTTAGTACATCCCTTCCGAGCATTAATATAGCCCCGATCGAAACTATAACACCTGACACACTAGATAAAGAAACCAGTAGAATGGCGACACGAGAGACAGACCGTGAAGGCAATCCACAACCTTCAAATGAAAATTTAATGGAAAGTTTGATGACGCACTTCCAGGAAGCCTTGAGAAACACGCAGGATGAATTCAGAAGGGAATTTAGTGCACTGAGGGAATCAGTAGGTCTGAGTCGTAATGATAGGGAAACCTCGGACACACCAGGAATTAGTGCTAGAACACCTACGCAAGCGAATTCGTACTCCTATGTTTCTTCAGTCTCGAATTTTAAATTGAAAGACTGGAATGTAACGTACAACGGCGAGGGCAGTATTTCCGATTTTTTGTTCAAAGTAGACACGTTGACTGAGCGATCTCAGTGCCCCCATGACCACCTAATGTCCAATTTCCATTTATTTTTGAAGGGCAAGGCCGAAACATTTTATTGGGATTATATTAAACAAAACCAAAGGGCTACGTACCCAATGTTGAAGGCAGCGCTAACTAGCGAATTCGGAACACTAGAAAGCGATCATGAAATCCTACTCAAGATTTCTTCTCGGAAACAGCTCCCAAAAGAGAGCTACGACGACTTCCATTCGTTCATAGTTAGGTTAAATTTGCGTTTATCAACTCCCTTGCCAGACACATCGCTAATTGAAATATTGAAAAAAAACGTACACGCTGACCTCAAGGTTATGCTATTTATCTCTAACCCAAGAGAATTAGGAACCCTTCGTGATTTGGCTAGGAAGGCGGAAAAGGTTCTCGCGGAGAACAAATCCATCCCGTTTAATAGACAGCGCCAAGTAAATGAAATTTCAGTGGAAGAAGACTCGGTAGATCCAATTGTGGAATCCGACCCCCAAATTGAGGCCCTCAGAATAGGTAGGACCTGGGTAAAAGGCGATTATTCCAAAATCAAGTGTTGGAACTGCCTACAATTCGGTCATAGCTACATATATTGTCCTGATGAGACTCGGCATGTTTTCTGCTATAAGTGCGGACAAAGAGGGGTAACCACTCCTAAATGTAAGGGTCCCCACGCGGAAAACAGGCAACGGAGCGAGTGGGCAACCGGGGATGCTCGTTCCAAAAACTAAATCCCGAGTTTCTATCCAGCATTGAGAGTAAGCCGTCACAGATGGACTTACCTCGCAAGCTGTCCGAACCTGACATTCAATCAATACCCAGACTTTCCAATAATACCTGTAATTCACCACCCAGATTTTCAAATCGTGTCAATTACTTATTACCTAGACTTTCAAATTGCGAAATTTCTCGGCAAATCCTTAAATGCAGGGAGCGTTACCAGAAAAGAAGAATGTATAAAAAACTGATTGAAACCACACATCTGCCTGAACTTCATGATGATAGACCCTTTGCAATGATAAAAATTTTCGATGAGAATTTGCTAGGTCTTCTAGACTCAGGAGCGAATGTAACAGTTTTAGGGAAAGGAAGCGAAGAGTTCTTGTCTAAGTATAACGTGCAGTACAAAAAAATTCGATCAAGCATATCCACTGCAAACGGTTCGAGAAACCAAGTTTTAGGACATTGCACACTTCCGGTAACTTATAAAGGAGTTACTAAATCTATTGTTTTTTATATTGTACCGACTTTATCACAGATAGCTTATCTTGGCGTCGATTTTTGGAAAACTTTCGCAATTGCTCCTCAGATATTTCCCTCAATTAACTGCTTAGAGGTAGATCAGAAGACAGACTCAATCTTTCACGAACTTTCTCCTGAACAAAAACTAAAACTTGAGGACACTATATTCAGATTCCCGTCGTATGAAAAACTTGGTCTCGGTAGTACCCACCTCTTGAAACACCATATAGACACAGGTGATGCCTTACCGGTTAAGCAAAAACATTATCCTCTCTCTCCCCCTAGGCAAGAAGAAATTTATAACGAACTCGACAGATTGTTGGCACTCGGTGTCATAGAGGAATCTAATTCTCCTTGGTGTAGTCCCATAGTATCCGTTCGCAAGCCCGGTAAAGTCAGACTCTGCTTGGACTGCAGAAAATTAAATTCCCTAACCAAGAAGGACTCATACCCCCTTCCACATATAAATGGGCTCCTAAGTCGTTTGAAAGATACTCACTTCATAAGTGGCATCGATTTAAAGGACGCGTTTTTCCAGATCAAATTGTCTGAAGAATCAAAAGAAAAGACCGCTTTTGCTGTACCGGGTAGATCTTTGTATCAATACCGAGTAATGCCTTTTGGCGTTTGCAACGGTCCCCAGACAATGAGCCGTCTGATGGACAAGGTAATCCCAGCCAAGTTAAGAGAAAATGTCTTCATTTATCTAGACGATCTTCTTGTTTGTAGCCACAATTTCGACACCCATTTAGATTTGCTTTCAGAGGTTGCGAATTGCTTAAAAACTGCTGGTCTCACCATCAATGTGGGCAAGAGCAAATTTTGCCAACGCGAAATAAAATATCTCGGTTATCTCATAGGCGGTGGGAATTTAAAAGTTGACCCAAGTAAAGTTGAGGCGATTACCCAATTCCCCATTCCCAAAACACCTCGTCAGGTAAGACGTTTTATTGGCATGGCAAATTGGTATCGCGCGTTTATCAACAACTTTTCTGACCTAGCAGGCCCAATGACAGATTGTCTTCGTAAAACAAATAAACCCTTTCGCTTGTCACCCGAGGCTGTTAGCTCTTTTGAAAATCTGAAATCTGCCCTATCAAACGCCCCAGTGCTGGCCCAACCGGACTTCAGCAAAGAATTTGTGATTCAGTGCGATGCCTCACGCATCGGAGTAGGTGGCGTTCTGTGCCAAACAGATGACCAAGGGGGTGAACGACCAATCGCGTTTGTTTCGCAGAAACTGAATAAGGCCCAGCGAAACTACACCGTAACGGAGTTAGAATGTTTAGCGGCCATTATTTGCGTAAAACGGTTTAGGCAATACATTGAGGGACTTCCTTTTAAAATTGTAACTGACCACTCCAGCCTTCGCTGGCTCATGAGCCAAAAAGACCTAAACGGTAGACTCGCCCGCTGGAGTTTGAAACTTCAACATTATGATTTTGTAATGGAACACCGAAAAGGTTCCCTGAATACTGTCCCCGACACGCTCTCAAGATTTGATGTTGACGAAATAGAATTGAATTGCAACCCGCCCGAAATTGACCTTTCTTCACCAGAATTTGATAGCCCCGAATATAACGAACTAAAAGAGCAAATCCGTCAAAATGATGATGCACTTCCAGACCTGTGTCTTAACGACAATCTCGTTTATAAGAGAGTTAACTTTAGGAACGGCGTAGATGACGGAAATTTGTGGAGGTTATGGTTACCCAAAAACTTAACCAGGGACACCATTAGATTAGCCCACGAGGAAGGATGCCACGGCGGCTTTAACAAAACGCTTTTCCGAATCAGGCAAAAATACTTTTGGCCACAGATGGCACGTGAGGTAAAGTTTTACGTTCAAAATTGCGACGACTGCAAAATCATAAAACCGGTGAATCGGACTCTACGTCCCCCCATGGGAAATCAGTTCCAAACAAACCGTCCTTTCCAAAGGTTGTATTGCGACTTTTTGGGACCTTACCCTTGCTCTAAGTCCAAAAACTGCCAGCTGTTCATAGCAATAGACCACATGACCAAATTTTTATTTTTGAAGCCAATGAAAACAGCAACTACCATTAACGTAGTCGATTTCTTCCAGAACGAAGTTTTCTGTGCATTCGGTGTACCTCAGTTCATACACACCGACAACGCTAAGCAATTCACCTCGAAAGAGATGAAAGAATTCTTTGAGTTGTATGGCATAACCCACATCACTACGGGATTTTATTCGCCACAGGCAAATGCGTCGGAGAGGGCAAATCGTGAGGTAATATCTAAAATTCGCTATTTTCTAAAGGAACATTCAGACCATACCAACTGGGATAGGGGCATACCAAAGATTTTGCAAATTATGAGAAGTGACTTCCATGAGGCAATAGGGTGTTCACCCTACTATGCGGTCTTTGGCCAGAACATGATTTTAAATGGAACAAGTTACAGAGTTTTAGACCATTTAAATTTGCTTCGTGACGACACACCGGTCGAGAGCAGTGATAGGCTTCAACTTATTCGGGACAAAATTAATATAAACCTGGACAGAGCCCATGAGAAGGCGTGTAAAACGTACAATTTGAGAACCAAGTCGGTAAGCTTCTCTGTCGGTCAGGAAGTTTTCAGGAAAAACCATTCCCAGAGCGATTTCAAGAAGGGCCTTAACTCAAAATTCAACCCCAAGTTCATCAAATGTAGGATTAGGAGCAAAATTGGAAACTCCCTCTATGAAATCGAGGACCTTCAGGGGAAGTACGTTGGAAAATTCCACGCTTCAGATATACGCCCTTAGTACTAAATAGTTGCATGTACATAAATATTGCCCGGCTTCGTGGGTCGTGAAACACGTATAATTACACATATATATTTGTTTTTCTTCTTCTTTTTTCATATTACTGCCCGGCTTCGTGGGTCGAGCCACACGTTAAACATAACGTTATTTTCTGCAGACAAATTCGTACGCGCCTAAATCCTGCCTGTTCAAAATCTTCATCAATGATCTTGATTTGAAGCAGGTTTGTTACGGATTTAAGAAATTAAATGTTTTTACCCTAATCCAATGCCTCGTACCATTTAACGGTACGGTACAATTGCGCATCGCTATGCCTTTAACATACATATGTGTGAATATTTTTTTCCGTTGGCATTCTTTAAATTCCTCAGTTTTGTTTGCAACAACAACTCCCATTCTCGTTGTTAGCGATTCTTTTTCCACAACAGAGTAAACAAAAGAACGTTCTAGAAAGGAGGGGAAAAAATGTAACGGATTGCGCGCATCTACATGTTGTTTGTTATTTACGTACTAACAATAAAGCAAACAAAAGAACATTCTAGAAAGGAGGGGAAAAAATGTAACGGACTGTCGTGTGTATTTATAGGTTGCTTATCTCTTTCTTCCTCCCTCACTCAAAAACATAAACTCTCGTAATTGCGTGGCATACTTAACATACACAACTGACCAGCTTGTGTAGAGAATTTTTTTTCCATAACTTATGTTTATGCACACACACACACATACCAATATGCGCGTGTATCATCTCGCTCGTAAGAACAACATAAGGAATGCGGAAAACAGTTATGTTTTTCGTTTTTGATTTTTCTGAAAGGTTGTACAGGCAGAAGAAGTTTGACAAAAGTTAGTTGAAAAATAAGAGTTGAGTTGTGCAGTCGCCTGAGGCGGACAGAAAAAAAATACAAAAGTGCATCGGAATGTGTTAAAAGTGGCTAAAATATTAAATAAACTGTGAATTTTTTTTTGTTAAAGAAAAAAAAATAAAATTTATCAAAATTGGAACCTTGGAAATAAAACAAATCGCAGTTTTCTTATAAGTTGTTTGTTTTTTTTTTTTTAATTCTAAATAAAAATTAATGCAAGATATTGAAGAATTAATAACAGTTTAGTACAAAACATGAATATTTAAAAATGTGTTATTACATGTATAAATACAATATAAATAAAACAGTTTTCATGTAGAAATAATACAATTAACGAAAAGTGTTGCTATTAAGAAAGGTGAAAAGGCAAAACCTCAATTAAAATTCTAATTGGAATATTAAAAGTGGAAAATAATACAACAACCAAAATTGCAGAGAAACATACTTAAAACAACTGTTGTTGTAAAATCAGAACAGAAAAGCAAAAGAAAACTTAAACACCAATTAAAAAGGAGAAAACAACATTAGACATGAACTACAAATAAAATATTAGTGAATTGTGAAAAACTCAAAGAAAACACAAAAAGCACATAAACCAGAAAGTATAAACATGTTAATATTAAATTAACAAAACCAACAAACAAGAGAAAAAATTTGTAGTTAAAACCACAGAAAAAAAAAAACTAAAAATATTATACACAAACAAAATTGTCAATAACTTTATTTTAAACAAAATCAAAGAAAGAAACATCAATTGGCAAAATTTAGAAAAATAGAATCTTTAAAATCTACAAAAAAAAAGATAAGTGCTAGACTAAACAACAAACATTATTTTGGGTTGGAGTAAAAGAACATTTTAAACTCACAACAACATTAACAACATGAACTACAACACATGTAACAACAACAGCATGAGCCACAACAACACGGGCTGCAACAATATTAATAACAACAACAACAACACCAGCTATTAACAACAACAACAACACCAGCTATTAACAACGTGGAGCTCCAACAACATCAGCAACAACAACAACTAGCGACTCAGCACATACAATAAGTTTGATATATATATAAAGTAAGGTAATGTTAAGATAGCTATAAGATTTTTTTTTTCTTTAGATTTGTTTTTTTTTGTATCTAATTCCAACTACTATAAATACAATTAATTATAAAATTTTAAAACAAACAAAACAAGTAAATAATGAATGCAAATAATAAAAAAATATTGAAATGAAATTAATTAACAAAAATTCTTAAATAATGAGTTGTTAAATTTTTTAAAAATGGATGCTAGGAAGAAAGGCATGGTAAGCATAATGTAATCGATTGTTTGTATAAGGGACAGGTTAGGAATTTAGGGTATTTTGCCTGTCAAAGGTTGGGGATTGGGACAATTGTACCCCTATATGGCAACCACCTGGCCATATCATCACCTAAGTGATGCCCAATGTAGCGATTTCTCCTTTCTTTTAGCAGTGATGCTTTGGTTCCCTCTTCTCGTGGTTTTTTTTTATTTCTGTATGAATTTACGAAATTTTATAAGCATGCTTCCAGGGGTGTGAAGCATGTAATATGTTTACGCGTCAAAACCCTGGTTTGAGACAAATTTGCTTACTGAGCTAGCGGGCCAGCTATATACCCCCTCAATCGGTTTTTGAACAGTCATTTATTTTTTTTTAAAGAATAATTGATCGGCGCGTAACATGATTTATGCTGATATTTGTAATGCCCATAAATATTAGTCCAACACCCACCTTAAATGATATCGATCGACTTTGTTTTCGATTTAACGATGTCCGTCCGTTTGTCTGGCTAGCTGTCCATGCAAAATTGTGCGCAAACTACATGTCGAAATTTTAAAGATATTTTTTTACTTTATTAATTCGGCTTGAGGTCTCTTTTATAAAAATATAAAAGCTCTTGTTCGTTTTTAATTTTTATTATATTTTATTTGTTTTCAATATTTTTAATAAAAGAGACCTCAAGCCGAATTAATAAAAATAAAAAACAACATTTTAAAGATATTTCAAACAAATTTGGTACATAATATTTTTTTGCTCCAAGAGCGGATGGGATTGAAATTGGTCCATTATTCGACCTAGCAATAGCCCATACAAATATCCTTCCGAAATAGAGTTTTATCCGTCATAAATATTTGATTTATGCACAAATACTCGTAAATTTTTTGCAGATCGGTCAAAAATTGTTAATAGCTCCCATATAAGGCCCGCTGCCGAAAATCATTTTAAAGAGCATAACACTGTTAAAAATATTAATATCCAAATAATATTCAACACAAATATGTTTCAAATATGCATGAATCATAACGCCTAATTTTATAATGGTCGGTTTATAATTATTCCAAGCTCCCATATAGGACCCCCTTCGAAAATTACTTTAACATGTAAAAATCATTTTAAAGTGAAATAGAAGATAAAATTTAACAAAAAAAAAATTTATATGCACCGAAGCCGCTACTAAATTTTTATATGACCGGTTCATATAATTGTAATACTAATAACAAAAATATTGATTATTTATAACAATTTTAACATAATATATACTAAATAATTTTGATATATTACCGAAAAAATTTCGAATTTTACTTTTTAATAATACAAAGAATAAAAGACATTTACTGGGTCAATATTCGAACACAAAATATTATGTTTTTAAATGGTTAGATTATTTCGGTAACGTTATTTTGGCGATAACGGTAGTTGTTGTTATTTCGATAACGTTATTTAAATGAAATCGGTAAATTTACTCTGACTTAAGTTTTTGTTAAAATATTATTACGATCAATAAATAGATTTCAATAAACTCAATTATGGAAAAGAAAAATTTGTATTTTCCGAATTTAATATTATTTAACGGTGACAATATTTTCGATTATTTCTATAACGAAATTTTTGCCGCAACAGTTGTAATATTAAATCAATGAAGTAAGTAAAATGCATGAAGGAGATATGAAGTAAGTAAAATAATTCATTGAATTATTAAAATACATAAATATTAATTAATTTACATTTAACCAATTTAATTCTCAAGTAAATCCGCATTAAATTTACACTGAATAGAGCTTTTCAGAATGCCGAAATCATTTTTAAGTATTTTGAAGCTTTTTTAATTAAAAAAGAATGGAATGTCATGCAAAGAAAGAATGGTTTTATTAAAAGGTAAACAGGAAATTCGAAAAGTCTAAAAATTCAATTCAACGTTAACAGACTTCTGAAATTCGGTGAAGAATAAAATTTTCAGTTTTAATTAAAAAAATTGTTCAAGATTATTGAAATCATTTACAAATTTTTAAATCTGCATTTAAAAGAATATTTATAACATCCTTTGGTAAAAGATTTCCTAATGGCATGACATAATGAACGCATATAGGAGTTTGCTTATGCCTCAACAAAAAAGTTCAGGGAGATAACATTTTAAACTGGGATGAAATCATGTTGTTTAATAACAAAGACCTAAATAAAAATCTACATCATATAATAAATCTGTTGGTCATAACTTACAATTATTTCCTATAGGTCACCAAGTCATTAAGAGTATTAATTTAAAAAAATGGGTGTGTCATTTTAATGTGCAATTAAATCCTTTAAATTGTTTTTTTTTTTTTTAATAACATATTTTTTATATTTTCTTTTTAACTGATGAACTTTATGATTCGTACAGTAAGTTAAATTTTCCTGTCTCAAAAATACAACATATAAAAAATGTATCGTTTAAAAGAGAAAATAGAATTTCAATTTGCACTTTTACAAATTATAGTATATGTATAAACTTCAATGTCAGTTAGTTAGGCATTTATCCAGAGTGTGAAAAAATGCTTTTCTACTTTTATTCTTTCATTTTAATGACAGGATATAGTAATGGAACGTAAAACGAAAGCGATAGTGTTTGTAAGTGCAAGGAAAGCCTGGCCGAAACCAGTAATAAAAATTCCTGGCAACTGAAAACAATCTCTACACACATCGATACAAGTATCTATACATACATATATACATATATTCTATACATATAGAAATGAATGTTCATAAGTGAGTATCTGTGAATAAATATTAAAGTTGATATTGCAAAATTATTCTTTATATCGATAAAAAAAAAGGCATTGAGGACAATAAATAACACCCAAACACACGCTACAAATTGTGTGTATTAAACTACACACATACCTGCATATGTATGTAGTATAAATGATATACTAAATATGTGTGGATATTTAGGTTTGGCCAAGCAGCATCAATTACTATTGTAGAAAATACGAGTATGCACGAAAACTTTATACTATATCTGCTATATAGTATATTTTGTATGTATGTTGTAATGTACCTACATACATATTATTTTTCAAAAATAAACTATATGTACGTATAAATATTTTATGTATGCTATATGCAGCTGATGATGCTGGGTCAGGTTGAGGTTACCACCAATACATCTTTAGCAATCTCTCAACTAGCTAGTTTGCCAGTCAGTCAAGATGTCAACTAACCAAACCTACAGTCAACCAGCCATCCAGCTAGCCAGGCAGCACCTCTATACAATTCGTTTCTTTTCGGGACAAATGTAACACAGAGTCACTCACACACACGCACACTTTCAATTATCCGGCACGTTGGTATATACACCAAATTTACGCAGGAAGTATTTTTTCCCTTGTTCACTTTTTTTGCTTAAAACTTTTTGTCATATTTAAAAAACGGAAGTTGCATATATTTTTTTACATTTGAATTATTATATGTAAATAATACCGTTTAATAATTTGTATATTTTTTTATATGAAAGGATTTAAAATTCCTTAATAAGGATACATTTGTTTTTTGTATTGCTTGTTTTAAAACCGTTTTTCCTTAAAATATATTATATATTTGATATTTTTTATTCAAACAACCGTAAATGTTTAACGTTCTTTTCGTGTCGACACTCAATAACAGAATAACTGTAATAGTTGTGCTCAATTTTTCATAACATAGATTTTTCTGCCCAGATTCCCACAACATATTTCCAGTTACATATTTTGCAAATTTATTGTGTCGCTGATGTGTTTGTTGTACCGCTCTCTCTCTCTCTCTCTTATCACAAGTTCTCTCTGTTTTTATTATTCACAGCAAGAGTCAAGAATAAAATTTATAAAAAAAAATAAGAAAAATGGTAGCAAATGTCAAAAGCGGAAGTGGAAATATAAGAGAACTTTGCGTTGCGGTAGTTATGGAATTGTTTTTCGTGTTGTAGTACGGCACAACAGGCCTTTTATCAATATTATTTCTGCACATACATATAACAGAGATTTGTTTTAATTTGTTTTTAATCAAATTATTCGATCATATCAATGATTTTTTGAGACTAGCAATAGAAAATCATTGGACATAAAAAATACGTTTGAAAAAAAGAAATTTTTGCAACCAAAACTAAAATTTTTCAGACACAATAAAAAAATTAGACAAAAAAACTAAATCATTCGATTATAATTAGTAATAAATTCAGATATTAAAAAAATGCTTTGCTAGTAGTAGTTTCTAATACTTTTTCTACTTTACCATTATAAAAAGATATATCACCAAAAATTCTTCCTGTTTATGGCATACACAAAATGCAACTCTTGCTCTATTTTTTAAGAAATCAACATAATTTTGATACAAGAAATGCGAGAAATTTGAGTATAAGCTTCTGTCGTTTTGAGAAAACTAAACAAAGAGTCGGACATATGAGTAGTCTGGAATGTAATAGGCTACCAGAAACTATAAAAAACATTCAAAGAATTTAAATTTTTAAGAAAAATGTTAAAGAATACTTATTTGACAACCTGGAAATGCTTCTATTGTAACAATATTCCTTTTTTAATTTATAAATTATTAATAAGTTTAACTTATAAATTTAATAATTTGATAAGCTTTTAAACTATTTGCCAACTGGCCTCAAAAATGTCCCTATGGACGCTGAGGCAATAATTTTTTTGTAATAATTAAATTTGTTAATGAATAAATAAAAATAAAAAAATAAAAAAAAATTAAATTGCAGTTTCTTAAAAAGTTAAAGAAAAGTAAAGTTTTATTAGAGTATAATATTTTATTCAGTATAGAAGATATCACAGATTGAGCGCAGTATTTGTTGAAATATTGAATACAAATAAATGCTTTCTTTATAGACTTAGAATTTTTTGTTTTATAATTAATGTAGTTTTGGTTTCATTAAGTTTAAATTTTTTATGAAAAAATCGATTTTGCATCCAAAGTAGAAGTAATCACATATTGATTTTATTTGCTAATTCTATATTGCATATTTATTATTTGGATACTACTCCGGTTACGTTTTTCGGTTACGATTTGGCTTAATCGTATCTACGTAGGTTCGAATTACACATTCAAGATTATCTTATCATAGATATGTTCGGGTTTTAGATTCATGATCGCAAACGATTTTCAGTACACAGGATTTATTACAATATTTCTTATATCTAAACTCTAAATATTACAATACAGGCAATACAAATCACTGTAGTAACAAACATATGAAGCTAATTTGAGGAAAGGCCACCGAAGCTACTGTTAGAACAGTTCGTAGAACCTGCAACAGTCAATCAAAGATCAATTATTTAAAAATAAAAGAATGAATGGTCCAATTTGAAAGTTTAGATTTATCTATTTAAAAATAACATTTTTCCAAAGGCCCTTTAGTTAATGAATGTGATTTGCTCCTGTTTTTTACGACACTATTGGAATTTTGTAAAGAGCGCGAAAAGTATTTCAATTTTTGCTTTGTTTTTGTTCGTTTGTTTTGGTTATGGGTTTTTAGTATTACAAAGATTTTCGGGGTGATGTTGGAATGTATGAATGAATGTAAAATCGTTCAGCAAAATAACAAATAACAAAAAACAAGTGATGATGCTCTTTTACTACGAGTACAAGCATAAACAAATGTTTGCTGCTCTTTTACAATCATCCATCCATCTGTATTCCATACCAAATTAAAATTATTGAAAATTTGTGCTTGATGTTATGAGATTGATAAAAAATAATAATGTTTTAATATTAAATTCTCAAATGTATGTACACGTACTTGTGTAAATACTTAACAATTTCTTAGAATTAAGAAGGTAACATCTATTGCGTTATAATATGTTATTAATTCTTTAAGGCAGCCATATTTCAACTACTTAACTACGTAAAATAAATACAAAATCCTATTTTAATTAACCATTATAATCATTTCGACCCAAAAATTGTTAAAATACATGAGAATATTGTAGACATGGTGAAAATTCTTTATAAATACACACTTATAAACTCATTATATTTTTTTACAAATCGTTATTAACTATTTTTAAATTTCGTCTAATTTGTTGTTTTTGTTCCATCTTCTGATAAAACTATTAGTGTCAATTGTGTCCTGCCTGCTTTTGTGTATTGCTTTATTTTCATACATTTTTATCCATTTGACCTAAATCTCTTCTTGTTATTACTTTAACTAAATTTCCTATTAAATCAAGAACCAAAAACAAAAAAACGAAGTATGTATTGTTACTTGTCGACATCATCTTGTCCTGGCATGTATTGTATTCTTATCAGTCATTTATTGCCGCCAGCATTAATACATTTTGGCGTAGTGTCGTTCGTATCAAGCAATCCACCATTACTGTACCAATTGGTTTAAAAATTGCGCCTTATAATACTATACATTCGCATTAACAGGATATATACATACATACATTCACATTCATACTAACTTATGTAAATGTTTTTGAATTGTGTTGTGATGGTTGTATGTTTTTACGCATTCATTATTGTTATTTTTCTTTCCAGGCTGTACAACAATATTATTCATACAATTGCAGCGAGCGATTATAACAGGGCAGAGTATTAAAGGATTTAGTACCATTTTGAGCTTTTGAAAGCTTTTATATACCGTATAGAGTATGTTTAGCACATTATTCTTATTAGACAACATAAAAGGTTGTTTTTGCTTAAAGAATTTTCAAACGACAAGACTGTATATAAAATTATTTATATAAAATTATTTATATATTTATCGAAATAATAAAATTTCATCGTCTAAATATGTACATCAATTGGTAAATACATAAGAAAGATCGATTTTTGACAAAATCAACGTTTTTAATCTTTCAATGAAACCACAATGTCAATAGTTTATATTAGTTTTAAATAATATCGTATCATGCCTTAATATTGAGCTGTGGAAATATTATTTAATAAATATCGATTCGAAAATAAATTATTTATAATAACAATATGCATTCAAGAAAACCTAAAATCTGATTTCCAATCTAGTATATAGAATAATAATATCTGAACCACTATAAAGTATATAGCATATATTATAGAGAAGTTGATACAAAGGATTAGTTATCTGAGGGAACCAAATATAAGTCCAACCCACCTTAAAGTATACCAATCGACTCAGAAACACTTCCGGAGTAGATTTTTGCCCAAGAACGGATGAGATTGAAATTGGTTGAAATTGTTCCATTGTTTCACCTAGCCCCCATACATATGTGTATGTACGTCCCACCGAAATAGAGGTTAATCGGTAAAAAATGTTTGATTTATTTACTTATCTAAAAATAAATTGTACATAAAGCCTAAACACACATCGATTGACCATAACTCCTATTTTCCGAACATCACTTTAAAGAGCACAACTTTCTTAAAAATGTTGGTATCCAAATAATATTGAATGGATACTTGGCAAACCTTTCTCTAAAAGTCTTTGTCGGACTGTTGAAGCACTAATTATGTTGCCTATTTCTTCAGAAACGGCTTGTGAAGATAGAATGGCTGTTTTTTTAACCAGAAGAGCTATCCGTGAATCCGTGGTAGCGGTTGTTTTGCGAGGTCTACCACGGGTTTCTTTTGAAGGCTTCCCATCCCTTTAATGCTTTAAAATTTAAAGCAACCGAACAAATGCCTCTCTGTTGGTGCAGATGGTTTACACATCGGTTGACTCATGAAAATAATCTTCTTTAAACTGGGAATAAATTAATTAATCAAACTTGTTCAAACTTTTATATACGTTGTTCATTTTAAGGCAATCGAACCACTTGCAGGTTGAACACTGCCTTATTTTTATCATATGTCGAATCAAACTTGTCAACTCGTGTACTTGCCTTTTCCACTCAACACACAAAATTTTGATTAACATTTAAGTACAAAAAGCAAGAAATCATTGTGTATGAATTCGTTCATTCCTATCAACAAAGGCAAGTTTTTTTAAATTTTAATTTACAGTTGTTTTTGATGTACATCAGATACAAAAACAATACAATAAATAAAAAACGGGACATTTATTTTTAAGTAAAAACTCAAGAATTTATTACATTTTTACGATTAATTGGCAAAATTACACGCCAACACATACAAAGCAGGTGAAAACATCGTCAAGTTCGGCCGGGCCAAACACTGAGTTCTCGCGTCTAGTCAGCTGTGACTTTCAAATCGGGTGTGCTAAAATTAAGCATAATTGAGCTACTAAGCAGTACATATCGGGTGTGATTTTTACTAAAATTAATATAAAAAAAGAACAATTAAAGCTTAAATAAGCATGGCGGATTCTGTTTGCAAATTAAGAGATTGGTTTTGTTTTATTTGTGGACATTTTACGCACCATCAAAGCAGAAGAAAGATATTCCCTACAATTGAAGAACCATATTTTCTTTTCTTTGGAATACGATTTTTATGTGAAGCTTGGATACCAAAAACTGTATGTACTACTTGCGAAAGTGGTCTTTTGAGCTGGTACAAAGGCGGTACTAAGGCGCTGCCATTTTCTGCGCCTGTTATGTGGATTGAACCGGAAGATCACAAATCAGATACATGCTATTTCTGCGTAAATTACAAACGATAATGACATACGAAGCAACAAATAATGTCATTTTACCAGAAGTGCGCTGTGAAGGTGTTCCGGTGCCTCAACCGCCTACACATACATTTTCGGCTAATATGACATACGCCAATACAGAAATAGCAGCGGCGGTTGAAAACATATCAGATATAAGTTACTTGCCTCCTGATGGTTTAAACATATGTCCTAATTTGATAGACCAAGCTTATTTTGAAGATCTTGTAAGAGATTTAGGACTAACAAAAGAGAAAGCTGAAATATTATGTTCCAGATTGAAAAACAGGAATTTGATAAAAGCCGATGTAAAAGTTACATCGCCAAGAAAAAGACACGCCGATCTGGAAAGTTATTTTAAAAAATCAGAAGAACTTGTATACTGTTGCAGTATTGAAGAGGTTCTGAAATATCTAAAGCTTCCTCTGGACTCTTCCGCTTGGCGACTATTTATAGATAGTTCAAAACACAGCTTAAAAGCAGTTTTACTGCACAATGGAAATCAGCATCCATCAATACCGGTTGCGTATTCCACAAAAAAGGAGGAAACATACGCAAATATTTCAAATCTCTTAAATAAAATTGAATACTATAAATATAAATGGGAAGTATGCGCAGACTTCAAAATGATTGCAATATTGACTGGAATGCAAACAGGATACACAAAATATATGTGCTTTCTTTGTAATTGGGATTCACGTGCTACCAGCAGCCATTATCATGTTAAATATTTCGAAGAACGTAAAGAAAATATTATTGGTGACTTAAATGTAATCCATGAATCCCTTGTCCCAAAAGATAAGGTCATACTTCCACCGCTGCATATTAAGTTGGGCGTGGTGAAAAATTTTATTAAAAGCTTAAATACACAAGGAAATGCTTTCAAACGCATTCAAACAATTTTCCCCAGATTATCTGCAGCAAAATTAAAAGAAGGTAAAATACGGTTTTAAGAAATAATTTATTTCATTTAATGTAAATTACCTTTTCTAGGGATGCTCGTTGGACCCGATATAAGAAAATTATTACACGATGAAGAATTTTATGGTCATCTGTCGGATATGCAAAAGACAGCATTTGACTTTATGCAGCTAGTTATATCAGAATTCCTTGGAAACTCAAAAGCACAAAACTATGCAGAAAATATTGAAAGCATGCTAATCGGTTTTAACAATATTGGCGTTAAGATGTCACTAAAGCTGCATTTTCTGCACTCTCATCTCAATTTTTTTAAAGAAAACCTTGGAGCGGTTTCAGATAAACACGGTGAAAGGTTTCATCAGGATATAAAGGTATTGGAAGAAAGATTCAAAGGGAAATCCCAAAGTGTAATGCTTGCTGAATACGTATGGGGCTTGTACAGAAACCTTGACCCATCGGAACATTCACGTCAAGCTAAATACAGGAAAGCATATTAAGTTTAATCTTTAATCCATTGTCATACTAGTGCTATTTCCCATTTCCCTTTTACTCGAAAATTTGAAAAAAATAAGTATGTACATACTTATGTACATAAACCACTATTAAAACAAAATTATAATTTTTTTTATAGAAGTTGGCGTGTAATTTTGCCAATTAATCGTAAAGAGCTTTATTTACAACAATGGTGTCTTTGGCGACCCCCACTGAAATTTTCCGCCAAACATTTTCGTAGAATATTTTAATCCTTAAATGTCCTTTTTTAAAGGATATTTTTTGATTTTATCGAAAAAAGGGTAAAATTGACCCATAAAGAAACCAGTTAGAGGGTTAAGATCTTCCACAAAAATAATCCTCATACTATTCCACAATACAACTCTGACCATAAGAATTCTCTCAGACATTAACTTACAACATTTTATTCATATAGTATAATGCTCCCTTCGACCAAAAAATGAAAACTTTGACCCACTGTAAAAAAAAACTCAGACGTGCTGGACCATAAGTTTGTTCTACAAAAATGATCTACTCAACATACCCTTTCAGAATTATGGGATCGCTATTCTGTTCCATTCAAAAACTCTTAATTTGTTGGACAGTGTAATCAGAATATGATGTGTACAGCAAAATGAGTATGATTTTTAATCATCATTGAATTTTTCCTTATTCTTTAAAATGAACAAAAATTTTTGTGCTGAATAAAATCAAGAAAAATCGTGATTTTGAAGTTCTCTGATACCAGAATATGTAAAAATCCTGAATTTGAAAACAACAAGATACACCCTTTTTATATTAGGCCATCGATAGGCACATATGTAGGTATGTATGTCATGACAGTAAAATTTTGTATGATCGATCCATAATGGGTCCTTAATATCACCCCTATTCTGAGTTTCAATTACGTCTCCGCATTCAGTTACGCTACGATCGAAAATTGGTATTCCAAACAAGAACTAAATCGAAAGAACAAGAAGAAGAGAACAATGTTTACAAAACCAATTTGTTACTATGAAATGTGGAATAGAAACAAAGAAATGAGCAAGTTTCTTACTATTTTAATAAACAAAAATCACAACAAACAATAAAAATAGGAAAATAAAAAAATTTGTGCGATTAATAAGGAGAAATAATAAAAATAAAATAATACAAAAGACTTGTGAATTAATAATAATAAAAAGATAATCAATTTTGTTTGCAAAATATTTAAGTGCTAAGAATCCTGTCAAGCAGGAGGTGGTATTTTTAATTTTTGTATTTGAAGGAAAAATGGAATCCACAGCATTGGCTTTATTGGTGGAAGAGGAGAACAACGTGTCTCAGAACACAGAGGTAAGGCTTGAAAAGAACATACCTACCTGAACTACCTCCTTGGATCGTTTATGGTAGCCGCAAGCAGCGTTACCGTTGATGCGACTAAAGTGGCAATTTGACCCTTTTACAGATGCCTTGCCACTTTTTGTGTACCTTTTTTTTGTTTTACTTGATACATATTTGTTTTTTTATTAATTTTTTTATTATATGCATATGTAAACATACATCATATACAACATTTAAATGAAAAAATACGATTTTTATTTTTGTTTTGTTTATTTTCCATCTTTTTAAAAGTGGTGCCCCTTTTTTTTTAATAAATCCCCTTTTTGTGCGACTTTCTCAAATTTGCCAACGGTAACGCTGGCCGCAAGCAATATCCTGTTTTGTTGACATTAAACTTGCCATCTTTTCGTATTGCTCTGATGTTGTTTTTGACCTGGAAAAATAAATAAATAGGCTGCTTTTCTGTTTGTAGTGACAGTAATTCAAATCTCCTTCTTTCTACCATTACACATTTGTTTAACCATGTTCTTTGTTGCTGCATATCACCCTCTTGATTGGCTGTACAACCAAAATTTATCGGCCCTGTTCTGTAAACCGAATCCGAGTAAATTTTTCGTTTTAAAACGAATTCACATTTTTTGGTGTTCTGTAAACCGAATTCACATAATTTTTCTCGTTTTGAAACCGAGTAAACAAACCTAGTCGAAAGGAAATCGAATGTGTAATTATTTTATTAAATGACTACAAAAATAACAAAAAAACAAGTGCAATATAAAATATGAAGTCTTTTTTATTTATTCTATTAAAATTACATGCATTTTAATATATTTGAATTTTAAAAAAATATATTTTAAAAGCACCCTAAAACTTCTACATATTTTTGCTTTAAGAGTGACAAAAAAAAGTTTAAAGAACAAAACACTTTTTTATAGAGAATATAAAAGGCATTTGAATAAACAACACTCTTGTAATAATAGTAAACATTATACATGATAAACAAACACTTTATAACTAAATTGAATTTTAATTCAAAAAAACTTTTTTAAAATAAAATAATTGCGTTAATCACAAGTATTTTGCAAAAACACAATTTATTTTTAACATTTTCGAAAAAGTAGAGTCACCATTGTTTGTGAATATGTATGTAGCTGTGAAAGTTTACCGCAAGCTCTGTCCATTTTATGGTCGACATAATCGTCAGAACATCAAAATGTTATATTTACATTTTTTTTTTATTTATTCATTAATTTGTAATATTAAGCCTTCTCGGCCAAAATAAAAATATATTACATAGTAATAAAAAACTATCTGAAATTTTAATTAAATTAAACACATTTTAAGTTTATAAAAAGAGTAATCGAAAAAATTCCGTTGCTAAAATATAAGCGTAGAAAAACGTAACTACGATCGTAATTCAGAATACCTACAATCGAAAGAAACGTAGCGGAATCGAAACTCTGAATACCAAATTTGCCAAACGGAGAAAATTTCGATTCGAATCGAAAGTCAGAATAGGGGTGTATGTGTTTACACATATACCTTACCTTAATTTTGTTATTATCATGACGATGTCCGTCCAAACATGATTTTTCTTATTTCTCGAATACATACATACGTCTGGCTTTGAAGCCTTATTTTGTTGTTTAGTTTCTAAAATGTAAGAAAATCAGACAAAAATCCATTATGGAAATCAGTTGAATGTAAGAAAATTTTGTAAACAATGGTACCTTTTCAGTTTTATTTAAAAACACTCACTATAAACTTGAAACAATTTTTCTACCACATTCAGCTTATCAACAAAAAATCTTACATACATAGTAATACCTACAAATAAAACTGCTTTATGTTTGTTTGATATAATCAAAATTTTACATAGTTTTCTTTTGGTTTTATATTTTATATCTTATAATTTAGATACTTTTATGTTACACAATTAATTATATATATTTTTCAAATAAATTTGTTTACCTTGTTTATATTGGATTACATAAAATGAAGAATCAGTTGCATAATTATTGTGCAATTGATTCGAGTTGCTCGTAGTTTTCTGTTTTCATATCATTTAAGCCCAATTCCTCATTTTGATCATAAGTGCGTTCGTATTTTATGATTTTTAATTTATCATCAGGTTCATCGTTATCCAAAAGCGATTGTACATAACTGTTACCCGCTGGATCATCCAATATAAGAGTTGCAAAAGATTCCAAATTAATAATTTCTTGGAATTTCTCCACAAACCCTTGAAATCTCTGTTTAGCAGAATCATCAGATGAATCATGAAACATGACATCATTGCCAGCCAATTGATCCTTCATTGCTGTTAATATTCCTTCAACGGTGGTAAAGCGACCACCTAGTGCAGAGGGACCTACAGCGCAATCCAGTTCGGGTATTGATAAACTGCAAGTCTCCGATTTCAATACATCACGCGTCAAGTCTTCTTTAGATTCTATGCGAACCTCAAATTTCCTACCCATCTCTTCGATGCCACCACCCGATTTAACTTCATTTGTTTTGTTACCACAAACATCGCATACAGTTGCCATAATAACGACGTCTTTGAAGTGAGGAATGTTGGTCAATTTCATATTGGTCTCACAGGGAGAGCGACAATCTGGGCACAATGTTTGAAACTGTAAAACTTCACCATGTAATTCTTCCAATGTCCAGGAGCCTTCTGTTATGGGTTTTAGTAAATGCTGTTCCTTTTTGTCTTTCTTTTCTTGATTGGCAGAAGGTTCAGTTTGATCGTAAAAACCCAATTGTTCGTCCTGTTCTTTGGTACGATCAAAATATTTAGTTTTAAGATTATGATCTGTAGATGGAGCTGTTGGATTTTCAATGAAACAATTACCACTTATGTCCTCTAATACTAATCTAAATGGTGTTTTTAGTTCTTTCAAATTATTCAAACGTTCGATATATGCTTCAATTGAAGCTGCTGCCTCCGGATGTTCAATTCTGCGTTTATCTTGGTCCTGATTTAAGCCACGTACTGTTCTATCAATAATGCCTTCGACAGTAGTAATTTCTCCCTTTTGAGATTGGGATGGTATCTCTAATTCCACCTCGGGAATCTTAACTAAAGTATAATCTGATCTAACAATTCGGCGGTTTAAGTCTTTAGAATCTTTAACATTCAATGTTATACTGACACCCTTTCTCTGCACCTCGGAGGCCGATTGAATTTCATTATTTTCATAACCACAAAATTCACATTTGAACGACATTAGAACCACCTCTTTAAAGAAGGGAATTTTTGTTAACAACAAACGCGTGACTCCTGTCTTAAAACAGCTCATACACGCCGACTCAATTTCAGTTGCTTCGGCGGGTGTTTCATCTGCATCAATGTCCCGGAATATGGGTGTATTTTCCTCCTTTGCAGCATTTTCGGCAGATGAGTTGTGTTCTGCAATAACTTTTTCCGTTGTTGAAGCTGACATATTGTAATTCTTAGTTTTTGTTATGAATTTTTAAATTTCCAGAATTTTCTTTAATTTATTTACTTCAAAAATCCCTGCGTCGCATTTATTGTTCCACACAATATATTTTATGTTATGCGAGAAACTTTAAAAAGAGTGCAAAAATATAAACGTGTAATCATGAATGGTTGTAAAAATATGTAGTACATTTTATGAAACAGCTTTGGAAATAGTAGTACTATGTTTCCACCATGGTGAAATTAAATACCAGGTGACCGCATTGCTACAACAATTACAACAAGGCAAGAACAACAGGCATTTTTCTATATGAAAAACTTTCGTCACTGTCAAAAAGTTTTTTTTTTTATATAACTTTTTGGCATTTTCAAATTCACCATGAATAATCAGCTGGCGCTACGCTATCACCTAGTATTTAAATTCACCTTGGTTTCCACGACGACTTGAATCCTCTGCTTCGCTGTCTGAATCATGTTGTTTACATGACTAATAAACTTGATCCGATTTGACAGTTGTATTTAATAAACAAACAGAATAAAAAAAAAAACAGAATTTAAATTTGTGGAAAATAATTTTTCTTAATGGACAAAAAAAGTGAGTGGAAATTAGTTAGCTTATTTGAAAAAAAAACATACATTCGTACGTATTTACTTTCTTTACTTCCAGCAACAAGAAAATAATTTGCTTTGTTTACAATAATATTAAATTTTTACAGCTAGTGCAGATAAACTTGCGATAAAAATTAGAGAAGAGTGCAATTTTTCGTGCTTCGCAAGTAGATTCAATATGAATCTACTTGATTCCCTCTTAAAATTTTGTATGGTGAAGCAAGTTGTTTCGCACATTTGTCCATTAAAAAAAATTATTTTTCACAATTTGTAAATTCTGTTTTTTTTTATTCTGTTTGTTAAAGACAACTGTCAAATCGAATCCAGTTTATTAGTCATGTAAACAGCATGATTCATAAACATGATTCAGAAGGCGAAGCAGGTGATTCAAATCGTCGTGGAAACATAGTATCTGTTGTTTTAGGTAAACAGACAACACACCGCGAAAATAAATCAAAAAATACAAATCAAAGTTTTTTTATTGTACAATATGCCATTACTTTCGACTAAAGTAATGAGTTTTTCGTCATCCATCGTTTATTTTTTATAACTTTTATACAACAACTTAATTAAATTCAAAGAAATTAAAAATTTTTGTAATAAACCAAAATTTTTTTGCTGTATGGATGTCAGCTGTTTAGTCTGTGACGTCAATGACATAAACAGACAAAATAAAGAACTGTTTATTTATTTATTTATTTAGTATACGGTGTAGCATGGTGTAACTATACAAGGTGAGCTGACTGACTTTGTTTACAATTTACTTATGTCAAAAGTAATACTATTTCAAGTGTTTTTGACAGTAGTACATTATTTTACACAAACAAAATGCCTGTTGTTTCTGTATTGTGTTGTATTTGTTGCCGATTTGCACTCACTTTGTATATTTACACCATGCGGTGTAGTTTGTCGCAAATTTATGTTATATCCCGCTCTTTTTATTAATTTTTTTAAATTTATTTGTGTAGAACTCAAATTTTTCTTGTTCAGTGCAGTATTTTTTAGTACTTTAGTATGAAATTCAGAGTTGTATTGCAAGATTTTGCCAAAATCTCGTGACAAACTAGATTTTGTTTTGTATGGGAAATCTAATAGAAATAAACAAGATTTCGCTCAAAATCCCTTAAGTACTAGATTTTGCGTTGGTGTAAATGTAGTATAATAACATATATTTTTTTAGCAATGTATTTTTTAATAATTCGCTAAAATAACCGTTTTGTTAGTTTTATTTTTAAATAATTTCAAATTAAAAGTCCTTTTTTCTATTTTTGACTTAAGTCTGTTTTATTTGATATATATTACTGGCGACTTATTAATAATTTTATAAACAAACACAAACTGCGAAGCTTTTGGCTTGTCTGCAGAAAACACCCAGAGTCTTTGGCGGGAATCGAACCCGCAACCCTCTGACTGATAGTCCGGCACACTATCGCCTAGTCTATCGGGGCACCCAAATTTTGTGTAACTAAATAATTAAATAATATCGAGCCATTACCGCCAAAATAATGTATCCCACACCATAATCGATTGTTGTTTTTTATCGAAATCGATAGTTCAACATCATTTAAAATTATTAAAATTAAAAGTATTACACAAAACAATATTTACATTATAAATTTTAAAATAATGGCTTTATTCAAACTGATTTTATTTAAAAAAAAACCTTCCCCTGTAAAATTTTGAGTTTGTGGGATACATTTTTTCGGCGGTTATGGCTCGATATTTTTAAAAAAATTTAAAATATATTTGGCATTTTTAAACCAAATCCGATTAGTACATAATTGCAATTTGAAAGTTATTTATAAAACAATAGATCATTCAAAGAAAATATAAATGTAATATGTCATAATTTGTTTAATAAATATTATAAATCGAACAAGACTTCATTTCCCAAAGTTTATATATTCAGAATTAGAACATTTTAATATTGTTAAACTTGACGGAAATGTTAACTGTTAAGTATATTCTTTAATATTTTAAATTTCTGCAAATTTTTCAATTATATAAAATTTGTATAAAATATCCAATTTTCCAAAATTGTTTTACCAAATGCAAAAACCTAAAAATATAAGTAAACACTTTTAACTTTAAGCCTTAGTTAGCCGACTGTAATGGAATGTAACTGCAACAATAAGAAACAGCTGATGGATATTGTTATGTGTAAAGTAATGCAAATGGTTATGGAGATGTAAAGTAACGCAGCACCGTAATGTATGAATCTGTAAGAAACAGAATTTCCTTACATATTTACGTCATTACACTACATTCCGTTACAGTCGGCTAACTGTGGCTTTAAGGCCCAACTATAATATGCATAAGCAAGCTTAAGCAAATTGCAAAAGTTAACGAAAAGGCTGTCAAATGCATAACCAGTTCAGAGTTAACTTTTAGGTGGCTACAATGACTTTGAAACTTTTTGTCCACAGTTGCTCATTTATGTTTAAAAAAATGTTTTTATTTTAACAAAAAGCCATTAAATGACGATGTTTTATTAATATTATTATATTATTTTATAATTAAAAGAAAACTTCGTACCCGAAACGCATAATTTTTCCTTTTTTTAATTTATCGGCAAAAGTACTAAAATGTACAGCTGTGGCAGCACTACATTGTAAATAATAATAAACGTTTACATATGTTTTGTTAATTTTCGTATTGTGTTTGCAAAAATGGAGAAAAAACTTAAAAATTTAAATAATATAAAAATATTAAAGTTAGCACTTGAAGGTCTGTGCACATTAAAAGAAATAAGTGAACTACACTGTAAAAGAAGTGGACGCTCTTGTTCTGTCAGAGAAATAAACCGCGACAGAAAGACATTTTTGTTAAAATAAAAAGGATCTCTTTTATTGTAAAGGCACTTATTTTTTTCCGCATTTTCTATTAAATTTAAAATAAATATATTTCTTCCATTTTGTTCAAAACACAAACAAACAGCTGATTCCGTACAGAATGTGTGATCAGTTTCGCATTTTGCTTAAGCAAATGACAGTTGAAAAACTTAACGAAAAGTTTCGTTAAGTACATTATAGTTTGCCACATACAATTTATATGTGTTCGCACGTTTGCTTAAGCTAGCATATGCATATTATAGTTGGGCCTTTAGTCATTCACATTGTCATTGTCATTGTCAAGTAAAAATCATATTTACTCATTTTAAATATGAAAATCTTGAAAATTAAAAAAAATTTCCAAGAATTTATGTTTGTTGGGACAAAATAATTCACAAGTATGAAAAAAATATATACCAACTTTAATATAAATTCTTTATTTTAAATAATTAAAGAATTATAGCTTTAAATTTGTAAACAAAAAATGCTCCATTTAAATAACAGCTATGAATTTTATTTGAAACTGTCTGGCTACACTTGTCGTTTTGACAATTAAACACTATGGTGGCGCAAAAACTTCACATATTTTGTTTACATGCTAAAAATCATAGATTACGAAGATTTTGCGATACAAGTTTTAACAGAATTAAATAGATTTTTAATTAATTGAAAATGAATGAGGAAAATACAGCAAAAACGAACCGCATGCCATGGTAAATATATATGTAAATAAAAAATGTATATTCTTATTCTGACTATGAAATTAATTGCAGGGTTGAAAAATATCGTCCCTCAAAACTGGACGATTTAATTTCACATGAAGAAATTATATCAACAAGTAAGTTTTTTTTAAATTATTATTATGGTTGTAATATGTTTTCTGAAATACTCAATATAAACCTGCAGTTAATCGTTTTATTAACCAAAAACAATTGCCACATTTGTTGTTTTATGGCCCTCCCGGTACTGGCAAAACTAGTACCATATTGGCATGTGCCAAACAATTGTATACGCCGGCACAGTTCAAATCGATGGTTTTGGAACTAAATGCTTCGGACGATAGAGGTATTGGCATTGTTAGAGGACAGATTTTGAATTTCGCTTCTACTCGTACTATTTTTAGTGGCACATTTAAATTGATTATACTCGATGAAGCCGACGCCATGACCAATGATGCCCAAAATGCTCTCAGACGTATTATTGAAAAGTACACAGAAAATGTACGTTTCTGTGTTATTTGCAACTATTTGAGTAAAATTATTCCCGCAGTACAGTCTAGATGTACACGTTTCCGCTTTGCTCCTCTAACTCCAGAACAAATACTTCCGCGTCTTGATACAATTATTCAGTTAGAAGAGTAAGATGATTTATAAATTCTTAAGCCTTTCCTAAATTCTCATTAAATTACTATCCTTTTCTTATCAAGTTTGAATGTTACCGAGGATGGAAAAAAGGCCTTAATAACTCTCTCTAAAGGTGATATGCGTAAGGTGTTAAATGTTCTGCAAAGTACAAGTATGGCTTTTGATATTGTCAATGAGGATAATGTTTACACCTGTGTTGGTCACCCTTTACGTAGCGATATTGAAAAAATATTGGAGGCTCTTTTGTCCTGCAAAAATTTTGAACAGGCCTACAATGGTAAATTAATGAATGTGAAATTGTTGCCCAAATTGTTTTCTAAATGTTGTTTTGCTTTAGATATACAAGCTATTAAATCTGTTAAAGGCTTAGCTTTGGATGATATTCTCACGGAACTGCATTTGTTCATTATGAGGCGTAAGTGTTCTTATATACTTTTGTACATATCTTTTGTGTGCTAAATTATTAATATTGATTGTATTTTTAGTGGAACTTCCCATGAGTGTTATGAATAAACTAATTATAAAAATGGCATCTATAGAAGAACGCTTAGCTAAAGGTTGCACAGAAGGTCCTCAAACAACAGCCCTGATATCAGCCTTCTTTATACATCGCGATCAAGTAACTTTGGAGAGTTAAATAGTCTTTTCATAAGTGTAATTTTTAAGTTTATTTTCATAAATTCTCTTTAAGCGTCCGTAATATATAAAACATACTTATGAAATTAAAATATAACTTTGTTGCAATTTTTTATTTACTTAAATTCAAGTTCCAAAAGGAAATATAGGAAATGGGGTTGGTATGCTTTTACTGCTTTGAATTTGCTTCCTTTTCAAAAGAATAAACCAGGTGATGAGCTTCGTCAAAATTCGGTTTCATTTCTCTACGAACATTTTCAACCCATGTATATATTTTTGGATACCTTGTTTTGATTTCATAACCTGTGCATCCTAAAGAAACAGATCATAAATAATTTACTGAAGTAATATGTATAAATTTATTTACTTATTTGTTCAATTTCACAAGCACCAAACACATCGGCTGCTGTAATGGAATTTCCCACCATTAGTATACGGTATTTTGTAACCTTTTCTGTAGATGCTGGGGCACCAAGTAACTTTTCTTGGGCCCATAAAAAGCGGAAATATAAAGAGCATGAAGTTCTGATGGTCGTATGTTGCCATTCCAAAAACTCATCTACTTGAGCGCGTTGCTTTAAATCTATTGGATAGAAATGTATAGATATTTTATTACTTTCTATCAAATATCTTACTATGGCAACACTTTCAGCTAAGTGGAAGTCTTTGTTGTCCACATAGTCAATTATAGCTGGGACTTTCTGAAATCGATTTACTTTTTTGTAATTATCATCATGATGTTGGGCTGTAATTGTAAAAATATTTGAAAACATATTTTCATAAATACATTTAAATAGTTACCTTTTAAAAGATCTATTTGATTGGATTCGAAGTTAGTACCGCTTTCTTTAAGTAGTATGTACAAAGCTCTTGAGGGTTGTGATAAAAAGTCAAAATAATATTTTAAACGGGTTTCCTCCATGGTCATTTAAAATTTCTAAAGCAAATAACCAAATGTGCATGTATTATAAATCAATTGATTACTATTTTGTTGTACAGTTCTGGTGTTTTTTTTTTCATTTGTTTTCTTTGATTATAAACAATTCTCTTTGATAAGCTTTGGATAAGCTTTAAATATTTTTATTTTATGCTCTATTTTTTTAATTTCTCTTAATATTTTATATTATTTATATGACATTGTTTTTCTTTATCGTTTGTTATTTTTTTATTTAAACTTTGCACAATGATTTGTTTATTTTATTAAAATTCTGAATTGAAATTTAATTTTAAGTTGACATGCACTCATTATTTATTGAAGTTACATTTACATAAATATATATTTTTTTAATTTTCCACCTTTTACTCGACCTAATACCTATAGTAAGTATTTAGAAAATAAGATTTAATTTGAAATTTTACTTTATTACAAATGCTAATACAGTTCAACCTTGGTATTACGAATCTTAAGGGGATTAGAATTAAAACGTTATAGCGAATAATTCTTTACAATGAGGTTCGTTATAACGAGGTAATAAAAAATAAATAAAAACAATAAATTTTTCTTCGAATATTTCAGCCGTTAGTCTAATGCATGCAGCTGTCGACTACGAATGTAGGTTTGCTGGAGACGTTGTCATTGCAAACACAATAATTATGTGTGTATCTGTTTCATATAATTTGGATGGAAATCGTTATGCAAAGGTTGTAAGTTGACAAAATTCGTTAAATAGAGGTAAATAATTCTTTCTATTTCGTTAGTCTGGAGTTAATAAAAATTCGTTATAACGAGGCTATTGACAAATGTATCCGTAATAGAGAGGTTTATTTTGTATTAAATCTTATGGAGCGTTATAGGGGATTTCAAAAAATTCGTTAAATCGAGGAATTCGTTATATCGAGGTTTGACTGTAATTTACTTTATTACAAATATTAACTATACTATAGAATGAAGAGACAAATTTTTCAAGCTGTGAAAAATAGATTAAATTTCAGTTAAAACAAGTAAGAGTGCTATATTCGGCTACGCCGAATCTTATATACCCTTCACCTTTGTTGTGGATTCATAATTATATTATATACATACATATATATATATATATTATATTGTTACGTTTTTACCTTTTAAATATTGTTACGTTTTTACCTTTTAAAAACGGTGTTTTATTTCCTTTAAATAAACCGGATTCTTTTTAATTGCAAAATAAAAGCGTCAAGTAGTTTGAAGAGAATATGTATAACGAGTCTTTATTTATTTAAATGTACACAAACAATTAAAAAAAGGGTATAATGAACACACTGTCTTTTTACACACTTATATTACGGTTTAAGAACACACTTAAAGTTTTCGAACACTTTGTTTGATCAACGCCATCTGTTGATGAACAATATTAATACACTAAGCTTTTTGATAAAATTTTCAGAGGTTGTGTCGGATTTTTGCTCATATCTCCGTTATTTATCGACGGATTTTGCTGATTTTAAATAGCAAACTTCTCGAAAGCATGTCTGACAGAATTATTGAAGATTTGGATCCCAAAGATATCTGTAGCTTAATTGCCGTATAACCGATACTAATATGATTTCTGGATTAAAGTTTCTGATCCATATAAAAGTTGGTTCGATATCGATATTTATTAGACATTTTTGTGGGTTGATTTGTTTTTTGGAAATGGTTCTTATATGGCAGCTATGGCCGATCTTCTTAAATTTTGGAACAGTTATTTTCATTCATATGAGGATATTTCACGTCGAATTTCAACATAATAACGGTATATTTAAGATATATATTAGTATTGACGTGGATTTTGGTTATGTGGGGGATATAGTCAAATATGGACCGATATTCTCAAAATCCAGCAGTTTGATTTAGGCATGCATGTAAATTATCCGTGTAAAATTTTGGATTGTTACTCTTATTTATAAGAGATTTATGAGTATTAAAGTGATTTTCGGAAGAGGGCATACGGTTAAAATAGACCGAAATTCACAAAATTTTGTGGGATGATTTTTGTATATATGTAAATGATCGGTACCGATATTTTTACAATATAAATAGGGATAAATGTCTTTTTCAGATGTGGTCCTTGAATGGGAGCTATGACCAATTCTGGGCCGACCACCATAAAATTAGTACAACAATTTATTTGCTTATAAAGATTATTTATGTCAAATTTTAGCGTTTACCGTAATTTATATCTGTTTTATACGTATTTAAGTGAATTTTGTAATTGGACTTTATATGGGGTCTATGATCAAACATGGACCGAACTAAAAAAAAAGTTATTTTTGCATAAAACTTATTTTTGCTGAATTTTGTCTTGATATTCCAATTTTATAGGCATTTATGTATAATTAAGCAATATTTCGGGAAGGTTTTTTTTTGTATGGGGGCTATGAGAAATCATGGACCGATTCTTACTATTTTCCGCACACTTTTTTCTTTCATCATACAAACAACGTATACAAAATTTCATGGTATTATCTGCAATATATTGCAATAAAATGGACAAAAAATATAAAATTTGTATGGAGGTTGTCTCACATATTGCTCCATAACTCTGGTTGGCCTAAACCGATTTTGCTGATTTTAAATAGCAAACTTCTCGAAAGCATGTCTGACAGAATTATTGAAGATTTGGATCCCGAAGACATCTGGGGACTTCAAAAAACTGATTTAAACAGACAGACAGACGGACATGGCTTAATAGACTCCGCTATCTATAAGGATCCAGAATATATATACTTTATAGGGTCGGAAAATTATATTGTGGAAATTACAAACGGAATGACAAACTTATATATACCCTTCTCATGACGGTGAATGGTATAAAAACAGAAGCAGTCTCGGCTGTGAGACCTTGTTGATTAATTTCAATTAATTCACTGGCAGATATCCTTAATCAACGAGAAACAATAGTAGTTTGCAATAGTATGTTTTACAATGGTATTTTTTTTTAATATCTAAAAGTTTAAGCAAATTCTAATTTTGTGAACTTTTTGATCGATATTTTGTAGAATTTATTTCGATTTAATGTAATGTTCTCTCACCTTTTATCGATGGATCAGATAAATGTGAGTCTACTCGGTTTTCCTTCAGTATTAGTCATTGTTCTCTGGTGTTCACGTATTTAGGCGACATTTTTGGAAATATTTACATATTCACATACATCAGAAATACATATTTAATTGATTTGCCCTTGTAGTAAAGGTGTAAAATATTTTTTCTCTTCCCTTCGGCATTTGTAACACAACTATTTTCACAGCCGTGCATATTAAATTAAAAATTTCACTATTTTAGAAGAAATGTAACTTTCTAGATCTTCCGAAAACTCTGGAAACATAAGAACTTATATATATAGGATATTTACCTCGAAAGTGAATTTAGTTGTATTATTCAATGCATGCAATGATTAAAAAATTTTGAGTTAGACCTATACATATGTATGTCTTATTAAAGCCCACCGCTAGTCATAATCGAAAAAGTTAAACGATCAATTCAAATTTCAACAAATGTTAATGATGTTAAAAGGTAGTTTATGAATACCGATCACATCATAACAGATAAAATTACATATTAACGGAAAAGTTCAATTGTTTATAAAAATATTTTTAACAACTTCAAATAAAAGTCTTTGTTAAATATACAAATACAGATCTACTCTCTCTTTAACATATTTAAAGCAAATTTGACCTCTGATTTGCAGAAAGAAACATATGTTTCTCTGATTATTTTTGCATTTGTTATTGTATTTTTGAAGAGAATAAATTTACAGAATAAAAATTCATAAACAATACATATAAAATACAGTGAAGTTCGCCTAAAATACATTTGCGTATTTAAAAACCAAGTTCATTTAGGTCTGCAAAAGGACCAAAGCTTAGACCTAAGTGGGCTGTACTAGATATGGCTGCCTGCTGACCTAGGTATGCAAACTACAAAGTTTACAACAATTACAAATTATTAAGATGTTTTTATTTAATGACTGTTTTTTTAATAAACCTAAAAACTCCATAAAATGATTTCTATACATATTCTTTTTCATACGTTTTATAATATCAGAAAATATATATAGTCCACAAAAATTAAATCTTTTGCATACGTTTCTAAATGGTTGCTTGCCTAGTTGATTATATTGGTAATCCACTGTAGATAAAACAACAAATCAAAACGAAGAGAATAATAAAAAAAACTTGAGTAATATATTAAAGTTTAATATATTACTCAAGTTTTTTAATAATTAAACCCAATAGACTCTACTACAGAGAAATATATTATTTAGTAGCACTCTTGATTTAGAAAAGGTAAGATCGTTTGTAAAGCAAGTTGTATACAGACTAATTAATAATTAACCAATTAGTTAATAGTAAATAAAGAATTAAATATTTTTTTTTTATTTTTAGCGAATTTTACACGACAGTCCAAAATGCCTTTGGCCTACTATTATGATTTAATGTCACAGCCCTCAAGAGCCCTGTATATAATTTTTAAAATGAGTGGAGTACAATTTGAGGATTGTCCAGTGGCGTTAAGAAATGGCAAGTTATTTATACGTATTAATCTTATCATTTCTATGGTAATATTTTTCTTTTTAGTTATATGTAATCGTCTATACATCAACAAATAATAATATTTTTTTTTTATTAAAATAGGTGAACATTTAACTGAGGAATTCAAAACAAATATTAATCGCTTTCAAAAAGTTCCATGTATTATTGATGATGGTTTTAAATTAGCCGAAAGTGTTGCCATTTTGAGGTAAGTGAATAAAAACCAGTTGAAGTGCTATATTCGCCTGAAGCGAATTTTATGTATATATACTCCATCGTAGTAAACTTTTATGGGAGTGAAATACATATATATTTTGCGAAGAACATACGTTTCTGAAAATATCTTTGAACTTAGCATCTGATATGTCTGCAAAAATATTTAAAAATTTTACTTGTATTTTTTTTTCGAAATTTAGTCCATAGGATATCTGGGGTATTGGAAAACATTTTTCAACAAATGAACATATACAAATGTAGAATATACATATATACTTTATACACTGAATATTGTAGACAAAGAAGTAGGTCAAGCAGCTATAGAACTGATGATGAAGTTTTTCGATATTGGTGTATTACATATGATTTTCATGTATTTATGCATATTACATATATACATATGTGGGCCAATTAAAAAAAAAACGTACACAACGAGTTTTGTTTTGCTTATTTTTAAAGTTTTTTCAATTCGCCTGTAAGAGTGGTCAATTTATGTAAAAATTGATGAAGAATCCGGTGGTACTTTTAGGCTCTCAAAAAAATCAATATTTTTGGATATTTTTTTAAGTTTTCTATGATTTCTATCTTGAGCGTCACACACCAAATATGTACATATAAAAAATCGCTAAAAATGCAAAAATATTTTAAATTCAATCATACTACGATGTTATTTTGTCCTTGATGTCCTTTTCGATTATAAACACAAAATGACGATTCACCTTGATTTTTAATTTTTTTTAAGTGACTAGTTATTTTAAAATTTTAAGATGAAAATATGTAAATTTTTGTTAAAAAAAGACTTGAGCTTAGAGGATACTTGCAAAGTAATAGGCTTGTAAGAATGTATTTAAAAAACTGCAATTATAAGCGTTTTAAGGAGGAAAAAAACTAAATGTCACGATCAAGATATTTTGTGACGATCAAGAGATTATGTTGCATGTAAACAAGAAATAATGCCAAATCTAAAGTTTAACATAAAAAGGTTTATTCTCGTCAGAATATTTTGATTTTTAAGATTACGTACAAAATGATATTTAGTGTCCACATGCTTTGTTCGCTTGCTAAATTTTTGTGAACCAACTAACTTTATTTATTTATTTATTTATTTGATACCCTGTACAACAAAACTAAAAGTTTTATAATTACAGTACAGGGGCCAAATTACCGCATTCGATATCGAATAAAATTTATCGTAATTTTCTTATTTGAGATTATGGCATTCGATATCGAGCAAGAAATTTAGTACATTTTATCATAATTTCGCTATCGAAATCATTTTTCGATACGATAGCTCATTCGATCACGAATGCGGTAATTTGGCCCCAGGATGAGTTTTACGCTAACAAATTTATAGAATAAATGACAAAAAGACAAGATCACATAAAATAACTTAAAAAATAATAATAATAATAAATAATAAAAATAAAATAAAATTAAATTAAAATTAAAAAAATTAAAAAAAATTTAAAAATATTAAAAATAATAATAATAACGTAGGTATAAGACTATGCACTAAAGTAGTTATATAAAGATTTCCTAAATTCCATTGCGTTGCTCAAAAACTGTATCCTTGGAGATAGCGAGTTCCAAAGACGAATAGAAAACAGCTTTGGTTATCTTCGAAAATTATAGTAGGTTCGTGGAGTTTTATACCAAAATCATCAATGAGTTTTCTTAACCATACAGTTTCTTGTGCTGCTTCAGCTAGCGCTATGTATTCGGCTTCTGTTGACGATAGTGATACACTTTGTTGTTTATGACACGACCAACTTACACATCCACCATTATATTTAAAAACATAGCCACTGAATGATTTTCTGTATATGCGGTTTTGTGCCCAATCAGCATCTACGTAGCCAATAAGTTTTTCAAGTCTATTCCCTCCAAGTCTTAATTTTAAATTCATGGTTCCTTTAAGATACTTTATTAATCTTTTAAGTTCCATCCAATCTTCTTCAGCTGGTTGAGAAACATGTTGACTTAATATAGAAACTGCTGCCGAAATATCTGGACGGCTATTTACGGACAGGTATATCAGACATCCAATAAGCTCTTGATACTTCGTGTTATTATCCATTATTTTAAAATTTGTTCGATCTAAGGCAATATAACCGACATCCATTGGTATTTTCGAGACTTTGCTTGCCTGCAAACTAGCTCTTGAAACGATTGAATCAATGTATTGACTTTGACAAATATTATAAAAACCATCGTTCTCCCGCTCAATTTTGACACCAAGATAAAAATGTACGTCTCCAAGTATTGTATATTCAAAATTGCCTTGTAAAATATCTTCAACTATTTTAAAATATTCGTTGGTTTTTGTTGTTACCAAAATGTCATCTACATAGACAAGTATAAAAATAAAGTCATCATCCATTTGTTTTTTAAGTAAACAAGGATCTGCATTTCCTTGGACAAACCCTTCCTGTTTAAGTATATCAAATAGTTTTGTATTCCAGCATCGCGCTGCTTGTTTGAGTCCATACAAACCTTTTTGCAGTTTACATACCATTATTTCTTTGCTATTTTTGTATACTTCATATCCAACTGGTTGTCGCATATATATATCTTCATCAAGATCGCCGTTTAGAAATGCTGTTTTTATATCGTAGTGCTTGACTTTGTAATTCCTGTAACCAGCAATTGTTAAACACATTCTCTTACGACTGGTGCAAAAACTTCGTCATAATCAACTCCGTATTTTTGGCTAAAGCCTTGTGCAACCAGCCGAGCTTTGTATTTAAAAATTTCGCCATTCGAACATCGTTTAATTTTATAAATCCACTTGCATAGCTATATAGCTTTTTGTCCCCCTGGTAATGGTACCACCTTCCAAGTTTTTTTGGTTTCTAACGATTTCATTTCATCATTCATAGCTTTAATCCATTCTTCCTTCTCATCACATTCTATAGCTTGTTTATAAGTACTGGGTTCAAAATGTTTTACTAAATTTACATAGCGAATAATCTTCATTATTATAATTTGGATTTTCGTTGCATTGAATGACTGTGTTTAAATCTTTGCTGCTCAAATTCACTTCAACTTCTTCTGGTTTAGAATGTACCATTTCGATTTTTCTTGAAGTAGACTTAAGTATTTTGTAATCTCGACTTAGTACTATTCTTAAATTCGTCAAATTTATAAAACGTAGTGCTTTTGATTCTTCTGAGTATCCCACAAATAACAATACTTCAGTTTTCTTATCTAACTTTTTGCGTTGGCATAAGTACATGAGCTTCAGAACCAAAAACTTCAAATAGATTTGCGTCAACCTTCTTATTTTCCCATATTTCGAATGGAATGCTTTTGTTAGATCTTGTACTGATTCGATTTTGAATAAAATTCGCTGTTATAACTGCTTCTCCCCAAAATATATTTGGTAGATTAGCATCTGCAAGCATACATCTTACCATCTCGACCAAATAACGATTTCTCCTCTCTGCAATTCCATTTTGTTGCAGAGTGTATGGCGCTGTCAAATGTTGTTGTGTACCCATACTTTTGAGGAATTCCTTAACATTATCTCCACGGTATTCACCGCCACGATCAGAACGCAATATTTTAGAAATCTTATTAAATTTGGTCTTAACATAATGAAAATATTCCTTGAGTTTCATAACTACATCACCCTTATTTTTTTAGCAAGTATATTACGCAATATCGACTGAAATCATCAATGAAAGTAACGAAATGTCGATATCCACTTGGAGTAGATACATTCATCACGGCTACATCTGTATGCACCAAATCAAGTACGGTTTTCGACTGTTCACTTGATTCATTTGAAAATGATGTCATCTTACCACTGAGACATATTTCACACTCCCCATTACTATCACAATCACTTGGTTTAATATTTGCATCCTTTAACACATTTTTTACAGCATTCATATTTCTATGATCCATTTTTCGATGCCAATCGTGTATGCATCCATTGTGTTTCTAATTGTTTACCATGTTTACTTCATTACACTTCACCCTTAATTTGTAAAGATCTTCCACTAAATCGCCAATCGCAACAGTAACATTATTTTTTATAATTTTATTTTCAAAATATACATCATATCCCTTTTCAGCCAACATTTTTACAGATAAAAGGTTACATTCAATGAATTGAATTATCCTCTTTAATGACTTTAATATATCCCGAACCTTTACCTTAAGAATTAATTTTGTAACCATTTGCTACGTTCACTGACTCAATATGGGTTTTATCCAGATTAGTAAAGAAATTTTTCTGATTAGATATATGGCACGTAGCCCCAGAGTTTAAAAACCAGTCACCTTTACCACATTTACCAACCCAAAAACAATGCTCTTGATTGCTTTCCTTTACCGCAGGACTTCCTGTCATATTGATTTTATTCTTCTTTGCCAAGAATTCTTTATAAAATCTGCAGTTCTTCTTAAAATGGCCAGTTTTATCACAGTAGTAACATTTTTTAGAACTGTTATGTTGGTCTTTTTGCTGTTTTCCTTTGTGAACTTTCATTGCTGTTGTATCTGACCTTTTATAAACCTTACGTGTTGCTTCTTCAATAAACTTTCCCTTCACAAAGTTAAGATTTAGATCTTCATCACTTCGAGCTTCTAAAGCGACAATAAGTGGATCATATGTATCAGGAAGACTTCTTAATAGCATTGCTACTGCCCATGAATCACTTAACGGATCACCCATGACAGCTAGTTGATCAACGTATGACATCATCTCATTGATATGATCTTCCATTTTTTTTATTATCTGCTAGTTGCACAATACTAATACATAGACTTCATTATATGTACCCTTGTATTTAAAGATGGTTTCTCATAATGATCTTGCAAATTTTTCCAATAATCAGACGCATTTGCTGAATTTTTGAAATAAATTAACTGTGCATCCTCCACCATGAGTCCAACACATGCTTTTGCCTGCCCATCTCTCTTTATCCAGTTAGCATCCGGCTCTGTGGGTTTTGGTTTTGAAACATTATCCCACAGATCTTCTTTAATAAAAATCAATTCCATTTTAATTTTCCATACTGAATAATTTGCTCCATTGAGCTTGTTGACGGTAGATTTAATTTCTTCTCTTGAATACATTTCTAAATTAATGGTCCATAACCTGTAGAGAAATGTGATTCTATGTTCATATAGATTCAAAGGTTTTATTTTTAGAATAGAAAATAATTTTTCATTTTGTTATACATAAGTTTAAAAACCTACTTATATAAATTTCAATACAATTTAACAAAGTATAATACTAACAAGTTTGTAATAATTATAATAAATATTCCAATATAAACATGTACATATTCTTTGATGTCTTTAACAAAAATTAAAAAAAGGAAGTAATTCTTGAAGAAACTTATACACATATGTAAATATTTGGCACAAAACAATAACTTAACTTAATTTAATTTATAAATTTTCATTCGAATTCTTATTCTGAATCTGTATAAATTTCATGAAATGACAAGCGGCTTTGTTTTTTTTATTCTCATTCATTTTTACCACTTTCGAATTAAGTTTGTGGCAAAAACAGAATCAGTCAGTAACATTAAAAATTAAACTCAAATATACCACGATTCTACCTTTCTTTCTTCTTTCTTTTATATTCGTCATTACGCGCTTTATCAAGCTTTATTTTCTCTCGATATCTCCGTGCTCTTTCAGCCGCCGGTAATTTTGTTGTTTTACTCTTGAAAATTAAAAAATAAAATCAAAATTAAGCATTTTAAGCTATGAAGCAATATATTTCAAAAGTAATACTCGTGAAATGTTTGCCTATTTTGGTTTTTTTTCGTAGGCAATTTATTTCTCAAATTCACAAATTATAAAAAAAATAGTTGAAACCATGTAAACAATGATTGTCAACTTAAATTTTTTACATTTCATATATTCAGTTTTAAAAAAATTAGCGTGACGCTCATGAAATTTTATCGCGCCCTTACCATGGTGTTCACAAAAACTACGCAAAAGCACACTTTTTTAATAGATTTTTTTTCGCTTTTTTACTTTTGAAATAATTAAAGTTTGTACGTTCCTTACGTTATTTACTTTATTTAAACTTGAAATTGAAAACTAGTAATATTACTTGATTTATAAAAAAGTGACGCTCAATGCAAATTGTGGGGCCAACCTTTCTTTGCAACGCCAAATTCGCACTAATTAAGTTTTGAGGACTATAACAAATCAAAACCCAAGAAAGAAACGCAATAATTCGAAAACTGTTATTAAATGTTGCATATTTATTTTTTCTTGATTTTATTTTATTTTGTTTACTAAAAATTCTAACGGGGGACACATGCTTTTGTATGGAAGCAGTCAGAGGGAGAAACAAAACACCATTCTGAATAAACAAAAAAAAAAACAAACATAAAAATTTGAGAATTACGTTATGTGTAATAAATTCCTCGCTGATCACTCTCACATTTTTGTTTTTTTTTTGTTTTTGTTTTTTTACCTAAAATAGTGGTGTAAAGTGTGGGGACACAAAAATTGCGTTTTTTTAAATTGCCCATGTATATTTTAATATATCTTAATACTTCTCGGATAGATTACGATAAAAATATTTATTATAATTATTTAATTGCTTTTAATTGAATTTCAGATACCTAAGCTCCAAAGGAAAAATACCTGAATATCTATACCCCAAATATTTTGTGGAACAAGCTCGAGTTGACGAATTTTTAGAGTGGCAACATATTACTTTACGTGTTACTTGTGCTTTATATTTTCGAACCGTTTGGCTAGAGCCCCTACTATCTGGAAAGAAGCCATCACAAGAAAAAATTGAAAACCTTAAAAGACATATGGAAATGAATTTAGGTGTAATCGAAAATATCTGGTTGGAAAATTCAGACTTTTTATGTGGCAAACAAATGACAGTTGCCGATATTTTTGCAGCTTCTGAAATTGAACAAACTCGTAAGTTATTTATTGTTTAAAATAATTGTAAACAAAATTTACAGCTAAATTTTTTCATACTACAGGAATGGCTGATTATGATGTTCGTATTAAACATCCTAAAATAAGAGCTTGGTTGAAGAGAGTTCGTGCTGCATGCAATCCTCATTACGACCATGCTCATCAATTTGTTTATAAAATATCTGGAACTGCACCACATTCGAAATTGTAATATGTAACCTTGTTATGCATTAACTATAGTTTGTCTAATTATTGGGCTTTTGTAATAGTTATTAAATATATAATTCAGTATGTTTATAAAAGTAATTTTAAAGTAAATGTGTAATAAAATACAATGGTTTCCCGGTTTAACGAATTATATATTGTTAGGCCCATTCGTTATATCGAAAAATTCGTTAAATCCGGCAGTTTTTAAATATGTTTTATTAAATAAAAAATCATGTTTATTTATTCTAATTCATAACAAAAACAAAAAAATAATAATTAGTTAATATCACATTCAATTGAATAATTAGTTCAAACAAAACTAAAAAATGACTGGAACGTATAAATTTTGATTTTGGTAAGCGGCTCAGTTAACCGACTGTAATGGAATGTAACTGCAACAGTAAGAAACAGCTGATGGATATTGTTATGTGTAAAGTAATGCAAATGGTTATGGAGATGTAAAGTAACGCAACACCGAAATGTATGAATCTGTAAGAAATAGAATTTCCTTACATTTTTACGTCATTACATAACATTCCGTTACAGTCGGCTAATAACTGAGGCTTTATAAGTTATAACATTGTACAAATCTAACAGTGTTGCCAGAAAATGAATTTCAAAATATGCAAACATTTTAAAAACTAAGAGCTAAAATATTCTACAGAAGAAAAAATAAGTGCTAAATTTTTTCAATGTAACAATACAATTTTTATTTCAAATGTTACAAATATAAATTATCGACCCTGTTCTTTTTTTTTAATATTTTATTCTATCATCATCAATTAAAATTTTTTGTTTAATAATTACATTATTTGAGATTTTACTTAAAGGTATTACAACAAATATAAACTTATGTTTTTTAAAAATAAATATACTAATTAAAAACATATATATTTACAGTGCTAGGAAAAAAGATAGGAAAAACCTAGTTAAAATTTGAAGAAATTTTTTCATTAACGCTTCTATCAACTTCATTGCTGAATTTATTTAATTACAAATAAATGAGAGTCTGTGTATGTATAGATGTTTAAAATTAATTTTCTATTAATAAAAGATTTTATGTTTTTTGCATTTTTCTCCTAAATTTGCCGTCCGATTGGGCTGGAAACACCTATTCACCGTGAACCCACACGCTGAATCCGAATATGAACTCAGAATTTTGATAGGATAAATTTTTTTCCGAAATCCCATACAAAATTTAAGTCCTAGGTAATTTCTGTATAATATAACACCGTAAAGTATGCTGTACAAATCAATCGCATTTAATTACAAATAAATGAGAGTCTGTGTATGTATAGATTTTTCAAATTAATTTTCTATTAATAAAAGATTTTATGTTTTTTGCATTTTTCTCATAAATTTGCCGTCCGATTGGGCTGGAAACACCTATTCACCGTGAACCCACACGCTGAATCCGAATATGAACTCAGAATTTTGATAGGACAAAATTTTTTCCGAAATCCCATACAAAAATTTGAGTCCTAAGTAATTTCTATGTAATATACCACCGTAAAGTATGCTGTACAAATCACTCTTATTTAATTACAAATAAATGCGAGTCTGTGTGTGTATGTATGTATAGATGTTTAAAATGAATTTTCTATTAATAAAAGATTTACGTTTTTTCCATGAATAGGTGTTTCCAGCCCAATCGGGCGGCAAATTTAGGAGAAAAAAGAAAAAAACATAAAATCTTTTATTAATAGAAAATTCATTTTAAACATCTATACATACATACTCAGGTCGAAATTGCATTTTAAAAATGTTTAAACGCTTATAACTTCTGAACGGCTTAACCGATTTTAAAGATATCGATATCCATGAAAAGCGCACGAATTCAGCTTCCTCCTCAGCCTGAAAAATTTGTTAAGCGTCTACGACAAGCCGATGTTTAAGGGTAAAATTTTATAAATTTGCTTATAATTATAAAACTATAAAATATACTCAATTGAAACTAAATTCTTCGGATAGCTGACTTTCTTACGCTTCTAATGAGTACCAACATCATGGGTATGTGTTAAGCCAACTGAGAGTTATGACCACTTAAAGTCAGTATACTTTCATGTCAACAGGCCGAGTTTTTTTTTGATTTTCTCCTCCAAAATGACTTAGAAAATTATGGCGAAAACAGTTTTTGGTACCATGCGCTCAGAATTGAGCAGTAGGTCGAAATTGCATTTTAAAAATGTTTAAACGCTTATAACTTCTGAACGGCTTAACCGATTTTAAAGATATTGATATCCATGAAAAGCGCACGAATTCAGCTTCCTCCTCAGCCTGAAAAATTTGTTAAGCGTCTACGACAAGCCGATGTTTAAGAGTAAAATTTTATAAATTTGCTTATAATTATAAAACTATAAAATGTACTCAGTTGAAACTAAATTCTTCGGATAGCTGACTTTCTTACGCTTCTAATGAGTACCAACATCATGGGTATGCGTTAAGCCAACTGAGAGTTATGACCACTTAAAGTCAGTATAGTTTCATGTCAACAGGCCGAGTTTTTTTTTGGATTTTCTCCTCCAAAATGACTCGGAAAATTATGGCGGAAACAGTTTTTGCTACCAGGCGCTCAGAATTGAGCAGTAGGTCGAAATTGCATTTTAAAAATGTTTAAACGCTTATAACTTCTGAACGGCTTAACCGATTTTAAAGATATCGATATCCATGAAAAGCGCACGAATTCAGCTTCCTCCTCAGCCTGAAAAATTTGTTAAGCGTCTACGATAAGCGGATGTTTAAGGGTAAAATTTTATAAATTTGCTTATAATTATAAAACTATAAAATATACTCAATTAAAACTAAATTCTTCGGATAGCTGACTTTCTTACGCTTCTAATGAGTACCAACATCATGGGTATGCGTTAAGCCAACTAAGAGTTATGGCCACTTAAAGTCAGTATAGTTTCATGTCAACAGGCCGAGTTTTTTTTTTGGATTTTCTCCTCCAAAATGACTTAAAAAATTATGGCGGAAACAGTTTTTGGTACCAGGCTTCTAATGAGTACCAACATCATGGGTATGCGTTAAGCCAACTGAGAGTTATGACCACTTAAAGTCAGTATAGTTTCATATCAACAGACCGAGTTTTTTTTTTATTTTCTCCTCCAAAATGACTTAGAAAATTATGGCGGAAACAGTTCTTGGTACCAGGCGCACAGAATTGAGCAGTAGGTCGAAATTGCATTTTAAAAATGTTTAAACGCTTATAACTTCTGAACGGCTTAACCGATTTTAAAGATATCAATATCCATGAAAAGCGCACGAATTCAGCTTCCTCCTCAGCCTGAAAAATTTGTTAAGCGTCTACGATAAGCGGATGTTTAAGGGTAAAATTTTATAAATTTGCTTATAATTATAAAACTATAAAATATACTCAATTAAAACTAAATTCTTCGGATAGCTGACTTTCTTACGCTTCTAATGAGTACCAACATCATGGGTATGCGTTAAGCCAACTAAGAGTTATGACCACTTAAAGTCAGTATAGTTTCATGTCAACAGGCCGAGTTTTTTTTTTGGATTTTCTCCTCCAAAATGACTTAGAAAATTATGGCGGAAACAGTTTTTGCTACCAGGCGCTCAGAATTGAGCAGTAGGTCGAAATTGCATTTTAAAAATGTTTAAACGCTTATAACTTCTGAACGGCTTAACCGATTTTAAAGATATGAATATCCATGAAAAGCGCACGAATTCAGCTTCCTCCTCAGCCTGAAAAATTTGTTAAGCGTCTACGATAAGCGGATGTTTAAGGGTAAAATTTTATAAATTTGCTTATAATTATAAAACTATAAAATATACTCAATTAAAACTAAATTCTTCGGATAGCTGACTTCTTACGCTTCTAATGAGTACCAACATCATGGGTATGCGTTAAGCCAACTAAGAGTTATGACCACTTAAAGTCAGTATAGTTTCATGTCAACAGGCCGAGTTTTTTTTTTGGATTTTCTCCTCCAAAATGACTTAGAAAATTATGGCGGAAACAGTTTTTGCTACCAGGCGCTCAGAATTGAGCAGTAGGTCGAAATTGCATTTTAAAAATGTTTAAACGCTTATAACTTCTGAACGGCTTAACCGATTTTAAAGATATCAATATCCATGAAAAGCGCACGAATTCAGCTTCCTCCTCAGCCTGAAAAATTTGTTAAGTGTCTACGATAAGCGGATGTTTAAGGGTAAAATTTTATAAATTTGCTTATAATTATAAAACTATAAAATAGCTGACTTTCTTACGCTTCTAATGACTACCAACATCATGGGTATGCGTTAAGCCAACTTATGGCCACTTAAAGTCAGTATAGTTTCATGTCAACAGGCCGAGTTTTTTTTTTGGATTTTCTCCTCCAAAATGACTCGGAAAATTATGGCGGAAACAGTTTTTGGTACCAGGCGCACAGAATTGAGCAGTAGGTCGAAATTGCATTTTAAAAATGTTTAAACGCTTATAACTTCTGAACGGCTTAACCGATTTTAAAGATGTCGATATCCATGAAAAGCGCACGAATTCAGCTTCCTCCTCAGCCTGAAAAATTTGTTAAGCGTCTACGATAAGCGGATGTTTAAGGGTAAAATTTTATAAATTTGCTTATAATTATAAAACTATAAAATATACTCAATTAAAACTAAATTCTTCGGATAGCTGACTTTCTTACGCTTCTAATGAGTACCAACATCATGGGTATGCTTTAAGCCAACTAAGAGTTATGACCACTTAAAGTCAGTATAGTTTCATGTCAACAGGCCGAGTTTTTTTTTTGGATTTTCTCCTCCAAAATGACTTAGAAAATTATGGCGGAAACAGTTTTTGCTACCAGGCGCTCAGAATTGAGCAGTAGGTCGAAATTGCATTTTAAAAATGTTTAAACGCTTATAACTTCTGAACGGCTTAACCGATTTTAAAGATATGAATATCCATGAAAAGCGCACGAATTCAGCTTCCTCCTCAGCCTGAAAAATTTGTTAAGCGTCTACGATAAGCGGATGTTTAAGGGTAAAATTTTATAAATTTGCTTATAATTATAAAACTATAAAATATACTCAATTAAAACTAAATTCTTCGGATAGCTGACTTCTTACGCTTCTAATGAGTACCAACATCATGGGTATGCGTTAAGCCAACTAAGAGTTATGACCACTTAAAGTCAGTATAGTTTCATGTCAACAGGCCGAGTTTTTTTTTTGGATTTTCTCCTCCAAAATGACTTAGAAAATTATGGCGGAAACAGTTTTTGCTACCAGGCGCTCAGAATTGAGCAGTAGGTCGAAATTGCATTTTAAAAATGTTTAAACGCTTATAACTTCTGAACGGCTTAACCGATTTTAAAGATATCAATATCCATGAAAAGCGCACGAATTCAGCTTCCTCCTCAGCCTGAAAAATTTGTTAAGCGTCTACGATAAGCGGATGTTTAAGGGTAAAATTTTATAAATTTGCTTATAATTATAAAACTATAAAATATACTCAATTAAAACTAAATTCTTCGGATAGCTGACTTCTTACGCTTCTAATGAGTACCAACATCATGGGTATGCGTTAAGCCAACTAAGAGTTATGACCACTTAAAGTCAGTATAGTTTCATGTCAACAGGCCGAGTTTTTTTTTTGGATTTTCTCCTCCAAAATGACTTAGAAAATTATGGCGGAAACAGTTTTTGCTACCAGGCGCTCAGAATTGAGCAGTAGGTCGAAATTGCATTTTAAAAATGTTTAAACGCTTATAACTTCTGAACGGCTTAACCGATTTTAAAGATATCAATATCCATGAAAAGCGCACGAATTCAGCTTCCTCCTCAGCCTGAAAAATTTGTTAAGCGTCTACGATAAGCGGATGTTTAAGGGTAAAATTTTATAAATTTGCTTATAATTATAAAACTATAAAATATACTCAATTAAGTATAGTCTACGATAAGCGGATGTTTAAGGGTAAAATTTTATAAATTTGCTTATAATTATAAAACTATAAAATATACTCAATTAAAACTAAATTCTTCGGATAGCTGACTTCTTACGCTTCATCATGGGTATGCGGTAAGCCAACTGAGAGTTATGACGCCCAATCGGATGGCAAATTTAGGAGAAAAATGCAAAAAACATAAAAGTCTTTTATTAATAGAAAATTCATTTTAAACATCTATACATACATACTCATTTATTTGTAATTAAATAAGAGTGATTTGTACAGCATACTTTACGGTGGAATATTATACAGAAATTACCTAGGACTCAAGTTTTGTATGGGATTTCGGAAAAAAATTTATCCTATCAAAATTCTGAGTTCATATTCGGATTCAGCGAGTGGGTTCACGGTGAATAGGTGTTTCCAGCCCAATCGGACGGCAAATTTAGGAGAAAAATGCAAAAAACATAAAATCTTTTATTAATAAAAAATTAATTTTAAACATCTATACATACACAGACTCTCATTTATTTGTAATTAAATGCGATTGATTTGTACAGCATACTTTACGGTGTTATATTATACAGAAATTACCTAGGACTCAAGTTTTGTATGGGATTTCGGAAAAAAATTTATCCTATCAAAATTCTGAGTTCATATTCGGATTCAGCGTGTGGGTTCACGGTGAATAGGTGTTTCCAGCCCAATCGGACGGCAAATTTAGGAGAAAAATGCAAAAAACATAAAATCTTTTATTAATAGAAAATTAATTTTAAATATCTATACATACACAAACTCTCATTTATTTGTAATTAAATGAGAGCGATTTGTACAGCATACTTTACGGTGTTATATTATACAGAAATTACCTAGGACTCAAATTTTGTATGGGATTTCCTCAGCCTGAAAAATTTGTTAAGCGTCTACGATAAGCGGATGTTTAAGGGTAAAATTTTATAAATTTGCTTATAATTATAAAACTATAAAATATACTCAATTGAAACTAAATTCTTCGGATAGCTGACTTTCTTACGCTTCTAATGAGTACCAACATCATGGGTATGTGTTAAGCCAACTGAGAGTTATGACCACTTAAAGTCAGTATACTTTCATGTCAACAGGCCGAGTTTTTTTGGATTTTCTCCTCCAAAATGACTTAGAAAATTATGGCGGAAACAGTTTTTGGTACCAGACGCACAGAATTGAGCAGTAGGTCGAATTTGCATTTTAAAAATGTTTAAACGCTTATAACTTCTGAACGGCTTAACCGATTTTAAAGATATCGATATCCATGAAAAGCGCACGAATTCAGCTTCCTCCTCAGCCTGAAAAATTTTTTAAGCGTCTACGATAAGCGGATGTTTAAGGGTAAAATTTTATAAATTTGCTTATAATTATAAAACTATAAAATATACTCAATTAAAACTAAATTCTTCGGATAGCTGACTTTCTTACGCTTCTAATGAGTACCAACATCATGGGTATGCGTTAAGCCAACTAAGAGTTATGGCCACTTAAAGTCAGTATAGTTTCATGTCAACAGGCCGAGTTTTTTTTTTGGATTTTCTCCTCCAAAATGACTTAGAAAATTATGGCGGAAACAGTTTTTGCTACCAGGCGCTCAGAATTGAGCAGTAGGTCGAAATTGCATTTTAAAAATGTTTAAACGCTTATAACTTCTGAACGGCTTAACCGATTTTAAAGATATCAATATCCATGAAAAGCGCACGAATTCAGCTTCCTCCTCAGCCTGAAAAATTTGTTAAGCGTCTACGATAAGCGGATGTTTAAGGGTAAAATTTTATAAATTTGCTTATAATTATAAAACTATAAAATAGCTGACTTTCTTACGCTTCTAATGACTACCAACATCATGGGTATGCGTTAAGCCAACTTATGGCCACTTAAAGTCAGTATAGTTTCATGTCAACAGGCCGAGTTTTTTTTTTGGATTTTCTCCTCCAAAATGACTCGGAAAATTATGGCGGAAACAGTTTTTGGTACCAGGCGCACAGAATTGAGCAGTAGGTCGAAATTGCATTTTAAAAATGTTTAAACGCTTATAACTTCTGAACGGCTTAACCGATTTTAAAGATGTCGATATCCATGAAAAGCGCACGAATTCAGCTTCCTCCTCAGCCTGAAAAATTTGTTAAGCGTCTACGATAAGCGGATGTTTAAGGGTAAAATTTTATAAATTTGCTTATAATTATAAAACTATAAAATATACTCAATTAAAACTAAATTCTTCGGATAGCTGACTTCTTACGCTTCTAATGAGTACCAACATCATGGGTATGCGTTAAGCCAACTAAGAGTTATGACCACTTAAAGTCAGTATAGTTTCATGTCAACAGGCCGAGTTTTTTTTTTGGATTTTCTCCTCCAAAATGACTTAGAAAATTATGGCGGAAACAGTTTTTGCTACCAGGCGCTCAGAATTGAGCAGTAGGTCGAAATTGCATTTTAAAAATGTTTAAACGCTTATAACTTCTGAACGGCTTAACCGATTTTAAAGATATCGATATCCATGAAAAGCGCACGAATTCAGCTTCCTCCTCAGCCTGAAAAATTTGTTAAGCGTCTACGATAAGCGGATGTTTAAGGGTAAAATTTTATAAATTTGCTTATAATTATAAAACTATAAAATATACTCAATTAAGTATAGTCTACGATAAGCGGATGCTTAAGGGTAAAATTTTATAAATTTGCTTATAATTATAAAACTATAAAATATACTCAATTAAAACTAAATTCTTCGGATAGCTGACTTCTTACGCTTCATCATGGGTATGCGGTAAGCCAACTGAGAGTTATGACGCCCAATCGGATGGCAAATTTAGGAGAAAAATGCAAAAAACATAAAAGTCTTTTATTAATAGAAAATTCATTTTAAACATCTATACATACATACTCATTTATTTGTAATTAAATAAGAGTGATTTGTACAGCATACTTTACGGTGGAATATTATACAGAAATTACCTAGGACTCAAGTTTTGTATGGGATTTCGGAAAAAATTTATCCTATCAAAATTCTGAGTTCATATTCGGATTCAGCGAGTGGGTTCACGGTGAATAGGTGTTTCCAGCCCAATCGGACGGCAAATTTAGGAGAAAAATGCAAAAAACATAAAATCTTTTATTAATAAAAAATTAATTTTAAACATCTATACATACACAGACTCTCATTTATTTGTAATTAAATGCGATTGATTTGTACAGCATACTTTACGGTGTTATATTATACAGAAATTACCTAGGACTCAAGTTTTGTATGGGATTTCGGAAAAAAATTTATCCTATCAAAATTCTGAGTTCATATTCGGATTCAGCGTGTGGGTTCACGGTGAATAGGTGTTTCCAGCCCAATCGGACGGCAAATTTAGGAGAAAAATGCAAAAAACATAAAATCTTTTATTAATAGAAAATTAATTTTAAATATCTATACATACACAAACTCTCATTTATTTGTAATTAAATGAGAGCGATTTGTACAGCATACTTTACGGTGTTATATTATACAGAAATTACCTAGGACTCAAATTTTGTATGGGATTTCCTCAGCCTGAAAAATTTGTTAAGCGTCTACGATAAGCGGATGTTTAAGGGTAAAATTTTATAAATTTGCTTATAATTATAAAACTATAAAATATACTCAATTGAAACTAAATTCTTCGGATAGCTGACTTTCTTACGCTTCTAATGAGTACCAACATCATGGGTATGTGTTAAGCCAACTGAGAGTTATGACCACTTAAAGTCAGTATACTTTCATGTCAACAGGCCGAGTTTTTTTGGATTTTCTCCTCCAAAATGACTTAGAAAATTATGGCGGAAACAGTTTTTGGTACCAGACGCACAGAATTGAGCAGTAGGTCGAATTTGCATTTTAAAAATGTTTAAACGCTTATAACTTCTGAACGGCTTAACCGATTTTAAAGATATCGATATCCATGAAAAGCGCACGAATTCAGCTTCCTCCTCAGCCTGAAAAATTTTTTAAGCGTCTACGATAAGCGGATGTTTAAGGGTAAAATTTTATAAATTTGCTTATAATTATAAAACTATAAAATATACTCAATTAAAACTAAATTCTTCGGATAGCTGACTTTCTTACGCTTCTAATGAGTACCAACATCATGGGTATGCGTTAAGCCAACTAAGAGTTATGGCCACTTAAAGTCAGTATAGTTTCATGTCAACAGGCCGAGTTTTTTTTTTGGATTTTCTCCTCCAAAATGACTTAGAAAATTATGGCGGAAACAGTTTTTGCTACCAGGCGCTCAGAATTGAGCAGTAGGTCGAAATTGCATTTTAAAAATGTTTAAACGCTTATAACTTCTGAACGGCTTAACCGATTTTAAAGATATCAATATCCATGAAAAGCGCACGAATTCAGCTTCCTCCTCAGCCTGAAAAATTTGTTAAGCGTCTACGATAAGCGGATGTTTAAGGGTAAAATTTTATAAATTTGCTTATAATTATAAAACTATAAAATATACTCAATTAAAACTAAATTCTTCGGATAGCTGACTTTCTTACGCTTCTAATGAGTACCAACATCATGGGTATGCGTTAAGCCAACTAAGAGTTATGACCACTTAAAGTCAGTATAGTTTCATGTCAACAGGCCGAGTTTTTTTTTTGGATTTTCTCCTCCAAAATGACTTAGAAAATTATGGCGGAAACAGTTTTTGCTACCAGGCGCTCAGAATTGAGCAGTAGGTCGAAATTGCATTTTAAAAATGTTTAAACGCTTATAACTTCTGAACGGCTTAACCGATTTTAAAGATATCAATATCCATGAAAAGCGCACGAATTCAGCTTCCTCCTCAGCCTGAAAAATTTGTTAAGCGTCTACGATAAGCGGATGTTTAAGGGTAAAATTTTATAAATTTGCTTATAATTATAAAACTATAAAATATACTCAATTAAAACTAAATTCTTCGGATAGCTGACTTTCTTACGCTTCATCATGGGTATGCGGTAAGCCAACTGAGAGTTATGACGCCCAATCGGATGGCAAATTTAGGAGAAAAATGCAAAAAACATAAAAGTCTTTTATTAATAGAAAATTCATTTTAAACATCTATACATACATACTCATTTATTTGTAATTAAATAAGAGTGATTTGTACAGCATACTTTACGGTGGAATATTATACAGAAATTACCTAGGACTCAAGTTTTGTATGGGATTTCGGAAAAAAATTTATCCTATCAAAATTCTGAGTTCATATTCGGATTCAGCGTGTGGGTTCACGGTGAATAGGTGTTTCCAGCCCAATCGGACGGCAAATTTAGGAGAAAAATGCAAAAAACATAAAATCTTTTATTAATAAAAAATTAATTTTAAACATCTATACATACACAGACTCTCATTTATTTGTAATTAAATGCGATTGATTTGTACAGCATACTTTACGGTGTTATATTATACAGAAATTACATAGGACTCAAATTTTGTATGGGATTTCGGCAAAAAATTTATCCTATCAAAATTCTGAGTTCATATTCGGATTCAGCGTGTGGGTTCACGGTGAATAGGTGTTTCCAGCCCAATCGGACGGCAAATTTAGGAGAAAAATGCACAAAACATAAAATCTTTTATTAATAGAAAATTAATTTTAAACATCTATACATACACAGACTCTCATTTATTTGTAATTAAATGAGAGTGATGTGTACAGCATACTTTACGGTGTTATATTATACAGAAATTACCTAGGACTCAAATTTTGTATGGGATTTCGGAAAAAAATTTATCCTATCAAAATTCTGAGTTCATATTCGGATTCAGCGTGTGGGTTCACGGTGAATAGGTGTTTCCAGCCCAATCGGACGGCAAATTTAGGAGAAAAATGCAAAAAACATAAAATCTTTTATTAATAGAAAATTAATTTTAAACATCTATACATACACAGACTCTCATTTATTTGTAATTAAATGAGAGCGATTTGTACAGCATACTTTACGGTGTTATATTATACAGAAATTACATAGGACTCAAATTTTGTATGGGATTTCGGAAAAAAATTTATCCTATCAAAATTCTGAGTTCATATTCGGATTCAGCGTGTGGGTTCACGGTGAATAGGTATTTCCAGCCCAATCGGACGGCAAATTGAGGAGAAAAATGGAAAAAACATAAAATCTTTTATTAATAGAAAATTAATTTTAAACATCTATACATACACAGGCTCTCATTTATTTGTAATTAAATGAGAGTGATTTGTACAGCATACTTTACGGTGTTATATTATAAAGAGATTACCTAGGACTCAAATTTTGTATGGGATTTCGGAAAAAATTTTGTCCTATCAAAATTCTGAGTCTATATCTTTAAAGTCTATATATTTTAAAACGCTTAACAAGTTTGAATTTATAAGCGTAAAATCACGCCTAAAATTGGAGTGCGCGTAGCCAAATTCTAAAACCTTGATCACCAGACGATAGCCCACTTGTAAGCCTTTCATATAAAGCATAAAGTATCACTGTAACTCAAATAGCATAAAGTTCACAGAACATATTTTCAATGGTAGGCAGCATTGAAACTATTTAAATCTCGTTAATCACCCCTATTTTGACTTTCGATTACGTCTCCGCATTCAGTTACGCTACGATCGAAAATTGGTATTCCAAACAAAAACTGAATCGAAAGAACAAGAAGACAACAATGTTTACAAAACCAATTTGTTACTATGAAATGTGGAATAGAAACAAAGAAATGAGCAAGTTTCTTACTATTTTAATAAACAAAAATCACAACAAACAATAAAAATAGGAAAAGAAAAAAATTTGTGCGATTAATAAGGAGAAATAATAAAAATAAAATAATACAAAAGACTTGTGAATTAATAATAATAAAAAGATAATCAAGAAATAATAAAAATAAAATAATGCAAAAGACTTGTGAATTAATAATAATAAAAAGATAATCATTTTTGTTTGCAAAATATTTAAGTGCTAAGAATCCTGTCAAGCCGGAGGTGGTATTTTTAATTTTTGTCGCTTTATTGGTGGAAGAGGAAAACAACGTGACTCAAAACACAGAGGTAAGGCTTGAAAAGCTTGAAAAGAAAATACCTGAACTTCCTCCTTGGATCGTTTATTACCAAGCAATATCCTGGTTTGTTGACATTAAACTTGCCAGCTTTTCGTATTGCTCTGATATCGTTGTTTTTGACCTGGAAAAAATAAATAAATAGGCTGCTTTCCTGTTTGTAGTGACAGACAGTAATTCAAAACTCCTTCGTTCTACCATTACACATTTCATACTTACATTTTTATTTATTTATTTATTCATTTATTTGTAATATTAAGCCTTCTCGGCCAAAATAAAAATATATTATATAGTAATAAAAAACTACCTGAAATTTTAATTAAATTAAAGACTTTTTAGGTTTATAAAAAGAGCAATCGAAAAAATTCCGTTGCTAAAATATAAGCGTAGAAAAACGTAACTACGATCGTAATTCAGAATACCTACAATCAAAAGAAACGTAGCGGAATCGAAACTCTGAATACCAAATTTGCCAAACGAAGAAAATTTCGATTCGAATCAAAAGTCAGAATAGGGGTGAATATTACAAATACTTAAAAAGGTTTAATCTAGATCTAGATAGATAGAATTTTCTTGAAATTTTTGTATATATATATTTATTGTTTGTTTTAGTTCTAAATGTTTCGGTGTATTTATTACAATAATGATGCAATTTTCACACATGCTGTTTTTTTGTGTGGTTTGTTTTATTAATTATAATGATAAATACAATTATTACATGGTTTTTAATTAATATTACTATAATATGGGATTGTTGTATTTTACGTTCTTATTTTGATCAAATATATTGAATAAATTTGATTGACACTATTGTGGAATTTATGAATGTTTAATTATTATTTAGCAAAATGTATACATGAATACAAATTTTAATTTTGTTAAACATTTCAAATACTAGTAGCTTTGTATGTTTGCATTTGAATAATTCAATATACAATAAAAATATGATTTTAATACGCAATTATTTCTGATTTTAAAGTGCAGTTCAAACATTTTCTGTTTTAAGCTTATATTAAGAAAAACTAAATTAAAAAAATAATAATTCTAAAAATCAACAATCAGCAACGTGTGTAACACATATACACCTTCATAACTAAATTCATATCTAACAAAAACTCATGCATTTTATTATTGTATTGTTTTGTTTTCTTTTCTTTACTCGTATATAACATTCAAAACTTGTTTAATATTTATAAAACTTAATTTACTTTAAAAAAATTTATACAAAAAACATTTACATACAAAATAGCAACATAAGATTTCTTTATTCTTTTTTGTTAGCAGACTAATATAAACTAAACATTTGTATAGAAATGTTTGATAATGTAAATAAATAAAAACAAATACTTTTAAAAATTATGCGTTGAACGTTTATTTTTTTTTCGTTACAAGAAAAATTTATTTGTAAAAAGATCATTTAAATTATTTGTTTTACTTAAATTTGATAAATTTTACAAAAATTAACTAAAATACTAACTATTAAATAAAGAAAAATATACATATACATAGTTGTCCCAACATCAAACATGTATATAAATATACTTTCTGAGGAGTAAGTTGATGCTTCGATCTTGGTCGAATATTTTATAATTTATTTGATTTCTAAGTTGTTATTATAAAAACAAACATACAGCAATGGACAGAGAAATAGCGCACCAATGTTCTATGAAGTGCCAAACGTATTATATTGAAAATGGAATGATAGTAACATGTAATTCTATGACATTCTTTTGCTCTACTCTGCTTTTCCAAAACTTGGTTGATGCTAATTTCGGTCTTGTGTAATTTAACAAAAATATTAATAAATTAATTTTTTCAACCAAAATGGGAAGATGACTGACAGCACTGTTCACTTGAGAAAAGCTTTTTTGGGAACTTCACCAAAAGGATACAAAATAAACAAAAATCGCTAAAAAAAAAAATAATTGAATGTTCTCTAAAGATGATTTATAATAATGCCATTAAATGTGTTAAAAAAGATGCAAATTTGCTTAATGTAAAGAAAGATCGGAAGAAGACACCGTGAAAGACAACAGTTCGTGAGGATAAAGCAATAGTTAAAAAAGTAAGCTAGATGCTTTCAAGTCATCGAGAACAATAATGACTGAAATAATTGAGGAATTTGGGTGAAATGTTTCCAGTAAACTTATACGAAGACGCCTTAATGAAAATCAGCTTTATGGTACTTTATGTCAAAAAAGAATATAAAGGAAAAAGAGTACTTTTAATAAATAAAACCAAAATTAATCTGATTGGTCCTGATGGAAAAACGTTTTTATATTGAAAAAAAACACAAAAATTCAATCCCCGTTTAATTAAAACAGTTAATTGTGCTATTTCTTTTTTCATAGCTGTATATATTAAGAAAATCAGTGTGTATATCTGAAAAGTATATTTTTTTTTTTAATTTTAGGTGTTTATTTTTTGTGTATAATTTAAATAAAGAGGCAGAAAGCTTAAACATTTAAGAGCTGCTTGTACTCATTTTAAGATGTAAAATATTAGGAAATACTGATATATTGTAGAATTGAAATTATATATATTCGACTAAAAATTGCATGCAATTTCAAACACATTACGTGTGATAATTAAAAAAAGCCAAAATGTAGTACAGTTGATTTGGCTGTCAAAAGTTTTAAAATTCAAAAACATTTTTCGTCTAATGAAAAAGCATTTCACATTTCACATTTTTCCGGTTTCTCATTTGATCAACCTTCCTTTGATTTTTTGACCTTATCATTCTTTTACACTGAACCAACAAATCTATCCTCAATTCGCGGTCTATCATAAGACTTTTATTTGAGCATAGTGATTTTAAGTGACTCTTGTATATTCAACCCCATCTTATTTTCCATTTCGCAACCAAGCCAATCATGATCAATCCTCAATCATCATTTGCTACGTTGGAAGGGTTTGTTACCCATCCACTTCCTAGCACACTGGAGGACACTTCCTCAAGTGCTGACGCGATTGCATTGACCAATTGGTCCGATAGGCTGTTCGCTAGTATTTATGCTCCCCAATCCCAAACGGGGATTTATTCCGCAAACCAAAGGAAATTGGCCGATCATAGGCTAATCAAATTCTTTTGTGGGCAAAGTTCAATGTATAAGAAGGTGTTCTCTGACATGAAGGTGGCAATCCTATCCATGCCATCGCCCGCTGATATCAACAAATTGCTATTTGAAGAGATAACCGGGTCAGAATCATCCAAGGATGTTTTGGGGGAATTGGAAACCACAGAAGTATTCGGACTTATAAACCCCAAACTCTCTGATTACACAGTATCTGATTACACAGTATCAAAAAATGAATCCGATGAAGGCACCCTTAAGGGAGGATTGGCAGAAGAGGTCAAGGACAACGAAGACTCGGTACAAAAAGAGGAGCCCACTTATGATGCAGGAGCCATCACCAACTTTTGGAAAAAGTTTCATGAACGAATCGGCCTGATATCAGATCAGGGAGAAATCATGACTGATAGTCGCTATGCGGAGGCAGTAGTAGGATTAATTTGTTTGCATACTCTAAAATTAATCAGCAGGTCAATTCCTGCAACCTTTTCTTCTATCAATGCAAGGATTAACAACCACTTCCAGGCTATATATAGGCCTACGGAGTGGGATCTTATAATCGTGTCTCCGCATTCAAAATCTTTGGAGGCATTGTCTTATCCAATGCAATCCCTGTCGGTAGAGGTCCTGCCAATTGTCTTCATCTTATTAACTAAACTTCTATTTATCTATAATGGGGATAACCCCTCAATAGCAGAGAAAGGATTGCTCTATGGGTCTTGTTTGACCCATATAGGAATGCACGGGCTTGCTCCGATCAAATATCTAGAGCAAGCCTCTTCTGCAATGGGAAAGTCAACATCAGACTTTTCACTAATGGTCCTAACACAATCCACCATAAGCTCTTTAAGATTAGCAATCCAATTTTTGGCAGTAATGGGAAACTCCCCACAGAAGATAAAGTTGTTAGGAAAAACTATAGAGGTTAATGGCCAAACGACCTGGAGATTTTGCCGCTTGTATAACCAGTCTCATTTTAGCAGATTCAAAACCGCAACCAATGTTAGACTGATATTAAAGTGTGTTGCGTTCCTGTATGCTTCTGGAAAAGCTCCTCAAGTGCGCAATATGATGTTGTTGCAAAACTCATTATATGAATCTTACTTCCTCCAGGATGTAAGCTCCATTAAATCATGGCTCGAGAGAGATAAGTCGAAGGGTGATGTGGGATTGGGTCCTATTGCAGCAGGAATTTGGAAAGATAATGTGGCCCTTTGCCCAGAGCAACCATTCTAATTGACCCACACAAAAACTACAACTACTCCATAGTAATTAAAAAAAAAAAAAAAAAAAAAAAACCCTCGCCTGGGTAACGATCTTGACGCGATGCGAGGGCTTATATACACTCTGTGGTCTGGGCTTCATTGTGATTGTGTATGCTTTGGCACTTTCACAGGGGAGTCATGACCTTGAGGGTGTATTAACTAAATGTTACTCATATTGTCAAGATATCGGGGCGATAGTGTACTAATTTAGCTGTTGCGTTGAATATTATGACATATACTTACTATCGTGACATACACACTTGTGTTCGCCACTTGTACAGTAGAGGCTTTACCAGGGTTGTCACGGTATAGTTACACTTTTAAGGTCAAGGTGAGTGGAAGCAGTGCCGAGGACCTGGATGGCTGGTTTGGTGTCTAAATAAACCAGCTCGTGGGAACAAAATTGAAGTACATAATTTAAACAAAAAAAAGGACGTAAAGGAGACTTCCGATTTCAAGGATACTGTGGAATCGGAAGGAAGGGTTTCGAACAGCACCCTAATGGGGGAACTAACCCTGACGGACATTCATGCCAGGATTTTAGAGCATGAACAACAGGTCACACAAATGGATGTGGAAGGTCTTCTGGAATTGTCGGGAGACTCTCTTGGAGAAACTGGTGCCACTCAGGGGCTGGAGGAGCTGACTCTGCTATCTGATGAGGAACATGAAATCATTATGATTTCTGCTCAAACTCAGATGGTGGAGACATCGCCTCCCGCCGCTGGGGACGAGTTTAACCAGGAGAGCCGTTCGATAGAAGACGGTCCACATGGTAACGCCAATCTTGTTCGGCAGGTCGCCGTGGAGAAGACGCTTAATGCCACTTCACGTGTTGTTGCTACACCAAGCCGAACGAAGGAGGATAGGGCCAAAAACGGCACCAGGAAATCGCTAGCCTTTCTGAGAAAGATGGGACAAAGAGATCCTGGGTCGTTAACCGCAAAGGAGAAGTACCTTCTCAAGAAACATAGGCAGGACGTCGCTAGATTTGAAAGAATCTACGGCCCCGTGAGTGTTCTCTTGGGAGAGTCATGCGATCTGGAAAGCCACGGAGCTGATAGAGGCACACGTAGAGAGGGGGTCTACGGTGACTATTTATGTCGACAGTCAGGCGGCACTAAAGGCTCTGGAGTGTAATCAAATACACTCCAACCTAGTGCAGGACTGTAGGAGAGCTCTAGAGGAGCTATTGGTACTCTACCAAGTTAGATTGTGTTGGGTACCAGGGCACTGTGACATACAGGTGGCAATCCTATCCATGCCATCGCCCGCTGATATCAACAAATTGCTATTTGAAGAGATAACCGGGTCAGAATCATCCAAGGATGTTTTGGGGGAATTGGAAACCACAGAAGTATTCGGACTTATAAACCCCAAACTCTCTGATTACACAGTATCAAAAAATGAATCCGATGAAGGCACCCTTAAGGGAGGATTGGCAGAAGAGGTCAAGGACAACGAAGACTCGGTACAAAAAGAGGAGCCCACTTATGATGCAGGAGCCATCACCAACTTTTGGAAAAAGTTTCATGAACGAATCGGCCTGATATCAGATCAGGGAGAAATCATGACTGATAGTCGCTATGCGGCGGCAGTAGTAGGATTAATTTGTTTGCATACTCTAAAATTAATCAGCAGGTCAATTCCTGCAACCTTTTCTTCTATCAATGCAAGGATTAACAACCACTTCCAGGCTATATATAGGCCTACGGAGTGGGATCTTATAATCGTGTCTCCGCATTCAAAATCTTTGGAGGCATTGTCTTATCCAATGCAATCCCTGTCGGTAGAGGTCCTGCCAATTGTCTTCATCTTATTAACTAAACTTCTATTTATCTATAATGGGGATAACCCCTCAATAGCAGAGAAAGGATTGCTCTATGGGTCTTGTTTGACCCATATAGGAATGCACGGGCTTGCTCCGATCAAATATCTAGAGCAAGCCTCTTCTGCAATGGGAAAGTCAACATCAGACTTTTCACTAATGGTCCTAACACAATCCACCATAAGCTCTTTAAGATTAGCAATCCAATTTTTGGCAGTAATGGGAAACTCCCCACAGAAGATAAAGTTGTTAGGAAAAACTATAGAGGTTAATGGCCAAACGACCTGGAGATTTTGCCGCTTGTATAACCAGTCTCATTTTAGCAGATTCAAAACCGCAACCAATGTTAGACTGATATTAAAGTGTGTTGCGTTCCTGTATGCTTCTGGAAAAGCTCCTCAAGTGCGCAATATGATGTTGTTGCAAAACTCCTTATATGAATCTTACTTCCAGCAGGATGTAAGCTCCATTAAATCATGGCTCGAGAGAGATAAGTCGAAGGGTGATGTGGGATTGGGTCCTATTGCAGCAGGAATTTGGAAAGATAATGTGGCCCTTTGCCCAGAGCAACCATTCTAATTGACCCACACAAAAACTACAACTACTCCATAGTAATTAAAAAAAAAAAAAAAAAAACCCTCGCCTGGGTAACGATCTTGACGCGATGCGAGGGCTTATATACACTCTGTGGTCTGGGCTTCATTGTGATTGTGTATGCTTTGGCACTTTCACAGGGGAGTCATGACCTTGAGGGTGTATTAACTAAATGTTACTCATATTGTCAAGATATCGGGGCGATAGTGTACTAATTTAGCTGTTGCGTTGAATATTATGACATATACTTACTATCGTGACATACACACTTGTGTTCGCCACTTGTACAGTAGAGGCTTTACCAGGGTTGTCACGGTATAGTTACACTTTTAAGGTCAAGGTGAGTGGAAGCAGTGCCGAGGACCTGGATGGCTGGTTTGGTGTCTAAATAAACCAGCAGATAACAGCTCCCCTCAGTGTTAGGGCAATACACTGTTGTAAGTAGTTGCCTAGTCCGCGTAAGCCGTCACTGCGCGGATGGTCCGTTTTTACGAGCATACTCGTGGGAACAAAATTGAAGTACATAGTTTAAACAAAAAAAAGGACGTACTTCCGATTTCAAGGATACTGTGGAATCGGAAGGAAGGGTTTCGAACAGCACCCTAATGGGGGAACTAACCCTGACGGACATTCATGCCAGGATTTTAGAGCATGAACAACAGGTCACACAAATGGATGTGGAAGGTCTTCTGGAATTGTCGGGAGACTCTCTTGGAGCCACTCAGGGGCTGGAGGAGCTGACTCTGCTATCTGATGAGGAACATGAAATCACTATGATTTCTGCTCAAACTCAGATGGTGGAGACATCCCCTCCCAGGAGAGCCGTTCGATAGAAGACGGTCCACATGGTAACGCCAATCTTGTTCGGCAGGTCGCCGTGGATAAGACGCTTAATGCCACTTCACGTGTTGTTGCTACACCAAGCCGAACGAAGGAGGATAGGGCCAAAAACGGCACCAGGAAATCGCTAGCCTTTCTGAGAAAGATGGGACAAAGAGATCCTGGGTCGTTAACCGCAAAGGAGAAGTACCTTCTCAAGAAACATAGGCAGGACGTCGCTAGATTTGAAAGAATCTACGGCCCCGTGAGTGTTCTCTTGGGAGAGTCATGCGATCTGGAAAGCCACGGAGCTGATAGAGGCACACGTAGAGAGGGGGTCTACGGTGACTATTTATGTCGACAGTCAGGCGGCACTAAAGGCTCTGGAGTGTAATCAAATACACTCCAACCTAGTGCAGGACTGTAGGAGAGCTCTAGAGGAGCTATTGGTACTCTACCAAGTTAGATTGTGTTGGGTACCAGGGCACTGTGACATACAGGGAAATGAGGTGGCAGATGAGCTGGCTAGACATGGTTCTGGTTTGGACCATGATACTAGAGAAAGTGAGGTCAAGCCACCTATTTGTCACTTCTACAGGCTGATTCAGGAAAGATTCCGTGAATGTGCTGATCAATCCTGGGGCAGTAGGTCGGATTGTATAGTGTCGAGGTCCTTATGGCCAAGACTAAATGCAAACGCGACCGAAACGCTGATGGAATTGGACAGGCATAGTCTAAGGATTCTAGTAGGAGTGATAACCGGACACTGTTTGATTGGGGCCTTTAAAGGCAAATGGGATAACGACACACAGGATTTCTGTAGAGTGTGTGGGGATGTAGAGGAGCCAGAGACAATAGGGCACATCATGTGCCATTGTCCTAGGTTGCAGAGTCGTAGACTTAAGTGGCTAGGAAATAGATTCCTGGGCGAACTCAGTGATGTTGCTGGCTGCGAACCGAGCAACATCCTGGGTTTCATTAGGGGTATATGGTGGCTATTTAAGGGATACTCTACGGCGACTCCAAATCCGTAAGGGGATTCTTCACTCTCTCTTTCTTTCTTCTTTCTCCCCCTTATCAAGCGGTTTTTTGGTTGTCCTTATTTCTATACCTATCTTATCTTTATTTTTTCTTTTTTATTTTTCTCTACTGAGGGGAACCACAATGGACCACTAGGTCTCCGAGTGGAAGTGCACTTTATGCACTACCCTTCTATCCTATCCTATAGTTTAACAATCAATTTCAGAAAGTTTACTACCTCAAAGGTAATTCTTAAAATTTAGAGAACATATTATGTGGATGTTGTATTCGCAAAGACAAAACTGTGTTTTTTTTTCATAAAATTTACAAAATTAAAATATGTACAAACAATTAACATTGTAATAAAAGTCTCTCTATTTAAAACTTATGTTGCTAAAAATAATTAATTTTTACAAATAAAATATAAAAAACATACATACATAAGCATGTAAATCTATATTAAAAAAAAAATAAAATAACTACTTTATACAAATTAGTTATAAAAACCTAATAAACTAATAAAATTTAATGGGACAAAATAGTGTTGGCGTGGCCAAAGGATAAAAACAGTAAAGAATTTTTGGTCTCAAAATATTTTTAAAAAGTAAAATAATTAAGTGCGCTTTTTTCTTAGTTACACTTGTTTATGCTTGAATGTTTTATATATATTTATGTACTAAGTATACGTTTTTTCTTCGTTTTTAATCTCTATAAATATTGTTATTATTATTATTATAATTTTAATATTGATTTGTGTAAATGATTGCTAATACTACACATGTTTATACTTGGGTTGTTTCTTTTGATGTTGTACACATAAAACATAAAGAAAATATGTATGAATGTTGAAAAATTTAACAACAATGAATCTTTAATAATTTACATTTTTCTTTTCTTTTTTAAACTTACAAGCTAATTGGTGTTTTGTTGGTTAATCAGAAGTAACATATTTTTCTTTCATATATTTTTTGCTTTAGCTATTTATACACTTGTTACTTAAACAGTATACAAAAGATGAATAATGGTAATCATGGAAGGCCTTTGTATATGATGTTTGCTACGAATCAGAGTTCTTAAGGAATTTATTTTTAATTTAATTCTGTTTTTTTTTTTTTTCGTACAGTAATGGAAAAACGGAACCTAATAAATTTAACATGACATTTAAGTACTAATGGTAACTTCCATTTTCCAAAGCAGGTAGTTGAAATATTTTTTTTTTGGTTTAATATAAGTAAATTCATGTTTAACTTTTGTAGTCGATAATAAGAAAATGCTAAACCAAATTAGTTTTGATTACAATTTGAAATTTGTTACAGGCTAAATTCTTTTGAACTCTGAAAAAACGACAAATATACATACATACGCCATTTTATAATAATCATGATCATGATGATGATTGTACTCAATAATAACTATGTAGTATGTTACTCTTTAAATGTATGAAGCTGGGAGGGTGGTGGGTTTTTGTTTAATTTAAATATTTTTGCTTTTTTAATTTGTTGTTGACCAAATATGTAAAATTATTTTGTTTTTTTTTTCTTTAAATATACATAATTTCCATATTTGTTTAACACTAAGGAATTTTATTCCTCCAAGTGTTATTATTTTATTTGTTGTGTGTATACTTAAAAGCGACCACGATTAATATTCTTAATACGTATGCCCACTTCAAGTACGTGTTCGCCAGCCGAATTAGCAACATTAACAGTGGCCGCATTATTTGTGCTACTACTACTATTACTGCTGCTACTATTGTTGCCATTACTAGTGCTGCTACAACCGCCTTCATCGTGTTGCATATTATTGTTATTGTTGTTGTTATTGGGTATATTACCATTGGCGCTAGATAAGGGATTACGTCTTAATACCGAAGATGTGTTCGAGGCGGTTGAGTTATTTGATGCATTGTTGGTGATGTTTTTACAATGATGATTGCAATTATTTGTACCACCACTATAATCATGGGGACCTCCTACTGTATGCCTTCTTTTAATCGAACGATTTTGTTTGTTTTGTATTTGACGTTTTTTAGTTAGATTCATATCAGTCTTTTCATCTTTAGTTAAACCAGTTGTTGGCATACCCGCTGCAGCGCCGCTGCCTCCATAACGCGAAGAATAATTACGACAATTAAAAGAAGCAGAACGAAACAGTCGATGATCTCTACGCTTTTTGTTGTACTTATCTAGGAGAAATGATGGTGACGCCATTACTAAAGCTTCTTTAGGATCACTTGTCGTCGAACCCTCAGAATCATCTTCGGAACATCTTTGTTCCTGTACGGATGAAGAGAATCGTAAATTTTTGCTAGTTGCATACAAATTTCGTGTAGTTGACGCTGTTAGATTTCCCTTAAGCGCACTAGAAGTGGGTGTGGATGCTGCAGTTGGAGACGACGTTAAGCCACCAACCAAACTGGCCAGTGATGAATTTATAGGAGCTGTGGCCGAGTGTTGCAATTTGTGCGTTGTTTTATAGGTTGTTGTATGTGTTGAACCCGTTGAAATGGATGTGGGTTTTACATTGTTCATTTTAGCATTCATCAGAGTGTTAGTTGAAGCACATGAGCGACTAACCATTAAATTATTTCCCGTTATACTTTCAATCGGGCAAAAATTGTGAAAATGCCTCTCAGGTGACTCGTCGGCATAAGGAATGTTTTCAGAATGCAAAAGTAGAGGTTCACCAATGGTGTAGCGGCGTATTATAGGGAAATCTGGAGATCCATTTTCATCATTTGATTCAGAGCCATATTTAAATATTTTTAATTTGTCTTCCAAAGCATCGGTAACAGCACCCAGAGACATAGAGCCTAACATGAATTTCGTCCATTAACATATGCATTTATAATAATTTTTAGTTTTGAAACTTACCAGTATCGCTGAGACGGCTATTGCTGCTTTCATCGTCGGTTAGCGGTATCGAAATGTCAACACTATTACGTTGTGTTTCCTTGGCAATACTGCTACCGCTGCAACTACCCGAATCCTTTTCATCCAAACTAGTCTTACGACCATGGCGATGACCCAAAATGCTATGACTTTCACTCTTCTTTGAAGTCTTTTTTGTTGATGAAGCCGTCGTGCTACTGCTACTCGATGAGGATGTAGCTGTTGTTGTTGCACTGGTTGACTGAAAATGTAAACGTAAAGTTACACCAAAATCATAAATAGTTGGAACAGCTTTGCGTCTTTGACGATATGCCGCCGCTGATTCACCAGCAGCTTTAGACGCATTACGGGTATGCTTTGAAATTGAACATGTATTAAGTGTGGAAATATTGGGTGTTGATTTGCATATATTTTTTAGAGTGTTCTTGGTGATTGTAGTTAGAAGTATAGGTGTAGTAATAGAGTGTTTTGTGTTGGTACAAATGTTGGTATTGGTGATAGAATTGGATGTGGATGTGTGAAAAGATTTAGATTTAATTTCGCTTACCCTACTATCACCAGGTTTTCGGATCTTTTTCCCTAATTGCGGCATAAAACGTGACGTGCGTGATGTCGTGTTGCACGAGCTTGATTCACGTTCATTAAAACGTTCGATTTTCGAAATATTGTGTAATAACATATTTGTTTGATCCTCCTGCTGCTGCTGTGCAGCGGACACTCCGGTCGCCGATGACGATGCTGATGCAGCCAAATTATTACCACAAACATCTTCAATATCTGGAGTTTTTCCATTTTCAAAAAAGTAATCATACTAAAAGTAAAATGAAATTAGGTGAATAATAAATTTAAAAATAGATATTTTTCAATAAATATGTCTTTATTTTGTACTTTTTAATGTTTATTTAAACATATTGTAAAACGGGACATTTTAAATTAAATTCAAAAGAACAAACTCAAAAACTGTTATTACAAATTTAAACGTTGTATGTACTGCATAAAATTACATTAAATGAAACTTACATGTGTCAAAAGCAGTTCCACAATCCTGCATTGATGTTTCATATCCTTTACGGCTATATCTAACGTATCATTGGGAGTTCGTATTATAGAAGGACCAAATATAATTGCTAAATTTTTTGGCTCCATTAAATTGACGTCACAATTCTTACTGACTGTATTCAAGTGGCGAAACAGATGTTTCATCGTCTCGTATGAATACCGAGGCAAAGCTTCTAATAGTTGTTTTATTTCCCGTAAACGTTCCATGCCCACCTTCTTGTCGGCCTCAATGAAATTATTGTAAAAGGAAGTTGGTAGCAGTGCATCTGGTAAGCTTCTTATAAACAATTTCAAAAGACTCGAAACGACATTGACATCCTCCCATCTTACGTCTGTATTGCAACGGTCCCAAGAAAAATCTGTTTTATTTACTTGATCTGATAATTCAGATATTGCAGCCTTATTTCCGGGTATGCGATATATGCCAACCACTCCTAAGCCTTTAGTTTCAACGATATTTGTACATACTTCAACCAAAGTTGGTACATATTCGTTGTTTTTAGACTGCAATGGCAATTATAAATAATTAATTAACATTTTCAAAAGTTCAAGGGTATATTAATATAACATACCATGGGACAAGTTTTTAATGGTACACCTATAGAACCAATAGTCTTAGAGGATGAAGATAGATTTGATGGTGATAGGTCAGCATTGTGGCCGCCGCTACTACTACTACCACCTCGACGAAACAATAAATCTTTCCAGTTTTTGGCCTTTGGCGAACCTAAATCTTTGTCGGGTATATTTTTGTGGGAAGATGATTTGCGACTTTTCATCACAGGGGATATAGAATCAGAAGCTTCTAATTCACTACGTGACGTAGAACTTAAAGGCGAATGTTCGGCTTGTAAATGTTGAGCTGATTGTTGTTGTACGTTATCATCACAGTATGTTGATGTAGACATGCTAGCAGTTGCGGCTGTTTTTTGTGGTTCCGCTAGCTGTTTACCTTGTAGATCCTAAAGTAGATGATTTAAAAGGGATTAAGTCAAATTTGTGTTTGCTAATAAAATTATACTTACATTGTCATCGTAATTTAAACTATTTTTCCATTGTAATAAACCGAATATTCTCTTCATTTCCGTACTGCTTTTAGTTTTGAAAAAAATCTCTGTATGTGGTTGATACTGTGTATCGCTATGTAATGACTGTTGAGGTACGTTTGTCGAACTACCCGATGATGTTAATTTATCATTCGTATCATCTATATTCAGTTCATTGCCTAAAGAGGCTATCGGTGAGGGTTTCGATTGCATACGAAATACATATTTCTTTTTATCAGGTTCATCAAATATATTATAATTTCTAATGTCGAGTTCTATCATCTGTAACATTGGGGTGTAACGAAAATAAGGTGTTAGATTTTAATTATTAACTTCTGATTTAATTCATACTTACACTATTATCGGATTTTGCATTGCGGCTGGGGTATATTTTTAAAATATCTCCCTTAATCTCGATTTTTACTTGTCGCCAAGAACGATATTCAGAAAGTCGCTGAACGTAAAATAAATAATATCAGATTAATTATAATCTGCCTTATATTAACAATTAAATGTTTGTTTGCACTTACTTTGCCATTAATACATGTCGATTTTATTTCCATTTCGGTTTCAAATATTTCCATTTCGGTTGCAACATCTTTTGTTTCAAATTTACTAGTTATATCAATACTGGGTATACTATCAATGAGAACACTAAATCAAAAAGGTAATAAAATGTATAAAATTCAATTGAATGCTAGACAATCAAATAAATGTAATTTTCTCACCTGTGCCTTATATCACTGTTAACCGATGTTCTGCGACTGCTGCGAGAAGAAGTTTCTAATTTTAAATCTTCCAGTGCGTCTACCGATTCGCTTGTACTGTCAGCAGCACCACTATCGCCACCACCACCAACGACATCATAAATCGGATCAGGTTGTTCTTCAATTTGTTGCGATAATACCGCTGCGGATTTTATAGACAGACTATCGTTGACACTGCCGGTCGAAGTGTTAGCCACAGACGATGACGATAAAGATGTTTCACAGTGGTAGTCATCATTAGTTGCACGTAAATATGAAATTCGGCGCATATGTTTTGGCTCATCAAATGAAGACATAGGCCTAAAGCGTCTTATAACCGGAGTTGTGGAAGATTTGTTTATTTCCGTTAAGTCAGTCATAGTGGATGCTGGCAACGATAAGAAAATAAATGTTGAATTATTGCAATTTTAATATATAAAACAAAATTTATATGTATAGGTTATAGTTATATTTAAATTAAACGTTTATGTGTTCAACTTTTTCTTTAGGTCTTTTTATTTACCTCTAGTTGATGTTGCGCTACTTGTTCCGCTTTCGGCTATATCGGTCAATGTTGGTTTTGCATTTACATCCGTCAATTTATTAGCAAACTCTGTAGGTGAAAAAATAACAAAGTAGAAAATGGGCATATTAATTACATATAAAGAAAACTTTTAATGTGCAAATTAAAGTTACGTTTTATTGTTAAATTCACACATTTGTTATAAAACTTTTGTATTAAAGCTAAAATTTACAATTATTTGCTTGTTTAATAATTACAAATAGTTTCGGATGGAATTTAAGGAAATGTTCATGAGTTTTTTTGTATTACAAAAAATAAGTTTTTTGTTTAATAAATTTATTTGAACACTAAGTTGTTTTTCAGTAAAACAATATCTAGACATAAAAGTATCCTTTGAGTTTTTATTTGACCACTAAAGTCTTAAAAAAAGTAATCCACAACACATATGTATGATTGAACATTAATGATTATACATTTTGTTTAAAGTTGTAACTTACTGCTGTTTATTTGATGATCGATTGTTGTGTTGGCTAAACTAGCTTTATGAATTTCCATGCGACTATATCGATGTCCATCGACAGTAGACACCGAGGCTTGATTTGTTGTTGTTACCGTTGAAGTTGGTATGATAGTGCTTGTTGATGATGTACCGGCTGATGTGGCAGCAACTGCAATGGGAATTATTGTGGTCTTTGGCGCCGTTGTTTGCTGATATAGTTGCGGATGCTGCTGTGGCGGATGATGATGTTGTTGTGGTTGCTGTTGTTGCACCTGCATTTGAGCCAACGGGTGATGCTGCAGTGAATCATACAAAACACCTGGTTTTTTCATCATTATGACATTGCTTGGAGCCGCAGAAGATTCAATAGTATTTGTATTGATGGATAAAGTTTTAAAAGGATCGAAACCTCGGGATAAATGAGAATTCAATTTGCTTTCAAATCTATAAATAAAAATAAAGAAAATTAAAAAATAAATAAGAAGGAATCACCTAAATACATACATATATTTTTGGCATTTTAATGATTTTTACAAAATTGTTGTTGTGTTACATCGTTCCGTGAAAATTCAATTTACGTTATAGATACATGGATTTGATTTGAATGTGTCTTATTTTGTTTTTTAGTAGATAGAACTAAATAAAATTAAATGAAAGCCTTAAAGCGCTACTAAAGAACAAAATAAGACATATTTTAAGCAAAACTATTTTTCAAGTGTATGTCTAATGTACATACGACTGTATTCATTTATAAAATGCAACTTACACTTTATTAGTAACACCAGTTTCCTGCAAGGTTTCTAAGTATTCATAATCCTTATGAAGATATTTATCACGCAATGTTGGAACTACTGAACTTCCATTGGTTGTTGTTGATAAGGCAGTTCTTTGCTGCTGCAGATTGGCTCGAGCCAATACTGATGATGTGCCGGAGGTTCCATAAGTTGTTATCCCACCAGCTCTGCCACCTACTCCAACTAATCCTGATGCAACTCCAGTTGAACTAGAGCCTGAATTCGGTGCGTAATGCATATCACAGCTTGCTGTTAGTAATTCTCTTGTACTAGACGAAGATGATGTGGCCGACACGGGTTGTTTAACTAAGGTGCGCACTTGTCCTCGAGCGGTGGCATCATTATTGCGAATGATAGCACCGCCTAAACCTGATGATCCGACTGACGTCGACGATGTTGATATCATAGACAACTGGGGACTGCCTGATGGCGGTGTATTGGGAAAGAAGTGTTGCTGTTGCTGCTGGTGCTGTTGTTGTTGTTGCGAGTTGTGCTGTTGATGAACATTTGGTAATGGTGATTTAAGGAATTCTTCTTTCTGTTTAATGGATTCACGTAAGCGTATCATTAAATCGCTGGTGTCAACAGCGGCATTTGATGCATAAAAAGCGGCAGAGGCTTGTTGCTGTTGCAATTGTTGTTGGCGGGTTAATACTGTTAGATTTGCTGGTGGAGAACTGTAATTAAATAATACCAATAACAAAATTTATTTTAAAAAAAGTAATAAAGAATTTGTATAGACTAGTAAACAATATCTAGACTAAAGTTTGCAAAATATGTAAAATTAGTAAACAACCTGCCAAAAATTAATGAACGGATAAAATTAAATTTCAAACTTTACATACAAGTACATATGTATGTTCCACCCCATTGTTTTGGGACGAATTCGGAAGAAAGATATCGAAAAATGTTCTCCACTGACATATGATAATTCCTTGTCAATATATGTAATATCAAACCCGAATTTTTTATACGAGTATATTCCTTACTCCTTTCAACTCGAAGATTTTATTTCAGATTAAAAAAAAAAAAGATGTAAGTATTTGAATTTATTTGTTTATAATTTTAAAACATTTAATCAGTCATGATTGTTTAATAATAAAAATTATTATAGCAGATAAATGTCTTTTAATCTTTATAGTAGTATATTATTTAACCGCTTAATATAGTGAATAGCAAAAACCCACTCATAGATAGATATATCATTAAATCTTGTATATGATTCATAAAGCCAATGACATAGAGAGAAGTATAAAATAAATAAATACATACATAAAAATAAAATTTATAATAAAATAAACCAAAATTTATTCCCACCTTCGACATGGTAAATGGCACATATGACAAAAACAATTTAAAACCGCATCGAATGGACTCATCGTTACTATTACTGTTACCAGTCACTGTTATTTTTGTTACTTTTTTATAGTGTTTGTGTAGTTGGTTGAGTTGATGTGGTTGTTTGTTAAATATTTGTATTTGTCTTTAGTTTATACTTTTTTGTTTTTGTGTTTTTTTTAAGTGTAAGTAGTAAATATTCAATTTAACGTTAGTTTTTGTCATTTATGTATAATAAATGAAAAAAAAAAAAAATATATAAAACAAACATCAATTCACACAGATACTCAAATCTATGTGTGTTACAAAAATGAAAAACATAAAACGTAAAAATAAACAACTTTAAAACGTTTAAGCACGCGACTAAAACAAAAATCATACATACACTTGAATAGTAAAATACAGTCATCGATATAAGTTTAAGGGCGTATTATGGATTTTTGTTAAAGATTGTATAAAACAAGAAATTAACTTTGTTGATAGTAATGTGCTTATTTTATAAACCCAGCAAAAATACATACTATATCGAATTTGGAAGCAGTAGAAATTGATACATGCAGATTCTACTACAGCTTCTCACAATAAAAATCTTCCAAAATGATGAAAGTAGCCAGTAAAATAAGGCTAAGAATTGTCTACTGCTACCATCTCGTATTTTTGTTCATCTTAAAAATTCAAGCTACCGATTTACTGATCTTATGAAATAGCTTTACTGAAATATTATTAAATATTGCCTTAGTTTGATTCAGTAGTTTTTGATCAGAATAACATCTTATTAAGTTCTTAAAAGAATTAATAAATCTGGCATATTTCTCAAATACATATGTATTGAAGCTATTCATGCCAATATCAAATTATTTACAGAATAAAAGTGTTCACGATTAAATCGGTAACGGTAGTCAACCTTGAATTATCTTTTCTTTTCAAATGAAACTGAAAATATTTTTTTTTTTAAGGAAAACGTTTTTCTGTATGCTTTTAAAATATCTATTTGTTTTCTTAAACATTTTACAATAAAGTATAAGTTCTTGGATTTTGTGTCTTATATTTAAAAACTCCTTTTAAATTCCATAATCTATGTTTTTTCTTTATACATTAGTTAGATGCTTTTTATATATCTATAAGTGATACCTGATAAAATAATTAATCAAATGTTTATTAGTAAGAAGCCATAAAAACCAACAATAATAATTTATTTTAGCTTCTTATAAGTACATACATATGTACATCATGTATTTAAGATTTAAAGCATATTTCAAACAATATTTTACTTCAGAAGACATAGAACATAATTTTTTAAATACAATTTTCACGATACACGATTTTTGTTAATATTTTAAATTTTATTAAATTGTAAAAATTTTTTGTTTTAAAAAATTCGTAGATTTTTATAAAAAACCAAAAAAAAAAAAAACAAATTTCGTAATTATATATCGGATGATAATTTTTTTAACTACAACATATAAAAAGACACATCATTTTTGGTGGTAGCTTTTAGGTTTATTACATTTGTTTGAGTTTCTGATTTTTTGCTTTTGCACATTTAGAATGTTTATAGTGTGTATGTAGGTTATTGATTGAAATATGTAATTATTTATTGTATTTTGAACAAACGTAAACAAATGTCCATCACTGTTTTGTTTAGTTATGAAAAAAAGAAAATTTTAACTGGGAGTGGTTTCTAGATACATATGTATCTATGATATGTATTTATGTTTTCATTTAAAATTTCATTCAATTGATTGAGAAAAACGAAAGTGAAAATTTGTTAAAAACTTTTCAACCGGCAAAAATCACATTACATCTTATTGCAACAGTGTTGCACATAGCTTTGTTGTTGACCAACAAAGCGAAAACGAAAGACTTATTTTTAACGCGAGACGTCCGTCGTTACTCAGTTTGTGGTTATTGTTAGGTTATGTCTTGATAACCACTCTCAGATACATCGGACATTGGTAACAAATAACAAACAAAACAAATAAACAGACACACAAATCATCAACTCAATCAAACAAACGACACTCATTTGTCGTTTGAAACCGAAAGAAATTAAAGCAGAAAACTTATAACAAATAGAATTGTTTTAACGACAACTGATCAATTTCAAGCGATATTAAACTAAAGAAAAATACAACAAACACTTTCGAATGAAACAAGAAATAATACGGCGGCGACAATATTTGTCCGCCCGGTTGACGGACAACAACTGTCGTGCTAGTTAAAAATGAAATGTTGTCAATGCGCGTAGATTTTCTTTCAATTCTATACGAATACACAAAAAAAAAGCAAAAACAATGCGAAAGACTTTCAGCCGTCTTTCAACGTTTTGGCATAGTGTCACCACCACCAACCAAAAAGTGAGTATAAACAATTTGTATTTAAAGTTTTACTCAATGATTGAACACTGAAGTCACTCTCTTAGTTAACCCATTGGTGATAAGAGTGATAATTTCTTATGTGTCGATTATGTATAGCAACCAATGGGTTGCCAATAGGCAACGCAACTGACATGAAAGTTGTTATTATGAAGGCAACTTTCCTGTTTAATCTGTTTTTCGAATTTTCGAGCAGAAAACTCTTCTTTTTTATTTGCCTATTCGTTTTTCGAATGTTAGCGACCAATACAATTACATTTTATATTATTTTCTAATAATGTCATAAAAGTCTCATTTTTTTGGAAAATGTTTCCCGATTTCTCGCCTCACTCAACAGATTGCCTGCATCACGGATACCAGTCCACGCTTGTATGTTATTAAGCCACGTTAATTCTTTTCTTCCTCTACTAAGCTTTCCTTCAATGTTTGTTCGTGTAATTACTTGTAACAGTTTGTATTTTGGATTTATCATAATGTGGCCTAAGTACGCTGTGTTACGTTTCTTAATGTTTAGTAAAAGCTCTCTATTTCGCTTTATTCTTCTCAGTACTTCGTCGTTTGATACAAAGTGGGTCCATGGTATTTTGAGGATTCGTCGATAGATCCACATTTCAAAGACTTCGATCTTCTTTACATCAGCTGCTTTTATGGTCCATACTTCCGTTGCATAAAGAAGAACAGACCATACATATGCCTTGACAAATCGTATTTTTGTGTCAATATTAATGTCATGACTGGTTAGAACTTTTTTATAATTAAAAAATGCGTCTCTTGCCATTTCAATACGACGTCTTATTTTTTTTGAGCTATCCCACTGTTCAGTGATTGTAACCCCAAGGTATATAAAACTATGAACTCTGTCAACGTAAGAGTTTTGTATTTTTAATGTTGTGTAGTGGGTATTTTCCTTACTAACAATCATATATTTTGTTTTTCGTATAGCAGAAAACAAACATTTATAATTTAAAAATATAAATAGTTTAACAACAAAATAACTAACATTTAAAATTTGCCACTTAAAATAAAAATCAAAGCAGCCAAAAATTCTCGGTTGCCATGTTCGGCAACTGAAGTTAACAGCTTACAGTTGTCAGTTGCCATCTGTAATATGTTTTTGGCAACTGACAAATCCACTGAGGTTCGGTTGCCATCCATAATCGACCCATTAGGTTTTATGTTTTATTTTAAATCATGTTAAGAAAATAAATCTAGAAATGATTATACTTATAAACTAATTAACAATAAATCAGTTATTACTATTTATAAAAAAGGATTTAAACCGCTTTTCCTCTAATGATCTACAGTTCCTTTATAAATTAATCATACAATAATATTTCATTTTATGACTATAAAATGACTATAATTAACGATTTTGTTAAACAATAAAAATATTTAACCAATTTTGACATATCGTCCTTTTAAGTTAAACATGTACGCGTATGAGAATTATATTTCCGGAACATGAATAAAGGCTCCATGTTAGGTTCACAACATTTTATAAATTTAATAAATACGATATTACTGTGACACATTGTTTCCGATAAAGGGTTAATTTTCGTACTAACTAGACTAGACACTTGAAAGTACGTTACGTTGTACATATTTATTTATTTTCCTTTGGCTCGTGCTAACGTGGCTTAAATCACCTTAATAACAATAGTTAAGTAGCAAAAAACAGTATGCATACAAATAATAAAAAATAAACAAAATTATTGTCCGCCAAAACGAACATAATAAACTAAAAGAATAAAATGAAATAAAACTACAGTCGTTGGGTGTAGTAGATCCAGTATATGAGTGAAGTGTGTCCATAATGGTCACCTAATAGGTATTTTGTCGTTGTTGTTGTGTGTATTTATGCTATGTGTCAGGAATTATGGATTACGTTTGTAACCATATCAGTCATCTTGAGTCTAACTTGGTTGTTTGCTATTTTGTATAAGTTTTTTTTATTTTTATTTTTTTAGCATTTTAATATTCAGCTCACATTTATGTATGTCATATTAAATGTACCTCGATCTGATATGTTTGTATGTAGGTACTCACAATCAATACGTACAAACGTCTAAATATGATTTAATTTGCATTCGAATTCTTTTGTGAAATCAACAGAAATATTGACGCTTATTATAGACAATATGACCGATTCTCGATAGCTGTCTCTTTCTCAACCTCTGTCTGTCTGGTACTTTACTAATTAAGAGAAAACATACATACATACATAAATATTGTTTACATTTTATTTTCATTCCTATTTGCATCGTAAATGGTTGTCATTCAAAAGTTACGCGCAAATATTTCAAAATATTATGTCTGTTTGTAAATATAAATATGTAAATATGTGTTTATTTTTAATACAAGTATGCAAATTATTTCCTAAAAAATGGATTTATTAAAAATAAATATAATGTATCATTATGACGTATTGAAATTTGTGAGAGAATAATATAATAATAATTTTTGTTGGAAAAACTCCATACGTTATTGTTTATTTGATAATTGTTCATGTTTTCTACACCAAAGTAGACTAGCTAATGGTTTGGACGTGGGATGACTGCCAACCCATGATACAGAATACTTAAAGCACTTTTGTTTTTATAATTCGCGAGAAATGTAACACATTTTATACTTTACGTCTTATCTTTCGTCTTTGTATCCAGAATTTGTCGATCAATGCCTTTCTGAATATCTGTTTGTAAAGCAAAATTGTTATATTCAGCTGTACCGAATATTATATACTATAATCTTGCTAGATTCGTGTATCGTATTGTCCGAAATTTCGATTCAAAAGTGTTATTTTTGTACACATAAACAAGCAACATAAGCAACTACTATTTTTAGCCAGTGTCTTCTTCTTTTCGTTTAGAAATTTTGTTCCAAAATTTGGACAGATTTTTTCCATTTTCTCATATCTAGATAATATTAAGATACGGTCACTCTTGGCAAATATTTGCCGAAAAAGACGTAATTACTAAAAAAACATTTTTAAACTCGTTTATTTATTTATTTAAGACAAGACACAACAAAGTTTTATTTGAAGCTATTTTGTTTTGTAAAACTCTTGTAAGAGCAAACAACGTTAAACAAATAGGTTAATTTAGGTTAGAAGGCCGGTGTGAGGTTGTCCCCACACCATCACCCAGAGACCAATACGGTCCATTGTGATGCCTTGCATAAATGATTGGAGACACTTAGTATGTTACAAGAGCGAAACGCCTAAGCCCTCACAAAGCCCCTTCCCCTGTTGCGCAGCCAGGCCTTATTCATTACGAATCCTTTGAGATCCCTGAGCCTACAACCCGAGATATCTCCTAATTCGCTTATGAATCTACTGCCTAGCCACCTCAACCTGCTAACTTGCAGCCTGGGACAATGGCACAGAATGTGCTCGATCGTCTCTAGTTAAACAAATTAGTGCTTAAACAAGTGGTTAAGTATTTTTGAGTAAATATTTGCCATGTGTAACCATACTTTTAGAGTTTTATATATTTTTATGACTTTAAATTATTTTGATGTGTTCCAAATGAAATTAAAGAAATCAATATTATGGGATTTAAAAACTTTGTTTTCTATTTAATTCAAATCTTAATCCTATAGTAAAACAGTGGGATGAATTTTAATATAAAACAAAACATACCCTGCTATTGTACATAGATAATGTTGCAGCTAGATTCGATCTAAACACGCAGTGCAGTTCTGTTTGCATATATCATGCAAACTGATGCAGAAAAGATGAAAAAAAAAAACTGTTGATAATCATAATTTTAATAATAAATAAACAAAAATAAATTTGTTACATTAAAATAACTTAACATGAAAATATGTATCTTGGAAATTAAGAAAAATCGATAAAAATGATTTTATGAAACATTAATAAATCCTAAAAACAATAATTTTTCTTTTATAGCATATTAAGATGAAGATGAAAACATCACTCTAATTTATTTGAAACACATTCTCTATAAATCAATTTTATACCGCACTGTATGCAAACTATGTATAATTATTTTTTTAAACAATATTTTTATTACTGCACGTACTCATATAATAAATACCCTAATGAACATAATAAAATATTCTCAATTTTATAAATAAAAAAGTAAAAGTCTTCCAAACAGAAATCGTAAATTTTAACAGCCGAAAAAACTTACAAATCAGTTAAAACCCAAAATTTTGGTACTTAAATTGATTTTATTGCGTATTTAAGCCATTTTAGTAAGTCACACATACAACTCAAATAAAGTGCATTATGGGAACTTTTTTAGTCGTTTCCAATGCAATAATAGCAGTAAATTTCATAATTTCCCCATGAGCCGAGTAACGTATTTTTCAGTTTCTGTGTTTTTTTTTTTTTTTTTTTTTTTTTAAATTATGACGACGCGTAACGCCCTTTTGAGTGTTTAATACAAACAAAAGTGTTTGAATGTAAATATGTATGTATGTATGTCTGTGGTATGTAGATATGTATGTAAATGAATAATCAAACATGAAGTAAGAAACAACAACAAAAAATAGTTTCAACAATCATAAAGTGTTACATAAATTTGCATAAACCGCGACAGAAACAAATAAAACAACAACAATAAGCGGCCAAAGTCAGTAGATGTTATGTATGTAGATGAGTACACATTAATTATGAAGAAATAAAATGAAATAAATAGAAATAAAAAATTAATAAATAACAATGCTGAAATTTTAAAACACTTGTTGATTTCATTTCATTGCATTTTTTGTTTGTAATTTTTTTGTTGTGCCTTTTGTAAATGCAACCAAAACATACATTTCTGACAAACAAATATGTATGTAATGAATTCAAATAAAAAGCAAAACAAAATAAATATGGGTAAATGGGTTGTTGTCTCGATTAGTTTAGTTTGAATATTGTGGCAGACTTATAAAAGTATAAAATCATTTGTATTGAATTTGTGTCTATGGTTTCAAAGGAACTAACTGGCCGTGACAGGTGAAAAGAGAGCACATCTATTCAATTGTAAAATTGTGTCAAAAAGTTGCCAATTTATCAACGAGTTTTGAACAAATCTGCTAAAACTTTAAATTAAATAAAATTAAAATATCCAAATTTTAACAAGTGCTTTTGGTTTGGTTTCCTGACTTGTCACACAGTGCCTAAAAGTCTATATAATAGAATCAATCTATTGGCAACACATTTGGTGTTCACAATAAGTCTGTTTAATTCCAGGAAATTTTCGAGAATTTCAAAAGAAATAGATATAAATATGTAATAAAAAATTGCAGGGAAGCGTAATGAAATAAATTTTACATAATTTACAAATTAATTCCTTTAAATCGCTAAACAAACTATCAATAGTAGGTAGTAAGAAGGAAAAAAAACTCATTGTTAATGAAATGCAACAAAAATGCATTTATTTAATTTTATGCAATTCATGGTAAACAATGCAACCATAATTTTAAATACAAGTGAAAATAAAATGTAAAAATGGGGGGATTTGCTATATTAATAACATAGAAGACCAACACACCGACTGACAGATATGTAGAAAGAAAGACATACAGACAGACCACGACAAAATCAAACATAAATATATTGCACAAATGTACATATGTACATATATTACATTTCAGCTTTAATCTTATTTTAAATAACCAACTTAAAAATTTCGGTATCCAAACAACAGCAGAAACTAAAATATAAATAAAACTAACCTACCAAAATGCAAATATATGTTGGCTTATCCTATAAAGATATACGGATAAGAGACAGAGTGATAGCAAGGTAGGAATACAAAAATAAGACAGTCAGGCAGACACATTAAAGAAAACGATAAATTAATAAAAAGAACGATCAACCAGACCAAATTCAATGCAATACAACCAACTCAACTCCCAGCACTCGGCAACAAATACTACTTACTGCTCGTATCAAAATGATTAACTTGTTGCTGTCGCTCTTTTGCCGCAGTTGAGTGGAACAGTGAACATGGTTTCAACTGTTGTATTTGATTAACATTGAGTTTCTTGGAATATTTGATTGCATTGCCAAACTGACTTCTGAATTCTATATGTATGTGCTACTCACTCGTACGTTTTCATGCATATAGACAACAAATTTACCAGTTGTTGTTTTTATTGTTTGTATACTAAAAGTTTTTGGGCTATTCAAAGCAATCAAATACATGCTACCAATATTATCAATAAGTCTTGCAAAAAGTTAGTTTATTATGTTGGTACAGTGCTAAGCGTTATGTTGCAAACAAGCTTAAATTCATTTTTGGTTATTGTTACACTTTAAAATTCCATTATTAAAAAATGTTTGCTGCATCCATCTTATTAGATGTGAACACTCTTCTGTTTTTCAAATTTAGCTCTTTCGTCCCTAGTTTTGCCAATTAAACATTATCTATTAGGCTATTGTCAAAGAAAATTTTAAGCTTAGAGGCACTGTAGTTCGTGACAATAATCGAATCGAGTGATTCAGTTGTAATGTCCGAATTTTTCTGTTTTTGCTGAACAATTTTTGTAACAAAACTCGGTTTTTTTATCATAAATCTTCTCTGTTAACTAACTATCTGTGAATAGGACCGATAAATTCTATAGATATTTAAATCATTTGTTTGACGACAAATTTATTGCAACGTATTTGAATATCTTGTTCTTTGAAATTTTAGTTAGTTTTTGGCAAGGCAATTATTTTGTATGCTGGACTCACTAAATCGAACATTAAACCTTTTGCAGAGTTATGGGGCCCAACTCGTCCAATATACTGTATTATCCTTAGATATAATGTATTATGTGCATAAAATAATGCCTTGGTTTCGACCATAGAAATGTTGCACTCTAACTTGACATCAGCTTACCCTTCGAATGAAGCAGTGAATGATTGTGTTGTGCTACTCGAAATCATTTTATCCTCTTATAGAAATGATTTACTCTGGCAATTGCAGGCAGACTGTTGTACTTCATCTTTTGGAGAGATATTTGGATACTGATAATTTTTTCACAACTTTGGATTTGGCGCGTACTTTTCTCAGGAAGAAAAACCCGGTAATTTTGCTTTCGACACAACATTATACTTGTAGTGTAGACATGCAAATCGTTTGCTATTTTGGATTACAACGCCAAGAAATCGTGTTGATACAATGGACCAGATGCTTGGCACATATACATGCAAGCGCTCAACAAACCGCTGGTCATGTTTTATAATATGGTGGACATTGCTACATTACCTGCATTTAATTTATAAGACGAAACAAAGACAATAAAAAGAACTGACAGACGAATGTTATTCCTACACATTATTCCTACTGATGCTGACGCTTGTATTTTATATGAAAACAATCTTTAAATGTTTTAATGAAGCTGTGGACAAAACCTTACAAATATTGGCATTTGGCAACATTTGAGAAACATTTGATTTCATATGATAGTCATTTATTTGAATAGATATGTAATTTAAAAACTTCTAAAAACGTGCTTATCGTTGGAATATTTTTTTCGCTAACTGTATGCATATTTGTAGCCATCAGCAAAATCTTAATTAAGAGTTGAAAAACACTTGAAATTATTATTACTATTACAACTACTACTCGTAATTTAGTAACATTCATATAAGGGGGCATTGCTTACAAATCATATTACAAATGTAAATACAACATTCAACTCTCTGCAATATAGATAGTATAAAATAAAAAAAGTTATACAATATATTCATAATTTAATATATAAAAGCAATATTATTAGTAGTATTCAATGAAGACAGTATAAAGAGAAAGGTTCTTGGGTTACAATCATTAAACAACAATGTTGACTTTATGAATATCGGAACATGTCAATGATGTTCTGTAAGAACATATTTAAATTTTCTTAAACAAATGGAAGAAAATTGCACTTTCTAACATGGCATCTGTTACTCTGAGACATGTCAAATGGCATAACATACTATATTAACATTTTCGTTCAGAAAAAACTCTAAAAACATAGACAACAACAATGATAAACAACAAGACTATTGTTGTGAATAAAATGAATACTTTTGTACTAAAGTTAACACCAACAGAAAAGCCACAATAACTAACAACTAACTAACTTTTCATTTAGTTACCTATGTTTTTTTTTCATTTATATTTATTTGTTTTGTTAATATTATTTGCAAATAAACAAAGTATACGATTTTGCTTTTTCTGTACATATATGATTTTAATATTATTATTGTTTGTTTTTTTTTTTTTTATAAATTTCTATGCGACAATTACCATCATTTGTTTGCTAATTTGAAAATTAGAAAGTGCAATATAAAAATTATTTGAATTTGTAATTCAACGAGTAATCCATATAAGAGGAGTGTGTGTGTTTATTTATTATAAAAAAATTGTGGTTGTTTTTGCAAAAATATGTTTTTTGGTCGGCTTGTTTTTGGATTTATGATATCAGGAAGATGATAATAGTAGCTGATAAGGTTCCAGTTCATTTCAGTTTATTATTATATTATTTTTGTTTTTTAGCTTTCAATAGAAAAAATGCGCAGTTATTTTCACTTAATAACTTTATTTGTCTGCACAAGAGCAGAATAAAAAAAATTCGAAATAAATTAGTTTCAAATTATTTTATTGGAAATATGTATACGAGTACTAGTGTCTGGCCGAATATATTTGTTTGTCCTGTTTTTCACTTTGCAGCGCTTTGGAAACCTTGATGTGACATTTTAGATAATGAAAGAATTTGAAAAAATTTAGGAAAATCTTTAAATAAATATTCAATTGAAATAGTAATAGCTGACACAGAAATGCAGACGCATCTTTTGGATGATAACAATTTCGTTTACAACCAATAATATTTTTATTAAAAATTAGGCTAATTAATAAAATATATGTAAAAATATGCTGTAACAAATCGATGCCATTTTACAGCAAACCTGTTGTATGTTTTTATGAATAAGGGGGTTAGTCTACACGATATTTTAACGTTTAAAAGAAAACCTGCATTTGCATATAAATCCCACCCTTACTCGTAATAATATAAACTTTTGGTCAGATCGGCTCGATCGTTCTGGAAAGCAAATTATTTGTTTTATGTGTATTAGTTAAAATAATTATGTGTCTAGTAATTAAAACTAGAACAAACGGAAATACAATTAGAGATAGAGTGAAAAATTGTCATAAAAAAGTTTTTTTTTTTTTTACACAAGTCTGACTGACTGACGTTACAACAGTGAAAGAGGGTGTATTGTGAATGTCAACCATAGCTGCCAGATTTGACGATTTTTTGTTTCAAAAATAGCAAATTGACGGTTTGACGATTTTTTCATTGAAAGTGAGGATTTTCTGAATTATTAAAATTTTTTTATCATTTGTTTGTTTTATTAATGTTTTTTTAACCAAATTCTCTCTTTTTTGAAATATTTCGTAATATATATATTCCAAAAACAAAACTAAGTAATAGTAGTGTTTTCTTAATTATTGATAATAGTTAAGTTTAAGTATAATAATTCCAAATAATATTGAGTCAGGATAGTAAAAATTACTTATTTATCTGTAAACATAAAAATCTATTTTAAATGCTGAATTCCATGAACTAAAATTTTTAGAGGAAAAAATTTTTCAATTTCAACGGGGAAATTCTACAAAAACTATTTTAACAAAACGTCGAAAAAATATTCAGCCAAATAAATTTAAATAACAAAAATACGTAATTCTTTGAAAATAAGTGCATGTATAGGATAAATTGGATTCTATACTTGTTATTTAAAACTTAATAAACGTAATTGTTTTGACATTGTAATTTAACCTGAGTTAATAAAATATGCTAAATTCAGGTATTTATTTATAAAATACTGTAAGTCTTGTTTCACACTCTTAGGCCCAATAAAACAGTGCGTATTTAAGTGCCATTTATTTTTAAATTGCATTTAAGTACAAAATTTTGTTTTTCACTGAAAACTTAAATGCTACTTAAATGGCCAACGATGTTCATTTAAGTGCAACTTGTTTTAAACATTGAACATATGGTTTTGACATTTGTTTTTGTTTTTTTTTTTCTTTTCAATCATGCTGCTGTATTTTTTAACAGCGTCCAACAAGAAGTCAAAAGTTGGGACTTCTTTTATCCATATTTATGCCACCAAATTTAATATATAAAACACACAAAACAATACAACAAGTAAACACAAAAACCGAAACACAAAATTGTTGGCAAATTTTATTAAAAAAATCAGCTGTTTTCTGAAATATATCGATAATTTTGTTGACATTTCAAAGTGCTACCATATTTTTACCACAAAATCATAACAGCAATTAAGTATGACTGAAAAAATTAATCTGTATTTAAATGCAACTTAAGTTTTTATGAAAATTAACTAAAACTACACTTAAATACGCACTGTTTTATTGGGCCTTAAGTTTAAGCTGACCAGTTTTTGTTCAATTCTCTTTTGAACTTGCCATTTCATTTACACAATTCAATTAAATTTTCGTAATTTGTAATGCAAATCAACATGCATTAACGTTTGTACCCCTTTTGTTCTATTTTTCCTTCTCATCCAAAAATACTTGCCTTGACGAGTCAGAATTAAAAAGTGTGAAGATATTATAAAAATATTACACAAGTTGTGTTTAACATTATATTTTTTGTGATTTCTTATTTTATTGTATTGTACAAGAGACTATATAAACTTGAATTTATATGTTTTTGTTTATATAAAAATTTAAAATTACTATTAGAAATAGTGACTTTTTATTTTTCCGTTTTTTTGACGATTTTTAAAATTCGAAATGACGACTTTTTTCTTTTTTTTTTATCGGGATTTTGACTATTTTTTTCCGAAATTCATCTGGCAGCCCTGATGCCAACAGCAAAAAATCGAACAAACCGCTTATAACAGCCAGTCATTTGGCCAAGCAGCCACATCTAACTAGTCTAAAATATATAACCAGATGCTAAATGCATACAGTAATAGTTAAACAACCACTTGTTGACACAGACTACACATACTACGTTGTACTTTTACAATTATGTACTACTACATAGTATAGTAGCAGGGTCAGTAAAAAGTAATAGCAATTTAGCATAAGAATAGAAATAGAAAATTACATTATATAACATAAATGCCATTCTATTAGGCTGATATAATTTGCTTTTTTTTCTTTCAATATTATTAAATTTTACATTAGCTAGAGTAAATGGAATTGTAAGTAGCAAGTGAATGTATTTGTAGATAGAAAGATGTGTACATAAAGACACATAAGTCCTATGTACTATATAAATACATATATGTATGTATGTATGACAGCTTAGCAAAGTACTCGCAATATAATATTGGCTAATAGAAGACTGTGAATGGACTAAAGTAAAAACAAACGGATGGCATAATTAAATTGACATGCGTAATGTAAAATATGAAAGAACAAAAAAAATCACCATCTGAAATATGTTGTTGATTAGAGAGACAATACGTCGTAAGTGTGTGATATTATTTATGGAATAGTGTCAGTTTGTAAGACCACCAAGGAGGAACTTATGTATATAGATAGCTCTAGAACAAGACTGAACTCTCATACTACATACATAAAAAAGAAAGTCAATTGTGTTTTAAATATGCATGAGAATTTAAATATTTGCAGTTTTATGCCCTTTCAAGAAAAAAATGTATAAATTGATCAGAATATTTTTTATATTAACATTTTACAATTGAAACTTCTTACTTACTTCGCATTTAAGGTGTAGTTATAATGGGTGCTCCATTTAAACCTTTTCTTAATTTTTGTTTTCGCAGATCACGCGTGACTGTCATATTATTTTTATGCAGTATTATTTGACAATAACAACAACGTCTCTAAAATATAAAGCGTTCTGTGAGTGTGTATAGAACTTTTTTATGAAATTAAATACTCTACCTATATATACAACTTCATAATTTGTCATTCCGTTCACAACACTTTGAAATATTGGTCGTACACCCACAAAACAATTTAGCTATGTCCGTCTGCCTGGACTAGAGGGAGGGATCTAAGGAAATATAAATTTAAGCAAATATTCTCTGAAGTGTTCGGAAAGAAATTGGTATTGAAAATCAACTGCAGGTTAAATTATATGAAAAACTTTTTTCTGAATTCCACTAAACATATTTTGTTTCGAATAAAATTAAAACGCATGCAAGATTCACCACTGACTGATATTATCTACTAATAAAAAATATAAAACTAACCAAATCGGGCGAACACGAAACACTTTTTTACAAGATGCACAAAAATCTGTGTCCTATTATATTGGTTGACAATTTTGTATAAAACCTATGCATGTACAAAGATATTTTGACAATCAACATTGTTTTACCTAAAAATGTTAAATGCATTCTTTTGAATAAATGATACATTGTTACATGTAACATACGCGTACATACATCAAAATATTTATGTAAATTATTTTACATTGTTCTTAAGGAGCATACATATATTTTTATTTAGGAAATATTCGCCTACAAACAATTTTAATAACAGTAATAAATGAAATAAAAAAAACGAGGAAGTCTTGATTTTAAATAGTCCCTTTAAACAGGTTTCACGTAATTTATTGATGACATTAAATCTGTCGTTACTTTTAATGACAGTATAATATAAAACATAAAACAAAACAATAATAAATTATTAAAAACAGAAATAACTACACGACACAACAACAATATACGTTTTATTATCGTATTTATGTAGGTACATAGTTTTTGAAACTTTTTTTGTGTTTGTGTAAAAGGTCTACTTAAATAATATTTACAATCGAAATTAATGTTAACAGAAGACAGAACATGAGAGATAATTTTTAAACCTTGAAATAAATTTAAACAAAAAGTTCAAGTACTTGTTATTTTTTTTTTTCTTTTTTTTTGCAAACCAACCAGCGAGTCAACACAAATGAGACGAGACGACTGACGGACAGAACATTCTCGTACTACAATTAAACATAATTGTTGTCGTTTACGAATACATACAAAGAATTTTGTTTAACGTGAATAAGTTGTTAAAATTTTAAAGACGTCAATTTTAATATTTAAATTTTGATTTTTTTTTTTTTTTTGTTTTGAAATATCAATTTTAGTGGTGTTTATTAATACCTACTAATACCTACAGATATCCATATATCCTATTTTATATAAGTCCTCGGTAAAAATATATATTTATAGGTTTGACGTATCACATAAGATTTTAAAGAATAAAATGCTTTCAATGATGAATATTGCACTTAAGAAAAATATTATTTCCAAACAACAAAAATTACGTGGTTGGTTGATTTACATCATGTATAAAAAAAAAACAGTTTGATCAATAAACTAAATATACATATACATACTATACATATATACTATAAGTGTATATGTACATCCCATCAGAAATGTATAAAAATGCAACAAACTATTAAATACTTTCCAATCAAACAACCCGTGCAGTAAATAAGTTATCATATATCCACTTTAAATTAAAATTGACAACAATTTAAAAAAGTTGTTTTGGATTTTTAGATTATATGATGCTTTATTATGATAGCAGACTAATGGCCGAATTCTCGGGCATCAGTTAACCATTGGTAAACTAAAATACTAACTATTGTTTAACTATTACTTGGTATTCTTATGGCAAACTAAGCATTGCGAATAAAGAATCATTAGTTAAGCCTTTGCCATTAGCTAACTAAAGACTGTGAATTTAGCCATAAAGTTAGACATGCCAAATATTTACTCAAAAAAGCGTAACCACTTATTTTACGAATACTACATAAATTTGTTTGACAAGTGTTGCAATATCAAACAGCATCAAATAAAATAAAAATTTGTTGGGTCTAGTCCTAAATAAACGAACATTTTTTAAATAAATAAACGACTTCAAATATATTTTATTTAGTAGTTACGTATTTTTCGGCAAATATTTGCCAAGTATGACCGTATCATAAGTCATCATTTTTGAGTCTTGACGGCTTTGTATCGCTAGCAATATATTTTTCCTATAAAACTCAATTTATAAAAAACATAGTTTGCTAAGAATTATTATAGAAAATAGCATAATATTTATTTGAAAAAAAATGTATAAAACTTCAAGTTGACATCACTTTTTTAAGTGAGTTATGTTTAGTTTGGTTTGGCATTTCAACATGAATAGCCTGAACAACGCTTCCAAATTGTGAAAATTTATTTTGAACAGAACCATAATCTGTTCGAAATACGTATAGAGGATGTTTTTTTTTTTTTAGATATATAGAACTTTTAAATTTATTAAAACAAAGATGATTTTTTTAAATTGACATGAAATTTACTTTATTCAAAAGATATAATTTAAATATGACTTCTTGCACATGACTGGCTCGGACGTAGTCTAATCTGGAGTTCCAATTTTTGATGACTTCTTTAACATTAATGACCATATATCGGCAATAATAAGAAATGCAATAATAAATAAATGCATTTTAAAATATGTAGAAAAACAACAAAATAAAAAATAACGGGGTTTCCAATAGCTACTTGACAACTCTGAATTTAAATTGTGAACGCACTATTTCACTGATCATCTAATTGTTGCTTTCTTTTTTTTTCAGTAAACTTAACATTTTCGTTATGGTAAAGTACACGAAGGAACAACGTTTGGAAATTATAAAAATGTACTACCGAAATTCGGAGTCGGTGACCGCAACTTTAAGAGCGTTAACTCCAATTTTCGGTCGTAATTCTCGCCCTAGTAGACAAGCAATAACAAGTTTAGTGCAAAAATTTGAGTCTACATATTCATTGTGTGATGCTGTCGTGCCAGTGAGACAACGGCCTGGTCGAAGTTCCGAAAATATCGCTGCCGTTCAGGCGTCCGTAGCAAACGATTCAAATCAGTCGATTCCGCGGCGTTCTCAAGAACTGGGCATCCCCAAGACCACTTTATGGCGAATTTTGCGTAAGGATCTGGGTTTACACCCATACAAGATTAAGCTGACTCAAGAATTGAAGCCGATGGACCATTTGAGTCGACGTACGTTCTCCGATTGGGCTCTGGAGAAGATGCACCAAGATGATGAATTTCATCGCAAATCATCTTCAGTGACGAAGCTCATTTTTGGCTCAATGGGTTCGTCAATAAGCAAAATATGCGTTATTGGTCTGCTGAAAATCCACATGTGCTTCACGAATCACCACTTCATCCACAAAAAATTACTGTTTGGTGCGCTTTGCATGCCGGCGGCGTCATTGGGCCATATTTTTTCGTCGACAATAACGATCGTCACGTTACTGTGAATGGCGATCGTTATCGCGCAATGATTAGCGATTATTTTTGGCCCGAATTGGAACACATGGACTTGGATGACATGTGGTTTCAACAAGACGGTGCCACAAGCCACACAGCACACGTTACAATCGATTTACTGAAGAGTAAGTTTGACGAGCGTGTTATCTCAAGAAATGGACCAGTCAATTGGCCGCCTCGTTCTTGCGATTTAACGCCTCTAGATTTTTTTCTTTGGGGCTACGTCAAATCATTGGTCTATGCCAACAAGCCGACAACGTTGGAAGAACTTAGAGCCAACATTGAACGCGAAATAGCGGCCGTTCCGGCCGAAATGTGTAACCGAGTCATCCAAAATTAGGTCCAACGAATCGACCACTGCCGACGTGGCCGCGGTGCCCATATGAACGAAGTCGAGTTCCATTCATAAATGTTTTGAATGTATTTCAAGTCGGTAATAAAGTTTTGGAAATATCTCAAACGGTTTGCGTTTTATTTAAAAAAAAAGTTGTCAAGTCCTTATTGGAAAACCCTGTAGATAATAATACATAGTTTGCAAATAAATATGTTGGTGTGGCCCACGTATATCATTCAGGATGGCAAGTAATATTTCATACAAGTTATTAAAAATTGTTTGGCAAACATATTTTCAAAATAGAGATTAATATAATTAATTTATAAAAATCCTTGAGTGGATCTAAATGAATAGAACAAACCTACGTTGGCGATAATGAATTTGTTCGCCATTCCCGCTGCACTTTTATACAAATACATACATAGATTAAAATTTCAATAGAAGTATATAAAATTCAAAAAAGGGATATTGATACATGTATGATTACTTCTTTGTCACATTGCAAACATATTTTTTTTTTTTTGTTATGAATGCAAAAATATTGTAAGGTTTAAGGCAAAATCAAAAAAAAGTTTTGAACGTAGGTAAAATTTGTAATAATAATAAGAGTATGTATGTTGTACAAAAATGTAAAGTACAAACATGTGAGTGCCTATATGAATCTTATCAATATGTGTTCTTTATTTTAGCTTGTCAACAGATATAAAAAAATCAACAACCATATTTTTTGACGATATTTATGACTTGTTAATGCCAAAAAGACAATTATGAGCCACAAGTGTAAAATTCCTCACTAAATAAATGAAATAAAAAAAGTACGAATAAAAATGCAAAAAAAAAAACATACAATATATCGAAAAATACCAAATAAACAAATATTAAATGTCTGTCTGTCTATCTGCCAGTATGACTATGAACAAAACGAAAGTGAAGAGAGACAGAGATCAATAAACGAAAATATATAGTGTAGGCTTAATGGAAAAAAGATACAAACTTACATATTTAGCTACATAGATACCTACATACATTTGCCGAAGAGGAGGAAAGATAAATATCTGTAAGTTGCTGTTTTTGTTACTGTTGTAGTTTTTTTCAGCGGAAATCATTTTAAATTGATATTACACATTGTACGAGTATGTAGATGTAGACATCAAATAGCGATTGTGTGTGTCACAAGAAAATTGTTCATGTTTAGATAAAAGAAATCAACGAAATCAAATGAAAATTTAACACTTTTTGTTTGGAGATGGGGTCTATAATTATGTTGTCGGCATTTGATACTAATGCGGACTACAAAGAAAATAAGAGTGAAATTAAAATACAATTTTAATACAATAATTTATTTTGCAAAGCTATGATTATTTATAAAAAAGATGTTTGTAGGTCGGTATACAAAGAGTTTTATTTCCCAGCTTTTTGATTTGTTAACCTACTTTAGGTAATTTTTGTAAATTCAATTAAAAATTTTGATTGTTAATCATTAAGTAATAAAATAAATTCGATTGTAAACCTTTTAAATGTGTTTTGATGAAATTTTAATTTGATTTTACTTGAAGGCTTTTTATTCATTAATTAGCTTTTAAAGGTAATTTGATGAGTTAATTAAACTGTGCTGCAAAATAATTAATAGTAGTTTAATTTTATAATGACCTAGTGTAAGGTATAAGCATATTACAAAATTTTAGAGTTATTGGTAAAATTTGGTGGAGGGTTTTAAGTTGCATGGTTCCAAATTAAAATAAAAATAGTAAGTGTAAATAAAAATGAGACTCCGTTCTTTAATTTTATAAAAGACTAGACCAGACATACCAAATAGTTAGTAGTGTGACTTCTTTAGTGGTATTGCAATATTAGATTCAAATTGGGGTTTGGTATTCGAATGCATACAAAAAATACGTGCAACAAACATTTTACTTTATAATACTTAAAAAAATATTTTTTTTTATTTATTAAAAAATATAAACAAAAGAATTATTTACACGACTAGTTCTAGAACCCATGAAAATAGTATAGTATAATATAGTACTCGTTCTGGTTTGTCTTTGCGACTAATGATTTTTGTTTGAATTTGTCATCTTCCGAACAAGTTCTATGGAATCGTAACGAAGCCCGTACCATTTCCTTGGAACGGTTATGGAACCAGTTCATTAATAATCAATCTTTAATATTTAATAATCTGCTTAAATTGCTCACCCTCAGAACTAGTTCTACAACTAGATCAATTCTAGAACTAATTCTTCCATCAATGTTTTTCTAGCTTGATTCCATTTCGAGCTTGTTGTATTTGTTTTCATAAATACACATGATGAAATCATGTTGAAAAATATTTTTTTCATATAATTTTTTTTTTCTGGGGGAATACAATATTTAAGTTTTTTTAAGCAATTAGATAAACAACATTTTACTTCCAAACTATATGCAAAATGGCTCCCGTAACTTGTTTATCATTTTTAAAACTAGTCTAGAACTAATATAAGTAACTAGTTCTTATAAAACTCTATAGAACTTCTTGAAAATCGCAACATTGTTAATTAGAACGGGTTGTAGTTGTGATATTACATATCTGTTTATAGTCGTTCTATAACTAGTGACTTTGGGACAAGTTCTAAATGATGATGCTTTGAAGAACTATGTAATTTTTCGGAATATTTTTATATTTGTATCGGAGTTAATTTCACATATTTTACCTCAATTGCCAATAAGAAACTGGGAACTATAAGGAATTAAAAAAAATGCGATGGCTCTCAATCAATCTGATGTACATTGAAAATAATTCTAATTATACAAAGTAAATAATTTCATGACAAGAGACATCAATGATTATTAAAAAAAAAATTATTAAGTTTTCGAGTATTTAATTGTCACACACGTCCAGACGATTTTGTTATTTTTCAACACCTTTCAAATTTCATGCATTTCCAAAGTGAAACATGACAAAATGTTGTAGATGTTGTATAAAACATTTATATAGAAACTACCTACAACATTTGTACAACTAGTGTAAATTCAAACAATTTGCAAATCTTACGACACTACAACATCAGTTGTGAATTGAACAATTGTAAATTTTGTTGCCATTTTTTAAATATCAAAATTATTAAAAACTCATCATTCTCTCATATTCTGTAACTGGGAAACTTTAAATGGATTTGAAAAGATCGTTGAAAACTCTTTTTGTAATTTTAATTATATTCAAACAGTGTTAATACTATGAGATACGAGTACAAAAAATAAGTGGAAAAAAATGATCTTACACATTTTCTGTATTTGAATGTTGCTAAGAAAAATATCTCCAGCAATTAAAGTGTTTTAAATAAAAACCAGACTTGATATCACGTGCTGATGGCTGATTTGTTAAAATTGTTGTTTTACTGTGGGGTTTAAATTGTCCGAAATTCAGAAATATTAAAGCACTCACACACACTGCTAGTTTTCACAGCGAACATAAATTTAGATATAAATAATTTTTAAAATGATTTGACACTTGTACGCGAGAGAGACTTTTAAACGCACGCGTTTATTTCTTTTTTTTGTTCATTAACTTTGATGCGATCGACCGATAAACGTTTTGCTGTCAAAGCATCCGCGTAACGAAATACAAATCCAACATAAACAAGACACCAGAGATGAAATGTATCTAATGATTTTTGTATAAATTTAGTTTTGTTATTTTTTATTTGTGAGTTTTATCTTTAAATACAATATTAATGGCCTTTAAAGTTGTTGCTTGTTTGTACAAAATTTTAAGCAACAGAGCCAGCAGCAATATTCACCGTTAAATGCCGCACAAAACAACTTTAGAGATTGTTTGTCGTCGTCGTCGTTCACTTGAATCTTTACATATTGTTATATTTAAATTAGTTTTTTTTATTGTATATACATAAATATGTATATAAATAATATGTACACTTAAGTGTTTGGGTATAGTATTTTTAACAGTAGTAATTAATAATTTTTATGTTTATTTAGTATTTTAGTTGTTGATAGGTAAGTTATTATACACAGATACAAAATAATCTTTATGACATTTTAATTGTTTTATTAAAATCTTTTTGTAATTGTACCCGGCAAACAAATTAATTTTAATGATTTTTTTTTGTTTTTATCACTTTCAAAACATCATTCATTGAGTTTAGTGACTTTACTTAATATGTTCCATTTAAACTTTAATTAAGATCAAAATCAAGATCTTAACAATGTTTTCACGAATTTAAATTCATCAAATATATACATATGCAATTTGATGAATATATATATATATATATAGATATATATCTTTACTCTTTGTTTAGTACATATTTAGAGTAAAGGAAACAAAATGAGAAAATATTTTACAAAAAATCGCCTAAGATTAATAAATTGTTACCTCGACGACCACGACGTACAACACCAAACTAAAACTGAATCAACAAACGGTAGCTTTAGTGAAAAAACAAAATTGTCACAACAACTTTTTGTTGTTGTTTCTTTCAAACAAAACTCACCCATACGGACTCAACTGTTGCCCTAATATCCATCCATCTTTACAATCCACCATACTATAGATACTTGCTGTTGTTATTGTTATTATTATTTTTGTTGTTGTTTCTGTTGTTGCTGAGTATTATCCATTCATACAACTCAACAGCAATATTGTATCTGTGCGCAAGGCAACGAAATCAACGTAACATCATATACTGTAATAGTGTACTCAGTACTCACAGTGTTGCTAATGTGGCGTTTAGTTTTCGCTAATGTTGGGGCAGGTAATAATGCAATAATTGATTTGTTTTGTGGTCTTAGTTAGAACATAGCACAATCTTTCAAATGCCGAAGGACATTGGTGGTAAGTTAGAAAATTGTTTTCTTTTGCTACTTTACAGTAATACAGAAAATAACAATCATTCATTATTTATTAATAATGGGTATTTCTTTGCTCATGGTCAAATATTATTATTCTAATTATTCAATAACTTATTTTATATTAATATAATATAAAAGGAGTATTGTTATATGTACTTTAGTTCACAATTATAATTTCGATTAATTAAGAACATTTTTCAAAAAATCCAATTTAAATGAGCTAAACTTCCAAGAAATTTAATCACAAGGACGCGTGTATATGTCATATATACTTTTTGTTTAACTTTTTATAAAACTGCTAAACTCCATTTTACTTTGAAACCATTTCTGTAGCTGTTAGAACATAGATGTTCAAAGAATATTCAATAAGATAAAACATGAATTACAGTTATTATTATTACAATTAATACATATTACTCATACGCGTCGACCATGTTATAAAAAAGAAACAAATGACGTTCAGAATCATTTTCAACTTAGGTACATATATGTTTTCCATTTATTAAAAATAGCATTAGAAACTACAATCAAACCTCGTTATAACGACCCTCAAAAATAAGAGATATTATAATAAAATACCCCACCAAATTTAAAATAATGTGGATTCCGGGCCACTCTGGTATTAAAGGAAATACATTAGCGGGCGAAGCAGCAAAATTTGCTTCTTCTGCACCAATTTTGTATATGTCTCATCAAATAAGTGCGATATCACAAGAGCAATTTCAACATCAATTAAAAAAAGCTGAAATTGAAGAATGGGCCAACTACCAACACATATACAAAACATTCAACCCAGATAAAACTCCACCAATATATCCTAATGAAGCAAAAAGAAGTGATCTTCAAAAATATATTAAATTAAGATTAGGACATACCCGCTTAACTGTACAACATTTGTTCAATATTTACATTTTATTGTTTTGTTTATTACGTGTTATTTCTGTTAAAAATAAGTTTTAAAATTCTGAAATATATTTAAATTTGTATTGATGTTAAAATTTATATAAATACTCACTAATTTATGTGTCGTATGCACATGTAATAGACTAACAGTTGCTCAAATAATGGAAGAATTGGAGAACATGGATGAAATAACGGATAACATGAACATATACGTAATTCCTCCAACTGAACATCATGAAACTGATGAAGATTCGGATGAGAGTTATGAGGAACATGATGCTAATTTGAATCATCTTGGCAGACAAATGTTATCCGCTGAAGCAGATGTAAAACTTCAAAATGATGAATCAAGCACTGATGAAGAGGACAATGTTCCACTATTCAAAATACGACGTGTCGAAGGCAACAATTGGGAAAAAATAAATCCTTCGTACTCAATAGAGACCCAAGCCCATCCACAACCAACCAGTGAAGAATCTCAAAACTATCGTACTCCTTCAGATTATTTTGGGCTCTTTTCTACTGAAAGCTTTCTTAATTTTATGCTTTACAGAAAAACTACGACCTAGGTGTCACATTGGATGAAAACCATGTATTTATTGGTGCCATGCTCATGTCTGGTTATGCCAAATATCCCCAAAAACAGATGTATTGGAACGAAACACAGGATACACCCAATCTTTTGGCGGAATCTATACGATTAAAAAGATTTCATAATTTTTTGAATAATTTTTATTTGAACGACAACTTGAATGAACACGGTGAGGTGGCCAATTTTTTCATATTTGTTGGATGTATCCGTAGTCAATGCATGGCTATTAATGAAAAAGAATCGTCCAAATGATCCAAATTGTGCAAATTTATTAGTATTCCGACGTTATGTTGCAAGATTTCTACTAGAATCGTATGGGACCCCATCTTTGAGGAAGGCGCGCCGATCAATTGTTGATGATTCTCGATATGATGGTAGAAACCACATAGTCGAATACACAGAAACTGACAAGAGGTGTGCTTATTATGGAAAAAATCAAAATTTATATGCAACAAATGTAGTAAAGGGCTTCACCCCAAAGACTGTTTTAAAGCATATCATACACAATCTTAAGTTTTCTGGTGGCAAGGTCCGTTTAAACGGACGGTCCCCAAAACCTATGTTTAAAAAAAAAAATTAATAAATAACATCATAAATCATCTATTTACATTGTATTATTTCTAAAAACGTAAAAAAGCATTAAAAATAAACACCAGGGGGCTATACCACTTAATGGGTTAATAACAATAACCAAAACCACTGCCAACTTTGTAATACAACACAGAACATTTAATTTTCTTATGTAATTTTATAAAGCAAACTCAAATAAATCTTTTTGGTAAAATTTGCCTAGTAGATCTCCTACAAACTGTAAATATAGAAAACAAAAGGCTGTAATGATACTATTAAAATACTGTAATATATACAATCTTATTTAACAAATATTAGGTCAAAATCCTTAGTTGTTAGTACCTATGTAAAAAATGTTTGTATTCATAATTTATTATGATCATAAATTATTAAAAATAAATAAATAAATATAACGAATTCCTCGATTTAACGCTCCATAAGATTTAATACAAAATAAACCTCTCTATTACGAATACAATAGCCTCGTTATAACGAATTTTCATTCACTGCAGACTAACGAAATAGAAAGAATTATTTACCTCTATTTAACGAATTTTGTCAACTTACAAACTTTTCAAAACGATTTCCATCTATTAATCCAAATAATATGAATCAGATACACACAAAATTATTGTGTTTGCAACGACAACGTCTCCGGCAGCATGTATTAGACTAACTGCTGAAATATTCGAAGAGCTTGTACGCTTGTTACACCAGTTGTTGCAATCTAGCTAGTTAATCACTGGCTCTGACTTATTATTTTATAAATGTAAACTATTTTTGAATTAAATACAATACTATTTTTGAATTTTAAAACTACAAAATACAGTGTTTTCCTTCAAATGTGTTTTGCGTTATTAGCGGAAATCGTTCGCTATAACATGGTAAGTAGAATTAGAAGCCATAGTTCCATTGGTACCTTCGCTAAAATAAAATTAAAACTAAATTAAAACATTTCTTTCTATATGAGAAAATATTAAAATATTTTAATTTCAAAATGTTAATTAGACAACACTGTTCATTTTCCATAATAATATTTAGTTTTGTAAAGAGCTTGTGTTTTGTACTCGCGTTAAGTTAAGTAGTAGAAGCACTTGTCGCTTTAATACGATTACTGTTTGTTGTTAGTGCTTTTGTTGATGGTTTTTTTGCTCTCCTGTTGTTGTAGTTGCTGCTGATGATGATGATGATGTTTGTTGTTATTGCTATAATTGTTGTCGTTGCTATTGTAGGAGCAACAAAACATAGTATGACAATGCCAGTAAAATAAATCACAGTAGTTACATATTAAGTAGTTTGCTTTATTTATAATTTTGGTTTATTTGTAAAATACCAAAAGGTATAAAAAACGTAAGGAAAAAACAAAAGTAACTATGGGAGAGTAAAAATGAATTTAATAGTAGTGGTAGCGGTCGGTATAAATGTTTGTATGTATTAGTCGTTATAAATATTTGTTGGATGGCGTAGCTTTACTACAGGTATGTTTAGTTTATTAGTTAGGTAGCTGCACTTTTAACAACAACAATAGTAGCTAAAAACAAAATTTAATTTTCAGCCCAAGTCAAGTGGTTTAATGTTTTTGTGTTACTAATATTAAATGCTTAAATAAAAAAATATAAGAGAGCTAAATAAAAAAATTTAAATATATACTAAAAATCAAAATAACATAACACAAATACGAGCAGAGAGACACTATATATACATACTTAGGAAGAGAGCGAAAATAAATTGTATGTAAACATGTGTATCAACATCATTGATTGACACACAAAGAGAGCAGAATTATGACTTACAAGGATATGAAAGAACGACACTAATAATACATATTCGAAACTATTTCTTCAATTGAAATAGAATTTAATAATATTTGATAGAGGAAATTGCTATTCACAGAATCTACTTCAAGCACATTTTTTTTAACCCATTCGTTGTGAGTTTTAAACGTATCTTTAAAATTTTGTTCTATTATTTTACATTATTTATTCATAATTTGAAGAAACACAAATGTCACAAAGCAATAACTTTAATCTATGGAAAACTGTGTGGTTTTCAATTAAAAAAAATATATATAACAATTTTTTTTTTAAATTTGGATCAAATTAAATTTGTAACAACTTTGTGTGTATTCGATTCATTCGTTTAGAATTTAATTATACTATGTTTCCACGGAACATGCTTCACTCTCTATTTATGCTTCACACCCCAATCATGTGCGAAACAACTTGCTTCACCATACAAAATTTTAGGAGCGAATCATGTAGATTCATATTGAATCTACTTTCGAAGCACGAATAATTGCACTTTTCTCTAATTTTTATCGCAAGTTTATCTGCACTAGCTGTAAAAATTTAATATTATTGTAAACAAAGCAAATTATTTTCTTGTTGCTGGAAGTAAAGAAAGTAAATACGTACGAATGTATGTTTTTTTTTCAAATAAGCTAACTAATTTCCACTCACTTTTTTTTGTCCATTAAAAAAAATTGTTTTCCACAAATTGTAAATTCTGTTTTTTTATTCTGTTTGTTTATTAAAGACAACTGTCAAATCGAATCAAGTTTATTAGTCATGTAAACAGCATGATTCATAAACATGATTCAGAAGGCGAAGCAGGTGATTCAAGTCGTCGTGGAAACATAGTATTACTTTTGCTGTATTACTGCAGCTTTCTAAAATGTTTTAACCTCAAGTCTTATGGAATCTTTATGGAAAAATATAAGGAACAAAGTTTGTCTGGGATCCTCAATGGCTTGGCTCAACGATGACATCTAAGGTTAATCCTGACATTTTCGAGTGAAGTTAAAAGAAGACATATTGGCTGCTGAATTTCGGGTTAAAAATTAATCAAAAATGGTACAAACCCCTGTTCACAAGAACAATATCAATGAAATAATGTATAATTAATGTCTTATAAATCATTATCATTACCAAGATAAATATCAACTAAAACAACAGCAATACTGAAAGGGTAATATGGAATGAAACAACTCAGGAACCAATCTACATATATGTCGACAGCTAGGAACTGTTTGGGTTTTCATCAAAGAGCAATTGTAATATAATGTAAGAAGGATAGTAATTCTTAAATCACATATCAAGATTTTAAGATTATTTGTGTCCAAGGACACTATCATATCATGGGAAACGACGCTGTTTTGTGCAAGTTCACCGGCAGAAATTCCTTCTTAAACTCAGTCAAAAATTCAAGAACATTTAAGTCAGTTAAAGAAGACAATCACAGTTTGAACAGTTCACTTCTGTAACCGCAATATTAAACAGGAAATTAAGGCGAAGAAGTGAAAACAAACATTTTTGTTAACGATTCTTTGACAACAGTCCTTTAATATATCAGTAGAAACATCGTACAAAGAATAGTGCAATTATTTGCGCTTTCGATTACACTTATTACATGATCAATTTTAAATATTCGCTTACTATAATCATCAAGCGTGGCATCTGCTTATCGAAATGAACTATAATCTTCAATGATGGGTTTTCAAATTTATAAAAGATTGGGTAGTAAAGGGTTTTTGAACAAGAACTTTGTAGGAAATGCGGCTACGATGAATGGATTACTCTATCGAGAGATGTTTGGAACAAAACTTTGGCCTATTATTGATGATATGTGGTTTTAATAAGCCACACAGCTAACGAAACAATCAATATAATGCAAATCAAATTGTCCGATCACAAATTCCGTTCAATTGGCAGTATTATTTATTGTGTTGCTATGTTAAAGAGTGTAAACAGATCCAATCGAATCAATTACTCAAAATCCGTGACTTAATCACGTCATTGATTGATTAAATAGACCAAATAAACATTATCTACAAAAAAGTTTAATTTCATTACTTCCAATCCATCTTAAAACAAAAAGGTAATATATTTAAATAATTTACTAATTATTTGTATGTTTAACAATATGTATTTGTTTTTAATCATCAATCGTTTAGTATAATCATCATCATTTAAAATTGATATTAATTTTTTTGACAATCATTCATTTTCACTAAAAATCAAAGCTACATCTGTCTACCCGTATAACTTGTACAGTTTGGATTTAAGAACTCTTCTTCCAGCCAGACTTATTATGAAAAAGCATTGCAATCAATCTCACCAAACACACAGAATCAGTCAAAAGCAATAAAACGAGACAGACGAATGCAATTCACATTTTTGAATCTTTAATACCAGTGGAACTGAAAGCGTCTGGATGTCTAGTTAAATAATAATGTCTACATTAAAATAACATAAAAGTAAATCTTGGAACTCATAAAAGACATAAATATGAAGTACATAAAAAAGTAAGTACAAGCTAAATACAATAAAAGACAATTTTAAGTAAAAAATATATAAACGAAGAAAAACATAATGAATAAAATACAGAATACATATTCGTACAAATAAAAATTTAGCTAGCCCAAGGGCAAAAAGTGAAATAAAAATGAAGAAGCTTTCATTTCATTATGATTGAGGAAAACAAACAAACAACTGTCTTTTAGACAATAATTTTATAAAAACTAAGGAAAAACCCCATGTTTTAGTAAGTGAAGTCGTCTTGAAATTGTAATTCGTGATTGTACAAAAAAAAGTACAAAAGTGTTACAAAATAGTTGCAACTAAAAGAAGAGAAATTTATGTAAGTGAACAAAAACAAAAGACTACTTAAGTTGGTTAAATAGTTTGTAATACGAGTACATGCATTTAAACACACATTCCAAATGACAAAACGTTATACAGACAGACAGAGAGACAGACATAAATAGTTGTAGACTAAATTTGAATACTCGTAACATACATATCAAATAATTGGTATTGTAATTGGTTTGTCTTTTGTACAACTATTTGTTTCTTTCTACTGGTATGAATCCGAGTATATACAACTTCCACGTACAAATGCTTTTTTTTTTATTTATTTATGTGTAGGTATATTTGTGTTTTGCGGTATTTACATGCTCATAGATTTGTACATTCCACCCGCACAATTACCAACGATTACTAAAGCGCAACATAAGTCGTCTAATGTCTTGAGCTGATTTGTTGTTGATATGAAAGAAACAAAAACTCACAGATACACACAAACATATGTATATCTACATTAAGACAAAAACCGATTGATTCATACATACTACGTAAGTTCAATTGGGAGAAGTTATGTTAAGTGTCAGCTTTGGAAAAGTTTAAAAAAATATCCATGAATTTTTTATTAAAAAGGTAAATTATTGTATTAATCTAGGTTTGAAATATATTTCCTTTCAAAATCGATACTATAATCCACTCAATGGGTCCGAGTTTCGTCAAATTATATTTCAGAGAGTGTCAAATTTAGTAATTTTGTAACATCTCACGATTTATTTGACGTTCCAAAACACATTATGGTTACACAATTGTTGTAATAGTTTCTAAGCAAGTATGGTGATCTTCCATATTATCACGCACATAAGATTTCAAATAGAATTTAGCATAGAAATAATAGGATAACAATTCAATTCTGCTTTTAAAAAAATTTACAAAAGTATACTTGAAGGTTAAGAATAATTAAAAAAATATGATTTGAAAAAATTATTTCCCGAAATTGGCCCATTGTGATTTTAATTGTTTAAGCCGCGATACATATCGCTAGAAAGGCTTTGCAGTTATCTTATACCAATTGTCGGTCCGAATTTCTATACATACATACATATATGTATATTTGATATCCATTTTGTATTTGAAATGCTTCTCATTTTATACTGATATATTTACATAATAATCATATTGGCATGTCATATGGGGGCTTCGGAAAATGATTTCAAAAGACGAGCGGACTGACGGACATCTCTTTATTGACTCTGCTATATATAAAGCTCCTGAATATATCTGTAATAATGTGGAAATAAAACTTATATACATTCTTACCACTGATGGCAATATGCATGTATAAAAAGACACGCCAGGTTGGAAAGTGAGAATTGGATAAAAAGCCTAGAAGAAATGTAAGTATCCATTTTGAAGATTTAGAAAGTTAAAGATTTTTTATATGCGAGTATATTAAGACACGATATGTTTAAGCAGACTTTCAGCTGAAAAATTTAAAGGAAAACTTCCAATCAAATACATCATATGGCTGGCAATTTATCACGGCCGATTAATGTTTTCTATTTAGAAAATTAAGAGAGAACATTTTATTCATTGTCAGCAAAACAAAAAAATGTGGACATTTTCTGGTTTTAAATATATTTGTATTCAAATATTATTGCTTGCTCAATATTCGTTTAAAAAAATTTGATTTAATTAGTTTACAAAAAAATCGCTAATTTATCCCTTATTTAACCTTAAAATTTAGTGGTGGAGCTGCAATATTTTATAACAGTACAAATATTTCAAACTAAGGATTCCTAAAAATGAACTTTAAATTAAGGTATACTTCTCCTACTTACATTAAAACCGTATGTATATAAATTTGCTGGTAAATAATAATAAAATTAAAAGAAAAAATCTCTTTAAGTGACGACTTAAAGTCTGCATGTTAGGGACCATTGTTGTGGAATGATTTCTTTGGATTTTTAACAAGTAAAAGAAAAAAAATAAACTTTAAATTGTACAAAAGCAACCAGACAGCGGTTGGTAACTTTTGTCTTTTTGTAAGTTTTTTGTTTTGTATACAAAACCACCACAACACCATCATATTGCAAACATGGAAACTTGGTAAATATTTTAATTAAATCAAATTTGCAACTATTAACAGAGACGTCAGATCGTTAACATGAATACGTAGATATCCTATGAATGCAGAAAAATAAATATAAAATGAAACAAATATTTCAAATATTTGAAAGAATTTTTTTTAACATACATAAAAAAAACAACAATACAATTAATATAACAAAGATCTAATCTTAAGCATGGAGTCAGACAAAAGCTTATCTACATCTAGTATTAAGTGTGAATTTATACATTTTCTTTATAAGATGAACTTAAAATTATATATGTATGTATTTTTGCAACATTCATATGTAGGATAGATAGATAGACCATGTATGAGGCATTTCTGCCACGAGAATAAGTCATAATTTAAAAATGTGTAATAAAGACTGACAAGACGTGAATGAGTGTGGTGGTGCTTATAATTTAGTAAGACTACTACTTTGACTACATACAACCATGTCATGTAATAGTCGCTCATTCACAGAGACTCAAAAGTGATAATTTAATTGAGAAAAGTGTATAAATTTATTTTATAAATTTTATAAATGTGATGAAAATGTAAGGTTTGATAATCATATTTACAGGCTTGATTTTCAAATACGTATATTAGTTCAATAGGATGAAATGCTTTAAATTATAATTATTATATGTTTTACAGTCTGTCTGTCGCCAATGTCATGATGTCTTGAGGTCTCAAATACTACTAATCTTTTTTCCCTTGTCAATAGGTAAAATTATATAACATCTAGCTTGTTTTCTTGTTACTCTGGTGATTATATTTAAAAGGTCGAAAAATCTTATCGTGCTGCTCACAAAAACTTCAGTTTTGTATCAACATTATCTAAAGTTAATTGGTTGCACTTAAGATCACAATACTAATAATTCAGTAATAATTCGAAGAGTTGGTTTGGAGTTGTGCAAAATTTTACGGAATTTATGATAACCAATTTATTTCGTTAATTAATAGTTAATTCCGAATAATTCGCTCTTTCTGACCGATACCTACTTTTGTATTCTTCGTTTAGCCCAGATAATAAGTTTATCAATATCGGAAAAATTCAAATTCAACCTAAGAACGAATTCGTTCCATAAAGGAATACCAAGCAATACCACAGGTCGTATGTGTAGTGTTGTTCCCTCATGCCCAAATATCATTGTAAAATGTAAAAAATCATATCGAAACTTAAATGACAAATTGTGACGTTTAGAAGCGTTTAGAAGCAATATTTTATACAACAAACAGTTTTCCAAACAATAGACTTTTTACAAAAATGTTTCCATTTCAATGTGGTTGTAATATTTTTGAGGTGACCATCAACTATGTAGATATTTTCTAGTTACAAAAATATAAAATAAACAATATTTTAACATTTAACACAAAAAATCTCACAAAAATCGGTGCCCGTATTATAACTTCTTGTGTAACACGATAGTTTTATTAAGAAAATAAAGATTCGAAAAAGGGACTAGACTGAAAAAATATTCACGATTACAGTTATTATTTTATATAAATTCATATACATAAATATATAAGTATGTTTACATCAATTTGCATGATTAATAAATCTAGATATTGAAGTTTAATAAAAAAAATCATGTATTTTACACAAAACTACAAGCATTAAACCACACACATCTAATTATATTAAAAGTATCTATCTGTATTATTTAGATATGTGAATAAAGATACATTCAGGTTTTATAATCACTATAATTATAATATGTAGAAACAAAAGTGAAATAACGCCTACATTTTCAAGTATATCAAAAAAATAGTACGAAAATATTTATGTATACAAAAAAAAGTGTCTTAAAATTCAACAGATGTGTGCTTGCTTTTATCAAAATTTAAATGTGTAAATTTAATATTTTTTTTATTCATAATAAAATATATAAAAATAAATTTTTTATTTAAACTTTTTTTATAAAGCTAAAAAAAGTTAGTTCGTTTTTTTAGAATACATAATGACAATAAAAAAAAAAACAGAAAAGAAACATGCCAACTAACATATGTGTACTTGCTGTTTGTAAATATCCACTGGATGAGAGAGTAGTTTTACTGTATTCATTCAAAAAAGTTTAGAATGTTATAAAAGGAAAAATGAAAAAACATCAAAATAAAAAAATAAAAAATAGCAATATGTTTACAACAAAAAAAAACTTTTACTTGTGTCAAAACGGATATGTCGGCCTTTTGAAATGCCACTCCAATATGTTGAAGTGTTGATGATGAGTATTACGATCATGTTAAATAATTCTATACGGATTTTTATGTGGTACCAAAATGACCTCCTTCTTCTTTTCAAAGACATCATTCCCATCGTTTTCTACACTTTCAAGGCATCAAACAAAATTCCATTTATTTATTTGTAGGAATTATTTACTTTTATTATAGTCACAATATAAAGATTTAAATATACATACATGCCTACAAAATGTATCTCGAATTTGTTTTGTTATATAATTAACATATAAAAAATATATGTAAAGACCATGGGAAATTTTAAGGCAAGATTTATTAAACTCTAAGTAACGACTGATTCGAGCTTTTCTTTTTGTAAGCATGAATTTTTATTATATTTGTAATGGTAAAATAAGTTTTACGTCCTTCCTTCGAAGCCCTATCGTGCCTTTAACTGATATACGAGCATTTCCAGTTTGTTTTATAAGTTTACTTGTTTAGGCCCTGTCGTTTCAATTGTTTTTAAACGTCGCACAATGGAGAATTTTGGAAAAACTAGGGAAATAAATCTGTCATTTCTAAACAATAAAAGAGACGAAAGGAACATAAATTCACAAGTCTTTGAATTTGGACCTAATCAATTCACTGGGACGGTGTTAGATATCCTCTCGGGTATGTGAGAAATTGAAAATGATCTCAGTGCTTCGTTTGTGAGCCGATTTCAAAGATTATGTATATTGTATATATATACAATATGTATATCGACTAGTAAATAGTCGAGTAGTAAAAAAGGTAGCTGTATATTATCTTTTATAGTTTACAAGAGGGTGATGTAGCTTAACTGATTAGTGCCCGTTTACACAGTCAAACATTTGGAAGAAAAACATCTGGAATTCTTTTTTGTTTTTTCATTCGCGGTCACACTGTCGAACAATGTTTTCAGACACATTTCATTATTATTTGCTTTTTTGACATTTTTCTTATTCATGCTGTAATAATTTCTAGTAAATTCCAGCAAAGAAAATGTCAACAAAGCATGTTCACCGAGTACCGAACACAAAATTGATTCTCTCTTCCCCACCCGTAAATTTCTTCCAAGCTAAATGTGTTCTTCTAAATGTTCAACTGTGTAAAGGGGAACTTAGCGCGTTTGATCAATTAGCATAAGTTGGTATTTGTGGCCTTGGTTCGATTCCCATCCGCTGCCACTTAAAACAACATCAGTTTATGATAATTATTAGTTTTTCTATCCTATCATAACTCATATTTATCACAGCCTCCTTCGGTGGTATATTATTTAAACGCCACCGAAGTAAAATAATTAAAATAATGGCTATAAATTAAGCATTGATCAATGCGCATACTCCCCACCAGAGGCGCTGCAATACTGTACTATTAAACATAACGCGCAATTACAGTGTTGTCATATGAAAAGCTTTTCTCTGCTTTCACCAACTATTCTTCTTTTACCTATCCCTTTCCAAAGAAATTAACATAATTAATTAATTAATATATAGGCATATTAATTGTGTTACTTCTCTTAAAAAAAAAAAAAATTCGCATATGAAAATACAACTTTTAACCTTTTCACCCATCCTAGACTGCTTTTTTGTTAATAAAGGATACAAATGTTTCCAGATTTTTCTTAATATTTTTGAGGACTTGTTTAAAACTCATCATAGATTCAAAAGTTATGTGCATTTGAAGTTAAAATATTTTGAAAATGTGATTTTTTTTTGCAATTTTTTAGCATAAAAAGATACTTCTTTCTATTCTTTCTACAATATTTAAGAAATTTCCTAGAAGGCTAATGTATAACGTATTTATATTTTTCGGAAAGCTAACTTTAAAGGAAATATGTTACATATATGAAAAAGAAATTAAAAAACTTTGTTACCGAGGGCAAATGTTCTCACATTGCATAGTCGATATTCAGAAATAATAATAATTACACGGTGCGACAGTCCAAAAAACCTGGGACCGGATATTATTTTTCTTGTAGGGCTTGTCGAGTAAAACAAGATTCCAATAGTGAAATATGCCGGACACCTCCAAAATCCGGATTTACGGTTAAACACCCGGTTTTTGTACCTTTGCGTACTTATGCCTGTAATTTTGTTGATAATGATCCGATTTTTAATTTCTTACTAGATATGGAAAGAAGAAACTGAGATCTTTCGAATGATATATAATGTATCTAAGAAAACTTGAGAAATTTGGGTGTTTTTGTCCAGCAAACACAATAGATTTTTCAATAAATTTTCAACTTTGGTGACGTTGAAAATTTTTAATGTAAAAATTTTTAATTTTAATATAACAAAATTAATAAAAAAAAAATTTGGTTTTTAACGAACTGAAACCGTTACAAAAAAACCGATAACCATTTAAAAATGGTTATCTGAGAATTGATAAAAATCTAATTTTTAAAAAATTTGACGTGATACAGACATTTCCACGAGTCTGCCTAAAAAAATTCAGTTCGATTGGATCACGGAAAAGGGTTAACGGACACTACGAGCTTTATACTTTATACTTATATAAAAAAAATTCTGACGTATACATGAAAATCGTCGATACGCATGTTTTTTTATTTTTTCTTCCCTTTCCGAAAAAGTATATTTGGTTCTTGGCACAGAACAAAAGCTCGTTTTTGTAACGCGGTGTTAGATGCACTTGCATATTAAACATTTCTTAGAAATTTGACTGTCCTCAGGATGTTTGATTGATTTGTATTAAAACATTTATACTCGTTGCTTTAAAAACGTCGAAACATTATAAATTAATATTAATTTCATTTGATTGTAATAGAGATATTATTTTCAGACAAACTTTATAACAATCCTAATTGAATTGTAAGTGTCTGCAAAGGGGTAAAAAAAAAAATGCTTATATGTACTCGTAGGTATAATATCACTATGTAAACGACATTTGACGTCAGCATTGAGTTGTTGTTATTTGTTGTTACAGCAATCTTATCAGTACTGTCTGTCTATCTTATCAGTTAAATATCGATATATGTACTGACATTTCTATAATGTTTCCTTTCCGTTATTTGCTTGATTTTAACATTTTTGTTTCATTATTTATTATTTATATATAATTGAAAACACACTTGGATACAAATATAAAACAATTCATATAAACAAATTGTTGTTGACTTTTTTTATTTCGTTTTGTTTCAATATAAACACAAAGACAAAACATTGACAAATGCATTTTTACTGCACAATTACTCTCACTATGTATATGAACTGGTGTGTTGTGGTGTCGGTGGTGGTGGGTAGGGTAGGTTGTTGGTATTGGTTACAAACAGAGCTCCGAAATCTTCGCTCGAATTCGAGTAGAGAGTGAAACTCGCTCGAATTCGAGCGCGAGTACTCCTGCGAGTGAAAAAAAAAAATCGAGTATACTCTATTTTTCTATGCCACTCGAATAAGAGCGCATATGCTTCGCTCGATTTCGAGTGCGAGTAAAATACACTCGAAATCGAGCAGATTATACTCTTGCCGAGTACTCTTTCAGTCTTTCTCATACAGTGGAAAATAGAAACTGTTCGTTTTTGCCAATTTGTGTGTGCGTGTGTAGTAGCAAGTATAGACTATGGTAGGGAAAGGTGACTGACGAGGGAGGACTGGGAGGTCGAGAAGAGAAAAGCAGCAGAATGTATTGTTAGGGACCGGTGGTTTTTGTGTACAAAAATGCTCGCGAAGAAGATTTCTCGAAGATTACGATTCACTGTCATAACGAAAATATTTTCGTGTTTCATTATTTATGTCTTTATTGTTCATTATAATATAGAAAATATAAGTAAACTTTTAAAAATATAATACAACTTTTATTATAAAACAAACTAATTGCTCCGCACACGCGCACTGTATGAGAAAGACTGAAAAAGTAACAAAAACCACACGCACACACAAGTCAGCAAAGACAAACAGTTTCTATTTTTCCACTCGATTTCACTCTTAAGAGTAAACTCTCACTCTATTTCGAAGATTTTTACTCCCACTCTTAATTTTTAAAAAGGAGTACTCGCGAGTACTCCCACCTAAAACAAACGAGTGGAGAGTAAACTTTTTGTAACACTCGTACTCTTCGAGTACTCTTCTTCGCGAGTGTTTTTCACTCGCGAGTAAAATCGAGTAAATCTGAGCTCTGGTTACAAAGGCCATAGTCATAGTTATTTAAATGCTTCACATTGTTTAAAAATAAAAAATTTATTTTAATAATTATGAATTAACTTGTGATTTAATATTAATTTTAATTCACGATTTCAATTAAATAATTGAATTAAATCAAAGTGTGGTTTTGTTGTTTTAAATTTATTTTAATTTTTATAACGAATGTAAAACAAAGAAAGTTAAAATTAAAACAGATTACAGTTGTCTTATTAATGAGATCTGGTTATATTATGTGGTTTTAATACTATGCATGATTTCATCATATTTTTATTTTATTGTTATTTTTTATTCTCTAACAACGAATTGTACGAACAATGTATAAATAATTTTTTTTTGTTTGTTTTTTTAACTCTTAAGTAATTTTTATTTTAAGAAATAGTTTATCTAGTTTGAATTATCTAGCAATTAGGTTTTAGCTGATCGAACAAATTTTTAAAGAGCTATTACTATTTCGCCCCAATAATTCGTAATATTTAAAAAGAAAAATTCATATTCAGTCATATGTTTAAAATTTTGAATAGGTCGAAAAATATACCTTCGTCCGAATAAGAGGTTCTGTTGGTCTTCGGTCTTTAATAACCAGTCTCGGTTACTCTAGTAAATAATACTTAATTTCCGTCCTATTGAAAATTTTAATACTAATGGCGTTTTCTTTTCTGGCAAAAATGTGACACGTTTTTCCCATTTCGCACCTTTTTTTAATTTTTTTGTGTTCCTTTCTGAAAAAATGTCAACACAGAGTGTAGTGTGTTCTTTTCTATAAATGTCACACTATAAATTTAAAAAATGGTGCACCTTTCACACTCTGTACTTTCAGAGGGGGAGAATCGCACGATAAAACATCTCACATTTGTTTTGTTTATGAATGTGTATTTGTGTTAAAAAACAAAAAAAAAAATATACAAAATGGAAAATATTACTACTTTTTTATGTGCTGAAAATTTTTTGGAAATATTTGATATGTTTATGGAAAGAAATCCACAACCGTAATTAATGAATACTCTGAAGTTGATGTATGTCAAATTTCATAGGACAATATCTCCTACTTCTTATATATGTAATGTATGTTTAAATATATTATTTTTGTAGTTTAAGAAGAATTTATGTATTAGTCGGGAAGGTGCCATTGGTCTTTTTGAGAAATATTCATTGTCTTATTTCAAGCGATCTTACCAGGGAGCTATCTGCTTTTTTTTAACAAAAAAAAAAAAAACAAAAACAGCTGTACATGAAAAAAAGTGTTACACTTTTGTGATTTTATGTTCTATTCTGACCATTAAACATGCGACATCTTTAAAATGGTAAACATTATAAAAATGTACATAATAAAGGTGTAACATTTTATTTCAGAAAAGAAAACACCATGAATTAAGCCAAAAACCAGTAAATTGTTCGAATAAGAAAATAGTATTCAATATTTTTTTTGTCCAATGTTGTTCTATAGTTTAGAGTTTATAATATAATAATGTTATGTTATCACTCATAGTTTCACTCTTAGTAAAATATTTAAATATGCTAATAATACGTAATTTGTTTTAAAATCTAACTTTGTTTTAATTCTAACTTAAATAAATAAAAAAAATCAATATCTTAATGGCCAAATTTTACCCTTGTCGCTGAAAAAAAGGCCGGTTGTTTTAACCGTAATCCTTCTTTGTCAATTGACTTTTATATGATCGAATCATTCGACTGTCAACAAATAAACACAAATCTGTTGTATCTCTGCAGAAATAATAATGTAAATTTAAGAAGAAAGAACATAGAACCACCGAATTGATAACAGCCTTAAAACGTATGCTATTATTCTGTTGAATTGTAAAATTTGTGCTCTTCATTTTAATAACACCTTTGAGTTGAGTAAAGAAATTTGTCAAGAATCGCAACTAAAGTATGCAATAACTGGAACCGGACTCAACATAACTCAACTTTATAGTGTCTGTTTATCGGTTTTTGTAATGAAACAAATCGTTTCATTTTCTGCTACATCTCTTTATCAAAGTATAATTTTCTGAATATCATAGATATTTAAAAAAAAAAAAATACGATCAATACGCTTAAAATAAACACGTTGATGTTGGGATATGAAATTATTTGCAACTATGGAGATTAAGAAAAATTACATTGCATTGTTGCCTTGAAAAATAAAGAAATATAGGCTGGCTATCGTTATTTTGATATCGAATCTATCAATAATATTGAAAAAAGAAAGTCTTAACTACATACGATATTCTAAGGTACATATATCTAAACTCTAAATAAGCTCAGCTACCATGGACGAAATTAGTGATAAAAAGTATCTTTCTGAATGAAAACAAGTGCACTATTAATGATTTTGTCCGTTAAAGTTGTTATTAAAGTGATTTAAACCAATCTATTATTGATCCAAATGGAATCTTGGTGGCTTAATAAGCAAGCTATGAATTGATTTCTGAAAAAAATATTTTTTGTATGTCTAGTTCATATTTCAGAATGGTTTCTCATCAAAAACGTATGTGCCTCTTCACTGGCAAGACTAATAAAAATGAAAGTAGCAAATGAGTAAACTCAACACCTAACAGAAATTCTTCAGCCAATGCTAACAGAGATTTAGCAAAACACATTTTCATAACTTCAACAAGGATGCAACACAATTTAAATAAAATATAAATACATATAATATAAATAATAAAAATAATTTGTTTTATGACTTACCGCAAATAACTGCCACTATCACTATGTGTAAGTATATTGCCTGAATGTTGTTGTTGTTGATGATGATAACTCTGGGCTGTTGCTATATCCATATAATCTGAATTTGTTAAAGGTCTTAAACTGTTAGTGCTAGTAATACTACCGGAGCGACTGGCCTGCTGCGAAGCAGGAAATGAGATCAATTGATGTTGCTGGTGTTGTAGAGGAAAAGGTTTACCCACCATCGCCACAGACAGGGGTAAAAGAGCACCAGACGACGACGAAGATATAGAAGAGGAGTTGTTAGTGTTATTAGAGGCTGAGGAGGCACTATTACCGTTTCCAACATTGGTAACATTTGATTGTGGGGTATGAGCAATACTTGTATAATGCTGTAAATAAAATAAACCATGAACCAAAAAAAAAATACACATTAATTTGCTGTTTTTTTATAACTTTCAATCATTTTTCACATTAGCGGTTACACCACCATTTTATTTTCAACAAAAAAGTTAATAAATAAATAAAATAATAAAACAAAACTACATATATACCGTAAACCAACAACAAAAATAAATATAAAAATAAAATGAAAATTAAAAAAAAAACATTCAGTTAACAACACTTGCCATTTGCAAAACATCACACTCCTTGGGCACCACCAACAATTTCAATTCCGAAGGCGTTTGCTTGATCATCGACACAATGGTACTGTAGGCGATACCAGCTATTGGTGTGTTGTTCACCATTAGAACGCGATCGCCTGTCTGCAGGTTGGCATAGTAAGCGGGTCCATTCGGATGTACTTCTTTTATGAAAATCGTTTCCATAGCTTTCACTTGGTACGGTTCGGATGCTTCCTACACATTCAATACAAACACGAACAAACCGAATGAATAAATACATACACGGCACCACCATTCATTCATTGTACCCATCGTACCATCGTCATCATCATCAAGAAACAGAGTGGTTTTTTTTTGGAGTTGCAGAAATTAAGAAAGAAGTAAAAAAAGAAACAAAATAAAGTGTTAAATTATGTTGTAGTGGTTTAAAGTTGTTAATGGTTTTTTAGTTGTTGCTGTTAGTTGCTAGTAAAGTTGAAGAGCATAGTATGGAAAATTACAAACAACTAAAGCAACAACAATATTATTCGCAAAAGATGTACATACATACATACATACATAAGTGAGTAGAAAAAGTAACAACTCAAAATGTTGAAAATTAAATGAAATTAGTGCAAATACAAATAAACTTAACAAGACAAATGCACTTAAACTTACTCACTCACACGCACACAATAATAAACAAATAAAATGTTTCCTATTGCACAGTGTTTTATATTATACAAAAATCAAATCTCTCAAGTTTCTGAAACTAAATCTAAATTTTATAGTTTTTTTAATATTGGTTAAAAGGAACAAATAGCAAAGAAAGCTGTTTTCAAGTGGAAACGTACCATATAAAAATGTCTTGCATGTCTTCTGCAAGAAATAGGTATACATTAAAATAAATTTGAGGAAGCTCTGTATGTATCTCTTACAGAAGACATGATTTTTGTATGATGAACACTTGAAATAATTGTTTTTCTTTTTCTAATGATTTTGCCTGAATGATTTTTTTGTTCCAATCACAATTTTTTCTTAAAGCTTCAAAAATGCACCACTTCCACATTTTGTAGACTCTTCCCCACCAATAGGGATTTGTGCTAATCACTTTCTGAGCCGATTTCCGTCCGTCTGGCTGGTTAAATACAAAAGTTATTAATACACCACCATAGTGGGATTTATGCTGATGTTTGTTAAACCCAAAAATATTAATCCAACACTAACGAACGACTGAGAATCACTTTCTGAGTCTTTTTGACCCTACCTTTTACAAGCTTTGATATCGAAATTAAATTTAATGCAAATAATGTGTGCTACTAAAATGTATGATAATCGATCCGTAATAGCTGATAGATCCCATATTGCTACTACTTCTGGAAAAAAAGTAGTAGCAAACTTGTATTTATGCTATACTTTAACCTCCTTATTCAAAAACGATAATTAAATTTAACAAACGTTTATTAACCAAATTTTTATATGCAAATCTGTCATAATAAACGTTTGTTAAATTTAATAATCGTTTTTGAATAAGGGGGTAATACTTTTGGGCATTGCTGTTCTGTTTTTTTAAGTTTTTCCTGTAAAATTGCGATTTAATCAGTTTACATACTAGGGTATGGTGAAATTTTGTTTTGTCTTAGATTGTCTTCTAATAGCAACACTTTGTTGTGTTACTAGTTCAAATAGAAGTCTTTAAAATTTTATTGAAATATTTTAAATGTAAGAGCCATTGACTACAAAGTAGGGTGGATCGCTTGTGTATGGGAAAAAATAAAAGTTAATTAATAAAGTTCTAATAGTAATATTTTGCTGTCTTAGACTTAAAAAAGTAATACATACTTGAAAAAAAATATATTCAAACAAATATTTTCATTTAAACTTCAATATTATCGCAGTTGTTGTAGAGTCTATGTAGTTTTTTATGTAAATGTATTAATTTTTAGTAACAAAATAATAAAATATTTAAAATATTGAAGTATAAATGACAAGTGTTTTTATAAAAATTCCAAAAATTTTAGGACGCATGCGCGGGCTAAAGATATCACTTAATTGAATATTTTTTTTCAAGTATTACCTTTTTAAGTCTAAGACAGCAAAATATTACTATTAGAACTTTATTAATTAGCCAACTATATAAAAATTATTACATTGTTTTAAAATATATTTCCTCAAAGTTGAAACACTGTGCTATCGAAACATAAATATTTTTGCTCTTCTCGCCAAACCTAGCGAAGCATAAAAAACAAAAGTGATGAATATTTAAAATAAAAAACAATTTTAATTATAATAAAACAAAAAATATTGGAGATATAGAAATTATTAAACATATTGAGTTAATGAAACTGATTAAAACTAACTCTTTAAAAAAATAAGGAAATTTCATTAGCTTTGTGTGTCTGAGCTAAGTAAAAGTTGTACCGGACGGACTGTACAGACCCTACAGTTTTAAAAGTAACAAATGGTAATTTCTAAGTAATTATATGGTATGTAGTCACACAATTCCTGTATTTTTCATTAAAATCGACCACATTTTTATACACTTGTAATACAGAAGATGTCAAAATTGTAAAAATAGATCTGTACATAACAATACTAGACTATATGTCTTCTCTCTTTTCTAAATAAAGTTACAACTAAAATCTCATTTTCATTACCCAGTATTGATAGAAATTGTGAACAGCTTTGCAGGTGTCATTTTTTTAACACAATTCCACCCCATATTAAGTTAAAAGCATGAGTGGGTTGGAGGGTATCTAGTAGTTCTGGTAACTTAGAAATTCGGGTGTAGTTTAATAACACTGTGTTAGATTTTAACACTTTGTTTTGCCGACAAACAAGGCACCTAGTGGGTAAAGCGAGATATAGCATTATTTAAAAAATAGAGGAGGTTGTGCAATAAATATTCGCGTAACTCGAAAACTAGAGCTAACCTAAAAAAAAACTGGGTTCAGCGTACTTGATTTAGCTTTACCCACTGGATGCCCCGCTTGTCGGTTTTTTTCAACTAACACAGTGTAATTAATTTATATTGTGAATAAAATTCGAATAATTTTGTGACAATAAAACTTCAAAACGTTTACAATTAGCATTTAAGTGTTTTTTAAGAACAGATCAGTTAACAACATTCTAATAACCAATAATTATGTATTGTATAATGAAGAAAAAACATAGGCTGTTTTCATAAACGCAGTATGCAATGCAACATTTCATTGCATACAGTTCATAATATCATTTAGAATATAATTTAAAAACTTTTATCACATAAAATATAAGATATTGGACTATTAAATGCTATTATGAACTCTATGCAATGAAATGTTGCATTGCATACTGCGTTTATGAAAACAGCCATATTACAGTCTTTATAAGTGCAACTTTTTCAAAAAAAACAGTCTTGATAAGTGCAACTTTTTGTGTTATAAAATGTAAAGTATTTTTCTCTTTGAATTTATTTTTACAGAAACGTAGTTTTAAGGAGTACTTAAAGTTACAGCAAATAACCCATTCACACGTCAGTGCTGATACTTTTTATTTATTTTGTTCTCTTTTCTCTTTCTTTATATGGAAAAACGTTGTCTGTTAATTTACAGTTAGTTTTTTGTTTTGGTTTCAGTTCTTTGCGTTTTTTGAGTCAAGTGAAGATCATTTTAAAGTAAACATTTATCCAATTCACAATGTGTTCTAAAGTCCTAAGTCATAAAATACTATTTAAGGCCAAATAGCACTGTTGTGAACGGCCTGTCGTATATTATTTATTTTCATAAACGTCATTCCTGAATGTACACATTCAATAAACATCAAACGTCAAATATAAATAAAAATATTTTAAGGGCGCAATTATTAAAATAAAAAATGGCCAGCAAAACAGAAAAAGGAAAATTATGGAGGAATTGTGTGAAAAATATGCAATGGATACAATTATGGCAGAATCAACAAACAAATTTCAAATGTGAGTCTGTCATCACTGAATTAAATAGCATAGCAAAAAAACATGAGTTTCAATGTTGTATTGTCATATTATATTTTTACATATGAAATATCAACAACATTTTTATGACAGTCATAAATTTTTAGTCAATAGGACAAATAGGACAGAATAGCACACATTGTGAATTGGCTAATTATTTTAGCAAACATGGGAGTTATATTTATGAACAAAACTTTAATTTTATTACTTTTGCTTTATAAGTTATTTTCTCATGTTAAAAATAAAATTTAATGAATTTGAGTTCAAGAGTGGTGAGTTTTTATATAAGATTTTTAGTGGTCGGTTATGAAAACTTTTCGGTAAAAGCAACAACCCCGGTTTCCTTTCGGTTGCGCAAATCGAGCTCGTACTGTATTAACAGTTATTTTTATTTATGAACTGCTGTTATTAGTTCAACGACATACACAGGGATGGAAACTGCATTTTAAGTACTTTTTACATTGAAGAATGATACGATCTAATAACCGCAAGAAGATTAAGTGTGGATACTTGTTAATAATGCGATCCATCAAAACAAAACAAAAACGAAATTAATATTAATTTCTTCTTTAATTTTTTTAAATATAAATAAATGTATGTACATATATTAACTTGTGATTGAAAAGTATTTAAGCGCCTTTTTTTAATTACATAAATATTAAAATATTTATGCTACCGGATCTCATGTGAACAATTCTTTAAGTCATAATAGTATTCATTTATTGATGATTAAATTTATGTTTACTCGAATATAATCCACAGTTCTAAATTAAATTTAATTTTATAATATTTATATAATAATTCGGATTAGACAAAAAAATCAGAATAATACCAATACAATTATACCAGTTATGTTGTAAACAAAAAACATAAAACTATGAAATTTTAAAGGAGAAATAAGTTTTGAATATAATATAAAAAAAACTTTTAATGTAATTCCACAAAGAATGAACGTTATAAGGAATCAAACCTTTAATTTAATTCGTAATAAATGCTTTATTGGAGTGGTTAACGCGAAGCAATTATACAATTAATTTAATAATTTAAAAATTAATTTCTTACTCTTTTGGTTACAGGTCAGTACTATTTCAAAACCTCAATTGTACATGCCTGTTGCTACTATATGTACATGTTAGTACACTATGCATTATACTTGCATGCATACTATTAAAATTATACGAGGAACATTGGAAAATTGTAAGTTTTTACAATATTTCAAAATCGTTTAATAATTCTTTAAAAAGAATTCACATATTTTGTGTTCTGTAAATCGAATGTACAAGATTTGCTACTTTTAGATTTACAGAACAGGGAGTGGCAATAGCATTATTAAAACCCAACAAATTTAATTAAAGAAAGTTTTTATAAAAATTTCATAGATTAATTCAGGGGTACCGCAAGGCTCCGTTCTTTCTCCCACTTTATTTCTCATCTTTAAAAATTACCTTCTTTGTCAAACTTGAAACCCTATATATTCTTTTGCAGATGATAGCAACATTTGCCATTAACTGATTTAACCATAGACCAAACCCTTTGGAGATTAGGAAAATGAGACAGAATATGAATGATACGCTGAGCCGAGATCTTGAGACAATCTCGGAATGGGGTTGTGCGAATAGAGTCGATTTTAACACACGTAAGACTCAGTGTTGTTTGTTAACGCACAAACGCACAACAGATCATGTTGCTTCATCTGCTTTTATGGGTGGTGTAAATATTAAGGAATCAGACGCTCTTGACGTTGTAGGCATGAGAATCCAGTGTGATGTCCGCTGGACCAAACAGATCTTTCAAGTGCCGAAAGAAGCGCTCAAGTGCCTTGGTTTTTTAAAATGGTGTAGAAAATACTTCACTCCATCTGATCTTCTTACTAATTACACCACCTATATTCGACCGCAAATGGAATACAACTCTCATGTATGGGCCGGTGCTTCGAAGTCTATGTTGGAGTTACTCGACCGCGTACAGGAGAGGGCGAATATGATTATCGGTGACAGTAGGGTATCCAAATCTATTGATGCATTGGAGCATCGTCGCAATGTGGGTTGTCTTTTACTGTTCTATAGATACTATAATGGAATGTGTTCTGCTGAAATCAGAGAACTTGTTCCTGAAACACGCAGTTTTTTACGTAATACACGTTCTTCAGTCAGGGCTCATCTATTTGTGGTCGACTGGATCGCACAACACACTACAGGGAAAATTCGTTATTTAGCCTTACTGTCCGTATGTGGAACAAACTACCAGCAGAGTATTCCCTGCCACTTTCAATATAGGAAAATTCAAGTCAAATGTTCACAAACACTACTCAATCTATCCTCCCTCCCATAACCTATTTTCCTAGTTCCAACACAATGCATTGAATCCTCTGAGTGCTAGTCCAAGAAAAAAAAGAATGTAATTTAAAAGAAAAACTTCCATTTCCACCCTCGCATGTGTATATTTTATGTTGTTATTGTTAAACTTTCAATATTTTTTTTTTTAATAATTTACCTGTGGCCAAGAGGGATCATCTTCCGGTGGATAAGCAATAAAATGACGTAGAGTAAAACCAAAACCTTGATTTGGCCGTCGTCGTATAACAACAAGTTTTGGCTGTGGCATTTGCTGTTGACCAGCCGATGTCGTTGTGCTCGGATTCTGCAACATTTTGGCAAACTATATTTTTTTTTTTACTTTTTTGGAAATACTACTAAAACAACCGTATGGCCGTTTAATGCTGCTGTTGCTGTTGATCAAACTTTTACTGAGCACCACTAATTAACCAACAACAGGGTCGCTGCTTGCTGCTGCTATTGCTGTCCGTACGTTACTGTATTGATCTCAGTTTAATTTGCATGAAGTGAAGAAGAAATATAAGCATAGACATAGACGTTGTTGCGGCTGATGACGATGATGTGATTTTAACATCTTTATTGTAGAAGTTGTTGTAGTAGTCGTCTTCGACGTCGTAGTTGTAATAATAATTTCCAACTAAGTGGCATTCACAATTGGTATCAAATTGCACAAGATCAGAGTTTGAGCTGTGTGTTCATCAAAAGATCAATCTATTTAGTAGCTTGAGCTGTTTACTTGCTTGCTGCTGGCTGACTGGCTGGCTGTTGCTGATTTTTGTAACAAGTGTAAGAGAAGAGAGTGAGCGATCGTCGGTACTGAAGAACAAACAACATGCATTAGGTCTCTATAGTCATAGTCATTTTCATCGTCATCATTAACTGTATGAAGGTTACGATCATGGGGTTAATCAGCCATCTTGTCTTATAAAAAAGGTTTATTTTTATTTAAGACATTTTTCTGCATCAAATATTGTTGCTGCTGCTGTTTTGTTGTTGTGTTTTATTTTTGCTGACAATTAAATATAAACTGTTAATAAAAAAAATGAGAAAGATAAAATTATTAAATACTGGAAAAAAAAATAATATTTATTTATAGATTTAATGAGAAAAAAGTGTTATTGACATATTGTATGAGTAAAAAATATAAATGTACTTAATAAAACTTTATTATGAAGCTGAATCAATTTTTTTCAAATTTCCCTACAAATAAAAAGAACAGAATTGTGTGGCTAAAAAGTATACAGTAAAAAAACACCTATTTATGTATTTATTTATAGCGTTAAAAAAATAAAACCACTTTTTTTGAATGTGCTGAAGAATTCACAAACTCACCATTTTAAGCTTTTTAATGAAAGATAAGCTCTTTCTATAATAAGCGTTTTAAAACTTTCATTTATTTTAATACATATTAATATATTTCATTTTTTAATAACCATGATGTATGCATATACGATTAGCAAAAAATATAATTGTTGTTAACAATCAATGTCTTAAGTAAAATACACAAAAACAAAAAAAAAAAAAAAAACTAAAATAACAAAAAAAAAAACTTAATAATTAAATGCTAAAAACCCATTAACAAAAATTCATCCGCATTAGTGTTTTGATGTATAAATATTAATTTAAATTGTTTACATTTTTTGTTGTGGTTGTTCTTTTAACACTGTTATTAACAATTAATGTGTGCTGCTATAAGTTGCAAACATACATAAATTCATTAAATTCTTTACAAAAATTTTAGAAGATATACATAAAGGGTGGTTAAATTTCAAGGGCCGATGTTGATTTGGAATAAAACACAAACTACAGGGTGGGCCAAGTTTGACTGAATGATTTGAACTCTATTGGCATATTGTTGCCGTTGTGGTGCATCCCTCGGCAATAATTCTTGGGCCAATTGAATTTTATATGGAAACATCTTCAGATCAACTTTTAGAATACGTCGTAGCGATGTTCTGGAGATGTTCAATTAATGTATTAAATTAAAAATGCAAAATTTATAAGCATTTCAAATCAGTCAGTCCAAGTTGGCCCACCCTGTATTTAGGAAATTATTGTAATTTTATCTGATTATGATATATTGGTATTACTCAATTATGTATGGAACAAAATATCGGCCAAATGGGCGCCGCGACCACGGCGGCACACCTCCATCCGATGGTCCAAATTTTCGATGACCCTGAGGCATAATGGAGGTTATATGCCGTTAATGTGCCGAATTATCTCATCCTTTAGCTCTTGAATTGTTGCTGGCTTATCGACGTACACCTTTTCTTTCAAATAACCCCAAAGAAAAAAGTCCAACGGTGTCAAATCACATGATCTTGGCGGCCAATTGAATTTTTCCACGATTTTTGCGATTGTACGAACATTTGGACGATCAAATTGACCAAAAAAATCACGAAGTGCACGATATGCATTTTGATTTGAACGCCCATTTTCATAATAAGTCTGGATAACTTTAACACGTTGTTGGATTGTGTATCTCTCCATGGTTCAAATTGAGTAAGTCTGAAATAGAGAAATGTCAAATAAAATTTGGAAAAAAGCTTGGCGTTTAGGTGTGGTTCACATTCAACATCGGCCCTTACAATTTAACCACCCTTTATAAGAATTACCACATTCTATCAGCAACAAATTAAAAGAAACCGAACAAAGCTCGATTTTACGGTAACCTTTCTTTTGATTTTATTCGTATTCTAATGTTGCGTTCAGATCAGTGATGGAAAATTCAATGCTATTGTACTATTTTCAGTACTTTTTCACAACAAAACTACCACAATACCCCCACAACATATTTAGTACTCTTTGTTTGTTTTACTTTGTTCCCTGTTTAGAAATCCAGCGTTACAATTTTTATAATCATTGACAACATTGGCTTCAAAACAAGAACATAAGGAATGCACAAATTCGTTATTTATGTTATTTATTTGATCTGGGATCAGCTAATCTACAAAAGTAAACAGATGCATAAAGAATTAAAGTTGTTTGTGGTACTATTTTGAAAATTTTTTTTAAATTTCTTATGTTTCGTACATTTTTGTAATTCTCATTTCTTGTTTGAAATTTTTTGTGTATCATATGAGTTTGAAAACTTCAAACATATTTGTGAACGAGCTATTAATGATATGGCATTAACCCACAACAAATAAAAATTTTTCAAATATATATTTTTACATAAAAAAATCACCCATATAAACATATGTATAAATCCATGGTTTTTCGTTTATTTTTTTTCTTAATTCAGTAAATATTGGAGATACGAAAAAAATTTGTCAGCAAATGTTGTTCCTCTGAGTTTTGTCTATAACTTTTACTAACAAATTTTTTTTTGTAAAATAGATAATAAAGAAGTTATTGTCAATTAAAGTCAAAAATCAGGTATTTTGGAAATTTTGGGCGGCTCAGGGGCACCTTTTCCCCTTATCCGATTGAGCTCAAATTTTCAAGGGAGTAGTTTTTTAGCAATTCGAACCAATCTGGGGGGTGCCGTGAAACAAATTCCTTCAAAAAAATTTTCCCATATAGTTAATTGGCACTCTACTGTACATAGTTCTCTATTATTAATTCTTGGCATAAATATGGTTCTGCAGTTTATGAGCAGGTACGAAGTGCATCAGAATGTTAATTACATATGTATCCATAGCTTATTTTTCTAATATAGATTTTCAAAAGATTTGATAGCTACAATAGTTCTTACATTGGCTGTGAGATGCAGCTCACCTACTATATATGTATATACATATATGTTTCAAATGCAAACAAATTTTAGAAACTCGATCTTCTCTAAATTCATACGTTGAGTGTTTATTAATTTGTTATACTGGAGATTGGGTGTTTAGAAGTTTGTTTCACAAGAGCCTTTGAATTACCTTACATAAACTTTCTTAATATTTCATAACATTTACCTGTAGGTATATGTATGATAGGTCATATCCCCTACATTCCATTCGAAGCTATGTATTAGTCATATGCTAAAGATTTTTAATTACAAGATTTAAGGCTTATTTAGTCTTTACTTTCTGTTGCTGTTCTGTTCCGTGTCGTTCTGTTGTTAAATTTTTGTAGTTAGTTTTTCCGTATAAACGTATCAGCTGTTTTAGGTAAACAGACAACACACCGCGAAAATAAATCAAAAAATACAAATCAAAGTTTTTATTATTAATAGTTTATATAGTTTCTTATATGCAGGCTTTCAAGGTCATTAATTTAATGTAAATAAAAGATTATTTATTTCATTTTCTATTAAATCCGACGTTTCGTTGGTATTCTTTCCAACTTCTTCAGGGATTTGAGTTTTTTATTAAAATCTGGTAACATTATAAAAATACAAAAGAAACATTTAGTCAATAATAACAATAATTACAAGATTAATTTTTGACAAATTAACTTACAATAATCTTTTTTGTCAGTTTACATCAATTTATGATTTATACACAGTATTTTTTTGTATATGTGGACAACACAACACAAAACTTAAATTATTTAAAAAATGAATGTAAATTAAAATATACATATATCACAGAAAATTTGTCGTTTTTTCTTGGTCACAGTTGTTATTAGTACTAAAGTATTGCAATGGTGTAGTTTGCATTTGTATTGTCTTTGTCTTCTTTTGTGTTTATTGCAATTGTCGATTTTTGTTGTATTCTCAAGCTCTCCAACGTGTATCTCTTATTTTCCCTTTTCTCTTTATCTAAAATTTTCACTTTTTCAAAGTTTGGTTTGTGTCCGTTTTCAATGCAGTGTTGTGCAAGTGCAGTTGATTGTTTTCCTCTTTTTATGTCAGCTTTATGTTCGTCTAATCTCACGCCTAAATTTCTCTTCGTTGTACCAATGTAGATTTTTCCACACTCCTCATTATCATCGCCATCACATTCAATTTGGTAAACAACATCACTTTGATCCCTACACTCAATCCTTGTTTTTGTTTGTGTAAATAAATTATGTATTGTATTGTTTGATTTATGTGCGAATATTATTTGTTCGTCGTTTATTATCTCTCTTAGTTTTTTGTTCTCAGTTAGTCTTGGAATAAACGGCAGGCTATAGTATTTGGTGTTGCCAGATGTGTCCTTTTTGTTTCCTTCCCCTGAAGAAATATTATTTTTAACTTTGGTCATTAATGAATTAATCAACCCATTTGGGAAATTGTTTTTCATTAAGATATCCTTTATTCTTGTCATATTCTTATATTTAAATTTTTTTTTTTTTTTTTTTTAAATTTCAAATCAAAGTTTTTTTTTATTGTACAATATGTCATTACTTTCGACTAAAGTAATGAGTTTTTCGTCATCCATGATTTATTTAATTAACTTCAAAGAAATTGAAAATTTTTGTAATTATGCTCTTAGTGGATTAAGAAATTACGCGTCATTGTCATTATCGCTCAAGGGCAATAGGCCGTCCTTTTTACCTGCCTTCGAGAGAGTTGCGTCTCACTCTTGCATTAGTTAATGCTTGGCGTCGTCTACCTGTACCGCGTTACGGTTCTTCGAAGCTGTGTATTAGTCACATGCTAAAGATTTTTAATTACAAGATTTAAGGCTTCATTAGCCTTTACCTTCTGTTGCTGTTCTGTTCCGTGTCGTTCTGTTGGTTAATTTTTGTAGTTAGTTTTTCCGTATAAACGTATCAGCTGTTTAATGCTTGGTTTTCACTATGTCAGTTTTGTTGTCAAATTGTCCAAATTGTTATGAAATTACCAACAAATTGGACAATTTGACAACAAAACTGACATAGTGAAAACCAAGCATAAGGTAAACAGTAAAGTTGTGCTCGGTCGTTCATTTCAGTGACCGGTAATGTTCGTTCATTTATCCAAGACTGATTCGTTCAATCGTTCACTTTGAACGAATGAATACAACCCTTATTGTTGTTAAATTTGATAAAGTTTCATTCAGCTTGATTTGTTCACGGGCGTCGGACATAGCCACGGAAATTTCAAGAATTTACTAAATCAATATCTACAAAATGAATACCATATCGATCGATACTATACCAAACGATTTACGTGGTTTAAGAGCCTGCTTGGTGTGCTCCCTAATAAAGGTTAGTAAAATGTTCAAAGTGTGTTTCTAAACATGAAAAATAACTTTTTAAAATTTTTTTCCAGGATTTTGATCAATTTCAATACGATGGTTGTGACAATTGCGAAGAATTTTTGCGCATGAAAAATAACAAGGACAATGTTTTTTATAACACTAGCAGCAATTTTGATGGCATTATAGCTTTAATGAGTCCTGAGGATTCTTGGGTGGCCAATTGGCAGAGAATAGGTAAGTTTTTTTTTTTTTTTTTTGTTGGTAATTATGATTTTTGAGCAGCAATTGTCGAATATGTACATTGTCTATTTTTGTAGGTCGCTTTTCTAGAGGCGTGTATGCAATCTCGGTATCTGGCAAATTGCCCCAAGCTACGTTAAGAGAAATGAAGAGACGTGGTATTCCTTACAAACCAAGAGATACTAGCCAACGTTAATTTAATCCTGCAGTACTAATGTTAGCCATTTTTCTCCGTGTATGTATTCCTAATTATGCCAATACCATATGTACCACATATCATTGCTGTGAAAATTTCATCATTTGGAGTCCATACGTTACATACATACATTAATTTTTATACATATAGATTTATTCAATTATTTGTAATATTAACCCTTCTCGGCAAAAATAAAAATATATTACATTGCAATAAAAAACTACCTGAAATTTTAATTAAATTAAACACTTTTTAAGTTTATAAAAAGAGCAATCGAAAAAATTCCGTTGCTAAAGTATAAGCGTAGAAAAACGTAACTACGATCGTAATTCAGAATACCTGCAATCGAAAGAAACGTAGCGGAATCGAAACTCTGAATACCAAATTTGCCAAACGGAAAAAATTTCGATTCGAATCGAAGGTCAGAATAGGGGTGATTGGAATCCGAAAACTATAAGCTTGTAAATGTAGCAATCGGGTGACGTACCTAACAAACTTAAATGTTTTAAGTAGAGAAATTGCTAAAGTGCTGTTTTTTAACATTTTACCTAAAGCATGAAAGTTTGATAGGTCATATCCCCTACATTCCATTCGAAGCTATGTATTAGTCACATGCTAAAGATTTTTAATTACAAGATTTAAGGCTTATTTAGTCTTTACTTTCTGTTGCTGTTCTGTTCCGTGTCGTTCTGTTGTTAAATTTTTGTAGTTAGTTTTTCCGTATAAACGTATCAGCAGTTTTAGGTAAGCAGACAACACACCGCGAAAATAAATCAAAAAATACAAATCAAAGTTTTTTTATTGTACAATAAAGTAATGAGTTTTTCGTCATCCATGGTTTATTTAATTAACTTCAAAGAAATTTAAAATTTTTGTAATTATGCTCTTGGTGGATTAAGAAATTACGCGTCATTGTCATCCAAACCCACTTGCACGAGACATCCTTAACTTTAGTGGCCACAATCGGTTGAGAAGGAGGGATACCCTTGCTTTAACTCAAGCGCAAAATAGATGACTGGATCAGTTGATGTGAAATTTTTTTAGTATCATAAAAATTTTTGTCTAGCACTGGTTGGGCTTATTATTTTCTTTTTAGTATTAAGATTTGAATACTTATTGTCATTTCAAATATGAAGATTCAATAAATAATTAAATGCAAAAAAAAAAATTGTCATTATCGCTCAAGGGCAATAGGCCGTCCTTTTTACCTGCCTTCGAGAGAGTTGCGTCTCACTCTTGCATTAGTTAATGCTTGGCGTCGTCTACCTGTACCGCGTTACGGTTCTTCGAAGCTGTGTATTAGTCACATGCTAAAGATTTTTAATTACAAGATTTAAGGCTTCATTAGCCTTTACCTTCTGTTGCTGTTCTGTTCCGTGTCGTTCTGTTGGTTAATTTTTGTAGTTAGTTTTGTAGTTAGTGATCCGTTCATTTTAACTCGTTCGTTCATGAACGACACAGCTCTACCAAAAGGAAAAAAAATCTAAGACTGTACAAAATATTCATTAGTTTCTTCCAGTAAAGACCTAATTATAGAAGTTTGTTTTGTTAAATTTAAATTTCAACTAAATTTCAATAAAAAGAAAACTAACTGGCAGTAATTTAATTAAGAGAATACAAAAATGTATATTTTATTGTAAAATATTTAAGAAACTGTTCCTTTAAAAAAATGTGTCAGTTTAAAATGAAAAAGTTAACAATTTTAATTTTTAATTATGTATTTACATATTAGCTTAGTTCTGTGGTACAAAGCGCCTACAGATGATACTATAGATACTATTTATACACAATTAAACCGAATTGAAAGAAATAGGAATTACTTGATATGAATTGACATCATATATCGAACAGAAATGTAAAAATTAATTTTTTTAATTTTTTATTAAAAAAAAAAACTAAACTTTAAAAAAGTAACGTTTATAAAGTAACGTGTTATAAAGAATATTTGTATTCTTATGGCGCTAAGTGAATAAGTTCATAATTTCAACAATATTATTTTTGAACCCAGAATTTACTTTTAAAAATAAGATAAATTTGCCAATAAATATCTGTGATATGAGCAAAAATCAGCACTTTTCTTGTTTCCATTATTGATTAACTTATGAAAGTTTCCATATAACTTGGGCACTGATCTTTCAGTAATACATTTGGTAAATCTTCAACATTTTTGTAATTTACGAACTTAACAATAAAACAAGCATATTTACCAATAAAAAATATAGAGAAAAAAAAGTCAAAGAAAAAAATAATCATGTTGATAAACACTGAACTCCCCTATACGTCATTATATGCTGGTGTAGATCATTTAAGGTGAGATTTCAGCTTTTGGTCGTTGGGTTGTTTGGGTTGTAATTTGTAGCAGATTTTGAATGTTTTTTTGGCGTTTCTTCTTATTCGTTGTATCTTCTTATTTCTATTCATGTTTATTTTTAATTATATCAAAATAACAACAGGAGCAGTGATGTAGTGTTGATATTATTTATTTATTTTGGGTAAAGATTGATGAGTTTTGCATTAACAAGTACCCAATACAACAATAATTTGTTGTTCGCCTCTATAACTAACTACGACAACGACATCATCAGTTTGGTCAACACAATAAATAATCAAATATTATATAAAGGCACAGGGTCATATTTATAAGGAGTATTCATAGCATGTACTTACGTAAAGCAATTGTTATGAAATTAGTAAATTTCTCTTTCGTATTTTAACATTAATTGTTGTTATTATTATTCAAGTGGAATTTTTGTTATGATTTTAAAAGTAGAGTTTAAAAAACAATTAAATGTAAATGTATTATTAAAATATTTAAATTGTAATTACGAAACAAAAAGAAATTTAATAAATGGGCTTCAGCAGCACGAAAATCTTCTATAGTTACGCACTTACTCTACTATTAAGCCAGCCATGCATATAATTATAACTTTAACATACCATTTTTTTTATTTTGTGTTTATCTTTAAACTTTGTATAATATTTATTTATAATGTTTGTTGTTTTTTTTTTTTTTTTAGAAAAGTGATTTAAACCTGGTTATTTTACTTTTTTGGGATTATGCTAACTTTTTGCTAGCAATAACAATATGATCATTATTAACCCATTGCAGCCAATATAATATAATATACAACATACTTATAATTTTTAAATAATAGAACGAGTCATCGAAAATTGGACTCATCTGCGACGCACAGTAGCGCCATTTGAGTTTTTTCGTTGCAAAAATCATATCTTTTAAACCGAATAAGATAATTGAACAGTTTAAACGGCCTATGAAATGAGCGTTTGGAAAGGGTGCTACGCTTTGTAGGGGCCTAATTATGGGTTATCAAAGTTAAAATTAGTAAAAAAAATCAATTTTATGGTAACTAAAAAAAAAATGATTTTTACATTTTTAGATTGTTTTTATTTTTTTTTCGTTAGGGTTTTATGTTTTAAATTATTACCCAACAAATTAAAAAAAAAAATTTTTTTTTTTAAATTTATTTTTTCAATCTTTGATATTTCTTTTATTTCGGCTCGAGTTCCTAATATAGCTAATAATAATACTAGCTAATGTTTGTAGTTGTACTTTAAGTGGTACACATAAAAATGTCGACGAAAGTAGACAACAAACATAATAAAAAAAAATGTATTCAGGTTTTCGAGACGAAGTCTTGACATGAATACGAAAAAACTGAAGAAAAGGAGGCAACATGTAAATAAATGAAAAATGATAATTACAGCAAATTTCGAACCACCGGTAATACTGGTTAAAAGGATTGATGTTTGACTGTTGGCTAGCGGGCACCGCAGTGGTGCAGAGGGTGAGAACGCAAAGAATTCTGATGAGAGAAAGTGGTGTTTCTCGAAACCAGGTTCGAATCCTAAGCCAAGAAAAATTATCAATAAAATTTTAATAATAATTTTCATGTAACAAGTCCTACCTTCAGTAAAAATAATTTAATGAAAATTAAATTTAATGAACTCGAGCCGAAATAAAAGAAATATCAAAGATTTAAAATTTATTTTTTCAATTTTCTGTAAAATATTCATCACAATTCGTAAGAGAAGGTATATCTAAAAGACTAACCATTTCTAAACTATAATTATTTTCTAACTCTATGCGTGATTTCACATGGTCGCGAATTTATTTTGGCTTGCGTAATATGCTTGTATCCGGGTAAAACGTCAGCGCCGTGTCGCGTTAAAGATGCCCGTAGTTTCTCATATTTCTCTTTGCAAAGTTCTAAATCCATAAACAAGGCCAATGCTTCTTCGGAACCATACTTTTTAATGTGTGCGTTTGTGGGCGTGGGAATGCTTTCCTTAATCCTTTTTAGTCGCAGTGGGCTTACATCAGCAACAGATTTGGTTATCTGCGACCTAACTCTTTCACTATCCTTTGTATATTTAATAGACAGCGCGTCCGATAAATGCTTCGTGGTCAAGTCATTGGTGGCATCGGCAAGTTTCCTCTTTCTTCTTAAAATTGAACACTCCTCAATACTTTTTTTTGGCTTTCCTTTTGCTCCTCTGGTTGATGTGGTGGGTTTATCTACTGCCAATATATCCAGGATGGTGTCTTCATTAAGCCAGTCCTCGTATTTGGAGTTGAAGTTCTGAATGGTTCGATTAGATTTTACCCATTTTGCCTTAATATTTGCATATATCAGATAAAAATTATTTTTTATAATTTCGTTTCTCTCAATATTTCCGTATATGCTATCAAGTTCTTCTAAAGCAGCTTCCGTGAAAAACTTTGGTGTTACTTAAATTGTTTAATGGTTTCAGTAATTGTTGCGCCAACTTTCAGTCGTAGACTAATCCAGGCATTATGCTTATTTTGCAATATATAGGCTTATGCTACCATGCCTAAAAATTTACTACTAAAAAAAACTACTGTCAGTCAAAACATATAAGGGATGGACGCCATACAATTTCTGCAACCATGTCTTTTTAAACTTTTTTGCCTCTAGAAGCCAAACGGGCACGGACGGGCAGATAAAACCTTTTGAATTATGTAAAGAAATAATCAAAGAACAGGGTTTGCAAATATGGCAAATATAGAAAAATATAGATTTTTTTTTATTTTGAAAAATAGTGAAAAAACGGATAGTTTTTAAATAGTGATTTACCAGGAGAAACACAAAGCAAAAAGTTAATTTTTTTATCATTATACATTCGTTACCTATTTTTCGTGATATTACACCTGAAACAAATAGACTAAAAATTGTGTGTTTTTTTTTTTTTTTTTTTTTGAAAACCGAAAGTCGGTCAACTTTAAACTGTTATATCTTCTAAACTAAAAATGTGATATTATTAAGAGTGGCATATTAGAAATCGTTGAAAAGTTTCCTATAACATGGGTTTATTCAAAACTTTGTCGGTGCTCATGAAAATTTTGATTTTTGCAACCTCGTTTGATCTACGGGAGCCACTGTGCGACGTAGCCACGGCCAACATGCCAAAGAATGTGCTTTCAAATGATAATAACATTCTCCATTAAATTTGATTTTTTTTTTTTTTTTTTTTTAAAAGTAAGGAACCTTCTCAAAATGGATCACGCTTTATTATTAATATAACGTTAGAATTAATTTTACAAAAAAAAAAAAAAAAAAAAAAAAAAAAAAAAAAAAAAAAAAAAAAAAAAAAAAAAAAAAAAAAAAAAAACATTGGCGCATATACAGAAATGATAACTAAGTTTAAACTTTTTTAGGTACCAACTTAAGTTATTCTTAGTTGATTACTTTCAGCACGGAAAGTTACAACTTAATTATAGGTAAAGCTGTAACTAAATGTCAACTAACAAATACATTTAAAGAATAGCTGATTGATTTTATTTCTTGTCGTCGATGATGTTATCATATTTGGCCACCAATTCTTTAAATGTAGTTTTTTCATCTGGCGACCAATTTGAGTCTCTAAAATACACAAAGCAATAAATACATATTTTTTTCTAACAATAATAATAAACTTACCTTATTTTCTTTGCTAATTGTGCCCATTTTGACCAAAAAAAAATCACAAAAAAAAAAATGAAAACAAACTAGAGATGTTGCATTTCTTTTAACAGCTGAAAACAGCTGCTAAGTTAGTTATGATTTGTGAATAAGATCTTTAACTATTTGTGAACTATTTTTTAGTTTTTGTTTAATAAGTTTCGACTTTAGTTACGATTTCTGAATATGCGCCATTATTTATAACTATTTTCTTCTAAAAATAAGACATAATTTTTGAACTAAAAAATTAATAAAAAATCTGATTAAATTAAAAAAACATGTACTTTTGCATATCGCAAGAAAGACAGCAAAAAAAATCTAAAGAGTGTAAAATTTACTACTTCATCCGTTGTTAAAGATTAATATTTTAATGTTCGGTCGCTGTGCAGCTATAATATGTATATGTATTTAGTAAATACATACATTAACACCTATGAAAGAGACAGTAAGAGGCTCTCGACCGATAAATAATTCAATACATCTTATCTTAATATTGGTTTATCATAAAATTTTGTATTAAAACATTGAAAATGCATCATGATCATGAAATGTGAATCTTTTTTGAAAACACTAATACTTCTTAACAAAATGCCATTTCAATTTAACAAAATTGTTTAATTTAAAATTATGATTATGTACCTATATAAAATTCTGCTCAAAAAAAAACCTTTTATTTACAAACATATTGCTACACATTTTTAATGTACTAGTACATAAAAAAAAATAAATGGGTTAATAATACATTCAAACATATTTCGAGAATTATGTTTGCGACATACTTTAAAAGAAGAAAGGTTCATAGTTCGTTTGACGTTCAACGAGACAGTGTTTGTAAGATTTTCTTTAAAGTTTACTTTTGTGTATGTTTTTTGTTTTTGAGAAATTTGTATTTTTAAGAAAAAAAAGTTTTATTTAAGTTTTTTATATAATTAACCTCCGGTTTAAACCAGAAATAATAATTTCTTTTAGTTCGTATAAACTCTCTGCTTGTATATATGTAGTTTTTTTTTTGTGATATTATAAATTGTTGTTGTAGTTATTGTTTGAATGTGTTGTTAACCTTCTTTTCATTACTCGTTTTGCAAGAATATAAATGTTTTTTTCTGCTTTTTTAGTTTTTAGTTGTATGTATCTTTTTTTTCTACAGCGTATAAAATCAAGTACGTCCGTACGTACGTATTTATTTAATTTCTTTCTTATTGTTGTATTTATTTTTTCTTGATTTTTTTCTTCTTATTTGCAAAGTGAAATCGACCTCTCTTGCATTTTTTTGTAGCTTTAAGAGTTTTTATTACAATTTTTCTTTTCATTACAATTTAGTTGTGCTTTTAATATTTTATTTCCATTTATTAATAAAAAAAATGTAGTTTATAGTTTGATAGTTTTGCCCGTCAGTCACTTAAACAGACATTAATAAAAAAAACAAACAAAAACATTAACAAAAAAACACAAAACATGTTAAAAAAAAAAAAAGTTTATGCATCCGTACATCCATCCGTATATTTTGTTTGTAAATTTTATCTTTTCAAAGGCGAGTTGTCAATGCTGGTTAAAATTTGTTTTGGTCCAAGTGTTAGCTCGTCATAATAATAATAAGACTGACAGTAATTATTAATTCAGCAAAAATTGCACTATAAGGGCAATTATTGTTACGGTAATGTTTGAAATAAACCATCAGAAAATTCATCAAATTGCCGAAAGATCATTGTCCTTTCTTCCATTTAATTGGTATTCGTCGTGGAGCTCAATTGAAGTGTTAAAATTAAGATTTTATTACAAAAAAATGTAGTTGATACATATGTAACAAATTATAAAAGTTAATATAAACAAAAACTAATATCCAAATAAACTTTGCTAAAAAATTATTAGTAGAACATGTCAGTGGTATTCTGAAGAATGTTTAAATATTATAATAATAAATTGTGTAAACATTTTAGTGGTGTTCTAAGCATATTGGTTTAAAGAATGTTTAAACTTTGGTTTACTCCCTACGCCCTAAACTAAAATGTTAAGTATGTCCCCGTTTACACAGTCGAACATTTGGAAGAAAAACATCTGGATTTCTCTTTTATTTTTTCATTCGCGGTCACACTGTTGAACAATGTTGTCAGACACATTTCATTTTGACATTTCTCTTATTCGTGCTGTGTAATAATTTGTAGTAAATTCCAGCAAAGAAAATGTCAACAAAGCATGTTCACCGAGTACCGAACACTAGTGCTGGCAAAGTATTGAGTAATGGGTACCGAGTATTTGCCCTTTTTTTGGATACTCAATACTCAAAAGTAGTTACTCGATACTTTCTGAGTTGTATTTTTAAGCAAGTTGAGTGGGTAAAATGGTGTATAAAAGACAACAATGTTTATTAATTTTCCAAAGAATTTATTTTAATTATTTTTTAAGTTGTTGTTAACGTTGAATTAAAAGTTAGCTTTACATTTATTTTTGATTTAATAATAAAAGACATACAAAACCAATAATAGTTGAAGATCTATTTTTATTTTTTGAAGAAACTACATACTTCAATTTGCAGATAAAAACTATGCTTTACATTTTCAAAAAATCCGTTAAAAGTATCGAGTAGTATTGAGTACCCAAATGAAAAGTATTGAATATTATTGACTAATGGAAATTAGTAGAATTTGCCAGCACTACCGGACACAAAATTGATTTTCTCTTCCCCACCCGTAATTTTCTATCAAGCTAAATGTTTTTCTTCCAAATGTTCGACTGTGTAAAATGTGGACGTTTACTTCGACTTTTGCTAATTTCTAGCCGGCTTTTAATATTTTTTTGTAAAAAATATTATCGGATTTTGTCTATATTTCAAGATTTATTAAAAATTTAATTTGATGTAAATAAAATAAAAGATTTGTTATTTACATTCAAGTAACTTTTTTAAACTAATATTAAAAATTTTACTTTAAAAACAAATCAAAATATGTGAACTCGCAGAAACGAAACATCCAGTAACATGAACACTCCAAAAACATTAACTACTCTAAAACGTGAACATAGGCTGAAGGCTCCAAAACGTGAACTTTTTATCGAACGTTAAAATTCTATTTCTTAAGCTTATTTGAACATTTTGGCATTCCCCGCAGAAGAATTTCGTAGTTTGTTTGTTGTAAACAACTTTTGTTGTATGATAAGTAGCTTCTTTTGTAGTTGTAGTTGCTTCTTTTCAATAAAAACTAAATAAACAAACTTATAATTATCATAGTTTAAATTCAGCTAACCTCTATTTTTGATGAATTCAATAACATAATTTAGAAGGAACTTACAAAAAGTAGCATCAAAACATGTTTCATAGGTGAAAAATACTTTACTGTCAAATATGTTATAGAAAAATGCAATCTAAAACGTGAACAATATCGAAAACGTGTACACCCTCGGTAAAAATTCGTTCACGTTTCTGCGATAGATTTATATAAGTTATTTTCGAAAGTGGCTATAATCAAATAAGGATCGATTCAAACAAAATACCGTTTTGTGATTTATCTTTTCTAAAGACATTTATGTACCATATAGCCATATTCCGGGAAGATATGGAGGCTATGAGAAATCGTTAATCGATTCTTACCATTTTCAACAGGATTTGTTCTTCTATAATACAAATAAAGCGTGCAAAATTGCATGATATTATCTGCATTATGTTTGAAGAAAATATCAAAAATATCTAAAAAAAAAAATATCGTGGTTGTCTGAAAATTTGGTATACACTTTGAATCCTACTGTACTCATTTTCAAAACCAAACACTTCGATGAAACAATGAATGTTTGGGAAAAATGTCATCGTTCTAAGTCTGTCGAAACTGTATCGTGCCTTCCACAGATAACCAGATGGATGGAAATGGCTAGATCGTCTTAAAATCTTATAAGATCCCAGAATATATACGGTGAATTTCACGTCAAGTGACCCAATTTTAAAAATCGATGTCTTCCGATTTGGATGAACTTTGCACTAAGGTTAGTCGGCCAGACACAAATTTTCAGCTCTATCAGTTCAGAAGTGCCGGAGTTAGAGGGGGTCAAAGTTGGACATTTTGGTCAATTTTGGTCATACAGGGGTTTTTTAAATGAGTGTAACTTTTCACCTATTGGTCCTAGCAAAAATTGTCCAAAGGACTTTAGATAGCTATTTCTTCAATAATTTCAAAAATATTTTTTGTAATTTAAAAAAAAAAAATTAAATTTTCTTTTAAAAATAATTATTGTTTTTAATTTTTTTCACTTTGGGCCCTTTTTTTCTCAAAAGAAAGCTAATACAATTTACTTTAAGGCCTTTATAATCGCTTAATGGGATGCGAGTGGAATATCTATCAATAAAAATATTATTTAACTCAAGAATAGGATTTTTCAATATTTGGCACATGTATCATTTTCATTTTCACACATTTTTTTTTTTTTTTTCAAAATGGATTTTTTTTTATTTTTCTTCAAAAGAAACTTTAGACCATTCCCTTTAAGAGCTTTGTGGTCACTTAATGGGATGCAAGTGGGGTATCTATAAAAAAAAATTGAAACTCAAAGAAGAAAGTGTTTAAATTTTTACCATATGCACTATTTTGATTTTTCCCCTATTTATTACTTATAATACTAAATAAGAATAATAATAATAAATAATTTAATAAAATTAATATATAAATGAAAATGATACATGTGCCAAATATTGAAAAATCCTATTCCACGTACATATATTTTTTTTTTTGGTTCTACGACCAATATTTTGATATGCTACAAACAGAATGACAAACTATATACCTCACCTTTTTGGTGGTATTAAAAATACAATTGTAAATTTCTGAATATTCTGCAATACAATTAGAAAACTCTGAAATATAATTGGAATTCTGACGTTAAACGCAATTATAACATGAATTATCTAAACAATGACATCTAGAAAAGCAAAATTTTTAGAAATAAGTTATTGCTATATTAAAAATTAAATCGGTTGAATTATTTAAATGTTAAATGTATTTATACAAAAGGCACAAAAATAAAAACCTCCAATACAATTTTATGTGCATGTGTACTTATAAATTGACCAAACAATGTCAATTATTGAAACAAATAATTGGCATACTTGCTACAATAAAACCACAAAATCACATTTTTTAACACCTAAACTCACAGACACATTTGTTTGAATTTCAAATAAAAAAAACAAATAAAACAAAATGCCAGATTTGGCAACATTTTAATCACATTCAACAAATATGTAGCTGAACAAGAAAAACATTTTAGTTGTTAAACCAACATGTGAATCAACAATAATTCAAGCTAAGAATTAAACGTATTTTAAGTGTTTTAAAGCAATGTGAGTCTTGTCAAAAAGCGGCTTTTCGTTCCTGTAAAGTATACCCAGAAAGTAAATTTTAAATTAATGTTTTTTATGACTTTTTTCATAAACAAATATATTTTATGTTTAATTTTTGTGGTATTTTTTGATTAACTAATATTTCAAGTTAATTGAAAAACGTGTTTTATTTTCGCAACACTGTCACATTCATCCGTTGTGTAAATTGATGTTAATTTTTTTTTTATAAATTTTATTTAATAAATAAACAAATAAAAAAAACAGAATTAAAACAAACAAAACAATTTTATTGTTTTGTTATTTTATACCGCTGTTATTGTAAATTAATTTTTATATTTTTATCAAAACATTCGTCACAAATGAGCAAATTTAGAATTCTATAGAGGGTAATTTTATTTATTTATTTATATTTTTTTTTTTTTTTTTGAAGTTTACATTGTTTTACTATTTTAATTTGATATTTGAAGGTTTTGTTTGTTCTTGCATTGAAAAATATTTGTATGAGCCCTACACTAATATAAACTCTTTAGATATTGAATCATATACATATATATGTATAAGGTTGATTTTTAATATGTTTATTGAATTAAAAACGTACAACGTTTAAAGTTGATGGATTAAATAATTGCAATATTTTTATTAGTTAAAACCCGAATCGTTATAAGTTGTTTTGGTCTAATTAAACAATTTTGATAAAAATACAGTGTTATAAACTTATAATGAAAATTATTGGTTTTCAACGAGAACTTTGTTTTTCAAAACAAAATAAAACAAAGAATTTTTGTGAAAAGCATTCACATTTTTATTGTCATGGAAAGATTAAAGGTACGGCAAATATTTACCGAAAAAGACGTAAACACTAAATAGAATATATTTGAACTCGTTAATTTACTTAAAAAAAAACTTCGTTTATTTAGGACAATACAACAAATATTTAGTTTTATTTTATTTGATGCTGTTTGATCTTGCAAAACTCTTGTACGAATTTTAATCGGAACCATTTTCCTTATAGTATGTTTTATTCGACATTTAACTAATCACTTTTCAAAAAATCATCAAACAAATTTGTGCTAAAACAAGTGGTTACGCTTTTTTTGAGGAAATATTTGTCATGTCTGACCATACCTTATTTATTTCCACAATTTTCAAATCCACCATTTTTATAGTGAATTTTCGATCGAAATTTAATTCATTGTAACAATTGTCAAATCTTTTACTAGTAAAATGTCAAAGCGTAAAACTAAGTTTATGTTAAAAAAAACCCTTTACAACGTAACGAAACATTGGCAAGTCTTACAGCCATTTCACAGAATTTAATTCCGAACGGAATTAAAGCTGTTAAACTGCTAAACTGTGTACAACTAATTAAGCTTAATGGACAGTTTAACATAATTCTAACATAGTTTTGATCCAGCTACAAATTATAAGACAATATATTCAGTATAAAAATCTGCAGAACAATTGATGATCTGCAGATTTGATGAAAACTATTTCCAGACGTTATTAACAACTGAAACTATAAAATTACTGCAATAGAATGTGAAACCCGAAACGGTTGATAATAAACTAATCGGTGCATTAATATTGTGTAAATATGGGCTAATCATTATTAAATACTAACTAAAGAAATAAATATTAACAAAAAAAAACTGATTAATTTTACTGCAGGTTTTTAATTTCTTTTAAATGTGTGTAATTAAACAAAATATAAGAAAAATGTTCTAAACACACAGAAGAAATGAAATACATATTGGTCAATTCACAACCTATTTTATGAGTCGAGTATATATGTATTTACCTGTCTATCGAGTGTTTTGTAAATGCATCAGAGTTTGAAAATTAGACTCTAGCATCGCTTTTTCTAAAAGTTTTAAGTGGATTTTATATAACACACACGATGGTTATGAATTGCATAATTATAATTACTAAATACCTTTACTTGATGTCAGGAAAGGCAATTGATTTGTGTTATTAAAACTCTTTACAAATATACTTAATTATGTTTTAACACGGTAATTGGATACAGGAAACTTAATGTAAAAAAAACCGTGTAAAAAAGTCATTGATCGTATGCAAAATAAGTGATTGGTTCCTTATCTGTAAAACTTATTGAAATTAGTAAAAAACAAGGATTTTTTAAGAACAACTATTCAGGTTTATATTAAATCACATATACAATTTGTTTTTACACAAGCATTGTTATTAAAGAAAAAAGATACGCACTTTAAGCTTCAAAGTAATTCCCCTAAATTTGGGCTATTTGCAATTGCCCTGATCAATAAATTTGCTTGTAACCATAAAAAGGGAATTTCCATAAATTTGTGATATAAACATATTTCGTAAAAATTAAAGTTAAAAAAAAATATTATGCCCAAAAGATTTTGAATCGTGCTAAATGGAATAAAATCGTATAAAATAATGTAAAAACCTTTTTAAATCAAAACCGTGTAAAAACAGAATTAGGTGTAGTTAATTAAATACAGCACATACAAGATTACTTCTTAAATTGTTTTAAAAGTATGTTTATTTATTTTAAAAATTAGCATATATTTTTGTTGCCAATTCATTCATTCATTATCTTGCTGTCATTAACAACTACTTTGAGTGATTTTATCCATATGTACAGTATAACAACATTGTATTCATAAAAATGTCATGTTATTTAAATAAAAATGTTCCAATAAACATTTGATCTAAATAGTTTCCTCTTCTTTATGTCAATCACAAATGTAAGTTAAAAGCGAACATAAGAAGAAAATAAAAAAATAAATGTTTGAAAATATGTATGTATGTAGGTATAAATAACTCCATACAACAATTATCTGGTGTAACTTTCTCTCTATTCAAATCAAGAAATAATCATTCTTAAAGCAAAAGTTATCTAATGTTAAATTGTTATACGAGTAGTTTACCATGTACTTTCACACTACATCACATCTGTTTGTGTTCATAAACATAAAAAGTATCTTGCAAATGAAAGAAAGAAAAAAAAAAAACATATAATAGAGTGTAAAAAAAGATTTCTATTTCCATTATAGGTTTCCTTGATATGTCCGATAGATTATTGTTAGTGTTTGTTGTTATTTTTTATTGTTGTTGCTTGTTTACGTCCAAACATACGGTTTAATGTTGTCGGTTGTTTTTTGAATAGAAGTCAATTAAAATCTTTAGATTTCTATTCTCTTTAATATGAGTTGTGGTGTGTATACTAAGGACTAACTATATTAATAACTAAAACTATATAAAGGGTGACCCAACTAGAACGCAATTTTTAAATTTTAAATAAAACACAGAAATTAAAAAAAAAAAATCGTGAAACTTTATTATATCGTAAAGTAGACAGAATGAGGTTGTGTATGGAACAAGATATCGTGCAGATGGCCGCCACGGCTTTGCTGGCACACACGCGATCTTTTAATGAAATTTTCAACTTTTTGCATAAATGCTGCGGTATTTCATTAATGCAGCGTCCAAATTCCGCTTTTAAGGCTTGAGTCGTCATCGGCTTATTCGCGTAAACCATCGACTTCAAAAAACCCCAAACAAAAAAATCTAAAGGTGTTAAATCGCACGATCTAGGCGGCCAATTCTTTTCTACTAAACGCGAAATAGCACGACCGGGAAATGACTGATACATTTTCTCTCGCTGTATGACATGTTGCGCCGTCTTGTTGAAACCACATTCCCTCCACATTCATTTCTTCAATTCTAGGCAAGAAAAAACTGGTTATCATTTCACGATACCGAACACCATTGACACCATTGCGTTCTAGTTGAGATACCCTTTATTTTTGAAGAATTCATACCAGCTAAAAATTAAAAATTTCGGAAACACCGGTTCAGAATATTACGAGGGTAAAATTTGATATTTTTTCTGTTTTCGTAAAAATTTAATTTATTTATTTATTATAATTTTTAAGCTTGAGGTCACTTTTTTGTTTTTTATAAAAGATTTTTTAATTCTTATATATAATTCACTCAATATTTCGATTTAATATTATAAAAATTTTCTATAATATTAAATTAACTCCTGAAGAAGATTTCCAAAGGAAATCGAAATATTGAGTGAATTATATATAAGAATTAAAAAATCTTTTATAAAAAACAAAAAAGTGACCTCAAGCTTAAAAATTATTTAATAGTAAACAAAATATCTAATTAAATAATTTGACAATAATGCAATTTAACGAGTGTATTATAGAAACTCATTTGTTTACATACTCGCCCGTGCGTGAGAATACACTTGTTATCTAGAAACATGCCATTAAATTTGTTTACACTTAGGTCTTTTTTTATGCGGTAGATGCGTTCCAAAGAAAACCGCATAAAGAAAATCCGCATAAAAAAAGCCTGATTTTCACACAAAATGGATGATTCGTTCCAAAAAGTTGAAAAACCGCATAACTTCAAATTTAGGTGTAAAAATTAGACCAAAATCGCATAAAAAAGTCACAAGATAAAAAAAAAATAACCAAAACAATTCATTTATTTATTATAAAAATTACATAAAAATGGGGAAAACAGTCAATTTTATTACATTTATCTGCTTAAACAGGTTTATAAAAGTTAAAAAATAAATAAGTACGAACTAAAAACCAAAAAAAATCATTTATAGAATTTAAAATTCGATACTTAAATGTATGACATTACATATTATAGGAATCACTACTTGATAATGCATACAATCTGTATCTAGAATATTTTGATCTGTTTTTTAAAAATAATTTGTCATTAATTTTTGAGTTGTATTTTTTTAACTGATTGTGTTGTTCGCGATATCCTGACATAAGGTTACAAATTTATCTATTGAGTATAAAGGCTTTTTCAGTATCTGGTTCGTGTAGAAGGACTTGATTTTATATCTCATTAGCAGTCTGAAGAATTTTTGCAACCGTTTGAACATTGAGTGGTGCTATAATGTCTTCTTCACAATCACTTTCTGGATTTTCATCATTTTATTTCTAATTTTGAAAATTACTATGCAGTAGTGATGCCAACAAAATAATTATGAAAACTCAATGAAAACAATAATACATACAAAAAAGTCGATTTTAAAACCGCATAACTTCAAATCCGCATAAAAATAAACCGCATAAAAACAGACCTAAGTGTACTAACAAAATATTTATTTATAAAAGTTGTCATATACATAACTATTTTAATTCAAAACATTTTACCGGTTTAACCTATTTATTTTAGCAATAACTATATTACCACTTTTGGTTTTCATGTCTCCTCTCATTTAGGCCCTATTGTGTTTTGATTATTTCCAATATCTTGTTATATTTTTTGGTGGGACCAATTTTATGAATTTTCAATGCCAAACTTTTCGAATTAATATTTTTATCTACTTTTGGTAATCTATGAAATCAATACAACCATTATATTTTTGGTGTTGGGTCAAAAACATATTTTTTTTGATGAAACATTTAAAAAAAAAATATTTAAAATCAAAAATAAGGTTTTTTATTTATTGAATATTTTTTTCATTAGCACTTTCGTTGTCCATGTTGCAAAAATTAACAATAGAAAATCAACTACCTAAATTCTTTCACTAAAGATGAGTTATTGTTAGAAATGTGAGTTTAAGATGTTTTGGCTCACTTCTTAAATGTTACATGTTGACTTTACTTGATATAATTAGACACATAGCCTATATCATTCACTATTGTCATCTAAAAATAAAACTATTAAAATGCTTTAAATATTTGTTCAAACCTAAAAATACTTAATTGTAGTAAAGAACAGAACGACTTCACAAATACTATATGCAACACCGGCAACACTAATCATTGAAAGAAAATTTTCATTTCCTATTTGTGCACAACAAACACAGCACAAGCACACGCGTTTTAATTGTTCAACAACAATAATAAACATTTAACGTCAATATCTATTTTCGTATACCGTCACTCTTTGTGTAAATGTTTTTCAACATCCATCCCCATCCATATGCATACATATTTTTTCTATTTACTAGATATGTAGTCAGAGTTTCATACCGCCAAGAAAACAGACATTCATTCATACATCTAATATAAAATCAAATTGTTAGAAAAATGAGAAAAAGAAGAAGAGATAATAATTTCAGAAAATTTTTCTTGATGACGTTATAAACAAAAAACGACTTACATACATATATACACAAATAAAATTGTAGAAACGAAAAACAAACTCAAGTAAAATTATATTTAAGTAAAATCTAGAATATATAAGGAAAATTATAAGTATTTAACAATAACACAAATAAATCTAGCCATTCATACACACATGCATACGCACATATGTATATATATGTACTCGTATAGTAGAAAGCGCTTAATTTTCAAAAGACTTTCCTTTTTCAACTGTTAGACAACATATCACATGTATTAACAAACACACAAATACATATTGGAACATATAGACAGACAAGACAAGACAAGACAAAACCCACTTTATATTTGTTCAAATTATATTCATTCAGATAAACACTTTAGAAACAAACAAAAACACACACTCCCATTTACTCACACAAACCTCAAACATCTAACACCTATCACAACACTAGAACAAACACCATCATCCAGCCATCCATCCATCTATCCTTCAAATGAAGACACAAGAATAAAAACAGAACAGCAATAATTTTGTTAAGTTTTTCTTGCAGAGCCTTAAATGAATGTAAGTAATGTAGGAGTAACAGTTTCTTTTTGTGTTGTTTGTAAAGGATTTTTCAACAAGAACTTTGTTTTTCAAAACAAGAAAATATGTAATAATAAAATAAAACAATGAATTTATAATAAAATCATTAAAATTGTTATTACATTGCAAGGAGTAACGTTTGACAATTATAAATGATTTTGGACAGTTGTCCACCACGACAACGCATACAGATGTGGATACTTATATCAACATCTTCCATTAAATATTGGTAAAATAGTGGGTCTATTTCATTAATCTCGTCACGGAAATATAATTTTAATAATAATCGATTCGATTGGCTCGGCATAGACTTTAGCTTTAGCATAACTCCACAAAAAAAACCAGATCGGGGCAGCCATTTAACCTGAAATTATGCGATCGGAAAATTTGGTTTCAGTAAATTCATCGTTTTGATGGCTGTGTGATAAGTTCTGTTTAAAACGCATGTTAGTGATATACATATTATCAATCAGCGTAACTGCATTTCCAGCCGAATTTTCGATAAAATTTCCTATTCATGCCTCATAGCCACATAGACCACATCATACTGTAACACCTTTAACATACAAAAACTTCTCGACAATTGTTCTTGAATTATCAGATACTCAAATGGGAACAAAATCTTAATAGCGGTGTCAGAAGGCCGATAATATTAAACAAAATTATCACTAACTTTGCAAAATATAGCTTTTTCAAATCCACCATTCTCATAGTGAATTTTCGATCAAAATCTAATTAATTGCAATAATTATCAAAATTTCAACTACATGATATGTCAAACAATAAAAATACCAAAACGCTCATGTTGAAAAACTAAGTTCTTGTTGAAAATACCTTTCTCACATGGAGATTTATTGAGTCATATTTTTTGCATTAGGGGTTTAACTTTTATAAAGTATTGACATCAGGTTAACAGCCTTTACTTATTGTATCTGATTACAAAAATTATTTAGAAATTATCAACAGTTTTTAAAAGCTAAAAAAGTTTTTGTATTGCTGTCATCACTTACGCGTTGGATTATCGTAATCTTCCATCGCAAGTGATGATTCGGTGCAAAAATTTTTTATTTGTATAGAGTTTAAACAGCATTTGAGGGTGCTGTAGCTTAATTGGTTAGGCACTCAAACACCATCAGTTTCTGATAATTATTAGTTTTCTTTAAACGCCACCGAAGTAAAATAATTAAATAAAGGCCTTAAAATCAAGCTTTAACATTAATGTGCCTACTCACCACCAGAGGCGCTGCAATTCTGCACTAAAAACAAACATAATACGCAATTGCAGAGTTGTGATATAAAAAGCTTTCTTCTTTCACCACCTTTATTTCTTCAACTATCCCCTTTCCAAAGAAAGTAACGCATATGCATATTAATTGTCTGAGTGCTACTTCTCTTAAAAAAAAAATCTCTTAACTTCAATTCACATGGTTCAATTCAACTCACAATCGTTTTGAAATTGCTGCTTTGCAAGCAAGCTCCTATTGATTTCGACAACAATCTTCATGGAGTAACGTCTCCAATTCTTGATATTCAATCTTTTGACCCTCCATCTCTCGCATGTTGAAACTGATAGAACACATTCACCATAAGCTCTGGTGAGTATTCAGTGTGATTCAATTAAAGAAAACTTCCCGCCTATGACATTTTGTTGGCACAAAATTCGACATTTTTAAAGCAAAAAAAATTGATGGTTTACACTATATCTATAATGTTCAATAAAATGTATATACCTTTCATTTTGACATATCTGTTATGAAATGAAAAGATACGTGATATGTTATGAATCCCACATTTTTAGGTTATACACCCAATAATTTTGATTTCTTAATTTCAATTTGTTTTTTTTTTTTTTTTTTTTTCAATATTTATTTGCTTTTCTGAATTACAATTTTTTTTCTCTATTTCATTGTGAATTGGTATGGTTACATACACACTTTGTCGATTTCATACAATGTGGAAATGTATGTAACTAGTTTCTTTTAAGAATTTGTGGGCCAATATTTAAGGAAATTAAGACAATTTAAAAGTTACTGATTAGCTGTTGATAATTCAGTTTAATTAGCTTTTGAGATATAACAAAGCTGTTCTATCTTTAATGAAATTATAATTTTATTGCCAGGATATAAGACGACAATATTTCGCAAAACTTGTTGGCGAATTTGATATGTTTAGGACATAGAAGCATTATAAAATATGGATTTATGGATGAGTGTGTATTAATTTTTTTGTTATGACTATGTCATCATTTTGTTTATGTATATATTTGTGTGTATAATACAGAAGTTGTTTTTTGTTGTTGTGAGGAATATATCCACCACTTGATAATACATACTGCTGTTCTTGACAGCTTTTGTTGTAGTTGTTGTTAAAGAGATGACATAATGCCGAGTGCAGTAGGGTGATGTGGGTCGAGTTGTGTGAATGTGTGTAGTAATGTGTATTAAACTCTATAAAACCTCTTGAATATTTTTAAAGTCAATATATGTGTATGTATGTTTGCATGTGTGTGTGTAATATTTTAGAGCTTTTTTGTGCGTGTGATAACAAGGTCAAGGCAAAATGAATTAATATTTTTTGTTGCTGTTTTTTTAAAAGATTACATATTTTCTTACAACTTTTAAGAATTTGTAGTAAGCTTTGATTTTTCTGTTATGATTTTCATAATTTTTGATTATCTTACGATTTTACATTTGAATGCATTTAGATTTCGTTTTTATTATTTATAAATATGTACATATGTATATATAAAATTAAGTTGTTTATGCTTAACTGAATACGTTCAGTGTCATGTTAGTAATTCAATCAAAGATCAAATGCATTTTTTTAATAATTCAATCAACTGCTAAAGTAATTTGCATTAGTTTTTGTTAAATTAAAAAAAAATAGTTATCTATTGCTCGAATTATAAAACAATAAACATTGTAATAAATGTTTTTTATTTGTATTGTTTTAATTGCGAAATCGTTATCTAATCTTTTCAATCAACTATTTTGATTAATTTATGTTAAATTTCCTGTTTTAATGACTAATGATAAGGAGTTTAATTTGAAATTTTAATTTAATTTTAAGTGAAAAAGTGAATAACAAGAGTATAACAATATAGAAGGCTTAATTATTTACAAAAAAAATATGATTAAATCATTAAAGAAATTGTAATTAAGTAAAAAATAGTATGCAAAAAATAAACAAGTAAGAAAGTATAGTCGGTCAATCACGACCATTTTATATCTCTACACCCAGTAGACGAGTATGTGCAAAAATAGTTTTTAGGATATGGGCACAATATGGGCACTATGACCTATTTTAGACGGATCATCAAAAAATTTAGTGGCATGACTTCTGTGCCAAATATTATCTCGATATAAAAATGTTTAAAAAGATTATGTGAGCTTTGACTAATAATGGACCGACCGTTCTAAGATTAGGTGTCATGATTTATGTATGTATGTATATATAAAACTTATGTGTGTGGAATTTAATTAAGTCGTTAAGGGATTTTTGCAAATGGGTTTTATATGGGAGCTATGACTAATTCTTAACCGATTATCATAAAATTGCGCCAAATGATTTATATGTATATGAAACATATATGTGTTGAATATTATTTGGATACCACCAATTTTAAGATAGCTGAGCTATTTAAAGTGGTTTCTGAAAGTGGGCCTTATATGGGAACTATGTTCAATTTTGAAACGATTTGCACAAAATTTGTAGCTGTGATAAGGCTTCATTTGAAACTTATTTACTGTGAAATTTGTTTGGATGTGTGCATAAATCAAACTCTAATGACCCATATTTCGGGAGGACATTTTAAATATGTGAAATAATAGACTGATTTCAGCCAATTTCAATTCCAACTATCCTTGAGCCGAAAAGGACGGTTCAAAATTGCGACTTTTATGGGCTATATATGGGCAGCTAGCCAGCGAACCTGCCAGATATCCTTAAATTGGCTCTGGAAGTGATCGGTATACTTTAAGGTTTAAGGGTTTTGGACTAATATTTATGGGCGTTACAAAATCAGCACTATTCCAATATACCTTTTTCACTATGGTGGTGTGGAGCCATCATTTTAACATGAATACAAGTTCTTTAACAATATTATGGTTTTTGTAATTATTTATATGATTTCTTTAACCGTAATATCTTAAAATTACAATTTACATGATTGAATCAATTATATATATATATATGCTTGTAGTATTTAACAAAAATAAACTTCATTTATGCAATCATATATATGATTGCTGCTATCATGTGAATCGTAACGGTAACATATTATACTTTCTCGCAATCATATAAATAATTACAGTGACCACAATATTGTTTAAAAATTGTTGAATTGATTGCATTGACCATGCACAACTATATTTTTCTTTTTATTTTTAAAACAAAACACACATTCTCCATCTCTATGAAAGCTCTCCAAACACTTTTAGGGTTAAAAAACTTTTTAACAAATTTCATGATCGCCGAAAATTATTTCATCTTCCGAAGAAAGCAACGTGAACAAAATAAAATCAAATGTTTTTCACATGTTGCTACCTGTTAAACTAGAAGAAAATTTCTTTGCTTCACCATATTTAATGCCCCAACAAATACAAAATTATAAGCAAATCCGAAGGCCAATCTGTATAAACAAAAAAATCACACGCATAAATATTATCATATTGATCGTAAATAAATACAACAAAATAAATATCGTAAAAAATGTTTATTTATTTCAAGAAAACTTTTACTAGATCATCATTATTCATCTCCTGTTGTGTTTTTCTAACGCTTGAGTTTGTAGTTGTTTTACTTTTTAACCGCAATTTTTAAGTTCTAAATGTCAAATTGAGTAATTTTTCATTCACTTCATTGACTTATTTTTACTAGTTTTCTTTTTTTTTTATTTTGTTTAAATTTTAATTTGTCGGTGTCATTTTGTTTTCGATTTTGTAAGTACGTTTTGGTACTACATACTTTTCGACTTCTATTTTTATCTGACTTTGTACGCGACAGCATTCAATACAGTCATTCAATGTACGGCAAAACGTATTGATGTCTAATTTCAAAGTAAATAAATTGTTTTTGTATTTTCGTTTTATTTGTCACATGAATTTGTAGCTGAACATAAGATCTGTCAATAAATGTTGAGCAAAATGTATTCTATTAAAAAAAAATAAATAATGTTTTTGTAAGAATTTCTTTGATATTTCCATAAATACAAAATAAAAACTTCCTAACTAAATTCATAATTATTTAAGCTTTTGACCCCCTGGCGATTGATCGAAATAATTCGATCGAAATTTAATTTGTTTCATTAAGCAATAAAACACATTAAATTGAAAATGTAATTTGCACATGGGCTTCATACTAACAACATGATGTTATTGATGATCAGTAGTGTTGATAAATTAGCGAGTTCGATTTAAAACAAATATAGGCATTTAAAAAAGTAAGGTTAAAAATTGACATCACTGCTATTGCTGACAGCTCGGTGGTCTAATGACTAAGGCGTCAACGTTTATCTGATTTTCAAAGTGCAATACTTATTCACCTACAATCATGGCCAGTATTGATTTAGACTAGTGTTCTCACATGAAAAATTTGGCAAAAAATTTTTATTGTTTAATGACGAAATCTATTTTTAAATAGAAAATCAAAATGTTTTTAACTTTCATTATTTCGATCTTGAATTATCTGGCTTATCAGGAAAATTACTATATACCTGAGTTATATGTATTGTCGTTTGTATATTCGAGTAAATATATCCGTTTGTTCAAATTTCAAAGAATTGATATTATTGATAACAAAAAAATAAAAAAAAAAAAGATAAAAAATAAGTAAAAGTATAAAATCATTAAAATAAAAATATGTAGGTGACTTTTAAACACACCTTATAGTAGCCAGAATTTTTAAAGTATTTTATATTTTTTTTTTGCTAGATAAAGTAATAAACATTTTGATATTTAAAAAGAAAAATAAAAAATACAATTTGTAGACATATTTTAGCAAGATGTACATGCTGAAACAATATTCCAACCGGTTCATATTAAGAACAAAACAATTCAATATTTACATTTCGTCTTTTAAGATACAATAATGTGAACAATTTGCATTTTCTTTTTTAACTTTCACTTGTTAAAATTAAAGTTGAAAGTTAAAATTAAAATATATCATAAAAGGTTACACACAATACATACTTGTTCCCATAATTTCCATTTTAATGCATTTAAAAGGTTATCCTCCCGCTCCGTAACGATAATGCTAATTTTAATTATTTAGATAGCTGAGAGTTTAACTTAAATTATTAATAAAAATTTACAAAGATTTTAAATATTTTAACAAGACTGATATTATCAGCCATGTCACAGAATTTTATTCCGTTCGGAAGTGAAATTAATTCCGTATTTTGCTTCTATAGAAAAAGTAAAACCAGAAATTTTTTGGAATGAAACCTAGAAATTCCTAAAATTACAATTTCACATAGCAAATTAAAAGTGGTTTCAATTCGAAAAAATTTTTCGTTTTCCTTTTTCTATAGTAGCAAAAAACGGAATTAATTCCACTTTCGAACGGAATTAAATTCTGTGCTATATATTACATTTTAAGTACTGTAGATGTCAATAAACTCAATTACGAAAATCAATATATTCATTATCTACAATTATAACAGCGTTTTGGATTACTTTAGTAACCGTTTTTTACTTTCCTAATTTGTACTAAATAAATGTCAAAGAATCATAGTTCAATTCTTGATATTTCACCGTTTCATTGATTTAGTTTATAAGCCCAGAAAATTGTATAATTTTGGATATTTGTGATATTTAAAAGAGTTCTGATATCTGCCTATCAATAAATTGAATATTTTAGTGCGATCTTTATTATAATATTTGTTTATACCCCTATGCGAAAAATTATATTGCAAACCTATAATACAGAGTGAATTATGAAATTTAGATCCGCAATGGGAGCTATGACAAATCCTTTCAATTAGTTGGAAGAAAGATTTTTTTCGATAAAAAATGTAATAGTTTTCGGAAAAGCTATGTTAAATTATTGACCGATCATCACAAAATTGGGAGAAATGATTTCTGTTTATACAAAACTTAATTTTAGCAAACTTTACTGACATGCTAACATATTTGGATATTTAAAGAAAGAGCAGTTGTATGGAGAAAGAAAATACTATGATCATTAATGCAAAATCCGGTCCTTTAAGACAAAGACCGCGCAAAAAATACGACACCAGTCTTAGTACCCCATGAAGAATATATGGATGATAGCAGAATGGAGTAGCTATAAATTAATCTTGAATATTAATAAATCAGTATCTATCTTTGATTCACAAGTGTTTAATTAGTTTGTATACCCCACACCACCATAGTAGTGGAGCTGATGTTTGTAACGACCATAAAATATTAGTTCAACACACACCTTAAAGTATACCAATCGATCAGATTCACTTTCTAAATCGATTTAACTGTCTGTCTGGCTGGCGACTGTCTATGTAAAGCTTGTGCACAACGTACATATCGCAATTTCAAGAAAAAATTTCAATAAAATTTGGAACAGAACAGAAACGATTGGGATTGAAATTGGTTGCAATCGGTCCATTATTTTACCTAGCCCCCATACAAATGTCCTCCCGAAATAAGGCGTTTATTAGTCATAAATGTTTGATTTATGCATTTATTTCAACAAATTTCGCTACAAATTTTGTGCAGATCGGTCCATAATTGACCATATCTCTCATATGCCACTTCAAAAAATCATTTTAAAGAGCATAAAGTGATTTTCAACACAAATATATTTCATATTTACACAAATTGGTTAATAATTAGTCATAGCTCCCATATAAAGCCCATTTCGGAAAATCATCTTAATGACCATAACTCTTGAAAATTTTGGTATTCAGAAAAAATTCAACACAAAAAGGTTTCATAACACATAATCTTGTAACGATGGGTCAACAATTAGTCAAAGCTCCTATATAAGACCCCCTTCGAATGTAACTTTAACATGCAAAAATCTTTCAAAAGTGTTTATCTTGAGATAAAACTGAACACAAAAAAGAAGTCATGTCACTAAATTTTTAATTTTAAAAAAATTTAAATGTTTGGGTAATTAGCGCCCATTTCTAAAAACTGTTATTTTTCCATATACTGGGTGTAGGGTATTTTATTGTCGGTCTTGGCCGACTACACTTTCTTACTTTTTTGTAACATTTATAAACACTAAAACATTTATGCGAACGGATTTTATATAAATTTATCTAAACTAAATTAATAACTAAATCTTATTCAAAGCAAATTTTATATTTATATACATATGTATGTATGTATGTATGTATGTATGTATATAAATTTATAAACAAAATTTGGAGTATAATTTGGAAACTTAATCAATATTATGCGCTTATTATTGCACTCCTTAAAATTCGGATTAAATAAAATGTATACAAAGATATTTATTTACTTCACTTTAAAATTGATGATTATAGATATAATTTAACTTCAAAAAAAAATATTTATATACAAACTGAACACAAATTAAACCAGCCTACAAATTATATCAAATTGATACCGCCAGCAAATTCATACACCGTTAACATGTCTTAAATATTAAATATAGAATTCAAACACAATTATTATTAAACGAATACTTTGACATTAAAGCAAACACTTTTCACTGGGCTTATGTAAGTACAAAATATTCTCTTTATTTTTTTGTTTAGAGTACTACATACATATGTATACAGAAAATATTTATATATACATGTATATAAAAAATTCAGACAAAAAAATACAACAACAAGAACGAGAAATTAAGTAAATAACGTAGTAGAGTAGTTGTAGTAGTATTTGTTTATTTATTTGCTAAAGAATATATATTTGTTTATCTAAAAAGATAAAAAAAATAAAATAACGAAACGAAATAACAATTTAATAAATGTCTTGTTGTTAAATGTTTAAATTGTAAAAGGCAAAAATGAAAAACAACTAAAAAACAGAAAAAATAACGTGGAGCTACGCCGCCCGTTAAAGTTGAGGCGATGATATCAATCAAATTTGTAACTTTTTTGTTTGTATAATTATTAGAATAGGACAACACAATGCGACACAGTAACAAAATAAAGTAAATTAAAAACTACACGTTTCGAAATGTTATTTAACTTTTGTGATGGGGAGACAGATCTTAAGTTTACATTTTGTTTTTTTGCAATTAGTGCAAATTAAATTTAACATTACATACGCAGTTTAAAAAATGTTTTAATTCCGATATAAAAATGTAATTTATTTCAAATATTATGTTTTTTTTTTTTTTTTTTTTTTTTGAAAAACTTCATTTTGAAATACAAGTAGCACTCCCTTTGTTTATTAAATATTCTTATCAATAATACTCATTATTAATACGAGTATTTCGTTATTTCTGATTTTCAACCTGTGTCTGACATCTGCTCGTAGTTGTTGATTTCCATTTATGTTTCAGATTTTCCCACACTTTTTTATTATATGTATGTATATACATAATTGAATTGTATAAATTTATTTATAGATTTTTGTAATTGCATGACCTTTTATTTCATAAAGTTCGGTGTTTATTTGAACTTTAAAGTAATATTTGGCATAAGCTGAAGTTGCCATTCAATAAATATCAGTAAAACTGCAAAGGGTTTCGAAATTTTTTGAAATTTAATCAAGAAAAATCAATAAAAATATTGCATGATCACATTTAAACACTGAATTATTTCAAAATCGTTAAAAAACAAGGTTGGCTAACGTTACAGCTAAGCTATCGTTACCGCAATTGCCGTTGCCGTAAAAATATATTTATTAATATAATTGTAATGACTGATGCTGCTATTCTACTGGTAAAATAATTCTGAATTAGGAAGATAAGATAACAATAGTGTTTCAGATTATTTTCTCGACAATCCGCTAAAAAAAAAATTACGGCTAATGATCTGCGTAAAGTCTGCAATTACGTAACTTACGTTACTCATTGGTTATTTTAAAAAATATATGAAACTTTTTATATTTTTCGCATCTTGCTAATTTTGACATTTGCAGTCCGTTTGCTCTTTTTTAAACTTTTTCGATGTTTCTTGAACTATTGTATTTCTACGACTTTTCTGAACATATATTTCCTAATTTAATATATTAGTTTAATCCGAACGTATAATTTATGTATAATTTAATTGGATTTTTATGTGTATGTACTTGTCTTTTTCCCCTTTACGAAACAACCGATTTTAAAAATTCCGAGAATTTACAAATCTGTCATATTTCTCAAATATAATTCGATATAGAAAAGTGAATTAAGTTATTGGCCTATGAAAATAAAAAGTGTATTACACTTTTTACGACGAACTCCTTATGTATGTTGTAAAACTATTAAGGCGAATTCAACTAAATGATGAAACACATGACCACTGTTGCCATTTTAGCGGTTTTCCCGCTAAACCTAGCTTTTTTTAAGTCCCAACTGCGGGAAAATTTTTGATTTAGCGGTTAGCGGGAAATCTAGCTTTTTTCAAAAGCATTTAGCGGGTCGGATTTTTTGAATTCGTTGTGTACGCAACATTGTATTAATAGTTGTTTTCTTTCGTATATTGTGTTATTTGGTAAAAAAAAAAAAGAAAGTACATAAAAATACAACCATATAATTGCGATCGAGAGTCGAATAGCGGTTATTGGAAAATAATTTATTTTAAATAAAAAACCAAAAAAAATTAGTTCCAACCCATTTTATATCGGCAACAAATTACAGAGTAAGTACAATATAAAACAATATTAAATTTATTAAATTAACATTGTTTTTCTAATGAAAAGGTTATGGCTCCAAGGTACACCCAAAAGTTTCGTCGTGAATGGCTGGACCATCCAAAACTAAAGGTATAGTTGGGCATTAATGAAAACGATCCCACTAAAGCACTTTGTAAGTACTGCAGGTGCTTCTTAATAGGGAAATTAAGTGATTTGATAAATCACGGGGAAACCCAAAAACATAAAAATGCTGCTTCTGTAAGAGGTTTGTGTTGGCGTAAATTAGACTTCGCACCTGAAGTTGCTAATAAAGCCAAAGAGCAGGAAGTTGCATTGGCTCTTTTCACTTGTCAACATACTTCCAATAATTCAGTGGATCATTTGTCGGATATGTGCAAATCTCATTTTGATAATGCCAGCAAAATTCGTTTACATAGAAGCAAATGCACCTATTTAATTAAGAATGTTTTATCTTCTCATTTCACAAAGGAGTTAAGGAAAGATATATTCAATTCAAAATTCAGCATTTTAATCGACGAATCAACTGATATAGGAGTTTCGACTATAAAGTTCCAACCCACGTTCTTAAAGAAGTAGGAACCAAGGCAATGTATACCGAAAATTTAAACGACTGGGTCAATATTTTTGATAATACCTGAATCGAAAAATATGATTTTATTGATTACTATAAAATTATCAGCTTAAATTGGTTTAATATACATATTTATTTATAAAAACATGTACTAAATGGATTAAAAGTAATAAAACATGCAATAAATAAACATAAATTATTATAGATTTTTCATGATTTAGCGGTTTTTTCTTAATTTTTCCCGCTAAATATAAAAGTTTAGCGGTTTCTAGCGGTTTTTGGAGCCAGATTTGACGGGAATCGTAAAAAAAAAATTGGCAACAGTGCACATGACAAAGGTAACCGGTTTTTTTTTGGAAAAAAAAAATTATGTGAAAACAAGTGGAATTGTACTTTAATCATATACAACTCTGTCAAAATACAGTGGTTTCCCGGTTTAACGAATTATATATTGTGAGGTCCATTCGTTATATCGAAAAATTCGTTAAATCCGGCATTTTATTAAATAAAAAAAAATCATGTTTATTTATTCTTATTCATAACAAACCCAAAAAAAAATAATAATTAGTTCATATCACATTCAATTAAATAATCAGTTCAAACAAAAATAAAAAATGACTTTGTAACGTATAAATTTTGATATTGATGAGCGAAAAATTTCTTTACATACAAAAAAATGTTTCTCTTAATCCACTTTTTTCGTAAAGCGTCTCTTATAACAATGTACAAATGTAATTGCAATGACTCTCTTTTGTTTTCATTTATTTTTTTTAACTTTTTTGCAAAAATTCGTTAAAACGAGTATGTACATGACATTTTCATTTGTTCGTAATATAAGGTACTCAATGGAAAGAATATGACTGTTCGTTAAATCGCAAATTCGTTAAACCGAGAATAAACTGTACATACAAACACACACATCGCAAGGTTTAAAAACGCTATTAGGAATAGCGTTTATACCCAGGATTTGTAGCAAATATTTACAAATTTTAAACTCAGATAAGTATTTCCAAGATTTTTTCCAATATTTGTTGAGCAAACTCAATGTAGGATGTTCTTTTTATATTGTCGGATATTAAAACTGTACATGAACTTTCTATTGAATTTTTACAAAAGTGCCAAATACTTTATAATATTAGAAAAATATAATTTTTATAAAAAATTTGTTTAAATTTTAATAATGAGGTACCCCGTTAGACTAGGCGATAGTGTGCCGGACTATCAGTCAGAGGGTTGCAGACAAGCCAAAAAGCTTCGCAGTTTGTGTTTGTAAAAAAAAAATCAGAACTTGTTTCAATTTTATAAAAAAAAAAAATATTTATAAAAAATATATTAAAAAACTACAACTTTAAAAGAGTAAATTTTTGTAAAATACCTTCAATTTGTAATTATCAAGAGTTTGAAGGATTTTTGCAAAATTTAAAAAATGCTCTTTCCACCGCGTGCTTCCACAACCAACAAAAAAAATCAAAATGCCACTTCTGAAGAATCGATAGATGCTTTTGTATTTACTTCATTGCGTATGAGAAGTTTATTCATAGCAAGTATTTTAACAATAAAGTAATTTTCAATGATATTCTTTTACAATCGTAGTTTAAAACAAATATAATTAAATCGGCTGCAATGTACTTTTTTATACAATTTACTTTTTTTTTAAACCAAGAACACAAAATTATTTTGTCTTACTACATACATTATTTATGAACACAATGTAGTAAATGACACTTGAACTCTTGATTCCAGTCTAGAATATCCGCAATTGAGCAGAAGCTCAGAAAAACAATTGCATATTTTCCACTTAATTCTTACATTCCTTTTATTTATGAATACTACTATCTATTTACTATGATTTTTAAAAGAACTTTTAATAACTAAAATTACTTAATTATAAAAAAAAGGAAAAACCTTTAATTTCAAAAAATTAGATCATACTAAAAGTTTCTTATTGAGTTTTATATTTATATGTACAATAATTGAAATAAATTGTCGAGCATTATATTGAATTTAAAATAGGTTCAGTTATACTACTAAAAATGTATAATATTTTAAAATAATTAAAAAAAATCAATTTTTTATAATTCTCTCATAAACACAATTAGAGCTTTTAATTTAATAATAGAAAAATACATATTTATTCAAAGAGACTTATGAAAACTCAATGGTGCTGAATGATGACGAAGCAGCAGTCAGTATTCATTGAAAGTAGAGTTCATAGACTTAGGACTACAATGATTATAACGACGATGACGATGTCACAAGAAATTCAACTGCTGCTATCATGGTCTTGGTTGATTGGATGGCTGGATGTCTGTAGAATGCTAGAGTTTGTCGACAAATGAAGAGAGCGCGAAACATAAACAGTAAAAACCAACATAAATGAAACAATTTACGCTTAACAATTTCATTTGTCTTTAAACACGATGACGCTACACAAAGTACGTACGTCATCAACACATAATCATCCTTTTTTAGCAAAGAAAAAAAGTAAAACTAGAAAAAATAAATTATGGTTAAAAAAAAAATAGCAAAAATAAAATTTCAAGTATGGAAAAAATGAATAGAAAAGCCACAAGTTTTTGTTCGTCTCAACTAAACACCTGTATAGAGGCACGTAGACTTGTGTAGACAAACACAAATAGAGGAACTTCTACAACGAATAAGAACCATTAGGAATGAAGGACAAAAAATAAAGAGGAAACCTTAAAAGCTTTGAAATTTATACACATAAGGAGGTAAATCATTAGTATACATAGTAAATTAGGAAGTTGATTTACTCTGTGTGTGTTTATGGACGTGCAGTTAACACAATATGTACCGACAAATTGGGTATGAGAAAAGTACGTACCATTAAAAGAAGCAAGCAAAGTAGCGTTCTTAAGGAAGACACTTTTATTTTATTTTTTAACATAAATATTTATAATAAAACTACGAAATTACTGTTGCCCTTCTTTAGCCGTTGTAATTATTTGCAAAGTTTTGCCTTTAAGTGGGTTTATAATATAAACTTTATATACATATGTACTATGAATATAATGTCGTCTCACACATCAAAGTTATTATTACTCAATGAGGGTTGGTTTGGAAAATTGATATTTTATAACGAGGTTGTTGTCGCTTTTGTTGTGTTTATGTAGAGTGCTATCGCAGAGGGTAGTGTGGTGGGTGTGTTGTGTTGTGTTTAGCTGTGATGTGGTGTTGTGTTGTGTTTAGCTGTGATGTGGTGTTGTGTTATTGTGTAATGTTGTTTTCACAAGTATCACCTTAGTTAGTGGTGAGTTTCAAGAGTTTTTATAACATTTTATATTGAGTAAATCACCTTTAACAAACAAATGAATTTCGCATTCATTGTTGTGGTTTAAACCCAGTAAGTAGTTTATATTACACATGACTGTTACACATTGGACCTGCTCCTCATTTAAATTGAATTAGGATGGATATGATTTTATTCTTTATCAGCACTTAAATAAATTTTAGCAAAAAAAACATTTTCTGGAATGTATATACTCGTACGTCAGTACGAATTTTTATGATGTAGGTTGTTGGAAAGGTTTTTGAAATGGCTTTCATTTAATGTCGATATTGTATGTTTAACAACATAACAATATATTTTTGCATGATATTGCATATGTATATAGACCAACAAAAACATGTTGACGAAGATATAAAACGTTGTGTTTTTGCCAGACCAATTAGGTTTAGCTTACTTTTTCTTTTAACTTGAGTATTTCCCTGTTATCGTTATCCAATCGATTTAAAATTTATTTTAAACTATTCAGCAAGTCTTTCTTTTTTTTTGGTCTGGTCAGGCTAGCGTTTAAACAATAAAAATATATAAAAGTTACTAAATTTTTATTGTTAGCCACTTAAATATGGATAACAAAAGATGATATCGGTACAAGAACGCGACATTTGAACAAAATAAAATGTAACGTTTCGAGTTTATTGATGTTTTTGTTTGGCCTTTTTTAATTTTTCAGTGTTAATTTGATGTTGACAGAAGGAACAGAAAGTGCCATTAAAAGTAGCTAGAGAAAAAAATATAGTTTAAATATTCAGGCTTTTTCCTAATGTTAACAACTATTATTAGCTATAAATACAATATACATATTATAAAAATTTTGACTTTTTGAAAAAAAAACATTTATTTATTAGCATTTTATTTTTCTTTCTGTGAAATGCATTATTTTAAAATATCTAAGAAAATATTTCTAGATATTTATCCAGAAATACTGTTAACTAAAATTTAGAAAAGGTTCTTGTAAAGAAAGTTCTGCACCTATGTAAATAGGAGTTGAAAGTTTAAGATTTTAAGATTAAGTTTAAGTTTTATATTTTTTAATTTTTAGAGTTTTCTATTTCTCTTAATGAAAAATTGTTGAACTTTTGACATTTATTATTAGAGAAATTTTATTTGACTTGAGTACATTTTAATTAATAATTCAAAGAATACCATTGAAATTTTTAATTTTATATTTTTTATTTTCTTTCTCAATAAAACTCAAACTGAGTTTAAATTTGAAGCTGATATCGCTATTTAAATTCAAGAAAGCGCAAATGTTAAAATTGTGTATTCTAACTAGAAAAATAAAAATAGAATAAAAAAATAATATGGCAAATAATTTAAATAATTTAAATTTTGCAAACATTTTCCGGAATATTTGGAAAATTCGTATATCCTAAAGAATATGGCTGTCAAAATTTTCAAATATGTGAGAAATATACTTATGAGAAAATCAATAGTTTTGTAAACAGCTTTTTGTCGTATACTGACTATCATAATCATATCATAAATGAAACCTTACCATATAAAGAAGGACAGGTTTATTGTTCATGGTTCTTAATATGCAAGTGTAAATGACAACAGCAATTACAAACAACAATCAATCGTGTGAGAGTTATACTTTGGTATGACGTTTCAACTATGTAGTATAAGGTGTCATCATTATGTTTCACAAGAACAACGATAAAAACAACAAGCGTAGGGCGACATGTCATGTTATAATATGTTTAAATATCTTCCCATTGTAATTGTTTTGAAATGTATTATTTCAATGTTGTTTTTTAGCTTACAAATGAAAAGTAATTCTTTTAAAAATATAAAAGAAAATGTTGTAATATCTCTCGTAAAATATACATAAAAACTAAAAAGAAGTATCCGTTACAAACTGTATTTAATATTTAATTTCCCCAAAGGTAGAAAAAAATATGTTAAAGAATGACGTCATTATTTAAACCGTCATCATCAGTTTGTTTTTGTTAACAATTGTGAGAAATTTTACATGTAAAGAAAAAACTTATCGCTTAGATTTTTTTTTTTTTTTTGAGAAATTGTTCATAAGTTAATGCGAACGACAACAGACTGAAAACTTCTTTAAAAATGGTATAAACCAAACTCAGTCACAAACAACTTTTTAGCCAGTCTTCGTAAAATCTCAAATTTAGTACATACATACATATATGAATTTTAGCAGTAATTTTACTTTTTATTTCTGTGTGTATTTTGGTTTTATTTTTTATTTTTACCTTGTACTAAAGCAATTCAGAGAGATTGATTACGTGATAATTAATTTTTTTCTTTTAATTTTCATTTAATTGTTGCAGCAGTGTGTTTTCTTTTGTTACGCGAAAAAAAAACAAAAAACACGTACACGAATTTATTGTAAATTAAAAAATTAAAGTTGATTATCACGAGAAGTAGGATGAATGGTTGGTTGGTTGAATTTCATTTAAAACTGCCGCCATTAAATGATTCATATAAAATTGTTGTAAAATTATCAATGCTTTTATTTCATTTTATTTATTTTTGCTTAACTTTGTTACTAATTACGAGAGTTTGCGTAACAAATATTGTTAAAGTAAACTAAATGCATAGGTACGAGTATAGCAAATAAATGTCTATAAAGTAAAAGACTTATCATAATTCATATTAAATTATCTGCAGCGAGAAAGTCTAGGTGATCTGTATAATACTAAATTAATGGGTGGTATTATTGATTCCGCACGGAAAGGAAAACTAAGCGGAAAGAAATATCGATCGATATGTAAAATTATTCATTCCTGCGACATGCCGTAATACTGTCTGTGTAGAGATGATACCGCAAAAAGAACAAATACCACAGCAACGGAATAAATAATTTCTAATCATGTTTTCGTACAAAAAATTTCTTTCCGCAATCGTAGAACGGAATGAATAATTTGACCTAATTTGTTCTAAATTGGTTAACCATAGCTATAAATAATAAAGTATGTAAGTACATAATAGATTTAAAATTTTATGTAACTTCTGTCAACATGTTTTTAGCAATAAAATGTGAACTTAAAATTTGTAAAATGTTTTTTAATCTTACCATGTGCATAAATGATGTCTCGCTTAAAAAGGACTTACCTGAAAAAAAAAAATATATTTTGTTAATATTATACATTTGTATAATAATTGTAAATATTTTATTAAAAATAAATTAATATTAAACAAGTAAGAAAGTATAGTCGGTCAGGCCCGACCATATAATACCCTACACCCAGTATATGTATAAAACATCCAAAAATTTAGTGTCATGATTTCTGTGAATATAAATATTGTGTATGTTACACGTTATCTCGATATAAATTCTTTTAAAAGATTTATGGAGGTTAAAGTTATTTTCGGAAATGGACCTTATATGAGAGCTACGACTAATTATGAACCGATCACAATAAAATTGTACCGTATTGTTTGTATACATATAGGATATATTTGTGTTAAATATTATTTTGATACCAACTTTTTTGAGTAGTTATGCTCTTTAAAGTGATTTTCGGAAGTGGGCCTTATATGGGAGCTACGACTAATTATGGACCGATCACAATAAAATTGTACCGTATTCTTTGTATACATATGAGATATATTTGCATTAAATATTATTTGGATACCAAAATTTTTGAGTGAGTTATGCTCTTTAAAGTGCTTTTCGCTGTCTGATCTCGCTGCCCATTTTTTTGAGTACACTCAAACCAAAATGTTAAATGAAGAATGAGAAAATGAGTTTTTTTTATAGAAAACATGGATGGCGATGCACAATGCTTGATTTGTCATCGCATTGTAAGTCAAAAATATTTAATTATACATTATGTTTATGTAAATACATATATTATTTAATATTATTTGTATATGGTGAATTTCACGTCAAATGACCCAATTTTAAAAATCGATGTCTTCCGATTTGGATGAAATTTGCACCAAGGTTAGTACTATTGGATAGTAGGCCAGACACAAATTTTCAGCTCTATCAGTTCAGAAGTGCCGGAGTTAGAGGGGGTCAAAGTTGGAAATTTTGGTCATACAGGTTTTTTAAAATGAGTGTAACTTTTCACCTATTGGCCCTAGCAAAAATTGTCCAAAGGTCTTTAGATAGCTATTTCTTCAATCATTCCTAAATAATTTTTTTTTTTTTTAATTAAAAATATTTTTTTTAATTAATTTTAATTAAAAAAAAAAAAATATTTTAATTTTTTTTAAATTTAGGCCCTTTTTTTCTTTTTTTTAAAGAAAGCTTATACAATTTACTTTAAGGCCTTTATAATCGCTTAATGGGATGCGAGTGGGATATCTATCAAAAAAAATTATTTTTTAACTCAAGAATAGGATTTTTCAATATTTGGCACATGTATCATTTGGCAGTATGTATTTATCAAATTTCAATATTTTTGTAAATATGCGTTTTAATTATTTATTTTCTTTATAAAAAATTATGATTTAAGTTTTGATCAGATTTGTAGTAAAGAAATCGATTTGGGATGTTGGTGCTTTGGAATCGAAAATTTAAAAATTTATGGCCTATTTCACGATGTCGAACGATAACGTTCGCTTCGATAAGACTTAAGACACAAACTTTTTATCGTATCTATTTTTTACTCAATCAAGTTTGTTTATTCCACAATCAAGTTTGTGTCTTAAGTCTTATCTAAGCGAACGTTATCTTTCGAGATCTTGAAACAGGGGGTTATTTTAGCAAGATGAAAAAGCAATCATATGATCATAAACAATTGCTATGTTGCAAACTTTGTTTCTATTTCTCAATCATGTAAACAATTTTGTAAAATCTACAATAAATTTATAATGTTCGTTTTAAACCATTTATCATGTGTCAAGTTTTTATAAAGTATTTCTTTAATAACTCTATATTGTAATTGTAGTTGATTAAATATAGACACATACGTGTGTATATTTAGTTTCATTATAAATTTATCTACAATAAGCTAAATTTGTTGCTTGTTGTCGATTCGTTGTTGTTATTTTGATGAATATTCATAACTATTTGTCTAGTTGATCTATAAATTAACATGAAAAATGGCATATGTATGTACATGTAAATCCCATGCCATGTAAATCCATCTCATATTTTGGAATTTTAATTAAAGCGGTTTATTATTATTTTTTACAATATTTATTTTTTTGTCCTCTCTATTTGAATAGTGGTTTATATGAGCGAGTATAGAAAACATAAAGACATACTTTTAATTAATTTTAATTGAAATAAAACTCATTGTTTTAAAGTACAGTTTATAAACTAACATAGTACAATATGGATTTTATGGTTGTATGTAAACTTACACAGACAGTGTCATACACACACCAACATACACATAAAAAATATTGTAAAACAACACCACGCAAAAGCAGAAAGTTTTACAAGTCAAAATAACCTGTCAATACAAAATGTATGGGTACCACACACACACACACTAACTCACTCACTCACTCTTTTAAATAAAAAATGAGCTTTATTCGTTTATTTATATTTTGTACGTTTTTTGTTCTTTGCCTTTTTTACAAAATTCGATTTATGAATACAATCTTGCAGGGTGGGTAAGTGATGATAATGCAATTTATGAAATTCGAGGGTTGACGATTATACTTAATTTACCAAGGGGGTAAAATCCCCACCACCCAACAAAAGGTTACATATACTAAATTTAGCATTACAACAATAGAAACCGAAACCGAAAGCAAAAGCAAAACACAACTCACCCCCACTTGCTGTGTAGTCGAGTGAAATGTGGTTACATGGGGCGAGGAGTTACGAGCAAACTTACAACATATGCAAATACTAAATATATTAAGTTAGCATTGGAACAGGGAGTAAAAACGGAATTTATTGAAAATCATCACAAGAATAATGTTAGTAAAAACTTTTATATATTTGTTGGTAGAAAATATTTTTAATATCGACATCAGTTTAAGACAAAATATTTAAAAATTTTGTAATTTGATGTTCAAAATTGCCAAGACTAACTTTAAGGAGCACTTTTCTTTCCAAATATAAAGCATTCACATAAAATCTGGTCGCATAAATGCTGTAATATTTATGTAACAAGAATGTCGAGTGAACTGTGCACTACAAATTAATACTCATTTGGTATTATTTATCACAATGGACCGTATTGGTCTCTTGGTGATGGTGTGGGGACAACCTCACACCGGCCTTCTAACCTAGTATTATTTATGAAAAGCTAAAAAAGAAGCTAGAATTAATTTCTATTTATAAAAATCCCTGCTTTTGGTCGCATTCGTTATCTATATTTAACAATATTTCGATCCCCCAACGCTGTATACATAATCACCAACACAAATTATAGTTTAGAACTATTCTACCAGTCCACTTTAACTTTCCTTTGACAATTGTGTTTATATATTTTTCTTTTCCGTCGAATAATGAGACAGAGGTAAATCGGGCTAAAACATTCTTGAAGAACGGTGATGTCTAATAAGAGGCAGCAAATTTTGACAAATTAAATTTAATTGTTAGCTAAATAAGAAAAATTTCAATTATTTACAAAAATAAACATCTTTCAATTTGAAAATTAAATAATGATGGGTTTTGTCTTTAAAAAAAAAATGCTTTCTTTAAGAACATATAATAAATTAATATTTTTCTGAAAGATAATTTTCAAATAAGAAATATGTATAATATTTCAAATAAATTGATCCTACGCCATTCACAATTTTACTTATGTATGTATATATTTATAAAAATTTAATTTTTAGAACATGTATTCTAAAATCCGCATGCTGGGATTACAAAACGTAAGGCAGTTTAGGAAACCTGTATGTAATCTTTATTTAACCTTGAAGAATTTTACCAGCCCCAATAGATATGACGACCATATGGTAAAATTGTAAAAATCCCATTTTTGGTATATTCGTTAAGTTTTTTGAAACTTTTGAAATTTTCATAGCGTCATGTTAATAAACATTCAATTACATATTAGTTGATTCTATCAAAACACAATTTTTAAAAATTGTTTTGACAAATTGATACAGTCCCGCACATAAGTATTGGCACAGTAAGAGTTTTTGTCTTTATACCCGCTTCACTGACATTGGGAGCTTTTAACAACTTAAAAAAATGTTTTCCGAAAAACCTTATCCAATGAAGTAACCAACACAAGTGTATTTAAATCAATATTTATTTATTTAGTTGTATATTAGAGAAAATTCTTAATTAGGCTTGAGTTCGTTTTTAATTAATAGGTAACTCGAAGAATACCATTGTGAAAATTATATTTTTCTTAGACAAATGGCACACTGAAATGCATTTTCTGCCCTGCCAAGGGCTTCATCAGCAATGTTTATTGTCCAAGATCTACTCTTAAACATCGTCTATTTAACTCACAATTTTTTGAGAAATCGAATTTGGGAATTAACATATTTCTTATTACATGTTATGAGTTAGAACGAAAAGTTTACTTATGTTTTACAAATGTGTGTGTATTCTTCTTTGTTATTATTATTATTATACATTTTTGTATTACTACAAATTTGTTGTTACTTTTTTTTTTTATTTAGTTGTTTTATATTGTATGTAACGGAAAAATAACACGATTTTATCGCACAAAAGTATTGGCACATTTAATTTAAAAACTTATTCAAGAATTTTTTTTTTACATTTTTTATCACATTTAATACTTAGTGGGCAAGCCGTCTGTCCAGTTCCTCCCACAAATGCTCAATCGGATTGAGATCTGGAGACTGTGGTGGATGCGGTAAAACATGTGCCACGTTGTACAATAACCACATACGCACGTCATGAGCTGAATGTTTGGGGTCATTGTCCTGCTGGAATGTACGATGTTGGCAAATTTAACTTTTCGGCGCTTTTTTTGACGTTTTCTTTTACAACATTTAAATAAACTAATTTATCCATAATGCCGTCTATAAAAACCAACTCACCGACAGCCGCAGATGACATGCAGCCCCACATCATGACACCACCTCCACCGTATTTAACTGTGGGACAAAAATTTTGTTTTTCATATGCTTTCTCCACACGGTAATGCGACCATCAGAGCGAAAGATATTAAATTTACTCTCATCCGAGAAGAGTACTTGATCCCAAAAAGTAACAGGTTTGCTCTTTTATTCTTTTGCGTAGTCCAAACGCTTATTTTGGTTGATTAAAGAAACAAGAGATTTACGTAAAGCAACTCGAGAATTATAATCAGCCTCGTGTAGCTTAACTTAATAACTTATTTGAAATGACAGTAAAATTACGTTAAAACTGAAAACACTTACTGTGCCAATACTTACGTTCGGGACTATACATATCGAGAACAATATGATTTACATTTTCTGGATTACATTGTTTAGTTTAGTTAAAGAAATTTTCAATCTTACAATAATAAAGATTCAAGTCATTACCTGGATTAGATTCAAAAATTACTAAAGATTCAAAATTACTATACATTAAAAATGTCTGTACAAAATGTTTGAAAAAATATATGTGGGTGCTGTAGCTTAATTGGTTAGCGCATTTGAGCATTAAGCAAGAGTTGGTATTTGTAGCACGGGTTCGATTCCCAGCCGCTGCCACTCAAACAACATCAGTTTCTGGTAATTATTAGATTTCTTCTATCCATCATAACTAATATTTATCACAGCGCCCTTCTTCGGTGGTATAGCATTGAAACGCCACCGAAGTAAAATAGTTAAATAAAGGCTATAAAATCAAGCGCTGCAATTCTGCACTAAAAACAAACATAATGCGCAATTGCAGAGTTATGATATAATAAGCTTTCTTCTTTCACCACCTTTACTTCGTCAACTATCTCTTTTCCAAAGAAAGTAACGGAAGTATATATAGGCATATTAATTGCCTGAGTGTTACTTTTCTTTAAAAAAAAATAAATAAAAAAATAGTAGGTAAATATTTCACAAGTTTAAATAGAATGTCAAAAGTGTGGCCTGATTTTATGTGAACAATATCAGATCCTGTTTATTTATATTCAAAACATTAAATAGTAACTCAGGAAAAATATTATCTGTTCCTTAAGTATTGTTATTATTCTATTAAGATTTTTCTATGGGAGTAGCAAAAAATGCATTTGTAAGGAAATTAAAAAAAACATTAAAGAACATTTTAGGGTGGTTTAAACGAACTCTTTTTATACACATAAACACATTAAAAAAGCTTCAAAACTCTAATGATTCTTATTTGATTTTATTTTACATTTCTTTTTTTATATTCCGTAGGCGGCATTGCATTTACTGAAACAGGGGGCAGGAAATATCGACGTATTATATTTTTCAACGTAGAATGAAAAATGGTGTTTTGCTTTTCAAAGCAACAAAAAAAAACTGAAATAAAAAAGCAGTACCAAGCAACTTGAGGCAAAATAAACTTCCTGTATTTGATACAAAAAATAAAACTGAAATGAAAACGATGTGTAATGAAATGTACACAATGTTAACCAGGAATGGATAAAGTTTTGACAGGATTAACAGCCTCAGAGGGCAGCATCGACAATTGAGACCGAATGGCTACTGTAAAACGCTTTCACAGCTGGATTTGTTTTACAAATATAACAAAAATTAAAAAAAAATATGTTGAAACTTCTTTTTGGGTAAACGACAACTAAATTCATATCATGGAATGGGTAAGTGTTCACTTTATTTCAGTCGTTGGTTGTTTGGTTACTTGGTTGGCTGACTGCTGGCTGGATGGCTGCATATTTGAATGCTAAAATTGAGGCAATGTTTCAGTCAATATTGCAGTACAGTCAAGTCGCTGTCTGCAGTGTGTTGCCATCGGGAACTTATAAATTATTTTGCAGCATGCATTGTAAAATAATTGTAAAACGTTTTGCAATTTCAAATTGTATGTAGAGAGAGAGCAGACAATTGTCTTTACATGAACATATGTATGTAGTATACTCTATGTAGAATACATAGTGATGGAAAATAAGAGAATGCGTGTAAAGAGTTTGTAAAATGTATATTGAGTAATGTATATTATGTAAGATATTTAAAAACATACAGATATAGGTATGTTACAAAACATGGATCTAAAAATAACGCCCAAAAATATTAGCCTAACACCGACCTTAGAGTATACCGATTGACTCGGAATCAGAATCCGTTAGAAATTTTTACATACATACATATAATGAACAATTTAAACAACGACAAATACAAAATACATAATAAGTCTTATTAATCAAAAGTATTTTTTAATAATTTTCATTACAAGGCCGTTAGATCTACTGCAGAATAATAAAATGTGCCAAAAGTATTTCCAAAATTAAGCGGTTATGATAATTTAAGATTTATTGGCGATTAATATAGAAATCGGTGGGAAAAAAGTCTACATACAGCAATAGCAACTCTTTAAATGAATAAGAAAATGAAGAAGATATCGGGGAAAACCCCGTTAATTTTCTTGATTTGCTTTATTTCCCAAACACTCCAATCATTTAAATTCAAAGTGCGATTTGTAAAGCACGGTTTGACTTTAAAAATGGCAAACAGAAAAGAAATAGAACAGTCAGTTCGAAATTTGGTGGTAACCCTTCGAAAAGAAAAGAAATCTTATGGTGAAATTGCTAAAATAGTAAAATTAAGTCGCTCTACTGTGCAAACTATTGTAAAAAACCATAAAAATACTAACAGTACCGAAAACAAGCCACGATCTTGAAGACCGAAAAAGCTTTCAAGACGTGTTGTACGTAGTGTCCTTAAGGAAATCCCGAAGGATCTAAAAATAAGTGCCCCAAAATTAGCCGAACATCTTGCAAGATGCTCGAATATAACTGTTTCATCAATAACAGTAATAAACGTTTCACATGATAGTGGCTTTAAAAGTAGAACAGCACGCCAAGAATCGGCAACTTCGTTTGGACTTTGCTAAGGCACATCTGCAGAAAGGAATGCATTTTTGGAAGAACGTTATATTTACCGATGATAGTAAGTACAATATTTTCGAAAACGACGGTCGAAACAAGGTTTGTAGAAAACCGAACACTGCACTTGATCACGCGAATGTTATACCCACTGTGAAACATGGTGGGGGCAGTGTTATGGTGTGGGGAGCTATGGCAGCATCTGGGGTTGGTCGATTGGGTTTTGTTGAAGGCGTTATGGACAGATATCAATATAAGACCTTATTAGAACAAAATTTGAAGACATCTGTGGAAAGCTTGGGCGTCGGAAATCAACATACTGAGCATACTGAGCATATTGTTCGAGATTGGCTTCTTTACCATACACCAAGACAGCTCAATATACCTCCCCAGTCACCGGACCTCAATCCAATTGAGCATATTTGGGACTTATTGGAAAAATCTGTGCGAAAATATAATATCACAAACCGTTAAAACCTGAAAACTGATTAAACTCGGACATGGTCCGAAATTATGCCCAGTATTACGGAAAATTTGGTGATGTCTATACCACCTCGACTTCAGGGTGTTATTGCAGCTCAAGGGTCCTACAAAATATTAAAAATATTTATTTCCTTTATACGCGTAGAAAAATTTAATTTTTTATTAGAATTTTAAGACTGTATGTAGACTTTTTTCTTATGAATTTTTATTGTTTTTGTTATTTCTGTTATTGTTATGTTTCGGAATAAGTTTTTTGTTTTATAAATAAATAATGTTTTTGGTGCTTTAAACATTGGTGCAACCACTTGACTGATTCGCTCTACGAATGTCTTAAAATACACAAAATAAGGGGTGTATGTAGAGTTTTTTCCATAACTGTAAATAATTTTATTATATATAAACATCATGCCACATAATTTTATGACTATCGGTCCATAATTAGTGATGGATTCTATATACCCATCACTTTGAAATACAGTACCAAATCTGAGGCAATAACGTCCAAATAATCTAGTCAATTTTGCAAGATACATCATAAACAGCAATTATTTGTAAATAAATTTATGGAAAATTCTGAACATTCAATATTTAATATAATTTTAATTATTGTCCATATTAACGAGAAAGAATATAATTTGGAGGGTTCGTTTCGTATGGATATTAAAAAATGGCATGTTTTGTGCAAAGCATGACACACTGAATTGAGAGATTTTTTGTATTGTAAGCATTTTTTAATGATGTGTAAAAGATTCCAAATTAGTTGTCTGGTCAGCTTATTTGTAACCAATCTTCGTTTGCATAACTTGTAATCGTCATGCTTCTTTTATCAATAAATAAGCAAAGCTGCTTTCATTCCGATAAACCGTTGTTGTCAATGAGTTTTATTTTTCAAATTAGGTATAATTTTTGTTCATTAATCATCACTAAATCAATGAAACGTGCTATAGTTATATGACAAAAGTAGCAAGTGAAAAAATGTTTAATGTTTCACTTTTACTGCAGAATCCTACATATTCATTAGTTCCATTTTTAAATTAAACAACATTACAATATGTACTAAACAGACCGTTTAACGATTCATTCAATCTTAACTTCACTTAATCACCCATTATTGTATATAAAAAGTGCCCTTAATGTCTTCCTAATTGCAAAAATTTCCTTCAGACCTTTAAATCTAAATACACTGATTTACACCACTAAACAACATGGCCAACTGGGCTTTGTATCCAACCATCTTATTTATGATTTGCATTTCTAGAAAGAACACCAACAAAAAAAAGAGTAGGCCTAGTGGAAAGAACACAACAACAAAGCCATAATGAAACCCCAAAACAAGCATAAGCACGACCTTATTGCTTGTGTATTTTTTTTCTTCCTTTTTTCATCATATTACAATGATGTACTTGAAACATTACAAAGCGCAAAACCAGAACTGAAGCATGTTAAAACTGAGGAGGAACAGCACAAAATAACCTGAAACTTTTTTCTACTTTGGCTATAGCTCGTACTCGTGTAATCATAGTCATCATGCAACAAACAAATCCAAGTTTTCTTCTCGTACTTCAGTTTAACGGATGCGGACGTATCTTTTTTTGTTGCTGTTATTGTTTTTGTTTTTAGCTTACGCTTCTGGTTTCAATAAATCTGATGTTGTTGTTACCGCTGTCAATGTTTTCGTTTTATTATTATTGTTATTATTTTATGTTTCTTCTTCATCTTGTTCGTCTTTGTTTTTGTTTTTATATGCCATACCACCACGTCTTGTTGTTACTGGTTTCTTTTTCATGTTTATCCCAGCATATATTGACAGTTCAAGGACCAGCCAGACAGCAGAGCAGCAGAACATCATAAAAATATAAAAAAAAAACTAAAAAAGGAAAAAACTAAACCCAACAACATACAGACAAAACGTATAAAAGTTTTGCCAAGTTTATAAAAATATTTAATGTAACGATGATATTACAGCAACATCAACGTTTACATCAATTTAAACAGAAAAGCTCGTACAAACACAAAATAAAGAAACGAAAAAAAACAGAAGCTGCTGCCTCTTCGCAAAATGCACGAGTGGTTTGCAAACAGGACAGCAAAATATGAATTCATTACACTGTACAACATTTTTCAGGTGATTAATTCGGGACTCAATTCCGATAATTGTTTATGAAAGTAGCCCCAAAAAGAAGAACTTCTGCATCATTCGTTTGGTCATTTTACTTCAAGAAATAATTTAAAAACTAATTTAAAGTTAGTAGGCATCGTATAGGGAATTTGTCACGTTTTAGACTCTTTTTCTTTCTCATAACTCGAGAACCACTAGCCCGAATAAGCTAAAAAATTAAGAATTACAATTCCTTTAATCTGTTCATACAACGTTTCGCTACATAAGCAACAGTTTCGCAGTTATAAATAAATGTATGAAGAAAAAAAACTATTTTTTGCCTAAAAAATTGAATTTTTTTATTTTTAATTCATAAAAAATCCAAAACGGTAAAAAAAAAGTGTCAAGTCCTATTACTTTCACGTAAATTCGCATAACCTATGAACAAAATGAGACATAAATCATAAAAATCGATGAACGCGTTTCGCTTTTATTCACAATTAAGTAAAGGTATGATTTTCAAAAATTGGCTTAAGTCGGTTTTAGTGACTTTTTTCAAATCACTATCAAAATTGTATCACTAATAGAATTTTATATTCTGATTAAAATAAAAAAATTATACAGCCATGTCACAGAATTTAATTCCGTTCGGAAGTCGAATTAATTCTGTATTTTGCTTCTATAGACAAAGTCCAAGGAACATTTTCTTTCGGAATGAAACCACTTTTAATTTGCTATGTGGAATTGTAATTTTAAGCAATTCTAGGTCTGTTTCGTTTTACTTTTTCTATAGACGCAAAATACGGAATTAATTCAACGAAACTAAATTCTGTGACATGGCTGATAGTATTGTAGTAAATTATTTTTTAAACGAAGTAGAAAAAGAACATTTAAAACTATTACGTTTACAACGAATACAACCCGAAGTGAATACCTTGCTTCAATCCCATATAAAAAAATGTGATACTACTTCAATAAACTGATGGCCTTTAAAAAAACTTATGAGAATGAAATATTTTTATGTTTTATGTTATAATATAACCCGTCAACATAATGAACGACTTCATTCTTTCAAAGTGTGAAAATCTCTAGACGCAAAAAAAACAACAATTCACTGCTTAACTGGTTATAAAAAGCCGTGTATTAACTCGTTACTGTTGTATACACACCACAACAACAGTAACAAACTCAGTCAATGCAGTTGCTAAATACATAAAGAAACAAAACAAAACAAGTATAGTCGGTCAAGACCGACCATATAATACCCTACACCCAGTATATGTATAAAACAGTTTTCCAGACATGGGCGTTATATGGGAGATATAACCTATTGTGGACCGATCATCCAAAAATTTAGTGTCATGATGTCTGTGAATATAAATATTATATGTGTTAAACTTTATCTCAATATAAATACATACTTTTAAATGATTTATGGAGCTTAAAGTGAATTACGGTGAGGGTCTTCTATGGGAGTTTCGACTAATTATTGACCGATGAAATATATTTGTGTTAAATATTATTTGGATACTGACATTTTTAAGAGAGTTATGCACTTTAAAGTGATTTTCGGAAATGAGGCTTATATGGGAGCTATGATCAATTATGGACCGATCTTCACAAAATTTGTTGATGTGATTTGACTTCATTTAATACTCATTTGTGGTGAAATTTGTTTGGATACTTGCATAATTCTCTAGAATTTTCTAGAATTTTCTCTTTATTTATTTATGATCGTTAAACTCCTATTACGGGAGGACATTTGTATGGGGGCTAGGTGCAATAATGGACCGATTTCCAAGAGTTTCAATCCCATCCGTCCTTGGGCCGAAAAAATATCATGCACCAAATTTTATCGAAATATCTTCAAAATTGCGACCTGTACTCTGCGCACAAGCTTTACATGGACAGCCAGCCAGACAGACGAACGGACATCGTTGAATCGACTCAGAAAGCGATTCTGAGTCGATCGGTATACTTTAAGGTGGGTGTTGGACCAATATTTCTGGGCGTTACAAACATCAGCACAAATCCAATATACCCTCCCCACTATGGTTGTGTAGGGTTTAAAAATGTGTTTTGTTTTGGGAAAGGTACTGCTTATGATGACGCTGCTGCTTCTGCAGCCACCATCACTGTCACTGCAACTTGCTACTCTTCATCTATAAATGTTGCACATACGAATACAAATAGCACGAGACAAGATGAAAGCATAAATTATAAAAAAAAAAATATATAAAAAGAAGAGTGTGAAATGTAACAGTGACAACTAAATATTTGTGATAATGAATACGTTTTTACTGAACAGAAAAAATTGGTTTTCAATTTTGTTCATAATTTGAAATGTAAACAAGTATGTATATCGTTCTTTATCGTTGTGAAAATTAAACAAAAAAAATTAAAATTTTCATATTTATCATGTTATAAACAATGAAGAGTTGGAAAATTTGAGGCTCTCAAATGATGAAATGCTTTAACATTACTGTCGTAATGCTAAGAAATGCCATTGTGGTGATAACCAATAGGCTACTTTGATCTTTGATTAGAGCTACTATGAGTCATGAGCCATACAACCGCCTAAAAATTAAGTAGTAATTATGAAACATTTTTCGGTCGTGTAATTTGTCGAGTCGGTTGGCGGTCACCTTGTGATTTAACTGCATTGGACTATTTTCTCTGCATAAAGTAAATTGACTTAAAAACACCCTCTTTGACAAAATCAGTTTTGTTGGTAGCAATATATATTTAGAAATATTGGAATTAATAATGGATTATGAGGTCTGACAAATGTCCACCTCTAGAATTTTTAAAGACGTTTACTTTTTTCACATAATGTTGAGCCTCTTTTTGCTATAACGCTTCGCTAATCTCATTAATGCAGCTTATAAATTTAATATGTCAGAGCATCAGTTTTTTCTGTTTTGTTCGTGTAAAACAGGTAACAAAACTTCCAATATTTTTCTATTGCCATTAAGGCAGATATGTCCTGCATAAAATGCAATATTTCTTGTTAATTTGGACGCAGTAGTTTTGATTTTATTATTAATTTTGTGAAACTACATCGTGGTTTTTGCTTGTTGTTTTACAAAAATTTAAAAACAATCAACCAAAAGTACCACATACCTCTGTGTACTGTTGTATTAATAACGTATTTTCTTTTAATCATATAGAGTTATTTTATTTCAAATAAAACCCACAGTTGTAAATGGATTTTAACAAGATATAGCATATGCGTAACAAATTCTTATACATATATGACTGAAGGAAAATAATGGAAAATTTGTCGTCTTCTCCAGTTTTTATGAATTTTTAAAAATAAAAAAAAATGTAGAAAAAAAATATTCAATCCAAAGTTGAGCGATATCTCCGAAAATACTCCATGGAATTAAAATAATGTTAATGCAGCATAAAGATCTACAATATTATCCTTAATTTGAATTTCGATTTTTTATTTTTACTGAATAGAATGAACCGTTTATTAATTACGTTACTATAAAGCTCGTAACTACGTAGTTTTCTTAAAAAAATATTATCTCGAAAACTAGAGCTGATAGAACTCCTGCACATCATGATTGTTCAATTGATGAACGCAAGTCAGTAACCATGGCTCTATAGCGGTCACCATTGACTGTAACGTTCTGGCCAGCTTCGTTTTTAAATAAGCTCTACAGCTGAAATGACTTCTTCTGTACGCACTGTACGCACGGCGTCTCTCTGAAGGCATGTTATCATTTAGAGCAGGAGTGCCCAAGCCCTATACTCTTGGTGCTCTTTTGTATTTGTAAAAACTCTTTGCTATAGGCTGTGTGTTTTGTATACTCATTACAGCTCGCAGCACAAAAATACACAAACAACTTTGCCTTATTTGTTTTTTTTTTGTCGTACTTCACTCTATACACGCAAGCGCAAAGCAACAACACTTTCGTATGCTCTACTGATAAACATTGGTGACTGCGATCGTCAATGTAGATTTTGTTTTTGTTTAACGTATGATACCGTTTAAAAAAGTGTGTTGTTTCTTTGGCTTTTACAACAAAAAATACTGAATAAAAATTAGTTTTTATTTAAATGTATTGGTGTTTGCTCTTACATAAGCAACTTTTGGGCACTCCTGATTTAGAGTATACGTGTTGCAAAAACGTTCCATAAGTAATCGAATTAATTGCTCTGATGGACGATTATGTTGACCGTAAGATGAACGTAGTGCGCGATACGAATTCCGAATAGAACCATGATTTTCAAAACAAATTTTCGCAATTTGGAAGTGTTGTTCAGGCTTCAGTTTATTCATGTTGAAATGCCAAACCAAACTAAACATAAATCACTTGACAACTGATAAAATTACCATTAAAAAAAGTGTTGCCAACTTAAAGTTCTATAAATCTAAAAAAAACACCCTTTATTTTTCAAGAAAACTTTTTATTAATCTTAATACATATTTAATTGATTTAACTTGCAATTTCAATAAAAATAAGAATGAAAAAAGTCTTGTTTGAAATGAAATTATATTAAAAATAAAAATTTTATTTTAAGTGTACATGTCGTTGAAATAAAAGCAATGTATGAATATATGTTTGTCTATATGTCCGTTTGTCTGTTTCAGTGAGTGACTGAGTGTGTCTATCTATTAGAGAGCGTTAATTTTATTTTTTAACGATCGATATTTTACTGCCTACTTGAAGTGACAAACGTGCCATCAGTTAAATATTTGTTTATACAATGACTGAGTGAGTGTATGACGAAGTGGATTCGTACGAGAAGTTGTAGAATTACGAAGTAGTAGTAAAGTAAGAGTAATGTTTTGTCCTCCAACGCATTTTCCTTTATATTGTCACCGTTCCTGACTGCCTGCCAGCCTGCTGATTCAGCTGAGCTTAACAACAACAACACAAACACACCCAAGTCTGTACTGTCTGTATACCAAAACTGTTGCCAATGTTGTGAAAATCCTATACTTTATTTGATTGTTTGTTTGTGTGTACTGTAAATAAGTGACAGAGCATAATCCACCTTTACCTCCTCCTACTTCTGCAGTTGTCATTCCCCCTCTCGCCATATTACTTTCTCTAGCCATTTGATGGCGTTTGTATTTTGTACACCCCTGCCAATTGTTTACGTTTTTTTAATAATGAAAAATATTATTACTTGTGCAATGCATGAATGAATGAATTCATTTATTTTTTAGTTGTAAAACCATGAATGTTTAAATACTGATAATAGGATTAAGAGGATACATTTTTAAATGATTAAAATAGTTAATGACATTTGTACAATGTATGGAAAGTAAAATGCACAAATATTTTATAGTCTCCATAATTACGTTCAAATAATTGTGATGTTTAATAGGAAAAATATACATATGTACATATGTATGTATGTATTTGGAAGGAACTTTTTTTTTTTTTTTTTCTAAAAATGTCTATTCTGCCCCACTGTGCCATGTTAATGTCCAGAAACCAAACTTTTATAAAACCACGATTAAAGTCTAGAAACGAAACTGCTATAAAAGTAAGGAAAATAAACTTTTATAAAACTACGCTTAAAATCCAGTAACTATACATTTATAAAAATAAAATAAAACATTTGAAACTAATTTTTTATAAATCCATGATGATTGTCCAGAAACGATACTTTCATCAAACCATGATTAAATTCTAAAAACTATACATTTACTATAAATTTACTGGTCAGAGCAATTGTAAATATCACAAATTTAGTGGAATTTCCTTTTAGTGTATACAATCAAATGAAACTGTCATGCATACATTTTTTTACATTATTTCTAATCTTAGAGTTCATATCCTTTTTTTCTGTAATAACTATGCTTGTGTAAAAACACATTGTATATGTGATTTAACATTATAAAACTGATTAGTTGTTCTTACAAAATCCTTGTTTTTCACTAATTTGAATAGGTTTTAGAGATAAGGAACCAATCATCTACAATTGCATACGATCAATGTCTCTTTTTACACGGTTTTTATATCCTACACCACAACAGTGGGAAGGAAGGGTATATTGTATTTGTGCTGATGTCTGTGACGCCCATAAATATTGGTCCAACAACCACCTTAAAGTATATCGATCGACTCAGAAACTCCCATATAAGACACTCACCGTAATTCACTTTAACCTCCATAAATCTTTTAAAAGTACTTATATTGAGATAAAGTATAACATAATAATAATATTTATGTGTATTTACGGAAGTCATGGCACTAAATTTTTGGATGATCGGTTCATAATAGTAGTTATTTCCCATATAGCGCCCATTTCTGAAAAACTGTTTTATTTATATACTAGGTGTAGGGTATTATATGGTCGGGCTTGACTGACTATACTTTCTTACTTGTTTTTTACACGAAGTTTCCCGGACACAATTACCGAGTAAAAACTGAATTACATACATGTATGTAGGTGTATTTTATAAAACTATATAATAAAAGTCCAGAAACTAACCCACTCTTTTTTACACTACGATTAAAGTCTAGAAACTAAACTTTTCTAAAACCACGATTAAATTTTTAAACTTAAATTTCATAAAGTTAAAATCCAGATATTAATAAAATCTCGAAAAGCAACGAAATCGGTTGCTAGAGACCAACTTTACTTCCGTGATGGTAGTCGCATATGTTAGGGTAACAAAGATACATACATATGTATATTTCGAAAAAAATATAAAAATATTAATTATTATTATTAAAACATTTTTTAAAAATAAAAACTATTTCCTCTTTTTTATTTCTACTGGTAATTGCCTTTTCGTAGTCCAGATCTTAATCTACTTTTGTTATAAAGTGTGGTCTGTTTCAGAGAGCATGAACAGCATTTCTGGTCAACACAGACTGCCCACTTTGACTTTACTTATTTTTCTTATATTTATTCTCAAATATGCAAGAAATAAAAAAAATTCTAAAAATATGCAAAAAACAACTCCTGTCCTTATGTCATGTAATATCTTATGTACCAGAACTTACGAAAGTACTAAATAAATGCCAAAATTATCATATTTTACAAAATGTCATTTATAAATTATAGATTTGTTAGTATTTTGTATGAAACTCAATACATACAATCGTTATTAGCATTTGAATCAAAAACATACATAATTATCCAAACCTATTGGCAGTAAATAAATTTACTGTCTACTCTTATTACCATAGACAAAAGCACACAATTTACAATTGTTTAAGCTTGAAGAAAAAAAAAAACAATATAAAAAACTTTTACAACAAAAAAACAAGAAAAAATTGTAATTTTAACAAATGTTAGTTTTACTGAAATAATCGACTACTGTAAAATGCTGAACCAAATAATTGTCATTTTAGTTTTTGTTTGTTGGTGTCAAAATGCCCTAGAAAGAAAACTTTAAAACCAGCAATAAAATCGTAATTGTAAAATATTGTTATTACTGTGATAATTAAGGTAATATGTACGTACATTTATATTCATTCACATAAATACAACTGGGACCCACATACAGATGTAGAGTGTATAAAGTTTCGCTTGTTACCGCTTTTAACTGTTTTGTTGTTTCATATTATTCTTGGTAATGGTAAGATAACGGTTTTTATTGTTGTTTTTTCAACTTTTAGAGTCTGTTTCAATTATGAAAACTGTGATTGTTGGTTCTTTTTTATATTCAAAGTACATACGGAAAAAACAAAAATACAAATAACTGCAAAAAATAAAACAGTTTTTATCTAACATTTGATAAAGGTAACTGCCACAATATTTATTCCGACTTTCATATACCAACATATTTGTTTTTTGATGCTTTAACTTTTGGCCGAAAGTAAAAATATTTATTTTCTTTTCAAAAAAATTCTTTTTGAGCACAAATTTTGCGTTTATTTGCAGCCACATTTATTCTTTTAATTTGATTAGTTTTATATAACGAAAAACATATGTACTAGAATTTCATTGATTATGCAAATAAGACACAAACAAAATTTGAGAATCTTAAGGTATGGTCACACACGACAAATATTTACTCAAAAAAGCGTAACAGATTTATCTGGCGCAATTTGATCTAACAAGTGTTTTGTAAAACCAAACATCATCAAATAAAAATGCACTAAATTTGTTGGTGTGACTTGTCCTAAAGAAGAATTTAATATACATATGTACGCCAGGTTCATAAGCGGCATTCAGCACGCCTATCTTAAGGGGACATCTGTTGAGAGTGCGCTTCATGATGTGGTTGGTTGTATAGAGCGGGGATTGCGAAACAAGGAATACACCTTGGCGGCATTCCTTGATATAGAGGGCGCCTTTAACAGTTTAAGGATAGAAGCTATTAGGCAGGCACTGGGTGACTTAAGGATTCCGTCGTTCTTGATCGATTGGATAACGCTGATGCTTAGCAGCAGTCATTCACTCGGATTGGGACCCCACAGGGGGGTGTTCTCTCCCCTTTACTGTGGCTTTTGGCTGTCAATGTCGTTCTGGGAATTTTTGACAGAATGGGTCAGAAGGTCGTGGTCTACGCGGATGATGTAGTGATATTGGTAACGGGCAAGTTTCTGCCGACAATTAGCGAAGTCATGCCAGGGACACTGAAGACGGAGTTAGTTCTGTTTACTAGGAAGTACAGGGTGGAAAATTTCAGGCTGCCGGTACTGGAGGAGTAGAGCTTAGACTATCAGATAGTCCTAAGTATCTGGGAGTTTTCCTGGACAGAAAGCTGTCATGGGAAAGGAATACTCAGGAGAGGCTTAAAAGGGTATCAATGCCTACTATGCTTGCAGATCATCGATAGGTAGGAGCTGGGGACTTCGGCCGTCAGTAGTGGGATGGCTGTACACTTCGGTGGTTAGACCCATTCTTACGTATGGATGCTGTGTTTGGTGGGAGGCAATGAGACTGGCTAGTGGAAGACACCTTCTGTCTAAAGCTCAGAGGTGTGCTTCAATCGGCATAACAGGAGCCATGAGAAGCACTCCTTAAGCGGCCCTGGATGTCAATCTTCATCTTCTGCCCATAGAGCAGTATGTGATGGGAATGACAGCCAGAAGCATTCTTAGACTGAGGGAGCTGGGACTGTTAAGGGGTCAAATGCAGGGTCACTCGCGGATCCTGGGTGAGATTGAGGCAGGTGGGTATTGCCTGGGATTGCCCGGCTCTACGGATTATGTAAGCACTAGGGTAGACCTTGGGCGGTTGCCGGAGGCGATATTAACGTCTAGGGAGAGCCTGTCAGGAAGGAGCAAATTATATGATGGATTTGCTATTTTCAGGGATGGCTCGAAGATGAGAGGCGGGGGTCTACATTGAGGATCTGGACATCAGAATGTCATATAGGCTTCCTGACGACTGCATTGTTTTTCAGGCGGAAGTTCTGGGGATCTTGTGGGCCGTGGAACTGATGAGGGACAACATTAATAGAGGTTCGGCGGTCACTATATATGTGCACAGCCAGGCGGCCCTTATAGCCGTACGGGGCTGTTATGGGAACTCCAAGCTAGTTGACGGTTGTAGGAGGGCTCTGGAGAGAGTCTTAGAAGAGCATACGGTTAGGCTGTGCTGGATACCGGGTCACTCTGACATCGCCGGCATGAGGTGGCTGACGAGTTGGAAAGACTGGGCTTAAGGATGAAGGAGCATAACCGTATGGAGGCAGGCTTCTATTATGGAAAGATTAGGAAATGGGTTCTAAGTGCGACCAATCAGGCCTGGGGAAACCGGACGGACTGCCGGGTGTCACGGACGCCGTGGCCGGTGCTTAGGAAGTTCGATCGGAATCGCTTCTGGGCAGGAATAGGATCTGCGTTAGGACCATGATGGGCATTATCACGGGCCACTGTATGATAGGCAGGATGGCGGTGATAATGGGATCCGAATTGTGGGATTTGTGCAGTTTATGTGAGGACCGGGATGAGCTGGAGACGGTTGAGCACATTCTGTGCCATTGTCCCAGGTTGCAGGGCAGCAGGCTGAGTTGGCTGGGTAATAGATTATTGGGCGAATTAGGGGATGTCTCGGGCTGTGGGCTAGAGTCTAATAGGATTCGTAATGGGAATGGCCTGGCTACGCTGGTCGCACACGTGGAGGACATACGTCTGAGTAGGGTTTGGTCAGAATTCTTTCTTGTCTTTATACTCTACTATTCCTTTCTTTTCTTGTGATTTTGCTTTTTATTTCACCTTCTTTCTTACTTTTATTCCTATCTCTAAATAAGGCATCACAATGGACCGTATTGGTCTCTGGGTGAGGGTGTGAGGATGACTCACACCAGCCTTTTTACCTACCTCCTACCTACCTACCTAATGGTAAATAAAACTACTCCATAATTTAAAGATAATTATTTTTAAATTTTATTTACAATTTCGAATTATTAATTAAAAAATATGAACTCAAGCCAAATGAAAAATTTTCTCTAATAATTTCGGTGTTATTTAATTTTGTTTGTCAGTTTCTGTGAATTTCAATTTGTAACAGCAGTTATTTTTATTTCAAACAAATAACTCACAAAACACTCAAGTTGTGGCTGGTTAATCTAACAGAAACGCTTTAACAAAAAACATAGTATTAAAATACAACTTCAATTACAGCTAGTCAATTTCAAACTAAATTTACAATTACAAAATATAAATGTTATATTTGTTGTTCGTTGTTATTGTTGTTTATTTTAAAATGTATTGTAAAATAAACCTTGGACTTCTGTTATACAAAGCTAGAATATTTTCTATTTTGTTTTACTTTAACTTACATCCAATAAAACTTGAGCAAAGGCTTAGTACGTGTATTATAGAAAAGAGCAGGTCGGGTTATATGTATGTGGCCCCTCAAGGAACGAATTAGAGCTACCATAATCAAGAATTATAAAAAACACAAATTTTAACTTATTTATTTAAAAGTTATAAAACCTGGTCTGCAAACAATATAGTTATCATAGCGTAAATTTTGTATACAAAAACCGGCCCACTTCAGCTAGAGACTACCACGACCACAAACTAAATCTGCGAATACATATGCTACTACCGGCAATTATTTTTTCAAAACTAAATAAAACAAAAGCTTAAAAAAACGCTAAGATTTCTACATAAAATAAAATTTTTGAATTAATATAATAAAAGCAAACAAAATTCAAATTCTTTCTAAACTCTTATGGTCAAGCAGACATTCAGAAAAATAAACCTGACCATATGGCTAACACGCTGCCAGACTGGCTGTTTGGCTGGCTGACTAATATATATCTTCATGTAAAACGATCAATGAACGTAAAAAGGCGTAAAAAACAACATAAAATTCAATTTCATGCAAACATCCATGTTTTATACATACCACAGCAGCATGTCAGACAGCCAGCTTCGCAAGAAAAATAAAATTAGTCAGTTGCTGGTATTTTTATATATATGTACATGCCATACATATATTCATACATACCTATTTATTTGAGTATGTACAATGGTTGCAATGTACCAATCTCAGACGGTAGCAAATAACGTAACAAATTTAACATAACATCCAATGACTAATGTATACATTTATATTTACAAAAATATTTTTTACTACAACTAAAAATTTTACTATTATTTTTTAAGGCTATTAGCTAGAAACTATTTTTAATGATTTTTTATTAATTTGAATTTACTTATTTTTTTTAAGAAACATAAATATTGATTTACAGATTTAAATTTAACAATGTTTTTTTTAATTTTTGTCTTTGGATATTTTTTCTTAAGGTGTTTAAGGAATTGGCTAAAAATAAATAGTATAACTAGAATAACTGAGATACTGTCTCTTTCTACTCCACATTATGACAGCTTCTACAGTAGTCAAGGCATTGTAACGTAGGCCCATTCTCTTAGCGAGTGTTCCAAAAGTACAATGCCCTGTGACTTCTGAAACAATAAACCTGATTTATTGAAGACGAAACAAAATTAGTGAATTCGTCCTTCCTATATCAAATACGGGTCAGGTTGATCTCGCGGTAGCGCAAGTGGTTTCATTAAACCTGAGCAAGTCCAAACTTTGCTGAGCTTTTAGTTTTAGACACTTGAGAGAAATATGTACCAGTGAAAGGGTCAATCACCTCCTCGTTGTACCCATTCTGGTTAATTCATCGGCATTGGTCCAGGGACCCATATAAGCGGTATCATAGAATGTCTCGCTATTTCATTCAAAGACACCCGGCATTTTTTACTAATATGGATGTCGAGTAAACACCTGCTTACTAGCAACGGCCCACTCGCTATCAGTTAATATAATAAATTGCTTCCAATAAAGATTCTAATAGTAGTTCAATTAATAAGAAAATTTATACAGCCGTATAAAATATTAAAATTAGAGATAACCACAGTTTGGAAATAATTAATAAAATTTTAGCCTACTTCACTAAAATCCTAATGGAAAACTATAAAATGTCAAGAATACATTTTTTTAAACTTTTCTCAACAAAAATTAATTAACTTCATTTATCGGCTTTTATTTGAATAGAAATTGAAATATTTTTCATCACTAAATTTGTTATAGCCTACACCACCATAGTGTGGAGGGTTATGTATTGGATTTGTGATGTTTGTAACGCCCTAAATATTGGTTCAACATCCACGAGTATACAACATCCATTAAGTATACCGATCGACTCAGAATCACTTTCTGAGTCGAATTAACGATGTCCATCCGTTCGTCCGTCTGGCTAGCTGGCTGTATATGTAAAGCTTTTTTGCAGAGTACAGGTCGCAATTTTAAATTATAGATATTTCGATAAATTTTGGTATAGGATATTTTTTTCTACCCAAGGACGGATGGGATTAAAACTACTGGAAATTAGCCCATTACTTCAACTGGTCACCATAAAAATGTCCTCCCGAAATAGGGGTTTGCCGATCATAAATGTTTGAATTATGCAAGTATTCAAACAAATTTCATCACAAATGAGTGGTAAATTAAGAAAAATTAATAAATTGAATAAATTTTATAAAGCTATTTTATAATGGATTTCAATTAAAGAAAACTTGAATGACTAAACCATCAATTTGATGAAGAATTAATTATCAAAGGAATAAATTTAATACATTTGTATGGTCAAGGATTTAAGCACATAATAGGTATAATTTGGTGAATAAATTTTTAATAAATCCGACAGTGTCTGGAAGAATATATGTAAATTTTAAAGATATGAATTTATTTTTATTTATTTATTTATTAACAACATTATTAACAAGTTAAAAATGATTCTTAATTTCAACACACATACAACTTTTTTAATTTTATTGTGTTTTTCTACAATGCAACATTTTTCTATAAGTTCTAGAGGGCTCTCGAAAATATAAACCAATTGCGGTCAAACAATTGTAACTTCTATGTATCTATGTTTTCATTAACATTTACAACTTTCTCATTTTTATAAAAAATAGTTTAATTTCAAAGTTGTTTCTTTGTTTTTATAAAGGCCCAACCATAATGTGCATAAGCTAGCTTAAGCAACTGTCAAAAATTAACGAAAAGTCTGCCAAATGCATAAGTAAACTTAAGAAGACTTTTAGGTGGCCATAATGTATTTACATGATGCATGTAACCCTTGTTGCATATTTGTGCAGTATTTTATGTTTTTGCGAGTACTTTAAATTAAAAAGTACCAAAAATTACAGCCCTGTATTTGTTTATTTGATGTTTTATTTTATTGAAAATTTGCAAACAGTAAAAACTGCTAATTGTTGAATAGATAATAAAAAAAAGTGATAAGATAGGAGCAATATCATCTATTTCTTGATTTTGCATACTAATTTTTTATTTTTTTTTAATGAAATCAAAAACAGATGATTCCGTACGGAAAGTGCATTCAGTTTGGCACTTTGCTTAAACGAATGAAACTTAACAAAAAGTTTCATTAAGTACATTATGGTTTGCACATACGTTTTACATGTATTCGCACAGTTGCTTAAGCTGGCTTAAGCCAGTTTATGCGCATTATGGTTGGGCCTTAAAGCAAATTTTTTGGGACTTGTTATACCTATGTAGGTATATTGCTTTTAGAAAAACTTTGAGTTTTTGGGAGAAATATAAAAATGAATATCAGTTAATAATATAAATAATAATAACGTGTCCGCCATTTAACATTTTTTTTTTCAACTAGTGCTTATTTCGTGAATGGTAACACTTAGCTCATGTCTGATTTGACAGATAATTAGTTTTATCCTTCCGCTGAACGAAAATGGTTGTGTATACGCTTCGCTAAGTGGGCCTGCGATCGACTTACAGAAGATGCCGATTTTCCAAAAAAAAAAAAATCATCTTTTCAGATGAAGCTCATTTTGATCTTGGCGGGTATGTAAACAAGCAAAATTGTCGCATTTGGGGCACAGAAAACCCACACGCATACATTGCAAAGCCGATGCACCCAAAACGAGTCACTGTTTGATGCGGATTTTAGTCCAGAGGCATAATTGGGCCATTTTTCTTCGAAAATGAGCAAGGAGTGGCCGGTACAGTCAATGGAATTTTTTCACAAAAATTAAAGAGGACGATATTGGCAACATTTGGTCTCAACAGGACGGCGCTACGTGCCACACAGTCGACCCTTTACAATATGGTATATAGTATGTGTACCAATCAATATGTTCATTATTAACATAAATATACCTATTCAATTATTCTGGAATTAATGCAATTTAATACTCTACCTATTTATTATGTGTGGCAAAATTTGACAAGCGAATCTATTAGAATAAAAACTAGTTCTAAACGTTAGGTAATTACGTTTAGAAAACAACGAATGAAAAAACTGTTTCAGAATTGTCTATAGGCATGCATTCTAGAACTTCTTCTAGAATTAATAGCAAGCTTTTGTTTCACTTTAAAAAAAATAAATTATTGTATTACACTAAATTCTTAATGATATTATTAGGTAGGTACATACCTCTCAAAGAAGGAATTTATAAAGCTTAAAACACAGTACGAATTTTGTCATAAGCTGTAAAAATTTACCGGCTATAATAAATTTACGAGTGTAATTAACTATAAAAAAAATAAACTACAAATTAACTACAAAAAACTACAATGCAGTAACTGACAGTGTGCTATTATCTTCCTCATCATTGTTAAGGAAGTGTAAAAGAGAGCTTGTCTGTATTTAGTTTCTTTTGTTTAGCTTGTTGTTATTGTTGTTGTGGTTGTGTTACCAAATGTTTTGGTTTAGTTAGAAGTGCAACATTTGGTTGACTTCTCCTGGTTTGGCTTGCTGAGTGGCTGGCGGGCTAGCTAGCAACAAGATACGAAACAAACAAATATAACAACAACAATATTGCAGTAATATGCAACAGGAATTACACTACACAAAAGCGGGAAGACAACTTTCGCTCAATTATTAAAGACGTGAAGTTAAAACACAAGCAGACAAAACTCAGCCAAAAGAAAGAAAAAATACTGATACCGAAGAAATAAGAAGTTTTGGGGATAAGAAATTGGAAGAAAACGAAATAAAAAAAACCGAACTAAAAACTTACCTATTGGAAAAAATAAAGAAACAAAAAGTATCCACCAATAAAGTTGTTTTTGTTGTAGCAATATTCCTCAGATATTTCACAAATTTCAGCACTCGATATTTTTATTTATCTTATTGTTGTTTTTATTATTTACAAACAACTAAGAAAGCTCTTCTTAAGTTTTATCGAAAAAGCACTATTTATAATTTACAATAAATTATTATGTTATTGTTTATTTTTTCTTATTTTGAACTTTAGGGTAATAGCGGCAGTGCTAAAACAAATTAAAAAGTTGTTTCTACATGCAGTTTTATCTTTCGCCACTTTATATACACAGCCACACTCTCATACACACACTTTTTTCATAAATTCAATAATTTTATTACAATTCTTGCTTTTCTAATAATTTCGTTGTTTCAATTATTTCATGTACATACATACATATACATATGTATGTAATTTGTTTAAAATATATATTTTTAATTTATCTTCTTTCACTTTTCCAAAATTAAGAATTTTTTTGTATTTATTTTTTCACTTTTATTCCTTTCTTTTGCACTTACTTTTTGACACTGGAAAATTATAGTTGGTCGTGTATGAGATGAGAAGAAATAAAATATAAAATACTACGATGGACAAGTAAAAGAAAATCACAGAAATTTTTTCAATGCACCATCTTTTTCATTTTTCATTTGGAAAATTTCGTTGTTAAATTAGATATTCTTAATTGTAATTGATGTCTCAGCAGTTGTTAAGTATTTATATTATTTAAATAACACAATATTTTTACAGACATTTAACTAAATACACCTTTTTATAAATCGATTGCATGCGCGTATATATTCTACATGGCGTTTGCAAGGAAAGAAGAATAACTTATGAACAAGAAAAGAAAATGTGTGTAAATTTCATCAAAAATGGGAATAAGAAAAAATCGACGAGTTTATGGCGTTTGCAAGGAAAAGAGAATAACTTATGAACAGGGCTGCCAGAAGAATTTGGAAAAAAATCGTCAAAATCCCGATAAAAAATCGTCATTTCGAATTTTAAAAACGTCAAAAAAAAATCGAAAATAAAATAAAAACGAAAACATAAAACGGTTTAAATCTAGTTTACCGACGCAGCTCCAAATAAAAAAAATATGTAGGGTGATAGAAAATTGAAAAATTAAAAGAAAAAGTAAAATAAAAATATTGGCGCAAACGCTTAGTTTTCGAGTTATGGACGTTTTTATTTTTCATAATAATATGTGATTTGGCTGAAGTACAGCTTAAGGGCAACGAAAAAAAATAAAAAAAAAATGCCACCCAATTCAGAATTAAAAAAGAAAAAAAAACAAATTAAAATTTAAGGGGGCTGAGGCCCGTGGAGGCCCCTGGAACCAAAAAACTGCCCCGCACGATACAGGTTAATAAAAAAAAGTATGTAGGGTGATAGAAAATTTAAAAATAAAAAGAAAAACTAAAATAAAAATATTGCCGCAAACGCATAGTTTTCGAGTTATGGACGTTTTTAATTTTCATAGAAATATGTAAATTTCCACTAACTAAAGCATCACTGCACAGCCGGCCTTTGGCCGGGCGCAAGGATTTCCTTCTCTATGGTATAACAAAAACCGGCTTCTCTAACTAAAGCTTTTCTACATAGCCGGCCTTTGGCCGGGCGCAAGGATTTTATCCTCTATGGTATAACAAAAATCGGCTTCGCTAACTAAAGCTTCTCTGCATAGTTTCTTTAAAAATTTTATTTAATTTACGGAACTATGTACATACTTATTAAACTCAACAATAATTAAGAAACACATATAATATTATATATATATGATATTATAAGAAATTATCACTAGCAATTTAGTTTTCTATTATTATTGAGGTTTTTTTGTTTTTCCTCACGGGCTATTTCAATAGCAATTTAGTTTTCTATTATTATTGAGGTTTTTTTGTTTTTCCTCACGGGCTATTTCTTTAGGAAAAACAAAAAACCTCAATAATAATATAAAATAAAAAACATTGCATACAACCAAAAAGAGTAATTTAGTTTTCTTTTTGAAATTAAATGAGAAAATAGTTGTTGTTCAAAAAAAGAGATAAAATTTGGCATTAAGAATTTGAAGAATTTGTATTTTTTGTTGGGAATATTTTTATAATTTTATAAAAAAAAAACACTTTCAACAAAAAATCGTCAAAATGACCAATAACAATCAGTCAAATCTGGCAGCTGTAATGTGTTTTGTTTGTATGGCTCTCCACCTCTCTCTTCATCTATTTTTCTCTTCTTTTTTTCCTTGCACAAACCAAATCACCTTGACAGCACGCTAAAATGCAACTCTGTTTTTGGATAAAATTCCCATGATGCTGCCCTCTATGTTTTTTTGTTATAAGTTTCCCGAAACAACGATCAGTGTTGTCAGGCTGTTTGCAGAAAAAAAGCGACGAAAACGTCAAAACAAAATAGCGATTTGTTTCCAAATATTCAGCGATTTTTAAATACTGGCTGTTATTTTATTTTCTAAAGTTGACATTTCTGTTAAGTTTGGTGAGTTTTATTTTCTCTTTATATATTTACTCGTTTTTCACCTTCTTCCATTCATGAATTTTTTTGGCCAGACCAGTGTTGGCCTTCGCCTAGAATAGTAAGATAAATTGTGAGAACGGCTACGTTTTCACAAAACAAACGGGTGAAAAAAGAAAACAAAATAAAAAAAAAACAAGAATTAAGTGCAACACCTCCGCCCTGATGGCATTAAAATTATTGAAATCTAATTGAAATTATCAGAATTTTTTATAATTTTACAATAAAACGAAAGTGTAAGTGTTAAATTAACATGAATCATTTAAATTACGTAAGAAAACACACAAAAATATGTGGAAATATTAAAAAAAGCGAACATAAATAGGTACTTGAAAAATAAAAAAAGAGAATAAAGAAACACGAAAAAATGACGATGATGATTTCATCGGATCGAAAAACAAAGATCATTCATTAAATCATAAAAGTATTAATTACAAATTTATTGTGATAAAGTGTAATGAAAATGTTAAAAAAAAATAAATGTAAATTGGTAATTTAAATAAAAAAAAATCTGTCAGCAAAGTCTAATTTTGGTTTGTATGTGTATGTATACAGATTGCGTAGTGCCACTGGGACTCCGTGGAGAACAAGTTGGAACGCCCACGTTTCCCTCTGCTCTACAACCACGATGATTTACATACATAATAATGTATGGTGGTTTTGATAATGCTGATCTATAGTCATACAAATATACATACACTTTTCCATAAACAAATACCTATATACATTAAAACACCTCTTCCTCTAACGTAGCTGAATTCCGTTTGTGTTGCTGATAATGGTGCTGCATATTGATATGATTGAATTGAAAATTATTTTTTCAATTCTGGCATCAATATCTTTCAGCAATGACAGCTGTAATACTTGTTGCCTGTTCTGTCACCTACTGTTCAAGTTCGGCCCGCTTGATTCTGCTTGCCTTTATGTTTTTTGTGGGGTCTATTAATAGAATATTATTTTTGAAGAAACATATTATTTCCAACGTTTGTGTTCCTGAAAATTTATTTAGAAATTATTTTATGCAATTTATTATACTCACCACCAAAAATATGGGAGGTAGGTATATTACGTTTGTCTTTCCGTTTGTAACACATCGAAATAATTGTCGTAGAGCCAAAAATTCTATATATTCTGGGTCCTTATAAGATTCTAAGACAATCATGTCCATCCGTCTGTTGAAATCACGATAGAGCTTCGAAAAAAATACATAGAACAATGAATTGTTTACCAAACATTCTTTAATCTACCGAAATGTTTGGTATTGAAAATGTGCAAAATCGGTCAGGTAGGATCCGAGTTATATATTAAAGTTTCAGACTATCTCGATATTTTTTGCTAAATTCTTCAAATAGGTATAATGCCGATAATAGCATGAAATTCTGCACACTCAGAGTTTATTATAGAACGACAAGTCCTGTTGAAAATGGTAGGAATCGGTCCACGATTTATCGTAGCCCCATTAGAAATGTCTTCCCGGAATATGGCTTTATGGTACATTAAATTCTATAGAAATTCAGCAAAAAAAAAAATAATTCGTCCCAAATAGTCCATACAAAGTTCACGTCGAAAAATCACTTATGTAAATGCTCATAAATCTCTGATAAATTATAAAATTATAAATCTCTTATAAATAATTCGCATATACCTATAAATCATCGTACAGAATTTCATGCTGATTGGCCCGTAATAGGTCGTAGTTTCCTTATGAGGACTATTCATGAAAACTCACTAACCTACATAAACATCCATATCGAACCGCAATTTTACACAGATCAGTTATAAGTATGCAAAAATTATACTATTTACTTTTGTTAAAGTTCCGCCACTACCAAGAATAACCACAGAGTATACATAGGTGACAATTTTGACGTTTCAAAAAGCCAAAATCAGTTTCCTAGGGCTTGTTGGTATGTATTTAATTTATTGTGTGTTAAAGGCTTAAAGTTAATCGATTTATGTTACACGCTGCAAAAATGTAAACAAAGTGTAAATTTATGATTATATATGATATACCAATATGATTCTTATAAATATCGTTATTGAGATGAAATTCTACTAAAAAAAACCTAAAATAAATAGATATTACGGTACAATATTTTATGAAGTTCGCCTAATAATAGGTAATTTGATAGTGGGTATATAAGATTCTGCATAGCTGAATATAAAATCTTACTTTTTTTGATTTAATATTTGTTGAAAATTGAACCCCTAATATTGTGTGTATTAACATGACTCATTTTTCCATACCTATGTATATGACCTAACTGTAATATTGTCTTATACACACGTTTGCCATTGTATGTATTATTGAAAACGGCACGTGCGTTCCACTGTTTAGCAAATTATTTTAAGTTTTTAATTGACTTCTTGAGTTTTTGTATAAAAAGGGGTGTTTTCTGTTATGTACTTAAGCTAGATTTACACGATTGAAATTTTCTTCAAAATTGCTCTTCAAAATGCCTCAAACTCGTGTAAACAGTAAAATTTCTTCAAAATTTATTTATTTAATAACTATTCATAACTTGAAGCATTTTGAAGATCAATTTTGAAGAAAATTTCAAACTTTATTATTATTTGTTTCTTTTTTTCAAAGTTTTTAGTGATCTGTATTGAAATAAAAAAAAACTTACTTTATGTAACAATTCATGTTGTATTTCTAATTTGTAGGATTTTGTTTTATAATTACATGGCTTACTTTTTAGTGTATCTATCTACATATGTATACAAATATATAAATAAGGTTCTTGCTGCTTGAAAGAAATCGCAATTTCAAGAAAATATAAATTACAACTTCACATGAAAATACTACAGGAACAATTTTTAAATTAAATGTGAAAATTTGTTTTATTTTATTTATATAAAATACATTGAGTAACAAATAATGAGAAACCTGCTCAAACTTAGCTCAAAAATCTGAGAGGTAAGAAAATGCATTAGTAAAAACTAAGTTTTTTTTGTCTAAGTTGTTTATTCGAGTTTACGTTCTATGTGTATTTCTATGTTTTCCGAAATGCATTGTTGTTATTCATTTTAAATAATTTTCTCCTCTATAGATAATTTTTTCTTAACAAAAAGATCAATGAATCAATAAATAAATTATTAACAAATCCTTAGTCATATCGTGTAGATATAAATTGTAAAGCTAACAAAGATACAAATTGAGAGTCAGCCAACACAACAAATGATAAAGAAAAACCAGTTGTTCAGCTTAAATGCGTTAAAAATGTAAGAAAGAAATTTCAAGTTTTTATTAATCACTATAAACTACAGCAAACAACCTTAATTGTAAATAAAATAATAAAGAACGTGACCTACATTACTTTTACTACGAAGTTCTGTAGTTCATTGGCTGGCTACTTTGGTTTTAATAAAATCCTAATACATAGTAGTACCTATTTATTATTTAGTTTAAGACTTTGATGTTTGCTTATACCACCATAATCCAATCATCTGGCGCACACCTTCATTAGTTTTGCAAGTCCATAATGAGTTTTCCTTCCTCTACAAACAAACATATATACAGACATATGTATACTCGTATATAATAAGTACTAATAGATTTTGATATTCTCACGTTCTTTGCAATGTTGTCTGGTTTCGTTTGGCCCAATAGCGCCAAGAGATTTGTGTATATTTTGATGTTTTTTATATTAAAAACACATATCCCTCTTCGTGATTTCATTTAGCAATTTCACTGTCAGTTTATTTTACTTTTTTTTTAAATATATTTTAACTGTTTGTGTTTTTGAATGGATGAGTCATATCGAGTATGTGAGTGACTTAATGTTTCATATGAAATCTTGATGAGTTTCGTATACGAAATAGTAAAAATAAAAAAATAACAAAAGAAATTATAATCAAAATCGTCAGCAGCTAATTTGCTTTAGCCAACAAAACCACCTAACAAAATTGTATTTGATAATTTATTTTCTTTTTGTTTCATTATTAAATATGTATGTACATATAGATATACCTATTTATCTTCAATTTGCAATACATACACAGCTGGAATTTTATTTTTAGTCATACATATGTATTTGTTTCTATAGTCTTAAATCATTTTGAAAAGTTTGTAAATGTAAAATAATAAATTATTATTGCTTTCATTTCATATATTCATTTGGATAAAACTAAAATTGTTTACAAGTAAATATATAGAAAAAACCACTGTTAAGTTAAAACGAAGAGAGTGGATGAGTTCCTATACCTCTAATTTCATATGTAAATGTTTGTTTATTTATTTAATTTGTTTTGCTATAATTCCAACATATTTTTAGACAAATTATTTTCCTCAACTCTTTACCGGTTCCTATTTTTGTTTATATTCTTCTACATTTTTAAAGAATATGCGATAATATTTATTATCACCTATGACGTCATTATTGGTGACTAAAAATGTCTTTATATTTATTATTTAAACAGTAAGTCATTTAAATTAACACTTTTTTAAATCATTCTTCTTTCAGTACTCGAACGATTAACAAAATAAAACGAATATTTTTTAAATATTATTTTGCACAGTTGCCAAAATAAACATGATTACTTCCACAAAACGCCTGTATATACTGGCGTTAATAGGGTTTTTCTTCACTTGTTTTGTGTTTTCGGTCGAAGCCCAATTAGCTGGTAAACTTATACAAAATCCCTGTGTCAACAAACGCACTTGTCACGAATGCATACAAACACAAAGCTGTGCCTGGTGTATGCAGCCAGACCATGGCGACAAACCCAGATGTTTCCAACACAGTTATTCAAACGTTTGCCCGGAGGAATTCATTTGGAATCCAGATACAGTACAAAGTTTTACCATTAACCGTGCATTGACACGTGCCGGTTATGCTGCAGCTGCTGGTGGTGGTCAAATGTCCTATGGTGGTTCATACTATGCCAACTCGTCGTATAGTAGTTCGTCATCGGGTTCCTATTCTGGATCCTATGGCGCTTCGGGATCAGCAAGTGCTTCAGGTGCAGCTGGCAGTTTTAGCGGCAGTGACATTGTGCAAATCAGCCCCCAAAGAGTGTCTTTAAAATTGCGTATAAGTAAGTTTTATTGTTTGTTTTTTTAAATAACCATAAATAAATAAATAATTTCCTCCTTTCAGATGAAGTCCACAGTTTAAATATGCGTTATTCTCAGGCTGAAGACTATCCTGTTGATTTATATTATCTTATGGACTTGTCAAAATCTATGGAAGATGATAAAGAAAAGCTATCTGCCTTGGGCGATTTACTCTCAGAAACTATGCGTAATATTACCTCAAATTTCCGTTTAGGTTTCGGCTCATTTGTTGATAAAGTTTTAATGCCCTATGTTTCGACTATACCTAAAAAGTGAGTAATATATTTCTTTTTGTTTTAATTTTTTAATATTATTAATAGTTTTAAGTATTTGTCTACATGAATAATGAAAGTGTGATTTATTTTTTCCAATTAGTAAATAATTAGTATTTTTGGCTAAAAACATTATTTTGTTGTTAATGCAGTCTTTATGTTAGAACACGCTAATTAATTAATAATGAAATACTAGTTATTATTGTCGTTATTTATTGTAAAAAGTGTAACTCAATATTTTTCACCATAATAGTATAATGATCTATTACGATCATTAGCTCTTTACAATATCATTATTAATTTAAAAAAGCAAACCTTAAATTATACCATTTCTAATTGTGGAAATAATGAAGCTGAATATTATTAATATTTGAACACCTCGAGTTTTATCATTAAAAATTGTATTTGAAGTAAAATTATACAATTTTTAAATACAATTTAAAATTAAAAACATTTTTATATACTATTTTTTAATAGTAATGGCAATGTTGCACTCAACTTTGTCATCTTTGTCATTGTAATAAAATAAATGTTAAGAAATATCTACAAATGTATATATGTGGTGAGGATTATTTAGTTTATATTGTCTTCCTATTATTATTTATTTATTTACACAATTTATTTATTCAATTAATATAATTGGAGCATTACTACTCGGAATCTGCCTAATTTTCCATAGAAAAATTTGCTCAGAATCTACTTTTTTATAGAAAAAGTTGCACAGAATCATCTAACTTCTTTTCCATAGAAAAAGTTGCTCAGAATCTGACTAGAGTGATTTTATATTTCATCACTTTGTATTTGAAATGCTATAAAATAGTATTTATATACTGACTTCGAGCACATAATTAAAAATAGCTTTGTCATTTGTTAACCGTTTATAAATATGTTTGAAGAAAAAACAGAAAATCGACAGAGTTTTTCAAACATAAACGAGAGACACAGTATGTGTAGATTTTTTTATGTGCATATATTTAAATTTTTCCCTCAACAAAACTATAATAATTTTCAGAGTTTTTATAATGTATTTTAGCAGATTCCATTAGTAATTAAACAATTTTAATCTGTAAATTTTGAATTTGAATGAATTATAAAAATAAATGTTACCTAAACTTTATATTACAATGTCAAATAGCAGAATATAATTTAAAAAATAGTGAAATACGCGTAATATAAACTACTTTATGTATTTACTGTAACTTTATTAATTTAGCATAACAAATAATAACAGTTAAGTTCGAAAGATCATTTGGTTTTCAGAGATTAAACAAAAACTTAATTATAATACCATATCACATTTATTTATTATTTAATACAATTGAATAAATTGTATTTATTTTATTACCTATAACACGTTAATTATGTTTTTGCTTATATTAATTTAATTTAAGTTGTTTTTTTTAATTATTTTGTTATAATATTAATTAAATTAATGTTTCTTTTTTTATTTAAACAAAACAATTCAAACCCACTAACTCAATAATTGACCACTACAAAAATTACTAATCACAACAAAAACCTCCATCATCACTTACTCAAACATAATCAAATTAAACTGCACTTCAACAACAAAACAGACTTGAACATCCCTGTGAAAATTGTGAAGCTCCTTATGGTTATCGCAACCATATGCCCTTGAGTACAAATACCGCAGAATTCACTGTAAGAATGAAATACTTTTTTCTTTTATATGCAAAAATAAATCAAATCAAAAATCGTATTATTTTATACACAATTATGATTTCTGTCAATACATTACACCCACACCATATACTTATTTCAACTGTAAATTCTATGTTGCGTACTTTATAAATGTGTTATTTTTAATATTTTAAATTTGTTTTAACATTGTTGGCTCTGTTGTTTTGTAATTAATTTAATTTTAGTTGCCTTGCATTTATATGTACATAATATATAAAAGAGATTTTGGTAAAGGCAAAATTTATTAAAGGATATTTACAAAAATCTCTTTTTATATGTGTTTTTAATAATTATTTGTGGCTTAACATTTTAATTTATTTGTTGCAATTGGTATTGTTGTATTAACTTTTTATGTTATTAGTAATTTATTATAATTTTCTTCGAATTTGTTTTATAGTATAAGTGTAAGATTGTCGTAACCTCATTATATCATAGAAAAACTATATTGGTGTTGTTAATTCTAGATTTTACATTATAATTATTGCTAAAAATAAATATTTTTTAAGTTCTCTTTATCAAAATTAATATATTGTTTTTGTTAAACCAATGAAGAACTCCTTAAATATGGTATCAAACTGTGTTTTTCGTTCGTTTTACAAAACAGCCCATTAGTTATTCTCTAACATTTATTTTGTGTTGAAAATTATACATTGCTCTATCATTTATCATATGTTTACATTCTTCTTGTTTTTCTTTCAAAATATTCTTTCATATATTTCAATTATCTACTACTCTATCAAAAAAATGTCTGCCTTAAATATACATTTAAAATAATCATAAATAATTAGCATGATCGAGCCATGTGCAGGCTGTGCTGCACCTTATGGTTATAAAAATGCAATGCCTTTAAGCACGGATACATATCGGTTCTCAGTAAGTTTATGTTGTCGTAGTTTATTTTAGATTTATTTATTATTATCCATATAATGTCATGGTTTTTTGCATGCAGTATTTAGTGTTTATTGCCCTGAAATAGTTCCCGAAATCCAGCTCTAAAAGAAAAACATTTGCTCATAAGCATTTAGCTTGAGTGTTAATGGAATTTATTAAAAATTTTCAAAGAGCGGGGTTTCTTATATTATAAATTTGTTTTATTAAGGTGTTGGTGAATGATTTTTTATAATATATAACAATTTAAAGTGCATGCGTTATGTATGTGGTGTGATGTTTGTTATGAATACATGTCATGAATATTTTTAATGTTTCATATTCCCTTAAATGCACCTATATATTCAGTGATCATTTCATAATATGTTTTATTTAATTATAGGTACACTCTTGTTTATTTAATTTAAATTATTATTAACTTTATTAACCATTGGATTTTAATGTTTTAAAGTTCTGTTTTATGGTTTCAACTCAAAATTTTTAGTTATACTGTTTCTTGTTTGTTTATTTTCTTATCCATTATCTTTTACTGCAAAAATGTTGTACAAACGCAAAACGTTTGTGCTCTTATCAGTTTGAAAGATAAGTTTTAAGATAAGCTCGGAAATAGATATCGTTATTGTTGATTCTATTGCTTTTTTCAGTACGACTTTTTATTATTTAACAATGGAATCCCTAAAGCTCTAAATTGTTAAATTGCAACTACTGATTAAATTTATCGATAAAATTAAAGAAACACAGTGCACTCGCGAAAATATGAACACCCCAAAATATGAACACTTTGTCTCCAAAATATAAACATTTACTTTTTTTATTTTGAACCGGATTTCAGTTATATAATATGCATAAAAAGTAGAAGAAACCCCGAGCTATTAACATGTGAATGCCAAATGTCAATGGCCAAACGAACAAGTGCATTTTTTAGTTAGTTTTTACATGTTCGCAGACGCAAACGCATGTTTGGTTTTTAAGTTTTAATTAAAAGTGAATAATTTGTATAATATGCATACAAAACAACATAAATTTCTAACTTCAAAGGAAAAATATGAACTTTTGAAAAATTTACAAAAAGATGCAAGTGTTACTAATTTAGCGAAAAAATATGGAGTGATAAAGTATAAAGTATAAAGTATCTGGAATAAAAAAGAATAAAAATGCAATTTTAAAATGTGTCAACATTGATCGGACCTGGAAAAATAAAAACTATTGATTTTATTAAAATTTTGTGCCATTTATAAAAATTTTTGAGCTGCCCTTGTTTTCATTAGTTCATATTATCGCGAGTGCACTCTAATTTTAAAACTAAATAACAAAATTAACTCTACAACCATTTTTGCTGGAATTAAAGTCGATTACAATTAAAATTCTGTATCGTTGCCTGTGATGCCAATGTGGCTTGGAATCCATAAGAGTTTGATTTTGTTCTTAATTTTTATTATTTGTTGTTGTATAGAGGTGATTAATTCGTTCTTCTTGTTTTGGTTTGAGGCCGCATCAAATATGAAGCGACTGTCTGTGCAGATGTGTTTTCTGTGTGACATTTGGCAGAGTTGTAGTGATTCAATTATTGCTACGGCTTCTGCTTCAAATATGGTTGTACTTTGGGTTAGTATTCCTATTTTTAGCGTATTTCCTCAATCGTCAGATATGGCAAAGCCAACGTGATTTGTGGTCTTTGATCCGTCTGTGAAGATGAAATTCCAACAATTGTTCTTCTATTCGCTATACAATTCGTTAAATAGGGATTTGAAAATAATGGGATTTGTATTATTTTTGCTAAAATGTTGGAGATTTCTTAAAAAGTTGTTAGGTTCTAGCAGCCAGGGGGTGGAATTCCGGTGTGGGAGAGTATTCACATATACATATTGTAATTTTTTGCATTCTTACAGATATTGCAAAAGGCTGAAGGACGTTTAAGTTTTGTTTTCCTTTTTTTTAACAGGTTTACATATTTATGAAGCAGTGTTGAGTTGGAGCAGTTGATTATATATAGACGGTGCAATAGTCTTTTGGCACGAACACGGAGGTGTTCAAAGCCACCTTCTGTCTGCATGTTGGTGATCGGTGTTGTGCGGAAAGTTCTCAGGCTTGTTCTAATCGCAGCATTTAGATTGTTTTTGATAGTTTTAAAAGTTGTTTTGAAGGATTTATTGTCCATAATCGATTTTTGACAGTAAAACAGATTTTACTAATCTTAGCAGACTGTTTGTATGCATTTGGCTTTTAGCTGATGAAAGATATTTAATAATGTTTAATCTGCTAGTTAACTCTTTTTTAATAATTACAATGGTACTTAAAAAGTTATATTTACTGTCAAAATTAAGACCTAAAACTTTATAATGGTTTACATTTTGAATAGTGGAGTTATTAAAATTCATATTTATTTTGTTACAATTATGTTTTTTGCAAATGTGTAAATGACATGTTTTTTCCAAGGAGATGTCTGCTCCAGAAGTTTTATACCAACTGTCGATTTTAAGTAAAGTTGCTTGAAATACTTGAAAAATTTTATCATTATTTTGTTCTTTTGTTATAACGTACAGGTAGGTCGTCTTCATTAATAAAAAAAACATAAATTTAAGCAAAATGTTTTTTTATTTTGGAAATAGTTTTTTATGTCACAGAATTTAACTCCGTACGAAAGTGGAATTAATTCCGTATTTTGCTTTTACAGTTTTTGGAATGAAACCTAGAAATTCTAAAAATTACAATTCCACATAGCAAATTAAAAGTGGTTCCACTTCCGAACGGAATTAAATTTTGTGACAGGGTTTTAGTTTGTTATTGTTATATTATCTACTTTTATTTTGCATTGTAATGATTGAGACTCAGATTTCTTGTATTTTTAATGTTATTAAATATATAATATTCATAAATAATAATAATCGCAAGATATTCGGAAGATACAAAGTATTTTATGCCAAAAAACAGAAGATTTAGAAAAAACTAAAGGTCCATTACAAAGCGCCAAAATTCAGTAATAAAATTCGAAATAAAAGATATTTTTAATTAATTGTGTTTAAATAATATGGCCTTAATACAACAACACTTTTTGTACAGAAAATTTATAAAATTAATAACTAAACAAGTAATAAATTATTCTAAATAAAAATAAAGTTCTGACTTGGAAATGTAAAATTAACAAAATATGTTTAAATAACAAAAAAAAAATAAATAAATCGACAAGAGTGTATCGTAACCAAAATAACAAAAACTTTTTAATAATAAAAAACAATTTAATAAACTAATTTTTATTCACTAAAAATCCCATAACACAGACTGAGGTGAAAAGAGCAGCTGTTTCTGGTAATTTGGATGCCCCTGAAGGCGGTTTCGATGCCATTATGCAAGCTATAGCTTGTCGTCAACAAATCGGCTGGCGTGAACAGGCTCGTCGTTTGTTAGTGTTCTCAACAGATGCTGGTTTCCATTATGCTGGTGACGGCAAAGTAATATACAATTTTTATAATTATAATTTAATTTTATGTATTTAATTAACTCTTTTTGGTTTTTTCCAGCTCGGTGGTGTTATCGCTCCCAATGATGGTGAATGTCATTTAAATATGGCTGGTCTTTATACTCACTCAGTTATCCAAGATTATCCTAGTATTTCCCAAATCAATCATAAAGTGAAACAAAATTCCATTAACATAATTTTTGCTGTAACTTCAAGTCAACATTCTGTTTATGAAAAATTATCGCAACATATTGAAGGTTCATCTAGTGCCATATTATCGAATGATTCTTCCAACGTGGTTGATTTGGTTAGGGAGGAATATAGTGTAAGATTTAATATATACTTGAAAGCCATTGCAACAATCTATAATATGCTTGTTTCTTTATTCTACAGAAAATTTCTTCTTCTATTGAAATGAAGGATAATGCCACGAGCCATGTAAAGATCACCTATTACTCATCGTGTTTGAATGGTGGCTCCGAAATACCCACTTCAAAATGTGATGGCCTTAAGGTCGGTGACATTGTCAACTTTACCGCCCAAATTTTGGTTACATCCTGTCCCACTGACCCCGCTGAATGGAATCAAGTTATTCAAATCTACCCTGTAGGTATTAATGAAAGTTTAGTTATCGACTTGGAGATGTTGTGCTCCTGTCCTTGTGAAAAACCCGGCTCAATTGGTTATCACATCAACTCCCCTGTTTGTAACAATCATGGTACCTATATGTGTGGTATCTGTGAATGTGATGACATGCATTTCGGCCACAACTGTGAGTGTTCCACTACTGATGTACATTCGGAAAAGGGTAAAGATTTTGGTTGTCGTGCTGATAATGTAACAACTATTGACTGTAATGGCCGTGGTACTTGTTTGTGTGGTGTATGTGATTGTGAAAAACGTGCTAATCCTGAGGAAATAATTTCTGGTCGTTTCTGTGAATGTGATAATTTCTCCTGTGATCGTCATGAACAACAATTGTGTTCTGGTCTAGATCATGGTGTGTGTGAGTGCGGTAGTTGTGTCTGTAAGCCTGGTTGGACTGGTACTGCTTGTGATTGTCGGGATTCAAATGACACATGTATTCCACCCAATGGCGGAGAAATTTGTTCTGGACATGGTGAATGTGAATGTGGAGTATGCAAGTAAGTATCTGTTGTGCTTTAAAATAAGAATGTATACCTAATTGTTGGCTTTATCTTGCCTAGATGTAAATCTACCGAAGAGGGACGCTATTCTGGCAAATACTGTGAAAAGTGTCCTACATGTTCTGGTCGCTGTCACGAGCTTAAAGATTGCGTTCAATGTCAAATGTATAAGACTGGTCCGTTGAAGGAGGATAAAGATTGTGCCGCCAATTGCACAACATTTGTACCAATTGCTGTTGAAAAAGTTGAGCTCGATGAAAAGAAAGAGGAAAATATCTGTATATTCTATGACGAAGATGATTGTAAATTTGCTTTCAAATACAGCGAAGAAGATGACAAAGTAGAAGTACACGCTCAGCAGGAACGTGAATGTCCTCCTAAAGTCTTCATGTTGGGTATTGTTTTGGGTGTTATAGCCGCCATTGTCTTAGTTGGTTTAGCCATATTGTTATTATGGAAACTATTGACCACTATTCATGATAGACGTGAATTTGCTAGATTCGAAAAAGAACGCATGAACGCCAGATGGGATACGGTAATTTTAAACAGTTTCTTTATTAAACAACGAATTTTATTTTATCTATTCTTCTTTATTTTCTTTGTAATTTCAGGGCGAAAATCCAATTTACAAACAAGCCACATCAACATTCAAAAACCCAACGTATGCTGGCAAATAAGATGGGATTTTTTCGATATTTTTCTATTTAGTATTTAGTAAAAAGTATGCCATAGAAAACGAAACGTTTCAATCAATGTAAATTCTTTTGGTTTAAAAAAACTAATCTTTGTGTTTAACTGCCAGTAAAAGTGTAAAATCGTTTATATAAATTTTGCAACATAACCAAAACTTAACATTGAAACCCTCCATTTTGTTTTACCTTTTGATTTTCTACTTTTATTGACAAAAGTGTATTAATACTAAATATGTGCCTCAAAACAAACAAACAACAAACAAAAATTAACTATATAACAATATTTATATTTTTACACTCAAATATATTTTGTACTTTTTATAACAGTAAAAAATAAAACGAGCAGCCGATTTTTATTAATAGTTTTTAAGTAAAACTTAGCATGAGTTTTGAAATAGAAATAATAATCCAAAATGCCTTGTAACCAAATTAAAACATTGAAATGATATATAACATTTTATATTTACATATATATAAAAACGCAACAATATTGCAATATTTGCCCCAAAAACATAAAATAAACTTTTCTAATTTAATAATTTTTAAATTATTTATTTGTGAAATAATTTCAATTTATATTATTTAAGACTTTCGTTAAAAACAATTTAAAAAACTGTTGTATTCTGTCTGTATTCAGCTGTATTTATAAGATGCTGTCATGCACTTTGCAAAAATGTTAAAATTTATATGATTGTAGCATTTTTAGATTTTTTATTATGAACACGGTTGAATATGTTTATTTCTATATTAACAAATTCATTTTTTATTTTGTTCTATTTGCTTGTGTGTAATTTTTAGTTCATTTTAACATAATTAAGTTCTATTTAACACGTAAGTTCTACCTTTTACTTTTTCTTAGTTAATATTGTTTATTTTTGTAAGTTTTTTTTTTTATAATTTGTATAAATTTTATGTTTGTTTTTAAGTTCATTTTTTTCAATGTGTAATTTGTACTGATTAATATTAACAATAAAAAAATTTAATAAAAAACACAAATATGTATTTCGTTTTTATTTGATCAACATATAATTATTGAAAACAATATTATATGCCTGATGTATTACTCATGTGCGCGTTAACAAATCAGCAAAATTATCATACAATAAAATACAAAAAAACACATTTGGCAAAAATTTCAAACACAACAAGTGCTTTATACACATATAAATCTTAGTATAAGTTGAATTTTTGTGAATAAAATAGTTTCAAAATAAACCCCCTGGTCCACGATGTCGAACGATAACGTTCGCTTAGATAAGACTTAAGACACAAACTTAATTGTGGAATGAACAAACTTGATTGAGTAAAAAATAGATACGATAAAAAGTTTGTGTCTTAAGTCTTATCTAAGCGAACGTTATCGTTCGACATCGTGGGTCAGGGGGAAAGTTAACACACCGCATATAATACAATAACATGATTTATTGCTAAAATAGACCAATTTTTACGCGCCACAATAAAGTAAACAGGGTGTAATGCAAAAGAGCCCTGTCATTTAAAAGTAGCGACAATTCGATTATTTTTGTTTTGTTTTAAAGTGTAACTGTAAAGTACCGTTCAAAATAATTGCAAGTTTCATAATTTATCATTAAAAGAGATTAGGGACCGTTAAAAGTGAAATCTTAAGACACTACTTTTAAAAGGCCGGAATTAGGTGGCGCAATATGGACACATGCAGGACCACTAGAAATATGTGTCCAGTATATAATGAGAAGCGCAGTTTGCAGGTCATGAATATGAAACGCAAGAACAGCGGTGCTGTGAATGATAATCGGGGCCTTAGTTTTTTGTAAATGCAAGAGATGAACTCCCGGTAACATCATTATCATGTTTCGTCCAATCATGTTATCATAATTCCATTTTGAATACACTTGGTTAGATTTTTAATGTTTAACCGTGCTATGTTAGCATTTAAACAGAACTCTGTTAACACATGTAAAGAAGTATTTTTTGCAAGGATAACCTAAAGGCAGTAATACAGGATGAATGGAACACACTATGTCTTGAAGATTGTTAGCAGTGATAAAGGCAATAGGACTACAAATTAAATATTAAATACAATGTTTTACATAATATTAATGTATCTATTTACTTTATTTTGACGCGAAAACTCTGGTACTTTTCCATGCATGGAAGCTATAATTATTTCTACTTCTTCCAAATTCAAACTATTATTACCTGGATGTGTCTATATTATTTCCTCTTATTTTAGCTGAATAATAGATGTGATAAAAACATAATATATTTTTGGAATAGGTACGTATCACCTAATAAAATCTAAAATATAACGATTTTACTATCATTATAGCGAAAACTATATTTTAAATTAATTGGAACAAGATAAAGTAAGGAGAGGTCTGCTTATATTCTTCTATATATATGTATATAAAGCATTATGCAACGATAATGTTAGTGGTAGGAAGTAATACAGACAATCGTTACAAGTAAATTTATTTTACGTTGAAAAAAAAGCTATTCAGCAAACATTGGACCAATTTTTTGTAAAAGAAAGTCGACCACTTAGTATTTCCGTAACCCTGGAACCTATCTTCGATCTTTACATGGTTTGCTATAGAAAATCTTAATTCACTTTGCATCGTTTCAATTTGCGTCGTGTTTTTTTGGAATGTAACCCTGTCGCAAAGTGAGGTATTGGTGTATTGCAATTTTCGATATGAAAACGATTATCACTTATGAACGCTTTTATCACATAGATAATATCGTCTGCATTCTTGGGGAGAGACGAAATTAGATTTAATAAGTACTGAAGAAAACTAGCATTTATTAATGTTGTGTGTTGAGAAACAATTAAGTGTAATTAGTTGGTACTAACATTGTTTTGTTATGTGTTTCATACAACTTTGAAAATGTTTCTCTCGAATGCTTTTAATAAAGCGATCAAAGATTTATTTATTATTACACATAAATACTCGTACATGTGTCGTCATTGTGGTTATTTAATAAAATGCAGCTTTGCAAATAATATAATTAAATTTAAAGTAAATATCATTCCGTTTTCAGTACTCAAACAATTCAAACGATCATAATCGCTTAATAGTGTTACTTGACTCATAAATACAAATATGATTTCTCTCATAAAATTGAAGGCTGCGTCGGTATTTATAGTGTTTGTGTGTGCATATCTTGTGTGTTCGGTTGAAGCCCAATTGGCTGGTAAAAATGTACATAATCCTTGCGTAAGCAAACGTACTTGTCACGAGTGTATACAAACAAAAGATTGTGCTTGGTGTTTGCAACCAGATATTAAGGATACATCAAGATGTTTTCATTCTAATTATACTGACTTTTGTGCAAAAGACTTTGTATGGAATTCTCCTACGTTCCAAAAATTTACCATTAATCGGAAATTAACTGTAGGCGGTTCTTCCAGATCTGAAGAAGAAAAAAGTGAAGATATTGTGCAAATAAGTCCTCAACGAGTATCGTTAAAATTACGCATAAGTAAGTTTTAATGAAGACGAAAATTAATGAAATGAATATACTTGAGATTTGTGTTTTAGACCAAATACATAGTTTACGCTTGCGTTATTCTCAAGCTGAAGATTATCCAGTTGATTTGTACTATCTTATGGATTTGTCAAAATCCATGGAGGATGATAAAGACAAACTGTCGGCCTTGGGTGATTTACTCTCAGATACAATGCGAAATATTACCTCAAATTTCCGTATAGGATTTGGTTCTTTTGTCGATAAAGTGTTAATGCCCTATACTTCAAGTTTTCCGAAAAAGTAAGTAATTATACATAATTCGTGAGTATTTTATGTTGTTTGATTTTATGGCTTTTTATACAAATAAATCAAAGTTATATTTAACTCCGTATGCATATGTACGTTTTTCTAATATAAGTCAGAGTGTTTGCCATATTAAGTATTTATATGATTCATAATTTAAAAATACATACTATATTGTAAGTATGTACGAGATACTTTCTTAGGTATTCTAAATATGTTGTATAAACACTTTAAAAATAAATTTTATAAAACCTATCAGAACATATACATACATATCGATGGTCTCATGTAGAAAGGCCCTAACTCGCATATTTGAAACTTTACAGGAGAAGGTAAAAACATAAGAGAAACTGTAATATTCAACATGTAAATTTTTTTGTACAACTGCTTATAAAAGCGTTATTTTTTACACTATTGCAATAAATTTTTGTGAGGAGGTGTATTTGCGTGAAATGCATTGGAATCGCAAAAAAAAAACTAATTTCGAAAAAAAATAGCGAGTTAGGGCTTTTCTACATGAGACCAACGATATGTACATATGTATGTAGTTTGCAAAACATTTCAAGAGTATTAAAAACCAAACAACACCAATTTTTTTTATTAATTTTATAATTTGTTACGCTTTTTTTTTTTTGAAAAACAAAACTGGCGGCCCTAATTAATATCTATATACATGCATACATAATTAAGACATTTAAGATGGTTTAATTTCTATTCCGGAAAAATCAAGCACCGATTTTAAACAAATTCTAAGCAACTTTGGTGAAGGAACCATGGGTCTATCTCGATTTTCGAGTCTCCCACTTTTCAAAAAATGATTTTTTTCCCTATAACATCATTTTGATTCGAAATTCGATTTGTTATTCATCGTTATATTATCTTTTTTATGTGTATATGGGGGGTTTTTGGGGTCGAGAAATTCATTTTTGATCTTTATTTTTACCTATGAACACCACCAGAGGGCGTTTCATGCATATTTGTAATATTTTTCGTCTATTTTCCGAGAAAAAATGTTCGGTAAAATTGATATTTATTTTATTTTTTTCAACAGAAGTTTTGTCTTGTTGGAATATAATCGTCTTCAATGTCCAATTTTCTAGGACTATCGGTAAGATTTTTTTAAATATCTAAATAGATTCTATAATTCCTTGTTGATGGAATAAATTCTAAATTACCCACACCTTTGCTAGGCATACAGTCGTATACCATGACACTATCGCCACCACGTTTTAAATTTTTGGGACTCTGTACAGTGCTGAGGCTTTCTCCAAACTTGCTAACAGCCTTTAATACCAAAAATGCGGAATTCTGCAGGCTTATTTATGTGTTCCTTAGCGATGGCAATTCGTTTTTGCCTATTCACTAATAACATTAGAGGCTTCTTCCTTTTTCAAAATTCCGCGCACAGTATCTTTGGCAACATATTTATTTGGTATACCTATTGTGAATTTATGCTATAAACAATTTTTGATGCTGCTTGCTGGGGGTTTCTTTTACCGATTGTTCTATAACTCTTCTTTCAGGTTCAGTTAATTTCTGTGGACTATCAGAACGAGGCTTTGAGACCAAAATTCAGGTGTTTTTAAATTTGTTTATCACTCTCTGGATAGAAGAGCGTACGTTCAAATAATTGATTAATTTCGCGCAATGTTTATCATTTTTTCATTAATGTATTATAATTTGGCGTTCAGCAATGTTAATTTCTTTTCTGTTTACCATTCCATTTTTTTGCAATTAGAAACAAAAACAGTTCACAAAACTACTTTAACGTACGGGTAAAGCAAATATATTAAATAGTTTTTACGCAGATTTATGCTGCCGAGACACAATAAATCATTTGTTTTTCTGCAATATGCAAATTTTATTTCGATGACGTTATTTAATTTAATGAAATCTCTATACACTTTTATTCTGAAATTAACACAGTTTGAAAGAGCCATGTCCTGAATGTGCTGCACCTTACGTATTTAAGAATGTAATGTCTTTAAGCACGGATACACATCGGTTCTCAGTAAGTGCAAATAATATACATACATACATATTTCACACTAATGACTTTATAATTTTTTTTTATGATCATAGATAAAAGTAAAAAATACTTCCATTTCTGGTAATTTGGATTCTCCTGAGGGAGGTTTAGATGCCTTAATGCAAGCTATAGTCTGTCGCGAGCAAATCGGTTGGCGTAAACAGGCTCGTCGTTTGCTTGTATTGTCAACAGACGCTGGTTTTCACTACGCTGGTGATGGCATGGTAATTTTATAACTTAATATTTATTTCCAATACTATCTATATGTATGTACGTATAAATATTTGTTTGAATTTAGCTTGCCGGTATTATTGAACCGAATGATGCTGAATGCCATTTAAGTTCAGATGGAAATTACACACACTCGGTTATTCAAGATTATCCTAGTATTGCTCAAATTAATCGTGTAGTGAAAGAAAATTCTATTAATGTAATATTTGCTGTAACTGCAAGTCATCAGTCTGTCTATAACAAATTATCACAAAATGTTGAAGGTTCATCTACGGCCATATTATCAGAAGATTCGTCTAATGTTGTCGACTTAATCAGAGATGAATATAATGTAAGTTTATTGTACTTATGCATCTTAAGACCTTATGACTCGAAAGATTCTTGGCAATTAAGTAATGTTTTGAAATCGATTTTTTCATAAAAACGTTTTATGCACAACTATCTTTTGGATCATATGAATCCATTTTTCGCTTTACAAAAATTTTTATTACAGAAAATATCTTCTTCTATTGAAATGAATGATAATGCCACAAGTTATGTAAAGATCACCTATCACTCAGCGTGTTTGAATGGTGGCTCCGAAATACCCACTTCAAAATGTGATGACCTTAAGGTCGGTGACATTGTCAATTTTACCGCCCAAATCCTGGTTACATCCTGTCCTACTGACCCCGCTGAATGGAATCAAACTATTCAAATCTATCCTGTAGGTATTAATGAAACGTTAATCATTGATCTAGAGATGTTGTGCACCTGTCCATGTGAAAAACCTGGATCAACTGGTTATCAAAACAATTCTCCAATCTGTAATAATCATGGTACCCTGATGTGTGGTACTTGTGAATGTGATGACTTGCATTTCGGTCGTAATTGTGAGTGTTCTGCTGTCGATGTTTATTCGAAAGAAGGTAAACATTTAGGATGTCGAGCTGATAATGTGACAGTAATTGATTGCAACGCTCGTGGTAGCTGTTTGTGTGGTGTTTGTGAATGTGATAAGCGGTCTAATCCGAACGAAATTATTTCTGGGAGTTTTTGTGAATGCGATAATTTCTCTTGTGATCGTCATAAGCAACTATTGTGTTCGGGTCCTGATCATGGCGTTTGTGAGTGTGGTAGTTGTGTTTGTAAACCAGGCTGGACGGGTACTGCTTGCGATTGTAGATCTTCAAATGACACATGTATTCCACCTAATGATGGTAAAATTTGTTCAGGCCATGGTGTATGTGAATGTGGTGTATGCAAGTAAGTTATTTAAATAGTTTATACACGATGAAACAAACCATGCATAATAAATGTTATTAATAAAATGTAATAATACTTCCTTAGATGTGGAACAACCAAAGATGGACGATATTCTGGTCAATTCTGCGAGAAGTGTTCCACATGTTCTAGTCGTTGCTTAGAGTTTAGAGATTGTGTTCAATGTCAAATGTATAAGACAGGTCCGCTGAAAAATTCCACTGATTGCACCGCCAATTGTACATTTGCAACAAACAGCGTCGTAAAAGTTGAAATTGATGACCAGAAAGAAGAAAATATATGCATATTTTATGATGAGAATGATTGTAAATTTACCTTTAAATACAGCGAAGACAATGATATATTTGTAGTGTATGCTGAGATAAATCTTGAATGTCCATCTGAAGTATTTATATTGGGTTTAGCGTCGGGTATTATTGGCACCATGGTGTTGGTTGGTTTGGCTACAATGTTGTTGTGGAAACTATTAACTACCTTGCATGATAGACGTGAGTTTGCTAAGTTTGAAAAAGAACGCATGGCTGCGAAATGGAATACGGTAAGTATGACATTTTTTTTTGGATGGATTATATGTATATTAATACATATGTATGTTATTTTTAGGGTGGAAATCCAATTTTTACACCAGCCACAACAACGTTCCAAAATCCTACATATTCAGAGAAATAATTTTTAAAATACTTTCGAGAAAATTTACCAATTAATTGCACAAATAAAAAATGACAAATGTGTTTAAATGTAAATTCAAATACGAGTATTAGAAAGAAATTAATTGAAAGATAATTACGTATTTATTTTTATTGATTACTTCGTAATGTAATAAAAGATAAGTTTAGTTAGTAATATGTATATCTTAAGAAAGTAATTTATTATATTTTTATAAGTTAAATTCAGATATAAAAAAAAATAATTTCTATTCGGTAAAATGCACATCACCTTGTCAATAAATTAAAAAAAAAAAAATTTTTCACAAATAATAAATGTTGTTTGCTTATTACTTTGCTGTTACGTTTTGTAACTTGATTTCTTGGCTATTTCAAGTAGAAATCCATTACTTGTAAAAAAACTATTTTATGTAAAAACCAATCAGTCTGCTTTTGTGGAAAATCGAAATGAAAATACCTATCTCAGTACTTCAAAAACAGATATTTTTACCTGGTACACGTACATGATTTTTTAGACTTTCTTCAAAAAGTTGATGAGGAGAGACAAAATGAGTGCTCTTCCGACCACATCTACAAATTGATTGCCAATCCATTGCTTTTTTGATGAAATTTATCTCTTTTTGCCTATTTATATATTGTGTCGGCATTCCATCGTTTCGCTGCATATTTTATAACACACTGATGTTGTATTTATTGCGAATCAATTGTCGGAGAGTCCCGGATTTTGGTTTAGTTTCTTGTAATAACGTTGCTCCTTTTTTTGTTTACGATCTGTACTTTAGTTTTGATCGTATAGTTTTAGAACATTATTTACAGTACTTTTCGGGAGCTTTAGTCTTTTTGCAATCATTGTACCCGTAAATATCGGATTTCAAAAAAATTATGAACGATTTTCTTTCTATTTTTATTTTCTACTACTCAGCACTTGAGTAAATATTGGTTTATTTTTAAATAATATTAACAAAAAGCTAACAATTAAAACGAACAATTTTAGTAAAAAAAAATCTTTTATTTTGTATATCATTTTAAAATGAATAAATTATGAATAGTAAGAATCCATTAAGTTAAAAGTCTAACAGCAAAAGTCCAAATTCAGAACTCAACTGTCAGCAATAAGGAAGAAAAACAAAACTGACCATTATGTAAAAACTCTACCTTTACAAAGGATCTGTGAGCCACACCTAAGATTACATATATGTATGTAACACAAGTTTTGACATCGAGAAGAAAAGTCCATTCATTTAATGTTGTACCTATTGCATAAATATCAATGAAATATTAAATCAGCATCGGGAGCACCTTTTTGATGTTTAAATTTTGGTTTGTTGGGGCGAGCATAAAGATTTGGCTGGTTACCACGTTGGGATTGCATTAAAGACTCCTGATAGTCTTCCTCTTCAATGCGATCGGTAATGTTTAGTGTTAAACGTTTGACCCTTTCTTTTTCTTCGCGTATCTTTTCCTCTTGCAATTTCAAATTTATGGCCAATTGAGAATCAGAGGGAGCTGCAAACTGTTTAAATTGTTGTTTACCACCCTTACTGCTACGTACCATTAGAACAAATGGTATGACTGCAGCATTGGCAGGTTTTGTTTCATTGCTGGGAGTTGGAGTGGTTAAAGATGTGGAAGCGGCTGCAGAGGCTGAGGATATTTGTTCGTACGACTTTTTGTTGTTTCTAACCATCATTGGTACTGGTATATCTTTTGTGTTCGGTTTAACTGTTTCCTTTAAACGTTCCTGGTAACTATCTTGAGCCATTTTTTCAAACATTTGTTCAAATTCCAAGTCTTCCTTAGTTCTTATGGCCGGTTTACAATCATCATCCGGCATACCCTCATTTTCAGTACAATCGGTGGTATTTGCTTGGTTTGTACCATCTTCTGTGTTCTCATCATCCTCGTCATCGCGTCGTTCATCCCGAGGTCTTCTATCTAATTCTGAGGAAGAATCATCACTGGCCTTTGAAAGTAAAAAGAAATTTCATAAAAAATATATCAACAAATAAACTGTTTAGCTTACTGCGTCATCAAATTCACTATCTTCTGGTATGGGATGTAAATTTGTAGAATCTTCTGTATTCTGCTGTTCTGTCAACTCCTTTAGCTGAGGATATAACTTTTCTTGCAACTTTTTAATGGCTTCCTTGGACTGCTCAAGATTTTTATAAAGTTTTAGTTTAGGCCTAACATTGGACAGACAATCACGATACATGTGGTCCACTAATATAGGAAATAAGTCGTGGGTATCTTGCACTTTTGAAAATATTGGGTTTGATTTTTTATACCAATAATAATGTTGAAAGAACACCAAAAAGTAATCCAATCTGTTTAAATATGCATAATAACATTAATAGCAAAAATATAAAAGTAAAGTGAATACATACTTTTGTTTGCTGCCAGAACTTGTAAAATATGGGCCACAGGTATCTAACAAGACACAAGCTAACTTTAGTCTAAACAAACTATCGGGTGGGTCTAACTCTGAAATCACATCATCTTCGGTGGAAACACCCAAGGAAATTATAGAGTAAAGTGTATTTAATATATTGGTAGATTCCACTAGCTTATAATTATAAAGTTCTCCCAAGTACTTGGCCATAGCTATACGTCGTTGTGCCAATTTTGGTGAATGAATCTCCAGTCCAGCTCTAATGTCCTCAAATACATTGTCTATAACCATAGTAACCGCTTTCTCTTGATATGAACTTAAACCAGATAGAAGATCAGCTAGGCAGCGTATTAGAGGGAAGCGCAATAGATAAGCCTTTGACAAACACTTAATTACATAGTTACTAATAGTGGGGTCATGCCAATTAATGCGTCTTAGCATTTTTATACAACGATCAACGTTCTGCTTATTTAACTCTTCAAATATCAAATGCCTTATATACTCATGTATAACAGGCCTCAATACAACATCTTGTTTTACAGTCTCTGGAGGTTTAACCAAATAAAACACATTCTCAACTTGAGCCGCATGCCTAGAATCAAGAGCCGTAGCAGTTTTCAAACGCATCATTTGATCGAGGAAGGTGTTCATGAGCCAACGTGTATCTTTGCAGTTGTATAAATAGGTACCGGCGACTTCTATAAAAGCACAAGCCATTTCAATTTGATGATGTTGAAAATCTCTTAGGAGGACTTTTAAACAGCTTAAGGCATCAAACTTTTTCAACAGACCAAATTTTACCATTTCACCCATGAAGCGTAAAATTTTTATTTTCGACTCAATATTCAATTGATTCTTCATGCGTATATGCCATTTGAATTCCTTGCGCAATAATTCCGAAAGATCCAATGCCACGTCAGTATTGCAGAGATTAATAATGGCTACAAAGCGTGATAAAAATGGTAAAAGATCTAAGCGATTTCTAAAAATATATATAGTTATATTAATACATTGGTTTTTATGTATATTCTCTATAATACCTACCTATGCACTGCAAATATTGACTTTGTTAACTTTTTTCGATTATTTTTAGTATTATAATTCAAAAGAAATTCTATGGCGGCCGAATCGATTAGTTCCTTATTGACACAATTATTCAAGTTCTTTAAAAATTGTGCAAACTGTTGCTTATTTGAACCAGGTGTCTGATTACTTTGTCGTCCTACTTCCATCAAAGCATTTCCAATTTTATCTGGTAACTTTTCTGTTGCTCCCATAGTATCATCAATATCTACTTGATCCTTATCATTGGGAGGATCTGATGTTGTTGACGGTGGATCGTCCAAATCGATATCATTGTCTATATCTGCATCCAATGCCTCTTCGGTCATTTCTGAGGTATCCTCTATTTGCTCGGGATCCACTTTGGGAGACGAAAAGTTTGGCAGAAATTGACGAAGATCTGGTAAATCGGTATAGAAACTCTTAGTTTCTTCATCTCCCCATGGATCTAGTTCTCCCAGAGCTGCATCATCCATCATATTTTTAATTACTGCTCCAGGATTACAAATCTCTGTTTCCTTCGCCATTTCCGGCAAAGGTTCATCCAATAAATCCGACAAAATTTGAGCAGATGATAATAGTTTATCAAAGTTTGCTTGCATTAGTTCACATTTTTCTTTTGTTTTTGTAGAAATTTCACCTTGCATATTGTAAGAAATAGAAGATATGTATGCAATTAAGATTTTTAGCAATTATAATACCATAACCTACATAAACTATTTTTGAAAACTAATTACATATTTTGAAAACAAGGAAAATTTTTTACAGATACGATCTATAGATATTATTTATTAGCCATATTTACAATGGAAATATCTATATTTTCAATGCTAATGAAACTAGCAGAAAGTAACTTTCAACCAAACTGCCCTATTATACATATGTATATGTATATTCAACTGCGAAATTAATAAATAAATTTAATATTTTTACCTTTCGAAGCCATAGCTTTTTTGAGATTATTTGTCATATTCTTTAGCTCTGCTTGTTCGGACAGCAAGTGTTTGCACAAGTTTTTAAAATAATCCTTCAACAGTTTTCGTAAATTCTCTTGTTTATCGGAGGGTAAAAAGTCGGATTTTGGAATTTCTGGATTATCATATTTTTCTGCTAAATTGATTATTTTTGTCGGAACTAAACCAGCATACTCTTCACCACAATGACGACAAAACGATAAAATAATAGAGAAATTGCTATGATCTTCTTTGTCCTGGGAAATTACATTGGTCAATACATTGCCCAAAAGGCCTAAACCCTGTTTACTGGTTACAACTCCGGAGCTGACAAGTTCGGCAAATAAACGCAAATCTACACGAAGCTTGCTAGGGTTTGAGATCTTTTCACCAGCTTTCAGCACCAATGTCTTTTGCCAGGCATCAAAGAACTCATTATCGAAATCGGCATATGTCTGGTGCAGCTTAGAACATAGTAATACCACTGCCGGAACATCTGTCATTTTAATTTTAGCTTCCGATAGAGCTGAGCATATTTCCGAAATATATTTGCTCAAATTTAATCCTTTCATATCTTTCATTAGAGCATCTAATTGAGCGGCAGTAAATTGTTTCAGCTTCTTAACAAAGGCTGTATTGCGTTTTAGACTCGAATCCAATTTGGCAAAGTATGTATCTTCGGGTAAATCAAAATTTGTATTTTCATAACGTAAGTGAGATTTTGCTAAAATTTTAGCTTTCAGTTCGGATATGAACGCATTTAGCTCTTCACGTTCCTGACGTTCCAATTCTTCTGGATCTATAGTCGGTTCATTGTCGCCTTGGTCGGTGGAAGTTTCATTGATGTCTACTTCATTACTCATTTTGAGTTACACTATTTTTCACAATTGATTTTAATTAAAATCACTAACTTTAAAAATTATTTGTTTTTTCGGAAAATAAATAAAATAAAATGTTTGCTTTTTCACATTTCTCACTTTCACATTTGACGTTTGTGAAAAATGTTTTTTAACAGCTGACTGGAATAGATAATGCAGTGTATGTTTAATAATTTGTAGTAACCAGGGCTGCCAGATTAATTTAAAAAAAAATCGTCAAAATCCCGATAAAAAAGAAAAAATCGTCATTTTGAATTTTAAAAATCGTCAAAAAAATCGGAAAAATAAGTCACTATTTCTAATAGTATTTTGAAATTTTTATTTAAACGAAATCATAAAAATTCAATTTTATATAGTCTTTTGAAAAACTGAATCGAAAGAACAAGAAGACAACAATGTTTACAAAACCAATTTGTTACTATGATGTTACTAGTAATAAAAAACTACCTGAAATTTTAAATAAATAAATACTTTTTAAGTTTATAAAAAGAGTAATCGAAAAAATTCCGTTGCTAAAATATAAGCGTAGAAAAACGTAACTACGATCGTAATACAGAATACCTACAATCGAAAGAAACGTAGCGGAATCGAAACTCTGAATACCAAATTTGCCAAACGAAGAAAATTTCGATTCGAATCGAAAGTCAGAATAGGGGTGTATAATACATAATTAGATTTTACAGTCGAACTTCCCTATAATGAATCTTGACGGGACCAGAAAATCACTTCATTATACAGAAATTATATTTTCTTCCACTTTTTATTTAAAATAATTAGGCATATTAGTTTGGGTTACACTTTTCCATTTTCCACCTTTTCTTTTTTTTTGTTCTTATTTTCCTCTTTTGTGAATCCCCTCATTATGTGTGGCATCTTTCTCGGTACACAGAGTTGTTAGTATGCATAACAGAAAATTGTTTGAAAAATTCATTATATGGAGACAAGAACGCATGCGAGTCAAATATTACACCTGCAAAATTGCTTCATTGTATAGAAAACTTCATTGTATGGAAATTCATTATAAGGAGATCAAAAACAATGAAATTGGAACGGAAAAAGTTGTGTGTTTGAAATCAATTCAAAATAGGGAGATCTTCATTGTATAGAAGTTCATTATAGAGAAGTTCGACTGTATTTAATAATTTTTAAATATTGAATAAAATCTAATAAACATTAAACATTTCCGTAAAATTTCTCAGATAGAAAAACAAAGTTTATTTCCTTATTATTTATTAAAAATTTTCTATAATTAAAAAAATTATAAAATTATAAGGAATTAGGCCCATAAAAATAATATTATATTAAGTTTTATGATCTACTTCAGTCAATTAAAGTTTTACAATAACAAATCTGCTAAAGCCGATTTTAAATATGTATTTCTCAAAAAGTGAAAAACTATGCACGAGTATGTACATACATATGTATATAAGTTCTGTTTCATAATAAAATTCTAAATTTATCAAAGGTTTATAAAAAACATTTTTAATGCAATTTTTTATTAAGGCTGATAATTTTTTTATTAAATAATTTTTATACTCGTACATATAATTAATAAATTTCATCAATCACTTGAAATAAATTTAAAAATTAACTTTTATTCCATCAATATAAGTGGTAATACAAATTGACTTATAACTTTAATATACAGAAATCGAAGTAACATAAATACTAATCCACATATGTACATACATATATATTTACATGTAGAGTATTGAAATTATTTTTTCCATTTTGACAAACATACAACAATGTATATTGTCAGTTACGAAGGTCACCGAAAACTAAGTTGCACATAATTATAATTGTTTTTGCATGCACTAACATAATTTTATTTAAATATACAAAACATACATATATTTAGTTACCATGATTTCCAATTCATTAAATCAATATTTACAAATTTCTTTGGAAAAACTGTTTAACATTTGAATAAGTAATTTATTAAGTTCCTTAATACAAATAATCTTGCATTTACTCCGGAAATGATAAGACGTATTTAGTTTTTAAATTTAAAATAAATTTAAATGCTTTGTTGGGAAAATGAGGATAAATTTCTGCAACAGCGTTATCCAACATTGTATCCTAAAACAGAAACATTAAAAGATTTATTATTAAAATCAAGTGTACCTATAGTGAGTTCTAAAAGGAATTGAACCATCGAACATTATAAAAAAATCCATAAAAAATACTATAAAAGTTTCGAAAAATGAAATATTTTAAAGACGTTTATATAGAAAATCGTTTATTTGATCATCGTCTAGTTAAAAATGATTTAATCGATCGTTGGCCCTGTGACAAGGGTGATCAATATGTGGAACGCAAGGATTATAGAAATTTAATGGAGTCATATGTATTCATCAACAATTTTTTTTATTTGTATCACTCTCATTATTCATTTGACAAACAAATTGATATTCACTGTAGAATATAAAGTTGGCATATTTTATAAATGTTATTTTATTTTATATTAGTTAACAATTTTTAAAATTTTTAATTTAAAATAAAATTTAAGTTATTTTGCTAAAATTACAATGCCAAAATTCGAACAAACTGTAATGTATTCTCAATTACAGCCATGGAGTACGGCTGGAGCACCACCATGTATGGAACCAATTTCTGGGCCTTCAGTTCCACCTCGAGTTGGAACAGCTTACCAGGTTTGCAAATTTAGTTTTACACTTTTATGTATCGATATTTTGAAAAATATATGTAAATATTATTAACCAGACATCACATCCGCATCCATGGAGACCTACACTTAGTTACGAAATGATTGAGGTCAAAAATCTTGCTGAACAACCTGTAACAAACCAGTTGGTAAAACCACGTTTTGCGCCAGCTGGCATGACAACCGAACCAATGACTTTTCCTAATTTGGTGACAGGTTTTCATCGTAATCCCCAACATGCTGCAAGAGCAGCACTATATACACGTTATACTTCTGGAGAATGGGTGAATAATAATTTATCGAAATATACTGAGTCCAACATTAATAGGTTTGTTAATTACATAATTATTTTCAATCAATATACCATTTGCAAATTTTTAGAAACCAATCGGAACGTTTACGTAATGATGCAGTTCGTTTGATGCGTGAAACTGATGAAAAAACCGCCCAGGGACAACGAGATGCTGGACGTCGTTTGGGTGAACGTATTACAGACGTTACATTTTGGCGCAATGAATTAAATACTGAGCTAGAAAAATTAGTTTCCGAATCATCGGCATTTTCCGAACTTAAACGAAAATGTGGCAAAGCTATGTTAGATTTGGAAGCACCGCTGCATATTGCCCAAGAATGTTTATATCATAGAGAAGGTCGAGTGGGAGTTGAGAAAGTGCATGATTGTGTGGAGAAGGCATTGCTCCTAGAAATTGATAATTTGCGAAATTCTCGTGAAAAACTTAAAGAATTACATGATAAGGTTTGTTTTATTATATATAAAATTAATATATTTTACACAATATGTACTGTTCTATTTATTAATCAGATTACCAAACAAGCCAATGATTGTCGAGCTGCACAACATTTACTGGAAGAGGATGTATCGTTTAAGGAGTCTACTTTGGGTATTGATTCCGTATGTCATCAATTGAATAATTACAGCAGAGGTATTGCCTATTATGGAGGTATTGAGAAATATGATCCATCCGTAAGTACTCAAGAGACTTGGGCGGAGGCAAGTAGTCAACGTGTAAGCAGGTATGAGTTATGCTTTTGTCCTAATTAACAAAACGTTTTTAATATCGATTGTTATTTTAATTTTAGATCTCAAGCTGAGCGCTCCAAACTTTCTCAGCTGCGCAGTGATGCCGAAACTACTGTAAACGCAATTGCCACATCAATGTGGGATCATTGGAGCAACACGAATAACTCATTCGATCGTAGATCTCAAGAAATGGCTGAATCGAAAAATAAAATACAATTACATCTTCATAAAGTACAGCAGGAATTGTTCGATTTAGAAAAGCACATATTTCTGTTGCAAAAGGCCGTACAAGACAAATCGAATCCACTTAAAGTGGCGCAAACTCGTTTAGAAGCACGTAGCCATCGAGAAGGTATAGAGTTATGCAAGTAAGTTAATTCAAATATAAAAATGTTTTTACTTACATACTTATGTATATAATTTTGACACTTGTTTTAATTATCTTTACAAGGGATTATGCTCAATTGCGCTTAGTACAAGAGGTGGATGATTTGAAAAATGTCGTAAACAATCTACACCATAAGCTCCAAGAAGCAGAGGCACAACATCAGAGCTTGTTGAAAACTCGTTCTACCTTGGAGTCGGATTTGCGCAACAAAGTAAACGCTCTATTTATTGATCGTGAAAAATGTATGGGTTTAAGACGTTCTTTTCCCGTCAATAACATGATTAAATATTAAACTAATTAAATTAAAATGCGTTTAATGTGTAAAATTCTTGTTTATTGAACAAATTCCTAACTAATAATAAGCCTTTTCAAAATTTTTGCAATAAATACTATATATGTATGTATGTACATATGTACTATCGCGAATATTAAAAATTAGTATTAAACATTATTTTTTCTAATAAGGTATTAGTGGTTGCAAACTACACCGCTATTAATTTAAAAAAAATCGCAGCAAATTAAAATTAAATTATTTTATTCGTTTTTGCAAAATTGACAAATCTGTTAATTTGAAACCGTTTTATCATTTGTCTAGTTGCCTAGACAGCACTGTATTATATACAACCCTGTGCTTCAGTGTTACCGGCTTCGGCGATTTATTACCAAATAGAGATTTTCTTCTCGGTAAATGAGATATATTTTCGGATTTTAAATGAATTTCTGATGTTAAAAATATATGGACATTTTTAGGGATAACAAAACATTAATGGGAATTATAATCAAATAATAATTATATTTACGATGACCACTTGGCTCTCATTTTCTGCTCACAAAATGATGGCTTCTCAAGCCGTGTAGTTAAAAAAATGTTCCTGAGGAGTTTCGGGTATACAAAAACGTTTACTTGGGATAAGGACTGAAAAAATGCTGACAACTTCAAATTATCTTTAAATTATCACAAAGAAAATTGGGGTAAATTGAACAAAGCCGGTAAAGTTTTCTTTCTAAACATTTTTTTTGCTAAACTAATTTAGAACACATTTAAAATATTGTTAAGTTTATTTAATTTACAATCCATTATTCATTAACATTAAAAAGTGTAAGTTGTAGTGTGCGTAATTAAAGAAAAATTGTGTAGTACATATCTTCCCAAATCATGGCATTTTTGTGTTGCTTGCGAAAAGCATTCCACTAATTGTGAAATTGTGAAAAAATATATATAGTATAATTAAATAAAATTATATAAATTTATAAGTTGTTGTCAATAGATGATTAGTTGCCTAAAATTATCAAATTTGTACATAAACTGCACTATCGTAGTCTTTTGCGACAGAATGACGTGTACACTCTTTGATTTTATTTACAATCTGTTTTTTTACAAGTACTTTTGTTTTTGTTGGCTTTTCACTAAAAATGAATTGTTATTGAACAAAATGTTTCAGAATGTATTCGAAAATTTTTAGATAATGGTTTGAGAAAAATTATAATTAAACCTTTTAATATTGGTAGGTAATACTTATTTATATTTCAATAAAATTTGCTAATTGCTTCTCACATTAAAGTGTAAATGGTTTTCTATATAAAACACGAAAATGTGGTTGGTTTCCGCCGTTATAACTAAATAGTAAATTTCCAAACTTACGTGAAGTATAGTTGTTTTCATGGGTTTCACAATACACAAATGGTTTTCATAGTTTTCACAATACTCCAATTCAGAAATAGTAGAAACTAGGAGTAAATGGGAAAGTACTTCTTTTGAATAATGCTGCAAACTATCAGTTTTACTGCATTAGTATGTACCTAATTGTAAACATTGTTTTCGGATTCTGGCCACAAATAAAGATGTTTATCTTTCGCTAAATAATTTGTATTTATCTCACGGTTTTCTATTATAATTTATTTTTACATTCTGTTTCTTGCAGTGACGCAAAAAGCTGAATTGATAAATACTTGTGACAATGCGTTTGGCAATATTTTTATTAATATTTTGCATATTTCATTATGGTTTTGGAGTCGATCCAACAAATTTCAAAACATGTGAACAAAGTAGTTTTTGCAGGTGAGTCTTAAAAAATTATAAAAGAGAAAAAAACATTTATAAAGAAAACATTGTCTTTAAAGGCGTTGTCGTAAAGTACAACCGGGCAATTCGAAATTTGCCTTGTTACCAGGTTCTATGAATACCTATTCGAATGCTATAACTGCTGAATTGATAAACAAGGATACTCAACATTTATTTGTTTTCAAATTGGAGGCTTTAGTGGTAAGTAATTTTAATTGCTTTGAAGTTTATAAATAATACATTTTCGCATGTTTTAATAGAATAATAGATTCCGCATTTTAATTGATGAAAAGACCCCATTAAAACCACGCTATAAAGTAGAACATGTATTGATAGGAGAACCTCAGCCAGAAACGTAAGTTTAATATTACTTAATTAACTTTTTGTAACAATTAACTAACTTTATTTGCATGAATTTTATTTTAGCCTTACTGTGGAAAAAGAAGATCGATCTGAGATTGTTTTAGCTTCTGGCAGTAACAAGGCAGTCATAGCAGCAGATCCCTTCCGTGTTGATTTCTATGAAAACAATATTTTAGTTGTTTCTGCCAACGCTAGAGGTTTAATGAATTTCGAACATTTACGTCACAAACCTCAAGGAAATCCTGAAGAAGGTCAGGAGGGTGAGGCAGAAAATAAAGAAAATCAAGTTGTAAATACACCAGAAGACAGTGACCCAGGTGCTTGGGAAGAAAATTTCAAATCTCATCATGATTCGAAGCCGTATGGTCCAGAAGCTGTTGCTTTAGATTTCTCTTTCCCCGAAGCGGAGGTACTATTTGGTATACCAGAACATGCTGACAGTTTTGTATTGAAATCGACATCGGGTACAGATCCTTACCGACTATATAATTTGGATGTTTTCGAATATGTAATTGATAGTAAAATGGCTTTGTATGGTTCAGTTCCTGTGTTATATGGTCATGGGTAAGTGTTACTATTGCTATCGGAAATTAGGCAAAGTTAGTACATACATTTATAAAACATCAACATAATTTCATTTTATATTGTTAGTCCTCTGTAATAACTTTGTATTGCTTTGCTCCTTAAGCTCATTACTGCAAAACTTTTCTTTAAATTTTATTACAAAATATTATCTAAAAACTCATTTTTAATTGTCATATTTCGACTTTTTGTTATTTTCTGAATTTTAGCACAATTTCGTTCGGTCTTTTCTCAAATTGAAATAAACAATCACTTTTCAATTGTTTTTATACCATTCACCTTCATGAGGAGGGTATATATAAGTTTTTCATTCTGTGTGTAATTTCCACAATATAATTTTCCGACCCTATAAAGTATATATATTCTGGATCCTTATAAATAGCCGAGTCGATTAAGCCATGTCTGTCTGTCTGGATGTTGAAATCAATTTTCTGAAATCCCCAGATATCTTCGGGATCCAAATCTTCAATAATTCTGTCAGAGATGCTTTCGAGACGTTTGCTATTTAAAATCAGCAAACCAGGCCAACCAGAGTTATGGACCAATATGTGAGACAACCTCCATAAAAATTTGATATTTTTTGTCCATTTTATTGCAATATTTTAAAATATATTGCAAATAATACCATGCAATTTTGTATACGTTGTTTGTATGATAAAAGAAGAAAGTGTGCGGAAAATAGTAAGAATCGGTTCATGATTTCCCATACAAAAATCTTCCCGAAGTATTGCTCAGTTATACATAAATATCAATACAAAATTCAGCAGGAATAAGTTTCATGCAAAAAGAAATCGTAAAACGAATTTTTTTTTAGTTCGGTACATGTTTGACTATAGACCCCATATAAAGTCCACTTCAAAAATTCACTTAAATACGTATAAAACAGATATAAATAATGTTAAAAGACTAACATATAAATAATCTCTGTAGGCAAATAAATTGTTGTACTAAATTTGATGGTGGTAGGCCCAGAATTGGTCATAGCTCCCATACAAGGACCACATCTGAAAAAGACATTTATCCCTATATATATTGTATAAATATTGGTACCGACTCAAAACGTTGAATAGATCATTTACATATATACAAAAATCATCCCACAAAATTTTGTGAATTTCGGTATGCCTCATATAAGGCCCTCTTCCGAAAATTACTCTAATACTCATAAATAAAATTTTACACGGATCATTTACATACATGCCTAAATTAAACTGCTGGATTTTGAGAATATAGGTCCATATTTGACAATATCTCAGACAATATCTCGAAATCCACGTTAATACTAATATATATCTTATATATACCGTTATTATGTTGACATTCGACGTGAAATATCCGCATATGCATGAAAATAACTGTTCCAAAATTTAAGAAGATCGGCCCATAATTTGTCATGGCTGCCATATAAGAACCATTTCCAGAAAACAAATAAATTCGGGTCAAAAAATATTCTTTTCGGATTTAACCCATATTCGGTCCATATTTTATAATCATGATATACATATATCGTTGGAAAGGCATTTTTAATACCTTTTATTTAATGTATTACAAATTATCAGATACCCAGTAGTTCCCGAGATATAGGCCTATATATTTTCAACTTCACGGGCCCGCCTCCTCGAAAAAATAGGCATCTCCTCTAAAAGCCCTACTTGATTTTTTTTTTTGAGCAGTCACTAAAACCGAATTATTCCCCTCAGACAAACTCTGTAAATTTTGGTAAGAATTGGTAATTAAATCAATTAAAAATGGCGAAAATTAGACAAAATTTCAAAAATATTTAACATAAATTATGTTGGTCGTAAAATTGTCTTTCAAACAATATATCAAGTACTAATTAAATTTGCACTGAATGAAGACTGAATAGAAAACACAGAATAAGGATATTCTAGTCCTATAACCAGTGTAGTTTTTGTATTTCTTATTACGTTTAGGTGGAGGGTATATAAGATTCGGCATAGCCGAATATAACACTCTTAATTGTTTGAATTACTATTGAAAATTGTTTAGTTTTTATAAGATTATTTACAGCTGAAAAGAGGATTCTAACATGTTTTAATCGTTTTATTTTTATTAAAGTGCTCAACGTACCGCTGGTGTGTACTGGCAGAATGCTGCTGAAACCTGGGTCGATATTTATACTGCCGAAACCAATGTTGTTTCGTCTATTGTCAAATTTGTTTCCGGTTCTCGCAAAGTTGATCCACCAGCTGCTCATTTCATGTCTGAATCTGGTATCATTGATGCTTTCATTTTAATGGGCCCTACACCTCTGGATACATTTAAGCAGTACACTTCGCTTACCGGCACCGCCAACCTACCCCAACTCTACACTTTGGCTTACCATCAGTGCCGTTGGAATTACAATGATGCTAAAGATGTGGAAACTGTCTCCACAAAATTCGATGAATATGATATTCCCATGGACATTATGTGGTTGGATATTGAATATACCGATGGCAAAAAGTACTTCACTTGGGATCAATTTAAATTTGCTGATCCTTTAAGTATGATTAAAAATCTAACTGATGTCGGCCGTCATTTGGTGATTATTATTGATCCTCATATCAAGCGTGATAGTGGTTATTTCTTCCACAATGATTGCACCGACAAGGGTTATTATACTAAATTGCGCGATGGTAAGGATTATGAGGGTTGGTGTTGGCCAGGTTCGGTTAGTTACCCTGATTTGTTCCGTAAAGATGTGCGTGACTACTATGGGGATCAATATATGTTGTCAAACTTCAAGACCGTTACCTCTGATGTCATGTTCTGGAATGACATGAACGAACCATCAGTGTTTAATGGCCCTGAGGTGACCATGCCTAAGGATTTAATACACCACGGTAATTGGGAACATCGTGATGTACACAATTTATACGGTCACATGCAGATCATGGGTACCTATGATGGTTTGATAAAACGTGATCCAAACCAGAGACCATTTATACTAACCAGAGCTCATTTTGCCGGCTCTCAACGTTATGCCGCCATTTGGACTGGTGACAACATGGCCGAATGGGGTCATTTGCAACATTCTATCAAAATGTGTTTGTCTGAAGCTGTTGCTGGTTTTTCCTTTTGTGGTGCCGATGTTGGCGGTTTCTTTGGCAATCCCGATGCTGAACTGTTTGAAAGATGGTATCAGACTGGTGCTTTTCTGCCTTTCTTCCGTTCTCATGCTCACATTGATACCAAGAGACGTGAACCTTGGCTATATCCCGAAAAGACACGTTTAGTAATACGTGAGGCCATACGCAAAAGATATTCATACTTGCCTTTGTGGTACACCATGTTCTATGAACATGAAGTTGATGGCAGTCCTGTTATAAGACCTATGCTAGCCCATTATCCTAAAGATAAGGAAGCGTTTGCAATTGATAATCAATTTTTGTTGCAAGATCGTATATTAGTCAGACCTGTCATGCAACAAGGTGTTAGCAAAGTTGATGTCTACTTCCCAGCTGTTGATGACAAGAAAACTGGCGATTTGTGGTATGATGTAGATACTTTGCAAAAGTACGATAAGGCTGGCAAAGAGACTGTACAAGTTGATGAGTATAAGGTAAGTGCGTCTTATATGATGCATTTTTCTATAATTTTCTTTTGTAAAAAATACTTGCAAACAAATTTTTATAGATAATAATTTTGCAATCTAGAAAATTTCTTTCATTACTTGGTAATAAATTTCATTACTTGGTCATAAATTTCGATACAAAAATAGATTTTTATGAAGGACATTTTGATAACCAAATATGTTAAAATAAAAATATTTACAAAACTCAATACCAATAAAATATTTATGAACAAATTTATATTCACGACATAAATCTTTGGAAGTAAATGTTTATATTTGTTTGTAATTTCTAAATCTTCAAAATGCTATATTTGACTAATAGCCTGTTCGCCGATCTCGAACGTTAACGTTCGCTTAGATAAGACTTAAGACACAAACTTTTTATCGTATCTATTTTTTTTACTCAATCAAGTTTGTTTATTCCACAATCAAGTTTATGTCTTAAGTCTTATCTAAGCGAACGTTAACGTTCGAGATCGGCGAACAGGCTATAAATATTGTTATTTGAGTTCTTTCATAACCTGAGTATGAGGTTATGAAAACTGAGCAGTTAGTTTTCTTAGCCCTATTTCAATTGCTGCAAATAACAATTCACATTTCTTCTTTTGATACTAATTTCATTAAATTTCCTTTAGATTCCAGTTTACCAACGTGGTGGTACTATTGTGCCCAAAAAAGAACGTATACGTCGTGCTGCTACCCTCATGAAAACTGATCCTTACACAATTATTGTATGCTTAGATCGTAGCGGCAAAGCCGAAGGAACCCTTTACTTGGATGATGAGAAATCATTCGATTACCGTAAAGGCAAATACATTTATGTAAACTATAAATTCGATGGTTACAAATTGACAAACCATTTCGTACAAGCACCTAATTATGATTCGAAATCATGGATTGAACGTATTGTAATTGCTGGTCTAGAGCGTCAACCCAAATCAGCTACCATTACAGTCGCTGGAGTAACACAACACTTGGAGGTGTTTCCATATAAAAAGGGTTATGCTGTACGCAAACCAGCTGTAGCTATACACAAAGATTTTGAAATTAAACTTTATTATTAGAACTAATTTAAATGTGTAATATGTACTAAGTTCTTTGTCTAAACAAAAAGCAAACAAACCATGTAGTAATTTCAATTTTAACATTGTTTTAAAAACGCGATCATTATTTTACACAATTCCATTTTGTTTACTTTATCATTTACTTTGTATTTTAAATTTTCCTTTTACTTTCCAAAAATGTATGTATGTATGTATGTTTTTTTATTCCTTAGCAATAACTCCAGGTAATTTATCTCAATACAGAGAAAAATTTACAATTTGTAGCTAAAATAAACAGAACTCAGACACTCTACACAAATCAACAAGTGTTTTACTTTCCAATTGTTCTCGTTGTTTTTGTTTATATTAGCGTTTCTTGGAAGTTTTTCGTATAACAAAAACCGCAGACTCATAATCAGGCACCACCTACACTGGAAATTTCGTTGTAACATTGTTGCTTTTTTATTGGCAACGTTTTGGTCCCTTTTTTATTGTTTATGAAAATTGTGGGTGAATTTTCGTAAACTACTTTTTGTGCTGATGTTATGAGTTATTTAAGCTCTTCGACTTGCGCACTTGTTACAATGTAAAAACAATAAAAGTATGAAATGCTTGCTTTATGTTGCAGAGCTTAGAAGAATGTTTTCAGTTGAATAGTGTTGTGTGTGAGAAAAGACGTTACAGGATGAACTTTATTAAGAAATATGATTGTTTTTATATTTCAGCTTATGAAACTTGGTACAATGTTAAAATTAGGGATAATCATCATATTCGAAATGGGATTTTAATTTCTGAAATATATTAAAATCGGCAAAAGTGTTACTTTTATTTTGGAAACTATACATACAAATTCTAATTCAAAATGTTTATTGTTTATGTTTAAAAGTTAATTTACGTTTTAAAATTGAATTTACCTATTTTTGATGTTCTGTAAATCTTATCTACAAGATGTACTCGTTTTACTTTCAAGTAAATAATCGAGAGTTTTCAAAACATCAATTTGAGATGACCAAAGGTTTCCTCTTTGTTTTATTATATATTAATGTTGAAAGTAGTAGGTATCGTTATTTCTCTGTTCGTCATAAATGCGTAAACTGTCTGTCAAACTTCTTTTTATTTTTTCTGAACAAAAATATTAAATAATTATTAAGGAGTTTCCTTCAAGCTAATTTGGTCAAATCTTTGTTTCCAAACGTAAATAAAAAAATGATTATTCGATTTATCGCACATTTCCTTTTTTTATGTTTCTATAATTTGTTTATATAATTTTAGAATATATGCTTACATATATTCTGGATCTGGGATTTATTATTGATGATCGTATAGTGCATTGTGTAACAGAAACATTTGAAAATAACAATATGACACCAATGTTAATGAATAGAAAATTAAAATTTATTTTGATTTGTTAGTTTTTTTTACTTATACAGGTGTTCCTCAATTTACGCGGTACGTTGGGACCGAATAAAAACCGCGCAATTCAAAAGAGTATTTATCAATACAAAATTCTGTTTTGGCACTAGAAATATAATAAACCAAATTGAAACACTAGCTATATACAAAATTTAAATGTGGGATCGAAAATCCGTATTAAAAAATGCTTATTAGTATAATATAATTTGAATTAAATTTATTTTATTTGTACTTTTCAGTAGATATAACAAAATATTATTTGTAAAAATAATATTTGAAAAAAAAATTAAAAATTTTGTTCTAAATAATGGTGAAATGCGCGCAATTTGAGGGTTGCCACTATTTTTAAATCGCGTTATACAAAAAACGTGTAAAAAAGCGCGTTATACAGAAAAACGGTCACTATTATTAAATCGCGTTATATCGAAACCGCGCTAATAAAGTACCGCGTAAACCGAAGGATACCTGTATATTTATTTAGACTATGCGCATCATTGGCTAATTACGAGTATAGTTAAGCTAGAACTGTCGAAACATATTTCGCTGAATATGTAAAAAATAAATAATTCGGCACACCAGAGGGTTTAATTTGTAACTCATTTCGAAAGAAAACTTGTTCGAATTTGTATACGTCATACATTGTATTTCGAAAATTTTATAAGAAATTATATTTCTTTGGTTTTATAATTGTCCAAACTTTTTTGCGTTGCTTTAATAACATAATATTACTATCTATTAATATCTATTTGATTTGCTTTTTTAATTGTAGAAAGTTACAATTTGAAAAACAGTTATGACGAATAATCATACTAAACTAAATGTTTATTTGTGCATTTAACATTTTCTACCAGATAATTTAAAATATAATCCACAATACGTGGAAGATAATGCAATATCTTTCTAAACAGTCATTCGATTGAAGAGCCATACACTTAAATAGTCATAAATAACATTAGTTTTATCTTATTATCTTATTTCCTGCAATCTAAATTTGAGCAAGGATAACTGTGATTTTATTGAAATAAAACGACAACACTGCAGTTATGTTTTGTGTTAAGAAACGGTTACGTCAAAATTTAGATAGTTTAAACCGCAACGGCGATGTCTCGTCTGACACAAGGGAAGTATTGTCGTGTATATCAAATGCAGTAAGGTGTTATACAATTGAGTCAAGAAGAAAAAAACTAATTAAGTATGAAATAACTGCATGGATCAATGGAAATCTGCAAAAGCTCATTGAATACAAAAACACATTACTCAAAACTAGAAGAAAGAGAAAAAACCCTGACACAGAGGCCAAGTTAAAAAGAATCAGCAGAATAATTAAAAACGCATGCAAGGAATCACTAAACAACTACTATGAGGACAATTTAAGAGAATTCAAGCTACAGCCGAAAAAATGTTGGAAATTTATGAATAAGATAATTGGAAAAAATGTTAAATCAGAGATATTGTTGAAAAATGAGGAAGGCGAGCACATTATAAGTAATGAGATAAAAGCAGAGTCTCTTAATAAATATTTCTTGGATTCGGTTTCGGACCTCAGGCAGCAAATTGAAGTATATCAAAACGAGAACTGTAATTCACTTCGAACACTTCAATATCACAATCGTACGTTCAAATTCAAAAATACAACAACAGAAGAAATGACCAAGAGTGTTGGAAGTGATGACATATTGCCAATAGTTTTCATTGAATGCGATGAAGAATTGAGTCCATGTAAACATTTTTAATAACATTATAAACATTTCTATATATCCTGATTTTTTAAAAAATCACAAAATTGTTCCTATATCAAAGGTACCAAATGCAAACTTGTTTCAACAATACAGACGTATAGCTTTACTGTCTACTCTTGACAAAATATACGAAAAAATATTATTCACACAGCTATCCACGTACTTGGAAGATAATCATATGTTGTATGAAAATCAATACGGGTTTCAAAAAGGCTGTGGTACCGAGGAAGCAGTAATCAATGTCGTGAATTATGTGTGCGATGGACTAGACAGAGGGGTTTCTGGTGTTGGAGGTATTTTTTACGATTTTTCAAAAGCATTTGATTTTGTAGACCATGTCATTTTATGTGAAAAATGACCTTTTTATGGTATTCGTGACCAAGAGTTGGAGTTATTTAAGAGCTACCTGGAAAACAGAAAACAATATGTTAAAATAAATACAACTCAAAGTTCAATACAAGATGTTGTGTGTGGTGTGCCTCAAGGTAGTGTTTTCGGACCGTTGTTATTCAAATTATACCTTAATGCTATCAACAACCTTGGACTTACCGGGAGTATATTTTTGTACGCTGATGACCTATGTTTATTATACCCATATAAGAATAAACTAGTACTAAAAACATATGCCGAAAGAGATGCGCTGTTTATATCTGAATACGCACGATTTAACAAACTGGTATTGAATGCTACTAAAACAAAGTTCATTCGGTTTAAAGCGCAGTCAAATCGTATTGAACAAAATTGTGTAATTTTTGTTGATGGAAAAGAACTAGAAGAGGTTTCTGTCATTAAATACCTTGGGATCTATATACAGAACAACCTATCCTGGAAGATGCATATAGATCAACTAAAACGTAAATTATCATCGGCCATTGGATATTTATATAAGATGAGAAACAAACATACAAAGCTGCTTATCTATCAATCTTTAATTCAAAGCCATCTGAATTACCTTGTACTTACATATGGACATAAAAGGAATTCCGATATAAAATCTTTGCAAGTATTCCAAAATAAGGCATTGAAGCTGGTATATAACCTTCCCAGATCATACCCTACTTTGGACTTATATAAAAACATTGCTAAAGGTATTATGCCTATTTTCGGCCTTCATAGATTGCAGTTACTAATTTATGTTTATAAAGTATTGCATAACACAGGATATCACAGTATCCGATTGGAAACCGGTCATCATAATTTCAATACAAGACACCGTACTGATCTCAGTGTAGTAAGATGTCGCTTAGAAACTACAAAACAGCGAATTCAATACTTGGGTAGTGTGGAATATAACAAATTACAATTTGTTAAAGAGGCTGAAACAATCTCAATTAATAAAAAGATATTAAAAGAATATTTATATGAAAATTTGGAAATGCTTCTGCTATAAATGCTATTAAGTTAAAATAATCTCATTTTTTATATAATTTATTGCAAAATCAATGAATATGTAAAAAATTTTGTAAAAATAGTTGCTAGCTTGCCTCTATAATGACCTAGTGGCGCTGAGGCACCTACTTCCAATATAAAATAAATATTTTGAATAATAATGAAAAAAAGCATAAACTGCAATGCGACGATAATGTAAAAATTATGCATAATTCGCATAAATCGATTAGTTGTCATATATTTTCGCCAAAATTGGTTTTCGTTACTGAACTAATCTATTTTATAAATTATTTTTTTTTGTGTTGCTGGCACTGTTTATAACTCTGCGATTGTTCCGTTCAGAAAGCTTTTTTTCAGGCCGTCACTTTTATTTTTACCATACTAATCCGAATTACTTCAACAATTTCTTACTACAACATTTGTATTTGGCAATTGCTCAAAAACTTAACCCACTTTTTATATAAACTGAAATTTGATGTTTTTCAAGGTACGAATCACGCGACATTTTAAAGCAAATTGTTGAAAATTGCTTAGTAAGAATAAATAACAGCTATACTTTTGCTTTTCCAGTATTCTTCTTTGTTTATCATAAAGTGTGATAATAATTATGAAACACTAACAAAATATTAATGCACAATTTTTGTATTAAATTAATGAAGTGGTCTCCTAAATTAAAAAAAACTGCACTTTTTAAAAACTGTTTGTAACTATACAACAAATAACAAACATCAAGTGAATTATGGACACAACATTTCAAGATAAACCTGCTAAATCTGTAACATAAAAACTATATGTGAACATAGTTTAATATACATTAATTTTAAAGCAATTAATCTTCATAAAAAAATCCAGAAAATTTGCCGAATATTTGCTCATAAGTTTTTTTCAACAATATAAAAATATAAATGAAAATCCAAATTATGTTATTCATGACCAAGGCGAATTAATCAGGTGAGAGCGTCTCGGTAACAAATATAACAAACACAATATTTGTTAGCAAATCATGATTTTCTCATTGGTCATGTGAGCGTATGAGTAATATGAATCAATTATAACACATACTCGTACATATGTGGATAACTCATACGTTACATCTTTTCAAAATTTTGCTTTAAACTCATGCGAGTATGTAAAATGAGGAAACAACGGAGAGTTTCCAAAGGGTAATAAGCTAAAAAAAATAGTAATTTATAAATGCATAATGTGTTTTGTTAATGTTAAATTACACTTTTTTTACCTCCTCATTGATTCTAATTACTATTTAGGGTCTTTCACATCAACAAGATAATGTATTAATTTGTACAAATGTAATTCTAAGTTTTGTATGTTGATATATGTATGTATATGCAGATATGTAATTTAAATCATTATGTGCATATATGTATAGTATTATTTAATTATTATTATGTTTTATCTAAAGCAATAACTTTATTATATTAAATGTTTGTTGTTGGTTATAAATTTATTTTATTCAGCATATTTCTAGCTTAATTATACTGTGGCATTGTTGGTTATTTTCAATTAAATTTCCATTAGGCTATAAACAACAAAAACAACAACAGCAACTACGAAAATAACAACTGCGACAGTCACTACACCAATGATATTTTAAACACATACAGATATCTATAACTACTTACACATTAGGATGGCCCTTATAGTTTGTGAACAACACGTTTTATATTTTGTACTAAACCATAGTGTTTATTAAATATTTATTAAATGTTTGCTTTATTTATAGTAACCGAAACAAATTGTCAATATAAAATAGTGATCTGGTCACATAGAAAGGACCTAATGTTTATGAGTTATGGACTAAAAAAATAACTGTGTAAATTTGTTGTTTTTATTTCGAAATTCAAAAAGAAACAAATGCGAAAAACTAAACTTATTATTGTATTGTTACCGTCCTAATATGTACTCATATAACCCCATCTATAAATATAGGCAAATATATAAACAAATGAAGCAAAAAGTCAATGACAGTAGTCAGCATTCAGTGAGCCACAATTAACAGCAACTACGACAACACCAACAACAATAATGTAAATTATTTTGTATGGGCGAGAGAGTATAATAGAATAATATTGGTTGATGATAGGAATTAAAAACATTTGTAAGTTGGTTTTGTTTACTTTTTTTTTACAGTTATTTATACATTTTTTTAAATTAACACTAAGGTCAACCGAATTTGAAGGATTTTTAATATAGAAAATGCATTTAATGTTAAAATTTATTAAATTAACAGTAATTTTTGGCATTGACTAATTAAGTGCTTAGAAAATAAAAGTTTGAACAAAATCATTTCAGATAACATTTAATAAAAATAATAATAGGTGGAATTACTATAAAAAAAATAAATACAAACATATATTTTTAATTTCATTTAAGTTACAATTTTTCGCATTACAAACTATTTATTGTATGCTCTATTAAGTTTATAAATTATACACTGCTCGTTATTTGTTATATTCAAAATTTGAGAGCACTTTATTAAATTAAAGGTACGGTCACATTTGACAAATATTTCCTCAAAAAAGCGTAACCACTTGTTTTAGCACAAATTTGTTTGACGTTGTTTGCTCTTACAAGAGTTTTGCAAGATCAAACAGCATCAAATAAATTAAAACTAAATATTTGTTGTGCTTTGGCCTAAATAAGAAAAGTTTTTTTAAGTAAACAAATGAGTTCAAATAAATGTTATTTAGTGGTTACGTCATTTCGGCAAATATTTGCCAAATGTGACCGTACCTTAAGAGTGAAATTGTGCATTAATATTTTGTTATTGTTTCATAACTATAATTGTTACAATTTTCAACAATTAAAAATAAAATGCCGCGTTGTTCGTATCTAACTGGTTTTAACTAAATGGTAAAATGGTAAAATTTCAGTTTATATAAAAAGCGACTTAAGTTTTTGAGCAATTACCAAAAAAATTAACCGGTGATGTTGTAGTAAAAATTTTTTGAAATAATGTGAATTATTATGGTAAAAATAAAAGTAGCGGCCTGAAAAAATTGCTTTCTGATCGAGACAATCGCATAATTATAAACTGTGCCAGCAACACAATAAAAAGTTTTGGTCAAATTATTAATGAATGTGAGGTAAATCTGTCCAAAGTAGACTGCTATAAAAATCCCAGACTATTACTCGATGATAGCCATTGTCTGTGGCTATTACTCCGCCACAAAGCTGCTACACACAGAGAAAAAATATAGTTGTATATGTTTACCACAACAATGTCAACATTTTTACGAGTTTTTCAACAATGTCGTGGTCACTGTAATTATTTATATGATTGCGGTAACCATAATATGGTTAAGTTTTATTATTCAGATGATTATTTATGATGAATCCATTATCCATATATGATCGCTATAATCATGTGAATGGTAACTTAACCATATCATGGTTGCAAAAATCATATAAATAATTACATTGTCCATAATATTTAAAAACAATTTTTTTAAAATGTTGAAATAGTTGTGGTACAGATAAGCCGATTTTTTTGTTAATAGTTTCAATATTTAAATATATGTTTGTTTAAGGTGATTTTTTCCGAAGGAAAAATATTCAATCATAATGTTTCAGATGGTTTCAACAGCTTTTGGAGAGACCTGCTCAAGGAGCCACGATATTTGGAGGCGGTTCTTTGATAGTCTGGAGAGCTTTTTGTGAAGACAGTATGCTTGATTTCGCGTTTCCAAGTATCAAAATGAATTCTTCAGATTACACAAAATTCTAGATAAAATAATTAGTGCCATATTTAAAAAATAGTATTGAAAAACAATTTATTTTTCAAAAAGATAACGCACCTATCTTGTTAAAAAATCCCTATCAAAAAAGGGTTGGTTGTCATCGAAAAATATTAATGTACTTGAATGGAAAGAATACCAACGAAACGTCGGATTTTATTGATAATGAAATAAATAATCTTTTATTTACATTAAATTAATGACCTTGAGAGCCTGCATATACAGGGTGGGCCAACTTGGACTGACTGATTTGAAATGCTTATAACTTTTGCATTTTTAATTTAATACTCAATTGAACATCTCCAGAATATCGCTACGACGTATTCTAAAAGTTGATCTGAAGATGTTTCCATATAAAATTCAATTGGCCCAAGAATTATTGCCGAGGGATGCACCACAACGGCTACAATATGCCAATAGAGTTCAAATCATTCAGTCAAACTTGGCCCACCCTGTAGAAAACTATATAAACTATTAATAGTAACCAAATTATAAAATGTTTTACATTTTGTTTAACTTACAAAATTGAGAAAAGTTTAATGCATTTACAGTTAGGAAAAGCCGTGTATAGAAATTCAATGAAAAAAGTAACATTTATTGAACTATATTTTCAATTATTCTCCAGCAATGCTAAAATATCTACAAATGAACACACACATATATATGTATATCGTCACCTAAAATGCCCGAAGACGTAACCCTCATTATCATAATTTTACAGGAGAAGCAAAAAATGTTATAAAATGAAAACTGTTTAATTGAAAATCTCGATTTCTTCACATTTTGTCTTAAGATAGACGACAAACTTATTTCTTATTTATTGTATTTTAGCCTTGTGTTCCAGATTCAATCAAAAAACGAATTTTAATTTTATGAGGGTTACGTCTTTCGGCATTTCAGGTGACGATATGCAATTTACTTAAGCCTTCTAGATTTGTTTTCATTATTTTGATAGTTTTCATTGATAATAAAATGGATAAAAAACTATTTTTTCCGAGAACATTTTCAACATTAACTTTATTTTTCATCACGGGCATATTGGAATAACATGAAAATTTCGAAATATTTTTGTTGATATTTTATAACAATGAATTAAAAATCTTGTGAAAATTCACTATGAAAATATTGGATTTGTCAAAGCTACATTTAGTAAAATTCGTGACATTTTTGGTCAATATTATCGTATTTCTGGGACTGTTATTGACAATTTAATTAAATTGCAGCATACTCGTATAAGCTTTTAAAAATAAAACATCAATTGTAGAGGCCTTTGCATGCTGAACGTGTTACTGTATGTGCACGCTATGTGGTCTATAGGTATGCTATGATGTTTCTTTTAAAGAAATTTCGGTTGGAAATTCGGTTACAGTGAATGATTTACGCTATCGAATATTGTTAATAACTAAATGTTGGCCTATGATTGATTATATGGTTACCACAGCCAACCAAATTTTCCGATCACATAATTTCACGAAATTCAGCTGTTAATTGACCTATACGATTATGTGATTTAACACCACTGGATTAGTTTTTGTGGGGCTACGTTAATGATAACGTCTATACAGAGCCAATCAAAACAATTACAGCCAATAAGACTCAAAACCCTCATTTTATTTATTCAATATGCATGCTGTCATGGTGAACAACTGTCCAATATAATTTTTCAATTATGTATAATTGTCAAACCCATCCGTTACCAATTAAATAGTTTGAATGATTTTCATATAAATCTTTGTTATCGTTGAAAATCCCTGTACGTTGAAAGGTCTTTGAAATACTTTTCTTTTTATATCCATATTATGTATGTAAATGTAGTAATCGAGTTCTAGGTAAAATAATCGAGGTAGTCGAGAATTTTTGTTAGCCACTTGTAGGCCGATTTGGAATATTAAACGAACCAGGGCAATACCTAATATATTGTGTAGCATTGTTTTTTTTTTTGTTATTTGCGGGCTTTACAAAATGGATGGCAATAGCTCAGTACCACTTACCTATCATGGTGATGTGTATAACGACAAAGATTATCTATAATGAGAATTAAAATAATTTAATTAAATAATTAAATAAAAATATATAAATAAATAAATAAATAAAAAAATAAATACTCCCACGTTATTTTGTATTCACCTAATAGATCTAGTCTACATTAAAAGCCGCATACGTTTAAATAGTGTTAATGTGGTTAAATTTATAATGATGTATATTGTTTGATTGTCCGATCACATTGTATGAGTATGAGTACAAGTTCATTAAGTGTGCCCTTTGTTGTATGGGAATTTCTTCAAAATATTTTTTTACTCTGACAGTTAAGGATTTTAAAATAGGGTAAAAAATGCTAGGTTTTAGTTAACACACAATTGCCTTCAAATAATTTTTTTTTGTTTGGTTTTAATTTAGTTCTTTAGTAACTAAAATTAATTTGGAGCCAGTCAAATATTATAGCTTCTGTTTTAAGGCCAGTTCTAATATATCTAGTACAAATTAATGATTTTACACCACCACATCCACATACATTCATAAATGAATATTTAATTTTTTGTTCTTATTATTTGGTTGTATGTTTTTAAATGTGTCAAATTTAACTTAAAACAAATTAAACAATTATCTTGGATTATTGTGAAACACTGATTTAAATGAAACTAATTTATATAAATACAAGCAACAAAAAAAAAGTAAAACCTATAAATAAATTGATTTTAAAATAATAATTGCAATAAATTTTCAATTGCAATTTAATTAAATTATTATTAAACTATTACATGTTAAGTTATATGGCACTTAGTAAGTAACAAATAAACATAAGCATTACAAAATGTTTTTGCCAAGAAGTAGGCAGCATGTATTTTGTTAAATTATACAACAATCATACGCTCTAGTGTTTATATGATAAGAATCATGAATTCATAATAAATCATACGTTATGATGACCCTAAGGTAATTAACATAAGCTACAATCATAAAAAGTGTTTGTACGAGATGTTTTAACATCATGTTATGCTTTTTTTATTCAACTACTCTTATTTAATGCAATATAAATCCTAGCGTTTTTTTATATTTGGTTGAAAACATAATCCTTGTTTCTAAAATTTAAATTAAAATACGTTTGGTTTATTTATGTGTTTGTTAGCATATTTCTAAACATTTATAGTTTTTGCTTTTGGTATGTACATATGTATGCATGTCTGTATATATGTGTCGTATTCATTTTCAGTTCTATTTTGTTTAGAGAAAATGTTTTAAGTGTGTGTCTGGGCTAAAAAGTGTGTTAATTGGTTTGAAAAGAACAAAACCAAACAATTAAAACTCTTCCGTAATATGTTGGCAAAAAGTATCATGTATGTGTATAAGCACTACAAAAAATACTATTAAAACAAAAGTTTCTTTATGATTTATGTACTTAAATATAAAATTTGTTATGATGAGATATACGAGTATATTTAAAATATTTTTAATATAAAAGAATTCCTAGCAATTAAATTTTTATGTATTTATATCCGTAAGTTGTTACTTGGTTTAATGTAATAAAAGATATCATAATGTATTCTGATAGAAATATAATAATTTTAATTTAGTCATTTGAGGAAATCAAGATTTTCGTGAATCATTGAAACTGAATTCGGATTTGTGTTCATTAAAATGAATGTTTTATCATATATATCTTTAAAAACTCTTTCGATACAATATCTCAAGCATTAAAATAATACTAAATATTATAACCGTTGAGTTTACTTATGAACTTTTCTAGAATTAATTTTACACAATGAAACGTTAAACAAAAAAGAACAAACATAAGTTGTTGGCCTTAGGTGACCAAAATTGTCAAATCACATTGCTACTGAACGATCAAAATTCTAAAAAGGCTTTGGCAGCCAACGTGTTAAAAAATTATTCGGTCTCTGAATTATTTAGGCTCCAAATCTTGTTAATGATTTATTGAGATTAATGATTTAGTAAAATTTGTTATATTTAAATAAATTGAACTTTCTTCAAAGGGGTTATCATCAAGAACTTTGTTATGCAAAATGGAACATATGGGAATAACATGACATATAAGTAGTAGAAGCTTTGACAATTGTTAGTTTCACTCGAAAATTTACTATGCAAATGTTATTACTATCGTCTTGTCAGGGTTGGGCTTTTCGAAGATCCAAAAGCAATTGCTGTGAAGTCTTTGCACGTGTCATTGTTTGGTTTGGAGCAATTTTTTTTATGGAAATTTGGCTTGAAATGCGATTACGATGATTTATTAATATATAACAAGAAAACCGTTAAAATTAAACATGATATAAAGCGGTTATCATCAAGAACTTCGTTATGCGACAGGAGCAATTACACTCAAAAATTTAAAATGCAAATGTCATTACTTCCGTCGTATCGCCTTTAGGCTTTCACATCAATTGCTGTAAAGTCTTTGCACGTGTTACTGTTTGTTCTAGAGGCATAATTGGGGAATTTTTTTTATTTTGGAAATTTGGCTTGAAATGCGATTACGGTGAATGAATCACGTTCTTGTAAATTGTTAATAATTTAGTATTAAGCTAATAATATTGATATGGATAACACTGACATGTGGTTCTTAACAGGACACTGTCACTTGTCAGTCAGAAACCGAAACAATAAATTTATTGTAAACCAAATTTCCTGATCTTATAATTTTACGAAATTAAATTTTTAAATTGGTCGCTCTGATCATGTAATTTAATACCATTTTATGCAGTGGCAATTATATCCATTGCAGTTTTAAAACTTTGCCCAAGTAAAAGGTGAAAGATTTGTGTCGCGGATTTGTTCATTTCGAATGAAAACTGAATTCAGATTTAACAATTCTCGAAAAATTGTTTATTTTCTTCATAAATCATATTAATTCTTTTATAACTAGTAGTGTAAATCATATCAAATAATGTTGACCTAAGCTAAACTAAAGACTAAAGCCTGATTCACAAACAAAATTTTAAATCAATCAAAAACCCTTTAAATTCAAAAATTTACAAGTTTAAAAAATTTCTAAAGAAGTAAATTAAGAATAATTGATGGCTAACACTAACATACAAAGACTTCATACAAATTTGCAGATAAATTTCCATTACGGAAATCCTTATCAATTATTGAACAATTTTATGCAAACAGTTTTACGAAATTTTACTCATATACATATTTTTACATGTGTACAATCCATTTGCATTTAGTAGGTAGACTTGCAGGATTATTGTCTGCTGCAGCAATAAAACGTTGTGTAACACAAAACGATACAACAACATAAAACCATTGTAAACATTAAATGAACAATATAATACATAGCAAAAGAAGCATCACTAAAAAAAACATTTTACTACAATTGTTAGAAATTGAATGAAAGCAAAAAAAAAAAAGAGAAAAAATAGCAAAACAACTGAACTGAACACAATAAAACAAGAATGACAACAACACTGGTATGTTGCATACAAGAAGAATAGCAAAATACCACAAAACGTTGTTAATCCCCGCAACAATATTACGAACAATTAAATGTTAGAAACAAGAAAAAAAGAAAATAAAACGAGATATTACAGACCACTACAATAGCAACAACAGTATTAACAACAAAAAAATAAACAATCATGTGAATTGTACTTTTTGCCCTCTCTCGAATTTCATTAGACCACTATTAAAGGATCGAGAGCCTATTTAAGAATTCCATATTAAAAGCGATTTTTTGTGGGAAATATAAGCGATCACAGATTATTATTATTGGACCATTATTAAGGGATCTATATAGAGCATACTTAAGAATTCCATATAGTGAAAACAGAGAGCATACTTAAGAATTTCATAAAAACCTGATTTTGGTGAAAATACAAAAGGCCGTAACTACATATTTTACTTTTTACAGGAGAAGCAAAAAACTTTATAAATTTAAGACTATTTCATTCTTATTGGACAATTTTCGGAATTAACCTTAAAACCCTATTACGGAATTGGTTTAATAAAAAAAATATAAAATAATAGTACTTGTTTAGTAATTACACTTAAGGCCTTTTAGAATCGTTTTTTCTGAAACCAAAAAGCCCTAACAACAAACATTTTTTAATAAAAGTTATAATTAGGGTGAAAAATTCCGATTTTCACTCTTATTAAACATTTTTTTACTTTTTGTTATCTGCGTTATGAATATAAAAGCTACAAAGCTCATTACAACGAGTTTATTGAATTTGAGAAAAATATACTTTATTTAAGAAAATAATACAAAATTAAAAAAAAAAAAACGAAAATTCATTATTGTATTCATGAAAAGAAAAGAAGTTCACATTGCGAAGTAAAATTTATAAATCTAATCTGAGTATGGTAAATTATCGTAAAAACTGTTGCAATAAGCCGGAAGTAAACATTTAAGTTCCCGGATATGGCTCCATTTCTTTTTTGATATTTTTATTGTTTCTTTATTTAACCGAACTGATTCGGCTTTTTTGTGTGCGTTGTGGAAAAACCTCATATTCGTCTTTAATATTGATTTTATAGATAATTGTCCCAGAAGTATCATATCATTTCGAAAAAATTTTTCGTTTTCGTTTTGCAAAAAACGGAATTAGTTCTACTTCCGAACGGAATTAAATTCTGTGACATGGCTGTATATTGCATAACTATAAATATATAAAACTTTTTAAATTTTGTATGCTAAAAAAAAGTAAGATACAAATATTATTTAACAAAAAAAAAAATATTTCTTATTATAATTTATTTGACCTTTTTTATTATTAATATTTTAGTAATTATTTAAACTTAATTTTATTAAAATTAAAAATTTTTCCTAAAGAAGCTACACAAAGACGTAGCGAAATATTGAAAATAAAACTAAAATTTAAAAAAAGACCTTAAGCTTAAATAATTACTAAAATATTAATAAAAAAAATCATTTTAAATCAAGCTCTTAAAAATTTATAAAGAAATTAAATAGTGTTTCATAACTACAAAAACATTGAATTTAAAATAACTTAAAATACCAATATTCACACAAAATTTAGATTTTAGTAATGTGTTAAGCCTCATTTATTTTAATCAACTTAAAAATCCGATCAGGCATAAAATTTATTAAATTTACTCTTATATCTTTAGATATAGATCTACATGCATCTATAACACCTTATTTTAATTGATATACGAGTATGCTGATCTGAAGAATATGCGGACCATTCAAGTACCTTAATATTTTTCGAAGACAATCATCCGTTTCTTTGATAGGGATTTTTCAACAAGATATGTGTGTTATCTTGTTGAAAAATTAATTGTTTTTGATTCAAGCAAGTTCCTTTCGTAAGCTGTTGAAACCATCTGGACCATCATGATGGAAATTTTTCTCGACGGAAAAAAGCACTTTAAATAAATATATATTTAAATAGTGCAACTATTAACAACCCAGCAAAAACTTTACTTACAAATTTTGTCAACCAGACTACTTTCAAATCTACTAGAAAAGTATTTATTTTTGTTCGAGATGTCCCAACAGTAATGCGTTATAATTTTGCCACTTTTAAACAAAAAATTAATAACTTATTTTATACTTAAAATAAAAAATATTAGGGGAACTTATTGCAAATGATATTAATAAAGATTTATAATCATATACTAAGTGCTGTTTTACACATTTCAGTTTTTAGCTGCCCAGTTTTTGTTGTTCAATTCTGTTTATTTCTGTTTACTTTATTCTCTTTGCCCATCTCACAAAAAAATACTTTCCTTGAAAAGTCAGAATTGAAACTTGTGAAAGCGGACTAACTCCTCTAAAATTATGTATTTGAAGTAATTTTTCGGATTTTATAATTATGATCTTTTTAAGATATACAAGGTGGCGCAAAAGTAATCCTCCTATCAGAAAATGTTCTGGAGCAGTGTAGCGTAACATTGTTTATTAACGTGTATTTCACATGTGTTTACTAAACAAATGTCAAAACAGAACTGACATTAGGGGTCTCGCAAAATTTATAGCATTTTCTGATAGGAGGATTACTTTTGCGCCACCTTGTATATATGCATATATGTATATATATAATTTGCAATACAAAAAGTGGCGAATAAAGCTACGAAATAATTAATTCTGGAAGTCATTAAAATTAATAATGTAAGTAAAATTGTTGCTGGGAAAGATAATCGGTTTACCTGTTTGCTGTTAGTTTTTAAGTTGCTTTTAGCGAATTCAAGTCTAGTAATTTTGTAACGAAGTAAAGATCTTGGCACAGACAACAGCTAAGACGAGTAATAGTCTGGGATTATTTAAGCACTACTTTTGGTTGATTTTAACACATTTACCTTATATTCATTAATAATCTGACCAAAACTTTTCATTGCGCTGCTGAAACAATTTATAATTCTGCGATTGACCCGATCAGACATTTTTTTCGGGTTACCACAATAATTCGGAGTAAATGCAAAATTTTTTACTATAACATGTGACTGGTTTGTATAAAATTAAATTTTACTTTTTTCAAAATTACTTAGGTACAAATTGTTAAAAATTGCATTATAAGAATAAATAACAGTTATACTTTTTTTATAGTATTTTTCGTTGTTTATCATAAAATGTAATTATAGTTATATAAAAAAAAAAACAAAATAATAATATACAATTTTTTCCTTAATTAATTAAGTGGTCTCCCAAATTTTCAATGTTTAATATTTGTTGTAAAATTTCAAACATCAAGTGCAAAGAATTTAAATGTTCTGCAATTATATGTACAATATTTGTGTACCTTTAAAAACTCCAGCTTTTGATTGTACCAACTCTTTTAGCCCTGTTACAAATGCCTTCATTTGATTTTGCATCCTTCTTGATACTCTCACTTTTTCACAATCCTGGTAAATGGGCGAAAACTTAAATAAGGAATAAATATTATGATTGCCTGCTATTGTTGTTACTGTTTCTGTTGTTGCTGTTATGAAGTGCTCACACAATTGTAAAGCTATGTATCCACGATGGTCAGATATTAAAACGTTGTCATATCTACCAATGTGCTATCAATGTACTGACATTGAAAAAGTTTTAGCAAAAGGTAAATTGTCAGTTTACACGACTGTAAGAAAACTACCAATTTCATTTGCACACAATGAATTTATCTGTCAACCGAAATTATCAGTTTACACGGTTGTCAGATTGTTGTGTGGTATTGTAAAATTCGTTTTGCAGCTCTGTGTGTGTGTTTAAAAATTTTATTAATTCACACTTTAATTTAATTCTTTAATTTTCTTCCACTTTTTTCAAAAATTTTATCAATGCACACTTGTTTGTTTATTATTTATGTATATACAGAGTTGCATTTAGAAATAATTGCTATGACAATGCTACCAATGGCAGATGCATAAACTTTGCACATATGACAATGAAAAGTGTTTGTCAATTGTTTTAAAACAATGACAAAATTGTGTGTTTACACGATTGTTAGATGTCTGAAAATACTTTTTGTCTTCCAATGTACTGAAAATGCTTTTTCTTACAACGTTGGAAGACAAAAATTTTAAGTTTACACGGTTATTAGACATTTTCTGCACATTTTTCGGACAACATTGTAATATCTGACCATCGTGGACACATAGCTTAACAATGATGATGTCATGAAAGTTGCTGCTGTGTTGTTATTTTTTTAACAGGGATTTGTTATATAAAACGGTAAAGTTTTTTCTTTCTACTGTTTCACAGTTTTAGACAAAAAAAAAAAATGGGATTGAAGTGCAGCTTAAACAAAAGTGAAGACAAATATGTAACAAAGAAAAAAGGAAAAAACACCACCAACAAAAGTAGCATAAGTAACAAAACAACAAAAAAGGATTACAAATGGCAACATATTTTTGCTAATTAATTGTTACTTTTTATGCAAAAAAAGATCCTTTTGTTGTTCAGTTGTATGGTTTTGTATGAGTATGTGCGTCATTTCATGGTCATGCGAGCATACAACTGTGTGTGTATTAAATACTTAAGAGTATAAATATTTTCCGCCATTACCATCATGTGAAATAATATCCAAACATACATAGACAGTAAAAGAAGTACTGTAGTTGTAAAGAGTTTTTGTTGCACCAACAAATAAAAAACAAAGAAGAAAAAATGCAGAGATTCTCGCTATAAAATCATTCTTTTAATACTGAACTACTGTCTGTGTTGGATTTTATTTTTGCATTGTTATTCACAGAATTGTTGCTGTTGTTGCTTGTGATGTTATGATCTCAGTAAAGATGAAAAGGATTTTTTCAGGGATTAACAAGTTTGCATGCGAATAAAATGTTTTCAACGTGTGTATGTAGTTGTATGTTCTTGAGGGAAAAATCCCCGTTAAACATTTATGGAGATACATTTAAAAAATTAAAAAGAATACAATACATAATTTATTTACACAAACAAAAACAAAGATTGAGTGTAGGGATCAAAGTGATGTTGTTTACCAAATTGAATGTGATGGCGATGATAATGAGGAGTGTGGAAAAATCTACATTGGTACAACGAAGAGAAATTTAGGCGTGAGATTAGACGAACATAAAGCTGACATAAAAAGAGGAAAACAATCAACTGCACTTGCACAACACTGTATTGAAAACGGACACAAACCAAACTTTGAAAAAGTGAAAATTTTAGATAAAGAGAAAAGGGAAAATAAGAGATACACGTTGGAGAGCTTGAGAATACAACAAAAATCGACAATTGCAATAAACACAAAAGAAGACAAAGACAATACAAATGCAAACTACACCATTGCAATACTTTAGTACTAATAACAACTGTGACCAAGAAAAAAACCACAAATTTTCTGTGATATATTTATATTTTAATTTACATTAATTTTTTTAAATATTTTAAGTTTTGTGTTGTGTTGTCCACATATACAAAAAACTACTGTGATATAAATCATAAGTTGATGTAAAGACTGACAAAAAAGATTATTGTAAGTTAATTTGTCAAAAATTAAGCTTGTAATTATTGTTATTATTGACTAAATATTTCTTTTGTATTTTTACAATGTTACCAGATTTTAATAAAAAACTCAAATCCCTGAAGAAGTTGGCAAGAATACCAACGAAACGTCGGATTTAATTGAAAATGAAATAAATAATCTTTTATTTGCATTAAATTAATGACCTTGAAAGCCTGCATATAGGAAACTATATAAACTATTAATAGCAAACAAAAAAAGGTCGATCAACACTTATACATATAAAATAATCGGAGGGCCCGCCGAATTGTATGGTTCAATAGAACAAGATGAGTTTTTTACACATATCAAGCAAAAATACAACGTGGACACATGCACACTACTAAAGAGATACTGTAGGACTATAAAGAAGATGGGGAAGCAGACTGAGAGACTTAAATATCTCCTAAACTGCAGAAAGAGGAGTCTTATACCAAAACATTTGGAAAACACGACGAAGATCACGAGACAGTTATTCACATCCACTAAGATATCACGGGAACTGGATAAGGTTGAATGTAAATTTCATATGAAAATACTCAATTTGGAAATAAAGGAGACAAATTATAATTTAAATGACCTGAAGTGTGAAATAGGAAAAATTAGACAGCTGATTGCACAGTCCGTATGTAAGAGGGAATTTGAAGACTTTATGACGAGACAAAAATCTAGATATATGAAGATCACATTGGAGAACAAAAAATCACATTTATTAAAAATTGACAACTTAAAGAGAGAGAAATTGGAGAAATATAACCTAACATTCAATTCCGATTGGTTTGTCAACAATACAACAATAACTATTCCTGATGATAGCAAATGGCTTCTTTCTCTTGGTTCGAAGTTTGCTTTACCAATCAACAATAAAAACTTCTGTACGATCGGATTGATAGCAGATTTGGAACAGTGGGTACAAACTCTTACAAATGATAGAGAAAAAGATATCACAAGATCAAGGATAGCGAACAGAATTATGACCCACAAAAGGACAATGAAAAATGATGGTAAAGAAAAATTCATACTAGGCATTTATGAGGATACAAAAAGATTTTTAAGACAATATAAAGACGAGATAGTCATAACTAAAGCAGACAAGGGAAATAAAACAGTTTTAATGTACAAAAAGGATTATGACGATGGAATGAGCAAATTGCTGGAAGATAAACACACATACAAACGTATATTGATTGATCCAACACAAAAATTACAAAGGACGAACAACAATATTATTATGGACTTATATAGAAAAGAATATATAAGTGGATATGACAGAAAAATATTGACATCAAATGCCGCAACAGCACCCCGACTTTATGGACTTCCGAAAATCCATAAACCTAATAACCCACTTCGACCAATATCATCATCGGTAGGAGTACCCTGCTATGGGTTATCAAAATATATTGGGAATATATTGAAAAACATTATACTTGACAAATTTAATATAAAAAACTCATTAGAATTAAAGACAAAACTGGATACACTTACTTTGGACGAAGATGAGATTCTTGTATCATTGGACGTGGTATCGTTATTTACAAACATACCTATACACCTAGCGATAAGTAATATTATGATAAAATGGAATGTGCTACAGAATCACACTAGAATACCAAGATCACAATTTCTGAAAATACTAAAATTTTGTCTTAATGATAATAATTATTTTATGCATGATGGCAAATTATACCAACAGACATATGGGATGCCAATGGGCAACCCATTGTCACCGACTGTAGCCGACATTATATTGGACCACCTAATGGAACAATGCATCGAGGAACTGGAAATGAACAACATACGAATAAGACTGATCACAAAATATGTAGATGATTTGTTTGCCATAATAAAATTTAAAGACGAAGACATAATATTGAAAACATTTAACGCATATCATAACAAATTGAAATTTACTCTAGAGAGGGAGAGGAACAATGCTATACCATATCTAGATATGAAGATATTCCGACAAAATAACAAAATAATAACAGATTGGTATATGAAACCAATTGCTTCTGGACGCTTGATGAATTTTCACTCAACACAACCCATGAAACAGAAGATAAATACGGCAATGAATCTAATTGACAAAGTTATAAAAATAAGCGACGTAAAATTTAAATATAAGAATATGACAAGAATAAAGGATATCTTAATGAAAAACAATTTTCCAAATGGGTTGATTAATTCATTAATGACCAAAGTTAAAAATAATATTTCTTCAGGGGAAGGAAACAAAAAGGACACATCTGGCAACACCAAATACTATAGCCTGCCGTTTATTCCAAGACTAACTGAGAACAAAAAACTAAGAGAGATAATAAACGACGAACAAATAATATTCGCACATAAATCAAACAATACAATACATAATTTATTTACACAAACAAAAACAAAGATTGAGTGTAGGGATCAAAGTGATGTTGTTTACCAAATTGAATGTGATGGCGATGATAATGAGGAGTGTGGAAAAATCTACATTGGTACAACGAAGAGAAATTTAGGCGTGAGATTAGACGAACATAAAGCTGACATAAAAAGAGGAAAACAATCAACTGCACTTGCACAACACTGTATTGAAAACGGACACAAACCAAACTTTGAAAAAGTGAAAATTTTAGATAAAGAGAAAAGGGAAAATAAGAGATACACGTTGGAGAGCTTGAGAATACAACAAAAATCGACAATTGCAATAAACACAAAAGAAGACAAAGACAATACAAATGCAAACTACACCATTGCAATACTTTAGTACTAATAACAACTGTGACCAAGAAAAAAACCACAAATTTTCTGTGATATATTTATATTTTAATTTACATTAATTTTTTTAAATATTTTAAGTTTTGTGTTGTGTTGTCCACATATACAAAAAACTACTGTGATATAAATCATAAGTTGATGTAAAGACTGACAAAAAAGATTATTGTAAGTTAATTTGTCAAAAATTAAGCTTGTAATTATTGTTATTATTGACTAAATATTTCTTTTGTATTTTTACAATGTTACCAGATTTTAATAAAAAACTCAAATCCCTGAAGAAGTTGGAAAGAATACCAACGAAACGTCGGATTTAATTGAAAATGAAATAAATAATCTTTTATTTGCATTAAATTAATGACCTTGAAAGCCTGCATATAGAAAACTATATAAACTATTAATAGCAAACAAAAAAAGGTCGATCAACACTTATACATATAAAAAGAAAAAAATCTAAATAAATTTATTATGTACCTTTATGCAGTATACATGTAAAAATACTCTTTAAAACACAAAAATAGTTTTAAAATAAGTAATATGAAAATGAAAATTTAAATTTTACTAAAATAAAAATAATGGCTCAAATTGAAGTTATTTTCCAGAAAAATTTTTTAACGAAGTCAGAAACGTTATCCATTTTTGTATCTTTGGTACAAAAGTTAAAATATTTCAAAATATTTTTGTGTTTTAAAAAACTATGTGGACCCTACAATTTCCGTTTCAAAATTCGTTCCAAAATCTGTCGGTCTTTTATTACTAAACAACAAAGATTAATCATCTAATTATAACTTATTGCAGTAATATTTATATTTGTATAATTTTTTGGAAATAAATCTGCCATTTCTAAACGACTTTTTCATTTTTTTTCATAAATCATTAAATATTTTAAAAAGTGTTTATATCGAAATAAAATTTAACACAAAAAATATTTGAATGCACACAAGACATGCCGCTAATTTTTTGATGGTTGATCTATAAAGTTCGAGGGTAATTCAGAGATATCGCAAGGCTCCGTTCTTTCTCCTACTTTATTTCTTATCTTTATAAATGAGTGCCAATCCCATCTATTCTTTTGCAGATGTTAGCAACATTTGCCATTCATACTCATTTAACCATAGACCAAACCCTTTGGAGATTGGGGAAATGAGATAAAACATGAATGAGCCAAGATCTTAAGACAATCTCAGAATGAGATTGTGCGAACAGAATCGATTTTAACGCACGTAAGACTCAATGTTGTATGTTAACACACAAACGCACGACAGATCATTTTGCTTCATTTGTATTAATGGACGTTGTAAATATGAAGGAATTAAACTCTTCTGATGTTCTAGGAATTCTGAGAATCCTGTGTGATTTCCGCTGCACTAAACACATTTTTCAAATATCAAAAGAAGCGCTCAAGTGCCTTGGTTTTTTAAAACGGTGTAGAAAATACTTCACTCCATCTGATCTTCTTACTATTTACACCACCACCTATATTCTCATGTATGGGCCGGTGCTTCGAAGTCTATATTGGAGTTACTCGACCGCGTACAGGAGAGGGCGAAGATGCTTATCGGTGATAGTAGGGTATCCAACTCTATTGATTCATTGAAGCATCGTCGAAATGTGGGTTGTGTTTCACTGTTCTATCGATACTATAATGGAATGTGTTCTGCTGAAATTAGGGAACTTATTCCCAAAACACGTAGTTTTTTGTGTTATACAAGGTCCATCCCTGCCACTTTCAATACAGGAAAATTCAAATCAAATGTTCACAAACACTACTCCCTTTATCCTTCCTCCCATAACCTATTTTCCTAGTTTCAACACAATGCATTGCATGAGTAGAAGTCATCCCCTGAGTGCTGGTCCAAACAAAAAAAAAATAATAGGTCATAGCTCCCATATAGCTGTGTTTGCCCATACACTGAGTATAGGGTATTATATCTATGGCTGGGCTTGACCGACTATGTCTTCTTATTTGTTTAAGCTCGATGAAGAAGTTTGATATACACACATATAAAAAACGAATACAAATAATTTCAATGTCTTACTAAGAAAAAATACTAAAATAGCAAAATAAATGTATTTTGTACAAGATCAAAATATGTCCATAATTCTGCTATAATTGACTTCATTACAAAATTTTCAAAAGAAAAAAAAAACTAATAAATAAGCAAAAAATAAAAATAAAATATAAATCAGTAAATTAACCATGTAATCACTTCAAAATCATTTAATTTATTTTCTTCATAAACCATTTAATTTCTCAGTAAAAATTGCTTTTCTAAGTCAACGAGAAAAATGGAACAAAAATAAACTTTTTACTCAGAGCATCAGAAAAATAAAACAACTTACTCATCACAAAAAAAGTTTTACATTGAATGAGATGAAGATGAAGGAAAGAGAGATCGTCATCAGGGGACACATCAAAAGAAAATAAGTTTTCATTTTTTTTTGTTGTTTGTCTTCGTTTTTGTTAAAGTAACTTTTCAAAACAACAAATATGGCAACAAAAACAACAACATATCTAGAAAGAAATTGAAAAAAGCATAAAAAAAGTTAACATTGAAAAACATTTGGAAAAAAGTGAAAATGTGTGATTTTTAACACAAAGAAATATAAATGAAGATGGGAAATTGTTGTGTAAAAAAATTAAAAAAAAACTGTGAAGAACCAATGAAGAGTAAATGAAAATTGTTTACTCCTATACTTATATACAACATTGAACATACAACAAAGTTGACAAAGTTATTTGTTGAAAAGCAACACTAGCTTACACAGCGGAATTGTTGCTAAAGTATCGCATAAAAAAGTAGACTGTGTGAAAAAAAAAAAACGAAGAAGTAGAACTCATCACACAAGACAAAATGAAAATTGTAGTTGTCAGTCAATCATTGATATTTGCTAAGATATTTAGTGTTGCATTATTTTTGAGAAAAGCAATGCAGAGTTTCATATTTAAAAGATACCGGCCTTTAGGTGCCATTTAAAAACATAGCCCATTTTTCAATATATTATCAGTTTCACATTGTACTTTATCTTTGGCATTATCTTGTGAGTTCAATTTATTTTGAAAGCTGATTATGAATAAAACAAAATTTGTAAAATTTTGCTATAAGTAAAATGCCAAACGTTCAATATAAGCCCCTGTTGTAAAACAAAGTTCTTGTTGCAAAACTATTAACAAGAGCACATTGTAGTCTAGAGCTTTTTTTTTTTTTTTTTTTTTTCTATAGAAAAAACTTTTCTACAGAAAAAATTTTATTTGTACAAAATATTTTAAATACATTTCAATTTCGGCCTCAGCGCCGTAAGGCATTACTGAGGCAAGTTGGCAAATTAATTCATTTTCAAGAGTACAAATGAAAGATTTAACTTAAGGTTAAGATTATAAATTAAATGAGAATTATTCCTCTTGCGAGTATTAATCAACAAATTTTAAAAAAATTTTTTAATCGAAGTTGCCTTCAAGTTAAATATACAATTTATTTGAAAATAAATTGTTACACTACATTTATTTTTGAATATTTCTGTTATATGTTTTACATAGCCTTCCATTGGAAAACATAAATGTAAAAACATACAAAAATATTCAAAGAGACACTAGCAAAATGTAATGCATTTTCTGGCCTGCTAAAGCCGTCATCAGCATTCTTTGTGTCTAATAGTGTTTTATTTTCAAACTCTGTATATTTAACTTTTTTTATAAATTAAATGAGAATTATTCCTCTTGCGAGTATTAATCAACAAATTTTAAAAAAATTTTAATCGAAGTTGCCTTCAAGTTAAATATACAATTTATTTGAAAATAAATTGTTACACTACATTTATGTATGTTTTTACATTTATGTTTTCCAACGGAAGGCTATGAAAAACATATAACAGAAATATTCAAAAATAAATGTAGTGTAACAATTTATTTTCAAATAAATTGTATATTTAACTTGAAGGCAACTTCGATTAAAATTTTTTTAAAATTTGGTTAAGATTATATAAAAACTGTTTTACAAAAAATAAAAAATTTATTATTGTAAGTTTAGATTCGATATGGATATATCGCCATCTAAAATGCCCAAAGACGTAACCAAAAAACGTTACAAAATGAAAATTGTTCAATTGAAAATCGCGATATGTACATATCGTCACCTGAAGTTTGTCGTCTATTTTGAGACAAGATGTGAAGAAATCTTGATTTTTAATTAAACAGTTTTCATTTTATAACGTTTTTTGCTTCTCCTGTAAAATTATGATAATGACGGTTACATCTGTTGGCATTTTAGTTGACGATATGTATGTGTAGTTAATTAAACAACATTTATTTAGAAAAGTTAATAGAAAAAAAAACTAAATTCTTTATTAAAAATTATAAAAACTTTAACAGCTTGGCACTTACTAGTGCCATCAGATGGAGGTGATTCCAAAATGTCCGAAATATGTTTACTGAAACTTGGTTTCATCTCGTGTAATACCAGAAATTCCAAATATAGACTGAATTTGCATAAACCATGCTTGGAATTCTCCTTCCAAAACGGTGGCAGTTTTTGAATACTTGAAGCAGCAATATATGCACTTGGAGCATCTCCAATATTCCTTGTTGAAGCTGTTCTCTCAGGAGAAGACATTTCAATAAATATTGTTTGAACGTCGGGGTCACAAATTAAATGTAGTTAATTAAACAACATTTATTTAGAAAAGTTAAAAAAAACTCAATTCTTTATTAAAACTTAAAAACTCAAAACTCAAAGCAAAGATGATTCAAATATTATTATACAACATTTGAAAGTAAAAGTTTTAACAAGTAAATTTTGAGATATTAAATATGCGTCCCCACATATGTATGGATGGGCCTATCTTGGACGGTGTTTGATATGGATAACAAGATATCATACAACTATACCTGTTCATGGTGAATACAAACTGAATATATTTCTTAACATTTATTTTAATTCTTCAATTGTGTAGCCAAGAAAAAAATTCGACAACTGACAACTCTACTTACTAATGATACCAAGCTTGTGAAACGAGCGGAAGCCGATTAAACCATAAATACAAGAAATGGATAAATTTGTTCAAAAGCAATGGTTTTGCAAGCAATATGCAGTTGTGAATATTCAGACGCTTTTGTCACCTGTTCAATTATAACTTTAGATATTTATATAAAACTAGCTAAACCCGGTGTGCTTTGCTACCCCCCCTCGTCATAAAATAAAATAAAACGTATTTATATATTTACAAACATTTATTTATTTAATTTTAATGTATTTATTGCAATGCTTTAGGCGAGACCATGCCCCTTTGTCCACTTACATAGTCAAGAGTTTATTATTTCGTAAGAATATCCTATTGTAAAAATTTAATGACGATCGCTCCAGTAGTTAAGACTATATTACGATTTTTAATTTTCCTAAAAAGGGGCGTGGCCCACCCACTTTTCTCCTGGTACGTATTCCTAATTATGCCAATTCCATATGTACCACATATCATTGTCGTAGGTCAAAAAATGCCCAAAATATGGCGATTTAAATATGTGGGTTATATGGGCGGTGCCACCCCCGTGTGTACAATCAAAACTTCATATAGCCTATTATTTCTTCCAGAGTCACAGTAACATGCTGTGAAAATTTCATCAAAATCGGCTCAGCCGTTTTGGAGTCCATACGTTACATACATACATTGAATTTTATATATATAGATAATGTCTGCGGAATTTCATTACTCTTCACTAAAATTTTGGTTGGATTGTTATTATTTAAAAGCTGCAATAGATTGGTATTGAAGAAATCAGGTCGACGTGATCGAAAAATATATACATCCCTAATTGTCCACAGCTGTGTTCAATTGCAACAGTATTAGGCTATTGTCAAAGGAATGTTAAATCGAAGTGATACTGTAGCTCCTGGCAATAATTATTGTTAGCCATTTGTAATAAATATACAGCGCAGGTGGATCGATTTGGTATACAAAGAAAATTATTTTAGTTTCTTATTTTGGCTTTTCTACAATATTATTAAAGAGTTTGTTTACAAATATTCCATCGCTTTTTTGATTATGCGACCGTAATTTATGTGAACAATTTAATATTTTTACTTTTTTAAGATGAAACTCCCCCTATTTTTTGTTGCTTATTATTCTCCTCCATCCCCTACAAACATACATTTTTTTTGCTATAAATATATACGAGTAATACTGATGATGAAGTGTTAAGAGTATTGAACATAAAAAAGGACTTCAACAGAGTTTATATTTTTTTAGGGGAAAAATAACACTGATGTTTGGAAAATAAAAAAATTACAAAGAAAAGATATGATAGTTAGAGAGGAAGGAAATTGGTATAAAATAGCCCTCTAGGCACAAAAAAAGTCATTATGTTCAAAAGGGAATAAAAGTGGTTTTTTTACACTCAATCATACAAATACACATACATACACATACACATATGTATATATATATATACATACATACAACAGCAAATACACCACATGAACAATAGAACGATGTACATGATATTTGATAATTCGATATGATGGACGCTTTTCATTTCAATATCTTAGTTTGTTTCTATAGTTTTTTTTTTGCAATTTTTACCCCATTTAATTTTGATAGAAAGTGTATAAAAAAATTCTATTTTTATTTCGTAAAGAACTTTTATTTTTTTTTTCTCAAATGTATATGAAATGACATTGTAAAGTGATTGAAACGAGCATTATGTGATGTACAAAAAAATTATATGTATTACAAGGAAATTACAACATGATTTCTAATTAAAAATGTTTTTAATTTTCAGGGAAGTATGACGTTGGAGTTAAGTTTGTACATTAGGTTGGTACCTTTTTCGAACTTTTCGAATTTTAGTGCGTCATCAAATTATAATAAGTTATCGATGGCAGACATTTTATATTATTTATAAATAATATAAAGTAAACCCCTAATATTGTTTAAAAATATGTTTTATTATATATGCTACAAGTACAAATTTAAAACAAAATATATCGCATAATTCATAAGTAGCTTAAACAAAATATAATTCATTAACAAAAACTAAAAAAATAAAAAACATAAAAAAATAATTCAATTTTTCGCGTCAATATAAAGTAAACAGGTATATTAATTATTTAATATTTTATCACAGCTGACAATCTTCTAGACATAGAATCAGGCGAAATTTTGTTTCGTTCATCCCGCACTACTGTCTTTAGGTTATCCTTGAAAGAAATATTTCTTTCAATTGGAATGAGGCCTAGAGATTGCGAGGAATGATCTAAAGTTTTTTAGACAATTATTAAGCAACTATTCTTTCTCTATTGTTTTACTATTTTTTTTTTCTTATGTACCTTTTCAAACATTGGCCTGAGGTTAAATTTTCATTTATTTTCGTTGAATTAAAACTTTAAAATCAAACTACATCAAAAATTATTCGAGTTTATTATAAGGGGAAAAATGTCACGTAACACAATGTCACGTCACGCTTCATATTATGGCTTGTATCAAGAAAACTACACATAAAATCATAAAAAAACCAGTTATGAAAATAAAGCTAAACTATTCCTTAATAATATCTAAATAATTTACATAAAAGTTTTTAGCTTATTTCGCTGGTTTTTGCACTTTAGTAAATGTAGAAAAAAAAAACACTTTTATTTTTTATCAGCACCCCGACTTTTACAGCACTCATGCTTTCCACTAAATAAAGAGCTCTAAAATGACTTCGCAAAAACCTGAATTAAGAAAAAAAATGTTTGTACTTTGTTTGATTTTCTTCATGTTGAATATGTGCGACTGTCACTTGCGCAACCATGGAAATACCCATATACACAAGTAGGCACAAATAAATTTTTGTTAAAATTTTAGTAAATTGTTTTGAAAAAAAATTATATTATCAAAATATTGGTTTAAAAAGTACTTGTAGTTCTAGCAGCCAAGAAATTTAATTTTCATATTAAAAAGAAACTTTTGCTTGAAAATATAAGTGATCACAGATAATCTTACAATTGGCTCAATATTCACCAACTTAATTTTAAAAGGAACATTTTTTTTTGAAAATAAAAATTATCACAGACTATCGTTTTTACAGTTTGTAGCAGTATCGAGCTATTATTAGAGCCATTTTTATGTTTCAGTAATTTTTCAAATAATAAAATCGTAATCGTAGTATAAAACATACAACATCAATATAATTAGTGTTGTGAAAGGTAATCGGGTTCTTATTATGCAGCCCATACACGTTTCAATTCAATCATTAATTGAATTGATTCTTGGTGACACACTTCTTAAACTAAATTGAAAAATTTGCATTCAACTGTCAAATTTATATTTTTTTACAACTACAAATTTAAAAATTAAAAACTTTAATGGCTGAAAAAAGAATAATTATTACATTAGTGGTTATTGCAGAATGTCTTAATGATAAAGAAAAAGAAAAGCGATGAAGAATTTGGTAACAAGAATGGTTGAAGAACAAGAAAAAAATTAAAATAAAAATTTAATTAGGGAACGAAAAACAATGGAGCCGGACGACGTTAAAAATTTCACAAGGTCAAATGAAGATGCTTTTCACCAACTTCTAGAAAAATCAATGTAATTTTTTTAATTTTTTATTTAAAATTCACTAAAATCAAAAAAAAGTTTAAAAATAAATAATATTTGCTTTGCAAAAGAAAGCTGCAAACCTAAATTTTGACAGCTAATCAAGAGACTCGAACACACACAGTACAATCGAATTGAAAGACTTGTTAGTCAACTTGAACAAATCAAAATCTTTTGATTTTTCTTCAACTAACTTGTCAACTGCCAAACTAATCAAATGACAAAGCCATACACGCTTTGATTTGCACAACAACCGACTCAGTTGTAAACATCTGTTTTCAATTATTGAATGGAAAGATTTTTCGGGCAGACAAAAATAAATTTTATATAAAAAAAAACGCAGTGTATTAAATATGAAACCTTCATTGCTGTTGTGTTTATCCTGATTTATATGATCACGAACATTAATTTTTAAGCATTATTTTCAAATATGCTGGATCAGCTGATGACTCATTACACGGAAAAGAGCTTTACTATTAGAACAATTTTTAAAATGCTTGGCTGTTAGGTAATATTAATCGTACTTTACATTTACATAAGCTAAATAAATCTAACACTAATAAATCTAACAGTGATAAAATAAATAAATAAAAATAGAATGGAGAAACGTTACAAACGTCTTGGCGGTAGAAAAACTAAATTATTAGGCATACGATTACCATTTACGTATCGAATGACATCTCGAGTGATGTAACCTTAGCTGATTATTAGTTATCGTATACCATTATCTAAAATTACTTTACTTTTTATTCGATATCGAATGACATAATGCCAACATAAAAAATTTCGATACATTTTGCTCGATATCGTATGCGGCAATTAGACCCCTTTTTACGGGCATAAAGCCACTTTTGTATTTCCGTTAATTTTCATATTAAAAATTGAGTTTTAGCTGAAAATGTAAATGATGATAAATAACAGATTATTATACATTTCCATTTGGACCACTATTTTTAGCAATTGGATTAAGTTGGCGATCTATTAGAAATTATTTTTGCGTAAGTTGCTTTGGTATTTCGACTTTTTTCTAAACAAGTTTTACATTTTCAATTAATTAAAAATCTTTCTATTTTATTAGTTCGGCTTGAGGTCCCTTTTATTAAAAATATAAAAACTCTTGTTCGTTTTTAATTTTTATTATATTTTATTTATTTCCAATATTTCGACCAACTTTGTTGATCATCTTCAGGGAAGAAATATAATTTAATGTTTAATACAGTGTTGTCCGATGTTAATATCTTAAGTTTCTTTCAAATTAAAAACGAACAAGAGTTTTTATATTTTTAATAAAAGGGACCTCAAGCCGAACTAATAAAATAGAAAGATTTTTAACAATATAAAAGGTCTACATAGCACATAAAAAACAATCATTTTCAATTAATTTTATTTGATAATTCTTATTTAATATTTTGAATTATTTTGCATAACACATTACGCAACTTAAGTAAAAATTTCACAAAATAAAGTAGAAAAATCTCAAAAAGTTTCCTACACTTCTACTAATACATTTGTAGTATGCACATATATACATGCCACCACCAACACATACATATAAACATTCAGCAAATGTTTTTTTTTTATTATTGCAGTTTATAGTGTTTTTGTAGTGGTGTTGAAGTTTTTTTTTTGTTCCGAAAAATGCCAAAAGCCATCAGAAAAATTTATTATTCGAAAAACGCACAAATCAGTTTAATGGTCCTGCTGATGCGCTTAACAATAACAACAACACTTACTCAATCATATTGCAAGAGTTGAGTAAGAGTTTGTGGATGAGTAGGAGTATACATATATTAGGGTGGTTATAATATTAAGTTTATGGTTTTTCGATGCTCTCAAGATCTAAAATTGTTTTTCTTTTTGTAAAAACCAAATGCTAAAAATGTTTGAAATTCGTTATATCATTCATCCATAGTTTTAATATATCTTGATAGATGAGGATTACTATTTACTGATTTATTGCCGTTTTTATTTTTCAGTTATTTAAAATAAGTTATTTTTTATAATAAAAATCTATTAAAATAATCACAGGAATAGTCCTTTTTCTATTCGAATTACAATTTACAGATATGTTGTTTTTTGCAGTAAAAGCAATTATTGATTTAAAATATAAGTGATCATAGATATTATTTCTTATATATTTGGATTGTTATATACCGATTAAAAAATTTTAATTTTTTAATATTTTTAATTTTTTTCCTGAAGACATAAAGACGTTGCGAAATATTGAAAATTAAAATTTTAAATAATTTAAAGTTTTCTAAAAAAAACCTAAGCTTTAGCAAAAAGATTTTAAATTATTTAAAATTTTTATTTTAAATATTTCACTACGTCTTTGTGTAGCTTCTTCAGGAAAAAAATTTAAATTTTTTAATATGAATTAATTTTTTTTTACCACTTAGTTTGTTTTGACACTCTGAACAAAACTTTTCAGCTTTTAGTTTTTAGTTGGCGGAGGTCAATGGAGAAATTGCAAAATTAGGACCAACCTAATACATAGCCGTGTCAGTTAGAATATATGTATGTACATACGAGTCCTTATGTATGATGTGAATATATTGCAAAAAATGAATAGACGAATACAAAAATATTGTTTTTATTAGTAGTAGTTTTACTTTGTGTATATTTAGGAGGTGAATACGAAAAGTTTGCTCATAATTAATACAAATTATTACGCAGTTACTTTTTTAATGTTAAACGCCCTGGAGACGAACAAATAAACACATGAATCACATAGTTGTGTGCGTGCAATCGTTATTTTTCGGCTACACATACACGTTGTCGGTAATGCTTGATGCAAATCAAAAAAAATTTTGATTTTTTATTTGATGGCCGATTATTTGAGCATCTTTGGTTGTGATTGTCAAAAAAAAAAAAAAAATTGCTTTGTATTTGCCGTCATTCAGGTATGAGATGGAAATCGATTTCATTCCAAAAGCCAACTGAAAAAGAAAGCCTGAAAAAAAATTTCAGGGGAAAGTACAAGTACTTCTCAAGAAGAGTTCATGGTAACTTTTATTGAAAAACGCCCACAACTGGCAAAACAAAATTTTAAAGGTGACGGAGTTGAAGTAGAAAGGCTTTGACAAACTTTCGCTCAGAAATTAAATAAGCTTGGTCCACATTTGAAAGATTTGGAGAATCTAAATAAAACCGACCTTGTTTATACGAAAACATTCTTCCTCGTTTCCTGCATATTCAATGGGTCTGAAGCATCCCTAAATCTTTTTCGTTGTGATTCAAATTATTTAGTATTATTAAAAAAGACCTTGATAAAATTTTTCAACTAAGAACAACTTTAATTTTGTAACAACATTTTTTACTTTCACTTGAAACAATTTGAAAAGAAACAAAAATTGAAAATAAAACTGTTTGATTTTGATCACATCTTACAATAAAACGTTCGTTTTTAATTTTCGATTTTATTTGAAAACCGATCGATTTCCATCACATCTGATAAAATAGTGTGTTTTATTTTTGGTAATACATAATGAAAAGTGCATCTTTTTTAACAACACAGCACAACTAGTCAATAATAATAAATCATCATGCGAAGACGACATGATTTGATACGAACGCTACGAAGTCAAAATACAAATGGTGATTGTCGTGATTTTTTGTACGTCTCCTTTAAAGCTACAAGCATACGACACTCACACATATGCACTGATTGACGAATTTATTAGATTTAAAAAAATACTTGGTAGGATTTTACATAAACACAATTTTAATTGTTCTAAGAGAATATTTTTATATGTAAAGAATAAAAATATGTACTAGTACAATGTTTTTAAAAAACTTTCTAGTTTGTTCTCGTAATTATGTATGTCTATGTGGTAGCTTTAGCTTTATATGTTCATAATATTGTTGGTAGTATTTATATTTTGTTTTTAAATCTGTTAAATTGCTAGTGTTAAGTTTTATGTGATAGTTTTTATACATACATACATATGTTCAAATGTATATTGTGTAACGAACATTTTTGCTGGGGTATATCTCGCAGATTACCCAGGGTTCACTCACAATAAATTTTATTTATTTGAGACCTCGTCAAAAAGAAAACGCACTGTCAGCCTTTTTATTTTTAAACCATGCCTTTATTCACGTATGTCATTACGGGACTACTACAAGGGTGTTTATAGTTCGACACTATCATCCAGTTACATGGGCAAACGATGGTCGTGCGGTTGGCCTGCTTGGCCCTGCTCACTAATGCCCAGTGAAGCCACCAAACGACAACGTATCTGCGGGACATCCACGGAAACGCTGTGTCGAGTGACTCGTAGTCGTATACCTGCGGGGCAACCACGGGCACACTACTACGCTTGGCTTTTGCTGTTGGTGTGGTACCAAATTGTAAACCTGCGGGTCAACCACGGAATCCTCAATTTGGGGCTACACAAGCACCACTACAGAACAAACTAAGCAAACTACCAAAGTATACAGGGGGACAACCACCGTAATATACACTGTGTTCAACACTGACTGCTCACCGATATATCAAAACTGACTGCCCCTCATTTTCATCTTCGCTCCGCTTTTATACATTTCTGTCGACGTACAGCCAAGATGGCTGCGTCTAATAGCCTTTTCACACTTGTCAACATCTAACATCTACCATCAATTTGCAAAGATGTTGAAATTTTCCCATAAGAAATGTACAGAGCTGAAAATCAACATCTTCCAACATCTTTGCAAGATGTTCCTAAATCATTTTGTTCCCATTTACATCTTCCGATATTTTTAGTGTCATCACTAGCAATACTGATATTGAAAATGAAATTTAAGTTACATCACTAACAAAAGTGAACTTTATAGTCAACAAAAAAAATTTACAAACAAAATGAAATTTAAATTTTACAAAATTATCATCATCTTCCTCCAGTATACATTATATTAATAACCCTATACAATGTAATAATATCTGGGTTTGCTCTTTCAAACGAATAATCAATCCTATTATTAAATCCTTTTCAAAATACATTTTACTTTTTAAAAGCGACGTGGTTTTTGTTTATTTTGTATACTTAACTGATGGTAGATGTTAGATGTTGCAAGTGTGAATGCATTTTTTACATTTTCAACATCTTCCATGCGTTCCTCCTAAATGTACGCAAGTGTGAAAAGGCTATAACCATTCGTTTGGTCAGCTGATGTGCATGTGGTGTTTGCTTACACGCCGCTAGAGGGTCTCATATGCCAATTCGAGTAACTACCACTAGAGGTCGCTATAAACGGCCGTTAGTCAATTCAAATTCAATTCCAAACAACAATTCGTATTTAAATAATAATACTAATATAATAATAAACAATATATGAAAGAATAATATAACTTATAAAAAAACAAACAAATTTTTAAATGATCATAGCAAACTTACAAATGAAATTTTTTACTATAAATAAGATAATCATCAATATTCAAGAAGGGAGAATGACAAATCTAATAACAACATATTTTCCAAAATTAATTATGCAAAAAAAAAAAAGAAGAAACATCTAAAGTGTGGGTGGAAACGAGGGTTCCCGACTTCCATCGTCACAATTGTTTTGTTTTAATAAAATATTGAAAAAGTTCTGAGAATCTATTATTGTTTCAATACGTTTTATTTTGTTTGAATAATAACTATGTTTGTAAATAATGTACCAAATACAATTTTATAAATATGTACAATATGTAAATGTTTTAAGGACTTTAAGTGTTAACAAAAATATTAACTATATGCAGTTCATATACACTTGATAAATATATTTTTAAAATTGTATGGATTTGAAGGAGAGTTTTGAAATATTTTGTGTTATATTTTAATATTTATGTGGGGATTCAATAATCATAAACAGATTTGTCTGAATTCACCAGTTAAACCTAAGCCCCTGTTCCTGTTATGCATTAAAACTTAATTAACTTATGTTTTAATATTAAAAAATGTTTTCTTCTACAAGATTTATTAACACTGGCACATTTTGCAATTATACTAAATTCTGTTTTAACACGGTCTTTTTTAAAACGGCTTGAAAATAAAGAAATTTAAAATTTTTTTTACATGATTTTATCCATTTAACACGATTCAAAATCTTTTGGGCTTAAATTTTTTTTTGGTTACATATACAATATAATTTTTGCTAAATGTGTTCAAATCACAAATTTAGGGGAATTCCTTTCTAAGGCATACAATCATATGAATTTGACATACATTTTTTTACAATACTTTCAAGCTTTTTTCTTTAATAACTATGCTTATGTAACAACACATTGTATACATATGTATGTACAAAGATTTGATTTAATATTATAAACCTGAATAATTGTTCTTAAATAATTCTTGTTTTTCACTAATTTCAATAATTTTTAGAGATAAGCAAGCAATCACATATTTTGTTTTTTCTTCTTTTTTTACACGGGGTTTCCTGGAACCAATTATCGTGTAAAAACAATTTTTTGTACTTCATTGACTTTACTTGAAGTACATACGTATGATTGATAGACAATACAATGCTTACTGGATATTAAGTATACGCTCATACATACAATGATCAATTTTCACTTTCCTAAAAACAGGTTTCAAATAGATATGGTTTTAGTAAAAAAAAAACTGTTATCCAGTTTTACATTATAAGCAGTAATTTTTTCTAGTAAACATTTTTTAAAAAATAAAGCATGATTCACATAATATATAGCTACTCTACCGAAGAACCTTTTTGAAAAACCTGGTAGAAACAAGTGTTTTAGTTTTTAAACATAGACAAACAATTTAATATGTCGTAATATTTTTAAAACGCTATTATCACAAAAAAAGTTAATATATAGGTATATAAAATAGTTAGAGCTTTGTCATGATACTTTCATGCCTGGCCGCATATTCTCGGCATTTTTCAGTATAGGTTCCCTGAGATGGTCTGGCTAGATTTCAGCGGCTCATAATAGATAGAACCCTTTTGGTCCCCCCCCCCCTCCGATAACAGATAAAAAAGAAAACTTTGTTGTTTACACTATAATGTTTAATAACTAAGTGAGAATAAATGACAGATATATACTCTTGAAAATGACATATAAGTTAGCCCTTTTTCACACCCTTCAGTTAAATTTTAGCTGACAAGTTTTTGTTCAATTCTCTTTTGAACTTGCCATTTCATTTACACAATTCAACTCAATTTTCGTACTTTGTAATGCAACTCAACATGCATGAAAGAAAGAAAAAAAAAAAAGAATATAAGAAAATTGATTAGTACCGTCAAGTTTGTACCCCTTTTATTCTCTTTTCCCTTCTCAACCAAAAATACTTGCCTTGGCGAGTCAAAATTGAAGAGTGTGAAAGCGGACTTACTGAAAACAAAAACCGATTTCATAGATACGCCATCTGTTATGAATTTATTTTATTATTTTTAAGCTATACACCCATTAATATAAGTTGTACCAAATTATTCACATAAAGATTTTACCAATATACATACATATGTACATAATTAAATTTATCGAATATTTATTATACCCTCCAAATTAAACAAATTTTGATTGCCATCAACTATGTATTTAAAAAAAAATATTTTAAAACCCGAAAGCATTTACCTTTGTGTATGGGTAACAACAAAAAAATATAAAAAGAAAATCACTGAACCAGATAATGTTTAAGGCCAGACCAACCATTATGTCATACCAAATAACAACAGCAAAAACAAAAAAAAAAAAAAAAGAATCTGACTGGTAACGGAAGAAGTTAAAATCCACTGAAACATACACTTTATTTATTGCCTTATAACACTTGAACAAAAAAAAAAATAATAAAACGAGTAAAAAATGAGAAATATTGCCATCAACAGAAACCAGAGCATAGCATTATGGTATTCGTGTCATGATTCTACCTTTAACATCATTGTCAAGGATATCACAAATTTTTCTATGGCATTTTTTGCTGTTGTTATTTGTTGGAGGAGTATGTTAACTTTGCATACTTTTGGTACACAAATAATTTTTTTATACTACAATATTGTTTGGTAAAACCTTACACCATTTCGACATAAAATAAAAGATTTCTTTATATTCTATAGTGGCTATATTCGACTAAGAAGAAGGGATACAGCGGATCTGAGCCGAAGACAAGAAGGAAAAATGCCAACTTAATAAATGAAATTAATAATGGTCAAACAATTTTCGTCCGGCACTGGCTGGACCAATAATTGCAATTTTTTAAATATAAGATTTGATATACTTATTGCCAGTTCATTTTTAATGAAGATACAATAAAGAAATAAATGTACAAAAAAAATATTCTAAAGGCGAAAAGGCTTAACTATAGGTATAGCTAGAACAAAAATCCAAATGCAACTATGTATGTAGAACATCACTCTGGGAAATGGTGTTAGGATTTTACAATACATATAAAAAAAATTATCATATTTCATGCAGTCAAGTAACAAATTTTTATAATGTTGCATGTGCAATGAATAAAAAAAAACCTTACCCTAAATGTTAAAAAACAGATTAGAGAGATTTTTCTTTTGCCCGCTTTTTTCTTTCAAAGGAAAAACAAATATGACAATAAAGTATGAAATAAAAATTTTTATAGAAAATAAACATAATTTATTTTCGTATATATTGTATTTTTAATGCACCACTAGAGGGACCTAAAAACATCCTTTTTACTTGTATTTACAGCTTAACAAATGTTATACGTTTTTTGATGAATTGTTTTTAAATGTGTGTTGTTTTTCGTGTTTTAAAATATTTATTTTTTATTTAAATACTCATATGTGTTTATTTAACCTTTGTAACCAATTGTTTTATCCCGTTTTTCTTTTACTGTTTTCACATGAATTTTATATGAAATGAAATGAATTGAGTGTGTGTATGTAGGTTTTTTTTGTGTCATTTACACTTAAAATGGAAACAGCTTTTAAAGCTTATGCCAAGTGCATTACTCCATGCTCTCTGGTTCTTTATTATTTCCACTTTTTGTTTTTGTCCATAGGTATTATTTGAAATCCAACAAAAAATAAATAAAATTATAAAAAAACAGAATGATAAAGATAAAACTGAAATAGAAAACCTCTGCATTAAATTCTATTTTCAATTTCAAACTGCGGCTGACAATAATGGTTTTTATTGCTCGAACTAAAACTACACACACCGGCAGCAGGAAAAAGCGCAGGGATAGGAAGGAAGTAAAATGTTGGGGCCTGAGAAAATGTGTTATGGGTTGAAGAATATAATGAAATATGTAGTTTTATGGCAGTAAGAAATGGTATGAAGGCAAATGTCTCTAGACAATGCATTTGTACCGAATTTTATATATATTTTTATTAATCATATATTTTTATTAATCACCTATGACCGTTAAATTGGTTTTCGAAAATTTTAATCTCAAGTCGATGAATTGAGTAATAATATTACGAATTTTCTTTACCGAAACTGACCAACAATATAAATGAATATGAATGAAGTCTTTGCCAAATAAGTGTTAAAAATTTAGTTTTATTCAAATTCCTTAAAGTTCAAACCTCAGGTACATCAAAAGATGGTTTTTATCCAGATATTTTAAGATTTTATTCTCGGGGAAGGATTCTCAGTGAGACAAGTCATCTAAGCAGAATTTTGTAATGTTTAAAAGCTGTCCCGTATTACGTCCAAACATCTTGTAGCATCTGGACTCACTACAGTGAATAATACAGAGATACTATCTGAAACGGGCATGGAACTCCCAGTGTCCATAAATGTGGATGGACTAAAAAAGAGACAGAGATCTTAGACTTGTGTAAATCATCGGGATTGCCGGCATAATACTGCCTTATCTACAACGAAATGCGGATTTAATTATAACCTGAATGAATTCAGTCTCTCTAGCTTGGTCATAGATAACAAAATGCTGGATTAGTTGTAATGTAATTTTCATCCCTAAGGGGGAAGACCTCTCACACTACACCGCAGTGTTTTAGGCTTATTAGTGTCTTAAAATCTTTTGAGATTACACTACATTCGGGTGTAAAATACTAGAGCACAAGAAATATATATTCGTGGAAACCGAAGTCGATCCGATCATCTTTGAACAATTTGGTTACAAAACAGTCGATTTTTAGAGGTAGACTTCTGACAAATATAGCTATTAACTCAATTTATTAGCTCAGAGTAGCCATTGGAATCATGTCATTAATGTGTAAATCTCATGATAAGATGGTTGATGTAGATTTCTAACCGATATTTAAGTTAGATCAATAATTAGACCTTTAACGAATCTTGAATTGTATTGAATTTTCATTAAAATGCGTCGGTCGGTGAAGTGTTACATTTTATAACTAATTTTTGATTTTATACCTTTTTATGCAGAACATAAATTATGACTCTATTATAAGTAACTTTTTTATCATTTAAATTAATTTCCTAACCCTGTTTATACTATTGTAATTGAATTGAACCTGTTTATATTATTGTAATTTAAACTGTTCACATTATTTTGATTGAATTTATAATCCACAAATTGAAATTGTAGTTTAATGCATATTTGTAGCTTTAAAATAACGAGCCTTTGAGGTCCCGAGCAAATTTAAATACCATAAAGAAAAAAGTACAGTTCATTAGTAACCAGCAATCCATAAGGCCGGACCTAAGTCGCTTCCATCCCATCCCATTCCATACATATATTAATAAATGTAAGTCACTAAATTGAAATATAATCTCTTTTATTTATTATTATAAGATCCCCTTATAATATCAAGAAGATATCTATCATAATCTTTCCATATAACCAAAAAACCTTAATCCCATTGTGTACCTCACACAACACCCTCAATTCAATAGAATTAGCTAGTTCCCATACTAATTATATTTGAATAAGAATAAAAGCGGCTAACTTTCATTTACCGTTTATTCTTTTCAATGTATTTAAATTCAATACATTAGTTATTTCCCCAACTAATTCTATTGTATAATAAGAAAAGTCGCTAACTTCCAGTTACACTTTTATTAATAATCTAGAAGTAGCTAATCCCTAGTTACTTATAGTTTATTCAATATTAATCCCTACATACTCAAAACTTATTCAACTCTATTATAAATAAAATTTCGTAATGAGTTAAACCGATTAGACATACGTTTTTAGAGTTGGAATTGGAAAATTTTATGACTACCCTAATATATTTACCTATTGACTTGCGATCAGACCCAATGTGCTCACATAAATGATTGCTTATCTCATATGAGCATTTCCAACAACAACGCAAGAATGTCGCTTCTTGCTCTAAAATCATTTTATTAAAATCAAAATTTAGTAACTTTAATCAAAAAATTACTACTTTTATTTTGATTTTCAAATGATATCTCATTCGCTATCGTTAGAGTATCTTTTTTCAAAGCAAATTATTTTATTATAACAAGCATGTGGGTAGAACGTGTGCTGAAAAATGGAAGGAAACAATATTGCATGCCTTGGAAAGATCTAATTAAAATACTAGAACTAATATTTATGCTAATAGTGATGGAAAAATATGTCGCGTTTTAAATCTTACTAACGGGTTTACAAATAAACTGCTACAAAAAAAATGAAATCAAGAAAAAATGTCGCGTTCTTTACTGCTCCTGCATTTTTCTAGAGCTAAAATTTGTGTAATTTTTTGACACATTTTTAATGCTAATAGATTAGAAATAACAAAATGACAACACCTACATTTTTAACTAAACATAGCTAAAAGAAAAAGGAAAAATAAAAGTTTTGTTAAAAGTTATATTAAAAAAAGTTGAAGCAGGATTAAACTTTTCTTTAGTATCAAGCAAACTTTGGAAAAAAACTATAAAGAAGTTAGAAAATGAACCACTAAATATAAATTTAGGGTGTAGGTTGTTTCTGAGTTGTAATTTTAAATATGGCATCAACAAAAATATTTTGGAAACATTTTTATGGTGGAGTAAGACCAACCTTTGGGCTAGGAAGCAATATTTTCCATACACATTTTTCTTAACGTTTTCCGTTTCGTTAGGTGAGAAGGCCAAACTAAAATAACTTCTTGAATGTCCATATAAAGTATACCCGACTCCCACATGTATTCTAAGGAAATTTTATCTAGAATCGTATAAAAAAAGTTCAAAGCGATCCAAACAATAGTTTAGTTTCTATTGAGTTTTAAAGGTGTTTAGTACGGCAACATGTGAAAAAGGTCAGCTGGAACCTTGTACTGAAATTTTAAGAAATCATTAATAAATGCACTTTCTGTTGACTTGTTTTATCGTTTGAACACATCACAAACATGTTCTTTGAATTTTAGTTACTTTTTGGATTATCTTATTGTGCCTTTCCTAGAAAACACAATAAACTTCTTTCCGTTCCTTTTTGAAATTTTGTTTCTTGTTTTATGGTTGAACACATTACAAACGTGTTCTTTGAATTTTAGTTATTTTTTTTTTTGTTTTTTTTGTTTTACATAAAAGTAAAATAAATAATTAATTAAAAATTAAAAAGAAAATTCATTTACATTCATTAAACATGTATGATTAGTAAAATATTGGACCTTGTACTTCATATAGAGGCAAGGGATGACTCAATTAACGGAGGGTTAATAAAATATATTCTTTAAATTTTTGTATCATAGTCCCAGACTTTTAGAAATAAGTTGTAAAAATTTACAATTAAAAGGCCCTATAGAAAATATTCCAGCAATATTCCCTTACTCTTGTCCGACATTTTGATTTTAACATTCAGTTTGTAACTAACTGACTTGCCATAGGTTGGCTAGAGTATTTATATACTGACTCACTTGCTTTACACTTACTCACACAAATACTTACATATTCATATTCAATACATATGTATGCATATTCGTAAGCGCGTATGTGAATATATTTGTAGATCTAGTGAATGTGACTTTAGCCACTATCATTTAGAAATCTATGAAATTGTTGTGGCTTTTTCACTATTACCGACTACTGACTGACTGCCAGCCAGCCTGACTGTGTGGATATGTATGTGTGTGTGGGTGTTTCTGTATAGATAGATCCATTTGTAATACACTACCAGTACCAGTGTTTATTATGTGGTTCTTGTTGTTATAGTAGTGGTGGTGGTCCTTTGTAGCACGACAATTCATTTGATGGTTTTTATTTCTGTATTTTATTTTGTTTTATCTCCTGTATGTATGAAGAGATTTTTTTCTACCTTTATATTTTTAGTTTTATCCTATTTTTTTTATTATATTCCGTTTTAATATTTGCCCAAGTATTTTTGTTGTTGCTGCAGTGCTTAACAAATCCAAACAATTGTATTTGCTGAGTGTTTGGATTTTTCATCAGGTGCGGATGGTTTATTCAAACTATCATTGATGTGAAAGAAATAATTACTTCCGCCAGTGGGTGATGTTGATGTTATCAAAATAAAATAATAAAAATCTTGGATCAATAGAAACACCAAATAGTACAAACTTATATGCGATATAAGAGATAAGAGATAAAGCGAAGCGAAATTGAAAATGAAATAAATTTTTTTTTTAATTATTATTTTCTTTGGTGTGGCAAATTGGAAGGACGAAATTGATCGGCGTGTAATTGCAAGTAATTTTTAGAGTAGATTTAGTATGTGGAGAATGGAGTATGTGATAGCAGATGTATGGTTCAAAAACATTCTATAACAGTGTTTTGCAATGATGGGCACTTCGAAACCTCAACAAAAATGTTTGCCTATAATTACCTCCTCAACCTTAGTCCTACAAAACGAAGCAACTATATCTGTCGTTAGTTAATTAATCGGTAACAGTAGCCGTTGATAGAAGTAACGCCTTCTTAGGAAGGGGCGTGCTAATATGAAACATCAAATCAAAATACTGAAATTTCTTTTAAAGTATAAAATAAGTAGCGAAAGTACTAAGATGCTTTTGAATATTAAATAGTATGTAATTTATCCATTACTGAAGAAGATCACTTAAGATTATGTTTGTGGAATCTTACATGACCCATACGTTGCTGAAACAAAATACAGCCCAAGTCCGTTATTACGAATGATGTGTTCCCAGACACATTATTTAAATTTTATCGATATTCCCTAAGTAAATTTTAAGTGAGCTGACATTAGAAGGCATAACTATCGTCCAAACTTCTCCATATTTTGCAGTTTTTAATAATTGTTCTTCGAAACTTTGACTTGGGAAATTATCAAGGATTAATAAAGCCTCAATTGAGAGGGTTTTAGTTTATAAAAATTCTTCTACCATTAAATAATATACACGCTTGAATTTAAATGAAGATTATATAGCTATACATACAATATTTGTTACGAAACGTGCTTAGTTTTTTTTTGTCTTTCCAGTAAGAAGAGGTTTAATTTTATTTGTTTTAAATGAATTAGAGCAAAGTAAAATTTTTATTCTATCCATCGATAACTGTTTTCCTGAAGCACATGTTTCTCTGGCTTGAACAAATGCCTTTTCTGGTTGCATATTCCAATAGAGAACAATTTCGATCACTGTAACAACTGGACTTAGATTGTCTTCAACTGTAATTTTTAAAATTTTATTTTTCAATGGTTCCACTAAAACAACTCATGATAATAACATCTCTCCCGATTTTTTTACTAAGTTTTACACCATATCCTTTTTAACACAAATAGCCAGTCATCTATTGTCAAAAACCTCTTTGGATTTCTATGACTTTGGCTTTTGAAATCAATTAACTGGAATGCGTTTTTCCTATGGCCGATAAATCACTATTCTTTACAATTCACAATTTTTTATGTCATTCTTGAGATCTTGATATAATTGTGGTTTGATTGTTTTTTTGACTTTGATTTATTTTTCTCTACATTCGTTATATCGATAATAAAATTGTTTAATTATACATACATTATATAGGCCGATTTATTTAAACTGTTTTTCTTTTTCTCTGCTTTTTTTCACAGATCACACGTGACTGATCTTATTTTTATTCAATCACACACAACTGGTATTATACTTAATTAAATTTTTATTCTGGATTATTTGAAAATTCATCATAAAAAGGTTCACAACGTAACATCATCTCCAAATTATTCTTAATTGAAAAATAATTTTGGTGCCCACCTAAATTCGCGATCCACTCCTATCAACTGGCTGCCTAGAACTTGTGATATCGCACCTGCGGGGTTTCTTAGAGGTCATGTGAAGTCAAAAGTCTTTACTCGCGTAATGACATTAGCAATGCTAAAAAGAGTCGAAATTTGCGAGTGATTCGTAGAAGTGCTGGAAAGAATTATCCCAAAATTGGACCTTCTGAATGTACCACCTACAGCGTAGTCGCGGCCTATATCAATGATTGTTATTTCGGGCAATAATAATTTTAAGTATTTTATTTAAACTTAAAAATACATTTATTATATAAATAACCTTTTTTATAGGGTTGTTTCCAAATATTCGAGGCCAATTTTATACAAAAAATTTACGTCTTGGTCTGGCCGAAGTTCGGTTATGCAGAGATCTATATAAAAAAAAACATTAATGATTTCTCTTAAAATATGTGTTTCGTTTTTTGTCATTATAGCATATACCACTATCAGGGGGGGGTGAGTATATTGGATTTGTGCTGATGTTTGTAACGCCCAGAAATATTAGTCAAACACCCACCTGAAAGCATACCGATCGAATCAGAATGACTTCCTGAGCCTAGTGAACGATGTATGCCCGTCTCCCCGTCTAGATGGCTGTCCAAGTATAGCTTGTGCGCAAAGTACAGATCGCAATTTTGAAGATATTTCAATAACCTTTTCTACATTATAATTTATCAGCCTAAGGATTTGTTGAGATTGAAATCAGTTCATTATTTCTCGGTCATAAATGTTCAAACTAATTTTGCCACACACAATAGTACATGAAGTCCAATAACATCTATAAATTTTTTGCAGATCGATCCATAATTGAGCATAGCTCCCATATAAGGCCAACTTTAGAAAACCACTTTAAAGAACATAACTCTCTTAAAAATTTTGGTATCCAAATCGAATTCAACAACAAAAAAGTTATATACAAAAATCATGTCGCCAAATTTAATAATGCTCTGTCTATAATTACACAAAGCTCTCATATAAGCCTCTAGAAATATATGTAAACTGTTTTTACACAAATACTGGTTGTAGGTTATTATATGGTCGGTCTTGAACGACTATACTTTCTTACTTGTTTTTCTTTGGAACATGTTGTTGACATTGTTACCATGCACTTTTGCTAAGAAACTATAGAACAAGTTGGAAAAGTTGTCTCTTTAAACCCAATTAATGCCTCAAGGTGGATTCCCCATTCGTTTTGAACAAAATATTTGTTCGGATAAATTTTTATTCATATGAATAGGGTGAGAGAAACTCTCTTAAAAAGAGAAACGTCAAACTTCATACGAATAAATCTTTGTCCGATCAAATATTTCAATGACAAAAGTCATAATTTTTATCACAAGTAATCCAAAAATAACAAATAAACAACAAATAAAAAAGCGACAAATAAATTTTCCCCAGGGAACAATTGGCACAACAATATAAATCCCTTAAGACATAAAGAAATAAAGACCTAAAGCTACAAAACCATAATTTGCCCTTAAAAACTCAATGAAATTTATACCGACCAGGAAAGAAAGCCAACACCAAAGATAGAAAACATTTTTTTAATACTTGTGCCAACCGAACACAATTCGTTTATACATTTTTCTATTTATTCAACAACTTTGTTTTTACGATTTGTAAATGGGCACGAGAAAAGCGAAATAAAAAATGATTTTGGAAATTTGTTGCAGTTCAACAAAAACTTATTTCTAGTGTAAAATGTTGCCGTTTGAGTATAATGTGCCAAAAGGCTATTTTATTCATTTTGTGTGAGTTTTTCGTTCCTTTTTTTTTTTTTTGCCATTTTATAAGTTTTTTCGTTTATTGTTATTGTTGTTGCCAATTTCAGTGTAATTGTTGTTATTATTACCGTTGTTGTTGTTGTTGTAGTTGTCACTTGTGACAACCAGTGGGTTCCTGTGCTGAAACAGAAGTGAGAGTATTATACTTGGCAGTACTTACGGCATACTGTATGTGGTGTTGTTGGCTTGTGAAATGTTATAAATGACTATTTTATTTATTTTAACATACAGCAAAGCACAGTACAACACAACACAATTCATGCCATTATTCAATTATGAAGTCATTAAGTCATTTGTAAGTAAAGTCATGTCATTTTTAATGGCACATTAACGTGTTTTTTTCTCTTCTCCTTCTTTAGTTGTGTGCTAAATTGTTGTAGCGCAGCGAGAGGATAAAATTGTAAGTTACAATAACAACATTGTAACAAAGATAAAATATTTCGATATTTCAGTCATTTGCTGTTTGTTTTTGTTAGGAGTTTTGAAAAATAGATAAAAAGAAAATTTATTGCATTTATAGGAGTAAAAGGAAAGTGATGTTTGCTATTATGTAATAAGTTTATTTTAGTAATGAGAATGAAGTCTGGCGAAGAAGTTAATTTATTTCAATGGATATAAATCAATTGAATCTAATTTCGGCAAAACTTAGCAAAGACGAATAAGTAATATTAATTATATTGCAACATTTATTGAAACACAAATTTTTATACAATACAGTTAATAGTATTTTCTATAAAAAACCAGATCTCAAAAAGTTCAGCGGCTAAATCAGTCTAATAATAATGCTAAAATTTCTTTTAAAATGCCAAAAATGTTCTAAATTTTTTAAAATATTTTTTTGAAATAATTTTTAAAAATTTTTACCTCTATTGAAAAAATATCATAACTAAAAAAAAACTTTTGATATAAATAACACAACTTTATTGGAAATTAATAAAATAACATTTAAGGAATTATTAAAGGTTCTCTTCAAGAGTCTAATCTTATAATTATAAGATAAAGCTAAACATTTCAGTTTTAATTAGTTGAGTATAAGTTTTTTAATAGAGGTTATCAATTTGAATTTAGAAAAAATATAAAGCTATTGAGCAAGAGTACCACATTAGCTAATTACTAAATGCGAGTTATAAAATAAAATGTTTAGAATTTGCGAAAAATATTTGCTGCGAAAAAAAGTTTATCATCAGGAATAACTAGCGTGATTTATCAAATGAATGCATGTAGTTTTCAAAAAAATTCATTGGCGATTCCCTAATGATTTAGGGTGCATTTAATTCAAGTCGAAGCCTGACTAAAGCGTTTTCATCAACTAAATAAATGGATAATTTAGAGTATCAGGAATTGCTTTCGATTATAAAATTTTACAATAATTTACACTAATAGACCCTACTTCCACAAGGGTTTTAATGTGTCTGAGAGAGGATCTAGAAAAATTCATTTTAGATCTTCACTGATGGCTTGAAATCGAATCGACTTTTATATCGCGCAGACTGGTACGAGCATATCTATCAGACTAACAGATCAATGAGGCTGAAGCTCAGACGTAGGTAGGATAGCGAACTGGTCAAGATTTTACCGATTTTATGGTGTTGATATTCGGATTTATTCGTACAGACAGGCCGTCTTAAAACTTATTCCGGAGTCTACACCTCCTAAAATGCCGGGCATTATGCTGGCGAGACATTTTTCAGTTAAACTCTTTTTTATACGAGGACCCCAAAATATTCCAGAAAACATTATTGCGGATTCATTGGTTAAGAAAGGAGCCTCAGTCTCAAATGTGAAGACTGATCGATAGTTCGGAATTCATTAAAATTTATTTTCATTAAATTATTATTTTTACTGAAGGTAGGAATTGTTTTTACAACATGAAATCTTATTAAAAATCTTAAAAAAAGCTCAGCCAAAAAAAATTATCAATAAATTTTTAATAAGATTTCATGTTGTAAAAACAATTCCTACCTTCAGTAAAAATAATAATTTAATGAAAATTAAATTTAATGAACTCGAGCCTGACTAAAGAAATATATCAAAAATTTAAAATTAACAGTTCGACTAAAAATAATAATTATACACAGAAAAAAAAATTGAGTAATCCGTGCTTAAATCAATCCGGAGCGGTGTCAAAAGTAGGGTAAGTACGGATTTTCTTATACCGAGTATAAAATACTTGATTCAAGTACGGATTCATCAAGTCAAAAAATTTTAGCTCTCCTTAAGAATGGCTGAGATTGAATTAATCCCTAAATAAGCTTGATTCAAGAATTATAAACTAGATTTAAGCACGAATTCGTACTTGGTGTAATCCTGAAATCGGATTGATTTAAGAATTCCCGAGATATAATTAATGCCAAAATGAGCTTGTTTCAAGAAAACTATAGTTTCTATAAAATATTAAATTAATTAATTAATTTTGTTTTTTTTAATAATATTTTAATTCAACTTTTAAAACTAACGCCAAGAAAATGGAAGCGTTAAGTTTGACAACGCAAGTGATAAAAAATTCAGCGGTACAACGCAAAAAATCACTTGCTTGAACGCTGAGATTTGCAAAATGTATTTTAACGCAGTGCTTAGAAAATTGTGGCGTTGCGTTTTACAAAAGCTATACATAAAGTTACACTTAGGTCTTTTTTTATGCGGTAGATGCGTTCCAAAGAAACCCGCATAAAGAAAATCCGCATAAAAAAAGGCTGATTTTCACACAAAATGGATGATTCGTTCCAAAAAGTTGAAAAACCGCATAACTTCAAATTTAGGTGTAAAAATTAGACCAAAATCGCATAAAAAAGTCACAAGATAAAAAAATAACCAAAAACAATTCATTTATTTATTATGAAAATTACATAAAAAGTCAATTTTATTACATTTATCTGCTTAAACAGGGTTATAAAAGTTAAAAAATAAATAAGTACGAACTAAAAACAAAAAAAAATCATTTATAGAATTTAAAATTTGATACTTAAATGTAAGACATTACATATTATCGAATCAGTATTTGATAATGCATACAATCTTTATTTAGAATATTTTGATCTGTTTTTTAAAAATAATTTGTCATTAATTTTTGAGTTGTATTTTTTTTAACTGATTGTGCTGTTCGCGATATCCTGACATAAGGTTACAAATTTATCTATTGAGTTTTAAGGCTTTTTCAGTATCTGGTTCGTTCAGAAGGATTTGATTTTGTAACTCAATAGCTGTCTGAAGAATTTGTGCAACGGTTTGAACATTGAGTTATAATGTCTTCGTCACAATCACTTTTGGATTTCCATCATTTTCTTTAAATTTTTGAAAATTGCTATGCAGTAGTGATGCCAACAAAATAATTATGAAAACTCAATGAAAACATACATACAAAAAAAGTCGATTTTAAAACCGCATAACTTCAAATCCGCATAAAAATAAACCGCATAAAAACAGACCTAAGTGTATAGGCAAATATTTTGGGACACTTTTATAAAGTTTAGCAATTGTTTACATTTCCATCTTTTTCCATTTCTACATATCTACTTTCAAAGTATGATCACGCACGCTTTATAACACTTTATTAATATTTAAGTCAGTTCTACATTAAAAGCATATTAAATAAATACTTTCTGTATTAAACCATGACTCTGGATATATATAGTCTTAAATTATAAATAGCTTTTCGCAAAAAATAATATTGCTTTTCTCTTATTAATGTTATCAAATGCTGGAATACAGAAAAACAAGTAGACCAAAGCCTACAAATGAGATGAGAACAAGACAAATAAAAGTCATATTAAGCCTACTGAACTGTTAAATCATATTAATTCATTTACATTTAAGCCAATTTTACGCTTTATATCTTCAATTTAGCAGATCATTGTCGGACATTATTTATTCACAACATGCTAAATCAATGGTTTGGTGATGGTAATCCTCAAAATCCACACACACATTTACTCACTCAGCAAATTGTAAACACAGAAATCAAGAATGAGATGTGAAATAAAAATGGAAAACAAAGAGAAAAGATGTGAAAAACATACAAAATTTATGTTGAACAAAAAATAAAAATCACTTAAAATATGAATGAATGAATAAATGAATGAATGATTATTGTGAGAGACTCCTGTTGATATATTGTACATACATTCTCCAACATTGGTGTTCCCCTACAAAACAATGCCTTTTTTCTATCCCATATACCCTCTGTTATGTTCTGCAGGGGTGTGTGAAGGCGATGACGTATGCTTAATTTGCCTAACTGAGCTGGGCTAGTAGAAACTGGTCTTGATGTTAATGTTGCTGGCAGGTGAGGCAACGTGAGAAAGTAGACCAAAGAATTATTTATGAGCTGTTAGAACAGGAAATGGACTAAAAGGACAGGATAGTAGGTAAAAAAAATCACAAGTGAAAAATTACACACACAAAAAAACTGGGGGTTTTTTTATGTAGGTAACGGAAACTGTGATAAGTTGTTGGGGAGAAAGGAAGTTTGTTCTTTAAAATATTTGGAAAATATGTTGAATGATAATTTAAAAAACACTGCTTTACATATACAGAAAAATAAATGGTTGTTTGCGGTTGTAATATAAATTAATTTTTGCAAATATAATGATGATTAAATATTTGTGTAGAAACAGATGAATTGCTTTTATTTTGTAGAGGGAGATATTAATATTTAAAGGCATAATACATAAAGACATATTTAGAATTTAAAACAATATTTGTAAATTTAAATAATATTAAATATAAATATTAAACTTAAATCATCGTTTGTTTGCAGTAATGCGACTATTGGCTAAAAAATTGTGTGGCTTTAACTAAAAAAGTGTGTAGAATTCGCTATGAAAAACAAATATTTTTGTCATTTTAACATTAGTATTTAGTTGGTTAAAACGTGTACCGAATGAAGAGGGGATGCGACAACGCGGTACTGAGAAGACTTCAAAGAAATTCACTAAATTATAAATAATATAACGATAAAGCAGCTGAAAAGACACTTGCTGTAGAAATTTGCAAAAAACAAATAGCAAGCTGCAGAATAAGTTACAGAAAAAACTGCAAAAGAAAGCAAAATAATGCTATGAAAAAGGTCAAGTATGGTGCCTTATATCTGAAAGCTAACATAATGAAAAACCGTAAAGAAGGACGAAAATACAATATCAATGGGCGTAGTTCAAGAATTAAAGTTTTATATTTTAATTTAATTATATAAACAAATGTGTCATGCCTATAAATAAATAACAACAAGTATGCAATTATAGTCGATCTTGCCCGACCATATAATACCCTACACCCTATATGGATGCTAGGACTAATTATCGACCGATCATCATAAAATTGGGCCGAATGATTTGTGTATATGTATATGAAACATATTTGTGTTGAATATTAATTGTGATTTTATTTATAAATGTCGAGTTCTTAGCCCAGAAAGCGCAGTGTAAACAGAAAGGTATAAACAGTGACGTGTTTTGAAAACTTCCATCTGTGCTATGAATACATTTTAAATTTCTGGCAAATCCTTCATATAGATACACGTGTTCAAAAAAGACGCATCCGCAATTTTTTTACAATGGACAAATTTGAACTTCGTGGTGTCAATTAATATTTAAATTAAAAAAGGTTTATCGGGACAGGAAATTCATAATGATGTGGTGAATGTGTTAGGTAAAAGTGCTCCTTCATATGCAACAGTACAAAATTGGGTTGCTGAATTTAATCGTGGTGGTACAACAGATATTAAAGCCAAAGTGTATGATATGGTATTAAATGATCAATGAATAAAAGTGCATGGAATAGCTAATATCATTGGCATCTGAAATCATCAAGTCCATTTAATTTTGTATGAAGAACTACAGATGAAAATGCTTTCTGCAAGATTGATGTCGCATTTATTAACAATCGACCAAAACGCATAAGAATAAAAATTTCTCAAGCTTGTTTGGATATTTTTAAGAAAAATAAAATGGATTTTAAGCGCCGTTTTAAAACGATTGATGAGACATGTATCCACCACTATACTCCAGGGCCAAAAGATCAATCCAAGCAATGGACTGAAGCTGGAGGAATTGCCCCAAAGAAGGCAAAAACTATTCAATCTGCTGGTAAGGTTATGGCAGCAGTTTTTTGGGACTTCAAAGGTATTTTATTGATTGACTATCAGCAAAAGGGTAAAACAATAAATTCAGAGTACTATTGAAACATTTCGGATTAATTAAATGTAAAAATGCGACAAAAACATTTTGGCTTACAACACAAAAAAATAATAAAAGAAAAAAAAAACGTAAATTTAAATATTCCAACATGGCAACTATAAACAGAGACTCATGATTATACAGTAGTTTGAAAAAATACGCTTTAAAAAAGTATGTTCCCATTTCTATATTTTTGTTTTTTTTGACACTTAAAAACTAAAGCAAAATAAATCAATGGCCACAGTAATACCACTTGTAAAACTATAGATTTTGTTTACATATGGCAGCTTTGATTTTCCAGAAAAATCGTTCGAAGTGTTCGGAACAAATGGGTGAATCCACCTTTAGTTTTATTTTTATACCCACTACCAAAAAGATGCGGGGTATATTACATTTGTTATTCCGTTTCTAACATATCAAAATAATCTAGAAGGATATGAGTTATATATCAAAGTTTCATACTACCTCGATATTATTATTTGCTGTTTTCTTTAAATATAATGCAGATAATATCATGAAATTTTGCACACTTTAACTTTGTTTGTACATAAAAGACCACTTCCGGGTATCACTTAAATTTACATTAATCTTTTGTAAAAATGACTATTCAGTGAAATTCGACAAGTAATAATCAGAATATATATGTATATACAAATTGCTGTACCAAACTTCATGATGATCGGTCTATATTTGACCACAGCTCCCATATAATGTCGAATTCCGCAAATCACTTAAATGTGTATAAATCTCTTATAAATTGTACTGTTCGTAGTTGTAATTTGGGCAGCTAAGATGCCTGGTCAAATATTCAAAAAGTTATTCCAGGTTGGCTTCTAACTTTGTATTTTATGTATCCATACAATGTTAATCGAACCCCTCTTCTCTTGTATTACCTTTTGTTACCACATTAAGTAAAATTATTAACATTTAAATATACAGGTGTTCTTGCATAAAACATAACTATAATTAATAGCGTTATCATTTACAACAGTAGTTAAATTCATCGAATAATAGTAATTTTTAAGAAAAGTAATAAATAAAAAAAAGCCGTGTTTATTTGGCATTAAATTATCGTTAAGTTGATATACTACAAACCGTAGAAAAGTAAGCCAACGCATATGATCGCATCGAAACGCATGTTAACGCATGCTGGCTTCAACTCGATTATTCGGTAATCATGGTGTTTTCCAGGAATTTTTCGAAGTTTTTTCTTTGTCACACATAGCTTCTTTAACTTAAAGAATACCGTTGAGGAATTCTTTTACATCTAGCATTGCCCGAGGAAAGTAGTGGCTTCAACGCACCAAAAAAAGTATAGTATTACTTAACCACCAATAACTGTTCATAAAGCAGTTATAAGTTCATGACATTTGTGTCAATTAAATTATCAAGAAAAGAAAAAAACTAAATTCTAAACATACTGCAGGTAATATGCGAAAATATTATAGTTTTAAACATTTATCAATCCATACGTCTTTCCTCACAGCCATATTTTCCAACTTTGGCTCACACTCATCCCAGCAGGAGCTCATAAATATATTTTAAAAATCTACGTCTAATTTTGTCAGCTTCGAGTAAATACTTATTTACAATAAATTTCTTTAAATTTTCTAAATACACCATATTTCAAATAAATTTCAAGGTAAGACAGTGTAATGACCAATAAGTTAAATATCTTTCGTTTTACGAGCCTTTATATATATTTTTTAAATAGATTGTCATTCTGTCTATCAAACTTCACAAACTTTAATATAAAAATTGGTGGACTCATTTAATGAGCCACCACTGTGCTTTTCTCACGAGATCATATTACAATCTGGAAAAAAACACAAAAAAAGCTGTGATCTTGATTACTAAACTGGAAGAAAAAGAGGAGATAGAAGAACATAAAAAAATCAGAAAACACATTGCCAAGGTTTTTTTTACCATTTCAACATTGATAACCATACCTAAAGCGGACAGTTTGTGAGCTAAACGGCTAAATTATAGATCTAGAATAGAAAAAACTAAAAGTACAGTCTGAAGACATTTCTCGAAGATCCCAATACTCCAAAAAGAAAATATTTCTCTATACTACCATCTCATCGAAGTCCAGCGGACATAACCTTCCCCGGCTGTACTGGTCACAATTCCTACGGTTTGCCAGAGTCGTGAACACACGAGCCACCAACATAAGTTATGTCACCTAAGTTATATAGTCTGGGTAAACTAATTCAATTTTTCTAAAATACCGACAGGGCAAAATTAATTCGTAATTAAAAATTTAATATTAAAAAACGTAAAAATTTTATTAGTGTCCGAAAAATAATAACCAAAGTTACATAAAGAATTCGTCCAGACAATATTGAAGTGCCAATGTGACATTTGCTTAAGATTTAAGTTAAACTAAATTTACACTATTAAACTATAAAACAATTCTAATTAATATCTAAAGAACTAATATCACAGAAAAAAAAATGTTTGTGTCTTAAAACTAGTATTGCACTCAGTCTACATTGCCCTGTCAAAAGAAAATGTATTTTAAAACTATTGAAATTTAAACAAATTCGATTATTCTACTATATATTAAACAAATTCTAATCAAGTTAAATTTTATTTAGATTTTATAAGCCAGCGTTAATTTATAAGAGAACAGCTATAATTGCAAAACCTATCTACCTTTTGTTTTACACCTTTTAATCAGCAACCTACAGCAGTTTGAAAAGGCCTCTTCATCCAGCAGTTGCCGAAATGTTTATAGAATTGGTGAGTGATTATCGTTTTTATATAACCTTATTGTTTTGCAATTTTAACTGATTTTTATATGCATAATTATCATTAAGTACCTTGAAAAACTACCTATAATTTGTTGAGAATTTATAACTTTAATGTAAAAAATTTTATTACACAAAAAGTCATACCCTGCTTATTGAGGGATGTCTGTTTGCTAAAAAAATATTTTTTTTCTTCTTGATCTTCTTTTTTTTGTTAAAATTTTTTTCTGGTATCTGAACAAACGACACCCGAAAAAAAAAGAAATTAACAAAAACAAGAAAAAAAGAATATACTTGTTCTATTTTTAGAATTTACTATGCTCATTCATAATTTATTCTACTGAGAGAGCAAATGCATTGATCAACAAAAAAAAGCTTTTGTTATTACAGCTTCTGTACTTTGTAAGTAGCTTTCGGTTAAAGTTATAAATTCAATACACATTATATATTTAAGAATTGTTAATATCATTTATGTAAAGTTGTATAATGATGTTTAAAAATAATGAATATAATAGGTGAATATAGAATTAGAATTTTTTTCTTATACATGAATTATCAGTGTTACATATTCTTTGAATAAATAGAGAATTTATTATAATGGAACTTTAAAATTTGTTAATTCTTACATAATGTGATTGGTTTTGAATAAGTTGCGTTAGGGATCTTAGACTTTATATCAGGCGCCCTAAGATCACAGGTAGGGTGGGTAAAGAAGCGTCGAACCCCCCAAAGACAGCTAGGGGAGTTATTCTACACAGTTGTATGATCATAAATTGACCCATTTCTGTTGTTATGTTGGTTAAAAAGGAGTATCCTTCAACATCAATTATTAAATCAACATCCTAGTCCATTTCATAATTACATTTTTTTAGGGAGTCTAAAATAATATTTATGTGTTGACTGCCCATCGGTAAGAGAGATTGGCAAGACAAGAACCACCCCACCCGGCTGATTGCTAGCTTTTTAAATGGCTCCCGTTAGTCTTGACAATCTCTGAAAGCTAAAAGAAAATCGCCGATGCAATCTCTGAATTTTGTTCTCATTCTTTAGAGAAAATAGTCTGGTTCATTACAAAATCTCCAAAATAGGTGATTTGATGATGGCTATATAAGATTCGGCACAGCCGAATAAAAACCTTACTTGTTATTATTAATATACTAGCTGAACCCGGTGTGCTTCGCTACCTTACTTTAAGGTAAAGCCGTTAATAAATCTTCTAAAAAAGTTGGTGCAGAAGTGTACATGGTCAAAAAATATTATCATGTATTAAGTATTCCTGAATCAAAGCTGCACGCTGTGAAAACTCAAGATCGGTTAACAGGTCCAGCTTCCAATATATCGCAAACAAAGGGGCGAGCTCCTCCCACTTTCCTCTTGGTACGTATTTATATTCATGCCAATACCATATATAGGAAATACTGCCGCTGTTGGTCAAAAAATTCCCAAGATATGACGATTTTAAATTTTGAACCAAATATCATCGACGTATGTCAAAAAATGCCCAAAATATGCCGATTTCAATTTTTGGGTTATGTGGGCGGTGCCGCGCCCCTTTGTCCACTCACAACTTTATATAGTCAAGAATTTATTATTTCGTAAGAATATCCTATTATGAAAATTTAATGACGATCGGTCAAGTAGTTAAGACTATATTACAATTTTTAATTTTTCTAAAAAGTGGGCGTGGTCCCACCCACTTTTCTCTTGGTACGTATTCCTAATTATGCCAACACCATATGTACCAAATAACATCGACGTATGTAACAAAATGTACAAAATATGGCGATTTAATTATGTGGGTTTTATGGGCGGTGCCACTCCCGTTTGTCCAATCAAAAATTCATATAGCCTATTATTCTTTCCAGAGTCACAGTAACATGTTGTTGTGAAAATTTCAGGCAGATCGGTCTAAGGGTTTGGCCTCCTATTAAGCACACACATACAGACAGACAGATTGGAAACCACAAAACAATAGAAAAAAGACCAACAAATTTAAAAAATTTCTTAATTTTTTTCACATAAAAGTCTTATGTCGCGTTATTGACCTAAAAATTCGAATATTTTCTTTTATTTTTAAATATTTGCAAACTAATATTTTATTTTTATTTCTTTTGTAACTTTTATTGTAACTAAAACTTTTATCATTTTGACAAATGTATGTTTATGCTAACAAAATTTGTAAATACTAAAAAATCCTTGCAAAAACTAAGAATGTCACATGGAAAAAATTCTACTTCATGAGATTATAAATGCATATAATTTTGTAAGTGTGAGAGCATGGGCTGCCAAACCATACCCATATGTATAGCTGGTTAAAAGTCATGAGTCGAAGTTTAATACTTTTACTCTAAGGGATTTTATAGCTGCTGTTGCCTTCTTTTTTTTTACTACATTTCATGTCATGCCGTGTTACAGTCTGTATGGGTATTATTATTATTTTTTCAATATAATTGTATGCTGCTGCACATGAGGACAAGGCTAAACCGAAAAACTTCTGTTTAAAAGCAAACTTGTTAGTTTGAAAAAACTTAACCTAGTAGTTCTCGTTAAGTTAGCAGACCCATGGTGCACAGTTAAATTTTTTCTTTAGCATATAACAGCAAACAAATAATAAAAAAATCCAACAAGGATCAACAGGAGTTTCGTAACGAAGAAGATGAAAAAAAATAGTGGTATATTAAATGCTAAAATGAAAATGAATATGTTGAAGGTTGTTACCAAATACTACATGATGATGTTGAGAATGATGAAGAAGGAGACGATGAAGACGAAATAGGAATAAGTGGTATTTTCAAATGTCATACTCATTTAAGTATGTATGTAAGTATCAGATCCTACCAACACAGTCATCGTAAGTCTCTAAAGAAGTCATGATGGTTGATGTCTCTGTGACATGTGACACAACGATATGTTTTCATTGTCAGCATATATGTCAACTTATATTTCTTCTATTCTTTTTTATTCTATTTAATTTTTTTTTGTCTTTCGTTTTTTTTTTAGCAAAGGCAATAAAAGCTAACAAGAAAAACTACTGAACAATGAGTATTAAGACGATCTAGCAGTGAGAAAAAATGGGAAAGCAACTAAAAAACGGATTTGTAAGGAGGCTTAATAGATGTGCATGTATTTGAATTTATATCTATCATATAAGTACGTATGTATTTATATGTATGTATGTATGTATGTTTGTTTGCTTGTATGATTAGAAATAGACGACGTCTAAAAATTTTAATAGGGCATAAAATGATATAAGCGTTTAGGTAGATTAAAAAAATTAGAAATGAAGTTTCCTAGACATAGTGCAGGAGTTTCTTTTTATACAAAAATCAATTTTGTGTAAAGAACTTAAAGAATTTAACAAAAATTTAATTATAGTTAAGTCTCAACCAAAGATAAAGCATTGTTCACATAAAATTCGACCATTTGTTTTGGAAATGTGTCAAACAAATCTATGATTACAAAAAAAGTTAATGTTATTCAAAAAGAACTGTGATTAACGTATTACAAAGCAGAATTGTGTTGCTACTAAAGAATGAAGTATTCTTTTCGAAAAAGTTTGAACAAATAATCAACGAATGCTTTATTAATGATAATGAAACAAATGTAAAACTGGACTTCAGTTTGCTACCAAAAACATTTTATGTTGCAGAGAAATAAGCCTAAATATAAATATACATAAATATATAAATTTGGCAAATAATTGGCAATTGCGGCTTGAACTTGATAGTCTCTTAAACTATGACTTTTGGTATTCCAATAAAATAATGGCTTGAGAAAACTTTGCTGCCTCTTATTAGAATTCATCACTTTTCAGTAAGTTTTTGGCATGTTATAGATCCATGTTATTATTCAAATCTACAAAGGGTTGGTATCGAAAATCGCCGTAATAGAGAAATGTATGAACCTGCCTAATTGTCCCGAGCTTCAGCTAGTTTAAGAATATTTTCCAAACCAATTTTAAGCGGTGTTGTACAGTTGTTTTTGACTATAAAATATATTAGTCGCCGTTTGCATTATGAGTTTTTTTATCGCTGCTATTCTTGCTTTGTAGGCGAAAGCGATAGACGTATTAAAATGGGTACACTTAAAGGGTAAACTTATATTTGTTTAAGATAATTATCAATGTTATATATTAATCTAGTGTTTTATCAATCAAAATCAATAATAATAATTGCGAAAAATCAAAACGGAATATCTCACGGAAATTTCTATCAGTTTTGAGAACATTATCCATAATTTTTGAATTCTAAAAAACTTTTTTTTCAAAAAAACAAAAATTTTTACTCTGGACAACCTTGCAAAAAAGGGGAAACTTGACATATCACAATGCTGGTACACATATGCATGTAATCTTGAGACAGGCTTTGTTTCCTCAATCAGCGTTTTAAACGTGAAGAAAAATATGGATGGATACACATATACATTTACACACAATCGCGACAACAATGTAATACTATGTTTCCACGACGACTTGAATCACCTGCTCGCCTTCTGAATCATGTTTATGAATCATGCTGTTTACATGACTTATAAACTTGATACGATTTGACAGTTGTCTTTAATAAACAAACAGAATAAAAAAAAAAAGAATTTACAATTTGTGGAAAATAATTTTTTTAATGGACAAACAAAAGTGAGTGGAAATTAGTTAGCTTATATGAAAAAAAAACATACATTCGTACGTATTTACTTTTTTTACTTCCAGCAACAAGAAAATAATTTGATTTGTTTACAATAATATTAAATTTTTACAGCTAGTGCAGATAAACTTGCGATAAAAATTAGAGAAGAGTGCAATTTTTCGTGCTTCGCAAGTAGATTCAATATGAATCTACTTGATTCGCTCTTAAAATTTTGTATGGTGAATCAAGTTGTTTCGCACATGATTGGGGTGTGAAGCATGAGTAGAGAGCGAAGAATGTACCGTGGAAACATAGTATAAACGCAAATGCAATTTTAAAAAAGAAATCACAAAAATTGTAGCGACAAAAATCTCATTATCTAAACAGGGACTTAGCGGTTTGGAATAAGTATGCAGTGCTGGTGGATCGAAATGTTGTGGAACAGCTAATGTTATCACAGATTTAGTTAAAAGAGGAAACTAAATAATTAATAATATATATATATATAATTAATATTAATAACTATTAAATAAATAAATTTTGAATCATTTTTGCTGTTTACACGAGTTTGAAGCATTTTAAAGAGCAATTTTGAAGAAATTTTCAATCGTGTAAATCTAGCTTAAAACTTGTTTCTTCTTCTGGCTTTTCTTGATTATAAGCTGATACATTTAGACGGTTTTTAATTAAAAAACATCTAAATTAGAAGGGCATGTCGGAATCTTTGTTATTGCCCGAAAGAACAATTTTTGTCACTTACTTATTAAACAAAAAATCACTCGAATGTTGGCTTCGACTAAACTGTAGATGGTCCATTCGAAAGGACCAATTTTCAATAACTCTTCACAGTAAACGACTTTTGACATCACACAACCTCAAATAAGAAAAAACACATAGGTTTGCTATAACAATTTTTAGGCGGCCAGTTAACAGGCGCGGACCGCGAAATTATTCACACACTTTCGTAATACAGCTGAATAATTTGGAAATGTTGTTACGGTGTGCCTTTTTTGCCCTACTGTCGTCAAAATTATCATTCACATTTAAACGTGTGTATTTTATTTTTGACTTATTGTAGTGGGTAGCGTGCTGTGGCGAATGTGTTTAATGCTTTAAAATGTAACCCCCTGGCCCACGATAAGACTTAAGACACAAACTTTTTATCGTATCTATTTTTTACTCAATCAAGTTTATTTATTCCACAATCAAGTTTGTGTCTTAAGTCTTACCTAAGCGAACGTTATCGTTCGACATCGTGGGCCAGGGGGTAAATTTTTTAATAAATGTCGTTTGTTAGACTATAACTTTTTTTCTTTTAAATTACACCTATTTCTTTTTTGTTTTTACAATAGTACTCGCAAGAGGAAAAATTCTCATTTAGTTCCTTAGTTTTCTTTTTATGGAGCTTTGAAAACAAAAAATGCACTGCATAAAACAAGCTGTAAGCCACTGTATGTGTGGCGCTCGCGCGCATTGTATTTCAGAAATATTTTTTCCTAAAAGTTTTTCACGATATTGTAAATCGTTCGACATTTTTTAAGTTACAATTGAGTTTTCAAAAAACTTTGAGAAAACATAAAAAAAACATTTAAAATAAATTTTAATGTGATTGATATTTTGTCACAAACATTTCATATTTTCTCTGTCACACACATATGTATGTATGTATGTATGTCTTTATAAACGAATGAATACAAAAACTATCTTACTATTATTATCTTAAACAGCAAGATAAAGAAAACCCATTACACTGATAGCATTTCTCAAGGATTTTTCTGATACATTTATTATAAAATGATAGTTTTCTGTGTTTATGTTAAAAAAATATATAAAGAAACCAAAAAAACGTTTTCGCAAAACTAAAAGAAATTCACGAATAAACTTGAACAGTTTTATTTTTTCATTTTCAAACCAAAAGTATTTTATTCTTTTGAGATTTTATCAAATACATACTTAAAACTGGCATTGTTCATAAGAGTAAATACAATATTTGAAATCATACAAACACATTAGATGTATGTATTTGTGTGTTGGAATATAAATACATACATATGTATGTGTGTATGTATGTGAGTGTCTGTGCGGTATATCATATTTTACTACTTGTGGCACAAACTATTTATCATCTTCAAAGTACTCAATAAACCATATAAAATGACCCTTGAGGCGTAAAGTAGAAGGAAGGAATGCTGGAACTTTGAAGCAGCAAGGAAATAAGTTACTAATACAATTTTCTTGGAGTGGATAAGATGTAAACAACTTTAGAATAAAATATTTAACAGTTTAATATACTTAAAAGTCACTTGACAAAACAAGCGAAGTATAAGTAGATTAGGTTTATTAAGTGGATGGTCAGATAAGTTTATATTGGGGTATTTTAGGGAAAATCACATGTGAATTATGCTGTGTATATCTAATAATACAATTAAATTATTTTGAAAATTTCCAAAACCAAAATATCATATTGTTAGCATCCAACTATGAATCTGGGACAAAAGCAACGTACTGGTTGATGTGAGTAAACATTGAATTGTTATAGCTATTTACAGTATTTTAATGTCAATTAGTCAAAGTCAAGCTTGCATATCGCAAGCTCAAGAACGCCAGAAAGTGAAAAAAAGACCAGATGTCTTTATCGACTGCTTATACAAATGGAAAAATGTGCGAATTAGATCATCATGGTTTTTTGCAAACTTTTTAAGTTAATGTTGCTTTTGGTTGTCAGTATGATTTCAAGAAATTTTCACAGAAGCTTATTTGTTATTTATTCGACATAATTTTTATAAAGTCCTTCGATAACTTAGTTTAACTATTTAAATAAGGCTACTGAAAATTAATTTTCTGATTTCTTTACTGTTGATTTTTCCAATATTTGATCTGCGTATAAATTTAATATTTTTCTTAAAAATCGGGTTCCGTTTTATCGTGCAAATTTTTCAGCATTTTACGAAGCTTGCTATAAGTTTTTGAGAATTTCGAAATGTCATCTTATTAGCTGCATTTAAGCAATATTATTTATATGTAATAGGATACCTCTTAATTTTTGTTCTTTGTTTTACCCACTTAAATATGCATATTAAAAGAATAAATTAATTAATTTTTGTAAAAAGATGCAAATCGATGGTGAACGCGACATACTTTAGAATTCAAAGCAAACTGTCAATTTTAATTTAATTTTTTAATATAATGCTAGAAAAAATCATTTGTGTATTAACATTTTAATTGAAGGTTTGGTTGGACCTTGAGAAGGAAATGCCCATACGAGGACGGCTCGGAAAATTCTTAGTCTAGAACAGAAAGCGCGCTATAAACAGAAGAAAGTTAAGTATTTTGGCAACTTCCATCTGTGCTATGAACACATGTTACATTTGTTTTCGATTTGGGAAACTTCTTCATATAGAAACATGCCCGCGTTTTTTTACAATTAGAAATTCAAGGTGTCATTAAATGTTTAAATTATTTACATATTATCGGAACAAGAAATTCATAATGATGTGGTGAATATGTTGGGTGAAAGTGCTCCTTCATATGCAACAGTACAAAATTGGGTTGCTGAATTTAATCGTGGTCCTACAAGCATTGAGGATGAACCACGTCAACAACAACAGAAATTAAATCCAAAGTACATGATATGGTATTAAATGATTGACAAATAAAAGTGCGTGAAACAGACAATATCAATGGCATCTCAAATGATCGAGTCCATTTAACTTTGCATGAAGAACTAGAGATGAAAAAGCTTTTTGACTACCGCATTTGTTAACATTCGACCAAAAACGCATAAGAATGAAAATTTCTCAAGCTTGTTTGGATCGTTTTAAGAAAAATAAAATGGATTTTAAGCGTCGTTTCATAACTGTTGATAAGATATGGATCCACTACTATACTCCAGAGATAAAAGTCAATCCAAGCAATGAACTAAAGCTGGAGTAGTTGCCCCAAAGAAGACAAAAAAAAATTCAATCTGCTGGAAAGGTTATGGCAGCCTTTTTTTTTGGCACTTCAAAGGTATTTTTTTGATTGACTATCTGCAAAAGGTTAAAACAATAAATTCAGAGTACTATTGCAACATTTCGGATCAATTAAATGTAAAAATGCGACAAAAATTTTCTGGCTTATAATACAAAAAAATAAGTTTTCATCAAGACAACGCATCAGCGCACAAGAGAGTTTTAACAATGGCTAAAATCAACGAATTAAAGTACCAGTTGCTTGACCACCCACCTTATTCTCCTGATTTAGCTCCCAGCTGGCTAGCTGGCAAGCGTTTTACCTCAAATGAAGATGCAATTACAGTTGTAAGCCACTATTTTGAAGGTCTTGATGAAAAAGGATAGAATTGCTAGATAAGCGTTGGACTAAGTGTATTGAAGTTTCAGGAGATTACATTGAAAAATAAAAATGTTTTTTAAAAACTAACTATTCTCTTTCTGTGCTAGGCTGAAAAGTTTCCGAACCGCCCTCGTATGTGATTATTTAAATTAAATTTTTGATAACTGACATATAAAAAATTAAAACCCTTTGAAAATATTTAGTTGCCTTGCTTGTGGGTCGAACTGAGTTTTAAGATGTTATCCTTTCGGGGAAAAATTTGGGATTATTATACAAATTAAAAGGAAATTGTAATCAATATAGTGAAATATATTGCAAATGTCTAATATTTTGACTTGTTGAACAAGCCACGCACGAATTTACGGCAATTTAAAACAATCTCTAAATAAAATTGACAATAAATCATAAATGTAACGATATATTAATACATACATACATATGTTTAAACACAATAGACAAAAATCTATATATGATATAAACATTATTTATGTCTATTGGAATTTGTCTGGAAGCTATTTGGGTGATTTTGAAATACCACAATGAATAATACTGTGGTGGTTTATGAGGTGAAAAGTAATGTAAATTAATTATCTACATAAAATTTAAATAACAATATGTTATATGTTACAAATGTTTGATTTTTTAAACAACTAGACAATAAAAGTCAATGCAAATTCAATTTATTCAATTTAATGTTTAGTATGTCATCGAAATAAATGTTAAATACAAGCACAAGTTGTAAAATTTAACAAATCTTTTAAATTTGTGAACTTCAATTTCAAATCTTCAACGCGGTTCTCTTATTTGGATTGTATTTCAAAACACATGCAATTATTATTTGGGTCAAAGAAATTTCCAATAAATCGATACGATAAAATTATTCACAAATGACAACAACGAACAATTTGGAGCCGCTCAATAACCGTAGACGAATTAAAAGAACAAATAGTAAGAATTGAAATGCGTTACTGGGAATTTCAATATTTTCTTCTTGATTCTTCAAGCAGAATCTTACAACTAAGGAGAAAGTCTGTGCATATTCGTCAGTATATGGTAGAGCTATATATATTTATAAATAAGAGAAATAAACAGTTGTTTTGCTCTCTTGAAAACTTGTGTTTTCCAAGATAGAAGATTTCTAGCAGTATGATCAGATCTCAAAAAGCTCAAATTAAGCTAAAATATGCTAAAACTTGTTTAAAAATGAAGAAAAAATGTGCTGAATTTTTTAAAATATTTTCTTGAAATAATTTTTTACAATTTGAGGTAAGCATAATTAAAAATTAAGGTAATTAAGGTTCTCTTTAGGAGTCTAACCTTAAAAATAACTCAGATGTTAAATATTTTTTGAGTAATTTTCATACAAATTTCCATAATTTATTTTACTGTATCAGGCATTAATTAAGTCTTTTGCAATTTGAAAACATTTATTTAATCTTTTTAATCCACATCTAATATCGATGGTCTCATGTAGAAAGGCCCTAACTCGCATATTTGAAACTTTACAGGAGAAGGTAAAAACATAATAGAAACTGTAATATTCAACATGTAACTCTTTTTGTACAACTGCTTATAAAAGCGTTATTTTTTACACTATTGCAATAAATTTTTGTGAGGAGGTGTATTTGCGTTAAATGCATTGGAATCGCAAAAAAAAACAAATTTCGAAAAATAGCGAGTTAGTGTCTTTCTACATGAGACCAACGATATAAAGGATATAATAATTATTATTATTATACCCTACATATCCATAGTAGGCCTTGTGCTGGTGCTTGTAACGTCCAAAAATATTAGTCTAACATCCACCTTAAAGTATATCAATCAATTCAGAGTCACTTTCTGATTCGATTTAATGACTATCCACGCAAAGTACAGGTCGAAATTTTGAAGATATTTCGATTGTTGAAATTAGTTGAAATTGGTCCATTATTTCACTTAGCCTCCATACAAATGCCCTCTCGCTTGACGGACTAAACATCTCACTTGGTTTTTATAGAATTCATTCCACTAAATAAACTTCTGAATTATTAAATGGCAAAATCAAAATTTTTATAACAAAAGATGAAAGGGAGTTTTCAAAAAACGCATTCTCCTATTCACAAACTTGCTTCCAAAATCCTACGGTTGGGTTTTGATTTTCCCAAGCATATGAAGTTAATATTTGCTATTTTAGTTCAAGAGTTGTAATTTTAGCTGATAATAATTTTGCCATTTATTCTCTAAAATATACATATAACTTTCCTTTTTTATACCCACCACCAAAAAGATGGTCATTCCGTTTGTAACACATCGAAATAATGGTCGTAGATCCAAAAAGTCTATATATTCTGGGTCCTTATAAATTCTAAGACGAACTAACCACGTCCGTCTATCCGTCTGTTGAAATCACGATCAAACATACCCAACATTCTTTGATCTACCGAAAGTTTAAATGAAAAGCGTTTTTATGAAAATTCCAACAATTTTAAGACGTATGCGCGGGGCTAATGATATCACTTAATTCAATATTTTTTTTTCAAGTATTACCTTTTTAAGTCTAAGACAGCAAAATATTACTATTAGAACTTTATTAATTAACTTTTATTTTTTTCCATACACAAACGCCCCACCCTAATGTATACGTATAATTATATATTGTGTATTTATATATTTTTCAGATTCAGTTGCATTTCATATGCTCTTTTTTGTTATTGTTGATTTTTATAGGAATTTTTTTAATTTAACGCTTAATATGATTTCCATTTTCCATTCTGCTGTTTTGGATTTTGTTTTATATATTTTTTTTGAGGGGGGGGGGGGGGGAGGTGCTTTTTGTTCATATTTGGTATCGTATACTCATACTCAATTCACGTACAACTATTTTTGCTATAACTGGCATTAACATCCTTATCTAACAACATATGTATGTATATACAATATATACTGGTGTAGTACACATATAAAACTAGTAGTACATTTGGAGGGAAAGTGGGGATACTTATAATTTATATTTGTAATAAAAAAAAATACAAAATACATACTTTATTTTAGTGTTCTGTTAAGTATTACTTAGAAAAAATGTATAAATACAAAAATCAATCATGTATTGAAGTATATATTCCATGTAAAAAAACATTGATCGTATGCAAAATGGGCGATTGGTTCCTTATCTCGAAAACCTTTTGAAATTAGTAAAAAACAAGGATTTTTTAAGAACAACTATTCAGGTTTACAATATTAAATCACATTGTACATATGTATGTATTTTAACCCTTCCTATCCTATTCACAATGGACCACATGATCTACCAGTGGAAGTGCACATAGTGCACAACCCTTCCTACACAAGCATAGTTATTAATGAAAAGAAAGATATGCACTCTAAGCTTAAAAGTAATATAAAAAAAAATGTATGACAACTTGTCATTGACAAGATCATTTGATAGTATGTACTAAAAGGAATTTTTACTAAATTTGTGCTATTTACAATTGCTCTGACCAGTAAATTTGCTTGTATCCACAAAAAGGGAATTAACCCTAATTTGTGATATGAATATATTATATATAAGTATTTCGGATAAACTAAATTTAACCAAGAAAAATTTAAGCCTAAAAGATTTTGAATCGTGCTAAAAGGAATAAAAGCGTGTAAGAATTTTAAAATTTGTTTATTTTCAAACCGAGTTAAATCAAAAGTGTGTAAAACAAGACCGTGTAAAACCAGAATTATGTTTACTTCAATAACAATTGTAAGGGTGTTACAAACTTCTTCACAAATCTAATAGTCCCTCCCTACTATGGTGGTGTATGGTATAATAACTTTTTAGCATAGAGGACTATTCTATATGAAGGAATCTTATAAAACTATAAATACTTATTGTCTGCGTTTTAAGTATAATCAACATTAATATCCAATTTGAGGAGATTTGAATGTCCAAAGATAGGGTAACATTTGACAAATATTTGTCCAAAAAGACGTAACCACTGAATAACTTATATTTGAACTGGTTTATTTATTTAAAATTCCTTTTCTTATTTAGGCTAAAGCTAGACTTTAGTAGTTTATAAAGGAACTAATTCAAAACTTTTCGCTTACTTATTTCAATTGATATTTCTCTCTTTTTGTTCCACCAATGGTAGTTGGCATATAAAACACAGCGATTTAACTAAAAGAGATTTTTAAATTATGAACTAAAAAGCGGCCACTGATTTCAACTATTAATTAAAAGTCTAGTTTTAAACTCTTCATTATGATTGAGGTTTTTTTTTGGCGTATAAACAAAATTACAATAAATTGGTAAATACACACAGAGAAAAAATTTAGTTGTACATGTTTACCACATTAATTTTAACATTTTTACTAGTTTTTCAACAATGTTATGGTCACTGTAATTATTTTTATTATTGCGGTAACCATAATATGGATAAGTTACGATTGAGATGATTACTACAATCATATATATGATTTTAGTAACTATATATATATTTGTTGCAACCATGTTTATGATGAATGAATGAATAATTTGTTGCTTTTGATTATGATTTGATTAAAAACTGATAACCATAAACATTACATAATTGCTATAATCATATATAAGATCGCTATAATCATGGGAATGATAACTTAACCATATCGTGGTTGCAGAAATCATATATGGTGATTCTCGAAACATGTAAATTCAACCCAGGTTCAATCTCCAGCTCAGTCAAGAAAAATTATGAAAAAAAATTTTAATAAGATTTCATGTTGTAAAAACAATTCCTGACTTCAGTAAAAATAACAATTTAATGAAAATTAAATTTAATGAACTCGAGCCTGACTAAAGAAATATATCAAAAATTTAAAATTAACAGTTCGACTAAAAATAATAATTGTACATAAATAATTACAGTGAAAATAATATTAAAAAAAAACTGTTAAAATAGTTGAAATAGTTGTGGTAAACATGCACAACTATATATTTTTTCTGCGTTTATTTATTTGCTTTAGTTGCGATTCTTCGTGTACCAGCATGCCATAAAATACTATTACTGTACGAATTACTTTTTACGTAAGTTGTCTTAAAATAGTAAGATGAGGCTAAAAAGCAATTATATGAAAATATAAAATTAGCAAAATTTACTATTTAGGGATTACGTATCCCTTGCAATTGCTTGTATTCCCCAAAATCTTCCCATGCTTACACATGAATTTTGATTGTTAAAATTCATTTTGCAACTGTAATATTATTAGAATTTTCTATTGTTTTTTTTATTGTTGTTGTTGTTGCTCTGACCAAGATTGATGATTATGTAAATTGAGTACATTTTTTGGCCCATAAATACCCGCGTTTATTCCCAAAAACAACAGCAAGGGGCAACAGCGGCATACATACATACATATACTTGTACACATTGGCAAAACATAGTAAATGCGTGTTGTGGCATTTTAAACTTTGACTTGATGATGAAAATACAATGACGCATATAATTTTACGAAAATAATAAAACAAATACGCCAGATGGCAATGGTGATGATGACGACAACGTTTCTTTTGCAACGAAATTTGCACATGTTAAACCACAAAAATACTAAAATGTTAGCATTACAACATATACTCTTAACTGAAAGAAAGAAAGGAAAAAATAGGATTTTCTTTTCTTTTCAGAGTAGAGTTTCTTTTTTTTTACCAACGTTTTAAATGCGGCGACAGTTTTATAGTTGCAACCATAAATTAGAGCGTAGAAATGCATAAACTTATGTTGAAATGTTAGTTAAGTGTAAAATTTCTGTACAGTGTAAAAGAGATACATATGATGCATGTAGATGCTATTTAGAGAAACATTGAAATGTAGCAGGAAGTTGGGGGGAGGAGTTGTATTTATGTACATATATAAATAGGAACTTAAAGGGCTTTGTATCTATAAAGTTGTTAGTTACATGCATTGGGTGGAGTCTCTTGTAGCATTTATGTATATAAAACATATTAAGTATAATTGTGAAATAAGTTAAATAACATTATTAATGTTATAAAACAAAGTAAGTTTATAATATTATTTAAATAATTGGTCTGTTATAAATTTAAACCAACAATTTAATGTTTTTTTAGTCACTAAATGTGTTGAGAAACTAATTAGGAAAGAAAATTGGAAACCTAAACCAAATGTCGATTAAAAATTTTAAAATTGATATTTAAATAATCTATTTTAAATATGTTTGTCTGTGGTAATAATCCTGATTTTGTTTATGTTTGCATAAAATACCTTACACCCAGTATATGTACAAAAAGAGTTTTTCAGAAATCATTACTATATGTCAGCCATGACTTATTATGGACCGATCATGAGCATATCAATATTTTTTTGTGTTTAATTTTATCTCAATATAATCACTTTTAAAAGATGTTTAAGTAATTTTCAGAAGTGAGTCTTATACGGGAGCTTCGACTAGTTATGATCGACACTTACTAAATTAGTCGACATGATTTCTGTATATATGAAACTTAATTGTGTTCAATTTTATTTGGATAAAAAGTTTTTTACGAGATTTATGATCGTTAAACTGATTTTCGGAAGTGTACTTTATATAGGAGCTACTGTTAATTATATACCGATCGGCACAACAATTTGTAGGTGTGGTTTGGTTTTATATATGGTAAATTTCACGTCAAGTGACCCAATTTTAAAAATCGATGTCTTCCGATTTGGATAAAATTTGCACCAAGGTTAGTACCATTGGATAGTAGGCCAGAGACAAATTTTTAGCTCTATCAGTCAAGAATTGCCGGAATTAGGGGTCAAAGTTGGACATTTTGGTAAATTTTGGTCATACAGGTTTTTTTTTTAAATAAGTGTAACTTTTTACCTATTGGTCCTAGCAAAAATTGTCCAAAGGACTGTAGATAGCTATTTCTTCAATCATTTCAAAAATATTTTATTTTTAATTTTTAAAAAATTTTTTTTAAAAGTTTTTTTTTTTAAGAAATATATTTTTTTAATTTTTTTTTCAATTTGGGGCCTTTTTTTCTCAAAAGAAAGCTTATACAATTTACTTTAAGGCCTTTATAATCGCTTAATGGGATGCGAGTGGGATATCTACCAAAAAAATAATTTTTTAACTCAATAATAGGATTTTTCAATATTTGGCACATGTATCATTTTCATTTAGTTAGATACTTTTAAAATCAAACATTCATGACTGATTGAGCCTTATTTTGGAAGGACATTTATATGAACATTGGTGAATTTGCCGACCGATCCCATTCGGGAAATTGACCCAGGCTGATGTAGGGTATAAGAAGGTCTATCTTGTAATAAAATCATGGAATAAAATACAGGTTTGTTTCTGTGCGACAGCTCATACATTTGAAATAACAAGTCTACAGTATATTTAAATATACCATTGTATATTAGTCCTCTAATATACATAAATTTTCACTCGTTATTAAATATCAAAATACTAAATAATTAATATATTATCACATCCGCCCAGGATAAATCATCTTCAGAAGGTCTTAGAATTGACAAAGAACAGAGCTGAACTACTAGGCCCGAGATTGAAATATTGATAACTCTTAGAGATCTAGAGAATAACAGTCACAGTAGATTTCATATGGATTATTATATTTTCCTTCTAGTTTGTTTAGAAAATATAAGTAAATAGCTTTGCATTTTTTTTTCAAAACACATTTTATATAGTAAGTCAACAATTTATGTTAACTCCTTAACTAAGACCACTGGGAATGCATTTTCTTTTTTCTTTAGCATAAGTTCTTTCCTATTGCTTAACTTTTTCTTTTGTTCCAATTTACACGAAGCAATTTTAATTGAAAAGATTGATACAATTGTTTCCTTCAACTTTCTTGGGTGTTCACAAAGCACAATTCTTATTTCTTAAATTGCTCGTATTTTTATTTTATGAATAAGAGTGTCAAACGAATTGATAGTACAATCAAGTGTGTAACTTCACCTTACCGCAAAGTCTAAAAGGTAATCATCAGCTTAGCTTAAAGGATTGCTTCGTGTAAATTGGAATTTTTACTTTTCAGAAACTTGCTATTTGTTTTTGCAAATTTCGAACATCAGCTTTTTCCTAATATTTTATGATTTGCAGAAATCACCCACATTTCAGCAATTATTTTTAATTAATACCCATAATTGCTTATAATATCTGAAAACACTTAATTAATTTACCATAAATTATTGTTACATTAATTTTAATACTAAGATTATTCCTCAAAGTAGTTTTTATTTTACTCGTTGCTGTAATTATGGAATAAAATTTCAAAAACTTTCACAAACAAAAAATTAAAACGGAAAAAATAAACTTAATCAATTTCTTAGCCAACATAAAACTTTGGAACTACAAAAGACAAATTATAGAACTAGTGCAGGAGAAGACAACGATGAATGCAAATACATGCATACTCGTAACAGTTAGACAAAATAAAGTTTCTTATGTAAGCCAAACTAAAAACTAGAGGAGAGAGTGAAAAAGAAGAAACTATTATACAAAGAGTTGTTAAAGAAAAAGTTAATAAATTTAATATGTAGATTAGTGACAAAGAACTAGTGGAAAAGGGACTGTTTAATTAAGTAAATTAAGGCGATTTCTATGAATTTGAAAAAAGTAAAATGTAAGGATTACAAAAAGGACAATTATTAGATATTTTAAAGAAATGTTTTTCCTAGAAATCATTGTATATTTATAAAAATTCTTTGTGCCTGGATTGAAAATAAACAAAACTTATTATATTAATTTATATAAATATATGTGTAATTATTTCTTAATGGATTTAATTTCACATTTTTGCTAGTAAATTTATGATTAAATTTGTATATAACAATCTACACCAAAAAAGCTTAGTTTTTAAGTACAATTCACATCAAATCCCTTCATAGTTAAACAATCTTTTAACAGTTAAAAAATACTCTTAAGTTTGCACTAAACTTAGTCAACTGCACTCAGCTGTTAACACATAATCTTATATAATCGCTAGTAAGTGAAGTGGAATTTTTTATTGAGCTTGTTAAAATTGTTTTGGATGGTTTCGGTTTCAAAATATTTGTAGTTGGCAGTTGAAAAAAAGCATGAAAACACCAAACACCACACATTGAACAAAATTAAAAGGGAGTAAAACAATTTAAGATGCTAGAGCAAACTAGAATAGAATATTAGAGCAATTCACAATCTTGTGCAAATGGTATGGTATCATTGCATTTGCTAAAAGGTTTAACATATTTTTACTCTTGTTGTGTATATTGTTAGTGTAATGCAAAAATATGCTAAACCTTTTTGCAAATACAATGATGCAATACCATTTGCACAAGACTGTGAATTGCTCTATTGTTTTTTTATTCATTTTCCTAAAAACCATTTTAAACTAAACAAAAAAAAAAAATCAATTAAATTTTATTAATATCTAGGGTATAATCAAAAATTACACAAAACATTGCTGTATATTATCTTTTGCAATTTATGGACAGAGTGACAGTGACTAGTTGAAACAAAAATAATGATTTTTTTTTAAATTATTGAATACGAGTTTTTTTTTATGTAAGTTAAGTTAATATAAATGAAAAGTGATATTGGACACACGTCCAACAAAATGACTATTTGTTTAATCATATCACGGATTTTAAGCTTTAAGGTTGTAATCGTTTCGATTGGCTATGTATAGATTTTATCTCTGGTTCTACAAAAATTAATACCGGCTTCCCAGAAATTGCTCTCAGAAACCCAAATATGGCCATATAATAGAAAAAAAATTTAAAGTCAAATATGCACCGATCATCATGATATTTGTCAACACGATTTGTATGTATGGACTATTTGTGTCGAATGTCAACTTGATGTTAATTTTTATAAGAGATTTATGCATATTTAAGTGATTTTCGGAAGCGGACTTTATATGAAGCTATGTCAAAATATGGCCCAATGCAAACAAAATATCGTTTTTAGATTGCACTTTGCATGAAACTTATTTTTATTTTTTTTTATGTACCGTAAAGCTATAATCCGGAAAGACATTTGTGTGTCTTTGTGTATGAGAAATCGTGGATCGAAAATTACCATTTTCAACAGGACTTATCCTTTTATAATAAAAATAATGTGTACAATATTTAAAATTTAAAGCAAATAGCAAAAAATATTTTATAATATCGAGGTAGTCTGAAACTTTGCTCTGTAATTCGGATTCTACTAAGCCGATTTTACCCTTTCACAATACCACACATTTTGGTTAAACAAGGAATTTAGGGAGGAATTTCATTACTTCCATTGAAGGGCCTAGCGTTCCTTCAACAGACGAATGAACATGACTAGATCGTTATAGATGGTCATAGAATCTTATAAGGACCTAGAATATACATATATAATTTTTGGTTCTACGACCAATATTTCGATGTGTTACAAACGGAATGACAAACTTAATATACCCCCAATATTTTTGGTGGTGGGTATTAAAACATTTGCCAACCTTATGAAAGCGAACGCGACACTCTTTGAAACTCAAATTGACATTTTTGAGTTGGTATGTGCAGTAACTTAATTTCAATTTCAATTAAAATAATCAGGCGCTTGAGTAGAAAGATCTTGAAGTATTGTTACTAAATGATAATTTAGGTACGGATCGGGTCTATTGAAGACCTTTAACCTTTATGTCAACAGCTACATACCCGGGTATGTTTTGAATTTTAAAAACTCTGTATCTCTGAAAGTGGCCATTATATCTATCTGAAATTTCATGATATCCTCACTAGAAGTGTTTTCTACTATATTCTGATGTTTGAATAAAATTGGACAAATCAGATCATAAATGTGGTCATTTTTTCATTCCTTGTTGGATTTTCATGTTCATAGAATTGAGCAACTAACAAGTGTTTGTCCCTAATTGTAAATATTCATACATGAAGACGAAGACAAAATTTAAGTATATGCATGAATAAAAACAATTCAAAGTAGGGGAAAAACACAAACAAAATCCAAATACAACATATAAAACAGAAACATATTTAGAAATGTGTGAATTCCCATATAAAATGTGCTTGCATACCCGGGTATGCTTGCTGTTGACGTAAGTATAATTTTTCAGCTGTTGACATAAAGGTTAAGCCATTAACGATGAGATTAGTGTATTAAAAAGTAATAAGTATATATTGGACACAGCCAAATATAACACTATTATATGTTGTATTTTATAATGGGAATATGTCTGTTGCATATTTATTTTAAGTTAAGTTTAATTTATTTTAAACAATTTTATTTTATTATTTTTTCGTGTAGTTCATACAAATTATAACTATGAAGATATATATAATAAAACATAATATAAATACTATACTAAACAGTATACTACGTATACTACACTAATATCTCACTTTGCGTCAGGGTTACGTTCCAAAAAACACGACGCAAATTAAAACGACACAAAGTGAATTAAGATTGTCTATAGCAAACCTGGTAAAGATCGAAAATAGGTTCTACGGTTACGAACATACTAAGTCGTCGGCTCCAATATTTGCTGAACAGCTTTTTTTCAATGTAAAATAAATTTCCTTGTAGCAATTGTGTGTATTACTACCATTAGTATTATCGTTTGACTATGCTTTAGTTTTTATGTCATCAAATAAGCTTTTTGCGTTTGTCTGAAATACCATTTTACTTAACTTGATTGGTAAATCCAAATGGAAAGCAAGGAATCCATTTCGATCATCAAAGCACATCGTTTTAGCATCTAATGATGTTGCAGATTTTCCAAATTTAAAAAAAAAATTAAAGACTCGAACACAAAACAACGCAATTTCGAAAATTTAACAACGCACAGTGAAAATTCGTACTAATTAACCAGCGATGCAACTTCGAAAAAATGAAAAACGAAACGACACAAAGCGAGATATTGGTGTATTTAGTTTTCTAATTCAAAGTATTTAATATTTATTAGACGAGTATTTATTTCAAGTATGTAATATTTGATTTTGTTATTCACATGTGTATTTTAAATCCATGAATAACAAAACATACTAAATAAAATTGGCCAAAAAAATAAGACAATGCTTGTACAATTACATATTATAAAGTGTTACAATTTTTACTCAATACAACTTTTAGATGATTCTTGGAATATTTTCGAAAAAACAACTTAACATCCGGTTTCTTTTTATTTTATGTTTTCATACATTTAATACATAATTTAAAAGATGTTTATTTAAAACGAATTTTATTTCATTTAAGAACATATCCATAATTTTTAAGAGAAGTCTTTATCGGATTACATCAATTTTTGAAGGATTTGTTTTAGCTAGATTTCCTTTGCTAATACTCTCGATTTGTTGGGTTCTAATAATATAAGTTTATATGTATAAATACAATTTTGTAATATATTTGTAGGTTTCTAACCAAAATTACAAACATGCAACATATTTAGCTATAATTGTGTAAATGATCATAAAAGAACAATAATAAATTTAAAAATATCAGTGAAATAAAATATTTTTAACTTTAAAATTGTTTTAAAAACATGTTACATAATCAATTCCTAAGCTGAAAATTTGCAAATATGATTACACTTTGATTGATATAAAACCATTTACGGTTTGGTCATTCATTGTTTCAATTTAACAAATATTACTGTTTATTAAATACCAATAAAGATATAAAAAAAAAACATAACTACAAGCAACCCATTATTGCACTAAAGTTAAGTCAAACGGAAATCAATATGTGGTTGTTAAAAACATTTCACTGCAGAAAAAAAGGATTTTTTTAAACAAGTTTCAAAGAATATGAATATTTGTTTATTTTTTAAAACCTTTTTTTTTTTGTAGCCTTCCATAAAAATTTCAACATGAAATATGAATATAAAAAAATGTATGTAGATAAATATTTCATAGATGGTTTGTTTTTTCGGGATATTGAAAAAAATCAACAAAAATAAACAAACTAATATAAAAATTCCAATAACAAACTACAAACAATATACATACATATATACATACATACATATGTATATATATAGAAAAATGTTGGGATGCAGTAGTATCTTGTATATGTGTTGGCTTGTAAAATGCCAGGAAACAGTAACGAACTGTAAAATGGAAAATTTTAACCCAAATAATCTCTAATAAGTAATATAGACATACACAGATATAAACTATATATAAAACTGCCGGATTACATACATTTATTTATTTGTTTATATTCAGTGTTAGTAATCCTAATGCCTAAGCTAAATCCAGAAATGGGAAACATTCCATTTGTTCTAGTTAAGTGTGCCTAAGTAGTGATTTTACCCAGTATTGGAATCACCACTAGTTACAGATTTATTTTGGTGTCTAGCCGGTAGTCAATTGAATTTACAAAAATTATAAAGAAAAATTGACTCTAAAAAATAATTTCAATTGACTATACCAAAAATAACTTAAGGTACGGTCACACTTGGCAAATATTTACTCAAAAAGGTGTAACCACTTGTTTTAGAACAAATTTGTTTGAGGTTGTTTACTTTTACAAGAGTTTTGTAAGATCAAACAGCATTAAATAAAATAAAACTAAATAACCACTAAATATATTTTATATATTTTATACCTTACACCTTACCTTACATATATTCTAATCTATGTTATGTATAAAGTAACCCGATTCCCTTCATCCGTCTCAAATGACCGAAAATATATAAATTAGAGACAGCAAAAGTAATAAGACATTAGACTGTATTAAGATTAATTACTGTATTAATTTGGTAAAGTCTATAGAGAGCCAATCGAATCGATTACTGCCTCTAAAAGCTCTAGATCTGTAAAGTGATTAACGAACTAGACCCTTCATTTTGCCAAAATATGATTGAAAATGTTGATAAAAGGATCAACATTTGTAAGCGTGGCCGTGGTGGGCACTGTTCGAAATTATTTTTCATTTATAACTGACAAATGACTTCCATATACATTTTATGGAAAACAAAGTTTCTGTTGAAAACCTCGCTATAAACACTTTTATTTTTTCTAAATTTTCACATTTCTGAATTTAATTTACTTGCCGATATAAGTAAGTTTGAGATATTTGGAAAAACATGACGAATCAAGAGCAAAATCTTAAGTAATAAATATGTTACCAAGACGGTAAAACGGTAAAACTGAGTCGCCACAGTAATGGCCTGGGGTTATATGTTGGCATCAGGGGTCGGCAATCTTACATTTATAGAATCTACAATGAAAAGGAAGATTATCTCGGCATTTAAGAAAATAGCCCTTAGTGTAGAGAAATTGCACACGATAATTTTCCTAACCCTTTTTAATTCAAGAACTTTAAATAACAAAATTTTCTATGAATTTACTTAGATTTTGATAAATAATAAAACATGTACTTTTTATGTTCTCGAAACATATGTCAATTCAACCAATAACCCAGGTTCGAATCCTAGTCAGAAAAATTATCAAAAATAAAAATTTTTTCAAGTTGTTAAATAATTCCTTATTCAGTAAAAACAATTTAATGAAAATTAAATTCAAATGAACTTAAGCCTAACTAAAAGAAAATATCAAAATTGAAATATTAATAGTTCAACAAAAATACTACTAATTATCCTATAGCTAAGGCACAAGCCGTAATGTTTACATGTGTACGAAAGTGCACAACAAACATAATAAAAAACAAATGTATTCAGGTTTTCGAGACGAAGTCTCGACATGAATACGAAAGAAATAACTGAAGAAAAGGAAAAACAACAACTTAAATAGAAATTAATAAAAAAATGATAATTTACAGAAAACTTCGAACCACCAGTCACTGGTTAAAGGATTGATGTTGTCTGTTGACTAGCAGGCACCGTAGTGGTGCAATGGTCAGAACGTAAAGAATTCTGATGAGAGAAAGTGGTGTTTCTCGAAACATATGTCAATTCAACCAATAACCCAGGTTCGAATCCTAGTCAGAAAAATTATCAAAAATAAAAATTTTTTCAAGTTGTTAAATAATTCCTTATTCAGTAAAAACAATTTAATGAAAATTAAATTCAAATGAACTTAAGCCTAACTAAAAGAAAATATCAAAATTTTAAAAAATTTAATTAAACGGAACAATTTCATAAAAAGGGATTGTACTCTTTACAAAATAATATGTAAATTTTCCTATTATGTATATAAAGTAGGTTCTTCTTTGCATATTGTTGCTCACAAGACACAAATACTAAATTTTATGTTCACAATAGAACAAATGTAAAAAAAACTATTTTTTTTTATCAATTATTTACTTTTAGCAAATGTGCACCTTTTGAAGTTCTCATAAATACTAATAAGATCGCAAAATTTCAAACAAGAGCAAATATCCAGCTTATGGTGTTTGCACTTGATGCAAAGGACAGAATGTTAACTAGTTTACATAGTCTGATAGGCCATACTAACTTTTACTGTGGCTGTTAATAAGAGATGACCAGTATGTTGCCTGCAGTATACTTACTATATGTTATAGAGGACTAAGCTTACCAACAAAATTGTGAAAGAGTGGTTGCTCAATCATTGTCCAAAATCTTTAAATTGACATAATAAAAAATTTTTCTAAACAATAGTAGGTGTTTACTTTATATTGATGCTCATAGTAGTTATGTGGAGAAAACTACCCTACTTTAAGGCTGAAAATAATAATCCAAAATTTTTTCAAATTATTGACTAAAATCCCAAATTACTAATTTAGTACATTGCTTAATAAATGAAGTTTTCACTGTTTTCACATTTGTAACAACGCCCAAAACTGCGTAATGACACCCAAAAGCTTAGCAAGTACCCAAGTTTAGACTAATCAGTATTATATAGTATTTAATACATACATAAATATTAGTCATGTATGTGTGTGTGATACTAACATACTTCTACACATGTAACTGAATGTTAACATTGTGTTTTAGCTGAAACTAAACTAAAACGGTGATGATGTGTAAACATTTGCATGACGTGCTTCAATTTTTTCATAATAAATTTTTCATTTTAGGTTTTTTTATTTTTTCATGAAACAAAAAAGTAAAGTGAAATATATGTTTTGAAATTGATTCACATGTAGGCACAATTGATATCCTGTTCCGACCGAAAACAAAAAAAAAAATAAAATAACGTAAAGTAAATATCAAGAGAGACAGCAAAAGGGGAATAAAAAATAAACCAGATTCTACCCTCTCAAAACTACATACACTGAAAACATAGAGGAAACGTGTATCAAAGTATTTGCATAAAAATTCCATGTATTGTTTATACATGAAACTCACAAGTGAAAATAACGATAAAAAACAAAAAAAAAAAAAAAATTAACAACAATGTTTCAGAATAATATAAAAATTAAATCTAAAACAAGGGATACACAAAAAAGGGAAACAAGGGACAGAAGGAAACGGAAATCAATTGATTAGTTAGAATAACATTATTTCATACAAAAATTGTAAAATGATAACGACACACACAAAACACGCTCAACTTATGTTATATGACTTAAACTTAAAGCTAAAGCTAAAGCAATTATGATGATTACCCTCATCTTTCATTCAATTTAATTTGACATTAAGGTCTGGTGAAAAGCAATGCTCCTCCTTCTCAAGTTTTACAATTTTATTGCTTGTTTATGACTTTGTTGTTATTGTCACATCTTTTTTTGTTGCTCTGGTCTGGCCTGGCCTTGCCTGGATTATCTGTTATTTTTATTTACACACATACTTATAAATCCCCATTGCATTCCATAGCTTAGCTTTTACTCTGTGCATGTCCTTTCCATTCTAAAGATGCCATTGTCGTTGTTAGTGTTATTATTATTATTACGCTCACACATGTCGTGTACTACTTACTTACTTTGTAGCTGTGTCAAATGTGTGGGTGTTGTCCAATGTATAGATGAAGAAACTTTTTATGATCATGTAATCGAAAAAGTTTTTCTTTAACACACACATGAATACATATGTATGTATCAAACACTAATACCAAATATACACATGTATGTATATGTACACATATAAACACACATAAAAAATGCCATACAGGAGGATGTATGAGTCCTGCTTAACTTTATTGTCAACTTTTGCAAAACAATATTTGTTACAAAAAAAAAAAAAATGGAATTTAGTAGAAATATTGAACGCCTTTGAAATACACTATCAGCCAATCATGAATAAAAATTCCGCGGGAGTTTTTTCCCTTTTCCCATTTTTTCTATTTAAATTCAATGTTAAAAAAAAGGAAAACAACTCCCGCGGAATTTTTATTCATGATTGGGCTGCATGTCTGTGTTTAGTTATCAACAAGGAATTTTGGACAGAAATGATTAAAAATATAAATGTTTCTCAAACAATTGTACAATTCTTAATTAATGCAATATACTGTGAGCGTCAAAATAAAGTCAACATCATGTTTTATTAAAATAAAAACTTTAAATTATATTAATATAAATATTATATTTGATTTATTATATTCCATTTTTATATACACAGTTATTTAAGTAAAATTGAATTGACAAAAAAGTAATGAAAACAAAAGTGCATATAAATATAATTGATTTACAGCTAAAATAGACCAATTTCTACGCGCCAACATAATAAACAGTAACATCAACCTTATGCAAAAAACACCTGTCATTTATTTGTTTGAAAGTATAACGGTAAAGTGCCGTTCAAAATAATTGCAAGATTCATAATTTATCATTAAAAGTTGTGCCGTTAAGTAGTGAAAAATCAATTGAGACTCGACTGAAAATAATATACTCACATAGAAATCGTTGGAAGGCAGCACTGAGCAATAAAAAATATTATAGAATACAATACAGTAGAAAGTTCGCCTTCTACAAACCAACCAAAGCGTCTTACAAAAACCGAAGTAAAAGCTTGAGTAAGAAAAGTAAGAGCAAACCCAACATCTAGTGCTGTAAAAATGAAAATGTTACAAGAACTTTAAAACAAAAAGAAGGCGAGTACGATAAAAATATTTTTGTATCAAATTGGCCTACATGGTAGAGTGCCACCTAAGAAGCCCTTTATAACAAAGACCAATCAAACCAAACGTTTAAACTGGGTTTTCCAACAGGACAGTGATCCTTATCAAACCTTCAATATTGTGAATGAGTGGTTGCTTAATCCGCAGTCGCCAAAGCAATTGAGCACATATGAGAATGGCTAGAAAATAAAATTAATCAAAGGATAACTTAAATGCAGTAATTCAAGTAGAGATACTTTTTTCAATAGCCTTTTTTTGACAGATCACGAGTGAGTCGTGTAATCGGCACCCATTTTGAGAGCCAGCATTCATTATTGGATAATATTCGACCGAATAGACCACGTCCAGCACACTGTAAAGACGTGGAATCATCGGTCCATATTTTTTTTTTAAATTTATCGTGCCATAATAACCGACTATTTGATGCCTGAAATTGAAGCTCGTGATCTCGGTGACATTTGGTTTCAGCAAGACTGCGCCACTTACCACACATCGCATCAATCAATGGATTTATTGAGAAAACACTTCCGTGAGTAAATAATTTCACATTTTGGGCCGGTCGATTGGCCACCAAGATCGTGTGATATCACACCGTTAGACTCTTTCCTTTGTGTAAAGTCTAAAGTATATGCGGACAAAACCGTTTCGACGCAGGCCATTCGCTCGTTACCAGTTGAAATACGCGAACTAACGAGTCATAAGCTAACTTGAAGTCGACACGTTTAACAACTATATGTGGGAACTTTGTGCAGTGTAACATACCAATGGCCTAAATCAAACTCAACAAATTTCATGGTATAGCAAATTATATAAAAGAACTCATCGATTGTAATACAAGGGTGGTTTGTTAGCTTGTATTGTTAAATTTGGAAGGTCGTTATTGTTAAAAATGTTAGATGACTACTTTATGCTGTTGTCATTGTTGTTGTTGGTTGTCGCTTTCAATAACTATTTCTACACAGATTTTCTAATGCGTGTATTGTGTAAATGTATGCTTGTTTAAAGGAATATACTACATTGTATACAGGTTTACATATATTGTATAGTTGTACTTTTTGTAGATGACACTTTGGGGTTTTACAAAAATATCGGTTAAAAGAACAAAGTTTTGTTTGTTAGTTAAAACAAACTATTGCTTTTTATCACAACTAATCACACAGTTGTTGTTATAACCATTTTTATGTTGTTGGGTTAATCTGTTTTTGTTCGAGTTTTAAGTTGCTGAAAATAAAAGATCAATATGATATTGAACTTTAAAAGTTATTTAGTTGTTTAAAAATCATAATAGTAACAATTAAGTACCTACAAATACATACGAGTACAAATAACATAAATGAACTTTTTAGAATTTAAAATTAAACTCGTTTTAATCAGACAAATACAAATACGGAGAAAATGTAATTATTCCTGCTCATATCACTTTATGTTCATCAATTTATAAAATTGTTTATTGATTATAGTAGCAGTACAACATAGTAGCAGCTTAACCACAAATTTAATTATGACAGCATATTGTTTATAATTTTTAACACACACTCATTCTCATACAAACACATTTGTAGTTGTTGGTATATTGATATATGTATGTATACACCACTACCTTACAACAAGTGTTGCCAATTGAGGTAAATCATATACAGTGTGTCATCGACAAGGTTTCTTTTAGAAGCTGATTTGCACTTTCGGTCAAAAGTCTCTATATATTTATTAAAACAATTTAATTAATTTTTAATAAAATTTTTAAGATTAACTAAAAACAATCTTTCTTTAAAGTAGAATGTATATGTAAAAAGAGAATGGCAACACCAACCTACAATACTTGAGTTAATCTATAAAACAGTATCTCCATCACCAATGCCACTCACCAATATCATCGTCATCGACGGCAGTGATTTTTTTTTTGCCATGATAATATTTATTCCATTTTTGCCTTCAATATTATTCTATTAATTAAATTTATTACAATGTGGTCATGTACAGTTAAGTGTTGCAGTAAAAAGGCTTCCAAAATTACCAAAACGGCAAAATTGGGGGAAGAGTAAAACCTGATGCTCTTACAAAAGAGGTTTCACTACAATAAATGACATTCATCTCTTTCATTCTCTAGCACTAATAGTTGCCAGCCACAAGAATTATGACAAACACAAAAGGTGGCAAGGTTGGTTGTATAAATTTAATAATAACCAGGCAGTATATACTATAGTTACATACAATCATCTATCCTTTTATGTAAAGATGCATACATGTTAAATGATAAATGAACTGAACGAACAGAGAGAATAAAATCGAAACTGAGCTGAAATGAAATGAATTGAATTGATGTGAGGTCTTAAACAAATGCAATTTATAAAAGCACTCAACGGGATAAAAGCACTTTGTGACATTATTAAAAATTTTATCAAATTATTAAACATTCACTGTGGTAGGCAGTTGGTATTCGTGTATCAAGGTTTGTGTATGAGTAGGTTTATTTCCAAGTTCATTAAAAACAATAGGAGACAAGTGGTTTTGGGTGAAACGATAATTTTTATGGACCTAATTTTTTTTTAATTAAAAATAGCATAATAGTTATTTAAAAATTGCAGCTACAATAGAATGTCACAGAAGTTAAAACAAGTACGAAAGTTTAGTCGGTTAAACCCGACCATACCGTATGTACACCGTTTATATGAGCAGAGACAGTATTCTTTTAAAGATTGTCGTGCACCTGTTGGCGAATGGGCAAGCAAGTTCTGCATGTATATCTGTTTTAAGTTTACTCTGAGAACAAAGAATACAAGTGTCTTAACAATATAATTGTCATAGTGATTATTTCTATAGTTGCGGCAACCAGACCATATTAAAGATAAGTTTCACATGATAGTAGCAAATATATATTTGATTGTACTAATTAAGTATACGAGTATATTTTGGCAATCATTTTTATGATGAAATAAATTTATAAAAAATGTTTTTAATTAAAAAAAAAAAAAAACTTGTACTTTTGCAGATCACAAGAGAGAGAGAGAGCAAATTAAAAAAACTTTAAAGAGAGTGTCAAACAAGAATGATAAAATAAAATTTTAAAATGTTCTGCGCATTTTGGAGCTGTGACGTCACACATTCTGTGTTTCTATTGGCTAATTTTTTCTCACTTGTTTTTTTTACTCATGTTTTGCTTGCATTTGCTTACTGCACTCTTCATGTTTATATTTTTTGTGGTTTTTTTGTTTGTTTTTCTTTTTTAAGCAGATTTTATTTTAGAACTCTCAGAGATTTCAATTGCAAGGTTGCCAACTATCACATATAACATACATTTTCGCAAGAAATTTTAATTCTAACACATGAAACGTTCTTGGTAACCCTTAGAATGGAACCTTTACGTCACATAACGGGAAATCATGTGCATGGCGTAATCTTTATTTTATCATTCTTGGTGTCAAATATATCACCACCCTCGTAGTTCAAGGATATGGAGGTTAAGTATGACTAATTATAATACGATATTATTTGAATTACGTTTAAATACTCATATTTTTAACTGATAAAGGACGTTAAAGTGATTATCGGATTTGTATGACCCATTAAATTAGTTTCAATATGCATTGTCACCGTTCAAAAGAAGGCATGTACTAAAATTTATCGAAATATTTTGAAAATTGCAACCGCTACTTTGTGCACAAAGAAAACATGGTCAGGTGCAAAATATGGCGTATCCTTTGAATGCGGTTTTCGTCTTTAGTAACATATATTTAGATTTAAAGGGAACATATCTGTTTATTATCACTTTTGTTTGGCTTTGACAATGTTAAATTGTACGCCAACAAAGGAGGAAAAAAACACACCAGAGATTATGGTGAATGCGTTAGTTTCAATGTGCTAGACCTGGTTTAGAATCACATCACCTATGTTAAGAAAAAGAGTTTGAAGACCAAGAATAGCAGCCACTGCTCCAGGAAGATTGTTGTCAAACTCAACAAAAACTTGCAAAATCATTGGGAGCTACTCAATCAGTAATTTTAAAACGTTTGCGAACAGCAGGATTCATTCAAAAGTAGAGGTATTGGCTAGTATATGAATTGATGGCGAGAGACCTTGAAAGATGATTTTGCATATGTGAAGTGCAGCTTAAACGCAATATAAGGAAATTATTTTTGCATCGACACATTATTTAAGATGAAAAATGGATCTATTACAATAACTCTAAGAGTAAGAGATCGTACGTGAAGACCGGCCCACCAGCCGAAACCACGCCAAATCTGTATGAATGTATGCCAAAATCTTTCAAGATCATCATACGGAACTTTTACTGTTTCGTTTGGAGCAAGTATTGGCCGACTAATGCTCAGAATGTACAGCCAAGGCGTAATAATCCATCATATCTACGCGCGGCCACATGATACCTGTTAAAAAGTATTTAGAAAGGTTGGAAAAGTTTTGCCTCTACTGACTTATAGTATACACCTTGCCTCGTCCGACTGCTACTTGTATCGATCGCTTCATTTCATAATGGGGTAACCGAAGTTGGTTTGATCCGCAAAAGATGAACTGTTCATTTAGCGCGGACTTCATATATTTCTAGAGAGATGGGAAAAATTATAGGTAATATTTCAAAATAAAAATTGTGACTAGTGGAAAATCAATTATTTTAATAATATACTTAAAGCCCTTGATTAGGCCCACAAAAAAACTGATTCTATTTCCTATTTAACTTTTACGTGAGCAGCTTATACTCATTTGTAAATGTAAATTTAAAAAATTTTGCGTTTTTTCCATAATATCGGACACAATTCATGACTGACTTCAGTCAAGGTTTTTTAGATATTAAAGATTAACTAACACTTAGAGTACGTCTTTAGTACCCCAAAGAAAAATGGGCTTTTGTTCTCTCTATGTTAGCATAAAAGAACTAAAAATATTATTTTATTAATTTTTAGTTTTTATGTTTAATTATCACATCAAAACGTGTTAATTTTAAAAATTATTAAAGAAACATCTGGGGCATCTGAGGTCCCCTATTCCATACTCTAAGGGTTAAAGAGCAATTATGAAAATCGCATGAAGAAAGTTTCAATTCAATATCATTCAAAAATAAAACTACACCATTATAAGCTAATTTTGGCCCATGGGCTTGCGGCATATTTTTGAAATAAATAAAAATAAAAAAAAAAAAAAAATAAAATCCTGTCGTGAAATTAAAGGTTAAAACCGTAGTGAAAAACAAAGTGGTGTTACTTTAGAAAAATCCACAACTGCTTTATTGTGTATAATGAAACATACATAAAATTGAATCTTAAACAGCATAATGCAGCAATTGATTGCTTTACAGTAAGTTTGAATTAGTTGCAAATAATTAAGAAAAAAGGTTAGCTTTATCAACCGGGTCAGTTAATGTTTGGCCATTTCTTAAATTGTTGTTGAAACTGTAAATCACTAATTTGTTAATAATTGTAATTGCTTTTCTTAAATATTTAATCGCTTTTTTGTTACATAAGTATTTTCACATTTGTGGCACCAGATTTTATGTGAACAATGAGCCTTTTGCCTTTTGTCAGCCTTGGAAAGAGTGTAAATAAAAAACATCAAAATGTAATATACAATAATATAATTGTAAATTTTCATGTTAAATTAATGTTTGATATATAGAAATTACACTATCAGAATTTGTAATGATCGATGCCTAACAGATAATGTCAGAACCAATAATAAATCTCACTATTAAGTCTTGTAATTATAAGTCCTTAGTTGGTCATTGACAACTATTTACTCTTGCTCACTAGTTTTGGCCTTTAAATTTAATGTCTAACTTTAATTTGTATGGACATTTTGTAAAAATCAATTTTTGTTGCAAACCAATATTTGTTCGTTTTCTCATAATTCAGCTGCTTAAAAACAATTTGTTTAATTTTCAATAGCGGTAATCAAGAACGTTTTATATAGCGTGTTTGTTTAGATGTATAGAACTTTAAGTTGGCAGCACTTTTCTAACTGCCGCGGAATTTTGACCGCCAACTCACAACATGTGCAACTGTGTGCCGTCCATTTTGTCAGCTGTCAAGTGATTTATGTGTGATTTATGTATGTTAAAGGGTTACGCCGATAAGCCCGAAATGATTGAGCACTTGGAGGACAACATTCGCCACGTTATTACCGTTATACGGCCACAAATGTTGAAAAAAGTCATCGAAAATTCGACCTCCATATTAGACTACGTTCGAGCGAGTCATATGCCAGAAGTCATATTTTATTTATAATGCCAGAAGATTATCTTTCGAATAAAGTAAATTTCATGTGAATTTAAAAATCATCTTTGTTTTATTCCATTTCAAAGTTATATACATCTAAAAAAACACCCTCGTAATTCGAACAGAATCCTGATTTATTGAAATGGCAAACCCAACTAAACATAAATTACTTGACAAATGTCAAAGGGTCCGCCAGTTAAAAAAGTGTTGCCAATTTAAAGTTCCTTCTATCATCTAAAAAAAACAGCCTATACATATGTGTAACATGACAAATTTATAAATACCTTTTTACTCTTATCCAGTAAGGCATAAATAGTTATTACAGGAACGTTTTAAATTCTATATTTTTTTCTTATTTTATAGCAAACGTCTTAAAATCCTTAAATCCTTTTTAAATTTTCTTATCGACTGCTATGGAATTTTACATCTTTACAAAAAATTACAGGACAAAAAAAAAACGTTGATGCCAACACCAAGAAGTTGAAAGCATAAAAAACTTTCTGCTTGATTTTCCGCACAAACTTTGCAAAATTGATAAAAAAAAATTAAGCCAACAAAACTGAAGAAAAAAGTTTTCTGCAGTTTAGGTTTTTATTGATTTCGGGGAGTGTTGTGGTAACATGCCTGAACAAAGTCTTTAATACCAGCAGCAGCTATCTATAAACTCTAACGCAACAAAAAAAAAAATAAGCAAAAATAACAACAACAAAAAAACTAAAAGAAAAGAAGATTGTAATTAAAAATCTTTAGATTGGCATTAAACTTTATAAGGAATTTCTTCAACCCTTAAACCTACACTCCTGCAACAAGCTTAAGCTATATTTAAAAAGAAAAGTAACAACATAATACATAAATATTTCCCTGCAACACCACCAATAACTAGAAAATCTAGAGCAACCATAAAATCTTACAGAAACCACTTGAGAAACTCAAAGAAATTAAGAAAATAAAGTTGGTAATTTTTATACTTGCTCTCCCATATTTCTAGCTGACACCAAAAAAATGCAGTTAATTTTCTATGAAACACAAATTATGTACAAAATAAAATAATAAAAAAAACCTCTGCCATAGAGGAAAATTATTAAACAAAAATTGTTAACAAAAAACTATTTGTGTTTTAGCTATAAAACTTTCAACACGTTTTTTCCTGCGCACTTTTTCAATTTTTTTTTTCCTAAAAGCGTGCAATAAAATTGTAAGAAAAAATAATGAAAGGAAAAAACTTTGCAAAATTTAGTACAAATATTTGTAAAATAGATTTTTATCCTCATTTTATTTTCACTTTACGAAAAGAGTACCAACCAAGTAACTTGAGAAAGTGATAAAGTGAGAAAATTAATCACAGACAGTTTTCGTATTAAATGACACTCTTTCTTGAGTGCATGAGACAAAATGTCATTTGCATAAATGGTGTCTGTTAAACAAAAATAAAAAAAAATTTACTTTTTAAGCTTTTTCTGTACTTTTTTTTTTTTTTTGCCAACTCTGTTTTCAATTCGTATCATGAAAATTGATTTTTAATAGAAGTTTGGCAAATATTTGTTGCAGCTGAAAGCAAAAAAGTCAAAATTACACAAAGTATAAAATTAAATTCTTTTTGGCATTTTCACAGGCAATAAATAAAGGGAATATTTAAATGAGTTGAAGAAAAGTAATGATTGCTAAATTGTTAAAATCAAATAAAAGTGGCAGGGGTGAATGTAGCCCTTTAACCAGAGTAGGTAAAATTCGAGCTCGCACAAGAAATTTCATTTATTTCTTTCTTATTAAAATTGTTTTCGCGATCTTTATTTTTAAATTCAGGAAAGCAATTTTTATATCAATTGTTTGTTTTTTTTATTTCTTTTGCAAAAAAAAAACAACTTGTGTTTATTTCTTGCTTTTGCAAGCAAGAAAAAATAAGAAGTTAGAGTGCTATATTCGGCTGTGCCGAATCTTAAATACCCTTCACCTAAACGTAATAAGAAATACAGAAACTACACTGGTTATGGTACTAGAATATCCTTATTCCGTGTTTTTTAATCATTCTTAGTTCAAAGTTTATGAGTATTTGATATATTGTTTGAAAGACAATTTTACGACCAACATAATTTATGTTAAATATTTTGAAATTTTATCTAATTTTGACGATTTTTAATTGATGTAATTACCGATTCTTACTGTAATTTACAGAGTTTGTCTGATTTTCATAATAATCTTGAGTATAATTTAATCTATATATATAAAATTAAGTGGCAAAACTTTCTGTTCGCATACTCCTCCTAGACGGTTTGCCCGATTTCAATGAAATTTTCAGGGGTGATTGGGGTCTGTGTGGAGGGTGCACATAAGAAATTTAATGTGTATATCTTTGCGCGTTTTGCGAGGGGGTACCGAAGCACACCGGGTTTAGCTAGTAATTTATAAAGTTAAAAAAAAAACATTTTTCCTTATTCACCACAAGTTAAGAAACAGAGTATAAAACAGAGTGTAACAAAGGATAAGATATAAGGTGAGGTTTTTTTTTTGTTTGAATTTGATCTCAATAATATTATTTACAAAAGATTTATGTGGCATAGTAGAAGTGAACCAGTTATGGACTGATATCCCTGATAGACTAGACGATAGAGTGCCGGACTATCGGTCAAAGGGTTGCAGGTTCGATTCCTGCGAAAGACTCCGGGTGTTTTTCTGCAGATAAGCCAAAAGCTTCGCAGTTTGTGTTTGTTAATTATTATTAAAAAAAAACTGAACAACTGAACAAAAAAGCTTCTAAATTCAGTATCCACTTATGTGGTTTCTAAGTATTTGAGGCTTGTTTTGATTGAATTTCCTATCAATAATGTTATTTACAAGAGTTATATGGTTGTTTAGAATGCTCGGAAGTGCAGTTAATTAGAGAGCTATTGCCAAGTGTTGACTGACAGCTACAAAGTCCAGTAGCATAATTGCCGCTAATATGGCAGCTATGACAAATCATGGGCCGAACTTCTTCAATATTGGAACAGTGAATTTTTTCCATATGAGGATATCTCACGTCCAATTTCAACGTAATAACGGTTGATTTTAGCATGTATGTAAATGATCCGTGCAAAATTTTGGATCGGTATCGTTATTTATAAGAGATTTATGAGTATTAAAGGGATTTTCGGAAGAGGACTTTATATGGGGGATACGGCTGAAAATGGACTGAAATTCACAAAATTCTGCAGAATGATATTTGTGTATATGTAAATGATCTATACAAAGTTTTGAGGCGGTACTGATATTTATACGATTTATACGGATGTGGCCCTTATATGGAAGCAATGACCAATTATAGGCTGAAAACCATAAAATTTAGTACAACAATTTATTTGCCTATAAATATTATTTATGTCAAATTTTAGCCGTTTAACATTATATATTATATACGTATTTAAGTGAATTTTGGAAGTGGACAAACATGGACGGAACTAAAAAAAAATATCGTTTTAATATTTCCTTTTGGATGCAACTAAATCGTGCTGAATTTTGCATTGATATTCCAATTTTATAGGCATTTATGTATAATTGAGCAAAATTTCGGGAAGATTTTTGTATGGCGGCCATGAGAAATCATGGACCTATTCTTACTATTTTCCGCACACTTTCTTCTTTTATCATAAAAACAACGTATACAAAATTTCATTGGAATATCTGCAATATATTTAAAAAAATTGGAAGAAAAATTTTTAAAAATAACATATTTATATTTTGATCCATAACTCTTGTTCTACTATACCGATTTTGCTGATTTTCAACACCAAACAGACAGAAAGACCGACGGACATGGCTCAACCGACTTAGAATTTCGTAAGGTCCAAGAATATATATACATACTTTGTTCGGCCTCAGATGAATATTTCTCAGTGTTACACACGGAATGACACACTTATATATACCCTCATTCACCACTTATGGTGGTGGAGGCTAGAAAAAGAAAACATCTTGCACACAAACATGAACATGAACATATGCATGTATATGTGCATTATGTAGGAATTTTTCCTTGTTTTGTTGCTTTCTTTCTGAGCAGCAAAAACATATTTGAAAAGGTCGTGCAACTGAAAATAATTTTTTATTGCGGTCATTAAAAACATGTGTGGAAAAAAAGATTTACCTAAATATGCATGTATGTACATGAATAATAAAATCTTTAAAAAATGCATCATTGATGCGTCATTCAATTATTTGATTTATTTTTTATTTTTATATTGAATTTAAAAATTGGCTTTAGATCAGGAGTGCCCAAAAGTTGCTTATGTAAGAGCAAACACCAATACATTTAAATACCCAGCATACCATTTTAGGAGCGCTCCGAAAAAGGAGTCAGAAAAGAGTCCAACAAAAGAGCATTTTCGGAGCGCTCCGAAAAAAGGAGTCAGAAAAGAGTCCAACTAAAGAGCATTTTCGGAGCGAAAGAAAAATTTGCTTGTTACTGTCCTTAGTCGGCACGCAGTATGGCTCAGAAATTCCACTTAATTATGTGTGTACCAAAGCGTTGTTGTCCTGTTATTTGTGCTTTGAACCAAAAAAAACAACATAGCTGTACCACACAAGAATGATAAAAACAAGATTACACAGAGCCCAAAAAAAACCTCATATAAGACTCTTTTCTGACATTATCTAAGAGCTCTTTCTGACACACCATTTTCGAATGTAATGACCCTCTTTTTTGAAGGTTTTCGGAGCAATTATGATTGTTTGTTGGTCTCATAAAGAGCTCTTAACGCTCCGAAAAAGGTGTCAGAAAAGACTCTTTTCAGACTCATATGGCTTGCTGGGTAGAAACTAATTTTTATTGATTATTTTTTGTTGTAAAAGCCAATACATACAAAGAAACAACACACTTTTTTAAACGGTATCAAACAAAAACAAAATCTACATTGACGATCGCAGTCACCAATGTTTACCAGTAGTAGAGCATACGCGCTTGCGTGTATAGTGTGAAGTACGTCAAAAAAAACAAATAAGGCAAAGTTGTTTGTGTATTTCCTATTGCTAGTGCTGAGTGGTGTAATGAGTATACAAAACACACAGCCTATAGCTAAGAGTTTTTACAAATATAAAAGAGCACCAAGAGTGTAGGGCTTGGGCACTCCAGCTTTAGATTATTTAGTGGAGGTCTAAATCAAAAGGAGCACAATCTGTGATCATATTTCCTATTAAAAGTAGATTTATTATATTGATTTAAAAAATAGGTTTAAGATCATTTAATAGTGATCTAAATTAATCATAGAAAATTAATAGTTTTTATAGAATTTTGAATTCTCCTATCCTGACAAAATGTTTGTAATTCATACATTTAAGCTTTCATTGTAATTATATTAGTTGTTTTCTTATAAAAGTAACCCATTATTCTCATTATAATAATTAAATAGTTCATTTTTGCCCTACTTTCTATAGGTTACAAAAATGTCTTTTAAGTGTTTTTTTGTCTTCTTTTGTACTATAAATAAAAATTGACTAAAATGCTTTTAACCACACATTTTTCTTTGATTTTATTTTCGTTTTTTTTTTGTTAAAAATACTAATATAATTATGAATATCTTGCCTTTCATCTTTATAAATGTAGCCAAAAATTAAATATAAAAGCACTATTTGCTACAGTTGAGGTAAAATCATTATTTATAGAGTAAGAAAACTAAAAAAAACATTAATTGTTTTTCTTTGGAATATTATTAATGTTGAATATATACAAATATATATTGATATGATTTAAAATTTTCATTTAAAAACTATCTTAGTACTTATTTGATAAAAATTTAAATTTTAAGTTTTTTTTGCCCATTGGCACTATATTTAGTTCGAGAGGGATGATCATATTTTAAACATACTAGGATATCAAACCATATTAAGTTAAGGTTTCCCTGTTTTGGGATTCTAAAACAAATATGATAAATTTGAAATTATGACATTAAATGCATTACATACAAACTTTTCAAAATTGCAATTTTGCGTACAGTTGCAAAGATTTCTTTTCAGCGGCTAAGCTTTGTATGTGGGGTTTTGATTTGAAATCTAGAATATATAATTTAAAACTTCTAAAGTCGAACCTTACAGTCACATACTTTTGTTGATGTGAAAAATTATTCATTCAAGAGCATTTTGTAAACAGTTGAACAAAAATTCCTAAATTTGAGAAATAATAAATATAAAATAAGTAATAAAAAATTTCTTGGTTAATATATCGCAGTAAAATTAGTTACGTTGGTGCATCAACAGGTGCAGAAAATTTAAATCTATAAACCAATAATGCTTATACTGTGTTCAGACATGAACCTTTATTGCGATAATCGCAATAAACGCCATTATTGAGCTCAATATTCCATATAAAATCTCAATTAATTATTGCTAAATAACTACGAAATTGTTATAATATTGAGTAAGATTTCGAATGCAACACTGTTCACAACTGTGTTTAGTGAGAAAATTGTATAAAATGGTAAATATCAACAAAAATAATGTCGATTGGCGGTTCTGAAAATTCGAAATGTAGTTATTTAAATAATATTGTTCATATTTTATTAACCAATTTCCATAAAGACCTTTGATTTGCGTTTTCCTCTAATATAATAAGTAAAAGCTTTTGTTTTTTCATCAAACTTTGCAGAATATGCACATTTCTTTTTCTGATCTTTTTACGTGAAGCCACTTTGGAATCAAAAATTGATCTTACCAACCGCAAAAGCTCGCTTCGACACAAATTTTCACAACCAAAATAAAAACAATATTGTTTTCCAGCTGTCAAATGATTATTGAGTAAGCTAAAAATTGCGTATGCCCTAACACTTAAAATAATATTGTCAATTAACCGACTATTGACTTAATAAAGGTGCATGTCTGAACGCAGTATTACGCTTCACCCAGGGGCCCGAATGATTTTCGCCATTTTGACACAACGCGACTGTTAAAGAAACTCACCACAAAGAGCGTAAAACCCATAAATTCATTTAGTTTAATGCTAGCTTTCTAAAGGTAAATTCACCCATTCATTCTAAACAAAATATTTGTTCGGACAAAGTTTTTTTATATGAATATTTTCTCTCTCTTAAAAATAGAGACGTAAAAATTCATATAAAAAAATGCTTAAAATTTTATGAAACGGATAAATAATTAACTCATTTGATGCTTCCACTTTTCTTAAAGCTAACCTCGCAATTCCTACAATATTGTCGATGTTTTATATAAAAAAAGCAATATATCTAATATTTATATTTCTTCTAAGTATGCATATAAAAACAACAACAACAACATGAAGGCAAATTCTCCAATGGTAAAAATAAATAATCTGCCATAACTTGAACTGTCAAAACTGACAAATTCTATGTTTTATGAGCATAAAGAACTAAGACTGTAAGAGTGAGTGAGTGATTATGTAGAACTCTGTGTGTGTGCTATTGTCGTTGTTGTTGTTGTTGTGAAATTGTAATTTGTTTGTATGCTGTTGTTGTATAAGAGCGGTTGTTTAACGGAAATTTATATCCTTCAAAGTAGCACCTTCAAGCAATCTATAAGTATATTTATAGTAAATCATTCTTTGAAAAAATCCCATACATATACATATGTATGTAAGTGTATGTGCTAGGGATGCCAATCCCGAAATTTTTCGGGAGTAATAAATCCCAAAAATTTTTATTTGTGTAAAAAATCCATACAATTGTTTTTACTTGCTTTTTTGGCATACACAAATACAAAACATCTACACTTAACATAAATCAATATGAACAGAATGGTTGCTATCCCGAAAATCCCGATTTCGGGATCCAGGGATTCAGTTACGAAATCCCGAATACTGGTATTTGAAAAACCAGCCCCGTTTGGCATCCCTAGTGTGTGCGTATATATGTTGTATATAGTTTTGTCAGTTCTTATTATTGTTGTTGCTTAAATCGCAACACATAAGCTGTGTTCTTTTATCCATAAAATGGTTTATAACTATAAACAAACCAGCCAGCCAGTCAGGCAGTCAAATAACAAACCGTAAGACCATCAAAATGTTCTACAAGCATGTTCTACAACATATTCTAAGTATATCCAGTCAATACACCGCACAGTGTTATAAACTACTGGTATTTATAACACACGTACATACTCGTATGTATAACATAACTACACATACATACCATAAGTAAAGTCATTTACACAAATAAACCTTTATTCATACCTATACATATGTATGTAGGTATTTAAGTATATTTATGCAGGAATGTACCAGGAATAAAAATGTACTAGTTTTGGGACAATTTATGATTAAATAGGTACAAATAAGTTTTAAAACTAAGTGATTTTCGAAACCGAAATAAACAAATGATGAAGTAAATCATTGTTGACTGAGCAGCAGTGAATGAAGAAATTAACAGTATTCTTGATCGTGCCATAACATCTTCAAAACTATAGTGTATAGGCATACTAACAGTTTAAGTGCACAATGACCATAGGTTTCCTTAAACACACAAATCTCTTTCGAAATGTCCTCAATATGACTTCTGACGGTTCGAAAAGTCTTTAACTAGATAACTAATAAAAAACATACATACATTATAGATACAACGTGTACATTATATATTTGTACCGGATGACAGGATTAAAGGAACAACATTTCGTCTGATTTCACTGAAAATACTCGTTGATTCTATATCTAACAGATTGTCAGCTGTGAAAAAGGACTACAAACAAAATATTAACCTCCTTATTCATAAACGATTATTAAATTTAAGAAACGTTTATTAAGGCAAATTTTATATGGAAATCTGTCTTAATAAACGTTTGTTAAATTTAATAATCGTTTTTGAATAAGGGGGTAAATAAATGTTTTACATAATTTTTAGAGAATATTATTTCGAACTTTTTATATTTATATATTAGAGAAATTCTTAATTAGGCTTGAGTTCGTTTTTAATTAATAACTCGAAGAATACCATTGTGAAAACTATATTTTTCTGAGACAAATGGCACACTGAAATGCATTTTCTGCCCTGTCAAGGGCTTCGTCAGCAATGTTTATTGTCTAAGATCTACTTGTAAACACCATCTATTTACTCGCCATTTTTTAAGAAATAGCTAATGGGAATTAACATATTTCTTATTGCATGTTATGAGTTAGAACGAAATTTTACTTATGCTTTACAAATGTGTGTGTATTCATCTTTGTTATTATTAATATTATACATTTTTGTATTACTACAAATTTGTTGTTACTTTTTGCTGTGTCCATTTGTCTTAAGAAAAATATAGTTTTCACAATGGTATTCTTCGAGTTAGTAATTAAAAACGAACTCAAGCCTAATTAAGAATTTTACATAATTTTAATATAGCTATCTGTTTATTTTATTTTGACGCGAAAAATCTGGCACTTTTCCGTTAACATTGCACTATTTTTTATGTTCCTTATTGTTCATGGGTTATATTTTGCTTAACTTACTTATGAATTATTATATTTTGTTTTAAATTTATACTTGTAGTATGCAGTCAAACCTCGATATAACGACCCTCACTATAACGAATTCCTCGATTTAACGAATTTTTTGAAACGCTCCATAAGATTTACCACCTGTTTCACGATGTCGAAAGATTACGTTCGCTTAGATAAGACTTAAGACACAAACTTGATTGTGGAATAAACAAACTTGATTGAGTAAAAAATAGATACGATAAAAAGTTTGTGTCTTAAGTCTTATCTAAACGAACGTTATCTTTCGACATCGTGAAATAGGCCATTAATACAAAATAAACCTCTCTATTACAAATACATTTGTCAATAGCCTCGTTATAACGAATATCAATATCAAAATATTTATTTGCACATAGAAAATTTGGTAGTATTTAAATATTAAAATAAAGAAGATTTCCTAACGAAATCGAAATATGGATTAATTTATATATAAAAATAAAAATTCTTTTATAAAACACAAAAAGTGACCTCAAGCTTAAAAATTATTGAATATTGTATCCTCTAAATGTAAAATTAAAATTTTTAAAAGCTTAACAAAAATTCTTTGCAAATCTTAATAGAAAAATTGGACATCTATTCCAAAATCATCGTCCGATATTGCTAGAAATTCTATTAAATGTAATAGATTTTCTGCTGTCAAGTATTTTTAGGAATTTTGTAAGTACAATTATATATTTAACACTTAAAAGTACCAGTTTTCAATTTCATTGGTACAATTTTAAGATACTGTTTACATTTCATATCCCTGATCTGTGTGTGTGAATAAGGATTTGTGTTGTCTGCATGTGTATTGTATATTGTTCATACAATATTATTAATGGTTTTTGAAGTTATTGTTGAAGTAGCTATTAAATATTCTTCTATAATATAAACTTTATATAAGCAATATGTATGGCTGCCTGGCTGTCTGTCTGTCCTTTTGTATTATTGTGTATGTGTGTCAGAGTTTGTAAATTTTATTGCTTGATTTTTGTTGTTTGTGGGTTAGAAAAGTCAAGAAGTCAATAATAATGTTGGTCTTTGTGGGTTCTGTGTGAATTTTTTTTGTTTATATATTAAATATTTTAATGTTTAAACTATTGAAACCTTTTGTAGATAAGAGTTTGTAATGTGTGTGAGTTTATGTTTTTATAGCAATAGTAAATGTATTGTTTATGGTTCAATGAATTGTTTACTCTACTTAGAGTGTAGAACCAATACAGGTTTATAAATCCCTAGGAAACTGTTTTCAAATTTATATTATATTTATTTGTGTTTTGAATTTATTGAAATATGTAGCATTTTAATATGTTTGCTGGTTTATAATGTACATTTAGTTTAATAATTAGTTATAGAGTAATGCGTTTCATTTTAATTTAAATGCTTTCTTTAGATTTACATATAGCCACAAAAATTTAATAAATTTTTATTAAACAGCATAGAGAGAACAGCATATGTTGATTTCCTAGAACAATACGTATTATCGCGAAAATTCTAATTAATATTACTCATACCAACAGTAGTCCATAATTATTTACTTGACTATTGTGTATATAATAAGCAGTGATGCCAAATGTTGCATCAGTAAAAGCACTGTGAGCATATAAAAAAGTGTAAAAATTAACAAAATTGCGGGTAATAAAGCACCAAGATTGATATTCCTTATTATTGATGTTTTTTTATAACGAAAAGATAACAAATAATATAAGAAAAACTTTTACACGGATCTGTAGCTTTTTCTTGTTTTTTTTGTATGACTATGACGTAGTATGTATATCACTATATCAGGCATTAGTTTCAAATTCAAAGTGCCTTTAAGTTAAAGAAAAGATGAGCTAAAGGCTTTAACTCACCTTTTGCTGGTCTAAGCCCCATTTTTTATGCTAGATCATTTTTCCAAGCTGTTCTGTATTTTTGTTTTCTATCTGAACGAAAGCCATAATTATTTGATAAACTTTAACAAAAATTGCATGAAGAACTTACTTTTGCAAAAAATCCTTAATTTTATCAAATCTAAGGCACTTTCTTTTTAAATTTGCAGTAAATTTTAAATTTAAGTAAAATCAATGTCTAACAAATTAATAATACAAGTTTTTGTACGGATTTGAAAATTTAGAAGAGTTTGCGAATACTAACTACTCAAAATAAAAATGTAACATGCAGTTGGTCAAAAAAGTATCAGTAGTGTTTAAATAATAGCAGTAAAATATTTCACTACCAACAATTTTGATTTCTTAAAAGGCACTAAAAGGCACTGTGAGAAATTGTAAAAGCGCTATAAATACCCGCTTTTCCAAAACAAGTATTTAATAAAAGTTCGGGTATTTGAAAAGCAGGAAAGTGCAAAAAAAAACCCAAAAAGCGTCAAAATAACAACGCTAATAATTAGTAAAGTATTGTTCGATCTTAAAAAATAGTTTGTTAAAAAAAATGCTAAATATTAATTCTGTAGGAAGTATGCCAAACAATTCGTCATTGCCTAATATAGAAACATCATGCAAACTTGTTGTTTTGATGGTTTGGCTGGATGTTATTTAAGTATGAATTAAAAACTTCCATGTCAATAGATGCGTATAAATGTCAGTTTGCCAATCATTTACTCACCATTTGTTTTCATGTATATGAGTTCGGGCGTGTGTAAAAGCTTTTGTACTGGGCGCTAAACCACTTGTCAAAATTGTGTTTTTTACACTACAGGAGATTTTAACATGAAAATGGTTGTTTAAACAAAAGAATGCGAAACCGTAAATGGCAAAGGGATTTTAAAACCAGCACAACAACTATAAAACTACAAAGAACTCATATAAGTGTATAATAAATATAAGCATAGTTTATAGTTATTTCATTATTAATATAGGCATTTGTTATAAGTGTTGGATTTTATTAAACTGCACACCTTTTATACACTTTAAGCGCTTTCATTTAAGCAATTTTTAGTTCAAATAACCTGCAATAAAACTTATTTATTTTGAATTTCGTAACAACACCCCGCTCAACGTACGATAAACAGCAAGTAAAATATAATTATTCTTTTCAAATTGAATTTCTATTTCATTTTACTCATTTGCTCAATTGCATTATTGCATTGTAAACTGATTTGAAACTCAATTTCAATAACGAAACTACGTTTGATTTGTACCCTTCATATGCACTCATATATTGTGACATTTTCCACACTAAATACTCGTACTACTAACTATAAAATAGTTTTTTTTTTTTGTTGCCAAACCTTATTGTTTAGCTCTTAAAAACATTTACATTTACAATTGTGTTAGAATTTAGGTCATTGGACATATTCACACAATGGTGTATTTATTATGAGAACTTTTGAAAATTGTTCACTATTTCAGTTTTGGTTGTGGGAAAATGTTTTTATTAGGAAAAGCAAACACTCAATAGAAATGTAAACAGTTTTGGTTTATTAAACAAATAATTAAATAAGAATATTCTAAATAACTAATACAATTTATAGTTGTCTTTAATAATTAGTTTTCAAAATGATAACCAAGTGAAATTTTTGTTGCCGGAATTAAATTCAATAATTACACTGTGCTAGTTGGAAAATGTGACAAACGGGGCACCTGGCGGGTTAACCTAATTCGGGTACGCTGAATCCAGTGGTGCTAACCGTTTTTTAGGTTAGCTCGTTTAGTTTATTGAATAAACTAAAAAAAACCGAAACTCCGCAATGAAATTTTCTTTAAGTAAGGTTAAACTTTTTTCCAATATGCGCAGTCGTTGTAGAAACATAATTTTTTTTGACCAAAAAAAATTGTTTTTTTTAGCAAAATTTCAAAAATGTTGTTTTTTAAAACGGCATAAAAAATTGGAAAACGTAGCTGTACTTCAAATTTTTTCTGCAAGTATAGCAAACAAAGTTCCAAACAAAACAAGACATAAATAATTAAAATCTGTCTACAACTTTTGATTTTATTCACAAAAGATGAAATATATAATAACCAGACAAAACTTCAAAAATTAAAACATTTATTTTTGTTGTTAATTAAAGTTTAAGTTTTTATTTACAAATTTATTCTTCTTCCTCCTGCAGATACCAACAAATATCCCCTAATAGCGAATCAAGTTGTTTGCCACGATACCAGTGTTCGAGTCTGGCTGTTACTTGGTGAAATCTCTCGCCATGTTCATCAAACTCGGCTGGTGATTGTTCATTGAATTTTTCTGCATGACAATGCAAAAAATGTATTTTCAATGACATTTTGACGTTTAAGTTTTTAAATGCGGTTAGCATATCTCCAATTAAAATTCGCCAATTTTCAGACCGATGATTTCCTAATACATTTTCTATTACTGATTTCACAGAATTCCAGCCAAATAGCTCCATATCATTCAATTTGAATACAAATCCCGTTTAATAAAATTATTGTTTCGAATAATTTTAAGTTCACTGAAAAGTACAATTAAGTTTCATTCGTTAAATTTTGTGATGGCTGTAGAAATTTATATTCAAAAATTAACATTTATATTTTCTTGTTTGGAAGAACAAAAGCCTACATATTATGTCTATAAACGCAGGCTTTGTCTGCTAATAAGAAATTAAAACATTAACCAATTAATATTTTACCTGTCAATACATAGCAACAGCTACATAAATTTAATTACCCAGGTTTAAAACAAAATTGGTATTTATCATTTAACAAAACTATAAACACTTATAAAGACTGTTTCAACAAGAACATTGTTTTCTAACAGGGGCATGGTTTATTTTTTTTGGAACTATGTCAAACAAATCGAATATACAGACCAAATCGAACCGATTACAGCTTTTATATCGATATTTTGCCAAAATGTGATTGTAAATTTTGATAAAAGCATTAATATATGTATGTGAGGTCAAAGTTTACGTCTGTCCGATAACAATTTTCATTTATAATAGACAAACCTCATTACTATTAATACAATAAAGATTTAAATGATTTATTTTGTTTGTAAAAACAAAATTCTCATTGAAAACCACTTTTAGTTTACACCTATTAAGATTTTTTCCAATCACATTTTCTTTTCAGTAGACAATAAAAATGAAAAAGTCGATATTTTTATATTAACTGAACATAAAAACCTGTGCTGGGTTCTGTATTCAAAAATCATTACAAATGATTTGTGTACACACGATATTCTCATAAATCTTTTATTATTTAAGATAACAAAATACTCGTACTAACTCACATACTAATTCACACATTAATTTCTGCAGGAAATAAAAGACCATAAATAATGTTCATTTTCAAATACAACAGCGGCAATAATAATACATATTTATTTTAAATATTAACAAAATTTAATAAAACTCTACACCTTTTCAAGTTGAAATTGAGAAATTCCAAATTGATGTTGAGCAAAAACAAATTGAAATTCAGAAATGTATATTAATATTGAGAATATGCAAATTCAAATTAAGAAATTGAAATTGATATTGAGAAAATAAAAGTTGTAATTAGGAATTACAATTTGTATGAAATTTTTTAAATATTTTTTTTTACATATTTTGAATTTAATATTTGTAACACGTAATAAAATTTTTTATTTCTCAATTTCAATTTGTATATTTTTTTTGGACCAGCACTCAGGAGACGATCCCTACTCATGCAATGCATTGTGTTGGAACTAGGAAAATAGGTTATGGAAGGGAGGATAGAGGGAGTAGTGTTTGTGAAAATTTGACTTGAATTTTCCTATATTGAAAGTGGCAGTACGGCTAAAGAACGAATTTTCCCTGTAGTGCGATCCATTGTCCAGTCGACCATGAATGAATGGGCCCTGACTGAAGAAAGTGTATTACGTAAAAAACTACGTCTACGATACAACAGTGGAACACAACCCACATTGTGATGATGCTAAAATGAATCAATAGAGTTACCCTACTGTCACCGATAATCATCTTCGCCCTCTCCTGTACGCGGTCGAGTAACTCAAAAATAGACTTCAAAGCACCGGCCCATACATGAGAGTTTTATTCCATTTTTGGTCGAATATAGGTGGTGGTGTAAATAGTATGGAGATCAGATGGAGTGAAGTATTTTCTGCAGCGTTTGAAAAAACCAAAGCACTTGAACGCTTCTTTTGACACTTGAATAATGTGTTTGATCCAGCGGACATCACACTAGATTCTTATGCCTAGAACGTCAAGAGCGTCTGATTCCTTAATATTTACACCGCCCATAAAAAAAGGATAAAGCAACATGATCTGTTGTGCGTTTGTGCGTTAATATACAACATTGGGTCTTACGTGCGTTAAAAACGACTGTATTCGTACAACCCCATTCTGAGATTGTCTTAAATTTTATTTATATTCTCAAATAATTTGTTATTATTATAATTATTAATTTGTATTTCTCATTTTCAATTTATTTCTCAATATCAATTTGCTTTTCTCAATTTTAATTTGGTTTTTCTCAACATTAACTTGGATTTCTGACTTTCAATTTGTTATTTCTTAATATCAATATGGATTTCTGAATTTTAAATTAGTTTTTCTCAATTTCAACTTGAAAAGGTGTAGTACTTGGTTATAAAAAAACTAACAATAAAACAATTTCATTTACACTTACAAGCGAAACGAATTGAAACAATTACTTTGTTTCAACGAGTGACATTTTGTAAAGAAACAAATATTTGTTACAGCAACAAACATAACTAATAAGTTCTTTCTCTCTCTCTCTCTCTCTCTTCTTTTTACTTTGCAAGTAGTTGCCGTAATTGTTGCAAAATACTATGAAAAGAATTTCACTCAACTAAATTGAATGAACTCAGCTGTGTGAAAAATTAACATTTCTGCTTTGGGATGTAAAATGAAATAATAAAAAAAACTAATAAAATTAACTACAAAACAAAACTGTCAATTAATATGCTTATGGCGTGTATACGTAAATATTTGAATGTTTCCTTTTGTTGCTTTCTTTCCTTTTTTTTAGTACTTACATTACTGTTTAATACTTTACCGTTCCCTGCCTTAACTCAACCCGCACCACATGCAATTTGTAATTTACAGTCAAGTCTGAAAAACAATTTAAATTTTCAGTGTTAGAAACTACCAAAAGGATTGATTGTAAGTATGTAAGTGAATGTGTGTGCCGGAGAGTACGTGTGAATTTGTTCAGAGGAAACGAAGGGTATAAGCTCATTTTAGTTTTGCTTAGGAGCATGTAATGTAGTGTATGTATGTATATATGTGTGTGTATTTTGTATGTAAAATAATAATCATTTAAATATTTACGCAGTTATTGCGTGCATTTTAAACAGTATAATGAACATTTGTTTATTTTAACATCAACGTTTCTACTAAAAAGAGTTATTACAACATTTGCGTAGTATTGGCAAATGTAGCTTTATTCAGCAGAGAGTACTGTGTGTGAAAATTTTTATAGTGTTACAAAATATACTTCATACGTTTCAGAAAGTTGATTGATTGCTCAATGCCAAAATTTCAATTACAAATACTTACAATTTTTTTAAACATTCAATTCAAATAAGTATGGGTTAAGCCATTATGTAGGGGGGATACTAGTTATGATATTGGAATATATTCGTCAATTCTTAGAAAGGGCTTTTCAAGCAGAACTTTGTTTTTCACAACAAAGTAAAACAAAAGAATTTCTATAGAAATCATGGCAATTTGTATTGTGTTGGAAAGAGTAAGATTTCATATTTATAAAAATAAAAATGATATCGCACAGTTGTCCATCACGACCAGATGTCGATTCTTTTATTAACATTTTCCTTAATCACGTCAGGGATTTTGACTATAATTGATGCGATGGGCTCTTTATAAACTTTATCTTTTATCATAGTCCTACAAAAAGTCATGCGTTGGTGCAATTAACAGCTGAATTTCGTAAAATTATGCGATCGAAAAATTCGGTTTGCAATAAATTCATTGTTTCGATGGCAGTGTGACATGCGGCTATATCATCAATAATAGGTCAAAATTTAGTTATTAACATCTCTTGATACCGCGATCCATTCAACTTAATCGCATTTCCAGACGAATTTTCGGAAAATATTGGCCTAATCACATCTTCAGAACACATATCGCACCATATAGGGGCACGTTCAGCTTGCAACAATTGCTCTAGAATTTTCAGAAGTACAAATACCATAATTTTAACGACTAAATTCTTAATGGCGATAATATTGGTCAAAATTATCACGAGTTATATGTAATATAGCTTTTATAGATCCAGATTTTCGATCAAAATTTAATTCATTGTAAAAAATTTAAAAAATTCATGTTATTCTAATTTACTCTTGTTAGAAAACAAAGTATTCTTAAAAAAACCTTTATTAAGGTATGGTCACACTAAAACTAAATTTCTTTGTATGACTTGTCCTATATAACAGAAGTTTTTTGAATTAATAAAAGAATTTTAATATATTTTAAGAACAATTATTATTTTTATTTGAACTGAATTTTAATATATTTTATTTAGTAGTTACGCCTTTTTCATAAAATATTTGCCATGTGTGACATTACCTTTAGAATGTCATGTTTGGGTATTCATAGAGATTTGCAAAATTAACGCATGGAACATAAGGACATTTACGAGTACATTTAGTTGCGAATATTTTTTTAGATCTTCGTCTTTAAATAAGAATTTAAAGTTTAGTAAATGTTAAAAACTTTCATATCACGTGACCCACAAAAAAAGGAAGATTAAAGAAGATTCTTAATTTATTAGAAAATATTTACTTTGCACTAGTCTGTATTTTTCCAGTTAAATATTGTTATTTTTGTGAAACATTTTGTGTGTCGCACTTTGGAAACCAATATTTAAAAATTGTAAATATGATTTGAAATTTCTTATTTATTAAATACTATTTAGATAGTAATACAAAGTATGTATGTGAAATAAATTTACACATTCACACACACACACAATATTTGTACAAAATTTAGGAAAAATAATATGATATTGGTTTTGAATATATACAATCTTTTTAGTTTTTAAATGATATTATATTTCAAGAACATTTGTTAAAATTTAGCAAAATTAGAGTATTCAAAAACCGTTAAACGAATTATCCGAAAGGACGGGTTTTTTTGTATCGGTTACACGGATTTTATAATTCAGACCATTTTTAGTAAAAAAAAACTGTTTTCACCTTCTGGGAAATAAAACGGAAGAAACGGCCGAAAATATTTATATCAATTAAAAGGTTTTGGTTTCAAAACTGTTTTCAATAATTTCCTTTATCAAAAAATTTTTTATTAAAAAAATGTTATTAGGATTAATTAGATATCATTTGAGGACTCTAAAAATATCAGCATTTTAATAATATTTTACATTTCGAAATACTTTATACACATTTACATTGACTGTATGTTTACTTTAATTGATAATTTAAAACCCAAGTAATAAAGTATAGTCGGTCAAGCACGACCATATAATATCCATACACCCAGTATATGTGTAAAATCAGTTTTTCAGAAATGGGCGCTATATAGGAGATATGACTCATTATAAAACGATTATTCAAGCATTTAGTGACATGAGTTCTGTGCATATAAATATTTTTTAAATATTAATTTTTATCTCGATATAAACGTTTTTAAAAGACGTATACTTGTTAAAGTGATTTACAGAATTGGGTCTTATATGGGAGCTTTAACTAATTATGGACCCACTGTTGTAAAATTAGTTGTCATTATTCCTATATACACAAGGTGGCGCAAAAGTAATCCTCCTATCAGAAAATGCTATAAATTTTGCGAGGCCATGATTAAATCGACTTAGTAAGCCATTGTAAACCGAACGGTATACTATAAGATGGATATTGGACTTATACTGCTGAGTGTTACAAACATCAGTACAAATTCAATATACCCTTTTCACTATGGTGGTGTATTGTATAATAATTTTGTATTTTAGATTTGATTCCTTTCATATTACCCAATAATGTGTAAAAATGTAACAAAAACGCATACAACTTGTTTACAAGATATTTTTTTCTAGTAAATATAAAAGAAAAAATTAAAAAAAACTGCATATAATGAAAAACCGGTTAAACGGGGTTCGAATAATCCGAAAACCGGCTTTCAAAAAGCCGAATTTTAAATAACCGAATATTTGAGAATTTTTTTAGGCATGAATAGTTTACAGTTTATCATTTTTGACAAATAAAAGGGAGGACAGTTATAAATAGTGTGACCACCTCAATTTTGAGCGAAACCGGGACATTTTTCGAAAAAAGTACTAAAATCCGGAACATACACACTTAAAAACGGGCCATTTTTTATGGGAAAAACACTTTATTATTCAAGTTAAATTTAGACAATTATAATGTTATAAGTAATTTGAATTTAATTTTTTGTCGCTTTTTGTTTAAAATCGTATTTATCCTTCTTTCAAAAAATTGTAAAATTCAACACATTCGTACTTTATTATATGTATTTGAGAAATAGCATATGTTTCAAAATATCTAGCTTGAGTTGCGATTTTGCTTTTGTCCATAATTTTGCGATCAACGAAAATATACGCTCTATAATTGCAGATGTTGCTGGCAAACAAAATATAAATTCAATGATTCGCGCGAAGCGAGTGTGCTATACATTGTTACTTTAAAAATGTAAAAACCTTCCACCCAACGTTGATGTGGTTTAGTGGAACGTGGCTTAGTAGGATAAATTTTTTTATTCTATTTGCTAATTTTCTATGAGGTAATAAATTCCAATATGTAACCAAACTCATCAAACAATTCTACATTGTTGCCTTTAGGTTTTAACCAATTCTTTTCAACCATAAATTTGATCGTTGTTTCTACATCTTTCCAATTCGGTGCAGCAGCGAGTCCCTTTTTGTTTAAGTAAAAACAATTAAAAAAAATAATAAAGGCGACCTTTAAATTTGTTGTATTTAAAATTGCAATGACTCCTTTTTGACACGATGTAAGAGCTCTTTCTGAGCCCAAAAAAGACTCTTTTCTGACATTATCTAAGAGCTCTTTCTGACGGACCATTTTCGAATGTAATGACCCTCTTTTCTGAAGGTTTTCGGAGCAATTATGATGGTTTTTTGGGCTCACAAAGAGCATGAGCGCTCCAGAAAAGGTGTCAGAAAAGACTCTTTTCGGACTCATATGGCTTGCTGGGGATATGCATGGACACATGATTTTAAAATAAATCATTCAAAAGAATTAATTTCCATTAAAATATGATGCGATTGTGCCAAATTTCAATGAAATAGACTGTTTTGTTGTTCAAGTCCACATATTTTTTATTTAATTAAATTCAAAATAAAAAACCGGGTCATCCGGGGGATGTCACCGGGACACCGGGACAATCGTTCCAAAATCGGGCCATGTCCTGAATCAGTTATAAATCATTGAATCATAAGATTCAAGCTTAAATCAAGAAAAAAAATTGTAAGAACAAGTAAATTATGAAATTTTTAAAGAAAATCCTTACACATTTTATTTATAATTAATAAGTTTTTATTGAAGCAAATTAATCAATTTGGACTAGAGGATAGAGCCAAAAAGATAGTCTAACTGCACTGAAGAATGAAAAATGAATCGTTTTGACCTTTCAAATTCAAACGTTCTAAACTCTTTTCATTTTAAAACTTATGTCTTCTGCAACTAATTTTGGAAGCTGAAGAGCAAGGTAGCACTCAGCAATTGGTTACAGAAGGCCCGATTTTAGGAATATGTAATTCAGCCAACATACGGTCAAAAAAACACCATTGTATTAGGTTTTGCCAAACAAATTCTGGCTGCTGACAGTTTAGGGCTTAGTCTTTATATACAGTATATGCATCAGTCTATGAGATATCAACAACGTTTTCATTGCTAAATAATTTCTAAAAAATAATGAGCTGCCTCACCCAGCAGATTTGCATCTTATGACTTTGGAGTTCAAAGAAAACACATGTAATTGTTGTAAGCAAATGCATCCATGACTTGTCGCTGTTTGGTACAGATAATATAATAAAAATTATAATATAAAATAATTTTTTCTATCTAATTTGGATAATATTGATGATGGTGACGACATATAGTTTCAATAAGACATACAGTTTGTAAAACAATTCAATTATTGTGTGAGTTGTTAAATTGTTTGGGTGATGAATTAAAGCCATTGAATTTAATTTTTTCAATTATACAACAAGCTAATTACTAGCCGTGTACTAAAGAAGTAAATTTAAAAACTGCATCAAAGAAATTTAGCTAAAAAGGGAAATTGCTAAAAAGGGTAAAAATTTGGCAAAAACTCGAAAAATGCAGATTTTTCTCTTGTAGAGATATACCTATAATTTTTAAAAACCGAGTAACAACTGTAGATAAAATAGGGTTCGAATCTTCCGTGCATAAAAAAAAATTTAAAGATTCTCCAAAATTTTTGAAAGCTTTAATTTTTTATAATATTAAATATGTAAACATCACTTACTTTTAAGTATTACACAGTACTTTACTAAGCACATAAAATTTAATTGATTTTCATGAATGTTTATTTTACATAGTTTTTTATTGACCCATATTCACGCAAATTCTCCAAACACTACAATATTAAATTTTCTAGCGCCAGAAGTTAAATTTTCTTCTACGAAATGTTTATTTAACAAAAATTAAATGAAAAGTCAAAAAACGTTTAATAATCCGACGAGTAATAAACTCTCCTTTGATAATTTACATTGCAAGAAGGCCATAAAAACAACAACACTCATATCTGTGAAGTACAAATACCACAACAACAATAATTTACTAAAACTGCTATGTAGCAGTTTGCAACAAAAACAACAATAGCAGATACTAAATGTTGAACTCTTTGCTTTACTGGTTTAACTTTTTCCGGCATTGAGTTATTAGCGCAACAGCGGAAGTAATGATAACACCAACAACAACAAAAAGGAAATGAACTGTTTTTTTTTGTAAACATTTTTGGGGGAAAGTGATGGGGGCTAGTAAAATTTAATAAAAAAATGGAGTTAACTTTAAAATAAAATAAAAAAAACAGTTTTGCTAAAGCAAGTGCTTTGCTACTTTGTCTTTGCCTTTCCTTTAGTTGAAATTAAAAAGGAAAACTGGTGGTTTTATTTAACAGACTCTTCTGCTTACTTTTATAATTGTTGTTGTTAATGCTGTTGTTGTATTTGTTTCAAAGGCAATACCAGCAATTGCAAGAGCCCTACTAGGCAACAACATTGGCTGGCTGGCTGGCTGAGGCAGAGAAACTTTGCTCAACACACAGAGCGTGCATAAAGTTCATTGAAGCAAATGGGAATATCAAATGGCAGTAATGATGGTGGTAAAAGCATTGAAAACGAAGGCGTTTTACAGCGCTTAAATGTGAAAACACGTGAACATTTTAAAAGGCTGAAGGGAAATGAATTTAATGAAAGATGTATTTAAAATTAAAAGCTTTTTATAACGAAATTTCTGCCAAATAACTATTGTAAATAGTCTTTAAATTAAAAGGGAAAAAATTTAATTTAATGATGGCTGTTAATAAACTGAGCAATGTTGCTGCCGAAGTGGATTAAGTAATTATTGGAATACTAAATTTCATTAATTTTTATTGTTAGATCTAGTTTGGTGCCATATAAGATGAATTTGTTGTATAATTTGTTATTTTAAGATATTTTTGCAATAATGTGTTTAATCATTTATTTGTTGTATGCAACATGGCGCTGTTATTTAGTAGATTTTGGGAAATTTACCTTTTTGACTTTAACTAATTTCTTATATACATAATTAGCGTGGGTAGAGTAAAGGATGTAAAGACCACTTCTTTCCAAAACACCTTTTTTTTGCAAAATATTTAAAAGACCTCATTAATTCACATTAAGAGATTATAATGTATCCCAGCTAAGATTAATTCAAATATTTGGAGGATATATAGATACTATTCAAAAATTGAAGCAGCATTTTATTCAAATAGAAACTGCAGTTTTTTTTCTTTAGTTTGTTATATTTATATTGAATAACAAATTACATAGCGTTTTAGTATATTGAATAGCACAATAGGCAGTTGGGTCTCACGGAGTTGATGACACATACGTATTATTTTGTCGAAATTTTCTAAAAATTTTGTTGATGTAGCTTTGGAGTGCACGGCTGGTGGTAAGAACTCGTTGATTTCATGGCACACAGTATGTTTAATGGTGTTGATCTAGGGTGCTAATTGTGTTTGCCGAAAATAGAGAGGCACAGTTCAGGAAATATAATTGTTTCATGTGCTGTATGGCGTGTGGAACCATCTTGTTGCATATTGTCAATATTATCTAATTTATGGAGAATGAACTCTGTTATCATTTGGCGCAGTCAGGCATCACCAACAATCACTCCTTGACCAGGGGCCAAATTACCGCATTCGATATCGAGTAAAATTGATCGTAATTTTCTTATTTGAGATTATGGCATTCGATATCGAGCAAGAAATTTAGTACATTTTATCATAATTTCGATATCGAAATAATTTTTCGATACGATAGCTCATTCGATCACGAATGCGGTAATTTGGCCCCAGGCTTAATGTCATTTTCGAAGAGATGCCCGAAATCCGTGCTAAATTACATATACATAGATTTGCCGATTAACAAAGTTATCAAGGTGAAAAGACTTTAAAGACTTAAATAATTTTAGAAATGATGTTCAACAGTAGAAATGAGTTATTATTCAGTGCAATGCTTTATTTTTAGCAACCCAAAATGGTGGTATATTTAAATCACGCATGTATTTTTGACACTTTTTACACTGTTACAATTACGATGTTTAACAAAGTTTATTATATTTTATAAAGTTAGTCAGTATCATCCGTTTATTTTGACCGATTAACTCTCTTCATTTACAAAACCCATAAACCTGTCAAGGCATCGTGGAAACGATCTACCATTTTCAATTTGATAGCAATTTATCCAGCAATAGAAAATCAATTATTTCCTGATGGTCACAGTGTTTTCAATAAGAACTTTGCTTTCCATAGGCCCATATTGGAATAACATGGAAGTTTTGATATTTTTCTTGTTGACATATCAGTAGTGGAAACTTTTAAAATTTCTACAGTGAATTTAATTTATCTTGAAAATTCCAAAAAAATATTAAATATAAATTTTCTGGAAAAAGAATTTTCAAGTAAAATAACCGCTATTGGGCTTCAGCATGTCTATGCATGCTAAACATGGCACTATGTGCATTGAAGACGTGTATGATCCTTTTTTTAATTCTTGAATATCATGCGATCGAGAGATGTTAACAACTGGATTTTGCACACTCACTTGTGTTTTTAACAGTATGGTGCCATATGCCACACAAAGCGACCAAAACAATAAATTTATTGTTAGTTTTTCAGTTTCAGTTTTTTGTTAGTTGATCGATCGCATCAATCGATTTAACGACATTGCATTATTTGTGGGGCTATGTTAAGGATATATTCGATTACAGCCTTAAGACTCAGAATCAATGACGTGATTAGCAAAAGTAACCCGCTAATTTGGCAAAATATGATTGAAAATGTTGATAAAAGAATTAAAGTTGTCGCGTTCGACATCTGTCCGAATTCATTTTAATTTTCTAATTGTCAAACCTTACTTTTTCCAAAACATAAATTTTTACGGGATTCTTATAAATTATTTGTTTTAGTTTATTTTGAAGAACAAAGCTTCTGTTGCAAAAGCCTTTATTTCTTTATTTTATCTGAATGAAGTTAGAGCGCTATCTTTTTTCATGTAATTGTAAATTTGAATTCTTCTAAATGAATGTGCATATGAATTAAATTGATAAAATACAATCAAGGAAAGCATGTAAATTTTTACTTAAATTTTTATATAATTTCCCTTGAAAATATATTAAATTTCTTTTAACCAACTGGTTGAATGAACTGCTTAAAAAACTCTGTCATCTGTAACTTTTTCCTTAAACAATAATGTATTCATACATTCATAATAAATGTGATGACAATAAGTTTCGAAACATGTCTTTTCCGTGTGATCCTGCAGTGTCCTCCTTCTTGCCTCTACAAATGCCACTATCATGTACGACAGCAGCGAAAACTTTTCAATGAGCACAATAAAAACGAAAAAATCCGTATTAAAATAGAAAAACTTGCCAGTTTTTTTTTGTATGTATTTAAACTAATTTGCATTTTGTGTGCGGAAGAGAAAACATTTTTTAATTAACTATTATACATTTAATGAGTGTCATGCATTATGAATTCATAAAAACTATTTTTGTGTTTTTGGTTTTTCCTTTCTTTTGCTATAGCAGAGAAATAAGGTTGACATAAAAGATGGCAATGTAAAGACGGCATAGAAAATTATTTTCACATACATACATACATACATACATACAGCTACATACATTCATATGAGCGTATGAAAGTATTCCCAAATAAAATTTCAGTTTGGTGGAATGACGTTAAATAGAGACAGTTTTTTTTCAAATTATATATACATACATACTACATATGTATGTATGATACATATTTGGGTTAAAATAATTAAATAGAAAACTTAAAATGTAATTGAAATGTTAAACTTTGTAGGTAACTTGTTGAAAAATTATATATTTAAAAAAAAATATGTCTAATTTAATTCTCTATTTAATTTTTAGCTAAATATGTTTGAAAGGCAATGTTTTATGTTTATGCATAAACATCATAAATCATTGTCATTTTAATTTTGAAGTCCTTAATCATATTTTACTACCACGTCAAATTCTAGTTATGACTTTTAAAAACTCGATTCTTATCCACAATAATGCTAAATATTTTTTTTAAGTCATGAGTAGAATTTGATGTGATAGTAAAAATGGTCAAGACAGGACAGTAGCCCTTACAGAGCCATAAACACCGGTATACAAAAGGTTATGATCGGACTAAAAATAGCGACACAGTAAACAAAATACTAAAAGGGCAATATATGTATATAGGCGAGGCGAAAAAATTAAAAAAATATTTCTGGAAATGTTTTTACATTATCTTTAATCCTAGGCGATGACTGACACAACTTATTTTCGAACCACTGTAGTATACTCGTCTTATCTTGCCCTCAGCCCGATGTCTAAAAGGTAATCAGCTAATCTTAAAGAATTGCGTCGTCTAAATTAGGACTTAAGAGCCGATTATAAATAAAGTGCTATAAATACACTGTATTGCATTAATATAACTAAACTTGCTGTATTGCTAATTGTTGTAAAGTTAGAAACAGTTTTTTAAAACATGTCACATTTTTTAAGAATATGGTAAAAGAACTCTTTTAAGAGACAAATTGTGCACTAATATTTTGTTAGTGTTTCATAACTATAATTACAATTTAGGATAATCAAAAATGAATGCTAGAATAACAAAAGTATAACTGTTATTTATGCTTACTATGCAATTAATTTGCTATATAATGCAGCGCGTACCTTATAGATTCAGTTTATATAAAAAATATTTTAAGCTTTTGAGTAATTGCCATAGTAACAAATTTTGCAAATAATCCGAATTATTTTGGTAAAAGTAAACAGGTAAGAAAGTATAGTTGGTCAAGCCTGACCATAAAATACCCTACACCAATATATGTATAAACAGTTTTTCAGAAATGGGAGCTATTTGGGAGATATTAACTACCATGACTTCCGTAATTATAATATTGTATGTTATACTTTATCTCCATATAAATACTTTTAAGAGATTTATGGAGGTTAAAGGGAATTGCGGAGAGGGTCTTATATGGGTATTTCGACTAATTATGGACGATCATCATAAAATTCTGCCATATTATTTGTATATACACAAAACATATTTGTGTTCCATATTATTTGGATAATCACATTTTAATGTGATTTACGGAAGTGGGGCTTATAGTGGAGGTATGATAAATTATGGACCGATCTGCACAAAATTAATTTGTAGATCTGATTTGGCTTCATTTACTACTCATTTTTGATGCAATTGGTTTGGTTCCTTGCATAATTCAAACATTTATCATCGTTAAATTCCAATTTCGGGGGGGCATTTGTATGGGGACAGGTGAAATAATGAACCGAATTCCACTAATTTCAATGCCATCCGGCTTTGGGCCAAACAAATGTCACGTATACGAAATTTCATTAAAATATCTTCAAAATTGCGACCAAACTTTACATGAACGGCCAGCCAGCCAGACGCACATCGTTATATCGACTCAGAAAGTGATTCTGAGTCGATCGGTATACTTTAAGATGGGTGTTGGACCAATATTTATTTATCAGCACAAATCCAATATACCCTCTCCACTATTGTGGTGTAGGGTATAAAAAATGCCAGCATCAAAATAAAGAGTTTTGATTATATTATTTATTTATTTATTTAGGTCAATAGATTTTACATCCTTACTGACTACATATAAATGACAAAACAGTAATATATATATAAATAATTAGTTCAACAATTTAGATATAAAGTAATTTTTTTCTTTAGTACATCGTTACTCTCAGATATGTTCATAAGGTGATAGCATTTATTGAAGTTAACACATGCACGACGAAAAGAATCGTTATTAGCATATACAGAACGGTAGTATTTTAATGCTAAGAGTTCAAAATTGCGGGTTGGTCTAACAGGAACATTGAAGTTTAGTTGACTAAGCAGGAACTCCGAATCAACATCACCACGAATTATGCCCAGAACAAATAAAGCACTCAGCATCAATCGTCGACTATTTAGAGTTGGCAATTTTATCAAAGCAAGTCTACTTTCATACGGTGGCAAGACATAAGAATTCCAACCAAGATCACGGAGACAGAAAATTAAAAATTGCTTTTGTACCGATTCAATACTATTGATATGAATTGAATAACAAGGATCCCAAACAATTGATCCATACTCAAGAATTGGTCGAACAAGAGAAGTATATAAAAGTTTTGTAATATAAGGATCTAAAAATTCCTTAGACCAGCGCTTCATGAATCCAAGTACCCCATAGGCTTTATTTACCATTATAGAGATGTGAGCAAATATATTGCTTATTGAAACATCGTCATCAGCAGTTAAGGAGCCATACTTCAATTGCTTTGGATAACATGAAGAGCGACGCTTGGAGTTTACGAATTTATAGAAAGATTTGGGGTTTACTCTTATATTGTTTTTAATACGATAAATATAGTTATTGTATGCAAGTTTATTAGTAGTGTAATTTTTAGTAATTTTTTAGTAATTTGTCGAAATCAACCGTAAGTAGATTGATAAAGAAATTTTAGACAATTAGTCAAAAATTAGACAATAGTTATGCAATGCAGTGCATAGAAATTAGAAGCTTCTAGTTTGATCGCTACATTAACAAAATATTACCCTTATGTGATTTTATTTACAAAAGCTTTTTTGTTTGCTATATTTTGCAAATGTGTTAATATTTAGTTGCCCATTGTATAAAAAGTATTTACTTAATTAGTTTTATTTACCGTATATTTTTTTCAATAAATTAAAAAAGGTCTAATCAGCTTTAAAATAATAAACCACAATTTAAATGAACGACCGCAAATAAAATTTGAATTGAATTTATTAATGAAATACAAAAAAAGTGGCCAACTAATTAATGTACGACTAATAATTTTTATTATTACTATATGTAATTGTTATAAATAAGCTGGAAAATAATAATCCCAGTGTTTTAAATTATAATGGAATAAAAGTTTGTAAATTTAATTTAAGGCAATTAAATATTTAAAATCTATTGAAAGTGTACAATACATCTCAATAGTCTGCTAGGTTTATAAATTACTTGTTTGTTAGCTTCTGAAGCTCTCCGCAGACGTAGAAATTTTAAAGGTTTTTTTTATTACGGATTAGAGTGACTGCTGTGGATTAGTTCAGAATAAAATAACTAACAATAAAATAAATCAAAAGTTTAACCCCCTGGCCCACGATGTCGAACGATAACGTTCGCTTAGATAAGACTTAAGGCACAATCTTGATTGTGGAATAAACAAACTTGATTGAGCAAAAAAAATAGATACGATAAAAAGTTTGTGTCTTAAATCTTATCTAAGCGAACGTTATCGTTCGACATCGTGGGCCAGGAGGTTAATTAAAAGCTAAATACTCATAATTAAGGAACAATTACTTAATTAACATGAGAAAAATTTATGCATTTTTCATAGTGTAAACAAAATGATAACTTTTCAAATGATTCACTTTCCATTTAAAACAATTTGAACGCACAACTATGCCTGCAATGAAATTACATTTTCACACACAAGACTATCATTTTTCAAATTACAAAGAAAATTATGACCATTATTATCGATACGTTTTTCCCACATAGAAGAATTGAACGTTTTGGAATTGTGCACTTAAAACGCAACCTCGGCAAGACTTGGGCTAAATGATTTTAATTTAGGTCTATGTTTACAATATTTCCCAACGTTATTCAAGTGTAAAGTGAAACATTTCATTCTACGGAATTATAAAATTGATTGACAGCCACGATTTGTTATTTATTTTATGGGTCAATCGCACTTCATGTAATTTTCTATTTCTCCTAAAAGCAATATTTAGCTGCTATAACATTTTTTATTGCAATTAATTTGCTACACATTCCTTTTGACAAATTAGAATATATTTGAAATTATTTCTTTATGTTTCATTAAAAATACGAAAACAACAACAATTATACCAACAATAATGACAACAGCGAATATAGAAGCAATAACATATTTATGTCAAACCTCAATCATAGTTACTGCCAACACAAGGAGACTGTGAACGAACAACAATACCAATAGCAGCAACAACAGCAAAAATATTTGCAACACAAAAAAAAAAAATACAATAAAAAAATAACAACAACAGATCGGTATCAAAATCAAACTACAAAATATTTGATGTTGCTTGATACATATTGCTGCCTCTTGTTCATTTTAATTTTCTTCTTACCCCAACCCAATTTAGTTGAGTTTTTTTTTTAGATTTTTAGTATGTATTATTGTTGTTATTGCTGTTGTTGTTCATTTTAATTTCCGCATAACAATACAAGTTATTAAAATTTTTGTGCAGTTTATACTGTCTTCTTTTTAGTTTTGGGTTTTTTACATGTTCTGCCATTTTCATGTTTTTTTTCGTTTGTTTTGCATTCGTTTTTTTTATTGTTTTGGTTATTATTGTTTTTGGTTTTTATTTTATTGTTGTTGTTGCATTGCCACCAATAGCTTCTCTATGTTGTTATTGTTGTTTACATAGTAATGCCGCTGGGTGATAAAATTCTTTAAAATGAATGAGTTTCATCTTGTGCTCTTATGCATGCAAATGTACACTAGCAACGAATTAAATGCGAAATTATTGTTAATTGAAAATATGAATGTTATACAATAGCGCAATACAATGTGGATTTGGGACCATCGGCATTTAGTAGGGAAAGCATTATAGTTGGTACACTATCTGCAGCTTGTAGGTACTCTACTACTTTATACTTTGTATTTTAAAATTATTTTTAATCACTATTACAATTGTAATGTTGTAAAAACTCTCTGATTTTCCTACTGCTTTGCAAACCACACCAAAAAACAGATGTTATGGGTATAAATATAAACTCTGTAGGTCTATCCGACCCTTCAGCAAGATCGTAATTACGAAATTGTTGTACTAGCATTTAATACTCAAGGACTTGGGCCTCATGTACCACCTGTTGCGGTATACGTAGGAGAAGCTGTACCCACAGGAGAACCAAGAGCTGTGAACGCAGCACCAATTTCGAGTAGTGAAATTCGTTTAAGATGGAAGCCACCGAAGCAAAGTATGCAAAACGGGGATTTTGGGATTAGAAAATATACTATTTAGTAGCAGATTCTTCACAAGAACTTGAGGATGGTAAAACCTGGGAGTAAGAAATTGAGGTTGTTTCAGCCACTGCAGCCTATAGTATAGTGCTTTTAGATAAATTTACTGAATAACGTATACAAATTTTGTCATTTAATCCAGCGGGTGATGAGTAAAAATACTACAAGGTCTTCGCAGTGCTCCACAGTATTTAACGTTTGAAGATATTACTATGCAATCATTAAAAGTGTCATGGGATGCGCCTAAATTTAAAAATGGAGCAATTTTGCGATATTTAGTGACGTACGAGACTACAGAGGAAAATGAAAAGAAGTTTCCAAATTGAAATATCTGCCATATAAAAATGGAATGTATATTGTTACAGAATTTAGTAAACAGGTTAAACAAAAGGTTTCTAGAACAAGCTTAATGGTACAAAATTTAGAAGAAGAAGCCACTTATACTTACATTTACCGTCCGTGCTCAGACTATTGATTATGGACCACCAGTGAGTGAGAATGATACTACTGGTCCTCAGGAGGAAGCTCCTGTTGAACCTAGAGACTTAATATTATCTAAAACACTATCCACACAGAAAAAAATAGACAGATTTTTTTTCAATGAACACATGTTATTAATAAAAATGATAAAATTCAACAATAAAGCTCGTTAACTTAATGAGTTTTTTTATCAATACTTCAACATTTAAACAAATTATTGAATTTTCTTATATACTCAATAAACAATGTTGTCAAATCAAGTAATTTGTGTTATTTTTTCTACACTGCAGTGTAGAAATGCTCTGGTTAAATGGACCGTCAGGTCGTGGGTTATTACATTGAAGCAAAAAAACGAGGTGATTTAAAGGTTTTGGAATTTTGTCTATTTTGCATTTTATTTATTGGATTAAGCTTATTTTTAATAACAGAAACACTCTTTTGCAAATGGATTTGCATCATTGCATTTGCAAAAAGCTTTAGCACATTTTTTCTCTACATTTAAAAAATACACAGCAAGAGCAAAAATATGTATGCTAAACCTTTTTGCAAACGCAATGATGCAATACCATTTGCACAAGATTGTGAATTGCGCTAATGTTATCTAGTTAATAAAAAAAAGGACAATTTAAGCACTCTAAGGACGCTATGTGTATTAAATAGTTGATCGTGTGCATCAAATACATTCGGCAAGTTTCAAAGATTTTAATAAGCTAAAAGTGGTAATTTGTTTATTATTGTTAAATTTTTCGATGTTAGTGTAACCACATCACTCTACAAGAAACATACAATTCAACATACACAAAACATGGTATTTTATTATTGTTTTTATTTTTAATTCTTTTTTTAAAGATTTTTTTCTTTTGCAATATTTTTGTATAAAAAGAATGTATTTCACACTTTCATATTGTTGTTCTTTTATTCATAGTGATTGTATTTAGTTCTTGTTGTTCTTTTCGTTTCTTATACTCGTACATACAGATATATTTTTTTGTATAATTTAGTAGAACAATTCATCACAGCATTCTTGGCATATTACGAGCAGTTAGGCAAGCAGGCAGAACACTGCAGTTGTAAAACATTTTCAGTTCAAACAAAATACTATTATGTTCTTGAGTTCGGTTTTCTTTTTCTTTTTGTTGCATCTAACTAAAACAATTTGGTCAACAGCGCAAAACCGAAAAACCCAAAAATATGCATTTGTTTATGGGTCAGCGAATATTTTGCTCTCAACAAATTAAATTTAATTAATTTGAATTCTTAGAAAATAGAAATATTCTGAATTTTGAAAAAGGAAATGCTAAACAAATTTATAAATGCTGAAGCCAACAAAAAAAAAAACAATATTTTAGCAACATGACGAAAATATTGTTTAATAGAGAGAATATTGTTTGTGTTGTGCTCTGCTCTAATTTGATGATGAAATTTTTGCGAAATTATGTATTAATAGAAAAGTTGGCTGTGTTTTGTTAATTTTAGTAGATCTACTTTAATGGTAAATAACTTTTCGATAACTTTTATTTTCTATAGAGAAGTTTATTTTTTTTATTTTTATTTTCTAGAGAAAAATTATCGATTATTTTTAGAAATGTTATCGATAACCTTAATTTTCTATAGAAAAGTTATGGATAACTTTAATATTCTATAGAAGAGATAGTTTTATCGATAACTTAAATTTTTTATGAAAAAGTTATCAATATCTTTATAGTTTTAATTTTCACAGCAAAGTTAACGAAAACTTTAATTTTCCATAGAAAAGTTATGGATAACTTCAATTTATCGATAACTTTAATTTATTAATAACTTTAATTTTCTATAGAAAAGTTATCGGTAACTTTATTTTTGTATAGAAAAGTTATCGTTAAATTTAATTTTCTATAAAAAATATATCAATAACTTTAATTTTGTATAGAAAAGTTATCGATAACTTTATTTCTCCTTAGAAAAGTAATCGATAACTTTAATTTTCTATAGAAAAGTAATCGATAACTTTAATTTTCTATAGAAAAGTTATGAATAACTTTAATTTATCGATAAATATAATTTTCAATAGAAAAGTTATCAATAACTTTAATTTTCAATAGAAAAGTTATGGATAACTCTAATTTTATATAGAAAAGTTATCGAAAACTTTAATTTTCTATAGAAAAGTTATGAATAACTTTAATTTATCGATAAATCTAATTTTCAATAGAAAAGTTATGGATAACTCTAATTTTATATAGAAAAGTTATCGGTAACTTTAATTTTCTATAGCAAATTAATCAATAACTTTAATTTATCGATAACTTTAATTTAGCGATAACTCTAATTTTCAATAGAAAAGTTATGGATAACATTAATTTTCTATTGAAGAGTTATTAATAACTTTATTTATCGATAACTTTAATTTTCTATAGAAAAGTTATCGCTAATTTTAATTTTCTTTAGAAAAGTTATCGATAACTCTAACTTTCTTTAGAAAAGTTATTGATAATTATAATTTTCTCTTAATTTAAGTACCATTTAAGTATCTTTTAAACAATCTATACCATAAACATATAATAGGGTTAATCTTGCCAGGCAAACGTGCAAGTTTCAACTATGATCTTTATCTCGAAAATACTATAAAAAATATATTTTTTTATAATAAATGTTTAGTTGTTACATTAACTAAACAATAATAGAAATACTAAACAGCTCTTTTATCAGCTCTGAGTGACTAAAATGAATGGCAAAATATTTGTATTTGAATAGAAGTATTAAATATTTGATTATTGGCTGCAGTGTGGTGTTGTTATAATTTGTTTAAACTGATAACAAACAAATACAAAAAAACTACTCTGAGATTAATAACACACAGCAAATACTCAATCAGTAGTAATTGAAATTTTGTATGAAGAGGTTGTATATGAAATTATAGTCAACAGTTTTGAAATGCATGTTTGTATTTTGGGTGGTGGCATCAATGGCTTCTGTTGTGCCGTAAGAATCTTGGAATTCTACAAAAAACAACAAAAACCTATTGAGGTAACATTGATTTCGGATAAATTTACACCCAATACTACTGGTGATGGTTCGGCTGGTTTGTGGGGTCCCTATTTATTGGGCGGTACATCTACTTCCAAAGTGCAGTAAGTTGAATGGACGAAATATATTTATCATACTCAAAGTGTTACAAAGATTTATATTAAAATTTTTAGCAAATGGTCTAAAGGTATGCATGATTTCTTGGAAGAATTATGGTTGTCGGAAGACGCCGGTGAAGCTGGTATATGTTTAATTCCAGTGATACGTTTAACAACAAATGATACGCCATTGGACGACTTTTGGAAAGATATTGTTTATGGCTGTAAACCAATGTGTGATAAGCAGTTGGCTGAATACAATGTAAACCGAGACATAAAATATACGTGAGTGTTTTTTTTTGCTGTTTTGGATGACATGATTAAATATTTATTGTGAAGACATTTTTGAGTGCCTTAAATAGGAAGGTAGTGAAATAATTTAAAAACAATTGGCTGTTATCAGTTAAAGTTAAATGTTTATGACAATTTAGATTAGACTGAAAAAATATAAAAGATTTTCGAATACAAATTTGTATTAGACATAAAATAAAGTCTCTTTATCTTGAATGATTGAGACGAAATGTTAAAAAATTATAAATAAACTTAAAAGCCTTATAAAATATGTTCAAGAAAATGAAATTTTCCAATTCAGTTCTTCAGATTATGATAACACATGCTTTTTTGGTGAAAATTTTTAATGAAAATATGAATGTATGTGTTTCTAATTTCAGCTTTGGTTTACAGTTTGTCACCTACACTTCAGAACCCCGTTTATTACTACCCTATTTAATTAAGCGTTTTAGAAAGCAAGGCGGTCAAATTATTAATGAAAAAATTGAGAATCTACAGAAATTTATTGAGACTACTAACTACGACGTGGTCATCAATTGCACCGGTTTGGGTTCTCAAGAATTATTGGGAGACAAAAACATGTACCCCGTACGTGGTCAAGTTGCCAGAGTAAAAGCACCCTGGCTGTACTATGTGGTCTTGGATGAAAGTGATGTAGGCAACTATATTATACCAAAGTAAGTGTTTAACAACACATTAAAAACAATACATTTAACAAAATAAAACATTTATGAAATTTTAGCATGGATACTGTGGTTTTGGGTGGCACTCACCAAGAAAATGATTTCAATACCAATGTCTGTCCAGTTGATAAAAAATTCATTGTTGATGGTTGCCGGGAAATTATGCCATCTTTGCATCAGGCCAAACATTTGTATGATTGGGTGGGTTTAAGGCCTGGCAGAACCAATTTGCGTTTGGAAGCTGAGCAAATAAAAGGTATTTATTGTACTTATGTTTAATAGTGAGCCACTCACTTATATAATTTTTATTTATAATTCAAGCCAATCAAATATTAATCCACAATTATGGTCATGGCGGCAGTGGTGTTACTTTAGCTTGGGGTTGTGCCGGAAATGTTATTGAGATATTGGAGAAATCCCTCGAACAGAAACATAAAATTCCCGCCAAATTGTAAAAAAAAAATCATGTAAAAAACAAATTAAAACACGGATAATAACTTAAGAAATGTACAAATGTTATTATAAAATGACTGTATTCATATTGAAATGTTTATAAACATTTGCAATATTGCCAGCAACATGACATGTTTCTTTTGTTTCTATGTATTTATTTTGGGGTTGTTGTGTATAACTTCGTTTTTTCGACTAGTTCTTGTTGTTAAACGCAAAGTTTCGATTATACTCTTTAGTATGTCATCGGCTTTTGTGGATAAATGTTGGCAAAGCATGACGCAAGCAAAATAAAGCTAGTTTTCATAGTGATTATTTTCAAAGATTCAACGAGTTCTTGCAGAAACTGAATATCGCAGTTTGTAAATTAATGAATAACTAATGAAAATAAATTTTTATAGCTTGAAGTGTGCTTTTAGACAAAATTTTCATACAAAATTTTCTTAAATTACATTTGAAGTTTACTTTAATTTTTTTAAATACTGCAGAATGGTTTGAAAACCTAGAAAAAATAGGATAATATGCAGCCAAATCATGAATAAAAATTCCGCGGAAGTTTTTCCCTTTTTATTTTTTTAACATTGAATTTAAATAGGAAAAATGAGAAAAGGGAAAAAAACTCCCGCAGAATTTTTATTCAAGATTGGGCTGATGGTGAAATATTAATGTATTTTTTATATTAAATGCTGATAACTTTTACATAGTATTTTCAGACTGTTGTTTAGAAAGCAATCAGTCGAAAGATTAAAAAATTATTTTATTTATCTTTTTAAGTTGATAAAGATATCAAGTATTTTTATGATCACCATAGATGTTAAAGTTAGTATAAATAGGATATATGAAAAGTAAACTTATGTAGGTTAGAAAATAAAGTTTTAACATGCCCCTAAGTTCTAAGAAAATTTTAAATATATTTTTAAAACATTAATAGTTAAGAATATCTCATGAAGAAAAAGTTTCTGAATAATAATAATTTACAAACTATTGGCAATAAACACAATAATCAGTGGAAAAAAGTATTTATATAGGTCTTAAAAAAAAACCATTTAATTTCTTGATTTACCTTATTTTACTTTTTAAAACAGTAATTTTAAAAATCGCAAACAGAAAATAAATACAAAAATCAGTTCGTATATTATTAGAAACTATGAAAATGCCAATAGTACCGAAAAAAGCCTCTACCTGGAACACCAATGAAGCTTGCAAAATGTTAGGAGTCGATGTTAGGAATGTCCTTAAAGAAGTTAATTAGGATCCAAAATTAAGCGCCCAAAAAATAGCGGAACATCTTGCAAGATGCTCCAATATTATTGTTTTACCAATAACAGTAATGAACTTTATATAAACTATATCATATCAAACGTTATACATGTAATATGGTATATACCTACAGTAAAACATGATGGTAAAAATGTTATGGTCTAAGGAATTATGCATCCGTGGTGGATTGCTTTGTTTTTATTAAAGATAATATGGAAAGACATCAGTATAATATCATATTGGAATACAAATTTAAGCCATCTGTGGGAAGGTCGGGCCTGGGAAATCAATGGAATTTCCAGCAAGATAACGAGCCCAAGCATATTGCAGATATTGTTCACGCGTAATTTAAAATGGTTGAGGAACTGGTTCTTAAATCAATGATTTTTGTTTGAAATTCTCACCCACAGAACTAGTTCTAGAGAAGCTTTACAAAACAAAAATACATTCTTAGGATCAGTTCTGGCTAGAATTAGTTCATTCGACAGTGATTTTTGTTTGAAATTGTCAGGTTAAAAATAAGCTTCATGAGGTAGATGATGAATTTTTATTATTTATATTATTCATTTATACAATTAGGATAAAAAAGATTACAGCAGGGAGCACAAATGAGTACATATTTGTGCCTTGCTTAAAAAAAGAATAAAGAAAATTTAAAATTTTGTTTATTAAGTTAAGATTTAATAAAAACAATTATTATTTTTATTTGAACTGTTAATTTTATTTCTTTGATATTTCTTTTATTTCGGCTCGAGTTCATTAAATTTAATTTTCATTAAATTATTTTTACTGAAGGTAGGAATTGTAAATAAATGAAAAATGATAATTAAGTCATGATATGGGATTGTTTTATATGGTGGATCTCTGCATGACATAGAAGGAATAACGAAAAAAGAAGACTATCTGCGTAGTTTGCAAACCCATCTTCCCGATTTTGTGGACAAGAGAGTCTAACATATGGATGAAGTTACATTTAAGCTGGATGGTGACCCAAAGCACACTTCTTAAAACGTAAAAGAATGGATTAGCGAGCACAATTTCCTTTTGGTACAGTGGACAGCAAAAAGACCTGACCCCATTTGTGGTAATTCGTAAAGAGACAGTTAACTCCAACCCATATTTTAAATTAATTAATAAAAAATTAACAAAGAGTATGCCTTTCAGTCCCGATAGTTTTTATATGGTGCAAAATTGAGTACATGTTAGATTTTTTCTTAGAACTTGATGCTTTTAGTTTTGATTTAGAAATTATTTTGTTGACAAGAAACATTTTTTAATTGTCTTTATTAGTTTTATTTATATGCAATAACAAGTATACACATTTAACATGTAGTCATTTATGCTATTCACTGTATATATTTTAACATGAGTACAGTTGGCATGTTCATTTTGCAAGGATTCTAAAAAAATAGTTTCCAAAAAGACTTCTTCTGCCCCAAGGTGCACATTTAAGTTTTAATTGGAAGCAACATTTTAAATATTTTGCAATGAATCTATTGATTTCTCGATCCCTCAGAACTGTATTACTTTAGTGTTAGTACTATTGACGACTCTAATTTTTGATTATATGCATTTCTATATAATTTTCTGCTTTAAATAGAACTATTTTAAAACTTAATAAAAAAAAAATAAAATGTCATCAGACACTTCTCACTTTTTTTATGCGTAAAATAGTGTAAACTTATAGCTAAAAGTAAACAAGGAACCCTTTTTTCAAAAATTCCCGCATATTTAAACTAGTGTTTTTTTTTTCTGTTTATAAAAGTTTAAAATAAATTTAACTCTAACGGATACGCAGGCAACATGACATTAGTTGTTTGCAAATGTAGTAGCAAACTGTCGTTGTTGTTGTTATTGTACGTTCAAAAGGGAAAATAAACCGATTTTATGCAAACAAGGAATAATGCCATCATCAACAACAACTACAAAACTGCTTGACTTTCAAGTGATGATGGCAGAAATAAGTGTTAGTAGGGAAAGGAAGAAAAAACTTACAAAAATTCTAAATATATGGCAGTGGAAAATAAGTACATGAAAATGTACTGTATCGAGCTGAAATTCGTAAGTATACCCAAAGGGAAATATTGGAAGTTGTTCTATTTGTGGGCCTTAACAAAGATCTGTTTACACATTCTAAAATATTCGATACTTATTCCACTATGCCTTCCCTCAGAAGTTGTTCTAGAAGTTGTATGAAACACATTCAAAATTGCATTTCAAAAGAATGTCAACAAATCATGATTTCAATAGCAAACACGAATAGTTTCCTATATATTGTCCCTACAACAACAAACATTATTTTGATCACTTTGTTATACGAGTAATAAAAATGAATAAAGAGAGCGTCTATAAATTTAGTCTTTTATGAAAGTTTGTGATGAAATTATGAAATTATTAATTCAGCAGACCTTTAATTAAGCTTTCCATGTGGCATTACTTGGTAGAACTTTCAATTGCCCTTCTCAGGTAGGCCTTTTATCAGGCATTTAAGCAGTAGCGAGTAGACAAGGCCTTGATTGCCAATGACACGCCGTGTAAAATTGAAACGATTTTGCAATGCGTCTGGAAGTCCTTGTGACTGCAAAATGAGGCCTTCTGCAAGGTCACTTTACATCATCTTTTTCCCGCTAGGTATATAAGTGTGAGAATGTATGTATGTATGTATGTCTTTATGTATGTGTTCCTTATCAGGAAACTCCAATGACAAATGTGTTTATATTGCCAAGAAGACACAATACAATGCGGAGCAGCAAAAGCACCACACATCGAAACAGCACAACTTGACAACAACGAAAAGTGGTATAATGCAATTTCCTCAAGTGGTAAATGTAACGTGTTGCATGTTTAAATTGTTTTAGTTGCAAAATAGTTTCATGTTTTTTGTTTCGTTTGTTCTTGTACAATTTCAAATTGTCTTTAAGTTGCATAAAAATAAAGTTTAATTTTGCAAATGTTATTTTAAATAAAACGCACATTTATGTATTTGTGTGTATTTATGTTTGTTTTATTTTAAAGTCTGCAGGGAAAACTTTTGAAAAATAAAAATCTCAATGTATGACAATTTAAACCATTGACTATTAAGTGTCTCGTTACACTCTCTCTCTCTCTCTCTCCGTGTGTGTTTGTTTGTAAGTGCAAATGTATGTGTTTTGTATATAAAATACTATAATATATCGTGTTATGAATATTTAAAACCATTATATTCACTTTTATCAAGTACTTTTTTTCTGTTTTTCTGAATGAGGTTCTACTGGAAAGTATAAAAAAAATAAATTTGTTTCTGCTAATGATTTGTTGTGCTATAAAATGTTTAAACCTTTTAATATTTCGGCTATTATAAAGAATTTTTTAACAGGACCTTGTTTTTGTTTTTCACGCTAAACACACTGACAATAGTCGTCCAAATAGGTGGATTGACCAAAAAATTTCAATCGGATTTTTTGCTGGCCACTGTAACTATTAAAATGAAATTCTGCTGGCTATATCATTCTCTTATGAATTAGGAAGTATGTTTTGCGTAACCATCCAGCTCAAAAGTAACTTCATCCACATGATAGACGTTTTCATGTACAAATCCTTTGATTTTTAGGAGTGGGTGGTCCGATATGCCACCATGTAAAACAACCCCATGTTATGACGTTTCTCTATTATTGTGGTTTATTGTTACCTTAACATGGTGTCTTTGAATTATCTGGGCTGTTCAGAGCCCATCGTATTGAAAATTTTAAAATTTGGATTCGTCTGAATAGATTAAGCGTTTCTAATGTCCAATTTTTGTGCTCTCTGGTAACTAAAAACTAAAATTTAAAATTTTTAAAATTTAGCCAATATCGAGAAGGGCTCTTCTTATTGTCGATAGACTAATGGGTTTGCCTACTGCTATAGAAGCATGTTTTACTGTAGAACACACACTTGTCTCTTTTAATTTGCGTCCGCATTACTTAATAGCTTTTTGCGATCTCTGATTTGAGGTTTAGGAACAATAAAACTCCTTTTTGGGTTCTCGTGACAACTGATTGATTTATTTAAAGCTGCTTAGCTATTACTCGCGTAATCCTTAATGGATGTCATTAATGGCTCTTGCCAGTTTCTTCATTATATTTTATTATTTAAATTTGGTAGGATATTTGTGGAAAAGAGCAATTTATTGTTACTAATTGTTTATTTTCCGAAAATTATTATTTTCTATTTTGCATTGTAAATTATTTTGTTTAGCATTAAACCGTACATAAATGACAAATGTAATGCATAGCAAAATCAATTGGTTACCTTATACATCACTGGTAAACTAGCTTTTAGTTAGTCACACTTTCTTTAATGAATCTAAGGTCCAATCACTTTTTAGTCTATTGGAAAGTCAATTGACACTAAAGCAAAAAGTCCTCACCAAGCGTTTACGCGTTTCTCGCATTCTAAACAACTGTCAGGAAAGTAGAATCAATGTATGTTGTATGTTTTACACTTAAATGCGTAGGAAATGTTGACACTTGAAAAGCTAAAAGTTTGTTTACTTTCTACTATGGAAAGCGTCGCAAACGTCGAACAGCTGACATTGACAAATGAAAACAAATGAAAAGCAAATTTATTTTAAAGGTGATGCCACTAGAAAAATAGCAGCTGAAAAACCATTTTTTATATTAAGTGGACAAACAAAACGTTAAAAAACTACATAGGTATAAAAATAATCAGCTGAGCTTACGACATCACCTCCGAAATTACAAATATATAAAACAAAAATGATTGCCGCGAAAAATCTTCACATGTAACTTGAAATACTTGACGCTAAAAACGTTTAGAAAACTATAAACGCTAAAAAGAGAGGTGTGGACTTCCAGCTTAAGAGTCCTGTTGTAACGCGTTTTGGTTACAGAAACGTTAAAATAACTCAGCAATGCTACCATAAAATCCGGACGCCTAAATCTTTTATTATTTATACAACAAAAAGAGCAATTTAATACTTTGAACCAAAAATTATTAAATATATATACATACATTTTTTATATTAATTATATTTGAGTTGGATTACAATTTCCCCATTTTTGTAAGGCATTATAAAAGCTGTATAAAGATGTATATTGCACTTTTCCGTATGCCTACGTATAAGCGTTTGCCATCCAATAAAGTCATAAAAAATCCACTTAAATGTGTCTCACATTTATATGAATGTTTATGCACACATGTATGTTAGTGTGTATGTGGAAATCTGCACTGTATGAATTCTAAATGCTTTAAAGAGCTTTCACTTTTTCTGTGTTTTCCTTTATCTTATGAATGTATGTTTGTAAATATCCTTGTGTTTTTTTTTTAGTTTTAAGTTGAACATAATAAAATGTAATGTCTGCAGCTCTCTGTGCATGTGTACAGAAATTTTTTTTTTTTTTTTTTTTTTTTTTTTTTTTTTTTTTTTTGCAGTTAATTATTTATTGAATCTTCATATTTGAAATGACAATAAGTATTCACATCTTAATACTAAAAAGAAAATAATAAGCCCAGCCAGTGCTAGACAAAAATTTTTATGATATGTGTACAGAAATATTTATAAGATGTTATAGACTACAAAAAAAAATAAAAATATAAAGAATGAAATAAAATAAATCCTTTTTAAAGAACTTACGAACTTTTCAAATTCTTCTGTTGTCATTTTTACTTTTGATATTACTTGTAAAATAACTTTAGATTTAATTTTTGAAAGTATGTATGTATACTACAAACACATATGTACAGACATATATACATATTTATTTTGAATAATACCCAACAGACCAAAAAATAAGTAAAGTATAATAGTACTTTAGAAGAAGCTTTTTTTAAAAAAAATACTAAAGTTTTTTTAAATCATGTTTGAGAAATTATTATCATTCACAATATTATTTTAAACATAGTATATAATAAATAGTATACAATAAATATATATTAAACATGCTTTTCATATTTTGTCATTGTTAATTTTGATTTAAAATAAAAAATTATATTTGGAAAAATGTTTTGTTTATCCAAAAAGTTTTGATTTTTTATGGAAAAAGTTACCCTCTGGCCAACGATATCGAACGATAACGTTCGCTTAGATAAGACTTAAGAGACAAACTTGATTGTGGAATAAACAAACTTGATTGAGTAAAAAATAGATACGATAAAATGTTTGTGTCTTAAGTCTTATCTAAGCGAACGTTATCGTTCGATATCGTTGTCCAAGGGGTAACTTTTTCCTTTTTTAACTATGAATGTCATTAAAGGTTTTTTTTAATTTATTTTTTTAAGGAGAAAGACTTGTCGTCGGTAGCCAAAGCTCCGAGTTTTCTTCTTTGCAAGCTTAACCAAATTCTACAATTGTAGGCATAAGCTAATTCTACAATTATTGGAAAAAGCTTATTCTACAATTGTAGGTATAAGCTTATCTTTATTTAGTTTAATAAAATATTATTTGGAGAAGCTTTTTCTAAAATTGAGAATATAAGCTTGATAAATAATTATTTCAGTACTATTATTACGAGGGTTCCTTTTTGATTATTCTACAATAATTTTAAAGTGTTTTTCTATAGTTTCTCAAGTTTTTTTAAAGCTTAAAGGTCCAACTATAATGTGCATATGCTAGCTTAAGCAAACGTGCGAACACATATAAATTGTATGTGACAAACTATAATGTACTTAACGAAACTTTTCGTTAAGTTTTTCAACTGTCATTTGCTTAAGCAAAAAGCGAAACTGATCGCATATTCCGTACGGAATCAGCTGTTTGTTGTTTGTTTGTGTTTTTAACAAAATTGAGAAAGAAGAAAATACATTTATTTTAAATTTAATAGAAAATGTGGAAAAATAGGTGCCTTTACAATAAAAGAGGCCCTTTTTATTTTAACAAAAATGTCTTTCTGTCGCGGTTTATTTCTCTGACAGAACAAGAGCGTCTTCTTCTTTTACAGTGTAGTTCACTTGTTAGCCTTCAAGCGCTAACTTTAATATTTTTATATTATTTAAGTTTTTAAGTTTTTTCTCCATTTTTGCAAACACAATACGAAAATTTACAAAACATATGTAAACGTTTATTATTATTTACAATGTAGTGCTGCCACAGCTGTACATTTTAGTACTTTTGCCGATAAATTAAAAAAAGGAAAAATTATGCGTTTCTGGTACGAAGTTTTCTTTTAATTATAAAATAATATAATAATATTTATAAAATATAGTCATTTAATGGGTTTTTGTTAAAATAAAAACATTTTTTTTAAACATAAATGAGCAACTGTGGACAAAAAGTTTCAAAGTCATTGTAGCCACCTAAAAGTTAACTCTTAACTGGTTATGCATTTGACAGCCTTTTCGTTAACTTTTGCAATTTGCTTAAGCTTGCTTATGCATATTATAGTTGGGCCTTAAGGCTTATGCTCGCAAGCTTTATTATAATATTTTTCTAAAGGGTTTTGGTCTATTGGGTAATATTATTATTCTATATAAAAGTACATATTGAAACCAGCTATTACTTTAGTTCGACAAATAGTATTTATAAAAATTATTTTAGGCAGATGAAATTTTGTTCTGGTGAAAAGTTGTATCATAAATATTTTTTTTTGTTTTAAAGTATGTTTTTAAAAATTTCAAAATTGTTTAGGTATTTCCTTAAATAATAATGATTATGTATGAAAGGTATATTTTGTCAAACAATCAACTTATAGCAACGTTGATTTATAGTCAACTTATTCATAGTAATAATATTTGCACTTATTTTGTATGTTCAGGATAATATCTAGAATACAAACTCAAAGAGATTAGGGCCATATTTTATATTGAAATATTCAAGTAAAATGTTGGTTAAACTTTATACCCTACCACACAATAGTGGGGGGGGGGGGGGGAGGTGGTATGCCTATAAATATTGATCAAGCGCCCACCTTAAAGTATATCGATCGACTCAGAATCACTTCGTGAGTCGATTTAACGATGGGCGTCCGTCCGTCCGTCTGGCTGTCTGGAGTTTAACGATCATAAATGTTTGAATTATGCAAGTATCCAAACAAATTTCACCATTTCAAATTTCAAATGAGTAGTAAATAAAAGCAAATCACATGTACCCATTTTGTTAAGATTGGTTCATATTTGACCATAGCCCCACTTCCGAAAATCAGTTTAGAGAGCATAACTCTCTTAAAAATGTCAGTATCCAAATAATATTGAACACAAATATGTTTCGTATACATATATGTATACGAATAATATGGTACAATTTTATGATCATCGATCAATAACACTGTAGAACAATTTCAAACTATTTCCAAAATTACGGGGTTCCGACGATTGATTGTTGTTAAAAACCAACCAAATTCAAGATTGCCCATTAAAGGTTAATTTAGTTATTGTTCACATATGTGGGTCATCCCATCACTGGCGGGAAGGTTTGACACTGTTTGTGTTAAGTTTTGGGTTTTGGTGTGTTCTGACATATATAGTAAAATTTTATGGCCAACATTTTTGTAGAACATTTCATCCCCGCCCTTCCCGTTTTTCGGGGAGTTTTTTACAATTTCTTAAAATAAAGCCAAAAATGCCGTTATGAGGGGGGAGTTAGAGGGTTAATATTGTCTAAAAAAATATTTGCCATACTATTATCTACAAAAATGCTGAACCGATATGCTGCAAGAACAGGCCAGAGCTGGGAATTTTTAACCGCTTCTTAAATGAAATTCTGATGTGATCTATCAAAACGCCGACACACGTATATTTTTGTTTTGGTCTCCTTAACAACAATCAATCGTCGGAACCCCGTAATTTTTTTTTGTCTTGCACTGTGTAATTAGTCGTAGCTCCTAAAAATTTAGTGTCACGAATTCTGTGAATATAAATATTATATGAGTTAAACTTTATCTCGATATAAACTTTTAAAAGATTTGTGGAAGTTAAAGTGAATTACGGATAGGGTCTTATATGGGAGTTTCGAGTAATTATGGACCGACCATTATAAAATTAAGTGTCATCATTTCTGTGTATATGAAACTTATTTTTGTTGAATTTTATTTAGATACCAGCATTTTTAAGAGAATTATGGTTGTTAAAGCTATTTTCGGAAGTAGACCCTATATGAATGCTATGATCAATTATGGACCGATCTGCACAATATTTGTAGAGATTATTTTGCTTCATTTACCACTCATTTGTGATGAAATTTGTTTGGATCCTTGCATAATTCAAGCATTTATGATAGGTAAACCCCAATTTCGGGAGGACTTTTGTATGGGGGCCAGGTGAAATAATGGACCGATTTCCACCAGTTTCAATTTCATCCGTCCTTGGGCCGAAAAAATATCACTTACCAAATTTTATCAAAATATCTTCAAAATTGCGACCTGTACTCTGCGCACAAGCTTTACATGGACAGCCAGCCAGACGGACGGACGGACGGACATCGTTAAATCGACTCAGAAAGTGATTCTTAGTCGATCGGTATACTTTAAGGTGGGTGTTGGACCAATATTTCTGGGCGTTACAAACATATGCACAAATCCAATATACCCTCCCCACTATGGTGATGTAGGGTATAAAAACTTTATATAAAATTCAAGTGACCTTATTGCTTGTAAAAATAAATTATGAAATATAATAATTTGCGATAGCTTGGATTTATATGAAATTAATGTTTCCAACTAAAATTAAAGTTGCTATAATTTCGCATTTTATGTTTTAAATTTTGGTTTAATTTCTGGCGAAAAACTCAAAATATTGTTTTGTTAAATATTAAAGTATTAAATTTCTCACGAAAATTTTTTTCAATTAATTTATATTAGCACTTGAAATTGTTTTAAACTTTCAAGCATTATCTACAATTTAAAATTTTATTTGCCACAACAAATACAAATACAAAGACACATACATATACACATATTCCTACTAATCTTGATTAAGGTTGTTTTGTGTTAAAAAAGAATTCCTTTGACTCTATGTTGGCCTGTGTTTGTTTGAGTCGAAGAACAATTTCTACAAACCACAGTGTGAGAATAAACTCGACCACAACATTTTGTAAAATAATACTAGAAACCGAAAAACTATTTCAAGTATTTGCCAAGTTAAAGTTACATACAGGAGAGCAAAAAACCAACAAAACAACAATTTAGAACATGGGAATGGAAAAAGGTATAAACACGCGTTTTAAGGAAACAAAAAAAAAACCCCTTTAGCGGACGATTTGACATTGGGAAAGTATTTATGTATAAGTGAAGAATGTAGGCGAATTTAAAGTGACCCTTATATAATAGAGAGTAGAATAAAGTATTAATCACATAAAATCTGGCCTAATAAGGAATCTGTATAGAGTAGTGGTTCAAAACTATTTAACTGCTCTTTTAGTTATATGAATACTAAAACATTTATGCTACCGGTTTTGATGTGAACAATGCATTACTCTAGTGTGTACAAGACCCCAGGAAGTAATAATTTATATAACGAATCTGGGCAATTTGTGTAGTCTGTTTTAGACTAGCTGGTTTCTATAGTGTGCAACAAAACCTACCAAAGGTAAACAAATTTAAAAAATCAACTCAGTATTGCTGATGTAGACTTTCAACCAAACGAAATAATGTCTACCCGTTTCAATTCAAACTAAGGCGTATTGTAATGGTTTAACGCAAATATTTTACCTTAAACGTGCATTTATTTTTAAAGCGTAAACATTTCTAAGACCGACCAGAAAACCAACAAATAAATGAATGTATTTTCAAGATCATATTTTCTAAGAAAAAAAAACACAAACATTTTTTTATTTTTTTATGGAATTAACCTTCGCCTTTAATATGTACTAAAAATTAACAAGAAACAAAAGGTTGAGTCTTGCTTTCAAATATTCTGTTTTATTTAAACACACCATGGAATTAATGTTTTTGTTCTTTTTTTCCCCAAATACAACAACTAGTACATTTTCTTGAAATAGTTAAACATTTCAAGTGTGATTTTAGTACAAATATTTAGCTGTGTGTATTTGCTGCTTTTGGTTTTGGTTTAAACTGCTGCTGTTACTGCTGCATGAAATTGTTTAACAACTGCGGATAATTTCAAGTATTTTGAGTGTAAGTATTACCTTTTTATTATGCTTTGTTGCTGCCTGTTTTTTTTTTTTTGTATTCCTACATATTTATTTCAACAAGATTTTAGTCGAGTGTTTGCTTGTGCTTGTTTGCGTTTAATAAAAACCAGGCAAAAGTGTAGTTAAGTATTTTTATGGAGTCTAAAGCATTTTTTTGGTATGCTTTCTCTTGTTGTGCTGTATGCCAGTGAAATGAATTAATAAAATGCTGTGAATGCAGGGGAAAATTTAATGTGAAAAAGTTAAAGTGTTAAGAAATTTAAAGCAAATAAAATTTACAGAGATAGTAATTAATTTTTCATGGGATCTTATGATATGTTGTAAAATCGATTTAACAAAATTTTACAACTGCCGGTTTGTGGATGAAATGGAATACAATGAGCAACGTGATAATAGCGACCCAAAATATAAATTTACAAAAATTAATAAAGTTGTTAAAAAGTCAAATGGTTTGCAATTTGTTGTGATCTGCAGAGCAGCCATTTTATCATATATTCAAAAATATGATTTGGATATTTATATGAAAGAATGCCTGCTGAAAGGTTTCTTGCCTCTTAATAGACGTCTCTCCAATAAACTTTTGCCTGATTTAGCTGCCTGTCATTGCAGCTTCGTCAATCGTACAATATTGGGACATTGCCAAGGAATAATTGAATTTAATTGGTGCTGTAAATCTTGGCAGTAAAATGTTAGCGAAATGCTGACTGAAAGTTAATGCGATAAATACTCCATTATGTGTCTAACGATTATGATCCGTTCTCTTGAATTCATCATATTAAATTTAAATTTTAAGTTTTGTTGGTTAATTGATATTTATGCAGGCTTATGAGCAATGTTTTGCAAAAACTAAAATAAAATATTAGTTAATATTAGGATTATAAATTTTCTATAGCAATCAATGTATGATATTCAATTTTTATAATATTTATTTTAATTCTCATATATATTCAAAAGATTTAATATTAAATTTTCATACAACATGAAATGTATTTAAATGTGCCATATAATTATAAACATTGTATTATGAAAATTATCACAGCTAGTATAGGCGCTATTGGAAAAGTTATCAAATATTTCAAAATTAAAATATTTAACCCAGTTGAAGATTAAATAGTACTATCTATATATTATCATCCAATGTTATTATTAGCGTAAATTTGTACAATATTTAAAAAACAATTACATTATTATTTTAGACGATTTGGTTTCCACGGACATCATGAAACCATTAAACAAATCTAAAGTTTAATTGATGATTCCATAATATATTCTGCAGATTGGACTAAATATCCACAATTTGCGGAAACATTAAAAAAATATTATAACGAGTAAATCAACTCCAGTCCATTACATTTGCAAGAAAAAGGAATGTCGAGTGTTGAAAAAGTGAAACTAAAATTTGATATTGTTAGGTTTTTGTGCAAAAGTCGATTTTAATAATTTTTAGATTAAAATTTTATTAAAAAAATATAAATATAATAACGTCATTATAGTAAAATTCCGTTAATCTGATATAATAAATATACAATTTTGAAGGTACTAATAATAACACTCTACAGGTTTTTATGCAAAGTATGTACATTAGGGCTATAACTTTTTAACAATTTTTGCGAATTTCAAAATTGGCATACTATAGTCCAATAGGCCATTAAAAACTATGAAGAAATATGTTTTTACTTTTTCGCTAGCGTCAAAAAAGTTCACCCACCAACAGCGATGAAGTTTAGAACATTAATATGGAAACAAAAAACAATTTTGTCAAACTTCATTTTACTTTTAATGAAAACTTAATTCAACTTTATCATAAATATTCACGAAAGCAAAAAAGTGGTGTTAATTTTGAAGACATTTTTAATATAACTAACGAAGTGGCAGATACAACAGCAGTAAACACAGGGAATAAAAATGGAGTAGTTATTCAATTGCAAAACTATTTTAAATCAATTAAATTGAATACGCCGCAATACGTTGGTTGTCAACACCATATTTTAGATTTAATATTAAGGCACGTTATGGATGAGTTGCTCGGAGGAAAAACGTCATCTCCCGAAATATGTTACAATTTTATACCAGAATTAATCAACAATTACAACGAACTCAAGATAAGCTATACCCAAAATAAAGAAAAAATAGACACCAAAAACATAAAGTGGCGCGATGATATGCAGTATCTGTTTGAATTAGGAAATGCATTCAGATATTTTCAAAAAAACCAAAAGTTTCCATTTATAAAATTTAAAACTATTCCGCCGATCAGCAATGCACGATGGAATTCGAGGGCCATCCTTGCACTTTTAGCTTTTATACTAATACCAAAATATCGGTCTGAGTTATACCCAATTTGTGATTTTATTTGCGGTCAATGGTACGATATATGGTTCTCAGATCACCAATTCAACGAAGATAATTTTCAGCTTTTAAACCTATCATTAGCAAGATTCGAAAACGCCAAGAAATGCTTTCTTAAACATTGGGTACAAGATGATTCATTCATCAAAAATCAGCAAAGGAGCAATATTTGTGCAGAACGTGCAATAAAAATTGTCCAGGATATATACCCATTTTGCAAATCTACACGTACTTTAAACTTAAAATTTTTATCCTACAATAGTAATTAAATGGATGCTATGATATTGTTGTGTTTTATTTTTAATATAACAATTGTATATGAAGTTTAATAACTCGTTATGATATGAAATAAAATTACTTAAATTTTAATTTTTTTTAATTTTTTTTTTTGTATTGATTTACAAAATGCGTTTGGTGGGTGAAGTTTTTTTCTTAAAATGATGCAAGATAATGCTTTTCATTAATAAAACATCATGGCGCATCTCGTGGTACTATGCCAAAAAATTGGTTATAGCCCTAATGTACATATACATATATAAATTTCTTGATTATAAACATCATGCCAGCCGCGGCAGCCACATGCCTGAAATCATATTTAAACATTAATGGCATAAAATTATCCTTCCAATAAAGCCAAATTGATGGTCATTAAAACGATTTTCTTGTGTTTTATTTCAATTCGAAGTTCTATACCTCTAAAAAAACATCCTGTATGGACGTATATGTATGGACTATTTGTGTGGAACTTCAACTTAATCGAAGGTTTTTAGGAGATTTAGGAGCTTAATTGATTTTCGGAAGTGGTCTTTGTCAAAATTGTCAAAATTATGGACCCATGCAAACAAAATATTGTTTTGAGTTTTCACTTTGCATTAGTCTTATTATTGCATAATCTTGTTTTGATACGGATATCGAGATAGTCTGAAACTTTGATCTATAACTCAAATCCTACTGAACCGATTTTGCCCATTTGGAATACCAAACATTTCGGTGGATCAAAGAATGTTTGGTAAAAATTTCATTATTCTATGTATTTTTTGCGAAGCTCTATCGTGCCAACAACAGACGGGCAGACAAACGGACATGTTTAAATCATCTTGGAATCTTTAAAGGACCCAGAATATATAGACTTTTTTGGTTCTACGACCATTCTTTCGATGTATTGCAAACGGAATGACAAACGCAACATACCCCCCATCTTTTTGGTGGTGGGTATAAAAATTACACGATATTTTTTCATTACTTTTTTAAAAATCTAAAAAAGTGTCATATGTAAATACTCGTATATGAATCCCCATATAAAACATGTTAAAGTTGATGGAGGCGTATCATCAACAAATATAAATTAATGATGTAAAATAAATTATACGTCCAGTATTACTGTGATATGTCAAAATCATAAATTTTTTTATTTAAAGTTAATCTATATATATAAAAATAAGTGTACATTTTGATTGTCACTCCATAACTCGAGAACGGCTCGACCGATTGCCATAAAATTTTTAGCGAAGGTACAGGGAGGAGTAATGATGGTTAGTTGATTTTGAAATCCAAAATCGGTCTAGCCATTCTCCAGTTATGATTTTTTTAAATTTCGGTTCGACCTAACGAAAAAAATCTATCCAACCTAATACACAAACTCATACATACACACATTCATTTGATTGACAGCATACAAATGTCAAACAGATGAACCTGTTGAAATGCACATGTTTGCAAATCACTTTCTTTCACTCTTGGATTCTGATACAGCCGGTCATACATTCGCTGCTTTCCAATTGGAATTTTATTACAAGTGATTTTTTTTTTTAGTTTCATAAATATTGGTAAGTATTGAAAATTTAAAAGGTGATTTTAAGTGTGTTCAGTGCAAAAAATGTGTTTGGATTCCAGAAAACATAGTGAAAAGTGATTTTTTTCCATAATTTCATCTTATTGCATCATCCATTTAGCGTGTACTCAATATCGAATTCATTCGTAATGTGGACATTGTTGTTACTGCGTACGGTGCTTTTTTTATATCCCATTTCAATAATGGATGATCTAATACGATGAAATTATCGAAAAAAATGGAATATAATTGAATTTTGGAAAACAATATTTCTTCATTCTTTTACAACAAATAAATAAATGAATACACGAAACCAAATAAATATTTCTTATGATCTTAAGCTAATAAAATTGAATCATCTCAATTAATCATTCAAAAACATCATATTTTTTAAATAATAAACCATGTTTTTTTTACATACTTTCCAAATAAACAAAACAATTTTGTTTTACTTTAATGATTTTTTGAGAAAGTTTAATTAAATGCAACGCATAACAGCACTCACACAACAACAATACTTTTTTGAATTATTCTTAAATAAACAATACTTAATTCATATTGAATTAATTTCATTGATTTAGAAAAAAAATGCCGCCAATCAGACGATCGACTATACATAATGCATTCATTTCATAAAAAAAATCTAGAATATTTAATTTCTTTTTTTGGTTGGTTGCAACGAAGTGCATCGGGGTCCGCTAGTGTTATTATAAAAAAATGTTATTTAAATGTATAATTGTAATATTATTTGCGAATAACAAAATTATTTAAAGATTAAAGTTAAGTACGAGTATTATTATTAAACGAATGTTCGACATTTTTATCCTTATTAAAAATTATTTCGTTGAAAGAAATAATAAATAAATAAAAGAAATTTTGAGCTTAAGCTTGAAGAAAATATAATTTTTAATAATGTTATTTATCATTTTCTAAAAACATTTTCTGAAGCCCGTTATTCAAGAGTCAGCCAATTGATATATAAGTTAAAGTTTCATAAGTTCAATTCAGTTAAGTTAAACTAAATACAATTTTCCTCAATTTACCTGTTCGTATATTTTTAATGTTGCTATTATTAAATATATTTTTGCTCAAAAGCAAAACACAGAATATTGTAAGAATTCTTTAAAAATCAACAAAGTTTCTTCTTACAAAATAAATTCTTTAGAAAGTGTTAAAAAAAAAAAAGATTTGAAGAAACGTATATAAAACATTCGCAACCATAAAAATTTACCATGACCAACCATTGAGCCATAACAAAACAAACAAGCCAGCAACCAACCTTCTAAAGAACTTTAAGTAGAAGAGAAGAAAGGCACATTTTTTACAGCCACCATTTATTGTCAAATTTTATAAAGCGACATTTTCATGGTTGTTTTGTTGCGTCGATGCTCATTCAACATTTAACACATTCTCTGCTTAAACCAGGAAACACATACAGTGCCACAGTTTATTTCACCGCCTGTAAATTTGTGATAAAATTAAAAATAAAAAGCAAAGCAAAAAAAAACACGCTTTTCTTGTTTTATTTTCATTTCCTGAGAATTCTTTTAAAAACCTGAACTATTTATTAGTGTTGATGTTTTTTTGCTTGTACATTTCTCTTTTAATATTTTTGTATTCAAATATTTGCTTGAGGACATGATAGAGCGAATGGGAGGGGATAAAAGTGTAGTATTTTTTATTAATAAGCTTTACATGACACAGACAGTTTGTAAAGTAATAATTTTTCATTCATAATTTTAAAGATGATTTAATAAGTGAATTTATATGGAATTTTAAATATACATTTAAGTATTATTTAATTTTACTCTTATTAATTATTTGTGCAGTATGATTGTGTCTGATGTATGACAGGGTCTTCAGTAGTTTCTTTATTATCCCTTTGTTTTAGGCAACTGTTTAAGAATATCTAATTTTAAATTTTAATAAATACAATTTCATTATTTTTCATTTCCGTTTTTCTTTGTGTATAAACCATTTAATCTGAAACAATTTTAATAAAACAAAAAGAAACACTTTTAATATTTTTGATTTCTGTAATCTTCTGTCTTAACTGATTTGTTGAAGAAGCCAATTCAAGTCAATTTGTTTGCACAAAAATGATTTTTCAACCACAAAAAAAAAAGTTGAATGGAAAACCAACATCTTAAGTTCTCTACTGCTGCAGCTCAAGTATGCTACGCTTTGCCAGGGTCAATTGAAAAGTTTTGGGAAGAATACATTTTGGTAATTTTATAGAAAATTATGGTGTTGGTTTATTTCGTTCTTTAAAAAATAAGTTGTAGTTCTGTGTATCTTATGGATAGCTTAACTTTTGTTTTAGACTGAAAATCATTTTGGAAACCATTATCAAATGGCTCAGACATGGTGACGCTAGACATAAAAGTATTGACGGTAATTTAACAGTTAAAAAACGGTCTTTAATAGCTTCCATATAAAATAATATACATACAAGAGCATACGGGAGAGGGGGGCACGTTTGAACACGGGGTACCTTTGAACAATGTTGATAAAATCTCAGTTTAACATTTTTTCCGACCCTTAACCGAGTTTTTCACATGGAAACCTTGTTTTCTAGCAACGTCAACAACTTTTGCTAGTTTTTTCAGTCGTCGACCGAATGTAGTTGGGTGAACAAGTTTTCGCAGTGCCATTGTAAATTTTTTTATTTTTTATTTTTGGAAGAGTGTAAGAAGTATTCAGTGATCGTTTTTTTTTCGTGAAAGAAATTTATTGCAGTCCAAAATTCATTTAAAACAAAATTAAGTTAAGTTATTTTATATTTATGTAGCAAAAAAAATATTTATTATAAATTTCCGTGAAATTGCAAGTCAGTTCAGGTTTGAACAAAGAAAAAGGGGGCATCTTTGAACATGTTGATTTATTAACCGAAGTACTAAACATTGTTGATTCTCTCTTATTTTCTGACAATGACGAATCCAATGCTGATCATGATGCCTTAAAGGAAAATGTAATGTCGCCTAAAATCTCAAGGCCTTTTCCGTCTTAATAATATAAAACTCATTTTTGATCTGAATTTTTTTTATTTATTATATATATATAAAATATAACTGTTTATGTTATTTTCATACATAAGCGCTACATAAAAAATTACCGTTCAAAGCTGCCCCAGCCTAGTTCAAAGCTGCCCCATTTGGGGGGCACATTTAAACACAATGACATTGTTCATTAAAAAAATAAAAAAAAATTAAATCGAACTAAAAATAAGTTACTTGTAGACTTAAACTAAAGTTCATTTCCATACATATTAGTTAAATTATGTAAAAAGTCAATAATTCAAATATATAAATCTTTATGTGGCTTGAAAGCAAAAAGTGTTCAAAGGTTCCCCCTCTCCCCAACACAGTAAAAGAAATCGTTAGAATATTCAAACATTTTTTCGTTTAAGTAATTTGATTTTTTCTATATTGACGACTCAAATTTTTCTTCATAAAAATGTTCCTAATGATTTGATTTTGCTTAATTTCAATACCAAACTGCTCCGTATCAGGGAAAATATTCCAGATGAATATCGTTAATTTCAGTAATATATTCTGGTCGTACGCTGAAATTATATATATAACCGACAAAATGTATTTAATCAAATAATGTTTTTTAATAAAACTTTTACGTATAACCCTCGCATAAAACTGCATACATTATTACTATGAATGAGTGGGTATTTGATAAATGAAACAAGAAAAAAACGAAACTAAAGGGAAACCAAATAAAATACGATAGAAAACTTTTGCTTGTGGTTTTGAATATTTTCCAGTAACTATTAGTAGTTTGTAGTTCTCTGCTGCCAAGTGTTGGTAGAGTTTGTATGAAATCATGCGTGAGTGTGTGCATGTGCTCAATGTAACCATTTAAAGTGTTTACATTATTTTAACAAATTCTCACACACACACACACTCACCCACAATATCATACAAACTGCAAGAGCATTTAAGTGTAAAATTTTACACTTTTTGTGTTTTTTTTTTTTAGATTTAACTTCTCAATTTTCCAATCGATTTAAGCTTAAAATTATAAATAGTAAAACAAAAAAATGAGTGGTAAACAAGAATTATATTTGAAATTAAATTTGAATAGTTACACTGCCTGCCTCTGGAATATGGAATCACATTTTTTTTAAACTTTAATTAAGTAAAATTATAAATAAACTAAAATTCAGAAAAAAATAATTTTTTGCAAAACCAAATTTCAAGGTGTTTGCTTTAGTTTCCTCAAGAAATAAAAAAGTATACATATTTTGTTATACTAAAATTATGCATTTATTTAAAGACATGCATTTCTGTGGTACTTTTTCGTGTGTCACTTGAATAAGGAACATTTTAAAACTTAGCAAACTGTAATTTATTTTTAAATTTTACATTTCAAAACTGAAAGCGATTATCTTCTAGCATTCAATTAGTACTGCCAACATTTTTAGAATTTACCTCAATTTGGCATCGATATGTATAATGACTCTATGTAGTTTAGCGAAATTGAAACCCATGCTTCCGTTATTGCATCCTTTAAGGAGTTCAATTTCGTTATATTACTTGGAGTCATTTTATTTATTATTATTATCTGAACTTTAATTTTTATACTTTCGGTTGTAGATTCAGTCCCAAAATAATTTAATGTTTAATAATAACTAAGAGGCTCCCACTGTTCCATAATTCGCTCATAATGTAGATGAATAAGGAAACATTTTTCAAATTTTATAAAATTATTTCTTCTGCAAATTAAATTCCTCTTTAATTTATCTACTTCATCCGGATTATTAAATTTTGATAATAACTTTGTGTTCCATATTTGGGACAAAATTTTTAAATTTAGTTTAACCCTTAAATGCATACTGTACCATATATGGTACATAAAAAATTTACTTTTTTGAATTTTCCGGAAAAACGGTGCCGAATTTATATTTAGTAAGTGATTTTATATAAGGGTAGTGTACTCACAATTCAGGGTTCTGACCTCATGCATTTAAGTGTTAAACACATAATTATATCATGAATTTTACAAATGATATCGAAATTTATGTATGTATATTATTAAAATGAAATTGTCTGTTTTAAAATAAGATAACAAAAAGGAGAATATAAAAAAAATTGCTGATACCATATGAATAAAATATTAAACTATTTTAAAATTGTCCCAATTGACTAGCACCAACTAAAGCTAGATTTACACGATTGAAATTTTCTTAAAAATTGCTCTTCAAAATGCTTCAAACTCGTGTAAACAGCAAAAATTCTTCAAAATTTATTTATTAAATAGTTATTAATAGTTATTAAATAAATACATTTTGAAGAAATTTTGCTGTTTACACGAGTTTAAAGCATTTTGAAGAGCAATTTTGAAGAAAATTTCAATCGTGTAAATCTAGCTTATATCTCAAATGTGCCAAAGAAAATTAACCTGGTTCACAAATGTATTTAAACCATGAGTGAGCTTATGAAATATCATGTGCTAATTAATATAAAAATTCGTAAAGATGTTGCTCAAAGCTCTACTTCATTTGATTTAATTCATGTTTCAATGTCGCGTTCTTGTACCTAAATCATCATATATTTTGTGACATTAAATAAAACCTGTTTGGATAAATAAATATTTCAGTTAAATTTTTTAACGTGTACAGCGTTCGCTATTGTAAGTTTATAATTCTAATTAAAAGATATCCACTCTATTTTAGATAATATTGATTAATAAGAAGAGCTATAAATATTGGCAAAACACATAAAAAGTGGTTGAAATAAAAAAGGAAAAACATGATGCTATAATGGGCATGAAAAGGTAAGCTGTAAAAGGAAAAATTATGTCTGCCAACAAGAGTTGGGAAAAACTGAACAAAAACAGTAAGTATATAACCAGTAGACTTAAATGAAACAATTGTTATATTTAAATATGAAGATCACTTCCAGAAATCACTTCAACGAGCAGAAATCTCTTAAAAATCTTGGCATCGATATAATATTGAACGAAATAATTTTTCGTATATACACAAATCATACGGTCTAATTTGTTGTCATATTTCAATATGACAACTATCAAATGAAGCAACATTATTATACCCAACATCACCATAGTATTAAGGGTGTATTGGAAAATATTAGCCCAACACCTATTCATTGCCTTAGAATCAATTTCTGAGTTGATTTAACAATGTTCGTTCCCCTTTCCGACTAGCTGGCTGGCTGTCCATGCAAGGATTAAAAGTGGTTGAAATACATTTACTATTTCTTCTAACTTCCATATAAAGGCCCTCCCGATATAGAACTTTATTGGTCAAAAATTATTGATCAGTATACTTATCCAAAGAAAATTTTCGATTAATAAGTTATTTATAAAACTTAATTACACGTACAAATTTTGTGCAGATTGATCCATAATTGACTATAAATCCATAAGTCGCTCTTGCGAATCTGAGGAATTTTGTTACCTAAATAATATTCAACAAAAATATCTTTCGTATGTAAACACAAATAATTTGGCCTAATTTTATGATGATTCCATAATTAGTAATAGCTTTTTTATACGATCCACATCCGAATATCACTTTAATCTGCTAAAATGTTGGCATCCAAAATAAAATTCAACACAATTAAGTTTCATAAATACAGAAGGCATTTCATCAAATCTTGTAATGATCGGTTCATAATAAGTAATAGCTGCCGTAGAAGACCATCTTCTAAAAATCCCTTTAACCCATATTATCCTACAGCTCCATTTAAGGTGCGCTAGTATTTGTCCTCCAAATAGCTGCTTTTCTTTTATAAACCGTTATTTAAAATTGCTTACTTGTTAAATTAAGTTATTTTTTATTGCAAACACGTTGAGTTTGTACATTTTGCATTTTAGTTTGTTCATAACATAGTGAGCAGTGAATTCAATTTTAGATATTTTAGATTTTGTCTGGGATCAGAGTGTAGATACACATCACCCAGGAGTAATATCATGTATGAGTCATAACCCATTTGAAGAACGTCTTCGCTATTTTTATGCTTGTGATAATTGCAACCTTCTTATTGACGACAAGTTTGCAAAAGTAAGACCGTTCTGGGACAAAATGAATGAACGATGGCTTAAGTATTTCCCCGGTGAAAAATAACTATCCATAGATGAGTCAATGGTGGCTTGTTTGTGGAGTTAATTCTCTTTAGATGTAAAATCTGGTCAGCTTGTACACGCTTGGATTATCCTATATATGATGAGCCATATTGAGGAACTAAATCGGGAAACAAAAGCCTATTTAAGATGAACTTCCAAAAACACCTATGTAAGGTATAAAAAAATTATTTTTTTACATTTTCTCCGGTTTTGTATATGCCTCATAGCGTCCATATCTAAAATCTTATTTTTTTGCTCATATACTCAGTCGAACTTGACTTGATATTTCAATTTAACCGAAAACTAACTAAATATAACAAATTATATTCCAATTCGCAAGTTTGGTTAGTTTTCTTAGATGAAGTTAAAAGTATGTATTTATATTTTTTGTATTTTGCTAATATATTGAAAACAAAAAAAAAAAAAAAAAAAAAAACAAAACCTACCTATTGTTCCTTTCAAGGTTGCACGAATATCGCCATTTAGACCCATTTACATATCAAAAGAATGCCACATTATTTTATTTTTGTAAAAAAAATTTTTAAAAATCAAATATTCCAAGTCGCAAATTTTTCCATTTTTTCAATTGGAAATAAAAACGAGGTTTTAAATGTGAAAATTATTGAACGCTGCTTTTGCTTAATTTAATTTGATGGAACTAACTGCAACCCATGGACTTTTTGACAGCAAGCTTGTAGACACTGTTTAACTTTTTAAGTTTTAGTAAGGAAAATTTTAACAATAACTTTTGTAGTTTTTTAATTTTTGAAAAAATAAAGGCAAGTAATAACGAACAAGATCTCAATATTTATTTGAAAAAGGGCCACAGTGCAAAATGTATGACAATACTCATGAGGCTTACAATTTACAGTGATAATCTAATCTAGTGTCTGAAATCTTTAAGTGCAAGCCCTTTACTTTGCTGGCCGCTGTTTTGCAGTGCCTGAACGAGAATAATTGCAAACAGCAAACTATTGAAATCGAAAATAATTCAAAAGATTTTTGAATTAAATTTTTGTTTAAAATACATCAATTTAAAGCACATATATAAATAGATTGCACAAACTTAATTTTTTTCAATGTCCATGGTTTGTTAACTTTTTACTATATACAAACTAGAAACCCCAATTGAAAACGAAATATAATAAAATATTAAATTTTTACAAAATGTATTTAGCTTTGATTGAATAAAAACAAGAAAGCCAAAGTTTAAGCCTTTTTCTAGCACAATCTTTTAGCAAGTATTTTAGTTGTATATATTTGTTTTATACGCCTTTGATAAATATACACATATACACATACGTAGGCTCTAACAAAGTTAACTTTTCAATGTTAAAATACATGTACTTACCCCTGCCACTACGATTTCCTTTTAGCCATCAATAACATCAAACATGTGATTTTTTTTTATTCTGCTTTTCAACATTTACTTTAACACCCAACCCAGCCTCCCAACAGGTAGACTTTTTGATTTGATTTGTTTTTCTTTTATTTAGCTGTTTGTTGCTTTTAAATAGCTTCAAAGTAAACAAAGTTTTTGTTCAATTTTATTAGAAGAAAAGTAACAAAAACAGCAAGTCAAAACTGTTAGAGAAAAAAGTTTGTTTTTTAATCTTTTTTTGTCTGATTTGTATTTGTGTGTGTGTTTTTTTTTTGTTAGTTTTTAACTCTTTCATTTCTTTTTTAGTGAATTTACGCGTAAAAATGCTACATTTTAATATAAACCTGATGTTGTTAACATTTAACTTTGAAAAAATAAAACTTTTCAATAAGTAACAAAAAGAACAACAACAACAGAAAACGAACAGCAAAAAAAGAATCAAAAAAGTTTAAACACAAATAAACAACAGAAGAAGTAAAATACTCATACAAACGAGATTGAAAAATTTATTTGTGCTTTTTTCTGCTGGCATGTGTCAATGTTAAAATGGAAAATATGTATGTATAAATAATTTGCTTTAAAATTTAAAAATTTATTGAAATTGTTTATTTTGTTTTCCAATGTTTACAATGCTTTGCAAATATTTTACTTCATATACATAATTCTATATTTATATCATGTTAGATACTTTCAAACATTTTGATGCCACTTCTTTTAAGTTAGTTTAATAAAAATATTCTTAAATTGATCCCTATTCGGTATCATAAGCTTTTGTGTATATGGTACGTATGATTTATAAAAATTTTACACATTAACACTTATACGCCTCAGTGTCAATTAGGGATTCCATTCGAATATTACAAATTTTAGGAATATTCTAATAATTTGAAAATTGTTATTCGAATTATTTCAATAATTCGCTTATTTAAAGTAATTATTTAAATTTATAAAGAAATAAATTGATAAAGAATATAAAGAAATTTGTGATGAATTTAATGTTGAAAATTTCAAATAAAGTCATATTGAAGATGTCATTGATGATTATGTTGAAATAGATGATGTTATTAAAAGTGACAGTTAACGAGGAAACCAGGGGTCTAATCGCCGCATACGATATCGAGCAAAATGTACCGAAATTGTTTGTGTTAGAATTATGACATTCGATATCGAATAAAAAGTATCGTAATTTGAAATGATGGTATTCGATATCTAATAACAACTAAGGCTATCGTATGCACAATAACTTAGTTTTTCTACCACCTAAACACACTAGTTTTACTTTGTAACGTTTTTCTATTTTATTTTTAGTTGTTTCTACATATGCACACCATAGATTTTGTATGGAGTCATCAACCATGGTTCAAGTGGGTATCCTGAAGTTAGTGTCAGATTTATTTAGCTGGCATATACAAGTACGACTAAATATATAATTTTGCCTTAACTGGCAGTCAAGAATTTTACAAATTCTTCTGAATATTTTATGAATATTTTCTTATTATATATTAAATTATTTGAACACTCAATTCTTACCAGCAGAGAAGAAACAGTTGGCGTAAACAGTTTTAATAAAAACGTAATATATCAGCCATGTCACAGAATTTAATTCCGTTCGGAAGTGAAATTAAATCCATTTTTTGCTTCTATAGAAAAAGTAAAACGAACAATTTTTTCGGAATGAAAATTAGAAATGCTTAACATTACAATTACACATAGCAAATTAAAAGTGGTTTATTACGAAAAAATTTTGTTGTACTTTATCTATAGAAGCAAAATACAGAAATAATTCCACGTACGAACGGAATTAAATTCTGTGACATGGCTGAATATTTGTATATTTTATCAGTAGATTGCATGTCAATTTGATAGATTTTCTAAACTTTTGCAGTTAAAAGCAGTATCCACGTCCTATATGTGCTAATATATAGATGCGATATCTGGTTGTTGTTCAAGTTAAGAGCAAATTTAAACATTTATTAATGGATGGTCGTGTTATATTTTACGAATTTGGTAGCTAAACAACTAAATAGCAAAAGTCGAATAATACTGAAGATATATATTATATAACCTCTGCAAACTTGCAAATGTCGCAAGTTTGCAGACGCTGTAGAGTACGAGGTAGTTGAAGATTAAGCTTTGTGGATGATATAAACTTGTATACAGAAAATTCGTTATGTTCAAATCCCTCAATATGACGTACAAACCAAAAATGATAATTTCAAAGGTTCAATGGTGGTGGTATACATTCGTATGCTTATGATGTGAACATATTAAGATATTATAAAATTTTTTCTTGTTTCCATTTTTCGATAGCATTTTAGTAAGATTATGTTTAGGGCAGAAATAGTTTTTCTTGTTTTTTATTTTTTTTTTTTTGAAATAGCTTTAAAAACGCTACAAAAATATAAATTTGTAGCGAAACATATTTTTGTTTGCAATATCTACGATATCTTTAAACACGTCACATTTGTAAGAAGTATAATTTTTCTATATTATTCTACATACTTTTCTAATAGTGCTGTGACCTTACCAATGATATAGAAAACGAAATTCAGAATGAGGTTGATGGAAATGAAGACAATGTTTCTGATATTGGCAACGAGTTAGAAATTGATAATGAAATTGAAGATTTTTAATTTAAAGCCATACAAATTATAAAAAGTTCCAGCTAGGCCCTGGGGTTTGCTTATGTGAATACAATTTGGTGTTTGCTTAAGGGTTAAAGGTTCAAAGATTAAAAGTTCTATTTTTCTTTAGCATATAATATTTAACTCTATCACTCAAATATTTCTTTCTTTTATGATATTTGTTCATTTTTCATTTAGAAGCTTGATATTAGCTTTTGTTAATTTCGTTAGATTTTAGCTAAGACTTTTCATTATTCTCTTTAGGATGCACATATTAAGCATATAAATTAGCATGTTTAAAAAAATTAGTTTTTAAAACAGATAAACTTACGATAGCGAACGCGCCACATTTTGAAATTCAAAATAAAATCTTTAGTGAATTATGGTAATCAATAGATTATTTTAAGATAATGTCAATGAATTTGATTGGAATGATTGCGGGATACTGATGACAAACGATGATTTAGGTTCTAGAACGCGACATTAAAACATGAACAACAACAAATTAAACATTTGCATGATTAACGAAATATAACCTACATTTTGCGATGTGATTGAAAATGTCGATAAAAGAATCAACTTCTATATGCGTTTATTATTTTATTTATGGGTAATTGTCAAACTGTACTCTTGCCAATACAAACAAAAATTTTAATTATTTTCATATTAATTTTTTGTTTTAAACTCAAAAATTCAAAGCAATTGAAAACTTCAATTTAGTAAATTTGTATGCAACCATTTATTTAGAAATGCAGATTTGGCTCACCTTGACTGGGTTTTATTGAAAAAAAATATTCAAGCCTAATATTAAAACCAATTTCTATTTTTTATGATTGTTTTCATACTTGATTTATTTGATGATGTGAAGAGTAATGAAAAACCATATCAAGATTTACTGTAATACATTATGCATCTGAATTTTAATTTTTAGTTTTTGGGGTTTTTTTTAATTCAATAACGAACAGAAAACCTAAAAAGCAACTATGGAAAAAACATATTGAATTCAACTTTATCAAAAAGCGTTAAATTGCATTTGTGGTGCAAGTATTCTGTTGGTATATGCCTGCTGTGCATTACGTGACTTTTCATACCGCACACTATTTGAGGCAATATATATGTACATACATACACATATACTTACTTAAATGTATATATATATATATAAATGTAAAAGAGTTAGTGTATGAGTATTTCTACTCATACTCATACATGTATTTGTGTTTGGGTGTATGCATTTGTGATTGTGTACAACAAAAAGACATGTTTACTCGTACAATGAAATAAAATGTTGCACAATTTTTGCATGATTTTTGTATGTAAAATGATGATTATTTTTAATGAAATTCACGATTTTGTTAATGTTTGTTTTTTGGTTTTTATTGTTGTTTTCTTATTCAGTCAATATTTTTTGCTATTGTTGTTGTCTATGTTGCTGCTGCCGTTGTGCTTTTGGGGTACATACGAAATATAATGCAATTTTTGGAAAATAAATTTCTACACGTTCAATTCGTTCCATCAACTTTTGTGTTTATATGAAACACACAGAATGACAATTTTTTTTTTGGTGTTTTAAATTTTAAAACCGCTTTCACCAATTATATGCTGGATGTCAGAAAAAAGCCTCTCTATTTTTGTGATATCTGTATGTATTGTTTTTGGAATATACATACAAATGTTTACGTACGTATATGAATGTATATAGAAAATATGTATGTGTATGTACATATGTATACAAGCAGACGAATGTATGTATGTTTAAGTGAAATACATTATTCACAGTGTTTGGATATAATGCTGTGTTAAGCATTAAATACAAAAACAACAACAGTAGCAAAATGAACAGTTTGCACAGTGGGTAAGAAGAGAAAAATTATTGAAATTTAGTTTGCAGGTGAAAAATATTTTAAAATTTATTATTTCACTTTCAAGCTGATCATATTTCTTGATTTTCTCATATTTTAAAATCATCTCACACTGAAGAAATTTTGAAGAAAATGGTAGAAAAACAATAAATTGTCTGAAAAATTAAATTTTAATCGAAATTGTGCGAAATAAATTGGTTTAACTAAAATGCATATAATAATCACACCATCACATTTTATTTTGATTTCATCAAAGTGTTTCACGTTTGCTACACTAGCAGTCTTATGAGTTTTGCATTTAACATAGAAGACGAAAGGGCTACTGAAAATAGCTAAAACAACTAACAAAGTGCTAATAGTTAATATTAATAGTATCTACAGAAACAGTGCTATAGAAAGACAAACTATGCTAAAGTAAATGATACGTATGAGCCCTTATATGTGCAAGCAAACATTGGAAAAATTATTAAAGAATGCAGCAAATTCAGTGGACTTAGTTAATATGTGAAACTAATTAATACAAATACAAATAGATTTTGTTGAAATTAATTGACGACTAGCTATTTATTATACAACTATATGTATATCGCGTTATGAGTGCTAACGTGGCAAATTATTATAGAGATTGTAAAGAAAAATAAATCACATACTTCAACAATACAACTTTCAACAGAAAGTTTAGTTTATTCCAGCTTTAAATTTAGCTTATATTTTTCCAGATACTGTCGAAAAAGAGTTATATTTGTTTGTCGCATTCTTGATCCCATGTTTAATGCTTATACATTGGAAACAACGGATCTACAAGACCTTCCCTTTGCACTAAATATAGTGCTACTAAAATGATATTGAAATTTATTATATTTTTGCTATTAGTGAAATATCGCGATCTTGAAAAGAAAATATATAATACAATTTTGGTACTACCTAACAAATAAGAACAACCTAAACTCGTTCGTAAATTTTATTTAGAGTTTAAAACCGTATTAAAAAATAATGAATAATTGGAAAAGTTATTATTATTATTATTAATCAGCTCTTTTAAATGTGTTCCAACACATCCAATAATATAAGTAAAACTAATTTTTCTAAGTATGTTTGATACTCATTGATGATTAGTGTTTGCGAGTAGACATTGTTATATGAGCGCAAAACGAAAAGGCAGCACATATTTGAAATTTCCAGAATATTATATTTTCTATTAACAAAATATCAACCCATTATTTTATTTTTAAACTCATTCACTAACACTTCATATTGACACCGTAAAGCACATGCGGGCAAATGTCATTAGTACTAAATGAGCAGGTTAATAATTATCTGCTGACAAGTTCCTGCTGACATATTGTAATTATAGGATGAAAAAATACTTTTATTAAGTTTTTTTTTTAAATATCTGCAGCATTATAATATTTCTAACTGGCAAGAATTATGCTATGAAACTAACAAAATAAAGTGTTTTTTTATAACACCGTGCTTAACATGGCATTGGCTTAAAATACATAAATACATACATATAACAACAACAAAAACAACGACCTACCAGATTGTTCTCAAAACACAAATCTCTATTTATGTATGCATTACGTGTTACATCAAGACTCATCAATCTTTTTTATACTTGAATGTTTGTAAATATGTATGTACGTATGTATATATAAATACTCATACACATAAACAGACACAATTGTATATACAAGTATTTATGTATTTGTAATAATATATTTAAGTGTGGGTATGTTTAAGCAAGTGTAAGTGTATTTTTTTTACATACCCTGCAGTTCTAAAGACGTTGAAATGGAAATTATTATAAACGTAGTAAGAATTTACCTTTCCAATGTAAAATAGAGCAGAAGATGTCATATATCATCAATAAGGGCTATATTAATGACCATTTGCATCGTTTTGAAATCCAAACTGAAGGGTATATTAAAAACAATAGCTTATAAAAACCCATGCTTATTTACGAAGATAATAAAGATTTCAAATATTTTTGGTTTTCATATGAAAAATAGGTTTTTGATCAATAATTCAAGTGATCACAGATTGATCATATTTTTTTAATTAAGCGATTATTTACAAAAATATAAACGATCTTAAGTTAATGGGTGTTTTATGAGAAACGATTTCAAGTTTTATATATGAAAACTCGATTTTTGACCAACAATATAAGTGATTACCGATCGAGGTCATAATTAAGTGCCTATTTACAAACATATTAAGGATAAGATATTAAAGATTTTTGGTCAGAAATTTGAGTTATCACAGATTTAACTCCTTTTAAAAAAAGATTAAAGATAATTTTGTTTCCGAATTTCGGGTTTTTTATTTATATTAATAAACTAAACAGTTTTTGAGATACGCGAATATTTATTGCGCAACCTCCTTAATTTTTTAAATAACGCTATATCTCGAAACCTGGAGCTAACCTAAAAAACAGTTAGCACCACTGGATTCAACGTACTCTAATTAGCTTTACCCACTAGGTGCCCTGTTTGTCGGTAAAAAAGTGTCAAAATCGAGCACAGTGCAATTATTCATAGCTCCCATAGAGCTACCATTTCTGAAAAACAGTTTTTACAGATTTACTGGGTGTAGGGTATTATTAGAGGGTATAATTGAGCCTTATAGCTGCAAGTTGTCAATAAAAATAGCTGTCAAAAAGTTGGAAATTGTATTACCAGTGCTCTAAGTTTAATTAAAAGTAATTTTAGCTCTATATAAAAAAGTATATTTAACTAATAAATTAATTATAAATTTGAAGCTTTTGTCGAAATTACTTGAACTAATCAAAAGCAAATATTTAACATGCCATCTATCAACAGTAAGTTTTATTATACTTCTGTATGTAAAAAATCAGCTTAAAAAAATATGTTCCAATTCGCTTTAGCTCGTTTGCGGTCACATGTTTATTGCTAATAAATTGGACACAACAAAAAAAAACCTAAACATATTCAGCAAAACCATAATTATGACATGCTTACTTTTTCAATGACTACTATATACCGTCTGCATTACTTAGAAGTAGTCGATTAATAATTTATATATCATTTGTTTTACTCATATAACTACTTACTTTCTGGACATTCTGTTTATACTGCTAACGACAACATTTTTCCTGCTATGAGACCTAGCTAACAATGACAAATTCAAGTCATTACTTGTAATTAGCTTTAGTAATGCTAAAGTAATGACATATATTAGTATGCAGCTCATTTGACTTCACCGTGTTACAATAATTATTTAAAATGGTTATTAAAAGTTGCTAAAATTGTATTTTTTAATTGAGCACATTACAGGCAATGAAATGCAAACATGAAAAATATATTGTTTGAATTTGTCGTACGGTTTGAGTGCGAATGTTCTTAAACGTGCAACTCTACAAATATTCAAGTTATAAGCACCGCAAGTTATTTGGCAGTTTTAGAAAGTTAATTTTATCCCGGAAAACATGCAGTCAGTTAATTAAATAGACTATCTATAGGAATCCAGAAAAAACACTCACCCTTTGATATTTAAAAAGGAAATAATAATTTTCCGAATTACGATTTTTAATTTTAGGTTTAAGTTTTTTTTTAAGATAAGATTTGTTCTATTTATGTAATTGTCGATTTAAAAGAATAGTTACTTCAGATATCAAGCACTACAGGGTAATAGGAGTGTTCAAGTATTTGAAAATTATATACTGACATGGCAAAACTCATTTTGGCATAAAATTGAAAAATTCCTTGGAGCTTGTTTGTTTGCTTTTGTTGGTTTCTTTTTCTCAACAAAATTTTTTTGAAGGGTAAAAAGTCGCACTGCAATTCTAGTTGAGTTGACTCAAAACAGCAAAAGCATACAGCGCCTGCTTTATTTTTATTTTCATTTTTTTTTTATTATTTTTTTTTTTTTATAAATGAATAAAAACAAAAGACAGCGTGTTTTCATTTTGTTTACATGTGATGTGTAGTAAAAATAACATACACACAATACACACACAGACTTGTACATGTACAAACAGTTTCAAGTAGAATTTTAAGGATTGAGAAAATAAAACTGAAGAGAACAAAATCATCATCAATCATGTCTAAAGGTGGTATAATCATATGATGAGAATTTAGAAATTCTTCGCATTGAAAAAGGTAAAAGAACTTCAAACGGATGTATTTAAGTGGAAAATTTTCTGACAAAGGTTACACAGAAATAAAAATAAAAATAAAAATAGCAAAAAAACTGTTAAAGTAAAATAACTAAAATCAAATAACCAACCAAAAAAGGGTTGATTTGACAGCGTCAACAATAATACAGTTGAAAATATTTTAAAAGTTATTTGTTAGAAGCTAAAGGTATCCATATTTTAATATTATAGTGAGTTTATAATAGGTTCAGTCTATTTATTAGAGTATACAGGTTTAATTTTCACTTTTTATGACAAAAAGCGCCGTGAACCAAATTCGATTTCTCTTTTTTGAAAGTGCTAAAAATTCTGAGTATTTTTTTAAAATAAGATCGTCTGTTACAACACTAAAGGTACGGTCATACTTGCAAATATTTACTCCAGAAAGCGTAACCACTTGTTTTAGTACAAATTTGTTTGACGTTGTTTACTCTTACAAGAGTTTTGCAAGATCAAACAGCATCAAATAAAATAAAACTAATTGTTTGTTGTGTCCTGTCATAAATAAACGCGTTCAAATATATTTTATTTGGTTGTTACATCTTTTTCGCAAATATTAGCCAAGTCTGACCGTATCTTAATTGGTTCATTAAAAGTTCTCCATTAGAAATTTCATTGAAAACAAGTTATCTTCTAATTTGTTTAGCGCCAACTTCTTTCAATTATAATTCTAATATACATACATTGGCTAGGCACAAACTGGATAGACTGCAAATTGATTATAAAAGATGAAATTTCAAATGTGTCTTTTGTATCATAAAATAAAACGACGCTGTTCCAATGAAATTATAATAAAAAGACCTTAAATTAGAGCGCACTTATCTAGTGCCCACTAAAATCATTCACTCCCAAGTGAGTTAAAATGATGAGTTTGAAACTCTAGAAGCATCGCCTTAATATCTCCAAGTTATTCATCTGTATTACGAAAATCAGCACAATGGCTTAATTGAAAACCCAGTTTGGTGAGCATCTAAGTTCGCTTTCTGGGCGTTTGTTTTTTCTTTGGGTTTACATATGTGCAATGAAAGTCAGAATTCGCGTGATAGCTACCGGTATGCATTAAATGAAAAGTAAAGATACTGGTAGCAATGCTCAATGGACATTCAACAACGTAGTCGTGGACAACATTTAAATGAAATGCTATTTCTGGCAAAGATTACTACATCCATTTCCATATTAAGTGTTTTATTTAAATTTAGAAAAAGGTCTTAATGAATATTTATATGTTTAATATATATATATATATGATAAACACTTATTTAACTACCTATTTGTAAGCGTAAGCATTTTAACTCATTACTTTTTAATACTAGTTCATTTGGGAATGCCCACCTGTGCATCATAAAGAATTTACCTCAAAGAGTCTCTTAACCTTGGAACAAATCATTATGACACTGCAAACAATCAATATATAATGCTGAATGTTAAAAATATAGCATATATCTACTAAACATAAATTCATCTACATTATTTAAAATATGTAGACACATATGTATATCCCTTAAATATAAAATACCTATACATACATTATTAAAACTTAGTAGAATTTCAATTTTGTCTAAAAATTTTAAATTTTTAAATACTTATTTATACAAAAAATACCTTTTTATATTCATATAATATTAAATTTTTGTGCATAAAATTTTTATGGCAAAATTAATTGAACTTTAATAAAAACATGTACAGAGAATTCCACAAAAATACTGAAATTTTTATAATTTTATATATATGTATGTACAGAACACAACTATAACCAAAAGGAAAACTAACCAGGCCCTAAACTTTAAAATATTTTTAAACAAAATAACTACAATTAAAATTTTAAAAATTAAAAAAAAAAATTCAATTTAAACATTTAAGCTTAAAGAAGGAGATTTCTTAAGTTCCGTACAACCTATTGAAGCAAGAGTACCTCAAGGAAGTATCCTGTGACCCTTCTTATATTTGATATATACATCTGATATGCCAACAAATAATCGTACTTACACATCTACATTTGCTGATAATACTGCTATTCTAAGCATTCATGAAAAACCTCAAGAAGCAACTCGCTACCTACAAAATCATATATCTAAATGAGAAAACTGGTTAAAGCAATGGAGGATAAAAGTTTATGAAGAGAAATTCACACACATAACTTTTACATTGAATAGAGGAATCATGCTCTTAATAACACAACAATCCGTAGTTAAATACCTAGGCATACACCTCGATCGACGCCTTACATGGAAATCCCAAAAAGGGTGATTTTTTAAAAGCTATAGAAAAGTTAAAAAAAACACATACAATTCAGAAAAATGCATGAAATCATTATTTGAATCGATATATATATATATAATATAATTTAATGTTTGAAGATTATTTCATCCAAATGTTAACCTTGACTGCGCCACAAATGGTCCATCCGCTTAGTCCAATTTTGGCATACGCTTTCCAACATTTCGGCCGGTATCTCACGAATTAATGCTTCAATGTTGTCTTCCAATGCGTTAATTGAAGCGGGATTGTCTGTATAGACATGAGCTTTAACAGAGACCCACAAAAAATAAAAAAGGCGTTAAATCGCAGGATCTAGGCGGCCAATTGACCGGTCCCGAACGTGAAATAAACTGTTCTGTGAATTCGCCTCTCAATAAGTCCATTGTTGCGCGTGCTGTGTGACACTGTCTTGTTGAAACCACATGTCATGCAAGTCCAGCTCTTGCATTTTGGGCAAAAAAAAGTTGGATATCATCTCACGGTAGCGCTCAACATTAATAGTTACGTTACGATTCGCATCATCTTTGAAGAAGTACGGTCCAATGATGCCACCAGCCCATAAACCGCACCAAACTGTGACTTTTTCTGGATGCATTGGTAGCTCTTGCAATGCTTCTGGCTGATATTCACTTCAAAATCGATAGTTCTGCTTATTTACGTACCCATTGAGCCAAAAATTAACTTCGTCGCTGAACATATTTTTTGGTCAGCACGCATTTTGATAATAAAATTCTATAATTTGCAAGCGTTGTTGGTTTGTAAGACGATTCATGGTTAAATTATAAACCAAACTGAAGACCTTTGACAGTGAAACAAAATACGAAACGTGCGTCAGCTCTTCAAACCAATGTTGCCGAAAAGATAATAGCTAAAAAATCACCCTTTAGATGCAAAATTGACTCAAATAAAATGAAATTGATCCAAATTAATTGGCTTAGTTTAGATTGCAAACTATTGGTTTACAACTGAATCATAAAACCTATATGTGGAACAGCCTCAGCTGGTATATAAAAGTTTCGAATATCCATAAAGACTTAAACGTGAATTTGGTAAAAACCTTTTTTTGTTTGCAGAACAATTGTGCAGCTAACAGTTTTTGGGTTTTTATTAGAGTTTTATTTTGGACCAGGCAGCGAATGCTTAACTTGAAAGCCCACCATCCTTAAGTAAGCCTTTTGGAAGGCCTGCCTACTACTCTGCTGCACACTTTAGTACTGATAACAACATGTTGTGTGAATCAAATATTACACAAAACTACATGTGTAATTATACAAACAATGTAATACACAAACAAATTGACCATTAATGTTAAACCATAAGCACAATTAGTGCATTAAAAGCTTAAAAACACACACGCACATTTTAACCAAATAAAATTAAAAAAAAAAACCCAATTATATACATACAAATTAACATAGATTTTATGTGGGTTACAATTTTCAGAATTATTTTATTTTTATTTGAGGTTTTATAAAGAAATATACTCGTATATTAATTAGAAATTTCATAAACGTTTGTAAAACCGGCAATGATAAATTGTTTCATTTGAAATTAAAAAATAGTTGGTTATCCCAACTGCACGTGAGAGATTTCATAGAGAAACATTTTACATAAATTTTAATTAGTATACAATAACAAGTTTCATTGCCAAGTAATGAGTTGAAAGCTGTACTTTGCATTTTACACCATAGCATTTTAAATCATTATCTTAATACCGGGATGTCAAGCAAGTACTTACAACAACTGCTTATAAATGCGATATTACTTTTATGTCTCAATTAAGTTACAATTATGATTTAAGTAACGATTATAGATTACCAACGTTAGATCTCACCGAAGCCAATATTACTAAAAACAGAATGAGTTCAAACAAAAGTCTAGAAATTAAATATTTGATATTTTATATTCATTAATAACACCAACATTTTTTTATGTTATTGTAAAAGTTCTCAAACTTGTTATAATTACTTTGCTTGTTGCTATCACCATAGTCCTTAAAAATGATACTTGCAATCGATTTAAAATATTAAACTTTTGACATTTACAAATATTTGAAATAACACTGCTCATCTATAATCATCAGAGTTGCCAGCAACTAGCAAAAAGATAAATGGGCTTAAAAACAAAAAATAGCAAATTAATTAAAAAAAAGCCAACACAATTTTAATTCGAATTTTCTGAGTTTTCGAATTAAAAGTAACGAAAAGTAATAAAATTGAAAATACTTCAAATATAAAACATGTAACACTATGCACATATGTATGCATACAAATAAATAATCTAAAAATAATAATTTCAAAGGATTTAAATAGCAAATTTTAAAGATGTCAAAAAAAGTTTGTTGGTTAACTAACCTCCTGTCCCACGATTTCGAACGATAACGTTCGCTTAGATAAGACTTAAGACACACACTTTTTATCGTATCTATTTTTTACTCAACCAAGTTTGTTTATTCCACAATCAAGTTTGTGTCTTAAGTCTTATCTAAGCGAACGTTATCGTTCGACATCGTGGGTCAGGGGGTAAATTAATAATTTTCAATCGTTTTCTGACAGGGAAACTCGCCAGCCGATAAGCTTGTAAATAAATGGTAAATAATGAATAAAATCTATCCAACAAATCAGATTTTTAAGAGTTAGTAATGAATCAATAAATTGTCAAATGCCGAAAGGTGCCTCGCAAGGTTCTATACTTGGTCCATTATTATCTACCATTTACTGTAATGATTTGCCAATGAAACTCGTTTATTGTGAAATTCAGATGTACGCGGGTTTACAAACTAATTATTTAGTTTTAATTTTTTGATTTTCCGTATTAAAAATTCATATTTGTTACGAAACATAACATTAGTGATCTAAATCCAGTATTTACCATACACTCACAACATTATTACAGTAACAGAATGTAGTTTATTCAAGAAGTATTCCGTGCAGTTGGTTTTAACTAAATAAACATTTAAAATTCTAAGAAAATTTATATATATTTGAATCTAACATTTATTCAAAAACCTAAGTGCACATTTTTTTTTGTTTACGTTAAAGTATTTTGTATGTAAAATTAAATGAAACTGTAATTTAAAATAACTGAAAATTTACTTAAAACCGATCTTCTTATTTTTTATTTCGTTTTAACAAAAAGTTCTTTTAATTTCAAATGTTTTAATTCTCAACCAGTCAATGTGAATTTTAATACAAGATATGTGTATGTAGATATTATACGGAAGCTATGACTATGTATAGACCGACTCTTAGAAAATTATTTCAATTTATTTTCAGTTATTTTATTTTAGTTAATAACTAAGATACATAAAATAACTAAAAATTCTGTTGATTTTACGGAATTTGTGGTTAATTTTTTGATAGTTAAAATAACTGAAAATTTCTTTGATTTTACGGAATTCGGAGTTGAATTTTTGACATTTAAAATTAAATGAACTTTTCTTTAAAATTAAATGAAAAATAAATAAGTAGACCGGTTTTTAACTGAATATTCATTTATTTTATATTACAATTTCAGTTAATTTTACGTACATAAATTTTTGAGTGTATTATTATTGACTTGATTTACTTCGGTTTTGGAATGATTACTGCTTGAAATTATGTTTCCAAAAGTATAGACGTTTTTACCATTTTCTTTATGTGTAATAGAATATTACTCAAAAAATATCAAATTTATCCAGATAAATCCCAAATACTTAGATTATCAAACACATACAACTGCATTATTTATAAGACAGCAACACTAAGAAAACATTTTTGAAATATTGAAGTCTAGCTATATATTTCTTTCATTTAGTTTATTTTCTCCTTCGAGTTGAGATGAGAGGAAAAAAATACCATAAAACGAAATTATCTTAAGTTATTATGCGTTAAGACTAAATTATTAACTTAATACAAAAGCGGAAACTTATACAGCAACATACTTATGCATTTAGTGTTGACTTAACAAGTTGTTGCAACATGCTCCAAACATAAAGTCAGTCTTAATACACTCTGGCAAAGAAGTTTCAACGTTCAGTGCTGTGTGTAAGTCTGACTGTGTGTAAGAGTTAATATATCAAAAATATGGTTTTAATATGAGTTAAGAACCAGGGAAAGAAAGTTTTTAATTTCAATTAAAAAATATGCAGCAAAAAAAAGCAACAAGCCAACGCATATTAAAAACGAAAGAAACTTAATACACCAGCAAGCAGCTTAAGTTTATGACAGCAGAGTCAAAATAATAAACAAACGTAAAAACTAACAACAATTTTTTGACAACTTTCTTAAAATAGAGAAAATGAAGACAGCACAATAGCTTAAATATTTGCAGCGAGGTAATATTTGTTTTTCTGCAATTAGTTTGCAAGTTGAAATATGAAATTAGAGCCAAGATAAATAAGCTGAGCATATATCCAAAGAAAAACTCTAGAAATACATAAAACTATAATTATAAATGTGTTAAAATTACTCAAGTTAAGTTTACTAATTTGTTAGTTGTAATAATTTAATACGTTTTGTTATTAGCTCTCACGACATTTATAGAATATAAGAATTAAATTAATAAATAATATTTGTTTGCTTGTTTGGGTATTTATTGTCATTTTACTTAGTTGCTGTTATGTTAAAAGCTTTTTATTCCTTAATATAAAGTAATAAACTTATGAGCTTTTTATTTTTATTTGCTCAATTAAATTAGCAATTTATTTATACATATATTATATTTATTGAATTAAAACTTATTATACTGTGTAATCATATTTTAATCCTCTTAAATTATTTAACATATACAGTGGACTCTTCCGTAAAGGACACCTCCCATATACGGACACTTTTTTCAGTACCAAAAAAAAAAATAATTTTAAAAATATTTCCCTTTTAAGCGGACAACTCTCCCATAACAGGACGTGGACACATTTTTTCTACGATGTATGCCATTTTATTTCTCCATAACCGGACAATTTGACAGTAAAAAATTGCTTTAGAAAAGCTGGTTTTAGAGAAAATTATAGCTCAAATGATGATGGCTGTTGGACTGCAGAAGATGAGCTTCCACTATCAGCGCTTTCTCAGTTGTCCGATATCGTTAATCGAGTTCAGAGCCAGATACAAGTTGACGTCGAAGATTATATCAATTTAGATAATGACATAGTTATTAATGATGAATATATGGAAAGCGTTAGTACTGAAATGTTAATAGCTTCCTAAGAAATGGTGGAAAGCTCGTCTGAAGATGAGCTAGAAAATGAAATTGAAGACAAGTTAACTTCTTATAAAGAGGCTTATTTAGTCATAAGAAAACTTAAAGGGGTTTCTTTATATCACAGCGACCTTGAAATTGTTAAAATGTTGACTGATCTTCAAATGCGTTTTCAAGATATTGAAATTAAAGAAAAAACTCGCCAAGCTAAAATTTCGAACTTTTTTAAATCCAATTGAATATCTGGTCTTTCAAGCTTTTTCTTTTTTATTCGCCAAAATAATATTAATGAATATTTTGTTTACTTTGCCTTATTTTTAAAATTGTTTTCGTTTTTCGCAAGAACATAAATGAAAATTCTGTTTATTTTGTCTTATCTTTATATGTACATATGTTTTGTTTTGGAAATAAAAGTGTTTAAAGACAAATATATCGTTGGTCTCATGTAGAAACCCCTAACTCGCTATTTTTTCGAAATTTGTTTTTTTTGCGATTCCAATGCATTTAACGCAAATACACCTCCTCACAAAAATTTATTGCAATAGTGTAAAAAATAACGCTTTTATAAGCAGTTGTACAACAAAAGTTACATGTTGAATATTACAGTTTCTATGATGTTTTTACCTTCTCCTGTAAACTTTCAAATATGCATGACACCATCGATATGTATGTATGTACAATATTACAGATTATTAAATACTCTTTTTGTGTTTCTCTCATAAACGGACACTTCTCATAAGCGGACAAACTCATCAGTCCCTTAGGCGTCCGCTGTAGAGAGAGTATACTGTACATAGTTCAAATGTCACAATTTCCTTTGGTTTATTTTTCAATAATGCAGTTAGGTTTATTTATTTTACTTAGTAAAGGGATTTATAAAGAAATTATACAAATAAACGAAACATTTTCAAAATTTTAGTTTATTTCTTTAATACGATGTTATTTATAGGCTTGCAATAAACATAATTATTTAAGAAGTAATAAAGTTAATATTTGGTAGAAAAACATTTTAGATGAACAAAATACATATCACATGGAGAGTAAAGTTTACACACATAAACAGACATATGTGACCACAAGTTGGAATTCTTAACAAATATTTAATGTTTGTTGTGGTCTAAATTTAAGATGTGAACTATTTTGTAACTGCGTTATGGCGAATTGCAGACGAATAAGAATAAATTGGAAATAAAAGTAAAGTAAAAGACAGCAGAAAGGTTTTGCTTGTAGACCAATAAATGCACTCTTTGTTGATTGATCCGAAAAATCATTAACCCTTTCACCCCGGAGTTTTTTTTTGAAGTCTAGTGCTTTTTTTAAATTTTGACAAACAATTCAGTTATGAAGAAAAATATAAGATGTTTGTGATATACGAGAAATCTAGAATCCTTGCCGTTATCCTGGGACATATAGTTTTAATAAGCTTATACGGTGCGACAATATGTCCCCATACAACTAAGCTAAACATTTTATTTTGGTTTTGGAAGTTTGTCTCGTTCGCTATCGCTAATATTTATTTTAATATGAGTATTTAGTTGCCGTAAAGAACAATTGAAATTGTGAAAAGCAATATAGCAACTGGACAAAAATATTCTAAAAATAGGTAAAAACAAATTGCGCTATAAAAAACAAATTATATTGAAGAAAAGGAGTTTAAGTTTAGTTAAAGGAGTGCAATTTAGTAAAATAGTTTACAAAAAAGATTGATAAACTAAAAATTAAATATGAATGGGTTTTTAAAGTAACGTTGGGAAAAATTTAAAGAAAGCAAAAACTGCATTAGTAAAAGTATACATAACTAATAAATTAATAATTAAAAATTTTTTGAACTAATGCTTATTACAAACGCGACGGGAATAAATACCACAATACCACGTTATACTTGTAGTTAGATGTTATAAAGGTTGTAAAAACGAAAAATTTAAGCAAGAAACAAATTGTTAAGGTTTCTTTTCGTTTATTCGGTTTAACAGCGTACTAATGTCGCGTTCTTGACCTGTAAGAAAATATTGGTAAATGCTGTAAAGAATACAGAAAATTCATATCAATTGCGATTATTTAAAGAGTTAAAGTTATTGCAGCAGTAAATAAAAAATAATGTTAAGCATTTGTTGAAATTACTTCAACTAATCGTATAACGCAGAAAAAATTGCACTTTAGAATAGGGTAGAGAAAAGTTGCGTTATAGAAAGACAATTATGTTTAAAAAAAATAATTTCGAGTCTTGTACCTGCAAGCAGACATTGGTAGGCAGAAAATTACCATTGTGAATATATAAAATTTTAAGTTATTAAATTAACTGTTGTTGAATTACTTAAACTAATTCTTATAACAAATGTAACGCGAAAAAAGAACGCGTTATAAATGACGCATGTTAAATCATAATAAAGGTTGTAAAAAACGAATGCCAATATTTCAACATGACAACTATCAACAGATATGTACATTATTTTACTTAAGTTTAAAAAAATCGTTTAAAATTACAATTTTGTGACTTTGGCACTTTGCAGTCAAGAGTTCGTTGAATTTTTGAAACCAGGATTATTGATAACAACTGAAACAATAAAATTCATTATTAGATGTAACTGCTACTAACAAAAAACAAAGCAATCTTTATTTTCCTTCAATTCAAAAATTTTCGAATATCGCGTTCTTGATGCGTGTTTCAAATTGTTGTATATAATGAAACTTCTTTATCTCTACTTACTCTATATACCCTTACTAACAAAAACAAACATACACTAAGAAATCTAAATTGTTTGTATTTAAATTATAAAATTTAAATTTTAAGTAATTTCCTCTCGTATAATGGTGGAAGGATTCTGGATCTGTTTTACAAACATTCCCATTCGAACAGCTACAATATTATTGTATAACACATTTTTTCTGTTTCTTGTATTTTTTGCTCATTCACATTCAATGTTTTTGTCATTGTTTTATTGTTTTGATGGCTGTGTTGGAAATGTACGAGAGAGCATGTTGTATGTATGTATGTTAGGCGGTATATTGTTACTTTACATGAATATATAATGTAAAATGATTGTACGTAAAGTATGTGTGTATACAAGTGGCAGTATTTGTTGTTTGTAGTTTTAGTAGCAGTTACAAAGAATTCATACATTTTTAAATTGCTTTTTTTTCGCATTTCTGCTCTGTCTTTTTCTTGTTTTCATTTGCATATGTATGTATGTATGTAAGTTTTCATATGTTTGTTTGCCAGTGTCGTTTTGTAGTTTATGTCGTATAGGGGTATGTGTAACAATGTTTATATATTTAGTCGTAAATTACTCAAACTGCGACATGTATAGAAAAAACAACAACAGCATCATACCGCCACATACAACAGAGTTTAACTGCCATTGCAACTATTACTTCTACACAAAAATTACAATGAACTCAACTCAAAAAAGAAGGAAAAACTAGAAAAAAAAAATTAACAAAAATATGCACACAAACAAATAAAATGGAGTTAAATTTTTTTTTATTTTAAACCGCCACACACTAGATAAATAAATGAATGAATGAATGAATGAATGCCTAGATAAATGTGTATGGAAAACAATTGGTAGTACAAGTATTTTATGTTATTTTAGTCGGTCTTTTTTGTTTTGTTTTTTTTTTGCTAAGAAATAATTGTGAACAATTTTGCTAAAACGCAATTGCTCATTGTTTGAAAATTTTGTATTTATGTGAATAAGAAAAACAACATGCTTTTAGGAGCACATACATACATATACACACACATAAGTATACACAAAATAATGAAATAATTTAATGTGACCAACCAGTTACAAAATATTATTTAACTTTCATAAAGGCTAAGCAACTCAAGTCATTAGAAGTGGACAATACATTCTTTTTAAGCAATACACAAAGTTATTAAGCTGTTAATTCTATATGTAGTATATCTTTAGTTAGAAATAAGCTAGCTTTTTGTAGCCAGTTGGTCACATTTAGCATTATTAAAACTTGTGGCATTATGTAAATGTTTCACACAACAACAAAATAAATTATTTGAATTATTAGAATGTGAATGAATTTTCAGTACATACAAAGTTGTTAATACTCTAAAAGCCTACAGAATTTCGAAACACTTAAATTGTTGTATTATTCAGTTTTAGCAAGGATTGTTATACAATTTACAGTATTACTTTAAGTCTAATAATGATAAATTATTTACTTATTATGGCAACTACAGTTAGTGTTTGAATAATGTGTGTGAAATGTGTGTAAATTTCATTTTATTATTACTTGGTAATTCACATTTATGCATTTATTTATTAAATATTTAAGTTTTAAAGGATAGCAAATTGAAGGGAGAAATAAGTTTTCTACAACTTTAAACTATGAGCAAATCATAATTAAAGATTTTAAAAATTGTAGTTCTACATTTATAAATTGTACAATATAACATCGGTTGATAATGGTAGCTATCATTCAATTAGTTCACTTAGTACCAGTCAAAATTTCTTTAAAGTACGAAGGTTTTGCATTCATAGAAACTCTTTTTCTTTTTTGTTTAATAAGTAGTTTTAAAAAACCAGGAAGCTATTGATTTTGTCATTCCATTTGTAACACAACGAAATATTGTATTTACTATGGGTACTTATAAAGAGGATTTAGCTATGCCCGTTCGTCGGTCTGCCTAACTGTTGACTTAACGATAACAAAATGATATTACTTATATCTAACTCATGTATCCAAAAATTTTAAAAGAGAAATTAAAAACAAATTTCTCATCGCTATACCTTTACATAGTCTGTTCCCTATAACATTTAAAACCAATTTCGTATTACACTGATGTATGGAAAAGGAGTTTCAGTAATGTTGGAATGGCGTCTAAAAACAGGCAACTCATATATGATGTGTATCAATATAAATTCGAATTTAAATAACATTGATAATGTTATTTTATTCTTATTTGACCTTTATTTTTATAATGACTTTCCTAATTATTTAAGTTTTATTAATAAAATATTATATTTATTATTTTCGATATTTCGCTAACCTTTGGTTAGCATCTTCAGGAAATTAATTAACAAATTTTATTAAAAATAACAAAAACGATAACAAATTTATGAACAAATATTTTTCTTTTTTGTCATAAATTAAATAAAAAAAAAATTTGTTATAAAAATTTTTTAACCTAGTAATAATACCTATATATCTTACATACTTATAAATAAATACATTTCTAATTAAACTTATTTTTATTCTAACATACATATCGTGACCTAAGAACAAGAAAATCTTAATTTTTATGACCTTGGGACGGGAAGGTTAAATTTGCAAATTAAATTACATAAAAATTAAGATTTTCTTGTTCTTAGGTCACGATATGTATGTTAGAATAAAAATAAGTTTAATTAGAAATGTATTTATTTATAAGTATGTAAGATATATAGGTATTATTACTAGGTTAAAAAATTTTTATGACAAATAGTTTTTTTTAATTTAATTTATGACAAAAAAGAAAAATATTTTTTCATAAATTTGTTATCGTTTTTGTTATTTTTAATAAAATTTGTTAATTAATTTCCTGAAGATGCTAACCAAAGGTTAGCGAAATATCGAAAATAATAAATATAATATTTTATTAATATAAAGACCTCGAGCTTAAATAATTAGGAAAGTCATTAACATTGATAATTTAAAAATTTTTAATCGAAGTTCACTTCAAGTTAAATACACAATTTTTTTTCTGGCTTTAGCAGGCCAGAAAATGCATTACATTTTGCTAGTGTCTTTTGAATATTTTTGTATGATTTTGCATTTATGCTTTCCAACGGAAGGCTATGTAGAACATCTAACAGATATATTCAAAAATAAATGTAGTGTATACAATTTATTTTCAAATAAATTGTGTATTTAACTTGAAGTGAACTTCGATAACAAATTTTTAAATTTTTTGATTTTTACAAAATCATACTCGCAAGAGGAATAATTCTCATTTAATTAACATTGATAATGTTACAGTCAACAGAGCACTGTTCAGCACTTAACACTCATATTATTTGAATTTTTGAAATTCTCTAGAACAGTTTTGTAATATGGACATGCACACGCAATCCACGGTACTAAATGAGACTACATTAGTCGAATTTCTGAAATAATTTTGGAATTTGAATAAAACGATTTAAAAACAAAATGTATTTTTTAAAAAAAGTAACTTTTAGGATCAAATTCTCTAGAATGAAGACTAATGTAGTCTTCGAGATTTTACGAAAACTAGTATTTGTTTACAAAGTTATCAACAAAAATTTAAATTTTAAAACGTTTGTCGTAAAGGTGATAGAATTAAAATAAATTTTATATTGCCAAACTCGAACACACTGTTTTATATGTGTACAGTTTTTGGAATTTAGAAATTTCCATATAAAGAACTTTTATTGAATTAACCCTTTTTTGCATGATTTTTTCTTTATTGGTGAAATAAATCAAGGTATACATATCACCTTTATGTTCAGAATTAAAGGTGTGTAAATAGTAGTATGTAGTATAAATTTAACAAAAAACCAGTAAGAGAGTATAGTCGGTCAAGTCCGACCATAAAAACAGTTTGCTAGAAATGCGCACTATATGGGAGATATTACCTGTTATGGACCTATCATCCAAAAATTTATTGCCATGACTTGACTGTGAATATAAATATCATGTATGTTAAACCTTATCTCGATATAAATACTTTTAACACGTTCACCACTCAGCGTCACATATGTGTGACATGGGAGTTTTCACAGAAACTCATGTCACATATATGTGTCACATTTTTGTTGAAGTCTGTTTACTTATAATTTCGGGCCAGTTTGCTGAAAGTAATTTTCTTGTACGTTTGAGTTTTTGTTACTGTTTAAAATGAATAGAAAGCCCTGTGGTTTGTAAATAGACTAAGCAGTTATCTAGAAATTCAGCTTTTAGTTCTGGTATTCCCCGAAATGCTAAAAGTTAAATTTCATATGAGAACTAAGTTTAAAATGTGTTTGCAAATGCATTCGTTTCATAGAAGGAATAATATTGATGCCAGCTCATCTTAAAGAGCTCACTTTCCAGATGTGAGCAATACAAGAAAGCGTTGCCGACAGTGTAGTAAAAATATAAAGAGGACCGCAACTGAACATATATGTATGTGTGTATGTATGTGGAGTCTGCAGATACAAAGATGGAAATGAAATTGGATTATGTCCAGAATCTTGTTTTAAAATGTGGCACAATCCATGTATGAACATTTATAAATGGCAATAAATTACAATCCTTTTTTCAGATTTTTGTTTTATTTATTAAAAGCAGACGATTTAGTGACTCTTATATGTGACACCAATTCTATCCAAAACTCATGTCTTTGATGAATGTCACAAATATGTGACACATAGTTTCTACTAGGAAAACTATTTGAAAAACTCGCGTCACATATATGTGACATACATATATGTATGTATGTTTTTGTTCTTGAGTTTATACAGAAAACGGCATTATGATATAGTAATTTGAATTACCGAGATTTGCAGTAATTTTACTTAACATTTACCAGGGAGTAAAATCAAAATCATCGATTGTATAGACGTGATCAAATTAAATTTAACAAATTTATTCATTACATTTTAAAGCAAACAAAGAAACAACCCTACAACTTTTTGCAGATAAATGATATTAAAAATAATGATTTTCGAACAAATAAATTTCTCTCATTTAATAAATGATTTTCAAAATTAAAAACAAATTATTTCTTATTTTAAGTTTAGATGGTTTTGTTAAAACATTTTTTAATCTGGTGCTTTTGTTTTTTTTTTTCTTTGCTGTTGTATTTCAACACCTCACTTGTGTGCAATTATTTTGAAAATGCTAAACATATTTCTTGTTTTAAGTATCTTGTAAATTACTTAATAACACCAAAGGGATTCTCATAGTGCTATAAAACAGACACACAGAAATACATACATCTACACACACACACACATGCACACATCAATACATACATTTATCACATAACCATACGAAGTAAAATACATACATATATACAAAATACTTGTATGAGTGTAAGGATTCAAGTATGAGAATGTGTTTGTGTGCAGGAGAAAAAAGGTAGAAGTCAAAAAGTCAAGGGTAATCACTTATTTTAAACGTTGCTCAAATTATATTTTTCGTATTTTTTTTTTTTGTATTTAATGTTAAACATTCTATGTGTGAAAGTATGTAGGTGTTGGTAACAAATACTACATTGACTACTACTAAGGTAAGTATGCATGAATGTTTACATAAATACATGTAAAATTATACAAATTTACACCTTTAAGCAGTATAAGCCAGTGTTAGTTCCACATTTATTTGCTTCAGTTCAGTTCTGTTCGGTTCGTTTGCCTGCTTGAAGTTGGTTGGTTTGGTGGTTTGTTAAGTCTTGAGTCGTCGTCGTTATTTCCCAACATTTCAACTCTTCTCCAGGTGTTGAAATATTAAATGAACAACAGCAACACCAACAATATTAAATTGTAGTTGTATTTATTATTGTTGTTATATACCTATACATACTCGTGTATGTATATATAGGGAGCATATTAACAAGAAAATGTCATGGCATTCAAGCTCTGGAGTAAACTGTGTATTTGGTTTAAAAGAAACCCTTTTTATATCGTACCTTTGTTTGTTTGTTTGCTTATTCTTTGTTTTAAACTTAATCACATAATAAATGTTCACGCATTACTTAATTTATGGTTATTACAGAAATACAGCTAAAAACAACAAAAATGAAGAACTAAAAAAAGAAATAAAAAAAAAAATAAAAAAGGAGAATTATTTAGTAAATGTAAATTGCTGTAAAAATTAAGAAAAAAATTAAAATAATTTTATATTAAAATTTAAACCTTGTTGAGTTGCGAAAATTTTTGGTAATGAATGTTTGTTCTACACAAAACTTTTCCTTGTTTGTCGTTTGATTTATGTTTGATATAAATTGATCTTCGTTCTTTTGCTAAGCTTAAAGTATTACTCACATCAGATCCGGTATTATAAATGTTTTAGTATACTTTTGAACCAAAAATAGTTTAAAATTGTTAATACGAGTATTTAAGAAAAGTTAAAAATTAAACTTTTGATGGATCGCATTAAACCATTGGGAAAAATATGCTGTAAAGAGGCCTTCCAGAAGGCCTTATTTTGCAGACACAAGGACTTCCAGCCGCAGTGCAAAGTTTTGCCTACTCTCTACTGGTTAGATGGCTGATAGAAGGCATAATTGTTAAGGAAATTAGAAGTAATTGCTCTTATCAAGGTCTGCTAAATTAAAGAATACATTATGGCAAATATTCTTTATCAATTCAGCACAAGACTTTAAAGAAGGGATTTAAAATAATTTAAAATTTATTTAAAAAATCACATGTATTTTGTATATCACATCACAAATTTTCATAAGAGAATAAAATTATAGGCGCTCTCATTATTCGTATAACAATATATGACAATATGACAGTCTTAGCTAGCTTGATCGAAAGGTTGTACAACACTTCACAGCGGGAAAATTGCTAGTGCTTCTATTTGTAGGGCATAAAGAAGACCCGTTTACACATGCAAAAAGCTTCAATATTCATTTCACTATGCCTTCTCTCAGAAAATGTTCTTCATTTATACAAATTCCAAATTTGTATTTGTATTTATTTATGTTACCTCCTTACCAGGAGGGTTTACTTGGCCTTGATATATATCATAACGCCATCACCAATATCCAGCTTACGCCTTCTTTACGGACTTTCCGAACTAAACTCCTAAGTTTTAATGGTCTCCAGCAATATCAAAAATGAGTTTTGTTTGGTACTCCCCCACGACAAACTTCTAGGTTATAAAACCATAAAAAATATAGCGTGTGGTCAATGTAACTTCGAGAAACTGTAACGCGGTACAGTTATACGACGCCAAACATTAACCAATGCGAGTGAAGGCAGCGAAACAAGGACGGCCTGATTACCATTAAAAGATAATGGCACTGACGCGTGAGTTCTTTCTCCACCCAGAGCTGAATTACGACTGATGCTCTACTTTTGATTTTGTACCAAATTATTTCGAGCATTGATGAGTCACTACTCAATAGTGAAAGTGTTGCTGGAGAGTTGTCGAAACGACGCAAATACGATAGACGCAAATCGTTATGATTGCAAATGCAAATTACAATTTGAAAGGTAATAACGATTAGCCAATCAGAATACAAAATGAGTGATGTCACGAACCCAAGATGCACGGACAAATTTTATTTTGTGTTCGGAATGGCGTAATCTTTATTCCTATCATTCATGGCTGATTCTATATAAATAAAGATAGAAAATGAGATTAAATACTTCAGATTAAAGCAAAAACCCAGTAAAATTAAAAACTAAATTTTCTAATAGATTTTTCTGGTTGATTTGTAATGAACCAGTTGAAATTCGCGCATCATAATTTTGTTTAAATTTCTGTGCTTAACCAACTAAGCTTTTATGGGCACTTTTTGGGCACAACGTTGTCACCATTTTGTGTGCTTTGGAAATTTCCAATACAATATATAATTAAAAATAAATTTGACAACTTGACTTTTGTTTTTGTTAAAACACAAATATGTACTCGTATATTTACTTATGTACTTAAGTATATATCTATGTAAACATTGTATGTCTGTACATATTAGGGAAGCCAATCCCGAATTTCTGATTTGACAAAAACCGAAACCTTGGTATAACGAATCTTAAGGGGATTAGAAAAAAAACACCTTATATCGAGTAATTCGTTACAATGAGGTTGGTTATATCGAGGTGAAATTACACTTATATTCGTTATAACGAGGTAATAAAACATTTTGTATATTAATCATAATCTGTCATGTTATAGCGAACGATGTCCTCTAATAAATCAAAACAACTGCTGCAATAAGCGTACAAGCTCTTGGCAATAATAAATTTTTCTTCTAATATTTTAGCCGTTAGTCTAATGCATGCTGCTGTCGACTATGAATGTAGGTTTGCTGGAGACGTTGACGTTGCAAACACAATAATTTTGTGTGTATCTGTTTCATATAATTTGGATTAATTAATGGAAATCGTTATGAAAAGGTTGTAAGTTGACAAAATTCGTTAAATGGAGGCAAATAATTCTTCCTATTGCGTTAGGCTGCAGTGAATGAAATGAAAATTCGTAATAACGAGGCTATAGACAAATGTATTCGTAATAGAGAGGTTTATTTTGTATTAAATCTTATGGAGCGTTTTAGTGAGGGTCGTTATATCAAGGTTTGACTGTAATTTTATTATGTTTTTTATTTAATCAATTTAAGATTTGTTTTCAACCATAATTGTATTTGACATAAATTGTTATTATTTCTAAACCAATTTGTTTTAATATGAAACAAAAATCAAATCACAAATCACGAAAATCCTGAAATCCCGCATTCCGGGATTTGAAAAACCAGTCCCGTTTGGCATCCCTAATACATACTCGTATACTTAAGATTCGAATACCAAAAGACATGTGTGAGTACTAAACAAAAAAACAAAGAATTAAAGAAAAAAAATGTTTTCAATTTAAATTCCCATCAATCTTAATGGTATGTTGTTCATTAAATTTCATTTTATTTAATTTAATATTAAAACATTTTTTTATCTGTGTCTGCTTGTAACAATTTAGACAATGTGTTGAAAGAAGAAAATTACACAATATGTTTTCTATTTTGTTTTTGCAATTCAATGTCAACCCAAAACAGTAGAAATTCAGTGACAGTTTGGTTTTGCTGGGCTATTTGCTAATATACCAAGTATGAGACATTAAACATAAAACATACATATCTGCTTTAATACAAAGTAAGAAAATTTCATTTAAAATATGAAATTTTAATTTTGCAATTTGTAAGGTTAAAGCAAAAATTAATAACAGGATTCAAGTAAATTCAAATTTATTTAACACAGCCATAGTTCCTGACCTACATTCTTTATACGTGCTCACGTTTTGTTGCTACAGGTTTCAACTATTGCCATAGTAAAAGGGTTTTCATTATATTCTGTTGAACATTTTTGTATTGTGGACAAATTCCCCAAATAATTTAAACAATGGAGACGAGTTTTGCATTTGAAATAAGAAAAAAAAAACACCCGCAATTTTGTAAAAGACAACAAAAATATTTGTTTTGTTTAAATTTCTTGAATATAAGACTGCAGTCAGTCTGTTTAACGTGCATATTCACAACTAGCTGCACCTTTGTGTCGTCATCAAGTTCATTGTTAGTTTTTCATCTTTTGTTTTATTTTTATGACCAAACAAATTTTCCTGGTTCATCTTTGTTCTGCTTGGAATTTACTTTTTTTTTTTTTTTTTTTAATTTTTCATTATTATTTGGTCACCAGGTTCCAGTGAAATTGTGCAGAGGTCCCTCAATTCATTATTTTTTTTTTTTGGGAACAGTTAAATTTCCCTTTTTTAACGCGAATTTTAAACTTGTGTTTTACTTTGTTTTAGTTTGCTTTTGTCTCTCGTTTTATTAAAATGGGTCATTCAATTGTTCTTTTGTGTGAAGTTACTTAAATCATTTGATTGTTATTTTTATTCATGTTTTTCTCTTCACTTTATTCCCGACAATTGCATGTTGTTGACTTTATAATCGTTGTTTTTTTATTTTGGCCACTTTTATAATAAAAATCAACTACAAAAACTGTGGAATGTTTTACAATTTTCCATCTGCAGTTGAGTTGAGTTGAGAGTTCGTTTCGCTTTATTATTGTAACAATGTGCAGTTTGCTTTTCTCGTTTCTTTTGTCTCACTGCAAAAGATTTAAGGGCATATTTTAACTGTTTTGCGTACAGGGGACGTGCCCCAGTTTTTAATTTTATACTTTTGCGATTTTCGAATATAACATGGAAAGTTTCTTTATAAACTGGTTTCAGTTCTTAAAATTTAGTTTGATTGGATTGAGAACATTTAAAAATGCATATTCAAAATATTACAAATGTTAGTTTGTTAGTTTTTAGGTCTTCAGTGATTAAAGGTTTTTTTTAAATCCATTTATATAGAATATATGTACAATATGTACAATATATTTGTAATTGATTTAAGCAATGATTATTAAAACATAATATGGTTGCGTCAGTTTAGTACATGATTACAGTTGTCAAAATCTTGTTGAATAAGGTCTAATCATGTGATTATAGCGCAGCCTTAATTTTTATATGGCTAGATTGAAAGTATATGGCTAGGTTAAAACATTTATTTTAATATTTACTTATGAATCACAAATTATTAATATTAAAGAAACGCTACAAGAAAAATTAAAATTAATTCTCTGCGATAAAAATCTTGCTACATTGATTTTGTTTTTTATCCAAATGTTTTCGTAGTGATTTTTGTGGATACATTCCCCGTTATTTACTTATGCTATTCTTAACTTATTGTTTGTTTGTAATTCATTCTTTTAAAAGCTTTTTATATTGTCTTCACAGTTTGTCGGTTGCAATATTTTATGAAATAAAAAAATAAATAGTCTGAGTTTGTATTTTAATACTTTTTTGTTACGTGAAGTTGTTTAAGCCCTAAATTTGAAACTAGCTAATTTGCAGTACTTTTTCTAACAAAGGTTTTTAAAGTAAATGATAGCACAATCAAAACTCAGTATATACTAGGTTGGTTTTTATTCTGTACTTCTTTGATTTTCGGTGTTCCCAAAATCGTAAATTGTTCTCCGTCATATGTAAAGGATATACTGAACATTTTAGCTATATGAAATAAAATTAAGAGGTCAAAAACTCCTTATAATCTGTTAGTAAAAGTAGTTGACTTTATATATAAAGAGGTTTTAAATAAAAACTTTGTTTGTCAATAGCCATTGTTTAACTTTTTGGTGGGCTTTAAGTTTAGGCTTAAATTCTATACAGATCGAATCGAATCAGTTACAGCCTTAACACTTTGAATACAAAATGTGATTATATGAAATATTCTAAATGTGTATAATTTTACTCGTTTAATATCTAATTGTCAGAACTTACACTTTCCAATATTTTATTTTATTTATAAAATCAAAGCCCCCGTTGGAAAACCTATTATTATCACTTTCTCGTTTTGCAGACATATGCGACTTCAACAAAATTATCTAAGGCTGTACCAAATTATCACATACATATGTAAATGCATTTGTCTAAATTTGATTATATTAATCGGTAATTTTTTGGTTTCATATTTATAGCATTAAATTTTAGGCAAAAATGTATTTGCAGGCTTTAAAAAGTCCAAAATCTAGCATTTCTGTTGGATGTATTCTGCAAGTTAAACTTTTAAATAAAATTTAAAATCGTGCCACACTTTTTTAAAATCTGCTGGTAACAATTTCCTCTTTTTTAAGATTTGATGTTTGAATATAAACTACATTTATTCTATTCAAAATTTTAACATTGTTTAAAATCCCTTAAAAACCCGACACTGTTTGGTTCAATGATTGCAAAAACGTTTATGATTCAAAAAATACTGTAAATGATGTTACAATACGATACAAGTAAACATAAAATCTTAATTAAACACGTTATTAAAAGAAACCAGAGGCATAGAAAAAAAGTACTATGTTAAATAAAGCAAAATCTAGAACTCTTCGACAATGAGCACATAAAAAGTGCCACAATCTTGTAAAAAATATTACACATTCTCAGACTACTACCGGAACCAACATTTTATAGAGCAGTGAAACAAAGAAATGTATACGTAACAAATTTGATGAAAATGTAAAGGTTCTGCAAACTATTTGGGTAAGAAGAGCATCCTTTTTGTCACATCTTTAACTATGACTTTGAGTATTTTTTTGTCCCTCCTGTTAAACGACATCCATCTCTTGTAAATTTGTTGCCTGATTTAGCTCTCTATAATTATCCTAAGCTCCAATAGATATTTATTGAAAATTAGAAAATCAAGGTATTAGAAAAATATGCAAAATTATTCTGCAATGGAGAAATCAATTCAACGTAACCTGTTCTGGACAATAATGGTGATGGATTGAAATGATGTGCAACAGTTAAGGCAATGTATCAAAATTAAACCAGGAATTTTTTTCGGAATAGCATTTCTTAAATATTAATAAATAAGTATCAACTTGGGTGGCAAAAGTAACTTTTGTTACATAAATATTGAAACATTTAAGCTACCGAATTTTATTTAAACAATTCTTTAATCATAGCTATAAAAAACACACAAGTTTTTATACCCTACACCACTATAGGGGGGGAGTATATAGTGCTGATATTTGCAACTCTCATAAATATTAATCCAGACTCAGAATCACATCCCGAGTTGATTTAACAATGTCCGTCCGTCCGTCAGGTCGCAATTTTGAAGATATTGCAATAAAATTTTGTATATGATGTTCTTTCGCTACAGAAAGGGTTGGACTTGAAATTGGTTGAAATCGGTCTATGATTTTATCTAACCCGCAGAAAAATATCTTGTCGAAATATTGGTTAGTCGTTTATAAATATTTGATTTATGTACTTATCTGCACAAATTTCGCCACAAATTAGTTGTGCATGAAGCCTAATCATATCTACAAAATTGTTTGCAGATTGGTCTATAATTGACTATAGCTCCCTTATAAGGACCACATCCGAAAATCACTTTAAAAAACACTTCAAACAATAATTAACTCAAATATGTTTAAATATACACAAATCAGTTGACCTAATTTTAAGATGAACGGTCATAGCTCCCATTAAGGCCCCACTTTAGAAAATCACTTTAATAACCATATATTTCTTAACTATGTTGATATTCAAATAAAATTTAAAACATATTAGTTTCATATATACGTGACAGCTAATTTTATAACGGTCGGCCCATAATTAGTAAAAGCTCCCATATAAGACCCCCTTCAAAAATCTTCCATAACACCATATAGGATTGAGTTGTAAAGTAAGATTTTGCTATCTAAACTTAGCTTAGAGTTTCTGCCAATGAGCCAATTAATTTGGATTAATTTCAATTTCATTTGAGTAAATTTTGCCTCTATATGGGATTTCCATGTTAGGCATCGATCGAGGTATGTATTTAACTTTGGATTGTTGTGTTATTGCTTGATTATTGATTTAAATAGGAAAGCAATGTAAAAGTTATGTGTGTGCATTTCTGCTTTCTAAACTTTAGAATAAAGTTTATAAAATGAATGTCTTGCAGACATAAATAATTTGATTCTCCCAAGACTAAGGTCGATAGTGATGTCACTTTGTCTTCAAAATTTTGCAGCTAATATCTGCTATTGTATACTATACAATATTTTGAAAGTTTTCATGATCGATAACAAACATTTCATTTGTTTCATAAAATATTCATATATAAGATCCCTTTTCTTGGATATCTTATAATTTATATGTTTATATATAACATTAAATTTTTGTTTTCTTATTTATACAATTTTAATGTTTAATTTAAGTTTACATTTGTTGAAATTTAATTTTAGTTAAATTATAAAAATACAATTATTTTCCACTCACAATACAAAGTAAATATTTGCTATAGTCTGGCTACGGGTTAAATGCCCGTAGTAAAAACCATACATTTCATGTATTTTATTAACTGTTTAAATAAAGTTGTACAGCACAAAAAAAAACACCGATATACAAAGTTAAATATTTAAAATATGACCCCCTTTAAGGCAGTAAATAAAGGTTTAAAATAAAATTATTTCAAAAATAAAAATAAAAAAATTATCAAATGTTAAGTGTGGCTTTAACACCAAATTATATACGCATTTATTATTGCTGTGTTAATCGTATTTCAGGGATAATTTCACAAATAAAATGAAAAAAAATTAATAAATAAAACATAAAGAAAAAAAGTATTTATTTAAAAAAATATTATACTGGTTATTAAATGCTTGACATTAAAGTACTTGCTAAAGTATACTTGATGTGTATAAATAATAAAAAATGGTAAATAAACTTAAAATGAATGAAAAATGTGAACAAATATAAATGATACTTAAACAATTTAAATCCATCAACTTTGCTTTATCGCGTAGCGTATGATTGTTTTGAAATATTTATATGTATTTAATAATAATCATACGTACCGTAGTTCCAAATAAAAGCAGGTGATACATTTATACAGAACTTGTTGACTGCTAGACAATTTGTTACAGACTTTAGAACATCAATAAAGGAGAAGTTTAGGTTTACGAATACACCAATACCTCGCTTTGCGCCGTTTCGTTTTGCGTTTTTTTCGATGTTGCGTTCTTTTGGGTTCGAGCCTTTAATGTTTTTTGGAGAATACTATTAAGTAAAATAGTATTTCAGACAAAAGCAAAAAGCTTATTTTATGACATAAAAAGTAAAGCATTGCCGAACGATAATGCTAGACAGTCCAAAAAACCTGATATTACTTTTCTTGTAGGGCTTGTCGAGTAAAAGAAGATTCCAATAGTGAAAACTTGCGAAATTTTGGTGTTATTGTGGAGCAAACATAAATTTTGTAGATTTTTCAAAAAATGTTCAACTTTGGTGAAGTTTTAATACATTATTTTATTAAGAAACTATAATGCTTTTAAATTTATTCAAAAAGTACGTTTATTTACGATTGCAGCGCATATTTGGGTTTAGAAATAGATAAGTAATTGTCTGAGTTATCTAACTTTTCATGAAAATAAATTTTTAAACTTTTTATACAAATTGTATTAATCAATTAACACAGTTTTACAAAATTGAATGAAATTGAAAAACCTTGGACCGGATATTATTTTTCTTGTAGGGCTTGTCGAATAAAAAAAGATTCCAATAGTGAAATATGCCGGTTTTACGATTAAAAAACAGGTTTTTGTACCTTTGCGCACTTATAAGCCTGTAATTTTGTTGATAATGATCCGATTTTCAATTTCTTGTTCGTTGTGTTCTGCAAAAATTGGTCAAATTCTTTGTGAAAGAAAGCAGACGTAACCCTAGAACCTATTTTCGATCATTACATGGTTGGCTATAGAAAAATTTGCGTCGTGTTTTTTTTTGGATCGTAGCCCCGAGGCAAAAGAGGTATTGGTGTATTCTTATTAGATATATCAAATTGTAAAACAGGATGAACCATAGTACAGCAGAATCTGAAATATTGTACTTATCCGGTATGGTCTTGCTGTGTTTATATTTAACAACTATGTAAGTGATATTCTTTTCTTAAGTTATTATACATAATATAAATGAATAACCCTATACTACCAGGCATTACTAGAAATATAGAAATATTAATTATTCTCTACCACTTTTAAGGCAATAATTAAATAATTTTTGTATATGAATATTTAAACTAAATCAATTTTAACAACCACAAGCACTTTTTTTCTCTTTTTTAAATCCGGCATTAAAATATTTACTTAATTTAACAACAACAATTAATTTACAGCATTTACACAACAAAATAAATACAAACAACAACAATTAAATTATTTTTGTATTCTAGTATTTAGTTTTTGCATGTGTGTTTTTCGAATTAAATAAAATATTTTCCAAAAAAAATAAACAAAAAAAAATTTCTAATACAATCAACAACTGCATCTAACGAAAGCCATTCACCAACACATACTCTCCTGCACGCATACAGAAACACATGAGTAATTAAGTTGGTCAAAGTAATTTTTATTGTTTTCTAGTTTCTTGTTGTTGTTGTTGTTATTGCTGTTTTTACCATTTAGGTTCAAAATGTTTTACAAATACAAACAAATCTGTGATTGTATGTGTGTCAGTGCACACAATTTAACATCATTTGAGTGTGAGAATTTGTGTGCATGCATGTGAGTTATTGTGCATGTTTAGATGTAAAAATGATTTCAATCATTGTTCATCAGCACCTAAACAATACGTACTGTCACTTGTATTTGTTTATTAAGTTTGTCGTTTCTCTTCAAAAGAAATTTTATTTGTAAAACTTTTAAGATACACGAGAGTTGTTGAGAGATTTAGTGAAATTATCAGATAGTCAGCAATAGCATCATGTATGCATTACTTTGTAGCTGTAATGTGTAATCTCAGCATTATGTTTTTATGTTTCTAAGCCAGAATTCTGAATATGCAACTGATAAAATCTTTGATAAATACAATTTTTGACAATTTATATTGCAGTTTTAGACATTTTTTTATAACTTGGTACACAAAAGCATTAACAGAATTAAAATATTAAAACTTTTGATAATTTTAATGACTTAATTTCAAACATTAGTTTAAACTTAGCTTTACCTAAAAGTAATAAGCAAATTTCTAATATATGACAAACAACTTTCTTTAATAAAAAAAAAGAAACAAATCATGCAATCTCATAGACAATCTCTGCAGCCATATTAATATAGAAATTTTATACAGTCTGTTATTTGAAAGAAAATAATTTACCAAGTATTCAAACAAGTGAAGAGTGTGAAGTAGAAACCATTTTTTTCAAACAAGACAAAAGTTTATGTTTTCTTAAATATTTCTTTTCTTAAGCTCTGAATAACGTAAAAATAGTTCTTTAATGCAAAGAAGCTATTAAATATATCGTCACCGAAAATCCAAAAGGTCGTAACTACACATTTTACTTTTTCACAGGAGAAGCAAAAAACTTTATAAATTTAAGGCTATTTCATTCTTATTGGCCAAATTTCACATTTAATAAAAAAAAATATATAAAATAATAGTAGTTTTTTAGTAATTATACTTAAGGCCTTTAGGAGTAATTTTTCTGAAACCAAAAAACCGTAACAACAAAAATATTCTTTAATATTGATTTTATAGAAAATTGTCCCGGAAGTATCGTATGCTAAGGCACGAATCATATTATCAGACGGCTCATAATGACGCAATGGACTCAATGCACACAATTTTGAAGTACACCCATCTTTAAGTTGTTTTGATGCTTATTCACAAATATTGCCTTGTGTTAGGTCCGTGTATTGTTTTCCTTTCATTCGATTTACTTTATTTTCACATTTTTTATTGACTTTTTTCACTTTCTTATGAGAATAGTGTTTACTATCTGTATCCATTTTGTTGTTTGGTAAGACATAAATACCCACAGCGTCCTTGCGTTTAATGACAACGAGTGGATGTTTGTGCTTTGTTCAGTTTTTATTTCGTATGGGTTTGCTTTGTTTAATTGCATGTGATGGTAGACAATTATTGCAAATTACCCAACACGAATCGAATTATAATAAATAATGAAGAAACTGACCAGAGTCTTAGAGGACCATATTCTACCAATGACAAAAAGTAGCGAAATAACTTAAAGTAAGTCAATCAGGGGTCATATGAGTCAAAAAGGCGTTCTATTATTCCCAAACCACTAATCAGAGGTACCAAACAGCTAGTAACGTATGCGGTAGCACGTCTCATTATAACACATATGTGTTATCACCCAAAGATGCTTCTATAGCAATACGCAAACTAGTTAGTCGATGGAAAGCAAGACGAACCCTTCACAATATTGGTTACATCTCAGCACTGAAAGTGTTTAAGCACGGTTAAACAGTAGATGACTTGTCAACGTGTAATTCAGTCAGATGAATTCAAATTTAATGGTTTTAAATCCGCAGGTAAATTGCTGGCGCCTAACAGCCCAGAAAATGGAAAGACACTATGTTAAGTAAACAATAAAGTACAGAGGGAGGAACGTCTTTACATGGTGGCACCTCCGACCATTGCTGGATTCTAAGCATAATTAAAAAAGAAGACCATATGATTATTTTACAAATTTATATATTTACGATTTTGTATATAAGAGCGTGTAATATATGGATAAAGTTAGTATGAATGGCAGAATGTTAGAATGTCTTAGCGAGCAGAATTTTCTTTTGATGCAGTGGCCAGCAAAAAGTCCCGATCTCAATTTTTTTTTTAGAGAGAAGTAACACTCAGGCTATTAATATGCCTATATATTAATTATTTAATTAATTGTGTTATTTTCTTTGCAAATGGATAGGTAGGAGAAAGATAGGTGGTGAAAGGAGAGAAAAGCTTTTCATATGACAACACTGTAATTGCGCGTTATGTTTATTATAGTACAATATTGCAGCGCCGCTGATGTTGATCAAAGCTTGATTTATAGCCATCATTTAATTATTTTACTTTGGTGTCGTTTCAATGCTACACCACCGAAGGAGGATGTTGAGTGGCAGCGGCTGTGAGTCGAACCCAGGCCACAAATACCAACTCGTGCCTATTAATCAAACGCGGTAATCAATTAAGCTACAGAACTCTCAAGTTAGATTGAGATCTGAAGATACAATTGGAACAATACAGATTAACTCAAACCCATTTTCGGAGTGCTTTGGCAGTGGGCTCAACGCGAATGAGAGAGTATGCCAAATGAATTAAATTAATTAATTAAACAGTATCATTCACTAAAGTTTTTGTACGGTGTAAATTTGGATACATGAGGATTGTTTTCGTTTCGTTTGTATTTTTTCTTAGAACTTGTTACTTTTAATTTTGACTTATAAATTATTATGTTAAATATTATTCATAAAATATATGACAAAAAAAACAATAACAAGTGCAAAAAGTACTAACATGTACTTATTTGTGCTCCCCAATTCTCGTATATAGTTTAGGTTGCAATCTTATTCTGTTCCGCCACATAAAATTTGTTCTTAGATTATAGTTGTTTCCAATCAGATTTAATAAGATTTGTGCTCCCCACTGTACGTATAATATACACTTACTTATTTAATGATTTTTTACAAAAAATCTCTAAATTGTACTTTAAAAATTAAATTCATATTCTTTCAGCTAAGAAAACACAAACTATTCTTTGAGAAATGACTGTTATTACACAACATTGGCAATAGAAAATTTACAAAGAGTATTAAAAGACTACAATCGTAGTCAATTGTCCAGACTGGCATGTAAGTGGTGAGGTGACCTACCTTCTAAAGTACAAGCTTTAGATTATATAGAAGAGCTATTCAGCTGCTCAGATTTTTAAAATTTTAATTTAAAAAAAATCTTTTTATTTTATTAATTCGGCTTGAGGTCCGTTTTATTAAAAATATAAGAACTTTTGGTTGTTTTCAATTTTTCATTAATGTATTTCGGAAATAAATTAAATTTTTTAACAATATACAATTTCTACAGAGCACATATAAAACAATTACAATTTTAATTTTTCTGGAAAATTTTTTATTAGTCTGGATACGTCAACAAGCAATACTGCTTGTTTTGTAAAAATGCAATAGCAATTGTTGAAGTCTGGAGGCGTGATTGGGTGCCTTTTTTCCGAAAATGCGCCTTTAAAAGAGATGTTAAAAACTAAACTTTCTTCCCCTATTATTTATAATATTTTTATCAATATCATATAGTGTACGACATCATGCTGGATTATTTTGTTAAAGATATAGTCCACATGCAGCCAATCGAATCAGCTTTAATACTAAAAATCCGTGTCCTGATTTTGCCAAAATGTAATAGGAATTTTGTTAATATAATTGAATGATGTATGCCAAGTAGTGGCGCACATCCGTTCGTTATAATTTTTCAGTTATAATAGTCAAACCTTACTCTTTATAATACAATTAACATTTGAATGATTTTCACATTAAATCTTTGTTTTTGAAAACAAATTTCTCATTGAAAACACACTTTATTTAAAAATTGTATGCTGAGTTGTCGCATTCTTCATTATTTTATAAATGAAAAAAACAGGTTTTTTTTTTGGGTATTTTATACTTATCTAGAGTAAATGGACCAATCAAGGTGTAATTTTTGATTATTAAGAGATAAATTCCTAAAGTTTAGAAGAACTCATAGAGTTTGCTGGCAACATCAAACAGCATTAAAAGGTTGAATTTGAAAACTTAATAAGTAGGTAATTGGTTTGAATGCTTGCAGGCACCGGGTAACCATGTAAAGCAGGGAATTGGTTTAATATTTGTAAAATTATACTCGTAAGCTTAGTATTATTTTGTTTGAATCCTCATTTGATAATCTGGCTACTTTTAAAGTTTGTTTACTCCATCGAAACATTGTTTAGGAAATTGGTTGTAAAAAAATTAAATATTTTATACAAAAGTCCCTCGTAGTTGTTTTCATTTACATACATATGTATTTATTCGTATGTGCAATTTCTTTAACATACATGTACATGTGAGTGTTGAAGTTTGTATTAGTATACACATGTGTGTGTTTACAGAAAGTTTGATTTGTTCAGTTTTCTGTTGTTTTATTTTATTTCCTTGTTTTTTTTACTTTTGTAATTGTACAATACGTAGTCGTCGTCTCTGGCAAACTGTTTTTGTTAAATTTACATTCTAAATAAAATGAAACAATAAATTTTATTGTTTACTGTACATTTTGTTTATTTCTCTCTTGATACAATTCTAAACTGATTGTTTTTAAGGGGGGGGGGGCAACAAAAACAACCAGCAACAGTCTCATGCGAACACACGCAACTCCCAATCATTTTACATAGCTACACATGCATGTATTATTTAGTTAGTAAATGTGTGTGTGGAGTGTATAGAATACATTAAAAGTGTGTTTGTGAATGCGTGTGTTTAAATACACATACGAATAAGCACAAATATATAGTGTGTAGCTACATTCAAACGTTCATGCATAGAGACATTTGAATAGAACTTTATTGTCAAAATTAATTTTGTTTTCGTTAAAGTTTTTTTTTTGTACTTTTTTGTTGACATTTAGCTTGTACACTTGTGTATGTAAGGATACATCCTGTATGTACGTGCGTGTGTGTGTGTGTGTGTGTGTGTGTAAAAGTTTACATAGAAAATTTACTGTATGCAATTTTATTTTGTGGTTTATTATGCAAACATCCGTTTAAATTAACAAACAAATATGTTAACAATTTGTTTTTTATAGTAATTTTTTCTTAAAATTGGCTACATATTATTTTATTGAAATACTGTCACTGCATATAAATATATAAATTTAATTTTTACATACATTTATTTGATTTACATTTTTCAATTGTTGTTTAATAGTTAATAAATCATTTCTACTCTCATTCTCTCTATATATATATATTTATGAATGATGTTTATGAGTGTGCATATGGCTTTGTATATGTGAGTGTATATGTGAATTTAAAAATGCCTGTGTTTGTAAATAAACTTTTATAAATTTATGAATGTGTGAAGTACATGATGTTGTTGATAATAGTAGTAATAAATATATATGTATATAGAAAAAAAATAATAATAAATTGTTTGTCACTTTATCATGTTAAGTGTGATTTTATGTTTACCACACAATGACAACATCTGTCACAAAAGATTTGTTGCAACACACACATATAAACTGATATACACATAAATGTTACGAATGTACAAATAATGTAAATAAAAGTGAACAAATTTATAATTAATGACAAAATACTCATACATATGATGATAAAATGATAAGTTGAATGGATCAAATTATGGTTAATGAGCCAACATATTATTATAACGTCCTTGAGAAACTTTAATAAAATGAATAGATAATTAACCTTTTAAACAAAACGTATATTCTGGAAACTTGGTGATATTTTATCAATGCAATTACTGCTAGTTTCAGCAAAAACCTAAACTTTTACTTTTTCAAAACTCAAACAGGGGTTTTGGAAACTTTAAATAATGTTGAAATTATTTGTTTAAAATTAATTACTTGTTAATAATTTACTTTGTTTTAAATAATTTTTTTTTATATCAACTGAATATGTTTTGTTAATTTTGTTAATTTAAAAATGTATTAATAAAATTTTTATTTCTTATTCTTGAATTTTGAATCATAAAATAAAAGTCGTATTTTATTTTGTTCAAAAAATAAGATAGTAATCTAATCGTAAATTGTAATGAAAGTGGTTGATTTTATAATTAACCAGCAGTGTAAACAAAAAACAAGTAAGAGTTTATATTTGCCTGTGCCGAATCATATATGTATACTAGGGCGGGTCGATTTAATAATCGCCCATGGCTCAGTGAAAATCGTATTCTAGGGATCAAAATAAGAAACTTTGCCGAAGGAACCATACCTCTAAAATGAATTCTACTACCCCCCAAATGTTGACTTTTGTCCCGTACAAACATTTAAAAAAATTACCATTTTGGCACTTTATTTTATTATTTTTTATTTATTTTATTTATTTTTAAATATTATTTTTTAAAAATAATGGGCGATTTTTTTGCCTCCCCACAAATCGACCCGTCCTAATGTATACCCACGAAAAGATCAACTATTATGGAGATTTATAAGAGATTTGTGCGCATTTAAGTGTTTCCAGGACGTAGGCTTTATATCATCAGATTGAGATGGACGATTTTTATATTTACATGGACTATTTGTATGAATTTCAATTCAATAGTGGATTTTGTAAGGGACTTATGCGCATTTAAGAGATTTTCGGAAGTGATGGTTGTATGGGGCTATGTCAAAATTATGGACCGATGCAAACAAAGTATTGTTTTAAGATTTCACTTTGCAAAATTTTGTTTACATACGGCTTTTCTATAGACATTTAAGTACCATAAAGCCATATTCCGGGAAGACATTTGTATGAGGGCTATCAGAAATCGTGAAATAATTCCCAAAGGATTTGTTCTTCTATAACAAAAATAAAGTGTGCAAAATTTCATGATATTATCTGCATTATATTTGAAGAAAACAGCAAAAAATATCTATCTGAAAAATATCGAGGTAGTCTGAAACTCAAATCCTACTAGACCGATTTTGCCCATTTGCAATACCAAACATTTCGGTGCATCAGAAGAGATGGTAAGAATTTCATTGTTCTATGTCGTTTTTTCGAAGCTCTATCGTGATTTCAACAGACGGACGGACATGGCTAAATCGTGTTAGAATCTTATAAGAACCCAGAATATGTAGACTTTTTGGTTCTATAACCATTATTTCGATGTGTTACAAACGGATATACAGTGGGTATATAACGAATGCCCAGTATAACGAACGTTTTTTTTTTTCTAGTCCATTGATGACTCTAAATAACGAACGGTTGAAAAATTAAGTATTCTATATAACAAATGCTTTCTTTTTCTATGCTTTGTTTTATTCTTTGTTTGTTTGGTTTGTGCACTTACACAAAGGGAACGACATTTGTTGGCAACTGGTCGCGTGTTAAAGAATACCATTATTGCTTTCCAAACGTGTATCAACTGGTCAGAAAAAAATGGAATTAAGCACAGCAAAGTATTTATTTTAAGGAGATTGCAAGACCAAACTATTAACTTCAATACAAAAATTAAAAAAAAAAAACACATATTGGAGATTTTTTTCCAAAACTAATTAATTTTGTTAATGTATATAATTTTTTTCCGTTTTTTTTAATAAATAAATTAATATAATGCGAATAGAGTTTAACTTGGTACTATGCTAATATTTATGAAAAAAAATATTTATTTCGATATAACGAATATTCGATACACCGAACGACCCTGGACATTATATCATTCGTTATACTGGACCACCACTGTAATAATACACTTTTTTACTGGTTTATGCTAGTGTAATAGTCTAAAGACTGTTTTAATTAGTTACACTGACTATTAAATAGTAAATTAAATAATAAATTAAAATTATTTATTATTAAAGAAATATTTTATTTTAAATAAATTTAATACGACCACATAAAAGCATTATAAAAGCTAAACTAAAACAACCCCATATGGATGAAAACCAAAAACTAGAACAGTTTAAGGAGTAAAAAAATGAACATGAATTATAAATACAACATATAAACTAAGTAATATGCATGAAGAAAGTAAATGTACGGGGCACTAAGATAAAGTTTTAATATAGAACCAACTAAACACTAGTGGAAATTTAGAGTAGAATAAAGTAATTTTTTAATTTTTATTACAGGAATCTTGGAGGAAGATTTTGTGCCTAATTCTTAGTTCTATTTAAGTGCCACAAACCATACAGTATGCGAAACATAATGAAAAATTATGAAACTTGCAATTATTTTGAATGTGTTTTTTCAAACACAGAAAACTTGAAAAAATTGCCACCACTTTTGGAATGACAGGTTCTTTACGCATAAGTATGATGCCACTCCTTACTTAATATTGACTTGTAGAATTAATTTAATTTGTATACGCTTTTGTTTTGTGAATTCAATTCTATTTAAAAAACTATCTATATAAAAATGCTATTTAAAATTCTAATGTAATATTATTTATGTTAATAATAATATGTAGTGTTGACTTTATTTTGACGCACACAGTACATTTTTATTTTGTTTTTGCTGAGACGACATTTTCATGTTTCCAAATCAGCCTGGATAACTTTGGGTAAGAGAAAAACGATTTTAGCAAGCAGCATCAAAGCAAAAGATACCTCCAAAACTACAGAGACTTTACCAAGATCAAAGTGTGTCTGTGTGTGTGTGTGTGTGTATTTATGAATGTAGAGAAGCTTATAAATCTTTTAACGCGCATAAGGAATTTAATTTTCAAATAAAATTTCTAGCATGAAAGTTTTACTCGAAATCCTCTCAGCCACAGTTAAACAAACTGTTATAAGAATTTCACAGCTGTATGTATGTATTCTTTTATTATAGTTGTTTTATTTTTTTGGAGGTTAAAACAGAAAATTACTAACGCAAAATTTATGACTTAACCAAGTGAAAAAACCACGGGTAAACAGCACAAAGGAGAAGGGTGGGGGGGGGGGAATCTTAAGGAATCATATACACACATTGTGCATGATTGTATATATTTAGTAAAGCCATTTAGCAAACAATTCATATGAATACATACACATGTATGTACATATGTATATATAAATGTATACCAACATTTACTTGTGCCAGCAAACGCATATGCGTTTTTAAAACTCTTTTTTAACCCATTTGTGCTGTTCTTTTAAGGCAACAAAATATTAAAGAAAAACAAAAAATGTTGTATTGTTTTAACTATGGTTACCAAAAAAAAAAAAATACAAGGAAAAAAGAGAAATGTGAATAAAACTTCCTTCAACCCTTTAACCACAAACTAGTTAAAATATTGCAAAGAATCCTTTGGCTTATTTTTTATTGCTTTCTATGCCAGTAATACGGGTAACAAAATAAATATTTAAGACTTTTTTTGAACAAAATTGTTGAGAATATTTTTTCATAACTTTTTATGACACTTTTTTTTTTTTTTTTATATTTCTTAGTTAGATTTTCATGACCACTGTTAACAAACGAACTTTTTTTTACGCAAAACTTCTTAAAAGATAAGAAAACTTCAGTGGTTTTTTGTTGTTGGCTAATTTTACAGTTTTTGGTATTGATTTCATTAAAATGAACAAAAGAAATTATATAAAAAAAAAGTTTGCACTCATTTTCCTCGCTTTTAGTTTAACAAGAGAAACTAAAAGAAAATTTTATTCATTGAGACTTTTGGAGTTTCGGTAATTAAAAATTTTCTTTTTTAATAGTAATTAGCTTTTTATTATTTTCTCTGGTGGAAGTTTGTTAGTTAAGAACTGAGTTAAACTATTGAAAGAGTGTTAGGTTTTATGCAATTTGCTTTTTTGTTCATTGCTATTTTTTTGAACATGGCTTATTGAGAATGTTAAGAATTGGTAGGGATTTGGGTTTTTAACTTAAAAGGTACTGCAGTGCTTTTATATTTATACCAGCGTTGTCAACTTGGTGCGTTTCGCACCATTTTTGGTGTTTTTTTTTTAAATTTTTGTGCGAAAAATTCCTTAGTTGGTGCGCGGTGCTCTTTTTCTTAAATATTGATGCGTTTTTTTTTTTAATTTTCCCGAAAATGTAATGAAATCTTTCTTTTTGCTAATTTTTAATTGCAGTTTTTTTATAATATATTATCATGAAATCTATACGATGAAAAATTATAAATGAATACATACTATTAGATTCGTCACATGAAGGTTATTGCTAAAGGTGAATAGGGTGAAAATCTCCATTTGAAAATAAAATTAACATTTTAAAAATGAAAATAAAAATGTTTGTATAGCCTGTTGGTTGGAACTGTAGACCAACAACCAGGGTTAGAGTCCCAGTGGATCCCTAAAAATTTTATTGAAAAAATTGTTGATCTCTTTTTAAAAAGTTTTATGTAGAATTTGCGAAATTAAAAAATGTAACATTAATTCAATAAACATTTTAAATAAAAGATAAATTCTAAACTTGGTGCGTTTTTTTTCTCCATTTTGGTGCGTTTTGAAATTTCAAAGCTGATTTATACTACAAGAGATTTAATGAAAACATTGACATCATCTCATTAGGATTTTTCTAATTACACAGTACAACACAAACAAATTACGGGGTTTCGATGATTGATTGTTGTTAAGGAGACCAAAAAAAAAAATATACGTGTGTCGGCGTTTTGATAGATCACATCAGAATTTCATTTAAGAAGCGGTTAAAAATTCCCAGCTCTGGCCTGTTCTTGCAGCATATCGGTATATGAAACTATGTTTTCTTTACGTCTGAGGTGTAGGGTATGTTCAGCATTTTTGTAGATAATGGTATGGCAAATATTTTTTTAGAACATATTAACTATCTAACTCCCCCTCATAACGGCATTTTTGGCTTTATTCTAAGAAATTGTAAAAAAACACCCCGAAAAAGGGGAAGGGCGGGAATGAAATGTTCTACAAAAATGTTGGCCATAAAATTTCACTATATATGTCAGAACACACCAAAATCCAAAACTCAACACAAACACTAAGACTCAATCAAATTCAGTATTGGAGTGCCAAACCTTTCAATTATTAATCCAGCCAGTGCCGAACAAAAATTGTTTGACTATTATTTATTTTATTTATTAACCCGCCAATGGTGATGCAAATTTGACTTTGATTAATGGTGACGCCCGTTTCATGCACCGCGGTTTTCAACTGAAGATTTTTCGAAACGTGTTGCTAATAGTTAATGTGTTTTTTTTTATTTATGCACTTTGACAATAAAGCAAAGATTGAAGTTCTTTTATTTCAATATTAAAATTCACAAATGTTTCTAAATAGAGCATTAAAAATAACAATGTTTTAGCAATACATTTATTAAAATTAAGAAAAAATAAACAAATCACATATTCATTAAGGAACATCATGTAAAAAATACCTAAAATCGCTATTGTACTAAACTTAGTACGCCTCTAAAAACACAACTTGAAATATTTTTTTTTACCGTTTTTTTCTTTTTTTAGTACATTAGAAATGATATTTAAAACTAATAATAAAAATTTAATGTTAAAAATTGTTCATGGTTTTTAATTGGGCGTTAATGGGTTAAAGAAACTAAAATTCACATTTTTGCTCACACTAGTTACTCTAGAATAATAATAAGTTCTCGAATTGTTCCTAGGAAAACTAAGCATTTTATATTGTGTGTCCTGCTCACTATACAGAATTTGCTGAACAATGTTTACCTCACATTTCATTTATACAAAATTAGTAAAATAAAATTTCAATAAAAATTCAAATAAAAGAAAATACATAGTTGTTTTATTTAAATTATCCTTGAGCACATCCAAACATTACACACGAAACAGCAGATAAGGCGTGAGAAAAGAACAAAAAATATAAAGAAATAAATAAGTTAAAAAATAAGTTGTTAAATGCAGAAACTTAATACAAAATGCTGTTCAGAATGTTAATATTCCATTTTAGCATAATGTGTTAATTAAGATGGCTTATGTTGTTATATTGAGTACAAAAATGAGAGATAAACTATGAGTATAATGAAGCTACAACAATATATATATATATTGTATCTACTAGTACAAGTATCTTTACTATAAGCAGCAATACAAGAAAACTACGACAACTACTCACATAATATCTACAAGCATCGAGCATAAGTTCCTTTTAAAATTAAGAGCAGCACGATAATAAAGCATTAACACTTCTCTGCTCTTGCTTTAGCTTTAGTTTTAATGTATTAAACCTTGTTGCAACATGCCACACACATACCCATAGCGCTAGATGAAAGATTATGTTAATTGCACCAGGCAATAACAAGAAAGCAGTAAAAACATACAACAACAATCTGACATTATTGCATGCATAAGCAAGTGTTTGGTTTCCTTTTTTTTATTATTATTATTATTATTTGGCGTTAAACACTTGTTTCATTTATATTTTATGTTTTTAATTTTTTACGCTTAAGAGTCCAGGGATTATTAAATGCAAACATTTTAAAATATTCATAAGCAATATATAAATATTTCTTTTGCTTTTGCTGTTGCTGTTAATAACAAAAGTTGCAAATGCTATTGAAAGAAATTTTAATTATGTATACAATGTGCAGTTGATAATTTATTTTAAACAAAATTTAGTTGTCTTATTGTTGTATGTTTAAAAGAACTTTGCATTTTGGCAATAAATAAGGAAATATTTCATTTTATTACTATGATACTTTATGAAGTGTAAAATTAAATATAATTAAATCTTAATTGCATCTGAAAATGTTCCTTCTGCTGTTGTTTGCCCTTCTGATTTGTGTAATATATTTATTCTGAAGTAACTGAAGCATTGATTACATAAAATCTGGCAGCATAAATGTAAAAATACTTAAAGGTGGGAGTGCCAACATATCGGGCGTACCAAACATCTGCACGAATACAATATACCCTTCCCACTATCATGGTGGGACATTTGTCATTTAAGATCATTATATTGAGTATTATTACCCAGAAAAATTGTTTCTCCTGAAATTCTCAAAGTGGGAATTTAGTTTACTTCAAAATAGAACCCACAAAAAGTAGATTAATTACCACAGAAAACTTATACTTACTCGTATTACTCTGATTGTGATTTCATGATTTTGCAAGTGTGCTTTATGTTACCATCCTGCTGAAAATTAACTTTCTTATAAGAGTTGCTCTTTTGTACAAAATCGAGTCTTCAAAATAGGCAGATACTCTCTTTTCCTTATTATTCTTTCGATACTTCGCAGTGGTACGAGGTGCCACCATGTAAAGCATCAGTCCCTCCCACCGTGTTTTATTGTTCAGATAAGGTCACACTTGGCAAATATTTAATCAAAAAAGTGTAACCACTTATTTAAGCATAAATTTGTTTGACGTTGTTTACTCTTACAAAAGTTTTGCAAAATCAAATAGCATCAAATAAAATAAAACTAAATATTTGTTGTGTCTTGTCCTAAATAAACAAAGTTTTTTTTAATACATAAACGAGTTTAAATATATGTTACGTCTTTTTCGGCAAATATTTGCCAAGTGTGACTGTACCTTTTGCTTTACATGGTGTCTTTGAATTCTCTGGGCTGTTTGGCGCCAGCGATATTGTTTACCTTGGGATCGAAAACGACTAAAATTTAAATTCGCCTGACCAGATTACACGTTTCTAGTCATATACTGTCCAATTTCATGTTTTCAACATTTTTGAATTTCAAAATTTTGTATCCACAATGCAGTTTTTTAACTTTTTTAATGCTGAAACGAAACGAATATCGCGAAGGGCTTATCTTGCTGTCCATAGTGTAACGGATTTACCTATAGCAACATCTTGTGGTGTTAAGCACTTGTTTCTTTTCATTAGTGTTATCATGAGACGTGCGTTCGCATACGTTAATAGCTTTTTGTGACCTCTGATTTGTGGTTAGGGAACCACTTATGGAGTCGCGTAGAAAATCTACTTTTTGTCATTGCTAGAATTTTGATCTCAATGGCTCTTGACCGTCTCTTCTTTATTTATTATAATTTGATTTATGTTGGATAATTTGCAAAAAGTGTTTACCACATGCAATTCAATTAATATCATACTAATGTTTTATTTAAAATCATAAACAACGCAACTAGCTAAATACAAATGTAACGGTAAACTTGGATATTTTTGTGTAAATATTTCAAGTTTTTTTGAATTATTTTATATATTCCGAAAATTATTATTTTCCATTTTCTATTTTAAATTATTTTGTTTGTCGTAAAACATGTACTCATTTGTGTTCACTGTACAATCATATAAGAACATTATTTAGTTTATTATTAGCCACACAAATTGTATCACCTGAAATTCCCAACGTGGGGATTTAGTTTATGCAAATGGGAATTTACAAAAACCAGAAAATATCTTTACAAAAAACTTATACTTCAATATTTACTGTGATTGAAACTATTATAATTAAGATATTTTAAATTAAATTTTTTATTGGAATTTAAAAATCTCCAAATCTTTATGCCATATAAAAAAAATAGTTTTTGCAAAGAAATATTAGAGATCACAACTTATCCTCTTTTTCAATTTAGATCACTATTAAACAATCTAAAGCCAATCTTTTAATTGCATATAATATATCGATTTTTATTGAGAAGTAGAGAGAGATCACATTTTATAATTGAAAATTAAATAAGACATAAAGAAGGAGTCACGCATTTGTTCCGATCAAACATTTTGTCCAGAAAATTAAAGCTGCCATATACAAGGTGGCGCAAAAGTAATCCTCCTATCAGAAAATGCTATAAATTTTGCGAGGCCCCTAATGTCAGTTCTGTTTTCACATTTGTGTAGTATGTGTATGCTACACTGCTCCAGAACGGAATATTACTGACAGAACTGACCTCGCAAAATTTATAGCATTTTTTGATAGGAGGATTACTTTTTCGCCACCTTGTATGAACAAAATCTATTAGTTTTACAAGTTTATTGATTTTAATTAAATATTAAATTATTTTAAAATATTGTGTATTCAAAATGAATGAAAAAATAAAGTTGCTTTTGCTGATGTCCATGGAAATACATGAGGCATTATTATTTGTATGAACAAATGTAGCCAATCTATTGGCAACTCAGTTCATTTTTGTCCAGACAAAATATAAAATTAAATCAATTCAAGCTGAGAGTTGTTCGTAAAAAATATTTTCTCTCTCTCTTAAAACGAGAGACGACAAACTTTATATGAAAAAAACATCGGAACAAATATTTAGTTCAGAAAGAAATGGGTAAATCCACCATAGTAGTCCAGTTAAAAAAAGCACAAATAATTATATTTTTAACCATAAAAGGAAACAGGTTGAAATCTGGTGCATGTTTTACTGCATCAAAATAAAACTAATAAAGAAAATTGTAAAATGTTTTTTGTCAGTTAGCCGACTGTAACGGAATGCTGTGTAATGACGTGCAGATGTAAGGAAATTCTATTTCTTACAGATTCATACATTACGGTGTTGCGTTACTTTACATCTCCATAACCATTTGCGTTACATTACACATGACAATATTCATCAGCTGTTTCTTACTGTTGCAGTTACATTCCATTACAGTCGGCTAACTGAGGCTTTAGACAAAATAAGTTACAATACAAAATGGAAAATAATAATATTCGGCAAATAGACAATCAGTACAAAAAAACTAGCATGTACTCAATTTTGCACAAAATATATTTTTTTTGTTTGTATGTTTTTGATTTGTTTACAAATTTTAGTTAGTCAAAGTGATATATTAAAGAAAAATATATATGTATTACTCCACCATGAAGTATATAAATAAAAAGATTTACCTGCTGTCGAAAACAGATACAAAAATCAGTTTTTTCAATATCTAGTACATAAATTAAATAAAGCCTTTAAATAAAACTACAATACTAAATACCAGAAACATATAAAAACTAAGGGAATTAAGCAAAAACTTGCACAATAGTCTTGTAACCCATTATCTTTTGCGTTTTCTTTATTTTTTTTTTCATTTTGCTTTTTCAATAATAAGAAAAACGCAAAGTATAAAACTTTGACAACAAACTTCGATATTAGCGGTGGAAATCCGAAACAGTTATTGTAGCCATTTTGTATTGTAGTTGTTGACACACAAAAACACAGGAGAATAAAGACTAACAAAATAATAATAACAATAACAACAATAAGAAAATAAGTTAAACAAAACTGCGAAGAAAAAAAATCAAAAAGAAAAAGTTAACAAATAAATGTAAAGGCAAAAAAAAAATATTTTGCAAGAGTTAAATTGTGAAAAAGTGGGCTTATACAGATTTATAGTGAAATGATAAGGAATAAGAGGTGGCTTACAGGTCACTTAAAGTGGGCCATCATGTTTTAGATTAAATTACTATGCAGTACCAATACAATGAGGTGTCTGCTGATAAACTAAGCCTGACTAATATTATACTAAGTTGAATTGGAATTAGAATTGAAAACATAACTGCTTAAAATATTGATTTTGTTAAAATAACATTTCTACAGAAGTCTCTCTCGTCAGCACATTTGTCTTTAGTTTGTCTAAAAGCAAATCTCTTGTCTGTCAACAACATTGTCCACAACTGCTTTACCTAAGAAAGAAACTGGTTTAAACAAATGTAAAACTTTCTTTCATTTGTATTTTGCGTTTTCATTTTGCCACAGTTAAAATAAACAAATGTTGGCAATAAAGTTTTTGAAAATTAAATAAATATTGAAATTTAATGGTGTATGTTAAAGCAATTGTTTTTACGATATTAAAGAGTTATTTTGCTTTTTTCGACAAAAAAAAAATTAAATTTAAAAACAATAATAAATATTGGTAAAGTTTGCGGGCCACAAAACAGCCTCAGCAAAAATAATTCATAAAAATTGTGGACTGTTTTACTTTTTGCTTTAAAAGTTCCTTTATGAAACGAGCAGGCAAGCAGGCAGGCAGGCAGGCAATACAAACTTAATAAAGGCTTATTTATAACAAAAATTAAAAGAGAAAAAAAACGTACAGAAAAGAATCAAGACACAAAGTCTTGGATGTTCATTCTTTTTTATTCTTTTTTTTTTAACAACAAATATGATGAAATTGTTTCTTGTTTTCCACCACATACATACATAAACAAACACAAACACTTATATGCTAATACAACAACATAAAGGTTTTTGAAAACATGCATCAGTGCACAGGCATTGTAATACAACATAACATAACACAACTCGACCAACGAACCAACCAACAGGCAACATATGTTGCATGTTTGTATCTGCTAGTCTGATGCATGTTAGGGAGGCGCCGCAAAAAACAGTGGTAGTTGTTACTAACTAAAATGAAAATATACTTTAGTTGAATGTTAAATATAGGCAGCATTTAGTGCCTTTTTTAATTGTTAATAAAACACTTGCAATTCAATATAGATTAGGGGCTGATTGGTTTCTCTCTAAAGCTCAGTACTTCAATTCGAATGTTGTTAGCTGAAATGATTTTCGTTTTCTGTTGTATTCCACAGCTCACATACATACAGGAGCACTGATACCAACATTAGTGTGTCTGGATACAAGGATAACCAAATTACACGATTTTTCTTTTGTTTGAATAAAACGAATAATTCGAATAAGATATTTTAACTTGTTCAAGTAATTCGATCATACAGTGGTAAGCAAAACTGTCCGGATGTTTTGTGTTAAGGAAGTAGGGTAACGAAAACAATACAAATAATAACTGAACCTCATTCTAAATTATAAAGCACAAAAACTCAGAGAAATTGCTTCAAAAAAAAAATTAAAAATAACAAAACATGCACTATTTGGATACTTTTGCACAGTACAAGACATAAACATTATCACGTTGGTTTTTTTGTTTGTTGCGATCTCGTTATCAAGCTTTTATTGCCCTAGTTGTGCACTATTATTTAACATGTGAAGTGATTAACGTGATTTTTAAATAAAAATTCAAAAGAGATGCAGAAAAGAGAAAAACGCACAAATGATATTGAAAACAATGTAATGATATTTGAACAATGTGAAAAATTTTATTCATGCCATAAAATTGCTTAAAATTTAATTTATGTAAATCCAAATGATATAAAAACGGCGTAAGGTAGCTTGCAGTATTGCTTTCTGATGGTGATGCCAGGTAGATTGAAAGTTTGCTACATAATAAGGACATCATGATAACGAAAAATGCTGCAAAAATTATTGGTAATAGAATTGGTTTAGTAGCCAGTGTGAAATCTGTACTGTAAAATCCACAAAAGTTTAACAGTAGATAACTGGAAATGGCTTATTATTATAAAGAATACTATTGGCATAGGCCGCATGAGCGCATCCAAAAGTACCATCCTTAATGCAAAACATCCGGACAGTTTCGATTGTCACTGTTTATTTAAAATTAATCGGATTATTCGAACAAGTTTTGTCCCTCAGCTACCTTTAGCACTATCACTTATACTCGTATAAAATTAAACTATGTTCTTTGTATATGTCAACATTATCATAATCAATGTCATCTTAAATATCAGTTTCTACCACATATTCAGCATCTCATTCACCTCCACCGTAGGTTCGGTTGTAAAAATGCTACTGGTTCAATTACCCACTTTTTGAGTGATTTTTTTTTATTGGTGAAATAAATCAAGGTGTTCAAAATTAAAGGCAAACCCCTTTATTCACAAACGATTATTAAATTTAACAAACGTTTATTATGACAGATTTGCATATAAAATTTGCCTTAATAAACGTTTGTTCAATTTAATAATCGTTTCTGAATAAGGAGGAAAATGTTGAAAAAAAAATCATAGTATATATTTATATTATAAATTTAGCAAAAGACAATATGATGGAAATTTCCATCATCAGTAAATGTTAGATTATTAGCTTAGTACTAATTAGAAATAAAAAAGGGCATTAAATTTTATGATGGAAATTTCCGACATTATGCAAAGAAGGGTTAAAAACCAGTGTTATGATGCCATTTATATTATTTATTATGTTTCAATTCTATGGTTGATATGTTTTAGTAATATCCTCGTCTTCAGAAATTGAAATTTGATTAATCCCATATTATACAGTGTTTTGTATAAAATCACTTTCCTCTAAACTGTCACGAGGGGCATATACGAGGGCGGTTCGGTAACTTCTTAGCCTAGAACAGAAAGCGCGATATAAATTGAAAAAAGTTAAGTGTTTTGGAAACTTCTATCTGTGCTATAAACACATGTTAAATTTCTTTTCGATAGGAAAACTTCTACATATGGAAACATGTGTTCAAAAAAGACGCATCCTCAATTTTTTTACAATTAGAAATTCGAGGTGTCATCAAATATTTAAATTATTTAAATATTATCGCATATGCTCCTTCATATGCAATAGCAAAAATTGGGTTGCTGAAATTGAATGTGGTACTACAAGCATTAAGGATGAACCATGTGAAATTGTAGCCAAAGTGCATAATATGGTATTAAATGATCGATGAATAAAAGTGCGTGAAATAGTTAATATAATGGGCATCTCAAATAGTCGAGTCTATTTAATTTCGCCTATATATACAAAATTAAATGTGTGAAATAAAATGGAGTATGTTTGGAAATATTAGGAAATTAATATAAAAACTCTACAGCAATGATATTGAGAAAGGGTTTCTAAATATTAAATAAACTTTAGCTTAAGTTGAAAACAACAATACATTTTTAGACTTCATATAAACCAGGCCACCTTAATGTGTTTTACAAGGATGTGTTTGTAAGATTAACTAAAGGAATCGAATCAATGGTGGTAAAATTAAACCTATTCAGTTAAGATCGTCGAAAAAGATTTCATTATACAAAATAAATTTTCATTCACAATTTATAGTTTTTAAACCCGCTGAGTTGTTGTAAACTTTATTATTATTTTAAGTCTTCTAAAACTGTAAGCTGAACTCAATTGATGTCCCAACAAACTACTTAATTTTCCTTATATTTAAAGATAATATCACTCAAATCTAAAAAAAGAAGTATACACTCCTTTCCAACACTGACTTCTAGTCATTCATACAACTTGTAGTAGAGTGTGTAAGCGGCTTTTAATATATTTTTGCCACACATGCTTTACAAGCCATGACGATGATATCAGTATGATGTTGAAGATGATCATCATCTCCATTCAGAATGATGGTAAGATAAATAAAACAAAGTAAGGTCTTTTGTAATAAAAAAAAATGAAATAATAAAAAACAAAATACAAAAAACTTGATTTTGCACACAAATTGTTGCTTGTTTTTATTATTCTTTTATTTTCTTTTGTACTCCTATGATGACGCTGCCTTGCAATATTGGATTAAAATCAAAATGCAAAAAAAAAGAAAAAATATTGAAAAATCACTCATCATAAAACAAAGTACATATAAACAATATACACACAAGCAACAAAAAACAAATTGTTTTACAAAAAACCCCTTTATCAAAAAGGATTCTTAAATAAAAACTAATAAAAAATAAAATATTAAAACAATACTCTCACATATAATCTATATATTCGTTTCGATCTTAAGTAAACTTAATAAAATTCTTTGATTTTAAAGCGTCTTCTGTGCGAGTGTTTTTTTTTGTTGCTTTCTTTGCATAAAGGCATAAACTTCTATTAAAAATTCATGTTGTTTTGCAAGACAACAAATCGTTGTGCGTATTTATGTGAATGAGTTTGCTTGAGTGTGCGTATGCTTAGTTGTGCAGTAAAATTTTTATATAGTGTTTATTCTTTTTTTTATATATTTTATTTTCTGTTAAATGTTATTGCATTTTCAGGAAAGTTATCAATATTAAGCTCTACTTTGGGCAAAGGTCGGTGTTGTTATCTATAAACTATGGTGCATTACTATAATTACACTTGATATTTGCTATATGCTGTAAAGTTAGAAACAGTTTTTTAAAACTTGTAACATTTTTTTAAAAGTATAATTAATTATTGATATTTCTTTATTTAGGCTCGAGTTCATTAAATCTAATTTTACATTAAATTATTTTTACTGAAGGTAGGAATTGTTACATGAAAGTAGACAACAAACATAATAAAAAATGTATTCAGGTTTTTGAGACAAAGTCTCGGCATGAATACGAAAAAACTGAAGGAAAAAAGGAGGCAACATGTAAAATAAATGAAAAATGATAATTACAGCAAATTTCGCAGTGGTGCAGAGGGTCAGAACGTAAAGAATTCTGATGAGAGAAAGTGGTGTTTCTCGAAACATATGTAAATTCAACCAACAACCCAGTTTCGAATCCTAAGCCAAGAAAAATTATCAATAAATTTTAATAATTATTTTCATGTTACAATTCCTACCTTCAGTAAAAATAATTAATTGTAAAATTAAATTTAATGAACTCGAGCCTAAATAAAGAAATATCAAAGATTTAAAATTAACAGTTCAAAATAAAAATAATAATAATTAATTATTGTCATAACTATAATTACGTTTTATAATAAACATAAACGAATATTAAAGAAAAACAAAAGTATAATTAATTCTTATTATGCATTTTTCACAATTTGCTATAAAATGCCGCCTGGTTAGTACCTTAATAAGTTTGAAAAAGGTCCAATTTCAGTTTGTATAAAATTTGGCTTCAGTTTTCCAGCAAAGCGCTCACATGTTATAGTAACAAATTTTGCAAATAATTATATTTTTTTGTGGTAAAAATAAAAGTGGAGCCCGAAAAAAGCTTTCTGCACGAAACAGTTGCAGAGTTATAAACTGTGGTAGCAACTAATGAAGAGCCTCCACTGATATCTGGCTTTTAAACACTATTTAATAGTCATAAGTTCCAATTTACATGAAGCAATTCTTTTTGAAAAGATTGATACAAATTTTTCCTTCGAATTTTTTCGGTGTTCACACAGAACAATTTAATTGCTTACATCAGTCGTATTTTTATTTGAGAGTATACACACATTTTTATACACATATGTAATACGAATGAGAGAGTAAAATGAATTGCCAGTACCATCCAGTGTGTACTCGTCTTATCTTCCCCTTACCCCGATGTCTAAAAGGTAAAACAGCTTAGCTTAAGGAATTGCTAGCAGAAAATTTACAGTACTTTAAGCAAAAGTCTTATATACCGACTCTTTTTAATCATTCTTGTTACAATTTTTTTTACTTAATGCTGCTGGTCATATAAATATACTGGCACCATACTTGTTACTTTCACATAAATATTTATGTAAATGTTTATATGGTATAAAAAGTATAGCATACACAAATTGGCATACATACATACATATTACACATACATACATAGTATGTATGTCTTTATGTTTTAACATAAAATCATGAAAATTTACATACATACAAGTGAATGTTACAGTAAGTTGGCATTTCTATCAACTGTAAGTGTGTGTTTAAACATCCTTTTGTTTACTTCAATGCCCTTTTTTATTTACTTGCAAACACACACTCATAAAATTCATTCTTTTTTTATATTTTTTATTTATTTTTAAATAAATTTATATTATATTGGTTGGTTCGTAATATATTGTTTACTGCTTTTGGCATTTCACAGAGAAAAACACACAACATTGTAAATAAATTAAAACACATTATTCGACAATGAAATTAAAACGAACAGAAAAAAATTACAAAACACACAAACAGCCAGTAAGCAACAGCAATGTATGAGTATTACAATAAAAAAGTGAAAAAACCAACAAAATTAAATAAAATAAATACTTTTATGTTTAACCATTTCTTTACAAGTGTTTTATTTATTTCGCAATTATGTTAAATATTACAAGGATGATGATGATGATGATGTTGGTTGATGATATGGAGAGTAAGAAGCGCAACAACAACTACTACTATGTATATGGCTGAATGATTTTTATTTATAGAAAAACACATGTCTTCATACAGATATCTGTATAACACATGTATTTTTGTTTCCGTTTGAGTCTGGTTAAGGCGGCTTTTTAAATTGTATTTATCTAGTGGCACATTAAAAAACTTTTATCATTTTAACATTGGTTTTATACTGGTTTTTGCCTGCATTCTTTGTGTTGTTTAAGTGATAATTACTTAAGAAGCTTGCAATTTTAAATTTTAATAAAATAATTGCGAAATTTGTAAATAGTTCAAGGTAAATTGGCATAATTTTTTTGTTAACTACAATCAATCACCAGTGTAAATTTAGCATTAAGAACACTTTTGGATGTTGGTTTTAAAAAAGTCGTGTAATTAAATTTCCAAATAGTAGTATAATACAGGCAGGCAAAAACTGCAATGGATTGGTAGCGAAGAAATTATATCGGCATAATAGAAAAATATGAATGTTTTGCAACAGTTAAGGTACGGTCACACTTGGCAAATATTTACTCAAAAAAAAAAAAAGCGTAACCACTTATTTTAGCACAAATTTGTTTGACGTTGTTTACTCTTAAGCTAGATTTACACGATTGATTTTTTTCTTCAAAATTGCTATTCAAATGCTTCAAACTTGCGTAAACAGCAAAAATTCTTCAAAATTTGTTTATTTAATAGTTATTAATAGTTATATTTTGAAGAAAATTTCAATCGTGTAAATCTAGCTTTATAAGAGTTTTGCAAGATCAAACACCATCAAATAAAATAAAATTATATATCAGTTGTGTCTGGTCCTAAATAAACAAAGTTTTTTGAAATAAATAAATAAACGAGTTAAAATATATTTTATCTAGTGGTTACGTCTTTTAAGGCAAATAGTGTGACCGTACCTTTACATAATATTTACATAAAACAAAAATTAATTTTAGTTTCATCTTTCGTAATTGTTTCAGCTTTTCATAAATACATATTTATAAATGAGTATCAATATCTGATTTAAAAGTATTCAATTGCTTTTTTTTGTTACATAAATACTAAAACATTTATGCGACTGGATTTCATATGAACAATGCTTTATTCATCAAATAGCTCCCTTCATGGAGAATTCTAAAATGATTGAGTTTAAAACCAAAATATAATTCGTAATCAGATGTTTTTGAATCTCACAAAATATTAATGAATGCACTGAAATGCTTGCATTGTATTGGACAAGTTTTTTAAATAAGGAGTGCGCACAAAAAAGTTGACATAGGCATAGTTTTACAATTGTGTTTACACACGTTTATCAGGAAAAATATATATAATGTTATTTATAACTTAAACCGTAAGAAGACTGACGAATAGCTGAACTTAATCTTATAAAAAGCCATAGATAATTAAATAAAATTTATTCACTTTTATTACAAGTTATCAATACAATTTAAAAAGTCTTAAGGTACGGCCACACCTAGCAAATATTTGCCGAAAATGACGTAACCACTATATAAAATATTTTTGAATATTGAAATAATCGATATTTATTAAAAAAAACTTTGTTTATTTAGGACAGGACACAACAAACAATTAGTTTTAATTTATTTGATGCTGTTTGATCTCGCAAAACTCTTGTAAGAGTAAACAAGGTCAAACATATTTGTGCTAAAACAAGTGGTTACGCTTTTTTCAGTAAATATTTGCCATGTATGCCCATTAACTTTAGATAAATATTGTATTCTAGACTGATATAGGCCATTTCCAGTTGATGTAAAAGATATTGTTCGTTAACACGTACCCAGAGGAAGAGTATAGTTGTACATTGTAATTTTGCTGTTTACACGAGTTTGAAGCATTTTGAAGAGCAATTTTGAAGAAAATTTCAATCGTGTAAATCTAGCTTAAGTAGTAAGTAGTTTTTAATATACACCAATACCTCAGTTTGCGTGGGGGTTACGTTCCAAAAAAAAAACACGACGCAATGTGAATTAAGATTTTCTATGGCAAATCATGTAAAGAGATTCTAGCGTTACGAATAATTGGACCAATGTTTTCTGAACAGCTTTTTTTCAACGAAAAAATAAATTTCATTGTAGCAAGTTTCTGTTTTACTACCACTAGCATTATCGTTGGATAATGCTTTACTTTTTATGTCATAAAATAAGTTTTTTACTTTTGTCTGAAATACCATTTTACTTAATGGCATTCTCTGCGCAACTTGCTTTTTAATCCAAATAGAAAGCAAGGACTCCACTTCGATCATCAAAGCGCTTCTTTTACATCTAATGATGTTGCAGATTTTACAAAAAATTAAAAAAAAAAAATTAAACCCCCGAACTGAAAACAACGCAACTTCGAAAATCTAAAGACGCAAAACGAAACGACGCAAAGCGAGGTATTGATGTATGCAATATTATGGACGCTGTAATTATTTGTATCATTGCTGTTACGATAATATGTTAAAACAACGATTCACATAATATCATTATTGCAACAAACTTATATATAATAACTACAATCATATATATGGTTGCTACATTTATAGAGTCGAGAGTCATTGAGAAATATGAAAAACATATAAAAGTTATATGCAACTTCAATTAAAAACTTAACTAAAGATGTTAAAAATGCTCTAAAGGGATGCACTCTGATTAAAACTAAAAACATTTTAAAAACTGCAGATTTAGTAGAGTTTAGTTTTTAGCTTGTTGCTATAAAATGGACATACATACAATATAAAGATTTGTGCTACCTACAACATTTGACTATTCGTTATTTATAGAAAATGTTCATTTGGAATTTTATTTAAATTTTACATTATAACGCCTAGGATTCTGGATAATGGTTATCCAGAATATATTTATATTTTAGATAGTCGCATAAATATAATGTAGATTTATTTTGCACTTAATTTTCTTTTTCCCAGTATTATAACACCATTTCTTCAACTTTCAATCAAATTAACATTAAAAACAGTCAGTTAAGTTAAAAACGTACTTGATATAATGAACAATTTAAGTCAAGTACAATGTAATCGCAGTTTTGTTCACTTTTGTTCTCGTACTCTCTCCTTCACATTTTTATCAACTAAATAAAGTTTAATGTTCGCTGTTTTTCTTACGGCAAAAACTTTACAACAATTTGGAAGAAAGAATTAAAACAGAAATTTGTTGAAATGAGTCTTGTACCACATTTCAATTTTCAACGACGTGCCAACAAGATGAAATAAAAGCTGAAAAGTGGTAAGAACGAAAACATTCGACAAATGAGTACGAGTATGATTTAGACGGCTTGAGCAGAGGTGTGATTGCTTAGGCATGAGTCTAAAATTATGTAAAAACATTGTTATAATTAAATAAAAATAAAAGTAAATATTTCCTACACTCGTTACTATACACAAACAAAAACATGGTTTAACATGTTATTGAAGAATATTATGATTGCAGTAATTAACTAATGATTGCAGTAGCAGTTAGCAATGTTAGATTTAACATTTACACGACTGTAGTAATTCATTTGGAAGGTTTAAAGTGCTATATATTCCAATCTAAATGAGACATAGACTTGAATATTTTTTTAAAGGATCGGAAATTATATTATCTAAATAAAATATTTCAAAAAAATACGATTCCAATTGAAGCTGAATTTATAAAAAATTTTATGAAAATAGTGTTTTATAGAGATTTAATATGTAATAAAATCTATATTTATTAACATAATGCAAACAAATATTTCAACATTATCAAATTTATCATACGGCTATTTTTATCATAATTTATATTTTACGTTTAACTGGAAAGTTTATTAACTTCCAGTTTAACTAACGAACACTTTTTAACTAAAAGTTAAAGGGATCCTTTTCATCAGCGTTGGGATAGATACCTTAAAAAAATTACTTTATGTTGGCAGCCTTATGTATTTTGAAAATAAAACGCCAAATAACTGAATTGAATAACTAATTGAATTAATAATTCAAATTAATATTTAGGCACAGAAACAGAAAATATAAAATTAATTAAAATGTTTCACGGTAGAAGACTAATTCTTAATTACAGGTCAAATCGAAAAATCAACAAGAATCACTTTGCAAGAAATGCGGAGGTATATGTTAATCCCCAAACATCAATATAGCCGGGCTAGGTTAGTAATATTTTGGACTTAATAGCTAAGTCAAAGTAAATTTCTTGAAAAAAGAGTTACTCGTACATGCGAAAGGAAACCTATTAGAATATTTAAAGTTTTGAGTATAAAATCTTGGGATTTTATATAGTTATATCATAACTGGAATTGTCAAAAATGACCGTAAATAATAAAATGTAAATAAATTTAACAAAAGTACAAACGGAATCCAGCAATTCCCAAATTATTAGATGAAAATTTCAAAAATGGATTTTTTTTTTAATTTTTCACGTTTAACGAAAACATAAAATCTTGGCTTTGAATAAAATGAAATTTAAAAAAATATGTCAAATTTGGAACGTTTTAGGGATAATACATTTGGATAATTAGAAAATTTTCAATGTACATACATAGTATATGAGTCGTTCAGTGAACGATTCATATATAACTTTCAGGAACAGATAAATTTATAAAATGTTCTTAAAGAAAGTTTGATTTTAGTAAAAAAATGTTAAGGTACCTTTTCTATAATTTTTTAAATTAAAATTCTCTTCTTTTTGTAAGGTTGTCCTTGAAAGATATTGCTTAGACATTGCTTGTGTATGATTGGAGTTTGTTGTTTATTTAGCAAATAAAATTTGTGGAAAATCCATTGAAAATTCTGTTTAATATTTTATAAAAACAGGATACAATTTTGATTTTTACTTTTGGAAACTAAAAAAGATACACGCAGGCATGGTTTTAAAAGATGTAGCCGTGTTATTTTAGACAATATCAATCGTTAAAATTGAAAGAAAAAATTACACCCAATCAAAACCCATGTTAAAACTTAAACTCAAATATACCTTAGATGACACTTAGGAATGACACATTTATTTTCACAAAATTATAATTATGTGCCACTCTGCGTCAGTAGAAAGATATCATGGAACATTATAATATATTGAACATAACAGCTATTGATTGTGATTTTTATTCCTTATTTGAGCATTTTTTTGAGCTTTGTTGACATGCGTTTTGTTACAGAAAAAATATTCAATAATGTTTAGCACCTGGTAGCTATAAGTGCCGACCGCTGATATAAAGTACATATAGTACATATACATATGGACATTTTAAAATTTATTTCAAATTAACTTATAGGCCAGAATAATTTATATATAAAATTCTTCTAATACTAAAACAAAAACCACCACTATAATCAAATCTTCACCACCTCTGTGCTGAATAACAAACACCAGACAAAACGACAAAAAAAGGATAATGAGAGAAAAACACACTCTCATACACTCACTCACTCACACTCTATCTTGTTGTTTGAAGAAAGTAAACTTAATTTTCGTACAACATCTTTAAAAATTGAAACCCACTCAGCACATAATTTAATTACACAAAAACACTTGAGGGTTGGAAGGAGCCTCTCAACGCCAAGCAAGCCAATGATGTTTTATGTACCAAGAGGATGCCAACGAACACACAAACAAAAAATCTAGTAATAAAGCAACAAAGCAGGCATTGAAACTAATAGTAAAACTCGTAAGATGCTAAAAGTAAAGATACTTGCTGTCTTCTCTCATTCACTTCGGCTTAGACACATTCATACTGCTATATAGACATATAAAATATTCTAGTTTATAGATTTGTGTGTTTGGAGTACGAGTATTGAATGAAAGTACACAAGTGTTGAAATGCAACACGTTCAGCATAGTAATTAGTTTCGTATACAAGAAACATGAACAATTTCAGACAAACAAAAAGGAAATAACAATTGTTTCTTCTTTGCTTTAAGAATAAGATACCTTTTTTGTGTGTGTTGAACATCTTTTGCTTGTTACTCTAATAATTGTTTTTGTTGCTGCTGTTGTAGGACACACTTCGATTGTTGTCTATGTCTTGCAGTTAACATGATGTTGGTGTAACATTGTGTCAGCGACATTGTATGATTTTTTGAACGAAGTTGCCAGCTGTAACAAGGCGGGCAGTTTAAGTTAATCAGATCATTTGGGTCATGATCAAAGTGTGTAAAAAGGTTTGTATGTGTTTATATAGGCAAATTAAACCTATATAATGTTAAATTGAAGTGATTAGTAGAGTTTTCTAAAGTCACCCGTTAGGTATCATTGACAAAATTTCTCTCTACTTTATTGTTATTAGAGCTTCCAAAAAACCGGTAATACTAAAAACTGCGGCTTTTCTATAATCAATTGAAAATTAATCGGTTTCAGTTGTTTTATGCAAGTAAATCCGTTTTGGTCCTCAAAGAAAATAAACAAAGGTGTGATATAACAAGTTCTAAGCGGCCAATTGACAGGCTCACCAATTTTCTTAATAAATCATGATATATTATTATATATTATTATAGAAACAGTGGAAAATAAGCAAAATATACAAACTACAATACAATACTTAAAAAAATGTTTCTTGTTTGAAAATTCATAAAGAGCAGAATTAGTTGCCGTCATAAATCAATTAAGTTTACTTTTAAATTAATTTATAACAATAATTATTGCAAGCAGATTTGAAATACGGAATAGAAAATACCTAATCTCCCAAATAAAGCATAGCAATATACTTAAAATTCATCAATTAATTTGATACAACAATTACCTATATTAGGAAAAGAAATCCATGCAATAAAATGTTTATAACTTGAGATAAATACAATAATGTTCGTTAAATTATGCATGTTTCCTTGTACCTCTTTAATTCTTTAATCTTTGTCTCATTGTAATTTATAGGAAGAATACTTCAATTACAACTGTTACCTCACACCACAAAACCTGCAATTATTCTGAATTGCACCTAATATGAGCATTTCCGCGATAAAGAACGCGACATTCGTATTCAAGTGAACAAAAATAAAGCAATCTTAACCAATATATGTTTTTATAGTATTTTTGCAGCACTATTTATCCATTCAAACTGTTAGTTTTGTAATTTTGTTGTTTTTTAGATATTAATAAAAGAAACTTGTTCGCAACATAAGAGTCTAACTTGTGTTTTACTTGATCTAGAAAAATAAAAATCGATGAATTTGAACATAAAGTTTAAAAGGAATTTATATTTAGTTTTAAAGGGATTGATAGTTGTCAAGTTGAAACATTTTCATTTGATATACTTTTTACACAGTGCTTGAATTACATAAACACCCTTTAACCGAGCCTACTTTACTGCTTTGCTAATGTTTGCTTGCAGGCATAAAGCTTAAACTCTTTGTTTTTCTTATCGTGCAATTTTTGCTGTCTTGTATGATATTTTCTTATTTTTTGTTTGTTTTTAATTTCGATGTTTTATTAAGGAACTCCAGGGTTTGTTTTAAAATTGTCAGCCCCTTGATTCAAAATATTGAGGTGCTCTGACAAATGTTGATTAAAGTACAAGAACGCGATGAACAGGAGCAAAATTAAATTAAAAATGTTCCTGTAGTCAAAGATTTTTTTAATTTTTTTATTTTTGTATTGATTTGTTTCTGTTAAAAAGATTTGCTAGTGTATGATCATACCTTATAAAAAACAGTAAGCAACCTTACATGAATAAAATCCTCAAAAGTGCCATCCACAAACAAATTCCGATAGATGATCCCTAGTACGCAGTCGGTGGACAAAATAAATGATCCTATTAAAACACATGCGTCTTAATCTTAATAAATTCATGGCGTTTGTTTCGGAAAAAATCTCCAAGACATACATCAACAATGGCATAAGAAGTAAATGACCAATTAGTTTTCTAATTTTCCAAGATAAGTTATTAACATTATAGTTGCGGCCTTTTGAAATGTATTAATAAAATCGACATTTTTCGGCATATGAGAGTAAAATTTTAAAGAAAGATGTATTTTGGTTAACTACATAATAATCAATCAAAAAATCGATTTTGAACTGTTTGTAGTTACAGCCTTTTGGATTTTAGGTGACGATATGTAGATACGATAAATGTATAAATTATAATCTTATTTGATATGCATAATATGTTATAATAAAGTACAACAATTATCCTATTAAAAGTATGGACTAAGTTAAATGCGAATCAAATTAAATATTAATCATAAGCACAGCCAAGCGAATGTCAACATACATATTTATTAGGAAATAACATGTAAAGAAAGACGATTTGCGGCCATGAAATCAATAATCCATCAAAACACCTTTATTTACTAAGTCAATGAAGAAATATTGGTTATGTAAAATATTGAGTTCTAATTGTATTGTACTCATGGTACTCTACTCGCATTATAATTACATCGAATTTAAAATTTTTAGATCATTGAAGAGCTTTGAAAGTTTTCATACGTATTCACACTTTGCCATAATTGAAATCAAGGCAAGATAAGAATCAGTCTAATATATTCATGTGCATGTACATTTCTTTATATGTATGTATGTATGTGTGTATGTTGTCAACCCAGCATACCATTCTAAGAGCGCTCCGAAAATGAAGTCAGAAAAGAGTCCAACAAAAAAGCATTTTCGGAGCGAAAGAAAAATTTTCTTTACTGTCCTGAGTCGGCACGCAGTAACTATGACTCAGAAATTTTACTTAATTATGTGTGTACCAAAGCGTTGTTGTCCTGTTATTTGTGCTTTGAACAAAAAAAAAAAACATAGCTGTCCCACACAAGAATGATAAAAAAAGATTACATAGATCCCAAAAAAAACCTCATATAAAACTCTTTTCTAACAATTTTCGAATGTAATGACCCTCTTTTCTGAAGGTTTTCGGAGCAATTAACGCTTAACGCTCCGAAAAAGGTATCAGAAAACTCTTTTTGGACTTATATGTCCTGCTGGGAAGTTTATTGATGTCTACATAAATACACACATAAGTATTAAAATGTATCTGTGTCTGAGTGTGTGGTAGACCCAAGTGTTTTGGTTTGCAATCTAGTAAAACGTTTTTAGTGGGTTGAATCTTACAAGTTTGCTCTCGTCTTCTTCTGCTGCTGCTTTTTCTTTTGTGGTTTTTCTTCATATTCTTTCATTAACACAAAAAGGGATTTAATCTTTTGCATCTTGTACTATTTGAAGTTGTTATTATTTCTTTGCCTCTACCACTGTCTTCCCCTCTTGACCTTTTCTCTTACTCTCTTATGATTTAATATAAATTAGTTACATTTTCAATATAAATCTTAAGGATGTGTATATCTAAGTGATTGTCTTTGTTGATGTTTATGCTTATGTGTTGTTTAAATCTTGTATGTATTGCATGTATTGAATTTGTGTTGTAGTTTTTGTTTATTATGTTTATGTTTTTCTTTTATTCTATTTATATGTAGAAGATTTTGGTTACATTAAATTAGAAATAGATAAGATTTCCTTAGTTGTTGCTAATTTTATTATTATATTTATCTGATTACAACTTTGTTATAATAAGCAAAGTATTGCTTTAGATTCAGGACAAGAAGTTAAACTAATAAAGGAAATTAAATTGGGTTAACACCAGTAAGAAAAAAAAAGAAAAAAAATCAAATATATCAGATAAATATTTATATGTTTGTGGGTAAAATAGAATATAAAGATGTTGAAAACGATTTGAATCTTTCAATCATTCAGATGTTTCCATATGCAAAAACAGGGTAAAGCAAAAATTAATTTATATAAACATTATTATGACTGATGAGAAACTTTTATATAAAAATGTGTTAATTTTGATATTTCTTTTAGTTAGGCTTGAGTTCATTAAATTTAATTTTCATTAAATTAATGTGTTTGTAAAAGAAAGTTTTCTGTACCCTCTTCTATGGAAATATATCTGTCGGAGACACTTTGCTATTGTAAATTTTATAGAAATGTGTCTGTAGAGGACACAATGTTTCCATGGAGGACACTTTTCTATAGAAATGTTTCTATGGAGGACACTTTTCTTTAGAAATGCTTCTCTAGAGGACACTTTTATATAGAAATGTGTCTTTTGAGGACACTACTGTAGAGGACACTTTTCTATAGAAATTTATCTGTAGATGACTGTAGGGGACACTTTTCTATAGAAATATGTCTGTAGAGGACACTTTTCTATAGAAAAGTGTCTTTCTATTGAAATGTGTCTGTAGAGGACACTGTGGAGGACACTTCTGTAGAGGACACTTTTCTTTAGAAATGTGTCTGTGGAGGACACTTTTCTTTATAAATGTGGCTGTAGAAATGTGTCTGTAGAATACACCTTTCTATAGAAATATGTCTGCAGAAGACGTTTTTTATGGAAATATGTCTGTAGAGGACACTTTTATATCGAAATGTTTCTTTTGAGGACACTTCTGTAGAGGACAGTTTTCTTTAAAAATGTGTCTGTGGAGGACACTTTTCTTTATAAATGTGTCTGTGGAGGACACTTTTCTTAAGAAAAGTGTCTTTCTATAGAAATGTGTCTGTAGAGTACACCTTTCTATAGAAATATGTCTGTAGAAGACGTTTTTTATGGAAATATGTCTGTAGAGGACACTTTTATATCGAAATGTTTCTTTTGAGGACACTTCTGTAGAGGACACTTTTCTTTATAAATGTTTCTGTAGAGGACACTTTTCTTTAGAAATGTTTCTGTAGAGGATAGAAAACTCTTTTATATAGAAATGTCCATTTGGTGGCTATAAAAACGACAGTTATTTAAATTTAAATAAACAATTTCTATATTTTTTACTTTTTTCTATTTTCACACTTTTTTAAGGATTTAGTATCAAAGCCAAAGCCCCTTTAAAAGCAAATCCCTCCATCATACAACAAACAGGATGTGCTTGGTAGTTGCTGTGAAAATACATTTATTTTTATGATGATCCCCAGAAATGGGTTTGCTTGAGTGTTTGTTTGAAAACACATTTTGAATTTTTATAGAATTGAGAGCAAATTCTAAAATCAAAAGTTCAAAATGTGATGTTCTAAGGACATGCAGTGTCATTTTGAGAAAAGGATAACAAATTATAAAAATAAGAAGAGTTGTTTTTTGCTATTCTAAATTAACTTGTTACTTATTTTTATGATTATTACAGTTTATATAACGGAAAAAATGTTTAACATTTAACTTTACGAAAAGGTTAAGAACTTTTATTATGGAAATAAATAAACTTAAACTTAAGAATAAATCTGACGAAAAATTACTAGTTAAAAGCCAACATTTATTTAAATAAAATAAATTTATATTCCAAAAGCCAAAATTTAAATTTCCTTATAAAGTGAAAGTTATTAATTCACTGATATTATAAGTATAGACTTGTTAAATTAATGTCTAATGTTAAATCCAATGTCTTAAGGACATTGAACAATGTGTGTATTTGAACTCATATTAACATGGCCTTAAACTAAACATTGAAGTTGTCAGATTATACTATAAATATATTTACAAAGTCGCGTGTCTCAATTAGTAACAATCATTATTGTCTAATAGACACATTATTCACACGCTTAAACACAAGTACTCAGACACCGACACTTAAACAATTATACATACATTGACACATACTCGTTCATAGCTACACACACATGTACATTCTCAGGAATATAATTGACATACATTCAAAATTCTCAAGCTCATTTAAGCAGTGTTACAATTATACACATACACACACACTCTACTAGGCACTAGTACAGTACAATGTCAATTAGCTTTAAATTAGTAATAAATCGATTGGGATTATTGAGTTTAACGGAAAACCATTGGAATTGAAATTTCAACAAAATAATTAAACTAAAGATTTAAATTGTTAGCGCATATTTAAGAACTTTATGGGAGGAATATTAGGTTACTATTACTATAATTTAGGTGAGTTATAATAATTCTAAAATTTTTTAAATATTTGGCTAAAATTTAATTTTATAGTTATACATTCATATTAATCATACTCACAGTTGGTCTAGGATAAAAAAAGAAAAGAGTATTTATAATAATACAAGTATAAGAGTTTTATCAAAAATAGGAAGAACGTAGGTTTAAGTACCAAAAAAATCGCACAATAAAAAGTTCATAAATGTAAAGAATATATTCATAGATTTTATGTTTCAACATTAACGTTTGCCAAGTTTCAAAGTGTGAATTCAGTTTTACACAGATATAGTATTTTCATGGCTAATAGTCTTTGATTTTAATAGAGATTTAAAACATCAATACAAAAATGTCTGAATATTTTTGTGATATTGTAAATGTACCAGGTTTCAAAACGGAATCAAAAGTTTCCGATTGAATGCAGGCAGCTGGAAACCACTTAAACCAAATGTACCAGGATCTGACGTTATAACTTGGGACGATTTTTAAGAGGTTTTATCAAATCAAAGTACTATTGACATCTTTTAATTAGTTGTTAAATAAAGAAGACGTTCTTTTTCAATTCTTCATATTGGATTTGTGCTGATGTTTGTAACGCCCATAAATATTGGTCTAACACCCAACTTAAAGTATACCGATCGACTTAGAATCATTTCCTAGTCGATTTAGCAATGTCCGTCCGTCCGTCTGGCTGGCTGGCTGTCCATGTAAAGCTTGTGCACAGAGTACAGGCTGCAATTTTGAAGATATTACAATAAAATTTGGAACATTTTTCGGCCTAAGGACAGATGGGATTGAAACTTGTGGAAATCGGTTCATTATTTAACCTGGCCCCCAAACAAATGTCCTCTTGAAATAGGAGTTTAACGGTCAACAAAAATAAGTTTCATACACATATACAGAAATGTGGAGACCTAATTTTATAATGGTCGGTCCATAAATAGTAAAAACTCCCTGCGTCATTAACTTTAACCTCAACAAATCGTTTGAAAGTATTTATATCCAGATAAAGTTTAACACACATTACTGAAAAACTGTTTTATACACACACTGGGTATAGGGTATTATAAGATCGGGCTTGACCGACTATACTTTCTTACTTTTTTTAATTCGAATTGTATTTTTTATGTGTAAAATTGGAAGACATTCGGTAGTAGCTTTTGTTTTCATTTTCTCATCTCAAAAACAAATAATTATTTTAATTACCCATGTTACGGTCCATGCATGGATTAGTTTAAAAGTTCTTGAAACTGACTTTTTCACATTTGTTTAAACTAAACTTAACGTGACTAAAGGGTGCCCCGATAGACTAGGCGATAGAGTGCCGGACTATCAGTCAAAGGGTTGCGGGTTCGATTCCCGCCAAAGACTCTGGGTAGACGAGTCAGACATATGTAGACCAGTTAGACATATGGAGATAAGTCACACATTTGTAGACCAGTCAGATATATATAGACCAGTCAGACATATGTAGACGAGTCAGACATTTGATAGAGAATCTAAGGCATCGCAATGTACCATATTGGTCTCTGGGTGACTCACACCAGCCTTCCTACCTAACCTAACCTAACGTGACTAAATATACTTAATTTTTAATTTCACAGTAGCAAAAACAAAATAATTAAATTAGAAACTCAATCTCTCTCTCTTCTTTTTCGCATTAACCCCTCTTGACTATAAAATGGCAGAGGCATCCTCCACATATACAATCTTATTATTGCCATTGTTTAGGCCATTTTACAAATTTGTGCCCTTTCACACACTTATTCACTACAAGGAGAGCAAGGATTACTGCCATTGATTCAACAACTTTAGTGAATGTTGTCCTTTTTTCTATATCATTCCATACACACATTTGCCAACGTGCACAAAATCCAAAAATTCTGTTATGCAATAAATAAGCAACTGTATGTGTTAGTGTTAGTGTATATATATATAGGTGTTTATTAGGTTCCAGGATACCTTTTACCTTTTTTTTGGTTTAAATTTAATTTGTCTCGGAAAAAAAAACAAAATAACATTAACGTGTAATAGTAGAATTCATGGCAAATATAAAACTTAAAAGGGTTTTAATTACTTTTAAACAGGGACAATATTAAAATTTTGCTTGTGTTTTAAATTAAAATTTTCTTTTATTTTTCGACTTTTCCTCTTATTTTAAGGGGAAATTAATGTGCTTTTAATAAACTTTAATTACAGAGAATACTGTAAGTTGTGTATGGGCATTTAATTGAATATATATTGGAGAGGAAATGTATTGAATAAATAAATAATTTTGCATTTTTAGTTGTAAGCGGCAACATATAATGGTTCTTAAATACAAAATTTAATAAGTACATTTGTTTTGGAAGGTATCCTTATAAATAACTTAAGCATAAACCCCCTTATTAAAAAACGATGATTAAATTTAACAAACGTTTATTATGACATATTTGCATATAAAAATTTGCTTAATAAACGTTTGTTAAATTTAATAATCGTTTTTGAGTAAGGAGGAAAGAAATTAAAATTATATCAAAAAGGCTTTTATTGAAAATATTTTAAATAGACTCTAGTTCAATTTTGTAGTTTTAGTTTAGGTTTTTAGTTAAAGTTCAAGTTCAAGTTCAGGGTTAAATGCATGTTCTAGTTCAGGTTATATTTTCGGTTCAATTACAGGTATTTGTTATGGTTCTTGATAGGGTTTTAGTTTGAATTCTGGTTCTAGTTCAAGTTAAGTTCAGATTCTAGTTTAGGTTCTAACTCAGGTTTTAGTTCAGGCTCCATTTTAGGTTCTGATTCTGGTTCTAGTTCAAATTCTCATTCAGGCTCTATTTCAGCTTTTAGTTTAGATTCTGGTTCAAGTTCTCATTCTAGAACTCGCTAGGGTTTTAGTTCGAGTTGTGGTTTTAGTTCAAGTTAAGTTGAGATTCTAATTTAGGTTCTAATGCAGGTTTTAGTTCAGTCTCCATGTTAGTTTCTGGTTCTAGTTCAAATTCTCATTAAGGCTCTATTTCAGCTTCAAGTTTAGATTCTGGTTCAAGTTCTCGTTTTAGTTTTGGTTCTACCTCAGGTTCTATTTCAAATTCTAGTTTCGGTTCTACTTCAGGTTCTTCTTCAGGTTCTAGTATAGATTGTATTTCCGGTTCAATTACAGGTATTTGTTCTGGTTCTAGTTCAAGCTCTATTTAGGGTTTTATTTCCAGTTCTGATTTTAGTACAAGTTATAGTTCAGGTTCTAGTTTAGGTTCTAATTCAGGTTTTAGTTCAGGCTCTATATCAGGTTCTGTTTCTAGTTCAGATTCTAGTTCAATTTTCGTTCAGGCTCTATTTGTTGTTCTAGTTAAGAATTTGGTTCAAGTTCTCGTTCCAGTTTAGTTTCTAGTTTGGGTTCTTTTTCAGGTTATAGTTCAGGGTCAAACTTATATTCTAGTTCAGGTTCTACTTCAGTTTCTGGTTCAGGTTCTTGCTCAGGTTCTAGTTTAGGTTTTAGATCATGCTCTAAATCAAGTTCTCGTTCTAGTTCAGGTTCTAAGCTATTCATATTTTTCTTTTAAATTGAAATATTAAAAGTGTTTATAAATTTTATCATAAACTTAAATTTAGTTTGCTAATTTTCCTTAAACATAACCTACAGTCTTTAAAATATTTTATGTTTAAATTTCTTACTAAGTATATATTGTGGAGAACACATAAGAGAAATAGCATGGTTTAAACTCATAATTTATTTAGACAAATTGAACACAGAAACGAGCAATTCTTGTTAAACACAGAAAAAAAAGATGTATAAAAAATAGACCAACTTATTTTCACAATTGTAATTGTAGTATCATCTTTAATGCAACTATATAATCCTTTACAATTGCAACCGAATACAAAAACACACAGAAACACAAGCGGATAACAAAAGAGCAACTAGCAATGAAATACAGCAAAAAGAAAAAGAATGAAACGTAATAAATAAATGAAAATTTCGTAGCATTTCCGTAACCAATACATTACCACTTCAAATTTGTTAAATGTTCAAATCCAAAACTACATGAAAAACAGACCAAAAAGTTGTATAAATTGAAGAAGAAGAAGAAGGAGAAGAAAGGAACAAAACTAGAAGTGAAACCAAATGAAAAGAGTATAAAATAGGAAATTTGATGCAATAGGAAAAAATAGAAAAATATTTGTATGGTCATAAGCAGATGTTGTTGTTTTTTGCAAACATATTAATAGAGCATTGCATTCGTTAACTCACATAAACACTCTGAACACTTGTTCAAAAACATGCCTGCATTTATACAGTGACTATCAAAAAAGCACATCAATTGTTGCAATTTTATTATCAAATTTGCAAAATTAATAAAATTTAAGTTTTAAATCATATTACTGTTTTTACTTCCGTTGCAATTATTGCTTAGATATTGATTCCATAAAAAACAGGATTATATTTTACAAACATATTTTGTTTGTCAGTGCAACTGTTTAAACATATTGGTTGGTTAGTTGGGTGCTTTTTGTGGTTGTCAGTTTGGTCAGTCGGTTAGTGCTACTAAACCCATTATAGGGAATTTTCTCACAGTCATGTTTATAGCTGCAATAAAGATATGAGAACACGAATGACTAACATTTGTTCACACAGTCAATATATTGGGAAGTAAATGATTTACACATACCGCAGTAATAAATTTTCTAACAATTCTTTAAAACATGGTCGAAAATCATATAACAAATCGATTAACTCTTTTTTATCTACATTTTTACATTTGTTTTTACATTCTTAATCCTTTTAAATACTTAAAGCTCTTTCAAAATTAATTATTCCTTTTTTTTCATACAAATTTTAGATTCATCTAATTACTTAGATTAAGAACAATTAAAAATGTTGTCTAACAACAATAACAACAAGGAAAAAGTACCAACTAATAAACCATTAAACCATTATTTTTGTTTCACATCTTCCACAAGTCAACAAACCTAAATAAAAGAAAAACAGCAAAACAAGTGGCCAACAATATAGAAAAAATATAAGATCTTAACAAACAAACCATGAAAGAGGGATTATATATAGATTTGGGGAAGCGTATTATGCGAGTTGAAGATAAATACTACGAAAGCCATCTATTTTTTCTAATTTCTTTTGTACATTTTTTTTGTTTATTATACACTGAGAAAAATGTGTTGGGATAAATAATTACAAACAAAAATTGATTAAACGGGAACTGAAATAGAGCCTGAACTAAAACCTGAACTGGAATCTGAACTGGAGCCTGAATTAAAGTAATAACCTTAACTACAACTTAAACTAGATCCTGAATTAGAACCTGAACTATAATGTGGACTGGAGCCTGACATAAAGGTAAAACCTGAACTACAACTTAAACTAGAACGGAATTAGAACCTGAACAATAATGTGGATTGGAGCCTGAACTAGAACGTGAACTAGTACCTAAACTATAATCTGAAATAGAACTCGAACTAGAACCTGAACTAGAACCTACACTAGAATCTGAATTATAACCTGAACTAGAATCTGAACTGGAGCCTGAACTAAAGGTGTAAGCTGAACTGGAACTTAAACTAAATCCTGAACTATAGCGAGAACTATAACCTGAATTAGAACCTGAACTATAATGTGGACTGGAGCCTGAACTAGAAACTATAATCTGAAATAGAACTCGAACTAGAACCTGAATTAAAACCTCATCTGGAATCTAAATCAGAATCTGAACAAAAAGTGTACCCTCAACTTAAAGTGCAACCGGAACTAGAACTTAATGTAGAATCTGAACCATAACCATTCATTGCAAAACTTTGTTCTCAGATAAGGTAAGTTTTAGTTTAAGCGAAAGTTCTGCTCTTTCAAATTCTTTTTTACTTTTTCTTCAGTGTTTTTTATATCTCTTACATTTAGGGTCAAATAATAACAGTTTGTTTGACTTGTTAACCACTTAATGTTTGTATGTTTTTTCTTGCGTCTGCCGGCTTTTATTTCAGTTTAGCCAGCCTAAAGCAACAGTTAATATTTTTTTTAATTTCCTACCAAAGGTTTTGCTTTCTTCGTTAGAAATTCATTGTGTCACAAAAAGACAATAACCCAAAAGTGTTGAAGAAGTTTCTTCTAATTGTTTCTTATTTTTTTCTGTTGTGTGCGGGGTGGAGGGGTTTATTGTGAATGTGATGTGAAATTGGTCAAAAGTTTCTGTTTGAGGGTAAATGTGGCACATGAAAGACACATGCAAGAAAACAAGAAAATGAATTTATATTATTTTGTCAGACATAGTAATGCTGCGGATAAGTGCCAATTAAAATTATGTTCGTTTTTATGACTGGGTGTAAAGTGTGTTTGTCTGTGGTTGGTAAAGAAAGAGTATATAAGTGGATAAGTCATGAGTTTAAGGTTAACAAAAAAAAAAAAAATAAATCAAATTGACAGAAAAGGTTATGAAGATTTAAATTGTTAGAGAAATTAACTGTAATTTAAAAGATAGAAGAAACCAGAAGTATTTAGAACAATTGAAAAAATATCTTTTAATAGCATTGCCTTGGTTGAGGAGTAATATTGATATACTTAAATCACATTAATATTATCATCAGAAATTTATCGACTTAATCCACTACATTGACATTTGACACATTCATCATAATTCTAACCTAGTACCTCAAGATTAACTGGGAACGTTTGTTGTTTTTTTTTTCAGAATTCAATGGGTGATAAATTAAAGCTTTTCTTTTTTTTATGTAAAACGCTTAAAATATATTGCGAATATTTTTAAAAGTCAGGACTAGAATTTGAAGTGGTAGTTAAAAATGATTAAGAACAGAAATGTAGCCCTTACAGAGCCATGAACACCGGTATACAAAATGTTATGATCGGACTAAAAATAGCGACACAGTGAACAAATTACAAAGAGGGCGGTATTTGTAGGCGTGGCAAACAAATAAAAAAAATATTTCTAGAATTGTTTTCACATTATTTTTAATCCAAAAGGGTGACTGACGCAACTTTTTTTTTGTATAGAAGGCGCACTTCTCTAATATACAGTATTTAGTTGGAGGAGAAAATTGGCAAAAATATATTCAAACTTTTTAAAATGTTAAAATGTTGTAAAATTTTTCCAAATGTTGCCCTTGACTACTGCGTAGCTGAAGTAATCTTACAAGATTTACGTCGTAACTGGCTTATAGGCGCAGAGTTTTTTACCAAAAAACCTAGAGTTGTGATACCAAATGATCTAGGCGGCCTGTTGAAATTATTAATGAGCGTTGATGCATACCTATGTTGTTGAAAGCTTCACTAACAGATCGCAGGTATTCGTAATAGAGCTGAATAATTTGTATACGTTTTTGCTGTGTGAGCCTCTCCATGATGAATTGTCAAACAATACTTAAAATAAATTAAATGCTTGTTTGACATCAGTCATTTGTGATCTGTGCAAAAACAAATGCTCTAAATACTTCACCCTTTACATGTGTATGTAATAAGTCAAATATCCTTTATGTTAAGTCTGTCCTGTTTGCATATAAGGCGAGGACGCCGATTTACATTTAGGGCTAAGAAGCCGATGTTATGAGAATGCTTTATGAGAAATAAAATCAGCGTCTTGCTGAATTCAAGTCTAGTTTCATTCTAATTTTATTTACTAATTTCTCTTGCTTATATACTAATTACAAACTTTTTTCTTATTACTATTTAAACATATTTTCCATATTCTTTCTACATGTTCGGGTGTTATTGAGTATGCAGTTTTAATTACATTTTTGTTTGTCAATTCAAACTCATATTTCTTCAAACTCATAAATGGATTTTTGGGTTATTCTTGTAACCTAAATCCACTATGTGTTTTGATTGTGTTTATGAGTTTAAGTCATACTTCATGGCATGACGTGTGTACACTACAATACATTACATGTATAATTGGTCTTGCCTTTGGCTAAGTTTGAGATTTATCTGTATATTTTATGTGTAATATATGCTAAAACCTTTTCAGGTGTCTTAAAGTTTAACATTCTAAAGATCCCTATATAATCTATCAAAAGCCAGCTAAGCTCTACTAATTTCTCACTGCTTGCTTGAAGCCCTTAAATTACATTAAAATTTACTTTATTGTTGAACAAAATTTTGCAGCTAATTTACAAAAGTCGTTACAACAATTTAACACATTTATTAAATCCTTGTTAGAGAAAACACATACAGAACAGCTATAGCTACAGCAACAAAGTCATTTTATAAAAGCCATAAAATTTCAATTAAGCTCTAACTACATGTTACACTCAAACACACAGGCATTTATTTTCTCACCCAAGGATACGTTCTTTTACACACGCACATACACATAAACAATTTTACACATGCTTTCTTCTAGAGAAATCTTTTAGTTTCAAAACTCTTTATGTTTATTTTTTCTTTCAGCTGATTAATTGACAAGACAAAGTACAGAGACACAACTATACACAGACCTTAAATATATTGAAATTCACATACATTCACACATATACTTAAATGTTCTACCACACACACACACATAATACATATACATATATATATGTATATATGTATATGCTTACTTGCTTGAACAACATTTAACCCCAAACATTGTTTTATGAAACTAAACAATCGACAACAATTTAGAAAATAAATTTACAACAATTTACTACTGCAATTTAATTGTGTAAAGTTTTTTTTTTTATTTCATTCTTCACTTTCTACTTTTTGTTGTTGCTCTTTCTGTGAGCACACAATGTCTAAAATTTTAACATTGGTACTCTTATGGAAAACTCATTTATTCATATACAATATTTATACGTGCCAGAGTGGGGAACCTTTTAACAGAGGAAAACTTGTTGAAATTTTCTTTAAACACAGCTGTGGAGTCGTTAAGTTCTACCAAACAGAAGTGTGAAAAGATTATTTTTAGTGGAATCGTTGGGGTCGAATTTCAGACCATATAATACCCTACACCCAGTATGGGAGATATAACCTATTCTGGACCGATCATCCAAAAATTTAGTGTCATGATGTATATGAATATTAATATTATATGTGTTAATTTTTATCTCGATCAAATACTTTTAAAAGATTTATGGAGCTTAAATTGAATTACGGAGATGACCTTATATAGGAGTTTCGACTAATAATATACCGACCATTATAAAATTATGTGTCATTATTTCTGTATGTAAGAAACTTTTTTATGTCAAATTTTATTTGAATACCAACATTTTTAAGAAATTTATGATCGTTAAATTGAATTTCGAAAGTGGGCCTTATATGGGAGCTACGACTAATTATGGACCGATCATAATAAAATTGTACCATATTAGTTGCATACATATGAAATATATTTGCGTTAAATATTATTTAGATACCAACATTTTTGAGAGAGTTATGGTCTTTAAAGTGATTTGCGGAAATGGGCATTATATGGGAGCTATGAGTAATTATGAACCGATCTGCACAAAATTTGTAGACGTGATTTGGCTTAATTTACCACTCATTTGTGGTGAAATTTGTTTGGATACTTGCATAATTCAAACATTTATGATCGGTAAATCCCAATTTCGGGAGGACATTTGTATGGGGGCCAGGTGAAATAATGAACCGATTTCCACCAGTTTCAATCCCATCCATCCTTCGGACGAAAAAATATCATGTACAAAATTTTGTCGAAATATCTTCAAAATTGCGACCTGTACTCTGCGCACAAGCTTTACATAGACATCCAGCCAGCAAGACCGACATCGTTAAATCGACTCAGAAAGTGATTCTGAGTCGATTGGTATACTTTAAGTTAAGTGTTGGATCAATATTTCAGGGCGTTACAAACATATGCACAAATCCAATATACCCTCCCCACTATGGTGGTGTAGGGTATAATAAATTGCTTTTCATTACTATTTTGTAAAAATGGCACGGATTTTCCATTTAGTAATTTTGTTTAATCAGAAGAATTAATATTAGTGCTTGTAAACTTCAAAAAAAAAAAAAAAATTGTATTATCTTATAAGAAAAAATCATTGAAAAGCATCGATTGTGCGAGTTGTCTTTTTCGGCTTCAACATTTTTGCTTTTGTTATCCCAATTTAAAATAGACTGGCATGCATCGATTGTGCTGATTGTTTTTTATATTTACTTCTCAAATTTCTCTTCTGTTTGATTTAACGTTACTTGAATTATTGCGAAATTCTTCAGTCACATTTCAGTTTTAGCACAATGAGCCGTGGAAATAAGTAAGTGTCTTTAATTACAAAAGTATTGATCGTTTACAAATAATAATAAATTTTAATATTTCAAACTAATTGAAATCATTTGATGCAATAAAAATTTGTTTCAGTTAAAAATATTAATAAAAATCGGCCGAGATGTATCAAGTGTACGTATCCTGAAAATTCTTAAAAGATGTAAACATTATAAAACCTAATGATTGATTATATTTTCATACACTGTAGAGATCACATATTCGAAAAATTATTAAAAAATACCTCGTAGTTTTGCGTAAGGTCTGAAAGGGTTAAATAGAAAAACTATTAACATAGATTATCGACTTACCTATTTCTAGTTAGTTTGTAAGTTACTTTTAATTTCAGTCCAGCAGTGCCTCAGTAAGAGCCTTCGCACAGCCAACAGATGTTGTCGAGTAATAGTTTGGGATTTTTTTAGTAGTTTTTTGACAATTACTTGAAAACTTAAGTCACTAGTTATATAAATTGAAATTTGACCTATTTTAAAAATGATTAAGCTACGAACCTCGTGGCATTTTTTTTGGCAATTGAATAATAAGAATAAGTAACGAAATATATACATGAACAATTTGTCTTTTAAATTGAAAAAAGTGGTCTCTAAAATGTTGTGCGAAAATAGATTATTAACCATAGTTAATTTTGAAGTTTTAAAAAAATGTTTGTAACTTTACAACTAATAGCAATCATCAAGTGTAATTATAATAATGCAACAAAAATAGTTCTGCTGTAACTTACTTAATAGCCTGTAAAACAACCATATTTTCTAAATCACAGTAAGAATTGTATGTTTACCAGCTGACATCTGAAATTTTGGTCAATACTGAAATAGCTATTTGGTTTCTCTGCTGGAACATTTCATTATTACTGACAGCCAGCTAGAAAACACACTTCTCTTATGTAGCAGAAAACTAAGACAGACGACTTAAGAATTTTGCTAATATCCATGAAAATAATAAAAATACAAACTTAACGAAAACCTAATGTCTAAGTTCATCGCGTAGGGCATCCTTAAGAAATGGGTTGAATATGAAATTTTATGGCATTTGCACACATATTTTTCATTAAAAAATTACGTGTTATATAGAAAATAAAGGTTTACATATATTCGCACACATCTAAACAGCACATCATATCAAATTATAACCACAGTTGAAAAAAAAACAACTGAAAAGAATATTTATATGCAAGTAGAAAAAACTTATCGCTAACTTCCGTTTCCTTTAAGAAGTAAAGAAACACATACAAACAACACTAACTATATACGTCCTTTGTATTGTGTATCTGTGAGCAGCCAAAAAACCAAACAATCTGTGAAACGCGTTTGCATATGTGTGCAGATTTTGGTGTACGAGTATGTAAGCGTAACAACAACATTGCCAGTTTATTTTTCATTCTTTTGTTAAATATTTCTTTTATGAGAGTGTGGTGCGTTCTTTTATAAATGTATGTGTGTTTGGGTAAGCTTAATTTTTCGTCGTTGTTAAAGCCATTTATAAAAGCATAAGTGTTAAATTTTTTGATAATCTTTTTCCTGTGTGTGTATGAGTTTATAACATTGTTTGAGACTGTGTGTGATTGTGATGTGTCTGTCTCCTTGCATGTGTTTTAATATGAAGAGTGTTATTTTAACTTCCTTTAGGAAATTTTATGATGTCAAACATCTTTTTTGTTGTTGTTGGCCTTCCTTAATATATACTCGTAGATGTGGTTTAATATCGTTGGGAAATATTTAAATTAATTGAAGTTTCAATTTATGAGCTTGAAATTTGAATTATAAAATTTTGTTTAATCATTTTAAATTACAATGTTAGGAGAGATTATATAAAAGGTTTCTCAACAACAACTTAGTTTTACAACAGAAGCATATTGGAATGTGATGAATGTTTTGTCTTTTTACTTGTTATATAGAAGATTTGACAATTGTTACAATATATTTAATATCGCTCGAAAATTACCAATGAAAATGGTGGATTTGTAAAAGCTGCAATTCGTTTTATTTTCGGTGCAGATTTTTTGGTCCTTTTGAGAGTGATAGTGCAAATTTGGTCAACAAAATTGACGCATTTGGTGCCTGAAAAGCCAAAAGAAATTGTTGAGAAGCTGTGTATGTTGAATGCGGATCACGATATCTAGCGATGTTAAAAACTAAATGTTGGCCTATTACTGATGACATGGATATCAGTGGCATGTGCCACTGAAACTGGAATGAGTGGCGTTAATTGAACGCCCCGATTATGCGATTTAACATCACTGGATTATTTTTGGTAGCGCTATGTAAAATATGAACTCAATAGAAGCGATTACAGCATCAATGCTGAAAATCCGTGATGTGTTTAAAGAAATAAACCCGTAATTTTGCCAAAGTTTTATTGAAACTTTGGATTACATAATCGAAATCTGGATGATGGACATCTGTGCGATATATTTTCTCATTCACAATTGTCAAACCTTATTATTTACAATACAACAAAAGATTGAATGTGTTTCATATAGATTCTTTATTTTATTTTGTTTTGAAAAACAAAGTTCGTGTTAAATTGTGCACTTTACAAATAAATGTAGTAAAGATTACAATGAGAAACTTAATTCAGATAGCTTGTATTTCTTTTGTCTTTCGTTAGAGAAAATTTGTGATTCATATTGGTAGACCATAAAAAACCAATTCTTTTAAGGTAGATATCATTTACAAATTAATAAAACTCAAAAATGTGGAATTTTTGAACAATATAAATTTATTAAAACTTTTGGCCGTTGTTGGCTTTTCACTATCTTTCTGGCAACATTTGGATTTAACACCAAATCATCTTTTTAGCCCAACAACCAATAAAGTTAATTTCGGATACCCTGTTCTGAAGTAAAGCGTATCTCAGAGAGAGCATGCTGTAAATAGTACTAGTAAATAGTACTGTAAATAGTACTTAGCCTAGAACAGAAAGCGCGGTATAAATAGAAAAAAGTTAAGTGTTTTGGAAACTTCCATCTGTCCTATGAACGCATGTTTAATTTCTTTTCGATCTGAAAACCACTTTATATGGAACAGGTGTTCAAAGAGACGCATCCACAATTTTTTTTTAACAATGGAAAAATTAGAAATTAAATATTTAAATAAAAAAGGTTAATCGGGACAAGAAATTCATAATGATATGGTGAATGTGTTAGGTGAAAAAGTGCTCCTTCATATGCAACAGTAAAAATTTAGCTACTGAATTTAAACGTGGCCGTACAAGCATTGAGGATGAAGCGCGTAGTGGACGTTCAAAAACAGCAACAACATCAGAAATTGTAGCCAAAGTGCATGATATGGTATTAAATGATCAAGGAATAAAAATGCGTGAAATAATTAATATAATGGGCATCTCAAGTGATCGAGCCCATTTAATTTTGCATGAAGAACTACAGATGAAAACAATTTCTGCAAGATGGGACAGTCGACTAAAAACGCATAAGAATGAAAATTTCTCAAGCTTGTTTGGACCGTTAACAAACCAAGCAATGGACTGAAGCTGGAGGAAGTGCCCAAAGAAGGCAAAAAAAAATCAATCGGCTGGTAAGATTATGACGCCGTTTTCTTCGTACTTCAAAGTATTTTATTGATTCACAGTACTGTTGCAATATTTTGGATCAATTAAATGAAAAAATGCGAGAAAAACGTCCTGGCTAATAACACAAAAAAATAATTTTACATCAAGACAACGCATTAGCCCACAAGAATGTTTTAACAATGGCTAAAATCAACAAAGTTAAGTACGAGTTGCTTGACCACCCACCTTATTCTCCTGATTTAACTCCCAGTAAATTTTACCTGTTCCCAAATCTAAAAAAAATTCCTTGCTGGAAAGCGTTTTACCTCAAATGGAGATGCAATTACAGTTGTAAACCACTGTCTTGAAGGCATTGAAGAAAAAAACTATAGAGATAGAATTGCTACATAAGAGTTGTACTAAGTGTATAGAAGTTTCAGGAGATTATATTGAAAAATAAAATTTTTTTTGAAAAACTAACTACTCTTTTTCTATGTTAAGCTGAGAAGTTTCCGAACCTTTGAATGAAATAGAAAATTCAAGTTGTTGATGCAGATCCAAAGTATTTCCACACAAGACTTACAATGTGTTTCACAAATATTGAAGCTGTGCAAAACATTTGATAAAAGTAATAATTTAGAAAAACTACCTCAAATAAACAGTTCATAATTATAGCAAAGTTTAACTTTAAATAATTAACATTCATTTACAATGCTTATGCTTTAAGTTAAATTCATTAATTTCACAAAGAAGATTTATCTTTACAGCCAAAATTTGCCAATTTATTAAACTATTTTCAATAAACACTTATTTATTATCTGCATAAGTAAGCATTACTTTCATTAGCTCCACATCAATAAGATCATTTATCAATCCTTTGCCATTTGTTGTACGCTAAGTAAGGAAAATTGTGTCTAAAGTCAAAAAGATTAAAGATTCTTTTACAACAATCAATAATTTGTTTTATTTTCTTTTAATGACTGTTAATAGCATTAAAAATGCCATTATTAAAAGTCCTTCCTTTCTTCTACAGCTACAGTTTATTTGTAACAACAATTTTCAATAGGCCTAAAAGCTTTTAACACAATCAATACAAAATCAAGAGAAAACATAAAAGAAATTGTTACTTTTCACAAGTCTGAGAATTAATGTAAGTAATACACTTTGTATTTAATATACACATACATATGTAAATATGTATGTATGTATGTATGTAAAATTATCCATTGAAAAAAGAAATATTAGTATATTTCATCAAATATAAATTAAATCCTCAATTAAGGTTAAATGTTAGTTAGTTTCGAAAGGGGTCAATAAAATAGTTTATAACAAATATATGAAATAATTTCTATATTTGGTAAAAATTTTAGCAAATTGTACCTCCCTCGTTTTGCACACCAAATTTAGTTCTTCAGACTAAATTGAATAAGTTTATATATGCCAAACATAATTTAATGTAATTACAATAGGCCAGACTTATTTTGACATTAATAATTGATAATAATTTTATTAAAATTAAGAAAAATAATTAAAAATATGGAAGGTAATAGAAGAAGTATTTAGTTAATTTTCTAATCAGTATATAATATAAATTTTATTTAGTCAAAGAAATTTGTAGATTTAAAGTGATTTTTCACAAAATGTATTTATACGAGAAATACTTCTATATATTTAAGTACTTAGAACGCTAAATAAAGTCAGCTCTGAAATAAATGTTGTCACCAAAACAAATACCAAGTTTTCTTTTACATATTATTTAAATGATGGATTGCTATTCCACAACACTCGTACGTGTGGCTATTTTCACAGTCCACAAGTAATTATATGTTAAAAAGTAAAACTATGCTTAGTGCAAAAGGTTTTGCAGTTTTGCTTTTTTTAATGCAATGAGATCGAGAACGTGACAATAAAGTTTGTTCTTTTAAACTTGCTTTCAAATACAAAAAAAAAAACATCTTCTTGTTGATAGTTGTCACGTTGAAATATTTCATTAATTTTCTTAAAACCTTTAGTATGATTTAGCATGCGACATATCTGCCCTTAACTTTTTTAACAAACATCATTTCAATAAATAGTTCGTACTTATAATTTGGTTATAATTTATTGATGTGACACACTTTTTATATAAATCTTTAGTAATGCATTCTCTGCCTGATTTATTGCTTGTCGTAATGTTGGTATAAGGATTTTTATAGATAGGATATTTATAAAATTTTTTATCATATCTTTTGGTATTTTTTTTAGCTTTGTTAAAACAGTCTTTATATTTTAATGTATATCATTTAATTTTTCATAAGTAACTCCTTGTTGCCCCATACTATAAAATAAGCATGTTAAAATAATAAAAGTATTTACTTTTGAAAAATAAACACTTACGATAGCGAACGAGACACTATTTGAAAATTAAAATAAAATGTGATAGCTTCTTTTTAGTTAAATCTGCTAAATTTTAATTTATATCATTTCTTACTGGATTTAAAAGATGGTGTTGTACTGCTAACAAACATTGATATAGGTTAAATAACGTGAGATGTGAATATAAACAGCATTAATTGAAAAATTAATTACTTTAGAATTGGATAAGTTCGAAATTAACACACAGCTTCACAAACAAATTATCTATTGAAGAGCCAGCTCGGTCTTGTGATTTAACACTGTTGGTTTTGCTTTAAGGTAGTAACTAACTATGATTTTGTTAATTTATCAGAACAAACCAACAGCGTTAGAGGAGATGTATTGTCCAATTGGCTGCAAATATATTCAATATTACACTCAGCCATTCTTCATTGCCACAGTGGTTTTATGTACACATCAAGTAAAAGTAAAAGTGTTCATTAAATATAAAATAATGCAGTAGAAACTAAACTGATGGCAGATTCTAAACTTTTAAAAGGTTATAAAGAAATCACATATTTTTGATAATTGATTTACAAAATCGGATTAAAAAGCGTTTTCATTCCCTCGTTCCCAGGAAAACACTATAATAGTCTCACAATTAGTTCTCGAACGTTTGCATATAGCCAGTACTTCTTCTGGTTTTGCATTGCGACTAACGATTTTTGTTTGATATTATTTATATGTATTATTATAATTTCTGAACTAATTATACAGAATTATTACAAAGTCCATAACTCTTTCTTGAAGAGGTTCGGCATTTGTGTTTTAAGCAATAATGTTTGTTTTACATCTTTGCACTTTAAAATACTTCCGCAGAAGCGATATATAGTATAACTAACACTTTTTACTAAGAATGAATCTAAAACTAGTTATTTCATCAATGTTTTTTATTAGAAAGTGTTCATTTTTCTTCATATTATAAATTTGCAAAGGTAAATGACTTTGTAATATACATACTATACATAATATATGTATTACATAAAAAAATAAATTACTAAGAGAAAAGTTTTTTTATTCAGGCTAGTAGTTCGAATTTTTCAAGAATACTATTGTAAAGTACTGGAACAATTGACAAATTGGAATGCATTATCTACCCGGCCAAGGGCGTTATCAGCAATCTTCATTGTCCTTTATCACTCTGTAAATATCATCTATTTAACTCACCGTTTTTTAAGAAATATAATACGAGAATTATCATATTTCTTTTTTATGTGTTGTGAGTTAGAACGAAATTTACGTACGTTTACATTGTGTTTGTATTCTTTATTATTATTTATAAATCTTGTATTATTACAAATTTGTCTGTATGTTTTTTTTTTTGTTGTCATTTCTCCTTTTTAATTAATTTTAGTTAATTTTTCTCCGGTTTTTAAAAGAATTTTGTGCATATCTCGAGCAAATATTTGAAATTCATACCTTTACTTAATTGTGAATAAAAGCGAAATGTGAAAGTAATAGGACTTGACACTTTTTTACAGTTTTGGATTTTTTATGAATTAAAAATAAAAAAATTTAATGTTTTAGGCCAAAAAATAGTTTTTTTCTTCATACATTTATTTATAACTGCGAAACTGTTGCTTATGTAGCGAAACGTTGTATGAACAGATTAAAGGAATTGTAATTTTTAATTTTTTTAAATTTATTTCAGCTTATTCGGACTAGTGGTTCTCGAGTTATGATAAACAAAAGAGCCTAAAACGTGACAAATTCCCTATAGATACTTACTAACTTCAAATTAATTTTTAAATTATAATTTCATGTAAAATTACCAAACGAATGATGCAGAAATTCTTCTTTTTTAGGCTACATTCATAAACAATTATCAGAATTGAGTCCCGAAATCATGTGTTGTACTGTATAATGATATTATATTATAAGATTCCTCTAAATACATCATGTATTCCATTTTTATTATTTATTGTTATAAAAAAAACACGTTTTATATTAAATTTATCTTCAAGAATTATTAAAAGTTTATCTAATGTTTCCATCGGAGTTCTTTTTATTCTATAGAACTATTCCAAACCAAATCTTCTATAGAAATTCTTTAAAATCCCAATAATGTTCCTCAAAACGGTATCTAGAAGTAGTTGTGATATCACAAGATGTTCTCAAAGAATCTCATATTGTTTTGGTTATAATCGTTCTAGAACTAGTGATTTTGGAACAAGTTCTAAAAATGTTCCTGGGTTATTACTATAATTCTTAAATACACCAAGTATTATTTATAATATTGAAGCTTTTTTAGCAAACAAAAAATAATAATGAGAAATTTATAAACTATATTGTATTAACTATAGTAGGTACATTTTTAAATAATTTTTCAAAACAAATCTTCATATAAAATTACTTAATAGAACTAAATTAATAGTTATTTTAATAAAATGTTGTTCATAAAACTTTATGTACAAATTTCAATATAAATTTCATTATTATAGAAATCTGCTGCGTCTTTGATTAAATTTCCCAATAATATTTTATCAATTTCTTTCTGGCAAAATACTATAAAAATCATTTTGCACAACATAACTAAAACTGAGTTGTCAGAAATACTTGAATATATGTATGTTCGTACATACATCTTACAAATAATATTATCTTAACTTTTCATCTTTGTCAACTATTAAAAATATTTTTAATAACTTTTTTTGTTAAACTTAAACATACAACAATTTTTTGCACCGAAAATATTTATTAGAAAGACACAAACCATACGCATGAGAGGAAAACTGTGCAGACACTTACATATAAAAAAACTAAAGTAAATATAAAGTAGTGTTATTTAAAAATAAAATAAAAAAATAAGAGAAAGAAAACTAAACTAAGTTAAAGCATAAAGCACAGCACAGCGCAGCACAGAGTAGTGGAAGTTGTAGGAGAAACGGAAAGAGCTTCAGAAAAAAAAACGCAATATCCGCAAATAAGTTTGACAGTGATTTGAAATCATTGCAGCAAAATATTCCACATACATACTCGTACATGTACAGCAACAAAACATTGAAAAAACAATAAAAAGAAGGAACTAACACCCTCTGCCACATCGAAACATTTTTATATAAAAGGCAATAAAACATATTTTATAGAAAATGTTCAATAAAAAAAAAAAAAAAAAAAACACACATAAATGCTAAATAACATTCACATATAAACTCATGTACATATGTATGTATGTACATTATTTTACTGATGGTTGTATTTATTATTGTTGTTGTTGTTATGGAACAGTTGAAAAAAAACCGACACGACATGAGTAGAGAGCAGCACTAGAGGAAATGAAAAAATTCCTAACAGAAACAACAAATAAGCACGCATTTTATTGTTTGTATATGAGTTTATATGTGTGTGTAATTCATATATTTTTAACATGTAGAATTGGAAACTTTATGTGTTTGTTGTATAAAAAATCCGAGAAAAAAAATGTCATTTTATATCTTACAACGCTCCAGGGGACGTTTAACAAACATGCATCTTTGTGTGCGTGTTTGTGTAAAGAAATTTTGTTAAAATAAGAAATATTAAAAATACTAAAATCACTGGTATTTCATTTAGTTTGATGCTCTTTTTTTTTACTTTTAAAAGTAATGAACATAATGTTTATAGAGTGACAAGTATATTTGGAAAGCTTAAACTAATAACACCAAAATAAATGTTTTATTTGTTATAAAATATGTAATCTCTTCTTAAAAAACTGTATTATATATAAGATTTTTTTTCTTTTTTTGCCATAGTTTTGCAATAGTGCATTTTATTTTTAAATAACACACGAAATATTTGTAATAATTGAAATCACATATCACTCCAATTTTGTTAGAAGTAGGCGTCCACTATGCCAAAATCAGTCCAATTAAATACCTCCGGTGTTTGCCGTCCATTAGCCCAAATTATTTTAGGTTAGTATTAAAGTTGATACATAATATTCAATATACAATACTGATACTAATCACTTTCTGAATCGATTTAACCATGTCCGTCCGTCTGACTGGCTAGCTGATTGCCAATGTAAACATTTTTTCAAGATATTTCCATAAACTTTGGTACATAATATTTTTTCAGTCTAAGGCCAGTCGGTATTGAAATTGGTTGAAATCGGTCCATTATTTCCCCTAGCCCCCATACAAATGTACTAACAATATAGTGGTTTATCGATCATATATCACACCCTAAATACAAAAGAGTTACAACTCAACATTTTCCAAAACTAACTTTTTTCCATAAATTAATTCAGAGTACACATCTCTAACTACTGCAAAAATTTCTTTCACAGCACGATGAAGTTTTTTGTCTCTCCTGAAAATTTTAGTATTTTGAGTTGTAAGCCTTTTGTTTTTAGGGTGCGATATATTGGATTTCCGCACAAATTTAGCTACAAATAAGTTTAACATGAAACCTAATCATATCTACAAATTTTGTGCATATCGGTCCATAATTGACCATAGTTCCCATATAAGGTCCACTGTCGAAAAACACTGTAAAGAGCATAACACAAATATGTTTCCTACTCGTATATACAAAAAATATATACACAAAATTGTATGATAATCGGTCAATAACACTGTGACACAAAATCAAACTTTTGGAATCCGAATGGGATGAGACCAAATACAAATGATAGCTGACATTGTCCATAACAAAACCTCCCAGGGATTTTTTTGGTTCAGGGCTAGAATTTTTTTTACAAGCATTTGAAATTTGTGATTTTGGAACCCTGGCTAACGAGAAAAACTCATTACAATTTTGATAAAATAATGGCTATATATTTTTACTATCCGGGAGAAATGTGATATATTTATGTTTATGGGGTCGGGGAATCCATTTTTGATATTAGTTTTTACGTAAAACTAACGCTAGGTGGCGCTGTCATACAATTTGCGTTATTATTTGTAGACTTTCAGAGAAAAAACGGTGCATTTGCTTCCTTGAGGCTGAATAATCAATTTTTGTTGTTGGATTTATTTTAAAAGATAATTATAATGATTTTACAAAGTACATTTTATTATTGTCAGTACGTTTCTTTAAAAAAAATGCTGTTTTCATGGAAAAAATTAGTTTTTATTGGAATTACCTATTTTCTATTACAAACAATGTTTTATTAAAATGAATTATAACTTATTATATATATTATATCATTTTGGATCTGCATTACTATATGTTATTTATAATAAAAAAACTACTTATTTCCAAAAACAAGATTTGTTCCTCAAAAATAAGACTTTTTCTGGCGAAATTAAGATTTTTTGCTGAAAATTTCTGGCAGCCCTGTCCACAGAAGTCATGCCACTAAATTTTTGGATGACCTGTTCATAATAGGTCAAGTTCCCATACAGCGGCCATTTATGAAAAACTGTTTTTAAATATACATATGTATACTACACACAGTATAGGCTTGACCGACTATACTTTTTACGTGTTAGTTTTTAAAAATATTCGACTCTTTCAAAATAAAAGTTTTTTTTATCGAATTTTAGTCTGTTAAGACTTTTAAGACAACGCAAAATTTTTTTTCTGTTAAATTATTGATTATCTTATGGATATTTATGTCCATATATCTACAATATCACAAGCTTTATTTACTTAAAATCAAAAACCGTTTCAACAACCATAAACATGCAAATCAATAAAACAATATTTAAACAACTGGAAGCACTAAACATGGTAATCTACATGGAACAGCGATGCCATAATAACTATTTGCAGTCTTTTAACAAGATGTTATAAAACTTCTAATAAAATTTAAAATCAATCAGTGAGAAAGCAAATCTCACAAGAGACTCTAAACACTTACGAACATTTTCTAAATAAAATTTATGAAACATAAAATTAATTGAAAATATTTTAAGGAGGAAAAGTAGGAAGCAGAGAAAATCTTATGACAGAAACAATGTCATAAAAATCAACCCTTTGTAACCGCAAAAAGATTTCCTAACACAAATTTATTACTTAACCGCACACACACACACACACACTTATACATATAAATACACATACATATATAAAATGCTTTCCTTTAAAAAAAAACCCTTTTTTAAGACAGTCATACGACCCTAATGGCTGTACTCTGACATAACCACTCAAACACACTCAGCTACACACACTTACTTTAGCACTTGTTAAGGAGTACTAAAAAATAAGAAAATTATATTTTTGGTACTTACTTACATACTTACTTTGGTTTTTATTTTCCGTTTTGGTATGTGTGTAAATAAACTAATATTTACCAAAACAATTTTCAATTTTCTGCTCTAGCAGTATGAGTTTTACTTAGTTTAGAAAAAAGAAGTGAAGAAAAGGAGTAAAAACCCCTAAAAACTTGTAGCAGGAAAACTGTAATTGGTTGGTTAAGGAAAGTAAAAGTGTCGATTACTTGTTTACCACTTGTAAGTAGAAAAAGAAAAGATACTTTCTTTTCATCATTTATTATTTTTATAAAATTTTTTTTTGCTGTGTTTGTTGTTGTCTGTTTTGAAAACCATAAACACTACAATAAACATTCTTGCTCTTAGATCATGTCCTTTTGCATGTCACTCAATTTCGAAACGCAAATACAGTATGTGTTCTTTTCATTTACTTTTGATACAATGTCACAGTGTTAAATACACCCGTCCACCCCTACCGCATTAGATGGTGAAACCTTTCCTTGGGTACACTCAAAGAAATGATGATGATTGTATTCCAAGACAAAAATCTGGGTAAACATTTAAAGAATTTCTTAAAATTTCGTCAAATTTGACAGGTTATTTTAAAAATTATCTAAAGTATAATCTTTCTTCTGATAATCTTGATAATTTTGTCAGATTTGGAATCTTGAAAATCAACGAGCAATTAAGAAGCCTTTGCATTTTGATGAGTATATGGCCGCTTGGTCAAGCGATTACACTCATTGGATTATTTTTTGTGGGGCTATGTTAAATATAAATATAAATATAGAGCCTGCCGAATCGATTACCGTCTTAAACTCAAAATCCGTGAGATGATCAATGAAATACATTCGAAATTTTGCACCAAATGTGATTGAAAATTTTCATAAAATTATTGACATTTTTTGTGGTGTTTGTATAATTTGTGAAATAAATTAAGGACAGCGATAAATTTATTAAGATTTTCAAATTCAGGTAATTTTTAAAAGTAAGATTGAATTAATTATGATTACAGAGAGGGTTTATTAGTATCTGCAAAGTTCTTAATACTTGCTTAACATGTGTAAAAGTAAATCCTGTAATATCAGTACTCGAAATATTATTACAAATCTATCAGGATGGAAACACTTATCGGGAAATCGCAACAGTTTTAAACGTTTCAAAAACAATGGTTTTTCAAGCGCTGAAATATTTCACAAATCTATCAGGATGGAAACACTTATCGGGAAATCGCAACAGCTTTAAACGTTTCAAAAACAATGGTTTTTCAAGCGGTGAAATATTTCACAAAGCATTTGACTACAGAAACTGTGGCACCTAAAAAAAAGAAGCGGTATTACGATAGTTCGTTGAGATGCACTGAATGTGCGCGAGTCGAAAAAACAAATCGCACAAATCAGCAAATGAGATTGGGTATTTAGCCAAAATGAGGCAAAACCATACGCAGATATAGTAAAACGTGGATTGCGACAAGTTGGACTGTTTAGACGAATTTCACGAAAGAAGCCATTATTGTCTAAACGTAACCGAAAGAAGAGACTTTAATTCGCAAAGTAGTACCTTCCTTGGAGGGAGATTATTTTCAGGCGAAAAAAAATTATTAGAATCTCTCCAGATGGAAAAAAAATGTTCGCCTGTCAAAATTGAAAGAATTTAATGCAAAGTACACTCGCGCCACTTCGAAGCATGGATGAGGTTCTATAATGCCATGTCGTCACGTGGTGTTGGGCCACTGTACAAAATTAAGGAAAATATAAATAAGTTTCAGTATGCAAGAATTCTTACCGATACAATGATTTCATATGCTAATGAGAACATGGCAGTAACATGAATATTTCAGCAAGACAACGATCCGAAGCATACGGCTCATTACGTCAGCAATGGTTTTTTTTTAACAATACGGTTACTTTTCTTAACCGGTCTGCAAACTGATGGAAAGTTGTAAAAACCAAGTAAATCTCTTTGCATAACAAAAAAAGCTTCTGAAGCCATTCCAAGTAGTGTATTTGGTGAGCTCAATGTCTCGCAGATATCAAGCTGTTATCGATAACAATGGATTTGCATCCAAATATTGATTAATTATAAATAAATACTTTTGTTTTTTGTAAAATCTGTGGCATGTAATTATATACGCAACTGATATCAATATTATTTGAAAATATAACTCACAGATTTAAAAATAATAATTCATTTGACACATTATGCGGTTATTTTCTAGGAGTAAGATTTAAATTAACTAAACTAAGACAAATTTTTTAATTTTTTACTTTACTCTTTACAATAATACACACAAACAGTGAATGGTTTTGGAATAAATTCTTTGTTTTATTTTGTTTTGCTGTGAAAATACAAGTTCTCGTTGAAAACTAAATAAACATTTGCTCACATAACTTTCCTCGAGTGTAATCACAAATAGGCCAAGGAAGGAATTTTTTAAATTGATTGCTTTGTATCATTTTATACTTGAAAAAATCTTAAGGTTGTTGTGTTTGGTACAAGTATCTCCTAAGTCTTTAATACTTAAACAACTAATAACTTTAAGTGGCCAATGTAAACACAAATAGCCTACAGTAAACACTGGCACGACCGGACTAACTAAAGGATTAAAAAGTGTAAACGTAATTAAATATTAAAATCAAAACATAACACCTTTACACAATCAAAAGCTTTTACTGTTGCCAGTTCCTTATTTGTATGTATGTATGTGTGTACGTAAGTATGTGTATGTAAAAGTGTTGTATACAAATATTAAGTGAAAATTTTTGTGCTGACATCATAAGAAAATTATCATGTGCTTTTCTTTCAACACCAGCACAGCAAACAAACGAGCAAGCAAATACCTTTAAGTGTTTTTTGTGTTCTTGGTGTTGTTTTTGTTTTAGTTGTTATTGCATGACCTCTGCTGTAGTGTTTGCTTTGTAACCCCTTCTTAACACTTTAGCATTAGTTTAGCGTATGCATAGGGACTTGTGTACTTGTGTGTCAGTGTATGTATGTAAATGCTGTAGAATGAAAATCTATTATTTTTTGTTGATTAACTTCTAAACACAAAATTGATTGTCATATTAAATAAGCTTACTAAGGATATTTCATGTTGCCATTACAGTTTGTGTTTTTTGTCCAATAGATTCCAGTTGAAATTGATTATTTTGTGGGTGGCGGGCGTTTAGATGTTTAATTTTTATACAAAATATAAATTAATTAAAAATAAACAGAAAAGTATTATTTAGTAGGGGTGTAATTAAACATTTTAAAGTTCAAACAAAATTACTAAATGAACTGTTAAGTAAAAGGGTTACTATCTTTTCTTGTTAAAAAAAAACTTTTTAAAAAAACATAATTTTTTGCAAAAACAAAAAAAAACTAAAATAACTAGCAAATAACTAAAATTAAAGGCAGGGTTCGAATAATGATCGTCTTGAACTCGTTCATGTGAAAAATAGCTTTTAGGGAGTATAAGGGACTATATAAGCTCATACACAATTTTATAAATTTGAAGGTGAATTCACTCATTCGTACAAAATATTTGTGCGAACAAAGTTTTTTCATATGGAGTTTGACGACTCTCATTTAATATTTTGTCCTCGTTTAACCCACGTATGTATATTTTCTGACATCTATCAGTGTCTTCACCGTTACTAGACTAGGTAAATATACGTGGGTACAACGAAGACAAAATTGAAAACCAGATTGTCATCACATAAATCGGACCTAAAATTAATTGACAAACCACTTACACAAAAAACAGCACTTGCTACCTACTCTGCAATAACTGGACATCGACCAAACTTTGATAATGTAAGAGTACTTGTGGAGGAGAATAATAATATTAAACGATACATGCAAGAGATGTTACATATGAATAATTAATAATCCAATAGAGAAGAGAATTAACTACAAAACAGACACTCACATATATAGACATACAATAAACAAATACAAAAATTATGGTAAACAGGAAGGCAAAACAGTCAGTGAAAGAAACTTAAGATATTAACATCGGACAACACTACAGAAAACTTAAAGTAAATTGTTTGTTAATATAATTTTAAGAAAATTGTTAAGATGCCTAACAAAGTTGGTCGAAGTATTGGAAAGAAATTAATCAAAAATTGAAAACGAACAAGAGTTTTTATATTTTTAACTAGCTAACACCCGTTGTGCTTCGCTACCCGTATCGTAATGAAATAAAAAGTTTAGAGTTAAATAAATACAATTATTAAGTTACTAAAATCTACAGTTTTTCTGTTAAATTAATTCTTATTATATTATCTTATTATGATTCACAATATACAAACAAACAAACACATTCACTTGTATATATATAGATAAGGGTTTCAAATTTATAAAAATTTTAACATTTACTTAATATTGTTACTAGTCAGCGCATTGGTTCCCTAAATATTAATATTAATAGCTGATATACATAGCTTTCCCTATATATAATTTGTCATCATATCTTTGGAAGGTGTCACGCCCACTATTGATAGTCCGCCCATTCTTGACCTAAATAATTATATTGATGGTAGAATAACCGTACCATATATCTTATTGTATACTATATATTTGATTTTTTTTAATTATCATCATATGGGAGGTGCCACGCCTCCTGTCGCTACTACTCCCATTTTTTCCGCAAATATTTAAACAAACAATGGAATTGCTCATGCAAAATTTGAGTACTATAGCTATTATAGTTTCCCAAGTATTTGATTTTTACAATTAACTTTGTATGGGAGGTACCACGCCCACTTAAAATTTCATAAAAAAGTAGCCTTTAGCTCCTTGCAGACATACAGAAATATACTGTGAAAATTTCAAGCAAATGGGTTCAGCGGTTTAGCCGTCTATGGATCCCAAACTAATAATAATAAACATATATACAAACACAATCACTAGATAAATAAGACCTCAAGCCGAATTAATAAATTAAAAAGATTTTTTAACAATATAAAAGGTCTACAGAGCACATAAAAAACAATCATTCTATGAAACTGAAAAGACTAAAAAAAGTTTTCAATATAATGGCATTGATTTTGAATTTAACTAGGAATGTGTTGATGCAGTGTTTTCAGTAATGAAGACAGTAGCTTTTGAAGATATTATTTAGTATAAGCATTTAAATTTATTAAGCGCATGCAAAAAGCAGCAAAAGTGTCCTAAGTAAGAAGAACGTTAAAAGAACTTCTGATCGCATTTGTGCATTATACTGTTCTATAACAATTTCTCTACTATCTGATATAGGAAAATATTGTCAAAACCTTCCAAATTGTCATCAAACATGTCCTTTTTCACATTACGGCATTAAAAATCCTTAGAAAGCCTTCGTGGCCTTCAACAACCAAGACTCTTAATAGTTTTTTTATATTTGCAAGTACTTTTGGCATACGAGTATTTGCCTAATTTGGAGTAGATCTGAATCTCGTTCTTGAATTTAAATCTAATTGCAATCTAATTTTTTATAGTATAAATAAAGAAAACATTTAAATAATATCGCATATAATGATAATGAGTTAACTGGTTTTTGCAGTTCTTTAGAAAATAATATTTTTCGAAGAACCCAAAAACCGGGATTTTTTAATACCCAACACCAAAAAGACGGGAAGTAAATTAAGTTTTTCATACAATTTATATCACATCGAAAAGTCTAGATAATCTGGGTCCTTAAGCTTTAAGGTACGGTCACATTTGGCAAGTATTTACCGAAAACGGCATAACTACTATTTATTTATTTCAAAAACTTCGTTTATTTAAAACAAGACACAACAAATAATTAGTCTTATTTTATTTGATGCTGTCTCACCTTGCTAAACTCCAGTAAGAGTAAACAACATCAAACAGATTTGTGCTAAAACAAGTGGTTACGCTTTTTTGAGTAAATATTTGCCATGTGTGACCATACTTGTAGAATAATGAAATTTTACTCAAACTTTTTTTTGTTTCAACGAAATATTTTGTATTGAAAATATGTCAAATCGAGTTATAGACCAAAAGCTTAGCCGTGTTTTGGTGTGCTCTTCGATATTTTACTATTCAAAAAAATTTATCAAAGAAACTGTATTAAGTTTTGTGTAATAAATTAAATTAAATGCGCAAGGACATTTGAAATGTTGACTGTGGCATTTAGCGAGTCTACTATGAGCAGAACATAAGTTCAATTTTGATATAACCAGTTTTAGGAAGGCCGACAAGATGTCAATGACAAGCACGCCAACAACCGATGAAAACATTGACACAGTGAAGAAACTGATTTTGGATAATCGTCGAATCACTATCAGAGAGGTTGCTGATGACGTTGGCATATCGTTCGGCTCATGCCAAGCAACTTTTACTAATGTTTTAGGCATGAAACGTGCGGCAGTGAAGATTGTTTCAAAATTGCTAAATTTTGAGCAAAAACAACGTCGCATGTACATCGCTCAAAAGCTGTTGAACATCGTCAACGACGATCCAGATTTCCTCAAAAAGGTCATAACTCGTGAACGAATCATTACATTGAAACCAAAACCCAATCACGTAGCACACCAATATAAATAATATTTATGAACAACGCTTTAATTGTAAAATTAGCTATAATTATAAATTATTAAAATAATGAAAAAGGTACGTGCTAAATATTTTCAAATAAAATGCAATTTCATTTTACATCTTTATCCGTTAGCGATAAATTTCTGTCATTGTACTTCCCTTGCACCATTTTTTATGAATTACCACTTTTACATTTTACTACAATACATTTAATAGCACACTCAACTTTTTTTTTTAATGTGACTCTTATCAATTTTTGAATTCATTATTAACATTAAGTTTATCAGTGGAACCTACTGGCACGTTGACTGCACCATAAAATAGTGCCAAATATTAGCCATTCATACAAGAAGCTTCATCAAATAATAAACGTATAAAGTCGTCCTCTTCGCTCAAAATGTCTAACTGAATCTACATAGTCGTTTATTGATATAACCAACAATATTAAAAAAAAGGAGATGAAAAAAAGTGAAAAGTGCCATCACATAAAATGGCCGGTAGATATCTTTTCGCTTCTAAAACGTGTTAGTGTTACTTAATGTCATTTTTAACTACAAACGGGCACGAGTTGAATGAAAGGATGTAAAGATGGCAGGACAGCTTCGTTGCTAAAGCTCTCCTCATAACCATCATCAACGACATCAACAAAAGCAACAAAAACAAAAAAAAGGAATCGAAATGGCTTTAAACGAAACGTAACTACTTCTAGTTATTCAATTTCTTTGGGACTTTCTTTATGTATGTATGTATATGTACATAGCTGTTTGTATATGTATAAGTTTAGGTGTATTCGTGTGTTGACATTATAGGCTTATCAACAAAAGGTTCTTCGTTTCTTTTTTAAAGCTTATTGTACGTGTTTGGCATAACAAATCAATAACAAAATCTACACACAAAAAAATCTTTAATATTGTTAAGTACTTTTTGTGTTGTTAACAAAAACATAAAGTTTTTTTTTTTTTTGGGAAAACTTTGCTGCTTCTGTGATTGAATTAAACAAGAAAGCAGCAATATTTCCCATGACCTTGATTAGCTACTCAAATCATGTTGAAATCCTTTTTTTTAACGAAATCTGTTTTTTGTGAATTTTATGGTATTAACAGAAAAAAAGGTTTATTTTAAACAATTCCAGTTATATTTTGTTTTGTGTTTTTATGTATTTGCCAAGCATATTTTATGAAATTCTATTCAATTATTTTATTATACTTGATGACTTTATTTTTATCTTTAAGTGAATATTTCTAGGCTTAACATTATCTTCTTGGATAAAGAAAAGGATCTTAATTGCAAATTTTTCAACTGTTTTATGGTTGGTGATGGTGAAGACTTAGTTTGTGACCATGTCTAGCCAAATTAAATAAAGTATTTATAAGGTACTCGTAAAAGCTTTTGGTTTAAGGATTTTGTTAAGAAATTTTAATTGGTCATAAACCATTGTCCCTACGCTCATTTGCTTTATGTTTACAGTTTTTGTTTTACTCTCAACTTTGCAAAATAAAAAAGATTTCTTGGTTGTCAACCGTTTTGAAATGAAAGAGCAAAACACATATTGTGGGAATTTTTTATAATTTGAATTTCCTTTAAACGATCTTTGCAAGTTTAAATGATAATTTGCTTTAGATTAACAAATGCCAAATATTAACTTAAAAAAGAATAACCACAATTTTTAGCACAAATTTGTTTAAAGATGTTTAGCCTTAAGCCATGTACAGACTGTTGTTAAATCATACAATGTTGTTAATGTGCTAGCAATGTACTGACATTGAAAAATTGTCAGAAAAAGGTAAATTGTCAGTTCAGACGACTGTAAGAAAACCTTACAATTTCATTGACACACAATTGTCACACAATGAATTTATCTATCAACCAAAATTGTCAATTCACACGGTTGTCAGATTGTTGTGTACTAATGATTGTCAAATTCGTTTAAATATTGACATGGAACAAAAAAAGAATAATTGTAACAATTTTATCTGCACATATCCTAGAATGTAGCGAGGATGAAGACAAAATAACAAAAATAAAAAACGCCGCTTCAGCGACAGCTAGAATGAGGTGCACAGCTTTACCCATTTTCCTTTGCAATTATTTACCGTATGGAATCTGCGATTGTTGCCATAAAATATTTTTGGGAAGTTTATATTCAACGCAACCAGCATCCCATAAAATTCGCCGTGCCTCAACATCCACGATAAGTTTGATAGTACAGTGCAACTTCGACAATCCGGACACATATAGTTTTAGGGTCGACGTTTCCGGACTATAGTAGGTGAAAATATTGAAATAATCTAAGTGAATTTAATTGTATGTACATACATGCATTGTACTATGATTTATTAAAAAAAACATAAACTATAATATTTAATTACATATAATAAATTATTAAAATAAGTAATTATAGGTATTCGAAATAAATTGTTTTATCTTTTCCTTATTTTTTTTAATGTCGCAAATCGTTGATTTAGGAACATGGAATTTTTCGGCAACCTGACTAATAGTTTTTCCCTCATCAAGGCTTTGTAAAATATCACACTTTTTCTTTAAGATTAGTGTTTTATGTTTGCGTTTATTATTTAAAAACATGATACTTGGAATGGAATTAGACAAACACGCTTGCGAAAGAATGGACCAAAACTGAAGTAATGATAGTGCAAAATGTAAATCAAAGTATGAATAACAAAACATGCGAGTAAAAAACGGGAAACCCCCGAATTATAATATTTATTCAAGCATTATTAAAATATTATTAATGCACACTTTTGTTTGTTTATTTATTTATATTTATTTATTTATGTATATACGAATGCTGCCATTGAGAGATGCAAAAACTTTGCACATGTGACAATTAAAAGTGTTTTACAATTGTCTTAAAACAATTTTACAATGACAAAAAAATGTGTTTACAAGATTGTTAGATATCTGACAATATTTTTATTTTACAATGTACTGAAAATGCTTTTTCTTTTCTGAACATTTTTCGTACAACGTTGTAAGATCTGACAATAGTCTGTATAAAGCTTTACAAGTGTTTTGTAAGAGCAAATATCATCAAATAATATAAATATAAACTTATATTGTGATTTGTCTTTAGAAAATAAAATTGTTCAAATAAATGCAAAAACTATAACACATTTTATTTAGTGGTTATGTCATTTTCGTCAAATAATTTCCATGTATACATTAAGATTTCGTAAAATTTAACATACAATTGATTGTTTTCCATTACTTTTGTAAAACTGCTTTTACGGCAAAAGGCAATTAATTTTCACTTAAATATAGAAACCAATCTAGATTAAACTCTTTAAAATATTAAATTTTCTATATGATCAACTCATCCCAAAAGTGGATTCACCCGTTTGTTCTTAACAAAAACTTTTCCAGAGAAAAAATTTTTTACGGAGAGTTTTTTGCAGCACGATTCGCCCATTTTGAACGATTTTTCTGAAAAATCAAATCTGCCATATGTAAACAAAACCTATTAGTTTTACAAGTTCGGCCATTGATTTGTTTTGCTTTGGGTTTTAAGTGTCAAAATAAAAATATTAAACTATTTTAAAGTATTGTGTATTCAAAATCACAGATAGAAATTCAAAATGAATGAAAGAGGAAAGTTGTTACTCAATTAATTTTTGTCCAGAAAAAAATATAAAATTAAACCAATTCAAGTTCGTAAAAAATATTTTCTCACTCTCAAAAAGAGAGACGTCAGACTTCATATAAAAAAAAATTGTTCGAACAAAATTTTTGTTAAGAACGAAACAACCCAAAAATTATTTATTAAAACTTGCCTGTAGCTAAGTTAAAAAGATGCGATAAACAAATCCATAAAATCTTAAATACAGATTCTAAACAGAAGCAGACAAATTAATACAAAACATCAAAAAATAAACACAGACTAAATGGAAATGATAAAAAATGTACATGAGTTTAAATCTGGGTTTAAAATGAAAAGCAAAAATGTTTTTTTTTTTGTGGAATATTAAACAAAAATAAAACCAATTTCATATATTTAGCCAACAACAACATTTACGTTGTAAGCCAATTCGTTGTCTGCAAATAAAATGATTACTTTCAACTCTTACCCTTTTGCACCTCCTAACGAAACCAGTGTCAACGTTTAAATCCTTGCTGAGCAAAAGTATGAACAGATTTTCCTTTTTTTTCTGCTTTGGCACAAAATAACTTGCATACGAATTAATTCCAATCGAAATGAAAATCTATGCTATAGAATTTTTGCTTTTCGTTTTGATAGCAGAGGTAACAAACAGATTATAACCAGTATTTAAACGTGGTATTTTGTTGAGTTTTTTTTTGCTTTTATTGGCTGCAAGTATTTTTGTGTCTAGAAAATTGCTTATTGTCATGTTAATTTTTTATGTCTCGAACAGAAATTTAATTTGTTTAGTTGTTGTTGCTGTTGTCGTTTTTGTATTCGTATGTATAGTAAATATTTGGTTGTATTTTATTTAACAAACAAAATAAATTCGATTAAATTGTTGTATAGCTACATAGCTAGTTAAAAATCAAATTTATTTTAACCTTTAGCTGAAGCTATATTTTAGTTAAATGAGAAATTTAAGTTGTTTTTAAATAGCGAACAAATTTATGAATTTAAGGATGTATGTAATGGGTTCATTAAAAGAGTTTGTGTTTAATTAAAAAGACGTATAATTGTGTTAATATATAATTATTTGCCTATATATGTATATAACGCGTGATCAGTTTTAAATTTCCCTACTTTTTTAAAGCAAAAAACACAGAAAATTCTAATTCAATCGGGAATGTTTATTATGATTTGAGAGAACATTCGTTGGCATTTATTTTTTGAAGAATATGTCTGTCAAATGTTGAGCACAATTTTTGATGACTCGTTCGAGCATTTCGATTGGTAACTGGCGATTGATACGCGTGATGTTCTCCTCCAAGGCCTGAATCGAAGCGGGTTTGTCCGCATAAACTTTAGACTTTACGTATCCACACAGGAAAAAGTCTAACGGTGTGATATCACACGATCTTGGTGGCCACTCATCTACCGGCCCAAAACGTGAAATTATGTGCTCACCGAAGTGTTCTCTCAATAAATCCATTGATTGATGCGATGTGTGGGAAGTGGCACCGTTTTGCTGAAAACAAATATCGCCGAGATCACGAGCTTCAATTTCAGGCATCAAATAGTCGGTTACCATGACAAGATTACGGTGGCCATTGACGGTTACGTTCGCACTGGCATCATTTTTAAAGAAATATAGACCTGTGCTTCAACCGGTCGAATATTATCCAATAATGATCTCAAAATCGGTGATGGTGTTGCGAATAGTACGCTCAGTAAGTCGATTATGTTGAGCGGAGTGCATGAAACACATTCCTCACAGAAAGTGAATTTTCGTAATAAAGTTAAACGATTTTTAAACGTTGTTCAGGCGTAAGTCTTTGTCCCCTTTTACAGTTGAGAAATTGAAAGACAGACAGACGAAGTTTGTAGGCGATAGGAAGGGTGTGCGGTAGACATCTACTGTACTGGACCAAGGCATATTTATTATAATCAATATGAATTGGTCCAGTACAGTAGAGGTCTACCGCACACTCTTCCTCTTCAATACATCGCCTACAAACTTCGTCTGTCTGTCTTTCAATTTCTCAACTGTAAAAGGGGACTTTCCATTATGAAATGCCAAACAATACTAAACAAAAATAACATGACAGCATGACTTGACTCACACGTGATCTGTCAAAAAAGGCTATTGAAGAAGGTGATTCCAGTAGAAATGCAATTTTACAAAACAAATATTTTAAATGAATTAAACAAAAATGCCGCGTTCAAGTTTTGATTAAATTTTCTATGATTTTATAGATTTTGGATACAAAATAGAAGTGATCACAGATTCATATTATTTTCTCCAAAAACGTTTAAATTATAAACCATTTTAGATTTAATATAAATTTCTATGAAAAAATTGATTTTGGAAACAAAATATAAAATATCACTGATTGAGCTTAGATTCTCTAAAAACGAAGTATTTACCGAGATATTAACGATTTAATTTTGGTACCAAATCTCTATGAAAAAAATAAACCAGAATAAGAGTGATCACAGATCGAGCTTAATACAGTATTTATAGAGTTATGAAGGATTTAAGTTTTGATATAATTTTGTATGACAAAATTGATCTTGTATCCCGTACCTATGTTCTGTAACTCTTGAGTAGCGAAACTTTTTGATTAAAATGTGTGGAATGAAACAGAAATCCTATAAATTAAACTGTGTATGTAACGTTTTTAGCGAGTAATCACTGTTAGTTAAGAAAAGTACTCGTCAGTTTACAGAAAAAGTGTGTGTGTAAAATTTGTTTGAGAAAGGTTTCCGCTTTGAACTGTCAAATATGCTCCCAAATATAAAAGCGGTGAGATATAATTTTAAAAATAAAAAATTATTCAAATCGCAATGAATAATAAAACATATACATTCTATACATAATGTATATTTTATGCACCATTTTAACAATTTTCTTTTAGTCAAACAAAGTTTTATTTTTCCACCGCGAAACTATTTTTATTTTAATGCAAATTATTTTGTAAACAGCAAACATTAAAGTCGTACTTTACATTATTTTTTATAGCCGATGGTTAAATTTTTGCCACCATCGTTGAAAATTTTTCAAGTTTTGTTCGCCATCAACGATATTTGTGATTAGCGGTTTTAAACACTGAATTTTCACATCGGCTTTGACATTTCTAACGTAACGTTTTAATCCCTTTTGATAGTTTTCGACATGAGTTACAGACACATTTTTTTCTCACTTTTCGTGAAACGTTGGAATATTTTTTTTAACATCTTTTCGACGCGAAAAGTTTTCACTAAAGTTACATAACAAGGCCACAGAATAGAAGTGATCAGAGATAGGGCTTATTTTCGCAAACAACGCGGTATTTACCAAATTATTACCCATTCAAGATTTGATATAAATTTGTATGAAAATATCGATTGTGGATCCAGAATACAAGTGATCAAAGACCGATGCTATTTTCTCAAAAAATTCGTGATTGTTTTCAGCGTTGTCAACTTTGAAATTTCAAAACGCACCAAAATGGAGAAAAAAGCGCACCATTTACAAAAAAACGCACCAAGTTAAGAATTTCGTTTTTGTTTCAAATATTTATTGAATTAATTTGAAATTTTTTAATATCATAAATTCTATAAAAAACATTTTATCAACGATTTTTAGTAAAAGTAATAATAGTAAAAGCCTTTTTTTAATATATAAAATAAGCATTTAACCACTCAAAATTTAACTCACAATATGATATTCGGAACTAAAGTACTAATTGGTAAAAAAAAGCTAATTTCAGTACATATTTGGTACTTTTTTTTATATATATTTTTGTTTTCTAGTTGCTTTTTCCAATAAAATTTGTTAGGATTCCACTGGTACTCTAACCCTGGTTGTTCGTCTACAGTTCAATAGACCAAACCATCAGGTTATACAAGAACTTTTATTTACATGTTTGAAATGTTAATTTGATTTTCAAACAGAGATTTTTGAAGAATTTAATTTCATTTATCATACATTCGTATTTTAAATACATTTTATCATCGTATAGATTTCGTAAGCTATGAATTATTAAAAAACTGCAATTAAAAATTAGTAAAATAAAGAGTTCATCACATTTTTGAAAAATTAAAAAAACACAAAAAGTTGTGTTGAATTTGCTTTGGTGCCACCAAAAATTAAAAAGCGCACCAAAATTTTAAAAAAAGCGCACCGCGCATCAACTAAAGGCTTTTTCGTACAAAAAATTTAAAAAAGCACCAAAAATGGTGCGAAACGCACCAAGTTGACAACGCTGATTGTTTTAATTTTTTTATTTCAAAACAATTCGTACAAATATTTTTTTGTAATAAAAAAGTAAATTATTTATCTGTACAATACAAACACTTTGTAAATTATTTACCAAATTTTATTTTTATATCACTATTAAGCCACATTAGCAATGTAAACAAACAATTTGACATTATTTAACAAAGATTTCCCGTTCATACATTCGCTTTTACATCCATGTAAACAAAATTATTAACCTAAACCACACAAATACACATACAACAATGTATAGAATAAATTCATTAAATCTATCTATATATATAAAATTCAATGTATGTATGTATGTATGTATGTATGTATGTATGTAACGTATAGACTCCAAAACGACTGAGCCGATTTTGATGAAATTTTCACAGCATGTTACTGTGACTCTGGAAGGAATAATAGGGTACTTTTTTTTTTACCACGCCCACTTTTACGCCCACTTTTTTAAAATATTGTAATTGAAGACCAAACCTTTGGACCGATATTTTTGAAATTTTCACAGCATTTAACTGGGACTCTGGTATGATTAATAGGGTACTTTTTTTGACCACGCCCATTTTACGCCCACTTTTTAAAAATTATGTAATTGCTCCCATATAGTTTTTAACAGGTTTACTTCAAATTGTATACACATTATATACTCCAGGCGAGGTAAAAATAAAGATTTCTTAAGCCACGCCCCTTTCACGCCCCTTTTCACGCCAAATTTTTGAAAGTTTTATACTTTTTGTTCTCTATACACATTTGTTCATTCCAACGTATTTTTTTTTATTTGGTACTATATTGCTCTTAATACTGTTAACGTCGCCATATAACTATGAACCACGCCTACTTCATCGCCCCCTTTTTTTAATTCAGATACTTACTTATACCACTAACAATGTTTGCTATACAAAATACTTTTTTTGTAATATGTATTTACCAAAAGTTTTATATACTTTTTAACTACATACATTTTTTTATTACCAAATCCCCATTTTTCGCCCCATTTCACATTAAATTATATTGCTTTTAATCTATATATATATATAGATGAATGTTTGTCTGTATGTTTGTGCTTAATAGGAGGCCAAACCCTTGGACCAATCTGCCTGAAATTTTTACAGAATGTTACTGTGACTCTGGAAGGAATAATAGGCTATATGAAGTTTTGATTGTACTAACGGGGGTGGCACCGCCCATATAACCCACAAATTTTACCCGCCATAATTTGGGCATTTTTTGACGTTCGTCGGTGATATTTGGTGCATATGGTATTGGCATAATTAGGAATACGTACCAGGAGAAAAGTGAGTGGGACCACGCCCCTTTATAGGAAAATTAAACATCGTAATAAAGTCTTAACTACTGGACCGATCGTCATTAAATTTTAACAACAGGATATTCTTACGAAATAATAAATTCTTGACTCCGTAAGTGGACAAAGGGGCATGGTCTCGCCTAAAGCATTGCAATAAATACATTAAAATTAAATAAATAAATGTTTGTAAATATATAAATACGTTTTATTTTATTTTATGACGAGGGGGGGGTAGCAAAGCACACCGGGTTTAGCTAGTTTTCTATAAAATATAATATTTTTTTGCGACTTTGTTTCATACTGAATTATTAACAATTTTAACTATCAGCTGTAAGAGGAAACAAGCACAAACACAATATACAACAATTATGTGTACATATACATACACATGTACATGTTTTGTTAATGTTAAACATGTAAAAAAAAATATTTGTTTTGCTGCATAAGAATTAAAGTTAACTTTGTAGAGATACCATGTTTAATCAGTGTCAGTTTAAAGTGAGTGTGTTTTGCAAAGGTGCTGTAAGTATGTTTTACATTGAAAAGAACATTAAAACATAAATCCCTATATAACAACAAATGAAAGTGTAATACACTAATTAGCATCAACAATAATACAATATATGAATATAAATACATGAACACATGCGGGAAATTTGCGGAAGCTAGAAAGACAAAAATAACAACAGCAACAACAACAGCAATTCATAATGATAACAGTAATTAACATGTTTTATTTATATACATTTACTTAAATACTTTCAAGAACCCTTATTAAAACCTCCAGTTTGAGTGTGAAGAGTCACACTTTAATACACACGTAATCTCTCTCTCTCTCGCTTAGCTCACTCTTTAGCTATCATTTTCATTCACACCTTAACTCTAGTTGTATTGTTTTTGCATGTAAGTATTATAATAATAATATTTACACTTTGTTGTATTGTGGTTAAATTGTGAGAGCTAAAGGTATGATGTCATATGAAAATTTAGAATGAACATGATGAACAATATATTGTTCCACTAATATTGTTCAATAAACTCAAGAAATTGGTTTAATTCCCAAAAATAGCACATTTTCAATAAAACAATAAAACGTCAGAGAAATGTAAAAAGAAATACAGGGTGTTTTGGGATGCATAGAACTGTAAGTTGGCGCCAATTAAAAAAGTGTCGACAACTTAAAGTCTAGGTGTATTCAAAAAAGTAGTACATCACACGAAACACCACAATTATAAGATGGGACTGAACACCACTGGATTATTTTGTTGTTTTAAAACTCAAAATCTGTGACATGAATAACGAAATACTCCCACCATTTCTTCAATATGTGAATGAAGCTTTTGATAAAAGAATCGACATGAGTGATCGTGGTGAACATCGGTACGATATTTATAATTGTTGAGCTTTATTCTATTCAATACAATACATTTTTAAATGATTTTCATATAAATTCTTTGTTTTATAATATCTAGAGGAATTTTAAGCCAAGATGCTTAAAATGAGGCTAAAAGCATTAGCTAATCTAAAACAATCGAAACTAAAAATTGTCTAGAAAGTCCTTCTGTATACGACTGTATACGGACTCATTATGCAGAACGAAAAGATCTGATATTATACAGTATGACCAACCCAAATTATTTTAACTTAAAAATAGTTAAACATAGTGTGTTTGTTCTTGGCTAAAATTTGCAAGCTTAAGTGATAATACCATTTACGATCTCTGGTTAAATATGCTCAAAAGAAAAAAAGGAAATTTTGCAAGCATTAAACAGAATGACAAGAACTCTTGTAGAAAATATGCAACTTGTACAGTGAAATATTTTACATATTTACAATTAATTATTTCAAGGTTCTGCCAGTTAATATGTAGTTGTAATTACTGCTGTTTGTTGCCATTGTTTTGTTCTACATTTTAATCATAGATGTTGTTTTTTTTTTTTTGCAAATTTTTTCTTTCTTGTTTTACACATGTAAATGAATAATTTGTTTAATATTTTCATATTCATACTGTGTACAATGTGTGTCCCGTAGGCATTAAATAATTTAGCATATACATACATACAGAAGTGTGAAATTGCGTTACTGTCTGTATGAGTAAAACACACACTTGCACACTAACATGTCACTTAAAAACACTTGTACTTTTACTGGTTAAATACAAACACATACACTCATATATACAAGCTCCTAGAAACACATACTGTATTTTCCAGCAACAAACAGGCCAGCAGACACACAGACAAACCTTAGCTATACACTTTAACAATGTTGGTTTTGTCTTCACGCTTTTGGACGTTATTTAGTGGTAGTGGTGGTGGTAGTGTTGCTGCTAGTCAGCATATGAGTGAGAGAATCCTTACTAGCACTCATTAAATAAGTAACACACGGCTGGGTATGAGTGTAGATGCAACATACAGCATTAATTTGTTTAACAATGTTGTAAGTATCTAAGTATGTGTTGCTATGTTTAGAAGAGAGTGCCACACACTCACACACAAACACACATTTCATACTTTTGATCCTCTAAGGATGTCATGCCATTTTATGTTCATATTATGTTTATATGTCTAAACAATTATCTTCAAGGTATATATAATTATCAACACAGAAACACAAATTTATTTACCACTACATAACACTTACATACTTACAGTGAGCTGTATGAACACAACACCTTATATCTATATAATATTAACTAATACTTCCATACAACCACATTTGGTTGTATGCCTCAATTGCGTGTAAATTTAATTGACTTTGACATTTTTGCCATTTTAAAGACATGCTGTTAATGGGCTTATGAGTAATTTGGGCTTTATTGGAATTATGTTCGTAAGCGTAGAAGATGTTATATTTTGGAATAACACTTCTTTACTTTTACTTTTTATAAAATATTACATTTAAATATGAAAAATAAGATATTTTAAACGATCTTATCTATAAAATAACTGACTGTTTTAATACAATATTTTGGCCCCAATAAGAATTTTAGACTTTATTTCAACACCTTCCACTACCACACGTAGTGAATGACATGTATCATTAAAAAATAAACGGTATTACAACAAGAACTTTGTTTTCTAAAACAAAATAAAGTAAAGAATTTACATTAAAGTCATTGAAATAGTTATTAATTAAATTTGATAAGGTAAAGCTTGGTAATTATAAATGAAAAATGATGTCTAACGGATATCGGCCACATATACACATAACAATTTTCAATCACATTTTGGTGGTTCTATTTCTTTAATCATGTTACGGATTTTAAATTTTAGGCCAGCAATCAATCGAGTGGCTCTATATAGACAATATCGTTAACGTAGCATCACAAATGGTCATGGAAATCTAGTCATAAAGACTACGTCTTCAGTCTTACTAAGACTACGTCTTGAGTATGACTTATTTCTTATTTTTGCATCCTGCATATAAGCCGAATGGCTTAACGGGAAAAGTTCTAAGTAAAATATGTAAAACAATGTTTATACTAAATAAAAACAAAAACTACGTCTTTAATAAGACTAGGTCTCAGTAAGACTACGTCTTTAGTAAGACTACGTCTTTAATAAGACTACGTCTTTAGTAAGACTACGTCTTTAGTAAAACTACGTCTTTAGTAAGACTACGTCTTTAGTAAGACTACGTCTTTAGTAAGACTACGTCTTTAGTAAGACTACGTCTTTAGTAAGACTACGTCTTTAGTAAGACTACGTCTTTAGTATGACTGCGTCTTGAGTAAGACTACGTCTTTGGTAAGACTACGTCTTTAGTAAGACTACGTCTCTACTCGCAGTAAGACTGCGTCCCAAGTAAGACTAGCGAGGCTACATTTTAGTAAGACTACGTGTTTCTTGTGAATTTAAAAACAATACGTTGTTGTTTGTTTGAATATAAAAATCAGAGTGAAAAAATTTATTACAATACATCAAATATTGAAAACACAAAACATAAATTACTTGATTGAATATTATATTAATTAGGAAAGTGTTATTTTATAAAGTACATTTTGTTGGATTTCCAACAGTGTTTAGTAAGACTACGTCTTTAGTAAGACTACGTCTTTAGTAAGACCACGTGTTTAGTAAGAATACTTCTTTAGTACGACGATGTTATTAGTAAAACCAAGTCTTAAGTAAGAATTAGCTTAACCTAAAAGCATTTATTATTGACCTTAGTAATTTGGGATCAAAACTCGGTTCATTAGAAATAGATTTATGAACCAAAATGCACAAGACAATCTGAAGCAAACAGTTTCTTTAACAATGCATGAAAACAAGTGTCATATTTTATATTATGTCACTGTGCTTGTTTAATGCACAGAAGACTTGTAGGATGAAATTATATTTAAATTACAACACTTATTCCCATTAAGAACAAAGTTAATATTTATTTTTGATCAAAACAAAAGGAAAAGTTTCTTGCTAGTTTTTTTTGTTTTAATGTATTATGAAATGAAGCCCAGAGAATAAAAAGTTTTTAGCTAAAGGAAAAGGAAATATGCAACGCATTATGACTGTCGAATTGTAAATGAAAGAAAAATTAAGTTTATTTTTCGTTCGGAAATAATAATGATAATCACTGTAATCAGTGATAAAACTACAAAAATATTATTGGAATAAATTTAATTGATTTTGTTGTTGGTAATAAATAATTCAATAAAAAAGACAGTAATTACCAAAAAAATTAAGTCAGTGTTTCATTTGTTTGAAAAGCAAAAAATTACATAAAAAAACAAAACTGAATACTAATAACTGAAGTTTTCTGTTGTACTACCTTTTTCTTGTTAAATAATAACCCTTTTTTTCATTGATTTAATTTAAAGGGAAATTTAAAAAGGGTAAAAAAATATGCAGGATTTCATATTCTACTAAATTCTTTTGTCGGTGTTATTTACAAACAAATCTGGAAAAAATCAACTGAAATAATATAAAAACAACAAAACGAAATCAACAACCAAAACAATTCAGTCAACCAGGAGGCAGACAAAAAGCTTGTTCAACAAAATATATTTTAACAGCTTAACTATTTGTGTAGGAATGTGCATTGCCGTATTTAATATATGAAGTTTTTAAAGTCACGCAACAATTACCGGTGAAACGTGCCTTCTACTCGAAATACATTACATACACACTTGTATATACATAAGTTAATAGTATAGAAGCAATATTATGACATGCATGTTCATAATGTTGCTACACAAAATGTAAGAAAAAAAGGTAATCACACAGCAAATGTTATAATAAATAAATGAATGAGTTTAAAAAAAGTGAAAATCAGTAGAGAACACAATTGTTAAATAAATTAATGAATGCAAATTATGAACTGCCCTTGCACGGCTTCTGTTCAAGCAAGTGCCTGGTAATTGAATAATTATGGGTCATTGTATAAAATGACTACTATTTTGTATGTTGTTGATTATAGGCTGTTCTCAACGGCATAATTTTATGTAGATTTTTTTGTTTTTATTAATGTCATTGAAGACTACAGGAAATTCTAATTTTCTACAAGAAATTCTAAAGAGTTAAAATTAAATATTTATATATTTGATAAAAAATTATAGTAGTTGAAATATTCCTAATGTAATTTATTAAATTAAATACTTTACGTAGTCTTTGTAAAGACATATCTATATATATAAAATTCAATGTATGTATGTATGTATGTATGTATGTAACGTATAGACTCCAAAACGGCTGAGCCGATTTTGATGAAATTTTCACAGCATGTTACTGTGACTCTGGAAGGAATAATAGGGTACTTTTTTTTTACCACGCCCACTTTTACGCCCACTTTTTTAAAATATTGTAATTGAAGACCAAACCTTTGGACCGATATTTTTGAAATTTTCACAGCATTTAACTGGGACTTTGGTATGATTAATAGGGTACTTTTTTTTGGCCACGCCCATTTTTACGCCCACTTTTTAAAAATTATGTAATTGCTCCCATATAGTTTTTAACAGATTTACTTCAAATTGTATACACATTATATACTCCAGGCGAGGTAAAAATAAAGATTTCTTAAGCCACGCCCCTTTCACGCCCCTTTTCACACCAAATTTTTGAAAGTTTTATACTTTTTGTTCTCTATACAAATTTGTTCATTCCAACGTATTTTTTTTATTTGGTAGTATATTGCTCTTAATACTGTTAACGTCGCCATATAACTATGAACCACGCCTACTTCATCGCCCCCTTTTTTAATTCAGATACTTTCGTATACCACTAACAATGTTTGCTATACAAAATACTTTTTTTGTAATATGTATTTACCTAAAGTTTTATATACATTTTAACTACATACATTTTTTTATTACCAAATCCCCATTTTTCGCCCCATTTCACCTTAAATTATATTGCTTTTAATCTATATATATATATAAATGAATGTGTGTCTGTATGTTTGTGCTTAATAGGAGGCCAAACCCTTGGACCAATCTGAAATTTTTACAGCATGTTACTGTGACTCTGGAAGGAATAATAGGCTATATGAAGTTTTGATTGTACAAACGGGGGTGGCACCGCCCATATAACCCACAAATTTAACCCGCCATATTTTGGGCATTTTTTGACGTACGTCGGTGATATTTGGTACATATGGTATTGGCATAATTAGGAATACATACCAGGAGAAAAGTGAGTGGGACCACGCCCCTTTTTAGGAAAATTAAACATCGTAATATAGTCTTAACTACTTTACCGATCGTCATTAAATTTTCACAACAGGATATTCTTACGAAATATTAAATTCTTGATTATGTAAGTGGACAAAGGGGCATGGTCTCGCCTAAAGCATTGCAATAAATACATTAAAATTAAATAAATAAATGTTTGTAAATATATAAATACGTTTTATTTTATGACGAGGGGGGGTAGCAAAGCACACCGGGTTTAGCTAGTACTTTATAAAGACGTAATACTTTTTCTGAAAACATACACTTTTGAAAGACATAATAGTATTTCTAAAAACGTAGACTTTCTATATAATTATGTTTATATAGTTGACTATAATATTTAAATATTTAATTCCTTCCTAAATTTAAGTCTCTAATAAACTTCCCATTAACACCTCTTAAATTGATTATAATAAAAAAAAAAATTTACATACAATCTACGTTAAAGAAAAAACCGTTATAAAACATTTCCTGTTCAACACTCACTTACAAATCCGTAACAAACACATTAAATCCTAAAACGGAAGAGCAGCACTTCCACAATCAAATTCAGTTACAAAAACAAAACACAAAAACACACACCAAACAAAAATTATGAAGCTAAAGACTAGCAAAATCTTTTTATAAAGCAGGTTTTTTTTCCTGCTACTAATGAAATATGGTCAACATGTTTCTTTTGGTGTTTGCCTCCCCCGCCTATTTGGAAAACGACAGCAAGCACTGGACAGCATAATTGCGTGACTTATGGTTACAATTTGTTAAACATTTTCGACTCATTAATGAAGTGGAGTTTGTGTTTTTATGAGGAAAACTATGAAAAAATTTCAAAGTTTAATGGGGATGGTTTTGGTGTTTTGTTTTATGTTTTTTGAATGCGTCTGATTAACACAGGTTTAAATCAATTAGGTGTTTTTGTTTAAGGAAACTTTTTTAAAAAAGTAGCGCTGGAAAAATACTAAAATAAATACGTTTTTTTATAAAAATGTCTAGAATACCATCGGTTAGTACGCTTATTCATTACTATCCTTATTAAGAAGTCTTTAATAAGACTATGTTGCAATAAACTTATTTCTTTAATAAGTTTAATAAAACATCTTAGCTATTAAAATAAGTAATGGTGGACTGAAATATTTTGCTATATTAAATATATTAACTCTTCTTAAATATTAATAAATTTGTGGTTCAAAAATACTCAATCATAATCACTTGACAGCTGACAAAATGGCCACTAGTTAAAAAAGTGTTTTCAACTTAAAGTTCTATACATATAAAAAAACACCCTATATATTTCGGGAACTCCAAGGTAGCCTGGTACGTACTAAACATTTCTTTTATTAGACTACGTCTTTAATGAAACTACGTCTTTAATGAAACTAAGTCTTTAATGAAACTACGTATTTAATAAGACTACGTCTTTAATAAGACAACGTCTTTAATAAGACAGCGTATTTAATAAGACTACGTCTTTAATAAGACTACGTCTTTACTAAGACTACGTCTTTAATAAGACTACGTCTTTAATAAGACAGCGTATTTAATAAGACTTCGTCTTTAATAACACTGTGTCTTTAATAAGACAACGTCTTTAATGAAACTACGTCTTTAATGAAACTACGTCTTTAATGAAACTACGTCTTTAATGAAACTACGTCTTTAATGAAACTACGTCTTTAATGAAACTACGTCTTTAATGAAACTACGTATTTAACTAAACTACGTCTTTAATGAAACTACGTCTTTAATAAGACTACGTGTTTAATAAGACAGCGTCTTTAATAAGACTACGTTTTTAATAAGACTACGTCTTTAATAAGACTGTGTGTTTAATAAGACTGCGTCTTTAATAATATTACTGCAAATGCTGTCAAAAAAGAAAATAAGAAATCGATTGGGCTATCGAGTGATGATAACAACTAAATTGTGGCCAATTATTGAAGATGTGAATATTACTGACATGCGGCTTACACATGCGCGACATGATTAATCATTAGTATCGCCATTTTGCTAAAATTAGACTAATAATTTACATTAAAGAATCGACATCTGAATGCATGTTGGCGGTGCACAACTGTCCAACATGATTTTCCTTTTACATATAATTGTGAAAACTTTCTCTCAATAAAAATTGTATTGATTTTCATATAAATGCTTTGTTTTATTTTGTTTCGAAAGATAAAGTTCTTGTTGGAAATCCTTTTAGTATTATTATAATAATAACATTTATTTTTAAAACGTTCTTCTTAAAACCTGTTTAAAATAATAAATCACTTTATCATTTACTGTGTATACTAAACGTATGTGAAATATTAATTCCATCATGTTAATCATACGTAAAATTGTCGTAAACCCTTTGGCCCTGACAACAGCTTGTCCTTGCAAAACATATGCTTAAATTGATAACCAACAACAAATAACATTAATTCAAAAATATAAAAAAGTAAATTCAACTAATCGACTCTATTCCATGGAATTCATTCACCAGTGAAAATCGATTAATCTTTTAAAATTGATTTTCATTCAATCAGACATAATTTGACTATTCAATTGAAAACAAAAAATAAAAGCAAACGAAACGTTTTTGTTTTTTTTTTGCTTTCCGAACAGCAACACACAACACGATTTGGCATTAACAATTGATTATAGTCATACTCACATACACTCATGTATATAGAAAGTAGTCTATTAAGTATGCAACACACACTCATGCAACAGACATAGAATAATAAAAAGCAAAAAATGCTTTTCTTTCTGTTTGTATGGGTTGTTCTTCTTGTTGTTGTTTATCGTTTCGTTTTCATGAAAATTTAGTAGATTTCTACCGTTAAGTGTTTTGTTTAGCTGAACACAAAAACGACAACAAATCCATACAGTGGAAATAAATGAAAATACAGCTGAATATGAAAATTGTTTAAAGATATTTAGGATTGTCTTAAATAAGTATACGTACCTATACAAGTGGGCAGATGTGCAGTTATTAATTAAATTTTTGTATATTAAATATAAATTTTGCAGGGTCTTGTAAACAGTATAGTTTATTTTGATACCGTTTTTAAATTGAAAACAATTCAGTCTTTATTTATTTATATGCAATTTTCAAATGTTATAAACTGTAAATATTTCTTGTAACCACCATCGTCATTGTTAGTAAAATAATTTTTTTAATATTTATTTCATCACCGCCGAATTCATTTATCCATTCAGTTAAATATTTGCTGCTGCTTATTTGTATTGCACAATTTATTGACAATATTTTAACATTAAAATACAAAATGTGGATACAATCATCAACAACAATACTCTTATGTGGACAACACATGCTCTGTTTACCACGCATTTTATGTACAATATACAATGTAAAAGTGCTTGTTGTAAAAAGTACATTCTGTTAAACTGACAAAAAAAAAAAAAAACAATTGTTTGAATGCAATTGTTATGTATCAGTAGTCACTACAAACAACTTTACCATTGGATATTCAAATATGTGAAATATAATTAAAGGATATTTCAACAAGAATTTTGTTTTCTAACAGGGACAATTTGAATTAACATTGAAATTATGACTTTTTGCTTGTTGAATTCAATTTCACTTGAAATTAATTTAACAACAACGCACTGGATTATAGTCTATGATGATCTTCAATTGTCTGGATACGTTAATAAGACAAATTGTCGCAGTAGGGCTTCTGAAAATTCAAGAGAAAATATTGAGAAGTTGTTCATACAGAACGTGAATCTATATGGTTTGCTGTGGTGACTGGTCACCAGTTCACTGAAAATTTAAATGCATATGCGGTATCGATTGTAAACCATATTTTCCTATCGCATAATTTCATCAAATTTAGCTGTTAATTGAGCGTCCTAATCACAAGACTTAACACCACTGGATTAGTTATTGCGCGGCCAAAAAAATTCTTGTTTGATTTTGTTTGAAAAACAAAGTTCTGGTTGAAAAATCCTTTATTATTAAAACTAATCCAGAGTAAAATATATAAAACAGTTCACTTAATTATTTTTTATTTATTTATTTTTATTTATTTAATAAATTCAGAGATTACAAGCCCAAAGGCCTACTTAATCTAGATATCTTATGACGAAAGAAAAAAATTCCAAAATATACATCTAAAAATATAAGAGATATTCATATAAAAACAGTTTATGTACTTAAAAAAAATCCTCCACTTCTGCACAAACATTAAAGTTAAATATATTCTTGTATGACGTTACATATCTTAGAACTTTTTTACGTAACAGAACATTTTTATTTTTAGAAATACTTCTTAGAAATACTGTTAAAATTTGCAACTGATCTCCTAAAATTGCGTTCTTCATAAGGAATATAGTGGTTCCAAATTCGGGATACCCTCACCACAAATGATCTAGCCATGTACAATGAAGAGTGCTTAGGGCAAACAATAGTATTAGTTCTGGTAGACCTGCCAAAAACAAATTTCTCCATCAGATATGGAGGTTTTCCAAACTTCATAATCTTAAAAAATTGTAGTAATAAACGTCGATTAACAAAAGTATAAAAATCAGAACTTATAATGCTAATAACATGGGCAGAAATATGTTCATTATACCGAAGATTAATTATTGTATTTTTCTCAGGGTCTTTAAGAGACATTGGCCAAATTTTTCCTTTGTTTAATTTTTTTTTTATAAATTCTTCGTGGACAATTTAGGTCTTCCGTTTAATACTGTGGTGCTTTTCTATATAAATTAAAAAATAAATACACACAGTTTTTTTTAATTTAATTTTCAAAATTCAAATGCCTTCCTAACCAAAGATTCTTCTCGATTTCCCTAATCCTCAGCCTTTTTTTTTAAATTTCATCCATTTCCTATAACTTAAAAAGTTAATCTAAGTTAGCTAATATCATGAGCACCTCAAAACATCGAGTCCATTTAATTTTGCATGAAGAACTACAGATGAAAACGATTTCTGCAAGATGGGTGCCGCATTTGTTAACAGTCGACCAAAATCACACAAGAATGAAAGCTTCTCAAGCTTGTTTGGATTGTTTTAAAATAAGTAAAATGGATTTTAAGCGTCGTTTCATAACAGTTGATGCAACATTGATCCACCACTATATTCCAAAGATAAAAAAAAAACAATCCAAGCAAAGAACTGAAGCTGGAGGAAGTGTCTCCAAGAAGGCACAAACAATTTAATCTGCTGGTAAGATTATGGCAACGGTTTTTTGAGACATCAAAGGTATTTTATTGATTGACTATCTGCAAAATGCTAAAAAAATAAATTCAGAGTACTATTGCAACATTTTGGGTCAATTAAATGTAAAAATTCAAGAAAAACGTCCTGGATTACAGCTTAAAAAAATTAATTTCATCAAGACAACGCATCAGCGCACAAGAGTGTTTTAACAATGACTAAAATCGATGAATTTAAGTACGAGTTGCTTGACCACCCACCTTATTCTCTTGATTTAGCTCCCAGTGAATTTTTCCTGTTCCAAAATCTAAAAAAATTTCTAGCTGGCAAGCGTTTAACCTCAAATGAAGATGCAATTACAGTTGTAAACCACTATTTTGAAGGCCTTGAGGAAAACTATTTTAATCAAGGTATAGAATTGCTAGATAAGGGTTGGACTAAGTATATTGCAGTTTCAGGAGATTATATTGAAAAATAAATATATTTTTGAAAAAATTAACTATTTTCTTTCTGTGCATGGCTACGAAGTTTCCGAACCGCGAGTAAATTAATATTCAAATAGAAACAATTATATTTTTAAATTATTAAATAAATTTACAGTTTGTAAAAGGGTGCAACTATTGTTAAAACAAAATATAAATGATGATGCCACAAAAAAGCAAACAAATAAAATTAAGTTTTTAAAAAACTTTAATTGATCATCCATCAATCGATTCCTTTAAATCCCAGGTTCATACGCAATTATACGCTGTGAAGTGTTTTTTGTTTTGTTTTTATTGTTGTTGGTTTTATTAACAATTTAACATATTATTAACATTGTAAACATATTTGAGCATATTTACTTTCATTTGTTGTTTACACGCACAACACAAAAATTAAAGTACTTTTTTTTATTTAAGTGGCTGTTTAAATAATTTGTTTAACAGACTTGTTTGCAACTGAAAAGAATTGGAAACGCAAATGAAACGTTTTGAAATATTTTAATACGGGTCATTATATTATTTCAATTGTCAATTGTTGTAATAGTTTAAACAAATTAACTGACCTGTATTGAACTCAAAATGTCAGCTACTGAACACAGAGAAAATATATAGTTGTACATGTTTACCACAACAATGTCAAACATTTTATAAGTTTTTCAACAATGTTACGGTCAATGTAATTATTTATATGATTGCGGTAACCATAATATGGTTAAGTTATGATTCAGATGATTACATATACGATTGCAGTAACTATGTATATATTTGTTGCAAGCATGTTCATGATGAATCCATTTATCATAATATGTTGTGCTTTGTTTATGATAGAGCACAACAAAATATGGTATAATCTTTCAGCATAAAACTGATCACCATAAACATTACATAGTTGCTATAAGCATATATATGATTGCTATAATCATGTGAATTGTAACTTAACCATATCATGGTTGCAGAAATCATATAAATAATTACAGTCACCATAATATTTAAAAAAATGTTTAAAAATGTTGAAATAGTTGTGGTAAACATACACAACTATGTTTGTTCTCTGCGTTTGTATAGAAATAGGTCCCTATTTAGTAACAATTCGCAACCTTTGATTTAATAAGATATTTTTATTTAAACGACTTAGGATTCATATACATGCATATGTATGTTAATAGAGAAAATAATAGAAGTTAAGGTAAAAGCCGTTGATAATTAAATTTAAATTCTATATCATAATATGCTTGAATGTCTAAAGAACAAACAAAGTTAGTTGACAACTTTAATCAATGCCAAAACTTGAGCATAATTTAAAATTTCTACAAACAACCCAACCAAAATAAATGTCAGTTTTAGGTTTTTTTTTCACTTCTAACTTCCCGGTTTTTTTGTGCACTATTTTTAAAGGGTACTTAAAAATTGGACAAAGAATGCACCACTCCATTTATCAGTCTGTTTCCGTAAAGTTCACATACATTTACTAACACTCTTGAACATCAACATACACAAACTTGCATTTGCTACGAGTATAAGCTTAAAAGCACGTAATATGCACGTATTACATGAAAATGTGTGGCGAAACCTATAAATCTGAACATTTTTTTTCAACTCTTGTTATAGTACTAACACACTCGTTACTACCAACATTAGTTCTATGAACTTTGCACTTAATACCAACATACACAGTAACGTGCATATGAATGTGCTAATACACACATACCAATATTAAAGTATTAATTTTTCACTTTTCTAATGTACAAGAATGAAAACTCTACATAAATGCATAAACGAAAACATGAACGAAAGGATATTTTAGCAGAAACAAACACGAAAACAGAGTTAAAAAAAAGTGAAACAATTTTATACCACAACAGACATTTGCTACTTATGAGAATTTAAGAAGGCGTTTAATGTAACGATACAACGCGAAAGCAAAAATAAAGAAATTATAGAAAAAACTGAAGAATATTTTAGATAACAAGAAAAACCCCAACAACAAATTTAATACTAACAGTTTTACAGCAAAAAGAAAAAAAGAAAAAAAAAACCTACAAAAAACTGAACGAAAGCAAAGTAAATGAATGCATGCTTGAGCATTTTAAGTACTTCCGACTTTAAAAGCATGTCACATCCGCTTTTTTCGGTTGCTCATTTTCTTTTTCGTTTGCTTTTGTTCCTTTATTTCATTTTCAACCCACTATGAAAGTTTTCTTGTCGATTTTAATGTTGTATTTGTTGTGTTGTGTTATCGAAGACTTGAGGCATGTAATTTGATGTGAAATATATCAGAAAAAGAGTTGAATTCAATTTAGCTATCTAGGAATAGTTCTATATTTAGTGTTCTAAAAAAATATATTTCGCTGAAAGTAATAGTTATTTTTACAAATAGAACAGTTTTATAAAACCATTTTCTTAAGAACTGTGAATATAAAGAACAATTTTTGATTAATATAGATATTTTATTGGAATAACCTTGTTAGAAATTGTTTACAATTATTTGGCATGTAATCAAAAATGTAAATGGAAACAGAAAATCGTTAAAATGTTTATCTATTGGAAAGTGTAAGGCTTGACAATTATTAAAGAAAACTTATATAGGAGATATCCACCATGACTACGCTTACGGTTGTAGATTCATTTATAAACAATTTTCAATTACGTCAAGGGAGGAGGCAATCGATGCAATTGGCCCTGTATAGACTGTATATTTATCAAAACGTAATCTATAGCATGATCGAGGAGCTGCATTTCGTGTAATTATGCTATCGTGAAATTTGGTTTGCAATAAATTAATTTTGACGGTGGCTATGCCACATGTGGCAATATGATGTTAAAACCGCATGTCAGTGATATCCATATCATCAATAATAGCTCAAAGTTTTATTATAACCCTTTCAAACCTGACGCAAAACTACCAGGATTTTTTTATAATTTTTGGAATATGTGATCTATACAGCGTTAGAAAATATAAAGAATGATTAGGTTTTATTATTTTTATATCCTTCAAGGATTTCCAGGATACCCATACTTGATGCATATCGGTCGATTTTCATTAATATTTTGAACTAAACAGATTTTTATTATTCAATTAGTTTAAAATATTAAAATCTATATTTTTTTTAGTTAATATCTATACAGTGGGTGGCCAAATTATTAGTTACACACGCAAAATTGTTTAGTTTGAAGCCGTATAAGATTTTAAAATAGTGGAAATTTATCCTTTTATTTATTTTTTTAGGTAAATTAAGTGTTTCTAATTCAATTAAAAATAAATTCTTTTGTTTTAAATATATATATTTGAGGAAAAGAAATATTATAAAATTTTTTGAAAAAAATCTTAATATTTCGTAGAACCTTCTTTGGCATCAATTACAGCTTGCACCCTTTTTGGCATGCTCTGAATGCATTTTGAGCATTTTCTTTTAGTTCTTCATCATGACGCCAGACTTTAATCAATTTAATTAAAATTGCATATTTCACACTTCAGAGCAGAATCACAGATAATGATCTACAACTGCACTCTAATGTCACCAATCATTGTTGACACTGCACAAAATATTTAATAGTATTACCAGGATTAAAATACGAAAACATCTGGTACAAGAAATAAATTTATATACGTATTAAAAGCGGTTGAATATTAATAAATAAGTGTAACTAATAATTTGGCCACCCACTGTATGTGCACTTTATTATTTGTAAACGACTAATACTTTTGCAATTAAAGACACCTACTTACTTCCAAGGCTAATTTTGCTAAAGCTGAAATGTGACTGAAGAATTTCGCAATAATTCTAGTAACATTAAATTAAACAGAAGAGAAACGTAAGAATAAAAAACAATCAGCACAATCGATGTATGCCAGTCTTTTTCAAATTGGGTTAACAGAAGCAAAAATATTGAAACCGAAACCCACCCGCACAATAAATGCATCACGGTCTGAAATGTATAAACATCTCTCGATGACGTGATCTGTGCAACGTAGAAGTCGAATTTTAGAAATATAATTACACAGTTAAATGATCCCATAGCACATCATACAATAAGACGTTCAGCATGCAAAGGCTTCTTTCTCAATAATTGCTCTTGAATTCTCAAATGCCCAAATGCGGTCAGTTTTCTTAATTTTTGTGGGATGTTTCTTAATTTTTCTTACTTCTTTCTCGGTAAGCTTTCTAGGTGTACCAGTAGGTGGACGACTTTCAAGGTCTATTTCATGCTTAAAAAATGCTTAATGATACTTTATATAGTAAATCTGATTCTAATTAGTAATTCCCCGATTTTTGCATATGATTTCTTTTGTCTGTACAGCTCCAATATTATTTTTCTTTCAGCAACTGTGGTTTCTTTTTGTTGAGGACTCATTTTACCGACTATTAAAGTTTTCTATAGTGTGCCAGACTATCAGTCAGAGGGTTGCAGGTTCGATTCCCGCCAAAGACTCTGGGTTTTTTCTGCAGATAAGCCAAAAATTTCGCAGTTTGTGTTTGTTAATTATAAAGAAAAAAAAAAACGTAGAATGACAGAAATGGTAAAAAAAAATATTGAAAAGACTCCCACTTGTAACTGTTCTTATTTAAATTCTAACAGTCTAATTCATAACAACTTATCAAGGGTTTATACCAGGCTTACAGACCAAATATCCATACAAAATTTGCTTTATAAGCCTGTTATAAACCTTTGACAAGTTTTATGAATAAGGGGGTTATTGTTCAAATAAATATGCCCCTCTAATAATTTGACAAGCGAGGAATTTTCAGTAATAATTTTACTATTTTTGAATTATTTACCGTTTAAGACAAACTTATAGTTAACAAGGCATTTATCTTCAAGCATTTCTTAAAAAAGGTATAGCTTGATAATATTATTGCAATATTATGTGAACAAAAAATTTGTTTTCTTAATTATCAATGTATGCGATTTGCGAGTGAAATTGAATTTATTGTAGCAATTGTTAAAATATAAGCAAAACAAAGCTCTTTTTGAAAAACCTCCATAAACAGCCAATAATTTTCTGATCCATAAATAACTTTTAACAAAGTGTAAGGGCATAGCTGGTATAGCAAAGCAACTGAAGGGAACTCCAGCAAATTAGACAATCTGAAGCTGATAATATTTAATGAAGGCAAAAGATTATTAAGAATGTTTTCTGATGGACATAGATAGAACCATACATATGTTAGATATTCAAGCACTGTCATTAGTATTATGTTAGTTGTGTCCTGTTTCATTTCATTTTAATCATTAAAAATACAATAATGATACTCAATCTCTTTTTCTGGTATATTTAGCTTTAGTGCTAAATGTATGAGTGATTGTTTTCCTGTAAATTGAAATTTTGCTCCATATACTCGTACCATTGTATGTTTTGTTTTTTTTTTTTTTTTGTTATATTCACATGACATTATTATACATATGAGGGGATATTTCTTTTTTTAACAAATAACAACTTTCACTTAAACAATAGAAAAATGTATAAAATAGAAACAGAAGTCAACTCATTCAGTTGACTCAGTATTTCTATGGAATTGGAAGTTTAAAAAACAAACAATGTTATGGGCCTAAAGGTTTTATATTTTATAATATTTCTCTAGATGTTTTTTTTTAACAAATATACACAACAAATCCATACAAGTAAGAATCTGATATGGGAACTCGCCCACATATACTCGTACATACGGCCATACATGGATTTATATGTACTCGTAATACTGTAAGTGCATAGAGGAGCGGAAATGATTATAATTTTTAAAAATGTATAAAACAATGTATAAATTGCATAGTGAAGGTTTGCGGCAGTGTAGCAAACAGCGACAAATAAATGCCTTACCATATAAATGACCAAGTTGGTCAATAGTATTTTAGATAAAGAGAAACTGAAATATCTTTGTGCTGAAATATACTTTTAAGATAAACAATTAAAGTAAAGCGTAGTGAAGGATCATTTCAACTTTTAAAGAATTAAGGACATGAAGACTTTATTATTAATTGTTTATAAGTTCTTATATATTATTATTTTCAAGCTATTTAATAAACTAACAATATCTACTGTTGCTTTAGGCCTGTGCGATTTAAAAAAAATTAGTTTCTTTGTGCAAATGTGAATGAATGAATGAATGAATGACAAAAGGAAACACTGGTTTTACAAAATCATTCTGAGAATTTGATGTTGATGATGATGAATTGTAATAATAATAAAAACGAACTGTCATAGTTTGTGAAAATGTCAGGAAAACCGCAAATATTTTTTTTTTCATTAAATGCAAACAACTGAAAACAATAGCACAATAATAGACAAAAAGAGATGAATAGAAATATAACAATGAAAATATGAGGGAGAACAAACGACAATTAATGCAAAATAATGACAGTATGCAGTCAGTGTAGGTTTTTGTCTTTGTTATTTTGCTTAGATTTCCATATGATAAAAATAATATATATTCCAATGGATGAAAAAAAATCCAAGTCTAGCAATTAAATATAAAACAAACAATTCCAAGTCGGTTATGGGTGAATGTGTTATTATAGGAAAATATTGTTATTTAAGACAACTGCATGACATTTCATCACTCTGTCTATAGCTAACATTATTTTGTTAACTATACTAAAATTTTATGCTATAAACTGTTAACACTTGTTTGTGGAAGATTCCTTAAAATATTTTACAGTAATATTGAACAGAAATGTTTAACATTTAAAACATTTATATTATAAACACAAACATCATTATAGTTATAATTGGCATAAAAAGATATTCTCTTCATTTAATAGTCTTTCCTATTTGTAAAATAAAAGACAAAGAAAATAAAATAATTTTGTAGAATATCTACTCGCATCGTTTTTGGTACTTATGGTATTAATAACGCAATATTAAAAAAAAAACAGAAAATAAAGTGAAATAAAATAGTATAAAAAAAAGAACTTTAGAAAATTTAAATTTACAAACCATTAAGAATAATTGAGTAACTTCTTTTGTATATAAATTCACTTCACTCTACGTCTGAAAAGACATACACAAATACAAATAAGGCATCAAAGTAAGCGTACAAATACACCCAAACAATTGTATGAACGAGTGTGTTTGTAAGGTAATATAAGCAATTGTTTAATTTTATTCCTACAATTGTTACAATTTCTGTAATACTAAAGCATTGTTCACTTAAAATCCGTTCCTCGTTTAAATGTGTTTCTAATTATGTCATAAAAAGACGATTGAATAGGTTTGAACTACAAATTTAAACTCAAAGAGTTTTTCCACAAGAAATTTGTCTTTCAAAACAAAATAAAACAAATAGAACTGTAACCGAGTTTCTAGTCGAATTAAAAATAACAAGGTGCTTAATCGGCGTTTTTTTAACCAATCCATTAACCAATATCCATTTTTAAATATTTATATTTTAGGTTGGCAGCACTTCGTTTTGCTGCAACATAAAATATTGGTCGCGGTAGCTGTTTCAATAAAATTATTATATAAGCCTTTAACGGAGGAAAGCCGTCACTAAGAAAGCTTTTCACTGAGAATTGGATATTTAATTGCACGATTGGTTCAAAAACCACTGGTGTTCTATTTTTTTACGCGGTCATTATCGGTCAATCCGAAATTTTGCTTTGTTGAACATAGTATTTTGCTTACCTGAGGTACCTGGTTCCTTTAAATAACATTATTGCTTTCTTTTTCACGTTATATGCTTAAGGTTTATTTAAATGATGCAAATTTTATAACAGCATTTACAGTACTTTTTGGAGATAATGTCAGATTATTAAAGAATTTGTGAATAATTGTCTTTATGTTTTAATTTTACATTGCTAAACTCTCATACTCATACTCTGGCTTGTACATTTTTTTTTTACAGAATAACGATATCTATGTTTGGCCGAATTTTATGTGAATAATGCTTTAATATAAAGAACAATAAAATAAAGAAATATCAAGCGAATGAAAGAACAATTATGCAACAATAACTACAAAAAGTAATAATGATATTTTCTTTTTTGGAATGAAAATGCATAAAAACGTTAAAAAGAACGACGTGAAAAAAGTGGAGAAATTCTTTTTTTTAAGGTTTTAGATCCTTTTAGTTGTTTTTTATTTATGAAAAAGTAAGTAGAACAATTTTAAGAACTGATACTTTAAGATATTTTTAAAATGATGTGGAAAATGTGTAAAAAGAAGTTTGTTGGAAACAAATTATAAAATTCACATTTGACGACTAGAAGTTTTTTTTTCGGATAAATGGGTATCACATATACAATTCTAAGGAGACCAGAGGTAGAGCATTTGGAGGCACGGACATTTTAATAAAAACTAGAATTAAAGACTACTCAATAATTTATCTTTGTGAAGATTATCTTTAAGACACTACGATCCGTTTTGAATATTGTTATCGAATCATAGTGATTTCGTCAATAGTCATCCTCTATATTTTCCTGCCCCATTTCCTGGCAGCAACAACGCTAAGTCCGCTTTCACACGTTTCAATTCTGACCCTTTAAGGCAAGTATTTTTGGAAGAGTAGGAAAAAGGGATACTAATCAATTTTCTTATATCCTTTAGTTTGATTGATCGTAATGAGCACAAATTGAAAATACGCGTGTGAACGAAATGGCAAGTTCAAAATAAATTTATACAAAAACTGGTCAGCTAAAACTGAAATGTGTCAAATAGCACATTCTGGGCATTAAGACTGATTACTCCGAAAGGTCGTGTTTTGTTTGAAACAATTTCTAAAATGGGCTGAATGTCATTTCGAGCGGAAAACATACTTTGTGGCGTACTGAACCACAGAAGATACCGGATGTTTTTGATTTTCGAGTGATAAAATTATTTTTTTTCTTTTTTGCAAAATCACGTCATAGAATTTTTTATGTTTAGTTTGTGTCTTTGATAGTTTACCAGAAATCAGCCCTGAAAACAAATTATTTCCAAAACGACTTTAGTACTACTTAAAGATAATTTTGTTGCCGAATTTCGATTTTTTAGCTAATTCAATAAACTAAATAGTTTTCGAGTTATGCGAATATTTATTGCGCAAGCTTCTCCATTTATTAAATAGTGCTATATCTCGAAAACTAGAGCTAACTTAAAAAAACAGTTAGCAGCACTGCATTCAGCTTACTGAATGTCAACCTAGTCGGTTTTTTCAACTAACACAGTGTTATTATCCGAATAACTCACCCACAATTGTTACTATATCGAGCCCTCGAAAATTTGTATCCCGACTGGTAATTTAGCGATAACAGGCACAAATATAAATTGGCTTAAATATAGGAAATACCTCTGTACCCATTGTTCTGAAAACATACCGCTAACAACACCAGCAAATATCGATTACTCTCTTATCAATTTGGTTAATTACGTTAAACTGGCTGCTCAAGTTACTGAGAGCACACATTAGTAATTGGAAGGCTATTTAAGCTTTACTAATATCAAAGTTAGAAGAATCGGTAATATGAAATTTAGGCGAACCGTTGCAGTAGCTTTGAATAATGGTTTCATGTATTCCTAGTTCTTCAGAGCTAAACATTTTGTGTGTTTGCTTAGATTTGTTATCTTAGATTTTTGCACTAATTTGAAAAGCATACAGCTGGTATAATGCTTTATTTAATAAACTCATCAAATTTGTATAATCAAACTGAAAATAAGATTAGAAAAACACTGAAATACGATTATTGTTTATTACCTATCAAGAACCTACTTCGAAATTTTCGCACAAGTAAGGTAATGAGAAAACCTTTTAATATTCAAAGCGATTTACTGTAGACAAAAGTCTATTTGCAAAGTAACAATTTTAATAAATTTTTAAGCTCGCGATCAATGTAGTTAGATCCCAATTTACATAACTTTTGGCTTAAACATTGTGGAATGAAAATTACTTGGAATAGCCCTGTATTGTATGGATGTTACACATCCATTGAGTAGTTCTAGCTAGGTATCTAGAGTTGGTTTTTTAGTTTTATAAAATTTGTTCCAATTGCATTTGTTTGAAACGGATCCCAGGATTTTTGAATATTCATAGATATCTATATTAAATTTTTAAAGCAAAATTTTATAAGGTATTTGTTTGATTAAAAAATCTATGTGATCTTGAAACCGTCTAATATAAATCACAAAACACTAGAGCCCCGATTTGCGTCGTTAATAGGGACCGGGAAAATGCGACGCAAATAGAATCACTTTTTTCTATACATATGTACTGCAAGCAAAATCATATTTTTATTTATAAATGTCTTATGATATGTTTGATTATATTTATTTCAGAAGGTCTTTCTTATTATTATAAAGAAATAATTGAAAATATATTTTTAAGCAAGGAATAAAAAAGTATTTAAGGAGAAAAACAAATCCATTTACATACATACATAAAAGCATAACCAAATTTAATGTAAGTATGAGTAAAATGGGAATGCCCACTTTTACACGCAAGTAGGTAAAATATTCGCATTTAATTAGCGACGCAAATCGTAAGAAAAACGGATTGATACAAAATTTCGAAGCCGACACAAATCGAAATCAAAACGACGCAAAGCAGATTAACCCTTAAGCGAACACCAGGGCCTGGCCAGGCATTTATGAACATTTTTATAGTTTTTACTTAGATAACTTAGGCGGAGCCCCTTAACTTTTTATGAATTCCTCAATAAAGGTGTTTTGTACAAAAAAAAAAAATAAAAAAACTTACAATTTTTTATCTCTAGACGTGTTAATTACTCTCAACATGTTTGTAACACCAGGGCCCAGCCAGGCCCTATTATGCAGAAAATGCAGCAAAAAAAAAATCAAAACAAAAGAGAAAGAGATTAAACCGATAAAAAAGCAGAATCAATGTGCTTGAACGTTTCAGAAATTAGTTTTTTTTTATTGTTGTGTTGACAGTTAACAAGTGTTAATAGTGTTACAATGAGTACTAAATTAGACAAAATCTTTGAAACAGTTTCAAAATCTCAGCCTAATTGTGACAGATTGGCAGAGGCAATTTCCAATGATATAGAAAACAAAATTCAGAATGAGGTTGATGGAAATGACGATAATGCTTCTGATATTGGAAACGAGTTAGAAATTGATAATGAAATTGAAGATTTTTAATTTAAAGCCATACAAATTATGAAAAGTTCCAGCTAGGCCCTAGGGTTCGCTTATGTGAACACAATTTGGTGTTTGCTTAAGGGTTAAACAAAGGTTAAACACAAATCAAACGACGCAAATACGATAGACGCAAATTGGGGGTCCAGTGTATCATTGAAATTAACTAAAATTTTAACATTGTCTAGAAAAGTTATAAAATAAGACATAATTACATATTATCAAAAACTCTTTTTTTGTGTTTAAAAACATAAGTAAAACAAAAATAAAATTTATAACTAATAAAATGTTGTAGTTTAAACATAAAATTTTATGTGTTATTTTGATAAGCTGTCTACATTGGCAACTTAACACTCTATAATTTAACAAAAATATTTTTTTATTATTATTTGATTTTATCACACAATACCAACATAAAACTAATGAGTCATTTAACAAGAAAAACTCAAAAACTTTTTAGATAAATTACTAAACAAATTCTGGAAATTTACTTTTACACAAGTGCAATTTATAAATGATTAGAAATCATATGCCTATAGATAAATACATTCATAGAAGATTTGTGAATAATCCCTGCAGTGTTTAGAACTGGTTTCGAGTTGTAAGTAGCTATACTAGTCTTTAAAGTAATATCGAACTTGTCACATAATGAAACTAGTATTAGTAGCTGACAAAAGACCGCCGCGTTAATAATATAGGGTTCATCATTTCACAAGTTCTATGCAGTCAATTTATCTCACACCATCACTTAGACACATAAGTATCAACTGTTATATTGCAAAGTACTGACAAAAAGGGCTGGCCTGCTACAAAATGAACTAGCGGGTGGGTATTGTAATAAATATATGGGAACGTGTGCGAGTTTTTTGTCATATATAAGAGTCTTTTTGGAAACCTCTTATAATCATGTTAAAAGCAAAACAATAATTTTACCTTTCTCTTGATATAAAACTCACATTTTACATTTGTGTCAGCAAAGACACTATGGGGAAAAATGGGAACTTTCTGTTAAGATTTTTTATTTATTGTAATTATTTATAAAAGCATTTTTTTATCAATAATTAAATAAATTTTCTGCACTTTTGAGAAGCACCAATTTGGCTGGCTTTTATATTTTTAATTAAACTTTCAGATCTCTGCATACATATATTACGTTCCCTGGACAAAGAGGATCATCGCGCTAAATTAATCTAGTTTAATTAAATTAAATAATGTCATCTAAGTGACTAATGTATTAAACGGAAATGTCAAAAGGACAATATTGTCAGTGTTGCGGGAGTTTGCGCGAGCGCACAGTTTCACAAGATTATAAACAACAAATACAAATTTTGATGAGTTTAGTTTATTCACAATTCTGTTTATTGTATTTATATGTTGAAATTCCTAAATGAAATTACTTATATTAGAAATCTACAATTTGTAAATAAAATTATTTATGTTTATTATTACGTACTACTTGCGACAAATCCGTAATCTAAGCTTTTTAACAAAATTAATTTTAAACCAAATAAGTTTTTTTTACAAAGTGACTTAAATTCTGTTTTCAAGACTTTTGATCGCTTTGCTTTGTGACTTCGAAATGACTTTTCTTTACAATTAAAATTTGCGATTTTTAAGCTTGGGATTTTTATGTGATTTTTGACAGATTAGGATGACATAAAGGCGCTAACTACGATAAGTTTAACGATTATAAGTTGAACGACAGTGGCGCCAACAGGCAAAATATCCTAAAACTTGTTTGTAGTATGGGATATTTAAGTCAATTATTTGAAGCCAAATAGTCACATGGTATGTGAAAAGAGGACATAAGTAGCATAAGTTGCCCAACTTGTGGTAGACAATTTAAATGAAAAAATAATTAAAACATTTCAATCTAATCCTTTGATCACTATAAACGTCCGCTAGCACCGAGAAAGCAATCACAGGATCAGTTTTATGCCGTTTCCCTTTTCACTAAAGTTTCAGCTAAATCATTGTTTACGTAAAATCTGAACACACTTCAGAGGCATATTTTTTATAAACCTGGCGGCAAAACTTTTTTTATTTTAGTAATTTGTTTTTATAACATAAACATCGCTATTCTCTTAAAAATTTAAATAATTGTGCAAAAATTCCTAGAAAGGCCGACATTTTCGGGCTTAATAATTAAAAAAAGTTAAATTTTCCACAAAAAACTGCAAATTATATTACAAAACGATATAAGCAAAAGCAAGGCTTAGATAAGGAGTGCCCAAGCCCTATACTCTTGATGCTCTTTTGTATTTGTAAAAACTCTTAGCTATAGGTTGTGTGTTTTGTATTCTCATTACAGCACTCAGCACTAGCAATACGAAATACACAAACAACTTTGCCTTATTTGTTTTTTTTGTCGTACTTCACTCTATACACGCAAGCGCAAAGCAACAACACTTTCATATGCCCTACTGGTAAACATTGGTGACGGCGATCGTCAATGTAGATTTTGTTTGATGTATGATACCGTTTAAAATTGTGTTGTTTCTTTGTATGTATTGGCTTTTACAACAAAAAATACTGAATAAAAATTAGTTTTTATTTAAATGTATTGGTGTTTGCTCTTACATAAGCAACTTTTGGGCATTCCTGGCTTAGGTCATAAACAACAATTTTATTATAATCAATCAGGAACTAAGTCCTAATTTATACAATGCAATTTTTATTGAAAAGTTTAATATAATTTTATCCTTGAAATCTCTTCGGTGTTCGTACAGCAACATTTTATTGTTTACTCGCTCGTATTTTTATTTGTATATAAGTATATATCGATGGTCTCCTGTAGAAGGGCCCTAACTCGCATATTTGAAACTTTACAGGAGAAGGTAAAAACATAATAGAAACTGTAATATTCAACATGTAACTTTTTTTGTACAACTGCTTATAAAAGCGTTATTTTTTACACTATTGCCATACATTTTTGTGAGGAGGTGTATTTGCGTTAAATGCATTGGAATCGCAAAAAAAAACAAATTTCGAAAAAATAGCGAGTTAGGGCCTTTCTACATGAGACCAACGATATGTAATATGAATTGCTACTACAATTAAGTGTGTACTCATCTTATCTTGCCCTCACATCGGTGTATTAAAGGTAATCAGCTTAGCTTAAAGACTTGCTTCGTAGAAATTGGGACTAACAAAGAAAATAATAAGTTCAACAAAGCAAAATCCAGTTCTCTCCAATAATGACTTAAAAAAAAGCACATCAGTATTAGTACTGCAACAAGAATAGTGAAATGCCGTTGCTATAAAACTGGCAGGGGTTTTTTTTTTTAATTTTAACAAAATCCAATGGTTTGACAAGTTTTTGAGAGCTTTGATCTGAAAGTATCCCAATTGAATTTCTGCAGAAACGTTGGTTGCCTCCTTCAGACGTCAGCACTCATTCATTATTAGAAAACTGCAGTGGATTGGAATCGAAGCAATTAGGACGACGTAAAAGAAAAATACATGAAAAACATATGTTTTTATCTTCTGCCAATTGAACAATATTAGGCTGTTTTCAAAGTGAAATTATAGCAGAGTGGTATTACAGTTCTTAAAAATAAAAATATATTAATAATTTGGAATAAGTACTCGTACACATAAGTAATAAATAAAACTAAATCACAGACTTTTATCAATTTTAGGAAATACGCAAATGGTGGAATTTAGTTGGGCAAGCAATTTGCAGTTATAGGCGCCTCTTCAGCTATGACAGATATTTACATATATAAAAAATGCCCGCAAAAATATTTGCTATCTTTTACTGAACATCACCACTTTTCACTAAAATTATGTCTCGATTTAGCACCATGTTATTATTCAAAAGCTTCAATGAATTCCTATTCAAGAAATCAGTTCGATGTAAAAAAAAGTGTAATTTTTAAGAGCTTTCGGATTTGTAACACACATACAATTTCTAGAAATATATGAAATCTTTATTAGAGTCGATAGAACGAAAACAAAACAAGCATGATTTAATAAGTTGTGTTGAATTTTGGCACACTCTATCCGACATATCGGATGCTATTTCTGGAATAAATTCTTCAATATTAGATATATGAGCCTTAACATAGCCCTACAAAAAATAGTCTAAAGAAGTTAAATCGCACGATCTAGGCGGCCAATTGGACGGCCCCAAACGCGAAATAAACTGCTCACCAAACTCGCCTCTCAACTGGGCCATTGTTTCCCGTGCTGTGTGGCATGTGGGACCGTCTTGTTGGAACCACATGTTAGCAAAGTCTAACTTTTTCATATTGGACAAAAAAAAAAAAACAATTTGTGATCATCGCATGGTAGCGCTCGCCATTCACAGTGACATTTTTGACTTCGTGGTCTTTGAAAAAGTATGGTCCAATGATGCTACCGGCCCCTAATCCACACCAAACAGTGCATATTTCGGGATGCAGTTATTGTTATGCCTCTGGCTACTTAATCTTCACACCAAATACGAATATTTTGCTTGTTTGCATATCCATTCAACAAGAAAAGAGCTTCGTCGTTTAAAACAATTTTTCACTTTCTTAACTGAGCATGAATTTTGATAATAAAATTCAATAGTCTGTAAAAGTTGTAAATTCATTGTCAAATTATACATAACACGGAACATGTTTAAAAAAAGAAAGTTGCTAAAAAAATTACCCTTTATATGAACAATCCTAATTGTCGCCAGCTTAAGAACATTAGGCTATTGTCAAAGTAATGTTAAAACGGACTGGTGGATAGAAATTTTGTACAGCTACATAAGTCACAGAATTTTATACAACATAAGGAAATTTCAATTTTACAATTTTAGTTATATCCTTTAGCTTTGCTTAGATATTAATAAATGAGCACTAATTTATAGTACAAAGCACATTTATGTGAACATTGCTTTACACCAAGTGCTAAGGCAGTGAATTTAAGGAAGAACGAACATATTCAGTAAATTTTTTCAGAATTTCTTGAAATTCTACACAAATTTCTTTAAATTATTTATAAATGCATTTTTCACCATTTTTCACCAATATTATAATTTCATCCCATTGTGCGCACCATTCCCTTTAACAAACATTTTTATGTATGTATGTATGTATTTAAATTAAAAGAAAATCTTTATCAAAAGTAATATAAATTTCTAACATCAACAAAACACTTACAAACATACAAACGAGTATTTTCAGCAATCTCACTTTCAAAAATTCATTACAATATTCTATTCATTTTGTTAAAAAGGTTTCAGACGAGTGCTACCGCGCTGCTTCATCTCGTTTTTGAGATGATTATTTACCATCTTCTTTTTCTTTTGCCAACAACACATATAAAATTATCAAAAAAGGATTTCTATTGTTTCAACTCTCACATACATACATACGTGCTTAACTTACACTGTCACATAACAAAAACATAAGTAAAGCAAACAGGAGCAAATGTTTCATGTTAGTACTGTACATATGACAGCAATAAACATTTCAAAGTTATTGTTATTGGTGAATGTTGTTGTCGATGTTGATGTCATTACTGTCATTTCATTAAAAGTGTCGAAAATACATACATAAAGTAAGTGTGTTAGATGAGTATTTATTTGTCTGTCGGTCTGTATGTAAGTCCCTCATGTATGTTTGTTTTTAAATCACTTTGTCACCTTATTGTCACCTTTTACTTTTATATCAACCATCTTTCAACTCTTAAACAAATTGTTTCTTTTTCTGCTCCTGCTGATGATGATGACGGTTGTTGTTCTTGTTTATAATTTTTTTTTGTTAAAACCAAGCCACACTTGCTAAAAACAAAAGTAAAAATATCATTTAGGAAAGTGTGTTAGTTGTGGGGGAGGACATAATGGCAACGATAAGTGGAACATATATTTTACTTTATTGTTTTCTTCCAGCTTTTTTCTTTTCTACGCTCATCTTGTAATGTATCAGTTTAAAATTCATTACTTGCAGTTGTTTGCTTTGGTTGATGTTTCTATTGTTTTGGAAAACGTTAAAGGAAAAGGTTTTCAATATCAAATACTCAATATCAAGATTAAAAATTATAAAATTTTTATCAATTCTTGTAAACATAATTTTAGCATATATAGAGGATTGCTTGATCTATTTTATAGCATGGAAATTATTTTGGTTTTAATTTAGTTAATGGAACTCTAGTACGAAAAAAAATTATTATCAATAAATGTTTCAGATTTAAACTATAGGTGATTATAACAGCTGCCTTAGAGTAATGTAATTGAAATTCTAGCAGATTCCAACATATTCAAGCAATGAAAAGTGTGCAGAATAACTCAAAGAGATTTTAAAAGCTGCCTAAAGAATAAGTTTTTTGTAGTATAATTCATAATATTTGTATGAGTATAAAAATTATCCTGTGTTTCCTTTTACATATGGTGATCTTTTATATATTAATGTTATTAAATTATTTATTATTATTATTCCTATTAAGGTATAAATAGAAAAAAAATTAAAATAGTGCATATGGTAAAAATTGAAACACTTTCTACTTTGAATTGCAAATTTTTTTTATAGATTCCCCACTTGCATCCCATTAAGTGCTCTTAAAGTTTCTTTTGAGGAAAAATAAAAAAAAAACTCCATTAAAAAAAAAAAAACATAAAAAATGGGGGAAAATTAAAATGATACATGTGCCAAATATTGAAAAATCCTATTCTTGAGTTAAAAAATAATTTTTTTGATAGATATCCCAAAAAAGGGCCCAAATTGAAAAAAAATTTAAAAAAAAATTAACAAACGAATTTTTTAAAAATTAAAAAAAAAATATTTTTGAAATTGTTAAAGAAATAGCTATCTAAAGTCCTTTGGACAATTTTTGCTAGGAAAGTTACACTCATTTTAAAAAAAACCCTGTATGACCAAAATTTACCAAAATTTCCAACTTTGACCCCCTCTAATTCCGGCACTTCTGGACTGATAGAGCTGAAAATGTGTGTCTGGGCTACTATTAAATAGTACTAACCTTGGTGCAAAGTTCATCCAAATCGGAAGACATCGATTTTTAAAATTGGGTCACTTGACATGAAATTCACCATATATTTGTACCTTTTAATAACGATTGTACATAATTTTGCTGAAAATTTTACATATGGGATTAGTCAATGTGACACCGTTCAAGAAAACTATAACTTTGAACGTCTTTATACATAATTTTCATATAACTCCACTAAGTTAAGCTAAAAATTGGCGGGTTTGGCACATTGAACATTTGATGTAACAAGCAAATCGATTGAATATTTTGAGTCATAAATTCATACTCATTTATTAATCGTTAAGAAACTAAAAATAATTTTTTCTTATAAAAACCTCTGTTTTGTTGTATTTTTATGGATTAACTGCTGCACAATATTTCTATCCACCCGTGATCGCTAAAATTACAAGCGGGGAAATAATTATGGGTATTCATGTATTTTTATATTATTTCGCACTGAATTCTTTCATATAAATTTGTTGCAGCAGCTTTTATCTGAATGCTAGGGAGCTAAATCGCTTTAAAGCTTTAGTGAAGAGTGACATTTACAAAAAGGCAGTAGACGTGTTTAAGAGGACGAACTAGGGTCATGATATCGGAAAAATGGTGTCGTTCCATTCACCGTTTTGGCTAAAGTATATTGGTGGCACTAGATATTTCCAAGGCGTTCGTTAGAGTCTGGATTTGTTCGAAGCTTATTGCTTTTAGTGTGGGTTTATAACTTTTCTCGATTTATATCGAGATTCCTGAGTTGTTATAAATGGGCTGCCGCAAGGCTCCAATCTTTCTCCTACTTTGTTTCTTGTATTTGCCATTCATATTAATTCAACTATAGACCAGTTGCAGATTAGGAGAATGAGGCAAAATATAAATGAAACACTTAACCAAGATCTTGTAACAATCTCCAAATGGGGTTGTGGGAATAAACTAGGTTTTAGTGCACGTAAGACTCAAGGTAGAATTAGCCGAATGTCCGCGTCCCGTAATGTACTGTAATGAAACAACTGATCCCGTTTTGTTATTTGAAATCAATTCAAATGTTTAATGAATATTACTATTACGTTGACGGAATGTCTCAATCTGTATAAAATAAAATTTCCTAACGTTCTTACGTGACATTTGTACAGCAATGATGAGCTGTGTGTATGTTAAATTGTATTGGGGGAAAATTCGGCCTATTTTTGGTGCTTTTTTTAATAATAATATTTGTGGAAATTGAGCAACACGATTTAATACAGTAGATCACACTACATATTACAGAAAAACATCGTTTTTTAAACATATACTGTACGTATGTGGAATAAACTTTTTGCAGAAAATTTTCTCTGTCAGTTTCAATACAAGTATATGTAGAAAAATTCAAACCAAATATTCACAAACATCATTCCCTTTATCCTCCCTCCATCACCTATTTTCCTAGTTCCAATATGACTTCTGCTCTACAGAAGTAGAGTCCAAGGAAATAAAATGCAGTTGTTGAATTTTGTAAAAACTGTGCCAAAAATAATTCGTAACACCATTTTTTCTTTCATTGGGATTTGGATATTGAATTGGAAATTTAAACATACACACTTATTCACCTTGCGGTACTTATACAGGTACTTATAACCCGGATTTATTGAACGCATTATGTGTTTGCATTTACGTTTGCAAACTTAAAATTTTAACGAATTTATGCAATGTACATTACTTCAAATACAAGAATGCCTGTCAAAAAATACTTTTTACCTTTCATTTCAATGTTTAATTAGGTAGAAGTTGCAACACGTACCAAAATTTACGATTTTTAAAATACCCAATGATGAAACTGTCACTAAATAACGTTTCTCTTTTGTATATAAAATATTAGAGTGCTTCAAAAAAATATAAATGCAAATTTTGACCGTCCCCATCCCTAGTATGGTTCTGTGAATTGTAAAAACACAAACATTTTTTGCAAAAGTTTTTGCGAAAACTGAAAATATGCATACTTGTCCCTTGTAAATGCACCTATAAAGCCGATGCGGCGCCAGTTAACGTTATCCTATTATCTTAATATTTTTCAGAACATGTTTCTACAATCCCGAGAATAATTCTAGGAGGTCTGTAGCTTGAAATTTGTTTTCCTCTATACAATCTTAAAGCACTCTAATTTTGTAAAAATAGTTATATACAACTAAATACGTGCATTTGTTATTTCAAACCTAGATTTAACCAACGCGAATTTCATATTTCCAAGCAACTTCACACCCATAGAGAATACGTCCCCAATATCTTACTAATTTTGGAATAAATAAAGTCTTTGTTGGAATTATTAATTCTTTTCCAATAAATAAATTTAGTTTGATAAAGATTATTGTGACCACCATTTTGTAATGTTTAGTATTTAAGTGAAAATATATTTTTATACAAACTTTTATTAAGTAGTTATTATATCTTAATCAGTTAAAGCTTTGCATAGAATTAAATATCATCAAAAACGATGTGTATGAAATATTCCTTTTTAAATAAACACATTTTACAAATTTGATGAAATCTTATTCTTTCTTTCAACAACCTTAAGTGTATTTATATTAACCCATTTGTTAACAACATGTTGATAAAGCCCAAGAAAGCCACATGCTAATAACATAGTAACATTGTTGCTGCAACATTTCAAAACACAAACATCGACCAGTTGCCTTAGCACGGTTTGTATGTAGTTAAATTAACGAAGCATGCAGCAATCGTATTTCGACGAAATGTTATGATTTGTCCCGAGGATTTTCAGGACCATAGAGTTGCTGTTAATAAACGAAACAATTTAGTTGTCGTGCAACCACTTAACGTAACGTTAATGTTTTTGAACTCGTGCTCGTTTTAAAATAATAAATATTAAAATAAAACAAAAATTATTTTAAAATATTAATAATAGTGTGAAAGCAATACAAATTAAATAAATAATTTACAAATATTTTTAAAAAAAAATGATTATAAAAATCATAAAAGAAAAATTTAACAAAAAAATAAAATATTTTAGTATTTATTGAAGTGCATGAAATTAAACAAGTGTTAATAATTGTTTTGATAAAAAATTATAAAAAAAAAAAATAATAAAAATTAAAAAAAAAACAAGTGCAACAACATATAAGTGAATTTTAATACAATATCCGCTTCCGTTTAGGCCAACTTCCGTATGTCATTTTTGGTTTGTTACCATTTTTTTTAATATTTACAATATTGACTACAAGTTCTAGTACATAATACACTATACAATGAAAAGTTATTTTCAACATACATATTTACACAACAATACAACAACGTTTTTGTATAAATATATACAATATATTGTAGTTGTTTTTATTGTTGTTGCAAAGTTCATACATTTTCTTTTGTAGTTTTATTGTAAATATGCAAACATTTTTGTCCTGTATGTAATAATATATAAATGCACAAGTGCGTATGTGTATAATTTGATTATTTACATGTACAACATGTACTTTTTCCAGTAACAAAACATGCAACTACGTAACCATTAAACTATCTGCATTGTTGTCATCGTTAAAATGGCGTTACTTTTATAACTCGAAAATATTTGGTTAGATGTTAAAGCAGTCTTCTGCCGCACATGAAGGAACCTAAGAATTTATGTATATGCTGCTTCCCTTATGACTCTATTACTCAATTTTATAATGAATATTTTGTTAACTTTTTACTGACACATTAAGTACATGCATGCAACATCTTTATAATTTTGTGTCTTCAATGTGTGAATGCATAAAAACTATGTCATGCCACAAAAAGAGAAAGGAAATAATGCATTAAAAACTATTTAAAAAAAAAAAATAATACTGAAGACGAATATGAGTTAACCTATATCAGAATTTATTACTATACAGAAAGTCTTTAGGTCTTTTTTTATGCGGTAGATGCGTTCCAAAGAAAACCGCATAAAGAGAATCCGCATAAAAAATACTGATTTTCACACAAAATTGAAAAGTTGAAAAACCGCATAACTTCCAATTTAGATGTAAAAATTAGACCAATATTGCATAAAAAGTCCCAAGATAAAAAAATAAATAAAAACAATTTATTTATTTATTATAAAAATCACATAAAAAAGGGGGAAACAGTCAATTTTAGTACATTTATCTGGTTAAACCGGTTTATAAAAGTTAATAAATAAGTACGAACTAAAAACAAAAAAAAAATCATTTATTTAAATTTAAAATTTAATACTTAAAAGTATGACATTACATATTATCGGAATCACTCTTTATTTAGAATATTTTGATCTGTTTTTTAAAAATAATTTCTCATTAATTTTTGAGTTGTATTTTTTTTAACTGAATGTGTTGTTCGCGATATCCTGATATAAGGGTACAAATTTCTCTATTGAGTTTTAAGGCTTCTCCAGTATCTGGTTCGTTCAGAAGGATCTGATTTTGTAACTCATTAGCTGTCTGAAGTATTTTTCCAACCATTTGAACATTGAGTGGTGCAATAATGTCTTCGTCACAATCACTTTCTGGATTTTCATCATTTTCTTTAAAATTTTTAAAATTACTATGCAGTAATTATAGTGATGCCAACGTTGAAAACGTTTAAAACGAAAAAATAATTATGAAAACTCAATGAAAACAATAACACGTACAAAAGAATCGATTTTAAAACCGCATAACTTCAAATCCGCATAAAAACAGACCTAAGTGTCGTATGAAAATTTCCAGCAGAAATTAAAAAAAAATATTTCAGTTTTGGGTATATTTATAAGGTCATTAATAGGAAAGTCATGACATCAGAAATGTTAAAACTGTCTTTTTTATATTCAGATCGAAGTTATAAAATTTTCAGAATAGCAAAATTTAAAATTTCCTTTAAGAGCTGCGCATCGATATTTAAAAAAAAAAAAATAACATTTTAAGAATACTAGGACTACTTCCAAAATTGTGAAAAAACACGGCATTTGAGATTTCAGAGGTGTAAAGTTTATATTGCAAATTCATTTCAGATCTGAAGAATTATAAGATTTGCAAGATAGCTAAATTTTAAATTTTTTTCGATGTTGACACTTGGCAATTGATAATTTGTTTCAAATGGAGATGCTAATGTCAAATCATGTCGCTGTATCATAAAATAACCGTTTGTTATACTGTTTTAATCTTGAAAAACTGGCAGTTATGTTACGGGTACCTCATAATATGACAGTTTTTATCCAATTTAAGCATTATTTCTAGCATTTTTTTTAATAATATAGGCCTGTTAATCATTATATGATTTTATGATAATGAACTGATTTGTATTATTTATTTTAATAATCATTGAACATACAAAACACTTGAAAGAGTAAAAACGTCAAAAAAATGTGTCCTAAAAAAGTGATTAAGCTTTTTAGAAGTAAACATAATAAATAATTACACTGTGTTAGTTGAAAACACCGACAAACAGGGTATCCAGTGGGCAAAGATAAGTCGAGTACGCTGAATCTAGGGGTGCTAACCGTTTTTTAGGTTAGCTCTAGTTTTCGAGATGTAGTGTTATTTAAAAAATGCAGGAGGTTGCGCAATGTATATTCGCGTCACTCTAAAACTGTTTAGTTTATTGAATTAAATAAAAAAGACCAAATTCGCCAACAAAATTATCTTTAATTAAGACTAAAATTTTTTTTAATCCGAGATGTCGTTTTGGAAATATTTTTTTTTTTTTGCAAAATCAAAAAAATTTCGGTTTTTAAAAATTCATTAAAGTTAGACTTTAGCCCTACTTAAATATAATTTTGTTGCTGAATTTCGTTTTTTTTTAATATATTTCAATAAACTTTAGCTTTACCCACTAGGTGCCACGTTTGCCGGTAAAAAAAAGTGTCAAAATCACAGTAGCACAGTGTTATTAGTCGTAACTTGTGGTAATCCAGTTTTTTTAATATACGAAACGACCTTTTATAAACAACTTTTATAAAGTTAGATTTATTTATATACGCTAATGTGTATCGGACAATGTTTTTATATTCTGGAAATTAAAATTGGAATATTAGTATTTTTTCATCCATGAGTATATTAAAATGTACATTAATGTTTAAGCTTTAAAATGGTGTATTTTAGAATCTAATCGAAATATTGACTTCAATTTAAGCTACTTTTTCTAAACAAAACAATTTAGTCCACTAAAAATATGAGTCAAATTCTTACCAATTGATTTCCAATCAAAAGTAGTGATTTTGACACGGAAGACAAAGACCACCCAGAATAGCCCAAAATCGTTTGAAACTATACCGAATGCAACTGCTTTGTTTGAAGCACACATTGGCCGCTAAACGCCAGAATAAAAACAAAATTATATACTTACGGTTAAAAATTTCGATATAAAAAGTACCCCACCAGTAATATATATGTATGTAAATGGCTGGTTTAGTTCCAAAAATTTAGATTCTGTCGCAATGTGTTCCCAATTCCCAGAAGCAGGCTTTAAAAAATAATACTAGTATTTGGTCTTAAATAACCTAGCATTACTCCTGATAAAATGCCAACAAACCCCGAAATTAAACATCAGACTAAAATGTCTCGTTTATATTACGCAAAACGTCTGAATACTGGACCATGGAAGACTGGATGTAAGTTTTATGTTTAAATAGCAAACATAAAATATAAACAGATTAAAAGCAGATGCCATAAATTATATTTGGTACAAAAGAGGAGCTGAGTTTAGTTTCCAAATATTTGTGAGATGTTTCTTATGGCGTTTTCTTTTTTGGCAAAAATGTTACACGTTTTTCCCATTTCGCATCTTTTTTAATTTTTTTGTGTTCTTTTCTGAAAAAATGTCAACACTGCTAAAGTGTAGTGTGTTCTTTTCTATAAATGTCACACTATAAATTTAAAAAATGGTGCACCTTTCACACTCTGTATTTTTAGAGGGGGAGAATCGCACGATAAAACAGCTGACCAGTGATGCCAACTTTTGAGACTCAAAACGCGTAAACATTTTTGAAAAAAGGGCTAAATGGAAAATAATCCATATAAAACCACATCCAATTTTCTTTTTTTTTTTGCGTTTTGAGTGACTAAAATCCGGCTAAATCTAGCCCGAAAAGAGCTAAGTTGGCATTGCTGCAGCTGACATTTGTTTTGTTTATGAATGTGTATTTGTGTTAAGAAACAAAAAAAAATATACAAAATGGAAAATATTACTACTTTTTTATGTGCTGAAAAAATTTTGGATGACTTGTTGAATTCATCTTCATCATCTGATGATGATAAAATATTTTATATGATTATGGAAAAGTGAAACGCTTTGTAGAGAACGTAATTATGAATACTCTGAAGTTGATGTATGTCAAATTTCATAGGACAATATCTCCTACTTCTTATGTATATATGTAATGTATATATAATATATATAATTTTTATAGTTTAAGAAGAATTTGCGTGTTAGTCGGGAAGGTGCCATTGGTCTTTTTGATAAATATTCATTGTCTTATTTCAAGCGATCTTACCAAGGAGCTATCTGCTTCTTCTTTTTTAACAAAAAAAAAAACAAAAGCAGCTGTTTATGAAAAAAAGTGTTACACTGTTGTAATTTTATGTTCTATTCTGACCATTAAAAATGCGACATCTTTAAAATGTGGGGTAAACATTATAAAAATGTACATAATAAAGGTGTAACATTTTATTTCAGAAAAGAAAACACCATTAGACTTTGGTGTTGGACTACCGGTAGAAATCAATGGCTTTATGCGTGTGGATGGTAGTATAATGACAAGGGCATTAACTAATCAGAAATTGTGCAAAGTTGCAAATGTTTTTAATTTTTACAAAAAATCGGTTTTAAGTTAACTCATTTAACTTATTCATAAAAATATTTTAAATAACATTCTGACCACTGTATGTTATTAAATTTAAGAAATTATTCTATTAAATCGTTAGTATTATAGTGACAAGAAATAAAAAATATTTTAAAAAACTTAAGTTGAATTTTGTAAAGATTGCAGAAAAAATTTAATTTAGTACTGAATAGAAGAGAAATGAATTAAATTTTTGTATATAAAAATATACAGCCATGTCACAGAACTTAATTCCGATCGAAAGTGGTTTTGATTCCGTAAATTGATTCAAAAAACGATTTTTTTCGGAATGTAACCACTTTAGATTTCTATAGTGGAATTGTTATTTTTTATGATTCTATACTGAAAAAAACTCATATTACTAATTGATAATGACAATTAAATAATTAGTTTTATTATTTCATTGTTTCTTTAATCATCTCATTAATATTTAAATAAAATGTTAAAAATTTTCAATTTGGTGTCAGCAATTTTAAATTTGCGTTTTGATATCTTTGTTCATTTAAAACAGCAACAATTGAAATTCCGGGCATTTTTAAAAACATTTTGTTCACTTTTATTTACAATTTTTTTGTAAGTGTTCTTGTTGTTCGTTTTTGTTTTAGTTTTTATTACAAAAATCATATGTTTTTTGTTTTGGTTACACAACGTTACCATATTAAAGTTAAACCCCGAGATCTAAAATTTTTTTTGGGAATAAACAAAATCGAACGGAATCTAGAAAACGCAAAGTAAAAACGATCGATTTGCAAATACGAAATTGAAACCATTCCGATCGAATTATGTGACAAGCATGGCTGGGACCAAATTACCGCATTCGTGATCGAATGAGCTATCGTAGCGGAAAATGATTTCGATATCGAAATTATGATAAAATGTACTAAATTTCTTGCTCGATATCGAATGCCATAATCTCAAATAAGAAAATTACAATAAATTTTACTCGATATCGAATGCTGTAATTTGGCCCCTGTTAAAGATATTTAAAATGGACTTATACATAAAGTAATTGAAAATCTAATCTTAGAATTTTATTTAAAAACCTTAGATATGTACAAACAATTTATTATAATTTTGTTTAATGTTTCATAATTTTACTATATTTTCTTCGACCTTTTTGTATGATTTTGTGACCTCAAGCTTAAAAATTATTTAATAAAAATTTAATGTTTCCTTCCTATAGGAAACAAATTATTATATTAAAAAAAATTATTTTTTTTAAAGATTTGGATTTGGATTTTATTTTCACTGAAATTCGCCAAACAAATTTTGTTTATTGTAAAAAAATAAAGAAACACGTGGCAATAGAAAAAAATTAAGGAATTTTTTGAGCTCAAATGGGACAATTTTTGATAGTACAGTAGCATCATCCCTGTTTCTAAGTTAGTTTTTATTTTCAAAATTATTCCAATTAAAATGTAGTCATCTTAATTACTTGTAATTTTGCTCATAGGCCTTGTGATCCTATGAGTACTACTGAGCCATTATAACAAGTGTACAAAGATTGGTTAAAAAAGACGGCTATTAGTTTAGAGTTTAGGCATTTTTTTTAGCAAATTCCATAGTGTAGTATTATTTTACAGCTTTACAATATTAAGGTTTTTGTAATAGTAATTTTGTTTATAATTTTTCCTTCTTGTAAAAAACTACGTACATTTATTTAACGTTAAGTCTCCACAAGCTCTAAAACTTGGAATTGATTTCAGACAGAAGTTCAAATAAGAACATAATTTACCTTTAAATTGCGTACTTAAATAATTCAGCTATAAAAAATGCCACATGTATCGAATGAGTCAATGATCGAATCTGAGTCAATGGACATAATTATGTCTATGACGAAACTAAAACCACTTTAGTTTCGACTTTTACAAGTTTATTGAAATATTTAACGCTACATTTTGACTTTCACATCCGTAACGCATGACGTCTAGCCAGAATCACTTAGTTTTTCAGATACTTCGTTCCAAAAAAAAAAACACAATTTGTTTTTAATTAAATGTGAATAACATATATACATACATATGTATGATAATTTTTTAATAAACTGTGCATACATTGTTATATGTTAAAAGCAGAGGTGGTGAAAAGTGTAACGACAGTTTCAATAAAACATGTACCTTATGATTTAACTAGATGGAGTTACTTGCTAGTATGTTTATTGGTTTTTCCTGAATTAATTTAACCTAGCCTTGTTTAATAGATACAAATAAATAATAATAGAAAAAACAGAATTTATAGTACATGGGTCTGATCAGACTCATGTGCTACAAATGTGATGCGTTCAGTAAAATATTCGAATAAGTGTCTTTCTATATTTTTTCCAGTATTTCTTTTTTAATATTTATAGCCAACTAAATTGCAGAAGGGTGTCTGAAATTTTAACTGCCGTATTCATAAAAAATAAAGTAGGTTTGAAGAGTGCTTTTAGACAAGATTTTCATACAAAATTCTCTTAAACTACATTTGAAGTATACTTTAATTTTTTATGAATAAGGGCATAAGTCTCTAACTAATTGTTAAATATATTATAATAATATTTCAAATTGAAAAAGGTCTGGCCAGATTCATGTGTAAGATGAAGGGTTAAAGATTTGTTTAAAAACGAAAAAGTCTGTAAAGCTCTGACCCATGTTACAAAAATATTTTCTACGAAAATCTAGTCATTAGACAATTTGTAAATTTTTTTTTCAAATAATATATGGTTTAAAAACCGAATGGAGTTTTCGAAATCGAGTGTTAACTTTTGTACACATGTAACCTAGCAAATGATAAGTTAACTAAACCAACAATTCCCATACAAAATAGTACATAAACATTTACAACTTTAAGTAAGTATGCAGCATTAATAGCGTTTCGTTTAAATACTGCACAAGTTTTAAACACAACAACATAAATGAAAAAGTAAAATTTATATTTTTCTTTTGGGTCTTCAAAATCATAGTTGCTTTTTACAAATACTCGTAGTATGCAAAAAAATAAAATAAGAAAAAACCCAACAAGAAAGTAAAATGTAACTGTTATTTCGTTTAACCTGGGAACATAAAAATAATGGTGTCTAAACGTTTTAAAAGGAATATATGTACATACGAATAACAGAGTTATAGAACCAACAAAGAGTAACAAAAAGCAACCTTTATCTCATAATCTTTCGGTGCTTATGTACTCGTACATGTTACTGCTGTTGCTGCTTGTTTCGAATCCCAGATAGAAGAAACTCTGACATCTGTCTTTATTGGAGAATATTGTAGTTAGATTTGCAACAACAAAACAAACAAAACCAAAAATAACGAAATCAAAAAAAAAAAAAAAGATTCTTTGCTATTACTTGCAAAAATTCCCATTTTTTTTTGCCATGAAACGAGCTGAAAGAATTTTGAAAAGTTCTCTTTTTTAACTTTAACAACAAACAGACAAAGAACTGGCGAAACAAAATTTCTTAAACATTTCGTTTGTTTGGTTCCAAAAGAAAATATATACTTTAAAAACCTGCAGACACAAATTTTAAATCAGTGTCGGTTTTTTTTTCGTTTTTGCAAAGCAATGAACAAAAAAATCATGTACATATTTGCACGTTTAAATAAATTAAGATTTTTATCTAAAGATAAGAAGTTATTTTAATTGGACTTAGACGGCGCGCCGCTAAAATAATGCAGAATGTAAAACAAAACAGTTTTAAATTAGCTTTTTTTTGTATTTGAACATGTTTGTTTTATTAATGTATATGTAAATAAATTAAGTAAAATGCTTGAAAAAACTTAAAACTTTTATTTTTTTTTAAAGCAATATTTTGTTAAGGTACGGTCACACTTGACAAATATTTGCCGAAAAAGACGTAATCCCTAAATAACATATATATTTGAACTCGTTATTTATTAAAAAAAAACTGTTCTTATTTAGGAGAAAACACAACAAATATTTATTTTTATTTATTTTATTTTATTTAATGCAAACCTCTTGCAAGAGTAAACCACCTCAAACAAATTTGTGCTAACACAAGTGGTTACGCTTTTTTGAGTAAATATTTGCCATGTGTGACAATACCTTTACGCAAATTTTAAAATGAATTGAAATATTTTATTTCCCAAATCATATTTAAAAACAGTTTTGTTAGATATTTTAAAAGAGCTTCATTATGGAGAAATTTGTTGGATTTTAGGAAAGCATTTCGAATGAGCTGTTTGTAATGCTGCTTAAGAGATGGATACTTAGAATTGCTTTACATTTATTTAGCCTTCACATCATAGCCAGATTTGTCGATTTTTTGTTTTAAAAATAACAAACGGAACAAGTTAGAATTTAGATTACTATTTACCTCAGAATTTATTAAGAGTATATAACTGATAAAATACCTACTTATCTTAAAATTACCGCAACAACTGTAACCCCAAATTAAAGGTAATATATTTTCAATAAATATAAAATTTATAACGTTGAAAAGAAATTATTAACCCTCCCTCAAACCTCTATAATTTTAATTACGTTTGGAGTAATTAAAATTATAATCTTCCTAAATTCCACTCACAGGAAGATTTACAATAATCTGCAACCCAACAGATTATTTCAGTAACCTATTGTGGACGCTTCATCCAAAAATCTAGTGTCATGATGTCTGTGAATATAAATATTATATGTGTTAAACTTTATCTCAATATAAACTTTTAAAAGATTTATGAAAGTTAAAGTGAATTACGAAAAGGGTCTTATATTATGTACCGACCATTATAAAATTAGGTGTCATCATTTCTGTATATATTTATTTATTTATTTATTAAGTCAATGGATTAAATCCTTACAGACTATTAAAAAAAGTATATTGAAAATTACAATTAATTTACAAAAGATTAATTATTTAATAAACTAATTATTTTATGTTTAATTACATTTGTTGAATAAGAAAAATCAATTATTTCATATAGATTGTTAAATTCACAAAATAATCTTCTTAATGGGTCAGCTTGAGTATAATTAGTGCTAACATGTTTGACATACAGTGGCTTAAAATGGCGTGAAAATCGTTGAAGAACATTAAAAGTAACATTATTTACAAGGAACTCGGAGCAGACTTCACCATTAATTATATTGATCAGAAATGTTACATTAAGCATAGTCCTTCTACTAGATAGTGTCTATCGATGTATGATGGAAGGTTAATATCAGGATTCCAAGGTAACCCATGTAGACAAAAGAGTAAGAATTGTTTCTGTACAGACTCTATACGCTGAATATGAATATTATAATAAGGATCCCAGATAATAGAGCCATATTCCAATATAGATCTTACTAAGGAAATGTAAAGTTGTTTTGTGACATAGGGATCATCAAATTCCTTAGCCCATCGCTTTATAAATGCAAGTAAATATATGTGTTGAATTTTATTTAGATACCAACATTTTTAAGTTTATGATCTTTAAAGTGATATGGGAGCTATGATAAATTATGCACCTATCTGCACAAGATTTGTAGATCTGATTTGGCTTCATCTACCACTCATTTGTGATGAAATTTGTTTAGATACTTGCATAATTCATACATTTATGATCGGTAAACCCTAATTTCGGGAGGACATTTGTATGGGGGCCAGGTGAAATAATGAACCGATTTCCACCAGTTTCAATCCCATCTGTCCACGTACTAAATTTTGTCCAAATATATTTAAAATTGCGACCTTTATTCTGCGCACAAGCTTTACATGAACAGCCAGGCAGCCAGACGGACGGATGCACGGACATCGCTAAATCGACGCAGCAAGTGATTCTTAGTCGATGGGAATGCTTTAAGTTGGTGTTGGGCCAATATTTATGGGCATTACAAACATCAGCACAAATGCAATATACCATCCCCACTATAGTGGTGTAGGGTATAATTAAGCATGGCTATAAATACATGTATATTTATTAATTTTTGTTTTAATTAAAAAAAAAACACTTTTTTAAGAAAATTCTTTATAAACACCTGCCCCTATAAGCAACATATTTGAATATTAAAATGTGATATGTTTAGTATTAAAAGAAGAAAAGCTCAAAGAAGTAAACTTTTAAAAGGATTTAATATTTTAAATATTAAAATTAATTTAGCTTAATGAATTTCATGTTCTTTATTAAATTAAAAACACTTAATAAAAATCGCCCAACAAAAAGGATTACAAAGTTAGACAGGAAATTAAATAAAGCAACCTATAGGATAACAACATTTCTGCCCCAAAAAGAATTTCATTTTCTTGTTTAAGTAATTAGTGCATTTTTTCCCAATAACTTATGTTTATCATGCTTTTTTCTTGCCTTTTCCTTACAGAATTTATAATCTTAACTCGTTAAAAGAAGTGCACAACACAGATTCTTATGAAAAAGGGAAACACAGAGCGAGATTGAACAAATTAATAAATCATATTTAGCTGGACATCACTTTAAAAGCTGCGTAATAAAGAAGGAATAGCAAACAACAAAAAACAAAAACAACAAAAAAAAAACAACAAGTGAAAGAGAGACCAGAAGCTAAAAAGGATTTGCATATTAAAAGTAGCTTGCTGCAAATTAAAAGCAGGTAATTAATTGTTCATTTTGTTGTTATATTATATATTTAAATCATTTACACAGCCATGCCGGTTGGTTGCTTGTTGTTTTTGTGTTATAATGTCACGCATTTAAATTGAACTTCATGTACAAATTAATGTTTAAATTAATTGGGGCTATTAAAAACAATCAATAGTTGCAGTACACCAAAAGGAATATGAGTTATATTTACGTATTTATTTACATTTATAGCTAAAGACATTAATTAATCTTAAAAATTGTTACATCAGACACAACGACAGACGGTGATTACTGGCATTGATTATTTAATTATTTATGTTTGATCTTAAATTTTAATAATGACTATAAAATCCCCTCCTGTTACACACAACCGCTGAGTAGGAGTTGCAGTTATTAAGACCCTTACTGTCGTTTTTACGAAATGAAATACTCATTTGTCTATTGATTTATTGACCATCAATATTCTGTACATGTATGTACATTAGGGTGGGTCAATTTTTTTAAATTTTTTTAAAATATCAAAATGGCCCTATCCGTACCATGTAGTGCATAAAAAACAATAACAACTGCATCTTTAGATTTTCGATATCGTTAAAAAAGGTTCCGCGTCAAATGCAATTAAGTTTAGGATCAGTAAGTCCTAAAAAAAATAAAAATATTTTCTTTATAAAATCATTAAATGATAAATAAATTATAAGTTTTTCATTAAATATTGAATAATATTCTGTATAAATTCAATTAATCGTGATAAAATATTGCGACTTACCTACGCTAATAATATCGTAGCAAATTATATGCAATATGCAAATTTATATGTGGCCCTTGGTACAACATTTGGTTTTCAGACCATTGTTACAATAAAAATGACTTCGAAGCCTTAAACAAATCATTATTGGGTTTTACTAATGCTCAGAAATGTTTTTTAAGACATTGGGTGAAAGATGAATCAAGAATTCCAAAAACGCAACATTTGTGCGGAACGCGCCATCGAAGTCGTACAAGATATTTTACCCCAATGCAAATCAACACGAAATCTTAATCTTAAGTTAATTTCACTTCAAAACGATAGTTTTTAGATTGTGATTTTGATTATAATCATATAATTACATTAAGAAATGTAAATAGTTAAATAATTGTAAAATAAAAAATTTTTAAAAAATAAAAAAAAACTCATAAAGGGCTTTCAGAAATCGGCTTCGACGCGGAACGTTTTTGTTCCGAAATGACCTAAGGAAACATTTTTCGGTTTCAGCACAACATCGGCTACAGCGTGGTTATAGGGCCTTGTTTTGGTTGTACCCCTAATGTACATTAGGGTGGGTCAATTTTTTTCTGAGCAGGCTTATAACAAAAACGTAATCTACAATAAACTCTAAGAAAACTTGACTAAGAAATAGGGTCTAATCTGAAAACTTATCTTCTGCCGAGAGATATAATGAAAGCTTGTAAATTGTCTAAAATACACATTTATTTAGAAATTTTAGCTGAAACATTAAGTTTGTAATATTACTGCACAATCAGTAAGAACACCAATTGTATACCCTACACCACAATAGCGGCAAGGGTATATTGAATTTGTGCTGATGTTTGCAACGTCCATAAATATTGGTCCAATACCCACTATAAATTATACCGGTTGGCTCAGAATCACTTCCTGAGTCGATTTAACGATGTCCGTCCGTCCGTTTGGCTGGCTGGCTGTTCATGTAAAGCTTGTGCTCAGAGTATAGGTCACAATTTTGAGAAATATAAGTGATATTTTTTTGGCCCAAGGACGGACGGGATTGAAACTGCTGGAAATCGGTCTATTATTTCACCTGGCCCCCATACAAATGTTCTCCCGAAATAGGAGTTTAACGATCATAAATGTCTGAATTATGAAAGTATGTAAACAAATTTCACCACAAATGAGAAATAATTGATGCTAAATTTTGTCAAGATCGGTCCATAAGTAGTCGTAGCCTCCATATATAGCCCACTTGCAAATATTAAAGAGCATACTTTTTTTTAAAAATGTTAGTATCCAAATAATATTGAACACAAATATGTTTTGTGTATATACAAATATGGCAGAATTTTATGATGATCGGCTATAATTAGTCGTAGTTCCCATATAAGGTACACTTCCGAAAATCACTTTAATCATAAATCTCTTAAAAATTTGGTATCAAAAAAAAAAATAAAAAATAAGTTTCATACATGTATATAGAAAAGATGACACCTAATTTTATAATGGTTGGTTCATAATTGATTATAGCTCCCATAATAGCCCACTTCCGAAAATCATATGAAAGAGCATCACTCTTTTAAAAATGTTGGTATTCAAATAATATTTAACACAAATATGTCTCATATTTCAAGACAAAGTTTAACATTTGTACATAATATTTACATTCCCAGTCAAGTCATGGCCGTACATTTTTGTATGATATGTCCATAATGGATAATATATCCCATATAGCGCCCATTTAGAAAAAATTGTTTTATATATGTATATACTGTGTGTAGGGTATTATATGGTTGGGCTTGACCGACTATAATTTCTTACTTGCTTTAATTAATGTTTTATTTTGGAATTAATACAACAACATTAGTCTAATATATTTAACAATCATTCAAGAAATGTATTCTTGGTGCTAATGTGTTGGTAAATTATGATTGCCTTGAGAGGATTAGTAGCATGGTATTGTTTTTTGCAACTTTAGTTACTGATATAAATAACATCATTCAACGTTATCTCAAATACTGAAAATGTATTACTTTTTGATGTGTTTTTTGCCTCTTTATAGTATTTGTTTTCTTAAAATGATTTTTCTATTTTTCAGTGAAATATTAATTTTTACCCAAATTTCAATTATTTTGATTGCAATTATGGGAGAAAACCTTGCATACGATTGCTGTTTTTATTCTATTTCGCGTTCAGTTAAGAAAAAATAATATCTTAAAACAGCACGATAGCTTGGCAAATTTAATCAACTAAATTAACTTGGCATGCCAATGTTACTAGCGTTTTGTTTAGCTAAAAAACTTGACCCGTAAGAGTCAATAGATATCGCTGATGATTCCCTAATATAATGTTAATGTTTAATTTCTTTTTAAAAAATAAATTAACACATGCTTATTTTTTGAAAGTTAATTATCAAGTGCATAAATCACTCAAAACAAATGTATAACACCAAGTTTTTATAAAATGCATTAAAGCTAAATTACGCTTTCTTGATTACTTTCATAGCAGATTACTAAATTATACTTTTTAAAAAAGAAAAGCGGAGCTCAAAAAAATCTTTCTCTGTTTAAGTTTCTGTATGTAATTTTCTTAGAACGTGTTTTCTCACCCCAAAAAATTAATCCACCCTAATGTACATGTGTTTATATGTCAGTTTTTCCTTTTTTTATATTGTGGCTTTATAGCCTCAGCAAATTCCTTTGAACAATTTCTTTATATTACTTTTCCCTTAAATTGTCATCCGGTTTATTTTGCTTTGTTTGTTCAATTGGAAGTTTGTGCCGTTTGTTTAATTTTGTGCAATTCACACACGTTTTTTTCTTATAAAATATTGGTTTGGTTTTTTTATATTGTCCCTCGTAAATGTTAAATAAAGTAGAGTTCAAACTGTTTGAAACTATAATAAAAATAAATAATATCGTTCATACGTACTGTAGTTTTTTTTATGGAATTAAATATTAGTCATACGCACAGTAGGGATAAAATGAAAAGCAAATGCTGAAATCTGATTGTTGCACATACCTGAAACGAAAGATATTAAATTTTGTTAAAAAAATTATATATATACATATTTAAGTTAATAATAAAAAAATTATTTATATTTTATTTCTTTTACTATAACAATATAAAATTGATTTCTTATTTCTAAGCAATTTTGAGTTACTATCATTAAGATATTACAACAAATTTATACAAGATTTATATAATTAACAGTTTTTAACAAAACTATTCGACTGTATAGGAAGAATATAGTGAGAAAATACCTATTTTAAATATCACAAAAATATAGTTTTTAAATCACAAACTAATTGAATCTATACCAGTATGAATAGAATCAATTCGTCAGTGTTATGCAAATTTCTCAAATGTGCAAAATTTCATTTACTGCATTTATTATTATATATCAGAGTCATATCATTTATAAATGTTTCAATAGTTCTTTGGCAAGACATTCTATGTAGTTCCAATGTAGGAAATCGTTTTCATAAATTATGTATGATCTTAAAATTTTTATTTTGAATTACTTGAACTCGTTTTCTGTGGGCCTTTGCACAATTCTTCCAAACAACATAAACGTATGTCAGAATGGTCGAATATAAAAGTTATATAAAAAAAAGTTTGTTTTTAAGGCATTATTGAGGCAAGCTGGCAAATTAATTCATTGTCAAAAGTACAAATAAAAGATTTAACTTAAGGTTAAGATTATTAAATTACAAAAAATATGTATAAAAAATGTTTTACAAGTCTACATCTACGAATTCTTAAATTTGTTCTGTTTCGTGTGTTAAAACTAAATTGCTGTTGAGAAAATGTCCTGCTTTGGTGACCAATATGGTTAATGCATTTAAAAACAAACATTAATACCTGATACTCATGTAATCCATAAATTGGTAAAATTGTTTTGCTTATATCTTTGTACAATGTGACAGTTGAATTTAGTATTGGTGGTTTGTAAATTTCTTTCCTTCGATTTTCTGTTAAGTGTTATGGATAAATATTTTATTGACTTTGAAAAAGCAATTTGAGTTCCCTGGACAAACAGTCCAAGAGAGGGAATTCTTTTAGGAGATCTGTTAAATGGAAATAGTATCGTCTGAGATTTTTCTTCATTAATTTTTATTTTCCACTTGACAAAATAATTAGTTGTGGAAACACAAGCCTTTTGCAAACGCTTAACAATAGCATGTCTGCCAAGTGGTGGCTAAGTAGCATATAATGTGTAAAATTACATACTACATGGTACTTACTGCCTCGGGAAGCATAGCTGAATGCTATCAGACGCGTCCACGGGTTGCGGATAGTGGAAACCCCAGCAGATATGCTGGGAAGCTGCGAATAAAATAAGCAGTCGCGGACAATTCAGCGGTCTCAAGGGGAGAGTCTCGGGGGGTCTCGCTTAGAGTACCTGTAAATACCCGAGTTGCCAGTGATCCTTGGAACGACGTGGCGAGTAATTGGCGCCACTCAATAGCCAATCTCAACAACTTATATCTTTTTCTAGCATTTCTGGATGCTACAACCGGCAGCCCCGGTACCAGAATCGGATGCGATCGGCTAATCACCGGTTCATCTTAAATTCTACTGATTACAGAAACCGCAACGAATAGAAACCAAAATGATCCCCAACTGTTGACGACTTTTAGCTTTAAATCAAGGACACGATTCGGAACATGGAATATTAGAACGCTTCTGGAACCATCAAGATTGGCCCAAATTTGCAAGGAATTCAGGAACTTTAACCTTCTCTTCCTTGGTTTATGTGAAACAAGGTGGCCTGATAACGGCACAATAACAACCGACGGTGACTTGACCTTTTTATATTCTGGCAAACCAAGTGGTCTCCCTCGATCGAACGGCGTAGGATTCCTTCTTTCTAGAGAGGCCAAGAGCGCCCTAATGGCATGGAAACCTCATTCTGATAGGATTATATCCATCCGTCTGCATACCCGGGCTCGCAACATCACATGCATTCAATGCTATGCCCCTACTGAAATCTCAGATCCCAATGACAAAGAAAACTTCTACAGCCTCCTGGAAAAGGTAATAAAAGACACACCTACTGGTGATATTTTACTTCTTACCGGTGATTTCAACGCTCAAGTAGGTTCAGTTAACACGAATATTGAGTCCGTTATGGGAACTCATGGACTGGGGCAAATGAACGAGAACGGCAAATTATTTACCGGAATATGTGCAACCAGTGGTCTTACAATCGGTGGTACTATTTTTCCTCACAGGGATGTGCATAAAATAACTTGGGTTTCCCCTGACCACAGAACAGAAACCCAAATCGACCACATTGCGATAAGCAAGAAGTGGCGGGGTTCATTACTAGATGTGCGCAATAAACGTGGGGCAGATGGAGCGTCAGATCACCATTTACTTGTAGGAGAGTTACGATTAAGGATATCTGCAATCCGACGACTAACAACACGGTCTTTGCCAAGACGATACGATGTATCCAAATTAAAATCCTCAAATATTCTCAGAAGTTACGTTGGCTCCCTAACGACTTGCTATGAAGATATCCCGAACAGCAATAGAGGCCAATGGAATGCTATAAAAAGCATTTTCACAGACAGTGCGAAGCAACATCTTGGTCATCCTCAACCTAAGCGTAGAACATGGATCTCAGACGCTACCTGGCAACTTATTGAAGATAGAAGACAACTTAAAGGTTCCATTAACGTTGCCCGAACAAGATCTGCTAAATCTAACCTACAGGCACAGTATACCAGCCTTGATCGCCAGGTAAAACGAAGTGCGCGGCGAGACAAGCGGGTTTGGGTGGAAAATATGGCCATAGAAGCACAGTCAGCTGCCGATACACATCGAAGCAGGGATTTGTACAAAATTGCAAAACAGATATCAGGGTACTCCCGTTCAACCACACATCCGCTTAAGGATCCGACGGGAGGAACTGCCTCGTCCACGGAGCGGCAACTGGCAATATGGTCCGACTATTATGCCGGCATACTGTCAATTCCGCAACCTACAACTGTCTGGCAATGTCACTGTACTTCACACCAAATCAGACTCGACATAAATACAATTTGTCCAGACGAAACTGAGATCGCCATTGCAATCCGTGCACTGAAGAATGGCAAGGCACCAGGCGTAGACAACATTAACCCCGAACTGCTTAAGGCTGATCCGACTCTTAGCGCTAAAATAATCTACCCTATTATCAGAGACTTCTGGACATCACACTCTCTTCCTGCTGAACTAAGTGAAGGAGTGATAATAAAATTACCCAAGAAAGGAGATTTAACAGAGTGTAGAAATTGGCGGGGTATAACTCTTTTAACCATGATTAATAAGGTTTTAGCGAATATACTCCATGCTAGACTGGCATCATCAATTTCAGCAGATCTTCGAAATGAGCAAGCTGGTTTCAGACCACACCGATCTTGCACCGACCATATAAATAGTCTACGGATCATAGTGGAACAGTCGGTGGAATGGAGATCTCCACTATACCTGATATTTATCGATTTCGCCAAAGCATTTGATACGATCCACCATCAGGCAATTTGGCACGCACTTCGATGCAAGGGAGTTCCACCTGTGCTAATCGACTTAATCAAAGCTCTGTATGGCAACTCAACATGTCGAGTACTGCATGAACGCATGTTAAGCAACCCGATTGGTGTAAGCACTGGGGTACGACAGGGATGTATCCTATCTCCTCTGTTATTCAATATTGTATTGGACTCAATTATGCAGCAAGCAACCCGAATAAGAAGAGGCATTACATGGGGTATGAATGGTCGATTGGAAGACCTTGATTATGCTGATGATATATGCCTGCTCGCACACAACTTTACCGACATGTCAGCCAAATTGAACCAGATACATCAGCTAGCATCGGGTGTTGGTCTTCATATTAATTTTGACAAAACTAAGGCTCTACGTATCAATTTGACTAATCTCTCCAAGTTTCGAGTAAACAACATAGAACTCAAAGATGTCCAATCGTTTTGCTATCTAGGAAGTATCATATCAACAACAGGCGGCTCACGTGATGATATTGCATCTCGCATAAGGAAAGCAAAACAGAGTTTTGGTGCATTACAAAGAGTATGGAAGTCACCACAAATACATAAAAAAACCAAGCTTCGCCTTTTCTCCTCTAATGTTCGCTCTATCCTGCTATATGGATGCGAGTCCTGGAACGCTACTGCAAGCGATATCCAATCCCTGCAAGTATTTGTTAATCGTTGCTTGCGAAAAATTTTGCGAATATTTTGGCCGAACGTAGTCTCCAACAGAGACCTCTGGCAAAGAACAGGTGAAATACCGATTCGCATAGAAATTGCAAAGAGGAAATGGAGCTGGGTTGGCCATATTCTGAGAAGACCCCATGATGATATACCAAAGATGGCAATTGACTGGAACCCTCATGGCAGCAGAAGAAGAGGTAGACCAGCTAACACCTGGAGAAGGCAACTAGAATCCGAGATTAACGAAACAGGAAGAACATGGTCTGAGATCAGGCTAATCGCACAGGACAGATCCCAATGGAAGAATTTTGTTACGGCCCTTTGTTCCAACTTGGAACCATAGGAATCAATATATATATATATAACAATAGCATGAGAAACTTTCCCATTAGCGATAAAAGCGCTATTATCGGCGTAAAATGCCACATCAATACCCGAATGTAACCTGATATCTGATATATATAGATTATATAGAAGTGGAGATAAAACGAAGACCTACGAGAATCCTGCAGGAATGCTTTTTTCCGGTGATCGTGCACCTGCCATTTCAACTAAAAAAGTCCTGGTAGTAAGAAAACTACTACTTAGATTTATTAGGTATAATGGGAATTTGAATTTATGGAGCTTGTGTATTAGACCATTGTGCCAAATTGAATCGAAAGCTTTTTCAATATCTAGAAAAAGCATTCCCGTTGAATGTCGTCTATTTTTATTTTCCCTTACTATATTTACCACTCGTTTCAACTGATATTAAAAATATAAAAAATTGCATATAGTATATAGGGTAATCTAAATATAATTTCAAAAGAACCTTAGCTACAACGTCTTTTGTCATCAGTTAAAAAGCAATGGGGTATCATTACAATTTACGAAGCACTTCAACCAAATAGTCTTTGTATTATTGAAAATTGCAGCATTTCAACCTTGTGATATTATTACTAATTATTAAGTTAACAATTTCCATATTGAAGGCCTTTAGTTAGTCAGTAGGATTGAAATTTATCTTTTAAACTAGTAATGTACAACCTAGAGAATAGTAAAGTAAAGATGTACAACGAATTCTTTGCTGGTATTTGAAATCAAAGGATTCTCTGAAAGTAGCAAACTTGAAAGTTCTACAAACGCTCCCAATAAACAGAATAGCAGCGCCAAACCACAGCAGCTATTTAAATCACTTTTCATAAAATTAACTCTAACCATTAATAAGTATATAAACAGAAAACCACAATTAAATTTAATTATAATTTAACAAAACTTACTAAAAAACAAAGTAGAAACAAAATTTTAAAGCAGCAAATGTTTAAATTCAAATAAGTAGGAACTATGCTAGTCTAATTTACAACACAAATTATTGTGACTATACCTTGTTTTTCTACAAGACCTTAAAACAAATAAATTAACTAATTTCAACATATTTATGTAAATTGTTTATTATTCTTGTTTATGGCAGCTATTTTTGTAGCCTTTGTTTGCCAACATCTTTTTAGAAAGATTATAATAAAAAGAAAATATTACATTTTACACACTTTTTCTATTTTTTTTATAGCCTCCACCACTAAGAGTGGGTGAATGAGGATATATTACGTTTGTCATTCCGTGTGAAACTTTTTTTAATATTCATCTGAGAGCCAACAAAGTATATATTTTCTTGATCCTTATGAAATTTTAAGTCGATTGAGCTATGTCCGTCTGTCTGTCCGTCTGTGTAAAACACTCCCACGTCCAAACTACCCAATTCAACTATATAACTTTTCCATAATATATTTCTTATTCTGCTGATAACTTTGGTATTGAAACTCAGCAAAATCGGTACAGTAGAACCAGAGTTATGGAACAAAATGTGAGACAACCTCTTTAAAAATTTTATATTTTTTTATTAATTTTATTTTTAAATATATTGCAGATAATACCATGAAATTTTGTACTCATTATTTTTATGATAAAAGAAAAAAGTGTGAAGAAAATAGTAAGAATAGGTCAATGATTTTACATAGCCCCCATATATTGCTCAATTATACATAAGTGCCTATAAAATTAGAATATCAATACAAAATTCAGCAGGATCAAGTTTCATGCAAAAAGAAATTTGTTTTAGTTCGGTCCATGTTTGACCATAGACCACATTTAAAATGCACATCCAAAAATCACTTAAATACGTATAAAACTAGTATAAATAATGTTAAACGGTTAATGCTTAACTTAAATAATCCTTATATGTAAATAAATTGTTATACTAAATTTTTTTGTGATCGGCCCATAATTGATCATAGCTCCCATATAAGGACCATATTCGAAAAAGCCATTTATCTTCATATATATCTTATAAATATCGTTACCCACTCAAAACTTTGTACACATCATTTGCATATACACAAAAAACATTCTACAGAATTTTGTGAATTTCGGTCCATATTTGACCGTATCCCCCATATTAAGACCTCTTCCGAAAATCACTTTAACACTCATAAATCTCTTATAAATAACGGTACCGATGTAAAATTTTACACAGATCATTTACATACATGCCAAAATCAAACTGCTGGATTTTGAGAATATCGGTCATTATTTGATTATATACCCCATATAAGGTCGGTACAGTGAAATAACTCCCAAATGAAATAAGCCCCAATGGAAAAATGAAATAAATCCCAAAAATGTTTCCATATAGATTGGGACTTACTTCATTATGAAATAAGTCGCAAAACTGTTTTTTTTTTTTTTTTGTTGGGAGTTATTTCATTTGGGCGGAAGGATTTTCTCCTCTATGGTATACAGAATACCGGCTTCGCACTGCACAAATTTCTTGTATTGCCGTTAGTTAATTTTTATTGGGATTTATTTTTACATTTTGAAATAAGTCCCAAAAAATTAGGACTTATTTAATTTTTGTCTTTGGAAGTAATTTAATTTTTTTCAGTTGGGCGTTATTTCATTTTTCATGGGACTTATTTCATTGGGAGTGAATATACCGTAATAATGTAGAAATTCACCGTGAGATATTCTCATATGCACTGTTCCATAATTTAAGAAGATCGGACCACGATTTGTCATAGAACCATATAAGTACCATTTCCGAAAAACAATTAAACAGATTTACACAGATTTACAGAAATCATACTATATCGGTTATACGGCAATTATGCTACTGGATTTTATAGCTGTCAGCTAATAATGGGCAATAGCTCTCGAATTAAGTCCACTTCCGAGCACACCAACCAACCGTTTAACTCTTATAAATAACGTTATTGAGATGAATTTCAAACAAATCACTAAATACTGGATTTAGAAGCTACTAGTCCATAATTGGTCTACTTCTACTATGCCACCCATAAATCGCTTGTAAATAATGGTATTAAGACCAAATTCAAACAAAAATGTCTCACCTTATATCCTTACATCTTTTTTATGCTCGGTTTCTTAAATTACACTTAATATTATTATGAATATCAGACAAACTCTGTAAATTAATGATAAGAATAGGTAATTACATTAATTATAAATGGTCCAAATTAGATAAAATTTAAAAACATTTAAAATAAATTATGTTGGTCGTAAACTTGTCTTTCAAACAATATATCAAGTATGTACTAATAAAATTTGCACTAAGCCTGAATAGAAAACATGGAATTAGGATATACTAGTACTATAACCAGTGTTTTTTGTTTTTTTTTTTTTTGTTTTTTATTTCTTATTACGTTTAGGTGGAGGGTATTAATGATTCGGCACAGCCGAATTGAACTCTATCGTGTTATTTATTTTTTTTTTTTTTTTGTATACCATAAAATATTTAAATAAGTGGCGATGACTTCAAGTTGTCGTTGGTTATTTTAAACAATTTTTTATCATCTTGAAAACAGGTGGACTATAATCATGAGAATAATGATACTTTGTAGTTAGGGATGGTTTTTTTATTTTTTTTACACCATTTGCAATTCGATAGCATGGACATTTTGCTACACAGGCAGCTTTTTTCCACATAAAATTTCTAAGTGAAAGTGCTTTGGAACCTTTGTATATATTTGCATATAAATAATTCGCACAAATATAAATGAAAAAAGAGTATTACAAAATGCTTGCAAGATTTCAATTTACTACTCAATTTGACAAGCCATATTTTAACTTATTTGCATTATAGAGAACAAAATCTTTTTTGCTATACCCGACATTTTATATACAATATTATTTATCAAATGCTTAATTTTAAGTCCTGTTTCCGGAAAGAAAAATCGTCCACATCACGTAAATCCAGTGGGTAAGGTTAGCGAATTATTAGTAATCTATTGGCAGCAGTACTTCTCAAGAAAATTATATTGCAGACGAACACAATTGTATTTGCATTGCAATGAATTTGTCTCTTATTGATAAAGCAGTAAAATTGTGAAGCTAGATTTACACGATTCAAATTTTGATAAAAATTCCTCTTCAAAATGCTTCAAACTCGTGTAAACAGCAAAATTTCTTAAAAATTTATTTTTTTAATAACTATTAATAACTATTTAATGAATAAATTTTGAAGAATTTTTGCTGTTTACACGAGTTTAAAGCATTTTGAAGAGCAATATTGTAGAAAATTTCAATCGTGTAAATCTAGCTTTAGAAATGGTGTAAAGAAAAATGGTCTTGTTAACTAACAGTCTAATTCAGAAAAAAATTAAAGTAGACTTTAAATGTACTTCAAGAAAATTTTGTCTAAAAGCACACTTAAAACCTTCTTTATTTTTTATGAATACGGCAGTAAATAACTAAAAATTTAAAAGAAACTTAAAAGTATCATTTAATGGGAAAAACTAAATATTCTAGGCAGTTTAAGAATTAAACATTTCTCAACACAACACAGTGAAAAAATTAAAATTTTACTAAAATAATTGGCAATTTCTAAAAATACTGGACACGCTGCGTCCAGTGAAAACTGAATAACCGAATCAACAAAGAAAACAAAACATATAAAATCTATTACTATGTTGTCAGCTGACAGTTAAGTAAAAGCAAATTAAATGAAAAAGCTCGTAAACTTCGATCGTACATTTTGTAGCGTACTGTACGTCTACTGTAGATGAATGTAAATAAATATTTCGTACCTAACACGAACAGACGGCATGTTAGTGTTTTTTTCGAACACTGTGTTTATGTAATAAAAACTGCAAAACGCACACAAACATGTACTCCTTGTACTATCCACTGTAAATAGAGAAGCTTTGTAAGACCCGTATTTAATTTCTTTAAAACTAGTAGTTAAATAGCTGATGTTTACATAGATGTGTTAAATATAAGTATCGATACAGTAAGAATGCTGATGATCCGTTCTGCCAATACATGATATTATTAAAATTTAAATAAATATTTTTTCTCAGAAATTTATATAAACTTGATCCAACCCAGCAAAAACTTGGTAATGACTTGCAATTACTAAACAACATACTTTTCAATGACTATATGATACCATCTGCATTACTTATAAGTAGTTTAGTAATACCTTACATATAATCTTATATAAATATACTTGTATATGAGCTACTTTGCGAAATTCGGAATTAATTCAGAATAAAATTCATTTGACTTTAGAATAATTAAATTTATTAATTCAAATCTAATGCAAATTAAACTAAACAATTTTTTCTTCATTATTTCTTCTTTAATTTAATGAATTGTTATAGTCCTTATATGTAAGTAGTATCTTCGGCAACATAGTAGTAATAACTTATTTAAGTCACTATTTGTAAGCGAACGTGGTAATGACTTATTTAAATCCCTATTTGTAAGCGAGCGTGGTAAGTACTTGCCTCCAATGACATCACCGTGTTAAAATAATGAGTTAAAATGCCAATGTATAAGTAGTGAAGTATCATTATATTAGATTTTTAACTCATTACTTTTCAATGAAAGTTTTTGCTGGGAAGTAATAAAATTCATCTGACACTGTAAAATATTGATACAAATTCAAACCAAATTTTACTACTAAAATAACTTTAAGTTTTATTTTTAAGTTATTTTAAATACTTTAAAGTTATTTTAACAATTGCATTGTAATCATAGCGTATAATTATCCCCATAAATAACATTAAACTATGATTTATGTTAAAATGATCTATTAAAGGATTTAATGAACTTTAAACAAAACTAATCGAACAGAACACTCATGTTGCAACTATTTATCAGACACAAGTATTAAAAGTTAATTACAAACATTTAGACACCTGCACATACTCGTATACATAAAAAACCACATCCTTTTCACCACACACACACACACTATAATTTACATGGAAAATATATTTAAATAATTATTGACATAATCATATTACAATGAACTTGAAACAGAAGAATTCCTAAGAACTTGAAAGCAATATTATTAAAATTTATATAATAAAACTAATTGATTAATATAATACAAAAAGATTTATATATGTATGTATGTATATACAATTACATATTTGCAGAATGTTAATTATTCATTTAAGAAAAATGCTAAAATAAAACACAAAATGAAATGTCATGGTTACATGAAAAATTAACATAATTAAAAATGCATCAGACCATGTATTGTTACAATACAAATTATTTCAAATGTATGTATGTGATCGTATGTACATATATGTGTGACTTTAACTAGAGATGTGCATGTGGTGGAAAATTAATATAAGTATAAAGTATTTAAAATTTATTCTTTAGAAATTATGGCCACAAAAATGAGAAGTTAGAATAATTATATGTATATTAGGGCGGGCCAAATTTTTTGTCGATTAGAGCCGCCCCCTAGGATGATTCTATGGACAATTCTAAGCAACTTTGGTGAAGGAACCATGGGTCTATCTCGATTTTCGAGTCTCCCACTTTTCAAGAAATGAATGACTTGAAAGCAAGAAAGACTTTTAAAAATAACTTATTCCGCTTTTCTTCCACTAAATTAATTTTTTTTACACATGTTCTTATTTTTTAGGTTGAATTTCTGTTGAAAAAAATAAAATAAATATCAATTTTACCGAACATTTTTTCTCGGAAAATAGACGAAAAATATTACAAATATGCATGAAACGCCCTCTGGTGGTGTTCATAGGTAAAAATAAAGATCAAAAATGAATTTCTCGACCCCAAAAACCCCCCATATACACATAAAAAAGATAATATAACGATGAATAAAAAATCGAATTTCGAATCAAAATGATGTTATAGGGAAAAAAATCATTTTTTGAAAAGTGGGAGACTCGAAAATCGAGATAGACCCATGGTTCCTTCACCAAAGTTGCTTAGAATTGTCCATAGAATCATCATTGGCCCGGCCTAATGTATATGTATGTATATTGCTTGCTACAGAAATCAGCAAAAATGGTTTGTGTCCTTGTTATTTTAGGGAGTATGTCAAATACATATAAGAAACTTATTTATAAAAAATGTAAAATTTTATTATTAAATGTCATTGACTTTTAGAAAAATTGCAAAAATTAAAGAATTCCTTATCCCTTTCAACAACTAAACAAAAACATTCAGAAACAATTTATAGAATTTACGATTTTTTGCTTTAGAAAATTCCTAAATTTATTAAAAAAGAAATATAGTATGCATCTAATCCTATTTTTACACCGAAACATAAAATGTGTAAAAATAGGATTAGGATTTTGCCCTACAAATCTAAGTTCGCATATTTTTAAAAAATTACATTTGTTGAACATTGCTGTAATATGTTTCACATATAAATGTTATTATATACATAGCAGAATTCGTCTGTTCTTCTGGATTACCTACCAGGTCATTGAAATATAGAAGGAAAAAATAGCAGACGATCTTATAAGGCACGGTTCGGAACTTTCTTTGAATATAGTAAAAGTACTGTAAAAGTACTATTGTCACAGGGAGAGTATTAGAGGAATTCCTACTTCGTACTGACTGGCAATGGGGAAGTAGAACAGATTGTGGGACACCCTTATGGCCAAAATTGAAGACTTCAAATACCTGGATTCTAATAAGCTTAAATAAAAGTAGTGCCATTACTCGGTACTCCAGCGCCATAGATGTATGTATATAATTAGGTATTCAATTTTACAAAAGACTCGAGTATGTCAGGGTCTGTAATTCAGAGGATATCTTTGGGTGCATAAGGCGGCTTAGATGGTTATATTGTAGATTATGATATTTTTGAGTGGGCAGTTTTTTTAATTTCTCCAGGAGGTCTTTCCTAGTGAATCTCCTGGAATTTTTATTTTTTAATTTTTGCTATTTCCAGAAGAAATTTACCATTGGGTCTCCGCTTGGCAGTATATGCATTGAATAGCATTAGTATTAACATAAAACAAAATATAATACAAATTATTATAAATAATGAAGAAACTGTCAAGAGCCAGTTAGGACATTATTTAAGCAATAACAAAAAGTAGCTAGTCTATATGAGTAATAGCTTAACAGCTTAAAGTAATCATTGGTCATAAGACTCCAAAAAGGCGTTGCCAAACCACAAATCATAGATTTCAGAAAAGTATTAACGAATGAGAACACACGTCTCATGATAACACAACTGAAAAGAGACAAGGTCATTTGCGATATTGGTTATTGTCAAAAAATAAAAACCTGCATTGTCGATAAAAAAAAAAATTAAGGCACGTTTAAAGGTTACACTTATTCAACAGTAGATGACTGGTAACGTTTAATGTGATTAGACAAATCCAAATGTGATAGTTTTTAAACCTTATTGGCCTTAGCAAAATAAAACTATATACAAAGTTTTCTAATATCCCCGACTTTTGCCATTTCCTAGAAAAATTAATAAAACAGTTAATTCCTGAAAATCTCCTGAATTTTTAATACCAAGTTAAGCCAAAACCAAATAAACTGTTTTAGATATTCAAACGAAATAGATAATTACAAGGTGGCGCAAAAGTAATCCTCCTATCAGAAAATGCTATAAATTTTGCGAGGCCCCTAATGTCAGTTCTGTCAGCAATATTCCGCGTTCTGGAGCAGTGTAGCGTAACATTGTTTATTAACGTGTATTTCGCATGTGTTTACTACACAAATGTCAAAACAGAACTGACATTAGGGGCCAATCGCAAAATTTATAGCATTTTCTGATAGGGAGATTACTTTTGCGCCCCCTTGTACATACCTACTTTTATTAAAAGATGTAAGAAATCCGACTTAATTAAATTTGAAAAATGCATAATTCGTTTTGAAATATAAATTTCCTAAGCAAATGTTTCTTTAAATATGAATATCATATGTGAATATAATACTCTTAATAATTGATTTAAGAACTTAAATTTTCAATTTATATTAGGTTATTCTTCTAGAAAAAAAAATAATAAAAAATGATGTTCCATTTAATTTAATAAATACATATATTATATTCCCCTGAAGAAGTCAACAAAAAATTGCCGAAACGTCGGGGAAAAAATTGTAATTAAATGTGTTTTTAATTTACAATAAAATAAATTAGGCCCAATTAGCTTACATAGGAAATAAATATAAAAACATTGATCAATTTTGTTCACTCATCGCTTGATATATTTTAAATTAGCGAATTTTTCTATTTTGGTTGAAAGTTATAGTGACAAAAACTGCTATATTCAAATCGAAAATCATTTGTGTATTTTATATGCGGCAATCGCCAAGAGTTCAAATTACAAAACATTTTTTCAACTTATTGTATATCGTCTTTTAATAAAAAGCTATACTGTTTTAAACTTTATAATTGTAAAATTCAAACAGTGACCGACCATATAACACCCTAAGCCTATTATGGTTGTTAAAGTTATTTTCGGAAGTAGGTCTTATATAGAAGCTATGGTTAATTATAGACCGATTTGCACAAAATATGTAGATAATACATAGATTTAATATACAACTTATTTGTGGCAAAATTTGTTGGGATACGTTTATATATCAAACATTTATATCCGATAAAGCCCTATTTTGGGAAGTTATTTGTATGGGGGATTTCATATTTAATCTCAATCGTCCTTGGAGCCCAAATATATTATGTACCAAATTGTATCTATAAAATTGCGAGCTGTACTTTGCGCACATAGTTTATATGGACAGACCGACAGTCGGCCGGAAGGACGAGCATTATTAAATCGACTCGAAAATGGTTCTGAGTCTATGGCTATACTTTAAGATGAGTGTTGGATTAATATTTGTAGGCATTACAAACATCGGCACAAATCCGATATACTCTCTCCACTATGATGGTGGAGGGTATAAAATTCAACAGTTTAGATCAATTCCATCCAATGACCACTACGTGTTAAATTAATTGTTTTAAATCTTCTAGTTATGTTTGAACCATTATTTTTCAATGATTGTTGCAATAATTTTTCGCTGGACATGTGATGTTTAGCATTTGAGAAATCAATATTTGTATTATTGAAAAATTATTACTACATGTTTTGAACATATAAACAAACTCTTTCGAAATTATAAATTGAAATTATGTATTAGAATATTCAATTAAAGCAATATATACAAAATTCTGTAATATTTATTTGCAATATTTTCAGGAAAAATTTCAAATATTTCAAATATATGCCTTTGACCTCTGCAAACAAATATTTAAAACAAAAATTATGGCAAAAAAATACAAACACTTTAAATAAATTTAATTAAAAAATAGTACAACTCATACATTCTCATAATTGTTAATCTTGTTTCACAATTTTTTCTCTCTCTCTCTCAGCTGGAACATAAAAACCAAAACATTAAACAACAAAAAATATTTACATAAAAATATTTATGCACTCAAATGTATAAACAGAAATACTGAATACACAAACACAAGTATGTGTATATGAATATTATTTAACCAAAATATTACTGCAGATCCTGAGGTCAGCAGTTGTGCTCCTAAAGCAAAACGGAACATAAACAGGAATTTTTTATATGTATACAAGCAAAATATATCTGACAACCTACATATGTACATACGAGTATATTTAGCTTTTCGGCTTGCTGTTTTATAGAATAGAAATATGAGTAGCAAAATAAAATCTGGACAAAAACCCTTATTTGCTACATAACAGAAAACATAAAGCCAAACAAACATGCAAATGAATTTAACAAAATAAAACCTACTTGATCTTTTATTTTATTTCATTTTATTTTATTTAATTCTTCAGCAAAATTCAACAAAGAAAAGATTTAATTTAAAAATTAAATAAACAACAAATTTAAATTATTTATTAATATAAACATACACAAGAATTTATTTCATTGTCACACAACTTGCCACTTCCGGTTTTAGTTTTTGTTCTTTTTCAGATTTTCTATTTTATTTTTATTTTTTTTTCTGCAAAACCGAGTTTGTGTTTCAAAAATGTTTTTGTTTTTGTGTCAATTTTAATATTGTTTTTTTTTTGCAGTTTGTTTTGTCGGTTTTAATATTGTTGAAGTAAGAAATTCTAAAATATTCCTAAACTTTAAAAAATTATATATATGAAGTTCTTCAGACCCTCATTTATACATTCTCGTATAATATTGAATTTATAAATGTGCATATGTACATATATCGTATGTGAATGTGTGTGTCAGTTTTTATTTGTGTTGTTATTTTGTTCATGTTGTGGTACATGAAAAAGGATGTGTTGTTTTGATGGTACCATCACATATCAACATTATTTAAAAGAATGAAACCCATGCTTAAATGATAATCTTAGCTTTTCACAACTATTTGTATTATAGCAAGAATAGTTTCTTAAGCCACTCGTTGATTAAGTATTTGCTCTTGTTTTTAATTGTTACCTTATTAAATCACCTTTTAGCTCTATTATATTTTTATTTATTGGATTTTGTTTTTTTTTTAATTTTTCACAAAATTTACATTTAGTTACAGCTGTTCCCTTCTAGCAAGTTTGTTTAAATATTTATTTCATGTAGTTGAAAATGTTCCTGATGCTGGCTTAAATTTCTTTCTAACTCTAACTGCTACTGTTGCCAGTACAGTTGCATAAATGTAAAGGTACGGTCACATTTGGCAAATATTTGCCGAAAATGACGTAACCACTAAATAACATTTATTTGAACTCATTTGTTTACTTAAAAAAACTTTTCTTATTTAGGCCAAAGCACAACAAATATTTAGTTTTAATTTATTTGATGCTGTTTGATCTTGCAAAACTCTTGTAAGAGCAAACAACGTCAAACAAATTTGTGCTAAAACAAGTGGTTACGCTTTTTTGAGGAAATATTTGTCAAATGTGACCGTACCTTAAGTATGTATATATTTATTATTTTTGTTTGAATTTCCAAATACAGTAGGGAGCACAAATTAATGCATGTTAGTAATTTGTGCACTAGTTATTGCATAAAAAAACTACTCAATTTTGCAATCATAAAAGCTTTAGGGGAATGATATTAATTTAAATATTTAGTCTAAAGCCCGTTTTTTCGTAAAACATTTTTTACACGTTTTGGCATACTCTGTCTGTCATTTGCACTGAAACCGCTCCAAAAGCTCGTACAAATGGATGGGTGTTAAACAGCGCTGTCAGAAGTAATATTTTACCTTATTTTTTACGATTTTTTAACCGAAAAAAGATTTTATAATTTTTTTCCCCAAAAAAAAAACGATTTTTTATTTTGTCTAGACAAAGGTAAGGTTCAATTAAAAAAATCTTCTTTGTTCTCATTTGAAAAATTTTAAACTAGTCGATCTAAAAAATGTACAATTTAGTATAAGAAAATGAATTTTTGTTGTTATTTGTTTGGTTAGTGTTAAATAAAATATGAACTGTTTTTATTATTTATAATGAAAAACAATTTATTTCCAATAATAAGATTTTTTTCCTCAAAAATAAGACTTTTTTTTGGCGAAATAAAGATATTTTGCTGAAAATTTCTGCCAGCCCTAGTGTTAAACGGTCTTATCTAAAGCCTCAGTTAGCCGACTGCAAGGGAATGTTGTGTAATGACGTAAAAATGTAAGGAAATTATATTTCCTTACAGATTCATACATTACGGTGTTGCGTTACTTTACATCTCCATAACCATTTGCATTACTTTACACATAACAATATCCATCAGCTGTTTCTTACTGTTGCAGTTACATTCCATTACAGTCGGCTAACTGAGCCTTAAATCGTCACAAATTCTCAGTCGCTTTGAGGTCGGTATATTTTGCTAGCCCCTGACTCAAAAGTATTTTTAGCTCGCAAGCTTTCGGAATATCCAGCTGAAGAGTAACTTCATCCACATGATAGACGCTCTTGTCTACAAAATAGGCAAAAAGAGTTTGCAAAATACACATATAGTTTTCTTTCCTCATTATTCTTTCCATTCTTCTATACAGTGATTGACGTGCCACCATGTAAATCATTAACATGTCATGACCATGATTCATTGTTTCGTATACATAGTGACCTTGAATTCTCTGGGCAGTTCGGTGCCACCGAATTTGGATTCGTCTAACCAGATTAAACGTTTTCAGTCATATACTGGCCAATTTATGTGCTCGCTGGTAAATTTTAATCGTTCCTGAACAGTTTTTTGTCGGCAATGCAGGTTTTTATTATTAACCCTTTGTCTTGCACATGGGTCTGGTCAGACCTTTTTCAATTTGAAATGTTATTATAATATATTTAAAACTTAGTTAGATACTTGAAATTTCAGGTACCCTTCTACAATTTATTTTGCTATTAACATTTAAAAAAGAAATCCTGGAAAAGATATAGAAGGACACTTATTCGAATATTTTACTGCACACATCACATTTGTAACACATGGGTCTGGTCAGACCCAAGTATATTTTGTATTGTATTGTTTTTTATATTTTTCTTGCTGGTTTTAAATATTTTTTGTCCAGTTATCTATTATTATTTATTTATATCTAGTAAACAATGTTAGGTTAAATTAATTCGGAAAAACCAATAAACATACAAACAAGTAACTCCATCTAGTTAAAATATAAGGTACAAATTGTATTGAAACTGTCGTTACACTTTTGATAATAAAAGTTGATAATGATAATAAAAGGTGTGATTCCCTTTTTAACATATTAATGTTTATTTTTTTTTTTTAAATATTCACATTTAATTAAACAAAATTGTTTGCGTTACGAATTTGACAATCAAATCATGTGTAAGACAAAGGGTTAATGTAACCAATATCGCAAATGGCCTATTGCTATTGAAGCTTATTTTGGTGTTAAACACTTGCCTCTTTTCATTTGTGTTATTATGAGAAGTGTGTTCGCATTCGTTAAAAGTTTTCGGAGAAATAAGATTTGTGATTTAGCAACAATAAAACGCCTTTTTGGACTCTTTTACCAATAGTCCTTTAACTATAGAATAGCTAATAATATTGTTTTTTCAATTGCTCTTAATGATGTCTTCATTATTTATAGTAATTTGTATTATATTTTCACTTGTGTTGGATAATTAGCAAAAAGTGTTTACCACATACAAATAAAATCAAAACCAAACGGTAAACGTTTACGGTAAATTTTGATATTTTTGTGTATATATTTCAAATGACAATTGAATACATGCTAGTTTTATTTTAACTGATTTTTTATTTGCCGAAAATTAATATTTTCCATTTTGTATTGTAAATTATTTTACCTAAAATAAATGGCAAAAAAACATTTTGCTATTTCCTTTATTAATTTTATTTGTATGCAATAAATTTTAAGCTCCCCACTGTATGTACGCATGTATTTATTTTTGTTTGAATTTACAACTATATTCTAGTCAGTCGACACATGTTCACTCAAATACATATTCTTAGGGTTGCATCCTGTTCATATTAAACTTGTCTACAAATTTGTAGAAAAATTTTACCTCATTAGCACAAGACATATTAAACTATACAAAACCAACACTGTAAGTGCATTTGATTAGTTCCAATTTCCAATTCTTATTGAAAAAAATTGATAAAATTTTTCCTTGAAATTTCTTTGGTGTTCACACAGCACAATATTAATTCCTAAATCGCTCATATTTCTATTAGAGAGTATGTACACATATATAATGTAAATAATAGAGTATCAGGAACTGCCAGTACAATCAAATGTGCACTCGTCTTGTGATCCCTCTCCCCGATGTCTAAAATTGGTAAACAGCTTAGCTTAAAGAATTGCTTCGTGTAAATTGGGACTTATTTAGCATTGAAATCAATCACTACATATTGAAAAATATCTTAAGCGTTTTTTTAAAATAAGTAGAATAATTTTCCGGTCGGGTATCTGAATAAGGGGTTTAGTTTTTTGCAATAAAGAAACATTTTACAACAACGTACTCCTTTGAAGTTTAATGTTTTGATAGTTGCACATTAATTATTGCACATGTTGTATTAGTAATTATTCTTATACTAAAATTAATTTTAATTAGTCTTTTATAATTTAAATAAAACTTTTGCTGGGTTATACATATTAAAAACAAAAATGCTTTTAGTTTAGTTATTACATTTGTATTTACCATTACACATATTTATGCAATATATAAGGGTGTCCCAACTAGAACACAATGGTGTCAATGGTGTTTGGTATCTTGATATGATAACCAGTTTTTTCTTGCCTAGAATTGAAGAAATGAATGTGGAGGGCATGTGGTTTTAACAAGACGGCGCCACATGTCATACATCCAGAGAAAATGCATCAGTCATTTCCCGGTCGTGTTATTTCGCGTTTGGGAGACCAGAATTGGCCGCCTAGATCGTGCGATTTAACACCTTCAGATTTTTTTCTTTGGGGTTTTTTGAAGTCGATGGTTTACGCGAATAAGCCGATGATGACTCAAGCCTTAAAAGAGGAAATTGGACGCTGCATTAATGAAATACCGCAGCATTTATGCAAAAAGTTCATTGAAAATTTCATTAAGCGATCGCGTGTGTGCCACCAAAGCCGCGGCGGCCATCTGCACGATATTTTATTCCATACATAACCTCATTCTGTCTACTTTACGATATAAAAAAATTTCACGATTTTTTTTTTTAATATATGTGCTTTATTTAAAATTTAAAAATTGCGTTCTAGTTGGGACACCCTTTACAATCATAAAAATGAAGGCATACAACACATTCATGTAAATATGAGTATGAATATGTATCTGTTTGCAACACACTCTTGCTAACTCTCACACATACACTGCATTCTTCAATCCTCATTCATTTTCCTAAAATCAACTAAAAATTGCTTTATATGCTTATATTTTTGTAGTTTTCTTTTTTTTAAATGAAGATAAAAAACAACTACAACAATTCTATGTACTCAGTGTCATAATGAATTCTATGGAATTGTTTTTGTTTTTTTTTTGTTGAACTTCCGTCCAAGTTCCGGTTTATATTGCAGACATGGTCGGTCATCTGTAACATTTTGTTAAAACATTTATGCAACAATATGAATAAAGTTCGTTTTTGTTCTTGTCTTCATTTATTTGCCGCCAGTATCCTTCGTCCCCCCTTCTTTTACTCTCTCGTCGGAGTAGTCAGGACTGAAGTGCTGTTGCATTGTATTACGTTTTTATTCCTACTTGTCAACGTAAAGTGTTACTTTCATTTTGTTTGTCTTTCAATGTGAACAATATTTCTTGCTTTTATTTTCTCTATGGATATATTTTTCTTTTATTTTCTTTTTTTGTTAGTTTGTCGTCTTGATTTGTCGAAAAAGGAAAAATGAATTAAATGAGGGTAGAAAAAAAAACAGTTAGAAAGAAACTCAAACTTAAGTCAGTTATAAACATTTCAAAAATTTGTTAATGTGTTTTATGGTCTCCATAAATGAGAAACTGAAAATGTATTAAATCAACCCGAAGAGTCTGTTGACGTTTTATGATGTACAGTGGGACAGAATGTAAATCCAATAAATTGTTTAAGTTATATATAACAGGGGTATATTTGACTTCACTACCATCATAAAGTTTCACAAAGTAGGAAACATCTAGAATGACAATTTAAACAAAAATATGTGACCAGAAAAAAGTAGGCGGTCAAAAAAAGTATTCTTAATCATGCCGGAGTCTTAGTTATATCCCGTCAAAGTTTTCCTTCCCGGCAGGCGTTGTAATTAATTAATAAAAGTGGGTGTTAGAGTAGGCGTGTTCATACCAACTCAGAAACCTTCCCGAGCTCATTCACATGAAAGTGGGCGAGGTACATAACATTTTTATTTTTACCTCGCCTTCAGTAAGATGTGTATACAACTTGTTTGAAGTAAATCTGTAAAAAGCCATGCAGAAGCAATAATTCAATTTAAAAATAGTGGGCGTTAAAGCAGGCGTGGTCCTACCAACTCAGAAACCTTCCCGGGCTCATGCAGAACAACTTTTCTGAAGATAATAACATGATCCGATGCATAGTTTGCGAGAATAGAATAATAGAAATTAATTTCAAAAAAGTACCAATATAAGTGTACAGAAATTTGACCATTTTTACACCTTTATATTTGAGTCATGAATAGCATGTTTTGGGTTCTTTTTTTTTGTGGATGCAAGAATATTTTATCTTCTTTTTTATTTTTAAATTGAATAAATAATATCAAATGTCCGTTTTTACCCCGCTTTTGTCACCCGTGAAAAAAAATTTCAAAAAAGTACCTCTTAATTATCCGTAATACTTACTATTTGAAAATGTTAGTTCATGAAAATTTTAGTGAGAAAATACATTTTGATAAAAAAGTACCTCGAAATAATACAATTTCTAGGCCATAGGAATTCGAATTTCAAAAAAGTACCAAAAAGATTTCTAGTCATTATTGATCTGAGCCAGACGCATAATATAGTATTTGTCTGTTTATTAATGTAGGAGATATATATGTTAACGGACCGTTCTACGGGGACTATTTTTACCCCATAAGGTCAATTGAATTTTGAATTTCAAAAAAGTACCAGACACCTGTCAGCTCTTTTTTTGATTAAAGGCGGAGGCATTTAAAATATTATTTCTAAGTTTATTTGTTTTGGAGATATAAATGTACTGGTTTTACCCGTTTTTGCCCCATTTGTCTTTTTAACGACCGAATTTCCAAAAATCCCTTCTAGTGGTTCTACATATTGTAAAAGGAACCCATTACCCGAATTTCAAGTTTCTAGCTTTATCGGTTTGGGCTGTGCGATGATGAATGAATCAGTCACTTTAATAAAAAGTGGATTCAAGTCAAGTCAAAAAAGCGGGATTTAAAAGTCAATAAAGCTGGATTTATATCCAGAAAATAAAATTGTATAAAAACGATATTTTAATTTTTAATTGTAAAAATTCATGTTTGAAATATTTACAAAACCCCGACTTATGTTCAAAAACTAATCTACAATCAAACCACGATTTACACAATTGTAGAACCAGGATTAAAGTATGAAAACTGAATATTTGTAGAACCAGGATTAAAGTATGAAAACTGATATATTTGTGGAACCACCATTAAAGTATGAACATTTAAAAATCTCGACTAAAGTACACGAACTGAACTTTTGACTGTAAACTGAATATTTGTAGAAACTCTTTGTGGGTTTTGCAAGTTCTTTCAACAAAATTTTAACTTGAACGTACCATGTCAATCATGTCTGTTAAAAGTGGTATTTTTCTGTTCAAATTATTTTGATTCTGTCCCACTGTGATGGATAGTTGTTGGTTCTAAATTAGAAGCTAGTGATGATTTAAATTTTGACATAGTTTACTGGTTTGAGTCAATATTTAAACATACATATATACAGTATATAGTAGAATTTGTTTAAGAATAATTGTATGGTTTTAGTGAAGAAATTGGGGACATTTTGAGAAAAAAGAAAAGTTATGGCTAAAAATTTAATATCTAATTAAGAATTGTAAACAAGCTTTATAAACTTTCTTCGGAAATTAAAATTTTTTATAATATCATAAATAAATTCAACATTTTTTTATTGTTTCTTTTTTAAAGAAGTTACATTAAATTGCTAAGTTCAAAGTAAAGTAATACATATTCTATTTGGTAACATTTTTATGACAAGTCTTTTGTACACAAATAACTATGCAAATATTCCCACAAATATGTTTATTTTTATTCCACAATTTTTGTTATTTCTAAAAACTAATTATGATAATGGCTGTAATGTCTAACAAATAGCAATTCTTTACATTGCAGTAGCTTATTTGATCATATCTGTACAATGTTACAAACTAAAATAGAAAAAATATTTTTAAATGTCACAAATGAGAATAAATTATAAGCATACTAACACATAGCACACAAAATATGTCACTGAGCAATTAAATGTTGACATTTTGTGGTAAAATGTAAGCTTACTTAACTTCTAGTATTTCACAAAAAAAATCATTTTTCATTTACAACTAACAATTTAATGAGATGATTCTAGAAATAAATCCCAAAATATCAACTAAATTACTATCATTACTCAGTCTAGTCTTTAAACAAGAACAAGTTTACTAAATTTGATCCTAATCATTTTAATTGACCGAAAACATTTTCTTTCCAACACCTTAACTAATCACATCAAATCACCACAAACTGAAATTGTTTACAGCTGTACTTTTACTACGAAGAAAAAAGGTGTTGAATTTCAACACTTTGCTTCTAGTTGTAGCTGTGAAATCCCCTCTAGCAAATATTTATTTTATGGCAATATGAAAGTTAAACAGAAGTGAACACAATAAAAAATCATAACAATTGTCTATAAAAGGCAATGACACATTATTGTGCTGATACACCAGAAAAAATGTGAGGATAAAGAAGAAAAAAACAAGACAACTTACAAGACCCTAAGGAATGCGTAAAAAAGGACACATACAGAACATTAACTCTACAAGGAAAAAATACAAGGTGTAACGAAAGGAAATGGCAGCAGCAATATCGTAACAAACATGTATAATATAAAATACATAAAATCTACAATTACCTTACAACAAAAAAAAAAAATAGAACACACAAGACAAAACAAATAAGACGTATGACTTTGAACCCAATAGACAAATGTATAAACAAGAAGAGAAACATATCGAATGAGACTTTATTGAATTGTTAAATCGAAATTATAAATTTAATACATTTTAATTTAAAAAAATTATTTAAATAAATTTATATCCCAACCAATGACAAAACAATATTACTGTTCTCAAGCAAGATGTTTATAACACCAATGTTAAATTCTTTAAGCTAATCTTGTTGTTTTGTAAAAAGTTGTTTATAAAGACCCGAACAAATTCGTTAATTTAAACTTTGTGAAACCCATCTTAAAGTAATTAAACTAAAGAGCTATAAACTTATTTAAGCCAAACTTTATAAAATTATGATTTATGTAAACCAATACAAAGTATAGAAACTGAGCTCTGCAAAACCACAATTAAAATTTAAAAACTAAACTGAACTTAGCAGTCCAGCAACTAAACTTTTATAAAACCAAAATTAAGGTCCAGCAAAAAAAAAAACACGACTCCAGAAATTATGTTTTCTAAACAATAATTTTATAAAATCATAATTTTATAAAACAGAAATTAAACTTCAACAAAAACTGGATAAAAATCCAGAAATTCAAATTTTATTAATATACGATTATTTCCATACACCAATACCTCGCTCTGCGTCGTTTCGTTTTGCGTTTTTTTCTAACTTGCATTGCACACAGTGGCCGTGTAGTGTATTTAATGGCTATAAATCAAGGAGGAAATTTTGCACTCATTTATTTTAAATTTTTAAGAATTTTAATTTTTTTTTTACAAAAATACGCCCACTTTTACGCCCACCTCCAATACAACTTAAATAGAAAATGTGGCATAACTTACATGATTTCAAATATATCAACTCAATTTTCATAAAACATTAATATTATTATTGTAGAATGAGCTCCTGAAAATATGAACTTAATCCGCCCATTTTTCCGCCCACCTCCCATACAAATGATATTTCAAAAATGCAATATCTTCTGTAAATTTGTAACTAGAATGTTTATTTTTCGCAAAAATTCATATAATATCTATTAAATGCTATTTTGAAAATATGAAGAAAATCCGCCCACTGTAACACCCACCGCCCATACAACTCCAATACAAAAATTTTGTCGAACGGAAAATCATAAATGTTTATTTTTTTTGGCTCAAAATATAGTGTCAAAGGAAATTTTTTTTTTTAATTAAATTCTTTTTTTTTTAATTTTAATAATATTTTAAGTGAAAAAATACTTTCAAGGTGCATTCGGTATATAGTTTATAAATAACAAGCTTTTGAATATGACATAGAAAACTATCACATTTGAGACTTGTTCACATACTTCAACTTTACGCTGCTCGGGACAGAAACCCAAAGGAGATATTTGCATGAAATTTTCCACACATGACCTTTAGATAGTTTTTAACTGTATGTGCAAAAATCATCAAAATCGGAGATCAGGTCCAAATTGATTTATTGCCGCAGTGAAGACAGTGTGCGTCACTGCTTAATTAGTACTAATTTTCACTGTGCGTCGTTAGATTTTCGCGGTTGCATTATTTGGGTTCAAGTCTTTAATTTTTTTTTTTTTTTTTTGAAATTCTTGCAAAATCTGCAACATGTTAAAACGATGACCCGTACAATAAGTGCTTTGATGATCGAAATGAAGTCCTTGCTTTCTATTTGGATTGAAAATCAAGTTGTGCAGAGAATGGTATTTTAGACAAAAGCAAAAATCTTATTTGATGGCATAAAAATATATAGACAATTGCTACAAGGAAATTTATTTTACGTTGAAAAAAAAAGCTGTTCAGCAAACATTGGACCAATTTTTTGTGAAAGGCAGCCGACGACTTAGTATTTTTTTAATCCACAAACTTATTTTCGATCTTTACATGGTTTGCTATAGAAAATTTTAATTCACTTTGCGTAGTTTCAATTTGCGCCATGTTTTTTGGAACATAACTCCGACGCAAAGTGAGGTATGGGTATACTACTCTGTAACTCTGTCAAAGCCTAAGACTAAAATCTGCAATTTAAACTCTGTAAAAACATGATTAATCTAAAAACACTAAATATTTAAAAAAAACCAAGATTTATAACAGGAAACTAATTTCTGTAAATTCATGCCGAAAGTTATTAAAGACCGAAAACTAAACTTTTATAAAATCTCGACTTTAATTAAACCATGATTTCAACACTTATAAATCCGCGATTAAAGTACATAAAATAAACATTTGTTAAACCCCAATTAAGTCTTACAGTACGGAGTGGAGGACCTAAGATCCCCCTATCTTAGTTTTTCTTTAATAAATATTTTAAAATTAACACGTTTTAATGTGATAATTAAAAATAAAAACTGAAAATTAATTACTTTCAAAATAACATTTTTTGTTTTTTTATGCTAACATATAAAAAACAACAAAAGCCCATTTTTCTTTGGGGGATCTTAGTGACCCCACGCCGTACTTTATGTCACAAATTAGGCTTCGTACTCTAGGGGTTAAGGTAAATAAACTGAACATATGTAAAATTATCATTAAAGTCTATAAAATGAAAATTTGCAGAACTACGATTAAATTATAAAAACTCGGCATTTAGAAAACCACCATTAAAGTACCTAAACTCAACATTTACAAAAACTGAACATTTATAAAATTAATATTGAAGTCGAAAAAAAGGAACATTATTAAAATTTAAATTAAATTATTATACAACCACGATTAAATTTCATTAACATTATGAACCTTATTTACCAGAAAGACTGTGAACTACAATGTAAAAGCTGTTAAAAGCAAATTCAATTATTTTCTTTTCCTTAACTAAATCATTAAAAGATTTAAATCTTTGCACTCTCTGTTACAAAATACTAAAAAACCAAAACAAATCTTAAAAAAATCACAAAACATGATGACAATGTCCTTTTTTTTTGCATTCATTCCAACCGACCCACCCAATATTTAAGCAGTTCACGCCTTCTACTAATCGTACAATGTAACACAGTTCAACAGTCTGACTTAAGGTTAAAATTTTTGTTTAAAAAAGAGCAAGTAGCAATTCACACATTGTTGTATGAATGAGTCTACATTTATCTAAAAAATCATTCAGCATAAATTTCAAGCCAAAGGACACACACAGTTTTTGACATGCGATATAGCAACATTAGAATTTATATAAATTAAGTGAATTAAACTCTTGGTGAAAGAGTATTCTGGTGTGTATTTTTATGTGAAATGCGGTAGCAGCCAGACATCATAAAAACTGCTGACTGTATTGTTTCTCTTGTTTTTTTTTTTTTGTTGCTTAGCTTTAATGTAAGTGTAAGTGTAATTGTAATTTTATTTTATTTGTCTTTGGTCCCTTGGAGTATGTGTCACTAGAAATTACTATCCTGGGACTATGAATGCGAACGTCTGTTTTTAGGAGTTAATGTAAGAATTAATAAAGTATGGAGCATAAAAAAAAACACGGCTAAAGGGCAAAACTATATTTATTTGAACAATTGTAATGATTTTTGTTGGATTTTTTGTAATTCTTTTATGTTTTTTCTCTGCGAGGAGATGAAATGTAATATTATAAAATATTTGGGTTTTTTTAAGTATACCTTGAAGGCTATTATTATTTTAGTATGTTTTGTTACACCTCATTAATTTATTATGATACATTTTCGATACGCGTTTCAGTTAGAATAAAGCTCAAGATTTTCATGATTAAAGTTAATAAATTAAAATTTACATAAATCATGATTAAAATCATAAAACTACACTTGTATAAAACCTGATTAAGTAGGAAAACTAAGCATTGTTAAACTAGGAAACAAAACTCTGTAAAACCACGATTAAGGTCAGGAATGTAAACTCAATAAAACCAAGATTAATGATAGGAAACAAAACTTTCTAAAATCTCTGTGAACGTTATAAAAGACCGAAAAGTAAACTTTTATAAAACCACAATTAAATCCTGCAAATTCACTTTGTAAAATCATGTTGAAAATTATTAAAGTCTGAAAACTAAACTTTCGTAAAACCACGATAAAGGCGTGCAAATTTACTTTTATAAAACCATGACGAAAGTTGTTCCAGACCGAAAACTAATCTTTTATTAAACTACGATTAAAGTACAAAGACTAAACTTTTTTAAAATCACGATTAAATTCTGCAAATTAACTTTTATAAAACCATGACGAACGATGTTTAAGACCGAAACCAAATCTTTTTTAAAACCACGAGTTAAGCACGAAAACTAAACTTTTATAAAACCAACAGGAAAGATGTTAACACTTGTCGAAGTTCGTAACCTAAACTTTTATAATACAACGAATAATGTTTGTTAACCAAACTCTGTAAAACCATAAATAAAGGCCAGAAATTAAACTTTTTAAATCCAAGATTAAAGACTGAAAACTAAACTTTCGTAAAACCACGATTAAGGCGTGCAAATTTACTTTTATAAAACCATGACGAAAGTTGTTCCAGACCGAAAACTAATCTTTTATTAAACTGCGATTAAAGTACAAAGACTAAACTTTTTTAAAATCACGATTAAATTCTGCAAATTAACTTTTATAAAACCATGACGAAAGATGTTTAAGACCGAAACCAAATCTTTTTTAAAACCACGAGTTAAGCACGAAAACTAAACTTTTATAAAACAAGATGAAAGCTGTTCAAGGCCGAAAACTATACTTTTATAAAACCACGAATTAAGGCCTGCAAATTAAATTATACAAAACCACGACGAAAGTTGTTCAAGCCCGAAAACCAATCTTTTCTAAAACTACGAACTAAACTTTTATAAAATTAGGGCCTGAAAATTTACTTTTATAAAATCATGACGAAAGTTGTTCAAGACCGAAAACTAAAGTTTTGTAAAACCACGAATTAAGCACGAAAACTAAACTTTTATAAAACCAACAGGAAAGATGTTAATACTTGTCGAAGTTCGTAACCTAAACTTATAATACAACGAATAATGTTTGTTAACCAAACTCTGTAAAACCATAAATAAAGGCCAGAAATTAAACTTTTTAAATCCAAGATTAAAGACTGAAAACTAAACTTTCATAAAGCTACGATCAAGTCCGATAACTAAACTTGTACCTAAACTCTGTTATAGTCTGAAAAGCATGCTAAAAGTTGTTAAAAATTGAAAACTAACTTTTGTTAAATTTTGTAAAAGCAAGATTAAAGTCAGGAATGTAAACTCTATAAAACCAAGATTAATAATAGGAAGCTAAACTTTGTAAAATTACTCTGAAAGTAATTAAAGGCCGAAAACTAAACATCTAGAAAAAATTGCAAAAAAAAGTTTAGAAACTCAACTAAAGTTCTTAAATTAAACCAGAGTTTATAAACTCAAATTAAGATTAAAGTTTTTAAATTAAACCAGAGTTTATAAACTAAAACCAAGATTAAAATTCTTAAATTAAACCAGAGTTTATAAACTAACACCAAGATTAAAGTTTTTAAATTAAACCAGAGTTTATAAACTAAAACCAATATTAAAGCTTTTAAATTAAACCAGAGTTTATAAACTAAAATCAAGATTAAAGTTTTTAAATTAAACCAGAGTTTATAAACTAAAACCAAGATTAAAGTTCTTAAATTAAACCATAGTTTATAAACTAAAACCAAGACTAAAGTTCTTAAATTAAACCAGATTTTATAAACTAAAACCAATATTAAAGCTTTTAAATTAAACCAGAGTTTATAAACTAAAATCAAGATTAAAGTTTTTAAATTAAACCAGAGTTTATAAACTAAAACCAAGATTAAAGTTCTTAAATTAAACCAGAATTTATAAACTAAAACCAAGAGTAAATTTCTTAAATTAAATCAGAGTTAATAAACTAAAACCAAGATTAAAGTTCTTAAATTAAACCAGAGTTATTAAACTAAAGGCACAATAAACATTTATAAACTAAGGTTTTATAAAACCATGATTAAAGTAAAAAAAAAATAACTTTTGCAGAAATACTATGAAAGCTCGTAAACTTAGTTTAACTTGAGAAAAAAATTCAAAATATTTCGAAAAACATTTGTTATTTTGATTGATTCCCGAATGTTATACGTAGGTATAGAATAGATATTTAATTAGTCTCTCTTAAATAAATATAATAAAAAATTTCACGATTACATATTTCAGTTGTAATCAAGAACACCATTATATAATACACTATTCAACACACGTCAACAAGTATTTAAAAGAATTTAAATGCAACAAACTCTTAACTTCACTTAACTTCAATACAGAATGTAAATATCCATGTTACTTAAAACTTTAAATGAATACTCGATGAGACATGCTCCACTCAAGGCAAACGAATGGAAAAACGAAATGAAATCAATAAAAGCATTTGCCATCTGATGATGAAAATGGAAAATCATCAAGTAGAGTGTTGTTTTAAATACGTTGCCAAAAAATATTTTTACAAACATTCAAGCAAAGGAACGAAAACAAACAAATATTTTACTTCTATCTAATATTAAATATTTGTAACATAAAGGTTACCTGTCAATATACTCTTTTTATTTTTGGCTGTTTAAGAGGAAACAAAAACACAGGGCTACACAGACCTAGAGCTTCAGGTATGAGAGTACAGACATAATCATTGATTTCTGTAGCCATTTTCAACAACGTGCAAATGTTAGTGAATATGGTGGCTGTGCAACGTTTATAGAACGTTGAGTAAATTTTCTAAACTAAAGTACATAAAAGCACAAACAACAAATTTCATCATGTAATGCAAAGTAAAGTAAAGTTAAGCAACTAAAGCCGTATGCAACAATATCAAGAGTTGAATTCACTTTGCCATCTTCTTTTATTGCAACTGCAAAAGGCAACAGCACAATATATCCCCAGTGCTTAAAAAACACACACACTCGCATACACTTGTATCTCAGATGAAAGTTCAAGTTACAGCTTATAAATGTTGCAAATAGATTTTCTTTCTTCCTTTTCATGCATTCTGTCCTTTTTGTTCCGAGTTGTATGTATGTTGTAGGAAATTTATAATGAAAAGACGCGCCAATATTATTATGAGTATTTATTAGAAACGTGCTGTATCTCGATAAATATGCATTTATTATTATGATTATTATTAAACATACGAGTATTTCTTATTTTTTTTTTTCTGTGTTGTTCCTTTAACACAAGTACTAGTAGTGTAGTGCTCTTTACAATCTTTCGTGTGTTTTGATGTCAATGATCGCTATCTACAGAATATTGTATATGCATAAGGATGTGGCTGCTACGTGTTATTTTCTGAACACGACAACAGTCTTACGAAAACAAAAATCTTAAATAATTGGCAATTTGTGCACGAGGAAAGCACCTTGTTGATTGCAGCTAAATAGAAAAGAATTTTCAAATATTTTATGTGTAAACAAATTTTTTGTAGTTTATTAAAAATGTATTTAGTTTAATTTATTCTATAAAACAACTAGCTAAACCCGGTGTGCTTCGCTACCCCTCCCCCCTTGTTATAAAATAAAACGTATTTATATATTTACAAACATTTATTTCCCAGCATATCATTCTAGGAGCGCTCCGAAAAAGGAGTCAGAAAAGAGTTCAACAAAATAGCATTTTCGGAGCGCTCCGAAAAAAGGAGTCAGAAAAGAGTCCAACTAAAGAGCATTTTCGGAGCGAAAGAAAAATTTACTTGTTACTGTCCTGAGTCGGCACGCAGTATGACTCAGAAATTCCACTTAACTATGTGTGTACCAAAGCGTTGTTCTCCTGTTATTTGTGCTTTGAACAAAAAAAAAAACATAGCTGTACCACACAAGAATGATAAAAACAAGATTACACAGAGCCCAAGAAAAACCTCATAAAAGACTCTTTTCTGGCATTATCTAAGAGCTCTTTAAGAGCCCAAAAAAACCCTCATAAAAGACTCTTTTCTGACATTATCTAAGAGCTCTTTCTGACGGACCATTTTCGAATGTAATGACCCTCTTTTCTGAAGGTTTTCGGAGCAATTATGATTGTTTTTTGGGCTCATAAAGATCGTTAACGCTCCGAAAAAGGTGTAAGAAAAGATTCTTTTCGGACTCATATGGCTTGCTGGGTTATTTAATTTTAATGTATTTATTGCAATGCTTTACGATATTTTTAGTTTACCCATCAGGAGCATATACATATACACGGGATATTAACCTTGAACTTAGTTAACAGTCATCGCAAACGCTAACCGAACAGGCAAAAATTGTTTAAAGTCGAATGGTAAATCTGTTGGTAGCATTGGAATGCGTAGCAAAAGTACATCTGTACCTTTATATTTTCCTGTTATATAATGGTCGCTTCTATTAAATTATTTCTCAGTTTTTTTTACTGCAAGTCGAGTGCCATTGCAAAGCCGTGGTGATCGATATTACGCAGTAAAGTAATTGGCACTCCAATTTTAAGTTGTAGTACATGTGGTGGAAATCCGGCACATCGAGTGAATTTAAGAACTCAACAGGATAATTAACGGGTTGCTTCCATTTTCCATTTTCTCCATATGGAAAAATAATAGGATACTGAAGCGCGTCATATGAGCGATGCATTTCAGTAAGCGAGGTTTGGTATCCAATTACAATATTTAAAAAAGTGGGCGTAAAAGTGAGCGTGGTCAAACAAAAAAGTACCCTATTAATCATACCAGGGTCCCAGTTAAATGCTGTGAAAATTTCAAAAATATCGCTCCAGAGGTTTGGTCTCCTATAAGGTACACAGTGCAGTATGAAAAATGGATTTTTCCACGCCCCTCCACCCACCGACTGAAAATCAAAAATCAGAGTTCACAATGTCCCCCTCCTGAATATTCTGAAGATTCCCTGATTTCATCAAAATCGGCCCAGCCGTTTTGGAGTACATACGTTACATACATACATACATTAATCCTATTTTATATATATAGAAGATGATCAATACGATTTTGTTTGTTTAAGTAAACTAGTATAAAATCTTTCTTAAGTGGTGGGTAGTAAACTTAATTTTATAAAATCATGTTTAAAATTTGCATGACCGACCTAGTGTTTTCAAAAAACTGACTATTTTGAAAACCGGGGTTTCGGTTACCCGAACTCGAAAAAACCGGTTAAACGTAAAAAACACTTCATTTTAATTTAAAAAACAACAAAAATTACTTAAAAAATAGCTTTTGTTACACAAAATTTGTACTTTGTGGTAAGAAAAACAAAAATAGTGACTAAAAGAAATTTATAAAGACTAACTGCCGTATTTATAAAAAATTAAAGTAGACTTCAAATGTACTTTAAGAAAATTTTGTATGAAAATTTTGTCTAAAGCACACTTCAAGCCTACTTTCTTTTTTATAAATACGGCAGTTAATGTGAATTTTATGAAATTTCTTTAAAGTAATCAGGCATGTGATGAAAATCGAAAACGAATGAGTTTTAAAAGTCAATTTTTTCGTAATATTTCTGTATTGAAAAACTTTTATCACATAAAATATAAAGATATTGGGCTACTAAAGAGAATCTTAAAACAAAAATTTTAAAAATTAGATTATATGTAAATGCAAAATCGATTTCCATCACATGTCTGAATATTTCAAAAACAAAACACAATCCAAATGTTTAGCAGATATTCTGTTTTTCAATTTGGTTTTTATTAATGTTGATACCGAGAAGACTCTTTCACTAACAGTTGATGTCGGATTAATAGTAAGAAGAGCATGTTTAATTTTTCCGTTCTCTTGTTAAATTTTTCCAAATATTCAAAGTCATCTGAAAGGTTATTGAGATTAACACGTTTGCATTTATTATTCTAGTCTTGAATAGATTTTAACTTCAAAATTAGTTGTTCTTCTAAACTTTCAGAAAAAATAAAAACAATTTACGATTTTTACAGATATAAAAAAACGGTTAGCCGGGAGGGAAACCGTAAATTTGCTCAAACCCCGGTTGTTCGGTTAATCGGTTAACCGAAATTAAAAACACTAGACCGACCTATATAAATCAACCACTTATTTTACTATTTCAAGTTTAAGAAAACCACGATTAAACTATTTATGTAACTAAAATTGAATAAAACCACCATTAAAGTTTCTAATTGAAGTATTTTAAAACCATAATTAAAATCCAAGAACTTAGCTTTTACAAAACAACAATTAAATGTATTAACTAGAGCTTAAGGCATTTTTTAATAAAATTCTAATGTTTATTTTCAATATTTCGCTACGTCTTTGTGAATATAGTATTTAACAGAAGTTTTATAAAACCACGATTAAAGTTTTTAACTGATTTTATATTCAACAAGATTAAACTTTCTGATTTTAGTTTTATAAATCCAAGATTAAAGTTTTTAACTGATTGTTAATAAATCAAGATGAAAGTTTTTAATTAAAGTATTACAGAACTAAGACTTAATTTTTAACTAAACTTTTATTAAACTATAGCAAAACTAAGTTTAATGAAACTAAAGCTCAAAAGCTGAATTAACGACACTTTCAGAAAACTACGATAAAATTTGAGAAGGTGCTTAATATTAACGATTAATGTCTGGTCAAAAATTTAAGCATTTTTCAGAATTTAAGGATTTCTAAATCCACGATTAATGTCTGGTCCAGAATTTAAGCATTTCTAAAACCACGATTAATGCCGAGAGCAGAATTTAAACATTTCATTAATGTCTGGTCCAGAATTTAAACATTTCTAAAACCACGATTATTGTCTAGTTCAAAATTTAAAAATTTCATTTATGCCTGGTAAATGTTTTCATTAATGTCTGGTTCAGAATTTAAGCATTTTTAAAACCACGATTAATGCCTAGAGCAGAATTTAAACATTTCATTTATGCCTGGTAAATGTCTTCATTAATATCTGGTCCAGAATTTAAGCATTTCTAAAACCACGATTAAAGATTGCAGAATTTAGACATTTATATTGTAAGTCTTTAATTAAAAAATTTACAAAACAAAATTTAAACTTTTATAAAAATCACAATTAAGCTTTTATAAAACTACAATTTAAGTGCTGAAACTAAACTTTCATAAAACACTAATTTATCATTTCAAAACGTGTGCACAGATTGAAATTTTAAAAAAAATAATTTAAATAATTTGAACCTTTTCTGTTATAAATGATTGTTTATTATGTGCTGTGTAGACCTTTTTTAGTGTTAAAAATCTTTTATGAATATAATAATAAACTGTCTTATCTGATCATCTAAATTCAACTGAAAAATTCTTATCAAAGCAAATTTATTTTTAGTTGTTTTAGCTGTTGTTATTTTTTTCTATTTTTTTTCCCCCACTTTTCACTCAAGTTAAGTATATTTAAGGACTTACGGACTTTTCATAACAGAACACACATTTCTTTCAAAGGACATTCCATTAAAAGTCAGATAAATGTGCACACACAACAAATACAAATAAAAAAATATATAGTCAACGTTTTTATGTTTTTCCATCTGTCTTCTTCTGTGTGTGTTTGTTTTTATTTGTGTGACTGTCAGTCAGTCAGTTCGACCAACTGACTGTTTGTTTTACAACCCTACTGAACTGTAATAATATTCAAGTAAAAACAAATAAATAACAAATTCGTATTTTTAACTTGCATTCGCACTTCTGTTTGAACAGAAAATTCACATGCAGTCGTAATGTTGCGCTCTGTAATAAAAACGGAAGGAAATGATAGTAAATAAAATACGGTTTGGCGCCTCCTCTATGCAAATAAACTAGACGACTGACAACTACATACATATACACAAACCAAGAGACACACTCATTCAAACATGTAAAAGTTAAAAAATACATCTACGAATATAAAACTACATATGTCCATATGTATAGAAACGTAATAGTAAAGAGCAGAGTTACAGGACAAAGAGTTTAAGGGTAAATTCCATCTCTGCTGATAAAACATTGAACCGAAATACATAGAAAATAAATTTAAACTATATAAATGCGTGGCAATAAAGTAGGGAACCTTACAAATGCAACATGTTGTAAATGTCTAGCAATACTCAGTTGCGTTAAAGAGATAAAATGTTGAAATGAAATTCTTTAGCAAATAGGGAATTGTATGTCATGGTAACAGGGGTTTAAAATTGAAATACCATATTTCCAATATAAAGTAAGTAAAAGTCAGAGTGAAAAATATAATAATGTTAAAATATTTTAGGCTTAACCTTTATAAATTCATTTTTAAAGTTTGTAAACTTAGGTTGTACGAAGGAACAATTAAAGTTATTGACTGAAGATTTATAAAACAACGATTTGAAGTTTGATAAAATAAAAATTACACTATTTAACTGTGAAGTTTTATAAAATCATGATTAAAGTCCAAACAAAAACTAAACATTTCTAGAACCACGATTAAAGTATTTAACTGAAGTTTAACAAAACCACGATTAAAATCCAGAAACTTAACATTTCTAGAACCACGATTAAAGTATTTAACTGAAGTTTAACAAAACCACGATTAAAATCCAGAAACTTAACATTTCTAGAACCACGATTAAAGTTTTTAACCCAAGTTTTATAAAACCATGATTAAAGTCCAAACAAAAACTAAACATTTCTAGAACCACGATTAAAGTTTTTAACCGAAATTTTTTAAAATCATGATTAAAGTCCAAAACCTAAACATTTACCGCGATTATAGTATTTAACTGAAGTTTTATAAAATCATGATTAAAGTCCAAAAACTTAAAATTTCTAGAATTCGATTAAAGTGTTTAACCAAAGTTTTAAAAAATCATGATTAAAATCCAAACACCAAACATGTATAGAACCACGATTAATATAATTAACTAAAGTTTAACAAGACCACGATTAAAGTCCAGAAACTTACATTTCTAGAACCACGATTAAAGTTGTTAACCGAGGTTTTATAAAACCCTGATTAAAGTCCAAAAAGTAAACATTTAGAAAACCATGATTAAAGCTTTTAACCAAAGTTTTATAAAATCATGATTAAAGTTCAGAAACTTAAAATTTCTAGAACCACAATTAAAGTTTTTAACCGAAGTTTTATAAAACCATGATTAAAGTCCAAAAGTAAACATGATTAAAGCTTTTAACCGAAGTTTTATAAAATTACAATAAAAGTTTTATAATTAAGATTTAAAAAGACGCACTTTATAAAACAACGAAAGCAAGAAATTTTGAAGAAATTATAAAAATTAAAATCTGGATTCCGACAGTGGCCGCTTTAAAAATTTCTAACAGATTTATACTCACCACAAGCAGAATATGAGTGGATGCAGTTCTTAATATTATCATGCTATTAAATATAAAGCAGACAATCTTTTCGACAAGGTTTTAACAATCAATTAGCAGAGCTAACATTTTATGCAGTTGAGGTCTTTTGTGACTTCTTCAACAAGAAATGCTGTCGACATAATCGAAAAATTGATGTTGTACTGTTGTAGAAGTTGTACGTCATCTGAATTTACAATAGTTGTGCAAATGTTGTTGGTAATCTCCATATAAATATTTTGTACAACAACTACGACATTTTTACATAGACTTTTAAAATGTTGTATGAACCCGCCCTTCAAATCATATACTGATTGAAGAATTTAAAACAAGAAAATAAAATAAACAAACAAAAAATCTTGACTTGCTCAAAATTGTGTTCACAATCAGATAATTGTATTATACAATGTACAACATACAACAGCACTTGTGAGTTGAACAATAGTGTAGTTCTTGACAATATTTTTTTTTAGGATTTTTAAGTAAGTACCTCTATATGTTATTAAATAGTTAGAGCGGATTTTTATAAGATGAAATTAAATTTAGTTTATTTAAATATTAATAAATGAATGTCAAGTTGTAGCACAACTTTATTTACGCTCGAATTTTATGTGAACAACGCTTTGAGTATAATTTATGTTGGATTAAAAACCCACCATTAGCTTGTCAGGGGTTTGTGGAAAAACAAATGCACAAAATTATTGTTTGAGCATCCCAAGCATTGAAATGAATACACACAATTGCTTTGTTCTAGTACTTGCCAGATTTTGTTGTGTATCTGATTAATTCAAAGTTTATATTATGTTGTTTTTTGATTGTTTCTGACTTTAACATACAATTTTTGTTTTCGATCAGTCAGCGAAAAATATACTCTGGAAAAAAAACACAAATTTAGAAATAGCTTTCACATGTACTTAAGATCCTTTGGTCCTTGAGAAATTAAACAGATTTAGGAATATCTCTATCATTTACTGATCAGAAAAAGAATTCTGAAATTTAAATAAATTTCAATTCCTTTTTATTATTATTATTCTTATTTGAACCCCATTTCGTGTAATGCATTTTTTTGAGCAAGCAAGTAGTATAAATATACTTTTGTTGTTTTATTTTCCTTAAATACATATCTTTATGCTTCTACCTCATTTGACTTTTAAAAGTTTTCTTATTAAACGAGACCCTCAAATGCGTGTACTCGTAAAATGTCAAGGTATTTATTTATATACATATATGTGACTCAAAGTACGTGTCCTTTGGTACAGCAAGTCTTTAAGCTTGTGTATGCTTGCTTATACATATCAGTTAAATTTGTTCTTGTTGCTGTTGTGTGTCATTTTCTGTTACAATTTTTTATTGTAGAAATATAAATAAACAGATTTGTCAAGTTGTTTTCTTATTTCGAGTTCTTTAAGGCAATCGTTTGTCTGTCTGTCTGTCTGCATATTGGTATCCCTTTCGGTACTTCCTTTTCCGTTGGCTGTAAGTAACTACTGGTTGGTACAGAGCCAAAGCACGTTTTATTGAGATTGATATAATTTAGTTTTTCTATATTCCATACATTTTACAGATACATAACTATTTTTTTTTTTTAGTTTTCCATCGTATATTTGTTATTTGCCAAAGTGAACTTGAAAATGTTACTTATTGAATTCAGTTAAGATATTCGTATTTGTACGTTTATAAGATATGTACGTGTTAACTGACTTCGCAAATATAAAAAAGTATGTATGTGGCAATATCTATTTGTCTGCTCAAGTTTTTGTTTATTGTTGCATAAAAATATCTTCAAAGTTATTTGCAGTAAGTAAATTTATATCGAATGTAAGTAGTTTTGACTTTAATACACATGTTAAGGGATGTATTAAAGAGGAATTACACAGCAATTTATAAAAACAGAATATTATTAAAGTAAAATTAATTTATATAATCTTTTATAGGTATGAAGAGATTTTTCTTTCAGGTCATAATAAAGACTTTGAAATGCAATTTCATTTAAGTAATAATTAAGAACAACCTAAGTGAGTCCCCCGTTTTTACTTTTAAACTTCATTAATAAACAAGCATAAATAACATAACATAAAAATATAATATTTATTTACAGGAGTTTTCAGCGAAAACTTTGTTTTATTTGTTTATGACACGAAACAATACGAAAGGTTTTATGATATTCTCAAAATAATTTGTAGTTTAATAAATTTAACTCTTACTCCTAGAAAATAACTGCATATTGTTTTAAATTAATTATTATTTTTGAATCTATGAGTCACATTTTAAAATAAGATTGATATCATTGATATTTCTTTATTTAGGCTCGAGTTCATCAAATTTAATTTTTCATTAAATTATTTTTACTGATAGTAGGAATTGTTACATAAAAATTATTATTAAAATTTATTGATAATTTTTTCTTGGCTTAGGATTCGAAACTGGATTGTTGGTTGAATTTACATATGTTTCGAGAAACACCACTTCAACTTCACTAAATTCAACCAACAACCCAGGTTCGAATCCTAAGCCAAGAAAAAATTATCAATAAATTTTAATAATAATTTTCACGAAATAAAAGAAATATCAATGATTTAAAATTAACAGTTCAAAATAAAAATAATAATTGTTCTTAACATAAGATTGATATAAGAAAAAGTATATAATTAAAAATAAATCAATATTTTGCTGCAAATCCACTGTTATCGATAAGAGCTTGCCATCTGTTAGGCATTCAGGTCACCAAACATTTGCATACCCTACTTTGATTGCCTTCCCAAGCTTTCCTTGTTTCGGCAAAGAGATTTAATTTTTACAACTTGCCAGAAGTTATCAATCGGGTTGAGATCAGGACTGCATGAAGGCCATTCAAGAACAGCAACTGAATTGTTAAAAAAAACATTGCTGAGTTGATGAGCTGTATGCTTCGGATTGTTATCTTGTTAAAATATCCATGTTACTGGCATGTTCTCATCAGCATACGGAATCATTGTATCGTTTAGAATTCTTGCATACTGACACTTATCCATATTGCCCTCAATTTTGTGCAGCGGTTAAATGCCACGTGATGACATAGCACTCCAAAACTTTATAGAAACTCATCCATGCTACAAAGTGGCGCTGGTGTCATTTGGATCAAATTATTTCAACTTTGGCCTGCGAACATATTTTTTTTCATACATTCTACATCCGTCCTCTTTGCGAATTCAAATCTCTTCATTCGATTACGTTCAGACAATAATGGCTTCTTTCGTCAAATTCTTCCAAACAGTTCAATTTCTCGCAATAGACATTTCACTGTATCTACAGATGATTTTGACTCATTTTGGCTAAAGACTTCAATCCGGATTTTATTTGCTGATTTATGCGGATTTTGTTTTTTTTTGACTCGCACAATCACTGCATCTGCAAGAACTGCCGTAATATGGTTTCTTTTTTTACGTGCCACCTTTTCTGTAGTCGAATGCTTTGTGAAATATTTCACCGCTTGAAAACCCATTGTTTTTGAAACGTTTAAGGCTGTTGCGATTTCCCGATAAGTGTTTCCATCCTGATAAATTTTAACAAAAATCTTTTGAGTACTGATATTACAGGATTTTCTTTTACACATGTTAAGCAAGTATTAAAAACTTTTTATATACTAACTAATAAACACTCTCTGTAATCATAATCAATTAAATCTAACTTTCTAAAATTACCTGAATTTGAAAATGTCAATAAATTTATAACTGTCCATAATTTAGTTCACGATTAATTTATTTCACAAATTATAAAAAAACAACACTAAGAAAAAAACCAAATAAAAACAATAAAAGTGTTAAATTTCAGCGTTTTATTTAATAAATATTACCTTTAACATAACGATTTAAATATTGCATACTACTGACCTTAATTAGTTGCACGTTCATTCAAATTTTAAATTGTTTTGGAATTAGTAATTATGTATAAATCAAATATTATTTGGAACAATTGTCCGACCGTGCCACACTTGCAGATTCTTTTATCAACAATTTCAATCACATTTTGGCAAAATGGTGGCTATATTTCGTTAAACACTTTAAAGACTTTGAGTTTAAGGCTGTGATCGATTCGATTGGATCTGTATGAACTCTATCATTAACATCTTCCTACATCAAATAATCCAGTGCTGTTAAATCGCATGATCGTGGCGGCTAATTAACAGCTGACTTTCATGAAATTATGTGAACGGGAAATTTGTTTTCCATAAATTCATTGCTTCGTTGGCTATGTGTCCTGTTGAAATCACATATCAGTGATATCAGCAACAATAAGCCGATTTATATGTTAACATCTCTCGATAGCGTGATCTATTCTCTGTAAACGCATTGCCAACCAAATTTAAAAAAATAGCCTATTCTCATCTACAGTTATCATGGCACACAATACACAGTAAGGCTTTCATGTTTTTCCAATACGCGTTGGTTGGAAACCCAAGTTCTTGTTAAAAAACCTAATATATATTTGTATTCCCTCTTAACCAAAACTATTTATCAGTCTCATTTATAATTTAAATATTTATTATTACAGCAGCAATTTTTAAAACAAATGCAAAGTTGTAAACCTTATAAGGGCCATAAATTCACCCTTCAAATCAATATTATTTGTAAATAAAAACCCATTTTATTATACATAAATATTCCACCAATAGACTAGAAAAAAAAACAATTAACAATTAAAAACCAGCACGATTTTAAAATTCAATTATAAAAAATTTAAATAATTTCCTATTTATATGTTCATGTACATATAATCTATAAATAACGCCATTACAGCAGCAATAGTTCAAAGTAATCATTATATATAATTATAAAATTTTACCCTTGCAGTCTTTTTTTTTTTCTTTCACTTATTAAAAAACATTTCATTTTCATTAGTTTCAATCAGCACAATAACAGAGCAAAAAAAAAATTCCCTCTGTTTTTTTTTAATAAATAAATTAAGCTGAAATATTTAGTTAAAACGGAAATTCCAACAAACATGAAATTCCTCTGCAACAGACAAAAATAAATTCAATTTGCTAATATGCCTGCAGACATAAATGTACGACTGTTGATTCCACAACGAGTGCAATTTCTACTACAAATGACACAGTACAGAGCCACCAATACATACAAAAGAAATAACAGCTATCATTCCACGACTCACATCGTTATACATTTCCACAACATCCATCCATATATATTTTTAATGAAAAGCACTACAAGGCTTTTATTAAAAACCAAACAAACAAACAAACGAATGAGTGAATGACTACTTTAGAAAGGAAAAACTAATAGAAAATTGTAAAAATACATACATTTGTATTAGGGATGCCAAACGGGATTTTTCAGAATTCCTGGATTTTTTGGAATTTAGGGATTTTTGTTTCTTAGTAAAAAAAAACAGTTTAAATAAACAAAAGTTACTTTGGATAAATTATGATTGTACAAATGTTAAAAATTTGAAAAAAAAATCCCACAATTTTAAGTTATTCACCCAATATCTATTTATAATTACCTTAAAATTAATACCATCCTATTACAATTAGGCAGCATGTTCGTGAAATATTGAAATCATTAAAAACATTTGGTTTAATAGGTAGTTGAAAATGGTAACTGTTTGTGTGTATTCGTGCATTATTTCAGATATGTTAGCAAATGCAACAAATGTTTCAGATGATGTAATAAAAATATAGCAAACAAAAAAAAATATATAAATTGACAGACACAAGTTGCAACAACGAGCAACTACTATGTAGGAAGATACTCTACTGCCTCTACTGCTAAATTTTTAGCGAACTGCAAGCTTTTATTTCTAAATATAAACGTTTTTTTTTTCTAGAATTATAACTTAACTGGGATATTAAACAATTGTAGATTTTAGGAAGTGAAAATGGGCTTCTGTATTCTATTACTATGAAGACTTAATAAGAAGCGGTAGAAAAACGAATACCATTGAAATGATTTCTGTATTATTGTGCAGTGAAAAATTATAAATTTAATTACATAAAATTATTTGAATTATTCGTTAGTAGAAAATGTTTATTTTAATAATATTTTATTAATAATACTGTAAAACAATTTCAAACTTTTTCCAAAATTACGGGGTTCCGACGATTGATTGTTGTTAAGGAGACCAAAAAAAATATACGTGTGTCGGCGTTTTGATAGATCACATCAGTATTTCTTTTAAGAAGCGGTTAAAAGTTCCCAGCTCTGGCCTGCTCTTGCAGCATATCGGTATATAAAACTATGTTTTCTTTACGTCTGAGGTGTAGGGTATGTTCAGCATTTGTGTAGATAATGGTATGGCAAATATTTTGTTAGAACATATTAACCCTCTAACTCCCCCCTCATAACGGCATTTCTGGCTTTATTCTAAGAAATTGTAAAAAACACCCCGAAAAAGGGGAAGGGCTGGGGATGAAATGTTCTACAAAAATGTTGGCCATAAAATTTTACTATATATGTCAGAACACACCAAAACCCACAACTTAACACAAACACTAAAAACCAATCAAATTCAGGATTGTCCATTAAAGGTTAATTTAGTTATTGTTCACATATGTGGGTCATCCCATCTCTGGCGGGAAGGTTGACACTCCAATACTGAATTTGTTGCAAAGATATATTCAGCTTTGTGGTGTTTGCATAGCACCATAAAAAGCATTCATTTGTGGCTAGATTTTTCCGATTTTTATGAGCCTTTGAAAGTTGCAAAGGACAACACGGGAAATTACAAACTAAATGACAAAGTCGACATCCCAAATTTATATCTCTTTAGATTTTTACTTTTTGATTCAATCATAGGGTTTTTATAGGATTTTGTCTGAAATACTACATGGAGCAAATATCTCCAATGGCTGCCACCAGGCACTATCTCTTTAAATTCTAAATGAGAGCTTGTGCATCATATCGGAAAACAGGAGTTAGTTAGTAGCTAATAACTGTAGCAATCAAACGACGTATAGATTTTTTGACAAAAAACTGGAATATAGAGAGTATGACCCAACAAACTTTCAGACTTTATGTAAAATGTATTTCTGCACTATTAAGCCACTAGTGCAGCAATTAAATCGTTTCGTGGGCATCTTCCGGAGAGTCTTATCCACAACACTGATGGATTAAGAATATATAAGCATAAATGAAACCGCGTAACAAATCAAGTTACAAAGTATATCGAATAGGGATTTACATATATTTACTAACAGCAAAGCGGTCATTAGAAAACGTGTATTTTACATCGAAAATTGTCAAATAATGCCGGGAGTATCTAGAGGAGAAGGCAAGACACTCATCTGTAAACCTCGCATTGGTATCCTGAATACGGAACATTAAAGTAAATAAAATAACTCAAGCACTTGCGAAAGCCGGCACCAATATAAATTCGAATTACTTCTGATATGATATTGGCATTTTCTTTTGAGGAGCAACGAAAAACTGATTTTGTAAGTACACAAACTTCATTTAAATGCCAAGGAAAGATGTGCGAAAAACCCCACTTGGAGACCATAAAAATAGAAATTAGGAAAAGATTTGCGATAAATCTGCCAATCTACTACAAGAGGCCAGTAAATATTAATTGGATACTTTAGCTCAAAATCCGCACCAAGCTTTGTAAATGGATTTTGACCATTTTGTCGACAGCTGGCAAACACAATTTATATTGTGAACACGTTGTCAAAATACGAAGTAAGCAACAAGAATTCTCAGCTCCTCGTTCTTAACTAACCATTTAACTTTTAACTATAATATGATTTAAACTTTTTGTAAAGAAATAGTGTATATAATAAACAAATGTATTCAGGTTTTCGAGACGAAGTCTTGTGACATGAATACGAAAAATCTGAAGAAAAAGTAGACAACATGTAAATAAATTGAAAAATGATAATTATAGCAAATTTCGAACCACCGGTAATACTGGTTAAAGGATTGATATTTGTCTCTTTGGCTAGCGGGCACCGCAGTGGTGCAGAGGGTTAGAACGCAAAGAATTCTGATGAGAGAAAGTGGTGTTTCTCGAAACATATGAAAATTCAATAACCCAGGTTCGAATCCCAAGCCAAGAAAAATTATCAATAAATTTTAATAATAATGTAACAATTCCTACCTTCAGTAAAAATAATTTAATGAAAATTAAATTTAATGAACTCGAGCCTAAATAAAGAAATATGAAAGATTTAAAATTAACAGTTCAAATAAAAATAATAATTGTTAATAAATTTTTATGTTTATGTTGTAATTTAAATACAGTTTCCTTTGCTAAATGTTCTTTAAGCCTCTTGCTTATCTTAATATCTTATTATTAATATCATAACTAAACAAACGAATATTCTATTTGAATCCAAATTACTATTTTCATAAAATTCAAAATAAATTCATTTTATAAAGTTGAAAATTTAAATTTTTAAGAGCCTTATAAAGTATATATCGCCTTGGAAGCCCCTGCTTGATACAAGAATCCACACGTGCCCGGTAGTTTCCATTATGTTCAAAGAGATGAAATTTATATTTTAACTGAGTTTAACTCTTTTATCTCTCACTGTATAGATGCAGTATATAATGAGCATACAATTTAATTCCGAAAGGAAAAATTAATGAAAATTATATAGTTACATACACTACTACTATATACATACATACGTGTAAGTGTAGTCAGACCCAAACACACTTTTTCAACTCTTCCTGCCAGTTAAATCGTTGTTTAAGTATGCCTCATAGAGATGAAAGTTGCAGCAAGTGTTTGCGTTAATATGTTGATATGTTTGAGTATTTGTTTAAATTTAACAATTTAAGCTTATTTTACTTTAATTAACTTTAATATGTTTTTAAGTAGTCTACACACATTCACATATTCATTAACTAATTTAAGATAAAAAAGGTAAATATTTTACTAAAGCGAATGAGTTTTTGCAAATATAGCAAGTGAATGTTGCTTTCGAGCTTCACACTAATATTAAAATTACAAACAAAAAAAGGAAAAGGAAAACTTATAGAAAGTACATGCAACTTTTAATACATATATAAATATACGTACATGCATATGAAGAATGTATGTGTGCATATAGTTATACCAGTTTAAGTTTAATAGAACCAACATGTACAATAAATATTTACAAAATTCTACGCTACTTGATAACAGTAGGAGTAGGGATAGAGGAAAACTATTTAAGTATGATCTTCCTTAACAAAGTCTCCGCTTTTACCAGCTTATACTGTTAGCTGCCTTTGAGCAGAAGCTTTGTATGCATACAAGAGCTTTAGATTTTACATTAAAATTAACATTAATGTAACAAACTAAACAACAAAAATTATAGCAGAATAATACTCGTATTCCTTTGAATTTCATTTATTCATTCATTAAATAAATTAAATGTTGTTTTGTTCGTCGACTTGTTTTCAACTGCAATATTCCACACTTTACTTAGACATCATCAAAATTGTACGTGCTACAAGTATTAACTAGCATCTTTGCTACGTACAAATATGCCACAGTCTTGAATTATAAAAGGTTGCATACAATTGTATTTGTTGTAATACAATGGAAATGTGAAAAGTACTATAATAGCACAACGTTGGCTTTTTGGTTACAATCTACAAAGCAAAAACTTCTTAAATTTACACCACTATTAAAGGCTCTAGAGCCTGTTTTATGAATCCACTTAAAATTCGATTTTTGGTAAAAAAAATATTAGTGATAACAAATTATCTTTATTTTTGAACTTAAACCTCAATTAAAAAGGCTAGAGTCTATTTTAGAATTCCATTTAAAAAAATGTATTCTCTTTTTCACAGATGATCCTTATTTGTCAATTTAGATCTTAATTAAAAGTTATAGATTCTAGTTTAGAATTCTATACAAAACATAGATTTTGGTTGGGAAATACAATTGATCACAGATTATCCTTCTTTTTCACCTTATACCACTAAAGGATCTAGAGCTTATTTTACAATTGCGCATTTTCTTGTGGATAATATCAATTTAATTGTTACATTTTTACCTTTTAAAAAAGCTGGTTTATTTCCTTTAAATAAACCGGATTCTTATTTATTGTAAAATAAAAGCCAATGCTAGTGGATAATGCTTTACTTTTTATGTCATCAAATAAGCTTTTTGATTTTGTCTAAAATACCATTTTACTTAATTTTCTGCGCAACTTGCTTTTTTTATCCAAATAGAAAGCAGGGACTAAAAAATTGTTATATTTTACTCAAAAATCAATGAATTTTGAAAAGTGAATGGCGTTATTTGAACGACGCGTCGTTTGTACTTTGTTGGTTCGGTTTCACGTATTAGAGTCCAGCAATAGTCTCCTAGCATGTTTTCATCATCAGCTTTATACAAACTACCACTGCAGGTAAAAGATATTTCGGACTCATTGCTGCTACCACTCTGGTAATGGATCATTTGGTGGACGTTGAACTGGTTTGGAAACCGATGAGACATTCGCATATGTAACGTTTTTTTTTTTTATTTTTCATATTAAATCCCGCAACTTTTGTCACTACAGACAAAGCAAAAATAGCTTGAATCAGTAACATACGATTTCCGTGCCATGCTTTAACTACTATTATAAAGATTTAGAATGAATGTGTGCTTCTGTCAAATTTATAACTGTTAAATTGAAGTGTCAGTATTGATTGTTTTACAGTATTGCCAACATGAGATACAAAATTAACAAGGTTTTTGTTTTGCCAGATTCGAATTCAGTGCACCCAGATTAGTTAAAAAATATGCTTCGCGTCTGCAGCTTTTCGTAATGATTTTCGGAAGTGTTCTTTATACGGTAGCTTTGACAAATGATGGACCATTCAGCGTAAAATTAGAGTGATTGATTAATGTATATATGAGACATATTTATGTTGAATATTATTTGGATAACAACATTTTTAAGAGTGTTATGCTTTTCAAACTGATTTTCGGAAGTTGACCTTATATGGTCAATTACGAACTGATCTGCACAAAATCTGTATGTGTAATTTGTCATTATGTACTACTTATTAGTGGCGAAATTTGTTTAAATACGTGCATGAATCAAACATTTCTGACCGATAAACTTCTATTTCGGAAGGGAATTTGTAAATAATGGACGGATTTCAAATAAATACAATCTAAATTTTATCGAAATATCTTCACTATGACTGTAAGTAGCGCGTAGTGTGTGTGTAGTCCTATGACTATTAATGAATTGATCGTTGTTTAATTAGGTGATATGACTTTTTTATACCGTCGTCGAAAACCCGAAAGTACGTATCATCAAAAAAAAAAATCCAAATTGAGTTTTTGATTGATTTTTATTCGTTAGGTTATCTTACGTGTCTCTACCAATTTTTAGATTTTCGCGAAAAAAAAAAACAGCGCTTTTATGTCCATAATTCAAATAACATATAAATGAGTTTTTAAATAACAAAGCAAATTTATGATGATAAGTCATTTTGTTTCAGAAAACGCAAATACAAGAAAAACAAGAACGTAACAAATATAATTTGAAAAATACTTCGAAAAATATAGTTTTTTCGCTTGAATTATTTTAGTTGTTCTGTTTAAATTCCATATTCCACCAATTGTTTCTATAGCTGAAGTATTATTTATTTTATAACATTTTTTGCTTCTTACGTACTTTTGGATTTTTGACGACATGATATATGAAACTCACTTGTGTTATGTTTTATTTGGTTACCAACATTTGAATGATATTTATGCGTGTTAAAGTAACTTTCGGTAGTGGCTTATAAACATAGGTATATGGTAGCTATGTTTATTTATTTGTGTCGAAACTTGACTACTAGAAGAAATAAGGGTTCGATTTCAACTAATTTCAAAACGCTTTGTCATTCGGCAGACAAAATGCCAGTTAGACAGACAGACAAACAGACATGGTCAACTCAGAAAAAATTTATGCTGAACATCCATTTTTATTATTTAGAAAATTTTTATAAATTAACAATCTGAACCATACTTTAATTAAACTAAATTGTGGAAAATTATTATTATTATGGATAGCCTATCCATAATAATGGTTTGATCATAAGAGTTCATCCGCATGAAGAGGTATTGTTGCAAAAGAATCTAACAACTCAACCATAGAATGATATTTTATAAAATATAGGAATTTGTTTTACTACTTACAGTAGATATAAAACTATAATCTTTGTGGAAAAATGTAAAATATTTTGTAATGCCCAAGTAGCATTACAAATAGTGTAAGATAGGCTATTGCTATGTTTAGAACTACAGGGTAAAAACCGCATGCTTGATAAGGACCGTTTTAGTATATATGTTCTACATTGTATAATCTTATTTGCTGATGTTGTTGTAAGTTTTTTTTTCCTATTATCCTTACAAAATAATACAAGCACGCTTTAACACAAACTCACATGCACACATCAGACACACACACACATATTCATAGTTACAGCATAAGCTTAATTTGACCACATTTTAAAACATATCCATGACATTTGGGGTCACGTTAGTGTTTGCAGATATTTCCCCACAGTTTTGGTAGTGACAATGTTGCGTTTTTAGACACTATATTTTCACATTTGACTGGTCTCTTTTCTTGTGCCAGATAACAGAAAGTTGTTATTTGTATCTACTAAAGGAAACTATTGTGTAGTGTAGATTATTTTAAATAGAATATTTGTTGCTTATAACCAATTGTGACTATTAAAAGTCAATTAGCTGCCAACAATACCTCTAGGTACCAGTCTATTTCACTTAATTTGATTTCTTCCTAGAAACTTACAATAACTTGTCACAAATACTAACTCTGTAGATAACCAATGAAGATTATAAATGGAAAAACTAATTTCGACACTGTCACCAGAACTGCAGGGTTATGTGCTTTTTTATAGGTACAAATGTATGTATAAATATGTGTGCGATAGTATAACCTTCCATTCCTATATATTCCCTTTTGCACAACTACAAACATTAGTTACTCTTAGCATAGTCATTGTGCTTTACGAATATTGAATGTTGCATGTTGTTGCGTCCATGTTTCCTTCTGGTATTTTACAATGTACATAACTTTTGCTGTGTTGCATGTGTTTAAGTAAATTGTATATGCATGCATTTAAATTGTGTGTGTATTAGTATTTGTGGTCAAACAAGAATGTGTGTGTGTGTGTGAGTGTTGCAAGTATATGTTTACTTGTAAGCGTATGTAAGTAAAGAAATGGTCTTGTTTTTACTAAGACCCAGCTTAATATTGTAAAAGGTCAGTTAACAGTAGTTATGTCAGTAGTAGAAATGTAACTAGTTGGTTGAATTGTTATGTGACCAAGAACTATAATAGTTGATATTTTTATTGTTTCTATAGGTTTAAGGTGGCCATAGGTAAAATTACAAAATTAAAATAATTTCCATGCTGCCATGTTTAACAGATTTTCTGGTAAAACTTTTATAGCATATAGATTTTTACGTTTGAAATTTAACAATTATAATAATCATTGGGATGGAATTTGGTACTAAAAATTATTCTACTATTAAACAAATTTTACGAAAATCGTAAAAATTGTAAAATTTGTTTAATAAACATAATTTACAGTCAATCCTTTATTACTCGACGAGCGGTGATTACTTTTCTTTCCAAAATGAACAAATAAAATTTTTCTCATGCATTTTCAGATGCATTACTGCAATGTAAAATTGTTACTACTATATATCATTAGGTAACTTTCATGGATCACTTATTTCTCTAGCATGTAACATATTTTATCTGGTTGCATAGATTAAGCTAAACTAAAACGTTTCTATTTTTTTTTTAAAGCTTGGGATGATAACTTTCATCCTGATACTTTAAAAAGTCTTAAACCGTATAATTTTTTGAATATAGATAGCCAACAATCACTGGCAAAGAATCCACTATTATTAGGTCTTATTGTATTTTTATAGGTTTGGTTTTTAAAGAAATTCTATTAATTTAAATGTGTTTCCTCCACCACCATAAGTAGTGAATGAGGGTATATATAAGTTTTTCATTACATGTGTAACTTTGAGAAATTGTCATCTAAGTAAATTTTAAGTCGAATGCAAAACACTCTCTCGTTGAAATTACATAACCAAAGTTAACAAAAAAACATTTATAATTCACCTAATAAGTTTAGTATTGAAAATCAGTAAAGTCAGTGCAGTAAATCCAGAGTTATGTAACAAAATCTGAGACAATATCCAAAAAAATTTGTATTTTGAATATAAATTAGTGTTGTTCTTATCCGACCTTTCAGTTATAATTTGCAAGAAATAAAATTGTTCGAGCTCGAGGTGAAGTGTATGTAAAATTCTTTATTGCTGATATTTCGCTACACTTCGTATAGCATTTTCAAAGCTTATTTTCTAAATAAAAATAAAAAACAAAAAGTGTATGAACATCAATAATAATAATAATACAAGAAACGACAAAATAAAATGTAAAAGTAAAATTTATGTAAAGCACAAACAATATCACAAATAAAAAATATTAAATGTACAAAAACAACAATAACAATTATTACCGAAAAAGTTAACATTAAAAACAATAACAAAAAATACATTTAATTTTATGCGTGTGAGTGAGTGTCAAATGTTACACTGATCTTAAAAATAATTATATTATTGCACTATCCTTCGTTTTTCTTTATAAATTAAATGACGATAACTTTGCGCTACACTTTCAGTGTCGGCTTTGTAGTTTATCCTATCCTGTGTCGGTGTATTGATTATATGAAGCATTTCGAGCATATAGCGGCGTTTATAATTGTTTTCACTGTCAATAATTTGTACTTTGTCAAAATCGGGGGAATGACTTTCTTTTGCACAATGGGCCACCAAAGCTGTCCTTTGTGTAACTTCCGTATTGTTTTTCATCTTTTGGTCTGATTTGTGTCCAGCTAATCTTGTTTTTAATTTGTTCTTTGTAAATTTTATTACAACTATCCACAGGGTTGCCGTTGCACGGTATCTTGTAAACCACATTTGATTTTTCTAATTTGTCTATTCTATCTTTAGTTTTGCTGAATAATCTACCCACTGTTTGGTCAGTTTTATAAGCCATTCGGTATTTTTTCTTGTCAAAAAGATTTGAGTTTTGAATTCTTTCTGATATTTCTGGGCTATATAATAGGGATTTATATACTTTTCCATCTGCATTCTCTAGTTATCTGTTATTATTGAGTTTTTGGTGATCTCTTATTAGTTTTTCGGTTAATTTTTGGGGGAAAGTGTTGTTAAATAAAATGTTTCTTATTTTCTTTATATTTTCATTGTGAAATTCTGTATCGCTTATCTTTAGTATTTTATTTACTATTAAGTTATTAGCAGTATTTATTATCATTCTCTTAGGGTGTCTTGAATTAAAGTTTATAATTCTACCAGATGCAGTAGGTTTTCGGTACCAGTCAACTTTTATTTTATTTTTCTCCCTTATCACTATCATATCCAAATATGGAAGCTTGGAGTTTATTTCCTTTTCTATTGTAAACTAAATATTATTGTTAAAACTATTTAAATTCGTCATTATTTCCTCTATTGTACTCTCTCTAACTATACCAAACAAATCATCGACATATTTCGTCAATAACAGCAAAATTTCTTCAAAATTTATTTATTTAATAACTATTAATAACTATTAAATAAATAAATTTGGAGAATTTTTGCTGTTTACACGAGTTTGAAGCATTTTGAAAAGCAATTTTGAAGAAAATTTCAATCGTGTAAATCTAGCTTAACTTCTCAGCATACCATTTTAGGAGCGCTCCGAAAAAGGAGTCAGAAAAGAGTCCAACAAAAGAGCATTTTCGGAGCGCTCCGAAAAAAGGAGTCAGAAAAGAGTCCAACTAAAGAGCATTTTCGGAGCGAAAGAAAAATTTGCTTGTTACTGTCCTGAGTCGGCACGCAGTATGACTCAGAAATTCCACTTAATTATGTGTGTACCAAAGCGTTGTTCTCCTGTTATTTGTGCTTTGAACAAAAAAAAAACATAGCTGTACCACACAAGAATGGTAAAAACAAGATTACACAGAGCCCAAAAAAACCCTCATAAAAGACTCTTTTCTGACATTATCTAAGAGCTCTTTCTGACGGACCATTTTCGAACGTAATGACCCTCTTTTCTGAAGGTTTTCGGAGCAATTATGATTGTTTTTTGGGCTCATAAAGAGCGTTAACGCTCCGAAAAAGGTGTCAGAAAAGACTCTTTTCGGACTCATATGGCTTGCTGGGTTGTTAAACGTTCGTTATATAAGGTAATTATTGAACAAAAAGACAGCTAATCTAAAGCAATTTAAATTTAAATTAAATAAGTTGGTCACTTTAACGTTTACTACATAGAGCTAATCGTAATACCGCATACACATGTATTTCTCTGTGTAAATGTAAATGTGAAAAGACTCATTCAACCGCAAGTATAGTTTTAACAATAATGTTTTTTTATGCAAACATTTAAACATTTTTTTCCAACTCCTGAATGTTTTTATGCATACTAACACACATTTGAGATTCTAATGTAAAACTACGTATGTATGTATGTACATATGTTATACATGAATATGTTTGAATACGCAAACAAAACTTTGTCTTTTAACAATAATGTAAAAAAAGGACAACAATAGAAATAAAATGTATTATTTTAACAACATTTTGTGGTAACAAATAAATGCAATTATTAAACAAAAAGCACAATTCCCCTCACTATTTTACATGAAAAAAGTTTTTAAATGTCATACAGTAATTAAGTGGAATGAAAACGATGAATATTGAGTGTAAAATAGAAAAGCAAACAAAAAACCAACAACACATTAAAGCAGCATTTAATTTAACAACAATTAAGTTAAACTAAAATTATTATTTGATTATTTTTGCTCTTCTTGTTACAGCAATAATTTGCCAAGTAAACAAAGTTAAATTAAACTGCTGTTGCTACAAATAACAGCAGCTTAACAGTAAACAGCAGCAACAATAACAATTGCAACAAAAACAAGACATGCTCTTAAATTTTACAACAACAACAAGATGATAAATATACAACAACAAAAACCAATTAGCAAACAGCAGCAACAGAAACAAAATTATCAGCATTTCCAACATCCACATCCACAGCAGCATATTTCCAACCATCATCATCATCAGCAGCAGCAACATCAACATCCCCACCATTACCAGCATCATCATCATCATCAGCATCAACAACAGGAGCAATTCTATCATTTGAGCAGCAAAGAAATCGTATTAATTTTTAAACAAATCCTTTATTCACACACAAACATTTTGAGATGGAATTTATTGACAATATTTTTATTATGCAACTGTATAGGTAAGTTTCCCAAGTTTTCAACTGTCTAAATGTGTGTTGATTTTTTTTTTAATTTAATTTTTATAGATGTTACTTATTTTTTCAAATTATATTTTGTTGCTAAATTTATGTTTTTTGAATATGTATTTTTATTCGACCTTTATTATTTCAATTATTACTAATTTTTCAAGCTTAAGGTCTTTTTTTATATATAAAAACTTTTTAACATTTATTTAAAACCAATATTTCGGCACTTTCTTGAGTGCCTTCGTCAGGGTTTTTTTCTTCCTAATTTTACAAATTTTTAACAAATTATTTTTATTTATGTTTTTTGTTTCAAAATATAATTTTGCAACAATTTAATTTGTTTCTTTATTTTATTTAGTTTGAGGATCTGTTATTAAAAAAGGAATAATTTTGTAGAAAATGGTAAATAATTAATTGTAAGAAAATAAAATTGAAAAATTCATTTAACATTTAATTGTGAAGTAATTAAGTTGGTTAATTTCACTAACTTTGAGACTTGTAATTAAGAGAAACTAGTTGAATGAATGTAGTGTATTAAGAAATTGATCGGAAGGAATTTGGCCGAGTGAATTCGAGTCATTTTCGAGCATACACACAGAGAAAAAATATATACCACAACAATGTTATCATTTTTACGAATCTTTGAACAATGTTACCATATTAATCATATTATGCTAAAGTTACGAATCAGATAATTACTACAATCATATATACGATTTTTGTGGCAATCATGTTTATGATGAATTCATTTATCATAATATGTATGTTGCTCTTTGTTTCTGTCCTTAATCATTTTTAACTACCACTTCAAATTCTAGTCATGACTTTTAAAAATAATATAAAATACTAAATGAGAATTATTCCTCTTGCGAGTATTAATTGTAAAAATTTTTTATAAAATTTTTTATTCGAAGGTTTACTTCTAGTTAAACATAAAAATTTATTTGAAATTTATTTTTCTATACCTCTGTTATATGTTCTACATAGCTTTCCGTTGGAAAACATAAATGTAAAATCATACAGAAAAATACACTAGCAAAATGTAATGCATTTTCGAAGGCTGTAGCAGGCCAGCGAGCCACCTTGTAGCAGGGTTCCTAACAAGAACTTTGTTTTGTTTTTGGATACGTAAAAGCAAAATATCGTAAAGTACGTGAAATGTTTTTCTGAGGCCGAATTTGATAGATTTACATTTTTTTAAATATTATGGTCACTGTAGTTATTTATGTGATTGCGGCAACCATAATATGCTTAAGTTTAGGCTTCTGAAAATCTAAGAGGAATTTTTACATTTGCATCCATCACGGGAATAACAAAATGGACCCATAATTTTGCCGAAATAATAATAAAAATTGTTGATAAAAGAATCGATATTAGGGATGGCGAATGGGACTGGTTTTGCAAATCCCGGCATACCGAGATTTTTTGGGATTTTTGTTTCATATTACAACAAATTGGTTTATTAATAATAAAAATTATTAATTACAAAACAATAACTTATATTACATATAAATATGTTTGCAAACAAATATTTTCAGTCCTTTTAAATTTATTAAAATTTTATAAACCATGTTTGTATTTTGAAAACAATTTTTTACAAACTATTAATAATTTTAAAATATAACAACACTAAATATTAGCTTGACAAAAATAATATGTCATTTTGCCTTCTTCATATCCCGGGATTTTTAAGATCAGAAGTTCGAGATTGGCATCTCTAATCGACAGCATTTATAATTGTAAATCTCGTCTCTTCTCTTTCCAATGAAATACAAATTTTGTCATATAAATTCTTTGTTTTATGTTGTTTTGAAAAACGAAATTCTTGTAGAAAAACACTTTGTGTAAATCTTATTAACCGTTTTATATCCGCGTTGTCTCTATTCCTTGAACATTAGACAAATTCCACAGAGAATTTTAAAATTTTGAAAAATCTCAACAACTCTTATCCGAAAAATACCAAAAAAATCACTCCAAAAATTACAGAATCGGAACAGAACTTTGCCAAGGACTCTATTACAAAATTATTCCTTTCTTTTCACACGACCTCTTCTTAAATTATAATTTATAATTTTCTTTAACAAAAACAAAAAAACAAAACTGCTTCAATTATAAAACTAAAAGTTTTCGTTCTTGTTGTTCACTTTTTGTTATATTCATTACGAAAACAAAACTAAAAAAAAAAAAACATTATCAAAATGTATGAAATCAAAGATTTTTGCATTTCCAACAAAATTTCCTCTCACACCTCATACACAACGCTGAACTCGGGATCTTCAATGTCGTCGTCATCATCAGTGAGTGCATTCGAGCCAGACTTTGTAATACCGTTGGAAAATGTGACGGTGGCACAAGGACGTGATGCCACATTCACCTGTGTTGTCAATAATTTGGGTGGTCATAGGGTGAGTGGAGATTCTGGAACACCAGCCAAGGTATGTAATCGGTTTTAAAAGGCGTTCAAATAAAACATAAAGAAATTCTTCTTGCTTTATTTTTTTTTATTAAATTTTCATTTCATTTAAACTTTAAAAATTAAATTTCTTACAAAAGCACCTGCACCTAAATGAAAGAGAAAACTTAAGAAAAATATAAAATCACAGTATTTATTTATTATATTTTCTGTAGCCAACAGTAACTTATGGTTTAATAAATTCCACTACAAATCAAAGAAAATTTTAATAAGTAACCAGCACTTTTGCACCTTTCGCACCAACTGCACATGTCTATCACAACTTTGCACTTTTTTTTGGTTTGTTGCACTTGCCAATTGGCTGAGAAAAACAGAAGGAAAACCAAAGATTTTCTAACGTTTGCTTCTCTGTCAAGGTTTCCTTGAATACCGTTTAGTGGCAAAGAGAAACAGATGTTGAACTTGTTAACCAATTCATTTTCTTTTATTTTTATTTAATTTTATTTATTTTCCTTTTTGGATTTTTTAACCGGCTTTCAATTTAATATGTTGTGAAGCAATGTTATGCGTGTGTGTGTGTGACCAATAAATTACGGTCATAAACATTTTTATTATTGATTTTTAATATTTTATTATTCATTCATATTATTTTTCTTTTTTTCGTATTTTTCCATATTCATGATTCTTTAATGCAGCACACTCTGTGCAAAACACATTTACAAGCTGATTTTTATGTTGTTGCTTTTAAACTCATTTAATTTACAATTTAATTCATACTTTAATACAGTATTTATTGGTTTTGTATTTCATGGATAATATATTTTTTGTTTGCCAACTTCATCCACTTTAAATACAATATACGAATACAACATAATATGCATATAAAAATGTTTTTATTTATTTATTTATTTTATTTTTGTGTTTTTAATTAAATTATTACCTATTAATTAAATGTCATTAAAATATTTGTCATAAATTTTAAGCAGAGAATAAAAGTTAAAATTTATAGCAAAAAGCACAGAGAGATTTACGCTTTGTCAAGCGTAATAAATCGTTTAACCCATTTTGAAGCGCTGCGAGTGTTTATTACTCTTACTATAACACATATTTGTTCAATACACTAGTGATGTTGTATGTTGTACATTGTATGATACAACTATTTGATTGTGAACACAATATTGAGCAAAGTTGTATGTTTATGTTGTCAAACTTTCAAAATGACAAAAGGAAAATATTTTAAAAAGAAATATACGAAATATAAAATATGAATATTTTCCAAAATTAAAACACGCCGTACGTAATATTTTCAGCAATATCCATTACTATATTTTTTTTGGTTATTAATTTTATTTACTTGTTTTAATTTCATATGAAAAGTCGGTTTATGGTTGGAAATATTAATGTCTCACAAATTGAACTTTTTTTCTCTTTAAAAAAGTTGTTGAAAATTTAAGGACTTTTGAGTTGTTCATAGAAAATTAAGAGATATAGTTAGAATATTTTTTTATTTAAACATTTGTGCATTGAATTGTTTGATGTAAGAGTTTTTAATATTTTTTTCATTTTCTAAATAATAACGTTACGATTTCTGTTTAAAATATCCACGTTTGCAGTTTCAAATTTTCTTAATAAAGGTCTTACGATTTCTGTTTAAAATATCCATGATTGCTGTCTTAAATTTTCTTAATAAGGATCTTTTCTCAACAGGAGAAGTTTTGCAATTATTACAATGACAATTTGAATTTAGCAAATTTATTCAAGAAGACACGGCAATTTTTTCGAAAAAAAAAACATTTTTTCAGCTAAAGCTATTTTTATTTGTATGGATACAAAACTACCGCATTTGTATACAAGAGCAAATGCTTGTCTGCTCTCGTGATTATTGCATTTTTATTCAAAAATTTGTCTGGAAATTTTGGCCTATTATTGATGATATGCAAATGGAACGGTTTGATAAAACAATTGAAATCAAAATTGAATTAAAAATCTTGCTCCAATACAATACAAATTGTAATAATTGCCGTAAATTTATTGTTTTCTAAAACAAAGTCTTATTACTGATAAAACCTTTAGAACTTGAACAGTACTCTGCTACCCTTATGCGAAATTTCATAAGTCAGTCATAAATGGCAGATTTATTTGCCAAATATTTTAAACCTTGCCACTGTGCATCGTTAAATCAATTCTCCTGTCTATATTAAGTAATTATTGTGAAAACTAAATACTGGTGAAGGCTACAAACAAATAAATAAAGTATTTAAATTTAAAAATTTAAAATTTTGCACTTAATCGAAAACGGACGTACACACCAAACAGCAAACTTACCTGAAAATAACAAAAAAAAAAAAGATCATTTAATGTTTAAGCAAAGTAAATAAGTTATAAAACAACAAACAAATTCCTAAAATTTCCAAACTGAAATGTGCTGCAATATAAATAAATAAATACCAAAACGAATAACAACAACAAATGACACAGCGGTAACCAACAACAAAAACGGAAGTGTTTTAAAGCAATCAACGTATTTTAGGAAATTTTAATGTAAATGGAAATGTGTATTTGTATGTGTGTATAAGTAAATTGAGTGTAAATGTGAATATTCAAAAACTTCTATAAATGTTTATAAATTACAAAACTAAACTACGCAGTGTTTCCTGTTAACTGTTAAACATTATCGAAAACGAGTTAGTAGTTTTCTATTCTATTTATTTGTGCGTGTTTATTTGCTGAAGCGTAATTGTTGAATTGTTTGTGTGAGCAAGCGAATGAGAATTTGTGTTAAAAGTTTTGCACACACAATAAAATTAACATAAACTATGTTTAATACATACATACTGCATATTTTATGTATTCATTGAGTCACTCATTCTTTCATTCATTCAACTACAAACGAATATTGTAAAACAACAATAGAAACTTTTAAAAATTTTAACCAATTTCTTTGCTAAAATGTATATTGTAAAATAACTATACATGCTAAAATGTGTTTGCGAAAGTTTTTAAAGATCAAATGTTGAAAACTTTTCATTTCTTTAAAACTATGAGCTTTAACAAAAAGTATTTTAAACATTATAGACTTTAGGATCTGTTAAACTCATTAAAAAAATAATTCAATACCTACTTACTTATTTCAATATTAATTGCAATTTGCTATTTGTTGCAATTATTGCATGAACTTTTATATTTTTGGTTAAATATTTGCTCATTTTTCAATTTGTAATTTCTTGTTTATTCTCAATTTTTAATGAATAATCAAACTGTTGTGTTGTGTTGTGCATTTGCTGTCAAACATTCACCTGAGAGTATTAAAATTTTGAAATGTGAAACAAATTTTTTAAACGACCATTAAACTTCTGGTCGAAAAATGTTTTTGTACGTGCTGCAATGCCCACACATTATTAAATATACGAGTACATACATGCATGCACATAAACAAAAATTCATACATACATACATACATAGGTAGAGATATATATTTATGTATGTACAGCTACGTGCAACTAATTAAGGACACGATACTAACATCTAACCTTGAAGTAAATAATACAAAGGACAATCTCAAAATTTGTCGTACTTTAGACAATTTAATTCTTACTCCTATAAAATAACTGAATATTGTGTCAAATTAATTATTATCTATGAATCTGTGTGAGTCATAAATTGATAGCAGTCGCACATCTAATTAACGACTTACCACAAATTTTACCAAAAAAAAGTATTTATTTAAAAAAAATCAATATTTTGTTGTAACAATGGATGTTATCAAGAGCAGCTTGACGTAGTCGAACGGCCGAAGGTATCCCATTTTTGTTTTTATTCAAAAAAGTGTCATTTATCGCCTTTTTTATAAATTTTCCCCAATAAATCCAGACTTCTGGCCATAAACTACTAAAAAAAATTAAGTAAACATTTTTATAATTTTCTATTTTTATTTTATTTATTTATTTTTATTTATTTTAATAAATATTGCCTAGACTTTTTCGATGGTGGTTGTTTTAGGCAAAAAATACTTTTTTCCCTTCATACATTCATTTTTAACTTCGAAAGTGTTGCACATATAGGAAAACGGTATAGAAACAGATTGGAGAAATTGTAATTCTTAATTTTTCTAAATTCGTTTCATCAAAATCGGACAAGTGGTTCTCGAGTTATGTTAAACTACGTTTTTGCCAAAATGTTACAACTAAGCGAAAAAACATCAAGATAAGGAAAAAATTTTAAAGGTCATAAAAAAAACTGACACATACGAACGCCAAACCCTTTGATGGTTTTACTATACTGACCTAGTACCATCACCCTGACTTGGAATTTCTCACCCCCCAGATTGGCTGTTGTACTGTGTAATAGACCAAATGCAGAGCATTATTTTATTCTTAAACTATTTTTATTTGTGTTTTAACAATTATGTTTACAAATTTTCTGCACATGATACTTTAAAAAACATTTTTAGACCTTGGAAGCACTGAAAATCGAAAATATCCCATATAAGAGCCACCCTAATGTACATGAAAAATATATTTACATGTGAGAATAGCTTTTAAGGCTACGTATTCAGGCAGCAGGAACATTTGAATATTTATGCATTTTTTTCAGGCAATTTTTGTTTGTGTTATCAACAACAATAATAACAACAATGTCGCTTATACACATAGTCGTCAGAAAAACTAAAAATAAATTTGCATTTATCATTGTTCGCACAATACAGAAATTACGTATCTAACTGTGCTGCAAAGACTTAAATGTACAATACATAATGCACATCAGCATCGCAGATACAAATAATATTTAGTATACACAACACTTTACCCACTAAACATTTTTATGATGCATTCATTCCGACTTACTATCGATAGCCTGCAAAAGTTAACGATTTCACACTCGAAGTTGTTACGAAATCATATCAACATTTTTTTTTTTTTTTTTTTGAGGGATTAACAAAAAATGTTTACCGGTTTTAATACTCTATACACACATGACATCACTTGTATAGTTCACATTATACACAAGATACAATATGAATTTGTTTGTGTGAACGTCTGGAAAACTTTAGGTTAAACGTAATTGTCGCAATATCAGTAGACTGTTTATAAGTGACACAATTTTTGGACCAAGAATAAAAAAAAAAAAAACAGCAAAACCAAAAAAAAAAAAACTAGATGCAATGGCATCAGCAACAAATTATAATAGCGTACAAATGTTTATGGCAGTTAATGTTTCTACATTGAGCTTTTTAGTCCCAATAAAGATTAGAAAATGTTGTAAAAATTACGATTTATAAACATCTTGTGGATATAATTTCTTAAAACGTGAAACGATCAACAGCTTTCGCTCTCGTTACACTTTTGTTTGCCACTTATATGACGCTATATTACACATACACATTTGCTTCCAAAACACAAATTCACTCTTGTGCTGTGTTGGTAAAACACAACCTGTATTAGCTTGTTTGTGATTACCATGCAGTTTATGGAATTCAGTTGTCAGCAAAACCTAACACAATTTACCCGCCACTTTACCTTCAAGGCTCTTTTCTGTAAAGATGTCAGACTAAAATTTACCGATATGTTATCCAAACTCTACCGACACGTTATCGCAACATTACTGAAATATTACTGAAAAGTTACTGAAATGTTACTGAAATATTAATGAAACGTTACTGAAACTTTACCAAAACGTTATTAAAACGTTTCTGAAACATTTCTGAAACGTTACTGAAATGTTACTGAAACGTTACCAAAACTTTAGTGAAACGTTAATGAAACGTTACCGAAACATTACTGCAAAGTTTCCGAAACATTACTGAAACGTTACCGAAACGTTACTAAAACATTAACGAAACGTTACTGAAACATTACCTACACGTTACTGAAACGTTACCGAAACTTTAATAAAACATTACGGAAATGCTGAATTGAAATATTAATGAAAATTTACTGAAATGTTAATGAAACGTTACTGAAACTTTACCGAAACGTTAGTGAAACGTTACCAAAATGTTAGTGAAACGTTATCGAAACATTAATGAAACATTACGGAAATGCTGAACTGAAATATTAATGAAAATTTACTGAAATGTTAATGAAACGTTACTGAAACTTTACCGAAACGTTAGTGAAACGTTACCAAAATGTTAGTGAAACGTTACCGAAACGTTACTTAAACGGTACCGAAACGTTACTAAAACGTTACCGAAACGTTACCTAAACGTTACGGAAACGTTACTGAAACGTTACCGAAATTTTAATAAAACGTTTCCGAACGTTACTGAAGCGTTACTTAAACGTTACCGCAACATTAATGAAACGTTACGAAAACGTTAGTGAAACGTTACTGAAATGTTAATGAAACGTTACTGAAAATCTACCGAAACGTTAGTAAAACATTACCAAAATGTTAGTGAAACTTTATCGAAACTTTTCTAAAACGTTACCGAAACGGTAATGAAAAGTTACTGAAACATTGCTGCAGTATTACTGAAACAGTACTGCAATATTACAGAGGCTGTACTTCAGACGCTTTGTGGGATTAAACTCAAAGTCAAATTCATTCTTGTACTTACAGGGCATCTACAAATATGTATGTGAGTATTTTGTAAAAAAAAAACTTTGTACGTTACAATTGAATTTGAATGCAAAAAAAAAACAGTATATTTGGTCAAACAGAAAAACAAGACAATATTTGACAATGCAGTTTGTTAAGACCACATTAGAGTTGTTCACTTAGTCTTTCTGAAAATTTTATTTTCTGGCTATTTCGTTCAATTGTTTTTCTATCGTTATCAGATGGATGTTTAGAAATTTGAATGTTTGGTTGCAAACAAATGTTTACACATGTATGTATTAACACTCCTGCATACATAAATGCATGACGCATTTGCATTTGCAGAGAGACATGTCTTTTCAATTGTTTCGAAAACACAATTTTTTAGTTGTGTTGCTGCTGTTGTTGTTGAACTTAATTAATCATTTTAACAACATTTGCACTTTTGTACAACTCTACTGTGGCCATATGTATTTATGTATACGAGCAGATGTATATTTGTGAGGTGAGTATTTGTGTTTGAAGTATACCAATCTAAAATGATAATTTAATGCTTCATATTTCCTTTTGTCGAATGTAAATGTTAGCAACAAAAAAATACTCCAATACAGTTGAACTTTTACTAATATGGGTAGGGTCAAGTTAACAATTGTGTTGTGTTACTGGAATGAAAATTTGTTTAAAATCAAATGAATAGTATAGATGGTGTTCAAGTTTGCTGACATACTTTGACGCATATTTTGTAAATTCGACTTTTACTAATGGCACGCCTAGATCTTTGTGGATTCGAGAATTTTTAACATACCATGGAGCTGCAGTAATTATACGTAGAATTTTATTTTGACCCCTTTGAATTTTTTCAATGTTTGATGCTGAGGCAGTACCCCATAATTGAATTCCATAACACCAGATTGGCTTTAGAATTGCATTGTACAACAAAAGTTTGCAATCCAATTTCAATGTAGAGTTTCTGCCGATTAACCAATTAAGTTGCACTGCTTTTAATCTCATTTGTGTAAGTTTCGCTTCAATATGAGACTTCCAAGTTAAACGGCGGTCGAGGTGAATGCCGAGGTATTTGACTTCATTATGTTGAGGAATAATTTGATTATTTATTCTGATGGACGAGCAGGTATCTTTTCGCAATGTGAAAGTGATATGAATACATTTTTGTTCATTTACCCTGATTTTCCAAAGCTCTAGCCAGTTCTCTAGTTTATAAACATAATTCTGCAAATTCTGTGATGCAACTTGGTGGTCCTTATGGACGCTGATAAAGGCTGTATCGTCTGCAAAAGTTGACGTGTGGATTTTGGGGTCTGACGGCATGTCGGAGGCATAAATCAAATATAAAGTAGGGCCCAGTATGCTACCCTGTGGCACACCTGATTCAATTGGCTGAGCGGTACTTAAAAAATTGCCTTCTTTGATTTTAAATTTGCGACCGTATAAATAACTTTCCATGAGTTTATGGGTGTTAGCAGGCAGAGTTAATTTATTTTGTGCATTAAACCGTCATGCCAAACTTTGTCGAACGCTTGGGACACATCAATGAAAAGGGCGGAGCAGTATTTTTTATCTTCAAACGACCCTCTTATCACATTTACCAATCTGTGAGTTTGTTCGATGGTACTGTGTTTAGCTCTGAATCCGAATTTATGATTTGGAATACATTCAGTGTCATTCAGAATTGGAGTCAACTTAGTCATTAACAATTTTTCGAACAGTTTAGAAATTGTCGGCAGTAGGCTAATTGGCCTATATGACTCCACTTTGGTGTGGTCCTTCCCTGACTTAGGAATCATAGTGATCATAGACACCTTCCAATCTGCAGGATAGTATTCTAGGCGTAAAATAGCGTTGAAGATAAAGAGGATAATTCTTCTTGCTACACGAGGTAACTCCACAAGCATTTTATTGCTGATTTTATCCATACCTGGAGCCTTTCTAAGGTTCAGAGTACCAATAGCGTTTTGGACATCACGAAAGTTTAGTCTTAGGGGTACAGGAGGCCTTACAACAAGTGGTGGCAAAAGTTAAGAATTATTTTTAATAGTATTTATTTATTGTTTGTTGGGGTTAAAGTCCTTAGTTTTAAGCACAATCGCTTGCGGTTCAATATGGGTTAAACTTGAAATTTTTAATACACATCTTATTTCAAATTAATTTGTTTTCATCAGCTTTTGTATTTTAAATTTAAAAATTTAAAAAATCAATAATAAAATGTTATATTTACGTACTCTCATAATATTTGCATAATAATTCAGTTCGTTTTTCTTTCATCCTTATATATTATTTATTGAGCAATAAAGCACTTTGTACTTTATTATTTAATTATTGTTTCTATTTTTTTTGGAAAATTTATTTTTACAATATTTTTATTTTATTTATCAAAAACAACAAAAAAAAATATGTATTAAGAGATTTTTAAGCGCACCAATTTAAAACCGTTACAACCACAAATTTTTATTATAAAAATTATGCACTTTAGTTGTATTTTAGAGTAGATATGTATGTAGTATCTTTTCAATCAATTAGTATTTAATTGTAAAAAATTAAATATATATATATGTATACGATGGAAATGTATGCCAATTACTCACTTTTATATTTATGGTTGCTGTATAATTTATTCATCTTTTAATGGTATTAATATTTTTTATAAGTTTTCAAACAATTTTATTGGTAATATAAAATATATATTATCAGTTATGATGAGGTGGTAATAGGGGGTAAATTTGAAGTTTCCTTTGAAAGTAAAGGTGGATTCACACATTCGTTCTGAACAAAATATTTGTTCGGCAAAAGTCTTTCTTTTTGAGAGAAAGAGAGAGAAAATATTATTTACGAACAACTCGCAACAGCGTTGTCAACTTTGAAATTTTAAAACGCACCAAAATGGAGAAAACACGTGTTATTTAAAAAAATACCAAGTTTAGAATTTTACATTTATTTAATTTGATAAATTCTATATAAAACTTTTAAAAAAGAGATCAACAATTTATAGTAAAAGAAATAATAGTAAAATCCTTTTTTTAAATAAACGAGCTAATAAAGATAAAATAAGCATTTAAACACTCAAAATTTAACTCACAATATGCTGTTCGGAACTGAAGTACTAATTGGAAAAAATGGTTAATTTCAGTACATACAGTGGGTGGCCAAATTATTAGTTACACTTATTAATTAAGATTCAACCGCTTTTAATACGTATATAAATTTATTTCTTGTACCAGATGTTTTCGTATTTTAAGTCTGGTAATATTGTTAAATATTTTGTGCAGTGTCAACAATGATTGGTGACATTAGAGTGCAGTTGTAAATCATTATCAGTAATTCTTCTCTGAATTGTGAAATATGCAATTTTGATTAAATTGATTAAAGTCTGGCATCACCAAAAAGGGTGCAAGCTGTAATTGATGCCAAAAAAGGTTCCACGAAATATTAAGATTTTTTTTCAAAAAAATTCAAAAGGATTGATGTTGTCTGTTGACTAGCAGGCACCGTAGTGGTGCAAGGGTCAGAACGTAAAGAATTCTGATGAGAGAAAGTGGTGTTTCTCGAAACATATATGTAAATTCAACCAACAACCCAGGTTCGAATCCTAGTCAAAAATTATCAAAAAATAAAAATTTTTCAAGTTGTTAAACAATTCCTTTTTCAGTAAAAATAATTTAATGAAAATTAAATTCAATGAACTTAAGCCTAACTAATAGAAAATATCAAAAGAATTTATTTTTAATTGCATTAGCAACACTTAATTTACCTTAAAAAAACAAATAAAAGGATAAATTTCCACTATTTTAAAATGTTATACGGCTTCAAACTAAACAATTTAGCATGTGTAACTAATAATTTGGCCACCCACTGTATGTCTTTTGTCTATTGTGCCTTCAACAGACGTACAGACATAGCTAGATCGTTTAAGAATCTTATAAGGACCCAGAATATATAGACTTTTTAGTTTTACAACCAATATTTTAATGTGTAACAAACGAAATGACAAACTTAATATACCCCCATCTTTTTGGTGTTGAGTTATAAAACCACTCAAATACGTTCGAACTCAAACACACCTTTATGAAAGCATGAACATATACATACTTAAATAATAAAATAATCTAAATGTTATACTATTAAAATTATATAAAGATTAATTGTAATGCGGTATTTAAGCTATTTAAGGTATACATATTTTAATTAAAAATATATTACAACTTTGCATGATTAATTAACTTAAATATATGTCAGTAAGATATTTTTATATATAGAAACTGCACCTAATAATGCACATTATTTCTTTAGAAAAAATTTTAGTTTTCATTAATTTCCATTAATATTGTAAGATAAAATTTCGTTGTTACTTTTCCATTAAATGAATGTATGATCAAATATAAAACTAACAAATGTAACAGTAAACTTTATTAAAAAATTGTTCTTTCTTTTATAAAATTTTTCTCTTACTTGCCACGTTAAAAAAATGAATAAAAAAAACAAACAAACAACAACATTGAAATCTAAAACAAACAACCCAAATGAATTGATGGCAACGAATACAAAAACACATTGTAACAATTTCCCTAATTGATGTTGCAATATCCTTACAAAAAAAATAAACAACTACACATACTATGACGAAAAAACGCGAATTAAACGAAAAAAAAAAAAAATCATGGGAATTTTTTTTAAACTTAAAACCTTGATGAATTATACAAACAACTGCAACCCTAAAAAAAATCAATACTGATGATACACATGGAATTGAACCCGGTATTTGGAAAAAATCCAAACAAACAAAAAAAAAAAAAAACAAAATAACAACAACAACCAACTGGCGATAATGGAAAATGGCTTTACTCATATAACGCGGGTCTGACAATGATATTTGACCACTAACACTAACAATGACTTTTATATTGTGTTTTTGTGGAATGAATTGGAACTATATACGACTCCTGTTCTGCGACTTGGCTGAATGGTTGGTTGCATTGATGGGTTGAATGGTTTGTTTAAATGGTTTCTGTTTCGCTATTTTTTCTATTTTCTTTGCTTTTTTTTTCTCTAAAATCGATTTCCAAACTTTAACGTATAACAAAAAAAAAAAAAAAAACTTATGAAATGTCAAAAAAAAAACTACGTAAATTGCTAAATAAATGTTGATGACTGCTAAACCAAAAACGGATGGTATCATTGCTTGTGTATAATGAAACATGATGATGATGATAAAACTAACGATAATGATGATGGGTTTCTGTCTAAAAATAACCAACTGTCTGTCTGTCCATCCATCTGTCGCTATGAAAATGACAACTACAACTACTTGCAACAAAAACCAAACTTTGCTTCTTCATGCAACAAAAAATGTCTCCCAAAAAAAAAATCTATAAATGGTGATAAAAATATCCCTTTTTTATACGCGGACAAACTTAAACAAAAAAAACTTTTAACACACAACAAAAACACATCAAAATGCAATTTGAAAACATCTGGTAAAATGTTAAAAACTCTCCATTTACGTTTCAAACAAAACACTCAATTCGTAAAATATAAACAACAACAAAATCATTTACTAAATAAAAAACCACAACTACTACTACTAACAATGGTGGGATACTGCCTGTCCAATACAAAACTTTTTTCTTTTTGTTGCCAACACACACAAAATGCTAAATGTCAACAACACTAACACCATCGCCATCATCATCATCATCTGCCCCACCACTACCAATATCATTAATACTCCAACGACCACACTATCATTATCACCATCATCGCCACCACATCATCACTTCACTACCGCCTCTGCAACTTGTGTTTTATCACTTTGGAAATTCGTGTGTGTCTCTCTCTCTCTGCTTCTTTTATCTATTTTTTTTTTTTTATTTTAAACAACTAACGATGTCTTGCCACATAAACAACCCAAAAACAACAACCGTTGATTTCAACACATCCTTATATTTGGTTAACTTCTTCACACACACGTACAAAAACTGGAAAATATACTCGTTTGAATTGCATCTTTAGGTAGCTTGGATTAAAGCTGATGCAAAGGCCATTTTGGCCATACACGAACATGTTATTACAAATAATGATCGTCTATCGGTTACACACAACGACTACAATACATGGACCCTCAATATACGTAACGTGAAGATGGAAGATTCCGGCAAATACATGTGTCAGGTCAATACAGATCCCATGAAAATGCAAGTAAGTGGAATTAAATATTAATTTAAATTAGTATTGAGTTTATATGTGCTAGATGTATTTTAAGAAAACTTAAGATGTAGCAGCTAATGGTACGGGGTTGGTGGTTTTGTTAAAGAGCTTTTTAAAGAATGTCTTAAAAATAAACTTTGTGAAGAAATGTTCGTTAAATTTCACAGTCTTAACTGAATGTTGTATTGTTCATACTCTTAAAATTATGTTTCGGTAAACAATATTGAATGAATACAAAATTGATGTAAAGTATTACTTGATATAAAGGGTGGTTAAATTTCAAGGGCCGATGTTGATTTTGAATAAAACACAAACTATTTAGAAAATTATTGTAATTTTATTTTATTATGATATATTGGTATTACTCAATTAAGTATGGAACAAAATATCGGCCAAATGGGCGCCGCGACCACGGCGGCACACCTCCATCCGATGGTCCAAATTTTTGATGACCCTGAGGCATAATGGAGGTTCTATGCCGTTAATGTGCCGAATTATCTCATTCTTTAGCTCTTGAATTATTGTTGGCTTATCGACGTACACCTTTTCTTTCAAATAACCCCAAAGAAAGAAGTCCAACAGTGTCAAACCCGGTTTGCTCGAATTTTTCCACGATTTTTGCGATTGTACGCACATTTGGACAATCAAGGTGACCAAAAAATCACGAAGTGCAAGATATGCATTTTGATTTGAACGCCCATTTTCATAATAAGTCTGGATAACTTTAAGACGTTGTTGGATTGTGTATCTCTCCATGGTTCAAATTGAGTAAGTCTGAAATAGAGAAATGTCAAATAAAATTCGGAAAAAAGCTTGGCGTTTAGGTGTGGTTCACATTCAACATCGGCCCTTACAATTTAACCACCCTTTACTACTTAGTTTCGGCAAACCTACAACGAAATTCAATTCAATGATAAATCATTAAACTAAAAATATCATGAAAACTACACTCATCGCTTTGGACTTCACCTAGGAACAGTCTAATTTTAACAAACTATTTCATATCTCACAGTAAAATACTAAAAGTTAATTAAAAACTTGAAAAAAATGTAAAACAATTCTGGGTGAGAACCAAGCCTGCTGCTTGTCTTTTTAAACATACAATCTTGTTGCACAGGAATTTAGCATACTCTTTGTTAATTAATTAATTACTTAACAATGCAATTAAACATGAATAAAATTTTATTGAATGAAAGTGTATCTGTTCATGACATTTATTATAATTGTGCATTGAGTATGCTACCACTTCACTAAAAGGAAATTTACTAAGCCCTTCTTTCACGATTTTGAAAGTGTGCTTTGCGTCCCCATCCAGTTAAAAAGTTACATGATGTTACATGACGTTCTTAACTGCAAAATCGGAAAATAAATTTAAAATATGCAGATAATCTTCTTTTTCCATTATTTCTTCTCTTCTTTGTAGTGAAGGTATATCACGATGTATCTCCCACCATGATTCATTTACGTGGTGTCCTTGAATTCTCTGGGTCATTCAGCGCAAGTCATTTGGATTCGTCTAACCATATTAAAAGTTTCCAGTCATCTACTATCCAATTTCTGTGTTCTCTGGCAAACTTTAATCATGCTTTAATATTTTTTTTGTACAATGCAGGTTTTTATTTTTTAAGTAACCAATATTGCTGTAGAATCTTGTGTTAAATGCATGTCTGATTTCATTTGTATTTGAGCTATGATTTGTTGTTTGGCAACAATAGAGTACACTTTTTGAACTCTTATGATCACTGTTTAACTTACTTTAAGCTGTTTAGCTATGTATTATTCGCATAGAATATCTATTTTTTGTCATTATTAGAATATTGTCCTCAATGGCTTTTGACAGCTTCTACATTATTTATTATAATTTGATTGATGTGTTTGGTAATTTGCAAAAAGTGTTTACCACATGCAACTAAATTAATAACAAGCTAATGTTTTTTTATAGATAAAGTCATAAACAAAACAAACACATACAAATCTAACTGCAAACTTTGATAATTTTGTGCAAATACTTCAAACACACGCTTGTGCAAAAATGAGTACATGCTAGCTTCTTTCGTGTATTTGTTAATTTGTCGAAAATTATTAATTTATACATTTTGTATTGTTATTTTTTTTTTGTTTAACATTAAACCTACAACAAATGACAAAAAATATTTTTAAATTTTCTTTTTTTAGTCTTATTTTAATGCAGTAAAAAGTGAATAAGAAACAAACATGTAGTCATTTGTCCTCCCCACAGTATATTTAAAAGTACATGGTTTGGTTAATAGACAGGTGATCATATAATATTTTCAAAACTTCCTTTAGCAAGTTTTTGTTTAAAAAAAAAAACAATTTAACTTGATAACAAAATCATGCCTAATTAACGACAAAATTTAGTTGTGAAAAAACTATATTTTCATTAACTAAAAATTATTTATAAGATTACAATTTTGAAGAAAGAAACTTTGTTTCCAATTATTTTGTCATAAAGTCTTTATTTCTTGTCATTCATACATCACGACTGGTGCATCATCTGCTATAATCCATTCAGAGGTCTCATTTTTTAGAATATTACAATACAATCTTAGGTATTTTCATTCCATTCAGAAGTACTACCAAAATTCAGAAACAGATACAGTAAATATCATTTTCGAAAAAAAAAAATTGTTGCACCTACTCAAAGTAAATCGTTCCACAGTTGGGAAAAATCAACAGCAGTAAACTGTTTTTAGTTTATACTACCATTAAAAAAAACAGAACCAATTGGATTCTAAAGTGAATGAGTTTCATTTTACAGGAATTTATATCAAGTTCGAGTTCCCCAGCACAAATGGAACAAGTAAGAGTTTATATTCGGTTGTGCCGAATCACATATACCCATCACTAAATCACAGTTTATGGAGCGAACGTCATAAAATATTATACTGTAAGGTTTCTTATGGTTGAATTTCATCTCATTAACGCGATTTATATAAAACGATTTTCTTTAATAGACAATAAAATAAGAATAAAAAGTCCTAGGCTTTTTAAAACGTCAAAATTATCACCTCTTTATACTCTGTGCTTATTCTCGAAAGCGCAGCTTGTATGGCAACTATGGCCAATTATGGACCAACTTTCACAAAAGTCACTAGAATAATTTTTACATATCTGTGTTCGAAAAATTTTGGTTCGATATGGATGTTTATGTAGGTTAATAATTTTCAGGAGTAGTGCTCATAAGGGAGCTATGACCTATTACGGGCCGATTATCATGAAATTCTGAACAAATGTTTATATGTAGCTGTAAATTATGATTTTTATAAGAGATTTATGCACATTTAAGTGACTTTCGGAATTGGATTTTATATGTGGCTACGGTCAAATATGGACCGATGCGAACAAAATATCGTTTTAAGATTTCAGTTGCATGAAAAATTTTTTTTGCTGAATTTTGTAAGTATCCGCTTTTTTATAGATATTTATGTACCATAAAGCCATATTTCGGGAAGACATTTGTATGGCGGCTACGAGAATTCGTGGTCCGATTCCTACCATTTCCAAAAGAACTTGTCCTTCTGTAATAGAATTAAGAGTGCGAAATTCCATGACATTATCTGCATTATATTTGAAGAAAATAGCAAAAAATATCGAGGTAGTCTGAAACTTTAGTCTGTAACTTGGATCCTACTGGAACGATTTTGCCCATTTTCAAAACCAAACATTTCGGTGGATCAGAGAATGCTTGGTAGAAATTTAATTGCTCTATGTCTTTTTCGGCAGAATCTTATAAGGACCCGAAATATATACCCGTTTTGGTTCTGCGACCAATATTTCGATGTATTACAATGTAAAGATAAACTTAATATACCCACTATATTTTGATGGTTGGTATAAAAACAGCAGCGTATACCAAGAATGATAAAATAAAGATTACGCCATGCGCATGATTTCCCGTTATGTGAGGTAGAAGTTCCATTCTAAGGGTTATCAAGAATGTTTCATGTGTTGGCAACCTTGTAATTGAAATCACTTTACGAGTTCTAAAAAATATTACATCGGGTTTTGATAAAATAAATAAATTTAGTATTGCATTTGGTGATAAATTAAATTTAATTAATTAAAAACGTTCATTGTCGTGTAAAAAAGTGTAAATATAAGCTGTTTAAAAAAGAAAAAAAACAACAAAAAATATAAACATGAAATGTGCAATGAGCAAATGCAAGCTAAACAACAGTAAAAAAAACAAGTGAGAAAAAATTAGCCAATAGAAACACAGAACGTGTGACGTCACAGTTCCAACATGCGCAGAAAATTTTAAAATTTAACGCGCGTTGGCGTAATCTTTATTTTATCATTCTTGAGCGTATACTAATTATATAACATAAAATGTCTGCCAAGAAGTATGCTACATTTCTGCGATCATCTAGGCGTATACTTAGTTTAGTACATAATACACTATTAAATATCACTTATACGCACAGTATTACGAAACAAATAACTATGGAATTTACATATTACCAACAAACAATAAAAAAAATGTTTTTTAACGAAAACATAGGTTTTTATTTATATTACTTAAACTTTTTTTAAACTAAATGGATTATTTTTTTTTTAAGAAACACCTTATATGTCTAAGGAAATAATTAAGTTTTCTAAAAATTATCTCTCCATTTCTAAAAATTTAAATTTTTGATTGTTTAACCTTTCAAGTATCTTTAATATTATTCATACAATTTGTTGTCGTTTCTTTTTGCTATGTTTATTTTAATAGGATTTTCGTATAGTATTCATAAGTATCATCACAAAGTGTTTTATAGAACATTTGCATTTTTTTCTGTTTTCTGCTGGTGTTTGTGTTGCTTTTTCTTGTCTTCTGCCAGACTAATAATAAGATTATGTCTGGTTATGGCATACTATTTTACTTTAGCTCTCTTATTACCTTCTCTCTATCTTTCTTATTCTATTTTATGGTATCTAGCACAGAAATACATACAGCATACATACATTAATATTGTATTTGTAGAACATGGCATTAGAAAGGATTACATTGTTGACTTTAAGGATTAGTAGTTTGTGATGATGCTGATAATGGTCCAGGATAATACAGCATGGTTTCTGTTCAGATTTTATGGTCAATATTATTTAAATAATTGGTTTAAGGTACAAATCAGTGCTAGTAATTTATAAACATTTGCTTGTGTTGTTAGTTTCTTTGTTATGCAAATTCGTTGCAGTACGTATGATGGAAGAGGAGACATCATATTAATGTGAAATGGTTTTTAAAATTGCAATAGCAAGAATTAGGTTAATTAAAAGAAGTTGATGTTGAAATGTTTCTAGAATATCTACATATACTTCTGTATAATCAGAATTGATGAGATTTTTCCTTATTCCAGTAACATAAGAATTATGTTTGTTAGGTTAAGTTACTCACATATTTGGAACTAATTGGCTAGTTTTTTACTTCAATGATATGAGGGTGCTGTAGCTTAATTGGTTAGCGCATTTGATCATTAAGCATGAGTTGGTATTTGTATTCCGGGTTCGATTCCCAGCTGCTGTCACTCAAACAACATCAGTTTCTGATAGTTAGTAGTTTTCTTTCTGTCCATCATAACTAATAGTTATCACAGCGCCCTCCGAAGTAAAATAATTAAACAAAGCCTATAAAATCAAGCTTTAAAAATAATGCGCCTACTCACCACCAGAGGCGCTGCAATGCTGCACTAAAAACCAACATAATGCGCAATTGCAGAGTTGTGATATAAAAGCTTTCTTCTACTTTCACCACTTTTACTTCTTCAATCTATCCCCTTTCCAAACAAATTAACGCAATTATATATTGGCATATTAATTGCCTGAGTGTTCCTTCTCTTAAAAAAAAAAAAAAATTAACAATTACTTAATATCAATAATAATTTCTCAGTAACTTGCTAGTGAATCCATTTGATATCTCTCAGATAAAATATAGTGGCAATCAGTATGTTATTGCACTCATTTCCAAAGCAAGCAATTGCAGATTATAAGCTTCTCATGACTTCATATGTCAAATTGAGACTTTTCAGTGAAACAATTTGCATCTGAAGTAGTTTCTTAAGTTTAAGAACTTTTATTTATGTAATAGTTTTACATGTACTTTTACATATTTTATTCTTAAAACAAGAAAAATGTAATCAAAATTGTTTTGCGATTAAAGAATTCTACTAGTCTTCGATAGAAGTTTTGCTGCATCAATCATATAAAAAAGCAAAGTTTAAATTTTTTTTGGTTATTTTTAATGTGAACTAAATATTATCTGTCATCTTTAACACACACAAATCACATTTATGTTGGCTGATTTTTAAGTGAAACAGTCAGATTTCATTTAGTATTTTTTAACTTTTATTATTTTTTACTTAAACTGATTAACAAGTGAAAAAATATTTGAACAAACAAAAATGGAAATCATAAAAAAAAATCCACTGAACTACTAATAGAAGCATATGACAGTCATTGTAAGCTCGTAATAAATACAAATACTCTTATATACTCATATTTACACATTGCAGCATACATAAAAAAATACAAACACACGTATCTATATGTATGTGTTAAATATATATAGGTATGTATACAAATACAGTATCTGACAAAAAATAAAAGAGTTACAAGTCTGTCAAGTCATTTAAATATGCAGACTTCAGTAGATGTGTGTTTTGTGTACTTAGCAATGTATTTTTCAATAAAACAAAGCTAGCAGTTCCTATTGGAACTGGTCTAACAGAAAGCAGTTATAGTTCAGAATTTATTTTCGATTCTGTAAGAAATCAAGCATGAATTCTAGCATATATTATCATACAGTATTAATACATTATTATGTTTTTATTTTATTAAAATTTCCTAAGTCTGTATTTTAGTGTGTTTTTCCAGTTTGTTTTGAATGCTGCGTCTGGTCGCAGCAGTTTTAATTTACCTAAGCACTGTTTAAGGTGCTCAGTCAGAATAATTAAGGAGACAAGTGAATGTGTATTAATCCAAATTGTTTCTGATTTTATTATGTTATAATTTCAATTATTTATTATGTTGTTTCTTATTTGGCCAATTTTCCTTAGTCTGTTTGTATTTCCTTATTGAGCTAATACGGCCTATAATCTTTTATGTAATTAAATAATTAATATTATTTATACTAAAAATTTTTGTTGCACTTTTGCTTAGTAAGATAAATATCATATTTAATTTTTAAATTTAAAATTGTATTTGTTATTAAAAATTACATTTTAATTAAAAGTGCATTAACATGGTTATAGTGTATTCTATTGTTATAGGTACACTACAACATGATTAGCTCAGGCTGTCAAAACTGTCCTATATGCTTTATTCTTTATTAAATTTTCAGGTTTATATTAGAATTTTATTACAAAGCAAAACGATATAAAAGAACGATTTGGTATTCAACAAACTCATTACAAACTAAATGTCCTGAAAGCGCAGATCGTTCACTATCGTTTTTATTTGGTTGTTCAATGGGATCAGGAGATCCAAATTAATGATGGAATTACAGATTTTATATGCAAGGTTCTTGAAATCGAATTCTACAATGACGATAAGTGCAAATCATTTTTGATTTATCTGATCCCCTAACAGAAACATTTATAAGAATGACTGTATTTAATTTTATTATTTTTAGAAATCCAATAACTGAACTTGTCCGTGTGACCATGTCATCGTTCTGTAGCCAATTGGTGTATAAGAGAGGGCAATATTTTACTTTCCTATCGAGAATTTTAAGGGGAGTTGGTCACATAGATAATATTTATTTATTTATTTAGGTCAATAGATTTTACATCCTTACTGACTACATATAAATGACAAAACAGTAATAAATATAAATAATTAGTAATTTTTCTCTTCAGTACGTCATTACTCTCAGATATGTCCATAAGGTGACAGCATTTATTGAAGTTAACACATGCACGACGAAAAGAATCATTATTAGCATATACAGAACGGTAGTATTTTAATACTAAGAGTTCAAAATTGTGGGTTGGTCTAACAGGAACATTGAAGTTTAGTTGACTAAACAGGAACTCCGAATCAACATCACCACGAATTATGCCCAGAACAAACAAAGCGCTCACCATAAACCGTCGACTATTTATAGTTAGCAATTTTATCAAAGTAAGTCTACTATGATACGGTGGCAAGACATAAGAAGTTTTGTAATATAAGGATCTAAAAATTCCTTAGACCAGCGCTTCATGAATCCAAGTACCCCATAGGCTTTATTTACCAATATAGAGATGTGATTGCGAAAATCAAGTCTATGATCCAACAGAATGCCGAGATCCCATATGGTTTGAACTTTATTTAAAATAACAGTATCAATATAATAAGAAGTCTCAATCGGATTGTGTCTAAAAAATGGCATGTGTTTGCATTTCTTAATATTTAACTCCAATAAATTAAATCTGCACCATTGAGAAAAATTGTAAAAGTCGGCACTTAGTAAACTATGTCCATTTGTATCATTAAAAGAGTTAAAAAGTTTAACATCATCGGCATACATCAGTACTTTAGAATGCAAAATAACAGTAGGAAGATCATTGATGAATTGGATGAACAAAATTGAACCCAGGTAGATACCTTGAGGAACACCAGAATGTACTTGAATGATTTTTGATATAACATTTCCAAATTTGACTTGTTGAGTTCTTTATGATAGATAAGAGTTTAACCATTTTATAGCTGAGAAACTTAAGCCCATCAGTGATAATTTGTGTAATAGAAGATTGTGGTTAACTTTATCAAACATCTTACTAAAATCCGTATATATCACATCAGTTTGCATTTTATTTGTAAAACCTTCATTGACGATAGTGTTGAGTTCCAAAACATTAGTTGTAGTTGAACGGGACTTACGAAACCCATGTTGACATGGTGATAGAAGGGAAGAAATTTGATGATATAGGCGATCTGTAAGAATTATTTCAAGGAGTTCTGGAATTGCATTAATTTTAGCGATACCTCTGTAGTTAGATACATCAGTTTTACTGCCATTCTTGAATAAAGAAATTCCACACTGATGGCAAATAACACGCTAAAACAGATTTGGTAAATAATGTAGTAAGAGGCGCGGACAGTGATGCTGCACAGTTTTTAAGGATACTGCTTGGAATACCGTCAGGACCTGGACTAAACGAGTTCTTCAGCGACTTTAAGTTCGAAAACACAGTATCAATATTTATAAATGGAAAGTAAATCTCACATGAATGAGTTGTAGTATAAGGATATTTTGTTGTGTTAGAATAGGACTTGGTCCAATAAGGTCTACTGGCTCTTTGTTTAAGTAGTTACAGGACACTGTAATTTCAAAACACACACCAGGACAATGGCTCAACGGTTCAATGATAACGGTCATAATGAGACAGTATCTCACTTACTCTCCCAATGTCCGGACCTGTAAATCACGAGGGATCAGATATTCGCTGTGCCTTTTCTGTGGTGCTTGGACAAGCTATAATGGATGAATCTAAAACATATCTGTATTTTCGCAACTTTGATTAAATGACCAGTTGTCTACCTAATGGGTAACATAATGGTATCCATCTAAAGGATGTAAGTGAGCTGTTTTTGAGAATGAAACCTAACCTAACTAACAATTGCCTCCGTAAATATAATGAAATGGTGTTAAAAAAAAGCTACCAGAACTAACATTATAAAATGGGAATGCCAACCCAAAATATAAATATCCAAGCGTGGATGAATTAGATCAAAAAGCAACGATTTAGCATGCAATTTTCAGCACCCTTTTTCATCTCTTAAACTAAGACTATTTATGTGAAATAATATCTGTTAAAACGTTTACTGTCATATATTAGATGCCCCCAATATTTAGTAAAGTTTTGGCCCATTTATCCCTATAATTATTCTAAAGGTGCAATGGATTGGTAACGCCTGAATCAGGTCGAAAAAATAGAAAAATATATAAACATTTGCAATTGTCTGCAGCTTCAGCCAATTTAATGATATTGTGCCATAGATAAAGGAGATCGTATTGTAACTCTTGACAATAACAGGATGTTAGTGGTTTGTAGCACAGGTGAATCAAAATGTTGTGGAATATTTAATGCGATCCATCAAAACAAAAACATGTTTTTTTTATATGATGAAACTAACTTTAGTTTCTTGTTTCAACTTTTCTTAAATTCTAATAAATGAGTATCAATTTGTGGTTTCAACCGCATTTTTTGGCACTGATATTATGTGAATAATACTTTAAGTCCTTTAAGTTTACACGTTCTGTAAGTAATCAACAAACTGGCAAATCTTGTTGATTTTTTTATAACAATTTCAAATCTATTAAAAAATTTATTAAAGTTTAACTAGTTAATAATCTATTAAACTAATGATGATTTCCATTTGAAACTTCACAATTTCCTTCCACTGTATTTTGAAAAATTTTGTACATCAATGTTTTTGTATGCACTGGTATAATATTTTCAAGTATGTAATTCATTCTTCCCATCATCCATGTATCCATTTTCATTTAGTCCTGCTCGTCAACATCATCATTCTCGTTCTCTTACACAGCTGATAACCGGCCTGTGTATGATGATGTCTGTTGATAAGTTAGTGTGTGTTTATGTGTATGTATACACAACTATGTATGTATCTATCTGTGTGTGGTGTATGATTCTTCTTTATGTAAACATAATGCTTTATTTGTTTTTCACTTAATTCACTTTGTAAAGCATCATGATTTTATTACAGTCGCGCAAAAAAAAAAAAATAAAATAAACAGTATGTGTATGTAGATACTTAGTTGTGTATACGAATGAGTGTTTATGGCAAAAAAGCTGGGGAAAAAAACAAATTGATATAAAATGAAATTGAAATTGAAATTGTCATCAGCTTTAATGTTGCTTTTTTGTTGGTTTTTTCTCAATTCTTTTTTTTTACTTTTGTTTGACTTTTCGCTACTTTAGATGAACTCTTTACATATGTGAAAGTTACAAAACAAAAAACATTAAAAGGGAATAATATTTTAGGCATGAAGAAAGCCATTTTGAAATACCCTTTCGATCCTAAAACATTCTTAAATTTTATGTAACCAGTTTTTTGGAGCATAAAATAATATTTATTAAAATTATAATTCCAATTCCAAACATTATTTTGCAATTTATTTTGTATTTTAGAGCGTTCAAATATTATCTTGTAATTTTATATAAAATTATGATCCTGGACAAATTGTTAAGCCATTTTATTGCTCTAGCAACAATATGGCAAAATAAATTAATCCTTGCACTGTAATCTTTTTCTGCAAATGGAGCCAATGTTCCATCAACTTTGATTTCCATTGAATCTCTTAATCGTTTTGTTACCAATATACTGACAAATTAAATATATTCTCCACAATAACCAACACGTTAGTGTAAGTAAATATAAGAACAAAAGCAAAAACTGAAAACTGAAAACATAAAACAGTAAAAATAAAATAAACGCATGAAAAATTCAAGTGGTTTCTCATGTGTCGCCGCCAACTTCATTGGCTTCATATTCCATTTATATCCACTTCCGATGGTTGTGCTTGTTATGTCATACTTGTTTGTTTGTTGCTGTTGTTATTGTTTATTTTTCTTTTTGAATTGTTAGCTTAACACTCATACCACTGGTACCACCAACTACGACGACAATAGCAAGTACATTCCAAAAGAGAAAATGTTTTCGTTTCCTTTTTTCGTTTGTTTTGCAACCGTAACATACGAGCATTCTTGTACTCAAACGCAAGCGACAATCGCATTTACGTACTTCTACTATTGACTTTAAGCTTTATGAATGCGTGTGCATGGGTGGCTGGTTCGTCAGTGCATTAAAGTAATGTATTCTATTCAGAGTTTATATTCCTTTTCAATTATTCTTTTATTAAAAAAAACACGTGTAAGTAAAATTTCTTACATAGACCACCACTAAAGCTTTTATGCAAATATATTATTTCTGATTGCCTTCAATGATGATATGAAAACTAAGTACGATGTCTTAATAATGTATTGTACCAAAGAACCAAAAACATTTCAAAATAAATTTGTTAAGAATTACTTTTTTATGTAAAGACTTTGTTTGGTTAGACAAACATAGTTGAAGGTTATATTTTTTTAATTTTTTAGAATTAAATAATATCTTGCCATTAAAATAAGATATGTTATAGATAGAATATGATTATTCCAGAAAGTGAAACTTGTATGATTTCGAAGTAAAAAATCTGAACTATTTGCATTTTTCAATTCCATTTAAGTGCAATTGTGAAGTAAAAAAACTATTCGTGACAGGAACGTGACAAGCTAAGAATTTTTACAAATACAAAAGAGCACCAAGAGTATAGGGCTTGGGCACTCCTGACTTAAGAAAAACGTTGCCTATGCAAACAATATTGGACTACTGTTAAAGGAAAATTAAAGCCAAGTGAAAATAAAAACATTTTAGCTATTCAAAATAAATAATGGTGGACCGAAATGTTTTGCTATATTAAATGGGATCCATCTTCTCCAACTTTTCTTAAATATTAATAAATTTGTAGTTCAAAAGTAATCAATCGCTTTATTTTTTTCTTTCAAATAACTTAATAATATAAATTACATATGAAAATATAAAAAGGGGCTTCATGAAACAAATCTCGCAAGTTTGCCCAATTGCACAAACGGCAAAAATTTTAAGCAATATCAGGAGTACCCTTAAGTGTTGTGTAAAAATTGATTTTCTAAATTTTTCGCAATATATAAAAATTAATTTTGTTCGTGTATTGTGTTAATAACAAACTATCTCATATTTTTGGGAAAAATTAAATAATTTCAGTCACACATTATGTCCATTTAATGAAATCGTACCTTTAACTCTGGCCGACATTTGACAAGAGTATGCCAAAGTTCACTTAGCATATGTGTGTGCATTTGTATTTGTATACGTAAATACATATATAGGAATGTATGTATGTACGTTTGTATGACTGTATACGAATATATGCTTACAAATATCAGTGTCCTTACTTGTTGTTTACTTTATTCATATAAATGTATAATTTTATTGTTTATTTTTATTTTTTATTTATTTATTTTTATGATTTAAGCTTTAATATGTTTATTGTTTTAATGTCATTTCAACGCTGCCATCGTTGTCGTCATCAACATTTCATATGAACAAAAAAATATATATGAATGAATTTATACTCGTGAATTTAAAAACGTGTGTGTTTGAATGTTTATATTTGTAGGGCTCATGTTTATGTATGGCAATACTCTTACACATACCTATATGTATGTGTGTGTGTGTGTGTGTGTGTGTGTATGTAAGTAAGCATGTGTCTGTCTGCTTATATGTATAGAAGTTTAATACCATTTCATATAATCACTTAAGCTGTATCGCCTGCTTAACGTATGTGTTTATTTTGAAATTGTTAAATTCTATATGTCTTTCAAGAGCCTGTCGTTATTTTCATTTCAATTCAAATATATTTTGTAGCTTTCATGTTTGCTATATTTTTTTCTACGTCTTCTCCTACGAATTTGTTTTTGGTCTTTACTGCTGTTAAGAAAATAGCCCCTGTGAGAATTTTTGTTATCGTATTTCGTTTTAACGTTTGCTCTTATTTAAAATTCAATTGGATTCCTCTTTTTATCGTCTTTAATATTTATTCACTTAATGTGTTAAAAGTTGAAATATTTAATGGCCGGAGACAAGACATGAAAGATGTTTAAATAAACGTTTTAAAGGCAGAGAGATATTGTTTAAATTGAGAAAATGTAGACTGTTTGCATAAAATATGGGAAATAAATCAGTTGGAATTGTTTATAAATGGTTTTATTTTGAATAAGCATTACATTAAAATAGCTAATATTTATTAACTTTTATTATTTAGGGACTTTAAAGTTAATATCCCTTGAGCTTATGAGGTAATTATTAAAATAGGTTTTGTCTAACTTAAATTGATATGCTGGCTGTAATAACTAAAGTACAGTTCCCATTAAATCCAGTAGCATAAATGTTTTTAAATTTCTGTTACAATAAAAGCGAAAAATTAATTTCCTCCTACAAGAATATGTGGATCACATTATTTGTTGCAAAAAATATCGACCCACCTGCGCTGTATACTTCTACCAAATCGCTAATATTTTCTTATCCTCTGCTTTATTTGGACACAGAAAATTCAGACCGATATTAAAAAAAACGGACCGGTATTGGGCAAAATTTTAATATTCAATTTTTAAATGCTATTAACTTGAAAACTACAAAAGATAAATAGCACACGCTATTTATTAAACATAGTAAACATACAAAACATATCTCAAAGGTAACCTATTTTGATCTTTGAGAGCTCCGATGCTGGAAAGTTTATGGGGTCAATTTATCAAATTAAAATTCTGCTACTCTCATATAGAATTTCATCTCTATCATATTAACGGTTTAGAAATGCCAAATTTATTTTAAAATTTTTGAAATGCAGCACAGTTTTTGGAGCTTCTGTAGAGTAAATATAAACTTTTTATATAAGTATTTAATATTGGTAAAAACCTTTTAGTACAAGGCCATTGTAACCGGCAAGTAAGTAAGTTTTGCCAGTGAATAAAAGTTTTGTTTTTTACAATATTATTCATACAAAAAGTCTGAAGTATCACACAATTTACTTAATCTGGAAATGCTGTTAGAAGCGGCAGAGTTGAATTTTATTTAAAACGAATTTATCTCACTATTCTATAAATTCGGTTTATTCAAATTCCAAAATTATTTCAGAAAATCCGACAAATGTAGTTTCACTTAGGACCCTTTAGACTAAACTTTCTATATAGTGAGATTTGTCCAAATTCTTCTAGAGAATTTCATTCTAAAAGCTTCAGTTTTCAAAATTCAAGTAACTATGATTGTGGTAACAGTAACAGTGGTCTGTTGTAACATTATTAATGTGGTTTTTGTCTGTGGTAGTTAAATTCGAATTTATCGTCACACACATAGTAAACAAATCAATTTAATTTTTTGACATTTGCCGCGCTCATTCGCTTGCCTACAAAAATTTTAAGCGGCAAAAAGAACAGCTAATTGCCGCCCTTGGCCCCATGCCGCTTACATTGGCTTTCTACTATTGGGGCTTGAAGATTCATACTGAAATAATTTTTTAAATTTTCCTGATGTCATTTAGCTAACAAACTAAAAAAAATAATAATATGATGATTTTTCATGAAAAAAAAATATAAAATTTGAATTAATGTAAAATTTTAGTGGTTAAAGATATCGTAACATAATTTCCCACCAACATAGATCCAAATGTCCTTAAATTAACTGATTTAAATATTTTTCTATTGCTTATATTAAAATACTTAAATTCCTAAAACGTAAAAAATGTCTTCCAAAAAATTAGTTTTTTTTTATATAAGTGTCCACCACTGTGTGACAGTTTAGTTCCTGGCGTTATTTTAATTTTTTACTCAAACCTAAATTTTTTTTATAAAAATTGGTCAAGTTTGCATAGGGCTGGGGAGGGCTGTGTTTGCTTAAATGAGCTGTCCATTAGCTGTCCTTCTCAGCACCTTACCGTGCCGGTGAATTTCCATTGTATTGGAAGGTTGCTAGTGTAACGCCGATTTCTTTGTTTTGCACTTTCGAAAGTTTTGGAAAGTATGGTAAATTATCATCTTGTGAAATATCTAGAGTCTACGGCTTCCGTAGAGAACGCTCTACGGGTGACTTACTAGCCTTCCTATCGAAAAAATGGTGTCGTTATATACATGGTTTTGGCGAAAGTAAAGTAGTGGCTCTAGATATTTCTAAGCCGTTCGACAGAGTCTGATATGATCCTCTCTTATCGAAACTCATTGCTTTTGGTCTCGGTAATAACTTCTCTCGATTTATATTCAGTTTCCTCAGAAATATCACTATACGAGTTGTTATAGATGAAATCTCATCAGACGAGTTCAAGATTAATTCAGGGGTACGGCAAGACTCTGTTCTTTCTTCTACTTTATGTATCATCTTTATAAATGACCAACCCCTTTGAAGATTGGGGAAATGAGACAAAACATGAATGATACGCTAAGCCAAGATCTTAAGACAATAACGGAATGGGGTTGAGCGAACAGAGTCGATTTTAACACACATACGACTTAATGTTGTACAAACGCACAACAGATCATGTTGCTTCATTTGTTTTTATAAATGTTGTAAATATTAAGGAATTAGACACTCTTGACGTTCTGGGCATGAGAATCCAGTGTCATGTCCGCTGGACCAAACACATTTTTCAAGTGTCAAAAGAAGCGTTTAAGTGCCTTGGTTTTTTAAAACGGTGTAGAAGATATTTCACTCCATCTGATCTTCTTACTAATTATACCACCAATATTCGACCAAAAATGAAATATAACTCTCATGTATGGGCCGGTGCTTCGAAGTCTATTATGGAGTTAATCGACCGCACACAAGAGAGGCCGAAGATTCTTATCGGTGGCACTAACTCTATTGATTCATTGGAACATGGGCGCAATGTGGGTTGTGTTTCACTGTTCTATCGACAGTATAATGGAATGTGTTCTGCTGAAATTAGGGAACTTGTTCCTGAGACACGTAGATTTTTACGTCATATACGTTCTTCAGACAGGGCCCATCCATTCATGGTCGAGTGGACAATGGATCGCACAACACACTACAGGGAAAATTCGTGCTTTAGCCGTACTGTCCGTATGTGGAATAAACTCCCAGCAGAAGTATTCCCTGCCACTTCCAATATAGGAAAATTGAAATCAAATGTTCACAAACACTACTCCCTCTATCTTCCCTCCCATAACCTATTTTACTAGTTCCAACACAATGCTTTGCATGAGTAAGGGTCGTCCCCTGAGCGCTGGTCTAAGTAAAAAAAATTATATTTTACAAGCGTATGCATTAAGTTGTCATTACAGATGATATAAAAATTATATATAGTCCTAAAGAAAATTTGTTTTTTTTTTTTTTGAAAAACTTAAAAAATGCATTTTGGATGCGTGTAAATTTTAATAGGAGTGAGATAACTGTTATTCAGCATGTTAGCAGAAATATAGTTAATATTTTAGTAAAATTTTTAGACCCTCCGTCAGCCGTCATATCCAAAAAAGATCGAGCAGAATTAAAAAACCCCTAAATATATCTTAAACTGAAAAAAATAACCTACATATCGTCACCTAAAATGCCAAAAGATGTAACCGTCATCATCATAATTTTACAGGAGAAGCAAAAAACCTTATAAAGTGAAAATCGCGATTTCTTTACATCTTGTCTTAAGATAGACGACAAACTTATTTTTTATTTATTGTATTTTAACCTTGTGTTCCAGATTCAATCAAAAAACGAATTTTAATTTTTTGAGGGTTACGTCTTTGGGCATTTCAGGTGACGATATGTAAGCATGTTTTTGTAGATCTTCTGAAGGACTTTTTATATTAGAAATTTCAACTCACTCGAATCATAAGGATTTTTAAAGATTTTTTTAAAAAATGTAAGACCCGAGAGGCCAGCCACTAATTCCATTTCTTGTACGAATTCTAAAAAACTTTATAACACCTCAGCTCCAAAATTCGTTACGATATTTCCAACAGTTTCGGGATACCTAATTATCTCCAAAAAGAAAACGTCTCTAGACCACTGTGTAGCGACTAAGAAACATTTTCATAGATTTAAAAATTTAACAATATTGGCCATATTTAAAATAGCTAATAAACTTATTTTGTAACAGCACTTTCCCAATTAAATTTTCTCATTCCTTCTAAGTTATCTTCATAATATTTTTGTTTTCTCTATTAAACTAGACACTAACACATTTTGTTTATTTTCCATAACACTTTGCGTGAATTTCAGACAGCAGTTTTAGAAGTTGTCATACCACCAGACATTATCAATGAAGAGACATCGGGTGATATGATGGTACCCGAAGGTGGTTCAGCGAAATTAGTATGTCGAGCCCGGGGACATCCAAAGCCCAGAATAACATGGCGGCGAGAGGATGGCAGAGAAATTATAGCACGTAATGGAGCGCATCAGAAAACAAAAGGTATGAAACAGCAACAACAAAAGTAAAACTTTTTCATTCCATCTGCACATTCAACCACAAACAACAAAAAACTAAAAAAAAAAAAAATATTTAAAAAAACAGGAATTGAAACTAAACGAAATACAAAAACTAAACATAAAATTGCATGCATGTAACTTTTACATTAACTGAAATTAAAACATGTTTTATAAAGCAAAACATAGTAAAGAACTCCATACACATAAATTTTGTTTTTTAAATGAGTTACAAATAATATTTTAAACTTTTTCTGGTCCTTTTCAGTTGATAAATTATTCGTGACATGTTGTTTTTTTTTATTTATTTATTAATTTTTGTTTCGTTCGCTTTTATTTTATAGCTTTAGCTGTAGAAGGTGAAATGTTAACATTGTCAAAGGTCACGCGATCTGAAATGGGTGCCTATATGTGTATCGCCTCGAATGGAGTGCCACCATCCGTCAGTAAACGTATGAAGCTACAGGTGCACTGTGAGTACAAAAACAACAACTATCTTTACAATTTATTATATACACAGTCGAACAGGGTTACAATAAATTTTATATTTTAAAATGTATATAGTATTTGTGTTCGTTTTAACCATTATAGACTGTATAAACATACAAAATATTTTACATGTACATACATATGATATGCATAAATAATTTAGTTCTTGCTGGTTTGTTTTTTTTTTTTTTTTTGATACAACAGAAAAACAAACATTTTAAATTAACGAAAACAATTTAGGAAAATATTAACAAATAAAGGTCACATTTTAACAACATAATTTATTTACACAAAATATTATTAAAAGCCATTAAAATGTTACCGAAAAATAAAACAACATGAACGTAAATAAATATTTAGCTTGTTATAGATGAATTCAATTTACAAACAGTAGTTTGGTGGTAATATAAAAAAAAATTTAAATATTTATTTGTTAATTTGTTTTTAAACGAACATAAAAAAACACAACTTTAAATGCTAATATTCGTAACTCACATGATGGGTAGCTGCGAGAGAATGTTTTAAAATACAATTTATTTGATTTAATTGGCCTTCATAATCATGAACAGAAGGATAAAGAAAACATTATTCAAATTAACGCCTGCCCTACAACAGATGCTTTTTGAATCACCACTTTAATTATTTATAAATATAATATATAAAATTTTGTGATAGAAAAATTTCTTGAAAATCAGACATTGTCAGGTTTAATAATCGAAAAAATGCTAAAGATTCTAAAAAGTACTGTAAATTATAAATTAAAACGCTACAAGTACAAACCTTAAAGTACGGTCACACATGACAAATAGTTGATGAAAAAGACAATAAAATTTGTTATGATTCTTGTATTTATTTGGAAAACTCTATTTCCTAAGGACAGATCACAATAGAAGTTTAGTTTTATTTTATTTAATGATGTTTGCTCTTACAAAACATTTGCAAGGGTAAACATCGTCCAACAAATTTGTGCTAAAAATAGTGGTTACGCTTTTTTGAGTAAATATTTGTCATGTGTAACCGTACCAGAAGACAAAGAAAATACAATAATCAATAAATCAAAATACTGGTTTCTCTCTTCAAAAAAAAAAAAAAAAACAACTATAACTATAACTACCCCACAAAAAACACGTGTGTATGGTTTAAACCTACAAGGCAATTGAATATCTGAATCGTAATAACAAACAGAGTGATATGGCTATAAAACGGAAATGCATTCTTCAGTCCTAATTTACACGAAGCAATTCTTATGGAAAAGACTGATAAAATGTTTCCTTTAAATTTCTTCAGTGTTCACACAGCACAATTCTTCCTAGTAAAAAATTCGTGTTTTTTGAAGCACTTAAGAGAACAAGCGCATAATCGAGCGCTTCTAAAAAAGGCTCTTTTGAAGAAGTATATACGAATAAAATATACAAAAAAGATGCTTTTTTAGTGCTGACAACAGATTTACGTATGACAACGAAAGTCAATTACAAAACGAATATCGCGCTTCTCACTTACTATGAATTTTTCTTAAGCAAAAACATTCAGATAGAATTTGCTCTTTGATTGGTGTGCGCGAAGTGACGAAAACAACTTTATTTGCATGTTTGATTAGGTTCAAAGAAGCGCTTACTGTCAACAGAAAGTAGTCCTCCAAACCGGCAACACTTCATACAAAAATCATGCATCCGATCAGCAGGTTGGAAGCGATTTGAGGTATGAATTCATACATAAAACCTGCTCCTCTTGGAGCACTTTTTTTACTGGTTTATTACATAAATCGCTTATATTTTTATTTGAAAGTAAACACACATTCGTATACCTTTTTTATGTAACTGAACACCCATACCTTGTTGGAGTGTCTTTGCTCACACTACATATAGCTGACAAGTACGTGTAATGATTGCTCAGTATTTTCGCATCATAATTAAGGTGGTCAATGGGTTTCACTTCCGTGGGAACCATAAATAACGTAACTCTAAATTTCGAACGGAACAGCTGTTTTCAAATAATAAACGGTAGAGTTTTTTAATCAAGTGTATACCCGTCTTATCATCCCCCCCACCACGAAGCCTAAAAGGTAATCAGCTTAGCTTACTTAGTGTGAATTGGTACTTATGACAAAATTGTAGTAATATTCAACAACGGTATGATGACACATATTAAGAAATAGACCTTAAATAGCAAACATTTACTTTAAATATACAGAAATGGATAAAAAAAAAACCCTTTTTAACTCTTCAGCTTTGACTGCGAAAATGTTTGTTACGTGTTTTTCGATTTCACTTCAGTAAAGTTTTAACTTGATTATAATGGTGAAGTAATTAGTATTGAAAAGCTACAATGGATTGGAGCGAATATATCAGTTTCGGTCAATTGAACAATATTTGGCTATTGACAAATGAGTGTTTAAGCGGAGAGGTAGTGCAGTTCTTAAATCGAAAAGCTGAATCACACATAATAAAAGAATGCCAACTTAATACATAAAATTGACAAGGGTTAAGCAATTTTTTTTTCGGCACTGGCTGGAATAAATAATTAAAATTCAGAAGATATGTATGAGTTTTGAAATATATATTGTTATTGTTGTGTATGTTTAAATGAAGATATAATAAATAAACAGAAGTAAAAAAAAACTTGCTGAAACAAAAATACTATTTTTTAATTCTCTAATTCAATCACTATTTATCTTATATAAATAATTAATATTTATGCGATCGTATTGTATGTCAACAATGCTTGAAACAAATAAAATCCTGTTCGGTGAAAGATTATAAATGTCAACTTGTTTCATTGTATAACTTTGTGATACATGACCTCTATGAGGCACAGTCACTGAGTTTTGTACTATCCACAGAATCTACTCAGTCTCGTAATTATCCTAAAGTCTTGATTAATGAAAACTGATTATGAAAGAGTTGTAAAGAGCTTCTTCGTCTATCTGAGTCCAAAAGCAAAGAAATTCCGATCAAGCCAAGGAAAAATTTTTCCCTCAGCATATCAATTAACGATGGCAAAGAAAGATTCTGGTACCATAAAAATGTGTGGAATATCTCTGTTTGTTACCAAACTATCTTGTATACCGACCATATATAAACCACCATATATAAATTTATGACTATTGCTGTCAGCATCCCAGACGTCCAGTTTCGAATAACAGCTAGAACATTTTTCATGTATTTTAGCATAACGCTTTTTTAATTATTTTGAAAGAAGTCAATAAATGCCGGCATTCAAACATATCCACTGGCACATCATTTATATTTTCGTCTGTCTAAAAACTACAATATTAACAGTCATTTTATCCTTCCACATTCACCAAGACCTTTGTTAATGTTTAACCAAATATAAACAAATTAATGTTCACATATCATACTTAATTACTTTCCGTGGAAAACTCCCCATGCTGAACAAAATTCGAAAATATCTATTATTATTTCACAAATACAATTAACACAATATAACGCATAAATTAAAAATTAATAGCTTAAGCCAAAATTACAACTAAAACCAAAAATAATACAATAAACTGGGAGCAACAAGGAACACAACAAAATCCTTGTATATATATATATGCATATACAACTTTCGCAAACTTATGAATATTCAACGAAGTTGAAACCGACAACCAATAAATACTATGAATTATATTTATTTCCGTCTCAGCAGGTTTTGACTTTTATGAGTCGATTGAAGTCAACTTAAACGTGAACAGGCATACTTCACTTGAAGTAAAACTAAAACATAGATACATATACACACACACACACACAAACACAAATTATTACAAACAAAATGAAACTTTGAACAAACTCACGCAGGGATATATTGCCAATACTACTTATATTGTACACAAAACAATATAAACACTATTGCAAATACTTGGGAAAAAGAGAGAAGGAGCAAGAGTTTGTGTTCTATTTGTAACTATTGACAGCTAGACAGAACCGCAGGAATAATGTTGTTGTAGTTGCTCCTGCTGCTAATTTTTTTTATTCTAAAGTTTCAGTTGTATTTGTTACTTTAACAAACTCTTTTGTGATAATACTGCTGCAAACTTTGCAAATTCTTTATGTAGTGCTTTATTTAAATTGTAAGTTTTATGGCGGAACATAAAAAAAGAAATGTTTTTGTATTTCCGGTTTTTTTCACTTCCTCCCATTACCACTCCTCCATCACCTTTTAAACTCCGTTAATGGTGCAGAAATGCTTGAAATATTTACGCGGCACATTAATTATTTAAAACCTTTTAAGAGCTAACAGCAACTATCAATGTACATATATGGAGTTGGGAGTTAGTGTTTAGAAATGTGGCATAAGGGGTAAATGTTTGATGTTGATGGTTGTAAACAAAATGAGTAGCAGTTTAATTGGTATTAGATATTAAGATCTTGGAAAAAGTATGTGTGAAACGAACTAATCCAAATAATTGACAAGCACGCCGATATTAAATCACAGTCAAATCGATAACTTTACTTTCTCTTATAAGTATCCAGATTTTAATTTTTATGACTGTAATTGATACGATTCACACTATCTTTAACATTGCCACACAAAAATAATCCAGTGGTTTTAAGTTGTAAAATTGACCCTGCCAAATAACGTGATCTTTCCCAATATACAAACTTACCTCCCCGATCTTGATATGTTTTGGGAATATATTTGCATAAGGAGATTTGTTTATAAGGCATAATTAACAAACACAAACTGCGAAGCTTTTTAGCCTATCTGCAGAAAACACCCAGAGCCTTTGGCGGGAATCGAACTCGCAACCCTTTGACTGTCCGTCTGGCTGGCTGGCTGGCTGGCCGTCCATGTAAAGCTTGTGCGCAGAGTACAGGTCGCAATTTTAAAGATATTTCGATAAAATTTGGTACATGATGGATGCGATTGAAACTGGTGGAAAAAATTCAGCACAAATAAGTTTCATATATACAGAAATAAGGACACCTAATTTTAAAATGGTCGGTCCATAATTAGTCAACAATTCCCATATAAGACACTCTCCATAAGTTTTTTAAAAGTATTTATATCGTTTAACATACATCATATTTATATTCACTGGAGTCATGGCACTAAATTTTTGGATGACCATTTCTGAAAAACTGTTTTATACATACACTTGTGGGAGGGTATTGTATAGTCGGGCTGGACAAGCAAGAGAGTATACTTGTTTTGTAATAAGGATTAGTTCAATTAATTTCAATGAAAGTTTCGTATTTAGCTTTTATTTATTAATTCGATATGCTTTTCAAATTTACAGCGATTGACATTTACATTTGAATCTACTACTTTAAATGTCGCATATATTGCAGTTAGTTTTATCTGGAAGAGTTGTTGAGGTATTTAGTATATCTAATTCATTACAGAAGACTACATGTCATATGCTACAGTTCGTCTAAAAACTTCCCTGATGTTAGAGCCATTTACCATGTTAAACCTTACCCAATCCCTTCTGGAAGGAATTAGAACATTGAACATCATCAAACCCCATAGAAGGTGTTATATACAGGTGGTCAAGATTTTATTTATCAACGAGACCACCAGTTTCAAGATCTTTGCTATCAATACCGCATTGATCACACGCATCCAAAAACCGATAGTTGTTCTAAACCAAAGCCCACCATTATATTGTGATTAAGGATATTGAACTGAAATATTTTAGATTAAAATTACTGACAAACTATAATGACAGTTCGCAATATGAACATATACCTTGCATTAGGTTTGTTCTTCATCATTAGCTTGACTTCGTTTTAGAAAATGTGCTGCTAAAGGTGTTCTAATACGTTTTCTAGGTATTTTTTCTAAATAGCAGTATTATTGAATGTACTATACAAGTAGATGTTCAGAATAATTTAAGCGCTGTTTTAGTCTGTGCATTTACTGTTTTTAACTTTCTATATCAAGCTCTTTAGGTTTAAATATCTTCAAGTAGTGCCAAGTGTTTTTTAACTCTATATCAGGACCCTATTCCAGAAACAATTTATCAACTTTTCACTTCATACTTATTAAATTGCACTTTTTTTTTGCAAAGAGATAAGTGTTTATATTCCACAATATTTTTAGCAAATCTAATTTTACACTAGGAAAATTTTCGCAGAGAATTTGCTTTCTATGTTAGGACACTAGGCTCTTTGTGAGGTCTTCTGCAAAGTGAGTGTGCAAAGTATTCCACAAAGCATTTAATCATATTTGAATTTCTTTCTTATTACTTTTCTCTTTGCATTGCTAAATAAAACTTGTTAAAATAAGTAGCAAAATAAAAATGTAAAAAACTTACAGTGTTACATGTTATTGTCAAATCTTTCACTTCCAGCCGAATTCTGCAAACACGCTTGCATTTATACTGTAAAATGTGTAGTCTGGCTCGCATATTATCGTTACATTCAATGAATGTTTCCCATGCTGGTCGACATATCCTTCATGTAATATAGGCTTATCAAGTTTAATGATTGTGCCATCCATGCTACCACACACACAAGGAAATTCACCCAAAATAAAAAATAAAAAAACTTTCCGCATTACCACTGACATGATCGGGCCTCCGTTGAAAGAAAACGTCAATTATGATGTCAACAACTCTATGCATGGTACTGCAAACTGCATGGTACTGATTTTGCAATGTCATGCATAGCTGCACATCCATGATACTGGCAACCATTTCCAATGCAACAGTAGCAGTTGATTTTCAGCCGACAAAGCATGACTGCGCTGTGTATTGTGCTCTTATTTGTATCTTTTTTCCTTTTTTTATTTAAAATAGTTCGGTCTCAATATTTTATACTTATAACCGCGTCTTCACTATCGGCGAACAAAAACTCACAAGGTAAAGCGATCGTTTAGCTTTTTGACAAACTTATCAAACTTTGCTTTGCAAAAATAGAATTTTTAATATTTTTGTCTAACGAAACAGCATAATTATTTGCAAAACATTTGCAAATTACTCTTTTCAATATTAACTTTGTGCTTCGTACAAGAAAACATATGTGGAACAAAAATTGCAAAGAGAATATAACAATTTAAAAAAGTTTGCAAATTACACTTATCAATTTCAACTTATCACTTATCAAATTTTATAGTTTTGAGAAACATAAAGTTTAGAAAATTGACAAAAAGTGCAAAGTAAAAATTTGATAAGTTGTTTTTGTGGATTAAGGCTGATGAGCTTGTTCTTCATTTAGTACTTACTCTTCATAACTGGCTTTTAACTAGTGTTCAACATCTAGTAAATTTGGGTTAACAATTTTTTTGTTTTAGCATCAAGTTTTTTTCCGGTAGTCTACTACTAGTTTTACGCAAAATCGAAAAAGCTTCTAAGATAATTTTTAGGCGCAAACTAATTCTGCAATCGATGTAAATTTGCTGAAGGGTTTATTTATTTTAAGTTATTAATACATTTTTAATTATATTTATAGAAACATCAAAAGTCGTTCAGATTAGTAATAAAGATTGCAACATTTTTCTTTTGATAGCAAGAAAATTTCAAACAATTCACATAAAATGTTATAAATAATCTTAAATTTCTCACATGTACTGCATGAAAGTGTTAAATAAATTCAACTAGTAAGAGAAAAAACGTTTAGATTTTATATTTAAAAACTTTCAACATTAAACAAGCTAACTTTTTGACTTTTTGCGTGACTTTAAAAATTATGTTTTGCTTTATATTCTCCATGCCCCAACCCCCCACTTAAGGTGCAAATAACTAAATGTTAAAGGCTTGTGTGTGTGTCTGACTTAAGGTAAAAGTTAGAACATGTGTGTGTGTGTGTGAGTGTGAAAGTGTACCTGTGTTGCAAGTATATGCGTGGTAGTGTATCTTATGATTGTTACGACACGCATCTAACATTTGTTAACTTTTTCTTTGTAGGTCATAGAATTTTTCACACTCTCATGTGTGTTCTAGATTGAGTTTTGCAAAACATTTCCTAGTTGCAAAAGTATTCAATTGTGTATTGCCACCTGTAGATAGAGTGTAAAAAGCTACAACAACACAAAACAAAATTTAATATCCTGTTTATCTTTCATTTACTCATACGTACGTGTGTGTGTATGTATATATGTATGTATGTATTTATGTGTAAACTACATAGAGAATCAATGGAAATCATTGTTCATTGAACTCCCTAGAAAACAAAAATATTGCTGTTGCGAGAGTTTGGTAGTAAATTTTTAAAAAGAACACTAACTTAAAGTGTGTGTGTGTTTCTAGTTGAAATATGTCGGATGTCTATCAGTAGCACATCTATGAAATAAGAAATAAAAATAAAAAACTCGAACCAAGAAACAAAACGTTTATCTTTTCAATATATCTTTAGCACTTCAACACAAATCAATTCATATGTGTTTGTGGAACTGAATTGTTTATATCAAGGAGTCGGTGACAGTTACACTGGGAAAAAAGAATTTAGCAACATATGTATTTGTTACCAATGTTCCACTATCTTAAAGACGACATTCTGTGAATGAAAACTTTTACAATATTCTAATATTCCCCTGTTGCAATACAAGGCTTTTTTTTGTAAAACCCTTTACAAGTAAGAAATATATGTAAAATAGATTTATAAAATTTGCAATCATATATTTCTCGCAGTATTTTTATCACATAGAAATGTCAAACCACTTTTTTACATCATCCAGTGATTTTGGAAATTAATTTTCTGTTTTTTTATAAAAACGAGTCCCTGACTATTAGATTTTTATCTCAAATAAAACATGACATCATTCTGCCATATTTTTAATTAGGTTTTTACTAAATTTCATTTAACTTCTTTGAATATTTCTTTAGTTAAGTTTGAGCATTTTCTGAGGGTATGTTGAAATATTTCTATCTGATGATTGATTTTAATCAGAAAATTAAGTGGCTGTTTCTTTCTACTTTATTTATTTCTTGTCTTGATTTATTCATTCATTTTTTACTTACCAAAGGTGCTAGAAAAGATTTCGCCTAAAATGAATGTGGTTTTCTTTCTTTAAACATGTTTTCTGATATGTATCATTAGGGTTTGTGTAACTTTTCTTGTCTTGTGTCTTCCTTCGTATGTATTATTTGTCTTGTGGTTTAGTTGTATCTGTATAAGTGTGTGTTGTCTGTGTGTGAGTGCTCTGTAATCAGAGATTTCCTTAATAACTTTACTTGTCAATTAAATAGTATAGAGATCGAAATTGAATGCATGATTGATGAAATTACATGACTGGTGTGATGGTGTGTGATTTGTTTTATCTGTGTAATCTTATTTTGTAAAATAAAGTTTGATTTTTATGCAAAATGTAAAAGAAATAAAATAAAATCTTGGAAATTTATTTAATTTTTTTTTTAAATTTGTATAGAAAATATTATTTTAGCATAATTAAAATATATTGAATTAACAGTAAAACATGAAATGTATGTCTAACTTTTAGACATGTTTTACTGTTAATGTAAATTTCAGTTCTTATATTGCAGTTGAAATGATCTTAGATATTTGTTTACTAAATTAAACAATTTAAGAATTTTCATAAACAGAAACTTTTTCAAAATTAACTTTTTCTTGCTGTTTCTAAAGAATAGTAAAATGACAGATCTAGCCAAATTAAATTACTGGGTGATAGAGAATGGTTCTAGTCTCAACACTTTATATGAAAGAGACTTGTCTTTGTAACATAGTGTTATGCTGTTCTTTACATTCCATTTTCTTAACTTAAAAGCTTAAAGCAGAAGTTATAATTTTTGAAACATCCACTGTAACAAATTTGCTTTTGTTTATGTTCTTAAAAACTACAATTAAAAATATCTTAAATACTTTCAAAACAAATTTGCCATCAAACAAAATAATAAGGCTACTCATTAGGGCGGATCGATTTAATAATCGCCCATGGCTCAGTGAAAATCGTATTCTAGGGATCAAAATAAGAAACTTTGCCGAAGGAACCATACCTCTAAAATAAATTCTACTACCCCCCAACTGTTGACTTTTGTCCCGTAGGGTCAAGTTTTAAAAAATCCCACTTTGACCCATTTAGAGTGCCCCAATCGAGTCCAAATGTATTACCGACCCCCACTAAGTTTGGAGGGCCGATCCACCCATACCAGTGGCACACCCCCTGGAACTCCCCTGAGGGGTTCCCCATACAAACATTTAAAAAAATCACCATTTTGGCACTTTATTTTATTATTTTTTATTTATTTTATTTATTTTTATTATTTTATTTATTTTTTCTCTTTAGAAATGTATTTAGTCAGTTTTTTTGCCTCCCCACAAATCGACCCGGCCTAGTACTCATGGTATTGCTTAAAATTGCCGTTTGTGCAATTGGACAAACTTGCGAGACTTGGTTCAAGAAGCAGAAGCGGAAGGAGAGATTTTGGAAGAATTCACTTATGTTTCCATTTTTTTTTTTTTTGCTTGGACCAGCACTCAGGGGTCGTATTGGAACTAGGAAAAGAGGTTATGGGAGGGAGGATAGAGGGAGTAGTATTTGTGAACATTTGATTTGAATTTTCCTATATTGAAAGTGGCAGGAAATACTTCCGCTGGTAGTTTATTCCACATACGGAGAGTACGGCTAAAGAATGAATTTTCCCTGTAGTGCGTTGTGTGATCCACTATCAGTCGATCATGAATGGATGGGCCCTGACTGAAAAACGTATATGGCGTAAAAAACTACGTGTTTCAGGAACAAGTTACCTAATTTTAGCAGAACAGTGAAACACAACCCACATTGCGCTCATGATCCAATGAATTAATAGAGTTGGATACCCTACTGTCACCGGTAAGAATCTTCGGCCTCTCTTGTATGCGGTCGAGTAACTCCAAAATAGACTTCGAAGTACCGGCTCATACATGAGAGTTGTATTCCATTTGCGGGCGAATATAGGTGGTATAAATAATATGAAGATCAGTATTTTCTACACCGTTTTAAAAAACCAAGGCACTTAAACGCTTCTTTTAACAATTGAAAAATGTGTTTGATCCAGCGGACATCACACTGAATTCTCATGCCTAGAACGTCAAAAGTTCCTAATTCCTTAATATTTACAACGTCCATAAAAACAGATGAAGCAACATGTTCTGTTGTGCGTTTGTGCAACATTGAGTCGTATGTGTGTTAAGATCGTCTCTATTCGTACAAACCCATTCCGTTATTGTCTTAAGATCGTGGCTCAGCGTATCATTCATGTTTTGTTTCATTTTCCCAATCCCCCGATAGACTAGGCGATAGTTTGCCGGACTATTAGTCAGAGGGTTGCGGGTTTGATTCCCGCCAAAGACTCAGGGTGTTTTCTGCAGATAAGCCAAAAGGCTTCGCAGTTTGTGTTTGTTAATTATATTTAAAAAAAAAAAGGCTTTGGTCTATGACTAAATGGGTATGAATGGCAAATTGCTATTGTGCGTGTTAATTGGCATAGGTTTCAAACAATTTTGAATTTGATTAAAAATGACAAAGTTTTTCATGGACCTCACTCCCACAAGCAATTTCTTTATAAGAACTATCTTTAGACACTGTGATGTCTAAATAAATAAAAATCAGCTGTTGAGTTAAATGTACATTTGAACAATGCAATTTTAAAATTATTGAGCAAATTTACGAAGTATGTGTAAATAAGTGTTCATGTAATTTTTGACAATTCATTTACGAGGGCGTAAAAATGCACAGTTTTCGAGACTTTTAAATAATATCATGAGGCCCCTTATTATTTGTTGTGCTTTTTTTTCTCCTATCTGTAAAAGTATAAATAATAGAAATAAGAAAAAGAAAAAGACTAACTATTTATACATATAAATAAAAAAAAACTAACTATGAACAACAATAACAATAATAAGCAACAACAATAAAGTTAAATACTAGAATAACAAACATAAACAAACTAATAAGACAATATGTTACTAAATAATAAATTTTTAGAAGGCAACAAATAATAAAAACAAACAGAAACAGACACACATTTAAGGAGTGTGCCATAAAAAAAAATAACAAGAAAAACGTTTTATAAAGTATGACTGGAATGAAGGAAACTTAAAATTACAATGATTAAATATTGAAATATTCTAGACAGATTTGATAGCTGACAGTTTATCTTTAGCAAAAATAAAGTATTTCTCTTTGCAATAAAGAAAATTTATTTATTTTGGCCTACAATAAAATGTAGAACTTTAAAAGAATTGTCTTTTGTATTTACAAATTTAAAATTCTTATTAAATCTTTAACAAATTTTGATAATAACCTTTAAAAACCTGAAATTGAAAATACGTTCCAATTGCAGAAATAAATTTTTGTTCTAGCATGTATTTCATCTGCAAATTACGAATTTCAGTTCAAATTCAGAAAAAAATACTCCTTGAAAGCTCCAGGACAAAAACAAGGAAGACAGTCTGTAGACGGTGTTAGTGGCTAAACGAAAAAAAAATAATACTCAACTGATGACCATCTATAGACGGTCTTAGGCGTTAAAGGGATACTCGTAAGTACCAAAGGACGCTTTAATTTTAGTCTGGTGAAATGCTTTGTTTTCAAACTATTCTATGTTCGCTGCTGCTATTATTTTAAGATAAGGTTACACATGGTAAATATTTACTCAAAAATGTGTAACTACTTTTTTTAGAAAAAATTTATGTGACGCTGTTTACTCTTACAGGAGTTTGATGTTTGATGAACATGAAATAAACTGGAACTAAATGTTTATTGTGTCTTGTCCTAAATAAACGAAGTTTTGTTAATTAAATAAACGAGTTCATATATATTTTATTTAATGATTTTTTTCGCCAAGTCTGGCCGTACTTTTAGTCCTGTGAAATGCTTTGTTTTCAACCTATTCTATGTTTGCTGCTGTTATTATTTTAAGATATGGCAAAATTTACTCAAAAAAGCGTAACCACTTGTTTTAGCACAAATTCGTTTAACGCTTTTTACTCTTACAGGAGTATTGCAGCATCAAATAAAATAGAACTTTTTTTAATTAGAGAAGGAAATGAACTAATATTTTAATTTAAGAGAAAAGTTTCCATTTAGGCTAATAGTTCGAATAATCAAGAATACTATTGTAAAGTACTGGAACAATTGGGAAATTGGAATGCATTTTCTACCCGGCCAAGGGTGTCATCAGCAATCTTCATTGTCCACTATCACTCTGTAAATATCATCTATTTAACTCGTCGTTTTTTGAGAAATAGAGTACGAGAATTATCATATTTCTTTTTAACGTGTTGTGAGTTAGAATGAAATTTACGTACGTTTACAATGTGTGTGTGAATTCAATAACATTATAGTTTCTTAATAAAATAATGTATTAGAACTTCATCAAAGTTGAAATTTTTTCAAAAATCTACAAAATTTGTGTTTGCTCCACAATAACACCAAAATTTCACATCATTCGAAAGATCTCAGTTTATCTTTTCAAGTCTAGTAAGAAATTAAAAATCGGGTCATTATCAACAATATTACAGGCTTATAAGTGCGCAAAGGTACAAACACCGGTTTTCTAAACGTAAAACCGGATTTTGGAGGTGTCCGGCATATTTCACAAGAAAAATAATATCGGGTCCCAGGTATTTTGGACTGTCGCACCGTGTAATCATTACATAAATATGTATATAAATCATATATATTCGAAAACCATATTTTTTCAGTTTCTTAAACATGAAAAATATAAGAGCCACCTAAATAAATACACACACACACACACATAAATATCTATGAATGTAGACATACCGACTAAAAGTTAACAAATAGCCTCACAGATGATCAGATTTGAAGACAAAAAAAAATTGCACATAGTTCATACATGTTTGTGTTTTGTTAAGAACAAATTCAATAAATTGACCAACATTTGAACTATCATCATTGTTGTTCTTTTTTTTAATATTCTTGTATCCTTGTTATACTCTGTATCATAGAAAGAAACATACTGGCAAAGATTTTATAGAAACAGATGTGAAAAAAAAGTTGAACGAAAAAAAAAATGCTACAAACGATTACATATTGCTACTTCAAAACAACTAGTACTGGAGGCAGCCCAGTGAGTAATGTCTATGGGCAAAATGCTATAAAATGAATATTTGAAAGATTTTAATCATCAAATTAAATGATGAGTAGTTGTTTTATATTAATATATAATTATATTAAAGCCTCAATCTAATCTAAAATAACGAATGTTTCCGAGATATGTATGCTGGAAAACGTTCCAAATTTATATAATAAATAAATGTTTTTTATAATGTTTTCCTATTTAAATTCATTATAAAACAAGTAGAAGCTTATAATGTTCAGAACTGACGGAAAACTACCAGGAATATTTTTATAATTTTTGGAATCAATGATTACATTTTATAATTTTTATATCCTGCAAGGATTTTCAGAACACGCACACACTTGATGCATCTCGGTCGATTTTCATTAATATTTTTAACTAAAACACATTTTTATTGCTTGAAACGATTTCAATTAGTTTGAAATATTTAAATTTATCACTTTTTTAGTTAATACACTTGCACTTCATTATTAGTAAATGATTATGACTTTTGTAATTAAAGACACTTACTTACTTCCACGGCTCATTTTGCTAAAACTGAATGTTTTTGCTTAAGAAAAATTCATAGTAACTGAGAAGCGCGATATTCGTTTTGTAATTGACTTTCGTTGTCATACGTAAATCTGTTGGCTATAATTTTATTTTTATTTTTTCGCTTTAAAACCTTCTTCGTTGTCAGCACTAAAAAAGCATCTTTTTGTATATTTTATTCGTAAGCATTATTGCTTCAAAAGAGCGCTTTTATTGAAGCGCTCGATTATGATATTTTCTCTTAAGTGCTTCAAAAAACACGAATCTTTTTACTAGGATATATACATACTGTACACAGGCTATCCACAGCGATTATCAAGTCTATTTTCACCTTATTTGGTTAAGTATAGTAGTCACGAAGACACACATCTCCATTCTATACAAAACGCAGAGATCAGTCAATTTGTACATACATCTAGATGTACCTCAGACACTGCTAATTCAGACTCAATAAACCATTCAGACTGAAATGCAAATCCAATTGTCGTATCATGACACAAGCAAATATGTGTGAGTGAGTACGTTAATTTTTTACACATTTTATTTATCATGTATTCAGACTTTAGAAAAAATATTTTGGAACAGAAACACTGTCCGAATAATTCTATCTCTATCTTTAACAGAACTCAAGATTTAAAATAACCGTTAATTAATGTTTAGGGATACTAAAAATTAATAAAATACTTGTATTTTAAAAATAAACCTAAGTAATCCTTGGTTATCGTCTAAATTGTAGACTTTTTAAAGAATATTTGTGAACATATATGAACACCAATGAAAAATCGAAAAACCAATGCAGCCATTACGTGTCATTGTTTGGTGCGGATTTTAGATTGGACCATATTTTTTTGAAAATGTTGCTGGTCAAGCAGTGACTCCTAAAGCTTGCTATTGATATGACACAGTTGTTTTTGCCTAAATTGGATAATATTGATATCGATGGCATGTAATTCAACAAGCCGGGAGCCCTTTTATGTCAAATGGATCATTTGGCATGATCAAATTATCATGCATAATTTCAACAAGGACTTTGTTTTCCAACAGGCGCAATTTGCATTAACATTTATTTTACTTTTTGATATCAGTTGAAAAAGCTTTGAAAATTTTTACAATGTATTTCAATCTCGCTCGAAAATCACCTTAGGTTTGCTGAACTCATCTAGGAAGAACACGCTGGTTTACTTAAAAAATCGTATTTTTAGACTAAGCCCATTGTTGAGAAGATTCTGCTTGCTGAACTTGATTTGGGCCATTTTTTCAAACCAATATGTTCTAAAGAATGCCTTACGATACCGAGAGAAATTAACAACTAAATTTTACTCTATTATTGATGATAAGAATATCAATGAATTTCCCGAACGACTCTATCATGCGATTTACTACGACTGGTTTATATTTTGTGGGGCTATGCAGAGCTAATCGAATCCTTTGCAGCTTAAAAATTAACATAAAATATAAAACCTGTGGATGAGTCTAGAACAGGAGTGCCCAAGCCCTATACTCTTGGTGCTCTTTTGTATTTGTAAAAACTCTTAGCTATAGGCTGTGTGTTTTGTATACTCATTATAGCACTCAGCACTAGCAATACGAAATACGCAAACAACTTTGCTTTTTTTGTTTTTTGTCGTACTTCATTCTATACACGCAAGCGCAAAGCAACAACACTTACGTATGCCCTACTGGTAAACATTGGTGACTGCGATCATCAATATAGATTTTGTTTTTGTTTAACGTATGATACCGTTTAAAAAAGTGTGTTGTTTCTTTGTATTGTATTGGCTTTTACAACAAAAAATACTGAATAAAAATTAGTTTTTATTTAAATGTATTGGTGTTTGCTCTTACATAAGCAACTTTTGGGCACTCCTGGTCTAGAACAATATGAAAAATTTTAATTTTTAAACTTGCTAATGATTTCACTATCTTAATATTCTGCATTCTAAAGACTAATATTTATATATTTATGTATATATATGTATGTACATGTATGAGAATGTTTGATATATGTATGTTGTTCGATATATCTACATCTTCAGCATATAGTAAACTATATTGTTATAGAAAAAGTCAACATTTAGTTTGGTTTACCAAATAATAACAAAGCAACAGCAATAACAACAACTACAATCTAACTAACAAACAAGAATAATGAATGGTTTTTTTTTAACAAAAAAAAACCCAAAGTTAAAGGAGAAAAAATCGGAAACTAACAAACAATTGTCAATATGTTGCACATCCAAAAGACATGGCCATTTGTTGCAAAAAAAATTAAAAAACTTTTACAGAAAATGTATTGAAGCTTTGTTATAAACAAAATAAACAAACTAGTCATTAAAACAAAAGATGCGGGAAGAAATACTCTAAAGAGAAAATAAATGTGTTATTGATCTTGATAAAACTCAAGATAAAGATTAGTTAACTTAAAAGGTTAGATAAAAAAACCTCAAAAAGCTTAGCTATTTTTTTTGTGAGGTAAAACAATTTAAATGTTGAAAGGTGGTTTTAGACGGTATGTATTTTACAGTGTGCTTGTCAAGTCTTCCACTGCAAAATGCATACACGTCGTGTAAAAGTAAAAAAATGCTTCTTCAATTATCAGCCTGTATTTACAGTGTAAAATTTTCAATTAGAGCATGTTATATTTTCATCTGACAAAGCACCTGCAACTAGTTGTTTTGCAAGTCAATTGTTTATGGCACCAAGAACATAGTGTTTGTGATTCAGCACATTTATATTTAAAATAAAATTTTATTTAACAAAACAATATATTTGTATAGAAATATTTATTGAAAAAACGTTTTAATACATATAAATTTTTTTTTTAACTTCGATACTCTTAACTCTTGCTTATTTTTATACCCTACACCACCATAGTGGGGTGGGTATATTGGATTTGTGCTGATGTTGTTAATGCCCAGAAATATTGGTCCAACACCCACCTTAAAGTATAACGATCAACTCAGAATCACTTTCTGAGTCGATTTAACGATGTCCGTCTGGCTGTCCATGTAAAGCTTGTGTGCAAAGTACAGGTCGCAATTTTAAAGATATTTCGATAAAATTTGGTACATAATATTTTTTCGACCCAAGGATGAATGAGATTGAAACTGGTGAAAATCGGTTCATTATTTCACCTTGCTCCCATACAAATGTCCTCCCGAAATTGGGGTTTACCGATCATAAATGTTTGAATTATGTAAGTATCCACACAAATGTCATCAAAAATTAGTGGTAAATCACATCTATAAATGTTGTGCAGATTGGTCCATAATTACTCGTAGCTCCCACATAAAGCCAACTTCCGAAAATCACTTTAAAGAACATAACTCACTCAAAAATATTGATATCCAAATAATATTTAACACAGATATATTTTATATGTATACAAATAATACGGTACAATTTTATTATGATTGGTCCATTATAAGTCGAAACTCCCATATAAGACCCTCTCCGTAATTCACTTTAAGCTCCATAAATCTTTTAAAAGTATTTAAATATATCGAGATAAAGTTTTACACATATAATATTTATATTTACAGACATCATGACACTAAATTTTGGGATGATCGGTCCACAATAGGTTATATATCCCTTTTCTGAAAAACTGTTTTATATACTATATATACTTGGTGTAGAGTATTATATGGTCGGGCTTGACCATACTTTCTTACTTGTTTTTAATTTTATATTTTATAGAAGCTATTATTGCATTAATAAGTTACAATTATTAAATTGTTTAATCCAGTTGTTGAAACTATATTTGCAAGAACACAAAACTCCCGCGAAAATACTCATAACAAAATCAGTTGTTATATACAATAGAAGGTAGATTAGGTCGCATGAAACTAAAAACCGACGTGTGAAAGCAAAAATTGGAAACTGCCTGTAAATTGCCAATTTTGACAGACATGCAGAAGTACATTGCAAAATACATACCGTCTAAAACCACCTTAATACATTGAACGGTTATGTAAATCTAAAACCTACAAAATTTAAGTCTAAAAAAAATCCACCAGACGTCTATGTTTAATAAACACATTTTGTATGGAAATGTCTATCTTTATATCCCTACCAAGAATCAACAACATGCAAGAAAATTACACTTGCCTTTTCAAGGAAGCAACAGTAGAGGATTTTACTATAAAAAGACTTTTGCCCTGCTGGCTGGCTGTTCTGGCCACAGCACCAAACAAACTAATTCATTTTCAATTAAAATCGTATCAGTTTTGAGAGAAAGGATTTGTTTTTCAACCATTTTTTCATGTTTGTTTTACACCAAATGGTTGGTTTTAGAGGTTTTTTTGTTATATATTTTTTTATCTATCCCAAGATTTTTTAACCAACAGCTGTGGTTTCAAAAACATACACACAACACAAAAAGGAAAAGAAATAAAAAAACGGAAATAAATCAATATGTTTGAAGATAGAAAAAAACATATTTTTCACATTTTCTTTTTTTTTTTTAAATAAAGGGTTAAAAAATTAAACAAATATCAGACTACAACAGCCATGAGACAAAGCAAAATTCATTAAATTCTTACAAGCAGCAGAAATAAAAATAAATTTATTGGAAAATAAACAAAATACCACACAAATTTATTTAATAATGGCATTTTTTGTTTGTCTCATTTTTATCTCTTTCTAGTTCATCCTTTGGTACAAGTTCCAAATCAATTGGTGGGTGCTCCCGTCCTGACAGATGTCACTTTAATTTGCAATGTGGAAGCATCACCAAAAGCCATCAATTATTGGCAAAGGGAAAATGGTAAGTTGTATTTCTCTCTTCCTTTGTTTCAAACCACATTCGGTTTTATGTGGGTAGATGTCTAAGTGTGTATGGGAAATCTCATCATTCATTTGTATGGGAATTCTTTTTTTTTTTTGCATTTTTCTCTTTATTTTTCATTTTGTCAATTTTACACTTAGTGAGTGTACGGAAAACAATTTTTCATTTTCAGTACAATTTGTCTTTATTAACTTCGTGCTTAGTGGTTTTAAACGTGTTTAATTTTATTTTTCTTTAAACATTTTGTGTCTCTGTTTGCTTATGCTTGTTGGACTACAGTAAAATGTTTTGTGTTCTGCTCAAGATGAAGTTGAAAAATTTAAAGTGAAAAAAAACTATTTAGAGAAAATTGTTTTATCAGTTGCATCCATCAACTTTGTGGTCATCATTGTCTCCTTTTTTTGTTGTCAAGGTGAAGACAAAACTTTGTGTATATGACATTTATTATAAACGTGACATGTTATTTTTTTGGCTGGATAACTATTACTTATAAAAATTTGAGACTTTATACAAATATTTTTATGAAATGAAAGGGGTTGGTGCATTAATGTAGGTTGGCCAACTATTTCGGCTCAAAACTTACGATAACATTAATTTAAATTATTTTCTTAATGTTTTTTAAATTTTTTTCGTTAACGGTAACGGCGTTTTCTTTTATATCGTTAAAGATATTTCTAAATATTATGATCACAGTAATTATTTATATGATTTCTGCAACCACGATATGGTTAAGTAACCATTCACATGATTATATCAATCATATATATGATTTTAGCAAATATGTAATGTTTATGGTAATCAGTTTTATGTTGAAAGATTATACCATATTTTGTTGTTCTCTATCATAAACAAAGAACAACATATTATGATAAATGGATATATAGTTACTACAATCGTATATATAATTGTAGGAATTATCTGAAACGCAACTTAACCATATTATTGTTACCGCATTAACATTAATAATTACAGTCACTATAACATTGTTGAAAAACTTGTAAAAATGTTGACATTGTGTGTGATAACAATAATTTTAATCTGACATTTTAACTTCAGAAGATTTCTATAAACTCAATTAGGGACATAAAAACTTGTAATTGCACGATTTTAAATTATTTATAGAATAAGAATATTTATGATTGAACTGTAATTTCAATTATTTATGTTAAGGTAATTGTAATTATTACGGCAATGGTATTTAAAAGTAACTGTAGTCCAGCTGTTCATGAGTTAGATTGTCTGACCAGGTGACCAATGTTTTTATGCTTCTAAAGCCGCCAAATGTTGGGAGTCTGAAGTAATTTGTCTCCTTCGTATGTTTGGAATTGAAAATCTCTATGAATATTACAATTTCGTATGTACCATGGCGAGCCCAGTTCTTATCATTGGTACTTTTAACTACTTTCTTTTAACTTCTCGTTATTGGTGGATTTTATGAGTATATACAAAAAAACTTTATGGCATGTACAGCATTATGACATGGTTATCCAAGGTGGTTTGACTTTCAATTTAATATGGTGTGTTCATGTTAGTCGGCGATCGAAGTGGCTTCCAAAAAAACTTACAAGGCAAATGCACTTCTACAAGAAAAACATTTTGCCAAGTATATCAACGGAAGTTATTTTCGTAGTACAGATTTTAGATAAAAGAGTCCCGAACTAAAGAATGGTTTGTGAAGGTACTCCTATCTATAGCTTTAGTTTACAAATGAAAATCAATCTCTAAAGCTTAACATCCATTCTATGGTAGTTCTTTTACTAGAGTTATCACATTTGCGTTATCATCTGTTAGACACTGCATAGCCGTTCCAGCAGTTCCAGTATACAGATATATTCGTACATCTGTACATATTTCTCGTTGTGATCACATCTTTAAATTTGGTTTAAAAATATCTGTATAATAACTATTAATTAAATTCATTATTACATAACTAATTATTACATTACCAGAATATAAACAAATAATTTTGTGAATTAGTCCTTTAAGGAGGTTACTCCTAATTATAGTAGTAATGTTCCTATACTCACAATATTATTACAGTAACGGAATGTAGTTTATTCAGGAAGTATTCCGTGTAGTTGTTTTTAGCTTAATAAACATTTAAAATTCTAAGAAAATGTATTTTTAACTGAATCTAACATTTATTCAAAAAACTAAGTGCACATTAATACGGATTTTCAGTTGCATTTGATATTGACAGTTGTTTACGTTAAAGTATTTTGTATGTAAAATTAAATGAAACTGTAATTTACAATCAGGGACAGAAAATAACTGTTATTTTTAAAAATTTACATTAAAAAATCACATATAAGAAATGATCGTATAATATTTTTGTTCTTATCATTATGATACATAGGTGATGTACATGCAAATTTTTGTATTACTTTTAAATTTGTGCTTTTTTGATAAAAGTCAAAAAATAACTTTTAATTTTGACTTTTATTATTTTACTCAAAAAATAAAAGTTAAGAAATAACTTTTATTACTGCCTTAAAAAATAAAAGTTAAAAAATAACTTTTGTTTTACTTTTTCGATAAAAGTCATAACAGTTACGGTCCTTGTTTAAAATAACTGCAAATTTACTTAAAACCCGATCTACTTATTTTTCATTTCATTTTAACAAAAAGTTCATTTAACTTTAAATGTTATAATTCTCAAACAGTCAATGTGAATTTTAATGTAAGATATGTATATCCTCTTCAGACCGTGGGTACACATATGTGTACCTTAACTTATTACAAGGTTTAAACACTAGCGGCATCGTGTGATCACTAGCAACCGTTTTATTACTAGCTTTAAGCTACTGGGCATAAAATACATATCAGTAGATGGTGCTGCTTAGAAGTTTTAGGCAATATTTTTGAATTTGAATTTAACAGTTTGACAAAATTTCTACTAGGCCTTGGCAAAATTGTAAAAAAAATTAATAAAAATTTAGTTCTTCAGTAAGGTTAGTACTTTTTGAAGATTTCTATAGTAAACATGTTGAGAAACGTGCAAAAAGTAAGTTTTTTTATTTTTAGTGGTTTTTCACAATGAAATACTATTTTCTTTTCTTGGTACACATATGTGTACCTCAGGTTTAAAAGTTAGTTTTAGAAAACATTGAATATTTGTTAGCTTGGATATGGATGAACAGCAGATTGCAGATATGCTCAATGATAGCAAATTCGATTTCTCAGGAGACGATGATCATGATGAGTACTTGCCTCCAGAAGTCATCCGAGGGCTCCAGTCATCTGAAGAGTGAGTGAGAGATGAAGAAGATTTGCAAAATGGGGCAGATGATGAAGATGAAGTTGCAAGTTCACACCGCGTTTTTTGGAGAACAAAAGAAATGGCTAAATCTGGACTAGATATAAAGGATGATATCCTAACTTCTGAGGGTAGCACTGACAGAAACATCCTTTACTCTTTTTTTTTAATTATTTGGGGCTAGACTTTTGGAAATTAGTGGCAGAACAAAGTAACATATATTCGGCATAAAAGCGGGAGCTAAAATCAATTAACACCAATACAATTGAAATTATACGTTTTGCTGGTGTGCAGCTGATGATGGGCACCCTCAAATATTCTCAAGCGAAACTTTATTGGAGTCGAGACCTCTGTGTACCAATTGTTAGAGAAGCAATCAATCGCGACAGGTTCTTTGAGATTATAAATTTTCTCCACTTTTCAGATAGCAATACATCCAATGGCAATGATAAACTTTGGAAAATAAAACCACTTTTAGACCCAATTTTGAGAAAATGTCAAAGTTTGCTACGTTCCCAGTACATGTCAATTGACCAACAAATGATACCTTTTTCAGGACGTTGTGAGTATCGCATATATATGCCATCTAAACCTAATCCACTTGGGCTAAAAAACTTTGTCTTGGCTGCTCGGGACGGGTTGGTACTAGACTTTGAGATATATGTTGGGAAGGATACATTACCTCAAGACGTTATGAAAAATCTTGAATTAGGAGCAGGTATTGTGGATAAGCTTTGTCGTACCATCACCGACAGCTGTGTTTTGTATACAAACAGATTTTTTACCAGCCTAAAGCTGGCTGATCATTTAAATGAAAAAAGCGGAATTTTTCTGACTGGGACTGTAATGGGAAATAGGATTGGACCAGTGGCACAAAAACTAAAACCCGACAAGCAGTTAAAAATGGGAGAATGGGACGAGAAAGTTAGAAGTGATGATAAAGTCTGTATCATTAAATGGATGGACAGGAAATCAGTTACGATGCTATATACGCGTTCGGAAAGCGCTTCTGCAGATAGTTGCCAACGTTGGTGCAAAAAAGAAATGAAACAAATTTAAGTAACACGGCCAGCTGCTGTAAATAACTATAACTCCTGCATGGGTTGCATAGATTTATGCAATAGATTGATAGCTTACTATCGCTGTTCAATGTGGACGAAAAAATGGCCCGTGAGAGCTTTCTGCCATTTCTTGGACCTAGTTGTCGTTAATGGCTGGGTCATGTACACGCGTTGCTGTGTACAATAAAATGTCCACCGAAAGGATAAATTAAGTTTGCTGCAATACAGGCTGAGTATGGCCAAAGCGATGATGAAGTATGATGGAGGTAGAGTTAAGCGCAATGTATTACCTCGTGGCACTATATCTCGTCCCAACACCAGCGCATTTGCAGGATCCAATTTAGATATGGTTGTGCCACACCCACTGTCAGAAATAAGGCTTGACAATGTTGGTCACCTACCGCGCTTTGTAGAGAGCAAGTCTGCGTCAAAATGACGCCACCTAACTTGGTCTTCACGCTGCCGTACTATATGTATAAAATGCAATGTATATTTATGTATTGTAAAAAATAACTGCTTTGAGCACTACCATAGAGTTAAGTCTATTGTTACCCACTAACTACTCATTTAAACCTGAAGTACACATATGTGCACCTCCTTTTTCTAACACTTTAAATAAAAAATTTAAAAAAATAATAAAAACAAATATTTTATTTACACCTCATAAGATAAAAAAAACAGTTGAAAACCCTTTTACTCAATCGGTTCACGTTCAGGTCTTAAGAGGATATGTAGATATTATACGGAAGCTATGACCATATATAGACCGACCCTTAGAAAATTATTTCAAGTTATTTTCAGTTATTTTATTTTAGTTAATAACTAAAATACATGAAATTTTATTTTAGTTAATAACTAAAATACATAAAATTACTAAAAATTCTCTTGATTTTTCGGAATTCGGAGTTGAATTTTTGACATTTAAAATTAAATGAACTTTTCGTTAAAATTAAATGAATAATAAGTAGACCGGTTTTTAACTGAATATTCATTTATTTTATATTACAATTTCAGTTAATTTTACGTAGAGAATTTTTTGAGTGTACCTTTATATTCTGGTTATTGTATTATCTTATAGAGAATCGGAATTGTTTGAATATATAAAAGAAAGGGTATTGAAAAAAGGAAGGGAAAGGATTTCCGTTAAAAAGAAGCTCTAAAGCTGGAGGTCCACACCTCGCTTTTTAGCGTCAACGGGTTTATAGTTTTCTTTTGTTTGACACTTGTTTAAAATTATGAAATTTAGTTATCGAAGGTGGCATGTAAATTTATCTGGCATTGATGCAGTCTAATCTCTACAACATTGCCCATTCTCTATTCTGATATGCAATAGGCTATAGTTTATGAGACGTAATTCTTTAAGAAACTGATTAATTTTAAGAAAGTTCATTACACTCGATGATCATTACTCTAAGTGCTCTTAGTATTTTAGACCCATAGCTTACTACTTAAGGACACTTGGACTTCCAATAGAATCTGCAAAGTAGACACTTTAATAGCGTTAATATAACTGTAAATATATTCAATGAAATGTGTTGTAACAAAAGCGATTTAACAATTTTATATAACAAAATAGTTGGAAAAAGGCACTACGTTTTTCCAATTCTCTGGGAACATTTTGTTTAGCTTGAATGTAATATATTCTCTAATGAAAGGTTAAATTCAAGATTTAAGTGCTTGATTAGAGCAAAGTCAAAATAGATTGGGAAACTTCCATATATCTGTAGGTAAAAAAGTTAGTTAACGACTAGATATGGCTTTCAGTATGTTAGAAGTTTTAAAATGTGTATCAGATTTATATAGTAACTCTATTTGCATGCAGTTGCAGAAATGTTTTTACTTCATTCATGTGTTGTCTCAGCTAGTGCACATACCGAAATTATATTGTAAGGGATTTCATTTGTAATATCTACTAGAGCATGATTTGATAGATAGTTAAAACACATTCTGCATGTTCATTTGAATTAAATTCTCAATAGAGCTTCGAATATTATTAAAGATACAATCACATTTGGCAAATATTTGCCGAAAAAGACATAACCACTAAGTAAAATATATTTGAACTAGTTTTTTTTATTAAAAAAACTTTTCTTATTTAGGCCAAATCACAACAAATATTTAGTTTTAATTTATTTGATGCTGTGTGATTTTGCAAAACTCTTGTAAGAGTAAACAACGTCAAACAAATTTGTGCTAAAACAAGTGAGTAAATATTTGCCATGTGTAACCGTATCTTTAGACCTATTTTAGATTTTAATATACTGGATCCATATTAGTTTGCTATAAATACCTATGAATTCTTTTTTTTCAGGTGAAATGATCATCGCTGGTGATCGTTATGTTTTAACGGAAAAGGAAGTCAATATGTATGCTGTTGAAATGGTTTTGCACATAAAACGCTTACAGACAAGTGATTTTGGTGGTTACAAATGTATATCAAAGAATAGTATTGGCGATACAGAGGGAACAATACGTTTATATGGTGAGTTATTTTTATAACATTTTCTATATTTTTTTATAATACATAATTGTTTGTCCAAAAAATTAAAATTAAAAGCTTCTCGTAGCATCTTCTTCATAAACATAAGTTATACCTATAGAAAAAAACATGTCTGTGATATGATCATAGGCATTTTATTTAATATAATTACAAAGTGTTCTGCATTGTTATGACTACATTCAACATTCATATTATTATTGTAACCATATTATGCTGCAGTTACTATTATGGTGATCAATTATATGTTTGTGGTAAAAATTTCCCTGATAATATGTTGCTCCCTAAGAAATATATTAAACATGATCTAAAAGAAATATTCCAGCAAAAATTTGAGCTTAACTGCAAGCATTTTTGCAAGGAAGAGAAGCTAAATTTTCCTTTACAGCAAGACTCCTGAGTGTATGATTTTTAATTTTTAAATTTGATTTAAATTTCCACTTGAAAGCATGTATCTGCAATACAACCTGCCTCCTTGTAAGGGATTAGAATAAGTTCAATAATTTACTGCTTCTCTGTAACGGAAAACATTACAAAGATATTCGCCTATTTACTACTTCTTAGCAGGGTTGTCAGATTTTTTTGAGCTTCGTCGCCAAAACGGATGTAAAAAATCGCCAAAATTCGCCAAAATCCGATTTTGTTCAGTTTTTAATTTTTTTTATTATTTAAAAAAAAATAAATTTTGTTTACACAAAAAAACCTAGTTCAATTTTTAAGTCAAAAATCGCCAAAAATTGAGAAAAAACCAAAAAAATCGCCAAAAATATTTTTTTTTTAGTTTTTGTTAAATTTCTTTTATTTAATTCATTAATTTTTACTTATTAAACAGTATTTTAGTAAAACATATAAACATTTATATCCGTTTTTGTATTTTTTACTGTTTAAAAAATTTTAAAACTTTGTTAAAAGAGAGTTTTAAATTACATAAAAATGGAGATCATATTTAAAAAAAAAGTAAAATTAAGTAGATAAGTCTAGGAGTTCGTAAACTTCATCCTCAGCGATTTCATTACTAGAGTCTTGATTTTCATACATAGTTTAGTTGAATTTTTTTTATCATTTCATTACTCGGTGTAAACGAATTGCAGCATAATTTGTTTACGTTCATATGATTAATTATTCTCAATAGAGCGTCTAAAAGCTTATATTGAATTTTATTACTTAGTCGAGTTTTTGTACAATTCATTATTGAAAAGACCCTTTCAATGCAGACATTACTGGTTGGAACTATCAATATAGTAAGAAGATATTTCCTTAAAATGGTACGTACCTGCTGTATCGTGATAATCAAACACTTTTGGCCAAAATTCAAGTAAATTTGTTGGAATTTCGTTATTAAAATAATTATTTCAATTTATGAACGGAAGTTTTCCCTATTGAGTGTCATACACGCCTATTGCTACATTTGGATCCATAAATGGTCTTAATGTTTCTTGAACAACGCCAAATTTAGTTTGAGATAATGTATTCGCACACTTTGAAATAGAAAATTGTCCAAAAGTTTTAAAAAAGTTCATATTTTTTGGTAATCTGCTTATCTCTTTTAAAAGTGTTTTTAAAAACACAAAACAGTTTTCTTTAAGTGCGATTATTTTTACTTCGCTCAATTTCGCATTTCTTAATTCTGTTTCAAACTCTACTCCAAAATCAATTGCATCTAGAGGCAAACATGAATTTGAACAATCAATAGCTGCATGTAAATCATTGAACAATTTTTCATTGTTTTCAGTATTATATAAAACAGAAGGTTTGAAAACTTTTGCTGAAAACATAAGAAGTGTACAATACATTTTTTCATGCATGCTTCCTGCATCCATGCTGTAAGATTGAAATTCCAAATTCAGATGATTCATTTCGTTGACAATTGGATTTATAAAAACCAAAAAAAGACGATTTTTTCATCACATAATTTATTATAGATGTTTTGGTGAAAATCGCCAAGAAAATCGCCAGTGATATCAAAAATCGCCAGTGATATCAAAAATCGCCAAAAAAATCGCCATGTCGCCAAACGGAAAATCTCGACGCCAAACACGTTTCAAAATCGCCACGTTTGGCGAGAAATCGCCATATCTGACAGCCCTGCTTCTTAGTAATGTTTAAATGTAATCAAATACAGAAGCAGTTAGGTGCCTTTTTAGCTTTCTAAAATCAAAAAGTTTTCGCTGGGATATTATGATATAATTTTGTATTCTTAGCGATCGAATATATATGTTTACTGCACTGTCACGGATGTGAACAACATTAACATAATAAGTTTTCGCAGGGCATATAATTGATTACAATAGTCATACTTTAAAAAATCGGATATGCATTTTTATTTAAATCATGTCCTTTATACAAGAATCTTTAGATAATTTTTAACTTTACTGTGTTGTGTTTAATTTTAGAAATGGAACGGCCGGGCAAGAAAATCTTAAGAGAAGAGGACATGAATGAAGTAACTGTAAGTACAGTTTTTATTTACTTAAACTTACTTAAACTTGCTTAAATCAAAATAACAAATTACTTGAATATTATTTGATTTTAATTCAATTTCAATAACGTTAAATGTTTTTGTTTAATATGAATTGCATTTTAAACTAAAACAAAACAATTTGTGGAGATCTGAATTTGAATTATCTTATGTGTTTACAAAAATTACTAGTTACAAGAAGTAAACATGTGATTTTTTGTATGAAGCGGCAGGTATAAATATTTTATTTAAAATTTAAAAAAAACTAAAACAATCTTAAATGCGATTTCATACTTCTCTTCATGTCTTGTGTTAAATTTCAAATATAAAAGAATTAATGGCTAAACAAGGCTAATAGCTATATTTAACAATATAAAACCAAATTTCTCTCTTTTACTTACTTGTAGAAAAACGAAATTGTACTGAAAGAAAATCGTCACGAAGACAGTGCTCGCAATCAAAATGGACGCTTGTACAAAGAGCGTGGCTCGGATGCCAATCTATATAATAATAGTAATACAGGGAATAGTACGATAAAACCACCATCAATTACAATCTTAATAACATTATTATTGATGTCAATATTATTATTGGCCTCGACACGAACACTCAACGCCAACAGCTACAATTACAATAATCATCAGCAGCAGGAACAGCAACGATACCAGTATAATAATCAACATAATCTCATCGATGACAGACTACTAAAACTATTAAAATTTGACATAAACGGATTATAGCTCAATTAAAATGTAATTAATCATAATTAGTGAGAAAACAGCACACAAAAAACTACATTCTAACTGAAACACAAACAAACACTCAGACAGAAACAGTTACAGATACAGACAAACAATAATACTAAAAATAAACAATAAATAATAATGAAACAAAATTAGGAATATGATAAATTAATTGAATGGACAAACATACACAAAGTCAGACATTCATACAAACAGATATAATAATAAATGAATTAATAAATAGTTGACTATAAATTTATATACAAACCCCCAACACAAAAAAAAACAAAAACTCCCTTTAATGTTATAAACAAATAAATAAAATAAAATAGTTAAAAGAGAACTTTGACGTTATATAGCTATATATGTATAAAGGGTGTTTTTTTTTAGATGTATAGAACTTAAAGTTGGCAACACTTTTTTAATTGGCGGCCATTTTGTCAAGTGATTTTTAGTGATTTCAACATGAATAAACTGACGCCTGTACAACGCTTCCAAATTGTGCAAATTTGTTTTCATGATTCTGGGTTTTTTATACCCTTGACCTTTATGAGAAGGGTAAATATAAGTTTGTCATTCCGTTTGTAATTTCCACAATATAATTTTCCGACCCTATAAAGTATATATATTCTGGATCCTTATAGATAGCGAAGTCGATTAAGCCATGTCCGTCTGTCTGTCTGTTGATAACATGCTTGCGTGAAGTTTGCTATTTAAAATCAGCAAAATCGGTTTAGGGCAACCAGAGTTATGGACCAATATGTGAGACAACCTCCATAAAAATTTGATATTTTTTGTCCATTTTATTGCAATATTTTGAAATATATTGCAGATAATACCATGAAATTTTGTATACGTTGTTTGTATGATAAAAGAAGAAAGTGTGCGGAAAATAGTAAGAATCGGTCCATGATTTCTCATAGCCCCCATACAAATATATATATTCGCGAAATATGGCTTAATGATAAATAAATGCCTATAAAATTAAAATATCAAGACAAAATTCATATTTAATGAAAATAAACCACCGTTTTTAAAAGGTTAAAACGTAACAATACACAGAGGGAAAAAAGCGGTAGTATAATACCGAAATTGATACCATTTGTTGTTGAAATTGAGCTAAGCCCGTTTTTTGCTTACTTTGATAACAGTTGGTATCACCCTTTCAAGAACAACTCGGTATCATTTTATTACCAATCGTTATTATTTTGATAACTAAATGTTCTTATTCTAATACCGTATCCGTCATATTTTGTTACCGTTTGTTCTTAATTTGGTAACGGTCCGTTCTCATTATAATACCATTTGTTCATATTTTGTTACCGATCGTTATTATTTTGACAATTTGATACCCCTTCGTTATTGATGTAATACCATATGTTTTTTAACTTATTAACTTATAGCATTTTTGTACCATTTGTTCTTAATTTAATGACATATTAAGCTTGATTTGATACCGAAAGTTAACAAAATATTGTTCACGATTCGTTCTCAATTTGATACCAGCCGTTTACGATTTTAGAACGTCTTTTTCCCCTCTGTGTATGTATGTATGTATATAATATATAATTATGCATCCACGACAAAGGTGAAGGGTATATAAGATTCGTCATAGCCGAATATAGCACTCTTACTTGTTTTTCGATGTATAGAACTTTGAAATGGAGTAAAACAAAGATGATTTTTTTAAATTGGCATGAAATCTACTTTATTCAAATGATAATTTTCTGGTATTAAAACTGAAATATGAATTCTGGCATAAGACGTAATATACTCTGGAGTTGCATTTTTCAATGACAATTTCCAACATTTGCGGCCGTATAACGCCATAATGTGGCAATAACGCTGGCGAATGTTGTCCTCTAAGTGCTCAATCATTTAGGGCCTATCGGCATAGACTACTCGCTTCAAACATAAATCACTTAACAGCTGACAAAATGGCCGCCAGTCAAAAAAGTGCTGTCAACTTAAAGTTCGATACAACAATAAAAAAAACACCCTATATCAATACAATATGTAATAAATAAATAAATTAATTATAAATATTTGATTTACCACAAATATTTAAATAATTTAAATTGTATTAAAACTATTCATATTTAAGTATTTATTTAACTAAAAATGAGTACTTAATGCAAATTATAAAAATATATTAATAATAATAATTCAACATTTTTGAATTAGTTTTTAATCACATTGAATTGTTTATACAAAATAATGATTAATTAACTGGTTACCTCGTTTAAAAACAAAATATTTATTTAAACATATGTATATTTAAATTATTATAATTAAGCTATTAATTTAAGTTATAAGTGGTAAAATATTTGAGCTAGTGTTGTCTAAGTTAAATAGCATTAAAACTATACATAAATGTATGTATATAGGTATTAAATTTATTTGTAGTTTGTATGAAATGAAATTGTTTAAAATTCACTACGTAATGTATTCACTTGTAATGTGTAACGGAGAATATTGAAAATGTAAAATGATTCTGTTTAATAAAAAGTAACTGGCGTTGAAGCTTCTTTTCTAGCTGATAGTTAGATCATGAATTTACCTCTATATTCTCAGAAGGTTTTAAATTAAAATATTGAAGCGCTTAATGAAAGAAAGTTACATTTTGTAACATACTTTCCTACATTAAAGATACATACCAATGGCAGTTTTTCGAAGTTATTTAAGTGGAACTTATGATCAAAGTAAAAGCTATTGCCTTTTCCTACAAAAATTCTTCAAAAGATAATCTATAATTTTTTTTCGATACTATTATGATTTTAATATTAAAATCTGTTGACATATTATTTATATTACTGCTTGATGAGACTTATTAAAAAACAATTAAAATGTACAAATTATTTCACTTCAAATCTTCAAATTAACAATACGTTTTGTTGTGTTCAAGTTAGTTAAATTATAACAAAGATGAAATTAAAACAAACGAGACAACTAATTAGAAACATGCGATATTTAAAAAAATTAATTTAAAATTGCGCTGATAATTTTTTTTTAATTATTAATTATTTATTTTATTTATTTATTTAATCAATACAGTACAACAAGAACTAGTCTTATCTAATAGTACTGGGGAGATAGTGGCACAATATGATTTTGTTGGTAAAAAAATAAAATAACTTAATACTAATTTTAATAAATAAAAGAAATTTAAATCAAATAAAATTTAGAAAAAAACAAAAATATTAAACGATATTTCAAAAATTATAATGTTTAAATTAATTAAGAAGAAAGCAAATATTATTACCAACATCAAATAAATATAAGTTAACACATTAAATATCTAAGAGTTATAATTAGTTTATTTATTTTCGGTAAATAATTTTAAATCCTACACTACCACAGTGGACAGGCTTGGATTCGTGTTGATGTTTGTAACGCCCATAAATCTTAAATCCAACACCCATCTTAAAGAATTACTTCCTGAGAGGATTTAACGATGTCTGGCTAGCGGGCTGTGCGCAGTACAGATCGCAATTCTGAAGACATTTCGATAAAATTTGATACATAATATTTTTTGGTCACAAGGACGGCAGCGATTGGAATTGGTTTAAATAGGTCCATGATTACGCCTAGCTGCCGTACAAATGTTCTTCCGAAATACGGGTTTATCGGTCATAAATGTTTGCTTTATGAACGCAGCCAAACACATTTCGCCACTAATAAGTTGTACATGAATCCTAATCACATCGACGAATTGTATGCAAATCGGTCCATAATTGACCATAGCTCCCATATAAACCCACTTTCAAAAATCATATAAGGTAGCATAACTCTCCTTAAAATGTTGTTATCTAAATAACACAGATATGTTTCACAAATGCAGATATTATTATTGTAACGGTTGTTCCATAATTAGTCAAAGCTCCTACCAAAGGCCCACTTCGAAAATCACTTTCACATGTATATTTTAAAAGTGTTTATAACGAGATAAAATACACAAACAATATTCATATGCAGAGAAGTCAGACTACTAAATTTTTGAATGATCAGTCCATGATAGACCATAGAACCTAGATAGCGTCCATTTCTAAAAAAAAAAGTGTTTTTGCGCATATACTGGGTGTGAGGAATAATATGGACTATACTCCTTACTTGTTATTAATTTATTGTATAAGAAATTTAATATACAGCCATGTCACAGAACTCAATTCCGATCGAATGTGGTTTTGATTCCGTAAATTGAGTCTTTAGAAAACGAAAAACGATTTTTTTTTCGGTCTGAAACCACTTTAGATTTCTAAAGTGGAATTGTTATTTTTTATGATTTTACACTGCAAAAAACTCATACTACTAATTTATAATGACAATTAAATAATTAATTTTAATATTTCATTGTTTTTTTAGTTCTTTCATTGATACTTCTATTAAATTTTAAAAATTTCAGAGTTGGTGTCAGCAACAAGAAAACTTTTTTCGAAAAATTACAAAAATTAAAAATATTTACACAGCACACTGGAATATGACAGAGGAATTTCTTCTTCGTAGCTTTTCAACTGCGTTTTGATGTTTTTGTTGAATTTTTTTTTTTTTGTTCACTTTTGTTAAATTTTTTATTACAAAAAACTAATGTTTTTTGTTTTTAGGTTAAAAGTCGAGATTTAAAATTTTTTTTGTAATAAACAAAATCGATCGGAATCTAGAGAACGCAAAGTAAAAACGATCGATTTGCAAATACGGAATTGAAACCATTCCGATCGAATTATGTGACATGCCTGATAATTATTTTTTTACTATTGATAATGGGAACAAATAAAAGCTGTACTTCTGTCCAGTGTAGCTGCATTTTTAAGCTTCAAAAAGGGAGAAAGTCTTATAAAGAAATAGGGCAACAGATCAAATTTATTTCAAGTATATAAAGATATATGACACTGTAGCCAATGTTCCCCGTCGCAAAAGGTCCGCAAAATACCGCATGATAAGGCCGACCCAATAAACTCATACACTGACATCCGAAGCAAAAATCAAGAAAAATTTAATGTATTGTTATCTAAGTGAACTTTATCACGCCGTTTGGTAGAAGATGACCTTCATGGAAGAGCAGCGCGCAAGAAGCCTTTTCTAAAAAAAACTTTTCAATGAAGCATCGTGTAGATTTTGCCAGATCTCATTGGAATTGGCCGACTAATAAGTGCGACGATGCAAAGACTAATACCATTGGACCTGTTGGTCGAAGGTATGTTGGAAGGCCTATTAGTCAAGAATTAAACCCTGGTGAAGAGTTGATGATTTTTTTAATAAAGAGAAATACTTGAAAATATATACTGAAAGAGGAGAATTTGCTTGTTATATAACAATTCCTACAAGATAATGATCCAAAGCACACAACGAAGCTTACAAAATTGTTAGCGAACAATTTCATCAATATTCCGAAATGATTACAATCCAGGCCAGACCTAAACAGCATTTTGTATTTGTGGGGTGAGTCTTATACTATGTTTCCACGGTACATGCTTCGCTCTCTATTCATGCTTCACACCCCAATCATGAGCGAAACAACTTGCTTCACCATACAAAATTTCAAGAGCGAATCAAGTAGATTCATATTGAATCAACTTGCGAAGCACGAAAAATTGCTCTCTTCTCTAATTTTTATCACAAGTTTATCTGCACTAGCTGTACAAATTTAATATTATTGTAAACAAAGCAAATTATTTCCTTGTTGCTGGAAGTAAAGAAAGTAAATACGTACGAATGTATGTTTTTTTTTCAAATAAGCTAACTAATTTCCACTCACTTTTTTTGTCCATTAAAAAAAATATTTTTCACAAATTGTAAATTCTGTTTTTCTTTATTCTGTTTGTTTATTAAAAACAACTGTCAAATCGAAACAAGTTTTTTGGTCATGTAAACAGCATGATTCATAAACATGATTCAGACAGCGAAGCAGGGGATTCAAGTCGTCGTGGAAACATAGTATTAAAAATATAACCAAGATGAAGATGGCGTGTGAGTCTATAGCTGTTGAGCGATAGAGACGTCATATCATCAATGCGCAATCGATGCAAGGCTGTAAGGAAGCAAAAATGTTTTACAACAAATCGTTTCCAATTAGGTGTCGCAGTCAAATTGAAGAAAATTGATTTAAATGTTTAAAATATAATTAAGGCGGAATAATTTCTTAATTTACTTTTAATATACTCGTAAATACTAAAACATATGAAAAAATAAATGGAAAATGTTTAAAACTAAAATCTTTTGGACATTAGTTTTATGGGTTGCAAAGCGTTTTCAATGAGTTATCAGCAGCTGTATATAAAGTCTATATGGGAAATAAAATACCTCAAACAAATCTAAAAAACTAAGTCCGCTTTCACACTCTTCAATTCTGACTCGTCAAGGCAAGTATTTTTGGATGAAAAGGAAAAAGAGAATAAAAGGGGTACAAACTAGACGTTACTAGTCAATTTTCGTATTTCATTTTGTTTCTTTCTTTCATGGATGTTGATTTGCATTGAAAAGTACGAAAGAGAGTTGCAGAAAAACTCGTCAGTTACAACTGAAAAATGTGAAACTAGACTAACCTATTTAAACTCTTTTAAAATAAGGTCTGCCAGTTGATTTTGTGATAACCAATTTAACACAATATTCTGATAAAACTAAACACTTTAAACAATTTCATTTTCATTATTCTATGGCTATATTGAGTATTTTAATTTATGTTTTGTTCTAATTAAGCTTTTCTCTGTAAATTAAAAAAAAAATCATTTAAAAACCTTACTTTTTGTTAAATTCTACAACATAACAAAAACTGACTTTTATAATTCAATGAATCAACAGCTTTAAATACTCTATATATAAAACTTAAAACAAAAACTGAAATAAAACATGAATAACTATCATATAAACAAATTTCAATGAAACTATAAATTTGTAAATAAATATTTTTCATTGACATAAAATAATAATTTCAAAGAAAACAAAAAAAACTGCCACTCCACCTTGAAACCAAAACTAAACAAATATTTTGTTACATTCTCAATGTAAATAATTTGCACAAGTAGACAACTGCCATAACATAGACAGACACACAGACAAACTAACAAAGAAGCAAAATTGTATTCAAAACTTCAAACAATAATATCAAAACTGAAACAGAAAAAACAATGAACTATAAAATCTGTTAAATAAATATAAATAAATATAAATAAATAAGAAAATAATGAATGAAAAAAAACCTAAATTATTAGAATATTTCTACATTTAAGTTCAACTAAACAATAAAAGGGATAAATTAAATAATAAAAATCACAGATCAAACAAAAATATCTTGGAAATGTTAAACAAACAAAATAACAAAATATAATTATAGTATAGAAATTATATGCATTTATAAATAACAATTACCAAGTAAGAAAAACACACAACACAACACAAAACTGTTTTAAAAGGAACAAGAAATTCTACAATAATAATAATATTGAAATTATTACTGCTCAAAGCTGCTTCTACTCAAACAAAAATGCATAAATTTAAATAAATTCCATAAACAAAAAAAAACAATGTAAAATACCTATATATTAAAAATTACTAAAAAGTTACAAATAAATAATTGAATTAATAAAATATGTGCCAAAATAAATAATAATAACAAAAAAATAACAGTAATTATAATAAAAATACTTTTTATAAAAAAGCTTTGTACACTTAAACTAACTAAACAAAAAAAACAAATATCATTTTATATAAGTTTTCTTTTTCCAAGAATTTAATAATTACCAATTTATTTCGTAAACATATCATTTTGTTTCAAACATTTTTAGAAACTACATATCAGAATTTTCAAATATTTTTACCAGTTGCAGGAGTTACTTAAAGATTAATCTAAACATTTTCTTAATGCAAAATCAGAAAATACGAGCTAATTACAGTAAATGGTCCTGTTTCCCCCATGCTTATGACCAGACGATTATAAACCATACAAGCAGAGAAAGAATATAGTTGTGCATGTTTACCACAACTATTTCACAATTTTTAAAAACATTTTTTTTAATATTATGATTACTGTAATTATTGATATGATTTCTGCAACCATGATATGGTTAAGTAACCATTCACATGACTATATCAATCATATATATGATTATAGCAATTGTGTAATGTTTATGGTAATCAGTTTTATTATGGAAGATTATACCACATTATGTTGTTCTTTATCAATAATTTTATTCTATTTTCTTCGACCTTTTTGCATGATTTTTTTTATTAAATAATTTTTAAGCTTGAGGTCACTTTTTGTTTTTTAAAAAAGATTTTTATTTTTATTTATAAATTACTCGATATTTCGATTTCCTTTGGAAACCTTCTTCAGGAGTTATTTAATTTAATATTATTGTTGTTCTTTATCATAATAAAAAGCAACAAATTATAATAAATAGATTCATCATAAACATGATTGTAACAAATATAAATATATGAATCGTAACTTAACCATGCTTACCGCAATCATATAAATAATTACAGTGAACATAACATTGTTGAAACACTTGTAAAAATGTTGACATTGTTGTGGTAAACATATACCACTATATATTTTATCTGTGTGTACTTAGTTTTGCAGAATATGCCACAAACCTTCATCTGCACTATGGGGTAGTATTAACATATTTTTGAAGTAAATCTGTCATTTCTAACTGGCTGATTCGATTGATACTGAATTTCACGTCGGCACAGCAGATGACTATTTGAGTGTAAGTTTCGACGTCGACACATATACACCGTTTAAAAGCGGCGCTGTGGGGCTTCAAAATAGAATACCTAACACATAAAAAATGTAAACCAAATCATTCATATTAAAGCATTGTTGGCATAAAATACGGTCCCATGGACGTTTTATTATTTACGAAACGCAAATTTCGATCCACTTTCGCTGCATATTTATTTAAACTCGTTAACATTTTTTTATAGGCAAGAGCTACAGTACCAGTTCGTTTTATCATTCATTCATCAAAGGTGCAATATTGTTCAATTGGCATAAGCTAAAGAAAATTAGGGAGTTCTAAAACGATGACCTGATTTTTTCAACTAACATAAGAGCTCCATCAAGACACAGTTTTACTGAAGAGTAAAGAATCACTCGAAACTAGTTTGTAATCCATATTTTGGAAGAGTCCAAATAGTTGAATATTAAAGAAATTTTGAATATTTTAAATCTCAAAGCTGATTTTTCCAAAAGGACAAATCAAATGGATCAAATTTGAACTTTATATAAATTTACTAATTAAAAATATAATGACTTAACAAATTTCCTTGCAATATGATGAGGAACCAACATTTAATTAAATCCTAGGAAAATGTGTAGAACTTGTTCTGAAATAATTAGTTCAGTCATTAGTGAAGCACTTCAGTGAACAAATTCAGATTCTTTAATTACAGTGATGGAACTAGTGATGGTCCTGTGTTATTTATTTAATGTTATTATTTAAGAAACTAGTTTGTTGGCACTAGTTTTATATTGATTCTAGACGTTTTTTTGAAAACACTTATTAATTCCGAAACAAACTTTTTGAAACGCTTTAAAAAATTTAATTTAATTGAAAATCATTGAAAACTTAATTAAATATTTTTCGTTTATTTATCTTTAAATTTATATGTATAAAAACAATGATTTTTCGAATATCTTTTCAACTCTTTTCAATGAAATTCCCTTTTATGTAAGTTAAGCAACTTATGTAAAGACCAAATAATAAATTCAAAAACACAAAATTTTATGAATACAAAAATTTGTAACAATTACTTTAATAATCTTGCTTCTTGAAAGTATGAAAGCAATTAGTAGTTCTAAATCTATTCCTAACAATGTGTATTTATTTCCTATAACTTCCCTAGAACTAATTTCCAAGAGTAAAAATTTCAAACACGAATGATTAATTAAATAATTGGCTCCAGAATCGTTCAACATAACATGTGCTAGCTTTATAATGCTTCTATAGAACCGCTTCTGGACTTGCAAATTTTCAAATAAAAATCATTGACACCAATGGCAAATAAGAAAGTGAACACTAAAAGCTGCTAGCTAAAACTAGTTGTAGATATTATACATATATTAAATTGTCATATTAAAATTGTTCACTGTTAGAATTTTAAAAAGAAAACCGTTTTGCATACATTTGAATGTCTCATACCTAATGTGGTCGAAATAGACAAAAAAAAAAAAAACATGTAAAAAATTATTTATCCCCTGGCCCACGATAACGATCGTTTAGATAAGACTTAAGACACAAACTTTTTATCGTATCTATTTTTTACTCAATCAAGTTTGTTTATTCCACAATCAAGTTTGTGTCTTAAGTCTTATCTAAGCGAAAGTTATTGTTCGACATCGTGGGCCAGGGGATTAAATTTTTGGAAATTATGTGAATTTGTTCTTCAAAATGGTTTAAGTTTTATGAACCTTATGACAAACGGATCATTATTTTAAAATATGTTTAAAATTACATTAAATAAGACTCATTAAAAAAGAAATACATTATTATTCTGCCAAAGATGTTGTAGTAGAAATCTCACATTATTTAGCTACGTACATATATTCAACAAGGAAATTATTAAATTGTTACATATTTTGTCTTTCTTTTCTACATAATTTCTACATATCAGAAGAAACTTCATAGTTACCTAGCCAGAAGGATTTATAATACAATTTTTTTGGTGACTCAATTGTACACTTAATTCTATTCTATTATGGAGGAAAGCTTTCAAAAGCTCCTAAGCAAAAACCCAAAACTTCTACTTTTTAAATAAAACTCAATTCAAATAAATCAAAATTATAAATCATTAACAACTGACTTGGCAAAACCCACAAACAAATTTAAAACAAATAAAGAAATTAACAATCCAAACCAACATAATGTGTTGTATTTCATGGAAAAAGAATTATAAATATTTAGTACTAATTTAAATAAATTAATAAATTACACACATAAAAAATTTATAATTATAATAAATGTCTAAATTAATTAGTAAATAACAAGTGACAAAATAAACCATAACACAAGAAAAATATGGAAAATTAAGTTGTTAAAAACAAATCAGAAAATCATTGCCCAAACTCCCCAAAAGTGAAATAAAACTAAACGACATATAATGAAATGAAATCAAATAAAATAAATAAGTTAATTAATTAATATATAGTAAATTTATTAAACTAAATGGCTACAATAATAGTAATACAATAAATAACAATAATAATGAAATATAAACAAATTTGAAAAAAGGGTAAAACAAATAAAAACAACAAAAAAACCAAGTCATAAAATTAATAAATTAATTAAAAACTTAAATAAACATACGAATTAAATAAATAAAATTGAAAACCCAAAAAAATGTTGCTGGATTCTAATAAATTAATAATTATATGATGACGTAAAAAATTTATAATAAATAAATAAATATTGTATTAAATTTATAAATAAATGAAAATAACGACAAAAAAACAAACAAATTAAAAAATTATTAATAATGGTTTTGTAAAATTTAGCGAATGTACTAAATACATATGATATTGATACATACATATGTATACAATTACATTTACATTAACAATATATACTTACCTATATATGTAATGTACATTTACACCTACATTTAAACCTAAACATACATATACATACATATACATATACGCAAACAAACATTATATACAATAAATGTATGTGTGTTTGTACATGTACATGTTTGTATTAGTTGTACCAACATAACCCTACATACTTTTTATTTGCAAAAACTAAAAAAAGAAAATTTTTTCAAAAACAAAAAAGTATTATTAAAATTAATTGATTTATATATATATTGTAAATAGTTATTTGTATTGTATAAACTAAACAAGAAAACAGAAAAAGAAACAAGAAATAAATAAGAAATATTATAAATTATATTATTGAAAAATGGGAAAGAAAATACAAAAATAAAACAAACAAAAAAAATAATTAAATATTGAAAAAAAATATATATATAATTATAGTTATTATTTATTTAGAATTGAAACTACTGGTAAGCATTTTTTTTAATTCATAGTCAAAAGTTTTAAGAGATTATAAACGCCTTCAAACATTGCCACTCCTGACATTACCTTGCATCTATGCGATAACAACTTCCTTATGTGGCATTCAGTTTCAATTAAAATTTTCAAAGCCTAGAGAGGAAATATTGTCGAGTCTATGTTTGGCATTTGAATCTTATTAACCCACCTGGCACCCAAATTGCATCACCTAAGGTATGTGAAAAATTTGAAACGATCCCAATACTTAGTTTTTAATCCGATTTCAAAGCTTATATTACATTTAAAATCAGATATTCACATATGAAAATGAAAGGTTAAATTTATTGCTAATATCGGTATTAAACATTTCTTGATTTTTTCTAAGTATTTGTTTGTGAATTACTAAGACCTTTATAAACCTAGTAAAGAAATAATTGTCTAAAAATCAAAGCAGAGTCAAAAGTTATATGCATTTAGAGTTAAAATATTTTCTTTTAACATTTCTTATTATAGTTTATTTGACCTTTTTATTATTAAGATTTTAGAAATTATTTAAGCTTAAGGTCTTTTTTTCTAAAAAAATTTAAATTTTATTTCAATATTTCGCTACGTCTTTGTGTAGCTTCTTCAGGAAAAAACTTTTTAAAATTAAAAACAAATTTTATAAGAAATAAAATTTAATTTTTTTATAAAAAAAGACCTTAAACTTAAATAATTTCTAAAATTTCCTAATAAACTTATAACGTATTTATATTTTCCGAAAAGCTAACTTGAAATTAAATATGTTATCTGAAAAAAATAAAAAATATGGTTACTGAGTGCACTACAGTCATTCAAATTCAACTTTGTGGCAAATGTTCTCAAATCGACAACTCGTTATTCAAAAATAATAAACGATTTTATATGACCCAATATGATCTTAACCATTCATTGGTTAAGAAAGTCCCTGGAAACCTTTTTCATTTACAAACTAAAATAAAAATTTCCATTCATTGTATAATTAGTAAAAACTAATAAATTTTTAAAAAAATTTTAATCGGAGTTGCCGTTAAATATACAAAATTTTTAAAAAATTTTAATTGAAGGCAACTTCGATTAAATTTTTTTAAAAATTTGTTTATTAATACTCGCAAGAGGAATAATTCTCATTTAATTAAAAACTAATAAAGCAAAACAAAAAAATTGCTTTTTGATATAAGAAAGTATAGTCAGTCAAGCCCGACTACCCTACACCCAGTATATGTATAAAACAGTTTTTCAGAAATGGGCGTTAAATGGGAGATATAACCTATTGTGCACCAATCATCCAAAAATTTAGTGTCATGATGTCTATGAATATAAATATTATGTATGTTGAACTTTATCTCGATATAACTACTTTTAAAAGATTTATGAAGCTTAAATTGAGGGTCTTATATGGGAGTTTCGACTAATAATCATGTGCCATTATTTCTGTATAAAAGAAACTTATTTGTGTCAAATTTGAATACCAACATTTTTAAAAAATTTATGATTGTTAAAGTAAATTTGGAAAGTGGGCCTTATATGGGAGCAACGACTATATCCTCTTATAAAAATCCGAGTTATAGAAATAGATCATTACAGGAAATATTTTCGGATCAATTATGACACAATGTTTAAAGTTTTTTTTTTAACAAACACAAACTGCGAAGCTTTTTGGCTTGTCTGCAGAAAACACCCAGTCTTTGGCGGGAATCGAACCTGCAACGTTCCGACTGCTGGTCCGGCACACTATAGCCTAGTCTATCGGGGCACCCAAAGTATTTAAATGCTATGCTAATAAAAGCTGCCAAAAGAGTAATTTGCACTATTTGTAATGGGGTTTGTGTTTGAATAGAAGAAAACTGTTTTATCACAAAGTTTACATGAACGTTCATTAATTTTCATTTGCATATAAACAAAACGTAAGTGCCTTTTATTTGACAAATTGCACTACAAATTAGACAGAGTTCAGTGTCGCAAATATGACTGTGTTATTATGATGTAACCCAGCGGGAAAAATTGCAAGTGCTTCCATTTGTAGGCCTTATAGAAGAACTGTTTACACATTATAAAAGATTCAATACTCATTACACTATGCCGTCTCTCAGAAGGTGTTCTAGAAGGCCGGCCTTTCATACCCATTCAAAATTGCATTTTAAAAGAATATCAACAAATCATGATTTTAATAGCAAACACGAATGGTTTTGCAACTATTCATGTAAATCGTTACTACAACAACAAACATTATTTTGTTTTATTTTGTTGTACGAGTAAAAATACAGATAATAAAAATACACAAAGAGAGCGTCTCTAAATTTAGTCTTTTATAAAATTTAGTCGTTTATAAAGTACGCGTGAAGCAGTACTTTATATACATGTGATTTTTTATATTAATTTAAAATGAATTTAAAACCCTTTTTTTACTTTCGTTAATGAAATTATTAATTTAGCAGACCCTTAATTACGCCTTGTATTAGGCATTACTTGGTAGCCATTCCGGTTGCCTTTGTATCAGGCATCTAACCAATAGTAAGTATACTGCCTATAGGCAATACCTTGATTGCTAATAACACGCCGTGTAAAATTGAAACGATTTTGCAATACGACTGGATGTCCTTGTGACTGCACAGTAAGGCTTTCTAGAAGGCCTCTTTACAGCATCTTTTTCCCGCTGGGACTATATATAAAACACACACATTTGCAAATCTCAAATACTTTTACCAACATATATAAAGATAAATGCACTCACTCACTCACACACGCATACAGTTGAACCAGTAACAGTGACAATATTTTACGCTTCATGCACTGCTAATGATTATTTTGTGTTACTATTGTTGCTGTAACAATTCTCACTGCCGTTTTTGTTTTAATTCTAAAATATAAAATAGAGTTTGTCATCACATAAAATATAGAGAATGATAAAGAGTGACAGACAGAGACAGAGTGTTAGATATTGGGCATAATACCAACACTGTTTTAACTAATAAATAGTACTCGTAAAGCATAGTAAGTAATAATTTTTGTTCATAGACCATGATGCATATTACAAGAAACTATATACCAACTATTATTATGTTGTAAACTGTTGCTGTTGTTGTCATTGTAAGTTTTTAAATTTATGACTGTATGTTTTTGCCGTACCTAGACTAGTACAAAATTTTTAAATTATTTGCATTTTTTATTTGTGTTTACGTGAAAAATATTAATAGAATAATGTTTTGAATTCTTTAAACAGACGGGGCACAGTGCAACATTTGGCCAATCTAGGTGGACAAAAATCGAAAAATAAAAGTTGGCGGATTGTTATAATTTAAATGAATGTGACAGCAAACAATTCATATACTATGGAAATAATCATATTATGACGAAAAAAGTGATGTTTCACTTGATACAGGTGTTTAAAAAGTCACATCTTGTAATATATTTTTGAGCACCATCAAAACTTCAAACACTTATTACTTTTTTGTGGATGGAGTTATAAGTCCATTTTTTTAAATACAGCAGTTTTATCTAGCTTTTATATCCGTGTTCATTTTAATCGAAACCTGATTGTTGTAATTTATTAAAAACAAAAATTAAAAAAAACGGAAACTTCGTTGGAATAAAACTATAGTTTCCTCACACGACCTATACATGTGGCAGGTGTTGGAATGTAACTAGCAAAAGATTAAACCATATTTTCTGGCGATTTTTAGCGATTTATAGAGAATTTTAAAGTTTAGTGAACTTCTAAAATGGACTCTTTGTCTGATTTTTTTTTTAATTCCAAATTGAATAATTATGTAAAAATACATTATAATATAAAATGTGTTCGGTCAGATCGTTTGTCACCGTACCATCATTATTATGAATGTAAATACAGTTTGTTAAAACTTTTTGTGTGTTTATGACTTTTTTAAAAAATAATAATTCATTATTTTTTTTTGTGTTATTCTTATAATAAATGTAAATACAGTTTGTAAAATCTTTTTGGGGTGTAATAAATTTATAAAACTGCAAATAGTGGGTGGGACACGCCCCTTTTTGTTACAGTATAGAGTTAATTTTACAATGTACATAAGTCAAAAAATGTGATCTAGTCCAAGGTTGTCCAACATCTTAAATATCTGTTATAAAAAAGCCCATCAATAATTATCTTCGCGGTTATTGTGTACAATTTTTTTTTTTACAAAAAAATAATAATTTTTAAAACAAAATTTCATAAAAATTATTCAAATTGTTTAAGCAATTTCTTAAATAATAGTTAATTTCCCAAAAATGGGCGTGGCAGTTAATCGATTGGTCCAAATTTTATTGTCAATATTAGTGATGTCCTGCATTATTATTAAACCAAATTTCAAGCCATGATCTTTTAAATTAGATTTTTGTCCACCTTGATTGGCCAAATGTCGCACTGTGCGGGGGTTAAATGAGAAGGCTAAACTAAATACTGTAATATTTTATACAATTATATTTGGACAGGGATTTAAGTCGGATAAAAACTTTAGTAAAGTAAGTGGTTGCTAACATTTCTGCAGGCATTATTTTATATTAAAAAGTGTAAACTTCAAAATAAATCTGTAGATTACTTTGTAAACTATAGCCATTTTACCAAATTTATTAATTTTGGGTTGGTACATTCTCATTTCCTGCAATACAAAATTTTGGTCCAGGTTTCCGTTTCAGGTTCATTTTCACGTATGTTTCATATTTGTATCATTATTTGTTGAACTTATGTTTCTGGTTTATTTGTATAACATTTTTGCTTTCTGTTTATTTATGATCTGTGCCTTGCATCGTTTTATAACATAATTTTAAGTATTATTTATTTTTTTTGCATATATTGCACTCATAGCTCAGAAAATATATTCTGACTCATTCATTTTTCCACTATGTTTTAAGAAATATTTATAGTATGCCCTGGATTTTATGTGAACATTTGTTTATTAACGTTTTCATAATTTAAGGATTTGTATGTATAAAACTATAAAGAAAATGTCTTAATTTCATGGTCTTTCAAGTTCAACTTGTTTTGTCTTTTTATTAAATGTTTTTTTTTTGTGTGATTTATTTAATGTTTTTTTACACAACATCTTTTTAAGATTTTCTTTAGTACTGCTCTTTTGTAACAATATGTTGGCATAAAGAAAGATTGCAGAAGAATATAGCACCATTAAGAATCATAATGCATAAATGTTATTGTTGTAGTTGGTTTTGTTGTTGATGAAAGTGCATTATCAACAACATAATCTCTATTATTACTTTGCAAGAGCAGCAGTAAATACACCATCGTCATTATGTTGGCATCTACCAAATGTTTCATGTTTCAGCAGATTTTTTTCTGTACATATTTTACAATATTTTGCTTTATTTCGTTGTTTGGTTGGCTGTTTGCTTGGTTTATTCGCTTGTTTGTTCGTTATTCTTTTGTTTTATTTTCTTTGCATTCAACCATCATCATCATTCTCTCGGTGTAGAGTTTTAGCTGTTTTTGTATTTCCAGTTGCTGGTAATAATCTTAAGCCCCATTATTGTTGCTATTGTTAAATGAATGGGATTTGTTTGTTACTTGTTGATTGTTCGTTTGTTTGGTTGCATTGTTCGTTTTTACGCTTTGCAAAATGTATTTGAGTTGATTTAAGGTCTTGTTTATGATTCTTTAGTAATGCTTTCGTTTTAAGAACCGTTTAATTACTTAATATTGGAATTACAATTCTAAAGTTTTACTTAAACATGAAAATAATATTGACTTGTAGCCAGTTTGACATGTTTGAAATATTTTTTTGTAAATTATTTTTAATTCATTGAGATAAATTTAATGTCAATGCAAATTGTACGTATGAGTAATATATAATTTTTAGTACGACATTCATACGTAAAGTGACCATATTTTTTTTTATCTAAACACGGGGCATCGAACAAATCTGATGGGTTCGTTTATATGAAATAAAAATGCATAGATAATATAATAATATTTTATTTGTCCGTAGTGAATGGCATTATTTATTTAACATTACACTACAAACAAATTGTTTATACATTGTTATATTTTTCAGAGGTACAAAAGTGTTTCAAAATTTTAGGTGACGATTTCAAATATGTGTGGAACTCTTGGCAGGATTTTTTAATATTAACTTTAACAATTAACATAGCCTTAAATACTGATACCCTTTATTGAGTTTTATCTGCGGTCCACAACGCGTTCATCAAAGAAAATACGCGTTCAACTGGCGCATTTGTTCCAGCAAGCATAAAATATATTCAATGATAATTTGAAAACTTGCATGGTTTTGGTAATTGCTTTTAAAATGTTTAAATACTTTCACCCAACGATTTTCCGTAGAAATATTTTGTTGATTCCATACATCAATTTTATGCGATGTTACATATTTAGATACGAGTGAATATTCATCGAATACTTCCGCATCTTTATTGCAATCGATATGTTCTTTTTCGATCAATATATCTAAAACTTTTGAACTTCTTTTCACTATGGTACTTCTGTTAAATTTGCTCAATTAAGTTTTTCTACATACATACATATATTAAAAAAAAACTATCTTTGACGAATTTGAAGATTTGTTCTTACATTTTTGAACAAATCCACTATGTATTTCTTTTTTCGGATTGTTATAAACGAGACATTTTCGCGTCCCGAGTTGTTAACGGGGAAAACGGGATGGTGCCGTTCAAAGCGGGTCATATGGTCACGTTATTCATACGTCATAGTGGAAGTATCTTTTATTAATTTTTTTTTCATATTGTTTTATTTGCAATCTATTTTACAAAAATTAAAAATAATGAGCAAATTTTATAACATTTTTTTAAAATAACTTATATTGAGCTCCAGTTGAACTCAAAAAAAAAATAAATAAATACAAAAATTGTACTTAATCAGTTGAAATAAAATAGTATTTTAGTTCTTTTCCATTTTTTTTTATTTCCTAAAGGGTAGGTCAAGTACATGAAACCTTTTAAGTGTTTTGATTTCATCGCTATCATCTAAAAGATTAATTGCTAATATATTGGAATGATAACTGAGTCTATTTAGGTATCTCTCACTGAACTTGGTAATTTCATTTTTGATTGTTGGGATTTGTAGATCTTTATGTATGTTCTTGTTATTGATAAACCATGGCGCATTTGTTAATAGTCTGAGAGTTTTTGATTGATACCTCTGCAATATCTCAATGTTGGAATTACTAGTTGTGCCCCAAAGTTGAATACCATATGTCCAAATCGGTTTAAGGATTGATTTATATAATAGGATTTTGTTTTCTAAACTTAAGCTTGATCGTGGTCCCAAAAGCCAATACATTTTTCTTGTTTGTAGGCGTTTCATTTTAACATGTTGTTTCCATGTGAGTCTTCGATCAAGATAAAGGCCTAGGTATTTCACATTATTGTTTTTTTGGTATATTTGTGCCGTTTTAATATACTGGCGAGCAATCGTTTTTTCTTAGTGTAAATGTGACATTAATAGATTTTGTATTATTTACTTTTATATTCCATTTTTGTAGCCAATCTTGAAGAAGATTCAATTGATTTTGTACCAGCTCAGAAGCAATGACTGGCGACTCGTTTGTAGCTAATATTGCAGTATCGTCCGTATACGTAGCAAAGGTTATGTCGTTCATTGTAGGTATATCTGTTGTAAAAATGCTATATAATACTGGTCCCAGCATACTTCCTTGTGGAATACCTGCGTTTATGCCACCAAAATCTGAAAAATTTTCATTGACGCTGACAAAAAAGTATCTGTCATGAAGATATGCTCTTAGCACAAAATAAAATGGGGCTGGGATAAGTTTTTTTTAATTTGTGCAAAAGTCCATTATGCCACAGACTCTCTTCTTGCGGACACCTCACTAAAGCGAATACCTCCCATACACAGACACTTTTTTTCAGTCCAAATTTTTTTAAATAATTTTTAATTCATTGAAATAAATAAAAATACATATTTCTCAGTGTCAATGTAAATTGTATATATGAGTAATATTTATTGTTTATTACGACTTTCATACGCCATAGTTGAAGTATCTCATATTAATGCCACTGTGCTAGTTTAAAATACCGACAAGCAGGGCATACAGCTAAATCGAGTACGCTGAATCCAGTGATGCTAACCGTTTTTTAGATTAGCCCTAGTTTTCGAGATATAGCGTTATTTAAATAATGGAGGAGGTTACGCAATAAATATTCGCATAACTTGAAATTAAATTAAATAAAAAAAATCGAAATTCGGTGACAAAATTAGTATTGCCAGTTTAACCTTTAGATTTCGATTTTAAACTTATGCCAATGTAATTGTTAAAATGACCAGATGGACATAATATCTTTGTATGATACCCTTTTGTTTAAAGCAAAAGAAATATAATTTTGATAAAAAAAAATAATTTCAAAAAGAAACGTATATTAAGTTGGATATTAAAGGATATGTACATACTTAGACATTGAACCAACGAAAAGCATCTCTAGAAAATGAGAACATTGAAAATTATCTCTGGAGAAAAGAACGCGACAGTCACCAACATTCCGTGATAGACGTATTATATATGATAACATATGTATGAACGAACACAGTCTTGATACTGGCATTTCTGTTTTAAAGGGTAATTTTAATAGGTAATTTTATTCCTTAGCAAAGAAATTCGTAAGGGGCCTACAAGTATTTTTTAATACGAAGGCAATTTTAAAGCTCTGTGACTTTTTCGGCAAAAGCAGCGTATTATTTTTACATTTGTTCCAACGTTATTCTATTTATTTATACCATCCAAATAATTGATTTTCTAAATATCAACATAATAGGCTTTAGTTTTTATAATGAGTTTTTCATTGGCAAATCGTAGAGCAATTTATAGTAGTTATCCATGACGACTACATACGTTTGCACTGGTGTCTTGCCATGGCGGTAGATCATTTTCATTTCGTGTTTACATAAATCAATGTCCAAGCTGTTCAATAGTTATTAATAATATTAAGTGAAAAACGTTAAGCTCAATTTAATGTAACCAATATGAATAACGTCCGCATACACAGAGACTCCCCCAAAGCATGCCAGATAAGACCTTTGTAAATACGAGGAGAGCATGCAGATGCAGGTACAAGATCCACTAGATCGCAGCTCGTATATGACAGCTTTGAACGACATTCACAGAGACGCCACCAATTCCGCGGTAGCACCATTCCACATGAATGTCATTCTTGGAGGTCGTCCACCGCCAATAGCATACATTAAGAAGAGTCTGCCACGTAAAACCAGAGTCGTTCGAGCACAACTAAGATCTGTATGCAGCAATAGGTTTAATGCAATCGCACATAGACCGTGCTGTCTTTAATTTATGCTCAGAATGTGGTCACGATCCGTAGTCCTACTTTTTTATGTCCATAAGAACTATAGGTACACCCAGTGGAATCAGGACGATTCCTTGAACTTGATCAAGCTAAACCCCCGAATAATTGTAAAATTGTGATGCTGCTGCAATAACAACAACATCACCACACATATTTAGCCAACAGATCCCGCATTGGTCTTCTTGGGTGTGTTGTGATGGCTCAAGTTTCATTACGATTGAATACCAGCAAAAGCTTCTTAGCAATACCAACCGCGTGGAAAGCTGCTTCACATCCAAATATCCATCTATCAAATTTAATTTATTCACTCTGTTTGGATCAATTATTTCTGGTAAAGCAACCCTTTTTGGGGTGACTTGAATGATCGGCGTCACTTGTGCTGGTATAATCAAACAGAATTCACTAAACTACTTTAATGACATTGATATTAACGGCGCAGAGTTCCATAGAATTTATCAAGCCATTTTCGTCGAAATTCGTGAGTTTGCGATCTTTTATTGGGTTGCTAAACGCAAATTAAATGACGCTGTTTGCTTAAATTTTTGCAGTCATTTATTAACAGACGGTCGGCTATAAAACAAATTACTGTGCATTAGTCCAATTAATATCGACTGAAAAAATTATTGAATTTACAATCAAGCAATAATGACATAAGTTACTAAATAAATTTTATTTATATTATTATAGCTACACAAAAAGTAGGGAAATATTGAAATAAAATTTAAATAGTTACTAAAATCTTAATAAAAAAGGTCAAATAAACAATAATAAGAAATTATTATAGCAACTTTAAAGCAAAAATTTTATATTAAAACGAGCCTAAAATAGCATTAGCCCCCTTTGCCCTATTCCTATTCTGTTCATTTCATAAAATGTTGCCTCTTAAAATTGCTTAAGTTCAAAATTAAATTTTCTAATTTCTTTCACCTCCCGATATTTCCTAACAAACTCACTTTTGTATGCAGCATAACTTGTATATTTTATTGCTTTAACAAGTAACACCAGACCAGTAACAAAGAAAAACACAAAAAAAAAACATAATAATCTTAAATTAAAAGTACCAGCAAAGCAACAAGAACATCCTCCAACCAACAAGGAAAAGTCTGATTATTACCTTGTAAAGTAAAAATAAAAATGAGGTGTGAACGCATTATGTTTACATACACACAAAAATAAAAATGTAAAAAAGTACAAAAACGGGAACAATAAAAAAAATTAAAAAGAATCTTAAAGCACTAAAGTTTTCAACTTAAATTTGAATTAACTCAATAAAGAAAAGTATAAAAGAATGAGAGAAGAAAAACATGAAACCCAGAAATGTGAAAAAAAAAACACATCAAATAAATATAAAACAACATTATAAAAACATTAAAAATTAATTTATGATTTTAATATGATTTAAAAAGAAAAGGGAAAACGAACAGCAGCAAAAATTAAAGAGATAATTTTATTTAAGAACAACAAGAAACAACAATATCAAATGAATTTCCGAGAAAATGCTTTAGAAAATTTAATGCCAGCAACTTTGTTGTGAATGAAATATTATAAGATGGTTTGACATGGTTTGTAACAATGATTAAATCATTAAAAGATTAAATCAATGTTGTTAAGGCGCTAAATTGGATAATTACAAATATGTAATTTGTTAGCAGCTAAATTTTTTACTGGGTTATTTAATATTAAACCACAACTTTACCAAAACAAACAAATATCAAATTTTTATTGCAACAACTTTAATGCATTTTTTATATTTTTTCTATTTATTTAATAATTTTCATATTTATATTAATTATAACATAAAACCAACAAAAAAATCAGGGAGCATACAACATTAAATATTTGCTGTTAAATCGATCCGTGTAAATAAAAATAAGCACAAAAAACAACCAAGGTTTAAATTATATGAACCACAATTTGAACTAAAAAAAATAATAAATTTTTAATGCAATTTTTTATGTTTCTTTATACAATTTTTTTCGTAAAACATTTTTATATATTTACATATGTAGGTATATTTAAATTTTTTGGTAAGAGTGCGAAAAAACCAGCAGTACATTTGATGTTTTTCATTAAATTTGTATATGACTGTTTGGCCAGCTATTTAAACCCACATTTTTACAAGTTGTTATTTATAGTTTTTATTTGTTAAATTTGGTTGGGTTAAATTTTTTTTTATCAAAACTCTATTGTAGATTTACGTGGTACTTGTTCAGAAAGTCGTTAACAAACATATTTACATCATAAATACAAAATTATTTTAAATTAAAAATCCTTTGTTTCTATTTATGTATGTGTTTCTTTTGAAACCCGCCACCAAAAAGATGGCCGGTATATTAAGTTTGTCATCGCATTTGTAACACATCAAAACATTGGTTGTAAAACCAAAAAGTCTATATATTCTGGGTCATAAGATTCTAAGACGATCTAGCCATGTCCGTCCGTCTGTTCTTCTGTTGAAGGCACTTTGGAGCTTCGAAAAAAATACATAGAATAATGAGATTTTACCATTCATTCGTTATGAAAAATTCCTCTAGTAGGAATCTAGTTATTGACCAAAGTTTCAGACAGCCTGGATATTTTTCACATTTTTTTTCATTGTCATCAAATATAATGCAGAAAATATCATAAACTTGTGCAGACTTTATTCTTATTATAGCAGGTCATTTCCTGTTTAAAATGGTATGAATTGATCCATTACTTCTCATAGCCCCCATACAAATGTTTTTCAGGAAGATAGATTTATGATAAATGTCTTTAGAAAAGTAGTATCCATACAAAAATTCAACAAAAGTAAAGGTACGGACACACTTGATAAATATTTGCTCAAAAAAAGCGTAACTACTTGTTTTAGCAGAAATTTGTTTGACGTTGTTTACTTTTACAAGAGTTTTACAAGATCAAACATCATCAATAACTAAAATAGAACTAATAAAATGTGGTCTATAATCGTTATGTAAGATTAGCGATAAATCTGTCTAGATTTAGGAAACCTTATGGCAGTCATTTCTCGATACTTGCTAAAACAAAACTTCTATTGAAACTACAACAATGAGGAAAAAGAAGAGACAGTGAAATATTGTGCCAATAAATATTTATTTGCTAAATCTTTCTATTTAGGGTTAATTTGAGTAAGATTAACAACTTTCTTAGAACAACAGGATGGCTGGCGAATGATAACTTCCAATAAACATTAGACATAAGGTGTCACAACTATGAAGATGCTTGTACCAAAGTAAAATATGCAGCTGTCAATTAAACCTAACCTAGCATTCGTCTGCCTTGCATTCATAAAACGATATATGAGATTTATCATTATATCTAATCTTCTTACTACTTATAGCTCCTATATATGTTTATTTGACCAAAAATAGAAAAAAAAATGTTCGTGATTCGGTTCTTCCAAAAATATTTAGCTGCTACACACTAAACACTAGATAAAAAATTTAGACTTTAATAATGTGTTAGGCCTCCTTTTTATACCCTACACCACCATTGTGGGGAGCACAAATCCAATATTGTGCTGATGTTTGTAACGGCCATAAATATTGGTCCAAAACCTACCTTAAAGTATACAGATCGACTTAGAATCACTTCCTTAGTCGATTTAACGATGTCCGTCCGTCTGGCAGGCTGGCTGTCCATGTTGCAATTTTCAAGATATTTCAATAAAATTTGATACAGGATATTTTTTCGGCTCAAGGATGGATGGCATTGAATCTGGTGACAATCGGTGAATTATTTCACCTAGCCCCCATACAAATGTCCTCCCAAAATAGGGATTTAACGATCATAAATGTTTGAATTATGCAAGTATCCACACAAATTTCACCACAAATGAGTGGTAATGAAGCCAAATCACATCTACAAATTTTGTACAGATCGGTTCATAATTGATCATTGCATACAAAACGAAAATACATGTTAGAAATGTTACATATCAATAATGTGCCATCAGAAAAAAAAATAAATTTTAAAAAAGACACGGAAAACTTAGCTCATATTTTTTAAAATAATAATTTCATCACATTTTCGGAAAAATTAAAAAACGCACCGAAATTCAGAAAAAAGCGCACTGCGAATTTTTCGCACCAAAAATTTAAAAAAGCGCCAAAAATGGTGCGCAACCCACCAAGTTTACAACGCTGCATACCATGTTTCATAAATTAATTAATGAAATTCTTACAAATTGTTCAGTGGATTTTTAAATATGGGAGGAAGCAATGAATTCAGTCAAATCAAGGATTTTAACGGAAAATAGGTTATTATCACAGTTGTGGAGAAAAGTTTTTAAAAAAATCCACGAAAAAAGACTTCAGTAAAAGATGTACTTATACTCTTTACAAGGACCTAATGATCATCATTTTGAAAAACAGAAATCTTAACAGGATCTCAAGCTACTTTAATTAAGTACGAGTATATATGTATTATATAGAGATTTGTTCCTTTTGAGTAGTTTATTAATTACATATTTATGATCGTCATATCAAAGTTGTTTGGAAATAAATCTGTCATTTCAAAACGTATAGTTCGATTGCGCTAAAATTTTAAATGGGCGTACTCAAACAGTATCCAGTTTAAGTTTAGGACCCAGACCAGGTTATAGCAATATTTTGTCATGTTTTTTAAAGAACACAATTTTTAATTTTGCAGTCCGTAAATATCAAAATCTTTAAAATCAAATGAAAAACTTAAAAGAAAACTTAAAATTCATTTAAGTTTTTATTCTGATCGGTCAGTTTTGTTTTCAAGAAAATATCGATTCTGCCCACTGTGATGCGTAATAACTAGCTGTCCACGTATTATAAATATTGCCTTAATCATAAATAATCTACGTACTATATTTTTAAATAATATTAGATTTATTTACCCCCTTCATTTCATATGCCAACGGCGCCTCTGTATATTATTTATTGTTTAATGTTTTCCGTTTACTGTTGAACAGTTTTCTCTTTATTATTCACTTTTTTGTTGTAGTGCTGTTGTTTGGTATTTACTTAAATCATAGTAGTATTTATTATTTTTATTATCATCGTCATTATTGCAATCATTTTGTTTGTACGAGTTTCCTGTATTATTCAAACTTTTTAAAATGTTTTATTTTTTTGTTAGACACACAACTCGGCAATCAGTAACGAACAAGCGAATGCAACAGTATGCAGTTACGTTGGCAACATAGACACGTTTAGTAGGATAGTCCGCTTATATGAGGATTCCAAATGGATAAATATTTTTAAAAACATGTCATAAGAAATATGATTAATTCCCGAAATATTCGATATTGGACAACAAATATTACTAATGACGCCCTTGGCAGGACAGAGAATATATTCTCATGTGCCAATTGTCTAAGAATATTACTTTACTTTACTCAAGCCAAAATAAAATTTGATCTAATTTTTAACAATAATAGTTTTTATTTGTTTCCATGACGATTTGAATCACCTGCTTCGCTTTCTGAATCCTGTTTATAAATCATGCTGATTACATGACCAATAAACTTGATTCTATTTGACAGTTGTTTTTAATAAACAAACAGAATTAAAAAAAACAGAATTTACAATTTTTGGAAAATAATTTTTTTTAATGAACAAAAAAAGTGAGTGGAAATTAGTTTGCTTATTTGAAAAAAAAACATACATTCGTACGTATTTAGATTATTTACTTCCAGCAACAAGAAAATAATTTGCTTTGTTTACAATAATATAAAATTTTGACAGCTAGTGCAGATAAAGTTTTGATAAAAATTAGAGAAGAATGGAATTTTTAGTGCTTCGCAAGTAGATTCAATATGAATTTTGTATGGTGAAACAAGTTGTTTCGCTTATGATTGGGATGTGAAGCATGTACCGTGGAAACATAGTATTAGAAAGTTCTGAACAAGTTCAACCAATCCAATTATTTTGTGTGTTTTTGCACAAACTAAAGTTTATTGAAAAAATGTTAAGTTTTATAGTTTGTTTAAGCATACTAAAGTTGTCTGTCAGTTCGTAACAAAAACAAAATTTGTTGGCCATCCTAATGTATATTCCGTCTACATACATATATTTATTGTGGCCTAACATACATACATACATACTATATATTGCTTGTGTTTGAATGGAAGCCAATGAATGATATTGTTGTTTGCAGTTTTTTCAACAGTTGTTTTTTTTTTTATTTTGTATGTCTTTCTGATTTGTGTTTGCAAATGTGTGTTTATGTACTTTTACCAGTAAAAGTTGTTGCAGCCGTTAAGCTTTAGTACAAATTTTCTGTTTTGCACATTTTTTTTTGTTGTTATGTTTTTTAGAGTTTTAAAATATATGTATTTATCCTCTGACCCTGGTTGTCCTGACTATAACTATTTTTTTAGTTGGTAAAACAAAAAATCATACATACACGTGGTGCCTACATACCATAGATACAGTGGACTTAGTGTGAATGTGTTTGATTTTGTTTATTATCTTGCATTTTTAATATCTTTTATATTTTGTTTTTGTGTTTCATTGTATGTAAAGCTTTTATTATGTGAAAGCATCATTGCTTTAATAACATTTGTTAACAACAAACACAGCTTTTTGTATGTCAGAAAAAAATTTAAGGAAAGAAAACTACTCATATGCAGACACACACACTCATTGTTAAATATTGTTGCATATCGGAGTGCAAAAAATAACTTGCCAAACACACGCATACAGGGTGGCAAATATTAATGGTTTCAATGTTGATCCGTCAGTCAAGAAATCATTAAAATTCTGTGATTTCGTGAACTGAGCATAAACCGTATTCTAAGTCCCCCAGATGGAGAACACTGATGAGATCATGATAATCGTTAATTTGTAACACGAATCAACAGTTTTTATATAAATATTAAAGAATGCAATGAATACAACTCATCTCCGTATACGTTCTTATCATTCAAATCTTTGAATGGTGAAAATCTCTTGATTTGCAACGAGTATTTAAAAAAGCATATAAATGTCTCAAGTACTATTAATGCGAATATTAAAGTTAAAACACTTTTTTTTTATCGAGTATGCTTTTTCAAATAAAAAAACTAAGTCAACTCCTAGCGGATGAGACAAAAAAAAAACACAAACGCAAACAAACAAAAATAATAAATTGATAATACAAAAATAAAATATATAAAATACTAAAATAGTTTTTGATACATTTTAATATGAATTAAATAGTAAATAATTAAATGTTTTATTTTGAATCAAAAAATTTACGAAAAATTCATATTTTTTTTTAAAAATTGTTAAAAAAAAAAAAGTTATATTTTATATGTTAATTATACGAAAAAAATAACCTGTGACGTCATGTGCAGAGAGAGGCAATTTTGTTTACATTCTTTGTGCAATCTTTATTATTTGATTCCTGCTTTCAGACCGTGATGCATCGATTGTGCGGGTGGGTTTCGGTGTCAATATTTTTTCTTCTGGTGACCTGGTGACCCAATTTGAAATGGTATTGCGCTGATTGTTTTTTTGTATTTGCTTCTCACATTTCTCTTCTGTTTGATTTAACGTTACTTGATTTATTGCGAAATTCTTCAGTCCCATTTCAGTTTTAGCAAAATGAGCCGTGGAAGTAAGTAAGTGTCTTTAATTACAAAACTATTTATCATTTACAAATAATGAAGACCACATATATTAACTAAAAAAGTGACAAATTTTACTATTTCAAACTAATTGAAAAAGTTTCATGCAATAAAAATGTGTTTTAGTTAACAATGAAAATCGATCAAGTGTGTGCGTGTCCTGAATATCCTTGAAGAGTATAAAAATAATAAAAACTAATCATTTCAAATTTTCATACCCTATAGAGATCACATATTCCAAAAATTATAAAATAATCCTGGTAGTTTTGTGCAGGCCTGAAATGTATGTAATACTCCCTTCGAAAATCACTTTAACACGTATAAATCTTAATGTGTTTATATCGAGATAAAATTGAACAAAAAAAATTAATATGCACATAAGTCATTATTCCACTGGATATTTAGATAATAGGCCATATAGCGCTCATTCTTGTAGGATATTATATGGTCGGGCTTGACAGACTATTCCTTATTACTTATTTTAAATTATCTTTTTTATGGTATGAATTATTCTTTGTTTCTCTAACGTTGCAAACAAAATGCAATATAAAAAACTATTAAAACAAACATTGAGACAAAATATTATTATTTTTACCACTTTTTAGTAATTTTTTTTTTTTTTTTGTTGAAATTTTTACTACTGTTTTTGTTATTATTCTGCCATATTGAATAAATACAACGGCCGCTTTTATTTAAATAACTACTTGTGTTTTACTGGTATATACATACACACATGTAAATACACTCAAAATATTTTGTAGGTAAAATTAACTGAAAATGTTATTTAAAATAAATGAACATTCATTTAAAAACCGGTCAACTCATTTTTCATTTAAATTACATGAAAGGTTCAGTTAATTTTTAATGTTAAAAAATTAACTGATCTAACCTGTAAAAATAAATGATTTTTTCTTTGTTTCTACTATTTTTACTATCGAAAAATTTACCCCAAAATCCGCAGATATAACTGATTTTTCAGTGATTTCTGTTTTACTTAAGTAATGAAAAACTAACCACAAATTCCGTAAAATCAACAGAATTTTCAGTTATTTAATGTATTTTAGTTATTTTATGTATTTAACTAGTTAGTTATTTTATGTATTTTAACTAAAAAATTCCTTTCATTTTACGGAATTTTTGGTTAGTTTTTTGATATGTAAAATACATAAAATAACTGAAAATAACTTGAACTAATTTTCTAAGGGTCGGTCTATATCATATCATAGCTTCCGTAAAATATCTATACATATATTAAAATTCACATTGACTGTTTGAGAATTATAACATAGAATATGGAATTATTATTATTATACTACACGCAACAATTTTTTGGTAGTTAAATTACATATATAAAATAACTGAAAATTCATTTGTTTTTACGGAATTCACAGTTTAATTTTTGATAGTAAAAATAGCATAAACAAAGGAAAAATCTTTTATTTTCACGGAAGTCGTGACTTTTTCTTTTGATAGTTAAGTCAGCTATTTTAACATTTAAAATTAAATGAACTTTTTGTTAAAATGAAATGAAAATAAGTAGATCGGTTTTTAAGTAAATTTTCAGTTATTTTAAATTACAGTTTCATTTAATTTTACATACAAAATAATTTGACGTAAACAACTGTCAATATCAAATGCAACTGAAAATCCGTATTAATGTGCACTTAGTTTTTTGAATAAATGTTAGATTCAGTTAAAAATAAATTTTCTTACAATTTTAAATGTTTATTTAGTTAAAAACAACTGCACGGAATACTTCCTAAATAAACTACAGTCCGTTACTGTAATAATATTCTGAGTGTATGTATACATATGTGTGTGTAGTTATACGTTTATATGTATTTTTGTCTGTTTGTGTTTAAATTTTTAATTCTTTCTTTTTTTCACAATTTATTTATGTGAAATATGCACATAGTCAATTTTACTTATATTCATTTAAATTATAAAAAAAAGAAATATTTAAATAAAACTAAAAAAACAGACTCAATGAAATATTTTTCTATTTTATTGAAATATTTGTTAAGCCGCTTGTTTTATTAAGTCGTTTTTTTTTTTGTTGCTATTGATGTTGCTGTTCTTGTTGCATTTTTAAAATATTAGTAGCTGTTGTTTATTCTCTAGTTGTGTATGTTATTGTTGTTGTTGATGTCACAAAAATCAATATAAATTTTATTGTTTATAGAGCTTGAGGGGTCGAATAACAAATTTAAATCTGTATCAATAAAAAAGATGTTTGTTTGTGTTTTGGCTGCTGTGTCCGAAATATTTAATGTAATTGCAGTTCAACGTTTAGGGGAATTAAAAATATACATATGTATTGGTGAGTTTATGTGATTTATTTTAGTTTTGGTGAAATTCAAAATTGCTAGATTTAAGGATTTGAAACCAATAAATGTATTAAATCGTTGCAAAGCATTGTTCACATAAAATTCAGCCTTATTACAGTATATTTTATTTTTGGTTTTTTGTTTAACAAATTGATTTTTATACATTTGCACGAGTACTGATTAAATGTAAGTCAAAATAATGAGTTTTTTAATGAGAACGTTGTTTTTCAAAACAAAGAATGTATGTGAAAATCATTTATGTAAATGTTTATTGTAACGGGTCCGCCATCTAACGTTTTTTTCAACTAGTGTTTATTTCGTGAATGGTAACACTTAGCTCATGTCTGATTTGACAGATAATTAGTTTTATCCTTCCGCTGAACGAATATGGTTGTGTATACGCTTGAACAACGCTGGGAAATATTCCGACATTACTTTGAAAATCATGGTAATGTTGCAGAATGTGTGCAAAAATTGCGTACGTCAGCTCCGTATGTTCGTTATCTTGTGAAAAAAGTGAAAGAAATTGGCATCCTGATCGATAAACCAAAGCGTGAAAAGCCAACCAAGTACACCCGAGAATATTGCTGCTGTGGCAGAAAGTGTGCGTGAAGCGCCATCAACATCAATTCATCGTCGTTCTCAACAATTAAACATTTCGGAGACATCATTGAGACGAATTTTTCATAAAGACAAAAAATCAGATCGCACATTCCTTATAGATTCTTTCGGTACATTGCAAAAAAATTGTTTGGTCAAACTAAAAACTCCCAAAAAATCTACAAAAATTGTCATATTTTGTACAAACTCTTGCAACAGTTATATGTATATATCATTCAAAAAACTCTAACTGATATGTGTTCCCTAGCAATTGAAAATTAAAAATAAAACACAACAAAACAATTAAAAGCTTTAATAACACCAAAGAGGATAAACACAAAGTTACACAAATAAAGCTAAAACTAAGACATTTAATAAAATTAAGAATAAAAAAACAAAAACATGAAAGGGCAATGAAACTAATACATTAACATACTACACATATAGTTACACACAACCTCACAAACCTCACATACAGACAATATAAAAGCAAGTCAGACAACACATTCAAATATATAATAGAAAAAAGAAATCCAGGTCTTCATCAGGATTAACCAGTGGAAGGAAAATAACGATTAAAGAGATTGTTGGTAAGGAAAAAAACAGCTCTCAGAAACTCCAAACTCGCAGACAAACATTTATATAACATCAAAGTATATAAGAATTTTAAGTTGTTTTTTTTTCTCATTTTATAAATAAAACAAATTACAAAAGGTATGTAGTGCGTTCTCGTTGGTATATAAATGAAAATTAGCAAAAGTAGACAAGTTACGCTCAGGAAAAAACGCTTTTGTACATTATTGAAAAAATATCTTAATTTGTGTGTGGAAAACAAGATTATGATCAAACTAATAAACTGATATTAATGATATTCCACAAACTCTTTTTTATTGCCCTAGGTAGTCTGGGTTAAAATATTACCAAAATTTGTTTTATTATAAACAAAAGTGTAATAAAACCTCTAAACTATTTTATACTTTATTGATAAAATAAAGTTTAACATGCTTTAGTTGTTGTTGTAGCAGGTCCGCTGCTATCGAAAATTGTTTCAACAAGTAATTCGCTGCCACGAACATTTGATATTTGCTCCGGAACGACCTATGTCTTCACTCAGCAACAGCTAAAGCTTTTATAGGTACATTAGAACCTTGAATCCTAAATGAAAATGCAAAGCATTAACTAACTTTAAACCTAAGTAGCTTTTAATCTTGCATTTATTTTAGTAAAGTGTACTTGATGTGCATTTAAGAATGAACATAAAATCAAATACATTCATTCTATGTATTAGAAGTTGGAAGATGACTGAGCCCTAATTGGTACACACTCATACCCATCATGGATATAATTATAAAGTAAAAATAATATTGTGAAATCTGACGACGGCATTGTGTTGTACATTTTGTATGTACATAACTAACTTGACTAACATTTTAAAAATTAGATTATAAATGCATTAAAATTTATTTCCAAAACTGATTCGTTTTCGATTTCGATTTCGATTTCCATCACATGCCTGAATGAATGTATTTAAAATAAAACACCCACAATGTCTGTAATGATATGGAATCATATATTAAATAAGAAATATGTATGTATAATTATTTGTTTCGGAGGGAGAAAAATGCAATCAGCATACAATAATTGCTAACAATTTCGCCAGCAAGTGTTGACTATGAATGATTGTTTGCGTCAGCGTTTTTTAAATTTTAAATAAAACACAGATATTTAAAAAAAATCGTGAAACTTTATTATATTATAAAGTAGACAGAATAAGGTTATGTATGGAACAAGACATCGTGCAGATGGCCGCCGCGGCTTTGCTGCCACACACGCGATATTTTAATGAAATTTTCAATGACCTTTTTGCATAAATGCTGCGGTATTTCATTAATGCAGCGTCCAATTTCCTCTTTTAAGGCTTGAGTCGTCGTCGGCTTATTCGCGTAAACCATCGACTTCAAACACCCAAAGAAAAAAATCTAAAGGTGTTAAATCGCACGATCTAGGCGGCCAATTCTGGTCTCCAAAACGTGAAATAAGACGAAAGACGACCGGGAAATGACTGATGCAGCAATTGAATTGTTTCTCTGGTTGTATGACACATGGCGCCGTCTTGTTGAAACCACATTCCCTCCACATTCATTTCTTCAATTCTAGGCAAGAAAAAACTGGTTATCATTTCACGATACCGAACACCATTGACACCATTGCGTTCTAGTTGGGACACCCTTTATTTATATAAATGAAATAATATTGTACATATCGCTTAATTATATAAAAGTTCATTTTGAACATAGTTTTTTTAAATTTTCTCTTCGTCGGAATTTCTTCCCACGCATAGCTGAGGTGCTACGGGATGCTTCCGCAGGTTGCCAGGAGAACCCTACCATGTAGTAGGCGGGGTAACTGCGAATTAAATAAGCAGTGGCGGACAACTCAGCGGATTGGAGAAGAGGGCCTCAGATGGACACGCCTGGCAACGTGAGACTTTGTGTTATCAGTGCCGTAGAGGCTCCAATCGTCGTGGCGAAATATTGACGCCATTCAATAAACAATGCCAACTACAGGTCCATCGCCTTCAAGAAGGTTGGGCTGCGGGTTAATATCCCTCTCCCGAAAAAAAAGGTTATTACTGAAACGTCTACAATGATACAATGTAATGGTGTTATATTTTTAAATTAATACAATAGAAAATATGCTTTATAAACTTTAGAAGAAACAAAAATTTCAAAATCCCGAAGAATCCCTGGATGCCGAAAAATCCCGGAATCCCGGTATCTTGATCTTCCTCCTATCATTACTTGTTTGTCTTTCTTGACGATTGCCATGTTATTTTGTTACTGTAGCAGTAAAAAAACAAATTGGTTTTGTGATAATTTTCTTGTTCTATAAGACTATAAGTATAGATATGTCATACAATTAATGAAAAACGGTGATTAAACGTGTTTTAACTGTATACAAAAACTAGCTGAAACCGTTCGTTCATGTAAATTACTTCTTTTCTATCAAGCCGAATTGCAAAGATGAGTCTTTGAAGACTCAAAAAGCTCTTAAACAGTCGGTTTAATTTATTTTCAATTATCGACAATAATTAATGCTTGCATATATACCATTTGCATTAGAGCCCACATGCCGAACAGCAAGGAGTAGGTGACTCAACGATGACCATGGTTGAGTTATCTTGCGTATAGATGACAAAATTGATTTATATTAGAATTGTGCCAGAATTGTGTTATAAAAATACATGAGACACATTATTAGTCTCAATTTTATGATAATGTAAATAAATACCACGTACTTAGTATCCTGTGGAATTGAAAACTTTAGAAGGATGTTGGGTAAAACTCTTGAGTGACCTATCTGGCATTAATCACCATACTCCAGAGAAGTTTTATACTCAAACAAACTAGATAGTTTGGAACTGCAGTTATATGACAATAATACATAATTGGAAAAGTGCCCGTGTGCAAGCATAACATAATAATGAAAACAAGTGCACGGCCTTAATAAAACTCCAAATGGGAAATATATGCCGTCGATTTACCATCCAATTACTTTGAGTGTATTTTAAAACATTGCGTAGACATTTGCGGGCAATATTGAACCAGCAGAAGAACAAAAATACTTTAACGCGATAAATGTTGCATTTTCCACAGAATTGTTTACATTGCGGTCAAAATTTACGCGATTTGTGCTCGAAGAGAATCAAGTTTCTTTTAAACACAACAAAACCTCTGCTATTTTCTTTTTAAATTTTCTTTAACATTTCTTTCTTGTATTCGTTTGTTTTCTTGGCGTTTAAAGTAGAAAAATCCAATTTAGTTGCGAAGTAAAATATTTGAGTTTTACTTAAAATTTACTGCATATTATAAGGAAAACAATTTCAAATTGTTTAAAATAAAAACAAAGAAATAGAAAACGTTGAAAATCATGTTTGAAAATACGAAACATTCGAGTGTAACTGAACACATGTTTGTGCTATTGTAAGTGGAAAATAGAGAGAAATAAGCATTTTTTTGTTGATTTCTTTTTTTTTTTTTTCTTTGGAAACTAAATTTTCAATTACATTCTTATCATGCATGCATTTGTGTAAATATGGAGTAACATATATCAGGGCTGTAATGCAGCAGGGGGTTAATAAGAGTTACAAAAGGCCTTTAAATTTTATAGATTTGTTTGGTATAAGAACTAGAAAACTATTTGGCTTCCCAGTTCAGACTTTCAATACTTTAATATCTTTAAGAATTTTTTAGCAAAATCGGGACTTTACTAGCAATTCAATTGGTATTTTTCAGTTATTTGGTTAGAATGTGGGAGCCTTTAACAAAATATAGAAAAGCTGCAGGCCTACAGCTACAAATACAAAGTATTCCTGCATTATTTTATATGAAATTTATTTAATAGAAACTGTTGAGAACATCTTTAGTGGCATGAACATAAAAATACAAATTACAGCATAAAAAAAGCTTCCGAAAATAAACTCTACAATACGAAAACGATAGACAAACAACACACATTTTCACATTTCCTCATGAACATTTTCTTTACAATTCATTTGCATTAAGTAACAAACACTGTTACACAGCCACACACACTCATACAAATATGAACACATAAACAATACAGTTCATTGCAACTAAAAAAGAAAGAGAATAAAAACAAACAACGCTAAACTAAACGAAGAGTGCTGTCATTCAAATCTGTCACAAGACAAATTTCTATTGAGAATTGCAGTGATTGGTTTCATTGAACATTGTAAAGCATAAACAGATTGTACACGTACCAGTTGCTATTGATGCTGTTCCTTTATTTCTAGCTGCATACATTGTTTGCTGCCAACTATTGTTGAATCCACATGCAACATGCATTTATACGATGATATTCATATGTTGTTCTATGAACTTACTAACAGTTTGTTCGTAATGAGTATGCTGATGTTCATATATGTACATATAAGTATATCATGTACTTTATATGATTTCACAATAAATACAAATATCTCCAATTGCAGCAGTAGTTGACAAACAAAAGTTCAACTCAATTTCCATCTATCACTTGTCAATGGCAATGCTTATACACATGCTAAAATTCAGTGGATTTGCTGCACTCAAAGCCATTGTTGTTATTGTTATTTAACTTTGTTGCTTTGTTTTATACATTATATATAAAATATGTTAAATAAGAAGAGTTGCATTGATGTTACCCATATGTATCATTTCGTATTTTATTACGATTACAATGTTCACACACTTGTTAGCATATGTAAAGTATTCTTATGCATGTAAGTCTTTAAATTGTTTTATTTTTTTAAGCTCTTGAATGAAGGAACACAAATAAATTTGCTGTTTCTAAAAAATAACATGCTTGAGTAGAGCAGTAAATTGAAAATAAAATTGAATGTATTGTTATTAAATGAAAAATCATAGGAAGAAAGTGTAACCTAATACTATAAACACTTCTATGGAAATATTAATAAATAACTGAATAACTGAATAAATACTTCCATATGAAAGGAGTTGGATGTCCTAGGAGCCGCTTACATTACCCAGCACCAACTAACAAGCAATGCGAATGATGATACTAGATGAAGTCTAGTAAAGTTATGGATATTATTACAGTCAATCATCCAATAAGTGCACACAGTCTGGTAATTCCATATGGAAGAAGCTCCAGCGGAAAAGTGTTGCGAACAATTATACTAGATGAAGTGTAGAAACGAGTGGCAGAGTACTACATTCAAACTGTCACAGTCAAGTATCCTATTAGTTTACATAGTCTGGTCTCCGATATTGGGATATTTTACTAGTACCAAGAGGTATTGCGAGCGATACTCATCCCTATCGTGAATAACAAGTGGAATTTTTGTTCCCATGAAATTTTTATTCCCCTCGAAGTTAAAATTGTTGTTCCCTTCATTACATATATGCTTAAAATAAAGAAAACTATCAACGCTCAGTGAATGCAAATAAGAAAAGGAAGTTTAAAATAAATAAATCGCGTAAACAAATGTTTAGAATTGGAGCAATAATTTCATTACAGTAGGAAGGAAATGAGAAAAATATTTCGAGTGAAAAATCTTTTCACGATAAGGGAAATTTTGTTTGAATGTGAAATTTTTCACAAGCATCATTCCACAGAGAATTGTTAAAAAAAAAGTGGAAAACATTTAATGGGAAATATTATTCACGATTGCAATTTGGGGAAAATGAAAAACATTTCGAGGGAAGAAATATCGGGTTTGACTAATTTAAACTAACGTGATGTCACATAGACATCCTAGATTTGAACGTTTTTATTTATGCTGTCTAACTAAGATAGATGTCGTTACATAGGACTTAAGCAACATAAATGCCCGTCAGAAATAAGAACTTTGAGCATGCTATAAAAATCCTTGAGCGGCATTTAGTAAGCTGAGGTTTGGTTTAGGAACAAGGGTAGCAAATTCATATCCATAAGTTCTGGAACTCAAAATCCAAAGGCATATAAGGAAGGATATATTGGAGTTAGATGCAATATATTGTCTAGGACTGGTCCATAGTACACTCGTGATCCCGCTGCAAGCAGATCTCTGAAGAAAATGATATAGCATTCATTTAATTTATAATAAATGAAGTGTTCTTTCACTGTTGTTTAACAGGTATCAAAACTAATGTCAGTTTTCGAAATCAAGATTAATATGTGAGTTCAGTTACTAGTCATTAATTGTCAATAACGTTATTATCCCAGCAAAATCTTTACTTATATTTTTAATTTTAATGACTTCCAGAATTCATTATTTCTTTACTCGAGACTTTTTGTATTACTTATTATACATTAAGGAATTACTTTATATACATCTTAAAGAGATCATAACAAAAATTACTTCAAATTAATAGATTTAAAGAAGTTATTTCATGATTACAAATCATTATTATTATCATTTTGCAATAAGTTTTCTTAGTATTTGTTAAGTTTGTTATTTATTCTATAATATATTTTTTTTTTAAGAGAAGTAACACTCAGGCAATTAATATATATACTTTCGTTACTTTCTTTGGAAAGGGAATAGTTGAAGAATTAAAGCTGGTGAAAGAAGAAAGCTTTTTATATCACAACTCTGCAATTGCGCATTATGTTTGTTTTTAGTGCAGAATTGCAGCGCCTCTGGTGGTGAGTAGGTGCATTAATGTTAAAGCTTGATTTTATAGCCTTTATATAATTATGTTACTTCGGTGGCGTTTGAATGCTATACCACCGAAGGAGGGCGCTGTTATAAATATTAGTTATTGATGTTGTTTGAGTAGTAGCGCCTGGGAATCGAACCCGTCTACAACTACATATCTTTATAATACTTTTACGTATGAAAATAAGTTATTAATTTTTTGGTTCAAAGTGGCAAAATTAAAACGGATTACTTTTGGGACATTGCGAACAAAACTAAGTACTATTTCTAGTAGATTTGTACGTAGTCTGGTAGACAATTTCTTATTACTTTTTAACTTTTTTTGTAAGTAAAGTTTTTGCTGGGATAAATAAAGTTATTCTTAACACTCTAGCCCTATAAAATCCACAAGATATTTACCAATATTCAAAAAAAAAAAAAATTATGGGACACAAAAGAGAGATTTTCTTTCAAACTCTCACTAAAAACAGAACAAATGTATAAATAGTCTTATTATCAGATTTTCGAAGAGCACAGTTGAAAGCGCAACACTATTGGCAATACTATACAGTTTCTTTGCAAATAGGTAATAAATTGATTTCATTAACTACTTAATTAATAATAATCCCCATAGACCTCCAAATAGGTAAAAAACTAAAAATAAAACACTTAGTAAGTTTAAGCCCAAAACAGTAGCTGCTTATATGGTTCTTTAACGAAATTTACGTTTTCCTGTTTGATAAATATACCCTTTTTTGTGATCCAGCTAAAGATAAAATAAAAACAAAAAATTGTTCAAGATTCTTTTAAAAATAATCTTTATAAATGTATGTATGTGTAAGTGTGTAGAAAATAACTGAAATCTACTCCTTTCAAATTCAACTAAATATGTAATATACACCAAAAAACTATTGGTAAATACTCGTATTTATATAGACAAAAAAAAAAGTAACCGAAAATGAAAACTACTAAATGTTTTTCAAAACCAACTTGTACGCGCCCTAAACATAAAACAGCAACCACTACTACTACTTCGACAACTACTTATGGAAAATAGTGGCAATACTTTGTGCAACCTACAAAAAAAAAAATAACAAACCTAAAATCTTGTTGTTTTACAGAGTGTTGAAGAAGTACACAAGTATCACACAACTGCTGCACAATGGGTAGCAGCAACATAATTTTAAGCTAATGCCGGTTTATTATATTTGATAAAATACAAACAAGTTTTAATGGAAAACAAGACTAAACAATGCAGAAATTTTAAAAATACGCTCCATATATTTATGGTAAAGGTTAAAAGTCACAACAATATTATAAAATATATCCTTACAACCATTAGCTAAATTCAATCGTTCAACACACAAGTGTTGTTGTAGTGTCGTAGGAGTTGTACGTCGTTTGAATTTACAATAGTTGTACAAATGTTGTTGGTAAATTCTATATAAATATTTTGTACAACATATACGACAAAAACATATGTAGTTTTTCAAATGTTTTATGTATTGCCAAAAGTTAAAATCTGTATCTCAACATAAAAATTACTCATTTCAGTTCAGAAAAATAACCAAACGGCTGCACTCAAATCATAAACTGCTTGACAAATTTAAAACAAGAAAATAAAATTAATAAACAAAAACTTTTAATAATAGATATTGTTGAAAATACTACGGTATGTTTTTAATTTTGAAAAATATTCACATTTTATGTTTTGTATATTTGTTTTAAAAATATTTTTCTTTTGTCAATTTAAAAGTTTGACAACATAAACATACAATTTTGCTTAAAATTCTGTTCACAATCAGATATTACAATATACAACATACAACATCACTTGTGAATTATTTCACAATTTCAATTTGAATTTTAGTTAGTAACAACCCAAGGTTTACTACACACCAAAATCCTTACAAACACGTCTTTCACAAAAGAACTTATGTACTCGCACTTGTTTGCCTGCCAGTCAGCCATCCAGCCAGCATATTTCCTTGGTTGGCATCCCAAAATGTGCTGTTTTATAAAATACCACGTAGTATCAATGTAATCACCGGATAAGCTAACAAGTTACTAGGATTTGCACATGATGGTTGCAAACTGAAACAGGGAAAGCAACTAAAAACAAAAACAACAAACAATCATAGCTGGCAAAAGAACTCCAAGACAAGTTGTTGTTAAAAAGGAACGAACACGCCACTTATCATCTCCACAAACCTACAGCCAACGAACCATTGAATATAAAACCAAACCAAACTAAACCAAGTTATTTTAAGAGTAAGTAAGTGAAGTAAGTAAGAAAAAGTGAGTAAGTGTAGTGAGTGGAGTAAGTAAACACTTTAGTCTATAAGTAGAGTTAAAAGAAATAAGCTAAGCATTTAAGCTGCAGCAGTATGTATTTGTATGAAACTGCCACAACTCCTTTCTCTGTTAATTTTCCTGCTGGCACAGTATCATTTCAAAACCGAAAACAAAAAATAAAACGAAACGAAACCTTTTGTAAATATAAGTAAAATCTAAAACTATTTATTTGTTGAGTGTCTTTTCTTTAAGGGTTTTCTATTTTTTTATTTGATTTCTTTGCTCAACTTGTTGTTATTTTATTTTCCATTTAGTACGTGTATGTGTGCAACAAAGCGTAGAAAAGTAGTAAATGTTGCAAAAGAATTTGTATTATCGTTGCAATATGCAAAAAAAAAAAAATAAACAAATTGGATGATGTGTAGATGGTTGAACTAATTTTACACTATCGTTGCTTGTCATCTACATATTTGCATCATTTACATTTATACACACATACTTAAATATATATATATGTATATACATAAGTGTGTTTACATGACTAAACATGATTGTGTGGGTAGGAGTCTGAGAATTTTTTTCTTTGTGGGAGGAATAAATCTATTTTATAAATAAATCTTTTTTATAAAAAATAGGTATCACACATATATAATTGGGAAGCTAAGTCAATTGTTCAATTCACAAGTGATGTTGTATGTTGTACATTGTATGATACAACTACATATCTGATTATGAACGCAATTTTGAGCAAAGTCGTATGTTTATGTTGTCAAACCTTCAAAATGACAAAAGGAAAATATTTTAAAAACAAATATACAACAATTTTTATGTTGAGATTTTGTTTTTTACTTTTAACAACATTTAAATTTTTATAGAACTTTTGAATAAATATTTGTTGTAGCAAATATTTATATAAAAATTACCTACAACTATTGTAAATGCAGACGTGCGGTTGGTTGTTGGGGATATTCTCTTCTTTTGTATGGAGACTTTAACTTTTGAATAAAAATTAACATTATTTAACTTATATGAAATTTGCACAGGGAAGAAAATCACCTAAAATCTACAACTTTCAATGGGCGTAAAATCTAAAGTAGGCGTGGCATCCCCAATATGTTTATATTTTTTCATAAGGAGAACTCAATTAAGCAGTGTCCCGAATTTCAAGTCCCTAGATCCAAAAATAAAAATTTTGGCAAGTGCAGTTATATGGGAGGTGGGTGTGGCAGTGGGTGGTTTTCCAAGATTTTTTCAAAATTTCTTAATTTAGCCCAGAGAAGAGTTTCTGCAAAATTTAATTGCTGTACGACCACTCCTTCTTTTTATTCCAAGTAATGTATGGGGCGGTGCCACTGTGCGACGTACAACTCCAACGACACTACCACATCACTTGTGAATGGAACAAATGAAATATCTAATAGGTGTAAACCATTTTTAAACAATTTTTGATATCTGAATAATAGTATTGATTTTAGTTTTTGTTTTATAAACACAAGACATTCTAAATTTGCGCTTCTCGATTTTCTGGAATAGAGTGGTTAGTTAAATAGCCGCCATGACGGTTGGCAATCAATTTCTTCAGGTGTAGTGGTTGTAAAAGGTATTTTTTTCTGCGTAGCATATAGATTTGTTTGAAAGCAGATTGTTTCAACTAAGTTTGCTGTTCAAAACAAACGGCATAATTTTGTTGGTGTTATATTCTCTACTTCTACTGTATCATCTGGAACACCTCCGCCTCCTGTATATTCACACGGCTCTTCCATTCTGATTTTTTTCACGTTGGTTGAATAACTGCGGAGTTTATAGTAGGTAACTGACTAGCAGAAATAGTAAACAAATTTTATCATTCTGGCTGCAATCCTAAAGGTATGTCACCGTGTATTATCAGATCGTGTACTTGGTCATGATTTCTTTTTTCTTTTGATTTGAAACTACACACACTTTCAAATATCTGCGATGTCTTGTTCATCGAGTATGCGCGGCATTCTAATTATTTAAATAAAACAAAATTATGTGAGAAACCAAATTATTTATAGTGTACTATAGTGATAGTTGATAGTACTCTAACAATCATATTACTTACATTATTTTTTGTATATTATGCTTTTGTTACATACATATGTGTATATATGTTATCACAAAACAAAAAACAAGTACGAAATAACTAAACACCACTACTTTCATTTAATAATAAACACTCTATGCTAATTTATTTCAATCACAACGACCAACTTGGTTTGACGTTGTTTACTGTTAAAAGAGATTTGCAAGTTCAAACAGCATCAAATAAAATAAAACTTAATACAATTTATTATGTCCTGTTCTAAATAAACGAAGTTCTTTTTAATAAATAAGCGAGTTCAATTATATTTTATTTAGTGGTTACGTCTATTTGTGTAAATATTTGCCAAGTGTGACCGTACCTTTACATATCACAAAACACAAAACAAGTACTAAATAACTAAATCCTACTGCTTTCGTTTAATAATAAACACTCTATGCTTCTTTATTTCAATCACAAACGACCTGTTAAGTAAAACAAGGGGAAGCCCCTAGCCGCAAAGTATCGTAAAAAAATAACAAAGATGTCTTTAAAAATGTATATATTTAATAATTTGCCAATAGGTGGCATGAAAACAAGTTTTAAACAAACCTTAAGGAGTTTGAGTTTTCTTTTAAACAAAAATGGATTTTTTGGATTAATATTGAGTGGATATATAAATCACTACTTTTCTCAACTAAGCACTTATGGCATGTTTCTAGATAACTAGTGTATTCTCACGCGAACGACTGGTACACGGGCGAGTACGTAAACAAATGAGTTTCTATAATACACTCGTCTGACTTACCTTAGTTACCTTGGTAATATTGAGTTGTTATATTGCATTATTGCCAAATTATTTATTTAGATATTTTGTTCAATTTTTTCCATGTTATTATTCAATATTTAAATTTTTAGGGGCAACCTTAGAAACCAATATAAAATCAGCTGTGTTTTATTTACAATACGAAAAAAGTTTATGTGAATTGAAATTGCTATGAATTTTTTAATTTTGTAATAAATTGAATGAAAAATGTTTTCATTTATCGCAATTAACATTGAAATTAAAAGTTAAGGTAGTGGACAACAGTTTATGCTGTAGAAATATACGAAATAATATATAAAATATTGTTTTGTGATGCACACAAACACTTATTTCTACTTGTCTGTTTTTGACAGTAGGACAATTGAAATTGCAATGTAGAAACCATTAAAAAAGATAGTCTTACATTTTTACTCAAGAGAATTGACACTAGTGTTATAAAACACCTAAACTAATTTTTGTGCTCATTTGGGCGAAAATTTTGAGTCACTTGTTATCTAGAAACATGCCATAAGATTTTTTTAGTTTTTCTTAAAAAAAACAATTTTGACGAAAATTGTTGAGTGATCACAGATCGTTTCCTTTTTTGCAATTAAACGCTTAATTACGAAAATATAGACGATTTAAGGTTTCTTAAGAAAATAATTATTTGAAAAGCTATATGTAAATGATCACAGATCGAGCTCTTTTTCTCAATTAAACTTATTTACCAAAATATTTCCTATTAAAGAATTTTGAGTTTTTTTTTTCTTAAATTCTATTTTTGACCAAAATATTAAGTGCTCCAATATTGATGATAAAAATGTTTTCTATTTTCATATAAAAAAATATTGACTTTTATAATGAAAATTAATTTTCAACAAACACAAATTAAATTTAACCACTTTTATTAACAAAATCAGAACATTTGTTTTTATTTCTATTTTAAAATATGTTTGATAGCATACAATTTTTTTTATAAAGTTTTCATTTACTAACTTATTCAATGTTGTTAAATTTTCTGTATAATTTTCTAATTTCTACAAATTGTTTAAATTTTCCATAAAACTATTAGACTTTTTTGGTATTATTGCTGTTGTTAGTTGTTAGATGCTTATTGATTGCAATGCCTGCAGTTATTGCAAAATAATTGCAAATGTTGTGTAAATTTGAAAAACGTAAATAAAAATACATACTGTATAAAAATATAAAATGTAGAAAACTCAGTAAATATATACATACACATATTATTTACTATTTCATATGCATTTATATAGCAATACACATTTGCTTAAGTATTAATATTTATTCTAAAACGTGCTTAAATATATTTTGTTTTATAAACAAACGACTAAAGTAGTTTTTGGCATTATAAATGCAACACGGCCAACCATTCTCCTAAATTAAATGCTGCAACTACTGATGACTGTTAATGTTCTTTCTGTGTATGATATTTATTTTCATTTAAAATGTTATAAAACATAAATAACCATTGGACAGTACACGCCAAATTTTGCTTGCATCATAGTAACTGAGTAAATAATATGCAACTGTTTAGTTTTCATTCATGTATTTTGTACTATAAATCTGTAATACTCTTATTCACACTCAGTAGGCGCAAATAAACACAATTTTAATTTCATTTTGCATTGAATTCAGATTTTTAACTTTTAATTAATGCAAATAAATATTATTCTTTTGCATGTTTGCTTAAACATGTTGAAACAGATGAGATATTTTAATATTCTATAGGGTGTTTTTTAGATGTATAGAACTTTAAGTTGGCAACACTAAGTGGCGGCCATTTTATCAGCTGTCAATTGGTTGACCACTTAGAGGACAACATTTGCCACCTAATCGCCGATATACGGCCACAAATGTTGAAAAAAGTTATCGAAAATTTAAACTCTAGTTGAGACTACGTCCGAGCCAAAATAAATAAAGCCAGAGATCAAATTTAAATTATAATTCAACGTTTCGAATAAAGTAAATTTAATTTCAATTTAAAAAATTCATCTTTATTGTATTCAATTTAAAAGTTTTCTACATCTAAAAAACGCAGAACCATGATTTTCAAAATAAATTTGAACAATTTGGAAGCGTCAGTCTACTCATATTGAAATGCCAAAACAAACTGAACATAAATCACTCGACAGCTGACAAAATGGCCGCCAGTTAAAAAAGTGTTGCCAACATCTAAAAAGAACACACATATTAGATGAGTTATCCTTTAAATAAGGACTAAAAAAAATTGTAATATACCAAAACAAATATTATCATTTCAAGGTGCTCTCTTCAGAAATATTTGTCATGACACCCGAACTCACTACCGAATACAAATAAATTTTAGCATCCTTAACAAGTAAAACAATACAGGCAACATTTAGCATGTGATTTTGTAAGGATTAAATAGTTTTTCATATAAATATTAAATTTTAGCAGTGAAATTTTATTGACCACAAATCAAACTCCTTTTCTTATCAAAGCGCTTAATTAGAAAAATGTTTAACAACATTGAGCCATTGTCAACAGAAAGCTAAAGCGGTGTGTAGTTTTTGACAATAAAACGTTTTAGCGATTTGGAATAAGTATGCAAAACAGAAGGACCAAAATCTTGTCCAACAGTTATTGTTATCCTTGAAATAATATGGATTTCTAAAAAAGGAAACGGATTTTAGTTTCTTCTTTTGTGGTTCAAAAGTATTTATGCGCTTTTTTTTTTGTTACATATAAATCATTAAATTATTTATGAGATCCGATTTCATGTGAACAATTATATATATAGGAGAACACTATTCAACTCTTGATATAAACTGAAATCCGACAGTTCAATCATTCACATTCAAAAGGCCACGTTTATTTTCGAAACAATATTTCATTATGTTACTAAGAGTTGAAATTTATCAATTAGCACAATTAGGTTTTCTTAAATTAATGATGAATAAACATTAAAGCTCGTTTTATTAGATATATCTACTATATTAATACCTTCTTTATTTATGCAAGCACAATAAAAATGTTTAAAATTGTATTTTTATTTATGAGAGTCTCAAAGTAAATGAGCGATTTGTTTATTACATCAAATACCAAACAGTTAATAATTGCCAATTGTTATTATGTATACAGTGGAGGCTTTAGGCCTGCTCCCTTCCTAGGCACTCTTTGACATGCCGCCCTTTTTGATTATACAGAAGTGATAATAAAAAATCATATAATTTTTAAATACTTAAATTATTGTGTGTTAATTTTTATTAATTTAGATACACATACGTTTTTCAATTCACATGTAATTATATACATACATATGTATGTATGTCATATCAGTCTTGTTTTTCATATATATTTAAATTGTTTATGCATGCATAAAATTTTGTTTATAAGTTTCAAACAAAAAATGTATAAATTTTTTTAATTTAAAAAAATATATATTTCAAATTTTATAATTTTCTTTAAAAAATTGAGATTTATAATAAATAAATTGAAATGAATTAAATTAAAATAACATATGTATGTATGTAAATAAAATAAATAAATATATAAAATAACATATTAAAATTAAATAACATAAAATAAAAAAAGTTTTTGTGAAAAATAAAAGTAACTTTATACATATGGTGAATTTCACGTCAAGTGACTCAATGTTAAAAATCGATTTGGATGAAATTTGCACCAAGGTTAGTACTATTGGATCGTACGCCAGACACAAATTTTCAGCTCTATCAGTCCAGAAGTGCCCGAGTTGCACATTTTGGTAAATTTTGGTCATACAGGGTTTTTTTAAAATGAGTGTAACTTTTCACCTATTGGGCCTAGCAAAAATTGTCCAAAGGACTTTAGATAGCTATTTATTCAATCATTTCAAAAATATTTTTTTTTTAATTTTTGCAATTTGGGCCCTTTTTTTCTCAAAAGAAAGCTTATACAATTTACTTTAAGGCTTAATGCGATGCGAGTGGGATATCTATCAAAAATATTATTTTTTAACTCAAGAATAGGATTTTTCAATATTTGGCACATGTATCATAACTGTAACCTCAGAGTATCCAAAATGGGATAGTAATTATTTGTACGAAAATGTTCTTGTCCAGAAAATTGTGCTCTTTCATTGACCCGTGATTCATATGATTGAATTTTTCTGGTTTTACCGCGACGAGTATCATAATGATAATAATCCTGAACTCCAGATAGCGCTTTGGCTTTTTCTTCAAATTCTTCAAATTGTTTATTTCTCATATCCTGAAGAAATGAGGCTAGAGAACCGTAAATTTGTATAACAGATGATAAATCAGCGTGTGATCCCTGTAGTTTCTTACTAGCAGCATTAAAACGGTCTAAAATTACATTCCAAACACTGACTAGCTGTTTCTAGATGCTGTAATTTAAAACAAAACTTAGCCAAATCAATTTTCGAAATTGAATTTCCTTACATTCTTTTACCTTTAAATTTTGTCGCCCTTTAAATTATGACGCCCTAGGCCCAGGCGTAAATCCGCCACTGTATGTATATCAAATCCAACATCGTATAACTACATAACTATTGCAGTATCTATTACAATACTAAAATAATCTCTCAATGTATCTTCTAATTAAAGGTCTTGTTTAATATTGGCCAATACAACAATGATGAAGTACTGATGACCAAGAGACTGACAGGCAGTTAAATAGACTAACAAACAGTCAGTCATTGAATCAGTTGAAAGTTTGGTTTGGTTTAGCTATTGTTAAGAATGTTTATTTTATAGCATATTGACACCTTATTTTGATGCATCATTAAGCTAAACAGTGTAATTGGAATAAAATGTTGAACACATGTCGATCATCATTCTCAGAATCACAACCAGAAGCAACAACATTGCAATTACTATCATCAACTTGAACAGCTTCATCAATATTTAAACTTTGTTCATCTGTAAAGTTTTTTATACCCACCACCAAAACGGTGCGGGGTATATTAGGCTTGTCATTTCGTTTGTAACACATCGAAATATAGGTCGTAGAACAAAAAAAGTCTAGATATTCTGGGTCCTTATAAAATTCTAAGACGATCTAGCCATGGCCGTCAGTTTGTTGAAGGCACGATAGAGCTTCGAAAAAAGTCATAGAACAATGAAATTTTTAGCAAAAATTCCTATATCCACCGAAATCTTTGTTACTAAAAATTGGCAAAATCGGTCCAGTAGGATCGTAGTTATAGACTAAAGTTTCAGACTATCTTGATATATTTCAGATATTTATTGCTATTTTCTTGAAATATAATGCAGATAATGTCGGTCGATATGGCTTTATGGTACATACATAAAAGCCGTATCCATAAACATTTTAAAAAAATTAGTTTCATGCTAAATGAAATCTCAAAACGATATTTTGTTTGCATCGGTCTATATTTGACCATAGCCGACATATAAATTCCACTTCCGGAAATCACTTAAATATGCATAAATCTCTTATAAAAATCGCTATCTAATTGGAATTCAACACAAATAGTCAATATATATATAAAAATCGTCATACTTTTTTTTATAACGATTGGTCCATATTTAAAATAAATACATGCGCATAAATCTCTTATAAGTATAAGCAGCAAGTTTATAATCGACACAAATAGTCCATACTTATATAGAAATACTCATATCCAATTTAATAACAATCGGTCAAAAATCAATTAAATTCGCATAAATCTCCTTTAAAAGCCATTAAATTGAAATTCAAAACAAATAGTTCACATATACATACATATAAATCATTGTACAGATAGGTCATAGCTCCCTTATGAGGACTACTCCCCAAAGCTCATTGTTCAACTTTGAATGAATGGTGTTGGTAGTCCCATCTTTTGTTTCCCCTCTTTGGACTGTTTTTTCCTAAGCGTGAAGCCAGAGGATATCTATCTATTACCAAATATATCATTACATATTACCTTTTAAGATTTTGTTATTGTATTTTGGCGAATCGTTGTTTGCCAATTCTTTAAACTAAGCTGATTAACTTTTAGAGGGGAAGATAAGACAAATATACACACTTGATTGTACTAGCAATTCGTGTTACTCTCTTATTTGTATTACATAAAACACACATTTGTATTTAAGCAATAATATTGTGCTGTGTGAACACCGAATAAATTTCAAGGAAAAAATTGTATCAATCTTTTCAATAAAAATTGTTTCGTGTAAATTGGGACTTAATAACTTAAATTGTAAAATAACTCTTTTCAATTCTAGTGATTTTTTTAATATACTTGTGTACATAAATTGTAAATTTAAATATTGTAAACGGCCAAATTAAACTCGAAAAGAATTTAGATAAAAAAGGAAAGTGATTTATTTCACTATATTGCTTGAATAATAAAATAAAACTAATTTCGTTTACTCTTTTGTGATCTCGCCATTTTTGTTGTGGTGAACTGTTTGAATGCTTGGCCGTAACCATTGTTCTATATAAGCATATCGGTGGTTATTTACTCCTTAACTTACATAAACATCCCTATCTAAACGCTATTTAACATAGATTAGTTATAAGTATTGGCCATAGCTCACATACAAGCATTACTTCCGAGAATAACCACAGGGTATACAGAGGTGATAATTTTTACGTTTCAAAAAGCCAAATCAGTTTCCTAGGGCCTTTTGATACCTAATTTAATGTGTGTTAAAGAAAATCGCTTGTTATAAACAAAGCGCAGTTTGGAAAGAAACAGACAAATAGAAATTTTGATTATAACTGGAATATGCATAAAAATTTTTGTAAATATCGTTATTGAGATGAGATTCAACCAAAACGCACCTAAAATAAATGTAAAGTTCGATGGGTGTATAAGATTCTGCACAGCCCAATATAAACTCTTACTTGTTTTTTTTTTTTTTTGTTATAATCGTCATCAGCAACATCCACATCATCATCAGCATAGCATTTTTAATCATCTTCATTAGTTGTGGTAGACAATGCTGCACCAGCAGCTGAAGCAATAGCAACAATATCATCACAGCGTTAGTACTTGTAATATGAGAGATTTACCAACGATTCTACAACTGTCTATTACATCTACACACTCATACTCAATACTCATACTCATTCATATGTAACCTGCTGCGCTTGGAATAATTTTAATTTAGTGACTCAAACAAACATCAGTAGTAACTTAACAACCTACTGGAAAAGGTCTTGGCTGGAGAATTGACATGTGGGTTTCATAACCATTTACTAGCGAATACTGGACGCTTGGTGGTTGACTCTACAATTTAATACAGATTGTACTATTGGACCGATTGAAAAATAAATACGAAAATCTGTATCCACATAATAACTTCAGTAGAAATATAAAGCGATAGTTCACGGTTTGCAATTGATACCTTTTAAACTGCAGGGAATTGAGTTGAGTGCATGTATTCGTATGTTTGTATGTGTAAAAGAATTTATTAGTAGTATGTGTTTAGTTGTTAACTAAAATCCTGTTCATTGACGTATCGAAACGATTTATTTACTGACTCTTTGATTGCACTGAATTTGAAATAGATCAATGTGTTTTTTCTGTTCTGTTCTTTTGCCGCCATTTAAAACGTTTGATTTTCTGTCAGATTCTGTCTACGGTTGTGAATTTTTGTTTGGGTTTTTTGTGGCATTCGGCGAATTTTACTGCCTGTTAATATTCAACATTTGTATGCGGTGTAAAGTAGTTTATAAAATGCAATGATTTACGTTTTGTTTAGATTTGTTTGTTGCTTTTTTGAGAGGCAGGATTAAGTTTTTTTTTCATAAAGTTGGATTAGTTGAACAATATGAATTTATAAAATTAAATAAAGGTTGTTTCATAATAATAGCACATATTGTTATGAATAGTTATAATACTTTAATAGGCGCTATTCAATCTAAATTATTGTCCTACGCTATTAAAGATTTTTTATAGGAAATTTTATGATAGTGAACATTTTGGGAAGAACATTTAACGCTATTGAAATTTTTGAAAAGAATGTTTTGCGATATTTAAAAATGTTGGCATAAAATATTCCGCCATTGAAGATTTTTTAAAGATAAAAAATTAAAGCAAATAACACTCTTTGCAACAATTATGCTCATTTGCATAGAAGTATGCAATTTAAACAATCATTAACACTCCAACTATATGGCTACCTAAACACCTTTAGAAAATAAAGTTCAAAATCTTGCATTTTGTTTTGTTTTGTTTGAACCGATTTTGCTTATAAGAATGACAGACTTTTAAAAAATATCGTTTAATCCTGTTTAACACAAACTAGCACAATCTTGAGAAATTCTCGAAGCTTATTATTTTTCGCGCATCTACACATATCTATTTATATTTGTTCCAATGCAAAGACTTTTATTTCTCATAAATAAGGATAATAGAAAATCACACATAATGTCCATAATGTATTTTAAAATCTACAGGCACATACTCGTACATAAACATATACTTAATAGCCTGCTACAGAATTATATGGTGAAAATTAACAGCATTTATCCCTTTATTATTCTGTAAAAAATGTTAGAATATCGTTAATATTTGATCAAATTTGATTAGCGTTACTCGTTTTCTTGTTTGGCCAAAAAATAGAAACTTTCAGTTTTTAAACTCCTGAAGTTTTGTTTAACAAAATCTAAAAACGTTAATTTAGGTTTTCTCTATGAAATGTTGTTTTGGCATATGAGGCGACACAATTTCATGGTTAATTGCTTAACGTGTTAGTTCACTAAGTAGAAACTGTAGATCATAAATGAATGCTAGTGGGAATGTACTAAATACTACCAAAAACCATTAATGTTCGAATAATGTTCGTTCGATTAATCAAACATATTCGAATGAAAAATTATTTGAAGGCTTCAAAAATTACCAGTTTCGAACGACGTATATTTGGAATAATTTTATTAATAAATTGAATAAATATATTTGTTTTAATTTATCTTTTTCCAAATTTTGCAAGTGTAAATATTAACAATTCAAAACAATTGGATTTTTTTAAAATCCGACAAAGGTTTTAAGTTAACAGTAGTTTTTCTATATACGGCGTGTATTAACCACATCATATATTTTCAGATATTGATATCCTTTGTATAAAATATAATTAATACCAATCGAAATAATAGACTTGAAGAAAGTGCTAGAGAACGCGATGTTGAAAATGTTGAAGAAAATGTTAAAGAGGATAATATTTATTAATATTACGTTTTTTAATGTTTTTAAAGGTGACTTTAGATTTGACGAAGAGAAATAGTTTAATAGTTTGCTTTATTTAAAAAAATTTTAATTATTCGACTAATTCCATTAATTACTAATGTATTCAGGTATGTGATGGAAAACGATAACGATAACGAGTGAGTTTTTGAAGTCCATTTTAAAGTATTTCTAATTAAATTTTTAAAATTTTTGTTTTAAGATTCTCTTTAATAGCAAATTATCTTTATATTTTGTGGCATAAAACTGTTTTAATACAGAAATATTACGAAAAAATTAACTTCTAAAACTCACTCGTTATCGTTATCGTTTTCCATCACATATCTGATTATCGAATTATTCGAACCAGTGAAAATCTCTTATTCGAATTAATAATTCGAATTGAAAATTTTTTTCGAAAAAATCGACTTAATCAGCCATGTCACAGAATTTAATTCCGTTCAGAAGTGGAATTAATCCCGTATCTTGCTTCCATAGAAAAAGTAAAAAGAACATTTTTGGCTGAATAATTTTATTCAAAATATAAATCGAATAATTTGGATACACTAATGTGTACATCATTAATTTTGAACCCATGTACAATTAGTAAGTATGTAATTGTCCACACATTCTTGAAAATTGGTTATTCGCAGACAAAGTGGAAAACTGTTTCATCATTTCCTTTGTCCTTCCAACTGCGATATATCCCTACCGCTAGGGTTCATAAATTTGTAGGTATATAATGGATTTTTTCTTTAAATAAAATTCACTGTAACTTGTTTACTACCTTGCATGTCTTCTCAGCTTATTTTCAAAATGTTTGTAAAGATTTTACCCTTAATATTCCCTGACGGAGAAGCAAATGACCTAAACTAAAGTAGTGTCAGTTCAGTTGGTTGGTTTACGTGGTTACCCACCACGTGCAAGTAAAATCTTTTAATTAATGAGATTAGCAATAAGACTAGAATCATATCCTTATGCTAGTAATTGGAGCGCACTATATCCAGCCTAGCGCGTTCAGATATCCGATGAAATCGCATTATTCGATAATTGATGTCTCTGAAACATTATTTAGTATACGAGTGTTTGGAAATATTTATCATGAGTATTGAAGAGCCGGTCATTCACCAAGAAGATGAAATAATGTTTTTGACAACTGCGGCACTGGGTATTGAAAGGAAGTCCGAGTCTGCTTGCATGCTTAACAATCGTTAAGTAACCAGTTAGAACCATTATAATTCTTGATATGTCCTTTCGTTTCATATTTCTGATCACATTTTCCTAGTGGTCTTACATGTGTTCAGATTGCGCCACCTACATATTTTCAGCCTTTTGAAAGTTCTTCAGGCAGATCTCACTTTTAATGATCCCAAGGGGGTTTGCGACTGATACGGCTGTTGAGACATTTAAAGCGGATTCTTCTCTGGTCATCTCATCTACCTATTCATTACCGTAGAAGTCCCTATGTGAAGGGATAAAAACTAAAGTAATGTGAGTTAGATTTAAGTGAAATGAGTGCCGCCTGCCTGGCAACAAAAATTGAAGTGTTGCCGCGAATATTTCTTTCGCATAAAGTTCTACAAGCTTACCTAATCGCTAGTATCTTAGTCTGAAAAATACTAAATTTATTTCGGAGGCGTATTAAGAGTTTTAAACTGAGTTTATCGCAGAAGACGGATCGAATCCGACGCCACAATCTTTTAGCCATCAGTATCAAATATTTCATATCCGTCAATCATATGACCCCCTTTATATTCTCTTCTGGATATAATAGTGATTTTGAACAACTTATCAAAGTCCTTTTTATATATCGACTGACTAATAATACATTGCAATTTACCATTACAGTAAATATTTCAGCCTGAAATTAACTATTTTCTTTCGGAAAACGATGTAAGATAAATATCTCGATTTCATCTGGGAATACACCAGGCACAAACCCCAAATACTTTTGAAGTTCATCTGATAAAACAGCAGGCACAAAGCCCAAATACTTTTAAATATACTATCAAAATCTGTATATGAAATAATATAGTCAGAAGGTTGATTCAAGATCGGGGAAAATATGCCCAAAAATAGCCATATATTCTTGATCTCCAACACCCACATAAATTAAGACATAATGAGGCGTTAGCCATTATGTGAAAATAACTAGAAACGAGATACATTCATTCATGTTCATGATAAAGATCTTTAAAATGTATATAGCTGGTCTGTCATCATTTTGGATATTTTTAAAGCATTTCGTGAAACTCTGTTCGTATATTCCCTTTGAGAGTTTAGTAATTCTAGGATATACCTTCATAGAGGTAACTTCCAAAAATGTCAGAAATGAAAGATCGGGCGGTCTTGGTGACCACGTAAATGTTCAATGTTATACAATGTTTTGATATAATGAATATTTGTCTATTTCGTTAGATAATAAGGTTAATAACACAATTAAGGTACGGTCACACTTGGCACATATTTACTCAAAAAAGCGTAGCCACTTGTTTTAGCACAAATTTTTTTGACGTTGTTTACTCTTGCAAGAGTTTTGCAAGATCAAACAGCATCAAATAAATTAAGATTAAATATTTATTGTGCTTTGGCCTAAATAAGAAAAGTTTTTTTTTAAATAAATAAATGAATTCCAATATATGTTATTTAGTCTTTTTCGGCAAATATTTACCAAGTGTGACCGCACATTTAGATTTATGTACTAAAATTGGTTGAATGTATTCTATTTAATACGAAAATATTGAAGAGTAAAACATGGATATCGCAACTACTTTCTTGGCACCAGCCTAATATTCACACACATAAAAAGATCCATAAAATAATAAAAAGTAAATCTTGATAAGAATTTTTTATAAGCTTGAAGACAAAATTTTAAGTACTTAAGGACTCTTTAGACACTTTGTTTTGAATAATAATATTATACATATATGTATATACATTCTAAGCACGATTATTAAGAATTGTACAATGTTTTGTATATTGTAGATTTTTTACTTGTATTTTTATCTATTATAGTAAAAAATTTTAAATATATTTTAGTATGTATTACGAAAGAAAAATTTGATTAGAAATAAAAAAAAAACTTTTAAGGACTTTTGTAAGGGACATCTAATCAAATAAAGTGAATGTGAAATAGTGAGTGTCCTTTTCATACACTGACATATGTATGTATATGAATGTTAGTTTTTTTTTTTGTAAAAAATAAAGAACCGTGATAATGAAGGTGTTTTTAAAGTATAAATAAAGAAGAGTGACTTATATAAGGAACTGCCCCTGAATAACTTAAGTATTATCAAGTCTGTATAATGGCTATAAATTAAACTTTGATCAATGCGCCTACTCACCACCAGAGGCGCTGCAATAGTGTACTATTAATAAACATAACGCGCAATTACAGTGTTGTGATATGAAAAGCTATTCTCTACTTTCAATACCTATTCTTCTTTTACATATCCCTTAATTTTACTTCTCTTAAAAAAAAGACCAGGTAATATTATACTTATGTTTGTTAGACAACCTGAATCCTGAAGAACTCTATCATACCATAAATGGATCCTTCAATACTAGTTGATATGTCAATAGGGTCTCTCTTCCATTGAATTAAAGATTTACGTATTTTTTAAATTTGTATAAAATAAAAGTTTTATATTTCGTTTAAACCACTGTATGTCATACCCAAGTAGCTGTCAAGACATGACCTGACTAACCAGTAGATTGTAGCAATTGTGAAAGAAAATATTCTTAATGGTCATTTTGTTTATTAAATAAAAATTTATTTCTATCATTTCTCTTCAACTCCTTTATAAACCTTTGAAGCTGGCAATTCCTAAAAATATAATAAAAACACAAAGAAACAACAAGCAAAAACAGAGAATCTTCTTACTTTTATGTTGAAAAAGTATATATTTTGTATACAATACACCTTTTGTTGTTAAATTGAAATGACCAGTTAAGAAAATGTAACAAACCCATTTTATCTTTTTTTTATTCTTTGTCGCTTTTTGCTACACAAACACATCCTGTTTAATGTACAACTAAATAAGTCTTAACTAAACACGGAAACGCAGATACAGGAACACAAAAGAGAAAAAAATTGAAACAGGAAAATTAAATCACACAAGCATAATAATGTCTAAGAGCTAAAGGACTGTCCAGCAATCCTCTAGCTCCAACTTGAAAGCGTGCGTGTGTTGTTAAGAATGAAAAGTTTTCCTGTTATCCTTGTATATGTGTTTAATTTTTACTACATCAAATGATAATGTGTTGCTTTTTTATTTTATTTTAAATGTTATTTTCCTACTGCTCACATTCAAAGAAGATGATGGGCTTTTGTTAGGCAAATTAATTTAATGGTAATGGCTGCTTACTCCTTTGTGCCTGTCAAAACATCTTAATAATTTCTTTATTGTGTAGCTATTGACAGTATAATAAACGTTGAAAGCAGCAGTGTTAGTTTTTGTTCGTATTTAAATTAGAAAGCACCAATGCTAAATTACTCTAGGTTAAAGTTAAATAATTTATATTTATAAACATCGTCTTAATAATGAGAGGTAAGTAAGTAGATTTAGCGTTCCATTTGTAGTAGCTTGAAATTATGGAATATATACTGCTCTAAAACGAATAACTATAAGAATTTACACAAATTGGAAATAAAATTCCTTTCGAAAATTCGTCAAGAAATGCGGTTACGGCGATTGGCTATCTAAATATGTTAGCAACTAAATCTTGACCTATTATTGCTGAACTGGATATCACTGATATGTATTTTTAGCAGAACAATGCCATACGGTGAATGTCAGACAGTCACCTACCTAATTTCCAGATTGCATAATATCACTAAATTCAACCACCCCGATCATGCGATTTAACACCACTGGACTATGTTCTGATTTCTTTGGTTGCCGGGAATTTCCTCTAATGTTTTATTTCTAGTTTGGTCGTTAACATTGTATAAAGATTTTGTTGTAAGGACTCTGTATTTAACTTCGATATTCTACAGTATTCTTTCTAATTTTATTTAAAAAACTACGGCGATATTGATTTTGTCATATCATTTCTAATACATCGAAATCTGATAATATTGTAAAACGATGTAGCTACAATCATCCATTCTTCCGTTTGTCTATTGAAGGTACAGGGAAGAACCTAGGGGAAGCAATGTTCCCTAAATCTTTTTATGTTGGTATGGAAAATGGAAAAAAACATAGAAACCCGATTTCGGCACAAAGACTTTATTACTAATAGCTGGTTTATCGGTTCAAATAACACCAAAATACATTAAACCAGTAAAGACTTCGGATCAAAATTGATGACCAAATTGTTTGAGACTTGCCGATAGGTGAAATTTTCTAGTAATAGAAAAAAAGTAAATTAGTCAAATCGGATCAACCAGATAAATGTTTTTATAGCAAATACACGATTTAAGTTGACAGATATTTGGGATGTAAAGTAATGCCTACCAAAAAAACAGCTGGCAGTTTAGATTGTAAAAAATAGACTGTAAATAATCAACAGCATATAAAAAAATGAAGGTTGGGAGACCACAGATCGTCATAAAAAGTGAAGCACATTACAAAATTTGTCACTGTTTGGTGGGGTTTTTGAGCAGAAGGCATCATTTAACCAGACTTTTTTGAAAATGAAACTGGCAAAGCAGTGACTGTTACTAGTAAACGACATAACAGAGTTTATTCTGAATAAATTGAATGATATTGATGAGGACGATATGTGATTTCAACAGGACAGGTCTGCATGACATACATCCCCTAAAACAATTCAGATACAGCATGAAATATTTTTAACTGCTCGTGTAATATCTTGCTTCAGTGAACAAAATTGATACCCTAGATCAGGAGTGTACAAGCCATATACTCTTGGTGCTCTTTTGTATTTGTAAAAACTCTTAGCTAGGTATAGGCTGTGTGTTTTGTATACTCATTACAGCACGCAGCACTAGCAATACGAAATACACAAACAACTTTTCCTTAGTTGTTTTTTTTTGTCTTACTTCACTCTATACACGCAAGCGCAAAGCAACATCACTTTCGTGTGCTCTACTGGTAAACATTGGTGACTGCGATCGTCAATGTAGATTTTGTTTTTGTTTACCGTATGATACTGAATAAAAATTAGTTTTTATTTAAATGTATTGGTGTTTGCTCTTTCATAAGCAACTTTTGGGCACTCCTGCCCTAGATCATATAATCTTAAACAATTGGATTTAATATGCATTTTTTAAAGTATCCACTGAAAAAGAGAATTTAAATATTGGTGATTGTAGTGATCTTGTAATACTCTTGGAGAAGGAGAATTTGTGAGCTAGCTTTTAGTCTTTTAGATATCATTTTCATACTGGAAATTAGTTCCATATCAACTAGCTTAATTTGTTGACCTTTTCACCAAATTTAGTCTTCGACTCAGCTAATATAAAACTGGTAATAATGCGAAACTCCAATCAATTTCTTAGTCTTATGTCGCTTAATGTCCAATTGTAATGACAGACAGACAGACACTGAGGGCATTACCTTAATTTATTTTAATCTAAAATCTTTATACTATGCTGTGTGTTTAGATCTGGTACGCGTTTCATTTTGGAGAAACTGGGACATGTGTAAATAAGGGTAATTGAACTTCTCAATATTTTAATTCTCAAGAGCATTGTTGGCATATATCCTCTTAATGACTATTCTATAGATATTATCGTGGCAGAATCTGCGCATATAATTATATTGTGGCTAACGTGACCGGAGAGTTTTTATAAAAAAGTGGGATGTTAAGGATGAAAAAGCGGGATTACGAATAAATATAAGGAAAAGCGGGATTTTGAAAATTATGATATGAAAAAGCTGGTCTTTGAAATAATCTCATATTCATTAATTTTAAAGTTTTAAATCTGTTTACGTTTTTTTGTTTTGTAAAATCATTATTAAACTAGCATAATCAGAATACTTGCTGAATATTAAATGGCATTCATTTATCAAAAACAATTCTAAACGAATTCATAATTTAAAAACAGTTATAAAAATGTTTTTGTTTAAAATTTATAAAAGTTACCAAATTCTTGCAAATTTGATTTGGAGAAAAAATTTAATATATTCAAACAAAAAACATTTATTTAGGAACAATTTCAACAAAAATATGTATCTGAACATTTTTCAAAATTGAATTATTTTTAAAGAAAATTTAAATCTGCTATTTCTAAATGTTGAGAAAATTAGACGAAAATCGCAAAAACTGCGTTTCACTTTTCTCTTGTGGCTGGTAAACTACTTTTTTTTTTAAGAAGTAACAGTCTGGCAATTACTTTCTTTGGAAAGGGGATAGTTGAAGAAGTAAAGGTGGTGAAAGAGGAAAGCTTTTTACATCACAACTCTGCAATTGCACACTATGTTTGTTTTTAGTGCAGAATTGCAGCACCTCTGGTGGTGAGTAGGCGCATTAATGTCAAAGCTTGATTTTATAGTCAGTATTTAATTATTTTACTTCGGTGACGTTTGAATGCTATACCACCGAAGGAGGGCGCTGTGATAAATATTAGTTATGATAGATAGAAGACAATAATGTCATTAATATCTGTTAGGAAAATAAATTCAATTAAATTCAAAAATTTCGGTGAGATGAGCTATCAAAAAACGGAAGAATCCCACTAATAGCGGAATGTATGGTCACGTTAATTATTACGCTTGTGTATCTCCCTATAGTGTTGATAATAGAGTATCAGTCTGATGGTTGCGAGACTCTATCTGTGTCTACAGAAAAGCAAGAAAACTTCTAATGTTGTGTTCGTTTAAAAACAATTATCACATCCATTCATTATTTATTGACATATAGATCACACGATTCATTATGTAATGCACAAACTGGCCTTAATTTCCCAGCGAAATATAATAGTTAACAAACAATGTTAGTTAGAACTCTCCTACAAACACTTCTTATGGCCGAATTCTCAGTCATTAGTTAACCATTGGTAAACTAATATACTAACTGTTCTTTTACTAATACTTGTTATTCATATGGCAAACTAAGCATTGCGAATAAAGAATCATTAGCTAAGCCTTTGTCATTAGCTAACTAAAGACTGTGAATTCGGCCATTAATGAATTTACAAACCCTTATACTCTCTGGAGTATCCTCTGATATCATTTCTTGCATTTTAATAAAACTAAATAGGCAAAAATGCTTTAACTAAACTATGTATCTGTTAGAGACATTTAATTTTTAAACTTTTACTTTCTTTAATTAAATTGAAATAAATATGAAGTTGATTAGTCTCAAAGGCTCCTCAATTGCTTGTTAATAATTTAATAATAAATTCCCTGAACAAATTATAGCAACTATCATTAATTTTTCAAGGTTTCTAAAATGACACTTTATGGCCAATATGGCAGAAATGCTTAGTACTCACCGAAGCAATAATCATTATAACCAGAGTAACAACAGCAATAGTAATAATAATAATGATGACAACAATGACGTGATGATGAATGACATGAAGTTTTGTGGTAAATGCAAACGCAACAGTAACAACATTTTAATTGAAAGCAAAATGTCTAGGAAACTTGCATAGACATAAACATGTTTAGAAATATTCCTGTAGATATGTGTATGTATGTCAATAAATACACATGTATGTATGTATGTATTTATGTCTGTTGCACATTTGTAAGTATGTTTTACTTAATTTAAAACTTTTATATTTGATAATTGATGTCTGACAAGAATAATACATAGTACATTTGTAGACAATGTATGACAAAGCCAACATACATTTACACATATGAATGTGAATATGGAAATATTTCTATACAAAATTGAAATGAATAACAATTCATAAGCATATTAAAATTGAACTTTATATATACAGTGGGTGGCCAAATTATTAGTTACACTATATTAATGAAGATTCAACCGCTTTTAATACGTAAATAAATTTATTTCTTGTACCAGATGTTTTCGTATTTTAATTCTGGTAATACTGTTCAATATTTTGTGCAGTGTCAACAATGACTGGTGACATTAGAGTGCAGTTGTAGATCATTATCTGTCATTCTTCTCTGAATTGTAAAATATGAAATTTTGATTAAATTGATTAAAGTCTGGCATCACGATGAAGAACTAAAAGAAAATGTTCAAAAATGCATTCAGAGCATGCCAAAAAGGGTGCAACTGTAATTGATGCCAAAGAAGGTTCTACGAAATATTAAGATTTTTTTCAAAAAATTTTGTAATATTTATTTTCCTCAAATATATATTTTTAAAACAAAAGAATTTATTTTTAGTTGAATAAGAAACACTTAATTTACCTAAAAGAACAAATAAAAGGATAAATTTCCACTATTTTAAAATGTTATGCTTCAAACTAAACAATTTTGCATGTGTAACTAATAATTTGGCCACCCACAGTACATACATTCATAATATAATGCACATACACATGTATAACTATACTAAATATATATACACATATATATTTTTAAAGTATTTTAATCAACTTTAACCTCAGTCACACTAGTAAACTGTAAATTTTATATTAAATTTTATTTAAGTTCTCAAATGTAAAATATTCAGGCATGTGATGGAAATCGAAATTGAAAACAAATCAGTTATGAAAATACATTTTAATGCCTATATAATCTAATTTTTAAAATTTTTTTTAATATTCTCGTTAGTAGCCAAATATCTTTATATTTTATGTGATAAAAGTTTTTCAATACAGAAAGATTAGGAAAAAAAATTGACTTCTAAAACTCATTCGTTTTCGTTTTCGATTTCCATCACATGCCTGAATATTTAAAAATTATATTGTTCTGAGACCTCTTTATTAGCACAATAAGTTGAGTTATTCTAATTGTAATGATCTCGAAAAATTGATATTTTTCTTCTTAAGTAGAAGGTTTCAAATTTGCAAACATTGTGTCATTAAAAGAAGCTGCTTTTGAGCGGTCAGTTATTTTTTTCATACTGAAGATTAGTTCAGTATCAACTAGCTTAAAGTGGTGATCTTTCAACCAAATTGGAAAGCGGAATTTCTTGGACCCAGCTTCGTAAGTATTTAGCCGATCATATGGAGTCAAGAATTTATTGACAGAGTAACAACAACAGGTTTACAGGTTTGTTTTAAACAAAGCTCGTTTTCTAAAATATAGCTAAATATTTTCCCCAAAATTACCTGATTATATCAACATTAATAGCCTTAATCGTGCGCTACATATTTCATTTCACTAATCTCAGTCCTTATGAATAATTTACACTGTGTACTAGAACTATGCTCGTATGTATTCCCTAATACTCATACGTATGTTTGTATGTGTGTTTGCATAAATTTAACTATAAACTTAGCCAGCATGCTAATGTTGCAGCATACTAGTTTTAGTACGAATATTGTTTAATAGGGCGGCCTCAAAAATAATATAATTTTTCAATATCTTCGCTGTAAGACGAACATGTTAAACATCATCCTTTCTAATTTTACAACAAATTTAAAAGCACTAAAAACAAGCAATTTGACATTTAATCCAGCTCAGTAGTAGGTAACATTAATACAAAGACTTTGATAAGGCAAAGTAAATTGACCCTACATAAATTGTAATAATTAAACTCCGCATTATAATTTGACAATTACTTACACATAACTAGACTACAAAAGACTACATTCTAGATTTCAAAGAGACGATCAGTAATAATTGAATTCACGTGGTATGTATAAATTCCCTCTACATTACCAAGATCACATAAAGGTCAAATGACCCAAAAACTTATAAAACGAAATCAGAACTGCTGCCTTGTAAATGTGATCGATTGTTTTAGTTAGAAACATTTGGTTTCAAACTAAATTGCGGCCATCCTAATGCATAATAGAGTATACATGAAGTAAAGCAAACAGCGTAACATATTCAACAGGAAAACGGAAATGCTATGCTAAGCATTAATATTTAGCATAATGGCAAAAGCAGTAACAACAACAACAACAACAACCATAACAAAAACTACAATAAAAACAACAACGACAATTGCAAACAAAATCAAAAACAACTATGATAAACTTTAATAAAATTCTTGAATTTGTTAGAATATTTGTATTTAATTTTATTAGAATATATTACTACTACAACAATATAAATATTTATGTAGGAATGTGTGTGTGCGTTAAAACACTAACACACATACATACATACATACATACATACATACATACATATGAAAGTGTGTGTGTAGTCATATTTGAATTACAGTTGACATTAAGTCTGTCCCTCTGTACGCCTGTCACTGTCTCTCTCCTACTCTCTCTCTCTCTCTCTTGTTGTTTTATACTACTTAGTAGTTGGTTTCTTGTTGTTGCTATTAATAATATGTTAATTGTGAAAATGTCAACTCAGCAGATTGAAACATTTTTCATTAACATCCAACCAACACATTGATAGATAAAATTGTATGCAATTAACGTGTGTTTGTGCAAATGGGTTAGTGTCCATTTAAGTGCATGTCTCTATTATTAAATTATTGAAAATGTTGACAATTTTGCAACAAAATTAACAAGTAAGAGTTTTTATTCTGCTGTGCCGAATCTTATATACCCACCACCAAATACCAGTAGTGTGATCTATGAAACAAATTTTTGTTACAATTTATATCGGTAACGATAATTATACTGGTTATTATATTTTGCGCACTTCTTATATGAGTGCTATGAGCTATTATGGTTTGATCGTCATAATATATTGTTCCGAAATATCAATTTATTTGAAGTTTATTTTGTTTAAATTTCATCTCAATAACAATATTTACAAGAAGTTTATGCATATTCCAGTTATTCCACAAAGTGTATGGAAATGTCATGAGAAGGTAGGAAATCAGATTTTCTTTCAGAACTGCCCTTTTAAAAACTTCGCTTTTTAAAATGTCAAAGTTATATCCTCTGCATACACTGTGGCTATTCTCAGAAGTGGACGTTGTATGGGAGTGCATGGACAGTTATGGTTTAATTTTCACAAAAGCCAATAGTATAATTTTTACATACTAATAACTGATTTGTGTAAAATTTCGGTTCAATATTGATGTTTATGTAGGTTAATGAGTTTTATGGCGAGCTATGACCTATTGTAAACCGTTTAGCATGAAATTATGTACGATGATTTATAAGTATAAGTATGTGAATGATTTGTGTTTAATTTCAACTTGATACTGATTGGTTATAAGAGATTTTTTCGAATTTAAATGAGTTTCGGAAGTGAACTTTATATGACGGCTATGGTCAAATATGGATTGATCAGCATGACATTAATTAAGTATGACGATTGATATAAATAAATGAATGATTTGTGTTGCATGAAACTTATTTTTGATGAATTTTGTACGGATACTACTTTTCTATAGATATTTATGTACAATAAAGCCATATTCCGGGAAGATAATTGTATCGGGGCTATGATAAATCGTGGACCGATTCTTATCATTTTCAACAGTACTTGTTCTATAATATAAATAAAGTATACAAACTTTCGTGATATTATCTTCATTATATTTGAAGAAAATTGCAAAAAAAAAAATATCTCAAAAATATCAAATAACTTTGATCTATAACTCAAGTCCTACTGGAGCGATTTTGACCATTTTCAATGCCAAACATTTGGAACAAAGAATGTTCTTCTTTTTATCAAAGCTCTATCGTTTCTTCAACAGACTGACAGATGAACGGACATGGCTTGATTGTCTTGGAATCTTATAAGCACCCAGAATATATAGACTTTTTGGTTTTACGACCAATATTTCGATGTGTTACAAATGAAATGGCAAACTAAATATATCCCCCAACTTTTTGGTGGGAATATAAAAACTGTTAAAAGTCAATATTCAATAAACAATTATTGAAATTAATGATATTTATGGGAACATTTAGCTTCATTTAGAATTTAAATTTACAAAAGAAGGACAAAAATGTGACATAATAAAATTATTTAAATTTAAAACTAGAAATACATTACTTTTTAAAGAATATTTAAAGAATTGCATAAAAGTATATATATATTATTACTTAGGAGGATTATGCAATTTATAATATAAATACAACCATTAGTGCAATAATCTGGTAGTCAGTACAAGTTTTAAACAATGTTTATCAATAATTGCTTGAGTTTTATTAGTTATTTGACATAACAATGAAACAATTAATAGCATATGTAAATCAAAACAAGATCAGAAAAAAGATATCCTTATCTTCTATTTGGGATACACAAATATTTGGAATTGGATTTTGGATTTTGGATTTTCCGGCATAGCACGTAATTGACATAATAATAGATGATACTAGGTAATTGGAAACGAATGAAATATTATTTCAAGAATTACAACACTTTGTTTTCGAATGCAATTGATTGGTATAATTACATGTACATACTTCAGAAAATTTTCTGACTATTACTTCCAAACAACGCTAATAATGGTTACAACGATGACCAAAAGGGTAAAGTGAGCAGAGTGATTATTTTTTTTTTTTTTTTGTTCTATAAGCGCAGACATGTTTTAGAAGAACATATCGTTAAAATAGCAAAAAAATATGCATAGTAAATCAATTTAATAGTGCACAATTAATCTTTAAATAAATGACTTTTACATAAAAATTTGCTATACCTTTCACGTTTTAGTATTTAGGACATTAAAGTTTTTACAAAAAGCATTTGAGCATTGATACTTTCAATGTAGCCTTTTTCCGTAATGTGCACTAAATATGTAAAAGATATTTTCAGTAATTCCAACAATCGAATATTTATATACTCCTATTAATGCTTCAGAATTGTTTTCATCATTTATAAGTGTACATTTTTTCAAAAAAAGTTTATATAGTTTTCAGCGATTTTTTTAACTATATTTTATTTATATTATACTATATTTTATTTATATTTTAGGTGTTATAATTTATAGCTTTCCAAATTTTTTTTGTATTGTAGTAATAAACATTGATTAACTGTTCATGTCTGAAGGATGGTATTGGTGTTTCCGTCTCTGTCCTGTTGGGAGATGATGTTACCATCAGCAATATAACGACAAAACATAGAGCGCTGCTATTATATATACTTTAGCTTAAGTTAGTTTTTCGTTAAATTTTTATTTTAACATTATGTTAAATGTTCGAGCCATTTTGTTAAATAATCGTTGCTTAGACTTTGAAGAAATAAGTGTTTACTTTTGATTTACATCGAGCCCTTCATTTAATTGTGAAATAAAACATCAGTTTATACCACTATCATATTGGAACGAATTTAAAGGAAAGTGTTTTCTTTTTATTTACAATAAAAAGCTAAAATTTGCCATAATTAAAAACTACCCCTTTTTTATTAACACAAGCCAAGTTGTTTGGAAACTTGGCTAGCAAATTTACAGGTCCCACAAAACCATTTCAACACACACTTGGTGAAGTAACAATTAACAATAGTATAAAAATCAGAACCTAAGATGCCAATGGAGAAATTTTTGATATTATATAATGAATATGAAAATTAAAATTAAGTTTAGAAATCTAAGTTTGTAATACTATATACTTATACTTAGTCCTGTCCCCGTTAGTCTTGTCTCACACTCTTATGTTTAGTTTTAGCTGACCAGAGAAATCAAGTTAATTAAATACCCTCCACATAAACATAATAAGAAAGAAACGAAAGAAACTACACTGGCTATAGGACGAGAATATCCTTATTCTGTATTTTTATGCAGTAATTGGAATTGATGGTTTCGTATTCCAAATTCGGGCTCTGTACGGTGACCAAGCATTTAATGAGTGTTAAGGTCCAGCTCATTTGGAAGCATGGGAAGCATTCCAGGATATCGTTCACAACTTTTTGGGAAACTACAGAAGTCCTGATTACGCAGAGAAGATCGATACATTACTGCAAAAATTCAATGCCATTGGTAAGCGTTGAGTGAAAACATGTATATCAAAAAGGCCGTTATGATTTAAAATTTATTCTTTTTAACCTTTAGGTTCAAATATGACACCTAAATTACACTTCTTATTCAGTCATTTGGATATTTTCCCCACCAACTTGGGCTCCGAAAGTGATGAACAAGGTGAAAGATTTCACCAAGAAATGGAAGAAATCGAGAGACGTTACAAAGGCTGGTGGGACGAACAAATGATGGCGGACTATTGTTGGTTCCTCATTCGCGAAGATCCATCCGAAAAAAACTTAAGAGTTCAAGTCGCTCGCTATTTTAATTTAAATTTTTTGAATTTACGCCGAATATAGTGTGTAAGCAATGAAGATGAAAGTATTGTCGTTCCACAAAATCCTTAATAAAAACTATATTTTTCATCCGATTTTTTTCAAATTACGCTTAAAATGTTGGTAATTAAATAAACTATTTGGATAAAAAATAAAACATTCCAGATATTAACTGTAACGTAGAAAAAAAATTAAATAAAAAAGAAAAATTTTGAAAAAAACGTAAAAAATAGGCAAATTTTGAATTTTGAGGTGCCATAACTCAGCTATTTCGTATCAGATAGAAATTTGCAGCATATCAGCGGAAAAGGCATTCGATTACCTTTCCAACGATATGCCACTCATCTCGATCGGGCTCTTCGGTTGGGCTCCACAAGGGTTTGAATGGGACCATACACCGAAAAACACAAAAGTACCGTTATCTAAAAAACGGTACTTAGAAAAAAAAATTACAGCGTTTTTCGTGTTCAGGAGGTCCCAATTAACTTATCTAGGCAAGTGGCGTTCTTGGTATTTTTCCAAATTAAAAATTTGTAAACCAGTGTTATGGATAGCTTCTAAATTCATTATCCACTAGTGTTATTTCTATGTATTTTAAGCTTATTTTGCTTGAATTTAATCTCAATAACATTATTTAAAAGAGTTGTATGGTTGGTTGTTATACTCGGAAGTAACTTCAGTTTAGTACAGTTTATTTACTTAATGAGAACAGTTACACAATGGTTGTTGCCTGCAGTAAGTTCACACACCCGATGTGTTTTAATTTGGCAGCACTTTATAATGTTATGCAGCTGTTTTATTTTTACATTTGATATAAAATAGCAAATACTTCAACCACTTAACTGATTGACATTTTGCTTGTTATAATTAATTGTTGGTTGATCCAAATTGCCTGAAGGTTTGTTTGATCCAATAAAAAATTCCTATATTGAATTATTTTCAGTGTGAATCCATCGTATAAAAACTATAAATTTTTCTAGTAATTTTCCGGCAATGAAACGGGTCTATTTAGTATTTTGTGTATATTCTCATTAGATAAAAGTATTTAGCCAGATTCCATAACTGCTTATTATGGCTAAACAATACAAGACTTGAAGCAAAACTGTTTTCAAATAAAAACTCCTACAAATCTTTAGGTTTTGAGACGTCGCCAGCAGTACCACTTTACAGATTAGAGCTTTCCAAATAACATCAGTTATTTTTCGAATCAATGAAGACCAGCCTGTTCAATACGAAAAAAATTAACTAGTTGTAACATTACATAACCTTAATTTTTCATCTTGAAGATCCATTTCCCTTTGCCAGAATGTTTTGTATTTTTCCAAAATATCTATTTCACATTCTGAGCTAGAAGGCACTCTTTTTCGGTTCTACTTTTAGCAGCATGTTTTTTACAATTGCCTCTTCTAATTATAATTTATTGTATTTTAGAAGTTTATATCAAATATAATTCTTTAAATAGCAAGTCGTCTAGATGAGGTTGGTTAACATTTGAAATTTTTTTTAATAAAACTTAATTTAAAATTTTATTCTTTTATACCCTTCACGAACAAGAGTGGTGAATGAGGGTATATTTCGTTTGTCAAACTGTGTTATACTTTGTTAATATTCACCTGAGTCACCAACAAAGTATATATATTCTTGATCCTTTTGAAATTCTAAGTCGATTGAGCCGTGTCCGTCTGTCTGTCCGTCCGTGTAAAATACTTTCACGTCCAAAATACACAACGTTATTTCACAGAATTTCCAGAAAAATGTTTTGTATTTTCTTAGGCAGTTTGGTATTGAAAATCAGCAAAATCGGTAAAGCAGAACCAGAGTTATGGAACAAATTGTGAGACAACGGCCATAAAAATTTTGTCGATTTTATTGCAATACATATTTTGAAATATATTGCAGATAATACCATGAAATTTTGTATAGCTACGTTGTTTTTATGATAAAAGAAAAAATCTTAGAATAGGTCCATGATTTCTCATTGCCCTCTTCCCGATATATTGCTCAATTATACATAAATGTCTATAAAATTAAAATATCAATACAAAATTCAGCAAAAATAAGTTTCATGCAAAAAAAATCGCAAATCGAATTTTTTTAGTTCGGTCCATGTTTGACCATACACCCCATATAAAGTCCACTTCCAAAATTCATTTAAATACGTATAAAACTGGTATTAATAATGTTAAACGGATACCGATCCAAATTTTACACGGATCATTTTCATATATGCCAAAATCAACCTGCTGGATTTTGAGAATATCGGTCCATATTTGACCATGTCCCCTATATGTGGTCCTTTTTCGAAATTCACTTTAATACTAATATATATCTTAAATATACCATTGTTATCTTGAAATTCGACGTAAATTATACTCATATGCATAAAAATCACTGTTCCAAAATTTAAGAAGATGGGCTCATAATTTGCCATAGTTGCTATATAAAGACCATTTCCGAAAAACAATTTAACCCACATAACTGTCTAAAAATATCGAATTCGAACCAACTATTATACAGATCAGAAATTTTAATCCAAAAATCATATTAATATCGCAATTATGTTACTGGATTTTGTTGCTGTCAGTCAATAATAGCAATAGCTGCCGAATTAAGTCAACTTCCGAGCACACCAATCATCCAACTCTTGTAAATAACGTTATAGAGATGAAATATTAACCAAATCACATTACTGGATACTAGATTTAGAAGCTATAAATCTCTTGTAAAAAATATTATTGAGACCAAATTCAAACCAAAAAGCCTCACCTTATATCTTACCATTTTTATACTCTGTTTATTAAATTACACTCAAGATTATTTTGAAAATCAGACAAACTCTGTAAATTACTGTAAGAATCGGTAATTACATCAATTATAAATGGTCAAAATTAGATAAAATTTCAAAATATTTAACATAAATTTCTTTCAAACAATATATAAAATACTAATAAAATTTGCACTAAGACTGAATAGAAAACACAGAATAAGGATATTCTCGTCCTATAGCCAGTGCAGTTTTTGTATTTCTTATTACTTTTAGGTGAAGGGTATTAAAGATTCGATACAGCCGAATATAGCACTCTAACTTGTTTTTAATTGTACTTTTCTAAAAGATAATTTGTATGAACAATTTCATTGATTTCTCTCAGAATTTATTTTAGGATATTGACTAGATATATTAGTTCGAGAAATTATATATGTATTTACTCAATTGAGCAAACAAAAAGATAAAATTATGGTGTGAAATATATTGCAAATAAGTGCAAAAAATTATATTTTTTATTTGCTTTCATAGCTACACGAATGAAAATTAAAACTAACGTATACTTAATGTTATAGTTTAATTTAATGTTTAAATTTTACTTTACATTTCATACTTTTATCACTTCCACTTTATTTGATACACTTTAGTAACACACATTTCATTTGCTACATTAATTTTAATACATATTTTAAATATAATATAAAATAAATAACCAAAACGAAGAAACAATGCGGACATACATAATTGTTTTTCATAATGATTTTTTTTTATTGCTCAAGACTAAAAATATCTTACACATGAAAGTGTTTTGCAAGTCTGACAAGGGAATATAGACATTGATGGTCAAAATTAAGCAGTATGTAGAGTAATTATAATACTAACACTAGGCTTAGAGATAAGACAAACAAATAAAGAAACAGACTGTCGGCCGGTCTTTGTTGCTAAGTATATATAGTTTTTTTGTATAGCGTGATCAATATTTAATGAAAGAAATTAATTGCTTGCTATTAAGCATAGCTGAAATTATGCTTATTTTGTTTAAGTTTAACTAACACTAACATTGAAAACGAAAGCTCGTTTCAAAAAAAAAAAAAAACTCCCAGTGTTGGCCAACAAACAGACTAGAGTTTTTTTTCGCAAACGAAACTGAAAAAATCAAATACGCCAAAAAAAAGCTGAAAAAAACAAAAGACTTAAGCAACATGCATGATTGAATGTCTGTGCAAAAGCAAAACAGAAAACGTCTTGTGTTAACAATTACCGTTAAAATATAAAAAAAACAAAAAGAACTTCCACTGGTACTAAAATAAACAAGTCATTTTAAAATGACCTTTGCCATAACTTAACATTCAAAGCGTTTACTTGTATCCATTCATACAACCAAAATTTTGTACGCCAAAGCCAAAAATCAAAACTGCATTACAAAACAAAATAAACCAACCGACTACATACATATACATACATTTAACAAACAAACAATTATTGCTGATTTTTGGTAATGTTTCAAAAGGGATTTTAATTTGGTTTTTGCATTTATATGGTTAAAAGTGGTAACTGTTTCCATTTTTTTAACAATCGCCCCCCAAAAAAAAAAAACAAAGATTTTTATTCAAGCTTTTGTAATATTTTGTGGGCTGCTGCTTAAAGCACCAAAGACTATTGGTTTTTGTAACCGCAAATGTATTTCAGGGCAATCAATCAAAATCTGTGTTTTGCATACAAATCTATGCACTCTCAAATAGCTTAGGTAGCTTTACTTCACTTAACTTCCTTTTTAAGTGCTACGCACGTTTAAGACAGAATATTTATTTGATTTTTTTTTTTTTTTTAAATTTAGATCGAGGTTAATTTCAAATCAATTACAATAAAAACGGCAATGATATTATTAACAAATTTTGCATATTGTTTAAAAAAATAAAAGTCATTTTAGAAACAATTTGTAATTAGCAAATTATCTGAAAATTTGATTTATTTATAGTTTATAAATCTAGGGAATTCAAGTAATTAATAAGTATTTATGAGGCCAAATAGAGAAAGGTATTTTTAAATACTATCAAATTGTTGGTTTATCTCTGTAACTTTTGAACAAAACACTTAATTATTATATTTATTTATATTATTTATTTATTTTATTTAGTATAAGACATAGTATTTAGTATTAGAAGTAATCTTTAGTATAAGACGAACTCTTCAGTATAATACGTAGTCATAGGTATAAGACGTAGTATAAGACGTAGTCTTTAGTTAAGACGTTGTATTTAGTATAAAACATAGTCATTAGTATAAGACGTAGTTTTTAGTATAAGATGTTAGCATAAACCGTAGTATTTAATATAATACGGAATTGTTAGTGTAAGTTGTTGCCTTAGAATAAGTCGTTGTCTTTAGTATAAGAAGATAAATATTATTAAAACTGTTTTTGACATCTATATTGCTATTTCGGTGCAATCCATTTTGTTATCAATATTTAAGTAATTATAAATATTAATTGTTTGCAAAAACTTTTAAAATTTATATAATTTCACATTTGTTCAAAATTATTTGTTGGTAGCATTTAAAGTACTACTTAAAATTATAGCGCACTTTTAAAAGAAATGTTTCAATGAGTTTATGCGGAAAATTAACCCATAGAAAATCTTTTATTGTTATGTTTTTGTTTACTTTATACTTCTACGAATGCAAGGAGCAAACAAATGGGGATAATAAAATTTAGATGAAAAAGTGAAAATGGAATGATGACAAATTGTCAATATTTGATGTGTTAAAATTATAGCACATTCTCTTGAAACTTATTGATAAATGAACTAACGGTATATTTTCTCATGGAATTTGGCTAAAATATGTTCTATTCCTTTAGTTTTAGTTAAAAACTGTACAGTTTGTGTTAAAACCGCGTGGTGTCATTACATCATTCCATTGTAATTGTGATTTTTACATTTGGAATAATGGGTCGAAAAACCGTCACTTTGGAGCAAAAAATTTTTATAAAGGCACTTCTTGCTGAAAATTTTCCCATTCAGAAATTTCAAAGAGTCTTGGTGTTTCACGAAAATGTGTATATAATGTTGAAAAGAAGTTTCTGGCAATGAACCACTTACAAATAAACCAGGTCAAGGACGTTCCAAATGCATAACACCAGTCCAAGATCAGCAATTGGTGCAAATGTGTAAAAGCAATCGATCAGCTGCAAGTCTTCAACTTGCTTCTGAATGGTCATCTACCATTGGGAAGTTAATAAGTGCCAGCACAACCCGTCGCCGACTTAAGAGCTACACCAAGAAACGACGTCCTTATCGAAACAAGGTTTAAACAAAAAAAGATTAAATTGGTGAAGAAGTATGCAAATTGGACTGAAAGGCATTGGAATAAGGTTATTTTTAGTGACGAATCCCACTTTGAATTGATAAATCGTAAACGAAAAATGTAGGAGAAGGATAAACCATTTTGCTTCCAGCCAAGAATACAAGGTGGGGGTAGCTCTGTTAGCGTATGGGGATGTTGTACAGCCCATCGTACCGGCTTATTACTCTTTTATGAAGGTCGTTTAAATGCTAGAAGCTATATTAATATCCGAAGAACTTCCATCATATTTTGATCAAATTTTTGGTGCTGAATCAACTCAAGCCTACTTTCAACAAGACAATGCCCCCTGTCATAATGCGAAATTTTCGATGGTATGGTTTAGAAACAATAGTATTCCGCTATTATATTGGCCACCGACATCGGCGGATATCAACTCAATGGAAAACTTGTGGTGTATTATTGATCGTGACTTTGAAGGATATGAAGGGTTGTGTACTAAGTGTACTTCCACTCGGAGACCCTGTAGTCCATTGTGAGATCGTGACTTTCAAAACTACCAAATAAGAACTAAAGGTGAATTGATCAGCGCTATAAAAGACATTTGGTCCAAAGTAACCATAGATGACTGCTACAAATTGGTTAAATCAATTCCAAACCGGATCAAATATATTTTAAAAGCCAAAGGAGGAAGTATTTCATCATACTAAGTTCAAATATTGATCAACTTTTCATAAAATGAATTAAATTTTTTAAGTGTGCTATTATTATGAACTATTAATTTGAGACTTCTTTTATTAAAAACCTAATATTTTTTATTATTTTAAACTGAATTGTGATATTAATTTAATAAATTTGAATAAACATGTTAATTTTTTATTATTTTTTTTTTTATTTTTTTTTTTATTTATTTATTTATTTATTTAAAAAAATTTTTATTTATTCGAAGGTTTACTTCAAAGTTAAATACAAAAATTTATTTGAAATTTATTTTTGTATACCTCTGTTATATGTTCTACATAGCTTTCCGTTGGAAAACATAAATGCAAAAACAGACAGAAATATACAAAGAGACACTAGCAAAATGTAATGCATTTTCATCAAATAAATTTTCAAATAAATTTTTGTATTTAACTTTGAAGTAAACCTTCGAATAAATAAAAATTTTTTTAAAAAATTTTTTACAATAAAATAATACTCGCAAGAGGAAAAATTCTCATATAGTTTATTTATTTAATCAATACAGTTACATTTAAAACCAAAAAACAAACCACTTTTTTAATTTTTTGAAAAAATATAATGAATATTAAAAAATAAATTAAAGTATGCTATAATTTTTGGCAGTACTTTATTTCCAAATACTTATGTATATTATATATTTAGTATATATTTAGCCTACAATTTATAATTTGCAATAGCATAAAAACTGTTTATATTTATTGTAATTAATGAAAGCACGTTGAAAATTTTACTAAGCTGTTGTTAAACTGTCCATTAACCCTTCCACATTATTGGCACCAAATTAGACGTTAAACTAACTTACAAAACAACTATGCCACATGCATAGGCAGTCAAATTCAATTGCCTTTTGAGCAAATGCCAATAGAAAAATATTAGAGATTAAATTAAAGAAACAAAAAGTATTTAGTGGTAATCACTATATAAAAATTAATATTTGCTAACAAAAAAAACAAAAAAACAATTAATAATTCATTATTTGTAAGGGGAGAAATATTTTAATGTTTCATAAACTGCACGTAAAGAAAGTACAGCAGTGGGTATGCAAAGTTTGTTGTAAGATTTGTAACATAAACAGTTTACAGGTAACTTAAATTAATCACTTAATCATCATAAGATGTAATCTTCAAAAGACATAGTCTTCACAATATGTAGACTTCACAAGACGTAGTCTTAAATCTAGTACGTTGTATACATATAATATAGTGTATTATATAAGTCTTAATGACGGATCTGATGTTTAGTATTATATAATATGCAGTAATAAATAATTATTATTTGTTTAAAAAGCCAAAACAAAAAATACTATTACGTTATACCAACTATTATTAATTATATTACGTTTGCTTGCTATTAAATAATCACCCAAAATTAGAAGTTTTAATTATTACAATATAAATATTTTTTGTTGTTTTACGCTACATAATTGGTCAGCGTATGCACAATGCCATTTAAACCAAACTAATAGCAGTTTGTCTAAAATGTCTAACAAAAATTGAATAGTCATACGTTTTTATGTTTGTTTGCTTGTTTGTTTCAGTCTTTGGTGTAAAGTAATTATTAAATAATTATCAATTTCCTAAGGCCTTAACTACAGTAACGAATTAATAGTAAAATAAAGAAAAGATGCCAACAATTTCGAAATTATATTTAAAATTTGAAAAATCCCACAACATTTTTTTAAAGGTCATTTGAAGTACGCGGAAAGTTGGCTCAATTTATTAATAAGCCATCTTGTAAAAAGTTAATCGAAGTTGTAATATAGTCTATATTTTATGTATTTTAAATAGTTTAAAGTGATTTATGGGTTTTTGAAAAAAGAAAAAAAAACATTAACAAAATATTAAAGTTTAATGTGTAAAATACACATATTTTCGTATACAAAACATTCCATTTAAGTTTTTTATCCTCTTCGTTTGCAGCTTCTTTTAACTTTGAAGATGTTTTTTTTTTTTTTTTTTTGTATATGTTAGATTAGTGAAAGTGTTTTTGGTTTGCTGAGAAAAATAAGATAGAAATAGCAGAAAAACGAATTTTAAATTAATGGCAAGTAGTTAATAAATGTTTAATCATCTCTTATCAACAATAAGCAAAAAATATAAAATTTCAAAGAAGTTGTTAAAAAAAACAGAGGCAGTAGACCATTCACTAACCTCTTAAATTGTACATACATTTTAGTATAGGTAAAAATTAAAGATTAAATAAAAAACATTTATTTTCAAAAAGCTAGCTTTTGTCTGTTGTAGTTTGGAAGTTAATAAAGCCGTAAATTTCCAAGAACTTTAAAAAGTCTTAAATATAAATTGCATAATTTATAAGTATTCCGTCATTATGCTAACCGAAATATACTTTTTTGGGCTACATTTTAGCGTAAACAAAATTCTGAAATGTATGATGTATGGTATATAAATTCTTTTAAAACATCAATAGTATTTCTTAAATTAAAAATCATTTCATATTCATTAAAAGCTTATTTTTAGTTTTCAATACACAACTGCTGACAAAATAAATTTAAATCTGTCCAACATGCATATATCGGTGACAAACGAAAAATCCAACTCACCTTTATTATTACACCTAAAAAGAAACAAAACAAAAAGAAATATAGTTAGTTAATTAGCGATTAAAAGATAAAAATTAACTAAACCACTTAAAATATCAAAAATCTTAAAATCAATCGATATAAACTGAGAAGAAATTCCTAAAATTTAATTAATATAAAAGAAATTTAAACAAGCAATAAAACGCTAAATCTTTTAGAAAAAACCCATTCATAATGCCCATAAATAATGATTAGTTGAATCAACAAGCCAACATATCAGGTCGCAAACGCCGCTGCAAGCTAGACTCCCTTTTAACAGTCATAGTCAAGAATTACCAACGAAAAATATTTATGTAAAAGAAGCTGAAAAAAATCACTTTCTTTTTCGTTGTCCAATCGAAAAAAAAAACAAACATGACCTAACATGGCTATACCTTAAACCAAAAAAAGAACTAATTTAAAGTATTAAATTTCTATTAATAAGCGAGTATTTTTAATGAGTAACAAATCGAAATATGAATGAAACGTGTGCACATGTTTAACATTTTCTTATTTTTTTAAACACTGAAGGTGTTTTTTTAAGAGAGAGTGTTATATTCAGTTTAAATATTTAAGAAATTCTTTGGCATGTTAATTTTAAACTATATTTTTGAGTGTTGACTTAGTTTTTAGCGATTGTAAAAATATAAAAATATAGTTGTGAATGACATTGACAAATAAACAAACAGCAAACTTCTTTTGTTGCACAACGTTCCAATTTCATTCAAAAATTTGTATGTAGTTTTATATAATTTTAATTGTTTATCTATCTACATATTTATATAATATTGCAAAATAAAACTAATTGATTGATTAGCGAATACAAATAGCCAGACAGCTTAAGACTTTGAGGTTTGCTATCAAAACAAAAGATTTAAGACACAAACCCCAAGGTGATAAGTTTTTTAGAGATTAAAAGATAGAGTTAGTTGATCATTTAGGGGTATTTTAATGAAATTTTTGGTAAATTATAACAAATTGAATGCATTCAGTTTTATTGAACAGTTAGCAATTTTTTAATTTATTCAAAATGATAATTAATGTTACCAACTACCCTTTCATACAATTCCTCGAAATATAAAGATATTTATCAAATTACAATGACTGCTGAACATAAATAATTTTTTTTTTTCTTTTCTCTAGCAAAAAATCTCCTACAAAAAATAACTTGTTCTGATTACAACATATCGTTTAAAATATAATAAATTTTCTACTTCTTACATAAAAACCAGCCAATACCAAAAATACAAATAAAAAACGCTTTCAATAAATCTCGTTTCGTACTTAATCTAAGCAAAAACTACATGACTGATAACCAAAAAAAAAAATACAATATTTTGTAGCATTCAACAGTTGCTGCAACAAGTGGACAACGAGGGCGCGAAAGTGCAAGCCAATCGTATGAAAATAATGAATTATGTGGCTGCAAAAAACCGACACAAGTTACACAAACAGCAAGAAAATTTATTTATTTATTTTTACAAAAATATTTTAGTCAACGCGAAAAAAACTCATACAAGAAAAACCACTTTCATTTAATGGTAAAAGTGCACAAAAAAACCTAAGAAATAAACGTGAAAATTTTTTGAGAACAACCTGTTTCAGCAAAAACGAGACAGACAGACATATAACATTTGCCTAGTTAGGTTTTATAGCAGCCACCATAAATTCATACACGTAAGTTGCAAAGTCTTATCTGTATAACAGATAAAAAAGATGAGCTCAAGATTACAAATCAACAGAAATTTTATATATTCATAGCAATAAGTAATTGTGTCATTAAACTTCTTGTTTTCCATAAAATCCATTAGCTTTAAATTCATTTTAAGCAAACAGTTTCGTAAAATATGGGTTGAAGTCTATACATTTTGACATTTACCTAATTAAATTAATTGTTATTAAGATTAAAATACTTGCTGCATGCCACAGCCACATCCACAGCCGCAACAACACCAAACAACAACACAAATGTGTGGGTTTTGAATTTTCGTAATTGTTTATTTTTCAATGAAGCCGTTTTTTGCCAAGATTTATTTTAAATATTTCTTTGGTAATGTCAAGTGTATTTAATGATAGACTATTACAAAAAAAAAATCTGCTTAAGGCCAAGCCTTAAAACGAATCTTACTTAGCATACCAAAGCCACAGAGAGAGAGAGAAAGAGTAGAGAAGTAACAAATGTAGCAACCAACCTACCAACCGACCTTTGTTTAGGTATTGTGCTACATTTTACTAAACTTTGTTTATTTATTCATTCATTATTACTATTTTGGTTTTGTTTTTTCTCTTATTTTAAAATTCATAAACTTTAACTTTTGCTGGCTTTCTCTTTAATAAATTCTTAACATGATTTTTTTGGTAACAAATCTACAATAAATTTTTATAATGTGGAGAAAATTTGCAAAAATAAACAAAAATAATTGGTTGTTTTTAAATGTTAAGCTAGATTTACACGATTGAAATTTTCTTCAAAATTCTCTTCAAAATGTTTCAAACTCGCGTAAACAGCAAAATTTTAAAGAATAGTTATTAATAACTATTAAATAAATAAATTTTGAAGAATTTTTGCTGTTTACACGAGTTTGAAGCATTTTGAAGAGCTATTTTGAAGAAAATTTCAATCGTGTAAATCTAGCTTTAGTTTTGCAAGTGGAGCAGGATGCCAAATAATGGCCGAATTCTCGGTCATTAGTCAACCATTGGTAAACTAAAATACTAGCTATTGTTTAACTATTACTTGGTATTCTTATGGCAAACTAAGCATTGCGAATAAAGAATCATTAGTTAAGCCTTTGCCATTAGCTAACTCAAGACTGTGAATTTAACCATAAGTGAGTTACTTGTAGGGTATCCATCCGAATAATGATCATTAGAATAATCAAACTATTTCTTACAAATAATTATTCGATGAATTTTAAAATTACTATTTTCGAATAACGAATAATTCGATTCGATAATTCGAATAAAACGAATAAATATAAATATATTATTCAGTGTAATACAAAACAAAACGAATCTTTTAAAATTAATTTCGCAAAATTATTTATTTTATTTCTATAACAGGATTAGACAGCTTTAGGTGTCCTAAAGTACCTACACTAAATTGTCCACTTCATAAATCTTGTTTTTTTTCATCTTGAATGGACAAGTTTTGTTGCGGAACAATTCTCTTTTACAAAAAATTATAAAATTTTGCATTCTATTAATTACCTTAAAAATTCCTTAATCTACTTTTTTATTTATAAAAGTTTCGATTTAGGCATTCGGTCAAAATATGACCAAATACTGAATTAGCCCATTTTTTCGCCTAATCTAAAACCGAATACTCGGTCGGACTCTAAAGATTTTTTTTGATAATTACATTTGTTAATTTCAGGAGTCTAAAAATTTGTCTAAGGTAAAATTACAATATGAAATTATGTATATTAATAATATTTATTATACAAATAATAGTGTTATTGCAATAAGCTATAATTCTTGAAAGAAATTTGATATATACAGCCATGTCACAGAATTTAAATTCCGTTCGAAAGTAGAATTAATTCCGTATTTAGCTTTTAGAGAAAGCTAAGTTAAACGAACAATTTTTTCTGAATAAAAATTAGAAATATTTAAAATTACAATTCCACATAGCAAATTAAAGTGGGTTAATTCCAAAAAAAATTTCAAAATTCAAGACCTTTCAGTATTTTCCTTTTTTGAAAAAAAACTAAAACAATTTGGTCAATATTTAATATTTTAATAAAAAAAAACATTTTTTTTTTTTTTTTTTTTTTTTTTTTTTTTACATTTAATTTATTTATTGGATCTTCAGAAATGAAATGACAATAAGTTTTCGAATCTTAATACTAAAAGAAAATAATAAGTCCAGCCAGTGCTAGACAAAATATTATGATACTACAAAAAATTTATATCCACTGATCCAGTCATCTGTTTTGCGCTTGAGTTAAAGCAAGGGTATCCCTCCTTCTCAACCGAACATGGCCAGTAAAGTTAAGGATGTCTCGTGCAAGTGGGTTTGGATGGTGTTCAAGTTTGCTGACATATTTTGAGGCGTGTTTTGTAAATTCGACTTTCACCAAAGGAATGCCTAGATCTTTGTGGATTCGAGAATTTTTAACATACCATGGAGCTGCAGTAATTGTACGTAGAATCTTATTTTGACCCCCTTGAATTTTTTCAATGTTGGATGCTGAGGCAGTACCCCATAATTGAATTCCATAACACCAGATTGGCTTTAGAATTGCATTGTACAACAAAAGTTTGCAATCCAACTTTAATGTAGAATTTCTGCCGATTAGCCAATTAATTTGCACTGCTTTTAATCTCATCTGGGTAAGTTTTGCGTCGATATGAGACTTCCAAGTTAAACGACGATCGAGGTGGATTCCGAGGTATTTGACTTCATTGTGTTGCGGGATAATTTGATTATTTATTCTGATGAACGAGCATGTATCTTTTCGCAATGTGAAAGTTATATGAATACATTTCTGTTCGTTAACCCTGATTTTCCAAAGCTCAAGCCAATTCTTTAGTTTATAAACATATTTCTGCAAGTTCTGTGATGCTATTTGATGGTCCTTATGAACGCTAATAAAGGCTGTATCGTCTGCAAAAGTTGAAGTATGTATTATGGGGTCTAACGGCATATCGGATGCATAAATCAAATATAAAGTTGGACCCAGTATGCTACCCTGGGGTACTCCTGCTTCAATTGGCTGAGCGGGGCTTAAAAAATCGCCTTCTTTGATTGTAAATTTGCGACCATATAAATAACTTTTCATAAGTTTGTGGGTGTTAGCAGGCAGAGTTAATTTAATTTTATGCATTAAACCTTCATGCCAGACTTTGTCGAACGCTTGCGACACATCAATGAAAAGGGCGGAGCAGTATTTTTTCTCTTCAAACGACTGTCTTATCACATTTACCAATCTGTGTGTTTGTTCGATGGTACTGTGTTTAGCTCTGAACCCGAATTGGTGATTTGGGATACATTGAGTGTCGTTCAGAATTGGAATCAACTTAGCCAATAACAATTTTTCAAACAGTTTTGAAATTGTCGGCAGTAGACTAATTGGCCTATATGACTCTACTTTAGTGGGGTCCTTCCCTGGCTTAGGAATCATGGTAATCATAGATACCTTCCAATCTGCAGGATAGTATTCTAGGCGTAAAATAGCATTGAAAATAAATAGGATAATTCTTTTAGCTACACGAGGTAACTCCACAAGCATTTTGTTGCTGATTTTATCCATACCTGGAGCTTTTTTAAGATTCAGAGTACCAAGAGCGCTTTGAACATCATTAAAGCTAAGTCTTAGAGGTACAGGAGGTCTAATAACGAGTGGAGGCAAATCAGATGCATTATTTGAGTTGTTTATAGTAAACACATTTCTCAAATGGTTAACAAATAAAATCCCCTTCTCGGAGTCATTTCTAGCCCAGTCACCAGTCGGATTTCGCAGAGGAGGCTTTCCTCTAACTGGTCTTTTTAAACCTCGTGCCGCCTTCCATAACGAATAGTCAGATTGTGGGGTACTATCAAGACCCTCCAAGTAAGATTTAAGTGAAGCCATTCTTTGGGTTTCTAAGAAATTTCTTAGTATATCTCTGCATACCCGTAGCCTAGCTTTCAGTTCAGGAGACCTGTGAGTTTGCCACTCTCTTCTAACTCTTCTTTTTTCTGACAGGAGATGATCGAGTTCAGCGAAATAAGTTCTATTTGTCCCACTTCTGCACTCAACGTCGTATGTGGAGGCGTGATGTACAGCTCTTCGTATGTCCTCAGTAAACTTGCCAATCGACCCATCAATATCCTCGGTAGTTCTCAACACTACATTTTCCGTGCAGTGGGAACTTAAATACTTTTTATACTTTATCCAACTTACTCTGGTTTTAGATATGTCCCGAAATGGAGAGCCATTCCCTTGAAGGAAACGCATTGAAATAACAGAAGGAGAGTGATCTGAAGACAAGTCTAATGAAGGCTCCACTTGTATCGATTCTACAGGGATATTTTTCACTACTGCGAAGTCAATAACATCGGGAATCTTCCGTCGGTCCGTCGGCCAGTAGGTGGGATGACCGCTTGAGAGTACATCTAATCCTATTTTTGCAATGGTGTTAAAGAGTTCACGACCCTTCGGGGTCACCAGACGTGAACCCCAAAAAGTGTGTTTGGCGTTAAAGTCACCAGCAACTAAAAATCTAGCTCCAAGGGAATTGAAGAAGCTGTAGTATTGGTGTTCTTTTATTGAAAATCGAGGCGGCGAATAAATTGATGATAAAACAAAATTGTATTGACAGAATTTAATACAAATGTTTGTTGCTTGTAGGTAATCCTCACATATGTTGTTCATTAAATAATGTTTTATTCTGTTCTTTATAAGAATTGCCGAACCCCCACATGCTCTTCCGCGTGGATCTTTAGTATCATATAACACGTAGCCATTAATTTTGAAGTACGCTGTCGCCGTCAAGTGAGTTTCAGAAATCATCATGACATCAATCTGCTTATCCATCAGGAAGTGTTTCAGTTCGTTTTTATGTTGGCGGAGGCCGTTCGCGTTCCAAAAACAAATTTTTAAACAAATCATTTCTTTAAAATGGCTTGTAAGATAGTGGATTGCATTTTCAGCATTTCCTGCATCATGGATGTCATAGTGGTCGTAAAAGTGTTCATAGTTTGGACAAGAGTCTGCAATGTAGTCTCTAGAGTGTTAATATTAGGCTCGAAATATTGTGATTTAGGTTCCTGCTCCAAACATAAAGAATAGTTTGACATCGAACAGAAATGTCTGAAAAATGCTTCTCCCTTATTTTTCACTGTAATATTTCCATGTCGACTTTTCAATAGTAACCCCTATATGATTTCAATAGACCCCTATATGAACGAGCCCATAAAGTATCTGTAGAGGAAGCGATAAAACATAATTTTTGTACTAACGTAATGTTATTAATATACTATCAAATAATGGAAACAAACAAAAAGATTTATTTATCTAAGACATTTAAATGTAGCGTTCTCGATAGTGTAAATAAATTTTCAAAAAAAGGTGAACTTAGCACGTTTACTTGATATATTTTTTTTATAATCAGTGCTTTTAAATAATCCACCAAATGCAGCATGGCTTTTAAATATTTTGCTTTTTTCCTAAACAGAAAGTTTATGTTATTATGCACCAGAAATGCTGGTTTATTTTCTACTTCCTAAAGCACACAAAAACGAAACTATTACAAAATCATCACCACTATGTTTACAACTATAGATCTAAACATCAACATGATTATAAAAATTTCAACTGAAAACAAAAAATAAATAAATAAAAGCGACAACAAATAATTGACATACCAACGTTTTATAAATAAATAAATTACAACAGAGGAAATAAAAGCAATATTCCCGCATTTCATATGACACAATGAAAGCATCTCAATCTTAATGAAAAAAAAATAAAAAAAAATCAGTGCACCGCGCCCACCTTTTAAAATATTAAACAAGTGACTCCCATTCTATGACACTACAATAATTTTTGTGAAATCATCATTATTATGGACATCACAAATCAACTTTTAGAGACGGTTCGTAATTGACTATTAACACAAATTTAGTTTCAGTTCAATAACCACGTAAGAGAAACAACAATAAACTGAAAAAAATTGGTTATACGAAAGAGTATAACAACAACAATAACAACAATTATAGCGAGAAAAAATATAAAAAAACAACAAGTATTGTAAATAAATAACCAGCAACAATAACAACAGCATAAATATGATAAAGAAATTTATTTATGAAAGAATTCAATGAAGAGTGAAAGCAACGCGTTTAGTTGAGGTTTGTCTCAATGTCCGTCTTTAAAACACGTCTTTTTAAAATTGCTTGTCTGTGTTTTTGTTTTTAAATATCTGTTTTTCTCCCCTTTTTATATATTTTCAAATTTGCCATAAAAATACTTGTACAGCCAAATGCGCACACACACACCACCGTTAAGGTGTGCGTTTAAAACTGCTAGTTATATCAAATTACAGTGGGATAGGAGAAAAGAAGCAAATAAACATGAGAAGGAATTCTATTGAGAGCAACATGTTTTTAATGCATCCGAACTAAATTTATGTAAAACTATAAATGAATGTATCTGTAAATGCAAAAGGGAGCTAATGATTGAGAGGAAATCTAAAAAGGATTCAACTGAAAGCTAAAATACTCAATCAGATATGTGGGTCTGGGATTTTCATCCACCCTTATCACCGCAATTTCACAATGGACCGTATTGGTCTCTGGGTGATTGTGTGGGGACAATCTCACACCGGCCTTCTAACCTAACCTAACCTGCCACCGCAATTGCTACAGGTAACTCACGAATTACGACTCTTTTCAGCATTGCTACCTCATAAAGTTTCGCGAATAGCAACTTTTGACCTCACATAATCTCAATGTGAAGAAGCCAGACTTTTGATATTACAAGTTCTAGGCAGCCAGTTGACAGATGCGGACCGCGAAATTAGCAGCTTACCAAAATTATTTTCCAATTTAATCAGAACGCTGAATAACTTGGTTGCGGTGTGAGACTTTCTAAGATGAAATAAGATGACACACTAGTAACACGTGGTCTGTGAAAAAAATGTTTAAATGAATAACATTATAAACTTTGTTGGGTATTAGAAATCGTTGCGGGTTCGATTTCCGCCAAAGACTCTGGGTGTTTTCTGCAGGCAAGCCAAAAACTTCGCAGTTTGTGTTTGTTTTATAAAAAAAAATCTCTTATACCTAGAACATTGATTGTATTACTTAACGTGCTAAAACGAATTGAACAAGAGTTTTTCAAAACGGCTGCACCAATTGCGATTTCTTGCTAGGGTTCCAGTCTATGTCATATGATGGTAGCAAAATTACGTTGATCCTTGATGTGCCATCATTGACTTCGTTATCATCTACTACATCTTTCCTCACTCCTTATTCCTTACCGCAATCGCAACAGCCATAGCTCCAACATAATCAGCAACAATATTGGCACACGCAAAGAAAGAATATAGTTGTGCATGTTTACCACAAGTATTTCAATATTTGTAAATATTTTTTTAAATATTATGATCACTGTAATTATTTATATGATTTCGGCAACCATAATATGGTTAAGTTATCATTCATAGGATTATAGCAATCATATATATGATTATAGCAATTATGTAATATTTATGCGAATCAGTTTTATGATTAAAGATTATACCATATTTTGTTGTTATTTATCATAATCAAAAGCAACAAATTATGATAAATGGATTCATCAAAAACATGATTGCCATAAATATATACATAGTTACTACAATCGTATATATGATTATAGAAATGATCTGAATCGTAACTTAACCATATTATGATTACCACAATCATATAAATAATTACAGCGATCATAACATTGTCAAAAAAAATTGTAAAAATTTGGATATTTTTGTGGTAAACATGTAGAACAATATTTTTTCTATGTGTGCACTCACACTACTGAATGCAGTGCGAAGTACTACAGTGCAATGCAACTGTAATGGCATCCAAGGAAAAATGTCAGTGATAAATTGATATTTGCCACAAGACAGATTCGTGGTCATTGCGATCTATGAGACGAAATTTACGAATAACTCAAGTCTGAGAAGTTGGAATGGATACAACTTTTTCCAAAACATTCTACCTGATTAAATGCGGTATAGGGCTATTTCTCTCAATCTGTTATCAAAGATATCAGTATCTTTACTGTAACAGTGGAAGAAAACGTAAGTTGCCAGAACTTTAAAAACTTTGACATATTGTAATTAATTTTGATTTTAATCTACTATCTCTGCAAACAATATTGTTAAAGCTTAGTGCATTTTACTACATTTTTAACGCAATTTGTTACCTAAATCTTCCCACTGTCCATTAAATCTAAATGAAAGGCAGACAACCTTCATGGAGGGGACAACAGTCAAATAACACAGTTATAAAAAGTGTAAGTTATGTTTTCTATACAATTATTTATTTTTATATTATTGTATTATTTTTGCCTTACAGGCAAAAATGAATAAGGCAAAAAAAAATAAAAAAAAAAAAAATGAAGCGTATCAAAAACTATTCAACGATCATTGGCACAATTACATTTGCGATAATGAGGTTTAAATCGCAAGTACGGCGTTACTTGTACTTTATAAATGATACTGTTGCCAATTGGTGGTGGTGCTGCTGCTGTTATTCTTGTTATTGTTGTGGGTTTCATTGTTGTCGCTGTTCGACAAGGTGACAAGGTTTGATTGTAATGACATTGCCGGTGAAATATTATTGTACATTTACACACGTTTAAGTACAATTAATGCCGGTTTTTTCTTATTATACTTTTATTTATCTGATTTTACTTTCATGCTTGAGTTGGAGGTTTTTTTTTTGCTATTTTGAGTGTTGGGAAGTGTGTGTACGTGAAATATTAGTGAAACTGAGAAACAGGTTGAATTCTAGATGAGCAATTATTATAGAAAACAAAAAGACCGTTTTTAAGTTGCATTACTTTTGATAGCCTCGATCAACAAGCGTGGTGAACAGTGAAATATATAGGGTGTGTTTTTAAGATGTATAGAACTTTGAAATAGAATAAAACAAAAATGATTTTCTTAAATTAATATGAAATTTACTTTATTCGGATGATAATCTTCTGGCATTGTAATTAAAATATAGCTTCTCCTATATGAAGCCATTGACGGCCAATTGATTAATAATGCCAAAAGATTATCTTTCGAATAATGCAAATTTCATGTTAATTTACAAAAATCATCTTTGTGTTATTTCATTTCAGTTATATATATCTAAAAAAAAACACCCTCGATACGTACTTCCAACAGAATCATCATTTTCAAAAGAAATATGCATAATTTGGAAGTGTTGTTCAGGCGTCAATCTATTTATGTTGAAATGCCAAACTAAACATAAATCACTTGACAGCTGACAAAATGGCCGCCAATTAAAAATGTGTTCCCAACTTAAAGTTCTATACATCTATACAACACCCTATATAAATTGTATGTTGTTCTAAGTTCCATAAAGTATATACATGCTCAACTATCTTAAGTGTAATTAAGTTCTAAGTTAAATTAGCTATGTTCGTCTTTATGTGTGTGTAAAACATGCTTATGCATAAACTACACAATTGAAAAAAGCGAGATTTACTCAGAAATAGTTAGCATTGCCCTAAGCAGCTTGCTATTAAAAATCAGAAAAATTAGTTAAGTAACAAAAATGTTATAAATAAATATGTCAGAACAAAATTTCGGAAAAATTTTAGATATTTTCCAAAAACTATTTCTGTTCTTTGATGATGCTAACAGCGATATTATTCATAAGCATCTACATAATCTACAGCAGCAATAACTATCACCCGACGAAGAATAATGATAGGTACGATAAAAGAAGAAATGCCAAATTTGTCACTTCGTTTCACAAAACCAACGACACTAGTTACACTGTTCTCTTCACTACGTCTAAATAATAAATAAAATTTGCAAATATCTTAATTTAACTGTCAAAGAATAATTATTTCTAAAATACTTTCTAAATCCATTTTTTGTTTTACTTAAACCGTCAAAGCATTTTAGAACCTCACCTGTTAAATTAATACACCTTAAAAAAATAAATGCTCTTGACCAGTACTTAATATAAAGTATTCAATTGAAAGTAATAAACTTGTTAATTGTTTAAAATATGCATTTAGAAACTAAAATTTGTGGCAACTATATTTTTGTACAATCACCAGTTTTGTTAAAACTGTTTAAGAGCCAATAGTAAAAAAAACTGAAACCAATTCTTCTTTTTAACATAAATAAACATTTTCTAAATGTACATTTTAAAAGAAGTCACGTTTATTTAAACAGCTGCTCATTAACATCAAATTCAATACTCAATGTTAAATCAATACAATTCATTCATTCCATGCCAACAATTGAAAGCCAAAATTTATTGTCGGCAATTTGAAAAAAAAAAATTATATATCTTTGAGTTAAACAAAAAGTTTGTCTCTTGGACTTAAATTAAACAACAACAGCAATAATAAAAATACATGTAGTAAAAACATATTTGTTAATAGAAGATACACCCAGCCAAAAACACCAACAAACTACTGACAACAAACACAACATAAATGTCAGTTAGTTTATGTTTAACATTATTCAACTCATTCATTTAACACCTTCAAGTGTCAAATGGCATGTTGTTGTTGGGATTTTGGAATATATATAAATAAAATCTATGAAAAATAAAAACACATTTGTTTAGGAGTTTTCATATTTAAGAATTTTATACAACTCGTCATAAATATGTTTTTATAAAGATGTCTTTATGGAGATTCTTAGTTTTTTGCAATCAAAAAAACAAAGAATAATATTTTGCTTTAATATTCAAGTTATAAACTATGCATGGGTGTATGGGTAAGTATGTATGTTTCATGTAAGATGAGTTCAAGGTAACCGCGTGTAATAAAGTTTTTATTATTTTAGCAAGTCTTTGTGTAATTATGTGCATATAAATTATATTTATTGGTACAAAATAAATACAGAAAAAAAAAATAATAATAAAAGCATTTAACTAAGAATGGATAGAATATGACTGAATAGAATAAATAAAGTCGTAGTTGCATCAGTCGTGACTGTATGATGCATTAAATACATACGACATAATTTAGAAGAGTTTATTAAAATATAGTTGGGAGGTTTTAGCGGTGTAGTTGTGTCTTTATTAAATGATTTGACATAATTTCCGTATTGCGCTGTTTTTAGCCAGTCATAATTTACACGAAGCTATTTTTATTGAAAAGATTGATACAATTTTTTACTTAAAATTTCTTTAATTTTTTGCTTAAATCGATCGTATTTTTATTTGAGAGTAGACACACTTTTGTATACACATATGTAATACGAAAACTACTTAACTGGTCGACCATGTAAGCTTAAAGAAGGAGATTTCTTAAGCTCCGCACAACCCACTGATGTAGGAGTACCTCAAGGAAGTATCCTGGGACCCTTCTTATATTAGATATAAACATCTGATGTACCAACAAACAATCGTACTTACACATCTACATTTGATGCTGATACTGCTATTCTAAGCATTCATGAAAACCCTCAAGAAGCATCACGCTACCTTCAAAATCATATATCTGAATTAGAAAACTGGTTAAAGCAATGGAGAATAAAAGTTAATGAGCAGAAATGCACACACATAACTTTTACATTGCGTAGAGAATCATGCTCTCCTATTTATAGCCATAATCAAGTAATAACACAACAATCCGAAGTTAAACACCTCGGTATATACCTCGATCGTCGCCTTACATGGAAATTCCATAGATGTATAGATGCAAAATTGACTCAAATGAAATTGAAATTGATCCAAATTAATTGGCTCATTCGCAGAAACTCTAAACTAAGTTTAAATTGCAAACTTTTACTTTACAATTCAATCATAAAACCTATATGGTGTTATGGAATACAGCTATGGGGAACAGACTCAGCTTCAAATGTAGACAGAATTTAAAGACGCCAGAATAAATTTCTATGAATGATCACTATTGCCCCCTGGTATATAAAAAATTCAAATACATAAATTAGAAATGTTAAACGTAGTTTATGAAATACCATGTAATGGTAATGACAATGAAAAATTTAATAAATTATATGTAGGTACAACTAAAAATAAACGAAAAACTAGAATATGATATCACAAAAAACAGCGTTATCATTACATTGTGCAAATTTCAATCACTATCCCGACTTTGAGAACATAGAAAATGTTAGAAATTATAAATGTACTTTGATTTGTTTGATATAATTAAACATCAAGCTGTTTCCTAATCGTCTAGAATTTTAGATAGGAATAATAGTTAGAACAGTTTTTGAATAATTTAAAAATGTGTTACTTTAGATTTTTTAACGACCTTTATATCTTAGAAAAAATCTTAGAATTAAAGCAGATACAGATGTAGCTCAAACCTGTAGATACTTAATTTATAAAAAAATGGGAAAGAAAACTAAATTGTTTTTCATATTTTTGTTTATGTAATTGAACATTTTTTCATACTCACAATTCTTGTAGCAAAATATTGGAATAAATAATAAATAAATAAAGATAGATTTTGACTTTAAAAAAAATATTTTTAATAAATATATAAAGGTCGTTAAATAATCTAGAGTAACACATTTTTAAATAAATTAACTATAATCCTAACTATAATCTAATCTAATCCTATCTAAAATTCTAGACGAATAGGAAACAGCTTGATGTTTAATTATATCAAACCAATCAAAGAACATTTCAGGGTTTAAGAACATCTAAATAATTCTTTAATGTATATATAAACCATTTATATAACAAAAATTTACTAATTATAAAATCTACATTCAGTAATTGTTCTACTACACAATATAAGTATTCTGATCTTTAAACTTTATCACAACCCACATAAAAGAAAGCTAGATATTTAAATCACATATTAATTTTGAAGACTTAAGAAATACAAGAAGTCATAAAAGGTCAAGTTTTTAAACAAAATATTTTAAGTTTTTCTCTTAATTAACAGCAAAACATAACGAAACGAAACAAAACATACAAAGAAAATAAATAAAATTTTGCTGATTGTAATTGATGAGTTTATTTTATAATGGCCAATGTGCCGTTCTCAATTTGAATATGTAAATTAAAAACATTCAATTTTTATTTCTTTTTTAATAAAAAATTATAAACAAAACATTTGTATCTTTTTATTTTTAAAATCGAACGTTTGTCGCTTAAGTCTTTTGTTTAAAATTACCAAAATTTTTATAAGCTTACAGTGTGTTATATAACACGTAAAAGCATAAGTATGCACTAATAACTTTGTAAACTATCCAACTATTAAATTTATTTCTTAAATTTCTAGAATTTTTCTTCAATAGTGATTAAAAAACCCGAATTAACCTACATTTTTGGCAACATTATTAACTAAAGTTTATAAACATTCAAATGCACACATTCGCAGACATTTAAAAACGGTTAATACATTTTGTATAGCTAAGTATGTATGTGTGGGTATTGTTTGTTTATAAACATACGTTTTAAAAGCTTTTTATTTAGTGTTTTTTTTCTCGCTCTTTAAGCAAAACAAAACGAAATTAACACAGCACAGCTCATTTCGTCTTAAAACCGCTATTTGTTGTGCTTTACTGTTCTTGTTGTGTTTTTTTTTTTCGGTGTGTTATGTTGTGATATTTGTCGGCACATATTTATTTGCTTATGTCTTCTTTTGCTTTATCATGTTTGAATTTTTTTCTCCACTTTGATTTTTATACAACCAACAGGTACGGGTTTTTTTTTTTTTGTTGTACATGTGTATTACATTTTATTAAAGCTTGAAGCTTCCATAACAAACAGAGACTACCACAACAACAAGTTAAAGGCATGCCGCTGTAGTAGATGAGGTGTTGTCAAATGGGTGTGGGGGATTTAGTGATGAAAAACGTTAAAATGTAGTTGTTGCAAAAAAATAATTGTATCAACTGATTGCTGTTTGTATTTAAATGTAAGTGCTCTATAAATCTTTAAATTTTAATTATACTCATTATACTCGTCCATAGTCTCGTCCTTAGTCCCGTATATAGTCTCGTTCATAATCTATTCCATAGTCTCGTTCATAGTCTCTTTCATAGTTTCGTTCATAGTCTCGTCTATGGTCTGGTCCATATTTATGTCAATAGTCTCGCTTATAGTTTCGCTCATATTCTCGTCCTTAGTCCCGTTTATAGTCTCGTTCATAGTATATTACATAGTCTCGCCTATAGTCTCGTCTATAATCTTGCACATAAACTCGTTTATAGTCTTGCCTTCAGTCTATAGTTTCGTTCATAGTCGCGTTATAGTCTGGTCCATATTTATGTCGCTTATAGTTTCGCTCATATTCTCGTCCTTAGTCCCGTTTATAGTCTCGTTCATAGTCTCGTCAATAGTCTCGCCTATAGTCTCGTCTATAATCTTGCACATAAACTCGTTTATAGTCTTGCCTTCAGTCTATCTCGTTTATAGTCTCGTCCGTATTCTCGTCCATAGTTTGGTTCAAAGTCTTGTCTATAGTCTCGTCTATAACCTTGCCTACAAACCAGAGTCTCAACTGTAGTCTTATAATAAAGTCGCGTTCGTCGTAGCCTCTTATTAAAAAAAATAAAATTTGAAACTTTACAATAAATACTCGTTGTAGTGCTTTTCTTAAAACCGCTACACTACAACACATCTGCTTACTAACTACTAGCAAATACCACAAATATGCCAGATTGATAATTTTGAAAAAAGCATTGTTAAAGTTTAGTCTACGACAAAACCTCTTAACGTTATAACGTGACTAACGGACAGAAATTTGAAAACAGCGCGTGATCTTTATGAAAGTGAGTGAAGTAAATTCCAAAAAAGTAAACACATTAAACTCTCGATTTTGTTAACGCAAAAAAAATTTAAATCGAAATAAGCGGGATTACAAAAAAGAAATATTTTGAAGAAAAAACCAGTTAAAAACATAAAACAATCCAGCAAGTAGAAAAAAAATAAAGTTGTAATTAAAAAATATTTCAAATTTTAAATAAAAACGCAGTAACAAATAACAAAATAAAATAAAAGTTAGTGCCAAAATTATTAAAAACAAACAAATATAAAAAAAAGGAAAATTAGCCAGCAAAAATATTTAGCAAATTGTTTAACCATAATTACTAGCAGTAATACATATTAAACAAGTGGTATGTGTACAAGTGTCTTTGAAATAATATAAAACAAAAAGGAAATTTTCTTTTGAAACAGAAAAAAAGTAAAAAAAAAGAAATTGCAATTGCAATTCTTTTATTGCAAATCAATCAATCAAACAAGTCTATGTGTCTAATTATCACAAGTGAAATATGTTGCATCTTTTTCACAAATGTAAATAGTTGCTTTTCTAAAAATAAATAAAACTGATTGCAAACAGTAGCTGTTTTAAAAGATTAATATTGAAAATAAATAAAAATCATACAAAATTTTATGATGTGGGGTGAATATATTTTAAAGTATTTGTATTAATTTAAACGAACTGCATTTTTATAACCCCATTGTATTTAAAAGAACCTGTTTAATAAAACGATTTTAAATGCTAGTAATTTGTGTCTAAATATTTAAGTATTGTTAGTGTTTTTTTTATTTTTATTTTTAGTAAGTCATCATAAAATATTTGTTATGATCTCAAGTATTATTAGCACTTATATATTTAAAACAAATGAACCATTATACAATTCATTGAACTATATTTTGTTAAACAGTAACACACCTGTTTTTTATGTGATTTTAAAAGTGCACAATTACTATTATTAAAAAGCACCTATATTATGTATATACAGTTTTGTGCTCATGAGAACTTTAATTGCTAAATAAGCTATTAAGATAAGCTCTTAGAGTTTTTTTTAAATTTGTTGGTATTATTGCATTACAGTTTTAAATAAATTTAAACAACAAATTACTTTGCCACAATGTTATTTATAAATACAAAACGAATAATTTTTCACATAGAATAATTAACATGAATTACTTCAAAAATATAAATTTTAAATGCAAACTTTTCAACTATCTGTAACCATAGTATCATAGTATCGTCTATGAATTAATCTATATATCATTATATAGATAAAATGTGTCTTGCTTATAATCTCATCGTTTATAGACTCGTCTACAATCTCATACTTAGTTTAGTCTAAAATCTCATCAGTAGTCTCGTGTATAGTATCATCTATATGCTCGTCAATAGACTCATCTAATGTCTCATTTATAGTCTCATAGTATTATCTGTAATCCCGTCTATAGTCTCATCTAATATCGTTTATTGTCTTCCATTGTCTCGTCTACAGTCTCATCTATATTCTCATGTACGGTTTCATCTATGGTCTCGTCAATGGTCTTGTCATTAGTTTAGTCTTTATTCTCGTCCATAATTTGGTCTATATTCTCATCTATAGTATCGTCGATATTCTCATCTATATTCTCGTCTATAATCTCTCCATTAGTCTCGTCTATAGTCCCGTCTAAAGTTTTTTCTATAATCTCGTTTAGCTTGTAACCTTATTTACAGATTCATCCATAGTGTGATCGGTTATAGATTCAGATATAATCTCATCCGTAGTCATCACTATAATATTAACCGTAGTTTATTTTGTAGTCTTGTCTATAGTCTCGTCTTTAGTCTGATCCGATTTACAAAAATTGTGACACTGATTCGATTCTTATACTAAAATATGTAGCCACAAAATTCACTACAATCTTCTTTATTTATTTTAAACCGTATTAAATTGCTAAAAAAAAATTAATTGCCACAACAACTGAATATTCGATTCGAACCCTACAGAGACCAACTAAACTGAAGTCTAACAGGACAGCTGATTGCAACAAAAGTTACACTGCTACACAAATAAAGGGTGTTCCAACTAGAAAGCAATTTTTAAATGACTGATGCAGCAATTGAATTGTTTATCTGGCGCCGTCTTGTTGAAACCACATGCAAGAAAAAACTGGTTATTATTTCACGATACCGAACACCATAGACTGTTTGCGCTTGACCTGCCTCATTTTCATAAAAAAGGTCCAATGATTCCTCCAGCCCAAAAACCACACCACACAGTGACACGTTTAGGATGCATTTGCTTCTCGTGAATCACTCGAGGATTTTCCTCACCCCAAATGCGACAATTCTGCCTATTGAAGAAGCCATCTAGATGGAAATGGGCCTCGTCACTGAAGATGATTTTATCGGCAAAATCAGCATTTTCATGTTGTCTCTCCAATACCCAATTAACGAACTCCCTTCGCTGTCCATGGTCAGCTGGCTTCAGTTCCTGAGTCAATTGAACTTTGTATGCATGAAGATGCAAATCTTTCGTCAAAATTCGCTGCATAGTGGATTTGGAGACACCAATTTGCTGAGCTCGGTGTCGAATTGAGGTGGATGGAGTTTGAGCGACATCATCACGTACAGCTGCGACATTTTCGGTCGACTGACCTGGTCGAAAGTGCGTTGTTGTCTTTACATCACTAACAGACCCAGTTTTCGACTCTTTTGGAGCATTATTGTGACCCCAAATTGATCGCAATTTGCGAACTGTAGCCGCAAAACTTTCACAATTTTGGTAAAACAATTTCACAATGAAAAATGCGTCGTTCATTCGTGTAGCGCTCTATTTTTACAAACCTCGTACCTTCTACTAGCAAACAATAAAAATAGTTCAAAAGTCAAACAATGACACTTCGAATAGCGCCAAATTTAAAAATTGCGTTCTAGTTGGGACACCCTTTATATTCCTAAACTATTAATAATTGATACAATTTTTGTATATGCTTTTGCAATTTGTATAAATTTTTGGCCAGCTGCCATCACACATTTATTACACACATTAAATTTATCATAACGTGAATCTTAGACAGTTTGAATATTTCTATATCCAGTTATATAAATTTCCCATAAATACAAAAAACCCACAATCAATCTAAATATTTGAACGACCACCTGTACTTTATTAGAGTAAATGTCAGTGTCGTGTAGAAAACAAACCAAAATGAAAATAAAATATATTTAGACAACTAAATATTTAAATTTAAACAAATGTGTAAAGCTAAAGATGATAAACATGCACTAGTTGAATTTAAACACTTTAAATATAATGAACAATGTAGATTAATAAGAGGATAAAAAGTAATATTTTAACCACAAAATTCTTGTTAAACCCACTATGAGATCAAATAATACTGTTCGGATTTAGTTTTGTAATATAAAAAAAATATAATTATTGTTTAATAATGTTCAAACAAAACATAATTGATTTAAACTAATTTGATATGAGCAACTGTGCATTTCTTACAAATTAGACCATTACATTGAGTCAGTTTTCATAAACCCTTCACACAAATCAAAAGACTTAAGCAATAAGCTACATTTTTATAATATACTTGTTTATTAAATCTATTCTTATAATTCTTATAATTCCTATCATAATTTAATGATTCATCTTAACTGCCAAAACAAAACAAAAACTATAACCAACAATCACTAGATCTCATCATTTTGATTTATTCCTTTGAAAGCAAAAGTAAATACGGCGAACATGCAATAAACAACAGCCGCAAGCAGAATACATAATAATAGCACTAACAATATCTTTACAAAAATAAAAATAATGAAAATCAAATCTATAACGTGTGAATAAAAAACACATGCTACAACAATAATCAACGACAACAACATACACAAGATGTGAAGGAAAAATAAAGAACTTCTATAAAAACTTGTATGCAATTGTAAACATTAGACAAATCTAAATACCAACCCAAAATGACATAAATAACCAAGGAGTGCAAATTTGATAAAAAAAAAAAAAAAATAAAAATAATGCATTACAACAACAGCTATGCAAACAACAATAACAATAAAAGCGCAAAAAATCCCACATTAATTGTTATGTGTAAAAAAAAATGTGCATAAACATTATGCTTTATTGTTGGATAAGTGGAATTAAAGCGTCTGATAAGTAGTGGGATTGAAAAGTGTTTCAATTGAGGAATTTATTAATTGTTACCTTCCTGCTATACTTTTCTACTACTTAGGTGTGAGGCTTGCTTGGAAAACCAAACAAATATATAAAATAGCTTTATGGCCTCTTTATACCTTACACCACCATAGTGGGTAGGGTATATTGGATTTGTGCTGATATTCGTATCGCCCATAGATATTAGTCCAGTCAATTAAACCATGTAAAGCTTGTACGCAGACTACAGAAATTTCAATAAAATTAGCTACGTGATATTTTTCGGCCCAAGGACGCATGGGATTGAAACTGTTGGAAGCCGGTCCATTATTTTACCTGGCCCCCATACAAATGTCTCCCCGAAATAGGGGTTTATCGGTCATAAATATTTGCTTTCTGCACGTATCCTAACAAATTTTGTCAAAATTAAGTTGTACATCAAGCTTAATCTCATCAACAAATTTTGTGCAGATCGGTTCATAATTGGCCATAGCTTCTCTACGACTATAAGGATTCTCTTAAAAATGTTGGTATCCAAATCATATTCAACATAAACCTGATTTATATATGGTGAAATTTACGTCAAGTGACCCTATTCTTGAGTTAAAAAATAATTTTTTTGATAGATATTCCACTCGCATCCCATTAAGCGATTATAAAGATCTTGAAGTAAATTGTATAAGCTTCCTTTTGAGAAAAAAAGGGCCCAAATTGAAAAAAAAATAAAAAAAAATATTTTTTTTTTTTTAAATTAAAAAAAAAAATTTTAAATTAAAAAAAATATTTTTGAAATGATTGAAGAAAAATCAGTCCTAACCTACTAACCTAACAGTACTAACCTACTTTCATCCAAATCAGAAGACATCGATTTTTAACATTGGGTCACTTGACGTGAAATTCACCATATATTTATATATATAAACAAATCATTTGGCCCAATTTTATGATGATAGGTCCATAATTAGTCATAGGTGCCACTTCCTATTTTAACGACCTTAAATCTCTTAATTATGTTAATATCCAAATTAAGTTGAACACAAATAATTTCCATACTATACAGAAATCATGACCACTAATTTTATAACGGTCGGTCCATAATTCGTCATAGTTGCCATATAAGAACTCCTTCGGAAATTACTTGAACTTCTATAAATCGTTTAAAAGTGTTTAACTATATTCAGATAAAATTTAACACAAGAAATATTTATATGCACAGAAGTCATGCCACTACATTTTTGGATGATTGGTCCATAATAGATCATAGCTCCCATATAGAGTCAATTTCTGTAAAACACATATATTGGGTGTAGAGTATTATATCGTTGGGCTTGAACGACCGTGTTTTCTTACCTATTTTCTGTTCAAAAATATTGGAAGTTCACATAATGCTTAATGTTGAAATGAAAAATATCTGAATTATTGTATTATCTCTTTAGTATTCAACCCATTTAAACTATAACAGCAAGATTAATCAATGAATTAATTTACAACAATTAATATGTACAATGTAATTTGTACATAATCTATAAAACATCCAAAATATTTCCAAATCACATACATCATACAAAAACATAAACGTATTTACAGTAAAATTTACACACAGATGTTAATTTTTGTTTTTTTTTTACGTTTTTATTACATGATGCCATTTTTCAACACATGGACCAATGAAATAATAAAGAAGTAGTGCTGCTGATCTTACTAAACAGACACTTAAAAACGTGTGTTAAAATTGCCAGCACAAAAAAAAACTGCGTTAAAAATTGATTTGCTTTTTTTTTTGTTCATTGTTGTGTTAACAATTATTTCAATTCCAGTTTAAACAATTTGGTAACATTTTTTTTATGAAGTCAATAAAAAAGAAAAAGATTGAAAATAGTAAAAACAGAAATACGCATGTTTTTTGTTTGTGAATTTAAACTAGATCAATTTTAAGCTACAAAAAACTCAAATTAACTTTCGATTTTTATTGTGGTTTGGGATTGTTACTTATGTATTTACCAATACAATTCAAATAAATACAATCACTTTGAAATTGGTTTATTTAAAACTGTTTGAAAAAATTGTGGCAAATTATTTTCGTCAAAAATTACGCCCTGTTATTTTTTATTATTTCATTTAAACCATATTAAATTTGTATACATAATTTTTTGAGGTTTTTTTTCATGCCAAAAAAGGTGTTTAAAAATCCATAAAAAAAAATACTCATAAAACACTGCTCATTTGCAACAATTGTTGCATGCCACACCTGAAATCGTATCGTTTTAATTTTTGTTAATTTTTGCACGAATTTTTGTTACATTTTCGTTTTATGGTGCAATGTTTTTTTGTTTGTTTATGTGTTGTATGCAGTCACATTTTGTTTTAGTTGCTATTGTTGTGTATGAAAGTCATTGTAGGTTTAAAGAGTATTTAAAAATTAATTATTATCAGCTTAATAATGATTAATTTTTAAGAAAGTTTATTACCACATTTTATGTGTTTGATGTTGTGAGTTTGTGTATTTGTTTATATTACTCAACTCAAACAGCGTGTGAATATTTGTTTGTAAATGTTTACAATAACGAAGAAGCAGTAATAAGTTATTAAAACGATTACTTGTTGCAAAATAAAATTCTCTGCTTCTTTAGGATTTAAAACTACTGAAACTTCAGTAAAGGATCCGTAACGTTTTTTATGCCAAGTGTTAAGTAGTCATATCTCTCATTAAGGATGACTTAACCTCCCAGGAAACTGTTGTTAATTTTCGATTACTACCTACTCAAATGTTTATAAGTCTTAAACAATGCTAAACATATGCTCTAAAATTCCATTTAAAGTTCTTATTTCAAACACCTTTTCTTGTGAAACATGCTCAGCATTAAATTAGAAATAACACCTTAAAAGGAAGTCGCACTAGAGTTGACCAAGATTGACAGTTTCATTATATATTGTAAGTCCTTAGCTCGTGCTTAATAATTTTCATGAACTAGTTTTTAGCAGTTACATATATACATATTAATAACTATTCTATAGCGTCCGGTCTCACCCTGAAACTGTGCTAAAACATACATTAATTCCAGAAAAATTTAACTTCTTCATCAACATCAGTCAGATTGTGATAACCAAGAAGGAGATAAAAATTCCAAATTAAAAATAACCAGTTTGAAACACAAACAAACACAGAAGGAATGCCTATGATTAATATGCCAAATTATGTAAGAAGGAGGCATTATATAAAGCGGATTATTTGTAAAAGACGTTAAATGTGTTACAAACTTCACAATCCATATCATAATGTAATTTTTGATTCAGACAAATTTAACTTTATTCAATTGTTGTGAAAATGTGCTAAGTAAAATTCCAAAATTTAAATAAATTACAAATGTTTCCAATAAGCTACAAATCTAAGTTAAAATTACACACGATGAGTGTAATTAGACATAAAGTGGCAACATTGCTCATTTATTAAAAATATCGGAGGGTAGAAATGATGCTGTAAATATTATGATATATCCGGGGGAAACTGTTAAAGCCGTACATTTGGCGAACAGCTAATGAGGAGCTTATATGAAAAACCTACAGCAAAACATAATGAAGGTTCCGTTTTTTTCGGCACCTGGACATGGCTCATGTAAGAAAATCTGTGTCTTAACAACAACTACCACTACTTCTATCAGGACAACGATCAGTAAAATAAAGCTTACAATCTGAGGTCCTGGTTGTTGTAAACCTGTTATGTTATGGAGACACCTTCTCATAGTCCTTATGTTAACCTCATCGAAAAATTGTGGAGTTATTTCAATGTCAACATAAATAATATATTCGGATGTGCATCAGCACCATGATCTAGGTATACTTGAAACTAATTTTCCTTATATTTTTATTATCGATAACGATATTTATACGGCTTATTTTATTTTTCGAATCATGAGACGATCGTCATAAAATATTGTGGATTTCAGGGTTATTTTGTTGAATTTTATCTAAATAACAATATTTACAAGAATTTAATGGGTATTCCACATATTTTCGTAAGTGAATCTGATATGGAAGTTATTACTAATTATGGATTAACCTTCACAAAATCCAATAGTTTAATATTTACATACATACAACTGATCTGTGTAAGATTTGATATCAATATTTATAATTAATAGTCCATATTAAACATTAGGCTTATTTAATGTCTAAGCACCACTACAGAGACTTAATTCATGTGCAATTCATAGGGGATTTTTATGTCATGAGAGTGTTAAGTCAATTGGTCAAACATAACGAGCGATAGGAAGATTCTTCTCTTTGCCTATGAATCCGCAAAACCATTACTTCACACATAGTGTATCCCAGTATAGTCCTAAAATCAAATGACTCGCCATCAAGTTAACAAAATGCCTATATATTTGTTTAAGCTGCTTTTAGAGATTTCAAAGCTGTCTAATTACCGGTTAATGCTGAATAGCTATCACTAACTCTTGTCAGTTCGATTTTGAAAGAATAAAACATAATTCTAGCAATTTGTAAAGATTTTGAATGCATATGTGTTTGCTATATATCGCTTCGGATGCACTAGATAAAACGAACCCCCTAACTCCATGTTGTTTTTCTATTTTTATTTACCTTTAAGCACTTTGCTCTACAATTTGAAGATACATAATATCAGTGAAATGGACTCCACAATTGTTGATAAGTATTTGGACTGTTTTTACCGCATTTTCAAGCGTTTTTGCAAAAACTTTAATTTATAAATTTTCACGCTCTAGTCTGATATAATCTCTGAGAGCTTTAAGAGTCTGTATAAATAAAACTGTTAAACGTAAAAATTACGTCTAAGATAGAAAGAAGTTTGAAGTGGTCAACAACCATGTTACTTTTGTCATACTCTCAAATGGCACACTGTGCAGTGACTTTGAGTGGATTTAATGCAGAGATAGGCAAAGCGTAAAATGAGGTTGTGTATGTGAGCGAACTACCCAGCAAACATAAACATAATTATATAAATTATACAAAAAAACTTAGATAGGAAACATACACTCACAATATATTTTCCGTAACATATAAGAAATTAACAACGAGATTGATAGATAAACGGAACTTCTAATACTTCAAAAGCTGATTACATGCATGTTACCAAATGCATTATCAATCATAAAATATTTTTCGTAGTTCATTATTAATTTGAAATGTTTGTTGGGAAGTATTTCTGAAAAAAATATAAAAGCATCCGCCGCATGTGCACACATTGCTGTCTCAATGACGACTGAATGAAAGAGATTAAGTGTATATGTGAAGTGCTCTCTGCACTAATGTGCTATAGGATGCCGACCTATGATTTAATGGTTTTTTGTAAATGACGTGGATTATAGATATTTTGAAAATAGCACAGTTAGATCAATTCAGATTAAAATTGGCTGCTTCGCTCATGATTGATTCCAAGACAATAAATGACTCGGCTGGTTACAGCTATTTCCAATCATTAAGTGCAATTTGCCATAACTTCATTCATTCACATCATAAGCATAAGTTCTCAAACTAATAAAATATCACCAACCATATGTAATTTAATATTTATTGCCCATTCACATATTAACTGCCGTATTCATAAAAAATAAAGTAGGTTTGAAGTGTGCTTTTAGACAAAATTTTCATACAAAATTTTCTTAAAGTACATTTGAAGTCTACTTTAATTTTTTATGAATAAGGGCATAAATGCTTAAACATTTTTCAAAATATTTAACAATTGATTCAATAATTTTTTTAATTAAATTGTAATAAATGCATTAGTAGAATACAAAGAAATACAAAAACGAAATGCCGAAATGCCGAAATGTTGTCGAAACACAATAAGAAAAATTATATCATTTGCTTTGAATCAGTGATCGGCATTCATAACCATCAGAGGAAGAATGTGATCATACATTGAGCTGTAAACAATACGAATGCCAACGAAGTTCATAAAAATTATCCAATAAAAAATAAAAATTACAATAGATTGTGGAAAGTAAAGGAAAGTATATCACATATTAGTATAATTCATGTGCAGGCCATTGATTTTTTGCAGACAAATTCAAGTACATAAATGTTAAAGTTCATTTCCTAAGTCTTTTGTTAATTTTTTCTAAATTAATAACTGCGGGCTAATTTGCCCGTACTTCCGTTAAAATATTTCTAATCATATTGATTCTTTTAAATACCTATTATACAATCAAAGCAACAACTCTAAAAAAAACTAAATTCGAACACAAAACTTATTCTCAAATAAAAAAACTCTTCATAAATACTAATGTTTGAGTTGATTACGATTTAATAAATTAATCAAAACAAAACAAAAATCACACTTTTTTCCCCCCATTATAAAAAAAACTAAAACAATAAATCGTTTTATCCACATATTTTTGTGTTTACTAAACTTGTGCACAGCAATTTGCATGACACAACTTTATTGTCTATTTATGTAGAAAAAATATGTCATTTATATAAGAATTTTATTAAAAAAAAATTATTGCTTTAGAATTCAATACAATTTCTGCACTTGTCGCTTGCGCTGATTTGTTGTTATTTATGAATTCACAACAGAAATCATTTTAATTTGCAATCATGGCTGGAGGTTTCTTGTTACGTTTTATGTGAAATAAAACAAGTCATGATTTATTTTTCATATTTTTTTGCAGCTCTTGCACAATACTTATACAACAAAAAATTGTTTATTTATTTATCTGAAGAATTTATACTTTTATTATTGCTATGATTTTATAAAAACTATTTCAGGAATGCTGTTTATGTATTTCGATTTAGTTTTGTATGCATTGTTAATTATTTCTATTCAATTTGTGGTTGTTGTTTTAAGCAAACTGCTTACTACAGTTTCGTTTGATAAGTTAATTTGTGGTATTGAAAAAAGGGGTTTTCAAAAATGTTTCAATGTTATTAAAACAAATTCCAACATTTAATGTATGCAGATTGATGAATGTATGATGATTGTATATACTTTGTTTTTTATTTAATTTATTCGAAAGATATTCTTGTGGTATTATAATTTCAAATAGTCTGTCGTTTCGGGCTTATCAACGTAGACTAGCGACTTTACATATCCCCACAGAAAATATTCAAGCGACAATAAATCGCTTGATCTCAAAGACCACGATGCCAAAACGTCAACCTATGCGGTTACCAAACGTTTTCTTCAATAAATCAATTGTTGCACGAGCTTTGTGATATGTTGTACCGTCTTGTTGAAACCATAATAAGCCCGAAACATTTGACCCCATGGAGGACAAAATTTGCCGCATTATTGCCGATATACAGCCTCAAATGTTGGAAAATGTGATCGAAAATTGAACCTATAGATTATACTACGTCCGAACCAGTCATATTTAATTTCCATGTAACTTTCATATCAATTTAAAAAAAATGTTCTTTGTTTTATTCGATAAACAAAAAACACCCTTGATACGTACTGCCAACAGAACCATGATTTTCAAAATAAATTTGCAGAATTTGGAAGCTTTGTTCAGCAGTCAGTCTATTCATGTTTGAAATGTCAAGCCAAACTAAGCATAAATCACTTGACAGCTGACAAAATAGCTGCCAGTTAAAAAAATGCTTGCCAACTTTAAGTTTTATACATCCAAAAAAAAACACTCTATATAAACAATATTTTATGTAGAAATAATTATATTGATTATAATAATTATGTAGTTTAATTTTAATCTTAAAGACAATTTATTATAAATATTTTGCTGGAATTCATTAATAAAAATTGACAGTTCCAAATATCAACTATTATTTTAAAGGGAAAAAGCCTTTCGAAAAACAAAAGACTTAAGCAACATGCTTTATTAAGTAGCAAAAACATATTACATAGTTAGAAAACCAATAAAACCCATTTCAATACTATCGGTTATCGTAAAAGTAAAAGCATTTAACAGTATGTAATTACAATAATTTCAAATATATGTATTTGCACAAAAATTTTTGACATTAATTATGAAAAAATAAATATTTGACGGTCATACTCGTACCAACAGCAGCCAACAAATCAATTTGTTAAACTTTTCTTTTGCATTTTTTTGGTTTTTGGACAAAATGAAGCAAAACTAAGAAATAATAACACTTATACCCTTAATTGTGACTTGTTATCGTTACATGAAATTAATTTTTCACCTTTCACTCTTTAAGGTGTTTCAGTTGTTTTATTAATTTGTTTCCTACTTTGTTTATGTTAATGTTTGTAATAAGTGTTTATGGCTTTAAATAAAACCTTTAAACTCGTTGTTGTGTAAAGCTGAATAGTGTTGTTTTATTGTTGTTACTTGGTTTACAGTCTGTCATAATGATCATTAATGGCATAACTATGTTTCGTTACTTTTCCATGACTCTTAATTTAATGTAATGCAAAATAATGTATGTATCCACTACACATTTTCATTGTGCGTCTACTGGTAAAGCAAACACAATTTTTGTTTTGTTTATTAGCTTGATTTTAATTATTTGAATGCCACGCTTTGTAACTTGATAATAATGTTTGAAACAACCACTTTGTCTAACATATATTTATAGTATTTGCCTTTAATGTTCAGTTTTCATTAAATCTTTATAGTATTATGTTTGTTCTCTTACACATATGCAATTTATACATCTACTAAAGTGTATTTTTTAGTTTCTTTCCAATAACGTTGAATGTAGTTGACCTTGTCTCTCTTTTTTCTGTATATACAAATACATACATACATACATATATATTTATTGTTCTTCTCTTTACTGTAACATAATCACATGCTGCGATACAGCATCACACTTAGTTATAAGTTGAAATGTGTTTAAAATATTAACGTAAACAATTTCAAAAAAGAATAGCATCATCGGTTTTGAAAATAAGTGTTAAGTGTTATACTGCAATGATTGTTATATATGGCTGTAGTTACATTTTATGTTTTACTGTTTGTAAATAAAAATAACCATAAATTGTTTGAACCAAAATACAAAATAAATAGATTTTTCAATTCAATAATTACAATTGATGTCTGTCGCTTTTGATGTTGATGTGTATGCTTCAGTCCTCTACACTGTTTTCCTTCAAAGTAGATTACCAGCTTTTTTTATTTTACTAAGTCTGCTTACATGATGTTTCCATTAGATTCTTACTTAATCAATTATAGACCAAGCCTATCAGTAATTGGGGACTTGCAGCAAAACAATGTCTTATTTAAATTTTAGAATAATGCGATTAATGTCCACAAAACTTATTATTGTATGTGACCATAAGATATAAATAAACTCTCTTATATTTCAAATAAAAATTCGATATTTTGTATAAAAATAAAATTCAATGTATGTATGTATGTATGTATGTATGTATGTAACGTATAGACTCCAAAACGGCTGAGCCGATTTTGATGAAATTTTCACAGCATGTTACTGTGACTCTGGAAGGAATAATAGGGTACTTTTTTTTACCACGCCCACTTTTACGCCCACTTTTTTTAAATATTGTAATTGGAGACCAAACCTCTGGACCGATATTTTTGAAATTTTCACAGTATTTAACTGGGACTCTGTTATGATTAATAGGGTACTTTTTTTTGACCACGCCCATTTTTACGCCCACTTTTTAAAAATTATGTAATTGCTCCCATATAGTTTTTAACAGATTTACTTCAAATTGTATACACATTATATACTCCAGGCGAGGTAAAAATAAAGATTTCTTAAGCCACGCCTCTTTCACGCCCCTTTTCACGCCAAATTTTTGAAAGTTTTATACTTTTTGTTCTCTATACAAATTTCTTCATTCCAACGTATTTTTTTATTTGGTAGTATATTGCTCTTAATACTGTTAACGTCGCCATATAACTATGAACCACGCCTACTTCATCGCCCCCTTTTTTTAATTTAGATACTTATACCACTAACAATGTTTGCTATACAAAATACTTTTTTTGTAATATGTATTTACCTAAAGTTTTATATACTTTTTAACTACATAATAGAAGGAATAATAGGCTATATTAAGTTTTGATTGTACAAACGGGGGTGGCACCGCCCATATAACCCACAAATTTAACCCGCCATATTTTGGGCATTTTTTGACGTACGTCGTTGATATTTGGTACATATGGTATTGGCATAATTAGGAATACATACCAGGAGAAAAGTGAGTGGGACCACGCCCCTTTTTAGGAAAATTAAACATCGTAATATAGTCTTAACTACTGGACCGATCGTCATTAAATTTTCACAATAGGATATTCTTACAAAATAATAATAAATTCTTGACTATGTAAGTGGACAAAAGGGCATGGTCTCGCCTAAAGCATTAATAAATACATTAAAATTAAATAAATAAATGTTTGTAAATATATAAATACGTTTTATTTTATTTTATGACGAGGGGGGGGGGGGTAGCAAAGCACACCGGGTTTAGCTAGTTTTGTATAAAAATGTAGATAAAGCTCAAATCATTAATAACTTTATAAATACACCAACACCTCACTTTGCGTCGGGGTTAAGTTGCAAAAAAATACGACGCAAATCGAAGATAGGTTCCAAGGTTACAAAAATATTAAGTCGTCGGCTTAGATGGCGTAATTTAGACACATGTAGGATAGCCATACTACTACTATACTATACTATGCAACTGATAACCCGGAATAGGAAGGATATATCAAGATTGTTGGCAGTATTAACGGAACACTGCACGTTAGGCAAGCACGCAAATCGCTTGGGACTCCCTTTTAACGACCATTGTCGTAGTTGTAAGGATAGGGAAAAAGAGGAAACGATTTTCCACCCTCTCTGCGAATGCCCAGCCCTGAGTGTCAAGAGACATAAATTCATGGGAAACTATACACTGAACAACCTTGGTGAGGTAGCCGGGTCAAAACTCCATGACTTACTGAGATATCTCACAGCTACAGGTTGGGTCTAGCAAGACACGACTTTTTTGTACACACATATTAAGTACAGTATGTTGTATACGACATTAAATCTGACGAGTGGTGTGGTCTTTTAAAACGGGGTCCCTTCGACTCTACTTAAGTGATCGCACGTAGTGAACTACTACATAAACCAACCAACCAACCAACGGCTTTCTTTCCAAAAAATTGTTTCAATGTTTGCTGAACAGCTTTTTTCAACTAAAATAAATTTCCTTGTAGCAATTATCTGTATTAATACAACTAGAATTATCGTTGGAGAATGCTTTATATTTAATGTTATCAAATAAGCTTTTTGCTATTGTCTGAAATGCTATTTTAATTAATGTTATTCTCTGCGCAACTTGATTTTTCATCCAAATAGAAAGCAAGGACTCCATTTTGATCACCAAATCCCTTCTTGTGCGGGTCATCGTTTTAACATCTAATAATCTTGCAAAAAAAAATTAAAGGCTCGAATCCAAAACAACGCAACCTTGAAAATCTAACGACGCACAATGAAAATTAGTACCAATTAAGCAGCGACGGAACTTCGAAAAAACGCAAAACAAAAGGACGCAAAGCGAATTATTGGTGTAGTGCTGTGGTCACTTTTATTTCATTTAAAAAATCGATATTTTGCATGAACATTTCAATAAAGCTAAAATCGTTTATAACGTTGTAAATACTGAGTTTTTTTGAGAAAATACGCTCAATCTGTGAGCATTTACATTTTAAACCAAAAATCGTTTATTAATTTTTTTATAAAAATACTACAGCAGCAAGAGTAAAGATATTAAAAAAGCAAAAGAAAAAAAGTTTCCTTTAATCAGGCCATTCGTAATTTTAGCAAAAAATGTACATTAATTTAATGAGTTATCATGTATCTTATTGATATGCAACTTTACTAAATTAATTTATTTATTTATACTAACACAAATCTACAGTCACCTTACAAATATCAAATTTCAGTTAACTAATAAACGAAAAAATAATTTAAGAATTTCAGCAGTTCCACATTAAGTTGAAACACAAACTGGACCAAACAAATTGATTTAAGATTTCAAATTAAATAAACCAACAGAAATTCTCATTGATAAATCCACAAAATAATATCAAAAAAAAAACAGAGCCCACACTTTATTTCGTCATCGTTTTGGCTCTATTTATAGATAACTCAATAAATTGAGGTAAATTCAAATAAACATTAGCATTAAGTCTAGCAGTAGTGTAATATTAACATTTTATGGTAATAATTACAAAGCATAATACCACAACAATGTTGTTGCTACACCAAGAAAAAATTACTAACAAAAACTAAATAAAAACAAATGCTAAAAATAATACAATATTTAAACCACACGATTGCATTATCAGTAATAATGTGCAACGAAAAATAAAAAGTGCAGCAATTCAGCAAAACATTGAAATCGAAAAAAAAAAATAAATTAAAATTTAGCGTTAAAAACAATTTGCAGCTAAATTGCAGTTGTTTTTTTTGCTACAATACGTTTTTATATTTCTTCCTGCAATGTTAAAATTCACTTCCATTTGATGTTGGAATTCATTGAACCATAAATTGTTAATTTGTTGTTGTTGTTGTTTGATTTGCAATTGGTAACTTTGTATTTTTATGTGTTTTAGATGCAGTAGGAATTGGTCATTTATTTATGTTGTTGGTCTGTTGGAAGATACTTTCACTTATTTAACTAGTTTCGAGATGAAGACGATGATGTTTAAAGTAAATAAATATTACTGTAATTTTGTTGCGGGCATATAGTCAATACACTTCAATTTGTTGGAAACTGAAATTTGAAATGTCACGATAAGTAAAAAACATTTCTTTTGTTTTTTCAAAAGGTTTTAATTTACATAAATATTTTGATTAAATTTTGTCTATTAAACAATATTTGTTTAGTATTTAATTTAGAAATTTTGTGTTTATGAACACGATTATTTTACGAAAACAACTGTTTTTTGTAAAAGTTTTTTAACTGGTTTTATTTATTGGATGGGTGGTTATTTTATGTCTGGCAATTCATGTAGTTTTGTTGCATTTTTTCATCCGATTTGAAGCTATTTAAACTTTGCCTTTGCTTTAAATGCATCCCCAAAAGATTTAGAAGATTTAAAGAATGTTTTTCAGATTTTATGAAATTTTTCTATTTGAAATAAGACTTAAATTCTAAACTAAGACACTGCACAGGCCGCCTATTTGTATTAAATATCATGGATTACATGTTGGCACCTCTTAACCAACAGCTTTATCCAACATGGATAATGATGCTATATAATACATTCACAAAACTGATGTTGATTGCGATATACAAAAATATTTTAGTTATGACAAAGTAGGTATCTCTTATATTTTCTTTATTTAACAAATAATTAAAAATAATTTAATCAATTTAAAAACACATATATTACAAGCCTGATTATCATTCAGAACACTAAAATGTTGTGTTGTCTTGACTACAACACAACAATTATTTTTCATACGATTAAGCCGATAAGTATTGTGAATCGTAATCTCAATTTACAATATACAACATCAAAATACTTAGTGTTGTGAACGGTAATTGGGCCCAATAATTCCAGTCAACACTTAATGCCACAAAATTATTTAATACATTCAAAATTATGCTGATGATTAGTTACACGTATAAAAAAATGTTAGGACACGCCTTAAATTAAAAACCGCTGAAAATATGTTTAATCATAACAAATAAGCCCATTTTCATGTTTAACAAATAGCTTCTTAAGAAATAGCCGTCTTATTAAATTAATAACTATTAACTTTCAAAAATAAATGTAATTATAATTAATAAAACTTCTTAAGATAACCAATATAATTATTATTTATATTATACATATGAAATTTTAATAACTTTACTGTGGTAAAACAAAAGACTTAAGCAACAAACTTTATTTAGTATTTGCCTAATAGACAAAAACCAATCAAATAAAACCATACAAAATTAATATAATCACTAAATTTGTTTGAATAAGAAAAAGTACGAAAAAATATAAATTTTATTATGAATTTTTCAAACATTTCAAACTTACGTATTAGCGTATGTACGAGTACAATCATTGTATATAATTGCATGCACGTACTTGTATTTACTTGTCTATGCATGCAAACTTCACGCATGCTTGGTTAAATGAGCTCAACACAAAAAGTAAACACAACTCAACATTCAGTCATTTCACACGTCAAGTTTAACAAGACTTATTGAAAGCTTAAGGGTTTTTGAAGAAAACTGTATAGAAAACCTCAGAAAAACAACATACTCATACAATAATAATGCAAAGAAAAAAATGTTACGTAAATTTTTCAGTTTCATTTTATCAATCTATTGTTGTTTATATTTATTTCTGTTTAAATAAATGTTAAACCTTAGAGCACCCTACGTCAGAAATAGCTAATGGATATTAAATCGTCTTTAAAAATTACTGTTATACACAAAATTTTCGCTAAAAACAATAAATTTTCTATAAAAAAGTCTCTATTTAACTTTTCTTGAAAAGTTTTATCGCACCATTGCATCTTTTAAAAATAGCGATATTAAACGAAAACATAAAAGGATATGCTTGCATATATTGAACTCCAATTCATTTGTCTAGTCTAGAGGAATTTGAATGTTATGTTTTTTAATCAAATACTTGTATACTATAGTACTTAACAAAAGTAAGATCGAGCTTGTCCATCTGTGATGATATATAACCCTTTTAGACCGTGATGCATTGATTGTGCGGGTTGGTTTCGCTTTCAATATTTTTGCTTCTAAATTATTTTGCTAATTGTTCGACCTTTATATCTTTATTAAAAATAATTTTTTTTTAGTTTAAGGTCAAAATTTATTTTTATTTATTTATTATTTATTCCAATATTTTGCTACAAGAATTGTGAGTATGAAAAAACTTTCAATATTACAAAAACAAAAATATGAAAAAATAATTTAGTTTTCTTTCCCATTTTTTTTTTTAATTAAGTGTCTATAGGTTTGAGCTACATTATCTGTATCTGCTTTAAAATTAATTCTAAGATTTTTTTGGCACATTTATTATTTCTAACATTTTCTATGTTCTCAAAGTCGGGATAGTGATTTAAATTTGCACAATGTAATGATAATGCTGTTTTTTGTGATGATATATCTCTATATTTTTGATCAGATTTGTGTCCAGCTATTCTATTTTTTCATTTATTTTTAGTTGTACCTACATATACTTTATTACATTTTTCATTGTCATTACCATTGCATGGTATTTGATAAAGTATTTATGTTTGACATTTCTAATTTATGTATCCTATCTTTTGGTTTACTAAATAATCTGGCTACTGTATTGTAAATTTTTGGAGCCATTTTATATTTATTATTATCAAATATATTCGATTTTTCTAATGGTTCGGATATTTTAGGTATATAAGTTAATGATTTATATATCTTAGGTTCAGAAAATCTTTCTGTGTTATTCATTTTATTTTTGAATTGTCTTATTAATTTACAGATTATATTAATAGAGAAATTATTAACGTTTAATATATTTTTAATTGTTTCTATATTTTGCTTGTGCAATTCACTTATTGTTAATGTTCTTTCTATAAGATTTTTAGCTGTATTAATAATAATTATTTTAGGATGTCTTGAATAATAATTAAAAATCCTTCCTGAGGATGTAGGTTTTTGATACCAGTCTATTAATAATTCATTACCTCTCTATATTATTAAACTGTCTAAATAAGGAAGTACAAAATTACATTCTTTTTCTATAGTAAATTTAATGTGAGGATGAAATGAGTTAAATATCGTTAATATATATTCCATCTCACTTTCTGAAATTATTGTATAATCATCTACGTATTTAGTTAAAATTTTTGGTTTTGTAGTAAATTTTTCAACACAAGTGTCAAGTACTTTTTCCATGACAATATCAGCAATAATTAGAGAAGCTGATGATCCCATTGGAAGACCTATTTTCTGTTCATATATATATTGTTATTATATTTCAAAAAACCTAAAAAAATAGATCTTTTTAAATATTTGTATATTGTTCTATTATATTCCATTTTTCATCTATAATATTTGTACCTAGGTCTATAGATATACTAGGGAACAATGATACTACATCAAGTGAAATTTTGAATTATTTTGAATTTTGAATTTTTACTTCCTTTAACTTTAGAGTCTGTAGTTAATTTTTTAAGAATGTTAGTAATATATTTACAAAGTTCATATGATGGAGAGTTAATACATGAACAAATAGGTCTTAAGGGAAATGATTCTTTATGAATTTTTGGTAATCCATATAATTTAGGAGCGAACTGTTGCCACATTTGTTGTAATTATTTTTAAAAATTGTAATTATTTTTAATTTGAAAAAATGAATATCAAACGGAATAATAACCTAGATTCATTAGTAAAGTTGTGGAAGATCTTTGTGTGTGAAAATTTAGCACAAATATTATCTTTCTGTGGTGAAGATTACTGATTTTAAGGAGATTATATTTACAATGACATGCTTTCAATAGAACCATATTTCACCCAAATTAAATTATGACATTAGATCTTCTGTCGAATTTTAATTTGAAAGTTCTTCTGGTCTACATTTGTTTTTAAAATGTAACTGTAATAACTATAAATATTATAAACCTCTATTTAAACATTGGAAATCTTCAAGGTTTCATTAAATCTACATCGATTCAGAAAGTGATTTTAAAGCAATTCGCCTACCTTATGATTGGTATTAGATCAATACTTTTAGGCATTAAAAACAACAGCAAAAACATAATACATACATACATTTCCCATTTAAAGTGGATGTAGGATGTCATACATGTCATACTGGATAGTCATACTGGTCGTATGTGGAATTATATTCCCAAAGATTTAAAATTTCATATCACTGATGACGTTGCAAATCAATGGTGACACTACTACTATTTGTTAATGTAGGGTTCTTAAAACACATTTATATTTTCCAAACTCCACATTTTCATATGACGTTATTATTCTTTTTTATCAAGTTAATTGTCATTTTTTAGAGTAATTACGTGTTTTTAAAAAAAAGTACAAACATTTTTCACTTATATTTGCAAACATGTCGCTGCAGTTGTGTTTCCCATTGTCAGGTTGTAATTAAATAATTTCAATGTGAATTTGTGGGTTGCTTGTTTTTTTTTAATTCTTTTTCGTTTTTTTACATTTATACATACATACATATGTATGTATTAACTGTGAAATGTGACACTACATTATGTTGCAGTTGCTGTTGTTCTTCTTTTTCTTCTTTGGTTTTTATTATTTCTTTCAAGTTGTCGTGTTAATAATGATGATGACGCACTTGTTGCAATTTTTATGCCAGCCTGCATTATGAACGTTTTCTTTTATTTAACTGTTCTATTGATATACATTTTCTGTTTTTAAATTGAGGTTTTTTTTTCTATTTGGTGCTAATAGAAATATTATTATCATTTAGACATTTGAAAGAAAGTTTTTTATTTTGAGGTTGAAATATGAATAATAATATGTATGTGGTTTAAGACTCGTAGAGGTTTTCATTGGTGCAATTTATAAGGAAGTTCTGTGGTTATATTTATAAAAATGTTAGTTCTTGTATTATTATACTTAATTAGTAAGAGTAGACTTTTTACTGTGTTCAACTAACGGACCTTTAATATACACTTTATGGAAATTATGTTAAAACAAGCACCACAATAATATATTCAATTGATTGCAAAACATATATTCATATACGAGCAGACTTGAAATGGAATATTAAAACATTGATTAAGTTTTGATATTTGTCCCATCTCTCAATAGTTTTTAATTTATTACAGTTGTAGTATATCATGAAATTGTATTTCAGTATTCCTTAAATGCTATTAGGTCGTTTGTTAAGGCATTTAAATATATCTTAATCATTTTAATGAGTTTATCACAGAATTCATAAACTTTTTTCGTAACTCACATGTTAACAAGCTTATTTACGCTTAACCATAGCTTATACTTAAATAAAGAAATAATGATATCATTTACGAATTCATTATCATGATTTTTTATTAATTGTTATACATTTGAAAATAAAGCACACATTTAAAATTAAATAATTTTATACAATTATCTTGTTGAACAAATCTTGTACTTTCATGTAGTTGTTATTGAGGCTGTCGAATTTCCTATTTTCAGTTTTATATACCATTAATCATATCTAATTTTTTTTGTATTAAATCACAATAGAAGTGTTGACTTTAGAAAAAACATACAAAAAACCAAAATTATAAAAACAATAGCAAAACATTGTTTTATTTATAAGCCAGACACAAAAAAAGGCACAGAAATTATTATTACTTAAACGTTTTAGTAAATCGACAAAAAGGCATAAAACAACATTCTAAAGTTTAGAGTTGTTACAAAGGAAAAATATATATTTAAGGTATTTAAAAACAAACAAAAGAACTTGATTGTTTTTTTATTTCTCACAAGCAACTTTACAGATTTTTATCGCTGTTTTTTGGGACATATTTTGTCAGTTTTATTCATGAAAAAAACAATATTAAATTTTTACAATCACTTAAATACATTTTTGGCTAAATGTTTAAAAAAGACAGATCATTATATCTGAAGTTCTTTCATGTCAACAAATATGACAAAGATAAAATGTTTAGTGTGCTTAGAAATTTTCATAATAATAACAGATAATATTCTACATTTATTGGCCGTTCCAACGATAGCACAGCAAATCAAATGGACAATAGAGCAATTAGCAGAAAGCAAAGAGGAGCGTTATTGGATGCGGATTGGATGAGACATATCATGCAAGTGATCGCATTCTATTTATTGGAACAATTCTACTTAAAGTTGCCGCCATCAGGAATGACAACCAATTTCACCTAATATTTTTATACCCTCCACCGCCATGAGTAGTGAATGAGGGTATATGTATATAAGTTTGTCATTCTGTGTGTAACACTGAGAAATATTCATCTGAGACCCAACAAACTATATATACGAGTATTCTTGATTCTTATGTAATTCTAAGATGATTGAGCTATGTCCATCTGTCTGTCTGTCTGTGTAAAACACTCTCACGTCCAAACGACACATGCAAAACCAACGGAGTTTACATAAACCAGTTTATAATTATCCGAAGCAGTTTGGTATTAAAAATCAGTAAAATCGATATACTAGAACCAGAGTTATGGACCCAAATGTGAGGCAACCTCCATAAAAATTTGATATTTTTAAATATTTTTCTTCTATTTTTTAAAATATATTGCAGATATTGCCATGAAATATTGTACATGTTATTTTTATGCTAAAAAAAGAAAGTGTGAGGAAAATAGTAAAAATCGATCCATGATTTCTCGTAGCCTCCATACAAATATATTCCCGAAATATGGCTTAGTGATAAATAAATGCCTGTAAAATTGGAATATTAATACAAAATTCGGCAAAAATAAGTGTCATGTAAACAGAAATCAGAAAACGAAATTTTGTTTTGTTGGGTCCATGTTTGGTCATAGACCCTATATAAAGTCCACATCTAAAATACAGTTAAATACGTATAAATCTGGTACAAATATAGTTACCAGGTTTAAATTTGACATAAATAATTCCTATAGATATATAAATTGTTGTACTAAATTTTATGGTGGTCGGTCCATAATTGGTCATAGCTCCCTTATAAGGACCACATCCGAAAAACCCATTTATCTTTATATATATCTTATAAATATTGGCACCGACTCTAAACTTTAAATATACACAAAAGTCATTCTACAAAATTTTGTGAGTTTCGGTCCATATTTGACCGTATCCCCCATATAAAGCCCTCTTTCGAAAATCACTTCAATACTCATAAATCTCTTATAAATAATGATACCGATCCAAAATTTTACACGGATAATTTACATCCATGACAAAATCAAACTGCTGGATTTTTTATAATATTGGTCAATATTTGACTATATCCCCCATATGAGGTCCACTTTCGAAATTCACTTTAATAATAATATGTATCTTAAATATACCGTTATTACGTTGAAATTCGAAGTAAGATATCCTTATATGCATAAAATTCACTGTTCCAATATTTAAGAAGTTCGGCCCATGATTTGTCATAGCTGCCATGTAAGGACCATTTCCGAAAAATAATTTAACCCACAAAAATGTCTAATACATATCGATATCGAACCAACTTTTATATGGATCAGAAATTTTAATCCAGAAATCATATTTATATTGGCTATACAGTAATTAAGCTACTGGTGTAGCTGTCAGTCAATAATCATCCCTAGTCTGACTTTCGATTCGAATCGAAATTTTCTCCGTTTGGCAAATTTGGTATTCAGAGTTTCGATTCCGCTACGTTTCTTTCGATTGTAGGTATTCTGTATTACGATCGTAGTTACGTTTTTCTACGCTTATATTTTAGCAACGGAATTTTTTCGACACTTAAAAAAAGTGTTTAATTTATAAAATGTTAGTATAAAATGTTTAAAAAGTGATTTATATAAATTTTTGTTGTACGGCCAATCAAGAGGTGGTGATATGCAGCAACAAAGAACATGGTTAAACAAATGTGTAATGGTAGAACGAAAGAGTTTTTAATTACTGTCACTACAAACAGGAGAGCAGCCTATTTATTTTTCCAGGTCAAAAACAACGACATCAGAGCAACACGAAAAGCTGGCAAGTTAAATGTCAACAAAACAGGATATTCCTTGTGGCTACCATAAACGATCCAAGGAGGAAGTTCAGGTATTTTCTTTTCAAGCTTTTCAAGCCTTACCTCTGTGTTCTGAATCGCGTTGTTCTTCTCTTCCACCAATAAAGCCACTGCTATGGCTTCCATTTCTCCTTTAAATACAAAAATTAAAAATACCACCTCCGGCTTGACAGGATTCTTAGCACTTAAATATTTTGCCAACAAAAATGATTATCTTTTTATTATTATTAATTGACAAGTCTTTTGTATTATTTCATTTTTACTATTTCTCCTTATTAATCGCACAAATTTTTTTTATTTTCCTATTTTTATTGTTTGTTGTGACTTTTGTTTATTAAAATAGTAACAAACTTGCTCATTTCTTTGTTTCTATTCCACATTTCATAGTAACAAATTGGAATTGTAAATATTGTTGTCTTCTTTTAGTTCTTTCGATTCAGTTTTTGTTTGGAATACCAATTTTCGATCGTAGCGTAACTGAATGCGGAGACGTAATGGAAAGTCAGAATAGGGAATTTACTTCCGAGCATTACAACCAACCATACAACTCTTGTAAATAACGTTATTGAAATGAAATTCATTTGGTTGAATGAATGAATGAAGCCTAAAATACGTAGAAATCACATTAGTGGATAATGGATTTAGAGGCCATCTGTCCATAATTGGTCCACTTCTACTATGCCAACTATAAATCTCTTGTAAATAATGTTATTGAGATCAAATTCATCCAAAAGAAAAATCACCTTATAATCCTACACTTTTTTATACCCTGTTTTCGAATATGGCAAAATGTTGTTTTAATTTTATAAATTGTTTAATTACACTGAAGACTAATATGAAAATCAGACAAACTCTGTAAAATTAAATAAAATTTCTAAATATTTAAAATAAATTATGTTGGTCGTAAAATTGTCTTTCAAATAATACATAAAATAATCAGCCTTATTATCAGTGTCGTTTTCTTTTTACCACAATGACTCTTTCGTAATAGATTAAAGATAAAATGTTATAATTAATCCATATTATGTATAAGAACCGTGTGAACTTTAACTGCAGTAGATCATTAAATGGCTGTGTACTTGACCGACCGACTGAAAATTTATTTTGTATATTTTAACACAACCAACAAAAATACACAATAAAACACAACTGTGCATTGTAATGAATTTATAAATGTTTTTTAAGGCTTCTAGTTATATTCGTATAGTAAATATTCTGATTTCGAAATTGTTTATCTGCTGCAACACATGTAATAATTTCAATTATGTATTTAAAAATTTTGAGCTATTTCAAAATAGCTACGAGTAAGAGTTTCAATAAAACCTATGTTTAAGGCAATTGTTTTTTAGCTTAGCAAGGTTACTGTTTTTTAAACCATTTACTACCTCGGGCAGTGCTTCTTTACATTTTTTTTTTATAATTCAAAATAATTTACATACTTGCAGTTTTTAAATATAAAATTTTTATTTATGCGTTTACCTTAAGCTATACAATGTATGATTAATGACAAAATTTTGTAACAATAAATTGTATATGAACAAATTGTATTTAAGGTCGATTTACACATTGAAGTAAAAATAAAAGTTATCAAAACATACTCTAAAGATTTACTATGGTATTGTAATAACAATATGTATTGTTATAAATCTAACCATTTTATTTAAGTATAAGAGTTATGAAAAATGTCTAAAAGTCTGAACAACATAAACCAGTCTTTCTCAAAAATTATTAAAATTACATAAACTAACATAATATCTTTATTTTGGTTTTGTTACAATTGCAGGAACCAAATGCCTTAAATTACCATAGCAACGCCAACAACAACACATGTTATATTAATAAATAAACATCAATGTAAAAACAATAACAACATACCACCCAAACCATAAACAAAATTTGATCCACAAAACAAACCATTAATTTAGATCAACAAACAGCTTCCTGCAACAGAGAAGAAAAAAAAAAGAAAATCAACACGCAAAATGACCGATACAAATGGTAATGAGATCTCCAGCAATGGTGATATAAATAGACAATCTGAATCACCGGCACGTACTATTGATTCACATGATTCAACAACGGGCAGCATGGACACAATAGTCGATCGTTCAACACATAATACTGCTGCTGCAACAACAACAACAACAACCTCAACAAGTAATCACGAGGAAATGATGCAGAGCACTATTGAACAGAGTACGAATACAACAAATATGCAACAGCAACATAATAGTTTAACAAATTCCGAAATAGCTATGTTGCAACAGCAAAATCCAAGCGGAAATGATGATGATTTAATATTAAAACATCAACCAGATCAACTGCAGCAGCAACAACAACAGATGCAAAAACAAATACAACAAAAACCCTTGGATGCCCAAAGTCATATCTATTCCAGTCCAGTTTACGATGAGAAACCGCCCCTTAAACTTACAGCCGCCACTTTGCTGGAAACTACTAATATAAAAGAGCTAGATAAACCCAAATTAATTTCACATGAAGAATTCAAACAGCAACTGCAAGAAACTATAGCATCTAGGGCAGCTACTCTGGACTCAAGAATAAGCAAAAAACAAAGATTTCCTCCAGAACTCATCAAAGACGATGGCAGTTCTACTAAGTCTTCCAAGTCATTGAAGAAAAAACGTTCCATGCCTAAGAGTAGTACCGCCTGCTGTTCAGCTTTTCCGGTACAAATTATTTTGGGTCTGCTCCAATTGGTCTTGGCCATTTCTCTGGTCGCTTTGGGCTCTTTGTTGATTGTGCGAGATGCTTCACTATCCACAGCTGGCTGTGGCATATGGACCGGTTTAATAGCGGCCGTTACGGGCTCTTTGGGTGTGGTGGGTTTGCGTAAAACTCAAACCTCTTTTTTGGCATTAAGTTTAGTGTGTATAGCGTCAAGTACGTTGGCATTGGCCATTTCTGGAATTGGTCTCTCACGGGATATAAATCGTTCAAAGGAACAGGTGAGTGAAGAAAAATTTGATAATTATATAAAGACTATTTATGGATACATATTGATGTAACATGATAGGTTTAAGGTTTACAACATTAATAGAAGAGTAGGCTTAAGTCGGTTTTAGTGACTTTTTTCAAATCACTATCAAAATTTTATCCCTAATAGAATTTTAACTTCTGATTAAAATAAAAAAAATTGGGGCGGTCACGCCTATTTCCGAGTGGGCGGGGCTCCAAAGTTTGTAATATATTTAGCTATATCTTGAAAACTATATATATATATACCAAACGATAGGTATTTTAAAGACCTTTCCCACAATATGTAACATGACCTATTTATATGGACCGCCTATTTTTAAATTTCGCAAAATTATTTTTTGCTCCGAAATTTTTTTAAAAAATCCGGGAAAAAGGTTTATATAAGTAAGTAGATAAATTACAATATTTTCAAGAAATTAAGCTTTAATTTAAGGTATAACATGACCATGTAGGTAATATAAATCCGAAGATATTCAAGAAAGATTATGACATTTTACCATACAAAATACAATCTGTACCAGTGTTGCCGAAAAATTAATTTCAAAATATGCTAAAATGTTCTGCAGAAGAAAAAATAAGTGCATTTAGCATAATTTTTAAAAATTTCAATGCATTTTCGAGAAACAAAATGCTAAATCTAGCACTGAAAGTGCTAAAGTGTAAAATGTATACCATAGAGGAGAAAATACTTCCGCCCGGCCGTAGGCCGTCAATATAGAAAATTTGTACAATGCGAAGCCGGATTTCTGTATACATAAAGGAAAAAATCCTATCCTGCATACAAAATTTTGAAAAAATGTGATGTTATAATTCTCTGATTATAGTACCTACAGACAAATTAAAGCTTAATGTCTTTGCTATTTAGCTAAAACAACAGTGACCAAGAGTTTGGAAAATAAAACTAAGAAAACTTTATAAAATAAACAGGAACTCACAACGTAGAAGGACAGGAGCCAATAATCAACAAACAAGTGAACAAGTTTACAGACAATGAACAATTGAAATTAAATTTTTAAAATATTTTAATTTATGTGAATTGAGAATAGCAAAAGTAATATAATTTTTAAATATTCATTGCAAACAAATGGAATATTAATAAAACAAGATCAAAAAATATTCTTTGCTACATGTTTCCTAACTTTTAGTTTTAGCTTGCTCTAAAAATTATTCCATGAGTGTCAGATTATTATTACCACTGTAAACTTTCTATGGACAAAAACTACCAAATATTATGCCTTCTTCGCTAATCAAATCATCTCTGCTGATAAAACCAACAATAACAACTGCATTTAATACAAAGCAAATATCATCTGTCAATTTAACCAAATAAACTTACCTTAGAAGCTTTCCTAAAATCTCTACACCTGTACTATGTAGATGCAACAGGCAACAGCATCAACAAGTGGCTAATATTAAACCACTACACACACAACATTCTACATGATTTATCCACACATCTTAACTACCGTACCGTACCGTACACACGAACAAACATTAACCACCATTTTTTTTTTTTTTTTTTAACAACAACTTGCTATTTTTCTACACATACATTTTCTGCATTTTTATTTCTTTGATTTCTCGCTTATTTTCAATCTTCAACGCTTGCAAATTGCACACAATGAATAACAACACTTTATATTTTAATTATTTACTATTAGATATTTAATTAACACTTTATTAAGATATTTTTAATAAATATTCTAAAACTTCACTGGCAAAACACTTGTTGACGGAGCGATTTAATACAGGGAACTAAATTAGAAAAGGAATATGAGGAAGGAAGCTTAGAAATATAAAAGCTTTAAACTGAACAATACGTTAAGTCTAAATGGCTTTAAGGCTAAGAGTGATATGTAAAAACAGAGCTTACATTTAAAAAAGGCTTTAAGTAAAGATTTTATCAGAAAACTTGTAGGTTGATTTTAAAGAAGTAATATCTAAAGTAAGCTTTAACCCTTTGAGTCGGCGTGTACACAAATGTGTACATCACTTTGTATCATGAGTGGAATTGAACGTTTTAAAATAAATATGTAATAAGAGTTTTTGACTGGGAACATATTCTCTGAAGTGTTCTTTCTCAACAAGTTTCTCTCTCTCACGTTTCATAGAAACATAAATGTTTAAATGATTTTTTTTTTTCATAAATTTCTGATACAGCTTACGTCATATAGAAAACTGGTGTCATGGATGCATTTTAAAATCTTTTTAAAATCCGTATGCTATTGGAAATATATTATTTCGGATGAGAACTGTTACAGACATAATTAATGTTGTAGGTTTTGACTTAAAACGTTTAATTTGCATAAAAATACAGCTAAATAAAAGTATGTACGCAATTGTGTACACACGTACTGTGTATTGTGTACGCAAATGTGTACATGGACTCATTTGTGTACAAAGAGCGTGTTGTATCATATAACAATTGCATTGCTGTCGCATTTTATTTATGTGTTGTGTTTTATTTTAACCGTTATAAAAATATGAGACAACAAAAGAAAAAACATAGAAACAGTTAGAAACTACAAATTGTTAATAACACCGTATTTCGACAAATACTTGCCTTCTCAAATTTATGAAAGAATGGCAACGTACACCAATATCTATGCAGAACAGAAGGGCAGAAGCTGTCGGACATTTAAACATACGACTTCCGAGGAAATTAAACACTTTATTGGAATTCATATGATTATGGGAACAATGAAACAGCCCCAAATCAAAATGTATTAGAGCAAATATATGCAAATAGAATCCGTGGCCTCTGTTATGTCCTGCGAACGTTTCTTTCAATTAAGATCAATGCACTTCGTCAACAACTTAGAAATTCCAACAGAATGTACGATAAGTTTTTTAAAATCCGGCTATTAATTGATGCGGTGCTAGAAAGATGAAAGAAATACCAGTTGAAGAAGTTGTATCAATTGATGTGCAGATAATTCCATTTGGGCATTTAAACATGATATATAAAGAGCCACGGTGCTGCAACAGTATCATCTAATCAAAAGATTATCTTGCACAGGTCATAAGTTATATTTTGACAATTTTTTTTAGTACATATCAGTTATTTAAAATATTGAATGTGCGGAAGCAGGCACTATAAGAATGAACATATTCAACAATTCGCCATTTGTTTCAGATGCAGTATTAAAGAAAAAAGGACGATGATCCTCTGATGAGATAGTAAGTCGTGATGGAAAAATTGCACTTATAAAATGGCAGGACAATAAGGCTGTTCATATGGCGAGCAACTTTATTGGAGTAAATGAAGAATAATCTGTCCGACGATTTGATAAGAAATCAAGACAAAATGTCGATATAAAACAGGGGTTTCCATTTCATAGCTCAATTGAGCCTACCACTACCAAGACATATTTTTATGCTCTTCAATTCAGTCGTCGATGTGACTTCGACAAGTGCACATGTCTAGCGGATGCTATGTTATTTTTTTCAGGTTAACAGATGATGACACTCAAAAAATATTGTGCGATCATAAATGCTTTTGGTAACATACATAGCAAATTATAAAATATGTATATTACTAACATTTTTTTGCGGCTTTAAATAAATACATTCTCTCAATTTTATTACTCTCTCGTACTCACTAATACATAAACAAAAAATTTTTGGAAGCCCCTGATATAAAACAACCCAACATTGTCTCTGCTTATAATAATGGAAAGGGAGGGGTCGACCTCTTGGATCAACTAATGTCTTATTATAGAATATTTTTAAAATCGAAAAAGTGGACATTGCGTGTTATCTTTCATTTTGTCGATGTTGCTGTTTGTGCCAGCTGGATAGAATATAAAAAGGATTGTGCCGCAGAAGGATATAATTCATTTGTTGGAATTAAAGCAGGTACTAGGACGAAGTCTCACAATAGTCCAACAGCTACAGAATCGGAAAAGAGGAAGGCCATCGAATGTTTTCGAAAATAATGCACCAACTACAAGTAAGTTTGTTAGAGGAGAAGTGAGACCGCTACACGAAGTACAGTGTGACGGCATAGGTCACTTACCAATTCACGACAATTCAAAAGAGGCTACCAGGTGCAAAAATCCGCAATGTACGGAGTTTTTCTATTTTGTTCTATTGTTTTTTTTTATATAGTGCCATAAATAAAATAACATTGTTTTAGAAATTTTTTCTCTATTACTGAGAGGAGCACCGTTGGAGTTTGTTAGTACGCAATTGCGTACATCCTGAAAAAGGATCTTCGGGATGTCGGAGAAAATTTTAAATAAAATTTTTGGGTTTTTTGTGCTCTAGTTATTCATATCGGATATCAAATAATTTTTTTACTTTGCTCTAGTTAATTTCCGACTCAAAGGGTTAATTTGAAATGTTAGAAAAATCTAATTGGATTTAATTCAGTAACGTTTTATGTATAACGGTAGGCTACATTTTCAATTATGGTGAAATTGAATTTACTGAATTAAATCCAATTAGAGTATTTTAACATTTTAAATTAAAGCTTATTTTAGATATTAGTTGTTAACAGTCTTATTCAGAAGAAGTTCATTTAATTTGTAGACGGAACGATTTAATATAGCGAACTAATTTGTTATTTTTTGTTGAACTTTTTTTATTATTTACTAGCTAAACCCGGTGTGCTTCGCTACCCCCCCCCCTCCACGTTATAAAATAAAATATACATATATAAACTGAGATCAACATACATACATACATATACTTGATGTCTACAATTGTAATAAAATACTCGTAGATTACAATACAACTAATATCAACTTATAATTTAGTTGATTAACCTCTAATCATGTAAAAAATTACTATGATCTCCATGGGTATTTTTTCTCTGCGGGCGTTTTCATTTGTGTTACATTTACTTTAAAGTACATAATAACAGAATCTGCTTATCCGTACAAAAATGAAAAATTTCATACTAACTACAGCTTTTGAAAATCATTCAAAATTTTCAGTTTAAGCCAAATATTGATTCTTTGAGACTTCGAGCAGGCAGTCATTTCTAAATTGAAATTCTTAGCTATATACTCGTATAGTAAATGATTTTGTCAAACAATATATTAAAAAGTTTCACAATTTTTTTAATAATGGATTTTTAATTATACTACACCATTTTCAATTATATTTTTAGAAGTTTTTAATTGTACTTCAGAATTTAGTAATTATATTTCAGAAATTTCTAGTTATATTTCTAAAATTTCGAATTTTACAATTTTTGATAATTTTAGTTTCGAGTTCATTAAATTTAATTTTCATTAAATATTATTTTTACTGAAGGTAGGAATTGTTTTTAAAACATGAAATCTTATTAAAATTTATTAATAATTTTTCTTGGCTAAGCTGGGGATCGAACCTGGGTTGAATTTACATGTTTCAAGAATCACCACATTCTTTCATCAGAATTCTTTCAGTTCTAATTTTTAATAGAAAATATTGCTTTTTAGCTGCTTATGCATTTAACAGTTTTTCTACTTTCTCAAATCAAGATCATTTAAATGATATAGCCATGCTTATCTGAAGTAATTAAAAAAAATTAAAACACTATTATGGAATTGGCAGTTGTTACAATTAGAATTAGTAAATTATTTTGCATAAATGTACAAGCTCCTAGAACGACTTACGAAAAATTATTGCAAATTTATTTACAACATCTATAAAAATATAATCACTTTTATATACATGTGTATGTTATTGTATCATAAGTCATTGTATCAAACCTTGCAGTTTGTCCAAACACCAACAAAGTCATGAATTAGTAAATTGTTCAACCCTTAACAAAAATCCTAAAACACTTTAGCAAATTCCTCAACCACTTTAGCAAATTACTTCTAATACCCTATTTAACCAAACCTGTAATAAACTTTAATTTCATACCTTTTTCACAACTGCGTGCGATTAACAAAATGTCACACACACAATGATAGAAAATTTGCAATACTTTTTCCAATTGGATTTTTTCACGGAATTTCAATATTTTCAAACAAAATACAAATTAATTTAATAAAACACTCCCTATTCTATGTTTTTCAACACCTTTTACAATTGCAAAAATATTTTTAACACTTGAATTCATAATTGAAAACTCGCATAAAGTTTACGCGGTTAAATCGAACCGGACGCGACAGAAAATTATTAACTAATAAGAATTTTGACATTTCCGTGCAACGTTGTCTACAAAGGTACTCATGTGGTTGTATATTTAGCAGCGTTGTCAACTTGGTGCGTTTCGCACCATTTTTTGCTTTTTTATATATTTGGTACGAAAAATTCTTTAGTTGGTGCGCGGTGCGCTTTTTTTAAATTTTGGTGCGCTTTTTAATTTTTGGTGGCACCAAAGCAAATTCAACACAACTCTTTGTTTCAGTGTGAGAAAAAAATCTTTCTACAATAAAATGCACTTGTTTCATTCAACACTGGAATTTTTTTTTTGTGTATTTCGGTGAGTTTTTTAATTTTTTCGAAAATGTGATGAAATCTTTATTTTTACTAATTTTTAATTGCAGTTGATAAATGAAATCAAATTCTTGTGTAACCTGATGGTTTGGTTTACTGAACTGTAGACGAACAACCAGGGTTAGAGTACCAGTGGAATCTTAACAAATTTTATTGTGAAAAATCAAATAGAAGTACTTTAACTAGAAAACAAAAACATATAAAAAAAAAGTACCATATATGTACTGTAACTAGCTTTTTGACAAATTAGTACTTTAGTTCCGAATATCATATTGTGAGTTAAATTTTGAGTGGTTAAATGCTTATTTTATCTTAATTAGCTCATTTATTAAAAAAAGGCTTTTACTATTATTACTTTTACTAATAAAAAGTTTTTTATAGAATTTATGATATTAAAAAATTTCAAATTAATTCAATAAATATTTGAAACAAAAACGAAATTCTTAACTTGGTGCGTTTTTTTTTTGTAAATGGTGCGTTTTTTTATCCATTTTGGTGCGTTTTGAAATTTCAAAATTGACACCGCTGATATGTAGTATCACGACAATACAACTCTAAGCGGCTTTTAAATTAAAATCAACTGTGTGTCACTTTTTTGTAGCACAAACAGAAAAATTTTCTGGATTTTCCTAATTTTATTGAATTTTAATTTTAAAAATGTCTAAAAATAATAAAAACCACTAATGGAAGAAGTTGTAAGTTCACATTTTTGAAATGAGTTTCAAAATAGAAAGAAATAAAAATGTATCAAAGTATTTCTAATAGACCACGTCATGTTTGTGGTTAGCATTACAGATTTTTTAATAATATTAATTAATTTGTTATTGTAGGAAGTAAAGGTAAACAAATAGGATGCTACAGCCGTCAAACATGCTTTAGATGATGCCGTTAAGAATTCCTTTTTCGTTACCAGACCACAATTAAAAGAACAGTTTGGTCTAATCAATACCCGTCTGGTCATTTGTACTTTGGCTGTGGGAGTAGCAGTTTTGGCCCATGGCTGGGATTTTACACATCCATTCCCTGAATCGAAACCGGTACTAATGTTCTGCGTTGTCGCCTACTTTGTATTAATGGGCATTTTAACTTTACACACCACATTCCGTGAAAATGACACCTTTGCGGTGGCCGTTGAAAAGTCTGAGAATGGCAGTCAGAAAATTTGGGAAGCCAGCTCAGATATGAAGAAATATGATGACAAATACACCTTGGTGCTTTCCGTAAAAGACACAAAATCTCTAAGTGAAGCTACTAGTGTTAAATCTTGTGCTAATTTAGTTGATGCCAATGGTATTATTGTTGATAAAATAGTTGTCAATGTTTCAAATTACATATTTGCAATTTTTCTTGGCTTCAATTTCAATAAATTTCATGTTGTAAAAACAATTCCTACCTTCAGTAAAAATAATAATTTAATAAAAATTAAATAATTTTATTCTATATTCTTCCACCTTTTTAATGATTTTTATTAAATAATTTTTAAGCTTGAGGTCACTTTTTTGTTTTTTATAAAAGATTTTTTAATTCTTATATCTAATTAACTCAATATTTCGATTTCCTTTGGAAATCTTCTCCAGGAGTTATTTAAAAATAAAAAATTTTTGATATAAGTTTGAAAGGGGTTGACAAAATTGAAAACAAGTTTTACAGAAAAATAATTTTAAATTTTCGATAATAACATTGAACAGTAAATAAATATAACAGAAATATAGTAACATTTTGAATAATAACATTTTTTAAATACATAAATTATGTTAATTTCTCCTATTGTTAATATTTATATTTTTGTAATAGGTGGCTGTAATTTTGAGCTAAGTTTTCTCAATCCAGATTTTGATAACACATCTATATTGAACACAGAAAATCATACAAAACGAATTGATATGTTAGAAATGTTACATATCAATAATGTACCATCAGAAAGAAGAATAAATTTTAAGAAAGACACAGAAAACTTAGCTCAAAATTACAGACCCCTATTGAACAAAAATATAAATATTAACAATAGGAGAAATTAACATAATTTATGTATTTAAAAAATGTTATAATTCCAAAATGTTATTATTCAAAATGTTACTATATTTCTGTTATTTATTTACTGTTCAATGTTATTATCGAAAATTTAAAATTATTTTTCTGTAAAACATGTTTTCAATTTTGTCAACCCCTTTCAAACTTATATGAAAAAATTTTTACACAGAAAATTTGTTATAATATTTAAATAACTCCTGAAGAAGATTTCCAAAGGAAATCGAAATATTGAGTTAATTATATATAAGAATTAAAAAACCTTTTATAAAAAATAAAAAAGTGACCTCAGGCTTAAAAATTATTTAATAAAAATTAAATTTAATGAACTCGAGCCCAACTAAAATTATCAAAACTTGTAAAATTAACAGTTCAACTAAAAATAATAATCGTTCTTAAAATAGCTAGGGCACAAGCTATAATGTTTGCATTTGTACTTTAAGTGGTACACATGAAAAATGTCGACGAAAGTGGAAAAAACATAATAAACAAATGTATTCAGGTTTTTAAGACGAAGTCTTGACAGAAAGAATACGAAAAAACTGAAGAAGGAGGAAGCAACATGTAAATAAATTGAAAAATTATGATTACAGCAAATTTCGAACCACCAGTACCACTGGTTAAAGATTGATATTTGACTGTTGGCTAGCAGGCATAGCAGTGGTGCAGAGGTTAGAACTCAAAGAATTCTGATGAAAGAATGTGGTGATTCTTGAAACATGTAAATTCAACCCAGGTTCGATCCCCAGCTCAGCCAAGAAAAATTATCAAAAAATTTTAATAAGACTTCATGTTGTAAAAACAATTCCTACTTTCAGTAAAAATAATAATTTAATGAAAATTAAATTTAATGAACTCGAGCCCAACTAAAATTATCAAAAATTGTAAAATTAATATTTCGAATTATATTTCAGAAGCCAATTTCATTTCAGAGATTTCTATTTATATTTCAGAACAGTCTAATATTACAGAAATTTCCAATTGCTTTTCAGAATTTTCCATTTGTATTACAGAAAATTTAAGTTGTATTTCTATTAGAAATTTCTGCAATACACTTAGAAAGTTATAAAATATAAATGGAAGTCCCTGAAATTCAATCGAAAGTTTCTAATATATAATTAGAATATTCTGATATATGTATAGAAAATTCTGAAATATAATTGGAATATTTTGAAATATAATCAGAAAGGTCTGAAATAGAATATATATATTATTTTCTGGTTCTTTCGTATTTACATATGTATGTATATTAATATTTGATAAATCAACCAGCGTGAAAACCGCTTTATAATTTTTATAATATTGCTTTTTAGCTGCTTATGCATTTAACAGTTTTTCCTACTTTCTCAAATCAAGATCATTTACATGATATAGCCATGCTTATCTGACGTAATTAAAGAAAATTTAAAACACTATTATGAAATTGGCAGTTGTTACAATTAGAATTAGTAAATTATTTTGCATAAATGTGCAAGCTCCTAGAACGACTAACGAAAAATTATTGCAAATTTATTTACAAAATCTATAAAAATATGATCACTTTTATATACATGTGTATGTTATACAGGCAAGAAAGTCATTGTATCAAACCTTGCAGTTTGTCAAACACCAATAAAGTCATGAATTATTAAATTATTCAAACCTTAACAAAAATCCTAAAACACTAGCAAATTACTTCTAATACCCTATTTAACCAAACCTGTAATAAACTTTAATTTCATACCTTTTTCACAACTGCGTGCGATTAACAAAATGTCACACACACAATGATAGAAAATTTGCAATACTTTTTCCAATTGGATTTTTTCACGGAATTTCAATATTTTCAAACAAAATACAAATTAATTTAATAAAACACTCCCTATTCTATGTTTTTCAACACCTTTTACAATTGCAAAAATATTTTTAACACTTGAATTCATAATTGAAAACTCGCATAAAGTTTACGCGGTTAAATCGAACCGGACGCGACAGAAAATTATTAACTAATAAGAATTTTGACATTTCCGTGCAACGTTGTCTACAAATGTACTCATGTGGTTGTATATTTAGCAGCGTTGTCAACTTGGTGCGATTCGCATAATTTTTGGTGCTTTTTTAAATATTTGGTGTGAAAAATTCTTTAGTTGGTGTGCGGTGCGCTTTTTTTTTTAATTTTTGGTGGCACCAAAGCATATTCAACGCAACTCTTTGTTTCTACAATAAAATGCACCTGTTTTATTCAACACTGGATTTTTTTTGTGTATTTCGGTGAGTTTTTTAATTTTTTCAAAAATGTGATGAAATCTTTATTTTTACTAATTTTTAATTGCAGTTTTTAATAATTTATAACTCATGAAATCTATACGATGAAAACATGTATTTTAAATACGAATGTATGATAAATGAAATCAAATTCTTGTATAACCTGATGGTTTGGTCTACTGAACTGTAGACGAACAACCAGGGTTAGCGTACCAGTGGAATCCTAACAAATTTTATTGGGAAAAATCAAATAGAAGTACTTTAACTAGAAAACAAAAATATATAAAAAAAGTACCAAATATGTACTGAAACTAGCTTTTTGACAAATTAGTACTTTAGTTCCGAATATCATATTGTGAGTTAAATTTTGAGTGGTTAAATGCTTATTTTATCTTTATTAGCTCATTTATTAAAAAAAGGCTTTTACTATTATTACTTTTACTTATAAAAAATTTTTTATAGAATTTATGATATTAAAAAAATTCAAATTAATTCAATAAATATTTGAAACAAAAACGAAATTCTTAACTTGGTGCGTTTTTTTGTAAATGGTGCGTTTTTTTATCCATTTTGGTGAGTTTTGAAATTTCAAAGTTGACACCGCTGATCACGACAATACAACTCTAAGCGGCTTTTAAATTAAAATCAACTGTGTGTCACTTTTTTATAGCACAAACAGAAAAATTTTCTGGATTTTCCTAATTTTATTGAATTTTAATTTTAAAAATGTCTAAAAATAATAAAAACAACTAATGGAAGAAGTTGTAAGTTCACATTTTTGGAATGAGTTTCAAAATAGAAATTGAATTGAAAACGCCCAGTTAGAAACTCATCAAGATCTTTCCAAAGTGGAATTTCCATCTTGTATTTAACTGTTTGTTCCCATAAAGACAGTGTATGAAAAGGCAATTTAGTCAAACAAGCATAAACAAAAATTGGGTCCCATGACGAAATATTTATCTTATACACCCGAAGTGCCGAAATACAATTCTTTATGTCCCGTTGCAGCCTTTTTATTTCAACGCCACTTTCCAATTTTACCTTCAATTGATCATTTACCAAAATCCTTTTATTTTCATATCTATCTTGAAGGTTTTCCCAAGCATTCTCAAAACCTTCATTTGTAAGAGGAGATTCTTTAACGATTAGTAATGCATCACCCTCAGTGAATTGTCTCAAATAGCATAAATGTTCTACGCCAGACAAATCAGCACCATCAATATAAACGGCCTTGAACATGTCCAGAAAGGACGGCCAGGATTGGTAGTCACCTTTAAAAACTTCGGTGATACAAGGTGGCAACTTTAAATTATGTCTTTGGTTCCCAAAGTTTTCCCCACACTGAGTTGATGACAATCTAGTTTTATTAGAAAACGAATATGACAACTATCCCATTTGAGCAGCACAAGAAATGTACCCTAATCGACATTCCTTAAACAAACAATCTGCGCTTTTAGAATCCTCATCCGTTTTAAACTCTTCTTTTCTAATGTGTAGGAGTTAAGAGGTTCGTGCGACAAATCATTATATTCTCTTTCAAAATCTAAAAAGAGACGTGCAGTCCTTTCAAAAGTAACTAATTTTCGAGATTTAGTTATTTTGCTTAGAAACAATTGCAATATATAAAATTAAAAATAAATAATTTTGTTTAATAAGTATTACTTATTTCTTTGTAAAAATGTTATACAATTTATTCTATAAATTTTTAATAAGATAAGGGTGTTTTCAAAGTAACGGTCGTTACCGATTTTCGGAGATTTTTTAAATAAAATTGCAACCTAAGCAAATATGCCACGAGGATTGCTTAATTTTGGACCTACGAAAGTTCAAGCATCGGTAACAATCGAAATAATTCATAAAAAATGTAATTTCAATACTTTTTTTGACCATTAAAAAGGTAACGGTCGTTACTTTATAAATGTGCTGTTTTCAAATTTCGGAAACAAACATCATGTATTGTAAAATTTTGCACAGGATGTCTCAAGTAAAAACTCTTATTAAATTCTTTGAAATGTTTTTTTTTAAGGAATGGGTTTATTTTCAAACCAAAGGAAATTAATAACAAAAAAATTTTTTTTTTAAAAGTAACGGTCGTTACATTATAAAAAGTTAAACGTTTTTTGTGTTTGAATTCATTTATTATGGGTAACAAAAAGCAGCATATTTTTATTAGTATTAAGAAAATTACATTTAATCCTTCGGAAAATGACAGATACATTTGTTTTGTGTAATATTAGTGGAAAAATAAATTAAAAATAATAATTTAATTTTTATATATGTATATAGATTTAAACTCAAAGAAGTAGCGAAATATCGAGAATAAAAAACAAATATTAAAAATAAATTATTTCTCTTTTCAGTTCAATTTATTAAACTCTAATAGCGAGATTTCTGCGGCCTCTGGTTTAATATTCACATTGTTTTTACATTTCATAGTTAGTATACTATCCGTGTATCGCTGTGCATTGCAAATGTGCTCAAGGTAAGTAATAATTTGTACATATTGTTTTAAAACCTTATAAGGGAAGTAATTGCCAAGTTAATTTTCTGCTGTGATCTTAAAAAGAAAACTTCTTGGTTCGTTGTATTTATGCGAACTTAAAAAAAAGAATACGGGAATTTTTGTAATTTCGTTTGTCATTTTAAACAAGTGCTACCATCTATGTATTTTTGTTATAAGTTTGTGGATAAAAAAAATTTACTTCATACTACTTTAAAGATACAACACTACACCTAGTACTATTTTCATACAACTCTGTGAGTGAAAACACAACGAGCTCTCTTAAATTAATGACAGCTAACCAACGAGCTCTCTCTTAAATGAATGACAGCTAACGATTATGTAGATTTTTTTAGTCATAATTCGACAATTAAAAAGTGAACAATAGTGAATAAAGAAAAAATTTGCAAATTCTTATAAAGAAAAAATTGTAATATATTAGAAAAAGGCAAAAATTGATGGAATCAATTGTGTATGAAGCAAAATATTGTATATTTAAAGGAATTTAACATGAATTGCCAGAAACACAAATGCAAAAAATATTGTAATTAGAAAGTGTTGTCAAACAACAATATAGTAGTAGTAAAAGAAAAAAAGAGGAAATTTGTTGTGTGTTTATGAAGGCCAAGCGCCTACGCCTTCTGGAGGTCATTAATATTGTGTGTTTTGCATTTAGACAATATAATAAGTGTTTGTGTTTAATTATTTGTAATTAAATTTCCATAGTTGCTGGAGTTAGCTTAAAATCGTTGCCATCACGTTAGCTTCGCAGTTTACATTTAACGCCACCATGCCGTTGGCAGATCTTCACAAAGATCTAAGACAACAGCAACAATTGGGCGTTACGACCGCTTCCATACCCAGCTCATTGTCATCATCAACGGCCGCTTCCAATCTAAGCGATCATGTTGGCATATCGCGTATGCAAATTACCTCTTCCGGCTGTAGTAGTCTGGCGGTAACCCCCATGGAACATACACCCACTGATGAGGAAAGCGCGGGTTTAACAACAGTGACGTCATGCCAAAGACGTCAGCTGCAACAACAAAACCTCCAACCTTCACAGCTGCAGGCAGCACTAGGTAAACAGCATAATCATCAACAACAGCAACGGGGGGCGGATGGATCTGCAACGTTACAAAATAATTTACAACATTCCAATGATTTAATGGATTTAAGTGACTCTGAATGTTATACTCATTCCACTGAAGGTCAAGGTGGGCACATTGATTGTGGTGAAAATGAATTTGAATTGAGGGAAGTGATTAAGGAAGGTCACGAGAAGGCTGACCCCTCACAGTTTGAACTGTTGCGCGTGTTGGGAGAAGGCTCGTTTGGCAAAGTATTTTTGGTACGTAAAATAGTGGGCAAAGATGCGGGCACCTTGTATGCCATGAAAGTTTTAAAAAAAGCCACTTTAAAAATCAAGGACAGAGTAAGAAGTACAAATGAACGCAAAATTTTGGCAGATGTTGGCCATGCCTTTATAGTAAAATTACACTATGCCTTTCAAACGCCCGGAAAATTATATTTAATACTAGACTTTCTGCGTGGTGGTGATCTGTTTACGCGCCTTTCCAAAGAGGTAATGTTTACCGAGGAAGACGTTAAATTCTATTTGGCTGAATTGGCTTTGGCTCTAAATCATTTGCATACATTGGGTATTATTTATCGGGATCTAAAGCCGGAAAATATTCTGCTAGATGAAAACGGTCACATAGCATTGACGGACTTTGGTTTGTCAAAGCAGCCTTTGGATGGTTCAAAGACTTATAGTTTTTGTGGTACAGTGGAATATATGGCTCCTGAAATTGTAAATAGAAAAGGCCACGATTTTGCAGCAGATTGGTGGTCATTTGGTGTTCTTATGTATGAAATGTTAACAGGTAATTTGCCTTTTCATGGCCAATCTAGGCAAGAAACTATGAATCAAATATTGAGATCTAAATTGGGCATGCCGGAAAATCTCTCACCTGAAGCACAGGCTCTATTAAGAGCTCTGTTTAAAAGAAATCCCCAAAATCGTTTGGGGGCAGGAGCAAATGGTATTATGGATATAAAGGCTCATTGTTTCTTCTCCACCATTGATTGGTCACGCTTGGAAAAGAAGGAAGTAAGACCTCCTTTTATACCAGCCGTTTCACGTGATGATGCTTTCTATTTCGATGTGGAGTATACTTCAAAATCGCCCAGAGATTCACCCGGAGGACCCATTTCTGCCTCGGCTCATGAAATATTTAGAGGTTTTTCTTTTGTAGCACCAGTGCTACTAGAACAAACGTTAAGCAACAACTCCTCCTTAACTCACTCACCCGCTTTACCCTGTCAACAAGCTGCACGCTCTTTGCCCGGAGTATTGCCGGGAAATTTCCATCAAGATTATAACCTACTGCAAGAGCTGGGTCGTGGCACTTTCTCCGTTTGCCGTTTGTGCGAACACAAATCATCGAAAAAACACTTTGCTGTTAAGATTATTGAGAAGGCAGCCTATATGGCCAGTTCATCGTCATCCGATTGCTGGGAGGAAGTGGAAATTATGCTGCGTTATGGCAATCATCCAAATATTGTTACTTTGTTTTCCGTTTACGAGGATGCTCTGTCCGCCTATTTAGTTATGGAACTATTAAAGGGAGGCGAATTGTTAGATCGCATTTTGGCTGTGGGCCAAATGTGTGAGAGTGAGGCTAGTGCGGTTTTAAGGACTATGGTTTCAGCGGTAGCTTATCTGCACGAACATGGTGTAGTACATCGGGATTTGAAACCATCAAATATGATTTATGCCAGCATGCGTCAGACACCAGAGACATTGAAACTATGTGATTTAGGTAAGTAGAAAGAAGAGTGAGTGTACGTGAAATGACTTGACAAGAACAAAAAACGGTTTTAAGAGCGCCACAGTTTATAAGACTATTTTTAACAACAATTATTTGCAAGCTGAGAATATAATTAATTTTTATTTATTGTGTTTTCATTAATTTGTGGACTAAGAATAAATATTTCTTATCTTATATCTGCTATTGTAGAATCTTTTATCTATCTAATCAGGTATGTGATGGAAAGCGATAACGATAACGAGTGAGTTTTTGAAGTCCATTTTACATTTTAAAGTATTTCTAATTAAATTTTTAAAATTTTTGTTTTAAGATTCTCTTTAATAGCAAATTATCTTTATATTTTGTGGTATAAAACTGTTTTAATACAGAAATATTACGAAAAAATTAACTTCTAGAACTCACTCGTTATCGTTTTCCATCACATACCTGAATATTGTAGAGTCCATCCACTCAACTCGAATATGGCCACTATTATCTGGCTGTGACTGTGCGCTATAGCAATACTTCATAACATCATATTGGTGCATTGTTCACAAAAAATTCGCCATATCCATACTGACCGAGTTGTAATCAAATTTTAAAACAGCCCTACAATAGATGAGGAAATATGTGTAAAAATGGAACTCAAACAGCTATCGGGTGCTACAATTTATGTTGCTGCTAAAAAAAATGTATATACATATTTGTTAAAATGTGAATGCTTTGGTAGTTGCGGTCACAAGGGCACCTTTTTAACTATCACTTCGGATAATTATATAAAATAATGCTGTTGTGACAGCTGAACTATAATTTTCAAATCCGGGTTTTCTACTTCAAAGTCACCAAGGAATTGAGCTACTTTTTTTGAACAAATTGCGTGGGTTATCTAGGGAACATTGACGATTTGCTGAACTTTAATTTAGAACTGCGTGGTTTATACGAGACCAGTAAGCGCCTTCCTCCCGATCTCAGTTGAGCCAGAACTTTCTGTTGTAGTTTGGATGTCGGGCGCGGTATTGATTTTGCCTTTATGAATCTTGTTAAAAGCTGCCATATAAGAGTTTCTAACCAATGAATACTGCACGTGACTTTTGTATGTTTTTCTAGTATATTGAAAGGTCATTTCTAACTTGCCTCTGGAGAAACTCCAGTTGTCGATGACATTTCAAGAGGAACTGCTTTGTTTGCATAATGTTGCATTTCATTGCTGTGCGAAACTTAGTTGCCTCGAGGTAGTTTACATGCAGCCTGTTTCAGTTCTTAAGGCATAATTTTGGTAGCATGAAATGTTTCTCCACTGGCTAATGGGATTCATCAAAAGGACAACTTGGATTTTTATAAAAGGAAATAAATGTAGGTGTGTTTAGCTATTCTTAAATAGTAATGATCAATTTGTTCTTGGAAAGTTTTCGAAATAGTTTTACCTAAACTTTAGCTTTCTTCTTCTTCGTTTATATAAATTTTAGAGAATATTACAAGATACATATTGTAAATATATATATGTGTAGCTACAATTCAACAAATCACCTACATTTAAGCCTTATTTTCTTTACATACTTACTTCATAATACCCTCAATTTGCCAAGTCTACTTAACATAAATATATCTAATATCTTTAACAAAAAGCCAACAATACCCTCTTATGTAAATTGCTAAAAAAAACGCCCTTATTATAATTATAACAATATCAAAGTTCATTCACCAGCAGACGCAGGTTGAAATATTAAGTAGCTCACTCAGACTTGTTGAGCAAGTCAAAAAATGCTTTAGCTAAAAACCAAAAAAAAAAAAGAAAAAAGGAAAAAAATCAATAAATTACGCAAATAATCTACTTTTGCAAATATGAACGCTGCTACAATGTTGTGCCACAATTTCATTAAAAATACCTTTTAAAATTTATTTCTTTTTTCTTTCGAAGCAAACTTATTAATATTTCACTTTTACTGTTAAATGAAAAAATAAACTCTAAGCCGGTCGTTTGTTTGTTGGTCATGGCAACATATGTCGTTTCCTTAGATGCTCTTTTCCCACTCGGTTTTGTTGCTTTGCATTTTTTTTTATTCAAAGTAAAAATATAAGAAATTATGTACTCATCATTCCCGTAAACAATAACAATTTAAAACCACATGTTGTTAAATAAATATTCTATACAATTTTTTAAATCACAAACAATAACATTCTGTTTCATATTACAACCTACACACCGTCGCAATGCCTGCCAGTCAGTCAGACCTGCTACTTCTTTGTACTACTTGGTTCTTGTACATGAACATACATACTTTCGCTCACACACTCAATTATATTAAAAAAACATAAGAAAGTTAAAAAAAAATATTTTCTAAATTTAAAACCACCCCTAGTGCCTGTAGTAGCAGTTGACTGTTGCTTTTGCTGCTGCTGCTGCTACCGAGAAACAACGTACATATTATTATTTACTATTATTAGCAAGATACAGGCAAACAACCAACCAAAGAGTCAGTATTATGGCATTTACGCACACTTTCGTTCCCTATTGCATTCTTATTTCTATACACAACACAAAGAAATCAGTTAAATATAACAAAAGTCAATTAAAATGACGGAATAAAATTAGATTTGTTTAATGAATATGTTGTGTTTGTCGTCTTCTGTTTTGTTTGTTCTTCTTTTATAAATTTAACTTGTTTGTCCCTGTAAGTAAGTAGTGGCCTTTCAAAAGTTCGTTGATTTTGTGGCATGTAATAGATGTTGTAGGTTTTAAAATAAAAAGTTTTTCTACATTTCTTTTAATTTGTTTTAAACATAATTTAATGGTATGGTTTTAAATAAGGAGGACAAACTAGAAAACTTAATACACATATAAAAATTGAATATATTTTCGGGAATATTGAAAATTATAGAAATCTAATTTGTATTTATTGTATTTTAATAATTCTAATTTCAAGCAAATAATTTTCAAAATTTGTTTGCCAGAACTACAGGGGTTCACACACACTTCTATTAAGTCGTTCGAAATATTCGATAACAATCTATTACAACTTTTGAATTATTACGAGGACCAAATCGGTTTAAATGTTTACTGAATAGTGGTGATGTCTTGCAAGATTCAGCAAACGTTTCTGCAGGTATTATTTTAAATATTATTTAGACCATAACTAAAAATTATTTATCAGACCATTGTCTTTTTATGAAAGTTATCAATTTTTGCTGTCACCTAAAATGTTTAGGTTTTTTGGTACATTTGTATACTTTTTTAACAGTAGTATTTCGCTGTAAGTTTTAATTTTTCTTGACTTACCCCCTGGCCCACGATGTCGAACGCTAACGTTCGCTTAGATAAGACTTAAGACACAAACTTGATTGTGGAATAAACAAACTTGATTGAGTAAAAAATAGATACGATAAAAAGTTGGTGTCTTAAGTCTTATCTAAGCGAACGTTATCGTTCGACATCGTGGGCCAGGGGGTTATTTAAATTAACGATCTGTGCTTAAGGTTTACTTGTATTGCTTTATAAAATAATTTATAGTAGTTTAAGCTTAAGCTTTTTATACAACCTGATAATCTCAGATTTTAATGGAATTGTCAATGTGAAATCTATCCAATCAAAACTACTTCTTATTTGTAGGTGTATGCCCATAAAAACTCTTATATGAACTTTTGCACAGACTGTTACCGCATTATGTCAACATTTGCAGCTAATTTTTGGTTTTATAATGAGAAAATTGGCCTAACATACATATATTTCTCTAGCTCTTATTTACTTTCAATGAATGAAATTTTCTGTCACGTTCTTGTACCTAAAGCATAGTTGATCACTATTACGCGATTTATAATCAGGTGGATACAAATTTTAATTAAAATCTAAAATTAGTGCATTTAAATCACACTAAAGATTTTGTTTCAAGATGTCACGTTCGCTATCATAAGTTTTGTTTTATCATGTAAATGCATATATCCTATGCCGAGAACAGAGGAATTAAAATTGGCAACAATAGCTGCTGAATGAAAAAAAGAATAAAAGAGAAGTTTGAGCCTTAAACATACAATGGTACATGAGGTTAGCACACTTGGTTTCTATTGCCAATTAACGTAAATATTTTCTGTTGTTCGTTATTTATTTTTCACACTTATTACATGTCATACTAAGATCACGTCATTCCACTTTTTATTTTATTAATTTGTTGCATTTCGGAGGTTTTGTCTTCAGAATACAACCAAAAAAAAACTTTAGACAGTAATTTAGCACTAAATAAAAATTGTATTCTCATAAGAGAAACAAAAAGAAAACTTCATTTATATTCTAATATTGAGTAGCATATCCTCTGTTTTTAATAAAAGCTGCTTATCTCTTGAGCATACTCTCCACCAGAGTCATACAAAGCATTTTAAAATTTCATACCAAGCATTTGGTATTGCATTTCATTTCTTGGGTCTTACTGGTATTATATGTTGCTCCACATCATTTCAAAGGTTTTCAATTAGATTGAGATCCGGAGATTGGGCTGGCCATTTCAACACATAAATCTTATTCTGCTCCAAGCAACTCTTCACAGTGCATGAGGTGTGTTTTGGGTCGTTGTCGTGCAGAAAAAGCCACTTAAGTGTCGTATTATTCACAACGTATGGAATTATTGTATATGAAAGATAAGCATACTGAACCATTCGTGCATCGACCTTATGTACTCTATGAGGAGAAGTCAATGCCGAATTTTGTTGAAAAATCCTTTTGAATTTCGGTGGAGCTCCTAAATGGTTCCTTTACTACTTCTTGGAGTATGTAAAACATTTTAATATGTCCTTTAGTTTCGAATATGGCTTATTGGGTTGTAGATAATCCAATGTCGCATTCTCGTTTTAGCTATAAATATCCAAAATGAATATACGTATGCATTAATTTAAAATAATGTGATTTAAAATTTTCTATTCTTTCTCCAGTTCTTTGTTAAAAAAATATTTATATACATATATTTAGATTCAAAAATTTAGAACAGATATAATTTGTTTACTATGCAAATTTTCTTATATAAAAACTGTTGGCTCTATTAATGCCATCCTTAAACAAATGACATTTCGACTCGGACAACTGTAAACAATTTATTTTAATTTAACTCAATTTAATATTAAAATGCATATTTAGGTTTTGCAAAACAGTTACGTGCCGATAATGGTCTCCTTATGACACCCTGTTATACAGCGAATTTTGTGGCTCCTGAAGTATTAAAACGACAAGGCTATGACTTGGCCTGTGATATATGGTCATTAGGTGTTCTGCTCTATATAATGCTATCGGGACGGACACCCTTCGCATCGACACCTAATGACTCACCCGATGTGATATTAAAACGTATAGGATCAGGACATATAGATTTTAACTCGAAACGCTGGACTGTGGTCTCGAATCCCGTCAAAGATTTACTAAGACAAATGTTGCATATTGTACCGGAAAATCGACCCACTGCAGCAATAATACTACAACATCCCTGGCTAAAAGAACAATCTGCTGACTCTGTAAAACTTACTGAATATTGTACGAAATCAATCAGCACAACAACAAATATGGCCTCATCAAATCAAGCTGTTGGTAGTGGTGGAGTTGTTGCAATGCCAACTATGTCCTCCAATTTCACTCATAATGCCAATTTGGTGAGAGAAGCAAATGCAAACTTACGCGGTGCTGTGGATGCCACTTTCAGGGCCATTGCCATACCACAGGCGGCCAATGTGGGACCTGTGGAACTGTCTACATTGGCCAAACGACGTGCCAAAGATCGTGCCAATTTACAAACGTAATCGAAAGCTTCTCTTAGACGGCCAGCATTTTTAATACGTTTTAAATTGAAATTCTTAAGCTAATTGTGAGATTACTGTTGTAATATAAGCAGCAAAAATATACGAAAAGAGAACACTAACAAAATTCCTTCTAAAGAAAAGTAAAGCTTTACAAATTACAAACAAACAAAAAAAGATGAAAACTCTACAAAAAGGTAAATTTTTTTGCTAAACACGAGTTGTGAAACACTGGCTTACTTTTTTTTCTAACTTTACAAAATAAAGCACAATTAATTAATATTTAGAAAACAAAAATTAAAAAAAAAAAACAAACAAAACCACTACTTTTAAAACTTCTTAAATTTTAAAGTAAGAAGTCATTATATAATCTTCCATTTATAGTAAACAAGTTAATTATTTATTTTATAATTAAAATGCAGGAAAAACTAAATGATTCTTACACAAATATTTAATTTATTTTTAGTTTTTTTTTTTGTGTATAAAAACAAAATATAAATCATATTTTTTTAATAGTTACATTTTTTTCATTATTATTAATTAAATAAAAAAATAAAATAAGAAAAATTCTAATTTTCTCCAAAAATTTTATAAAAATGTCAATCACCCCTATTGTGAATAAAAATTCCACATGAAATTTGTTCACTTTTCACATTTTTCCTATTAAAATTCAATGTTAAAAAAATAAAAGGGAACAAATTTCATGTGGAATTTTTATTCACGATAGGGGTGTATGTATTTTTCTGAAAAAAATATTGGTCCTTCGAGTTAATAATGCCACGAAATTAGTTTTAAAATTTGTAAGACAACTAATATTTTTTATTTTACAAGTACATAATTAACTTTAAGTAATGAGATTGTATTTTAAGTATAAGTGATAACTTTATTGTTTTTTTAAATACTCTTTTATATAAAAAAATCAGGTTTAAAAATCAAAGCTGTAGGAAATTTTAAAACTCAATATTTTACTGATCCCTTTCATTAGATATTTTGTTTAAATATTTCTTACTGTAGCTCGAAACTTAAAGAGTTTGTATATCTATTATTATGCCTATTTAATTTCTATAATTGTCTTTGGGTATTCCTACTCATTTTGTATGACTGCTTTTGAAATAGATTTATAAACGTAATGATCAATTTAACGGCATCATTAATTTTTAACATGGATCACCAAAAAAAACATTCAGCCGATCAGATCAAATTGTTTCGTATTTTTGTGATAAGCATAATCGCGTACAACCGTATTTCGACGCGCTTCATCATACTATCGTAGTCTTGATCAAGGTGAATTTAAATACTAGGTGATAGCGTAGCGCCAGCTGATTATTCATGGTGAATTTGAAAATGCCAAAAAGTTATATAAAAAAAAAACTTTTTGACAGTGACGAAAGTTTTTCATATAGAAAAATGCCTGTTGTTCTTGCCTTGTTGTAATTGTTGTAGCAATGCTGTCACCTGGTATTTAATTTCACCATGGTCTTGAATTAGTTATGGTGACATAAAAATCAATGGTAACAAGTTTGCCATGATCTTTCACACAATTTTAATAAATCTGAGACTTTCTATCAATTGTCCAGTTAATTACAAATTAATTGGCAGTGATTTTCATTCTGCACTACAGCAAATATAAGAATGGTTTTTATAAGAATATGAATCTATTGTGTATTTCGTATAATAATATCTTCCTCTTATGCTAATTGAAATAGTTATGCGCTGCTTTAAAAATTAAAAATAATGATTTTATTCTCTAAATCTCCAAACAAACTTCATTTTCTAGTTCCTGTTTAAGGTTATACTTGTGATTTTAACTGTATTGATTTGCAGGTCATATTCTAACGCAATTAATGTTATTCGTCTTTTCAGCACACTTGAGAGAATTTGGCCGAATGGTTAATTTTTTATCTTTTTTAATATGAAAATCTTTAGTCCATTTTTAGCCTTTTATTTATCAATATTGCATCAGTTGCTTGCCATATTTTTCATGTTTTGATGATACTTATTTGTATGATATTGGAATTAGGTAGAACTGATGAACAAAACTATAATCTTAGTTATGTTCAGATCAAAACGCAGGCCAAAAGTATACGGAGGTGTCACGAGACAGAAGATAATCAAGTTATATATTCTCTCTTTCTTTGAGAATTGCCTTTTGTTTATATTTTTGCTACATGCAACATAAAGCGATTTTCTTTAACATACAAAAGTTAGGTATCAAAAAGTTTCTATGAGAACTGCCCTCGAAATCTGATTTTTATCTTTTTGTCACCTCTATATACTCAAAAAATCAAAATCGTTTAAAAACTTGCGTAGCGAGACCAAATGCTAACCAGCTACTGACTGAGGTTTGATCTCTGAGATCACAACAAATCAAGAAACAACGTAGCGTAAGTAGAATTTTATGGCCTAGATCATGTGCTAGGAAATATCAATTTGGCCCACCATTGATTTATATATACATATGTATAAGTATATCAGAGCGAAATTCTCTTGAACACCATCTTAATTTGAAGTAGTTATTTTTTAGTTAAAACTAAAATCATCCATAGAAGGTTTGTTTTCAGATCAAATTCCAAAAAATAACTCCCCATTCATATTTTTTACTTCAAGACCCATCTTATTTTCTTAAGCTGTAGCCAAAGTTAAATTAGTAAAAAAAATCATCGTATCAGAAATATTCTTGAGAGACAAGCCGATACAGATCTGCTCCAGTGATTGATTGCTAGGGCTACGGATATAGTTCCAACACAGGGATGTGAAAATTTAACATGGACTTTTTTTAGTAAGGTGAAAATTGTGGCTGGTCACTGAACTAAACCAAACGAAGTTTTGAATATATCATTGCTGTACACAAAATTAATCTACTTTTATATTGAATTATAACAGTTTTTAATGAATTAATCATAACTGGAACCATGGGTCCAACTGGTGTTGGCTGCCTGTTTATCCTAACCTATAATGAATTATAATATAATTATAATGAAGCAGTGTTATAATAAAGTATAATTGTGATATAATAATTTATAATAAATAAACAATTATAGCAGTGTTATGATGAATTATAACTGTATTTAAAATTAATTATAATCACCCCTTTAAAGCATCGTTCCAATCAATAGTGTTAAATACTACAATTATATTATTCTGCAACTTCTATTGGTGCATAGAATAGAAGATAGGAAGATAGAAAATATATCTAACACTCGTTGCTGTCGTATAAAGTTCATCCCTGGGTATTAAACTTACGGTTGGTACAGCTGCCTCTGTGTTAACAATTGTCATGCCAACAAGCAGTGTTGCTTGTTTATTGAATGTTTTTCTCTCGCTAATCGAAATTACATTTTTTGGCAAGCAAATCAACTTTCAGTCCTGCTGATTTTTCTACCTTATAGAAATAATTCCAACACATTACTGTGTTACTTTTTGTCTGAAGAACATTCCAAATGTTTCCTGATTTAGCTTTGTAATAAGTTTTTAATTGGAAAAATGATTTGACAGTTAGTTCAAATGCAAGCAAAAGTTAATATTGACTTTACATTACATACCTGTAAGTCTTAACCAAAATTATATTTTAATGGATTTCAAACCGGATTTTAAACGACTTAACCTAAAATTAAATTAGTTATTGCATTTGATTAAAATATAAAAATACAATACACATTCACCCCTATCGTGAACAAAAAGTCCACATGAAATTTGTTCCCTTTTCACATTATTCATATTAAAATTCAATGTTAAAAAAATAAAAGGGAACAAATTTCATGTGGACTTTTTGTTCACGATAGGGGTGAATGTGAATGTGTATATATTTTATAATATACATAATTATAATTTTAACAATTACATACTTGTAATTAAATAAAAAAATAAATCAGCTTACACTAAATATAAAAGAAATTATTCCTGTTAACTCCGAATTAAATACAATAAATTATTGAAGAAACCCTATGACCTGTTAAACCTAACACAAATTCAAAAATTAAAAAGAAGAAACCCATATTTTTTTAATAAAATTATTATTACATATTAGCTAATATTGAAAATTATATAAAAGAAAACACATAAAATATATAATAAACTTGTTTAAAAATAAAACGTAGTTAATTAATTAATTAAATAATAACTAATATAAAAGAAAATAAATAAATAAATTGTTAATTATTGCTGACACAGTTTTTAAATCATTGATTCAAATCATAAAAAATATTATAATTATATAATAATAACTAATATACATAAATATATATACATACTTATATATTATACTATATACATATTAACAAACAAAATATTACTAACAATTTTATATAAACTTATAATAACAAACAAAAAAAAAGTATTTACTCTACAATCTATTTAAATAATAAATAATTTTAAGAAATAAATTATTTTCTTCTTATAAAACATGCTTTTTTTCTATGTCCAGTATTTTTTTCTAATAACTATTTTCCCAAAACTGCATACGATAAACGAAGCAGCTACTTATCTTTAGCGATTTGTTTACCATTTTTTTATACATATATAAATAAAGATAATTTAAAACAAACAAATAAAATTAAATACTTGTAACGCTTACATTTTTAATGGTTAACAAAAAATAAGGAGTTGCTCTTTGTATTACATATAATTAAAGAAATACTTATATATTCATATAATACAATATACATATTTACTATTTTTCGATAAAAGAATATTAAATGTCTGTATGTGTTTTTCTAACAAATCGAAATATTTATTATTCGAAACATTATTAAGAATTAATACAAATTTTATTCAAGTTTTCCTAAGTAAGAATAGTTTTTTTTTTTTTTATTTTTTGCATTTAATTTAGGCATTCAATCGTATTATTACATTTTTAAAACAAAAATTATAAAATAAAGTTTCATTACAAAAATATTTAATAATTTAAAAAAAATTAAGTATTGTATATTTAAATAAAACCAAATATTATTAAAAACAAAATCATTTAAAACGAAATTAAAAAAACGTGTGTTTTATTACTATTGTTCAATTTACAACTGATGTTGTAAAGTCGTAGGAGTTGTAAGTCGTCTGAATTTAAAATAGTTGTAGGTAATCTCTACATAAATATTTGCTACAATTTAAGCTTTGCCAAAAGTTCATATCTGTATATTAAACTTATTAATTAAATTATTTTCCATCGCCTGATGACCCTATGCGGACTATTTTTAACTCCAGCTGAGTTAGAATTTGCGTCTTAAAGCAATAACAACTTCGTCGAGTTTAATTATTTACTCGATATGGCTGCATTTTATTAGATTCAATCTTAACATGGTCATAAAAATTGTTTAAAACTTGTTTATTCCATTTGGTAGATTCGGCGGTTTAACAACAAAAATAATTTTCTAAATTTCATCTGTCTTCAACAGACAGGCGATGAAGAAAACAGATTTTACATACAATGCAGAAATTGTTTAATTTTTTACTTGTATTACTCATTTTATATAGTGGATCAATAAAGTTTAGGCTTACCATGATTTCCAAGAAAAATCTCTTAATAACTTTGCTCCTCCTTAACTTGAAACAATAATTCTGATATCGTTTTAAAGCTTGATCGTATTATATTTCATATCTTGTTATTCTTAAGATACAATGTATTAAAAACTAAAAAGTAACGTAAGTCATAAATAACGGTAATTTTGCAATTTAATGAACTTGTTCATTCCATATTATTTTCTATTAATACAAGAACTGCCATAAAGATCCACCTAAGTTAAACCAATCCTCTTTCAATTTTTGCTTTTTGGAGGAGTATGTTTAAATTTGTCTTCGCATGGATCCGATAAAAAGGGATTAATTAGAGTAACATCTTAAGCTATGTTGATTTAAAGGCCATCGATCGATTGTGATTCAGAAAACCCCACAAGAAGATATGTAGCAAATCGCACGATCTTGGTTTCCATATATGTTGAAATCATTTATTTAGAATGTTCACTGTGCAATTTACTGTGTGGCTCAAAAAGTTACCATTGATTTGTAGCAATTGCCGTTGACTGATTGACTTCCCAATACCGTTTTCGAAGAAGTTCCAATGATGCGACCGGCCTGAAATTCTCCAAACAGTTACTGATTTGTGGATGTATTGCCACTTAGTTAATTTTGTATGACTGGATTAAAAAACAAGAAATTTGACAGACGCCAACAAAAAATCATTAAACATACTTTCCTTCTGTAATCACAAAGTTTTCGTGTTAAAGTTAAGTTTCACAATGTTGTTGTAGTAGCAGCCCTTGGTCTCGGCCGACCATATTATACCATACACCCAGTATATGTGTAAAAACAGATGTTCAGAAATGGGCTCTATATAGGAGCTATGACCTATTATGGACCGATCATTCAAAAATGTAATGACTTCTGTGCATATAAATATTTTTTATGTTAAATTTTTTCTCACTATATAGTAAATACTTACATAAGTATATATAAGACTTTTACATATGTTAAAGTGGTTTTAAGGGAATCTTATATTGGAGCTAGGACTAATAATTAATTAGTTAGTAAAGTGTTCAATTTTATTTTGATACTAACATTAAGAGATTTATGATTGTTAAAGTGGGTATTTTTTTTTAATTTTTTTTTTAAATTTGGGCCCTTGTCTTCTCAAAATAAAGCTTATACAATTTACTTTAAGGCCTTTATAATTGCTTAATGGGATATCTATCAAAAAAATATTTTTTAACTCCAGAATAGGATTTTTCAATATTTGGCACATGTATCATTTTCATTTATATATTAATTTTATTAAATTATTTATTGTTCTTTTTATTATTTATTATTATTATTCTTATTTATGGCCTATTTCACGATGTCGAAAGATAACGTTCGCTTAGATAAGACTTAAGACACAAACTTTTTATCATATCTATTTTTTACTCAATCAAGTTTGTTTATTCCACAATCAAGTTTGTGTCTTAAGTCTTATCTAAGCGAACGTTATCTTTCGACATCGTGAAACGGGGTTTTAGTATTATAAGTAATAAATAGAAAAAAAATTAAAATAGTGCATAGGTTACAAATTGAAACACTTTCTTCTTTGAGTTGCAAATTTTTTTTATAGATACCCCACTTGCATCCCATTAAGTGACCACAAAGTTCTTAAAAGAAATGGTCTAAAGTTTCTTTTGAGGAAAAATAAAAAAACTCCATTTTGAAAAAAGTAAAATATTGAAAAATCCTATTCTTGAGTTAAATAATAATTTTTTTGATAGATATCCCACTCGCATCCCATTAAGCGATTATAAAGGCCTTAAAGTAATTGTATAAGCTTTCTTTTGAGAAAAAAGGGCCCAAATTTAAAAAAAAATTTGTTAAAATTAAAAAAAAATTTTTTAAAATTAAAAAAAAATATTTTTGAAATGATTGAAGAAATAGCTATCTGAAGTCGTTTGGACAATTTTTGCTAGGACCAATAGGTGAAAAGTTACACTCGTTTTAAAGAAACCCTGTATGACCAAAATGTCCAACTTTGACCCCCTCTAACTCCGGCACTTCTGGACTGATAGAGCTGAAAATTTGTGTTTCAGAAATGGGCGTTATATGGGAGATATAACCTATTGTGGACCGATCATCCAAAAATTTAGTGTCATGATTTCTGTGAATATAAATATTGTGTATGTTAAACTTTATCTCTTATATGGGAGTTTCGACTAATTACGGACCGACCATTATAAAATTAGGTGTCATCATTTATGTATCAGCCCAATCATGAATAAAAATTCCGCGGGAGTTTTTTTCCCTTTTTATTGTTTTTAACATTGAATTTGAATAGGAAAAATGGGAAAAAGAAAAAAACTCCGCGGAATTTTTATTCATGATTGGGCTGTATATGTATATTTATGTGTCGAATTTTATTTGATTACCAACATTCTTAAGAAATTTATGATCGTTAAAGTGATTTTCGGAAGTGGGCCTTATATGGGAGCTACGACTAATTATGGACCGATCACAATGAAATTGTACGGTATTGTTTGTATACATATAATATATATATATGTGTTAAATATTTGCCCCTATTGCGGTTCACAACTTTTTTAATAATTTGGTCGTCTTTCATAAATCGGTATTGCCATTCACAACTTAAATGTAGTTGACTTTTTGGTTGTGCTGCTGATTTTTTGGTTGTGTTTAATAGTATTGCGGTTCACCATTTTGGATGAGTTTGGTTGACAAAAACGATAAATATACACAACTGCTTATTAGCAGTTGAGTCTTTGTCGGTTATAGATTTAAATAAAATTTTTAATACATTTCCTTTAAAAAATAATACAAAAAAGATAAAAAAAATGGAAAAATCGTAAGTATAGGTGTTTTTTGATCTTAATATAATTAATTAAATGATTAATACACATACGCAGGACAGTCAAAATAACAACCAAAGCCCAATTTTAGCGACTTGTGCAGCTGATGGAAAAAAATCCAGAACTTGCTAAAGGAAAGCAAAAATTTGAGATGACTAAAACTCAGTGTAAGGAAGCGTGGGAAGGATTTCAATAGAATTGAATAGCTTGGGCCCACCTACAAGAACATCCTTCGAATGGCAACGTGTAAGTATATGACATCTTAATTATTGTAAACAGACATTTTATTAAAATTTTTACTTCATATAGGTTTGGATTCATTACAAAGCAAGTATTAAAAAAAAACTTGCTAATAATAAATAAAACCAACAAGCAGCAGGTGGTGTTCCTTCACAAGAAATTCCGCTTAATGTACTTGAGGATTGCGTGTCCCAGCTGTTATCACTAAATGACCAAGTAGCACCATCTGGACACACTTTCGGCGTTGAAAACGTTGGTCCGTCAACAAATCCGGCTTTAGAAACTCCTCAAAATCTCGACATGGAACAAATCTTTACAAATGAAACTGAGATAATAAACACATCAGCCAAGAAAAGAAAAAAATCACCAGAACAAGAGCGTCTGGAACTTCTGAGAAAACAATGCGAGACACAAGCTTAACTTTAAAAACGTATTAAGGATTTGGAGAAAAACAGTTATAAAAATTATGAAATAAACAAGCAGCTTTTACAAATTAAGCAAAAAAAATTGCCTCTATGAAAAATAATACTTATTATACAAACATATTTGTTACTTATTTTGGAAATTTCTTACTTCGCACTGGGTAGCTCAAGAGGATTGGAATCATCGCGTATTTTTCTACGTATACGTAGAACATTTGTATTAGCGTCATGATTTTCGTCTTCAAAAGATAAATCCAAACTTAAATCCATTCTTTTTATTTTATAAAAACTTGATTTCTTTGCGTTTTTTTCTTCACTTTACAAATAAAATGCATGATGTTGCCAACATGAAATCGATATTTCATGTCGGCAACGCCATAACAATTACAACTAAAAATCGTTGTGCTACACAATACCAAAAAATAATTTGGTTGAGTTAAAGTTGGGTTGACTGACAGACGACCAAACTTGGTTGAGTTGAGAACGGCAATAGGGGCAATTATTTGGATACCGACATTTTTGAGTGAGTTATGCTCTTTAAAGTGATTTTCAGAAGTGGGCATTATATGGGAGCTACGACTAATTATGAACCGATCTGCACAAAATTTGTAGATGTGATTTGGCTTCATTTACCACTCATTTGTGATGAAATTTGTTTGGTTCCTAGCATAATTCAAACATTTATGATCGGTAAACACCAATTTGGGGAGGACTTTTGTATGGGGGCCAGGTGAAATAATTGACCGATTTACACCAGTTTCAATCCCATCCATCCTTGGGACGAAAAAATATTACGTACCAAATTTGATCGAAATATCTTCAAAATTGCGACCTGTACTCTGCGCACAAGCTTTACATGGACAGCCAGTCAGAAAGTGATTCTGAGTCGATCGGTATACTTTAAGGTGGGTGTGGGACCAATATTTCTGGGCGTTACAAACATATGCACAAATCCAATATATCCTCCCCACTATGGTGGTGTAGGGTATAAAAATCATATTATTCTAAACAACTATAAATTTGTAACAATGACCAGAAAAATTTATGGAATATCTATTTTCAAATATGTAATTGCTTTTAATCTTGTTCTTTATCTAGCGGAATGTTTCAAATGTGTACACACATGTGTACAGATATTAGTAACTTGTGATAATTATATATGTACATAATTATTACGAAAAAAAGTAGTCCATGTAGTTTTAATGTTTTTCTTATCAAAATATGTCTATTCGTAAATAAATACCACAGCCATACAAACAATAAACATTAATGTTCTAGTTAGTATTAACCGAAAAAAACACACACAGGAAACAATACATTAAGAATGAAATGAGGAAAATAAACGTATGTATGTACAATTAAATAAAGTAAATATAAGCGTTATTAGAGGGGTAAACAAATGTCTGTGGACAGAAAACAAAATATAACACTTTAAAAAAAAAACCTTAAAATCCTTGATAGCATGTTGAATAAGTTGGTAAATTAAACTATTTGTATGATTCATGTTTATTATTGATTTATAATTTCTGTTTTATTTAAAAAACTTTTGAATGGTATTTGTTTTAAATAAACAATTACTTATTTATGTACTCGTATGTATAATGAATAGCATTCTGTTATCTATTTTGTTACAGTTTTTATTGTTGTTTTGTTTATTATTAAATTTTAAATTATTTATGTATGTATATGTATGTAATTTTTTTTACTTGCATTTTATTGTTTTTCAAAGTTTTCTAATCTTCTAAAGTTTATTGCAAACGTTTAATTGAATTTTATTTTGTTTTCACTCATTTTGTTTTATGTTTCTTTGTTGTCTTTTTTTAGTATTTTTTATGTTTTGTTGTAAATAAATTATTACAATAACTGTTTTTTAAATTGTATGTATATTAATTAAACTTATTTAAAAAAAAGAAGAATTTTTACATTATTCATGTTTAATTATGAAACATATACATAAGTGTGTTGTTTGTTTTATTTTTAAATAAAATTGCAAATGTTTGTTTTTTTATTTAAATTTAGTGTGGTTTTGCTCACTTGTGGTTTATTTTGGAAAAAAAAAATAAAAAAAAACCAAAGGAATAATTTTTGTATAATTGAGTTTATATTGTTTAATATGTTGTTATTGTTTGCGTATGTATGTAAAAAAATGGAAAGTCAAGAAGGCAAAATTGCGATTAATTAAAAGTTTTGCAATAATATTTATGTTAAATGACTAAAATAAATTTACATACATTTATGAAAACAGTAGATTTTTTAATTTAATTTGTATTTACTATTTTTTATTTATTAGCTTTATTTAAGACTACGTATGTATGTATATTAATTAACGTTTATCTTTACGTTGATTTTTACGTTGTTGTTGCTTTGATTTAGCAGGAGTTGTTGATAGTTTTTCTGGGGATGAATCTAAAATAATAAAAATATAAATAACAAGTATTAGTTTGAATTATATTATGTGTTAGAAGAAGTTTAGCTAAATCAATATGGCTTTAAATTAAGTATTACAGATTAAAACAGAATTTTTTTGGAATGATTTCATATGACATTTCCAGATTTTCATATTAATTTAATAAAAAAAAAAGGAAAATCGTTATACTTTGCAGCTACACCAAAACTTATAATACTGATATGTCAACAATTTATTCCAATATGCCCTGTTTGGAAACAAAGTTTTTGTTGCATCTACGGATTTGACTCGTTGATATTTGACCAAATATTTGTGCAAGTCAGAGTTTTCATTTGCTGGATTACTATGCAATTGGATTCCCAGATAAACTTTTTCTAATATGTAATACATATAAAAATATTTTTCATCGATAATATTTGTTTTATTTTACAAATATGTAATTATTTTTGGCAAAAACTTTTTCAAAAAGAAATCTTTTTTATCGAAAAAAATTTAGTTTTCCAAAAATAAAATTTTTTTCTGGAAAAACTTATTTTTATAAAAAACTTATTTTTAGAACGAAGCTTTTTAGCACAATAAACTATTTTTCAGGGACCGTAACTGTTATGACTTGTATCGAAAAAATCAAAAAAAAAAGTTATTTTTTAACTTTTAGTTTTTGAAGCAGAAATAAAAGTTATTTCTTAACTTTTATTTTTTAAGGCTGAAATAAAAGTTATTTCTTAACTTTTATTTTTTAAAGCAAAAATTAAAAGTTATTTTTGACTTTTATTATTTTACTCAAAATATAAAAGTTATTTTTTAACTTTTAATTTGTTTGTGTGAGTTTTTTATGTAAATTTTTAAAAATTACAGTTATTTTCTGTCTGCTATTTTTATGAAAAATATTTAAAAAATAATTAATGTTGTTAAAAACTTTTTCCCAAAAGAAAGCTTATTTTCCAAAAAACTTCTTTTTCATGAAAAACTATTATTTAAAAATAATAAAATATGTAGTTTTTTTTAAAGACAAACTAATTTTACAAAGAAAGCTTTTGATTACAATAAACCGAAATAAAAAACCGAACAAAGCTTCTTCCCTAAAAATTGTTTATCAAAATGTCAATAAAACCTTAGTTACCTTCTTCCTTTTCCAACTTGTTCGGCTCTTTAATAGCTTCTAGCTTTTCTAATGTTTTATCTAAATCGTTTTCCGCCAACTTAACCACCTCAACACTATCCTTTTCGTTTTCATTGCTTTCCTCTTCAGCTACCTGTTCACTGGCCGTCTCTTTATCTTCAGTAACCGTGCTTTCCTCTTTATCGTCCAGTTCCGGCTCGACCACTACATGTGCCATTTCTTGCGTGCCATTTACTAAAGAATTAATTTGTTCTTGTTGCTGCTGGTGCTGTTCTTCTTCTTTTGCTTCTAAAGCCTGAGCTGTCGTTTCACGTTCAATACGTTCACGATATTCTCTCAGACATTTGTGTTCATACTCTACATGTTCCTTATAATACTGATACACAGGTATAATTATCACTGATATATCATCGACTGTTGCAGCAGCTTTGCTGTCGGCCAAACGCCAATGGCCGTAATCGTTAATTTTACCACGAGCTTTAGCAACTAATTCTTGTGCCACCATTGTGTAGCGATGTTTTTCGGTTGGATATTTGTGCAATGTTTGAAAGACGGTACGGGCGACAGCATCGTTTTCGGAAACATCCCAGAGGCCATCGGTGGCCATGACCAGAATTCCGTAATCACCATCTTCATTGTGTTCATCTAAAAAAAAAAAAAAACAATTATAATATGTTTCCTTTCTTTTATTTTATACACAGCCCAATCATGAATAAAAATTCCGCGGGAGTTTTTTCCCTTTTCTCCTATTCAAATTCAATGTTAAAAAAAATAAAAAGGGGGAAAAAGCCCGCAGAATTTTTATTCATGATTGGGCTGATAATGTATAATCCTCTATTTTTAAAGAGATTTTGAAACAAATTTTATTTTTGAATCTTCTTTTTAAAAAAAGAAGTAAAACGTTTCCTCACCTGGAATGGTTACAATTTTCGTGAGATCTCTGTAATTTACTTCTGGCTGTGCCGTCAGGAATGGTTTTATTAACGTTCCCGTCGCTATGGCCAATAAATCATGATCACCAAAGCCACGAGTCACTCCCAGTGTGCCCAAAAGCCGAGATCGTTTGCCCTCACCCGTTACCACGGGCATTTTTAAGTCATCACGCGTCAGAGTCTTATAGGTCCAGCCCTTATTAGTACCTTGTCGGCATAAAATACGCTGGCCCAAATCACGTTCATGTGGGCGTTTGGCATACTCCATGGCAGTATAATATTTACCCATTAAATGTGGTTTATATTGAGCCACACCCAGCAGTCGAGTTCTTTCAGTTTCTGGCGTATGATCAAATGAGAATGGTTCTGGAAATGAACCCTGCGAACCATCGGAATCCTCTGGCTTACCATTGACTTTTCTTTGACACAAAACTGCTCGACTGTCTCCAGCATTTGATACATACATTTTGCCATTGATGAATAGAGACACACAGGCCGTACAGCCACCAGCATCACGATAGCGATCACGATCTTGAGCTATTAACGAATCCATATGTATAAAGGCACTTTCAAGTGCTCCTACAATTAGTTCATCTTTAGACACAGATCTCTGGAAATGGCTCGGATGAGGAAATGAATTTACAGTTTGTGATTTTGTTAAGGCGGAGGGTGTTAAATCTTCCATACCCTCGCGTGGCAAAAGCAATTCAATGCAATCGACCAGTTTTTCATGTAATATATGATGAAATTGATGTGATGCCGCCAAGGCAGCCCCATAACCAGCATGACCATCAAATATACCAAAATATGTATAGGGCAGATCAGGATATTGGTGTGTAGGATCTGATAGAACTTGACGGCAAAAGGCACCCTGATCTTCATTCCATTCTGATTTACCGGAATTCACGCATTCTGCATAACCAGTGCCCCAGGGTAAGAGGCCAATATCTCGGGGTACTATAATCGGTCTGACATTATGATCAGCCGAAGCCTTAAGTTCATCAGGTGTCAACAACTGTAAGAACGGTGGACGGGCATAAGCAAATTTATCCTGTAATTGTTGTTGTTGTAACATACGTTGGTGGTAGTGGGAGGAACCACGCGATATATGATGATCATGGCTAGAGGGTAAAGCTGGTATATCTGGCGCTATAACTGAAGCTAAACGATTCTTGAAATTTGCAAACATATTGTCACAATATTATTGTAGATTTTGTTATTGCTATTATAGTTTTGTTGGTTGTTTTGATTTTCTTCTTCTTTCTACCCCCCTTTGTGAAACAAACTAATTTTGCTATCAACTTGACCACAAATTCACCATATGCCGTATGTATGTTCGTTGCTCAACACCGATTAATAACAGTTGTAGGAGGGATGAACGTACCAACCGTTCTATTATTTGTTGTTGTTCTTGCACTAATGTTAGTCAGACGTCTAGATATTTATCTGGCCTTTTTGTATTAATTTTCTATTGTTTTATTTAAAGCCACGTATGTAAGGTTTTATTTAAACTTTATGGAATTTCCAACATTTTCTCTATTTCATTTAACTTTTATACATTTTTTTCAGTTTTTTCTCTTGTACATTTTCTTTGTTTTGTGTCGTAAAAAAAATCAATAATTTTTCTTTAGTTTTTTGCTTTACGTTTCTCTGGAAATGTGTTAAAATTATTGTTTATGTTTAAAACAAATGGAAATGTTATTATTTCTACTAAATTTAATGTAAATTTCTATAAATAATTAACGTTTTTATTGAGTTTATTTTACATAAAACCGAATTAATTTTTTCTTAACAATCTTTACACGTCTATTTTACTTTATTTTTTTCTGTTTATTAAATTCACCTCAATTGTGTCAAACTGGTTTCGTTCAAGGCATATTGATAATATGCCTTGGTTTCGTTGTTGTTATTTTTTTTCTCTTAGCAATGTCAAGAAAATAGTGTTGTTAAATCACAGTACTTTTACAGTGTTGTGCAACGTAAAACAGCACAGTGGTGTGATAAATAATGAAAGCATAGAGTTTTCAAACAGTAAAGGCGAAAAGAATGCGGTGCGAATTATAATTCAATTTAAATATCAAAATATTACTTTTGCGTAATAAAACTATTATTGTTAACGGGAATATCTCAAATGTTACTATATACTGTTTAATACAAATTTACAGCTATGGCTGGATCAATTTTTAATGTTAATTTACAATCACTTAAGCTAAAATGCTTATTAAATTTTTATATTAACTGTATTTCCATTTTTATTTACAGATCGAAGACCGCTGAATTGCAAGACATTATTATTAAAACAAATGCAAATGGTTTGACTCTGCATCCAGATAGTGTTGATCAATATGTCAAGGCCATGTCTATAGCCGGAAGTGAGAAGGTAAGCTTCATGAAGTTTTTCCAATACACAAATTTGTTTAATTATATTACTTAATATATATTCTAATGAAATGTATCTTTTAGAACAATAATGAGAAAATGGCCGCTTTATGGATGTATGCAGCTCAAACGGGAAATATGATTACACCACATCCGAAAATGACGTCTTCAGGAAGGCCTTTTATGTTAATACCAGCCACTGGAACTGTAAGACATTTTTCTACTTTCAAACTAAACTATATACATATGTACTTACATATGTACCTAAATTTTTAAAATATTTCTAATTTTTCTCCACCCGCAAAAAGTTACCACATTCCAACACTATGATGATGCCACCACCACAACCCGTGATGGGACCACCACCAATGGCTGCTTATCGCGGTATGACTTTACCCTACATGAGGACCACTTCAATGCCCGTAATTTATGCACCACCACCCGGCAGCATGCCTGGTACTTATCGCACCCATAAGAGTTCAAAATCCAATGATGCGCGTAAAAAACGCCGAGCAGCTGCTCAAGTCTTGCGTTCTGGCAAATCTACTGCCGACCGTCGTCAAAGGCGTAAATCTGACGCCGATCTTGTCGATGGTAATCCATCCTTTCAATATCACGGGTTAGATCGTGCTATAGCAGATAATTTTTTGGCACGTCAAGAACAATCAAATGCTGGTAGTCATTTGGATTATTCTTCATCTTCGGGTGCTAGTGATACTTATGGAAATACTGCACCCTCGAGAGCATCATCTAAAACAAAAATTGTCTGTCGTGATGTTGTAATGTAAGATTAATATTGTAGTAGTACATACTTGTAAAGTTTTCTTTAGATTTAAGTTGATTACTTAATATTATTATTTTTAATCTATTGTATATAAATTTGTTTAAGACAAGGAAAACTAATCTATTCAAGATAAATATATTTTTATAAGTATATATAAATCTTCATTTTATATACATATGTATATGTATATTTATATTTTTTAATATTTAACTAATAATAATAATCGATTGTACGAATTTTATTTAAATTAAATTTTGATATAAATAATAAAAAATTTAAAAATTAATAAAAGAAATACTTTGAATTATATTGGTATGTACATAGAAAATAAAAAAATTTTCATAAGTAAGTAATAATACCAGATTAATTTACCTAAAAATCTGTAAGAAATATTTAAGCATTAATTTTTTAGTAAATAAACCCTATCATAACTATATTTATTTTATATAATGAAAGATATTTCATTAACTAAATACATATATTTATTATTGACAATGCTAAAAAATGTTAATTGCTTAAATACAGCTTTTGAACCAATTAACTTAACTGACAGCACTTACTGCATTCACTTTTTCTTTCTTTCCACCCACTGTGTTTTAATGCCGCTATTTTACTTTTCATTTGCATCTCATTAAGTTTAGACGGTTTCGTTAGACGTGTGTGTTTAATAACAAATAATTAGTGATATTAAATAATTAAATTTTAAATAAGTGTTAATTAATAAGTTATAAACAATATTCACTCAAAATATTAAAAGAAAATGCTAAAATTTGTCGTAAAAACAACGAAAATAATATATGTGAACATTTTTGCGGCAGCGCAGCAGTCCAACACTTGTTACGTTGTGTATTGCTTTCTTAGTCGATGCTAGTGCATTTGTTCTTAAGTAAGAGAGAATTTAATTAAGCTCTTGTTTTGTGTGCTCTCTCTCTCTATATATATATATTGTGATAAATGTAAAGAAATTAATTTTTTGTTTTTATCGGTTTTATTTTGATATTAGATAGAACGTATTGTTTTCGGTGTTATTAATCGTGTATTTTGTATAAGTAAAAAAATAAATAAATAATAAAAAATAAATAAATTTAAAAATGATATGGAATTATTTATGTAAAATAATGTTATACGGTCTTTCGTTTGTTGCGTTCGTCTCAAAATACAGAAACGAAAAATATAACAACAGTTTGTGAGTGAAAATGAAAAATGTAGTTAAATAAAGAAAATAAATTATGTTAATAAATATGTTGCTAAAATTAAACGAGGTTAATTAATCTACCTAAAATATAGCCTTTTAAATAAATACATACATATGTATGTAGGAAAATATAGTGCATTCTATTAAAAATAGTATATTAATGTATAAATAGTTGTTAAAGCTATCTACAGAATTCAAAATGTAAAAAATATAAGGTAAGATAAAATTGTATATAAAATTTCTAAATTTTTTAAACTTGTCTTTTGCAAATCAAATTCCATTTGAAAATTTAACGATCTTAATGAAATGTTCAGCTCAGACTACCCACCTGACGTTTCTCGCTAAGTTTTCTATATCAAAATAACTGGAATATATGATTAAATTATAAAGTAATTTGATTTTCAATCAGAACAACAAATTTTATCTGACATAATAATTATTTTTTAAAAATAACTATTGTAAAATTTACTAAAGTTAAAAAATATGGATGGTTTAGTATGTACATACATATACATATGTATTTTAATTTATTTTATTAAAAAAGTTAGAAAAATTTAATTTCAATTAAAAATCTTCATCACTATGATGCTCTGGCTTGTTAGCAGTCTTAGGCCTTAATTGCAATTCGCCCGTAATCTTTGAAATACTTATACTGTCCATAGAATCCATGCCAACTAAAAAATATGTATGTATGTACTTACATATATAAAATTCCAAATATGTGTTGTATAAATATAATATGTACAATCAAAACTTACAATCATCGTCATCATCACCCAACTCATTCAAATCACCAGTAGCCACAGGACCAGAGCCACCAGTCACAAGACCAGCGGCCATGCCATTTGAACTCATGCCCAAAATTTCAGCCATATCTAAATCACTATCCGAACTGCCGAAAGAACTATCACCTTCTAAATCTAAACGATCAGCCTTTGCTTTATCATTGCTTTTAATTGTGGAGGTACGACCTCTTCCTGTTGACGGACGAACACGCGAATTGGCTGTACCTGGTCTTTTCATGTTGGTCGTACCTTTGACATTGTGTCGCCTCTCATGCATGTCATGTTCTAATCCAAAGTTTGTATCTAATTGAGCCTCATCATCATCCAGATCTTCATCGTCGTCCACTAAAAGACCATCTGGTATGAAAGGTATAGAATTTTCGGCTGGTTTTTGCAATAAAGGAGATGATATAGGTGTTGATCGCTTAGTGCGTGTCTCAAATTGTGCCCTCAAAGCATCTCTTACATGCAGACGTAGGAAATATTGTTGAAATAGATTTTTCAGTTCCTTTTCCTGTTCCTCAAACTCTTGCATATGAGCTGGTCGTATCTTCTGCAATGCTTCCAAACGTTGTTTTGTGCGTTCCAATTCTGCCTTTTTACGTTGTAATTTTGAATTGAGTGCATTTAATTCAACACGAGCATTTTCCAATTGTGCTCTACTTGATTGTAATTTAATTTGTGAAGAAGCCACTGCATTTTTTAAATTTCTCTCTACCGAAGCCAATTCCATAGGTCTATTGGCCTGAGCCAGTCTAGCTTCTTTATTATGCATTTCCTTGAGCAATAAGTCATGCAATGTGGCACCTCTTTGAGTTAAGTCTGAGGATAATTCACGAGCTCTCCTTAAATCATCCATTTTATCACCAATATCAACTTGATTAAGACTTCGATAATGTTCATCTTCTTCCTGACTTTCATCGGTGGCATTGGGGGCTATTAAAAGTCTCGAAATTTTTTGCAATTCCCCCGCTGTTACAGCAGAGGCAGCATAAAGTTTGCGTGGATTTAATTTGATGGCTGATTTGGTGACAAAAAACTCGGTAGCAGAGCGTATAAGTAAAACACGTTCTTCTTGGCTGGTTATGCCTCCGGGCAAAACAGAACCTGGTTCCAATAAGCCAACCAACCATTGTAAAACTTCAGCCACTACGTAAAATGAAGCCAAACAGCCAAAATTTGTGGACAAGGCTTGCAAAGGAAAGGTGTGGGGATAACCCAATAACTTTAAATGTTCAGCGAGATCTTAATAATATAGATGTATTTAAATTTTGTAATTTAATTTTCAAAATTAAAACTTTACCTCGTACTTCCTTAAAGGACATTTTGACCAGTTGAGTTAATGTTTCAAATGTCTGTAAAATTTTATTGTTGTGGCTTCTAGGAATAGCTTTCTTTTGTATACATTTGTCAACGTTGCTAGGAAACCACATCATGCGCTTCATAGTGTAAATTTTCCTTTAAAAAGGGATGACAAAATGTAATTAGCCACTGCTGCTTGATTTTACATTTTTATATTTAATTGTATAAAATCTAATACAAACAAAGAAGCGTAGTTGTAAGATTATTAGAGCTCAGCTGTACTCACTACTTTGGTTTGAACTTTATTCTTTTAGAAATGTTAGTAAAGTTTTTTTATTTAAGTAAATGATTAAGTAAATTCCTAGCAACAGGTTGCAGTTCTATGGCAACAACAAATATCAACAATAAACTGTAGATAAGCAGGAGAAATAGTGTTGCCAGAACTGCTAAGGAACATGTTTTCAAACTCAAATTTAATTTTTTTCTTTTAATTTAGAATATATAAGTCGTTTTATAATCGTAGAATTTTTTTAAAAAGACAGCTTTAAATATAAATGTTTGACCGTATAATAATAGTGGAAATATAAATAATAATAAGAAAATAATCCCTACGAAATGTTTATTCTTTACTAAATTGGCCTGAATATTTGAGTTTATATAATTGAAAATAGAGAATGTTGTAGAGAAATTAGCACTAGCTCAGAACTGGATTTTCCAACAGGACAATGATCCTAAGCATACCTCCAAAACTGTGATAGAGTTGTTGCTCAATCATTGTCCGAAAATTTTAGATCATCATCCTAAGGGAATACCAGTGCAAAAAAATTAAGCAAATAAATTATTTCTTACAAGGTAATACAGTAAATACCTAATGATATTAATGATGAATGGAAAAAAATCGTTTATTCTATTCTAGAATATTGTCAGCTGTGATAAAAGCAAAGGTACTACACATAAAATAATAAATACAATGTTTTACATAATTTTAATATACGTGTTTCTTTATTTTGATGCTAGTTTTTGTTAATGAGTTATATGTTGCTTAAGGTACGGTCACACTTGGCAAATATTTGCCGAAAACGACGTAGCCAGTAAATAAAATATTTTTGAACTCATTTATTTATTAAATTAAAATTTCGTTTATTTAGGACAAGACACAACAAATATTTGATGCTGTGTTATCTTAATAAAATATTTTTTTAAACAATATTAGGTCTTTACTTTATATTGACGCTCACAGTAACTTAATTGCGTGAAATAATTATAGTGACCACAACATTCTCTATTTTCAATTATATAAACTCAAATATTCAGGCCAATTTAGTAAAGAATAACATTGTTTTTTTAAAATGTCAAGATAAACTTTCCTTTTTATTGTACATTCTATAAATGTAAGTTTGCCAACCCCTGATGTCAGCATTACTGAGCCGAAGCCTTGTTTCACCGTCTTGGTAACATATTTATTACTAAAGGCTGCGTTTTGGTCCGTAATTTTTTGGGGAGTTTTTGGCTAGAACTATCTCAAACTGTGAAAAGAATATTATACCAACAAATTTGAGGCTCGTTTATATAGTTTTTTGTGAAATGATTGTTTTTTATGTGCTATGTAGACCTTTTATATTGTTAAAATTTTTTTTATTTTATTAATTCGGCTAGAGGTCTCTTTTATTAAAAATATAAAAACTCTTTTTTGTTTTTAATTTTTGTTATCTTTTATTAATTTCCAATATGTATATCGACCAACTTTGTTGATCATCTTCAGGGAAGAAATATAATGTAAAAAATATGATTATTATAATTATAACAATTTTCTTAAAATTATATTAACAAACAATTTACTTAATGTTTAATACAGTGTTGTCCGATGTTAATTTCTTAAGTTTCTTTCACTGACTGTTAGCTTTTTTGTTTATTATTATTTTTGTATTTGTTTATTGTATGTCTCTATATATGTGAGCGCAATTATCAGTGTTGTTTTGTAGTTAATTTTCTTATCTATTGGAGTATTAATTATATGTAACATCTCTTGCATATATCGTTTACTAATATTATTCTCTTCCACAATTACTCTTACATTATCAAAGTTTGGTCGATGTCCAATTATTGTACAGTGGGCAGCAAGTGCTGTTTTTTGTGAAAGTGGTTTGTCATTTGATTTTAGGTCCGATTTATGTGATGACAATAATCTAGTTTTCAATTTTGTCTTCGTTGTACCTACGTATATTTTCTGACATAAGTATATCAGTATCGTCGCCGTTACATTTTATTTGGTATACTAGATTTGATTTTTCTAGTTTGCCCAATTTAGATTTCATGTTGTTGTTTTTTGTGAAATTCAAACATTTGGTTTGGTAGTTCTTTGATATAAATTATTTCTTACGTGGCACTCTACCATTTAGGCCATTTTGATGCAAAGATATTCTAATCGTACTCGCGCTTACAGGTTTTCCAGAATGTTTGGTAATATTTTTAGCTATTTTGACAGCTCTAGATGTTGGGCTTACTTCAGGTTTTATAACATGTTTTGGTCGGCATTGTGTTTGATATAATTTTCTATAATTTTTTTATTGTACGAAACGAACCGTAGCTTTACCGTTATATGTACATACTTTCAAACAAAGAAAATGTTAAAGAAATGCAACTACTTTTGGAATGACAGGTATTTTTTTTTCATATGGATGATGCCAGTGTTTATTTTATTTTGACGCGTAAATACGCTTTAATCTTTTTTTGTGAATTAAATTCTACTTAAATAACTACATATAAAAATGTAATTTATTTTTTTTGTGACAATTATCTCTATGAGAGCAACATACATATTATGATGAAACGATTATTTTTTTCCATTCAGATGGTTATTTACATAGTTATTGGCTATATAAGATTTCCTTAATTAGTTATATATAAAATTTTAAATCGAAATTGTTTAGATATATGAGTGATCAAGCTTCTTTAGAAAGTTCTTAAAGATTTTTTTTTGTAAAATGTATACCTATGTACATATGTATGTGAGATCACGGATGTAGCTTCAATTCTCGATTAGACACTTATTTACAAAACTGTTGACGATTAGAAAATCTCAAAGAATTTAGATGTTTTGGGGTTTTTATAAAAAATAAATTTTTTTGAAAATATGTATGGTACATACATATATATCACATAATTTCGATATCACATACAATTTTTTTTACTTGGATATTATTTATTAAACTTTTATTTACAAAGTTATTAACAATTTAAGATATTTGTATAAAATTGGTTTTTGGACAGAAATGTGAGTGGCGTGATTGCAATTTAGCTTTAGATCAGTGTAGGGCGTTTGCTATACACGTGTGTATAGGTCCTATACTATAGGAACAAAATTCTGTGTGCGCGACGTTGACACACGTATACTATAACCTGTTTCGCTGTCTGATCTCGCTGCGCATTTTTTTGGGTACACTCAAAGCAAAATGTTTAATGAAGAATGGGAAAATTATTTTTTTTAAGGAAAACATGGATGGCGATGCACAATGCTTGATTTGTCATCGCATTGTAAGTCAAAAAATATTTAATTATACATTATGTTTATGTACATACATATATCATTTTATTATTTAATATTATTAATATTAAAATTTAATGATAAACTATTTAACAACGAAAGAAAATATATACAAATAATATTAAATAATACAATAATATATGTGCATAAATATGTATAATTAAATAAATTATAATTTAATTTTGCAAATTTGCCAAAAAAAAAAAATAAATCAAATAAAAATACTAAAATCCAAAAAATGTCTTCAATTTTGGCAACTGAAAAATTATTTGAGTGTACAATTATTGTCGGTCGTTTGTTTTTTGCTCCTTCCCAGCTAGCATTTTCAATCGTGCACGACTCTTTCACGATCGGAGCCGACGATTAAAGTAATCGTGCCCGATGTCGTATTCCAATCGCGCACGTTCAGAACAACTGAAGTAACTGTGTCAAGACGGCAACTCTTCCTTTCCAATCGGCGACGATGAGCAAAATCCAATCGTCGACGATGACCAAAGAATAATTAAACGACGATTGTGGGGTAACATAAAAAACACTCGTCCGACAAACATCAAAATGACTCGAGAAAGTATCATTTTGAAGAGCTAAATACGATCGTTGACTGCAAACAATCTTCCAATGCTCGCCAAAATGCGTAAACGATGCACAGTGGCGCCATTTGAGTTTTTTCGTTGCAAAAATCATATCTTTTGAACCGAATAAGATAATTGAACACTTTAAACAGCATATGATAGATAACTGCCTATGAAATGAGCGTTTGGAAAGGGTGCTACGCTTTGTAGGGGCCTACTTATGGGTTATCAAAGTTAAAATTAGTAGAAAAATCAATTTTATGGTAACTAAAAAAACTTATTTTTACATTTTTAGATTGTTTTTATTTTTTTTCTTTAGGGTTTTATGTTTTAAATTATTACTTAACAAATTAAAAAAAAATAATTTTTTTTAAATTTATTTTTTCAATTTACTGTAAAATATTCATCCATTACCATAATAGAAAATTTTAATAATTCAGAAAATCGTCACTTTCAATGAAAAAATCGTCAAATCGTTACTTTGCTATTTTTGAAACAAAAAAATCGTCAAAATGACGATAAATCGTCAAATCTGGCAGCTATGGTTTCAACACTAGCACATATGAGTGAGTATGTGTCTGCCCGACACTGCTGAATGATCACAGCTCGAGTTTCTTTTCCCGCTTAGACGTTTTTTTTTCAACTTGTTCAAATTTATAGGGATCTGAAAGTACCATTTATTTTCAATGAAATAAACAGATATAGTGCTAGGTATATAAATAGACTAAGCAACCATCAAAACCCATTGGCGATTTCCTTATTAGATGAAACAAATGAAATTAGAAGACTGAACAGATTTCACGTGTTAGTTCTCCAATATAGAAAATGAAACAAAGTTAAGCTCTAAGAACAACAATCTTTATATGAATATTTATTTAAACACGTACATACTTACATATGTATATCCTATATAGTTTATTAAACTTATTGTAGTTTAATAACATATGTGATAATATTATTTAAATCATTGAATTTGCTAAATATTGTAAAATAGATTGTAAATAAAGTTGAATTAAAAAAAAAAAAACTTGTTGAAGATTTTTAAGTTTTCCAGCGAATTAGTTTTGTTTCTGTTTTCTAAATATAAACAGTTTTCTTTATTTTATATTAAATTTATTTTATATTAAAATTCCACTCATATATTAACAATTAATTACATAGTTTACATAATAACATATAATTAAATTGTTAACGCTAAAATGTTTTTAAATTAATGTAAATATTCATAGTAAATGACTAAATAAATGCTAATCGCTGTCGTTACAGTCAACAATTGGAAACTTTCTTTACAACACAGACACATTAAATTATAAAATACTCATTGTCAATCAATTAATTTTAATTACAGAATTAAAGTTTAATAGCAATAACAAAAGTTTCATAAACAAATTCACTGAATACTTGTAAACATTATATTTGTATAAATATGTATTGCAATTTTCTTACTTAAATCGCAATAATTTCCCAGAAAAATACATGGCTAGTTACTAGAAGTATGATTTTTATTCGCGATGTATTACATAGATGTTACTTAGATGTCTATTTTAAAAGCTCTGTTGCCAGCTCCCTTGCGGGTTCTATTCTATGTCTTTATTATCTACGAAATTGATACTTACCAAAACTAAAGATCTAATTCAGAAACACAACCGGAAAACAAGTTTACAAGTTATTGTATGAAAATCACTCAGTTTTCAAATACTTTTTTAAAGTTTTTCGTAATAAAATTTTCAATATTTTTATTATTCGTGTTTCACAATCAGATCCCAAGTATGTAATTGGTTCATTAATATTTCGCTTGCAACTAAATTCCAAAGTGAAATGTGTAGACTTATATGCCATTGAACTTCAATTCTAAATTGATTTAATAACAAAACCAGAATTCTAAATCGATTTGCCATTTATTAATATGTTGCATCATAATGTTTATATGAAAACCAAAATAATTTCCTTATATTTTTTTATTTAATATGTTCGTCTTTCTTATTTATTAAAAGTGATTTATTGTGAAAAAATCAAATGAAAATCATACTAATATTTTTAAAGATTATAAATCATTTTCATGCCTTAAAACCTCCATGAAGTGGTGTTTTTTTTGCGTTAGATTATATTCGCTTTGTTTGTAAACTAAAATAAACAGAAAAGCAAAAAATACTTTAATTACTTAATTAATACCTTATGCAATAAATTTCAATGGAATTTTTTTGATTGTTGTATTACTTGAAAGATTTTGAAACAATGATAGAATATATACATACATACATATATAAGACTTATAATTGATTATGTGCATTAAAGATTTTCAAGATCTGATAATCTTTGAAAAGTTGTTAATTTGTTTTGATGTTTTAGATTGTAGATATTTCAATAGTTATTAAATTCGACGACACTGTTAAACTTGTAATCATTTGTGTCATTTGTATTAAGTCATAATAGTTAAGATGAAGGCAGTTATGCATAATAAACCGAACAGATGTCATACGGAGAGAAATTTATTGTTATTGTTATAAATATAGAACTCATAAATGCCATGAAGTATGAAAAAGATGTCTAAATACCCCATTCTATTATAAATGCATATTAAACTGACAGGCCCCTTCGATGACCAAGTTTAAGAGATTTTGTTAGATTCCTTTCATCTAGGGACTGTGCAGCAAATGTGTAACTTCTACATATCGCATTTTACTAAATAGTGTCTTCTTTATTTGTGCAAAACCGCAGAAAATGACAAATTTCCATATCTTATGCATTTGTTTATCTTGTTACTCTCTTACACTTTGATTACATACTTATCTTATTAGATTCAACATAAATTTAATGTTCGCTCGATTGGTTCAATAAGTTGTTCCACTTTCACAAATTACATTTCTATAAAAAAGGATATTATAATACAGGTTTATAGACAGTTAGGAGAAACATTTCATATTGCTTTTTTATACTCACCACCAAAAAAAATGGAGGGTATATTACGTTTGTCATTCCGTTTATAACACATCAAAATAATGGTCGTAGAACCAAAAAGTTTATCTATTCTGGGTCCTTATAAGATTCTAAGACGATCTAGCCATGTCCGTCTGTTGTTGGCACGATAGTGGTTCGAAAACAAGAAATGGAACAATGAAATTTTTACCAAACATTCTCTAATCCACCGAAATGTTTGGTATTGAAAATGGACAAAACTGGTAGAGTAGGATCTGAGTTACCTATCAAAGTTTCAGAATACCTCGATATTTTTTACAATTTTCCTCAAATATAATGCAGATAATACCATGAAATTTTACACGCTCTATTTTTATTGTAGAGAACGATATCTTGTCGGTCCATATTTTGGCGTAGCCCCATACAAAGACCTCTTACGAAAATCACTTAAATTGCGCATAAATCCCTTATAGAAACGAATATCAAGTTAGACTTCAATGCAAATAGTCATTAATATATATAAATCGTCACTCTCAATATTATGATGATCGGTCTATATTTGACCCAGATAAAGTTCACTTCGAAAAATCACTTACGCATAACTCTCTTATAAAAATCATTATTGCTTTTAAATTCAACACAAATAATTCGAGTACACGAACAGAAATTTTTGATGATTGGCCCGTAATAGGTCATAGTTCCCTTATGAAGACTATTCCCGGAAACTCTTTAACCTAAATATACAAATATATCAAACCGAAATTTTACAGAGATCAGTTATAAGTATGTAAACATTATACTATTGACTTTTGTGAAAGTTGGTCCATAATTGGGCATAGCTCCCGTACAAGCACCACTTTCGAGAACAACCACAGAGTATAAAGAGGTGAGTGACAATTTTGACGTTTCAAAAAGCAAAAATCAGTTTGCTAGGGCTCTTTAGTACTAAATTTCTTGTCTGTTAAAGTAAATCGCTTTATGTTATACGCTGCAAAAATATAAACAAAGTGTAAATTCTTGATTATATATGATATATGCATATGATTCTTATAAATATCGTTATTGAGATGCAATTCAACTAAAACAAACCTAAAACAAATATAAATTACGGTACCATATTTTATGAAGTTCGCCCTATAATAGGTGATTTGGTGGTGGGTATATAATATTTGGCACAGGCGAATATAAACACTTACTTGTTTAATCTTCAGATTTATTTTCTTATCTCTGTTTTTGACTTTATACGAGTGTTTTATATAAAATTATAAACAATTGTCTGCTTAAATTTGGACTTTACGCTTTATTACACGTAATCAATAGCTTAAAATTAGTTATGCTTCATTTGAGTCAAAATATAAATTCACTTAACTTCTGAACATGTAGGCAGGCATTATTAAGGAACACAAAATAAAGTTTCTTTTTTTCTGTTCTTGTTAAATAAGAAATCGAATAAAACACATTGTGAATTAAGAAACCTAATAATACACTTCAATAAACTCAATTTCAAATAAAAATAACAACAAATAAACCGTAAGTGCTAAATTAGTTACCAGTATAAATATTATTAAAAAAATTATTTATTTATTAAACAAGGTTAAATTATAGAATATAAAATATTTATTTTCTACAGAGCACATAAAAAACAATCATATTTATATTACTTCAGTTAGAGGTTTATTTAAATATTAACTTTATTTATGTTTTTAGCTTCATAACATATTTCCCTTTATAACATTTATTTAACAGCTTTTTTATATTGTTTATTTTATTTATATTATATTGTACATATTTATTATCCAGTTTCGGTGCCACCTTATAACGCCTTCTTAATCCTATTCATGCGTGTTTGGATTGATTGTTGTATAATAATAAAATTTAAACAGTTTGAGTGGCAACACAGTGTCCTATAAAAAAAGCAATCAACATTTTTCTATAGTTTAAAAATATGTAAACATAGGACGTATTTCATTAAGTTTACAACTCTTAATAATATTTAGGCAAAACATACTAAATATTTTCCTTACGTTGCTTTTAATTTCTTACACACACAAATCTTTTCTTTGGAAATGAAATTTGCCAAAGCTGCACAACTTAATGAACCAATCAAGTAAACAATAAATGCATGTTTATACTAATGAGATTAATCAGAGTGAAATGTATTTAAATGCCTCAAAAAATTTAAATATTTCATTTCATTTATATATGTATGTATAGACAAATTGCGTGTGTAGTTAGAAATAAAAACACAAAGAACTCATTGTAGTTACCCTGCAAATAACGCGACTAGTCCATACATGCATGTAAAGACTAGTCCAAAGAGGAGTAGGAGTACTCCAAAACTACTCCAAATATATGAAAAAAGGTGGTCCATTTAACATTGCGATGTCCTAGGACTGGACCATATAACCCATCGGAGTAGTCCCAAAACTACTCCATGGAGTACTCACGAGGGTTAGTTTTAAACAACAACAACAACTCAATATGCAATCGTGTTAACACGAAACCATGTCGTTTAACTACAAACTCTTGTTTCACTATGACATGGTCCATGACTGCATTACATTGGACCATGTTGTGAGTAGTCTATATCATCTAAAATGGATCACGTAGTCCAATATTATTTGCAGGGTAATTGTAGTTAACACAGCTGGCTATGAAAGTAGAAAAATTAAATGTTTTTTTTTTATAAATATTTACATGCACATGTGAACATGTACCCGGCAATTCAAATAACTATTAAGTAACTACTTGAAAAGCTATTTAGCTTTCGTAATGTACAGTTAGAATCAATACTGGTTATATAGCAATTTCAAAGAAATCTCCAACTTCTACAGGTGCCGACATAGTCCATACTGTCTACTAATCCCATTTTTTTTTTTAGAAATTTCTGTTAATGTCAACAGCTGGTCTAGAATCGATACATTATTATCAAAAGCTTTCACTACACACAGAGGAAAAATATATGGTAACGGTATATATTTGTATGATTGTTTCAACCATAATATGTACATCTTACGATTCACGTGTTGTATTATGTTGTTCTCCGATTATCGTTACATAATAAAAAATCAACATATTGTGATATAATATTTTGCTATGAACATGATTGCCACAAACATATGCAACTTAATTACTACAGTCATATATATGATATACATATATAAACATTTGAATCGTAGTATTCATATAGAATGGTTAAAACAATCATACAATTAATTACATATGGATGTCGCAATCATGTAGGTAATTACAGTGACCCTAATATTATTAAACTAACTACTTAAGCTCCCTTTAGACGGTATGTATTTTGCAGTGTGCTTGTCAAATTTTCCACTGCAAAATGCATACATGTCGTGTACAAACAAAACAAAAATGCTTTTGCAAATGTCAGCCTGCATTTACAGTGTAAAATTTTCAATTAGAACATGTTCTATTTTCATCTGACAAAGCACCTGAAACCAGCTGTTTTGCAAGTCAATTGTTCATGGCGCCCAGAGCATAAACGCAATTCACAATCTTGTGCATATGGTATTGCATCATTGCATTTGCAAAAAGGTTTAGCATATTTTTGCTCTTGCTGTGTATTTTCTTAGTGTAGGGCAAAAATATGCTACACCTTTTTGCAAATGCATAGCGTTTAAAACCATAATTATATAATAATCCTAGTAAATTTCTTAATAAAACTACGCAATTCTTTGAACTGCCGGGTATGGCTATATAAACAAGAAATTGATTACATATATTCATACAATACCACGTTAAGAATAGATTACAACAATACTTAATTGTTTCACTCTTTTGTTCGGTACATATGTACATATATAGTTTTGCATTAAAAATAAGTAAACACATGTTCTGTGCTATACTGTGTATAGTATATACAGACTTAGTTTCAGTTTTATTTACTTTAATTATTTATTTGGTATGAGTAATTAGGAGAGATGCTATAAAAGTTATTAACCTTACCATTTTGTTGAATTTTCTATATTTATTTAGTTCTATATGCTTGTATGCATAAAAAGATCATAAAAATATAAGTTTTATTTACAATTATTGACCTTTAAACTATCTTCTGAAGAAGAAATAGTATGACTGTACAACAATCAAACTATATTTATACAAATGAATTTTATTTCGAATAAATGTAATAAATAATTACCTTCCAAGTATTTTTACAATAAATATAATATTTATGATATGATATTAGACTTTCTAATGTCTTTATTTAAAAACCAAAAGAAAGTTCAAAATATTGGAACTATATACAGTGTTTTTTAGATGTATTGAACTTTAAGTTGAAACACTTTTTTTAACTGCCGGCCATTTTGTCAGCTGTCAAGTAGTCTTGGGCATAATCGTTCATTTCAGTGATCGTTCATTTTTGTTCAGTTCAAAAAAATGAACTAGGTCGTTCTTTTCGTTCAGTTGTTCACTGAACTACTGATTGTATTATTAAAAGGTTAAAAGCAATATGTACTCGTATATTAAAAGAAACAAGAATACTATACTTGTTAATATGATGTACAAATATACTATACTTGTTTCTTTTAACACAATATGACAGTTTTTCATACTATAATCAATAAGTTGTTCACTGAACAACTGAACTAAATGAATAAAAAAGAACAAAAAGACTGAACGACATCACATCGTTCATCTGAGTGAATAGTTCAATTGAAATAGGTCGTTCATGAACGACTGTGTCAAGTGTTTTATATTTAGTTTGGTTTGGGATTTCAACATAAATAGACTGACACCTAAACATCGCTTTCAAATTGTGCAAATTTATTTTAAAAATCATTGTTCTGGGTTTTTTATGTATAGAACTTTGAAATGAAATAAAATAAAGATGATTTCTTTAAATTGGCATGCAAATAATGACTGGCTCGGACATAGTCTAATCTGGAGGTCCAATTTTCTATGACTTTTTCCAACATTTGTAGCCGAGATCGGCAATAACGCTGCAAATGTTGTCCTCCAAGTTGTCAATCGTTTTGGGCTTATCGGCGAAGACTAGCGACTTCAAACATAAAACACAGCTGACAAAATGGCCGCTAGTTAAAAAAGTGTTGTCAATTTAAAGTTCTATACATCTAAAAAACACCCTATTCCAAAATTAAATAAATGTGGGAATGATATAATTTTCTAATTATCGTTTTATATATTAAAAAAAAACTTTTTAAGGAAAAATCAACATATTTAAATTATAAAATTACTTAGTCCCAATTTAGACGACGCAATTCTTTCAGCAAAATTACCTTTATTACCTTTTAGACATCGGAGTGAGGGAAACATAAGGCGAGTAAATAAATTTATGCTGTGTAAAAATAGAAGCAATTTTAAATAAATTGGCACTTACATACATATTTATACTTCCTTTTCGCATAAAAAATTTCCAAATTTAATTAAACTTTTAAATTGTGTTCATGAATCTTTAAATAAATTGAAGTAAAATAAAAAGTAAAACATACTTATGAATCAAAAACATCATCAAATATTAAAATCTTTGTAAAAGTCAAAGTCATTGCCATTGTGATAACCTTCAGGATGCCATAACAATCACAATCAAAATTGTGTACATGAGCTTAGAGGTCATTGACAAGGTTTTTATACGCTGTACACAGTCTGTGTAAATTATACTGTAATTTTTTATAGTTGCCATTCATTGTAATACCAATGATATGAGAAACACATTTTCATTCGCACATTTACGTATCACATTTTGTACTTGCATAGAATATAATTTATCCTTTAATATAATTGCGCTATCGTTACCTTTGATATTTAACAACAATAGATTTTTAAGTAGTGTTTAAAGGATGGATGTAAAATCTATTGCTGTATATATAGGCTTTATTAAAAAAAAATCTCATTTCAGTTTAAGGCCTGTGTTCGCAAAGAAATATAGAGAGTATACATGTCAAACAATAGGTTTGATGTGCCCTTATTATCTTTACTTATGCTTGCAAGCATTTTAATGTGATAATAAGCACTTTTTAAGTTTGTAACTTTTGCGGAAAATAATTATTTGTTGTTACTCTATTAATATATAACTCTATGAATATACAACTATTTATTGTAGTCCTGCAATTTAAGAAATTGGTTCTATGTTGGCTCATTAGTTAGCTATTAAGAGCTATCTCAAGTTACCAGTATATCTACTTCACATTGTTAAAAAATGACTTAACTACTTTATAAAATACCAGTGTATATTGAGGAACCTTGTGATTTTAATACTCTTAAAATATAGTACAAATGCGTTATGCATATTATGGTCTTAATAGTTTTACATTTAAAGTAATACTATTGCATATATATTTTGGCAGGAAATTGCTAGACACTTCGAGTAAAGAAACGCCAATAACGTTGTTTTGGTTTAACCCGTACAGGTTTAGCCTTTGGAAAAAGCAACATTTTTTAACATCTTTAATATGCAAGTTTTGTTAAGCACTCAGTTAGAATCACATAGCTTCTACGTTTCGATAAGATCATTCCACTCATAAAATCGGTGAAAAAGTAAAACAAGTAAAGATGCTAGTGAAAAGACTATTAGAACCAACCTATTGCGTTCTAGTATTAAATTAGATTACACAGTATCTTAAATATGAGCCGGTCATTCACAGAGGTGCAGGCATTAACTATTGAAAGCAACTCTGATTCTGCTTGTATGCTTCCCGATCGTCTAGTGATCCGTTAATACTGCCTTGACTCGAAATTTCCATCCGGTTTCTATTAAAGACTTGTATACTGCGTTTTTTATTGCATGTGTCCCGCTATTTTTTGACAGTTTACATATAATTATTAGTCTTTCGAATATAGTGTCTAAAGACTTCGAGGAAATGCGACAGATATTGCATTCGAAACATTGAAAGCGGTTCATTCTCTGATCAGCTCTTCGAAGCGACGATGTAATTCAACTGAAGAATACCTTGAATATGTGTTCTTTCAATGCCCTAAATGAGAAGAAATGATGCGATTATTAATCGAGTCTATTGGGTCTACAATGACCTCTGGAACCTAGGCCAGTAATATTAAAATTTTAAACTTCGTGGAAGAAAATCCATGATTTTATTGTTCATATAATAAACTATAGATGTCTTGGAAACTCCGAATCACTAATCTCACATGAGCAGATTTTGGAGTAGAGCAACATTAAATAAAGGAATAATCAAAAAAATCGTCCTGCCCGATGAAATGCGAGTAGCACCGGCTGGATCGGGCCCTATCTCTATGTTCTATAAAAAGAAACTTAACAGACAGATGATAAAATACCTAGTCTTGATAGTTCTTCCCTATAACACATTACTTAGTTAAAAACTTAAATATCAAAAGTGCCGCCTGTTTGTCCACAAATATTCCTTTCACGTCAAATTAAACATGCCTTCCTGATCGCCAACAAACCGAGTTCATCACAAAATATACCATATCCAATGTCAAAGTTTATTTTGGAGCCATCAGAGTCATATACTGTAATTATGTTATCCCCTGCAATCACATCTGAAAGGATTGGTATTCCATTCAATCAAAGTCCGTAAGGTATATTATGTCTAAAAAGAATTGCATTGTTTTTTTTTTTTATAGATTATTGGCTTTTTAGAGTAGTTCAGTTTTTACTGAATATTTCAGCTGTTCTTTTCAGATCTTTATTTTAGTTGTTATACTAGTTTTGTGCACTAGTTTTTTATATTTTCTTCAAAAAAATACCCTTGAAAACTTTTAACATCTGAAAGAGTAAACAAAATTAAAAGAACTAAAGAAATTACTGACTTAGTTCTATTAATTAATTAGTGTTTTTCGCTCAGTTCAAAATGTTTATTCACTTCGAACAAAGACAATATTGTGGAAATATATATTATGTTTTTATATATATAAAAAAGAAATATAATAAATGACATTCTTTGTTTGAGCTCTTTGTTAACAATTTTAATGATGCTTGTATTGTGTAATTGGGAAATTTCAATTATGTACTATGAACACTCCCTTTACTTAAATACTTTACTATTATTGCAGTTTGTTATTTTTATTTCTTCATATTATGAAATAGTTAATTAATATCTTATTTCTTATCAACTAATTAACATTTATATTCTTTTTAGTTAAGTTTATACAAATATTTATTAATCCTTTATGTTGAGGTTATTGTGGGTTGTTTGTATAAATCCTTTTTAAATTTTTTTTGAATAATCTAAATTTTTGTTTGTGTAAATACAAAACAAGACAAAGAAATAGTAACTTTAAGTAGACTATACTCGTATATGTATATAGTTAATAATTTATTGTTTTGAGTAGGGTTTAACATTTATGGTAAACCAATTTAACAAATAAATACATAACTACATAGTTAGTAGATATTGTTATATTTTGGCCTGGCAAATTTGTTATAATAAAAAGAATTGTTTTATGAAACATACAATGACTACATAAAAAAAATTTATTATTTATTAGATACAACAAACAAAAATGCTCCTTTCTAATACAACAAATGCTCTTTTGCTGCGAAATGAAGCACAGAACTAAAAATATCAATAAAAAATGGCAAGCAGGCTAAAGTAGACATAAGAATCTAAAGGTTCAATGTTAGGTCTTCTGGGGGAATGTGTTATTTGAAATAATTACAATAAGTTGCCTACTTTTATGTAACTTTTTTGATAAATTAAAGCAAAAAATCTAGACAAATCAACTTAATTTTAGAGTTTTGGGTATAAGCTTATTATTTTTTAATGAAAGACAACTGTAATACTTTTTATATAAAACATTGTACACATAAAATCCGACCACACGAAAGAAGTTTTTTTAAAAACCTGGTGGCAGCAGTTTCGTGTTTTTCAATGTTTAATTTTTAAACCGTTGCAGAAGACGAACAAACTTCGTACCCTGGGGCTATATGATTTCATGCTTTTTTATTTATTTATTTAAATATGTATTTTTATTTGACCTTTATTATTTCAATTATTACTAATTTTTCAAGCTTAAGGTCTTTTTTTATATATAAAAACTTTTTAACATTTATTTAAATCCAATATTTCGGCACTTCCTTGAGTGCCTTCGTCAGGATTTTTTCTTCCTAATTTTACAAATTTTTAACAAATTATAACAAATTTAATAATAACTGACAAATTAAAAAATTTTTAAATTCAAAAAACAAAGAAATATTTTTCAAATGAAACATGATCTATATGTAAATAAATTATTTTTTAACTTCCGTTCCTATTTTTATAAATTAAGTGTCTATAATTTTGTGCTACATTTTCAGTGTCTGACTTAAAATTAATTCTCGAAATTGTCGGAACCTTTATAATTTGTAACACTTCTAACATAAATCTACGTTTATAATTATTTTCTGTGTTTAAAACCGTTGTATTTTCAAAATCTGGATAATGGTTTAGATTAGCACAATGAGTTGATAAAGCTGTTTTTTGTGATATATTTCTATATCTTTGATCTGATTTATGTCCTGCTATCCTAGTCTTTAGTTTATTCTTCGTTGTACCTATATATACTTTATTACACTGTCCACTATCATTCCCCTTACATGGTATTTTATAAACAATATTTGACATAAAATAAAGAGAATGGATATGTCAAATATTGTTTATAAAATACCATGTAAGGGGAATGATAGTGGATTAATTTTAAGTCAGACACTGAAAATGTAGCACAAAATTATAGACACTTAATTTATAAAAATAGAAACGGAAGTTAAAAAATAATTTATTTACATATAGATCATGTTTCATTTGAAAAATATTTCTTTGTTTTTTGAATTTAAAAATTTTTTAATTTGTCAGTTATTATTAAATTTGTTATAATTTGTAAAATTAGGAAGAAAAAAACCCTGACGAAGGCACTCAAGGAAGTGCCGAAATATTGGATTTAAATAAATGTTAAAAAGTTTTTATATATATAAAAAAAACCTTAAGCTTGAAAAATTTGTAATAATTTATTTATTTATTTATTTTATTTATTTAGATTGTAAGCCCTTAGAGCCTAATTAATCCAGATTATTCATATGGCAAATACAAAAGTATAATTTAATTAAAAAAAACAAAATCAAAAATTTCTGTATATATAATTTTAACCCCCCCCCTATTGCACAAATGTTGAATACTAAAAGTAATAAAAAAAAATCAATTTGGATTGTGATAAATGTTTACAGCCACCTTCTATAGATTTTGCAAAACAATATTTTTAAATTTCGATATTGAGTACGAAAAAGTTCGTCCTCTATAAGGTACAATAGAGTTCCATAATCTTGAAACTCGGATTACAAATGATCTATTCATAATCTGGGAAGAATATCTAGGCATAATAATTAGTGAACTAGTTCTAGTGGACAAGCCAAAATTAAATCTGTTGAAAAGGTACATTGGCTTCGCAAATTTCATAGACTTATAAAATTGCAACAAAATTCTTAGGTCAATAAAACTTTCAAAATCACATTGCAGAAGATTAATAATAAAAGATGTCATATGTACATATATGAGAGCCATATTTTAATCCAAAGATATAACGAGCTACCCTATTAAAACATTGTTTAAGTTTTCTGATACCATTCCGTGATATACCCGAATATACCTCCAAACCATATAATAATATAGGAAGACACAATGTCATAGCTACTCGCCTCTTTACTTCAGCAGGTAAATACAAACCAGTATTATAATGGGCCCTTCAGCCTCTACGTGGCACTTGTTTTATTCAATGTAGTCAGACGACAGTACCAAAAACCTATTAAATTCAGTAAATTGCGTAGAAATCTCGTAAAAAATTTATGTGACCGAATTTTATGTGGACAATGCTATAGGCAACTGTAATAATACTGACAAATATACAACAGAGGTTACAACGGAAAACTTTGTAATTCTAAGTTTATTTTTTTAAAAAACTCATTTTATTCCCACTTCAAATGTTAAATTAAAAATAAAAACAATAAACCACACAGCATAAAAAAGTCTTTAGCACACAAACCCAAATATTTGCTTACCACAAAACCGTTTTCAGTCCTCTGTTCGTGTAACACGTTGTTTACACTGTCGCTGATGTTATTTTGGCAAAAAATTAGAATCCAAAAAAATATAATCTTTAATCTTTGTCTTGTTTAACATGAATTATTTTGTGCAAATAATTTGTGTTTTGTTTCTCCCACTTTGTAAGCAGTCTAAATGATTTTTGGTGTTTTTCGCATACTTTCCTAAATGAAAGTAAATATTTCACCTTGATTCGAACTTCTTCCCACTTTATTATTCTAATGACTTAAATTTTCCCCTAAAAAGTTTTCCACCCCTTCAATGATGTTACATTCGCCATTTTTCATTATGGTTTCGATTTAAAACTTTTTTTGTGTTTGTCTTTTACCATTTTGTGGTTGCTTTCATGTTTTAAATGGCTGAGAGTCAGTTCGTCTGTTGCAAAGAACATGTTTTACATGTAAAATGATTTATATGAAATTTTTGAAACATGTTTATGAGTTTATCTTTCTTACCTTGTAGTGTTTTTATAATTTTATGCATAATTAGACATTGTTTTATGTGCTGGCACACGTGTCATAGAATACAATCCAACCGAATGTAAAACACTGCGAAACGCTTATAATTTAATGGAACATTGTGTAAAAAAAACACGAAAAAATAATGAAAATTATAGATCAATAGATTTATTGCTAGAAAAACACTTGACAGTGTTTGACAAAGCTTAAAGGTATTCAATTACCACCGAAAAAAGAAATCGTGCTGTAATTAGGAGAACATTTTGAATTGTGACAGGTGCTTTGAAAACTAAGTGTTAGTTTTAAATGTCATTACAGGTTGCCATCAAATGTCATTGTCTTTATGATGGAAGATTCTGATTATCATAATATTTGGTCTTTATCTATAAGTTACATACTGTGACTCTCATTGGATTTGGGCTACCGGGAAGTGTTCATTTCACACCACCTATTATAAGTCCTCTGAAAATTGAGTCAGAATATTATATTTTAAATACTTCTAAGAAGTATTTGGACAAATATAGGTTTGGTAATATTTAAAGCGAAACCAGTTGTGGCTTGCTCGTTTTCCTGTTAAGAACCACTGTAGTCTATTTTCTTAGTAGATCAGGAGTATTGTAAGACTTGAGAGACAGAAGTCCGTATGTCAACAACTATACCTATGCTCCCAGGAATGATTCTTTGGATGTTGTGTATTCTGAAGTTATTAGCTCTATTTTCCTGTCGATAAGGATTATAACTTTGAGCAGCCTATCAAAGTGCGATGTTTAGTTCATGAAAAAATAAAGCAAGCTTTATACTTTAGAACGGTCATACGTTTTTGATTAGACATGTCCATGTTGTTGGGAGAGAGACAAAATTTAAATATTCTATGGGGCCAGGAGATGATATAACGCTTCTCAGCAACATTTGTGAAAGAATGCGTTCAGATATCGGTGGTTTATGAGATATTATATATTCTAGAATTTTGAAATGTAACTCACTGAGATGTATTACAGGACCAGCCGCATCTGTCCAGTCTGAGAATTGGGTAGAGGATATAATTTCTATTAATTACTTGACCAGTAGGAAGCTGCCAAATTTTACTATTACTTTTATTATTATTATTTTACTTTCTTAGGCAATTTGATAATGGGGGGTACATTAAGTTTGTCATATGGTTTGTAACACATGAAAATATTAATTGTAAAACCAAAAGTCTATATATTCTGGGTCCTTATAAGATTCTAAGACGATCTAGCCATGCCCGTCCGTCTGCCCGTCTATTGAAGGCACAATAAAGCCTCAAAAAGAGAAAAAATTTAAATAATAAAATATCTCCCAAATATTCTTTCACCAAAATGTTTGGTATTAAAATTGGGCCAGTAGGATCCGAGTCATAGACCAAAGTTTCAGACAACTTCGATATTTTTCATATATTTTTTGTATTTTCTTCAAATAGAATGCAGATAATATCATGAAAGTTTGCACACTTTATTTCTATTATAGAAGGACAAGTTCTAAAGACAAGAAATCGGCCCAAGATTTGTTATAGCTCCCATATTAATGTCTTCCCGGAATATGGCTCCATGGTACATAGAGCCTTTAGAAAAGCAGTATCCATACAAAATTCAACAAATATTAGTTTATTATTACTTAAAGATAAATCACAAATCGGTATTTTGTTTAAATCGGTCCATATTTGACCATATCCCCCATATCTACTCTACTTCCGAAAATAACTTAAAGGCTCATAAATCTATATATATAAAAATAAGTGTACATTTTGATTGCCACTCCATAACTCGAGAACGGCTCGACCGATTGCCATAAAATTTTTAGGGAAGGTACAGGGAGGAGTGATGATGGTTAGTTGATTTTGAAATCCAAAATCGGTCTAGCCATTCCCCAGTTATGATTTTTTTCCTGAAAAAATTCAACATTTGAAAAAAAAAGTCCCCTAAAGTATGCTGTACAAATTTGCAAATAAATAAGAGCAGGCAGGTTGTGAATACATCTTATTCTATGAAATACAAATCAATAGTAAATACCGAGCGAAGCCGGGGCGGTCAGCTAGTCTCTTATAAACATTACTATCAAGTTGAAATTCGGCAGAAATAATTCACATGTACATATACATACATATGTATATAAATCATAGTAACCAACTTTATGGTGATCGACACATAATTGGTCATAGCTCCCATATAGGACCACTTCCAAAAAACACTTTAACCATCGTAAATATCTTATAAATAAAGATATTATGATTGAAAACAGAAGGTTTAACCGTTCTCTTTCGAAATAAAATTATTTGATTTAAATGCGATTTTTCGAAATTTGTTTTTTGTAAACAAATTAAAAAATCGTTGCCACTACAGGAAAAGGGGAAATAATATTTTGAGGAATTATTATTAAATGTGTGTAATTTGTACTAATATCAACAATTTTATAAAATGTGGAAAACTATATTAAATTAAATTAGTCCGAATTAATTATCACATTTATTTTAGGGAAAATACAAAAATTTTTCGGTGTTGAACTATTAATGGGGATGGATTAATTCTAGACTTAATATATTAATATTACTAGAGGTCTTTTGTTTGAATGGAAAAATAAGGACGTAAATGCTTTTATAAAAATAACACAGTGATACAAAATCGAACTTCCCGAATGGGAATGGGATGGGCCAATTGCAAATTCAAGTTGACATTATCCATAACAAAACCTTCAAGGGTTTTTTTTAGTTCAGTGATAGACTTTTTAATACGCCTTTGAAGTTGGTGATTTTGAAACGCTGTCTAACAAGAAATGATCATTGAAATTTTAATAAAATAATGTTTTTATTTTCATTATCCTGGAAAGATGTGGTATCTTGCTGATTTTTTTTTAATTACCCCTATAAAATAAAATTTTTATATAAAAATCACATTGCCATTTTGTTTGTTGCACTATGTAATCGGATCAAAATATACAAAAATCTTAGAACTCTTTGGTATTTGCTCCATTTTGATATATCGCTCTGATATTCTTGTCTTTTAAACACGATTTTTGCAATTTAATTTGATCAATCACACAAAATGTTTCCAAAAAATAAATGTTAACAAAAAACTCGGATTTTAAAAGTAGATAAGGTAGCACGAATTTAGGCAATTAAATAATAAATCGCTTAAACGTTCGTAAGGTAATATGGCTACAAAAAGAGAAAACGGCTCTACTCTATTCTCTTTGTATCATGATCGAAATCGAACTGAAATTTTTCATTTCGAAAATATATATGTAGTTATTGAGATTAAAATATCGTTATTGAAATATTAATATTTTAAAACATAAAATGTAAAAGATCCCATATAAGGGATTCTAAAAATAAAATAACTCGTATAAATAACGTTATCGATACAAAATGTTACACAAATTTCTTTCAAGATCACACTACTGATATATAGGTGGTGGTATATAAGATTCGGTACAGCACAGTTTTTATATTACAGGAAGTATTTTGCCTTTTGTGATCTTATAAAAGCCTTTAAAAAAATATTTCAATATTGATACGATGGTTTACGTGGTAGTTCACTACGTGCGAACACGTAAGTAGGGTTGAATGGACCCCGTTTAAAAAAAAAAAAAAAAAAATTGATACGATAGAAACCATGGTGAAATTAAATACCAGGTGACCGCATTGCTACAACAATTACAACAAGGCAAGAACAACAGGCATTTTTCTATATGAAAAACTTTCGTCACTGTCAAAAAGTTTTTTTTTTATATAACTTTTTGACATTTTCAAATTCACCATGAATAATCAGCTGGCGCTACGCTATCACCTAGTATTTAAATTCACCTTGATAGAAACTGAATTTTCTGCACAGCTGACTGAATTTGTTTACAATTTACTTATGTCAAAAGTAATACTTTTTCAAGTGTTTTTGAGAGTAGTACATTATTTTACATAAACAAAATGCGTGTTGTTTCTGTTTTGTGTTGTATTTGTTGTATAGTTACACCATGGTTCCATGTATAATTACACCATGTATAGTTCTATTTCAATATTTTCAGTCAACATTTTGTGTCACTAAATAGTAATTAAATTAAAAATCTTTTTAGGCCAACAAAGTTCATAAATTTGCAATATGAGTTGTTTTGGGTAAAAAAATCCAATAATTTTTGTAAAACCAAATTAAAACCTTATTTGAATAATTGCAGTATTTGCGATAGCGGAAGTAAACCTAACAAATATGATGAATATCGGATAATTTATAACAGGGCTGCGGATAAGGTGGTTGTAGAAACACAGACCTCTGATTGTAAGATTATCTCGTTTTAATTTAAACGATTAAACTAATATTTTAAAAATATTTTCCAAAGATAAAGTTCCCCAAACAACACACAATTCCGTGACTATAATTGATTGTGGCACTTCTGTTATAAGAGCGGGTTTTGCTGGTGAAGAAGCTCCTTTAATAAAAATACCCACTGTTGTGGGCAAGTCCACTGTAGATGATGTCACCAAAAAAGTATTTGGTTCTACAGCTCTAACCAGTTCTTATGCCTATAAACTTACCTATCCAGTGGAAAAGGGTTTTATCAAAGATTGGCATGACACCGAAGAACTGCTTGAACATGTGATCGAGAAGGACTTGCACATTCAACCTAAAATGCAACAATTGATGCTTACCGAAGCACCCAATAATTCACTGATCAATCAAGAAAAAACTGCTGAAATGATGTTTGAAAAATTCCAATTCAATTCGTTTCTATTAGTACCATCTACACCAATGGGCATGTATGGTTATGGCTCAACAACTGGAGTTATAGTAGAATCTGGTGCAGGGCAAACTCATATTGTGGCCATTAAAGATGGCGACTATATAAAAGATTCTTACAGGCATATACCATTAGGCGGCAATGATTTAAGCAAATATATGGCTCAACTTTTAACCCAAAGTGGTAATGCCAGTTACTTCCATGGTAAACGTAACGAACAAGAAATTTTAAATGAAATCAAACGCATTGGCTGTCATATTGTTCTGAACTATGAAGAAGAATTGAAAAATTCTCAAATAAATCCCGATTTTATAGCTGATCACGCTGTATTACGCGATGGTACAACAATCGCTATGAAAACTGAATCCTATCAGGTGCCGGAGTTGCTATTTAAGCCTGAAATAATTGGTATCCATACGGGTGGTATACCGCTAAATATTTACGAATGCATTGAGGCTTGCGATCCTGCACTGAAAGCTAAGTTATATGGCAATATATGTTTGTGTGGCGGCAACACCATGTTTCCCGGCATACGAGACCGTTTACTCTGGGAGGTTAAAACTTTTGCTGGCCCCAATATCTATGTGAAGATTAATGCTTTGCCCCAACGAGATAATTTAGTTTTCTTGGGAGCTTCTCTGGTGGGCGTTTGTCCAAAGTTGAGAGCTAACTTAATATCGTGTCAGGAATATCGGGAGGTAGGACCTCAAATAGTGCATTGGAAATTCTTTTGATATTTTAAAAGATTTATGGAACATTGTTTTGGAACTTAAAAGCTGACCGCAACAACTCATAAAGCAGAATTTTTATATAAATTTATTTGTGAAAAGAAATTGAATTAAATTTTAAACAAATAAACAGAGTGGAAAACATTTACATTCAAGTTTCCAAAACAAGTAAACAAAGAGATCTGGGATATTCTAAAATTACCATTGCATACTGCGATGGCGATGTGATTTATTGCATTTGATTTGAATCGAATGAACTATTGAAGGGCGACTGTTGAGTTTTAGTCGTTAATTAGTTTACACGTTATTAAAAGTACTCGACTAAAATAAGTGTCAGACATAATTTCATTTCATGATAAGTCATATGACAATCTTGTGTAATGTTTCTCCGCATAACAACTTATATTCACCAAATTATTACTGAACTAAATTGTGTTTGTAAAAACAATGTCTTGGTATTTTATAACCATGATAAAAAAAAACAAAATGAGTTTTTCAGTTTATATGAATGCCCTAAAATGCAAAAATCATCTTCTTACAAAATCTAATGTATGTCTTTCAAAGAAAATGTACTCACATTATTAAGTAAGTCTGTCTATGTTAAGGTGAGACTGACAAAATTTAAAAAGGATCCCTTATGATTTTCGGGATTCCCCGAAGGAATATCGGATAGAAGTAAATATGGATTTAATGCAATTTAAGGACTAAATATCTAGCGCAGCTGCAGTTCTATGGCAATATTAGTTTTGGATTTCCACCTTTCGTCGAACGATGACCCAGAACCACCAATTGATAATTACTTATTAATATTTTAAAAAAAGCTAAGAGAAGAAACTGAAATTTATTCCTTGTTTTAGTTTTGATGAATCGCATTAACTTTGGCACAACAATAATTTCGATCCACCTGTGCTTCATACATATTTCTAATTGTCAAGAACATTTTCTTATTGTCAAGAACTATAGTACTACTGCGATTTATTTTATTTCCTTGATAATAGACCAACATTGGCCGATGCTGGAAATAACTATGGGATTCATATATTTTTCTATTACGTTGACCTGATTTCTTCAATCACTTCTAGCTTTTGAATAATGACCGGAAGCTAAATTGGGCTAAAACTTTACTGAATAGTAAACGTTTCTATAGGTATACTGGTTTCTTCGTAAGTTTTTATATAATCAAGGAAATATTTATGAAATTAATTTAAATTTTAAATTCATAACCATGTTATAAAAGATTTTTGTTACTTTATTTGATTTTTAATATTTCATAGAAAATTTTAAAACTTTTTAATCTAAAATCATCTTGAACATGACCATTTAAAAATACTTTCTATTTACAATAGAGGGACCGCTTTCAGAATATTCTGAATATGTAATCATCATGTCCTTAAACTTGGACAATGAACTCAATAGAGAGGCCCCCAAAAATACTGCATTCTTACGATCCGATTTCGCATGAATTTGTATGGTAGCCCCTGGTTCCGACATTAAACGCATTTCATTGGCTAGACGATGTTGAAGTCCTGGAAATAATGTATTGCCGCCACTTAAAACTATATGATCGTATAGTAAATGCCTAATGGATGAATCGGATAATTGAACAGCTCTATAAATATTCTCATGTATACCACCAGTTTTTACATTCAACATGGTGGGTTCAAATAGGGCCTGTGTGCAAGCAAAAAGTTCTGTACTTAAATCTATGTAATTGCCATCAGGTAAACGAAAAGATTTTGGTTTTTGTAGAGGCTGGGCTAATTTCTGTTGATAGTCAAAAGCCACATAACAAAATTTCTCCTTGATGTTTCTTAAAAGTTCCTTGTCTGATGTTGTTTGCAAGTATTTCTTAGCTAAAATATTCTCCAACATTTTATTTATATCTTTACCAGCCAAAGGAATATAACGGGTACTGTGAGGCATTGAGTAACCTTCATACACTGGCACTATATGTGTTTGTCCCTCACCAGAGTCTAGCACTACACCGGTATAGAAACCATAGGCATATAAGGCCAAAGGTGGTGCTGGAGCCAGAAAAAACGATTTAAAACGAAATTTTTCCAGCATTAATTCCAACATTTGTTCACGATTTCGATTTGGATTATTAAGAGTTTCTGTTAAGAGTATACCATAAGATGAGGGGTCTAGTTGTAGGGCTTCTTTAACAATATATTCAAAATATATTTCCATATCATCCCAATTCGTTATTATACCTCTTTCAATGGGTGTATTGAGATTAAGTACTGCCCGTTTTTCTTGTGCCTCAAAACCTACAAACGAGTCTTGCTGCGAACGATGGCCCACAACAGCTCCATATTTAGGTCTGCCCACTATGGTGGGTATGGAAATACGAGGTTTATTCTCTCCGGAAAAACCAGCTTTGCAACTATTTGAGCCACAATCAATTATTAAGAGATCACTTGAGGGTATGGAGAAGTCAGCTTAAAAAATATATGATGGTTTTTGAATTAAGTATAAAGTATAACAAAAATCTTACTTTCTATTGTTTGGCTTTCTGTTACGGTAGTGTTAATCTGTTTGTCGGCCTTAGGCCAACAACTGAAAGCCATTCCACAAAATTTTGAGTTAATTTTTTTAATTTTGAAATAAAAATTTTATTTTACAATTGCATTTAAAATTTAAAGATTTATTTGTTTAATTACTATTTAATGTTCTTAAATTAGCACGGAGGATTTATTTTTGTAACATATCGTCGAATATTTGTGAATTTTATTGAGTGTAACTTATAATTTGTTAATTATTTACAAATATTGAATAATTTTTTTTTATTTTCCTTTTGTTATGTCATTTATTTATGAAATATTGATGAAAAATTGGAAATTTTGAATTAAATAAACCCGTTACACAGGATAAAATAGTTATTCTCTATGGCTATATATTGGCTATAGTTCTAGAATGTATGCATATAGCCAGTACTGGTTCTAGTTTGGAGATACGATCAATGATTCTGGTTTTAAAGAAGCATTGTCCAGATAGCACACGCTATTTGGAACGGTTCTGGCAACAGCTCAGCAATCAATGGTTTTTGATTGAAATTGTTAACCTCGGAAATAGTTCTAGTGAAGCTTTACGGAGTAAACGCATATTCTTAGGAACACTTCTAGAACTAGTTCTTTCATTAGTGATTTTTTTTTAAGTCGAACTAGTTTCAAAGTATGCAGATATGGAATTTTTATTATTTCTCATTTCATTTAGAGCAATAGCCTAAGAAGACTTATATTTATATACCTATATTTACACCTTATATACCGAAATTACAGGCGTATGTATATAACTTCAATTCAAACATAACATTACGTATTCTATTTATTGAAATAAAAATTTAATTTCATAAAAAACACATAATTTATATTCTATTAAATCTATTTTAATAACATTGTATTCTTTAACATTATTTAAATAATAAACACATGTTTCAATATGGAATTTGGCGGCGTAATTTTTACTTTTCTCCGAAGTAGCCTTCTTTCAATTACCCAAAATATAAAAACTAAAATTGTGATGATTATAGCAGTCACGGTGACACTTAAAATTATACACGTATTTGATTTATCGCCAGTTTGATAAATGCCACAATTTTTTCGAAGACAGAGAGCTTGAATGTCCGTAAATGAATAACAAATTAAAATTAATATTGAAATAAAACTCTTCATTATGAAAGATAGTTTCCTCGAACACAGAAATGTAATAATGAAATTAGTTTATAAAAACATTTTATTTTCTTACTGAATTGTATTCGCAGAATTGGAAATAAAAATACAACAACTCATTTTGTGGTTAAGCAAAAAATCTTTAAATAAATTAAATATTAAGGGTATTGACAGAAAATTGTGTGAGATTGATTTCATAAAACGAAGCAGTTGCATATAAAAATGCATAATATTTATAAAGAGTTATTTTTTTTTATTGACGTCATTCATATTTAGTCACTCAGTTACATACATAAATCTGTCTTTGCCACTATTAAAATTCTATGAGGTGGTTAGTGAGGCTTTCTTATTTACTTTGCATTAATACTGCTTACAAAAGACAACATTAATGTACATGACAACATTCAAGGAACAAACAAATAGACAGCGGAAATCACTGTAAAAGTTTGTATGAAATGATGGATTTCTTTTATTTTCTTTCTATAAAGCAATTGCACATTTTTATAGTGTGTGTTGTGTGGCCTTGCGACACATTAACATAGACGAATGATATTTAATTACTTAATAACTCAATTTTCCATATTATGGTTACTGTAACTAATTATATGTTTGCGGCAACCATAATATGTTACAGTGAACACTTACATGATTGCTACAATCTATGATGGTAATAATTAGGTTTATGTTTGTGAGAATCATTTCTATATGTTCTTCTCAGATTATGATTATCATAATTTTAGAGTAACATATTATGATGTAATAATTTATCACATACATGATTGTCTCAAACATCTACTTAATATGTATATGATTGTAGTCATGTTTATTTAATAACTATAATATTGTTAAATAATCTGTAATCATGTTAAATAATGGTTGTGATCATATACAACTATATTTATTTATCTGCAGAAAACTTCTCAGCACTCATGCGAATAAGTTCATTGAAATGTTAGCTGGTTTAGGGTAAGGATAAGTAAACTGAACTAAGCGAGCATACAGAGAAATGAACGAAATTAATTTTATCGCTGCTAATAACTGGCAGCTCCGAACGATATTCATAGAAACGTATTAATTTGAAACAGGAGGTGCGAAATTTATTTGAACGTTGCGCACCGTCTGTAGCTTTCACCAAGAATATTCGCGAGAAAACAAAGGCTTCACCGATTATGGATAACAAGGTTATGTTGAGGCAACAGTACTACCTGGGAGGTCATGGTCATTTAAAATTCGACATCATGCAGTTAAAGGCTTCCCAAAAGACATATCAGGCAGGAAATACAAGGACTGTATTCAGTGACATGCATGTATGTGCAAGATTTATTTAATCATAGCTCGTACTTGATATATTTGTATGACATTCATAGAGATTGAATCAATTTTGCGTTTGCCGCAAATAGCAGACTCCAAGAAGTTTCTGCTTGTATAGCAAGAATCATTCTTGCACAACCGATATTAAGATTTGGCAACCGGCTTAATGCTTTCTGGAGCAGCATGGACCGTGCCGTTCTCCATAGCGTATGACACCCCCACATTCACTACATCCTGTTATTTATAAACTCATGCTGTGGAAATAGCAACATTTATTGTACTTAATATTGCGAAATTGTTCATGCTTTTGCAATAACCAATTATTTTCCGATCGGACATACGGTGTTGCTGTTTATTAAAGTTTTTTTTTTTTTCTATAAAAGCTATTGAATTTATTGGGTATTCGCCGTTAGTCTCGTTAAAATTAATGGTTTCTTTATTGACTTTCGAAGAAGTTAAAAGTTTCAAATAAATAGAAAAAAATAATATAAGTAATCCTGATTTGGAAATATTGCAAGATTCTGTAAACTTGTCTTGTTACATACTATTTAAACTAAAAATAATTATTAATTGTTATAAAGAAGTGAATTTTCTTTGAATTTAGCTTGAAACCAAAGATATTACATCTGCATGACTATAAATATTTAATGTGATTAAATGAACATTTATATTGATATCACGTCAAGAGAGGAAACTTATAGTTTCCTCTTCTTGTGACTTTAAAAACCTTGGAAAATAGAATTTAGCAGTAACAGTGCTATAATTTATTAAATAATTTATATAATTTATATAAAAAAATACAGCTACACATTTTGGTATTTAAAAATTAGTTTTTTCATATAAGAAAAAATAAAAAAGTGTTTATAAATATTGTAAGTACAAAAGAAGTTTATACAAATAGTTACACTTTGGAATCGCCCTGTATTAACATGTATGTATATATGTATATGTATATATGTATATTTTTGATATTAAAAATAAAATACTAATTCTAATATATTTCTTCCATTTTAAAATCCAACTACCATTTCTAGTCCTCTTGAAATAAAAACCGTCTCTAATAACATTCCATATAAAAAAATTTATTGCAAAAAAAAAAAAAAAATAACAAAAATTTTATTTATTTGTCTAACCTGATGACCTTAGAAGGGTCAAAGGTTCATTCAAGGAAATTTGAATTTGAAAATATTTCTTTTCTGTTTTTGTTTATGTTTATTTAACTATTGCAAATAATTTAATTCATATCATGACTTAGGGGTGTTGTCAATAATCATTAATATGTAATATGGGCAACATTTCTAGAATTTATTGAATGTTAAACGGCATATTTATAGAAACCTTTTGAATTTATTTTTTTTTTGCTTTTAGTAGTAATATTTCTACTAAAAGGATTCGACTCGCATATTGGCTTATTTTTCTGTATTTGATTATTTTTGTTTGCTTGCGTTTCTCTGTATTTTTTTTTTTGTTTCCAAGTGGAGGTCAAGTTATTTGAACTTTTTTTGGAAGCAAATATTTTTGTTGATGATAAATAGAGTAACTTGGTAGTTGTTTAAATACATAACAAGAAAAAAATAGATTTTTAATAACACCCCAGCAAATAATTTGCTACATAGCGTACATTCAAGCCTAGCGGATTGATTTCAGTCGGTGGGCTCTGGCTAAACGGAGATGTCAAAAAACAAAATTTTTCGTTGGAGTTATATGAAGTCAAAAGTCTTCGTTTATAAGACAGCTACGATTCAAAACTTGGAAACTAACATTACTCCCTAACATATACCATATTACATTAATTATTTAAAGTGAAGTGTCATGTAACTTTAATAATACCAATTTAGAAACGTTTCAATAATTAATATTGCCAATTTATTTAGAAATTGTGATAATATTCTTCATGTTTCTTGGTTCATATTCGTTTAAGATTCAATAAACTAGTACAAAAAACAAAAACGATTGGCTTATCGATTCTTTAAAACCGAAGCCACAATTTTAAATTTTGTGTGTTTTATGGAAACTCTAATTTAAATATTAAATTCCTAACCAAAATAGTTTCATACAACACAAACATACACAGAAGTACATTTTTCTAGTTACAGCTACATCCCAATTAACTTGTTAAAACTTGTTCACGAAGAAAACTTGTTCATGTAATAAAACAAATTGTATCTACAAATTGTATAATATATCTAGGTACATAAACATTTAATAGCATCCTGACAGACAAATTTCTAAGTGATTTCTAAGTGATGATTTGTTATTTGTTAAATTTTTTGGTAATTGTGTGTAAATTCGTAAAGTAAAATAAGAAAGATAAATAAGAAGAATGTACACACATTTTCAGATGCTTTCGTGCTTATATTGCCTAAAAGAAAAAAAATAATTTCTGCAAATAACTCATTAACGTGTAAATTACACACATGATTTGCTGATAACCTTTAACGATAAAAACTTATGTGATTTATTCAAATTATTTAAAGGTGTCAACCAGATCATTTTTTGTGGTCGTATACCCACTAAACCGATCAGATACGTTAGGCACTATTGTTCATGGCAAATATTTGACGAAAAAACGTAACCACTAAATAAAATTTGTTATAATTCGTGCGTTTATTTGGAAAACATTATTTTCTAAACACAAATCAGAATAGAATTTTAGTTTTATTTTATTTGAAGATGTTTGCTCTTACAAAACATTTGTAAGGTTGAACATCTTTAAACAAATTTGTGCTAAAAATAGTGGTTACGCTTTTTTGAGTACATACATATTTGCCATGTGTGACCGTAACTTTAGAGGTATGACATTTTTTGATTAGAAATTTTTAGTATTGGAAATTGGAAAAGTCTAACATGTCTGCCCGTCTGAGGTTTAAAGACAATTAAAACAGAATTTACGCACAAATAGTTGCACATGTGAACAAAACGCGTATACATTTTAACTAAACTAATAATAAAAAGCTATTAAATTTACCAGCCCGTCTAATTCAAATTCCTTAGATGTTTCTATCAAAATAATTGTATAAATATAAGTATTAAGTATTTATGAGACACATATATTATTACTTACTATTTACATTGTAGACATTAAGGTTCTTTGTAACTTTTTGCAATCTATTTTTTATGTATGTATGTGGCCTCAAGGGAAATATCTTTGAATATGTATATCGATGGTTTAATTTAGAAAGAAAGAAAATTTGGTTAGATTTTCTTAAAATTCAAATTGTCTTTAGTACACTTTTTCATTTGGTTACAAACTATAGGTTTTTAGCCATTAAAGTTCATATTTTTCGCATAAAATTTCTCCGATTTGTTCTCGAAATAGTTGTGTATGTATGAAACCATACAAATTTATGCGCAAAAAACTTCATCCACAAACAATATTACATTAATGTTTCACTATCGCATCGAGTTACTTATATAAAATTAATTGAAGAACATAAGGCAAAGTTTTGATTAGATTTAAGCAAGAACAAATATATTTAAAAGAAACAACTAAAGCTATGTACAGACGGTTGTCAGATCACACAATGTTGTCAGATATACTGACATTGAAAATTTGTTAGCAAAAGGCAAATTGTCAGTTCAGTCGACACACAATTTTCACGCAATAAATTTATCTGTCAACAGAAATTTTCTGTGCACACGGTTGTCAGATTGTTGTTTGTCAAAAATTGTTAAATTCGTTGTCAGGCATTGCCAGAATTGTGTTTGTGTAAAAAAATATTATCTAAATATTGTCATGGAAGAAAAAAGAGAAACTGAAACAATTTCAGCTGCATATTTATGTATTTACTAGAAAGTAGCGAGAATGAAGACAAAATAAAAAAACGCCGCAAAGTTTGGGTGAAAGAACAGTATGGAATCTGCGACCCTAAAATAAAATATCCTTGGGAAGTTTTTATTCAACGCAACCTCAACGTGCCTCAACTTCCTCGAAAAAGTTTGATAATACTTTCATGTGACCACACGGATTCTACCTTTTTGCTTTTGTTACGACCTTAATTTTTTGTTGCCTTCAGAGCCTGTTGGCGACTGAATAGGAAAATTCAATTGGATCCAAACTGCACTGTATGACGCAGGATTCATTATTTGAAATGTCATTTATTATTTGATTCAAAATTTTCTTTAAATTTTTTTTAATGTTGATACACACTTTTGTTTGTTTATTTATGTATTGCAAACAGAAATAATTTCTAACAATAATAATGCAATAATAATGCAATAATAATGCAAAGTTTATGCATTTCATAATAAAAAGTGTTTTACAATTATCTTACAGCCATCCTACAATGGCAAAAATTGTGTTCATGCTTTTGCTACATGTCTGACAATACTTTTCTCTTCCAATGTCCAACGTTGGAAGACAAAAATTTTAAGTTCACACGGATGTGAAATATTTTCTGAAAGTTGTAAGATCTGACAACCGTCTATAAATAGCTTGAGTAGTTATTATTAGCATTATTTACAAACTTAACAAAAAAAGCTAATATATATCTATATGATTCGTATAGACTGCTGTCTAATAAAGCCTTTCAATGTCAAGGAACTATAAGTAATCACAGATTATACTATACTATATACTATACATTTTTACCAGATTATGCAGGCTTGCATAATGATATAATCATTCTTTTTTAATTTAGACTACATTTTAAGGAGCTAGAGCGTGTTTTATAATTCCATATAAAAAATCGATTTTTGGTGGGAAATTAGGTGATCACATTTTATCATTGTTTTTCAATTTAAAACAAGTTTAAAGGCTCTAGGGCCTTTTTTATAATTTTTCTTAGGAAGTAAGTGATATAGACCAGGTTTCTAGAGCTGATTTGATTATTCTCTATAAAAAATTGATTATTAACAACAAATATCTTGATATTCTGAATATTTTTTAATCCTTGTTATTAACTAACTAATCATTGGCTTGTTATACTAAGAACTTTATTTTATTATTTGTTGATATGGTTATTTTTTTGCTCTGATGATACTTAATATGATGTACAGTGAGAGTCAACATAAAGTGAACACTACATATTATTAAAAGAAGAGCTTAATTATATTAATATAAATAATATTATTTTAAAAAATTATATTGCATTGCAAATATATAAAGTTGTTTAAGTAGAATTGAATTCACAAAAAATTAAAATAGACCAATTTTTACGCTTCAAAATAAAGTAAACAATTTTTCGTGTCCTTGTGCAAAGAACTCCCGCTTTTGTTTTTGTTTTTATATGAATTCAATTCCACTTAAATAACTATATAAAAATGCAATATAATTTTCTAAGATAATATTATTTATATTAATATAATTAAGCTTTTCTTTTAATAATATATAGAGTTGATTTTATTTTGCCGTTCACTGTATATTTCATACGTGGCTTTTAATCATATGTGTTAACGAATATTTTTGTTTTCTCTGAAACTTATTTAATCTGATTGCAGATCAATGTTTTGCTTTATTAATATTTGTTGATTCAGTATGATTGATAATTACGAGTATATCTGATTTGTTAAACTTCATTAAATGTTTGTTCTTGGCGTTAATATGTTCATTGCACAGTGTGCGAAATGTATGTAGTTTTATAAGCAAAAGTAGCGCCATCATATTTGTGCGTAATTTTACATAGAAATATTCGAAAAGAATAGAAAAAATTGTTTATAGAAAATTAAATTATCTCTTATACAGGGGTTTTCAACTAGAACTTTGTTTTTTAAAAATAATCATGTGCAAGTTTCTATTACTTTCTATTATACACAATTTTGGCAAAATTTGTGTAACAGATCACTGTGCGGAAAATTCTTGAAGCGAATAATAACAATAACTAGACAGTATGCACAATGGACACAATAGGCATGTATAGTATACTGCGAAAACAGTAAAGTAAAATAAGTAAATCAATTAACAACAAGTTTAATTTATAATCAATGCAAACAATATATGAACTGATTGATTGAGTTGAAGTATTTCTGACACTAGCAGGAGACACACACAAAGTGTCCTTTAAACAGGACAGGACTACATAGTATGCATGTAGTATAGTTAAATGGAATTGACATTATCCACTAATAAATTTGATACTGTAATGGAGATTGATTATTTATATGTATATTAAAAAAACAAATGTTTAATATTTAAAATAATAATAAAATTAATTTATTTTAATTTCAAAAATTAATTTAATGAATCCTTTAGTCATATAGATATTACCTACTCATTATGCTGATATTTGCAAGGCATGGTAATTTCTTAAATTACATTTTTGCTTAACTTAAATATATGCTTTTTTAACGTAACAATATACAAATATCCTTGTCATTGTTTGACTTTTATTTTGTATTTAAATAAATACTTGGTATTCACAAAATTGTTTTTGTCCTTCAATCTTTTTTACTGCACTAAATGGGTCATGGTTGTTGTAGCAAATAAACATTAAAGCTTTAAAATAAAGGAGCTATAACTCTTGTTTGTATGTAATTAACTTAAAATTAATTTTCTGGATAAAATACTCCTCCAAGTAAATTGTAATTTTGTCATCTTTGCCCTGTAATAAAATAATAGCAAATTATTCTTCGATTTCTTGCAGTTACTTTATTTGAAAATTAAACTTTAATTGTAGTAAAATCTCAATTTAGTTTTGCTTTCAATGCTCACACTCCCAAGCACACATAGTTTGCACACCTTCACTATGATTTTATATAACTGTATGCATTTGATCCAATTCTCAATGACAATTATCTGTAAGGATTAAAACAATAATAGATAGAGAGAAAGGAAAGGGAAACTTTACACACAAACATACACAAACACATGTAAGAGCACTCTTGTATGCATGTATTGGCGTGATAGTGAGTGAGTATTCTTACAAGTGCCACAAACCAGCATTTAGTTTTTCAAAATATATTTTTCCCTTTTTCTAGCTTTCTCTATAATTTGTATGCATTTGTGTTGGTTTGACATTTAAGTTTTTTTCCCTTTTACAATCACAATCAGAAAAATTTGTTACAGTTACTATAACATTCTTCTTTTTATTCGTTTTGTTGTAGATTTTATTGCAAATACTTGTAGATATAAAAAATTTAACTAAAAATAGAAATAAAAAAATACTGTTGTAATGGTTTTTATGTGAAAAAAAAATATTTGATTTTATTTAACTCTCTATACAATCAGTCAAAGCAATCACAAGAAATGCATCAATCAAAGGCATTTTTATTTTTCAACAAGAATGCGTGGAATGTTTGCTTGATTGTCTGCTCGTGTTAACCTTTGTAAAACAATGCAGATAGATAAGTTCATGCACAAAACATAGAGATAATGATTTAGATAAAAATAAATAAAATAAAAACTTTTTTTAAAGTAATAAATACACCAACATATTTATTACTTTAAAAAAAGTTTTTATTTTATTTATTTTTTAAAAAAATGTTACTAATCATTTCAAATAAGATGAAATCCACTTGTATATTGATGTATATCAACAACGGTATTGATAGATATATATGTCGAATACCTTATTAGCAAATATTGAGGTTTTTAAAAGTGCAATTGTAAAGAAATATTTAAAAAGATAGTTAAAACAAACTATTTAAAGAGCCTCTGAAGCGGTATCTGATATTTTAAGAGCTCCGATTAAATACTGAAATCAAATACTAAAAAGAACTTATTTCTATAAAATCGATTCTGTTTTGTTTATGTTTGACACAGGAAAATAGAGCGTGTTCTAATCGAAAAAATTACATATGGATTTCCACATGTATTTTACACATGCAAAGTTTCAGATGGAAAATTTGACAGTACTGTTGGGTGAAAAGCCCAAGCTCTTGGTATCCAAATGTAGATTATAAAAACGAAAAGTACAAGATTTTTTAAACAAATTCAGTTATTTATTTCTTCTACTTTTGCGTTTAAAATTCCTGTAATTTTACATTATTATTATTTGCTTAAAGACACTTACAAATTAACTTACTTTTTCGTATGAATCCAAGAGAATAAACTTCTTTATATTTTAACAAACTTAAAATGACTTTTTATATAGCCAAAATGAACTATATATATATGTATATAAATGAAAAATACCGCTTGGAAATAAATAATAAAGTTCGAAATTATATTAAAAAAGAGATTTAAGCGATAAGTAATAGCAAAATTATAATGATTATAATCGATAACCAGTAATGTATTGTAGCGATTAGGCTGTGGCGCTAACACCCCCCCACAGTAAGGCGAGAAGATTCTAGGACTTACTCCTTTCTTCCAGTCACGTCTAAGATCGCCAATTTTACAGCTGGCCTCTCTAGTATACCACATTTTGTCATTACTTTCGCTTTTCTGACTTGACCATCTTCTGACAGATTGACTTCAATAATTCTACCTTTTGGCCAAACATTCCTAGGATTCGCTGGGTCAACTACCACCACCAAGTCTCCAATCGCTAATGGTTTAGCCCTTTCGCACCACTTGGTTCTACAAGTTAATGTAGGTAAATACTCAGCTACCCATCTTTTCCAAAATTTTTGAGCATACTGCTGCGAACATAACCAACTTTCTTTTAACAAAACACCGTCATTATCATAAGAGGCAAGGGGCTTTAAACCATTTGAATTGCCTAACAAGAAATGGTTTGGTGTAATGGCTTCATCGTTTTCACTTTCTACTGGAACATACGTTAAAGGACGTGAATTAATTATATTTTCAACCTCAGCCATAATGCTTTGTAATGTTTCGTCATTAGGAAATCTTTCTATATTAATTTTGTAAAAAACATTTTTTACTGAGCGAACTAGTCGTTCCCATGCCCCTCCCATATGGGGCGCCGAGGGTGGGTTAAAGTTCCACTTTGTATTGATATTAGTAAAAGTACGGACCAGTTCGTCCTTATCTACTTCACTGAGTGCTTCACGCAACTCCCTGTCAGCACCCACAAAGTTCGTGCCATTGTCGGTGTAAATTTCTCTCGGCTGTCCTCTGCGCGATATGAATTTTCGAATAGCCATAATACATGAGCTTGTGTTAAGCGAGTGGACGATTTCGACATGAACAGCTCTTATTGTCAGGCAAGTAAACAGTGCTCCATATCTCTTTTCTTTATGGCGATTTACGGTAACGAGCATAGGGCCAAAATAATCTATGCCTGTGAATGTGAAGGGTGCGTGATATGCACCAAGGCGAGCTTGAGGCAATTTGGACATCTGAGGAGGTACTGGCGATGCATTTCTAATTTTGCACGTTTGGCATTGCCTTATAACAGATTTGCACACGACTCTTAATCTTGGGATGTAGTAGCGTTGTCGTATTTCATTAACAACGGTCTCGTGACAACTATGACGATACATATTATGATAGTGCCATATTATGAGCGTTGTGAGGCGACTGTATTTTGGCAAAATAGCTGGATGCTTTAATTCATCGGGAACATTGGCATGATCTAGTCTTCCACCTACCCGAAGAACACCGTCGTTGTCCAAATAAGGAGATAATTTGTACATAAAATTCGACTTTGATAATTTATTATTTTGTAATAGACTTTCAATTTCTTTATAAAATGCCAGTTTTTGTGTATCTTTTATAAGAATTATTTCGGCTTTACGCAATTCCTCTTGACATAATTCTGCGTCCCTTAGATCCTCGGCCTTATCTTTTAGTCGATAAATAAATCTAACGACAAATGCCACAGCTCTTAACGCCCTACACCAACGAGAAAATCGATCCACATTTATAAACGGTTCCACATTTTGTATAGTTAGATTGCACTCCTTCAACTCAATATCTGTTGTGGTTAACTCTTCAGTAGTATTTGGCCATTTATCCTCTGGCAGTTTCAAAAATTCTGGACCATTAAACCAACGACTTGTGGCCGATAAATCAGGAGATCGTGAACATTTTGTTGCTTCGTCAGCCACGTTTATTTTAGTAGATATCCAAAACCACTCCTTCATCTCTGAGGTATCCAATATTTCACTAACTCGGACAGCAACGAACTGGTGATACTTTCGATGATCTGATCGTATCCAACTTAAGACTGTGCGTGAGTCTGACCAGAATAATTTTCGGCTGATATTAACTGAGTGATTTTGAACGATAAAATTTGCAAAACGAGCGCCAATAACAGCTGCCATCAATTCTAGCCTGGGGATGGAGACTACTTTTAGAGGGGTTACCCTAGTTTTCGATCCTATTAGGGAAACAACAACGTTATTACCATCTGTGACTCTAAGGTACGCTACAGCGGCGTAACCACTTTCGCTTGCATCTACAAATGTGTGTAGTTGCACATTTTGGCGATTGTAGCTTTTCAACGTTTGTAAATAACAGCGAGGTATGTTTACATTATTTAAAAGTGGCAGAAGTTTTAGCCAATTTTTCCACTTAACTAGTTGCTCAGCTAAAATTGGTTCATCCCATTCGACACCACTCCTCCAAATCTCCTGCAAAATGATTTTCAAATACATTAAAAAATTACCCACAAGTCCTAGAGGATCATAAATGCTCATCAAAATTTTTAAGACTTCACGTTTGGTTGGTTCTTTGTTTCCAAGGAAAAGTTCGTTATTAAGAATATTTGGTGAAAGCTTAAACGTAATCATGTCATCGGCTGGAATCCAACATACACCGAGAACTTTTTCTGTTTCTGAACCGGCGCCCATATTTATACAGATATTACCTGATGCTGTATCAGAATTTAGAGCTTTCAAAACGTCATGATCATTTGAGCACCAATTACGGATGTTAAAACCACCTTGACTATGAATGAACCGCACATCTCTTGCCAAATTGGTGGCTTCCTCGGGAGTATCTGTTGAGGCAAGAAAATCGTCCACATAGTGATTATTTTTAATAGCATCCGCTGCCAATGGATATTCCTTTTCAAACTTTGACGCATTTAAATTCTTCACATATTGTGAGATACATGGTGCACATGAGGCACCAAATATCATAACTTCCATCATGTATACCTCCGGTTCTTTTCTTTCATCGCATCCGCGCCATAAGAAACGTTGTGCATGACAATCTTCATTGCGTATATAAATTTGGTGAAACATTTGTTCTATATCACCACATACAGCGACATGCTTTTGTCGAAATCGAAAAAGGATGGATGGAAGAGAAGATAGTAAATCAGGCCCTTTGAGTAGCATACAGTTTAGTGAGACTCCGTTTACTTTTGCGGCCGCATCCCACACTATTCTGGTCTTTTTTGGTTTATTTTTGTTGAATACCGGAAATATTGGCAAATACCATACGTTACGATTATTCATCTGATTAGCGTCTACTTTGCTTATAAATTTTTTTTCCAAATAATCGTAGATAGTTCTTTCAAAAATATCAAACAAATCTTTATTTTTTCTTAAAGTTTTCTCGAGGCAAAGTAATCTTTTCATCGCCATATTGTAGCTTTGTGGCAAAGTAATATTATCGTATCTCCACAACAATGCTACCTCATAGTGACCGTCAGTTCTCTGCTTAGTAAATTTGCTCAATATATCCATTGCCCTTTGATCTTCCTTACCAAGCACCTGACTAGTATTACCAATACCAGTCATTTCTACTGAGTAATACTGTTTAAATAAAGTACTAAGCTTGTTATCATCTTCACGTTCACATTCACAAGAATGAAAATTATATTGGTTTTGATGCTTTTTTCCGATATATGAATTTCCGCACAAAAGCCAACCCAAACGTGTGCATATAGCAACAGGCTCATTTTTATATCCCTCTCTAACTCTTGTGGGTATACATAATTTTAAATTATTTAGTCCTATAAGTAAATCTGGGACCGCGTTTGTAAAATTATCTATTGGTAAACCCCTAATATGAGGAAATCTTTCACTCAGCATATCGTAATTCAAACTCTGATTAGGTAGTGACAACTGTTTTACTGTACGGGCATTGATCGAGAATTTTGTTTTATTACTACCAGAAATTTGCAGTGAGACAACTTTGGAATCTTCTTCATTTCGAGCCATATTGCCCGTCCATTTCAGACATAACGGTTGTGGGTCGCCTGTCAAATTTAATGTGTTTATTATACGCTCATTTACTAAACTTATTGACGAACCCTCGTCTATAAAAGCAAAGGTTTTAACGATTTGGTTATTTTTGCCATAAATAACAATTGGTATAATTTTAAACAAAATTTCACTGCTTGTGTTACCACTGTGCGCTGCATGTAAATTAGTTGTATTGTTTTTATTTTCATTTGTTTTGTTTTTCTTTTCATCCGCTTTATTTGTTACTTTTTCGTCATCAGTAGATTTGTGTAGTAACGTGTTGTGTTTTATACTGCATCCCTCTATTGTACACACAACTTTACTATTGCATATGCCACTATGTTTTTTCAAACACTGTTTGCACAAATTGTATTTTCTTATTAAATTCCATTTTTCGTTTCTATCAGCGGACAAAAATTTTTCACACTTTCCAACACTACTGCAGTTGTCAGAACATATTATGCAGTCTCTTTTGTCTTTGAGTTCATGAGCATTTACATATGCATTTCTTGTTTTACGTGAATTTTGTTCTGCTGACGTCGATGTCTCGCTGCTACTCTCTATATTTATACTGCTTGCTGATATGCCGACTTCAAAAATCCAATTGGAGAAATCTGTCAAACTTATTCGTTGTTTACTTTTTTGCAGTTTTGTTTTTTGTTCACCCCAGTTCAGCTGAAAATAAGAAGGCATTTTCATTACCAAGTCATTTAGTAAAGAGGAATTATTTAGTTCGTCCAAAAGCCCACATGCTCTGATGGTTGTCTCTAGACCTTTTACTTCAACGGCAAATGCGGTAATTGTATTTAATTTATTTATATTGAGAGTAGGTAATAGTTTAATTTTATTTTTTAGGGAGTTCAATATTTTTTCTGGTTGGCCGTAAAGTAATTTTAGAGTTGCTATGGCACATGGTACGCCGCAAGGGTGGATTAATATGTGTTGTACTGATCGTAATGCTTCTCCACGTAGTGACCTTTGAAGACGCAACAAGTTTTCTGCGTCAGTTAAACCACAAACTGATGTAGACCAATCGTATGTAGAACTAAATAAAGGCCACTCTTCGGGCATTCCGCTAAATATTGGCAATTCTTTAGGTACTGATTGACGAGCATTTATTTGTTGCTGTGTAAGCCTTCGATCGTTGCTGGTGCTTGGCCGGAAATCAAACGATGGATGCATGGAGTATACTGGATCAGTGTTTGGGAAATTAGTTGCATGTGTGGCTTGTGTTGTAGATGATGGATGTGTAAAAAACGTTGGATTTATGTTTGTAAAATCAAGAGGAGCTGCTGCTTTTGTTGTTGACGTTGCACGCAAAGAAAAGGTGGGATCCATATGTGTGGAATTAGGTGGGGCTGCTGCCTGGGTCGTAAATGTTGAACAGTTGGGAAATGTGACATTGGCATTACTAAATTGAAGTGGTGGCGCTGTGATTGGAAGGTTTTCAACATTTGTATTATTTGTGTTATGTAAATTGGCAGTAACAGAATGTAAATAGTTACTTGTTCTGTTATTAATAAACGATGTTAGGTCTTTGTTTAATGTCATGAGTGTAGTGACAGGCTGAGTTGCTGGTGTGTATACGAGGTTTGTACTTGTATTTGGGTATGTTGTTACAATATTAGACGAGTTTGGTAAATTTGTATACGCAGTTAGGTGAGGAATTGTTGAACAGTTTTGAGGTTCTTCATTGATCGTACTTACATTTATTGATCCTTGTAGGGGAGGAGGCTGTTCGACTGGTTTAGTTTGACTGTCCAACCATTCATGCACAGAATTGTTAATCGTTCGTGTATCATCACAGTCATCTTGTGCCTGCTCGAGAATTTGGTATTTCTTTTTAATAAATTCTCTTTCGAGTTGTGTTTCTTCTTCTAAGCGTTGTAGTTCTAATGCATGCCTGCGGGAATGCGATGCAACTGACGAACCGCTACGAACAGAGGCAGCTGAACCTACTGCTCTTTGTGTTTGCTTTGAACAGTTTCTACAGATCCATGTTATATTTTGTTGGGTATTATCGATGTCGGCACAAACCAAATGAAATATGAAATTGCATTTGAAGCATTTAATGGAATTACCGTTGTCAGATGGTTTGCTGCATATGTGACAATTTTCTGAAGAATTCGGTGTTAATTCACTTACTTGGTGGTGGTTTGGTTGTTGACCCTGTAGGGAAGAAATATTAGGATCCATATTTTAGGACTTACGGTGATTTCAGCCAAATGGTTTCCTTCGTGTTGATCCAATTAGGGTATTTTTATTGAAATTATATGGCCAGAAAAAGAATTTTAAAGTTGTTGGGTGAAAAGCCCAAGCTCTTGGTATCCAAATGTAGATTATAAAAACGAAAAGTACAAGATTTTTTAAACAAATTCAGTTATTTATTTCTTCTACTTTTGCGTTTAAAATTCCTGTAATTTTACATTATTATTATTTGCTTAACCTTCGCTTTACCAAAGGTTTTTATGTACATGGTTTACCAATACCCACCCGGGTGGTACAGTAATTCTTTACGTATGTTTATATGCGACGAACAAGTGTTTTTCATACTTATTTATACTTTTTTGTTTCAAATAATATGTTATAGCTTTTAATTATTTCAAAGTGCAAAAAAACTCATAATGTACCTTCTGTGTGTAAATATGTTGTCTTTGGGGATTCCCCTAAAAATGATGTCAAAGATTTAATTCAACGATTTTCAAACAAAAATGGCGAAACTGTGTACAACAAATGGAATTCTGAAACTCACATAATCAAAGAACTTGGAAACCAATTACAGATGAGGAGTTATTAGGATTTTTTGAAATTTTGCTTATAATGGATGCCCATAACTCATCTAAGGAATACTCACAGAGCTGTGGAGAAAAAATGCATATCCAATATATTGTGCAATAATGTCACGAAACAGGTTTGCGGAAATTTTACGGTTCCTTCGCTTTAACTGGCAAGTCACAACAGTAGACCAACAGGAAAAAGACAAAGCTGCTCCTATAAGGGATGTCTTCGAGATGGTGAATTCTAACTTAAGCGCTTATTATCGACCACACGAGTCTATAACCATAGACGAGCAACTCTTTGGTTTTCGGGCCGAACACGTTTTACGCAATGTATGCCTTCCAAGCCAGCTAAATATGGAATCAAAATCTGGTGGGCATGTGATTCCAAAACTTTTTATCCACTTTAAGGTCGCGTATAGTAAAAGAGTTGGTGGGCAAGTATAAAAACTCCGGAAGAAACGTCACTATGGACAATTTTTTTACAACACATTAAAAACACAAAAGGTATGTTCCTGAAGAATTTAAGCCGTCCCGAGGCCGCGAGGTTGCATCTAATGTGTTTGGTTTTTTCGAAGATGTAGCATTAGTGTCCTATGTTCCTTCCAAAAATAAATCAGTTGTGCTATTGTCAACAATGCACAAAGATAAAATTATATTATATTCAAAAAATAAACCAGAGATAATTTTGTATTATAACGAAAGTAAAGATGGTGTGGATACAATGGATAAGATGTTGTCAAAGTATTCCACAAAACGAGCAACATTTCAGTGGCCATTAGCACTGTTCTTTAACATTTTGGATACAACCGCTCTTGCCTCATTTATAATATACAAGGAAAACATTGGGGAAAAATATGTGAGGCAATCGCAGCGGAAACACTTTATTGAGATGCTTGGCGAAGACCTATGTCGTCCATTAATATTGACCAGGTCAAAAATACCTCAAATTTCTGGAAGATTTACCATTAGGTCAGCTATGGAGTGCATCTTAGGTCAGCTATGGAGTGCATCTTAGGTAAAAATTGTCAAAAAAAATCTTAGAGACGATATGCCAAAAATATACTTTTCGGGTGAACCACTTACCGCTACAGATCCGGCAGCTGATTTCGAGGCCGATGAAACTCCACAACGAGATGCAACTGGGCGTATAAAAATAAAAGGTAAATGTCATATCTGCTTCTCACATAAACAAAAGAGAAACACACGACAAGTTTGCGTAAAGTGCAAGAAGCCCATTTGTGTAGAACACAGCGTATGTCAAAGTAAATGTGACAACTGTCACCATGCTTTGTCATTATAACTGCATTACAATTACTTATAATAATGAAATATAAACAAAATAATATGTTGAATTGCGCTTTTATGGAATAATATGTTATAATTGAAATAAATAAACGTTTAAAAAATGTATAGAGTTAATAATTTCTTTTGTACCACCCGGGTGGGTACTGGTAAACCTTGAAGAAAATTTTAAAAAATCTAAAAAAACCTCATAAAAGATTTGAAATTTTATCATGTTTTTATTAAATTCTATAGAACTCTAAAATTTGTTCAGTGAGTATGAACTTCGTTCAAATCAAAAAAAAATTAAAAAAGTTATTAAAGAAATAAAACCGAAAAAGTCACCCGGGTGGGTATTGGTAAAGCGAAGGTTAAAGACACTTACAAATTAACTTACTTTTTCGTATGAATCCAAGAGAATAAACTTCTTTATATTTTAACAAACTTAAAATGGCTTTTTATATAGCCAAAATGAACTATATATATATGTATATAAATGAAAAATACCGCTTGGAAATAAATAATAAAGTTCGAAATTATATTAAAAAAGAGATTTAAGCGATAAGTAATAGCAAAATTATAATGATTATAATCGATAACCAGTAATGTATTGTAGCGATTAGGCTGTGGCGCTAACAAGTACATATGTAAAATACATCCCGTTTGATAGCACCTTTAATAGATAAAGTATAATGCCTTGGAAAGTGGAAAGTATTTTTCTACTTGTTTCCTTGAATAGCCGAGTTTATGCTTGAATCTTGGAGTAATTAAAAGACTCAACCTCTACACAAATCTACTAATTAAGGACCCATTATTGAATCAGAAATATACCTTTTTAAATACACGAAAACAGTTCAATTTAAAACGATTAAAACTTAGTTTTAACTTGAAAAATCTTATTAAATCTCAATTTTTTTTAATTTAAAATCTATTTTTGATTGAAAAAGACCCATAGACTCTATTTAAGCTTGTAAAAGATCCTCAATTGAAACTCGATTTCAACTTGTAAAAGATCCGCGACTAATACTCAATTTCAACTTGAAGAAAACACATAAAAAATACCCAAGATTAAAACTAAATTTCAAATTGCAAAAGAATCTGAATTGAAATTCTATTTTAACTTCTTTAAAACTCACAACTGAAGCTCAATTTGAACTTGTAAAAGACCGACAACTTCAACTTCAGTAACTTGCACGATTGAAACTGAATTCTCACTTGCTAGAGATTCATGATTGCAAAATTTACACTTGCAGAATATTGACGATTGAAACTCAATTGACACTGTAAAAGATCCACGATTGAAACTAACTTGTAGAGATTCACGTTTAAAACTCAAGCCGAAGTTAGTTCAAGACTAAAACCGAAGTTGGAATTTAAATTTAATTTCAACTTGTTAAAGCCTTCCCAATGCAGCTCAATTTACACTAGTAAAGCACGACTGAAAATCAAGTTTTGCTTTTAAAGACTTAAAATTTAAATTCAGATTTTACTTCTTAAAAAATCATTATTGAAACTCAATTTCAACATCTTAAAGAGCCACAATTGAAACTTAAACTAACAATTGAAACCCAAATTCAACTTTTTAAAGAGGCACTATTGAAAAATAATTTAATTTTCTTAAAGACTCAAATCGAATTCCTGGAAAACCCGCAAGTTTTGCTAAAACTCAGTTTAAAGGAAAGTTCAAACTCAACTTCAGATTTTAATTTCTTAAAAAGTCACGATCGACACTATAATTCTAACTAAAAAACGCCTTTGATACAAATGATAATTTATCATTATAACGATCCATGATAAAAAAAAACAAGTCTGAAGTAGAAGTTTTTATACAAATTAATAATTTTTGCCATTTAAAACTATACTAATAAAATTGTTAAACTTAAATTAATTTTTTTTACTTTCTGTTTAATAAATTAAAAAAAAACATCAAAATTCTTATATTTTTCTTTCTTAAGAAAATATGCTGCTTTGTTTTAATTACAAAGGACATAAACTTCTCCCAAAAAAATGTTCAAACAAAAGAACATTCAATGCCATTTACTTGCACAAGAGAACGAACGTGTTTAGTACGTCAGGGAGTGTCGTTGTTATTTGTCCTTGTTTTGCAAAATAAACAAAAAGCTTTCCTTATTTAGAATTTTAAAATTTTCCTTAAAAATACCAATTTAAATACTTTAACACAATTAGGATTATTAATACGTATTACTCATTTAAGGAAAATAACAGCTTAATCACAAATAATCTATAAAATTATAATGATGGCAATGCCAACAAAACATTTAGAAATGTCTTTGTAATAATCACAATTTTGTTTTTTCTTTTTGCTTTAAAAGTTTATTAACCATTTAACAAGCTGCTCATTAGTATGAGAAAATAAAAAAACAAGGGACATTTTGTAGAAAATAAGATTAATGAACTTAAACTGTTCTTTTTAAAAAGGGATAATCAGCAAACAGCTAATAATATTTTCTATTAGTTGCACAGACAGACAGTTTCAACTACTGAAAACAAAGAACTATGAACAGTTTACAGAAAATGAAATTTTGCCTTCTAAACAAATTATCCTTGACAGAGGCTATTTACGAGTGTATGTTTTCTACTCTGTCTTTTTTTTTTTTTTTTGCAACTAAGTCATAATTTCTGCTACAACAAATATACACAATTTAAATCCCTAGAAATGTTTAGAACAAAAAAGTGAAATAAACACAGTTGGCAAGAGATTTTTATAATGATGTGAAACTAAATGAATGTAAAATGTTATTTTTACTTGCAGGGAAATTAATATAGAAATAAGTAACATCTCAGCTAGGGTGGGATTTAAGTACGAGTAGAATTTTGCTTGTACAAAACGGGTAGTATGAAACTTTATACTATTTAAATATATCAGTTAATAAATCTAATATTTACTAAATTATGATAAAACCCAGCATAAAACATTAAACCTTCAGTTCCTTAAACGACATGAAATTTTGTATTTATTTTACATCAGCAAGTAAAGTCAAGTAAATCAAGTAAATTTAATGAGCTCGAGCTGAAATAAAAGAAATATCAATGATTTAAAATTAACAGTTCAAAATAAAAATAATAATTGTTCTTATATAAATACATTTTTTTTTGTATTCGAAATTCTCGTAATTTAAATAGCATTACACATTTACACTTATATTATAATAGTTTAAGTATACTTAAGGATTTTTCTCTATGGAGATGCAATTTTATTGGCAAAAATATTGAGCCAGACAGAGAGAAAAAACTAATTGTGGTAGCATTTCGAAGTCATTGTCAATGTAAAAAAGCCAATTTTCAGTACAACTAAATAGCAATTGTTATGTTCTCTTCTTTTCTCTTGTTTCCCTTGTTGCTGTTGTCAATGGCTCTTAAGAGTGTATTTACAGTAGAACGATTGTAATGAACAAGAACGAAAAAATCGATCGGTATAAAATGTTAGAGGGAAGGTATCCTATTTAGTTCTACCTATAAGTAATTTAGTTTGGCAGTCATTAGTATTCGAGTTGTAATTCCTTCATTGCTTAGCTGTCATCGTCTTTTAACCACTATACCAGCTTTCCGTTATTTGCAAATGGTCTCTAAAAACTTTGAAGTATAGGCTGAATTCATAAATGCAGTTTGAAATGTCTGATGATGATGCCATTATTTAAACTCGTACAATTAATTAAATTTTTATACGCTTTTGTTTTTAGACCCTACACCACAATAGTGGGGAGGGTATATTGGATTTGTGCTGATGTTTGTAACGCCCATACATATTGGTCCAACACCCACCTTAAAGAATACCGATCGATTTAACGATGTCCGTCCGTCTGGCTTGTGCGCAGAGTACAGGTCGCAATTTTGAAGATATTTCGATACAATTTAGTACGTGATAGTTTTTCGCCCTAAGGATGGATAGGATTGAAACTGGTAGAAATCGGTCCATTATTTCACCTGGCCCCCATACAAATGTCCTCCCGAAATTGGGGTTTACCTATCATAAATTTTTGAATTATGCAAGTATGCAAACAAATTTCACCACAAATGAGTAATAAACGAAGCTAAATCACATCTACAAATTTCGTGAAGATCGGTTCATAATTAGACGTAGCTCCCATATAAGGCTCATTTCCGAAAATCACTTAAAAGAGCATAACTCTCTTAAAAATGTTTATATCCAAATAATATTGAACACAAATATGTTTCGTACATATACATATAACATGGTAGAATTTTACGACGATCGGCCCATAATTAGTCGTAGCTCCCATATAAAGCCCTCTTCCCGAAACCACTTTAAGGACCATAAATCTCTTAAAAATGTTGCTATCCGAATAAAATTTAACAAAAATGTACAAATAGGATGACACCTAATTTTATAATAGTCAGTTTTGACTCCCATATAAGACCCTCTTCGTAATTCACTTTAACCTCCATAAATCTTTTAAACGTATTTATATCGAGATAAAGTTTAACACATAAAATACTTATATTCACAAACATCATGACACTAAATTTTTGGATGATCGGTTCACAATAGGTTATATCTCCCATATAACGCCCATTTCTGAAAAATTGTTTTATACATATACTGGGTGTAGGGTATTATATGGTCGGGCTTGACCGACCATATAATATAATTTTCTAATATACATAATATTATTTATATGAATATAATTAAGCTTTTCTTTAATAATATGTGGTGTTGACTTTATTTTTATATACTTACGTATATTGGGTAAGTACAAGTGCATTCATTAAACTTAAAGTGATGTTGCTACATAGATAATCTGTATCAGAATAAGCCAAACATGATCCTTTAACTGTGCATCACTTGGAGATAATTGTCAGACATTATGAAAGGCAACTAAATTCCGCTTAATGTAATATAAATATAATGTATTGAAATATAATGGGATACTGCTGGCTTGAGAAAGGTTTATTAAAACAACACTTTTTTCGCCCATATTTACTCAAACATTAGAAGGCACAGTTAAAAATAAATGTTAACGTCATAAATGAGGTATAAATATCAATGTTACAAATGCTATTAGCGTTTAAATTCAAAGTTAAGCTGACTCCCAATACATCTAATATTTTGTGAACGGTAGCCGCAAGACATCAAATAGACAATTAACTATACTTGGATATTAATTCTTTTAGAACGTTACACATACTAGAACACATCCGGATATTGAATCGAATTAGAATATTACTTTTGAAGTGTATGAGGAGAAAATAATGAAATTTAATGATAATGGAAATTAATGATTTATACAATAGGAAATGCTGCCAACATAAATATCTAACCATAAATTCATGCGACTGAGAAAATTCAATGTCATATTTCTTGAATGGATAATAAATGTGGTTCTTCTGAATAACTTAAAATGTATTCGTCAATGGAAAAAAATTAAGGCTTGCTACGAACTGAAGGTTACTAATTTTTTAAATTTTCTTGGATAGCAAAACGGCCTTAAGTTTAATAATGTCATGACCAGTTTTATTTCAAAATATTTGAACAGTTTATTTTCGAGTTTTCTACGTGGTTCATATTGTTCTAAATCTGGTCGAAAATAGGATTTATTTTCCATGCACACAATAGCTTCTTTCGATTTCATCAGCCTTTATGGATATGTAATGAAATGGTTCATCAATGTGCTGCTTTTGTATAAAGAAAAATCAATTCAAGCATTATATATAGATGTGGTGTTACATGAAAACGATAATAAAAGCTAAACTTATTTTTAAATGCTGGAGAGAAATGATCCAGAATTTATAAAATTACACTCTAGAGATAAAGAAATTTTCATATTTCTCAAAAAAAATATACATTTCTAAAATACTTATTCACTATTCATAAATAAATAAAAATAACACACGAATTTTATATAGAAAAGTTTGCAAACCATACAACAAATAAAAATTATTTATTTTGATAACTAAAAATAAGTGCTAACACTTGTAACACTTGAATTTATGGATGAGTTATTTTTAGTCTCTGGCAATAAATATTATATTCATATATTGAGCACGCTTTTTTATCTAGAGTATCAACATTAACTAGATACGTGATTAAAACCTTAAACGAACTAGACATATATAGTAAAAATAGTCTTAAAATCATCATAGTACCTTGGTAGGATTTACTACAATCCTAAAAATGTCTTGTAGTTTCACTTATCCAACATCCCCACAAAAATTATTCTACTGATTTTTGCTACAGTCTTTAAACGATTAATAAATATGTTACCCCACTGCATCATGTTGCATTGACATTCAAATTTTATTGAATATTTATTTATTTACTTAGCTTTTACGATGTTGTACTGTTGTAACAATTTTCTCGCAACATTTTTTTAAAGCAAGTGGTTTTTACACAAGTTTTTAACATACTTATTTGGCGCTAAAAGCATTTTCTTATTTATTGCATATACAAACGTGTTGAGAGTGTTTTTCTTTCATACACAAATTTATATTCATACTATATATGTGTGTATGTATGTATGTATGTATATAACTGCTTCAATAATGTTGTTACTATATTTGTGTGAAAATTTGTATTTATTATTTTAAAGTGTCGTCATAAGCAGTGCATGTAATTGAGTTTGACTACACACACAGTATCCTTCTTCCTTTCATTCTATATCTACTGCTCTCTTCCATTTACATTTTACAATTGTGTGTGTTTGCCGATTTTTGCAACATGTTTATTAAGTAAGTGTTAAAAATGCCATTAAAGTTGTGCGAGTTTTGTTTTCTTTTATGTTACAACACTTTTATGCTTCGTTTTTTATAAACTCTATTTTGGAAAATATTGTTTCCATAAACAAATTATGGGAATCATTTTGTAATTGAGTTTATGTACATAATCGTTTCGTTTGTGGAATTGCTGATGAAGAAAAGTTTATTAAAAATAACATTTGGAAGATTTAAAATTGCGACAGTTGTATACTCAGTGTAAAATATGTAAATATTAGCATAATAAAGTTGGAAGTTTAAATGTAATGCAATGTTTTTTTTTTTTATACAGATATTTCTAAATTTCATAATTTATATCATTGCTTTGCCATCGGAAAGCCCTGCGTGTAATTAATAGATATTATTATTCACGTCCTGAGTCGATATAACGATGTCCGTCCGTCTGGCATGTAAAGTTTGTGCGCAGAATACAGGGGGGTTACTGTGTATTTCGATTCGAAAAGAAAATCTTTCGAATTTGTATACTTTTTACATTGTATTTCGAAAGCTTTTGCTTTCGAATCGAAATACACAGTAACCCCCCAGGTCGCAATTTTGAAGATTTTTCGATAAAATTTGGTACATGATACTTTTCCAGCCCATAGACGGATGGTATTAAAACTGGTGGAAATCGGTGCATTATTTCACCTGAGGTATACTGATCATAAATGTTTGACTTATGCAATAATCCAAACAAATTTCACCACAAATGAGTGGTAAATGAAGCTATACATACATATACAAATTTTCTGTAGATCGGTTCATAATTGATCATACCTCCCATATAGGGCCCACTTCCGAAAATCACTTTCAAGAGCATAAATTTATTAAAAATGTTGGCATCCAAATAATATTGAACACAAATATGTTTCATATATGTATATACAAATAAGGTGATAGAATTTTATGATGATCGGTCTATAATTAGTCGAAACTTCAATATAAGACCCTCTCCGTAATTCACTTTAACCTCCATAAATCTTTTAAAAGTATTTATATCGACATACCAAATGTTTATATTCATAAAAGTAATGTCACTACATTTTTGGATGTTCGGTCACATATAGGGCCCATCCTAAAAAACTGTTTTATACATATACTGGGTGTAGGGTATTATATGGTCGGGCTTGACTGACTCTACTTTCTTACTAGTTTTTAAAGGATGTCCCAACTAGAACGCAATGGTGTAAATGGTTTTCGGTATCGTGAAATGATAACCAGTTTTTTCTTGCCTAGAATTGAAGAAATGAATGTGGAGGGCATGTGGTTTCAACAAGACGGCGTCACATGTCATACAGCCAGAGAAAATGCATCAGTCATTTCCCGGTCGTGTTATTTCGCGTTTTAAAGACCAGAAATGGCCGCCTAGACCTTTAGTTTTTTTTTTTTCTTTGGGGTTTTTTTAAGTCGATGGTTTATGCGAATAAGCCGGTCATTGAAAATTTCATTAAAATATCGCGTGTGTGCCAGCAAAGCCGCGGCGGCCGTCTGCACGATATCTTGTTCCATACATAACCCCATTCTGTCTACTTTACGATATAATAAAGTTTCACGATTTTTTTTTAAATATCTGTGTTTTATTTAAAATTTAAAAATTGCGTTCTAGTTGGGACACCCTTTATTTAATTATTTGGGAGCCCTAATATTCAACGATTCAATTACCAATATATTTTCAAATAATGGTTTTTTTTAAAAAGAACTTTGTTTTTACAACAAAATCAAGCAAATTATTTATATAAAAATCATTCAAATTTATATTGTATTCGAAAGAGAAAAGTTCTACCAGGACCATGCATATAGATGACAATTATTTTATCAAAATATTCAATCATGTATCTTGACGTATCCAGAGAATTTAAAGTGGGCTTCGTCTGAAAATAATGAATTTTTAATATCTATAAGAATCTAGCGAACTTTAATGCATTCTAACAATTGGTAAAGCTTCTACTACTGATATGTCAACAAGTAAAGTGTCAAAACTTTCTTGTTATTCTAATATGCCACTGTGTCCTTGAGAATATCAAATTACTGTACTTTCGAATATGCAATAGTACCAAAAAAGTATGATTGTATCCAATTTCCTATTCCTGCATTGATGTAAGAGATTTAATACTCATGTTGATATTAATTTTTCCCAATGCTTTTTTTCCTGTGTTTTTCGAAAATTTCTTCATTATTAAAATGAAATGTATGCAATTATTCATTTTAGCATGTTAGTCCTCCAGAAAATCATTGAAGTAACACAAAACTCTTTAATCACTTACGCCACACAGAAACAAAAGACACTCAAATGAGCTTAAACAATACGTTCGTTTGTTCGGGCAATGAAACTTCCTTGAAATTTATTGTATCAACGTCATCATCAGTTTCATTGGTAGTGCTCTTCTCAATAGTACATCATTTGCCATTTAAAACATACTAGCACAAAAATAAAATTCTATTGCTCATGCAAACAATATAGGATGGTTAATAAATCTTGTTGTCCAAAAAGAAATCAATATGAATTTATTGCATATATCTAGGATAAGTATGAATGCGTTTGTTGACAATTTTACTAAACAACTTAAAAACAAACCGCAAATTGAGAAATTGAACACGATGAGCTGCCATAAAAGGAGAAAGAAGAACAAAGTAACTGGAAATGTTTTAAAACAACACTCACATTTCAAATTAGGCACATTGGTAGTCAAAGTTACATCTGCAAACATAAAATAATTGAGACTAATTTAAATAAGTCTCACTCATTATTTTCATGTTCCAATTTGGTACCAAACGCTTACCAGTAGCTTCAAAGTTCTAAGTTTATTATTTAATATTTTCTTTTGCCATCAATCCCACTGTGCAATGTATAGCAGAGTACTCGATGACTGTTTACATGTGAGCCTGATTGTTTTTATCTGTTGGAGTATACGGAAAATAATACATAAGACATTGACATGATATTTTATGAGTATTTTTTCATTAGTCTTTGTTCGTTTTGTCTCCTTTCTAACAAGAAAATAAACATGTTTTTCTTCACTTTCATTGGGTGGGTTTTCTTCCTCTGTAAATAAGTTAATGGCGTGAAAATAAGAAATGAAAACAAATACAAGATTTATTGTTTGATTGAAATTTAATATTTAAACAGGACGACACTCGGAAAAAAATGCCTGTAGAGAATAATTCTCTAAGTTGAAAAAGAAATCTACTGTTGAGTCTTAAAAATCATAAAATCATAAGCGTCAGCCTATGAATTGAACAAATATTATAAATTTATGTCACTTAAACATTATTATAAAATGTATAAACTTAATTAATAAATGTATTTTTTATTGAAAATGTTCATTAGAAATGTATTTTTTACATTATTACAATAAATAATTAAACTTGGTTAATAGTTAATGTTCTCTAAAATTTCTTGCTCAGTTGTGGCAGAAGTCATTTGTATTTATTTAATCTTTTGCAACTTTAGTTTTTCCTTAAGTGTATGAGGTTGTTATTTTATTTAAAGGGTACGGTACAATATTAAAACTGTAAAGAATTAATTTTCTTATATAGTTCATTTGTATGTTATTGTAGTCATATTGTTTAGATGTATTTTATCTATTTTTCTTATGCCAACATGTACATATGTATGTATGTCCTTTACAATTTTGAACAAGAACTTTGTGTTCATTTTCATTTGTTTTACTCAGTAGTAGAAGCCTTGACTATTGTTACATTGAATTAAATTTCGATTGAATTTTCACTATGAAAATGGTGCACCTGTAAAAGCCACATTTCGTAAAATTCATAATATTTTCAGTCAATATTTTCGTCCTTCTGAGACCGTTAAAATTGCTGCATTTAGGCTTCTGAAAATCCAAGAGAAATTATTGAGAAGCCTTTACATGTTGAATGTTTCACAGCATGAATCAAATAATAAAGATTGCGCAAAAAATCTAAACAAAATTTCCTTTCCTTTTCCTTTCTCTGCGCATTTTTTCTGGTTATTTTTTTGTACAATCAACATGTAAAAAATAACTTTTGTTAATAATATCAAAAAAAAAAATATATATATTTTATACATATTAAAATGTATCAAAAAAGTGAACTTAAATATATGTTTGTATATATTTATAGTGCTTTTTTAAATACTCGTTGCAAATCAAGAGATTTTCATCATTCAAAGATTTGAATACAGTTTCCAGATTTTTAATTTTACACACAAATTCTTCAGTAGGCTTTGATAACCTAACTTAAGGTATGTTAAACTCAAAACGTTTCAGTTGCCCATTTTTAATTTCATATCTCCTTTTATATCATCTGCCTTGACGTGTTCAATACAAACTCTATGAAACACTTTTGATTTTTTTTTTTTGCCATCAAGGTGGCAACATTGTGCCCATTGTTTTTTTTTAATTTTTCTTTAGGAAATCGAAAAAAAATTTAAATTTATGTTATATTTTTAATATTTCCACAATTAAAAACGGCACATTTCATTTTAAAACTTTTATTTGCATTAAAATTTATATAGAAATTTATATTGTGACGAAATTTTGCTCTCAATTTTACTCTCACAATTTTTGTAAAATATAACGACCTGCGCAATGCGTAATCTTTATTATTTGTTTCATGGTTTCACTGTATGGTGCGTTGTGTTTTAAGTTTGCCTGGAAATTTGTTTACAGTGAATGCATCAGGCTATCGATAGATGTAAACAACAACATTTTGGCTTTTTTTTTTTGATGATAATGATACTACTGACATGTGGTTTCAACAAGCCGACGGAAAATGACTCAAATCCATCGATTTATTAACAAAATTGTGCTTTTTATCTCTATTACTTTCCAAGTTATCCTTTTTTTAACAAAATTTTTTTGGTTTTCACCGATTTTCCTCAACTTGTTAGTTAAACCAAACACTTTCAATCTGTATAAAAAGTTTCGAATTTAAGTTGTGTGAGGTTTTTGTTTTATTTTACGTTCTTTTTTTATGAACTGAATTTTGAAAAATATTGTTTCCATAAACAAGTTATTAGAATCATTTTGTAGTGGGAATCATTTCGTTTGTTGAACTGCTGATGGAGAAAGGTTGGTTTAGAATAATATTTGGAAGATTTAAAATTACGCATTACTTAAAGTTTCAAATAAAATACTGTGAATAAAATATCTACTATAGGTTTAATAATAAAAAATTTTCAATTTGAAAATTAAAGATATTATCGATTTTTTCTATTTATTTTTTAGAAAACAAAATTTCTTTAAAAACGTTGATAATATTCTAAAAGGTTTCTTTACAGAAATTTATTTAGATTTGAGCATGTTCATGCGATTAAAAAATATACATTTCAAGTGTGCACAACTTTGATTGTAAATGAGGACCATTTCAAAACATAAACTCGAATATTTCTTGGCTATGCCAGTAAAAAGTTTATTAAAATAGGAACGGCCGTTTGAAAATGGAAAATTTTGCAAAAAATTTGGATTTCTCCGCAATTTGCGTTATTGACAATCTACCGGTTACCAAAATATACAGATCACGGTTACCGCTAAAATACCGTTAACGAAATTATCTACAATGTCGTTACCTTTAAAAACCGTTTCCTTTTTTAATTATGAAAATAGAAACATTTGGTATTATTACTTTTCATTACAAGTTAAAACCCCAAAAAATCGTTGGCAGAACTGCACCCTCATAATTATTTTTGTACATATTATTCTTTGCAAACACATGTACATATGTATGTTCTTGTTGTGTTGAGGTTCTTATTAGTTTTTTTTACTGAGTTTTCTTCCATCTAGTTAAAAACGCAACATGTTGTGTTATGTTCGAGATCGAACATGTGCGAAGTTCGAATTACTAAAGTTGTTGTGTGAAAATATAACGAACCCAACAACTAAGCAGTTTACTAGTAACAAGATTTAGTTTTGATTTGAACGGCGTGCGTGTTGAAACATTAAGAGCGCATTAAGAATTATGTATAATACAGGAACAACAAACACACAGAGAAAATTTTACAATAAATAAATTATGAAATTAATAATACTGAATAAATAAATAATAAAAATATAGTATGCACATACATACTTACTTTTATATACATATGTATGTATGCATAACAAAATCAGCTAATTCAAAATAAAAGTTTACATACAACCAACTTATTAACAAAACTAAATAAGAAGAAATCTGAATGTGCGAGCATAAAGTGAAATGTGAAAAATAAAAGTAAATAAAGCCAATTTTGAATACAAAAGAAATCTAAGAATTAAAAATACGAAAAAAACACAAATAAATACTAAATTATTACGAGTCGAGTGTAAATGTTAAAATTGTAAAAAAATCTTTGAGATTTATTTTTTCTTTAGTCGCTTTTATTAAACCAGATACAAGTGATGTTGTTGTAGTTGTTGTTTTTGTTATTGTTTATACATCATTATGACTAAAAAAGAAGTCAGCCAGTCTGTCTGTCATTCGCATGTGTGTTTGTGTTTTAAATTGGATGGATACAAGTTCTCGTTTTTAGTGTGATTATTTCTTTCTTTGGTATTGTTGCTTTTTATGTTTAATTTATTTTGTTGTTGTTGGTTTTGTTGTATTTGTTATATTGTATTTTGTTTTGTTGGGTTTTCCCTTTCTTTTTTGTTGTATGTTTGATTTTGTTTTTTTGGGCTGTCTTTTGTTTTGTTTTAATTTAGTTTTTTTGTTGTTGTTTTGTTTGCATAAAACTATCGAACTATTGACTGTTTGTTTTGGTTGTTGCTTTATCATGTACCTATTTTTTGTATATTGTTGTTGTTTGTTTGTTTTTTTTCAGTTTATATTTTGTTTGTTTAATTCGTAAAGTTAGGTTTTTGCAGTTTCACTGTTTTTTTAGTCATGCCTTCAGTTTTGTTTTATTGCAGTTGTTGTGTTTGATGCACCAATGCTGAGTTTTTTTTAATAACCTGCTGTACTTGCCACAGTTAGATATGGTTAGTTTATCTTAAATGTTTGTTACAAAATTATCTTTGAGTAGGACTAAAACTTTTTTTAATCCGAGCAGTCGTTTTGGAAAAATCTCCCACTTAAAGATAATTTTGTTGCCAATAAACTAAACAGTTTTCGAGTTACGCGAATATTTACTGCGCAACCTCCACCATTTTTTAAATAACGCAACGCTATATCTTTAAAACTAGAGCTAACCAAAAAAAAAAAAAAAAAAAACGGTTAGCATCAATGGATACCCCGCTTGTCGGTTTTTTCAACTAGCACAGTGTAATCAATGTTGCGACTCTTGTATAAATTTTCCTTTAAATTATTTATAATTAATAATAAGAAATAAATGGTCATGACAAAAATGTTTATGCCTAATATCTCCTTAGAATTATATTCAATATTAATAATAGGTACCTACCTACTATGAACATACATATGTATCAAATTAGGGCTTACAATTAATTAAAAACAACCTCGGTATGACAAATTACGATATAACGGAAATTTGATACAACGAATGGGCTAATATTTTGTATTAACGAATAAAGTGATTTTCCAATTAAATTTTTTTTATTAAAGTGTTTTAACGAAAATTCTTAAATATTAAAAAAATATTTGAGAATAATATAATAAAATAAAATGAAATGAAATGAAATGAAAATTGAGAATTTTGAAAATTTATAATACATATAGAAAAAATTGAAATACCAAAATTATCGAATTAAATAGATTGAAAAAAAATTAAAATAGTAAAGTTGATTATAATGAAATCGTCATGAAATTGAAACAGTTTCCGCAACCAGAAATGGAGTTTCTATTGCAATGGCAATAGACCCAGAAATGATTAATTAATTTTAAGATTTTAATACTTATTGTAAATTTCTTTTGTAAAGAAAGATCCAATAATAAAATTAAAAGTAATAAAAAAAAAAAAAAAATGAAATGAAATTGAAAAAAAGTTCATGAATAAATGTTGTTCGATATAACAAATTTTTCAGTGTAAAGAAAAGGCTTGACATTAATCCGAGATTTGCTTGTAATTCTGTTTGAGCTTAATTCACTTAAATATTTATTCAGAAAATTTAAAATAAAGTTGATTAAAATTAAATCGTTATGAAATTTGATAAAAAAAGTATATGAATAAATGCTGTTCGATATAACAAAATTTTCAGTGTAACGAAAGTGTAAAGAAAAGGCCGAGATTTGCTTGTAATTCAATTTGAGCTGAATTCACTTATATCTTAATTCAGAATTAAAAATGCCTTCCATTCATTCTTAAACACCCTTTCCATTTTTTAATTCAAATGATTTATTGTTGAATTAATTCATAATGGAATAAATTTATAATATCATTCATTCCGTCTTTTAATGATTAAATTTGAATTAATACAAATTATATAACTGGAGAATATTATTGAATTGAAATGTGTATTTGTTATTAATCATTTAGCAAATGAATTGAAGGACATTTTCCAAATCTAATTTGAAATAGTTGTGAATTTAATTAAAGAACAATTTAATGGTTTGATTTACATTATTAAACTAAATATGTAATTGATTAAATTTAATTTAAGGATTCAATGAGGAATTAATTCTATAAAGAATAAAATATTTCAGAAAAGAATTTATTATGTTTTGAACTACAGAGGAATAAACTCTTTGATTTCTAATGAATAGAATGACTTTAATAGAATGGTTGAAATTTAAAATTTGGCTTTAAAAATGTAATTAGGAATAAATTCTTTTGAAACTTTGATTAGTATATCCCTTAGGAAATCTCTTAAAATATATTTTTAATTAATTAATAAATTTCCAAAATAATTTGTTTTAATATTTGTAGATTTTTGATTTTATCATTAAAATAGAGCTTGTGCAAGTGTCATGATAAAATCCCATGATCAAGGCGTACAAATACTTTTGAACTTTCAAATAAACTCCAAAATTATATATATTAAAAAAACAGATTTCGCAATAAATGGTTGCAGAACAACTAATTCCAAACATTTTAAATTCAGTTCGGAAGAAGGTGATTTAAAAAAATTGTTGTTTTCTGTTAAATTTTCTGCTATTTATAGCGAAAGAAAAAAAAGAAAATTTAATTCGTAAGCACGAATTTTACCTACTCTGAATAGGCTAGGGTTTGAGGTAAGATTAATTTTACGAAATATTATCGATTTTTGACAAAGAGTAAAATATTTTTTTATTTGATACCATGGTTTAACTATACAAGGTGAGTGCAGTAGCATAGCTGACTGACTTTGTTTACAATTTACTTATGTCAAAAGTAATACTTTTTCAAGTGTTTGTGACAGTAGTACATTATTTTACACGAACAAAATGCCTGTTGTTTCTGTATTGTGTTGTATTTGTTGTCGATTTGCACTCACCTTGTATAGTTACACTATGTTTGATATCTTTTTTTACATATCATTTAAAATTTGTATATTATTTGTTTATGCATAAATTAATGAATTTCATCAAATACAACTAATCTTTAAAACAGTAAAACATTTGAAACATATTAAAAAAAAAAAGAATTCAACAAAAAAGTTAAAGGATGATCCAGTAAATTCTTTAAATAAATAAAAGAGAGATGTTTTTAGGTTGCAGTAGGTATGTATATAGGTATTCTTTATGAAGAACTATTTACAAATAATAACGATATTGATGTCATTGATAAATTACCTAAAAACTTCCAAAAATACAATTGAAGCAAGTGCAAATCCGACAAAACATTTGATTGTCTTTATAACGTGAAAGACTGGAAACTATACAACTAGAATAACAAATCGTTTAAATTTTACGAAGATGATAATCGTATATGTCGGATGAAACACGTTTCAGCTATACGGATCATGCCATTAAATGTCGTTTTGGAACTGGCTACCAATTGAACTTGTGGTGAGGGTGTTTGCTTTTAACGGTGTCATGAGACTCTAACTTTCTTTCGAAAGTGTCTCGAATATTTCGAAGTTTAACTAATGCACATCTTTTGACAAACTTAGCCACCGTAGAGCTCTTGCCACAGTGAGCCAACTATACGTTGACCTTTTGGCTAAAAATGTAGCTTTCAATGCTGTTGAACTCTGGGAAAACATTGAATATGACTCAGTCAGGAATTTTTTATATAGAAGTATAATTAACAAACACAAACTGGGAAGCTTTTTGGCTTATCTGCAGAAAAACCCAGAGTTTTTGGAGGGAATCAAACCCAAAACCCTCTGACTGATAGTCCGGCGCCTAGTCTATCGGGGCACCCGATTATTTACTTCAAGGATGTAGTAACTAGTAAAAGACAATCTCACCAAGTAAACCTATTCGAATTTTTCAATGATGGATGTAAGAAGATGCAATTTTATAAAATACTTAAGCTTTATACTTATTTTTTAAGCTTTAATTAAATTATCGGGATTTGCGGGAAATGCAATTTTTCACTTCCGTTTCCCGGAAAAAAATTAGTCCGAGCAATCCCAAACCCTTGTACTGACACATAACTGGTTCTGAACTAAACTGAATTTAAAATTAAATGGCTGAATAAAATTAATGTGATATACATATGTACTCGTATGTAAATTTAAAAATTATAAATAGAATATCAAACATTTTTGCAATAATATTGCTAAGAATTATTTAAGCCTTTGGATTAGATGTCTTTTAAAATACAATTCGATAGTACTCCCAATCAATCATATTATAAAACGAAATGATTTTCTATTGAAAATAATAGCGTCATTCACAATCTTGTGCAAATGGTATTGCAACATTGCATTTGCAAAAAGGTTTAGCATATTTTTACTTTTGCTGTGTATTTTGTAATTGTAGAGCAAAACTATGCTAAACCTTTTTGCAAATGCAATAACGCAATACCATTTGCACAAGATTGTGAATTGCGCTACTGTTAAACACGATGATTTGCATTTGCCACCTCATGTAGTAAATACATGCAAATCCAATGCATGACAGGTTTTCAATTTTGTCATTTAATCTAAAATTTATCAGAACTAAATTATCTGATTAAGAGAGAAATTCGATTGTTAGAACGAAACAGTTTTCTCTGCAGATTTTTTACTGTAGGGTATATAAGGCTTTCGTTATAAACCAATTCTATAATACAGTTTATTTGTTGTTGTTTATGTGTGACTAGGTACGAGTGCCTGTCTATAGCCATAGTTTGCAATTGTTGCGTTTCTTTTGCTTTTTAGATGTTTATGTTTTTGTTGTAATGGTTTGTTGTTTTGTTTTGGTCTGGTGTGTGAGAGTGAAACGTGGCCTCATCTCTGGCATCTGATATTTTGTAATAATGAAAACGAGCGAAGGAACGAACGAACGAGCGGGCGGTATAATGCATACAAAATAATTAAGTAACACGTTTCTGTATTTAAAAGTCCATTATAAAATATTCGATTCGATAATCTAATAAAATACTTAAAGAGCTAAAAGAAAAATAAAACCAAAACAATAAATAAGAAAAAGACATAGAAAAACAGACTTCTGTTACGTTACGTTAAAAAGGAAAAACTGAATCTTGATAAAACGATAAAAACAAAAATAAATTCACAAAGAAAAACAAACCACCTTTTTAAAACATCATTAAGGAAATTAAAAAAATTATTATAAGATTTTTTTGTCTTCTTTTTTTATTCTAGTTGCGTCCTGAATATTTTTTTTCTGTTGTAGTACCAGTGAGTATTTTGGTGAAATTTAAAATGTGGAGCCGGAAAAAAAGAAATTAAATATAATTGCAAAGAGGTTAAAAGAAAAAAATATTATTATTAAAAATTTATATTTAAAACCTTTAAATGTTAAGGAAAATGTTTGCCTATAAAGTATAAAAAGTTGTTTTGATCGCTTCTTTACAAATGATTATAATGTGAAATCTTGTTGTTTTTTTCATTTTGTTAAAAAGACACACATGCCCATTATACACTCGTACTTGTACGTATGTATAATCTTAAGGATCAACGTCAAAAAGCAGCAAAATACCCAACATTTTTCTTCTCGGAATAAAGTGACATAAAAAAGTCATGGTATGTATGTATGTGACTAGTAATGTTGTATTGAAAGTAAATTTTAAGTTCAATTACCTTGTTTGTATGATAAATATTTAACATTTGTTTGTTGCTGTTTCTGTTTTACATGCCAAGGTTATAAGACCCTTATATAAATTTAAATATTTTATACGTTTTCTTTTAAAGTTATAATTTCTTGTTTTTTATTGTTTTTTTTTTTGGTTTTATTACCGAGTCCTTTTGAAGAAATCAATATTTGTTGTTAGTACATATTGTATTTATGCAAATTCGAATTAACATTTTAAATTAAAGTGTAAACTTTATATGAACAAAAAAAAAAACAAGCCACCATTTGTTTTAAAACATGGAACATGGTGTAATTATACAAGGTGAGTGCAAATCGGCAACAAGTACAACACAATACAGAAACAACAGGCATTTTGTTTGTGTAAAATAATGTACTACTGTCAAAAACACTTGAAAAAGTATTACTTTTGATATAAGTAAATTCTAAACAAAGTCAGTCAGCTGTACTACTGCACTCACTTATAAAAAAGTTTAAAATATTTAAGAAAATAAGCTAAACCACTAATTTCAGCAATTCTCTAGTTTATCTTACATGAAAACAAACAATGATAAACAATATAACAATGATTTTATACGATGTTAAATTTAATAAAATATAAAATATTTGTACAAATGAAACTGACCCAGCAAAAATGCCCATTACCGGTTAATATATTAAAATACTTTTTCACCATTAGCATACCTCAGAAGCTTACAAAAATGCAGTTAAATAAATAATTACTTAAGGTACGGTCACATTCGGAAAATATTTACACAAAAAAGCGTAACCACTTGTTTTAGCACAATTTTTTTTGACGTTGTTTACTTTTACAAGAGTTTTGCAATATCAAACAGCATCAAATAAATTAAAATTAATTATTAAAATTAAATATTTGTTGTGCTTTGGCCTAAATAAGAAACGTTTTCTTTTAAAAAAATAAACGAGTTGAAATATATGTTATTTAGTGGTTACGTTTTTTTCGGCAAATATTTGCCAAGTGTGACTGTAGCTTTAAAAACATCAATTATAAATTTTTTACTTTAAACTTAGTAGCTACAATGTGAAATTGTTGTCACTGAGATAACTTTGCTGAGGAAATATCGATGTATTAGTCGTCACACGTAAAAATTCTCCAACATCCTTTTGCTGATTCATTGATTTTGTGTCATGGTCATTCCCTCTTAACGACTACATTTAAGAAAACTTCTTTTCAATATTATTATTATAAATTGTATTGTGAGTATTTCGGCGTTGTTCCCTTAAAAAAGGCAGCAAACAAATATCCTAATCAAATATTAATGGAATTCATTAAAATATTTTAATTAACTAAATTATACAATATTGTAATTTAATAATTATTCAATATATGTATGTATTTCAATGGAGTTCACATTTACAAACAAATCAATAAATAAAATATTTAAAAAGAAATAAATACATACATATGTATATCTCAAGGAGAGCTTTTCCTGTTGAAAAAGAATATATTATCTAGAAAACGCAAAATAACAAAATCTTTTATAATAAATTAGAGTTAAATTAAAAAAAGCACTGAGATGAAAAAAGCACTTAAGCCCCAATTTGAAAACATTTATTTTAGCACGTGTACAATCAGTGCGGCGGGTACAGTATTCTTTAGATACAAACTCAAACACAGCCATATATACATACACATATTCACTAATAATTCATTCCTGCTGTTTTATGTTTGGCAAATATTAGCAACTTTGTATTATTATTAATTTTAGTAAAAGATTGCAAAAATAATCAAACCAAAGATCAATTAGCATATGTAGATACCACTAAACGACTACAATTCACTAGTAACGTAACTAGTAAATGCTTAAAAATCATATAATCCCTACTTAAAAAATATATTGATAGCGAATCAATGGGGTTTTTTTGTAGCTAATATATTAATTGATATTAGTTCCAAGATCTGCAGGGCTACGATTTACCTATACATACATACATATATATATGTCTGAATATAGTCATTTATATGTATGTAAAAAAAATACATGAATACTCTTATAAAAATCTCACAAACAATTTCAAACATCTCTTTCTGCTTAGTACAATTCCAAAAAGAGAACAAAATAGTTGCTGATGATAGGTCAAGGTCGATATTAAGTGTTACCCAACACTGTGTACACTTAATTAAGGATAAATCAATATGTTTGGCTATTAAAAATTTGCTGATTTTTAGCCTAACATCTTGTTGAAAAAGACAAATATTAAATACGAAATAATTGTTTGTTGAAAACAAATATGCTGTCTACACAAAATTTAACTATAAAGTAAAAGTCAGTTACAACGAATCTCTCATTAACGAAAATCCGTTATACTCGTACAGCCAAATTTTTAACATTAATTACGTTAAATAATAAATGTTGAAAAAATTTTATTTTATATTTTAAAATCAAACCGAATTAAACAAACTTCCAAATTTGTAACATTGACAATTGTAACAAGCTATCAAGAATGGTTCTAACAATAACTTATCCCTGTAGAATGGGGAGTAGCCGCTGATTGAAAAGGAAAGAAAGAGAAAAAACACATTCCAGTTAAAAGCCATAGTTTCATAATAGTGTTTTATAAAGAAAGAATGAGTGATGTATAAAAAGAAAGATAAGTTGTCGATGGATAAAGTAGCAATTTTACTTTGCGCTACTGCATCTGGAACAAAGAATATTAAATCTATCCTTCTCGCTTCGTATTAAAATGTTGCCAGTAAATTATTTTTATTTAAATAAGGATTGGCTATTTTTTAATATCAGTATCATTTAAAGAACCTAAATCCCTCCCAATGAAGCCTTTATTAATCTTTGATAATTTTCTAATTCACTTTGGGCCTGACTGAAATATTGTTCGTTATTCTGGGGTATAATATGAATAATATTTGCTACAAATTTAATCGAAAACTATAAAAACTTATGCTATCTGGGGATACGTTGTTGATAATTTTCACGCAATTTTCTCTAGAAGTTTTATTTTTTGAATTACTTTTATTTTTTATAGAAAATTTATTGATAACTTTAAGTTTGCATAGAAAAGTGATCGATAACATTTTGTTTTTATAGAAATGTTATCAATAACTTTTAGTGTTCACAGAAAAATTAACGATAACTTTTAGTTTCATAGAAAGATAACGATATTTTTTGGCCTTTATAGAAATTTTTTATATAATTCTTATAGGTAACTTAGGAGTCTTTGTAGAGAATTTATTGGTAAATTTTAGTTTCCATAGAAAAATTAACGATGACTTTTAGTTTCATAGGAAAGTTAACGACAACTTTTGGTTTTTACAGAAATGTTATCAGTAACTTTTAGTTCGAAAATGCTTCCAAACTGGCTCACAAATCCCCACATATCATGGAAATGAATAGGAATTTTTCAGACACTAAAAAATTCATAAAAGAGCAATATATATGGTTTGATTTAAACAACTGGTATAAATCTATTAACACGAATAAAAATAACATTTACACTTGGCTACCTAATAATAATAGTATCAAACTGAGAGATTTAATAATTTTCCTTAGATTCAGACTGGGTCACACTAAGATTACACACAACCACATCATAGCAGGCAAAGACCCTCCTATTTGTGATTGTGATAACGCCAGCCCATTAAACATAACACACATCTTATGTGACTGCACCAAATTTGATCAAGTTTAGAAACCAAATATTTTCTGATATAAATCCACTTCTATCTTTATCTCTTCCCTCTGAGCATTCCATTAACAAAATAATAAATTATTTAAAGGTTATTAACTTATATAATAAGATTTAAATTATTTATAAAATATAACATCTTTTTAAAATCTATTATTCAGCTTAAGTCCTAGTTGCTATAGCTAAAATATTTATATTTAGTATATGCATTTATGTATTACCTAAATCTTAAATAAATAAATAAATAAATAAATAAATAAATAAAAACTTTTAGTTTCCATAAAAAAGTTATCGATAACTTTTGGTTTCTTTAGAAATGTTATCGATAACTTTTGATTTTCTTAGAAAAACTATCTATAACTTTTACTTTAATAGAAAAGTTAACGATAACTTTTGGTTTCTATAGAAATGTTATCGATAACTTTTAGTATCATAGAAAAGTCAACGATAACTTTTGGTTTCTATAGAAATGTTATCGATAACTTTTAGTTTCCATAAGAATGTTATCGATAACTTTTCTGATTTCCTAACTAAATGAATACTAAGCACAACTTTCACTTATGGCTGTTATCGGTAACTTTTAGTTTCCATAGGAATGTTATCGATAACTTTTCTGAATTCCTAACTAAATGAATACTAAGCACAACTTTCACTTATGGCTGTTGTAGGGTATTACAAAGATATAATGTAATAAATAAAACCAACACAAAAACAAAATTTATTAATGTATTGTAGTTTAACAACGTTTTTTTAATACTTTATGTAAAAGAAAAATTCTTACATGCTGAGTTTTTAGCATTAAATAAAACGCACGCTTTTTAGTTTAAGTTTCTTTTTTTATTATATCAAGACTCAGTACGTGATCGTAAAGCAAGAGATTTAAGACGTTTTTATGAAATTAAATAATACTGACATTTGCAGCAAATTTGTGGCGTGTGTATGTCGATGTGAATTTATATGATAACATGTATTATTTTATTATTATTTTATATGGTTTGAATTTTATTTGTTATATTTCATTAAAAACACTTTTATTATTTAAGGTACATTAAAATAATGCTGGGAAACAGTTGTTGGAACAAATATTTTAACTACATTAAGCGATGTAAAATATTCAATTTGCTGGCTTTTCTGATAAATTTTTTTTTAAACTTTAAAAATAGTGAAAGTTTTTTTAAATATATTCCATTTCAAAATTTTGTTTTTGAAAGATATAGTTAAAATTAGTTATTTGCTTGTAAAATCAATTATTCAAGTTGACATTTATGAAAAGTACACTTATGATAAGTAAATAAAATGAAATATTAGAACTTATGTCTGGGGCGTTGTTAAATGTTTGAGTCGTGTTTTTCACGTTTAGTGGTCACAAAATAAACAAAATAAATTTTTGAAAAGTTTTTTGTTTGCAAATTACAATTTCATTTGCCTTTCTCATATTCATAATATTTTAATTTGTTTAAAAATTTGTTTTGCTCTGTCGCTCTGAGTCATTTAACAGTAATTAGCTGATAATGCATAATTTTTATCACCTAATTGATATTTACAATATATATATACATACGTACATATTTAAAAAAAAACTCATATGCATTAACATCAATATTGACATTGGTATAGTTATACATATATGTATATATGTGAAAATGTTTGCAAATTTTATTTAAAAAAAAAAAAAAAAAACAAAAATTACATGCAAAAACTTGTATAAAACACTAATAAATGATAATAATCGTAATTTAATTATAAACTAAACAAAAGAGCCAACAGAGTCAACAAAACTTTTACATACTAAAAGCTAATCTTTAATCTTCATAACTCAATCATTTTCACGGTTTAGACATTTAAACTGAACTCGTATTGATTTTATTTTCAATAAAACGCTAATTAATATTTATATTATCAAGTTAAAGCGAAATGGCATAAAAATATAATAAAAATATAATCAACAGATTATTCGATATAAGATTCTCATGCTCTTTTTTGTTTAATTGTTTTATTTAAAACACAGCAAAGTTTATTTATTTGAAGTGTAAATAACACTCATTGAATAAAATTAAAATAAATAAACAAAAGAAAAACAAACCGTGATAAAACATCCATTGAAAATAATGGATCAATTTTATGTGTTTAATTACATTGTTTGCACAGTTTTCATTAATATCAATTGTTAACAATATTGATTTGTGCTGATAACACTAATATTTTTAAAATGACGGGAAATTTCCAGACAGCTAGTAGCAGTTTAGTTTAAAATATAGGGCAATAAGCCGTCGATTTTTAGATAAAATTAAGCTTGCAACTTTTTTTATTTGTTATTATTAGCTGGCCAAATATAAATGAAATGCTTAAAAAAAATATACATTTTAAAATCTACTTTTAAAGCATTTTCCAATTTTTTTTCCAATTGTTTCATTATAAGTGAAAAAATTGTAGTGACTTTTTCCTTAACATTCAAAATTCTTTAATTTTCCATCATTGTTGAACGTAGGCTGCAAGAAAATACAATTTGTTGTGTAAGTAATAGAACATTTGCACCTAACAAATAAACAGGTTAGGAAAGTTTTATTGTAATCAAGTGTTCCACAAAATTACATAATTCTTAATTACATCTTTAAAATCAAATTCAATTTGATCTCTTAACCATTTCATAAAAATTCATTACGAATTAATTTGCAGTTTTTCAAATGATTCACACATTCTTTGTGATTAACCAAGTCTTCCTCAATATTTTGTAAAATTTCATCAAGTTTTTCTGTATTAAGTGGTCTGTTAAATTAATTGAAATTAAAAGTGAAAACCACTTAAATGCAAATGTTTTTGGCATCAGTTATTCTACACCATTTCACATTGAAGATTTTGCGAAAAATAAACATTTTTTAGTAGTCGTTTTTAAAAATATTGCAATACAAAACCTACAACACAATTTTCAGAATTTTTTAGAAAAAAAAAACTGGTTTTGCAACAGAACACTATAAGAACTAGTGATGCCGCAATTTCTTTTGACCCGTGTTCTATAGAACAATGGCGATTCTAAAAGGCGTTATAGATTAGTTCTTAACCTAGTACCACATATCACATTTTAGTTATGGAACAACTATTGAAACCGGGTTTCCCTGGAAAACTTCCACTAAACTTCCAATAACTTAACCCTCTGCTAGGTGAATTATCCGTTGCCCTTATACAAAGTATAAGGTTACAGTGACCTATTTTTATTTAAAAGTACATAATACCAATTTTTAAAAACGAGGACTTTTCGAGTACGAAAACGAAACTCATAATAAGGCCGATTGACTTCTTTAAATTTCAGTGCAAAACACCTTTAAATCTCAACAGAAACTAAAATATTGGTCGTATCGCCAAGAACTTTTTTAGACTTTTTTAGGTCGTGTATACCTTCCATGGACCATAAAGAAGTAATTTCAGTTAGAAAATAAAAAAAGGTCCTCAGAGACCTTCTCACCTAGCGGTGGGTTAAATGTTGGAATTTCCAAAAGATATTTTTATAGTTCGTGTTACAGTCGGGTCTCGATTATCCGTGATGGTCGGAACAAAAAGCATTACGTATAATCGATTTTCACAGTTAATCGAATAACAATTTTGATTATAAAGTTTTTAAATACTTTAATTATTTAACAAGTGAAGATTGGTGTACATACATATTTATATAAAAAAAATAAATGTTTTTTAAAACTTCGTATTTTTGAGCTAGCATTTTAATATTCACAATTTTTTTTTAATGCTCGGTAATTATTTTCACTTTATCTTCAATATTTAAAATGTTTCTTTATCTCTTTACCACTGGTAACGATGCCATACAAAAAATATTTAGATGTAATCACCCTCACTTCCCAAATTTCAAAATTACTCTAATCACTTTTAAATGCTTCTGAGTCATCGTATGCAAACAAGGGAATTCCCCGTTTTCATGTTTATTATATTGTATGTATGAATTTAAAGTTAATAAAAAAAATTCTGCCATCACGGATAATAGAGGTAATCACGGTTAATCGAAACAAACAATTTGAAAACATTGCAAACTAAAAACAATAGACTGATATTTTCCCAGCACGGTTAATCGGGGTTACCGGTTAACCGAATGACGGATAATCGATGCCCGACTGTATTTCTATTTTTTTTAAGTTTCAAAAGATACCAGTCAGTAATTGAGCAACGATTTTATTTGTATTCATAATAATAATTATTACTGCGTTATAGTTTATAATATACGAAAAGACCTAAGCATAGACCAATTAAATCATCCAAATCACACTTTGCATTTTAATTTTTTCAATTAATTAAAAAAAAATATGTATGTACAATACAAATATTTTCTAAATTTAGTAATGGTGCAACATTTTGTTCTCAATACTAATTTCATGCAATTAAATTTTAATTTAATTAAAAAATTAAAAATTCCCTGCCTTTTGGAAGTCCCCGTAAAATTATTTTTAGTAAAAAATGAAACAAAATTTTTTATTACAAAATATTAATTAATTAATTGTAAATTTAATAACAATAATAATAAAAAAAATTAATTTTTAATTACCCCTAAATCGGTTGTTGACATACAATTTTTTGTTGATTTTCATTAATTCTTGTGTGTGAAAAAACATGAACATGTGTTGCTGGTTTTTTGTATTGATTTTTGTTTTTGTCGATGATGCTGTTGTTTTGTTGTTGTGTGTGGCCACCAAATAAGGGAGCTTTTTTTAGATGGAGTGCTACTTTATACAAGTTTGTCAGTTTCCAATATTTTCACATTAGACTAAATGTCAGTTTTTAGTATTGACGTTTTGAATCTTGAGTCTATATGTGAGTGTGTTTTGATGGTAATTATAATGGGTATTAAAAGCCTCTTTTGTGGTTAATACCTGTTGGCTGGTTAGTTATTGCTTTTTGTTTTTACACGCACTTAATGAAATACTTTCCGATAGTAGGTTGGCCTTAATTTTTAGGCAGCTAAATTAAATTTTAGTTTTAGATTTTGAATATAATGTTCTAGGCTTAGCTTTTTTAGAGCTGTAACAAACCTATAACATGTTTTATGTTTTGAATATTTTTTTATTTTATGAAGTTTTGCGATCTCCCTAAGTATAGACCCTATTTGTTTGGAAGAATTATCGATGTTCTCACTAAAATGAAAGTCTACTATTGCCAGTATTTGGTGAGCTGGATCAAATGATTAAACAGCGCTGTGGTATGTACCTCTTTTATTTAACATTATTCTTGCTTTGGTAACGCATAGAATGGTGTCTCTACTGGCGACTTGGAGACTATGCCGATGTGTATTATCGCCGGGACATGTACAATACATTTCGACTGCAAGAATCAGTTACAGCGGAGATTGGATTTATAAAAAACCAAGTTATACTAAGTGTATCCATTAGTATATTCCGCTTGTAACCGTCTGTATCGTATCGTCTGCGCCAGCCGTTAATTTGGCTGTCTAAAACTGTTTCTGTAAAATTATCTAAGATTTATAATGTGCAAAACTTTTGTTTTTATACTGATAAGTTTTTTATTCTATTGTATCGAACTAATTAATCTGAGCAAGATGAAAAATCGAAATAGAACATTTTGCACAAAATCCTTGAACATGCAACCTTTTTTGATTCAACGAGTGCAAAAAAGCTAAAGTTTTCAAAGAGTACTTTTAATGATGATATAAAACTTGTAGCTCTAATCACAGATGGTATGCAAAAGAAAAGCAATGACAGCGCCAAAAAATACACAAATTTTTGAACCTATCGCTGGTTTTTAAAATTTTTTTATCGTAATCGGTGCTACTACAAAACAGGCACCCATTCTCTAGGACAAAGATTTAACAAAAATTAATCCCAAACAGCTGCCGGCACGAAAACTTTATCTTAAAATGAGTAATTGCCGACTCAATTTAGAAATATACAAAAATGGACAAATTTGTTAAAAAGGCAATGGCTTGGAAAGCAATTTGCTGCAGTTGTGATCGAAGTCCCTTAAAATTTTACTTCCGATAGAATGCCTGCAGAAACATTTGCTGCCTCTTATTAGACATCAAAACTCTTCATTTCTATAGAAAACTGATCGTAAGAATTTTGTATTGGAATATGATTGCAAGAGTTTTCTATTGGAACAATTGGACAATTTTCTTATTAGATGTCATTTATGTACAGTAAAGTTTTGGCCCGAATATTTTTGGAATTATATGAAAATGTCTGTCATGGCTTTGAAAGCGCTTTTTAAAGATCTTTCACATATCTTTTTTTTCAGGGAAATATTAATAAAAATCAAAATCGTAAAGAGGACTCTTTTATCCTTGGAACCAACTTTCTAAATATTGAAGCCAGAAAATTTTTCATTTTTTTATTAAAGTTTGAAAGATTTTTATTTATACATTCATTTGTGCGTGTTGTGTACTTATGTATTGCAATAAAACTTATTGACGTTGGTTTAAAGATGTTTTAGCTGTTTTTGTCACTTCTACTTTTTTATTGAATAATGTTGTTGTAGTTGTTGTTGGTAAATGTCTATTGGTCTGCTGTTGACTTATTATTTGTATATTTATGTGCATTAAATATGATCATATTACGTACACAAGTTTGCGTCACTTTATGACTTTATATTCAGTTTTTTTTTTTTGTTGTTTTATAGTAGTCTGTGGTGTTAACTTAATTTTTGTTTGTTGTTTTTGTTTCTGTGTATGTAAATATATTTGTATAATGTATACAATAACTGTAATTGTTTCTGTTATTGTTGTTGTTGGTTTTAGTTGATTATTATTTCATTACAAAGTGCATATTTAACTACACCGATAACTCTTAGAACGTGCCATTAGGAATTGTTTTTTGAAATGTTTGGGTTACCAATTGCTTAAAGTTTCTTCACAAATCCAGATATCTATCAAACATTTAAAATTTTAATAAAAAAAAATCAAAAAATTTTAAATGAATTTGGAAATGCTTCCAAATGTTAAATAAAAACAGTTTCACGCTTAAATAGGTTCACCTGTTTAAAAACTTATGTATTATGTAGTAGCATTTAGTACAATTTTTTTTGCCTTTAAACGATATAAATACAATAAGTATTTATGTACTACGTACTCGCCAGCATGTCATCGATATGGTAACATGTGTGTTGACACTTGTTGTAAAAAACACACGCAAAAAATAACTTGCTTTTCTGCATAATAATTGTCTGAATAAGACAGACAAATTTTTTTCTCATAATTTCTTCAATAATTTCATAGAATTTGCAAAGTTTTTTCTTCGGTTTTACTTTTCATATTTATGGGGATTTTTTAAATAGAATTTTATTGGACACTTATTATTTTTTTTTTTTTGCTCTTTACAAACAAGTAATATAAACGTATCGACAGACAGATAGATATACATACATACATACATACATAGTACATATTTATTTATGACTTGCTTTAATGAGGTGATCATTTTAAATAACGTGGGAAATTTATTTGTTGATCTGCTTTTAATCTTTTAATGAAAAAAAAAAGAATTATTAATATGTGTTATTGTTATTATTTCATTATTTATTTATACATTTAAAAACTGTCTCATTTTCTTAATGAAACTGCACAAAGACTTGAGAGTAATTAAAATGAATTTCTTGAAGTTTTTTAAATTTATCTTTAAAAGCTTTTGTGCTGCTAGTCGGCAGATATTTGTTTTATTGCTGTGTTAAAAACCTATTTTAATTGTCTTGAAGATGTTGTTCTTTGGAATACCGCCATAAACACATTTTTTTATTATTTAATGGAATTAAAATTTTACTGTGTTTAAAATGTATTTTCTATAAAAATCTGATGTGAAAAAGCTTTCTATCGAAAATTGATGTGGAAGTTCTTTATAGAAATGAAAAGCAAAACTGATCGTGAGAATGTTCTATAGATAAGTTTTCGAGAAAATTTTCTATAGAAAACTGATCGTGATAATTTTCTGTAGAAAACTGATCAGGAGAATTTTTTTTACAGAATACTTAATAATAAATAAATCATGAGAAAATTCTATAATAAAATAGAAAACTGATGGATAGAATTTTCTATAGAAACCCGATCGTCAGAATTTTCTCTAGAATTAGAAATAAATCTTTAGAACCTTCTATACTAAAAAGGAAAACTAGTCGTAATAATTTTCTATAAAAAACTGATCATGAGAATTTTCTCTTCTACAACAACATAGAAAACTGAGCGAGAGAATTTTCTGTAGAAAACTGATCGTGACAATTTTCTATTAAAACCAGAATGCAACAATCTTCGCAATAATCTTTTTTATTACTTTTAACTTACATAATTTTCCAGTGTAATGTGTACTTTATGACTGACATAAAATTCGAATTTAACATATCACATGATTCTTATATGAACTTTCTTTTTTCATTACCCTCTAGTAAGTAATAGTCGTTATTATTTTGAATTTTAATGAAATTATGATACCAGTATCAAATACACACATCACAAGTTCATAAGTCTTATATAAATGGAAGCAGTCAGACAGACTTCCATACAATTGCAATTCATTGCTACAATATTAAATGCAAGTATTGGTAGTTAAATTGATGTACATACATAGATGTTGAAGAAGATGATGACGATGATGACGAACATAAGTTATGATATTATCAACACACTTTGAAGTTCAACACAAATAATCGTTCAGATGCCAGACAAATTGGTATTAGACAGCACTTAGTTAAAAGAATGGGAGGAGGGGGTTTTGGGTTTTGATTATAATTCGTAATGTTGAACACATGTATGGTATGCATGAGCATTTTATAACAACAGTAGTTGTGTAATATTCTTATTTTAAAATATAAAAACACTGGTTGTTGAAAATACATTTAAATCAATGCTGGTGCACTTATATTTTTGTTTTTTCCTTCCTCAGTCTCAGTTACAACTTTATGTGTAAAATAGTTAAATACAGACTATAATTTTGTCATAGTATAGTTTCACACAACATTTAGTGTAAATAAAATAAATTCGTTGAAATATTTAATAGAATTTTGTTGTATAAAATATAATACTGTAACATGTTGTATGAGTAGAGATAGATTCATTTAGTGGTTTTTAGTTTTTGAATATAAAGTAAATCGCTCAAGCATAAAATGATGCTTGAGGAAGTTTTTTATAAAATAAAAAAACCTATAAAAATATTTAAATACAAAAAATGCAAATGGTTAAATATATTGCAATAGAAAACTTAAAATCATCATAAATTCACAAAACATGCACTAGGAGAAAAAATATGTGATAAAGATATGGTCATACACGATAAATAATGACTCAGAAAAGCGTAACCACATTTTTTAGCACTCATTTGTTTGACGCTATTTGATGTTACAAGTGTTTTGTAAGATCAAACATCATCAAATAAAATAAAGCAAGTTTTTGAAAACAAAAGGATTTAAATATATTTAACTTAAAGCCCAACCATAATGTGCATGAACTAGCTTAAGCCAACTTAAGCAACTGTGCGAATACATGTAAAACGTATGTGACAAACCATAATGTACTTAATGAAACTTTTTGTTAAGTTTCGTCAAATGTCATTTGCTTAAGCAAAGTGCCTAACTGAACGCACTTTCCGTACGGAATCATCTGTTTTTTGATTTCATTAAAATAAATAAAAAAAATTAGTATGCAAAATCTAGAAATAGATGATATTACTCATATCTTATCACTTTTTTTATTATTTATTCAACAATTAGCAGTTTTTATTGTTTGCAAAATTTTCAATAAAATAAAACATAAAATAAACAAATACAGGACAGTAATTTTTGGTACTTTTTAATTTAAAGTACTCGCAAAAACATAAAATACTGCACAAATATGCAACAAGGGTTACATGCATCATGCAAGTACATTATGGCCACCTAAAAGACTTCTTAAGTTTACTTATGCATTTGACAGACTTTTCGTTCATTTTTGACAGTTGCTTAAACTAGCTTATGCACATTATGGTTGGGCCTTTAGTGGTTAAGTCTTCTTTGTCAAATATTTGTCATGTGTGACCGTACCTTTAGGTTATACTTCTTTTAGAAACTGATAGTATAGGTTTCTATTGGAAAATAATCTAAGTTTTTCTATTGAAAATATAGCAAACAATTTGCCGTTATTGCAAAGTTTAGTATAGAAAACTGAGGACAACGTTTTATATAGAAAATTTATCGCAAAGTTTTCTATAGAAAATTGAACATTTCTAATGAATATTGAACCCAAAATTGGTTATAGAAAACTGAAACAAAGTTTTCAACAGATAAATAATCGCACAAGCTGATCGTAAAGTATTCTATATAAAATTTATAGTAAAGTGATCTTTTAATCAGATACTTGCATCTATAGAACACTGATCGTATGTTTTTCTATAGAACCCAGATCGTAAAGTTCGTATAGAAATATTTCTGAACGTAACTGATTTAAGAACAGAATTTTACAAACATTTTTGACAAACAATTTTTATGACTGTATTGAATAATATTTATATTTTGTATGAAGTTTATTTGCAAAAAGCATATCAATTACTTTGTTGAACAGTCTCTGAAAATAATAAATAGCAATAAATAAAGCAAAACAAAAGTGAAAAAAAAACCAACAAAAAAGCAGTTTATAGAATAAATACAAAAATAATCAAATGATTCCATAATAAAAGACACTTTTAAATACAAACTACAACAGAATATAAAATATTACGTCATTTTGTGTTTATTTTATAATTTTGTTGGATTTGAAATGGGAGATCAACCAAATGAAACAGAAATTAATGAAATGAAATAAACTCAAACCGTTCAAGCATCAAACTAAAAATTTATTAAACCGCAAAAAAACGAGGCAAACTAATTTTACGCCACAACTAGATATTAAGGCAGATATCCAGTCAATGCAATATATTTATATTGCGACATAAATTAATATAAAGCTTTAACATTATTAAAATTTAATAAATCATTAAACAAATATTGAATGAGTATCTTAACAAACTGTAGAATTTTGTATGTTAAACGAAACTGAGAGTGCTGAACAAAAACTGCATAAATTAAGCTAAAGATTTTAAGTTTTTAAACTTAAAATTAAAATTAACAAAACGACTGGTTTATTTGTTGATTCTTTATAATTAGTTTTTCATTTGAAAACAAACTTGTTTCTGTTAATTTAACACTCTAATAAAATTTAGTTTAACACAAAATATTCATGTTCTCTTAATTATAATTTATATACAATATAAAAATGTTTAAGTTATTTAGCATAATTTTGCTAAAATTCAATGCTAAAGATATTAATTTGAACTCAACATATAATTTTGTTGCATAAAGTTTTTAGCCTTAATTTGGTTAACTTGTAATAGCTTTAAAAGGTTTGTCTTTAATTGGTTTAATATAATTATAGTTCAATTTTGCTGAAAATCTAATTAACTATTATTTAAAGTCAATGGCCCATAATCATAGTTATAGAAAAAGCATACTTTAAGTAAAAGTAGACTTTTAAACAACAAAAAGATATAAATTTTGTTCTGAATTTAAAACAAAAGCATGCTTTTGCTTAAAGTATGCTTTTTCTATGACTATGATTATGGGCCAATGATTACTAATATGTTAGTATTGAATGCTCAAAATTGTGTTTAGAACGATATTTTACTTATTGTTATTCATACCAAATGTTTGTTATATAAATTCAGTAATTCCAGTCTTAATATTTCTTTCAAAAAGAATTTAAATTTAAATTTGTTTTTTTTTTTAATACATGGTAAAGATGTCTCTGGATCGTAGAGTTTTGTTTAGAATAATGATCTTAAACTTTTCTATAGAAAACTTGCTCAGGAAAACTGATAGTAAAGTTTTCTACTGTTCTTAAAGTTTTCTATATAAAGCTGATCAAAGTATTTGCTATAGAAAACTTTCAATAGAAAACTGAAAGTTATTTATGAAAAACATGTATTGAAACTTGTCGTAAAGTTTTCTGATAAAACTGATATTTTCTATGGAAAACATATCGCAATATTTTCGATATGAAACAGATCATAAAGTTTTCTAATGATAGTAAACTTGTTTATAGGAAACTATTCGATCTTTTGAAAGCTGATCGCAATTCTTTCTACGAACAACTAATATTAAAGTTTACTATTGAAAACTGATATTTAACATTTCTAGTAATCGTAAAATGTTCTATAGAACCTTAAAGTTTTTTTTTTAAGAAAACTGTTAGTAAATTTTCCTATAGAAAACTGATTGGAAAGAATTATATAAAAAAAGTCACGATCAAGTTTCTTATAGAAAACTGAACCGAAAGTTTTTAATAGGAAACTAATCTTAAAAAAAATTGTAGAGCAATCTGCTTGTAAAAACTTATTGTAAAATTTTCTGTAGAAAACTGATAGTAACGATTTATATGTATGTAAATATGTACATTAGGTTGGCCCGTAACGGGAAAAACAATTTGGGTTAAAGTGCATGATGTTTATAATCAAGAAATTTTAACGATTTATTTAAGTAAATTCTATGAAAAAATAAATAAAAACTACAATTTTGTCTGAAATTTTCAAAATTTTTTAATTTAAAAATTTTTTTTTTAATTTTTGATAACCCTTTTATCAATTTTTGCGCCTCTCAAAGACCTTTCATATGATACAATATAGTTCCTTTGGAAAAAATGTGAAAAAAATCAAAAAACCTCTAAAAAGGGCATTTTTATACTTTGATCCAGCTCACCAAATATTGACCCCAGGACAAAAAAAAATTGAGAAACGTAGTCTTAAAATTAATCAAATTTTCATATTAGTCGGGAACATCCGCAACTTTATTTTGGGGCGACCCTAATGTACATATGAATAAAATTTTTGATAAAATTTTTTAATATAAAACTAATCGTTAAGTGGTTAATTTACTTTAAAGTTTAAACACACAAATAAAATATATATTCTCTAAATGTTAGGTATTAAAGTAAAATCTTATAAATAGCTTACTAAAGTGTTACTAGTAATAAACATAGACAAAATTAAAAAAAAAATTATTTTTAGATGAACTTTTTGAAGATCATTTTAACAATATATTTTTATTTTCACACTTTGCTAAAAATTCAATATCTACTTTGTAGAGCTTTCAATCATATTTTTTTTTTCGATAATCAATAAATTTTACCATCAAAGTATTGAAAATGTATTAATGCTGTTTTTAACAAGTTCACGAACACTTTTTTTCTTTTGATATTTTTAAATAAACACAATAATTTGTTCTTGTTGTTGTTGGTGTTAAAAGCAAATGTTTATTTATTTACACAACTCATTTGCAAACAAAAAATATCGGACTATATTTAAAACGATGAGAATAATATGTTAAAAAGATTAAAGTCGAAAAACCACCTGTCTTTAAAGGCGGCATTCAAGTAACAGGTTCAACAGAATTTAAAAAAATGTTTACCTTTACTGCTGCTGCTTGTTTTTTTAAATATTTTATTTATAATTATAATTTTCTTTCATATTGAACTGTTAAAAGTTAAGCCCCCAAAACGTGTATAGATTTTATAATTAAAATGCAAAACACACGTTTAGTCTAGTTTTTTGTTTTCAATTTAAACAAACTCCATGAAAAAAAAACTTAACACAATATTTCGGGTTTTTAATTGTTTGTCATGTTGTAGAAAATGTTATAATTATTTACAGAAATTTAAGACAAACAAAAAATTACTGCAAAAAAGAAACAATTAAATTGACATTAAACTTAATGGACGTGAGTAAAATATTTTATAGGTCTATAAATTTCTTTTAAATTCGTAAATAGAAAATCGTTGCCAGTTTATTATGTGTGAATGTGTAAATGTTTGCATGAAAGTGTCTATAAAATAAATTTTAATTACTTTTAAAAATATTTTACTATTGTTTATTTGAAAGATTTTACATGTATAGTTTTGTACTTGTACTTTCTTCCAATATATTTCAATTGAAATTTATCAAAATATTTTTACTAGACTACATATGTACATTTCTTGTTCATTTTCTATTTTAATTTAAACATTTTTCTTTTCATTTGTTTTGGCATGAATTGATTGACTTTCTTGAAATGTTTGTTTTGTTCTTTAAGTGCAGTAAAATATATAATTAATTAATCTATTTATTTATTTTAAGTAATTGAAAACAAATAGATTAATTTTGTAGAGAACATGTGTCTTAAAATGTTTAGATATTTAAATTGTTTATAAGAATTGATGAAGAGAAATATTTAAAAATTGTTGCAAATTCATTAAAAAACAATTTGAATAAAGTAGATTTCAAGTACTTAATGCAAATCTGTTAGAAAGTGTTGCCCAAAGCCACAGACTCTAGAAGATTCCAAAGAAAATATTCCATAAGAGTGACAGGTCATCAACTTGTTTACAATATTATAAGACAGCCATTATTAAACTTTTTCTAAGTAATGCACACAAAGTGCAGTATTCATTACAAAGTATGTTTATCTAAAATGACAAGTCATTACTATGTTCTACATGGCTGGCTATATGTTAGTTTAAAGAAAAATAATTCAAATTTATATTTATCAAATATCAATGTCAATAAACAAAAATATTTTTTAAGAACAATTATTATTTTTATTTGAACTGTTAATTTTAAATCATTGATATTTCTTTTATTTCGGCTCGAGACTGTAGGCTAGCGGGCGCCGCAGTGGTGCAGAGGGTGAGAACGTAAAGAATTCTGATGAGAGAAAGTGGTGTTTCTCGAAACATATGTAAATTCAACCAACAACCCAGGTTCGAATCCTAAGCCAAGAAAAATTATCAATAAATTTTAATAATAATTTTCATGTAACAATTCCTACCTTCAGTAAAAATAATTTAATGAAAAATTAAATGATTGTTTCTTATGTGCTATGTAGACCTTTTATATTGTTAAAAATCTTTCTATTTTATTAGTTCGGCTTGAGGTCCTTTTTATTAAAAATATAAAAACTCTTGTTCGTTTTTAATTTTTATTATATTTTATTTATTTCCAATATTTCGACCAACTTTGTTGATCATCTTCAGGGAAGAAATATAATTTAATGTTTAATACAGTGTTGTCCGATGTTAATATCTTAAGTCAGTGAAGTAAACTTAAGATATTAACATCGGACAACACTGTATTAAACATTAAATTATATTTCTTCCCTGAAGATGATCAACAAAGTTGGTCGAAATATTGGAAATAAATAAAATATAATAAAAATTAAAAACGAACAAGAGTTTTTATATTTTTAATAAAAAGGACCTCAAGCCGAACTAATAAAATAGAAAGATTTTTGAAAAATTAAATTTAATGAACTCGACCCGAAATAAAAGAAATATCAATGATTTAAAAATATTTTTTTATATATGGACTAATTTAGCTTCAATGATTCTCCAGACATTTCGGTTATTTGCTTTTTTTTATATAATTAACAAACACAAACCGCGATCTTTTTGGCTTATCTGTAGAAAACACCCAGACTTTTTGACGTTAATCGAACCCCCAACCATCTGACTGATAATCCAGACACTATCGCCTAGTCTATCGGTGCACTCAATTCTGATTCTGTTTTGTCTCCAAGTGCAAACAATTTAAGCGAGTGGATTTATGTTATTTAATTTTTCTTACATTTTATAGATTTCTGAAAAAAAAACACAAACAAATGATTTATTTATTAATATTGAAATATAGCGGCATGCACTCGTATTTTTAAGTTCGCCTAAACATTAAACGTTTTTGAGTTGTTTAATAAAAATAATAAAAAACAAAACAACAAAAAAATAAATAGTTTTAATAATAATAATACAACTACAATAATTTTGCATATTATACAAGGTCAAGTGTTTCTTGAAACAAGTTAGAGTTTAAAATAGTATTTGTTCTCAACAGACGAACAATTTTTATGTTTTCAGAAAACTTTTTTTTTTATTTGCTATATACCTACATATACTTGAACCTATTCATTAACTTTACTTATCACTCTACCCACGTATCAGTAATACATGTGTATCATTTATGTTTACATAAAACAAAGAATCCTCTTGTTTGTGAAAAAATTAAACTATTTAAACGAAAAGTAAATGCAAAGAAAAATATTTTAATAACATTCATAAACAAACACTTTTTGTTTGTAAGTAAATAATATCAATCTTTTAATAAGTTATTTATGATTTATAAATGAGTATTTTTTTAAACATACTCGCACATATATATATTCCCTCAATTTATTTATTTCAGATATTTGAAATTGTTTTATAATTTGTTCTAAAGACATAAACTTATAGACCTAACATACATGCACATACAAACAGTTTTACATTTTAACTCATGCACACGATTCACATTTTATACCCTATAAACGCCATTATAAAGAGGATATTATGGGTTTGTGCTGATGTTTGTAGCACCCAAAAATATTACACTGGAAACGTTCGATTCAGAATCACTTTCTGAGTCTATTTAACAATGTCCTACCGTCTTACCATGTAAACCTTGTGCGCAAAGTACAGGTCGCAATTTTAAAGACATTTCGCTAAAATTGTGATTGTGTACATATACTTGTATTTTCTTCAGTCCACAAACGAAACCTTTTGAAATTGGTTAAAATCGGTACATTCTTTCACCTAGCCCCAAAACAAATACTCCTCAGAAATAGGGCATTATCTTTTATAAATATCTGATTTATATAGGTTTATACAAAAAGAAATCACCTTTAAAATATTTTTGTGGCCGGTCAATAATTGACCATAGATGCCATGAAAGGCCCACTTCCGAAAATCACTTTAACAACCATAAATCTCTTAAAAATGTTGATATTCAAATAAAATTCAACATAAATGGCCTATTTCACGATGTCGAAAGATAACGTTCGCTTAGATAAGACTTAAGACACAAACTTTTTATCGTATCTATTTTTTACTCAATCAAGTTTGTTTATTCCACAATCAAGTGTTTTAAGTCTTATCTAAGCGAACGTTATCTTTCGACATCGTGAAATAGGGGGAAAGAAGTTATGTATAAATACAAATCATTCAGTTTAGTTTTATGATGTTTGGTCCATAATTAGGCATATCTGTTAAATAAGGCCCACTACCTAAAATCACTTTAACATAAATCTCTTAAAAATATTGGCATCCAAATACAATTTAACACAAATATGGCCAATATGTCCATAATTAGTCATAGCATCCTTAATCGAGATACAATTTAAAACACTACTAAATTTACTGATGATCTGTACAAAATAGGTTACAAGTTCCTTATAGCGCCCACTTCTAAAAGAAACTCTTTTTGCTCTGTATAGTGTGTTATATGATCGCACTTGACCAACTATACATTTTTACTTGTTAATGTTATAAAAAATGTAAACAAAATAAAAACTACTTTGCTCACGCACTCTTACTCGTTTTTGTGTAGAAAAGTGGAAAAATATTGGAAAATAAAATAGTTCAATGTAAAATAAAATGATGTAAACAATATGTATTTTGTAAATAAACTAAATAGAAAAAATAAAACAACCATTTGTTATTTTTACTAAATGATTATTTCTTTTCTCATGTTTTATATTAAATCTACGATGAGAGGAAAATAGGAACTACACACAATTACTCATTTACTTCGCCGTTATTCATATTTCATTGTGGAAATCTTCCTATAAATTACAACAAAACTGTCATAATTAGTTGATTTTATTAAATCATACTCTCTGCTCTGTTACAATTTGTATGGTTGCCTTTGTTTTTTTTTTTTTTTTGTTTTTGCTTTATTATTTATTACAACAAGACAAACCTGTTTTATTTAGTATTTGTGTAAGTAAGTAAGTTAGCCCTGCTGTTAGGTTAGGGCCATTTGGTCCAAATTTTTTCAGTATTCCCTTGTAACTTTGGAACGGTGATATATACTGACTAAATTTTTCTGCTAATGGGGTCTTTTAATAAAACAATGTTATGTGCGAAAATTACATTTTCTAACTTTATTCAGGACTGAGAAAAATAGAAAATGACGAATCTTAGGTTAGAGGACCATTTGGTCCATAGTACTTTTTTATAGATTTTTTTTTAAAAAATAATAATTTATTAGTTGGTTTGAATATATTTTTCATTGCAAGATAAGCACAATGTTTTTCGGTTAGATTTGCAAATTAAGTTGCTGCAAATGGAACATTTTATATCAGACTTTATATTGACTTCTGTCAATGTGCTGAGAACCCTTGTTGGGGTAATCTAGTCCATTTCATCATATGAGACTTAGCTAAAGAAAGTGCTAGTTGTTGCAAAAATTCTGGCCTCTTTCGATTCCGATCAGTTGGAGCCCGTAAAGCATCGATTTCAAAAAATAGTATGTACGCATTCAAAGCGGATATGTCAACATTGGAAGGAGTTGTTGAAGTCCCACAGTACATCAATAGGAGAGGAGAGCACTTGTAATCCTATGAAATGTATATTCAGACATCATCGATCGGAAACTAGGGCGACCAAATTTTTCATCAAATAAACCGTGGACATCCTCATATTTTCCGCTGTCATTGATAAATTTGATATATTACAGAAACAAGTAAAACATGAATGTACATACCGATAAACTCCAGCAAGAATGAGCACAGCTATATATGCGCTCAGTGCGTCTTTTTCAATATCTGTCCATTTGGCACCAAACTTGATCTTGCCGTGCTTATTAGCATTTTCAATGACAATTATTTCTATTGGAGGCGAAAAAAACAACAAAAAAACAGACAGCATGCCATCGCATCTAGACAGTGTAAATCGAGTTGGCCCTGCTTGTGTTGTGATAATATTCTCAGCCCCAATTCTAATAGACTGAGGTAATGGAGGCGCTCTCCATTCCATGTTGTTTTTAGCAATAAAAAGACGATCAACGGAGCTAGTTTCAACTGAGATGGTTTCCTGTTCACTTTCTGTTTCAGATGAACATCCGTCTCCGAATCGGAAATATCAGATTCACTTTCTTCATTTAGAATTTCACGTATCTCTTCTTCGTTCAACTGCGCCATTTCGTAACAAAAACACTTCCGGACTATTCAAAGAAACTTTCAAACGCGAAGAAGTACTGCACGTATCTGTGCTTCTTCACGATAAAAATCAAAAACGGGGAATCCCAAAATTATTTTTTTATTACCAAGTGAATGTAAATTCATGTCAAATATTTAGAGAATGTTTTTGATATGACAAATACTTACCTTAGAAATTATTGAACCAAAATAGTTACAATGAATAAGATAAAATTATTATTTTGCATGAAAATTGCATTATGGACCAAATGGTCCCTTAACCTAAGATTCGTAAGTTTTTTCTAACCTAACAGCAGGGTTAGTATATGTGTGTGTTGCATTTGTGTTTGTGACACTATTTTTTATAAAACTTTATTTATTTTTAAATATGACTTACTGACTTACTAGAGTAACCATTGCATTGCAACAACAACTGTGGAATCCCAGCTAATACAGTTGCATTTAATTTTAATTTAACTCAGGTTTATTTTGCCTTAATTAAAAATAAAGTTTTTTATAGTTAAAATTTTTCTAGGAAAATTTTTTAAACAGAGCTTGGAAATTAATTTTTAATATATGTGGATATGTACATATAGTAATAAATGTACAAAATATCAAATATACAAACTCAATAATTTAAAATTATTATATTATTAAACAAGTTAGAGTGTTCGGCTGTGCCGAATTTTAAATACCCTCCACCTAAATATAATGAGAAATACAAAAACTACACTAAATATCTTCATCTCAATAACGTTATTAACAAGAGTTGTTTGGTTAGTTGTTATACTCGGTAGTGGATTCAATTTGGGAGTTATTGCCAATTATTGACTTGAGGTATAACCGATATTAGTATGAGTGTTGGATTAAAATTTCTGATCTGCATAAAAGTTGGTTCGATATCGATATTTATTAAACATATTTGTGGGTTAAATTGTTTTTCGGAAGTGGCAGTTATGACAAATTATCGGCCGATCTTCTTAAATTTCGGAACAGAGAATTTTATGTATATAAGGTTATCTCACAGCGAATTTCAACATAATAACGGTATATTTGAGATACATATGTATTAGTATTAACGTGAATTTCAAAATTGGACCTTATATGGGGGATATTGTCAAATATGGATCGATATTCTTAAAATGCAGCAGTTTGATTTTGGCATATATGTAAAATTTCGTGTAAAATTTTGGATCGGTACCGTTATTTTTATGAGATTTATGGGCATTGAAGTGATTTTGGGAAGAGGGCTTTATTTGGGGAATATGTTCAAATATGGACCGAAATTCACAAAATTCAGTAGTATGATTTATGTATATATGTAAATGATCTATGTAAAGTTTTGAAAAGCGACAAGTGTTTAAGACCTAAAGATGCTTCTATAGCAAAAGGCAAACCATTTAGTCGAGCTAGACGAGCCCTTCGCAATAATAGTTACATTTCAGGAGTAAACAAATTCAAAATTCCAATTTTCTTTATTAGTTTTATTTGTATGCAATAACAGTGCACAAAACACTAATACGTACTCATTCGTGCTCCTCACTATAGGTATTCTATTTAATTATAAATAGTTAATTGATACAAATTTAAAAATTTTGAGGAAAAAGAATATATAAGAGATAAATAGGCTAACTATACATGTTTTTAAAAGTTTATCTTTAAGGATATATTAAAATCATTGATTTTACTAAACAAATTCACAAGCGTTTTACAATTTCGAATGTCTGAGGTAATCTACATTAAGAAATTTAATTTCAATCGGATCATCCAGTTACAAATAGTATTTGTATTTCCCAATTATTTTAATTATGTATTAACTTTTTATTTTCACAAACTTTTTATTTTAAGTGTTAAAGTATCTGTAATTAAATGTATATACTCGTATGTATGTATTTATATATAAGTATTTTTACAATTTAATTTTGTTCCTGCTTTTTTTTCGTTTATAAAAAAGATACAATTCTCTAACTTTTTGTTTTTATTTTCTTTATTTTTAGGTAAGTTTTCATGGCAAATTGAAATTCAATACAAATGAATTGTAAGTAAAATCAAATTTAAGATATATATTATTTTTAAAAATTAAATTACATATACGTTAAACTTATTAAGTATCCTACCTCATACAACTTTCTTGACACTTCATAACAAGATGATAAACTGTCTATTCCCTTATTAATTGTCCCAAATACAAAAGTTCTCTTCACAGCTATTTTATTTCGTAAACAATATAGGCAAAAAGTGTATGTGATTGCTATAATTATTTCTTCCGATTTGTCTTGCTTCGCTATGATTATGTTGCCCCAGGATATTTCAACAAAAGTGATACAAAAACAAAATTTTCCCTCCTCCTGCTTTCATGTTTGTTGTTGTGCTTGCAAACATAATTTACTATATAATTTTTAATATAGAGAATAAATAAAATGGATTTTTATTGCTTTAGCTTGTGTGTCTTCCTTTCAATTTCGTTTTATTGTGCAACTGTCCCCAACCATTAAAATCATTTCTGTTTCTTTTTGTTTTTGTGTTTGTAAATATTTCGCTAAGTATTTTTTTTTGTGGGGATTAGAGATGGGCGAGTGTTTCGAAATTGTGAAAACCACAATTTTTAAAGTTTAAATCTCAGATACTGCAAAATGTTGAGGGGTATCCCAATTTACACAAAGCAATTTTTATTGCAAAGTTTGATACAATTTTTTCTTTGAAATTTATTTGATGTTGACACAGCACAATTCTTATTGCTTAAATTGCTCGTATTTCTAATTGATAGTATACACATATATGTACCCAGTAAAAATATATGGATTAATCCATAATCGAGCAATAAAGGAGTAATGACTTGTTCATCCATTTGGAGTAATAAGCGAGATATCCAAACTTTTTTTTTGTCTATGCCTCGCTTAATACTCCAAATGGATCAATGAGGGATGTATCTGTTTGTATTTATGCTCTTTTAGGAGACAAAAATGATTACTCCCTTTATGCTCTTTTAGGAGACAAAAACGATTACTCCCTTTATGTTCTTTTAGTAGACAAAAACGATTACTCCCTCTGTCGTCATTTTCAATATCAAAGGGAGTACTCCATAAGGAGCTTAAAAGGAGTACTCGTGTCTGCGGACATGCTGTGTTAAAAATCCTATGAGGTTCGGAGTTTTATGGAGTAATTCATTACTCGCAAAGGAGCGCTCCAGGATTACTCTTTGGATGATCCTATTTTTTACTGGGTAATACGCATTAGAGATTAACATGAATGAAATAGAATCTTAAAGCAATTGTAAAATTTTTAAAAATACGTTTAATAAAATATTAAAGTTTTAAAACGTTGTCCTATAGGAAAAAACTATATAGGAAAAAAAGTTGTAAAAAAATTATTTAGTAGGGGAGAGGGGGCACGTTTATACCCGGGGCACCTTTGAACCATGTTGATAAAATTTCAGTTTAACATTTTTTCCGACCCTTAACCGAGTTTTTCACATGACAACCTTGTTTTCTAGCAACGTTAACAACTTTTGATAGTTTTTTCAGTCGTCGACCGAATGTAGTTGGATGAAGAAGTTTTCGCAGTGCCATTGTAATTTTTTTTTTTTGTAAGAGTGTAAGAAGTATTCAGTGATCGTTTTCTTTCGACAGAAATTTATTGCAGTCCAAAATTCATTTCAAACAAAATTAAGTTAAGTTATTTGATATTTATGTAAAAAAAAATATTTATTATAAATTTCCGTGAAATGGCATGTCAGTTCAGGTTTGAACAAAGAAAAAGGGGGCACCTTTGAACATGTTAATTTAGCAACCGAAGTAACAAACGTTGTTGATTCTCTCTTAGTTTCTGAAAATGACGAATCCAATGCTGATCATGATGCTTTAAAGGAAAATGTAATGTCACCTGAAATAATAATATGTATAATACTTATTTTTGATCTGAATTTTTTTTATTTTTTAATTGTTAATGTTTATGTTTTTCTTAATAAATAAATCGAATTTATTATATATATATAAAATATAACTATTTATGTTATTTGCCGATCAAAACTTCCCCAGCCTAGCTGCCCCGTATGGGGGGCACATTTGAACGCAATGACTTTATACATTAAAAAAATAAAAAAAATATATAATTCGAACTAAAAATAAGTTATTTGTAGACTAAAGCTAATAGTGTTTTCACACCTAAGGTTTTAACACAAAATTTGGTTTTAACGTTAAAACCAAACAATAAAACCTAGTTTTACCATACAAAATAATTTTGTTAAAACCATTTTAAAACCTTTTTTGATTTGGTTTTAAGTAGGTTTTATGAAATACAACCTTGTTTTAGTTGTACTAAATTCAGTGCCACCAAGTTAAAAATATTGAAAAAACTGATAATGACAATAAAAATAAATTTAATTAAAAAACACGTTACGAGTGGAATATTAAATATTAAAAAAATTAAAAATAATGGAAACAGCAGCAACAACAAATAAAAAAATTTTAAGAAAACGACAGTGCACACAGAAAATATTTTTGAGGAATTATGGGGGGAAAAAATGGGGAGTTAACAGAAAAAAGGAAGAACTCCCATATATATAAAGAAATGGCTACTGAGCTGGCCAAGACTGGACTGCAGATTTCTCCAGAGGAAGTCAAAGCGAAAATTACCAACTTGACAGTCAAATTTCGGCAAGAAAATGACACTTTAATTATTTTCTTTCGCTTACTGCAAATCTTGTATTGGACCTTCTGGTGGATCTCCGTCTAATTGGCCACTTTAAAACAAAGTGAATCAAATAATTGGTTCCCACCCTATTAATAACACTACTGCAATTGTGGAGGACAGCATAATAGGTATTAAACTGTACAGATTAATTTTATTTGAAAAAATTTAATATTTTTGTTTAAAGATACACAAGACCTACAAGACGTAGAAATGATTGAAAGTTTATCTGACGCTATGATAAGGAATACATATCCGTCACTGCATACTCAATCGGCGACAACTTCATCAGAAGACATGCCACAACTGTTATCGCCTGCCAATGTTTCATGTTTTCGTTTTTTATATAGAACAATTTCATTTCCGAGTATGTATTTCACTTCGTATCAGAAGTTCCATAATTTTAAAATGTTCACTAACAAAATAAAAAATAATTTCTATTTTGTAACGCATTGCCAAAATGTTTTACTTTTTTCATACAAATGAAAACTGAAAAATATTGCTTTAAGAAATACACTTATTTCTTCACAAAATAAATTTTATTGTCAGTGAGTTAAAATCTGATTTTATTAAAATTGTAGTGTGAACGCAAAATCAGCTGTTAATAGTTTTAATGTTAAAAGCAGGTTTTAAAGTTTATTTCCATATATATTAGTTAAATTATGTAAAAAGTCAATAATTCAAAAATATAATTTTTTATGTGGCTTGAAAGCAAAAAGTGTTCTAAGGTGCCCCGCTCTCCCCTACTATTGGGGTCGAAAAAGTACGATTTTAAAAGTTCGTTGGTACGATATTGGTTTTCTCATTTATCATCCCTGGTTCAGAACGAATGGGTGAATCCACCTTAAGAGCTTAAGTGTTAGTAACTTAATAAAATTCGATAACGCTCTCACTCTACCATCTCTAATCAATTGAAGAACAATGAGCGACATTAATGTGTATCGGGGTGCCCCGATAGACTAGGCGATAGTGCGCCGGACTATCAGTCTGAGGGTTGCGGGTTCGATTCCCGCCAAAGACTCTGGGTGTTTTCTACAGATAAGCCAAAAAAAAAAGCTTCGCAGTTTGTGTTTGTGAATTATATCAAGTAAGTAATTGTTGCTGTTATTGTTTGCTCATAGTCGTTATTCTTAGGTATCATACTGCATTTCCCGTTTGGAAAAAATGGAACAATGCGCGTCTTTATCTTTTATTGCAGATCCCAGAAGGGGGTTAGTAATAAAAATAATTAAATAAATAAAATTATGTGGGTTTTATAAATGGAAACAAATTACTTAAAAGAACAATAAAAATATTAAATTTTAATTAAATTTGTGAAGTAAAAAAAGTATAATTTTATTATTGTTTTTTGCAGAAAGTTTAAGAAATGATATCAATTGAATTTTTTTAATGATTATATTATATATTTTAATATTGAAATATTAATTTCGTAATTTGGTTTAAAGTTCGTTGAGAGATATACATATGAGATATTAATAGTTGTTATAACATGTGAAAATTTGAACTCAATATTTCAAGTCCGTATGAGCACGTTTTGTGCAAACGATAAGAAAGCAAAATTTAAAAAATCTTAAGAGGATTTATTTCCTTTACTCTAGTTAATGAACAATGAATTTTGCAGTGAATTTTGTTCCCGAACCGGTTTTTGCATTTGTTTTATGCTGTATGTAGGTAATTAAACTCAAGTTTATGAAAACTTAATGAACCCAAATTAATGTGTTTAATAAACCAATTTTTACACCCAGACATAAATATATCAATTTCAAGGGGGACAAGAACAGTAGTTGATCAAATTACATGTTCACAACGTATGTAAACAACATGAAAATGTTTATTTTTCCTATTCGTTTTAATTTTTCAGAAGCAGTAACAGAGTTTTTTACACAACATCTTCTAGCCAAATTAAAGTGTTGTATGTAGTTTAAAAATTTATTTACAACCTTGTGCTACCAACTCAATTTTGTTTTAGTTTCGTTCGCTGTTTTTGCTGTTTTGCTTATACAACTTTAAGTTTGTTATGTAAAAAAATTTTAAAGCAGACACAGTGACTCTGGCGCATGCTTAACCTGTTGTTGATGCTGCCATAAACATTTTTACACGACTTATATGAGTGAATAATGACTGCTACTGCAAAATTGTATAAATATTGATACATACAGACTGGTATTTTATAACACTCAGTTATATAAGAACAGCTGACCCAATCAGAAACAAGAAAATGTTTAAACATTTTTATAATAGGCAGTGATTTGGGGCTTACGTCACTTTAAGTTTTAGTTTAGTAAAAAATGCAGGGTATAGTTGTGAGAATATTGATGGTGTAATATAATAATGTTCTTAAGATAAATTATGAGATATTTTAAGAAGTTTGGTTTGGATTATAAATTCAATGTGATTTAAACGACTCTTAAAAAAAAGCTAGTCAAACGAATAATTAAATCTCAATCGTTGATTAACAGATTTGGAGTAGAGGTCGACACTTATAGCTACCTGAGACAGGACATGACCGTAAACCTTTAAACAACACAAATGTCAATAAAATTTATACAAATTATCAAATGAGAAATAAAAATTGGCGCTGTCAAAAATGGCCCTACCAAAAAAGAAAGAGAAAAAAAAAACGTCGAAAAATTACTTCAAAGAAAAAGTTCACTATAACCCCAATAAAAAAGAAAAAATAAAAGACTAGTTTATTTCATTTTCTCCAATCCTACGTTTCGTCGGTATTTTTCCGACCTCCTCAGGGATTAATTTTATTGAATCTGGCCTTAATCCCTGAGGAGGTCGGAAAAATACCGACGAAACGTAGGATTGGAGAAAATGAAATAAACTAGTCTTTTATTTATTTTATAATAATAAAAAATACCTGACCTTGAAAGCCCAATTTAGAAATTTCTAATAAAAAATTTAACAAAATCAGTATATAAAAAGGTCGATAAAAATTAAACATTTCAAAAAACATTTCAGTGTAATGTTTAAGAGAAGGAAGTAATACTCAGCCAATGAATATGCCTATATATTTGCTTTCTTTAGAATGGTGAGGAGTTGAAGAAGTAAAGGTGTAGAAAGCTTAATATCACAATTCTGGAATGGCGTACTATGTTTGTTTTAGTACAGCGTTACAGTGCCTCAGGTTATTTAACCGTCATTAAATCCTGGGGCGATTATCTCGTTAGATTACAACAGAGAAATAATCCATATTCCATGTTCTCTTTATGCCGACCATATTGTCAATTTTATGATTAGTCAAGTCATCAAGTCAAGCTAAGAAACAGCTGCCCAGATATTTGTACCTGTGTCTTTGCACACAGAAATAAATAAAAATGAGTTTCAATTAAAATATTTGTGGAATCAATTAAAAATTTAATTGAAATTGGACCTGTAAACAAAATGATAGTATCAATTAAAAAAAATTTGAGATTTTATTGAAAATATCAGAAAAATCAGAAAAGGTCAATTAAAATTTTAATAGAAAATTATTTTAAAATCAATTAAAGGTTTAATTGAAAAATGAAAATGATTTTTTTTCTGTGCAGCATAGAGCGGTAAAATTTTTACACGCATTTTTTTGATATTGGCTAAGAATTTATACAATTTTAAAGCAATCTTTGAAATTAAATTTTTTGGAGAGGGACGCAAAATTTTATATTTTGTATATTTTCCACTACGCATGAGTAGCTCTGAAACTTGCTATAAATCAAAAATTAATTGTATGAAAAACTTTAAATTGTAGTAGTTGAAAACATACTACACAAAAATCGTTTTGAGCTAACATCATTTTAAATTTTGTTCTCATTTTTAACTAACTACTATTAGAGCTGCTGAATTTTTAATGATCAATTATTTCTTTGAGAAAGAAAAACAAGCAAAACTTCAGTTCACTTAAAAGACTTTCTTAACCTAGTAAACTTTTACACTTCCAGCATTAGAAACATTAGTGTAGGTACGTGTAGAACATTATACACATGAGGATAGAGGCAAAACTTGTTGCTTTTTTTCTGTTACTTTTTTTAAAAACATTATGACTTGTATAAAACAATTTTTGTCTGATGCCATTAACAATTGTAGGTATTTGCTGCAATATACTGCCTACATTACACAGAAAGAAAAATTATAAAAGAGAAACATATGTTCACATATATTCATACACATATGTATAAAATATTTATGTAATAGATGTGTATCTAGTTTTTCAGATGAAAGTAGGAGCACTCAAACAATTTAAAGCATCAAGCAAAGTGCAAGCAGGAAGTTGTAAGATTTTAAAAAAATTTAAAAAGTCATACACTGACTAGCAAGAAGTTTTTAAAGCTATTAAGTCGTTGCGCCGCACACTGTGGCCGTGTAGTGCATTTAATGGCCTTAAATCAAGGAGATTTCGGAGCTTCATGAAATTTTGCACACATTTATGTTAAATTTTTTAAGAATTTTAGTTTTTTTTTTTTTTTTAATACGCCCACTTTTACGCCCACCTTCCATACAACTTAAATAGAAAATGTGGCATAACTTCCATCATTTTGAATGTATCAACTCAATTTTCATAAGACGTTAATATTATAATTGTAGAATGAGCTCCTGAAAATATGAACTTAATCCGCCCACTTTTACGCCCACCTCCCATACAAATGATATTTCAAAAATGCCATATCTTCTGTAAATTTGTAACTAGAATGTTTATTGCATATAACATCTATTAAATGCTGTTTTGAAAATATGAAGAAAATCCGCCCACTGTAACACCCACCCCCCATACAACTCCAATACAAAAATTTTGTCAGTTTCACTCTATTTCATTTATTAACAACTTTTTTACATCTTCGTGATAATCTAATTTTTTAAGCTTAAATTTCGTTCTATATGAATTGATGTAAGGGTCGGAGGATATCAACAAATGATGCATTACGTCTTCGTTAGTAGAACAGCGACCAGTATTGCGCGAGTGATATAGCCTATAACGTCTATAATCATTGTTCCTAGGTTCCTGCGCCTCTTCTGATAACATTCCTTTGAAAAATAAACCATATGTTAATTTAAAATGTGTGAAACAAACTGTATATTTAACCTACCTATAGGTAGAATGGCCTAGAAAAATGCGATCAATGTTAAGTTATTGATACATAGTCTACATAGTATCGTATAGATACTATGTAGAACTGTTCATTTAATGTGGAGTAAGTTCACATTTAGATTTTTTGTTGTTTAGTCTACGTAAACAATGTACCGATATTGATAAACACTTTTGTGTACATTTGTTTATGAATTCGCGACTCAAATTTAAGTTTTTTCTATATAGCATACATGCAATGAAATTTTCGTATTTCTCGATCCCAAATTGGCACCGGCTACGTGTACGAGTAGCAAAGAAAGAAAGAATGCGTATTTGTTTTTGCACGCGTAAAATAACGCATATTTTTTACTGTAATTTTTTGATTTTTCGTTGTTTTTTCGGCGGCGGGCAAATTGGGGCAGGTTTTTTTTTTTTAGTCTGTTAGCTGAGACTCTCAGCTTTAATTTGGTATATGACTCCATGTGTCGCACTGCTTCGCACACAACTAAAAGTCTAAAAGAAAATCATAAATGTTTATTTTTTTGGCTCAAAATATATTGTCAAAGGAATTTTTTTTTTAAATTTTTTAAATTTTTTTTTTTTAATTTACATAATGCTTAATGTCTATTTTAAGTGAAAAAATACTTATAAGGTACATTCGGTGTATAGTTTATAAGTAACAAGCTTTTGAATATAACATAGAAAACTATCACATTTGAGACTTGTTCACATACTTCAACTTTGCGCTGCTCGGGACAGAAAACCAATGGAGGTATTTGCATGAAATTTTCCACACATGACCTTCAGATAGTTTTTAACCATCTGTGCAAAAATCATCAAAATCGGACAGAAGGTCCAAATTGATTTATTGCCGCAGTGGCCACAGTGTGCGCCGTCAATTGTGTCTCTGATGTGTCTTCATTTTATTTTTTTTCCATAAATTATTTCATCAAATTAACGGGTTTGATATGTATGTAATTTATTTAGTCACCAATCAAAAAGGTGTCAAATAGTACTCACATTTATTCGTTGTTATAATTTTGTTTTCTTAATAATTAAACTTTTTAGCGTGTGCATGAATTGAGTCAGAGAAAAAAAGCACAAAATACAGTTATTGTCTGGAGACAAATGTATTTGTGACATTAAATGCATTTAATAAATAATTGCTCGTATAGTGTTTTAAGTTTCGTCTCGCGCCTACTCAGGTGTCAATAATTCTAATTTAAATCAGTATTTCATTATTTTTACTTCGTATGTGTTTTACTTGGGCGTTTTTGGCTGTTTATTTGAGTGAGTGAGTGAGTAAATGACTGCATATTTAGAATGGAGACTATGAATAATATAAAAATTAGCTCAATAATAATCATGACACCATCAAGTCTAGTTTATTGTAATTAATGCGAATGCATGAAGTTATAAGACATGTACAGTCAAGGGCAAACGTTTTTAGACTGCAGTTTTTATAAAGAAAACTACTAAAAAAAATTAGTTTTAATAAAAATACATATTTCGTGAAAACTGGCGAAATTTTGAAATATTTAAAAATTTTACATTTAACTTCAGTATTAAAAGGTTAACGCGTACGGATGTTAGTAAAATCTTCAGAATATATATAGTCTATGTATTCAGTAATAATATTTCGTGTTTGTTTTATTAAAACTGAGCAACAGTATAAAATAATTGCATATTTACCAAACTACTGCCAAAACTGAATTTTTCTCGAGGTTGCAGGTACGGAAAAATGATTAGAGGTTCCAAAGTAATAGTTTTAATTTTTATTTGACTTGCAGCTTTCAAGAGAAGAGAAGAGAATTGAAGTTTTGAAGAGAAAATTCGAAATATAAAAAAAATTGTCTTTGACCACAGTACATATTGAAGGGATTAATGTTGCCAACTTTTTCAGAAGTTGCTGAACAAAATTTTAAATAGTTTGAAAATTCAAAATTTTCAATAATTTTACTTTTCACAGTGTTAGTTAAATCTGCAGAATATAAACTGATAATAACTTTGTTAACAATACTATGAAAGCTGATGGCCTCTCACGTTAAACATGTTAAGTTTTCTAAGATCGGTATTTTAAAAGATTTTGACGTATTTCTTACCATTTTTATTTATTCGCAATCTAAGCAATGATAAAAATGTCTAAAATAATATGTAACATAATAAATATAAAATAAAATAATAACTTTAAGTTAATTTTAATAAAATTCTAGCAATCTCCAACCCCAAATTAGCTACTCAAACCACTTATTTAAAAATATATTTAAACTATGTATTCTTGTTGTGGCTTAAAGTACTACAACAATTTTAATAAAATTATTATTTTTTTTTTAATTTTTTGCTCACTTCGTTTGTTCCAAGTTTTCAATTTCATGTTTGTAACTCAAGAATAACAAGTTGGTCGTATTTTATAATTGCAGCCTTAAGCGTAATTGGATGTTTAAACATGTAAATTAATTAGCTGGTTTAAAATGTACGACAGCAATACAAACGACCAAAAAATATAAATTTTAAATTTTTGAAAAGAGAAAAAAGTGTGGTAATAACGAAATTGTTAAAATTTTGTAGTTTATTTTCAATTTTGATTTTCAACATGTTTTTTTTCATATTGACCAAAATAATTTTGGTTTTTTTGATTTTATTCCCCAATATTGAATCTAATTATTATATTTATAAATTTTTATTAAAATAATAATGAAAATTGTATGTGATAATTATTATTACTATTAGTATATTTAGTGCCTCTCTCCATAGCGGCAGTTATTTGAAGGAGTGGAATCGTATTAATAAATATTATAGAAAATATTATTATTATTATATATTATCTATAGAAAAAATTGTTATCTGCAAGATTCTCCATCAAAAAAACTGCTACACACAAGTTTTTCTATAGAAAATACTGTTATACACAAGATTTTGAATAGAAAAAATTGTTATACACATGATTTTCATTAGAAACAACTGTTATACATAAGTTTTTCTATAGAAAAAATTGTTATACACAAGCAGAGGGTAGAACGCAAAGAATTCTGATGAGAGAAAGTGGTGTTTCTCGAAACATATGTAAATTCAACAACACAGGTTCGAATCCCAGCCAAGAAAAATTATCAATAAATTTTAATAATAATTTTCATGTAACAATTTCTTACCTTCAGTTAAAATAATTTAATGAAAATTAAATTTAATGAACACGAGCCTAAATAAAGAAATATCAAAGACACAAGATGTTCTCTAAAAATACTGTTATACACAAGATTTTCTATAGAAAATACTGGTGTACACAAGTTTTTCTATAAAAACAACAGTTATACACAAATTTTTCTATAAAAATTTAAAACACAATATTTTCTCTATGGAAAAATTGTTATACACAGAATTATCTATAAAAAGATTGTTATGCTCAAGATTCTATATCGAAAAAACTGCTATACACAAGATTTTCTATAGAAAATACTGTTATACACAAGTATTCCTATAGAAAATACTGTTATACACAAGTATTCCTATAGAAAATACTGTTATACACAAGTATTCCTATAGAAAATACTGTTATACACAAGTATTCCTATAGAAAATACTGTTATACACAAGTATTCCTATAGAAAATACTGTTATACACAAGTATTCTTATAGAAAATACTGTTATACACAAAATTTATACTATAACTCTATAGTTATAAATCCCACTTATATACAAAGAATGCATTCCATTAAATTAGAACAACCACGTACATATTTTCCTATCAAATGTATGCATATTTTACTATTGAATTCGAAACCATTATATTTATTATTTAAATTAAATAATCGTGAAATGTTCATTTTATTTTTGAAATTATTAATTAAGGTGCTAATTAAAAAAATTAATATAGACTGTACAAACGTATAACAAATAGAATTAAGCACAACCAGATCAATGCTTATAAAAATAATATCAAGGGCCCACAGAAAAATATTTACTTGAATTAAAATAACAATTTTATAAATAGATCTGCTAAAGTAAAAGATACATTAAACATTAGAATGTCAGGTATATTTCAAACAATTATAAATTAATTTTTAAAATTAAATTTTAATTTGCAAACAAGCCAGCACCTGCCGTCGATAACCCGATTATATGATAATTTTTGTTTCTTTTTTTAGTTTTATTTAATTTATTTATTCTTCAAGCCGGATTTTATGAAATTCATTAATGCTTGCATACATACGGTCGTGTGATTAATATCATTTTAATCAAATAAAAAAGAGAGAAAAAGTAAAGTAAATAAAAAAATATATTGAATATTTATAAATTTATTGTTCATACATTCCATTATTTGTCTGACTGCTCGTCTATAGCCTCTGTGATTGCCTCTGCCACCGGCTGTGCGACTGTAGAGTTTGTAAGTAAATATGTAGTTGACAAGTTGACATCAATTTTTGGGCCGTCAGTTATTTAATTAACGTAGTGATATATTGATCATTGATGGTGTATGAAATATAATTTAATTTTTCAAACATCACAAGTGAAAGAGAAATAATTATTTAAATAAATATAAATATATATGAAAATTAAAAAATTAAATAATAGAACTTTTACTGCGCAAATTTTTAATGATTTAATTTTTGTGGCTTGAAATGAAGAACAAATTCCAGTTAGTATTGGTAAATACAAATATGTTTTAATTATAATTCTATCACAAGGAAGTAGTTATTAGAAGCAGAACTAACTATAAGGATACAACACTTGAAGCAAAGCATTTACTCAAAGACAGGGTGTGATAAAGTATATAATTCTTAGACTTCCAAATGATTTCAAACTATATTTTTAACATTCAAGCCTGAAGAAATTACTTGTTATAAAATTTACCAAGCATCTCCACTTCAATATAACAACGCTATATTGTTTATGCAATTGAATAAAATTCAATCCATTTACCACTTCACATCTTTTTGCAACCATCCAGACTTAATTCTTTAACGTCTGAGGGAAGTGTCTGGGCTATTGGGTATTAACCAAATACTACTGACTGTCAATTTTTAATTTAATTTAATTCAATTGCAAGACTTCTTTCTATTATTAAATTTTTCAATCATGACATTGAAGGAATCCCAAATAAAAAAACATTCACACAAAAGTAAAAAAAAGCTATTTGTTTACATATTTTACGCTTTGTCATGTCACGTTTAACTCACACAGAATTGTAACGTTTTTTTTTTTTCGAAAAATTAAAGGTCAAGAACTTTACAAAATATTGTTCTGATGTTCGTTATTTTAAGCATAACAAAAACTGGTCTTTTAGTCTTTGTTAATTCTCAGTTTCACTGTCTACATTGATATCTATCATTTTAATTTTATTTGGTATTATGGTTGTTTTGGTGTATATATTTATGTATAGTAAAATATATGAATGTTTTAAATGACTAAAGTGAAATTGACAAAATAATTTTTAACTACAGTGTAAATAATATTTTTGAATAATAACAATTATTATTTTCAGTTCAACTGTTAATTTTACAATTTTTGATAATTTTAGTTGGGCTCGAGTTCATTTAAGTTTAATTTTCATTAAATTATTATTTTTACTGAATGTAGGAATTGTTTATACAACATGAAATCTTATTAAAATTTTTATTGATAAATTTTCTTGGCTGAGCTGGGGATTGAACCTGGGTTGAATTTACATGTTTTAAGAATCACCATCATCTTTCATCAGAATTCTTTGAGTTCTAACCTCTGCACCACTGCGGTGCCTGCTAGCCAACAGTCAAACATTAATCTTTAACCAGTGGTACTGGTGGTACATACATACCTGTTACACATAAAATTTTCGATAGAAAAAACTTTTATATATAAGATTTTCTATAGAAAATTCTGTTATACAAAAGATGTTCCACAGAAATATTGTTATACAAGATTTTCCATAGAAAATACACAAGATTTTCTATAGAAAATACTGTTATACACAAGGTTTTTAATACAGAGTTCTCAACACGAAACATTTCTGATCAACAAAGAATATTTTGAAAAATTTCTTTCCCAAAGGTCCATTTCTCCTTTTATAGCTAGATCGTTACAGAATTTTATATGTACTCAAAGTATTTAATAATAATTTTTTGAGGGTATGACCAATATTTCGCTGTTTTATAAACGATCAAATTTCTTACAATTCAAAATATTTTTAATTTAAAAACAAAGCTATTAAATTAATTAATTAAGCTAATTTAATTTAATTGTGTGTGTTTAGTTGATATCTGTAAACAATATATATATTCTATATTATTATATACATATATTTTTAGTACATTTGCTAACATTTATTAATTACACGCTTTTCCTTCTTTCTTTTCAGTAATTTCCGAAACACACAAATTACATCGACTATTTGTTTGTAAACTACTAAACGTAAACAAAACCAACAACAAAAATAAAAATGCATTTTCTTAATAAGTTTATGAATTTCAACAAAAATAATTTAATTCGAAAACGAACTATAATTTTAAACACCCTTACAACGTTACCAATTTAACTTAACGACCATTTAGAACATATAAAAATAAATGTAAATTACATTTAATAGTTAAATCTTTTTGATACGCATATTACTCGTTAAAAAATTACAAAACGAAACTAATTTGTGTATGTTTTCCGGCATTTATGTTCCTGTTTGTGATTTAAGTAACTAAATTTTATCTCTTTTTGGATAATTTACACCTAAATAATAAAATATATAATAAAAACAAAAATAAATTATATAAATAATCAACCAACAGCGCAAATTTAAAAAGTAAGCACGAAATCCTTGACTTCAACTCGTTGTGGTTTAGTTGTTTTAAAGAAAATAGTAGCTGGAATATAAAGGAAAATTGCAAAATGTCAGAGGTATGTAAAAAAATAATATATGTATTGCTCATTCATACATACATAAAAAGCATGTATATAGGTATACGAGTATACACAGAAATATGTATGTAAGAGTATTTGTTTGTTTTTGTTTACATTTATTATTTATGTTTTTATTGTATATAATACATTTAACATGTCTGAAAGTTTGTAATGATGCTTGACAGATAATGTTCCTTGAAACATTCATTACATGGTCATATTTCTTTCAAATTTTTTTTTTATTAAATTGTCACAAACGATTTAAGATTCAATTTTAAAGATGTAAACTTAAAAAACTATTATTTTTTACATTAATTCTTTACATAGGAATTAAATTTTAAATAAAGCCTATTTTGAAAACATTTATTCTGTATTATGATGTACGAGTATTATTGTTAAAAGGGCGGTTATAGATTTTTAAAATAATACAAGCTTACAACTTCATAAACCCCATCCCTAAACAAAAGTGGTAACGTTATGTCAACACAATAAAAACAGGGTTAGCAAACAAATAAATAAAACGACCCTGTTTATTGTAACTGCTGGACATTGTTGTTTTATTTCTCTGTTTTCATTTTTTGTTTCGTTTTCTTTTGCAACTAACTTCACTGTGAAACGCCTTGTCAAAATTGGATTTTCCAATAGCAAAGCGTTGCCGCCTCGTTGTTTCGGTATGCTACATACAAAATGTATGAGCATGAGAAATTTTGACATTTAAAAAACGCCTTCCGTCGGTATTTAGTGATGGCTCTAAGTTCCCGAATAAGCCTTGTGATTATGGTCATTTCCTAACAAATTTGGTAGAATTTTTTCAGTTTAGTAAGAAGGTATGAAATTTAGGGAAAATTTATGAAATTTCTCTATAAGCTTCTTCTGACAATAAAGATAAAAGAGAAACATTTCTGCATAACATACATTAACATTTTAAGTTCTTTATTGTATTACATGTTATTATGATGCTTAAAATGCTTTTTCTGAGTACTATTTTCTCTGTTTTTACACGGTACTTGGTTCCAGGAAAACCCGTGTAAAAAAGACATTGATCGTATGCATAATAGGTGATTGGTTCCTTATCTCATAAACCTATTAAAATTAGTGAAATAAAAAATTATTTTTTAAGAACAACTATTCAGGTTTATAATATTTAATCACATATACATTGGTGCAATGTATTTTTATACAAGCATACATAGCTTAAAGAAGTGTAAAATGAAAAAGTAAAAAAAATGTAATGTAAAAAAATGCACTAAAACGAAATTCCCCCAAATTTGAGCTATTTGCAATTGCTTTGACCGGTTAATTTGAAATTCCCCTAAATTTGTGATATGAATATATGGCGCAAAAATTAAATTTAACCAAAAAATTAAGACTAAAAGATTTTGAATCGTGCTAAATGGATTAAAATCGTGTAAATTTAAAATTTATTTATTTTCAAACCGTGTTAAATCACAACCGTGTAAAAACAGAATTAGGTGTATTTGATTATCCACGATTTTTTTTATTTTTGTTGTTGTAGTGGTACATTTCTGTGTACAGTATTACGAAATACAAAAAAAAAATAAAACATTTTTAGATAATGTTTTTAAATTAACATTTTTAACAGGTGAACTAAATTTATTTATGTATGTAGGTATATACTTTTTTATTTTGAATATTTCCTTAACTAAGTCAGAGTGTTTAACATAAATTATTCAATTGGTATGGTATACCTTAAAATCACTGTCATACTTACCAGATTCTGAATTATACATACCTACTTGATAATTTTATATATGTATGTATGTATGTATCTTTGTATTTATGTGCTTATTTCAGACGCTGAAACTGATTTGTTGAGTTGCTAATTAAGATAGTCAGTAATCAACAACCGCCCATCAATGTCATGATCATAAACATAACTTAATATTAAACATGTTTATATTTTGGATTTGAGTTTTTTTTTTTGTTTTCGATTTCATTATAAAAACAATAAAAGCAAAGAAGAAAATACTCACGTGTTACAATTAACTAAATTATGTTTTTTGTTTTGCATACATTTTTTGTTTTTGCTGCTAAATCTATTAAAATTTAAATGTTTTGTTTTTTCTTTTGTTGCTTCTCTTTGGGTGTTTATTGTATATATGTATGTACTATATATACATATGTATGAATGTATGTATTTGTCTATGACTGAGGAGTACTTGCTCATGATTTGTTTGTTTGAATTTTTTTCTTCTTAAGGCCAATGAACTTTTTTTTAGTTTGTTGAAATCGTTAAAAAAATGTTTTGTGTGTAGCTATGGTTGTTAAGAACGGATAACCCAGAGAGCCAATAAGCACTTGATTGTTGTGGTTTATGAACCCAATAAATACATAAACAATATGAGATTTATAGAGGGTTTGTTAAACAATTGATTTTTTCAAAATGTATTTAGATTTTTTTTGCTTTTGTCTATATATTTTTTTATTTCATTCCTTGCTTCATGGTTCACTTTTATTTTCTATCAGTGTGCGTATCATAATGCGTTGATTGTATTTAATGTTAATTATTTTTTGTATTGTACATAAAGCATTGTTCACATAAAATTCGCTGGCGTAAATGAAGAAACTTATAAGCTCCTCTTACAAATATCCGTTTTTTTATTTATGGAACCATCTGTGCTTATTCCAAATCACTAACATTTTTTATTGTCAAGAACTGCAGTACCATTACGTTTTAACTTCCAATTTATTTTCCGTAGCAGACGAAGATTTGTCATTATGTCGTTCAGATTTTGAATAATTAAAAGGAGTTAACTCGGGCCCAAACTTTTCTGAAGAGTGGTCATGACTAATAAACAACAGGCGTTCTTTTATATAAATATTCGAAGTCTTAGTTGAACAGGTAACCAAAAAGCTGTTCTCTAGATCCTAACTGCAAATTGCTTGCTAAACTATTGTTCATGTTTGTACATTTGTAATGTGTAGTTCCGCTGCAACATAAAATTTTGTTATAGGTACATATTTAGCTCAAATAGTAACTATTTGAAGTGCACTTCTACATATGTTACATCATCCATTATAACACAGTTGTTAGAATTTGATAAAACTTTAGCTTTTTGGAAGCTTTAGCCTTTTGGAAGCTTTAGCTTTACTGCATCATCATGTTGCATTTTTAAGAATTTGTGCACGATTTTATTTTTTTATGTTGATATTCCATTTCTCAGCACATGTGGAAATAATGAAAGTTTTTCCACCGATGAGTGAGTTTAACGGTTAAAAAAAATTATATATTGTTGTCGGATTTACAGTGAACAATTCTTTAGTTGTGTTTACCGCCAATTTATGTTGTTTATTGTGGAGATGTTAAAGAGGAGTCAGGCCAAAATCATCAGTATAAATAAAAATGTTTCCAAAATAAAATCGTATTATTTGATTATATTTCAATTGAATTTATTTTCATTTGTTTAATTTGTTGTGTTTTTTCACTATTACATATATAGTTGAAAATAAAAACTGGAATAAACGTTATTAAAAATAAGTAGAGAACAATTTAAAAGACACAGTATATTTGAAAGTGACTATTAAATATTTTTTTTTTGTGTTGAGTAAATGCTACTTTTCCAACAAAATTATAAAACTATGTATATTCAGAACAGATATAAAGATATTATAACTCTTAGTTCTAAATAGGACAAGTTTTGTCAAAATGTTGAGCTATACAAAACTGTTTTGGGGTTTCTCAAAAACTTAAAGCTTTATAAACATATTTTGAATCCCAACTAAACTTAAATAAATGAAAATATAATGAACATAGGTTATAGCCAGGGCTGCCAGATGAATTTCGGAAAAAATCGTCAAAATCGCGATAAAAAAGAAAAAAATCGTCATTTCGAATTTTAAAAATCGTCAAAAAAATCGGAAAAATAAAAAGTCACTATTTCTAATAGTATTTTTAAATCTTTATTAAATCGAAAACATAAAAATTAAATTTTATATAGTCTCTTGTACAATACATATCAAAATACGTAAATTTTAACTTTTTACATAACAAATCACAAAAAATTTTATGTTAAACACAACTTGTGTAATATTTAATATCTTAGTCCGTTTTCACTTCTATAATTCTCACTCGTCAAGACAAGTATTTTGGGAAGAGAAGGGAAATAAGAACAAAAGGGGTACAAACTTGACGGTACTGTCAATTTTCTTATTTCCTTTTGTTTTTTTTCATGCATGTTGATTTACATTAAAAAGTACGAAAATTGAATTGACATGTTTGATGAAATGGCAAGTTCAAAAGAGAATTGAACAAAAACTGGTCTGCTAAAACTGAATAGTGTGAAACAGTATTTTATAAATAAATTGTAGAATTCCGTATTTTTGTTATTTAAATTTATTCGGCAGAATATGCTTTCGACGTTTTGTTAATAGGAGAAGTTTTTGTAGAAGAATTTCCCCGTGGAAATTTTAGAAATTGTTTCCTCTTAAAATTTTAGTTCATGGAATTCAGTATTTAAAATTGATTTTTATGTTTACACATAAATAAGTAATTTCGACTATCCTGTCTCAATATTATTACTTGAACTTAACAACAATAATTAAGAAAACACTACTATCACTTAGTTTTGTTTTTGAAATAGTTGTTGTCTCAAAAAAAGAGAGAATTTGGTAACAAAAACATTAATAAAACTAACAATTTAGAAAATTTTAATAATTCAGGAAATCGTCATTTTGAATGAAAAAATCGTCAAATCGTCAATTTGCTATTTTTGAAACCAAAAATCGTCAAAATGACGATAAATCGTCAAATCTGGCAGCTATGGTTATAGCTTTTAAACAATTTGAAAAGTAACTTTGAACCAGTGATGTTCAGCCCATACAACAATTGTTTGAAAAATTTACACACATTTCTTATGCTCTTTTAAAAACATTCATTCAGTCGTCGTTGAGCAAGCGATGAGAACACATGCGACGGATTATGGTAATTTTTTTCAGAAATTTGTTAAGCATTGTTGTTGCTTCTTGTTGATCGAAGCATAGCAAACACACGCGATTCAATTACAATTGAAGACGAAAAATAAAAAACTGTTTTAGATAGACTTATTTTTGTTTTTTATCAAAATAACTGTTCTAAAATTGGTTTTCGATATTGATAATTGTTATTTACGGTCCCTGATATTGTTTCATAAGGTGTTTATAGTTGGAAAAAATTTTTTACTTTTTTCTGATTTTAAGCGTTTGACAATATGTTTGCTGTGCAAAATCTCTCACAAATACATCTACATTTTATTTTTGAACATCACTGCTTTGAACAGAAGTTCGGGGCCCGAACTCTTTTCGTCATTTTTACATACATAACACGACTCACTACAAAGAGCGTAACAGACAGGGCTGCCAGATGAATTTCGGAAAAGATCGACAAAATCCCTATAAAAAAGAAAAAATTCATTCATTTCGAATTTTAAAAATCGTCAAAAAAAAATCGCAAAAATAAAAAGTCACTATTTCTAATAGTATTTTGAAATTTTTATTTAAACGGAAACATAAAAATTAAAATTTTAACTTTTTAAATAAGAAATCACCAAAAATATAATGTTAAACACAAGATGTGTAATATTTTTATAATATCCTACCAAAAGGGGTACAAAGTTGACGGTACTAACCAATTTTCTTATTTCCTTTCGTTTTTTATGCATGTTGATTTGCATTAAAAATTACGAAAATTAAATTGAAGTGTGTAAATGATATGCCAAGTTCAAAAAAGAATTGATCAAAAACTGGCCAGCTAAAATTGAAGAGTGTGAAATAAGACCGTTTTCTCAATGTGTCGACAAACTGCCTGTTACTAAATGTCAACATACATTTATTAGACTGATAATATGTCCTTTAACAATTTTGGTTTTCTCAATATACCGACAGAAATATTATTTTCATTTGGCAATACCTCTCAAAATTTATGTGAAAATTGGGAACTCTGTCTTCAAGTGACAAGTTGTTGACATAAATAAGCTGTTTTCCAAATGTGGAAAAATAACAAAAAATAAAATCAAAAAAACAAATATTTTAAAAAATAAATACACCTGGGTTCTACATTTGTAAAATGAAGTGAAAGTGAAATTTTCATTAAGTTTGTGTTCTAATTTTAGTGAAAATGATTTGAAAAGTAAAATATAATTTCCAGCTTGATGTATAATAAAAGTTTCACTCGTTTTCTAGAACGCCGTGAAATTGTCTATGTGGAATTGAAAACGATTTCGGTTTCACTTTTTAGTGGAATATAGAACCTAGGCGATAATATCGATATGTCTGCCAGGTAGTTAGGTCTGGCATGATAAACTCTTTCAACATTAACTTGGAATTCATGTTCTTCGAGTTAATCCTCCATCAAATTAATGTTTATTCCTCTATTAAACATTTTTTCTAAAATCTATTTAATTTTTTACAAAAACTCGAGGTATGAACAGCAGTCAACTCAAGGTGAATTTAAATACTAGGTGATAGCGTAGCGCCAGCTGATTATTCATGGTGAATTTGAAAATGTCAAAAAGTTATATAAAAAAAAAACTTTTTGACAGTGACGAAAGTTTTTCATATAGAAAAATGCCTGTTGTTCTTGCCTTGTTGTAATTGTTGTAGCAATGCTGTCACCTGGTATTTAATTTCACCATGAGTCAACTGATTGAATTTATATGTACAACAAATAAATCATCGACAGATGAGGCCTGGTTAGTTTTGCGACAGAATAGAAGCAAATGAGACATTGAGAAAACCAAATTTCTTTAATCGGCAGTTTTTCGTTGGGAAAAAAGATAATCGCCTAATGAGAAAACAGCCCTTATAGTATTTTATGAGTAAATATCGGAATTTAGCATATTTTATTAATTCAGGTTAAATTACAATGTCAAAACAATTTAGTTTATTAAGTTTTAAATAATATTTTAATTATAAAATCCAATTCATCCATCATATATACATAGGTACAGGTAAACCTCCTACAACGCGGTGAATAGGTTCCTGAATAACTCCGCGTTATAGGAAATCGCGTTGTAGGAGACTCTAACTCCATACAAAAATCAGAGTTTGGTTCCAAAGTAAAAAAATTTTCAATAAAATATTGGAGTTTGTATAGTAAATATATGTACTTAATATAATTTTGTGTACAAATTTATTTGTTGAGTCATAAGAACATACATATTATGTAATTTAATAACACTCCATTTATTGAAACAAAAACAAAATAAAATAAAATTTCAATTATACGTAAAATATAAGTTGAAAGATTCGACGTTTATTGGTTTGAAAAAATCGTGCATTGAAGTTTGTTTGCTCTTAATTCGCAAATCTTTATAAATTCCTTGATAGGGAGCTAAATTGTTTTGAAGATTTCGTTTAAATATTTCTGCTCTGTCACTTAAAGGGTCGTTCTCTAAAATGTATTCTTCCAACTGCTTTGCAATATTTAAAACTTTCTCGATATTTTTTAGTTAAAAGTTTTTATTTTCAACATCGAAAAGATCGTCTGAGCTATCTCCAACTGATTCTTCATTTGTCATTACCACTAAATCTGCTTCGTTTATTTCGTCGTCCGCAATTAATTCTTGAATATCAGCCATTGTTATTTCGTCAAGTCCATCACCTATAGAAGGTGCAGTATACTGCATTCGAAGTATTTTATTTGGGCAAGAAAACCTTTTTCAAATTAAAATAGTAAATATTTGAAAAAATATTCGTAAAAATCGCGTTGTAAGAGTAGCGTTGTAAGAAAATGTCCGCATTTCGGGAACCGCGTTGTAGCGAAAACGTGTTATAGGAAACCGCGCTGTAGGGGGTTTACCTGTACTTATTTTCAAAGATTTCCGTATTTTTGTTATTTAAATTTATTTGGCTGAATAATTCATATAATTCAGCATTTAAAATTGCTTTTTATGTTTACAAATAAATAAGTAATTTCTGACTCAATATTAATTGGAATTATTATATAGTATGTACTTAAACTTAACAATTGTCAATAATTAAGAACACACTACTATTACTTAGTTTTGGTTTTGAAATGTGTCATGTTCTTCTTAATATTCTTGATATTAAATGAGAAAAATAGTTGTTGTCTCAAAAAAAGAGACAATTTGGTAACAAAAACATTAAGAAAACAAACATATGAAAGAAAATTTTAATAATGCGGAAAATCGTCAAATCATCGCTTTGCTATTTTTGAAACAAAAAATTGTCAAAATGACGATAAATCGTCAAATCTGGCACCTATGGTAACAGACCCTAATTTTATTCAGTTGTATGCTAGCTTTCAAACAAGGAGATTATTGTCGCCTTTTTTATTATAAAAGAACAACAACACATTGGACTTGAGACTGAAAAGAGAATAAATATGTATTTAGATCTCTTCTTTTAACATTTTTAATATTTTCAGTACACTTTGAATATTTTTGAATTATTGCATTATATTAAAATGTGGAAAGTAGAGTGGGAATAAACATTTTTATTTTCATTCATTTCATTATGCATCCATTTCTATGTACATACAGGAATTAATATTTTTTTTTTTAATATGAAAATAATGGTCAACATTTCTTCCAGTACACTTCTAAGGCACACTCACCACTACACACACTTAAATATACCCTATAAAGTACAATAACAAAAAGCTATTTCTCATCATTATATACACAGATATAGCATACAGCATTTGTGGTATTCTTCTAATATTCTTATCACTAAATATCTAACTGAACCAAAAAAAATTCATAAAATATAAAACAAAAACAAAATAACGTAATTTGAATATTTACTACTAAAGATTCAACAATAAACTTGGAAGCAAAAAGAAAACCAGATAAAGAAAATTTCTTAACACAAAAAATTAAATGGCTTAACTTGGACTTTTGTAAGAAAATGTTGCGTTGAAATACATTCTCCTTAACGTAAGTTAAATAAATATTTTGCACAAAGTATTGGCTTTAATGGCTGACTTTGGATAATTAAAATATAGTTTACCGTATTTTCTTTATTTATGTATATATTTCATCACAAAGAGTCTATTGCTGTATCTGAAAGCTTATTGAATAGAGTACAAAGTTGTTGAGAAATATTATTACAGCTCAGAGCAGAGTTTCAGGTAACATAAGATTTCATACTCATATGAAGAGTGTGGCATATTGTTAAATGAAATTATGTTCTTTTAAATTAGAAGAAGTGTAGAATTTCAAGGAAAATGTATTACGTAAATAATGTTTAAGCAATTAAATATGATGATATTAAACTAAATTCTTTAAATTTTATTTAAATTTAAATTGAATTTGCTGTAATGTAACTTTTAATCAACTGCCCGAAGTTCAAAATTTGACTTTTTAAGAGAATTTCAAAATAGATTGTTGGTAAAATTAAAATTACAAATATACACTGCACAGTGGCGTAGAATGAAATTGTTTTGGAAATAAAACTTTCTTTAAGGACATATGTATAATAAAATTATATTTTTCTCAAGAGAATATTTACAGAAAATGTTTTAATTGTTTTAATATAAAAAGTATGGGTATTTTAAAAAGAAATTATAACCGAATTTTAAAAAATATCAAAATTTTGTAAATGTTACAAAGCTGAAACCTAGGAGAGTTTAGGAGGTATATAGTATTTTTAATTTACTTTGAAATCATTTACTGCCGTATTTATAAAAAATTAAAGTAGACTTCAAATGTACTTATTAGATTTATGGAGGATTAAGGATTATTTTTTTAACTAGCTATATGCCACGTTATTGGTCATAACTTCTAATTAAATGAGTGTCCACTTTGAAACTTTGTAAAAACATAGAAGAGGATTTAGTTTTTTTCTGTTTTTGAGATATATATATATGGTGAATTTCACGTCAAGTGATCTAATTTTAAAAATCGATGTCTTCCGATTTAGATGAAATTTGCACCAAGGTTAGTACTATTTGATAGTAGGCCAGAGACAAATTTTGACTTTTTACCTATTGGTCCTAGCAAAAATTGCCCAAAGGACTTTAGATAGCTATTTCTTCAATCATTTCAAAAATATTTTTTTTTTTTTAATTTTTAAAAAATTTTTTTGGGCCTTTTTTTTCTTAAAAGAATGCTTATACAATTTACTTTAATGCTTATACAATTTACTTTAAGCGATTATAAACGCTTTTTTTTTTTTTTTTTTTTTTTTGAAAATTTCAATAAATTTTTAAACAATTTTCAGGACAAAATTGTTTTGTTTAGATAATAAAATTTCAGATCTTACAAGAAAACATTCAAGTAAAAAATTTACCAGGAGTAGTTCTTCAATCCATACGTAGCTTTCACAGTATATACATATATTTTGAATATATACAGATATTTTGAACTTTCACAGTATATACATACAAATATTTTGAATATTTCAAGACAGCGCAGTCGATTTAGCAATATCCATGTGTATAAGTTGTTAACTTTCAAATCGTATGGTAAATAAAGTCATGTACCTACCGCAGATTAAATGATGAAACAGAACTGGGGCTGAACGTTTTTTTCCATACAGTTTAACATAAAATTATGCCAGAGAATGCGGTCGTGAAAATAGAATCTATTTTATTTTGACAGCGTTTTTTCTTATGCTCTCACTTTAAAACACAAATGCTCACAACAATATTACCATACTTTTATTAAATTTTATACATTTTATAAACAAAACCATATGTTTTTGAAGCTTTGGCACAAGAAAAATAAAAACAGAAAAAAATCAAAGAAATGTTTAAAAGTGAATTTAAAAGTGAGATTTTTGTAATTTAAAAGAAAATAAGTGATATGTATTATAGAAAAATTAATTGAAGAAGTACAAAAGCATGATTGCATATATAATTTGCAGTCTCCATTGTACAAAAATTTTTATCTAAAACAAGATTTGTGGACAAAAATTGGAAAAGCCGTCGGCATTGCAGGTTGTTACACAGGAGCAGTGCTGCCAGTATTTTTTCAGAGCTTATCCCCAATATTTGATTTGTCATCCCCAAAAATCCCCAAACTGATTTTTTTTGATTCAAATTTTTATTTTATTTAAAAAATTAAATATTTATTAAATAAAATTCATTTTTATCGATATCTACATATATTAATATTCAAACTAATTCGATTTGTAATTACGAATCTTGTAAAGAAAAAATTACACATAATATAATATATACATATGTAGATAAAAAATTATTTACCAGAGTGTAGCATTTCAAAAACTTCAGAATCAAAATTTTCTGATTCATCAGCCTCAGAAATGTTAATTTACATATTGCTTGTATTACAAAGCTTTTGCATTTGAGCAGATGGATGAATTTTCACAACAAAATGAATTATTTTTAAAGTATGTGTTTATTCTGAGAAGTACTTCCATGCCAAACCATGGGAAAGAAACCATCCACTATAAATAATAACACACATTTTAGACATGCAGACGCACATTTTTTAGCTCAAAAATCATTCTTGTTACCATCAGTTATAAAAAAAATCTCCAAAAAATCCCCTAAAATTGTGTTGTCATCTCCGGATCCCCAAGATAAAATTTTTATCCCAAATCTCTGAAAAACATCCCCAATTTAGGGATAAATCCTCTAAACTGACAACGCTGCACAGAAGAAATATAAAAACATTAAATGACAGTTCGTGACGTGCAGCCGTCGTTTCAATTATGGGTCTTGTTTCCCTGAGAGTCGTTTTTGCTTGAAGTTGCGTTCTGTTTCATCATTAAAAGTTATTGTATCGTTTACTAAATAATTTGATTATAAGATTAAAAAAACATTTTTAATGGCAGATTGTAGTTTTCATGTTAAAAGGCAAAATATACGTACAATTTTTTTTTGTATATTGAATGTTTGCCAAAGTCAAAATTTATTAAATGTTCCTTTTTTAAGCTAAAAATGTAAATAAAAGTTTTTAATTACATTGGAAAAGTTTAAGCATAATTAGCTTAAAAAAGGAACATTTAATACGTACAATTGTTTGAAAATTGTAATTTAAGAAAAGAAAGATAAGAAACAAAACACTTTGTTAGAGTCGACCAGCCCAGCCTTTATTCTGTTCCATTTTAATAAGATTGCGCACAATGTCAAAGCAAATACATATATTAATTTACAACAAATTATTCCATAACTTTGAGCAATTGTCATTCGAGAAACTGTTTGATTTGAAATCCTTATGAATTTGATATATGGCAAACTTAGTCGTAACTAATATCGATTAGGTTCAGTCCCCCAGTTATTTGTCACCTACCCTTATATACAAAATCAAGATGAGATAACTGAATTTCTCAAAAATATATTTGTCAATTATTGAACTATTTGTTTGTCCTTAATAGTTTTTAAGGAAATTCGATAAAATTCAAACAAATTATGAATTTTTAAATCGTATAAAATGGTGGACTTTACAATTTTATTAAAAACAAACGAGATTCAAATTAAATTAAACACGTCTTCAAGGTTTTAATATATAGTGCAAACTGTAAGTATTTATTTAATTTTTTCTTTAAATTCACTTATTATTTTTTCAGCAAAACAGTTAATTTTTACATTGTAATAATGTACTAAAAATTTAGGGTTGCCATAATTGTAATTATATTCATGTTAATATTTTTTAAGATTCTAATTTTAATTTAATTTTAATTCATTATAAACAATAAAATTTAATTAATAAAAAAATGGAAAAAAAATATAATTTAAATGTTTAAAAAAACCAATTGTGGAGAAAACCAATAATGGCCAACAAACTCCACGCTCCAACACTATTTTTTACGGATTTCAGAATTTTAATTACTATAAAAATCTGCCAAATTTGTCCTTCTATTACTTATCATTTTATTTCAGGCAGGGCTTTAAATTTTGACTAATACCAAGGCGGATATTAAATGTATATGAAGAAATTGTATTTATCACTTTAAAAATTGTCCACGAATTCTGCATATCCTTTGGAGAGCTAACAAGGCATTCAACAGCAACCTAGTCTCAGTACATGGAAACAATCAGGAGCGATGATCGATTGTTATAAGTTGGCCCTAGCTAGTATACTAATAAGACATACTGTGATGTAGGCATTTGCATTTAAAGGCAAAATCACTTATGAACCTTAATCCGCATCTTATTGCTAACAATATATTTATAGATTTGCATAATAGCAGTTTCAGCAGGCCAATGGTTATATGCCGTAAATTGCGTGTATATTAAAATGACTTCTGTTATAAAAGTGAGGATATGACTGCAATTTCTTGTTTAAACTACACCTCCTCAGATGGTTAGGTAAACTATAAACAATATTTAAAAAAAATTAATTTCTATTAAAAATTTATTCACCCCTATCGTGAATAAAAATTCCACATGAAATTTGTTCGCTTTTCACATTTTCCTATTAAAATTCAATGTTAAAAAAATAAAAGGGAACAAATTTCATGTGGAATTTTTATTCACGATAGGGGTGATTTTCTTTCAGCTTAAGGTCAAAATTTCTTTTTATTTATTTCTTATCTACTCCAAAATTTCGCTACAACAATGTGTAGCATCTTCAGGGAAATAAAATTTATTAACAAATTTATAAAATAACATTGTTTTAATACAGTCTTTTTTCATAAATTTGTTAATAAATTTTATTTCCCTGAAGATGCTACACATTGTTGTAGCGAAATATTGGAATAAATATATTTATTATAAATTTATTATAAATAAAAAAAAAACGTTGACCTTAAGCTTAAAGAAAATATAATTTTTAATAAAGATAACATTTCTATTAAAGAAATACATACTTTGATATTGAGACTAAAGTTTTTTTTTGTGTATAAAAAAAAATAGCACAAAATATGGTCTGTTGGAGGCAGATTTGTTTTTTGTGGAAAATACTTGAACTAAACAAGTCCTGTAGAAACAATACTTGATATATGAGACATATTACCATAAAACATAATTATTAAACGAAATCAAAATGAAGAATTTAGTATATAACAAAATAACAACCATTTATTATTTTATAGCTCTATAACGAAATTTAATAAAATATTAAATAATGTATCAAAAAATATATGTTATCATATAGAAAAAACATTTTATTTTCAATCATATTTAATAGACTGGCTATAATTCATTGTGTTTTAACAACTTCTGGTTTTTACATTTATACAAAATGTAGCAGGAAATTTCTGGTATCCTTTAGCGTAGAACACAACATTCTCAAAACAATTTTATATTGTGCTACTTGTACTCATGTCTAAATTTAATCTCATACTAAAAATATAATCAGACATTTTATTATATAGTATTGTACTTTTACTTTTCCTTGTATTTTGTTATATAATCATAAGCATAAAGATAATAGAACCGAAATAACAACAACAAAACAATCTATATTTATTTATAAATATTAAAACACCACACAAAATTAGAAGAAATAAACCTATTAAACGTTTTCATGTTGAATGTTTATAGAGGAATATAAATAGGTATGTGAGAGCTTTTGTTTGTACTTAATACAATTTATATGATTGACAGGATATAAATAACAGCTAAAAATATTTACACACATCATGTTTTATGTATGTGTATGTTAAAATGTGTGCAATTGTTGTATACATAATCGTGGGTGACAGGATGCTCTTTTCAGACAAACAATTTAAAATGTTTTTTTTTTTTTTTTTTTTTGTAAGCATGAGTATTTTATTGAATTATTTTGGTCGCTTAAAAATTTGATGAAAGCACAGAAGTATAATTCATAATTTTCAAATTTTAATTAAAAGTTTAAGTTAAAATTAAGTTTCATAATAAATTAATGTTTAATAGGTAAACAAATTATACACGTTTCAAATAGTTTAAATGATATTTTATTAATATAAGTTGATTACATCACTTGCGTATCCCAGTAAATACCCAATAACCAACACCCTCAGAGTATCTGAGATTTTCTAAAAAAGTACTAAACCAAAACAATACAAAATTATACAAGCACATTTGAATACTATTACTTTCAATACTGACCCTGTATGATATAACAACATTGTGAAATTTGGGGCATTTCACAGAGATGATCTTTTCATATGAGTTTTTACATAAAAGATCAGTTTTATATAGGTTTTTTCTCACTATATTTTTCCTATACAGTGGAATAGTTTTGTAAAAAGCTATTTTAATTATATAAATCTTGTATATATTTGTTGTAATATCTTAATGATAGCAACTCAAAATTGTTTACAAATAAGAAACAAATTTGATATTGTGATAGTAAAATAAATAAAAAAAAAAGATCAGTTGAATGAATTATATCAACACCTAGAATTTTATGTACGATTTTAAACGAAACAGCTTAAAACTTATAAGGTAAACAATCAATTGAGGTGGTAAAAATAGACCTAAGAGTAGGTAACAAGATCTTAGATTCTGATGATTTATTAGCGGGAATCTTCTAATTATAGACTAGCATTTAATTAACTTTGATAAATACAATTTTCTGTAGACATAGTTTTGTGTTCTGAAACAAGTAAGGGAATAGGATTTGTTGTTTATATCTATATAATAATAATATTTAACTGCCAGAAATCTTATTAAACACCGATAATGCGGTTTATTGTCGAATTATCGAATTTGAAAGAGTTAGTTGGCGCACTCTATACTAAATAATACAAAATAAAAACCTAAGTATGTATATGTTGATCCATTTAGACCTCTTTTATACCCATCCGTTTGTAACACATTGTAATATTGGTGGTAAATTCTAAGACAATCTAGCCATGTCCGTCTGTCTGTTGTAGGTACGATAGAGTTTCGAAAAATAGAAATAGAACAATGAAGTATTTACCAAACATTTTTTTTTAAAGAGAAGTAACACTCAGGCAATTAATATGCCTGTATATAATTGCGTTACTTTCTTTGGAAAGGGGATATAGTTGAAGAAGTAAAGGTGGTGAAAGAAGACAGCTTTTATTTATATCACAACTCTGCAATTGCGCATTATGTTTGTTTTTAGTACAGAATTGCAGCGCCTCTGGTGGTGAGTAGGCGCATTATTGTTAAAGCTTGTTTCTATAGCCTTTATTTAATTATTTTATAAATATTAGTTATGGTGGATAGAAGAAAACTAATAATTATCAGAAACTGATATTGTTTCAGTGGCAGCAGCTGGGAATCGAACCCGATCTACAAATACCAACTCATGTTTAATGATCTAACCAATTAAGCTACAGCACCCTCGTTCCACCAAAATGTTTGATATTGAAAATAGACCAAATCGGTACAGTCGGATCCGAGTTAAAGACCAAAGTTTCAGACCACCTCGATATTTTTCAGATATATTTTTTAATTATCTTGAAATATAATGCAGATAGCAAACAGCATGAAATTTTACACACTTTATTTTTTATTATAGAAAGACAAGTCCTACTGCAAATGAAAAAATTCGGTCCACGACTTTTCATAGTCCCCATGCAAATGCCTTCTAGGAATATTTCTCTATGATACATAATACCGTTGTACAAAATTTCGTGATAATCGGTGCATATTTGACCATAGCTTCCATATAAAATCCACTTCCGAAACTCACTTAAAGACCAATAAATCTCTTCTAAAAATCACTAACTAGTTTAAATTCCATGCAAATCATTCACATACTTACGCAAATAAATCGTCATACATAATTTAATGCTGAACGGTATATAAACTCCGAACAATAAACATCCATATCTATCAAAACGAAGTTTTATACAGATCAGTTATAAGTATATAGAAATTGTAACTATGGTCTTTTGTGAAAATTAGTCCATAATTGGCCATGAACTCACACTTCCGAGAAAAACACTAGGGCATACAGAGAACAAAATTTTGACGTTTCAAAATGCCTGATTCAGTTGCCTAGGGCTCTTTGGTGTCTAATTTATTGTGTGCCAAAGAAAATCGTTACACACTGCAAAAATATAAACGAAGGGCAGTTCTAAGAGGAAGAGCTAAGTATAAAATGTGATTATCTTCCGTCTCGTGATATGGGATATGCATAAAATTCTTCTAAATGTTGTTATTGAAATTTATATTAAACAAAATAATTTCAAATAAATATAAATTACGGTACAATCTTTTATGACGACCGCTCCATTATAGTTGATAGCACTCATGTAAGTGATCCGAAAAAAAATTACCAGTTTAATTATCATTTCCGATACAAAATGTAACAAAAATTAGTTTCAAGTATTCATAGACCACACTAGTACTGGTATTTGGTGGTGGCACAGCCGAATATAGACTCTTACTTGTTATTAAGATTTCATTCAAATGTTGGACGTGACTACGCTGTAGGTGCAATTTCCAATTTTCGATCACTCTTTCCAGCATTTCTACCCGTATCTCGAGAATTACTCAAGTAATGTTGACTTCTAAGTCTTGGAAGTGGATAAAGACTAAATGTAATCTATTTAGTAGCGTACCTTCCAATAACGTACAGTGAGACTTAAATTTTCAAATGGTATTGGCAATAGTAAGATCAAAATGTCGATGAAGGACCAAATGTTGTTTGAAGTGCAGAAAACACATTACTAATACGTTAAATAAAATAAAAATAAAAGTATACTGCAGTATGACAACCGTCAAATGTAAAAACTCTAAATGGATCACCCTATACATATATATTTTCTATCAAATTAGTAATTACAAATAGATGTTAAGAATTCGGCAACTTTTCTATTGTATTGATGGCGTTATATAGTGTGTCTGAATAATAATATACTAATATGTAATAAAAAACTATTAAAAAAATAAAAACTTGTATAAGTTTTATAAACTTTCACATACATTTAATTACAAATATATTTGTAAAGTTTCATCTATTAAAATATGTCTCATATCGATAGTTCAATTCCAAACCATGCATGTTCTTAATTTTTTTGCGTTTTTGAATTTAAATTTTTTCAACTTAAATTCTGTCAAATTTTGGTTGTGATTGGCTAGTCCAATCAATAGTTATAAACAACAAAGTTCTACCTCATATGGTTTTTTAGATATCGCCTCTAAACTTTAGGAGCTTTTCCTGCAAAACTTACTTTTTGAATTGTTTTTGTTTTGGAATTGAGCTGTCGATATATTACTGATAAAAATAATACATTTATACATAATTTAAAATTTTACGATATTTGCTAAATCTGTGTCCAAATTTGTTTGTAGATTGGGGCACATTTTAGTGGCGTACTCGTATTTACATTAAGTATTTGGAAAATTCAAAAAGACAATGTTAATTTTTAAGGTACATACTTAGATAGACATATTTAGTATCGAATACTTTACAAGAAGTAAAAACATCTTTATGATTTTCTATAGTTCGCCTTGCAGTTAACTAGTTGATTAGAAGCGTAATTTCTAAAAGGAAATTAAATTAAACTTCTATCCTTCTACATAATTCATTAATATTTTTATTCAGTTGGACCAGTAGTTTAGGATATTAGCCCCACTGTGAGGCATTTGAACTCTAATCAAAAGTTCTAATCTTTAAACTATAGATTGTACTTTGTAGACTACAAAGGTAAGCAAAACAAAATGTTCATTAACTTTGTTTAAACGATTGTAATAAATTCAAATTCAAGACGAGTTAGTAGTTACCAGTGGACTAAAGGGTAACTAGTGCATTATATAAGTAGCATTACACTACACTTATTAGCAGCCTTTGCTATGCTTGCATTTCCTACTTTAAAAATGTAGAAACCCAGTTTCGTGCTAAAAAAAAATAGAGTTTATAAACTAATAGTTTAATACACATTTATCTTAATCAAAATACATTTGAGAATTATGACAGATTTATATGCCTTTATTTTTAAAATCAGTTAATTTATAAATACCATATGGTTATAAAAAGTGCATCGATAAAGGCCATCTCGATTAAGATGAGATCTAAAATAGTTTAAACAAAAGGAACAAGATATGAATTCAAAGATAAATAGCAGATGATGTTTTGGAAGACAATTCCAAAATTTTTGGTTGGAAAATGGAGTTGAGAGTACAATATCCTGAAACCCAATTATGAATTGAAATCTATTGTTGATCACAACAATTAAAAAAAGGAGCAAGCTCGTTTAATTGTTTTTAAACTTGTGTAGTATTAAGTAAATTGCTTTTATTTCTAACATAGTCTGGCCAACAATTTTCTGGCCAAATTTAAAATATGCATTTGTTTTCATTAAAAAAGTACAATACAACCAAAATCACTACCAATTGAATGATATTTGTTTGTCTCTCAAAAGCCATTGAAAATTCAAATTTGACTTTCAAAAATGAAAATAATTATAAATTGCTATACACATATACATATCATAATGTGCAAATCATAATAAATGATTTATTGATATAAATGCAAAAAATAAAAAAAAACAACAATTCATGATTAAAATTTTTAGATGTTACCTTTATTAGCGACGCAGTTTTTATGACAAAAAAAAACATTCTAACATTTAAATTTCAAGTTCCTCCTAATTAATATACATTAGATTTAAAGTGTAAATCTATTTCTAATAACGAAATTATATACGTGTTCCATCTAGTATGTAATCATAACACTATTTAGCGGAAGCGGAAAATTCTATTTGTTTGCTTACGAAAATATGTCAAATATAATAAATTTATATCTTGTTATCGTTAAATATGTAAATTTACATGCACACATATCAGTGATGCAAAATTCAATACTATTGTACTATTTTCAGTACTTTTTCACAACAAATATACCACAGTACCCCCACATCATATTTAGTACTCTTTGTTTGTTTTGCTTTGTTCGCTGTTTAGAACTCCAGCGTTACTATTTTTATAATTATTGACCACATTGGCTTCAAAACAAGAACATAAGGAATGCATAAATTCGTTATTCATGTTATTTATTTGATCTAGGATAAGCTAATCTACAAAAGTAAACAGATGCATAAAGAATTAAAGTTTTAAATTTCTTATGTTTCGTACATTTTTGTAATTCTAATTTCGTGTTTGAGATTTTTTGTGTATCATATGAGTTTGAAAACTTCAAACATATTGGTGAACGATCTATTAATGATAGGGAATTAAAACTAACAAAATGCAGACATGCTCATATGTTTATTATCTTAACCCACCCCACAATAAATACAATTTTTTTAAACATATATTTTTACATAAAAATGAATTAATTTTTAGTTTGTTGTTATAATAGTTCTTTTTTATTAAACTGAATTAATTTTATTTTTGAATTATTTTTAAATGGATTTTTAATTTTATTTTTGAATAAAAATATGTTTCCTGTAAAGTACCAAAATGTTGAAAAAAGTACTCTTTTTGTTGACGGTCAGTACCATTTTAATTTTTCATTTTTCCATCACTGACACATATAAATATTAATATACATATATGATTTTTTGTAAATATTTTGAATATGAAATTAATATTGTTTATAAAAAAAATATGACGCATTTTACTTATTTTAAGCAGTCACAAACTTACATCCTTTCCGAGTATCTGTTTAAAAATGTAACACACAAGTACATGTCATACACAATATTTGTAAACAAACAAACGAATACAAAACAGGTTAGAAGATTAGAAAGGGAAAGCCCAACCATATAATACCTTACACCCAGTGTATGTGTGAAAATAGTCTTTCAGAAATGGGCGCTATATCAGATATTAGGAACCGATAAAAACACTTATAAAAAATTTCTACATACATTTATACGTATGACTAATTATGTACAGACCATTATAAGATTAGGTGGCATGATTTCTGTGTTGATAATTTTTTTGTATACTGACATTTTTAAGAGATTTATGGTCGTGATTTATGAAAGTGATTCGCGGAAGTTGACCTTATATGGGAGCTATGACTAATTATGGACCGATATGCACAAAATTAGTAGATGTTTTTAGGCTTCATGTACAGCTTATTTGTGGAGAAATTATTATTTGAATACGAGCATAAATCATACATTTATAACCGAAAACCCCTATTTAGGAAGGAAATTTATAACCAATTTCAATCCCAACCGTCCTTGAGCCTGTATCATTAGCATGTATCAAATGTATCAAATTTTGTTGAAATATCCTTAAAATTGTATCCTGTATTTTGCACATAATCTTAACATGGATTGCCAGCTAGCCAGACGGACGGACGGACATCGTTTAATCGACTCAGAAAATAATTTTGAGTAGATCGGTAGACTTTAGGTGGGTATTGGGCCAATATTTATGGGCTTATAAACATCAGCACAAATCCAATATACTATGGTGGTGTAGAGTATAAATATTTAAATACTTATAATTATTTAATATAATACTTATAAATATTTAAATACTTATAAATATAAAATTTGTTTTATTCGAAGCTTTACAATAATACTCGCAAGAGGAAAATTCTCATTCAGTCTACTTATAAATATTTAATATAATACCTATAAATATTAAAATATTTACACTCTACTAAGCAGTCAACCACATACACAAACCGTAAATGTACTTTATGGTGCTTGTGTACGTAACTACCATCAACAAACGTTTCTACGTTTTTGATGTGAAAGGGTGACATGTTTAGGGTAGTTCGAATTGCAAACCATGCTAGTAGGTACTAGTGTAACTGTATGGAGATTTTTAATTAAATAAGATTACTTTAAATAAGTGCACTCAATACTTTGTGGTTGTCAAATCCTGTTTTTGCAAACATCCATTTGTTTATAGATTATTTATTACATAAATTAATTTGTTAGTTTTCTTTTTTAATTTTATGCAATTTAGCAATTTTATACGAATTTCTATTATGCTTTTAAGCACGTTATTTCGTTTGCAGCTAAATATTTTATGCAAACATTTTCATTAGTATCTGCTTTGATGCAAAATCAATAAAATTGGCATTTTCAGTGTCATTTGAACAGAAATGTTCAGAATTTTATTACGTAATCAAATAAACAATGTACGTATCGCATTGTGTCACCCTTTTTCTTGCTATGCTAGCACAACTACTTTACAATACTGAATTGTTTAAGGTTTTAGTACTACATTTAAAACATGTTCAAATGAAATATTTATAAAACAACAAGATATGAACATATGCAAGAGGGGTTTTGCGTTTTGTGAATATTTATAAAACAGAGTGAGAGATAGTTGTTCATACTTCAAATAATATAATAGTCCATGAAAGGAAAATATATGATAAAAATTAAAAAATCAACTTGTTATGTCTTTAGTGAGCTAAAGCAAACTAGATGTTCGCAACTAAAATTAAAATTTACTTCATTTTGAGTAACCATTTGTCAAAACGTTTTTCCACATTTTTAAAAAACTTTATGTTTTATTATAGTTAATTTCACTACAAAGACCCTGTCTCAGGCATTAGTTTTTTAGGTCTACTAAAAACATTATCTTCTGATGTCTTTAAGTTGCAACTTGTTAAAGGGTATTGATTGTATAGAATTCAATGTCTTTATATTTCTTTTAATTACTGGAAATCCGATGGTTTTTTAGAATCGCAAATGACAATTATTGTTTTGGCTTTCTTCTTTATATAATGATAACTTAGGGACATCTGTTTCAACCCGAAAATTGCTGCTTAACTAAAAACATTTAATCACATTGTAACTGTTACAATACTGGAATGAAAAGGAGGCTGGAAAGTGTGTCAAACTATTTTAGTATAGATATATAATTATTCCTAACTATGTGCAAAGTTCAAGACCGTACAAAATGTCCTCCTAGTTAAGTACAATGTAATAAGCAAGCTGCATCATTTAATTTGGGTGTGACAGTTATTGAACCACCTGAATTTCAGAAAACTTGGAAAAAAGTGAATTTCATCTTCTAAGTTTTGTTAAACACTATGGGATAAAGTCCATTTTATGTACCATTTTATAATCCTTTACAAAAAAATATGAATCCATCACAATACATCACAAGGTAAGAAACAGTAAAAATTATAGGCATCTCTGTTGGCCAATTTAGTGTTCAAACTATGTAAAAGGGCGAATTATATTATATTATTTACTGCTAAACAGATTCGATATTGATTTGAAGCAAAAACTACAGTATTTGGCGAAGAAAAAAAATTATTCAATTATTACAAGAGGACATGGGCTACAAATTACCATCCAACATTTCTCTGCACCAGCTACTATATTCTGTTTCGATCGGTAGAGAAATGGATCAGCGTTAAGAAACTTGGTTCGAATAAAGAACAAAGAAAAATTGGGACAACTTTAAGCAATAGAATGATTTTATATCACAAATATTTATGTTATTTAAAAAGTCATGCAGTTTTCAAATTGTCCCCATATATTAATAACAGAATAGTATTTCAATATGTCTGCACATATATTTTAAAAATACACATGTATTCATGTATATAAGGGAAAATGCTGGCTTTTTCTTTTTCACACTGGCTACTAAACCAATTCTATTTAATGCGCGTCTAACCGTCCAGGAACTGGCATCCTTACCAATACTTTTTGCAGCATTTTTCGGGGTCCTGATGTCCTTATTATGTAGCAAACGTTCAATCTGCCGGGCATCATCATTAGAAAGCCATCTTGGTCGACTCCCTTGGTTATTATGAATAATTATTTTGCAATTTATCACATTTTTTACAATATCAGTTGACGTTTTTCTCCTTTTTAAATATTTTTTAATTTTTTATTTAAAAATCAAGTTAAACACTTTACAGGCCAAACAATAATGCACAAATAGAGCAATAAAAACTTGATAACGAGATCGTAACAAGCGAAAAAAAAAATACCAAAAAAATCAAATACTGTTACATTTTAACAGAGCCATATCCTAATAGTGTTTATTTCTTGTACCGTGCAAAAGTGTCCGAATAGTAAATTTTTTGTTTTTTTTTTTTTATTTTTTTGAAGCAATTTATGTGAGTTTTTGTGCTTTTTAATTTAGAATATGGATCAATTAAAAAAATGCATATATATGATAATATACCTATATTTGTATTATTTTCATTACCTTACTCCCTTAATGCAAAACATGCGAACAGTTTTGCTTCCCACTATATGTATTTAAATTTTTACTTTTAAAGCAAAATCATTTTTGTACACAATTTTCTTTGTTACACTGCAACCAACTGCCAGTTTAAAATTAAAACATACGAATATTAAGTGCGATGAAAGAAGAATTTTACTTCAAACATACAAGGAATTATTCCCGAGTTTCTAGCTGACATGAGTTCTGGCAAATGACATGTTTCAGCGTGAACATGAAAATGCAGATTAGATTATGGGAAAATGCCTTAAATAAGACAACAAAGATGGCATTATTTACACACATAAGGAAACACATTAACATTTGAATATGAAATAAAGTACATGTATGAATAAAGTACAAGCGTATAATTAATATTCTTAATTAAATATTGCTCATATGTCAGAGTGACCTTCATAATGTTAGAAGATTTTAATATTTATTTGCTGCACAAGTTTTAATTAAACTATTCAACGTTTTTAGCATTACAAATATTTAAATTGTTGTTTATAATTTGCTGCAATTTAACATCATTTTTCTCCAACAGAATTCTTACACCAATGATAGTTATTTTACTTCATGTAAATAAACGTTGCTTTATGCTTTATTATGTCAACTCTTATGTCAAGTGGTGTATGTACATATAACCCACTTACCTAAATAACAACAACTTTTTCCATTTTATATTTTTGTTTTCATATAACAAAAAGGATATTGTAAAAGAAATGCAACTCATACACGAAATTGACAGGTAACTTATAGCACAAAGTTTGCATTGACGACCCAATTTAACATATTTTTATGACAAAAACTTTCTGGTAAACATCTAAAATATTTAGTTATATTGTAGTAAACTTTAAGTTTTTTATATATGTACATATATTTTACATACACAAGCGATGTATGTAGGTATGTATGTAAATATGAGTATGATATTTGTATTTTTTTCTTTTGTCGTTTTTTTGTTTATTTTTCATTTATCATTTTCCTGTTCATAACGTATGATTATTTTACAAAGAATAAGAAATATTATTATCATTTGCATAATATGTATATCTTCGTATATATTAATGTGAAAGAGGATAATATGTTTCGGTTTTTCTCAAGTTATTCCTTTTCTTTATTTGATTTCATAACTCTGGCGTGCAGTGGTAAGATTTTGGAGTATTTAGTTATTTCAAAAATTATGAGATTACTTATTTTATTCTGTTAAATAATAATACCATTTTTACCCAATTGTTTTCCAAACAGGATCATATAATTAAATTGTTGACATTGTATTAGTTGACATATCAGTAGCTTTGACAATTGTGGAAGTGTATCGAATTTATCTTGAAAATTAACAATAAAAAAAGCAAAAGCAATATTTCCTGAAATTCGTGATGTTTTAGGTCAATCATTCTTCTCAGACCGCTATAAAGAATTAGGTGTAAAAACTACCACATTTTGAAAATACTAGAGCAATTGTTGCATGCATGTTTGTGCTATGTGTTCTGGAGGTTAGATTGAGACACTTTTTGGTGGGAAATGAAATCGTGTGATGTTAACAATAACATTTTATTGATGATTCATACAGTCCCCCATAAAACTATTGGCACAGCGAAACTTTTTAACCGATTTATTTCCATTTTTGAGTTACATACGTTTTTTAATAAATTAGCAAATACCAGTTGTGGTAAATCCATATCTTTTATTTTTATTTATTTATTACGAATTCGACAAAAAAAAATATTACAATTCTATCGCCAAAAAGTATTATCTAATTCAAAAACTTATTAAACTAAAGTTTGTGTTAAATTTTAACTCGCTTAATACTTTGTGGGCAATACTTTCTGGCCTTTCTGCTCTATAAACGCAATTAAACATTTTGGCATAGAATGCACCAAATTTTTTGTAGTTTCTTCGCCAACTTTTAGCCACTGTTCCTTTAACGCCTTCTGTAGATTATTAGAAACTGTCCGCTTTTTGACCCTTCTGCCAGGAAAATGTGTCGGGTGCGATGGGATATGTGCCACGTTGAACACTAACCACGTACGTCATGACTCATGAGCTGATTGTTTAGGGATATTGTCGTGTTGAAATGTAAATGATGTTGGCAAATTTAACTTTTGACCACTTTATTTGACGATCTCTTTTAGTAAATTTAAGTAAACGAGTCTGTCCATAATACCTTCAATAAAAACCAACTGACCGACACCCGCACATGACATACAGCCCCACATCATCCGAATTTAACAGTAGGGGAAATATTTTCTTTTTCATATGCCGAGTTAGGTTCCACAGTTATTATAGAAAAACTTTTTTTTTTAATTTTGACAGCTTGAATTATTAGCCAATAGGAAGCTTAAAATTTTATATTCGGGATGGCGTAATCATTATTTCCATTATTCTTGTACACACAGAGAAAAAAGTTTTTCAACAATGTTATGGTCACTGTTATTATTTATATGATTGCGGTAACCATAATATGGTGAAGTTACGATTCAGATGATTACTATAATTATATATGTATATTTATTATAATTTTTTGGTCTTTGATTATGATAGAGAACAACATAATATGGTATAATCTTTCATCATAAAACTGATCACCATCATGTGAATGTGAACTTAACCATATTATGGTTGCAGAAATCATATTAATAATTACAGTGACCATAATATTTAAAAGAAATATTTAAAAATGTAGAAATAGTTGTGGTAAACATGCACGACTATATTTTTTTTCTGCATGTACAGAACTAATCGAATCGAACTGTTCACTGTTACTGTGTGAGTAACAAACTGAGCGACAAAATGTCTCTCTCTTTCATAATTCGTTGACAATTTATTCCATCTGTTCTGTATATGCCAATTGGGATTTCAGTATGTAGTGCAACCCTCATTGAATTGACGATAAAGTAATCATTATTTACGTCTATTTAGTCATCGACGTTCGCAATTTAATGACATTTGTTCGAAAAAAAAAGTTAACAATATGTTCTGGCTATCCTACGCATATTTTCGAGGATTTCACATTGTTGTTCACCCAATATTTAGGATGTCTTACGGGCGTGGCCAACTGTTAATTATGCCAATTTTATTTTGTATTTATTTGTATATTTTTCCATGTAAGTGTTTTCTTTTTTTTTTTGTTTATTTTTCTTTTATCATTTCCCTGTTCATAACGTATGATTATTTTACAAGGAATAAGGAACATTGTTATCATTTGCAAAATATATCATACATATGTAAATATGTATTTCTTTGTAGTTATTAATGTAGAAGCAGATACTGTATATCAGTTTATTTTATATTTTATGTTTTCTATATTGGTTTTCATAAATTTGACATATAGTAGCAAGGTTTTTAGGTTTAAATATTTTATAGATCGTATTCCTAAAATTGTAAATACACCTAATTCTGTTTTTACACGGTCTTTTTTATACGGCTTTGATTTAACACGGTTTCAAAATAAACAGATTTTAAACAAACATCGTATGCTGACGATGTTTGCATTTTTTACCAATATAAATATCGACAAGTTTTACAAAATCAAATCGAATATGATGCGGCAATTTTAAGTGAATTTTCACGATGTAATGCCTTGTTCTGAATCCAAATAAAACTAAATTCGTTAGATTTAAACCATACCGATCAAGGAATGATGAAGAGATGGTGGTTCATATTGATAGAACTCCAATAACTGAATCAAAGATGGTGAACTACTTAGGCATTCAATAAAAACACAATTTGTTATGGGATGAGCACTTTCATCTGGAATTGGCATTTTGTATAAATTCAAAAATAAACTTAACACTGATATTAAAATTCTTATATATCAATTACTTATACATTCTCACTTAACTTATCTTCCTATTATCTATGGCTGCAAAGCAAACAATTCACTAAAGTCCCTTCAATCTGCTCAAAATAAAGCTTTCAAGCTGGGTTTTAATCTTCCGCTAAGATTTACAACGTCAAACTTATTTAGAGAATATGCTAAAAATGTTCTTTTAGTAAGAGGCTTATATAAACAAAAAGTTTTAACGTACGTTTTAAAAAAAAATAGACGAACAGGTGTTGGTGGTTCCACGCAGTTTACACAAAATATATTGCACACTCGAAGAAATACCAGACAAGCTCTAAATTTGAATACAATAAGATGTAGTTTAGATTTGACAAACCAACGCATTGCTTGTTGGACCAATAGAGTATAATCAATTACCAGTCAATATTCGTAATATAAAAGCTTTTTCTACATTAAAAAAATCCATTAAGGATCTTTTACTTAGTAACGTTGAAGCACTTCTAATATAGAGAATTATTTAGTATTACTATGTATTTCCATTTATTTTTATTTTTTTGTTCTTTTTTTATTTTTGAAATTTATTCTAAAAATTTTAAATTAAAAAATTAGAAAATAGAATTAAATATTTTTTATTATAAATATTTTTTATTGTAAATATTTTAAATTAGAAAATTAAAGATACTTAACTTTTATATGTATAAACACTTTTAGCCTCTACAAAGCCTTTATGGCGCTGAGGCGTTGAAAATATTATTGTATAAATATAACATTGAATTAAAGAAATAATAAAAAAAAAAATTTTTTTGATTAAATTTAATTTTTGCGAAATATGTTCCTATTACAAATTTAGGGGAATTCCTTTTTCTAGATTCAAGAAAATTTACTTTTCAGAGCAATTGTAAATAGCACACATTTGGCGGAATCCCCTTTTAGTATATACCTACAATCGAATGAACTTGTCATATAGTTTTTACATCATTTTTAAGCTTAGAGTGCATATGTTTTTTTGTTTAATAATTATGCTTGTGTAGGAACATATTGTATATGTACATACATACATACATATTATTTAATATTATAAACCTGAATAGTTGTTCTAAAAAAAATCCTTGATGATGCACTAATTTCAATATAGATAAGGAACCAATCACCTATTTTGCATGCGATCAATGCCTTTTTTACACGGTTTATTTTACACGAATTTTCCTAGAAACAATTACCGTGTAAAAACAGAATTAGGTGTGTTTTTAAATCTCCAAAATAAATAATTTTACATGTTTTATCTGAAATAAGAAAAGCTCTACAATCCATTAATGCTTTCTGATTTATTTAACACATTTTAGATTTATAAAAATTGTATACGAATTAATTAATTATTAGACTAAATTCATACAAAATAATTCTATATTATACATTTCTCAAAATGTTCCTTAAAGTCTTTTACACACGTACTATTCTTAAATTGTAAATATTTACAATATCTTTAACATACATATTTATTTAAGAAAGAAAAAAGAAAATAATTACAATTCCCATAGAGTATGGTTCCTGTTCCATAGTCATACATAATACATACATGAAATCACATTATGTTGGCTAAAGAAAAGCGAACAACAGAAAATGAAAACAGCCATGTGAATACAATTATATAAAAAAGGGACAATTGAAAGTTGTTTTACTTTATTATTATACTCCATAACTAGAAAAGATGTTTTTTTAGTTGTTGTAGAGCAGAGTTGTAATGAAAAACTTTTGTTAAGAGTTTATATTATGTAGGGCAACATTAGTAGGGCAGCAAAACCAAAAGGCAATGTTTTCAACTAGAATTAAACTTAGGATTATTTTAATTTAATCCGGATCAATAGGGTTAAGAAGTTTAGTTAAGGCGTTTTTATTTTCACGATTTTATTCAGGAGGTATGATTATTAAAAATCCAGATAATAATAAAATTTTTACTAAGAAATGATTTATTGTTTGAAATTAATTTAAAAAATGAAACCATCCTAATGAACGTACAAGCATAGATTCATATATTTTTGTTGTGGTCTACTTTTTATGCCTTTATTTTCTTTTCACATTATTATGACAACACAAATACTCACGTATTCATAAAGGGTTTTGCAACAAGAAATTTGTTTTGCAAAAGGCACAGTTTTGTTTCTAAAATTCAATTGAAAATTCTATTATGGTGCTTGATCCACGCTATCAAGAGATGTTTACAACAAAATTGTATAATTTCACGAAATTGGCCGCTCCGATCATAAGATTTAACATCACTGGATTATTATTGTGGGGCCATGTAAACTATAGAGTCTATACACACCTAAGCAAATTGATTACAGCCTTCAAGCTGAAAATCCGTCACGTGATTAACAGAATTGATCCACCATTTTGGCAAAATTTGTCTAAACACTTTGATAAATGAATGAACATCTGTATGAGTTGAGCGGTCATCTCTACAAATCAATAAACATTTTAATGATTTTCATATAAATTATTTGTTCGCATTGAAAGCCCCTTGAAGTTTACACTGATAATAACACATTTATTTCCTGCAAACATGTATGAATTCTCAGCTGAGTATTTTATTAACATTAAAAAAGAACTGAGAACAAATAGCAATATAAGAATAAAAAGCATAGAAAACTTCATATGGAGGAGAACAAGTGAAAATAAATAAATTGCATTAAAATGGACATAATCAAATTGCCTGACATTTTGCACATTTCATGCAAAATTGAAACAGAATTGAATAATATTATTAAATTTGTAACAAAAAACCATAAAATTACTATAATAACAATTTGCATGATTTAAAAAAAAAATATACGTAAAAACTTCGAGATAAGTTAAATTGGCCATATTTAGCAAAATGTTTTTTTTATCAAAAATTATATAAAAAAATAAAACGAAATCCTTCTTTTCAACCACAAATTAAATTAAAATGGCTTAACATAGAGCAATAAAATCAGCATTGTTATTGTGAGCATAAAATTCAATTTGTCAATATTGAAAAATGTCTTTATTGCCACAAAAGCTATTTTTTAACATTTGCTTTTGTTTGGTTTTTTATCACTATGATTTTATGGCTCTTCTATCATTTATAACATATATTTTTTTATAAGTATATTGGTTTGAACAATCAAGCGGTCATTGTTAGCAATTTTGTTTGCTAAGATCGAAAGGATAAGTTGAAAATAAATACAAGTTCATTGACAACCTCAGGAGCAAGTTAATGCAAAAGTCATTGAAAGTAATAGACAAAAGATATTTTTAATTTGTTAGCAATTTGTGGAGTATAATAAAGAAAATGTTATAAATGATTTTATTTCTATTTTAGAAATTGTGCAAACAAATAAATCAATAATCGATGTGATTATTGCAAATAAAGTATGAAAATATAGTTGTTGTAAGGAAAAATATATTGTCGATCTATTGCGTTTTTGTATTTTGTTTTTTAACTACATAAACCTAAATATATCTGTAGATTCGTTTCAAAAATATACCATTTACTGTCAAATGTTAAAAATTTAAATTTTTAAATGCTTAAACTCCGAAACCATTAAACACACAATCATGTCTTATAAAATCTTTTAAATCGCATGAAAATCACCAACAAAATGTACTTGTCCCTTTGGTGCTCTATTGAATCTTGAGTGTATAGCTACAATTACTTCTAAGCTATAGTCCACACTTAGGATGTGCCCCACGGTGCAATATTAGACTATTTATTTAATTTCAACGGAAAGTGGATTATCCAGACTTAATGCGATCCATCAAAGTAAAATGACAGCTTTTTATAAGAGTTTTAATTTCTTTTTTTAGTTTTTCTTAAATATTGCTAAAGTGCCTAGAGTTTCTTTTGTGTTTTAAAAGTATTCAGTTGGTTTTTTGTTACATATGTATGTATATATATGTAAACATTTATGTGTCATTCAAAATATTATTTAGATATACTATTCTGTAGAAGATAACATGTTTTTTACCGTTTTTTTTAATAGCCGTTTTTTGTGAATAATAAGTAAAATTTTTATATAACTTATTATTCACACTATTTCATAATATTCAATCGCTTTCCGGTACGGAAACAAGTTATAACATTGTCCATAAATTATGCATCATTTAGTTATAGTTACTAAATACATTCTCTATATGTGACCCGGCCTATATAAAGGTTGCTTATGGCTCAAAAAAACTTTCTACTTTTTTTGGTTTCGATAGTTTTTGAGACGCTCTTTTACGTAGTGAAATCTAGAAACTCCTAACTTGCTTAGAAGTGTACTAAAAATGTAGAGAAAGAAGAGCATAAATTAAAGAAAAAACAGAATTTTATTGAAAATCCAGAATCAAGATAATAAATGGAATTGAAAAATTTAAAAACAGGATTGAACGCTGCAAAACGATTTTATCAAAAAAAAAAAAAAAAAAACAGTTTTGCACAAAAAATATTCGTCGCTATCCTTGTTGAAACCTTTGAAGTTGCTCGTTTTTTCGAATCTCCTTCTGGAGATTTACTTTTTAATCTGAGCACTCACACGATTTTTTTCGGTCCGAAACTGGTTTGTGCTTTGCATTGAAAAAAAAAACATCGCTCTTTATATACACACACCAACTTATCTCATTTATGCTCTTTTGCCTTTTTTGGTTGCCCTTTGGGCATGACTGTTCATAATGCAAAATAAAAACTACTAAGAAACTGACTGAAATGCATTGTTTATCTTTAACAGCTGTGTCTCGCAATTTATTTTTTTGAGTCATAAGTCACTTTTTCATAGGCCGGGTCACATACTGTGAGCGTCAATATAAAGTAAACACATAATATTGTTTAAAAAATGTGTAATTAAATGTCTAAAATATAATTCATTAACATAATAAGGAAGATACAATTTTTTATTAAATGAATGAGAATTTTTCCTCTTGCGAGTATTAATTGTAAAAATTTTTTATAAAATTTAACTAGAAGTAAACCTTTGAATAAAAAATTTTATAAAACATTTTTATTATTATTTTATTTATTTTAAAGAAAAATTACTAGATTTTTCGCGTCAAAATAAAGTAAACAGGTAAACATTGTATTTAATATTTTGTTTGTCTTTATCGCAGCTGACAATCTTCTAGACATACGAGTGTTTTTCAGTGAAATCAGACGAAAATTTGTTCCATTCATCCTGTATTATTGCATTTAGGTTATCCTTGCAAAAATTATTTCTTTGCCTAATTTTTTGTCCATCTATTCCCACAGGTGTCCAATTGGATTGTGGTCTGTCGACTGCGGAGGATGATCACAATTTTGGAGGTATGCTAAGCATTATTATTCTGCTAGAAAATCCAGTTCTGTGCTAGTTCCTATTTCTCTACATTGTTTTTTTTTTAATGTCGAGATAGTCTTTCTTTTTCAGTGTAGATTCTATAAATGTAAGAATACCGAACCCTGGTACCACCATATAACTTCAGACCATTACTGGGCCGCTGTCATGTTTTACCGTCTTATTAATATATTTATTACTAAAGGATTCGTTTTTGGTTTGCGTATTTAGCCTCCAATATCTCAAACTAACTTTCATCGGTGAAAACAATATTACTCAAAAAAATTTGAGACTCCTTTATATGTTTTTTTTTTGCGAAATTAAAATGTTTGGTTTGGTTGTCCTTTGATTAAAAGTGCTTCTTACGTGGCACTCTACCATGTGTACCATTTTGATGTAAAGATCTTTAAATCTTACTTCCGCTTACAGGATCTCCAGAAGTTTTCGTAACATTTTCAGCTATTTTTACAACACGAGATATTGGATTTGCTTTTACTTCTCTTACTTCAATTCTTTTTTGTTTGGAATAATTATCTATAATATTTTAATTGTACAGTGTTGCCTTCCAGCAATTTTACCTATTTTATGCTGGGATTTACTTTTTCTATGTTAGTCTATTATGATTTGCCGTGTCTCAATTAATATTTGTCTTTCCATTGTACATTTTTCATTACTTAACTTAACAGCTTAATCTCATTTAATACTTTTATGGCTAAATTCACAGTGTTTAGTTAGCTAATGACAAAGGCTTAACTAATGATTATTTATTCGCAATGCTTAGTTTGTCATAAGAATAACAAGTAATAGTTAAACAATAGTTAGTATTTTAGTTTACCAATGGGTAACTAATGACCGAGAATTCGGCCATTAAAGATATTTTAATAATAAATTTAATATTGTTTTTATTTTTATGAACTCAACTCTACTTAAATAACTACATATATAAAAAATATAATATTCTAATATAATATTATTTATATTAATATAATTAAGCTTTTCTTTTAATAATATGTGGTGTTGACCATTCTCTGTAGGTCATTTTTGAAATTGTTTACCACAAATATTGTGGGGTTCTTTAAAATACTGTGCTAAAAACTAAAAAGCCTTTAATAAAGTACGGCATAGTCAGGAAACTATTCAACAAAGTGCAATAGCAGCCGAAGGCTATAACATAAATAATGTAAAATTGTTTTAAACTTTTATATGTACTTTATATATATTTCAGTAAGTTTGTTTTTTAAATATTAAAAAAAAAAAATGCAATACATTTAGAGTAAACAAAGCGTATACTAAACAACCGCAAAATCTAAAGCTTTTGTGTAAGTTTAATAATAAACCTAAACAAACTGCATATATAAATATTTCAACTACGCATTTTTATTAAATTTGTTAAATGACTTTCAAACGAATAATAAATTTACATACATATGTATAATAATGAAATAAAACTCATTAAAATTACCTCACATTTTTTGTTTGTGGCTAAACTCAAGATAATCTTATGTATGTATAATACTTTACAAAGAAATAATTCAACATAGTTAATTTAATCGAAATATTTAAACAAAAAACTATGTACAGTGGGTGGCCAAATTATTAGTTAAACTTATTAATTAAAATTCAACCGCTTTTAATACGTAAATAAATTTATTTCTTGTACCAGATATATTTTGTGCAGTGTCAACAAAGATTGGTGACATTAGAGTGCAGTTGTAGACCATTAGCTGTCAGTCTGCTCTGAATTGTGAAATATGCAATTTTGATTGAATTGATTAAAGTCTGGCATCACGATTAAGAACTAAAAGAAAATGTTTAAAATGAATTCAGAGCATGCCAAAAAGAGTGCAGCTGTCATTGATGCCAAAGAAGGTTCTACGAAATATTAAGATTTTTTTTTCAAAAAAATTTGTAATATTTCTTTTCCTCAAATATATATTTTTAAAACAAAAGAATTTATTTTTAATTGAATTAGAAACACTTAATTTACCTAAAAGAACAAATAAAAGGATAAATTTCCACTATTTTAAATTGTTATACGGCTTCAAACTAAACAATTTTGCATGTGTAACTAATAATTTGGCCACCCACTGTACATATTTGTGTATTAATTCTCTTTCGTTGTACAAAAAAATAAATTGATTATTTAATTTTAAACACTTGAAGGTATATATGAAATACATATTTGCAACAAAAGTGTAATAAATTTAAATTGGTGATAATGAAAAAACTATAAAACGTACATACATTTTACTAAGTCCGCTTGCACCATCTTCAATTCTGACTTGTCAAGGCAAGTATTTTTGGGGTATAAAAAGGGTACAAGCTTGACGGTACTAGTCAATTTTCTTATTTTTTTTTTTTTTGTTTTTTTCTTTCATGCATGTTAATATGCATTAAAAAGTACGAAACTTGAATTGACGTGTGTGAATGAAATGGCAAGTTCAAAAGAGAATTCAACAAAAACTGATCAGCTAAAACTGAAAAGTGTAAAACAGGACTAAGCTCTTGTAGTTTACATACTTACTTCAATTCTTACTGTCATTGATAATTTGCCTAATTTTTGAAGTTATTACAGTCTTGTTACAAATGTGTTAAATGTACTAGTTTTTATTGTATAAACAAGTTTGTAAATATTTCTATCAATTTATAATAATTATAATTGAAAACCAAAATCTAATTAGAAACTTTTTTATTAATTAGAGAAGGAATTGAACTAATATTTGTTTTTTTAAGAGAAAAGTTTTTTTTATTCAGGATAGTAGTTCGAATTTTCAACAATACTATTGTAAAGTACTGGAACAATTGGCAAATTGGAATGCATTTTCTACTCTGCCAAGGGCGTCATTTTTTTATTTTAATTTGATTTGGTGTGCTATATTTACTTGGTAATAGATTGTAAATTAAAATTAGAAAATTGTTTAATAACAGGTTGAAGTTGTGTGTATTCCAAAGGTGGATTCACCCATTTGTTCCGAACTAAAATTTTGTCCGGAGAAAAATTTTTTCACTGAGAGTTTTTTGCAGCACGATTTACGCATTTCGAACGATTTTTCTGGAAAATCAAAGCTGTCATATGTAAACAAAATTTATTAATTTTACAAGTGTTAATACTGCGGCCATTGAATTATTTTGTTCTTTTTAAGCATCAAAAAACAAATATTAAATTATTTTAAAATATTGTGCATATTTATCAAAAACAATTTACAAAATGTTTAATGAATATATGGAATGAATAATTTAATTTCATAAACCCCATAGATAGTAATGTAACCTATTGGCAACTCAGTTCATTTTTGTCCAGACAAAATATAAAACTAAACTAATTCAAGCTGGAAGTTGGTTGTGAAAAATATTTTCTATCTTTCAAAAAGAATGAAAAAAACTTTGTCCGATAAAATTTTTTGTTTAGAACGAATGATTGTATCCACCTTTAGTAGACTTTGTGCAAGTACAAAATTCAAAAATATTTTAAATTGGAAAATAATTTTTTTTTAGCAAAATAACTATTTTGTTGTTATTTTAGCATAACTAAAATATTTACAGCGTTAAGTTGTATAATTTTAAATTGAATTATGTTTTTGTATTCACACAAACAGTTTTTGATTATTTAGCATTGTGAAGCAACATTTTATCAATATATCAAACGTTAATTAAAATATTGTAATTAACTGTTCTGTTTTCTTCTTATATTAAATTTTTTTTAATTATTAACATTAAAATACCCATTATCAACTTAGAACTGTGCAGCTTGTATGGCTTTTATTGTGCCGGGTGGTGTAGTCAAATGCCACTTGTCAATCATTGTGATACTTCTGTTAATTGTTATAAAAATAAGCCCTACATACGCCTTCCATCTGTACAATGTCAAATTATAAGTTAATTCTGGTACAACGTATGGTATGAGTAATAATTAATTTAAATTAAAAACAATATCAATCATACGCATGATTTATTCAAAAAGTAATACATTAATAAATGTCTTGTGTTATTAGCGGGCAATGCTAAAATTAGCTAAATAATTGATGTTTACGAAAAATTGTAGACTGTTTGATATGCACAAAAAGTAGAACATTGTTATTTTAATATTTATGGTACAAAAAAAAAATAAAATTATTTTCCACATATGTATAAGAATTCGTGGTTTTGTTTTGATGGAAATCATTAACTATTGTGTGTATTACATTTCGATTCTCATCCGCTACATACTTTTTCCAAATCTCTAACATTGTTTCATTGTCAAGAACATTTAGTTTTGACTTTCATTTGTGAATAGCCCATTATTGTTCAATAGACCGAAACTGAAGACAATTAGAGTTAATTTATTAAATCCATAAGGCTACGATTTGTATATTTAATTAGTCAATAATTTTGATAACCCGCCTCCACATACATATATTTTTCTTCCGTTACTTACACTGATGATGTATTTTTTTCCCCCCCAAAGAAGCCCTAATTTTTTCTTTATTGTACGTAATATTTTCTTTGTATTTTCCTGGTTGTTATTAATAATATTTTTGCTAAATTTGTGTTAGCGATCTGTGCTTAAGATCGTTTCATAAGATAATTTAGAGTACTTTTTTGAAAACTTAAGCTTTTACGCAATCAGTGAAGCAATATCTGATTTTCAAGGAATTTTTATACGATTTTTATTTTATTTTTATATTCCACTGCCAATGTGCAAATACATATATTGCGAATGCTTAAAAAATAACGTTACTAATTAAGGACACGATACTAGCACGTGAGCTTGAAGAAAATAACACGAAATAATACAAAAAAAAAACAATTTAACTCTTACTACTAGAAAGCAACTGCATATTGTGTCAAATTAATTATTATTTATGAATATGTTAGTTAAATTTTCAAATAAGTTCAATATCAGCCGAATAAAAACATTCACAAATTTTACAAAAATAAGTATTTATTTAAAAATAAATTAATATTTTGTTGCTAATCCATTTTACATCTGCGAGGCATTGAGGTCACCAAATGTTGGAATGTCTTCCCAAGCTTTCTTTGTCTCGGTAAAGATATAAAGATATCAACTGGTACAACTTTCCATAAGTTTTCAATATCTTTGGAATCAGTACTAAAAGTAACCGAATTGTTAACAAAACTATTGCTTTCTTTCGATCGTTATCTTGTTGAAATATCCATGTTACTAATAGGTTCTTATCAGCGTATGGCATCATTGTATCGCTAAGAATTTTTGCATACTGAAACTTATTCACATTTTCCTTACTTTTTGAATTGGCCCAACACCACACGACATAGCACCCCAAAGCATTATAAAACCTCCTCCATGATTCAAAGTGACGCGGGTGTACTTTGGATCAAATTCTTTTAACCTTGGCTGGCGAACATATTTTTTCCATTTGGAGAGACCCTATTAATTTTTGTTTCGTCCGAAAATAATACTATTTTCCATTCTACATTTTGCGAATTCGAGTCTTTAATTTTGGTTACGTTCAGACAGTAATGGCTTCTATCGTGAAATTCTTTCAAACAGTCCAAAGTCTCGCAATCGACGTTTTACTGATCTACAATTTTGACTAAAGACTGCAATAAGAATCTCACTAGCTCTCATTTCGACTCGTACATGTTCAGTGCATATTCACAATTTGTCTTAATACGGCTTATTTTTACGTAAAACCTTTTATGCAGTTTAATGCTTTCTGAAATAAATCACCGCTTGAAACCCCATTTTTTTAATATTCAAGGCTGTTGACATTTCCCGATAAGTGTTTCCTTTCTGATCCATTTGTACAATAACATTTCGAGTACTGACATCTCAAGTAATTAGAACTTTTCGTATATTAAAAAACACTCCTGTGTAATCATAGGGCGATTCTATTCTAGACACTTTTAACATCAATTTTCAAATCACACTATTTGATACTTTTTTTGATGCCAATTTAAAGTAAAATATCTATATTTTATAATAATATAATTTTTTAGACGTAAGATTAAAAATAAATTTGTTGTGCACTTCGAAGCATTAAGATTCATAGATTTGGAGCGAACAGAAAATTCAAACTTGGTATGTAACACTTGTTCAAAACAGCTGTTATTGCCAGATTGTGATCATATTTTTATTTTGCATATTGAACTGCAAACATTTATCACTCAGCGATATAAAAAAAAGAAAGTAATTGTTTTTAGTTCATCAGAAAATTTATTGATTTTAAAAATCCAATGTTAACATGTTGCACCCGTCATACAAAACGTATAAAAGTCTACTTTTTTTCATAGAAATGCCAATGTTTTGAAACTTTGTGAAAGTAAGAAAAAGTCAAAGACAAATAGAAATCTATTAAACTGAAGTTTATATTCTGGTTAGTGTTGCAATTAACGTTAATTCAAAATGGTTGCACCCGTCATCATAATATTTAAATGACGGTTGCAACAGTTGTTGTTGATTTCTAATTAATGACAAATGAGTTTTTTATTGTGTATTTTTATTTGTTGATTAATAAATAACTATATTTTGAATAATTATGTGAAAATGAAGAAAAAAAAGGGATTTTTGTTTAGTTATTTTAGACGCGTTGCAACCGTCATGGCTTAAAGAGCAAATTTCTTATTATTGGATTATATTTCTCTACGATGTTTGATTTGATAATCATCGTCTGATATCTCATCTTTCATAATAAAAAAGAATAATAAAATTAAAGTTTAAAAATTAACAGAGTTTTGTGTTTTTGTGTTTTAAGGTAGGTCTCTCGTGGCTATTTGGTCGTTTCATATAAATTCTTGTAAATAGATAACAATAGTATAAGAAAAATATTACCCCTTCTAGATATAACTAAATTGAAAATGTGTTTCTTTCTATTAGTAAAAGACGTTTAAAGCGTCTAAATGTTGCACCCGTCAGAATAGAATCGCCCCATAATAAGTTTAATCTAACTTTTAAAAATTAACTGAATTAGAAAATATTAATAAATTTATCACTGTCCTTAATTTAGTGCACGATTAATTTATTTCACAAATTATAAAAACACCACAAAAAGTAAATAAAATAAAAATAAAAAAGTAAAAATAAAAATAAGTATTAATTTAACAAATATTACCTTTAACATAACGATTTAAATATTTAATACTACTGTCCTTAATTAGTTGCATGCATCTGTATGCTTTAAAATAAAATCACTGAAAACAATGGAGGTATTGTCACAAGGTTTATTAAGAAAGTCTGCTGAGTGACACATTTAGACCAAATTTTCATTATTTTTTTTTTTAAATAAAATTTAGCCTTCCACGGCTGTGATGTGGCCTCCAAGATCGTGTGTAGTCTAATTCTTAATTCGCCAGACACTGGTATTAATGCTGAAATTTATCGAAAATGCCTTCCTAATGCAGAAACAACGTAGTTGCGGCCAACATTTTAATAAAAAAAATTAAAAAGTAAATGTGAAAGATTATACTTTCGGGCAGCAGTAAAGATTCCAACATCCAGTTAAGCTTTAAGTGTGTTAGTAAATATTAGAAAAAGGTCTAAATGAATCACCCTATATTATGTATTTGACACAAAAGTATTTTACTTACTATAAAACAAGCTTTAATTTAGCTAAAACCACATTGAAATGGTGTTATTATATTGTTAAAGTTGTTTGCTGTTAATATATTCTACGCTAATTTCGTAAAATATTTATACATTAATTATTGAACTTAAAATTACCTAAAAAGATAAGTAGTTTTCAGTGCAGTTTCTTAATTACATTTTTGTAATTTTAATTATGCAATACCTACATATTCGTATATAAGAGTACTTATCTTGACTTTAAACTCAGCAATGTCGCACTAAACGACATGAATAAATTTTGTTGTGACAAGTGACAGTGTTCACACAACAAAACTACATACAAATGATTTTTACATGAAATTGCACTTTATGTGTAATACAAATATTGCATTTAACAATTACATTTATTTGTTATTATAATGTTGAAACATTTAATAATATTTGTGTATAAGATAAACATTCCAACCCATAATTATAGTTGTATGATTTTGGGTTATGGATATCTATACTTTTGTATAGTATTGTCTTTTAACAAATATCAACATAATATCATTAGTTCTAAAATCCTATACAAAATTAAGTAGTTTTTTTCTGTCTTGTCACAGATGAGTCATTTTCAGAGATATATATAATTACATCCAACAAGAAATTGCACACAATTATTTATATATTCGCTTATATACATTCATTACTAGAATTACTTTAGCATTGAAATAATTCGACCACTTCCGCGTCTCCGTGTGTGGGTGTATTAGTCCCTTTGGAATGTCAATCAAATTGACTTAAGCAGAGAAAAATGTATTTCAATTTCTTTTACGAGTAATGTTGGGTCATAAAGGATAAACATACATATTTTTATGATTGTATTATTTATTGACAAATACATTTACATCTATGAATATATTTTTATATACATATGTAAGTATGTTTATTCCTTTCAATGACACACGTTATCCACAAACATTTAATGTAAAAATAAAACATAATAAGCGTGTTTTCAAGTATGTATTTTTATATAAATAAGTGTATGAGTATTAGGGATTGCAAACAAGACTGGATTGTCAAATCCCGGGATTTGGGATTTTAATAATGTAAAACTCGGGATTTCGCGATTTTTGTTTCTTATAAAAACAAATTGGTTTATTAATAATAAATACTAATTATTTAAAAAAAGTAACTTATATCAACTGTAAATATGTTGGAAAACAAACATTTTCTGTCCTTATAGCTATAAATTTTAAATTAACTAAAAGTTTAGAAAGTTAATTTTGTATTTTATAAACCATTAATATTTTTAGAACGTTTGATATTTCGTTATTTAGGCTCGAGTTCATTAAATTTAAATAAATAGCTAGGACACAAGCTAATGTTTGCATGTTTGCGAATGTACTTCAAGTAGTACACATAAAATGTCGACGAAAGTGGACAACAAACATAATAAACAAATGTGTTCAGATTTTCGAGACGAAGTCTTGACATGAATACGAAAGAACTGAGGAAAAAGGAGACAACATTTAAATAAATTGAAAAATAACAATTACAGCAAATTTCGACCACCAGGTAACACTGGTTAAAAGATTGATGTTTGTCTGTTTGGCTAGCAGGCATCGCAGTGGTGCAGAGGGTGAGAACGTAAAGAATTCTGATGAGAGAAAGTGGTGTTTCTCGAAACATATGTAAATTCAACCACCCAAGTTCGAATCCCAAGCCAAGAAAAATTATCAATAAATTTTAATATAATAATTTTCATGTCACAATTCCTACCTTCAGTAAAAATAATTTAATAAAAATTAAATTTAATGAACTCGAGCCTAAATAAAGAAATATCAAAGATTTAAAATTAACAGTTTAAATAAAAATAACAATTGTTCTTAATTTTTAAAACGTAATAACATTATATTGAAAATTAGACAATTTAAAACCAATAGAATATTATCGTTCGAAAATATTAAGGCATGTAAAGTAAAGCGAATCTTGATTTAATTCCGTTTTCCAATATATGACGCTGACGACGCACACTGTGTCCACTGAGGCAATAAATCAATTTGGACCGGCTCTCCAATTTTGATGATTTTTGCACAGATGTTTAAAAACTATCTAAAGGTCATGTGTGGAAAATTTCATGCAAATATCTCCATTGGTTTTCTGTCCCGAGCAGCGTAAAGTTGAAGTATGTGAACAAGTCTCAAATGTGATAGTTTTCTATGTCATATTCAAAAGCTTGTTACTTATAAACTATACATACACCAAATGTACCTTATAAGTATTGTTAAATTAAAAAATTGAAAAAAAAAATTTCCTATGACAATATATTTTGAGCCAAAAAATAAACATTTATGATTTTCCGTTAAACTTTTAGTTGTGTGCGAAGCAGTGCGACACATGGAGTCATAAACCAAGTTGGAGCTGAGAGTCTCAGCTAACAGACTAAAACAAAAACCTGCTCCAATTTACGCGCCGCCGAAAAAACAATGAAAACCCAAAAAATTACAGTAAAAATATGAGTTTTGCGTTATTTTACGCGTGCAAAAACAACTGCGCGTTCTTTCTTTCTTTGCTGTTCGACATAGCCGGTGCCAATTTCGGAGCGAGAAATACGAAAATTTCATTGCATGTGTGCTATATAGAAAAAACTTAAATTTGAGAACGAAATTGAAAATTAAAAAAATTGCTTATCACGAAGAGTGAAAAAGTTGTTAATAAATGAAAGAGAGTGAAACTGATAAAATTTTTGTATATGAGTTGTATGAGTGGTGGTTGTTACAGTGGGCGGATTTTCTTCATATTTTTGAAACAGCATTTAATAGATGTTATATGCATTTTTGCGAAAAATAAACATTCTAGTTACAAATTTATAGAAGATATGGCATTTTTGTAAATATCATTTGTATGGGAGGTGGGCGTAAAAATGGGCGGATTAAGTTCATATTTTCAGCAGCTCATTCTACAATTATAATATTAATGTTTTATGAACATTGAGTTGATATATTTAAAATCATGAAAATTATGCCACATTTTCTATTTAAGATGTATGGGAGGTGGGCGTAAAAGTGGGCGTATTTAAAAAAAATGTAAATTCTTAAAAAATTTAAAATAAATGTGTGCAAAATTTCATGAAGCTCCTCCTTGATTTATGGCCATTAAATACACTACACGGCCACTGTGTGCGACGCTGGCATGTGGGCAAAATTGTTAACAAATTATTGTATGCTGATATCTCAGCCTCCAAAACAAATTCTGTTTTTAAGCGTTCTTTTTTTAAAAAGCACGATTCAAAATCTTTTGGACTTAATTTTTTTTTTTTTTTGTTAAGATTAAATCTTGCGAAATGTGTTCATTTCACAAATATAGGTGAATTCCCTTTCAGTGCATACAATCAAATGAACTTGTCGTATATTTTTTTTAAATTACATTTAAGCTTAGAGTGCATATCTTTTTTTAATTTTTTATATAGGGTTTTTTTACACGGAGTTACCTAGAACCAATTACCGGGTAAAAACAGAATTAGGTGTAATTATACACATTTCATATTCAATATTTGATTCCATATTATTGCAGACATTATAAGGTGTTGTGGGAGTCTTTTACATGTATTAATTACATTCATTATTTCATTCGTTTCGCAATCAACGTTTTTAATTCATTTCTAGGACAAATATATCTATTTTTTATGAAATTCACTTTTGGATTTTTTTTTTGCAAAAAATTTAAAAGTTTTGAGTAAGTCATCCCTGATTTCTGATTTCACCAGTTAATCTCTCAATTTTCAATCACTTTTTGATATCTCTTTGAGCTTAGATAAAAGTGCAACGTCGACAGTGTTACTTTAACCGGATTTAAAATGACAACTATGTATTTCCAAAATTAATTTTTATTCTTTCACCTTCATGTCTTCAACATACTTTTGTAAAATTTTAATTTTTGTTAGTGACTTTGTAAATAACTTTGATACGTGGTTGGCCTTTTCAATTTGTGATTGAATGTGCAATCAGTTTATTTTTTCTTATTAAAAAAGCAAAAAAAAAAAAACTTCATTTGCATTAAGTAAAAATGTTTTGTATTTGTGTATGCCAAAAAAGTAGATAAAAACAAATACTTCCCTGGATGTTTTAATTTTCGAGATTTATTAATCCCGAAAAATCCCAGACAAATCGGGATTTCAGGATTGGCATCCCCAATGCGTATGTTAGTATTGTAAATAGCAGTTGACAATCATTAATAACATATGTCTGTGTGTACTGTAAGCGAAATATAAATAATAAATTTTGCTTTTCATAAAAATACTTTATCTAAATGCATACTTAACTATACTCAACAAAAGTATTTATTATATGAATTATTAATAATAGCACTTAATGTTGATTACATGAGTAAAATAAATCTTATTCTTGTTTCTAATCAAGAATTACTTTACTTGCAAATAAATTGTAATGCTAAAAAACAGATTATATTATTATTACAAATAATTAATAAAATATCTAAGTATATATTAAGGGGATAATATACATATACTTATGTATGTTATATAAAGAAAAAATAATTGGTAGCAATAATTAATAATATTGCTCAAAATGACAATAATCTATTATATAATTATAAACAAAATAATTCGTTAAGTATCAATAGTACAAAATGCTAATCTGTATAAATATATCTGAAAAGATATATTTATTTTATATTGCAATGACAAATTTTTATAACAAATATACATTTATATCAGTGTCCCGCAGAAAGAGAGGATTTGGTAATTGCATATGTATAGGTGACACTACACAGAAAGAAATAGCATGTAATGTTTAAATAAACCTCAATTAAAAATTCGTTTGTTATTTTGTATACATTTGGACGTAATGTATACACTTATGTGATCGCTGCTTCTCAGTGTACTGAAAACAACAACAAAAATGAGCTGAAAAAGAAAAAAACATAAATGAAATATTTGTGTTTTTACGCTCTTGTTGTGAGTATTGTTTTCGATCGTGTTGTGTACAAGTAAATAGCCGAAAATCTTCGTATTCTCAACAATACTAGCGAGGAACACTGATTTATATACAAAATAATTTATTTTTCAAGCACAAGTGCGTATGAGTGATATTTAATTCAAATCGTAATTAATATGAATCATACGCATGAAAATATATGATATGATCAGCGTTGCCACGACCAAAAAAATTTTGTAACCAAAATGTAAAAAAAAGTAACCAAAAGCAAAAAAAAGTAACCAAAATTTTTATATATTTAAAATTTTATTTTATTTATACTTCAGCTATAAAATATTATAAAATATTAATTAACCATTGCATTTCAGTTTGTAGTTCAGTCTTATAATTAGGTACAATTGAAAGAAAAAAATAACAATATTAATAAAAACCAAATGTAATTAATTTCATTACATTTGTTACAAAACACTAGTAGATAAAGTTTAAGTAGATGAGGCTAAAAATCTGTCTTGAATGTTCTTATATGATTTATCCATATAGCGAACGACTAGAACTAGTGATTTCTTTGTGGATACGTCTGTTGTTTCGTCTACTATTAACGAAAACTTTGTCGTTTTTAGTTTGGAAATTAAATTTGCTTTATATTTACTTCCTAACATTTCTGTTAATTGAGTTGCTGTACCTGCCACATTTAATGTGTTTCGCAATTTGAGAGTCGGGACAGCGCTCCTTGTAGATAGTCCATTAATAAAAAAGGCAAATTGTGGGAAATAAGAAACATTACTAATGTTAGCTCTGTTTGGTGCATTTGCTTATTAAGAGTTTCTTTTTGAGAACTTGCAAATGTTATTTTTATTTTCCACATTTGGCTTATGAACACTTTTTTAGTGTGCTTTCATAAATGACTTACGTGATTTGGAATTTTTTTTTTCACAGACAGCGCAGAAAGAACATCCTTCTTTGTTTCTTAGCCACAGAAACTCATCCAACCACAATACACGGAATTTTCTTTTCGGGCTGTTTTTAATATCACTAAACAACAAAATATTATTTAAAAAAAGTTATTGAAATTGAATGAAAATATACCTATTCTCATCATCACTTCCAGAAGATAACTCGACATTATTAGTTTTACTTTGAGCAGCCTTTTTAAATAAAAATCTAACAAAAATAAAAATTGTGCTTAAAACCAATATTATTATTTTTTAATTCGATGTACATACTTATCCATTTTTTACGAAAGAAACCCAATCTTAACTATTTAAAAAACACTTTATTATTAAAAAAAATTAAATAGCACGCTAATTTGTAAAAAGCTTTTTTTGGTTTTCTGGTAAAAAAACATAATTTATAAATGTTTATTAAGGTCCGTTCATGTCTAAAACAAAAGAAAAATTAACTTGTTCCGATGTCAAACATCAATATGAAAATGCATTTAGTAGCATGTTTTTAGATGGTTTTTGTGAAGAACCTTTTACTCGTTCAACAATACAATTATTGTGTTTGTTATGTTTGGAGACAGGCATGTATTTTTTTGTAATCCTGTGTTTAGTGTTTTATTTTTAAAAAACCTTTAAATTGTGGTAGTTTAGTTTATCACCAAAATTAGTGGTGTAAATTAAGTCAAAGTAAAAACAATGTAAAAAATGGTTACTTTTGTGTTAAAAAAAAGTAACCAAAACCGAAAAAAAAGTACACAAGTACACATTGGAAAAAAAAGTAACCAATTTTGGTTAAAAGTAACCAAAACGGCAACGCTGGATATGATCTGTAACTTTAGTAAAAACTTTTCGTTTTAAAAAGATGAAAAGTGAGGGAAAAAAATGTGTCTGTAACTCATGTCGAAAACATTCAAAAGCGATTACGTCGTTGCATTAAAAATGTATAACACGAAGCCGATGTAAAATTTAGTGTTTGAAACCACTAATCAAAAATATCGTTAACGGCAAAAAAAAACTTACTAAAATTGAAAAATTTTCACCGACGGCGGCAGAAATACAACCGTACAAACAAACAAAATATTTCTATTAAAACAAAAATAGTTTCGTGGTGTGAAAAGAAAACTTTCTTTTACTGAAAAAAAAATTATAAATCAAAAAAAAAATTATAAAAAATATAATGTATAGAATGTATAAAATATATATGTATATAGTGTTAATTTTCATTTCAATTTGAATATTTTTATTATTATAGAACTTTTATTTGGCTTGAGTGCATTTTAATTAATAATTCAAAGAATGCCATTGTAACTTAATATTTGTAGATTATTGGCACATTGGAAAGCATTTTCTGTCCTGCCATCAATATCATCAGCAATGTTTGCCGTACGATTTTTATTTTTAAAATTATATCTCGCTGCGGTTTTAGTTGTGAGTATATTTGACAGCGCGGACCTTTCTCACAAAAATTTTACAGACACACTTTTTCTGTAAACTGGCGCATTTCTGTTTCATTTCACATATTTTAATCGAAAAGTATTTAAAAAAAATGTGTCGGAATTAGATAATTAAAAAAACTGACTTTTTAGAAAACCGGGTTTCGGATTATTTAAAAATGTCCTCTTTTAAAAAACCGGATTCGAATACGATTTAAGCTGAAAAAACGGTTAACCGGGTTTTCATAATAATCGGCAATATTTAAGATTTTCTTTATTTTGTGTATTCGTTCGTCATATATTTTTACATATCGATGGTCTCATGTAGAAAGGCCTTAACTCGCATATTTGAAACTTTACAGGAGAAGGTAAAAACATAATAGAAACTGTAATATTCAACATATAACTTTTTTTGTACATCTGCTTATAAAAGCGTTATTTTTTACACTATTGCAATAAATTTTTGTGAGGAGGTGTATTTGCGTTATATGCATTGCAATCGCAAAAAAAAACTAATTTCGAAAAAATAGCGAGTTAGGGCCTTTCTACATGAGACCAACGATATAATGAACAACTAAAAGAAAAACAAACAAAAAATAAATGATAAATAAAACGGATTGGCCTATAATTCAAAAATATGGAATAATCAAAATCGGTCGGTTTTTCAAATCACAAAAAACTGATTAACCAGTATCCGGTTTCAGTCTTTAAATACTCTAGTCGCAAATATAAACATACTCGTGTAGTGACTTTGTGTCTATTTTAGAACTGTTTGATAACTTCGGCAATTATACCATTTTAAAATGCCAAAAATATCTAAAAATTAGCAAGTAACGGATTTTCTGATTGTTATTTTTGTTAAGCTAATATGGCCTAGATTTATTCAATATAAATAAAAATCAATTTTTAATTACAATATTTTGTTCCCGACGTTTCGTCGATTGCTTGTCGACTATTTCAAGGGATTGTAATATGAAATTTAATCACATTAAAATGTTTTAGATGTGCCCAGCAGCAAGCAAATATAAATCATAATTTTGGTATTAAAATACATGTTACATTAAACTTAAATATATATCACGGCTCCTTTTGAAGAATACTTCAGGTACTTCAACTAAAGACTAAATTCATTGCCAAAATAAAGGTATTTAAAGGTGCAGTTTTCATTTTTCAATGAAGCACTGAGAATATACATAATTAGATACTCAAAGAACAATCTCTGACATTTACTTTTGTAATATAAAAACATGAAAATGAGGGCTGCTCCGTAAATTGTTCATCCTGAAGGTTCAAATTTGATTATTTGCCTCTTTTGAAAACCCCAAACGAAAAAATCCCGAGCTGTGACATCACAGGACAGAGGCAACTAATTTAAAGGTCCCGAACGCGATTTCGAAATATCTCCACTGTTTCGCGACCTATCTGATAAACATTTCTAATTATTGTAATGCAGCTGGAGATATTGTTGCGATCTGAGTCTTTCCAAAATCAATTGTCAAATAACAGTAAATTAATATAAAAAACTCTAAATTCATCACACTTTAGATAAAAAAAAATATAAAAATTTTTAAAAATCATCTGTTATTTATTAAGAGAGAATATTGAAAGACTTTGAATACAATGTTTACCTACAAATATAAATTATATGCGTAGTGCTTTAAATATATACTTTTCAAAAAAGCCAGACTTTTTCCCCCAAATTATAAGAAGTTTTAGTATTAAATTTTTTTTTTTTTTTTATTAAATAATTTTTAAGCTTGAGGTCACTTTTTTGTTTTTTTATAAAAGATTTTTTAATTCTTATATATAATTCATTCGATATTTCGATTTCCTTTGGAAATCTTCTTCAGGAGTTAATTTAATATTATAAAAATTTTTTTATATTAAAATAATTCACTCGATATTTCGATTTCCCTTGGAAATCTTCTTCAGGAGTTAATTTAATATTATAAAAATTTTTTTATATTAGAAAATTTTTATAATATTAAATTAACTCCTGAAGAAGATTTCCAAAGGAAATCGAAATATCGAGTGAATTATATATAAGAATTAAAAAATCTTTTATAAAAAAACAAAAAAGTGACCTCAAGCTTAAAAATTATTTAATAAAAATCATTAAAAAGGTCGAAGAATATAGAATAAAATTATTTAAGAAGTTTTAGCTAATTTTAAAATTAGTATGAATTAAAAAAATTTGACTTTTTGTCATTTAACAAACATGTATCTAGTTTTCATTGAGTAAATTAATACTTTCCATTAAATGCGTATGAACACATTTACATAAACAAATCTTCATTAAAAAAACTAACTGGGTTTTTTTAAGCTAAATTTGGGTGATGACAAAATAACATAATTGAAAAAATGCAAATCAAAAAAAATTCTATCAAGTTATGGACTTTCAATCTCAAACCCATTTTTAAAAGAAAATATTTACGTGTTACCTACAAAAAACGCGAACTTATGTTTTAGAAGTCGAAAATAGTTTGTATTTTATATTCACCCCTATCGTGAATAAAAATTCCAGTTGTTTATGTTCTTTAATTAACTTTAGTCAGCAATATAAATTTACAAAAAAGTTTAGCTTTAAAAACATATTTTGAAATTATCTTTTTGGTTATAAATTATTTAACTGCAAAACATTGCAGCTATGTACAAAATGTACATTTCTGAAAACCGAAACTTTTCAAATTTACTATTAATTTCTAAAAGCAAATTATGTATTTCAATTGTATAGCTTGTTTAGATCATTGTAAGGTGCCGTGAGGAATTAACATTATAGAATCCATAAAACAGAATAGCTTTTACAGCATTCTTAAATAGTTTACTAGAAGATATAAGTTTTTGTATTCTATTAATTATATAAAAAGCTTTTATCACCATAATCCATGTTTTTCCTTTATAAAAGTTTTGGTTTCGGTTCGGCCAAATTTTTAATGCTGGTATTACACCGATTCTTGGTCTAATCCGAAGCGGAATTATTATACGTATGAGTAATATTCAATGCATAGCTTAATTAATATAAATCATACGTATGACAAAATAACGTAACGAATATTTTTGGCAATTATTACATATTAAATAAATTTAAGACGAATAATTGGTTTATGGTTAACTGATTTAATACCCTACTGCTAATCGATTGAATACGGGTCTGTCTGAAAAATTATAATTACATATAATTTTATTCTAATTGTCTTGTGACTTGTCTATTTCTCAATAGTAACCAAATATATACATATGTATACACGATATTATAACACAAAATTGGTCACTTGGTTTTTTGTTCTAATTATACCTATATTAATTGTGAGTTGCTTTAAATCAGTGATGTTCAGCCCATACAACAATTGTTTGAAAAATTTACACACATTTGTTATGCTCTTTTAAAAACATTCATTCACTCGTCGTTCAGCAAGCGATGAGAACACATGCGACGGACTATCGTCATTTTTTTCAGAAATTTGTTAAGCATTGTTGTTGCTTCTTGTTGATCGAAGCACAGCAAACACACGCTATTCAATTACAATTGAAAACGAAAAATAAAAAACTGGTTTAGATAGACTTATTTTTGTTTTTTATCAAAATAACTGTTCTAAAATTGGTTTTCGATATTGATAATTGTTATTTACGGTCCCTGATATTGTTTCATAAGGTGTTTACATTTGGAAAAAATTCTTTACTTTTTTCTGATTTTAAGCGTTTGACAATATGTTTGCTGTGCAAAATCTCTCACAAATACATCTACATTTTATTTTTGAACATCACTGCTTTAAATCCTATAATATATGTATTTATGCATGTATCACATGTGTCTCATTAGCTGTTGTGTGCAAGTAAATAAATGGTTTCTCTGTTTTTATTTGCTTTTCCATTCACTCTCTGCTAATTTCTAAAAGTAATACACATAAAATAACATTTATCATTTTAGGACAAATAAAACAAAAACACCAGATATTGTATATTTTTGTCGAAAACTCTATTTAGTTACAGATGGTTGTCAATTTTTTAGGGACAATTGTAGAGCGCATGGTTTATAAGGGTATGTACAGAGTGTCAGCTTGTTGCCGAGTCGTGATGGTTGAAGCGAGAATGCGAGAAAAGTAGTTCTATACAAATTAGTACAAACAAGCGCGAAGCGGTCATAGTGGGCGCCGAGCTTGTCAGAGCGCAAAGCTGATTGAATGCGAGAAAACAGTTTCAAAGCGTTTTTCAGCGCCGATAAAATTTTATGATTTCAACAAAAATTTAAGAAAAAGTAAATAAAAATTAAAAAAGTAATAAAAATTAAAGAGAAAATAAAAATTGAAAAATAAAATGAAAATTTAACAAAAAAAAAATAAAAATTCTAATAAATAATAATAATTAAAATTTTAAAACTCAATGTCAGTTTTTTTCTCTGTACTATTTTCTAAGAAAAGTTATAAACACAATCATCAACAGCAGCAGCACAAGATTCTTTGAAAAGCTAGTTTCGAACGTACAGCAACATGCAAACATATGTACATAAAACACAAATAATAGATAAAATATCAGCGCTGATGCTCGCATCCACTATGAACACTCAAACTTGTTTCTCGCATGAACAATTCTCGCAATAACCGTCAACCAGCTCGGCTCGGCAACAAGCTGCTACTCTGTACATACCCTAAGTAAATATATTTACCGCAATCTTTAACAAAGATCTAGCAAACGAACATACTAAATATATTGTTTAAAAAGGAGATAACTATGAATAAATTTATTTTGTTCTTCTTTATTTGTTTTATCACTGAATTGTCAACAAACCGCTACAGCAAACAAACACTAGAGCAACGTTCGTAAACACGTCTTTATGTCTGCTTTTAAGGGCATTAAGTCAACTTTAGTCTTTAATAAAACATTGTTGGTAAAATTATTAACAGAATTTTATATGTTTGCCATTACTAAATGACTACTTCTCAAGGAACTTTTACTCGTAACATAAATAAAATTTACAAACAACAACGAAACATTACAAAGCAAATTATATTATTTTATTGAAACATATGTCTACATACTTCAAAATAATGCTAAAATATATAAAAATGTTATAAAAAGAACTTAATGTTATTTAACTAAAGCCTCACTGACTAATGTTTAGCTCATTCTTCTATGCTTATATTAAGTCATTTAGTTTTAATGTTTGCATACCTAATTATCTATTTTGTACATACTAACATAAATATATTTGTAAATATTAAAATTATATAGCTATACAATACAAATAAACTAATAAACGTTTATTACAACTAATACTTGGGTTTCTAACATTACAATTAGTGGGTATTTAGTTTTAACTGTAATTTGTTTGGCACATAAAATAACAATTGTTCTATACTCGTATCAAGGTAATAATTTTCATATTAAAATTGAATTTACTTTAACCAGTAATTTAAGTTTAAACAACATTGATAATCAGAGCTAATTTTAATAGATAATTTAAAATTATATTTCTGGGTTAATTGCTGTAGCACGAAGTTATACAATTGTTTAAGTTTAAAAGCTAAATATTACAGTTATTATACACATATTATTTAAATTTAACGTAAAATATTTATGGGAAAATGTTGGAGGTTAAAAAAAATTTCCAACATTTTATATTTATATAGGGTGTTTTTTTTACATGTGTAGAACTTTAAGTTAACAACACTTTTTTAACTGGCAGCCATTTTGTCAGCTGTCAAGTGCTTTATGTTTAGTTTGGTTCGGCATTACAACGTAAATAAACTGACGCCTGAACAACGCTTTCAAATTGTGCAAATTTATTTTGAAAATCAGAACCATCTGTTCGAAATACGTATCGAAATTGTTTTTTTAGATGTATAGAACTTGGAAATTGAATAAAACAAAGATGATTTTTAAATTGATGATTTAAATTGGCATTAGATTTACTTTATGCGAAAGATAATCTTCTGGTATTATAATTTAAATATTCAGCCTTATTATGAGTGTCGTTTTCTTTTTACAACAATGACTGATCTATTACGAAAGATTAAAGAAACAAATTTAATTTTATATTTAATCTATTACGTAAGAGTCGTTGTCGTAAAAAGAAAACGCCACTCATAATAAGGTTAATTATTTCTGGCACATGACTAACATATATGTAGTCTCATCTCGAGGTCCAATTTTCGTTGACTTTTTTCAAAACTTGTGGCCGTATATCGGCAATAACGCGGCGAATATTTACCTCCAAGTGGTTAATCGTTTCAGGCTTATTATGGTTTCAACCAGACGGTACAACATGCCCCGATACTCTAGGCGATAAATTGCCGGACTATCAGTCAAAGGGTTGCGGGTTCCATTCCAGCCAAACACTCTGGGTGTTTTCTGCAGATAAGCCAAAAAGCTCCGCAGTTTGTGTTTGTTAATCAAATTAAAAAAAAAAAAAAAAAAAAAAAAAAAAAAAAAACAGCTCGCGGCACAATTAATTTAGTAACCCCATATTATCACGTTTCGGACCCGTGAATTGGACTACAAGATCGTGTGATTTAACGCCGCTTCACTATTTTCTGTGGGGATATGTGAAGTCGCTAGACTACGCCGATAAGCCCGAAACGACTCACCAAACATTCACCGCGTTATTGCTGATATACGGCCAAAAATGTTGGAAAAAGTCATCCGAAATTAGACCTCCAGATTAGAATGTCAAAAGGTTATCTTTCAAATAAAGTAAATTTCATGTCAATTCATCATTTCATTTCATCATCTTTGTTTTATTCAATTTCAAAGTTCTATACGTTAAAAAGACACCCTATGTAATATTGAATAATTTAAACCAAAATATCATTATCTATTCTTTATTAAAAAAGACTTCTTAGCTTCATTTCTAGTTTACTTAAAAATTTATTAAAAATGCAGAACAAATTTAAAAGTCTACCTAAACATTAAAATTGTTTTTGATTTAACGATTTAACAATAATTTTATTATTGCCAACAAATGCTCATTCTGCAGCTTCAAAAACCATTAAGTAATATTTTTATAATATCAAGCTACACATTTACACATTCTCGACACAATTAAATGTTTGGCAAAAACAATAAATGTCATTTGGTAGTGTTTGGTTTTTATAAATTAATTTTACCATAAACCATAACAACGAAAGTGTAAACAAATATGCATATATAAATTAATTGTATAAACACTAGTGGTTTATAATATTAAGAAAGAAAGCCAGGTTATTATTCGTTGTCCAATTTAACACAATTTGCAATTTCCAAAATAGTTTGCTTAAAGAACTGCGCAAGGTGGCATGTTAATATGTTGTATATTTTTCATTGAGTTGAATTAAATTTTAAATCTATGCAAAATATTGTGTTTTCTTTAAAATAGCTACTCAGGCAAAAGAGAGGCAGATAGACGTACTATTCACAAATAATAGAACTGTGTTTTAAAGTAAAATATTTGAATTTGCTTTACATAAACAAGTGCCTTTAAAATACATATACACAAACATATTTAAAACCAAAAATGTAATACCACAAATAACACTACTCTCACTTTAAATAGACAACTAGACTAGGGATGCCAATCCTAATCCTGAAAATTACGGTAGTTTTGGGATTTTTTTAAACAACTAACTAGTATTTGTTTGCAAAGTCATCCAAGGCGAAAGAATTAAAATTAATTTTAGATTGCTTAACTCGAAGGCACTATTTGAGGTGTCTACAGTTTTTGGAATTTGAAAATTCGTATATAAAAAGCTTTAATTGATTTAATCCTTCTTTGCATGATTTTTTCGTCATTGGTGAAATAAATCAATGTGATATAATTCATGTTCAAAATTAAAAGAAAAATGGTTAAAAAACAAGTGTAAATTTAGCAAATCATCATGCAAGGTTAATTCATTAACTTAATACTAAATAGAAATAAAAATGGAATTTTCACCATTATGCAAAGAAGGATTAAAACCTCAAGAGATGAAGAATTTGTGTTACTTAAACAAATAGTTGTCATTTTAAATCCCATTAAAATACCGGACAAAACTATTTGTCGTAGTAATATGAATCTCTGTTGATGTTGCCCTTTTATTTATGCTCAAAGAGATATCAAAAAGTGATCTGGTGAAAGCTCTCCTTAAAAGAAGCCAAAAGACTTTTTTACTCAACACTTTTAAATGTTTGAAAAAACCCAAAATTGAAGAGTGAATTTGATAATGAGATAAAAATGTTTGGTAATAGAAATGAACTAAAAACGATTGCTAAACGAATAAAATAATGAATTTAATTTAAATATGTACACTTAATAATGTCTGTAATAATATGGAATAAAATATTGAATAAAATTATTTGTTTCGGAGGGTGAGAAATTAGATTGTTTATGCAATCAGAATACAAGAATTTGGTAACAGTTTTGTCTACAATCGATGACGAAAAACATCGTTTACGTCAGCTTCATATATTGGTAACAAAATTAAATCAAGATTCTCTTTACTATAGATACCTTGATATTTTTAAGAAGCTTTATCGATCGATAATATTATTTTGCTTTTAAATTAATATGCATAGAAATTAAACACCACTAACGTACAGTTTTAACTGTCAGTTTCAGCTGATCAGTATGTGTGTAATAACTGACAGTTCAACTAAAGTGAACGTGTGTGGGGGTTCAATTGCACCATTCTCAGTTCAATTTGTGTCAAGTGCGTATCATGTCGCATAAACAGAACCAAGTGATAGTTGATTTTATTGCAAAATAGAGATCTTAACCTTGCCTATGGAAAGTTAAGTCTAACGAGTACCATGATCGCACCAAAAAAGATGCTACCTACAACAAGCTGGCGAAGAAGTTACCAGAAGTATAATCTGACGCGGAAAAGTAATCTGTTTTGTCAAAAATAAACAGCTTACGATCCGCTTTTAGCAAAGAAAAAAAGAAACTTGAGACAACAAAGCAGTCTGGAGCATCTGGACAGTATTTACAAGCCGGTACTTTGGTACTACGATCTGTTTGATTTACCACATGATCAAATCACTCCAAGAACATCAAATTGAAATCCTGCTCGTTCGAATCCACGTTAAAAACTGAAGTATTCAACTTCACGTGTGCGTACATCTCAGTTCACAGTTAAGTCTGTCAGTAATAACTGAACAGTTAAACTGACAGTTAAAACTGTACGTGAGGGGCCGGCTTAATATTTCAATATACAACATGTACAAGCATGATAAAATAAAGATTATGCCATGCGCATGATTTCCCGTTATGTGACGTAGAAGTTCCATTCTAAGGGTTACCAAGAATGTTTCATGTGTTAGAATTAAAATTTCTTGCGAAAAAGGTATGTTTTGTGTGAAAGTTGGCAACCTTGCAATTAAAATCACTTTGAGAGCTCTAAAAAATATTACATCGGGTTTTGATAAAATAAATAAATTTGGCATTGCATTTGGTGATAAATTATATTTAATTAATTACAAACGATCATTGTCGTTTAAAAAAGTGTAAATAAAAGTTGTTTAAAAAAGAAAAACAAACAAAAAAAAACAAAAAAAAACAACAAAAAATATAAACATGAAGTGTGCATTGAGCAAATGCAAGCAAAACAACAGTAAAAAAAACAAGTGAGAAAAAATTAGCCTATAGAAACACAGAACGTGTGACGTCACAGTTTATATATTTAACATAAGTAACTTTTTTGAAATAAATTGTTATTATTTAAAAAAAGACAAATTATGAACAATTATTATTTTTATTTGAACTGTTAATTTTAAATCTTTGATATTTTTTTTATTTCGGCTCGAGTTCATTAAATTTAACTTTTCATTAAATTATTTTTGCTGAAGGTAGAAATTGTTACATGAAAATTATTATTAAAATTTATTGATAATTTTTCTTGGCTTGGGATTCGAACCTGGGTTGTTGGTTGAATTTACATATGTTTCGAGAAACACCACTTTCACTCATCAGAATTCGTTGCGTTCTAACCCTCTGCACAACTACGGCGCCCGCTAGCCAACAGTCAAACATCAATCCTTTAACCAGTATTACCAGTGGTTCGAAATTTCCTGTAATTATCATTTTTCATTTATTTACATGTTGTCTCCTTTTCTTTAAATTATTTTAACAAAAATCCCGAAAATCCCGATTCCGGGATAAAGGGATTCATTTATGACATCCCGAATCCTGGGATTTTAAAATCAGGTTATAGAGAAACTTATTTTAAATTAAACTTAACACATTATTTATATTACACATCAGTTATAACTCTTGTAAACAGACTGGTTATTTATGTATCAATATAAATGAAATAATTTTTGTTAAATTTTCCAGAGCTTTCAACATTAATTCTGTGTGTGATAGTCACATCTAATTCAAAGACTTTAGAAAACCTAGAACTAATACTAATACATTAACAAAGACCCTACTAGAATTAGCGTAAGACCACTTAGTAATAATATATGGTACAAATGAAAAACTTTTTAGAAATTATATGAAATAAATAAAATGTTTCATTACAGTATTTTATTATATAATTTACTTTTGTAAGTATTTACTAATTTATAACTCAACATTCAATATTCGTACTTATTTATTTCCATATAAATTGTTGCTTTAATAGAGTGGCATGAAGAAGAGTGTGAAATTTATATTTTTTAACGATTTTTAAAGTAAATATTTTGCAACAAATAATAAAGAAAAAAAAAAGGAGAAAAATAATATAATTTTGTTTATATTTTCCAATAAACATCAATGTAAATGATCAGCAGACATGAAATGTTATTTTTTGTATATTTACATTTTAAAAATATCAACAACAGTTAACACTTATTATAAATCAGTAACAGTAGAATTTCAAAGTCGAGAATAAAACAATACATTCAAATGGAATTCCAAAAAAAAATTAAATATTGCTAATTAATATATAATTTTATATCCATTACAGTCTTGTACTTCAATAGCAGCTGGTTCTGACTCTAGCAATTGATTTAAAAGATATTTTAATTATGTAGTGCTTTTAGTTTCTCTTCCAAATAGCTCATTTTTTGCTTACCTTAGAAATGATAATTTTAGAAGTAAATTTTGACACTACAGCTATATTCTATATTGTGGCAAAAAGATAATTATTAAAAATGGAACTTTTGATTCAAGAGATATTTTAACAGAACTACTCTCATTATACCCTACACCACCATAGTGGCGAGGGTATATTGGATTTGTGCTGATGTTTGTAACGCCCAGAAATATTGGTCCAACACCCACCTTAAATTATACCGATCGACTCAGAATCACTTTCTGAGTCGATTTAACGATGTCCGTCCGTCTGGCTGGCTGTCCATGTAAAGCTTGTGCACAGAGTACAGGTCGCAAATTTGATATTTCGATAAAATTTGGTACGTGATATTTTTTCGGCCCTAGGATGGATGGGATTGAAACTGGTGAAAATCGGCCCATTATTTCAACTGGTCCCCCATACAAATGTCTTCCCGAAATTGGGGTTTACTGATCATAAATGTTTGAATTGTGCAAATATCCAAACAAATTTCATTACAAATGAGTGGTAAATGAAGCCAAATCACATCTACAAATTTTGTGCAGGTCGGTCCACTATTACTCGTAGCTCCCATATAAGACCCACTTTCGAAAATCACTTTAAAGTGCATAACTCGCTCAAAAATTTTAATATCCAAATAATATTGAACGAAAATATATTTCATATGTCTAAAAATAATACGGTACAATTTTATTATGATCGGTCCATAACACTGTGACACAAAATCGAACTTTTGGAATCCGAAAGGGATGAGACCAAATACAAATGATAGCTGACATTGTCCATAACAAAACCTCCAAGGAATTTTTTTGGTTCAGTGCTAGAATTTTTTTACAAGCATTTGAAATTTGTGATTTTGGAACCCTGGCTATCGAGAAAAACTCATTACAATTTTGATAAAATAATGGCTATATATTTTTACTATCCGGGAGAAATGTGATATATTTATGTTTATGGCGTCGGGGAATCCATTTTTGATATTAGTTTTTACGTAAAACTAACGCTAGGTGGCGCTGTCATACAATTTGCGTTATTATTTGTAGACTTTCATAGAAAAAACGGTGCATATGCTTTCTTGAGGCTGAATAATCAATTTTTGTTGTTGGATTTATTTTAAAATATAATTATAATGATTTTACAAAGTACATTTTATGCTGTTTTCATGGAAAAAATTAGTTTCTATTGGAATTACCTATTTTCTATTACAAAGTGTGCAAGTTCTGTACACTTTTTCAGGTACCCAATCTACATTTTCAATAACCACTACTCCAAAATACTGTAAATACTCTCTTATTTTGGCACCAAATTTTTTTGTCTATTATATTTTCCGCAAACATAGCAATAATATTTCAAATGCTGCAATCATTCATGCATTTTTAACTCAAAAAAATGTAATTTGAATTCAAATTAGAAAAATTAATCACGCGATGATACAAAATTATTTTAATTTTAATAAAAATAAGAAGGAAAAAAACGTGTAATGATGCTATCATTGATTCACCATATGTTATTTATAACAGTAAATGTCATATGTTTAGAGCACGATTAATGTCATCTTAAGCTATCTGTACACTATCTGATTTCTCATTTGAGTTTGACAACTGATATGATCTCAGAAGGTGAAATAGCAAACTTTACGGAAAAAATGTTAATGCTGTCTGATCTCAGATGAATATAGAAACTTGTATTTTCAAACGAAATAAATTAATGAATCGATTTTATATTTTTTTTTTCTTTGCAATTTTTAAAAGATAAATAAAGTAACATATGTACATTTTTATAAAAATATAATACTTTGAAATAAAACGTTTTTTTTTTGTAATAGAAAATAGGTAATTCCAATAAAAACTAATTTTTTCCATGAAAACAGCATTTTTTTTTAAAGAAACGTACTGGCAATAATAAAATGTACTTTGCAAAATCATTATAATTATATTTTAAAATAAATCCAACAACAAAAATTGATTATTCAGCCTCAAGAAAGCATATGCACCGTTTTTTCTATGAAAGTCTACAAATAATAACGCAAATTGTATGACAGCGCCACCTAGCGTTAGTTTTACGTAAAAAATAATATCAAAAATGAATTCCCCGACGCCATAAACATAAATATATCACATTTCTCCCGGATAGTAGAAACATATAGCCATTATTTTATCAAAATTGTAATGAGTTTTTCTCGTTAGCCAGGGTTCCAAAATCACAAATTTCAAATGCTTGTAAAAAAAATTCTAGCACTGAACCAAAAAAATCCCTTGGAGGTTTTGTTATGGACAATGTCAGCTATCATTTGTATTTGGTCTCATCCCATACGGATTTTGGTTGTTGCACTGTGTAATTAGTCGAAACTCCCATATAAGGCCCTCTCCGTAATTCAGTTTAAGGTGCATAAATCGTTTAAAGGTATTTATATTAAGATAAAGTTTAACACACATAATATTTATATGCACGGAAGTATGGCCTTAAATTTTTGGATGATCGGTCCATAACAGGTAATATCTCCCATATACCGCCCATTTCTGAAAATTGTTTTAGACATATACTGGGTGTAGGGTGTTATATGGTCGGGCTTGACCGACTATACTTGCTTACTTGTTTTCAATTAAAATGATAGTTTAAAAGCTACATATTTATAAATTGGAAATTACTATATCTATTATATATCCTCATGAAACCTACGTAAGTAATTGTTGAAGACTAGATGTGAACATATTTAAATTTTTATGTAAAACTTTCTAAGCTTTAAAATAACTCTTGAAGAATTTTTCATACAAACATTTTAAAAATATTTTCTGGTCGTATTTCTGAAGCTAAACTCTGAACCTAAAACTTGTTCAACGAAATTTTAAAAATGTTGCTGAGTTTTTTAATTTAATTTTACCTGATAATCATATTGAAAATATATTTCTACATGTCGTTCGCTCAATATTCTTCTACTTCTTGCAGACTTTATGGCAAACCAATAGACTTGCAGTGGTAATAAATAAAGAAAAAAAGAAGAATAATAATAACCATAAGTCTTAAATAATAAATGTCACTAACGTCTTCAATACTCTGACAGCTATTGTAACCTTGCTTCAATTTGTTTTTTCTTTTGTAGCAAGTTGTAACTGTTTGGAAAATGTTTCTATTTTTAAAATTTTCGTTAACATGAAGCAAAAATAAAAGCTATTAAAAATGTATATGTACTCATATAAATAGAATGATGTACAAAAAAAAATTCATTTACAAACATTCACAAAAGCGGTTGGTGTTTTTATTATTTTTTAGGTCATAAATATTTATAGATATATAAGTGTATTAAAAGTTGGAAAGAAATTTCGAAGAATTGATAATGAAAATATAAGAAAACTTAACGGATTTAAATATGTATAAACTTTAATACCGTTGTTCAAATGCATTAATAATTAAAATAAAATAAATGTAAATAATTAAAATATAGAAAATGTTGCCCTTTAAAAACAAGAAACAAAATTTTAATAGAAAATGTTGCCCTAAAAATAAAAAATAGAAGCTAATTTTCTATACAAAACATTGTCCTTTATGAAAAGAAATATATTTTCTGTAGATTAATTATTTTCTAAAAATGTTAAAGAAGTTTTTTAAAGAAGTAAATTTTCTATAGAAAATGTTGTCCTTTAAAAATAAAAATAAATAAAAAAATGTTTATACAAAATTTCGCCCTTAAAAAAAGCAGCAAATTTTCTATGAAAAACAAAAGACACCAAGAAAATGAGCACAATAATTTCAATATGTATTCAAATTAAATTCAAATTATAAAAAAAACAAAAACTTAACCAATCTAAAACTATTTTTACACAAAATAATGTCAGAAAAAATTAATATTTACAAAAATTTCTTCCTGCAGCAGACAGTTTAAGTTAAGTAGAAGTTTGAAATGAAATAAGAAGCGTAAAACATCATAGAACAAAAAAAAACTGTTTTAAAGATTATGCAAAATATTAAGTTTGAAAATAAAAAAAGAATAAAATGAGAAAAGAGAAAAGAATTTCTTAAGAAGTGACAAGAATACTCACAAGTTATTCATGATGGTAGCAAGAAAATTAAGAAATTTTATAAAAGTACCTACAAGCCAGTTCCAGGAATTTTTCGATAATCTGAATGTTGAAAATGAGCAACAACATGGAAATTAAAAAATGTCTGTGTGTGTTTGCTTTATTTTATATAGTATATTTAGAAAAGAAAGAAGAAAACAAAACAAAATAAAATCAAATAAAAAGGCTCAGTGTCATTGTCAACTTTGCAAATGACGCCAGAAAAACAATATACATATAAGTCTTATGTACACGTTCTACAAACATTTACTCTCATATATCTATTGCACTTATACATACTTCTGAATATATTCATACTACACTGTATTTAGTAAAATGGGAGACGGAAGTATTTTTTTAGTGGTTGCACTGGCTTTTGTCGTAGGTTGCTATGATTATTTATTAAACCGAACGAGCAGCCAACCAGCCAGAATAGCTAGCTGCTTTAGTTAGTTGTGAATTTTCGTGTTTACAGGGCCAGTCTGAAAAGCTAAAATACAACATTTTCTACGTGGTCAAATCATATAACTCATAAATTAATGTTGTGTTTTGTTATATAAAATAGACAAAGTTCTTTAAGATATTTATAAAATTCTGTCTAAAAGTGCCTTTCACTTTGTATGAGCACAAATTAAAAATTAAAAATTTGTACATAAAATCTTAAAAGAGTCAAAATTTCTTTAGAAAATTCCCTCTTTGAAGAGTGGTAATTTATATAGAAAATTCATAGAAGATTTTAACTGTACCGTACTGCCAGGTCCACTATAATAGATATTTAGATAAATTTTTATAGAAAATTCATTCCATAAGAAAAAACCACAATTTTCCAGATTTATTAAAGAACTGTTCTAATTGCTATCGTATGTTGTTCATGTATTATATACAAGATTATGTATATAATATTATTGGAATTTCCTCGTCTATGTGTAAACGAGTATATAATAATCCTTAGGTACCTTTTAACCAACATTAAAATGTCTTTAATCGAAATTCTACTCATAATTTAAATATTTAGGTCACTGTTTTTTTTTTTTTAAATTAAATTGTACGAGAAGCATAAGAAAAAAACATAGTTCAGCACGAAGAAATTAAAATTATTAAATTTGTATGTAAATTTCTGTTTTCTTTAACTTTAGTAACACGAATTTAGTAAAGATTTACATATTTCGCTCTCAGTGTTTAAGGTATTTCAGCCTAAAGGTATGCAAGTCAATGTTTATGTTGTATTTTTTATTCCTTGTTGTTGTTAAGGTAATTGTTTTTGAATTTCGTCTAGAAAGTTTTTTTCTACAACTTATGAAAATGTTTGATAATGTTTGCATTATGTATGTGTGCATGTATGTATATATGTATGTATGTATGTATGTATGTACGAGGATTTTATGTTAAGTATAATAATATATATTTAAATTAGAGTTTCAGAGTTTTTCACAATATTATTAAAAAACACAGTCATGCGAATTGTTTAAATTTGTTTAAATATTTCATCTACCAAATAATCAAATTATTACATTTTATTTATTAAAATTCCTACTTGCAATTCGTCAAGCTACAAGTAAGAAATGTATATTTTTATATATGTATATTAAACACTAAACACAATAAATTAAAGATAAGATAACAAGTATTTAAATTATTACGACAAATTTCAAAAGTCATCAACAACTGGCAAGACGTTTGACAAACATTTAAAATATATATCGTTAAAAAAAGTAAATTTGATGGACGATAACAGTGACAGCTACTCCGTACTATAACAACAACGTGAGTGACAACTACAAAGTGCCAGTATTTAATGGCTAAAGTACAACGATTCCATTTCTAAATTTAGCTCGTTGTTTTTGCCAATGATAACATAGATAAGGTTAATCCACAGAAAACGGTAATTAAATTAGTTCAAGACTACTGCAACAACGAACGAAGAATCATCAAACTAAGAATGAAAATAAAATATATTTTTTTATAAATATTTACGTATTTATGTTATCTCCACAAAGTGTATAAAAATGTATTTCTGATTATGAGCAACAAATTTACTTATCTTGGTTATGAAATGATACATTCTAATATAAGTATCTTTTAAGTGAGTATACTTATATACTTTCTTTGTGGGCTAATATGACTACGAAGGTTTGGCGTCCATTTCCAAACAGCTTAAATTCATTCATTTTGGACTTTCTTTCATTTTTGTAAATTTAAGTCAAACCAAATTAAGTTTACTTGCCAACAACTAATTGAATTAGGAAATCAAATATAATTGCTTCTTTAGTCAAGTGCTTGTCAATTGTGTTGATGAAGGTTATTGTTTGTTTTGATTTGGTATTAAAGTTTCTTAAGAGGAGAATTCAATACAAAAAAGTTCTTAAACTTATACCTACATAATTTGTATCTAACTCATTACGAGGCCAACTGTTGCAGGTATGGATTTCTACAGAAAAATTTCCCGTTAACAATGGCAGATTTGCTGGATTTGCTAGAGAAAATGTCCTATTTTAAAGAAGCAAATTTTACAGACATAATTAAGCGGTAAATATTCAAGAGAAAATTAAGCTCTTTAAAGAGGCAGATTTTCACAAGCAATAAACTCTTTAAAGAGTTTCATTTTTCATAAAAAAAATATCCCCCTTTAAAGGCAATGCCATGCCATATATTTCTAGAAAAAGTGTCCCTTTAAAAGGAGCCAGATTTTCTACGCAAAACATAGAGACAATTTTTTTAAGATAATGTCTCCTATTAATGGCACTAGATCTTCCAAAGTAAATTTCCATTTAAAAAGAGGAGGATTTTCTATAGAAAATTTCTATTTAGTAAAGAGAGTGATTAATTTTTAATAGAAAATATATCATGATTAAAGAGAAATATCTTCTATAGAAAAAGTATCTTGATTTAAGACAGATAAATATTTTCTATATAACATTTCTCATGATTAAAGGGTGATAAATATTTTCTCTAGAAAATTTCTCTTTTAAAGAAAGATAAATATTGTGTATAGAAAATTTATCTTAATTAGAGAGACATATAATTTCAATAGAAAATTACTGAGAGAGAGACATAATTTCATGATTTCTATAGACAGTAATGCCCTTTCTCTTTAAAAATTTCCCCTCTTGTACAATAATTTTTTCTAGAATACTTCGATTTGTAATAGTCAGTAACGTATTACTTACATAACTTCTGACATTTTACTTTCAGTGTGTCACATATTTAAAATCCATCTCCTTAGCTGCGTATACATTCCTTACTCGTATAGTTTCGGTTTAAATTGAAATTAATTTTTTTAATTTTAATTTTGTGGTTCATTAATATACATTACCATTCATTATAAGGCTGTTGATTTTGTTTGGTTTTCTTCGTTTTGTTTTATTATATTTTTGTACTTTGGGAAATTTTTGTTTGTTCGACTTTAATCTACTTGAGGTACAAGAAATCGTAGGAAATTAAATTAAAAATGGAAATTAACTTGAAATTAAATGAGGGGGAAATACAATTCAATTGAGTTTATTTTCAAGTATTTATAAATAAATAGAAACAGCAAAATTGTGATAAATGATAAATTTGTAAAATGTTTGTACTTTCCAGCTGCTAATAAAAGCAACAGAGTTTTTTAAAGGAAAGATAATATTTTAAACAATAGCGGTAAAAGAATTCTCACGACATTTTAAGTATGTAGTGCAGTTTCTATATATATATATATATATAATTATATATAATTATATGCTCTTTATCTTTTTGTGCTTTTAAGTTTAATTTATTTTGCTTTCTTTTAAAACCCACTAATATGACATTGTGCTCTTGTCTGAAATTTCCTGAGGCGATAATTTTTCAAGTTTAATTTCACATACGTGAACAAACACAGCCAGATGGACGGACATATAGAATGACAAATATTTATATTATTGTTGTTTACCTGACATATAAAAATATATACAAATACTCTGTTTACATGGCAAATAATTATTTTTGCATTTAGCTCGTCTTTTTTTCATTTCATTTTTGTCTTGACTTGATGATGAAGCAAAATTTATGTTATTTAAAATGTGTAATTGAAGAAAATAATATGAAATGTACTTAAATGTTTGAGATAATTAAGGAAAATTTTATACAACAATTTATACTAATTTGAGTTTAAAATACTTGTACATTTTTTGTATTTGTATTTTTGAATTAAAAAATTAGCTTTATAATTCTTTGTTTTTTTTTGTATATTTAGCGAATAAAACAAACAAAAGAAGGTGTTTTTTAAACAAATAGTATATTCAACAAATCAATATTTATCTTATTAAATGTGATAGTGTAAATATTTATATTTATAGGTTTTAGTAAGTGAATAGTTATTTTTAGAATGTTTTAAAGGATTTCAAGAAAGCCATATGCAAATACTGTTGTTTTTCAGCTTTCAAAGCTGAGCCGAAAATGTATAAGAATTGGTAATATTTAAAAATAAATATGTTCTAATTGCTTGTAACTGTTGTCTTTAAACTGAAATCAAATCAATATTTACCTTATGAAATGCAAGAGTGCAAATAAATATTTGTTTACATTAATAAAACTAACTGAATTGCTTTTTGTAGAATTTAAGGATTAAGAGTAAACAGCCATATGCAAATAATGTTGCTACTGCCTTTTCAAATTTATTAACTTTGCTTATATTTATAAATAAATGTTATTTAATTATTTATGTTTATTCTCTTTGAATTTGAACTTGTTATTAGAATAATTTCTTTATTTCAATATCATAATTTTCAAAATACTTCAAAGAAACATTTAAAATTTACCTACTGCAAAATAATTTTTTTATCCATATCTCAAGTACTTTAAAAATTAAATTATAAATAAAAAGAAATGATACAAATCTCAGCTTTGTTTATTGTATATATATTTATTTTTTGTTTTTTTATAGCTAATATTTCAATAATTCTAACCACCCACTCGACGGTCACTTATCGCCACTCTCATCTCAACACAACTAATACTCAAATACTCATATTAAATATTATAATTTTTTATTGCTGATGTTATCATGTTCTCATTATTATAGCTTATCTTATGAGAGGTGCATGTATGTTTATTAGGGTGGCCTCCAAAAACCAATGGTACGAATGTTCCACACATAAATAAACGTTTATTTTAAGATACAATTTCAAACAGTTTTGCCATTTTTTAATTTTGTACATTTTATTAATTAATGCAACTTTCATTTATATGTCTGTCAGTGTAAAATATAAAACCGCAATTTTTGAGATTCCTGTGGAATACTTATCATTGCCCTAGGCAAGTTTGTATTGAAAATCATGACGATTAAATTAGTAGTTAAAAAATATTGAACTAAAATATGAAAGAAATGTTTTGTTTTTAAAGAAATAAAACATATTTCGAAAAATTTATTAACACAAAGTAAAGCTAAAATAACTCGTATACATCTGTATAGTTAAGTTTTGTTAATATTAAATTTGTGTATGTTTTGGATTGCTTTTATATGATACCGAAATTTTTATAGTAGCTTTCGGAAAATGGTAAAAAATCCTTTAATTTAATTGGATCATCGCCAACTTTTTTTTGGCACCTTACAACTGTTTCACCCTAATTTATTGCTGGTATGTATGAATGTGAACATGTGTGTGCTAAAACAAAAACAACAACATTAGGTTAAAATATGAAGTAAATGCAAAAACAAAACAATAATAAAATAATTACCGGTATCATAAAGACAGCAACAAAAAACAATAAACTTTAAGACTAAATATAAAAAAATTGAGACTTTTAAATCTCTGTTACAGTCAATAGAATTCTATTAGAAGCACATTTTTAGAGTATTATAGAAATATTTGATCGTTAAATAAGTAACTGTTCAATCTGCTGGAAATGCCATATTTAGGGACAAACAAGAGATATTGTTATATTCTATGGGCACTGCACTCTGCCGCATTTTATCTAGAGCACAGTAGGACAGAATCAGAATATTTTGGAAATTAATTTAAATTCCTAAATGCATGAACTGCATTTAGCAGATAAGTATTCGGGTTTAGGTTTTGATAAACCCTCAAAAGTGCAACATTTACGTTAAGTTTTATGTTGTTAGGCCAATATAAAAATGTTTGCGTGTTAAAAGTATTCTCTAGTCTCTTCCAAATTTAAAATATTTTTTAACGAAATTTTAAATTTAGGCTAAATTGAGATTCCATAACGGGCACAATTTCAGAAACTATTTCAAATCATTCATAATTTTATTACCAGCATCGGATCAAATGTGGACTCTATGGATAAAATTACAAAAACTTTAAAGATTTGAGAGTTTTGGTTGTTTTTTTAGAATTTTCATAAATCATGTAATTGTTTTAATGATATTTTCGATAATGACATTTTCTATATTATGAAATTATATTATATGTCTTAAATTTCTAATTATTTTCCCTTCTTATATATTTTCAGGTAAGCATATTTTAAAATCGTCTATATTTGTAAATTGTAAGTAAAATGAAAATTATTTTATATATACATTCTGACATTTCAAGTTCAAGTATAGTTTAGTAAAGAAATGACAGATGATGTGTTTCTTATTGTATAATAGTCCTAATATCCCATAATAGTAACTTGGTACCTGATAAGTTTAATTTGGGCTATATGGCCCATGATAACCTGCAGTCTCCCTATAGTAATGACAGATGAGCCTACCTCCACCTAAACTTATTGCAGAGCCTTGTCGTGCGAGTTCATCCTCTTCGAACATAATTAATATCGCTGAGACCCAGCTTGAAAGGACTTCATGGACTGACCGCTAGCAGCCACAGTAGGGGCGATAAAACCGCCATTGTGGTGTTTCACTGGCCACTTGTCACCTTAAAAAATCATGGCTTAGGGTTGACTGCCAAGTATACGAAAACTTGCGTCTAGTATTTTGAAAAATAAGAAGAGCGAACATAATAATGAAAATGTATCATATTAAATCATTTATTTGTGACAAGAGCTTTATACTTTTGCCTAATTTAACTATTTAACTACACCATAAGTTGATACTAATGTGTTAATTATTCAAGTTTAATTTTGTTGATACATTTTTTATTATTCGAGTGACCAATTAATTTTTAAAGCTAGCCCGATTACTCTAACGAATATCAATCTGACATTTTTATATCTAAATATCATTAATACTTTCCAACAAAATAAATATAACTTCTAAAGAAGTATATATACAGCATTCAACAATATTATTATCATCGAATTCTAAAACTTTGGAGAACGCCTATCGCAAACTATGTCGCAGCAAAGGAAACGATAACAATATGAAATCGTTATCAAGATTTTCTTACTATTACAAATATGCCTCAAGAATTCATGTTCGAATTGTATAGAATTATTCAGTATCGTAAACATTCATACTTTGAACAAATTCTCGCTTTTACGTACAGTGGCTTACAGCTTATTTTATGTAGTGCATTTTTTTGTTTTCAAAGATCCATAAAAAGGAACAAACAGGAGCTTAAAAAAGGAATTAGTGTCATTTATAATAAAAAATTTTATAGTCTACAAACAAAAATAGTTTCAAGGATTTTTCGTTTATTTGGTCGGGTGGGTCTGAAAAATAGCTTAACCGAAATTATATTGTATATTTTAAAGTTGTATTAAGGTAAAAATCAGCAGACAAATTTTAAAATGTTGAATTTCAACACAAATTATGATCCTTGTGTGATACGTTTTCCGATTTATCAGATATATTCATATTCATATGGTATTAAAAATCAGCAATCAGTTTATACATGACTGAGACATGTATAAACTTTAAAAGTCATTCCACTATATATCACAAATTATAAATATGAATCCCATTGTCGTGTCAATTTCGTGATAAATATTTCATATGTTTGTTTAACAATTTGTTTTTCCTAAAAAATTTTACCCTAGCACCCTTAAACAAATTACCAACAGTATAAACTCGTTGTCTACACAATACTCATATAAACGTAGACATTGAGACTTATAAATTATTTAACATTATATTTTAATTAAAAGGGGCTAGAGAAATTCTCCAGAATTTTCAACTGAAATCAGTTAGTAGCGTCTGACAGCCTTAAACGTAACGTAACACCACAAAATACTCTTTAAACAAAACCTTTAAATAATATGTAAAAAAGCACAACAAACTTTAAACAAAATAAACAAAATTATATGTAGAATAAACAATAAATTACTATATACTATTTTTTGTTAAAAAAAAAAGTTTTACAAAATCAAAAAAACACACGAATGAAGAACATCTACACAGTTGCGTGTTAAATGATAATTTTTTCCTAAACTAAATATTTCACTTTTCCGGGCAGTGATATGTAAAAATTAAATTGCCGGGCGTAAAGGAAGATTGTTGCAGTAATAAAAGCAATATCAAATGGTTTTTGTGTTGATTCGTTTGGTGGTGAATTTAGTGCGTTTTCGTGTCATTTTAGAGATTTTATTGCAATATTGTGACAACATGCAATTTATTTTATTAGAATTGTAGTGATTTTTCTCCTAAAGAGTGAAATATTGACAACATGCAATTTAGAAATTAATTTATTCCTGTTCATTTGTTACCGTTTCACGAACACGGTTTTTCTATAAATTCGTGCATTAAAAAAAGGTTTTTACATAACTATTAAGTTTTTTAATTGGTGTTGCGTGTACTACTATGTTGATTTGTATAAAAATTTGTATAAACACAACTTAGAAACGCTTTTAAATTAAGTGCTATTAAACTGTAGCTATTGAATTATTAAAGGATTACGCATAAATAAAAATGGGTAAGCCTTTTTTTCTATGTAAATTCTTTTATTTTGTTTTCGTTGTGTGTTTTTTTTTTTTTGGTTTTACAAAGCATGTCTAGCCACCTGCTTTGCATACTTATTCCAAATCGATAAAATTTGTGTACGTACATATATTGTCAAGAACCATGGGAACCAACATGATGGTTTTTTATTACGTCGAGCTGATTTCCTTTATAATCGTGAGCTAATCGGACCAAAACTTTGTTGAAGTGTGGTGACGTCTAAAATAGGCAGTAATCCTGCAGAATTCCTTTATATAAATATCCGAGGTGACAAAACGGCCGCTCTGCAGACTCCACTTGCAGCATGATACTCAATGAAAAATTCAAAGATAAAATATCTCGAAAACTGACCGTACGATTTTATAATTTTTGATATATAATGTAGAAATCTTGAAAGAGTAAATCTTTTTATATCGAGTAGTGTTATTATTAAAGAAAATGTTATGACAAAATTTGATTAAGAAAAAAAGTATAAAAAATAGTTGTTAATTTTGAAGGGTGTACAATATTCAACTTAAACTTATAATCTATTTAAGTGTACTCTTACTCTTGTTATTATGTATTTTAAAAATAGAAACTGGTCATTGAACTAAATAATTATTTTAATTGCCTTACGACCTTTTGTATACGGTCTCATATTATTTACGTAAAATTAGTCATCGAGTGCATACAAACAATAATAAAAAATACTTTTATGCAAATTTGATTCAAAGATTAATTTATTATCTTTAGCTTTTTGAAATTGAATATATTTTTAATATTCTGAGACTGTTTTTTTTTTTTTTTTTTTTTATTTTGTACTTGCCCAACTAGTCCAGTGATTTGTGAAAACAGTATATATCACTAAACTCATCTATAATGAATCTATCTATGTATAACTTTTAAGTAAATTTCTTTCCTTAAACTCTTTTAAAGACCTAGATCTGAATATCGACACACTTATATAGGTTGGCTAAGTAAATTTACTGTCAAATAATGAAATGACAAGAATTGAGCTGTCATCCAATGATATTTGTTTAGTTAGTTCTGGAAGTTTTCAAGAATTGCAACAAAAAACTAAACCTTCTAAAATGTATTAAAATTTTAAAGACACCAGGAACATACAAAGAAAATACTACGAAAAATAAGTTAAAATCCGGGTCTGGCCGACGCACAGTGGCGCCCGTAGAGCAAACGAGGTTTCAAAAATTAAAATTTTCATGAGCGCCGACGAAGTTTTGAATAAACTCATGTTATAGGAAACTTTTCAGCGATTTCAAATATGCCACTCTTAATAATATCACATTTTTAGTTTAGAAGATATAACCGTTCAAAGTTGACCGACTTTCGGTTTTCAAAAAAACACACAATTTTTAGTCAATTTGTTGCGATTTCAGGTGTAATATCACGAAAACTAGGTAACGAATCGCCATATTTTTTCTTTGTATTGATTGATGTATTTATTAAATGTATAATGATAAAAAAAAATTACCTGTTTGCTTTGTTTTTCTCCTTGTAAATCACTATTTAAAAACTATCCGTTTTTTCACTATTTTTCAACTTTGACGGAAAATAAAATAAATTTATATTTTTGTATTTTGCCATATTTGCAAAACCTGTTCCTTGATTATTTCTTTACATAATTCAAAAGGTTTTATCTGCCCGTACGTGCCCGTTTGGCTTCTAGAGGTAAAAAGACATGGTTGCAGAAATTGTATGGCACACAGTGGCGCCATTTGAGTTTTTTCGTTGCAAAAATCATATCTTTTGAACCGAATAAGATAATTGAACAGTTTAAACAGCATGTGATAGTTAACTGTTTAGCCTACGCTTTGTGGGAGTCTACTTATTGGTTGTCAAAGTTAAAATTAGTAGAAAAATCAATTTTATGGTAAGGAAAAAAAATAAAAACAATCTAAAAATGTAAAAATAATTTTTTTAGTTACCATAAAGTAATGTCGCAATATTTCCCAGCGTTGTTCAAGCGTACCTATGCACAACCATATTCGTTCAGCGGATGGATAAAACTAATTATCTGTCAAATCAGACATGAGCTAAGTGTTACCATTCACGAAATAAGCACTAGTTAAAAAAAAACGTTAGATGGCGGACGCGTTATTTGTTTACAAAGTCACCAATTTAAATTTTACAAAAATCTGTCGAAGAAATAAGGTGAAAGAAATAAAATAAATTTTGGATTGTTGCAGAATGTGTGCGAAAATTGCGTACAGATTTTGGAAGAACAGAAGCACCGTCAGCTCTGTATGATTGTGATCTTGTAGGGCGGCATCGATTTGAATGAAATTATTTTCCATTATTAACCGGAAGATTTGTACTTTAAAATAAAAAAAGAAATTTAAGAAAATAATCAGTAGTTTTTTTTATATAATTTTCAAAAAGTTTTCAGGATTCTTAAATCTCGAAAAATCCCGGCATTTTTTAAAACAAATCCCAGGATTCGGAATTTGTAAAATTTCGGGATCAGGATTGGCATCCCTATATAAAATATAATTTAATTTTTAGTAACAAATGTTCTTAAAATGTTTATCCCTCTTAATGTGTTGTTTTTTTTTTCTAATAAAATTGTATAATTTTTTAAAACTCTTAACCTTTATACTTATTTGTTAGGTTAGGTTAGGTCAGCAGGCGGCTATAATCATCCAGCTCACTCAGATTCTTTTGTTACTTATTTGTTAAGCATCCGGAATCCTAAACCCTAGTCACCACTCTTCAATAATGTTTTGGGGAAGTCATTATTCAACGACGTAATACAAAAATATATGAACCTCCTAAATGTCCCCAGCTGCAGAAAATTAAACAATATTGGGAAATTGTCAGAGGAAATTAATAAATTAATATAAATTTATGACTCCTAAGTTTTGAATCGTTATTTTTTTAATATACATATTGAACCATTAACGTTTTCTTCATTAATTTTGTTCCTTATAAAATTTTCAAATTCGGCCTTATTTTGCTGGTATTATAAAATTCAATTGGAATTTAAAACAACAATTCTATGATCTAGTTGTAATTATATTGCAATGTTGTCCAAAAATCAAATAAACAATATTTTTTAAAAATATTGTTAATACCTTTTGTAGAAAAATTAATATTACTTAATTTCCAAAAAATCGCTTGTCTACCAAAAACAGTTAAAAAATTGTACTATAAATGATATAGAAAATGTAAACCCAATAGACCAATTCTGCGTTTTGTTTTTCCTTTGTTCTTTTAATCAAACAGACCTAAAACAATTTATGTTTAAATATTTATAACAACATATGTTGTTTGTTAACTAAAAATTATAGCATTTTTTTATTTAACATTTATTAAGAAAAACAATGTTTAATTTAATTAACCAAATATAAAACGTTTTTGGTTAAAAAACATACAGACGCATACAAGTTTAATAAAATAAATTAAATTTCGTAAAACCACTTTTGAAATCATGTCGCCATATTTTTATCTGATCTACTATGTACATAAACATTTATAATATTTGTTGCATGTTACAGCAAACTAATTAAATATGGAATGCATTGTGAAATTATGTATTTATATGTAAGTGTATATACATAAATATTTTATTTCGATGAACATATGTATTTATTGGTATATATGCGGGATTGTGTGCTGTAATACAAAGAAACATTAAGTGACATTAATTACATTACATTATTAGTGCTGAAAAGTAAATTAATTTACACGTTCATTTAATACGCACACATATACCGACACTGCACTACTCTACACATTCAATACTCTATGGTATACACTAAGACCTTTGTCAACGCATAATTAGTTGGGGTTTTATTTCAACAGCAACATTTGAACTGGTGTCATAAAATGTGTGTTACGAATCGTAAAAAATATAGTAAAATGTTAGTGTAGCAGTATATAGTAAAAGGTGTATGAATAAGCTGAGAAAAATAGTTAATTAGTTTCAAATCATGTCAAATCATTAAAATCATTTAATTTTTTCACAAATCATTTGATAATAATTTTCATTCGATTGAAAACTGTTGCAGTGATTCCTTTTAAAACACATATAGGATAAAACTTTTGCTATAATATTACGCCACATTTCGTACTCCATTTTTAACAGCTGTTTTAACTTTTGACCTAAAAACAAAATCTAAGAAAGCAAATTCATATTTACCACAGTTGTTTTTCCTTTTTAAATACAATTGATACACACTTAAAGTTAAAAAAAAATTAAAACAACTTCTTTTAAAAAGAAAAGACGCAAAAAACATGACCCAAAAAATGTAAATAAAAATAAAGTATCGTGTAATAAATGTTAAATAAATAAATTTATGCAAAAAGAAAAACAACTACTGCTGTTTTCTTTAACTGACACAAAAATGTTTATGGTATAAAACATAAACATTTCATAAACATTTGCTGCCAAGGATAATTTAAAGCAATTAGTTTGAAAAAGTTATATGTATGTCTAATGAATTGAGGACAGGGGATACATCACTTAAACAAATTTGACTGAATATCGCTGATGCAGCTTTTAATATTCTGTATCAATTTATGAAATGTTCTGGGCTCGTTTTAATAGATCTTTGACTATAAATAAATCTATAACAGAAAATCCAATGGTATGGAATCTCATTAAGTGGTTGCGAATTCTGATCATCAAAACGGCGGAGTACACACCAGAAAATATCTCATATAATTAATTATTTCAGGGGCTGTATGGTTGTATGGATTAGCCTGGTACCGTTTTGTAAAACTTACATGTCGTCAACATCGATATCATTCAATTTAGGCAGAAAAACTCTATAATCATTTCGTAAAAATGAGCACCATTAACAATTACTGCTTGACCAACCTCATTTCCAAAGAATTATAATCCAATGATATCTTCAGTCCAAAAACCGCACCAAACAGTGATACGATGTGAATGCATAATTGGGAATTTGTCACGTTTTAGGCTCTTTTGTTTGTCATAACTCGCACAAAATGTACAAGTTAATTTTTCTCCGGTTTTCAAAAGAATTTTTTGCATATCTCGAGCGAAACGCCGGGACACGTATAACTTCTTTTTTACCGATATAGCATTTCCCGTTGGTTTCATTCCATCGCGATTTTGACTGTTGCATAGTGTTATTGATTTTAATTATTTACATTATTTGCATGTTTAAATTCAATCACGACTGTATTTTAACATTTTTGAATATAAATTAATTTTTAATTGAATGTTCTTAAACCTGCAGTTTATAATAAATATGCGTCAAAGTATGTCAGCAAACTTGAACACCATCCAAACCCACTTGCACGAGACATCCTTAACTTTAGTGGCCACAATCGGTTGAGAAGGAGGGATACCCTTGCTTTAACTCAAGCGCAAAATAGATGACTGGATCAGTTGATGTGAAATTTTTTTAGTATCATAAAAATTTTTGTCTAGCACTGGCTGGGCTTATTATTTTCTTTTTAGTATTAAGATTTGAATACTTATTGTCATTTCAAATATGAAGATTCAATAAATAATTAAATGCAAAAAAAAAAAATAATAAATATTTTATTACAAAAGATACCACCACAAATTTTTGAGGTCATGATAAAAAACCCACTCGCTTGCAGACTAATTTCATTCTTCAAACTTTCAGTATTTCAAGTCAATTTGTAAAACCTTTCGAAATATACCAATGTTTTCTGTGTAGCTTCCTGCGCCGTATATGATTTCTTTTCTTTAAGCCATTTATCTAATATTAGAAGCAAAAGTAGTCAGTAGGAGCCAAATATTAAAAAATACAATAAAAAAATAGAACTTATTCGTAATTATTTTCTATATGAGAATTTTTCCTCTTGCGAGTATTATTTTATTGTAAAAAAATTTTTTAAAAAAATTTTTATTTATTCGAAGGTTTACTTCAAAGTTAAATAGAAAAATTTGAAATTTATTTTTGTATACCTCTGTTATATGTTCTACATAGCTTTCCGTTGGAAAACGTAAATGCAAAAACATATAGAAATATACAAAAAGACACTAGCAAAATGTAATGCATTTTCTGGCCTGCTAAAGCCTTCGTCAGCATTCTTTGTGTCTATTGTTGTTCATTTTCAAATTTCTTATATTTAACTTTTCAAATTTACTATATGAGAATTTAAATTTGAAAATAATAATATTCAAGCATTTGCCAACATGTGACAGTTAATCTAGAAGGACAAATCACAAATACTTAAACTATTAAAAAATAATTAAAAAAAATTATGTGTAATTAATAAATATATCAAGAACTTCTTAATTAAATTTAAGTAAGTGAAAAAAAGTTTCCCTTTATTAAGAAATTAATCCATTTTCATTATCTTTAATTGTAGTAGCTTACATTGTGGTAGAATTTTGTTATAAATATTTGACCGGAAATTTACAAACCTGTTGTTGTTATTGTTATCACAATAGTGTACAAGCTAGATTGCTGTATTCCGTCCGAACAGGATGCATAAGAGCAGGAAGAAACGGAAATTAACTTTATGGTTAACAATTGCAAATACTGTTATGTATGTAACCACATACATACGAGTATGTACAATGTACATACATATATATATGTATATGTATGTTCAAGTCTTATATATGAGTCCATTAAAGATTAATACAAATTTACTATTGAGGTGTAGCAACCTACATAAGTTTGTAAATGAAATATTAATACATATGTTGTACTTTTAAGAAATAAATGGAATAAAAAAATATTGTGATGTAGATAGTGTTATTGAGTTAATAAATAACGTTTTAGTATTAACATCAGAGGTTTTTGCTCAATATATATGTATGTATCAAATTCTAAGAAATTTGGCTAAATTATCTTCAAAACTGCATATGAAAGTTATTAGTGTCATTATCAGAGCGTATGAATGAGTACTGCTTAATAGCTTCTAAACCAATTTTATACTTAAAAGGTGGGTTTGTGAGTATTATTTTTGATGTCTGTTAAAATCATAATAGAGTTTAAACCAAAAGACCTAAAAGTAAAATTAGATCAGATGCTGCTGGTGTTGCTTAAAATGAGTTAATTTTCACATTAGTCTTCGGTCATTGATGACTGTGTGAGGCGACCACTGATATATGCGTAACTAGTCGAGAACTTTAAATCATCATAAACGTAATATATTAAATTTAATTGCATATTAAAAACTCAAATACAAATAATTACACTTTTAACGAGATGTAAATTGCAAAAGCCTTACTTTAGAAAACTTTCAAATGAAAACCGTAATTATCTGTAAACATTACTCTGATCATTTCTATTTAAAAGACAAATTATGCAAAATAGAACAAAATTATTATTCTGTTTAAATTACTTTAAGTACTTACTAGAGCAACCAAACTATTCGATTTTTCTTTTGTTTGAATAAAACGAATAATTCGAATTTTAACTTGTTCGAATAATTCGATTACATATTAGTTACTCGAATAATAATAAAAAATTAAAAAAAGTAAAACAAAACAAAATATGTAGATGATTTGTTTGCCATAATAAAATTTAAAGACGAAGACATAATATTGAAAACATTTAACGCATATCATAACAAATTGAAATTTACTCTAGAGAGGGAGAGGAACAATGCTATACCATATCTAGATATGAAGATATTCCGACAAAATAACAAAATAATAACAGATTGGTATATGAAACCAATTGCTTCTGGACGCTTGATGAATTTTCACTCAACACAACCCATGAAACAGAAGATAAATACGGCAATGAATCTAATTGACAAAGTTATAAAAATAAGCGACGTAAAATTTAAATATAAGAATATGACAAGAATAAAGGATATCTTAATGAAAAACAATTTTCCAAATGGGTTGATTAATTCATTAATGACCAAAGTTAAAAATAATATTTCTTCAGGGGAAGGAAACAAAAAGGACACATCTGGCAACACCAAATACTATAGCCTACCGTTTATTCCAAGACTAACTGAGAACAAAAAACTAAGAGAGATAATAAACGACGAAAAAATAATATTCGCACATAAATCAAACAATACAATACATAATTTATTTACACAAACAAAAACAAGGATTGAGTGTAGGGATCAAAGTGATGTTGTTTACCAAATTGAATGTGATGGCGATGATAATGAGGAGTGTGGAAAAATCTACATTGGTACAACGAAGAGAAATTTAGGAGTGAGATTAGACGAACATAAAGCTGACATAAAAAGAGGAAAACAATCAACTGCACTTGCACAACACTGCATTGAAAACGGACACAAACCAAACTTTGAAAAAGTGAAAATTTTAGATAAAGAGAAAAGGGAAAATAAGAGATACACGTTGGAGAGCTTGAGAATACAACAAAAATCGACAATTGCAATAAACACAAAAGAAGACAAAGACAATACAAATGCAAACTACACCATTGCAATACTTTAGTACTAATAACAACTGTGGCCAAGAAAAAACGACAAATTTTCTGTGATATATGTATATTTTAATTTACATTCATTTTTTAAATAATTTAAGTTTTGTGTTGTGTTGTCCACATATACAAAAAAATACTGTGTATAAATCATAAATTGATGTAAACTGACAAAAAAGATTATTGTAAGTTAATTTGTCAAAAATTAAGCTTGTAATTATTGTTATTATTGACTAAATGTTTCTTTTGTATTTTTACAATGTTACCAGATTTTAATAAAAAACTCAAATCCCTGAAGAAGTTGGAAAGAATACCAACGAAACGTCGGATTTAATAGAAAATGAAATAAATAATCTTTTATTTACATTAAATTAATGACCTTGAAAGCCTGCATATAGGAAACTATATAAACTATTGATAGCAAACAAAAAAAGGTCGATCAACACTTATACCTACAAGTTTTTTCCTTCATCAAATCGCACAGAAAGTAGTCGTCTAAAGCCGCTTTTATTAATATCACTTACATACATTTTAAAATAATGTTCTTTGTCTATTTCAACGTTATCATCATCACTGATTCATTTAAAAACCAGTGTATATTGAAAACAAAGCGGTTCATTATGTTTCCATTTATATTATTTATTATGTTCTTGTATATTCGATGTATTGATATGTTTTATAAATATTCTCGTCTTCTTTATTTGACATTTGAATCATCCATCTCACATTATCTATATAGGCACAGTATTTTGTGCAATCTCTTTCAATGTCACTTTCTTTGAAACTATCGATAAGGGGCAAATATCTAAAATATCTGTAAATTTACAAACATTTCAGAAACGAAAAAACTTACATTGGCATATTTATTCGTTTTAGTCGATTATTTTTCATAAAATTAATCACATTATTCTTTATTCGAAAATGGTCATTTTGAAATTATTCGAATAATTATTCTTAAGAAATTGAAGAAATTGAAAATATTTGAACGACAATAATTTGTGTGGATAAACCAGTACTTACTTACACTTTCGTAATTGTTTTAGCTTTTTTTATATTCTCACATTGAAACCATTATTGTCATTAGTATGCTTGTTTCCTCCAACTTAACTTATGTAATCATGCATTGATCTAATGATTTTCGACTTCTACTTTATAATTGCTTTTACTTAATACACTTACGCAAATGTTGAACTATTTATAAAAAGTTTTTCTGTGGCTATTTTTAAACTCATACGTGTACACGACGACATACAAAGTTTTGTGAAATGTCTGACAAGCAAATAACCTTCAGCAAAAATGTAGAAAAAAATTCAAATATACTATAACAATAACAAAATAAAACCAATTGCTGCGACATCTAATAATGACCCCGTAGACAACCAATGAAATGGAATCAAAATAAACTGGTAGCTTGCAGGCCATCAGGCTGACAAAATAGCAGCAGAAAGAACTACACTAAGAGAAAATTTATAATAATGCTCATTGGATTAATGAAAACTGTCATATTTCTAATAAAGACTTATTTTTTCTCTTAGTGTAGGAAAAAACATGCACACATGATGTTATAATTTACTCTGGGAATCAGAACTGTAATGGAAAGCAATCGTGAAATTAGATTTTGTGAAGAGAAAATGTTTCTATATATTATCGCCGTTATCAGTTTTTATATTTTGTATTTTAATTATACAGTTTAATACCCTAAGAGATAAGTAAGGCTTTATACCACAATAATAATATCTTATATTGTAAGCTAACCATATATGTTCTTCACATGTAAATTACCGATTATGTTCTGACCCTGGTAGCTATGAGTACTGACCATTGCTCTAAACATTAATATATATTATGCAACATTTTAAAATACAACTTTTTTATTTAGAATGTTGTTTGTAAGATAGCAAGATATGGTTATGTATAGAATAGCATATCGGGCAAATGTGCCTGATCGAAATTTTCAATGACCATTTTCAATTTAATTTCTGCAACATTGAAATTCCTAGTTCAATGTACAGGTGTGGATGATGTTAAATCACATTGTTTACATGACCAATTCTGGACACAAAAACAAGAGAGTAGAAGACTAGGAAATGTCGAGATGTGAAACAATTTGGCAGCATTAAAACTTGTTGAAATCACTACAATATATTCCAAATAATTGTGTTTTCTTGTCCAATTTATCCCTTAGCATTTCTTGAACTTTGTTGATAAAGCTGTAAATTTCCTCCTCCTTAAATGCACGGGTGGCTGTGCTGTTGTTAGCATAGATCTTTAATTGAATTCCATAATAAGAAATTCTATGGTTTTACATCACACGATTTAGGAAACTAATTTTCATCACCAAAACGAGAGACTAGACTACGAATTATTTTATTTCATCAATATCATCTAATTTAAGCAGAAAACTTTGTTAACATGTTGCGATATCGAACGTTAAGAGGAAGAAGAGGCTAATGATGACTCCAGTCCAAAATAAACTGCAAACTGTGACACATTGCAAATGCATTTGGTTGCTAATAATCACTTGAGGGTCGAAAAAATCTAAAAGCGGCTCTTTGGCAATTAACAAAGCCAGCAAGGTGGAAGACTCTTTCAAGCTATTGATAACTTTTTTTTCGAAACCGTAGAATTTAATTATTCAGCTACCATATAATTTGAAATTATATCAAATATTTGTAGAATTACAAAAGTTTAAGTTCGTCATTAACCGACTGAGAAACACACGACTTAGAGTAAATCAATTTCGAAAGTATCCATTTTATACAATAATTTACTACTAAGTTCCTTAAAATATGCTACAAATTTTGATACACATTTTGTTATAGAAAAATCACTACGTTCGACTTTAAAGATCTGCTTTGTTCGAACAAATAAACACGTTAACAATAACAATTTAAACCAAATATGAAACCAGCAACAACAATCAAGTTAACAATCGTTTAGCTATACATACTACTAAATATTTCATAATATAGGCAAATACATACATACATGCATACATACATATTAAATATTTCTGTTTGTATGGTAAAAACTAAACTAGGGCAATGTAAAAACGTACTAAAGTTCGAGTTTGTAATACAACTTGCAACCACCACCATCAACATTACCACAATATATTCCAAATAATTCAACTGAATAAACCGCTAGCTACACCACTTTATACTACTATATTTTGTTGTTTGTGCTGTTATTGTTGCTGCTGCTGGTGTTGAACGAACAGTGGCAATTCTACATACATACATGTAGGTATATTGTACATTACGTATAAATGAAGTTGACAATGTTAATTTTTATGGTGTTTTTTTTTTAAATTATACAAGTTCAATATGTGTGACTTGTGTTTTTGCCACATATTACTATACATGCTACATACATAACTTTCACAAAGGTACAATTACCCCCCCCCCCCCCCACCCCTAATATAAGAATGATACACTTAACAATCAACTTTACGACTATGCACACGAATTGCCGTTTTTTGCGCTTTTCCTATTTGAAATGTTTGAGGCGCATCCACACGTTTACTACGCAATCTAGTATATTTGGTCTAGTTTTTTAAAAGTCATATAGCTCTAATAGAGCAAAAATATAGATGTTCGAAAACAAAGCTAAAAAAAAAAAATAACAAACATACTAAACTACCACTTACTATTGCTGCTCGTATATACATATGAATGTATATATCTACTAACCTACTAAATATGTATTTTCATTAACGGTAATACACTGTTGGAGAATTGTTAAAAGTAAATATGCCTATATACATATATAATTTGAAAAGCTTAATTAAATTAACACATTTCCAACAGAAAAGAATACACATTTTCAAAATCAAGGAATTCCTAGTTTACCGGGAAATAATAAAATCTAATTAAATTCAAATCAGAATATATACTAACGAATTTCAAGCAATATCATTATGATTATTTTTTTAATTAAAGTTGTTTTTAATAAACCTTTTCTATGTTTGTCACTCAACTTTGGCTGTGGTAACCGAATTGAATAATTCCGTCTTAGTGGCCAAATGTTTTCAGTTTTGTTATTATAATATTCTCTTCCTGCAGACCACTGATTCAAACTCTTCTTCACCAAATTGCATGTGCGTTAGAGACATGTGGCACATTCCATTAAAAATATATTTGAATGAAATGAATGCACGAACTGAAATAAAAAGTGTCCCAGTAATACCATGTTTAGTTGCAGTTACAAGTTGTAAAATAAACAACAACAAAATACATGTTTCTGCAACTTTATTTTTCTGCATGTGTTATTTTTTATTATTCTTTTCATATAAATGTTTATTTTTTTTTTGTTGGCCACCGTTTTTACCCAATAGTATATTGTTTTTTTTCTTGTAATGCAACCAATGAAGCTTCAAGTTCTCAACAAAGTTAAAAAAAGACAAGTAAGAAAGTATAGTCGGTCAAGCCCGACCATATAATACCCTACACCCTGTATATGTATTTCAGAAATAGACGTTATATGGAAGATATAATCTATTGTGAACTGATCATCCAAAAATTTAGTGTCATGCTGTCTGTGAGTATAAATATTAGATATATGCGTTAAACTTTATCTCGATATAAATACTTTTAAAAGATTTATGGAGCTTAACTTGAATTACGAAGAGGATCTTATACGGAAGTTTCGACTAATTATGGGCCGATCATTATAAAATTGGGGGTCATTATTTCTGTATATAAGAAACTTGGTTGTGTCAAATTTTATTTTGATACTAACATTTTTAAGAAATTTATCATCGTTAAAGTGAATTCCGAAAGTGGGCCTTATATGGGAGCTACGACTAATTATGGACCGATCATAATAAAATTGTACTGTATTATTTGTATACATATGAAATATATTCGCGTTAAATATTAATTGGATACTAGCAGTTTTAAAAGAGTTATGCTCTTTAAAGTGATTTTCGGATGTGGGCCTTATATGGAGGCTACGACTAATTATGGACCGATCTTGACAAAATTTGTAGATGTGATTTGGCTTCATTTACCACTCATTGGTGATGAAATTTGTTTGGATATTTGCATAATTCAAACATTTATGATCGTTATTTCGGGAGGACATTTGTATGGGGGCCAGGTGAAATAATGGGCCCATTTCCACCAGTTTCAATCCCATCCAAATTTTATCGAAATATATTCAAAATTGCGACCTGTACTCTGCGCACAAGCTTTACATGGACAGCCAGCCAGACGGACATCGGTAAATCGACTCAGAAAGTTATTCTTTAAGGTGGGTGTTGGATCAATATTTCTGGGCGTTACAAACACCAACTCAAATACAATATACTATGTTGGTGTAGTCAGTGGTGATATTCGAAACAATTAACAACCGGTTCGCTTAAAAAAATTATATTTTTGTAAAGTCGCATTCCAGTAACAGACCACAAGCCTCTTGAAGGAAATGATATAAACTTTTGTTTAATAAAAAAATAGTTTTGATTTTGCAAAATAAAAGTCAAAAAAAATTGCTTTATTTTTTTCTCAAAAGATTGAAGAAAACGCTATCGAAAACATCATCATCCAAGAATTCAATGTATGACCAAAATAAAATCATTTGTTTGTACGTTTGGACAATGAACAACTGAACAATATTGTGTTTGTTGCCGAGACTAATCACCTTGATAAATACACATTATATAAAACCGTTAAAACAAAAAACATAATCACCCCAACAAATTTCATATGGAATTTTTATTCACGAGAAGGGTGAATATGCAACAACCGGTTCGCAAAATTTTTAAAATTTGAACAACCGGTTCGAGCGAACCGGTCCGAACCGGCTGAATATCAGCACTGGGTGTAGGGTATAAAAAATAATGTAAATACAATGAGGAATATAAATATATTCAAAATTAACTTGTTGAAAGAGTTAAGGTTGCATGACACACATATCTCTCCATAAATATAAAAGGATCACAACTCAAAATACTAAAATGTTCAGGAGAGAAAAAAATCAATCACAAGCAACACACTTAACATAAACATAGACATAACTGTATTTTAGTGATGTGAAAGAAATTTTTGCAGTAGTTAGATATGTGTACTCAAAATTAATTTATGGAAAAAAGTCAGTATTGGAAAATTTTGAGTTGTGACCCTTTTGTATTTAGGGTGCGATATGCTTACACTAGCAGAAAAGAGAATACAAACCGTACTGGTGGGAAATATAAGTGATAACAAATTATCGTTTATTTTCCATTTAGACCACTATTAATGGATCTGGAGTCATTTATATAATTCAAGGGATTATCGTTAATCAATAAAAATAAAATTAAAAACTACTTACTTAAATAATAATGTAGTGGTTATTGAAAAGTTTAGTAATTTAAGCCCTTAAACTTACTATTTTATTGCTACTTTCATTTAAATTTTCAAAGCAAATTCTTTTAAATACTGCCAAAAAAATTGTGTCTTTAAACATATTAAATTGTTTACCTCTCCTGGGACACACAACTTGTCCACAAAACCGTAATAATTTTCTTCATTAAACTATAAAAGTTTCATTATAAATAAACAAATGAAGTAAATGTGTTCAGTCATAAGACAATTTTCGTGAGTTTTTGTCGGCAATTAATGCATTTTAATCCCCCACCTGTGTTTATTTAAACCGTCTATAACGAACGTAATGTCGACATTAATACTGCTATGGTGAATTACTAATCATACTCATTTATACTTTCTCATACAATTGGGGAAGACAATCTTATCAGAATAGAACAAAAAAGAGAAAATAAAACAACTTTAACAATTTTTATTTATTTATTTTTATTTATAATGTCAACATTAAAAGTGATATAGCGGGAACGAGATAAACATTATTTAGTAAGAAAGAACAATAAGAAAGTCAAGAAAAGTTAATTTTTAATTTTTGCAAACTTAACAAAAATACGAAAAAACAATAAAAATTGTCATTTTATTTGTAAATTTTAATTAAGTTTCAATTGTCATAGACTTTATATTGCCTTGTCGTGACCTCGTCGCTGTGTACAAGCATTTATTAATAACATTTCAAATATTATTTCAGAATGATTATTGTTGACGTTCCCAACATAACGAAATGCTCTCAAGTTTAATGAGTGTGAAAAACTAAACACCTTGTAATTTCGGTGACAAGCGCATTTAGGTAACATTTGTTGGGGATTCAATTAAGATGGTGACAATTTAATTTTGAAACTCTTAAGTAAGATATACGTTAATACATATTACGTTAATACATATATGTGCTTCAAACGTTGAATGATAAATTTTGTGAAAAATCTCTTTAAGGGTATAAACGAAAGTTATAAAGAAGTGTGTATGGCAAATGTTTATGAGTTTTATAATATATAGCAAGTAAGAGTTTATATTCGGCTGTGCCGAATCTTATATACCCACCAACAAATCACCTATTATTATGATTTACTAAAGTATACTATGGTCAAATATAGACCAATCATCATAAATCTGAAATCGACGATTTTTATATATTTATGGACTATTTGTGTTGAATTCCAACTTGATAGTGGAACTCGACTTTATATGGGGGCTACGGTTAAATATAGACCGATCATCATGAAATTTGGTACAACAATTTAAATGTATATTCTGATTACGCTTGTCAAATTTCTACTTGATAGTCATTTTGATAAGAGATTTATGCGCATTTAAGAGATTTTCGGAAGTGGACTTTATATGGGGACTATGGTCAAATATGGACCAATCATCATGAAATTTTATTTAAATGTATAGTTTGATTATGCTTGTCCAATTTCAACTGCATAGTCATTTTTACAAAAGATTTATTATGTTCATTTAAGTGATTTTCGGAAGTAGTCTTTGTATAGGGGGATATGGTCAAAACTATTGACCGATGCAAACAAAATATTGTTTTGAGATTTCACTTTGCATGAAACTTATTATTGCAGAATTTTGTTTAGATACAGCTTTTCTATAGATATTTATGTACCATAAAACCATATTCCGGGAATATATTTGTATTGGGGCTATAAGAAATCGTGGACCGATTCCTACTATTTTCAACAGGACTTGTCCTTCTATAACAAAATTAAAGAGTGCAATATATATATTTGAAGAAAACAGCAAAAAATATCTGAATAATATCGAGGTAGTCTGAAACTTTGATCTATAACTCGGATCCTACTGGGCCGTTTTTTCCCATTCACAATACTAAACATTTCGGTGGATCAAAGAATGTATGGTAAAAATTTCATTATTCTATGTCTTTTTTCAAAGCTCTATCGTGATTTCAACCAGAATATGTAGACTTTTTGGCTCTTGGACCATTATTTCGATGTGTTACAAACGGAATGACAAACGTAATATACCCCCCATCTTTTTGGTGGTGGATATAAAAAGGTTAAGGAAAATTGTGGTTTATGCTGATCTTAGAAAAACCTCGTGACTAGTCAATAATGTTTTTTTCCAGCTGTTGGCAGTTTTTGATAAAAACTCATATTTTTGACACATTTTAACAATTTTTTTGTTTTAAACAACATGGAAAGGAATATTTATTAAATATCAAAACAAATTCAAAACAATCTAAATATTTCATCTCACGAATGAGATAAAAATAAATAACTTATTTACATAAATAACTTAATTTAGCACACAAATGTAGCAATTCGTATTGAATTTCTTTCTACAGTTTCCACTGCCATGATCATATCGTAACCACAAAAATAAAAAACATACTCATATAAATCTAGAGGGAAATGACACAAATTGCTAGTTTATTTCCCCAAAGATACGTATCATTGGTAAATATTTTCCAACTATCACATTTAAATCTAAACTAACTTAATATAAAGTTTTCTTTTGTGTCGATACGAAAAAAAAAAAATAAACTGGAAATATAAATTTGTCGCCATTATTTTTATTTATTTTTAGGAAATAATAAACAAAATAGTTATAAATAATAATAAATTTACCAATAATTCTTGCTTACTTACTTCAAAACAAAATAAACTTTCGAAACATACGTTTGAATGCCAAATACATAAAAAAATAAAAATAAAACTGTTAACACGTGCACAAGAAGTTAAGAGGGACTAAAAACACTGAACAAAAAGTAAAAAAAAATATGTAAACAAAAGCTACACACAAGCAATAACAACAACAAGCATTTTAAATGATACCAACCATGCTTAAAGCAATTACGACAGTAACAATTTGCAACAAAAAGTAAATTGCAGCAATAAAAATATTAAATGTCACAAGCACTTGGACAAAAAACACTTACATCCACACATACACTCTCACTCATGCATGTACGATTGTACCCAGCAAGCCATATGAGTCCGAAAAGAGTCTTTTCTGACACCTTTTTCGGAGCGTTAACGCTCTTTATGAGCCCAAAAAAACAATCATAATCGCTCCGAAAACCTTTAGAAAAGAGGGTCATTCGAAAATGATCCGTCAGAAAGAGCTCTCAGATAATGTCAGAAAAGAGTCTAAGGTTTTTTTGGGATCTATGTAATCTTGTTTTTATTATTCTTGTGTTGTACAGCTATGTTTTTTTTTTTTGTTCAAAGCACAAATAGCAGGAGAACAACGCTTTGGTACACACATAATTAAGTGGAATTTCTGAGTCATACTGCGTGCCGACTCAGGACAGTAACAAGAAAATTTTTCTTTCGCTCCGAAAATGCTCTTTAGTTGGACTCTTTTCTGGCTCCTTTTTTCGGAACGCTCCGAAAATGCTCTTTTGTTGGACTCTTTTCTGACTTCTTTTTCTGAGCGCTCCTAGAATGGTATGCTGGGTATGCACTCACACATTTAAGTGCTTATCTGTTGGAAATAACAAAAACAAAAATTAGAGGAAAACACTTAAAAATTGGCTTAAGGAAGCAACACTGTGTAAATGTTAAGATTTTTCCGTTTTACGAGTGTGCTCTCATACAAAGACTGTATTGCAAGCACTGTTCCTAAAGTGATGTTGGGTACAAACTTTAAGGAAAACTTGTAATTAAACCAGTACCACCTAAGAATGCTTTTTGCAATTATGTTGGAATTAATTATACATAGTTTTATGAAATTAGAATATTAAAATCTTGTTTTATTATGAAACAAAGTAGGTTCAATTTGGCTCCGGGTCATTATTTTAAATATGCAATCGAAAAAATCAGGACGCCGCAATAGAAAATATACATATGTAAGCTTCTAATTGTTTCCAGCATCGGCGAATTGAACAATATTGGGCTATTGGCAAAGGAATACTAAAGCGGGGTACTCTGTAGTTCTTGACAATAACGTTTTTTTTAGCAAAAAAATCATTACGATCACAAGTGGATCGTAATGATGTGCAACAGTTAATAGGATTCATCACAATAAAGATTCTTATAAGAACAAATTTATTTTAGTTCCTTTTTTGCTCTTCTTAAATATTAATAAATTAGTATTAGTTTGTGGTTCAAAAGTATTCAATCGTTAACAGAACAGGTTAACAGAAGCAAAAATATTGAAACCGAAACCCACCCGCACAATCTATGCATCACGGTCTGAAAGGGAGAAAGAAAAATTGTTATAGCCTAACAAACAAAAAGCATTTACTGCGACAAATTTTAATATATTAAAAAAACAAACAAATTCTCCTTTTTTCACGCCACAGCTTATTTTATGCATTCACCAATTACCCAACTTATTATTGGGGTGATAGACTTTATTATCTACAACAGATTTAAGGTGATTTGGCATAGATGCGACCAGTTTTCAGTAATACATACTCGGCAAAATATTCCACCACTATGTCAGTAATGCTTTTTTTAATCGTTTGTATGAGAAATTTTGTGTTTTTTATGCTGATTTCTAAAATTCACCATAAATTTTCGATAGCATTAAGGTCTGGCGACCGTAATATCGGTGTCATTAAATTTGGACAATTATACCTACATATGTTTATATCGCACCTGTTCAACAAAAGGGTAGTAACTCAAAATTTTATATTTTTCAGTAGAGGCATGTTAATGTTAAAAAAAAACTATTTTATTGTATTTTTTGACGAAAGAGTAGACAAAATAATGGAAGATTTTTACAGTGGGTAGATAAGATCATTATGTATCGTTTTTTAATAAAATATGAAAATTTCAAAATTTTGAGTTAATACCCTTTTGTTGAACAGGTGCGATATGTATATATTAGCTACGTTTGCCCAATATCTTGGGCCAAATTACCGCATTCGATATCGAGTAAAATTGATCGTAATTTTCTTATTTGAGATTATGGCTTTCGATATCGAGCAAGAAATTTAGTACATTTTATCATAATTTCGATATCGAAATAATTTTTCGATACGATAGCTCATTCGATCACGAATGCGGTAATTTGGCCCCTGCAGTTAATAAGCTGTGACGATAAAAAACGGGCATTATTTTGCGTTGTTTTTTTTTTAATATATCAAAATGTACATTTTTGCAATAAACGTTTTTTGTTAGACTACAACATTTTTTTATTAAAATGTCTTTTTTAACTTCCTGAAAGTTTTATTTTTATGGAGCTTTGAAAACAAAAATATGCATTGTATAATAAAAGATGAGAGCCACTGTATATTAAATTGCTCAAAGATTCAATAACAATCTTGAAAGATTATTCTTAAGGCGAAAAGTATGAGATGAAAGAATTGAAATCATGATAAATCTACAACGTAAACATGGTCAAGGCAAGCTTATGTTCATCTAAATATCTTCAAGCGTTAATTATTATGTTATAAAAACCAGATAAGAGCGAATAATAAAGTGATAACGACTTTTATTATATACGTACATTAGGGTGGCCCCAAAATAAAATTGCGGATGTTCCAGACTAATATGAAAATTTGATTCATTTTAAGACTAAATTTCTCAATTTTTTTGTCCTGGGGTCAATATTTGGTGAGTTGTATCATCAAAGGATAAAAATGTCCTTTTTAGAGGTTTTTAGATTTTTTTCACATTTCTTCCAAAGGAACTATATGTAAATTTGGTATCATATGAAAGGCGCATTCAATGGGTTATCAAAAATTAAAAAAAAAAATTTTTATTAAAAAATTTTGAAAATTTCAGACAAAATTTTAGTTTTTATTTATTTTTCATAGAATAGTTGACATTTCTTGATTATAAACATCATGCAATTTAACCCAAATGGTTTTGCCCGTTTTTTAGCTTATAAAACTTCCATTTTTTTAATACAAATTACACTAACGAATTGAGTTAACAGAGATTGTCAGATAGGGTAGAATTAAGGTTTTAAAAGAAAATTAATAAAATTTTAAATAGGTAGAATTTTAAAAAACGGGAAACCATTTGGGTTAATTTGCATGATGTTTATAATCAAGAAATTTCAACTATTTATTTAAGTAAATTCTATGAAAAAATAAAAAAACATTAAAATTTTGTCTGAAATTTCCAAAATTTTTGAATTTAAAAAATGTTTTTTTTAATTTTTGATAACCCATTGAATGCGCCTCTTAAAGACCTTTCATATGATAACAAATTTACATATAGTTCCTTTGGAAGAAATGTGAAAAAAATCTAAAAACCTCTAAAAAGGACATTTTTATCCTTTGATGATACAACTCACCAAATATTGACCCCAGGACAAAAAAATTGAGAAACGTAGTCTTAAAATGAATCAAATTTTCATATTAGTCGGGAACATCGATACCTTATTTTTTCTTATAAATATATATATTGCATTAAAACTGCAAAATTTATAATTTTTTTAGAATTTTAGACAATGTATCTTTTACTAGTAACATAAAGTTAAGCTTTATTTTAAAAGCAGCTAATAATGTAAATGTGTAAAATTGTATTGAAGCTTTATAATTGAAAAAACATATTTTCTAGTATTTGCTCAGTTGATTTTTAATATGTGTGTAACCAGTTGTTACAACTGCAATATCACCGTATCTTTTCATTATTTCTAGCAAAGTTCTAGTGTTCCAAAACGTATAAAACGAGTGTATAATAGAAGAAATAAAAATCATAAGGTCACAGTTTTTAATTGGTTTGGTCTCTCAACCATATAAGCTGAAACTAGAGAAATTGTGATGAAAATAAATACGACTATAACCAACAACAACAACAACAGGAGCAAAAAACAACAATTTAATTAGATTTTAGAGGAAATAAAAACTGAAAAAACCAAAGAAAAATAAATGTTTCCGTTACTAAGGTATTTTTAGAAACAAATGAAACAATTGTTTATAATTTTTTTTAATTTACAAACTTTTATAATTTCTCAAGGACTCTTTCATTCTATACTAATCGTTATTCTTTTCCTAATAACCGTCGTTTGTCAATAACTACAGTAACATCCTTTTGTGATGATGGTATAAAAAAAGACGTTTCAATTATGAGTCCAATCATGAACTGTGTCTTTATTTTCAAATATTGTTTCTTATATACTACTTATGAGAAGAAAGATTAGCCTAAAATTGAGTAATTTTTACAATGTTACTCAATTGTTTAAAGTTACAATTTATATTGAGTAGTTTATTCATTTACAATCTTACAGCTACTTTTCTTATATTCTACACAAGCCATTATGCATGATTGTACCAGGCGCTCATCAATTTTAGAGTACATATTATTATTATTATTGAGTGCATTTCAATTATTAAATGTGACTCAAACATTAATTGTTTATTCTAATTTCAAGTGTTCTATTTTCTTGCTTCAAACTCCAAGTCGAAATTTAATATGAGCATTAAGTCGTTCACCCAAAATAAAAGAAAGCAGCGTCATGAAATTAATAACTAACCTAGCACTATAATACATTTGGTCTTGTGTTTCTTACAAATACTAAATTTATGTGTAGTTTGTTTATACATACACTACACCCCCAATCTTTCAGTAAAATCATACCATTTATTGTTTACAAGAATGGTAAGATTTTAATTACTTTCAATAATTTTTCTTATTTTTATTATTACATATTATATTACATACTTATAGCTATATATATGTATTTATTTTATGTCTTATTATAATATTTTAACATATTTTTATGTAATGTTTTTTGTTTATTTTTAATTCTGATTGTTACATTTAAATTGTCTATGTTTGTTATTTTATATGGACCATGATATGGTGGTTCATTCTTTTTTCTATTTTCTGATCTTACTAAAACTAAATCACCTATATTAAGTTTGATGCTATTTGTTTTATTATACGATTTTAAACTTCTATTTAGTTTTGTTATTTCAATAAGTTTTTTAGCATTATTCAGTGATGTTTTTAATCTAATCTTTAGTTCATTTGCGTAATTATTTAAATCATATATTCTATCATGTTTCATGATTTCTTCACCCCGTATTGTAGGTAATTTGCCAAAAATTAGTTCAAATGGAGAATAATTTGTGTCTATATGAGGTGTGATATTATAAGCGAATGAATAATAAGGTATCCAATCACTCCAATTATCATCATTAACAAATGACAAGAAATATTCATTTAAAACTCTGTGATTTCTTTCTACGGTACCTAGGGTTTCATGATGGTATGGTGTTGATAGTCGTTGTTCTATTTTCAACAAATTGCATATTTCTCTCATTAACTCATTTACAAATTCTGTGCCTCTATCAGATTTCAAAATTTTAAATAATCCATATTTCAAAATTAAATGTTCTGTTAAGATCTTTGCAATTGATTTAGCTTCTTTTGTCTCCATTGGGACTGCTATTATATACTTCGTCAACTCGCATTGCATTGTTAGTATGTATCGATAATTTTCTGAGGGTCTTAAAGGGCCGACTGTATCGATAACTATAGTACTGAAACTATTTTCTGGTGTGTCCGTGATACATAGTGGTTCTTTAGTGTGTCTTATTTGTTTGTTTCTTTGACAAAGATCACACGTTGATACATATCTTTTTACCATTTTAAACATGTTCTTCCATATATATTTTTGTTTTAATTTTAACAATGTTTTTCTGACTCCGAAATGTCCTCCGCATGGTGTGTTGTGATACAATTCAATTAATTCATGTTTTTTATTTTCATCCGTTATTCTTTGAGGATTGCTGTATATAAGAATTTTGACGTCTGTTTCTTTACTTTTATTTATTCTTTCTTTCATTTTTTTCTATATTTATTTTCTTAAATATTTCGTCACTTTTCTTTAGTGCGAATTTCTCACAATTCAATCTGCTTAAAACAGAAGGTAGTTTCTCCAACATATTATCTAAATAATAGGGGTTATCGCTACATCTGACGCGCGTTTCATTTAGAGCAGTATTGTTTTCTATTTTGAATTCTTTATTCGAATTTTCTAATATAAACTTTAGCTTTCTAGCAAGTTTTATTTATTTGATGGATGTACATTCCCATATTATGAGTTGATCAGTCTCTTTAGGATATGTCTTACCATTTTCTTCTTTTTCGTTATGTTCTTTTTCCTCATTTTGTATCTTTTTCTTCATGTTTCTTGTTATTACCAGCGTTTTTTTTTGTGGATTCATCGATTGTCAGGGGTATCATTGTTTTTAACGTATCTGAGTCTATTTGTATTCTTGAGAGTGCATCTGCGTTGGTATTGTTTGTTCCTTTTTTATAAACTATTTGAAAATCATAATCGGATAATTCTAAGCGAATTCGGGTTAGCTTTGAACTAGGATTTTTTAATTGATACTTTGATATTGATTAGTTTGCTGGTAAAATATTTGTTTTTGTTCTATTGTCGATGAAACTCTTTCTGCGATTTTCAAAGCTTCAGTAAATGTTGTTACTTGGCTTGCATAGATTGTTGATATAATCTGCGGATCAGTAAGACCGTTGATAAAAGCGTTAAAAGCTATTTTGCTATTTGTGTTTATAATAGCATTTCTACTGGATTCACCTATTTCTAATATTTGAGCTTCGTTTAATTCTGGAATAAGGTTTTCTAATTTTGTTGCAAAACCTATCAGATTGTTTTCTCTCTGCTTCAAATTAGTTATTTCATTTAATATGGTATTGGTAGTTTTTAATGGTTTGTATGTTGCTTTTAAGATGGATATTAATTCGTTGATTGTTGTTGGTATCTGAATTTGTTTTATTCTGTTTTGAACTTTTAAATCGAGTCGTGAATTAAAAATGAAATTAAAGAATGAAATATGTTTTTCCGTTGAAATAGTTGTAGAGACTACTTCTAAGTTTGATAAAAATTCATGTAATTCCTTAGTTTTACCCGAAAAATTTGGTGCTAGTTTTGTTATTATTGATAATTCATTTATATCAAGGTTTGCCATGATTATTCCTTGTCTTTTCTTTGCAGTGGATGATTTGTTTTCAATATGTGTTTCTAATAAATTTAAACTTTCTTCTTTAAGTTTTTTAAACTGATTTAAAATTTCTGATTCTTCATCTACTTTAAGAGTTGAGTTTTCTAATTTAATTTTTAAATATTTTTCTAAATTTTGGATTTCTATCCTTTTTTCTTTCACTGTTTCTATGGTGTATGGTCTACCTAGTGATTTTTTTGCATTTATTACAATCTGGTTTAATGCTTCTATGAATTCCATTTATTTATTATTATTTATTTTGTTACATATTTCCTTTTTTATTATTAATTTAATAAAATTTAAGATTTTTATATCTAATATTACAATTAGTGGTGTTAATATTATTGCTATAATTAGCCATCCTATATATTTATCATATAATTTTGTTAATTTTGTTCTTATCATTTTTATTCTTATTTTTATTCTAGTATAAATGATATGATATCTAAAATTGATATTTTATTTTTATATTCTGTTGTAATCGCTTTAGAGCTTCCTATTGTTTACATATGTTTTTAGCCAAGCCGCAAAAATGAATGTAAACAAAAAATCAAGGTGAATATGAATATAAATATAATAATGATTCGTTTCATATTCTTATTGTGTATATTGTTTATATTTTTATTGTTTTTTCATTTCAATATGTGTTTTTATACACATTTCTAATACATAAATTTTTTCCCAGTACTTCGTTGCTACATTCCAAGGAGGTGGGGGGGATGAATTTATTATTCTTTTTAATTGTGCCAACTCTCTTCTTTTGGCTGCTAAATATCCTCCTCGACGATTTGGTGGTCTAGTTTTTGGAATTTTGAATTATTTATCCCTATTCTAGGATCATGGGCGAAGTCGCCTCCGGTCCGCAGGTGCTAAATAAGAAGCACTCTGTCCCTATTAAAAATATTTATTTTTGCGTCCTTGATCTTCCTTCAGTTAACTTGTTCATTGGCCGAACAGTCCTTCTAATCATTGCATTGATTAGGAACTTCTTCCAGGATTTTTTGTTTTTTTTTTTTCTTTTTAGTGCTCTGATCTTCGAGCACTTAAAAAGATTGCAGGATCGATTCTTTTTAGTGCTCTGATCTTGGAGCACTTAAAAAGATTGCAGGATCGCCATGTGATGATGGTATAAAAAAAGACGTTTCAACTATGAGTCCAATCATGAACTGTGTCTTTATTTTCAAATATTGTTTCTTATATACTACTTATGAGAAGAAAGATTAGCCTAAAATTGAGTAATTTTTACAATGTTACTCAATTGTTTAAAGTTACAATTTATATTGAGTAGTTTATTCATTTACAATCTTACAGCTACTTTTCTTATATTCTACACAAGCCATTATGCATGATTGTACCAGGCGCTCATCAATTTTAGAGTACATATTATTATTATTATTGAGTGCATTTCAATTATTAAATGTGACTCAAACATTAATTGTTTATTCTAATTTCAAGTGTTCTATTTTCTTGGTTCAAACTCCAAGTCGAAATTTAATATGAGCATTAAGTCGTTCACCCAAAATAAAAGAAAGCAGCGTCATGAAATTAATAACTAACCTAGCACTATAATACATTTGGTCTTGTGTTTCTTACAAATACTAAATTTATGTGTAGTTTGTTTATACATACACTACACTTTTTTAAGTTCCCTGCAACAATTGCCCAATATTGTACAATTGTACAATTGGTCGAAGCTGAGGACAATTAGAGACGTTCATAAATTGTTCTATGACTTCTGTCGATCAGTAATGAGAGGTCAAACTTTACTGAAGAATGCTGACATCTAATAGGTCGCAGTAACATAAAATATGGCACTGATAGCAGTTTAGTCCATTTTACATATGTTTCATTCATAATAAGATAGTTGTTGAAATTTGTTAAATTTTTATATCACCATTTTTATAGCAACAGCAATTTGCTTTTCATTACGATTTTGATAACTAATTGCATCCGCAACACAGCATTCTCATGTATTTATGTCAGTCATTGTCGAAGAGATCCGAATTTTTCGTTCTTTGTCATAGTATTATCTTCGTATGTACGATCTGTGTTTAACGCTTGTATCTTTTTAATACATCATGTATTGCAGTACTTTTTTTAAAAGCTTTAGCAATTTTTGAACACAAAAATTTTGGGTTTTCAAGGAATTCGTGCATGACTTTCCTTCTATTGCTTGATTTTCTTTCTAAATTGTTTTGCAGCATAAAATTCATTCCAATTATCGTTTTTTACACATTTGATATGATTTATAATGCTATTTAAACACTGTAATTGTTTGACTTTCAATTTAATATTATTTTTACTTTTTATTTGATTTTCACAAATTTTGTCACGAAAGTTTTTTCATGTACGAATGAGATGATTTTTTGGTTAACATCAAAACTAATAAACTAATCATTGAAACAAATTTGGCGCTATTAAATATGTAATACAGCGTAGTTATACCAAATACAACTTGCATTTTAATTAGCACGTTTGCACCTCAAAATGGACTTAGCACTGTAACTTATCACTGTAAAATAATGAGAAAAAGAAAAACCTGGAACATTTTTTAAAGAAAGCAATGTATTTTTACTTATTCTAGCGTTTTGTATCACAATAATTAAAATATTGGACTTATTACGTTTGCTTACTATTTATGAATTTATTTTTTCTATACATAATAAAAATATAATCTATAAAAAAACTTATGTGGAATGGTTTTTCTTCACTTTATGTTTTTAAATAAATACATATGTACATAGTACTAAAATTTTGCAATAAAAAAACTACCACCTCACGTATGAGTAATATTTTACAACTTTTAAGCAACGAGACGTATGAGCAATAAAAACTATATACATATGTAGTATGTACATCATACGTTCAATATTCGTTAACAAGTTTCATTTTTCTTCTTTATTGTTCTCGTTATAGTCGCGTCGACAATCAGTCAGCTCTACCGCCATGCCACCTGGTGTTTTGGCCAATGACAGTCGTAACAATTCCACCGATGACATACAAATCGCTTTAGCTCCTCACATACAAACCTATTTAAGTCAAACCGGACGTCGTCATTCCTGCTGTAGCGTAATGTTGCCCGTAGCCTTTGAGCGTGCTGCCTCCAATTCGTGGCTAGATCCTAAATTCGATTCGGCTGTTTTGGAGGGCCAATATCAGACCAGTGTATTTTCGCATGTCCGAATGAGATACAGGTAAGTTAGCATGTTAATGTTAGAAACAAATTTGTTGTTTCTATTTCGAAATTACCAGGCCACAATATTTGACAAAATGAAGGGACGAGTTTACACGTTAACTAATAGTTAACCGCAAGTTATTTTAATTCCACTAACGTAAGTTTTTGCATGCTTTAATGACTTTTCAACTGTAGGCCATAAAAAAGAAGAAAAACAATATTATAACTACAACACAAACACTATACAGCAACGTTAGTGTAAATAGGAGGTCAGTTTGAAAAAGAGAGAAAAAAATTTTATAGATCAACTATTCGAAATGAGTTTTTCAGGATTTTAATATGCAGTACATTTTGTAGAAAATTTTTCAGCTTTCAATTAGGAGACAATGCAACTAAAAAAAATATTTCTTGAAACTCTAAAACAATAACGTATAGGTTAGGTTAGGTTAGGTAGGAAGGCTGGTGTGAGTCACCTCACACCCTCACCCATAGACCAGTATGGTCCATTGCGATGCCTTAGATTCTCTACCAAAATGTCTGACTGGTCTACAAATGTGTGACTTATCTCCATATGTCTGACTGGTCTACCCAGAGTCTATCGCCTAGTCTATCGGAGCACAATAACGTATAACTTTGTATCCAAACAAATTTTCAGATTGCTGTCTATATTAGTGTTAAAGTGGCAGTTGTTGTAGTTTTTATGCGAGAATATTGGCTTCACGATATTTTTGTTACTCATATGTACATAACTTTTTTAGCACACATGTACTCGTTGTGGCACTATGTATAAACAAGTTTGTTGCCCATGTTAAAGGATATTTTTATTTTATTTTTGTTTTTGCAATATGGTTTCATTTGTTATGGCTGCCATATGTAAACAAATAACAAACACCAAAACCATTTATTTAACACATACATTCTACACCACATGTAGTACAAGTGCAAGTAGTTATAGTTTATGGTTGTTTTTGTTTTTATTCTGTTGTAGTATTACAATGTTGTTCGCGGTCTACAACACTACCCTACACTACATGCAGTTGTTATTTTCGCAGAACAACAGGAGTTCAATGGCATTTGTTAGTTTCGTTATTTCTTTTTTTTTTTAAGAAAATAACACCAGAGATTAGAATTATTAGTGCATGTGTGTCATAGATATAAACTTCTGTATGTGCAACAGAAACTAAGCTCTGTGCAATGTGTGCATACACAAGCAACAACAACAACATCGTCGACTCTAACAACATGTATTGAAAGTTAAGTCATAAAGTTAACATTAATGCTGAGAAATGGCTTGTTGCAAACAAAATGAGTTTTCTTTTATTCCCATATATATATATAGACCAGCAGTTTTTGAAAGTATAAAATCTTTTGCAATATTGAATTTTTATCTTCAAAATTTTGTAACACTTAGATACATGGGTGCATTTTGGCAAAACTCAATAAAGATATTAAAAACTTAAAATCTGAAACATTTTTTCACACTTGGAACATTAAAAATCACATTGTTTTGAGTAAAATAAAATGAATTTAGTCTGGTTTTCTTTATTATAAAATAAAAAAAAACCTGTTAATAAACATATTTGTAACAAATACAAATATTTGTTTACACTTTTTTAATTTAAGTGTAATTTGGAACAATTTGGAATAGGAAGACATAAACATCGCTATGCAACTCTTAAGGGAATATGTTCTACACCATTTTTCATTTAAATTGAGAAAAGTAGAAAATAGAAATAGAAAATAGAGAATTTAAAACTTTAATTCCAAATAAACTTTAGAATTTCAATTGAAAAAGTTTCAAATAAAATTTAAAATTTCAATTTAAAATTAAAACAATTTTAATTAAAATTAAAAAAAATCCGAAATAAGTTGAGAATTTTACTTTTAAATTGAAAAGATTCCAATTGAAATTGAGAACTTGAAAATTAAAGCAAATGAAATTAAAAATGATAACTTTAATTTTACTTAACAACAAAATACTCTGGGCTTTCAAAAATTTTAAGAAAATAAAATTTTAGAAACCAAAATAAAAGTATATTTATATCTCAAATTTATCCTTAATTGAATACGGTCTCCTGCTTAAAACTAACATTATACCTAAATAATATTAAAGAAACAAAAGCTTTATGGTAATAAAATATTGAGAATATTATTTTTATTTTCGATTTCGTCGCTAAAATGCAATAGTAGATTCTTGTAAAGAGTAATTTTTTATTAAAAAAAACACATAAAATTTAGACAAATGTATGAAATCTATATTTAAGTTGATAGAACGATCTATATAATAAAATGTTTATAGATGATTTTATGTAAATGTTGACCGCGGCTATGCCTCAAATGGTTTATACGGTGGCTCCAATTTTGGCATACTCTCTCCAACATATCGCGTGGTATCCTATTTCGCATGCTGTGTGACATGTACCACTGTCTTCTTGAAACCACAGCCAAGTGCAGCTCTTTCATTTTGGACAAAAAGAAATTAATCATTCAAAGTAATGTTACTTTATTTGAACTTTCTTAACCGAACTTGAATATTGATAATAAAATTCAATAATCTGCAAGCGTTGTTCATTTGTAAGTTTGCCAGTGATATGTTCCACGAAAATAGCTGAGCTATCAAAAACAGTATCATCATTATGTATTCAAGAATAAATATGAAAGGTAGTGGAATATAAATTGGAAAAGACCTTCGTCTTTTTGTTCTAAATACGTTCACAATGTCATCTACTCAAGATATTGGAAGTTACTTGGTTCTCAAATGTTAATTGGCTTATTTTTTTCTAAATATCCAAACTAAAAAATAAATACTATTTGGAACCTTTTTAATACATTTTCAATAGTTTGGCGAAAACTTTAGAGTGCCCCGATAGACTAGGCGATAGAGTGCCGGACTATCAGCCAGAGGTTTGCGGGTTCGATTCCCTCCAAAGACTCTGGATGTTTTCTGCAGATAAGCCAAAAGTTTCGCAGTTTGTGTTTGTGAATTATTAAAAAAAATATATTAAAACTTTTGTTAACTATTCTCTTTGAATTAACATTAGGGACTCGAATATGTATCTAACTCTCCAAGCTAAAATGGACTGGTTCCAAGTCAACAATGTGCTGTAATAAACACTCTAGGATCATGGTTTTGTATAAATCCGATTGGAAACGGGCATGGGCACTCATAATAAATTTTATCCGAAAATCATCATATATTATGACGATATAAGGATTGACTATCTATCATCTCATATTTGCTGGGAGATTGAAACGAGCATAAGTATTAAATAAAGTTCCAGACTAAATGATACTTGTAATATATTTGAGATCAAAATTAATGTATTAAGAAGTATAGCTTTCCATGACTAATCGACAAGTATTTGCCTACTTCACAATTATCAAAACTGACAGCTGCCAGCAATCCCAAAATGTAAAGGAAATTTTGATGATACCTTGTATAAGTTTTACGGTATTAAGTACTAAATAATGACATACATACATATTTTTTAAGTACCAACTCAATAATTATACTGCCAGTTTCTCGATATCGTCTAACAAAAAAATATTACCGTATTAATTTTTGTTTGCATTCCTTTAAACCTCTAAAAATGCAAATACACATATGTATATCCTGCAATTTTAGTAAAACTAATGTTGTTTATGAGCAATATGAACTAAAACTTAAATCGATATTTAGCAAGTTTTCCAACAAGTTTAAACATTAAGATAACAAAACAACGTTTATACTGTTGAGGTAGGCTTCAGTTTCATATTAAAGATTACAAATCAACACATTTTCTTCAGCAAGTATTACAATAGTTGCTCAAAAAGTTATTACAAACAAATGAAATTCCTAGAAAACCTAAAAATAAGACCTTAAAACATAGAGTTGTAGAACTAAATTGTCAATAAATTGTCTATAAACTTTAAGAAATTAGCAGCATGTATTTATGTCACTCATACTTTTCAAAACCTTCGTTTATAAGTTTATGGCTTAAAAGTCCTTGTTGTTTTTCAATGCATATACATAAAAATAAATTCTTTAGCATTTTTCAATTTGCTTCACATTTATTTCCAATTACATACTTCAAAAATTCAAGGTCTCTTAAATTTGGTCGTTCTTTATTTTTGTTTCCTTTACTGTGTAAACGTCCCGGATCATTAGCGGTCAATTATTGTTTATTTAGGTTAAGATTTCCTATATATTATTTTCAAGGCCATATTTTTATTTTGTGTATATATTTACAAAGGAGGTAAACAAAGACGTTAATATATAGAAATAATCTAGTTAATCGATTTTCTCTATTTATTAACAAAAATAAACATCAATTAAATTGCTGAAAGTTGTTTATATTGTAATTTTTATTTGCCAAAACAAAAAATTTTAAGAGAATATAAAACGCATTTGCGTTTTTAGATTTCTTTATTGTTTATCCTTTTAAGGACGTAATTTTGGGTGTTAATTCGAAAAGTTATGAAAGAGTATAACTACAAAATTTGCATATTTCTATGTTAAATTGGAATTGTTTATTAAATAATTATAAATAAAATTAATTTTAACCAGAAATTTGCAAACCAATTGTATATAAAAAAATTGTTATTTTATTCTTATTTGACCTTTATTTCTATAATGACTTTTTTAATTATTTAAGCTTGAGGTCTTTATATTTATAAAATATTATATTTATTATTTTCGATATTTATAAAAAAATTGTTTAGTATGTAAAATAAAATTCGCAAAATTATATTGAAAACCAAATTTTAAAGTGATCTTAGAAACTATTATTTTACATTAATTAAAACTAAATTTCATTTTACATATTTTGTAGAATTCGTACGTTAAAAAAAATCTTTAAACTACGTAAAACATATAATTCCCGACAACTTAATTCTTTTATTCTATTTTCTCTAGGCTTTAACTGCGTTTAGATCTGAATACTTGTAAAATTTTCTTAAAATAAGCCAACTCCAATCAATCAATAAACGAATTCCAAACAAATACTACATAATGACCTTCATTTTTCCAAACATTAAATATAATTTATTTATAAATTATATGAGAATTATTCCTCTTGCGAGTATTAATAAACAAACTTCGATTAAATTTTTTTAAATAATTTATTTATCATAAAATTAAATATTTGTTTGCTACAATTATATTAACTGTCACGCGTAATAATTTCCCATTGTGTTAAATTCAAAAGTTCTTATTATAGTAAATAAACGCTATAATGCGCTTTGGAAAATTTTTTTTTCCTTCTAAAACTTATATCCTCTCTTCTGTTTGTATTTTTCTCCACAACTAATACCTTTGCAAAAAATAAATAAAATGTGTGCCTAATTGCTCTACACGTATTTCTCATTAAAATTGAATGCAAACAATAATTATGAGCACATTAAAGAAATGTAACAAAGTATACAACTATATTCATGCATTGCTGAGTGCTTAGTACTAATGATAATAATCTTTTCTGACCAAATGTAGTGTTAATGGTTAGGATATTTATCTATCTTAAATGAATTTTCGACAGACTTAACAACTTCATTGATGTGCCTATACTATTTTGTTACAAAAATTATAACGTACTGTATTGATTGACATTACATATGGGAATTTCCATTTTTTTACATACAAAAACGCTTTTTGCTTTACTGACCTCTAACTTTAGCTTAGATCCTCACCTTTTAAAAGTATTTAAAAGTCATTTAAGTACATACTTATTGAAGAAGTTTTGAGATAGACATTTAAGCAACATACACTTTATTTATCAAAGGTCATTAAATTACCACATAATCTCGAATTTAAAAAGATGTTTTCCTACAAAACTCTATTAAGGTTCTTTAGAATTATAGTATTCTTTCACTGGTTCTAGTTCCAAGTTTTAGTTAGTAAAGGTTTCTTAATGTATGGTCACACTTGGCAAATATTTACTCAAAAAAGCGTAACCACTCATGTTAGCACAAATTTGTTTGACGTTGTTACTTTTACAAGAGTTTTACAAGTTCAAACAGCATCAAATAAAATAAAACTAAATATTTATTGTTCTTGTCCTAAATAAACGTAATTTTTTTAATAAATAAACGAGTTCAAATATATTTTATTTAGTGGTGTCGTCTTTTTCGGCAAATATTTGCCAAGTGTGAGGTTTACAAGAGCCAAAAATTTTTTAAAAACGAGATAGCAAACTTTTTGTTTTCATCATTATTATCATTGTTAAAAATACGATTAAGGGCTGGTTAGATGGTTTAATTTTAGCCATTTTTTAAATAAACATTTGATAGTAAACTTACTTTTCGCTTTGCACTTATGCAATTTTTTACATTTGCAAAATTTTATGTTCCTCAGAACTGTAAAATTTGATAAGTGATAAGTTGTAATTGATAAGTGTAATTTACAAAGTTTTAGAAATTTTTATATTTTCTTTGCAATTTTTGTTCCACGTACGTTCTCTTGGGAAAGTGCAAAGCTAATAATAAAATATGTAATTTGCAAAAACTTTGTAAATAATTATGCTGTTTCGTTTCACAAAAACTGTAAATTCCATTTTTGCAAAGCAAATTTTGATAAGTCAAAAATTTTCAAATTCTTAACAAATTCATATTATACCAAAGTTTTCGTGCGACGATAGTGAAGACTCAATTATATAAATAAGAAAAACCGAATTAATTTTTCGGGACTACAAAACTATAATTCCACAGAATACTTTTGTTAAATCAAATCTAAGTCGATTTAATTTAAAATAAATAATATTAAAGCACAATGCAGACCGCAGGCATGCTTTTTCGGTTAAAAATCAACTGCTACTGTGCCTTATTGGCTCGGAAATGTTTGACAGTACCATGAAGTTGCAGATATGCATAATGTTGCAAAATTAACAGTTTGGCACAAGCATTAAAATTGATGCGCCTACATTAAACGCGGAAGGATATGTGGACGGCATGGAAATAACTCAGTGAATGTGATAATTATATGCAGGCCAGAAATCATATTTTATAAAGAAAGGTTGTTACGGAATTCGGCTGTAAGTCGAAGATTTGATAATGGATGGAAACCATTTTCAGATACTGTTGTTTTGGACTGAAAAACTGTTTGATACCACCATTTTGTCAAAATACCGATAACACCGCTGAAGAGGCTTTCAATCTTCAATGCACAAAAAAAACAGTGCATAATTGAAAACAGTTTTGGCACTGCAAGTTTTTTCCAACTTTGTTTCTTTCAATCTTTGCCACAAAAAACAGTGCACTTTGAAAACAGTTTTGGTAACTTTTTTCCAACTTTTTTTAAACCATTAAACCATTTAACTTTTAAATCAAAATGGAAAAAATATCACACATCCCTTAAAGAAAAGCGTGGGGCGCCCATACCAACCTGTACTTAAAAAAAATTACTGCCGTCAGTAGATTTTAATATTTCAGACCGAAAGAAATACAACCAATCATGTTTAATGCTATGAATTTTCAATAATTGAGCATTTTGTTTCATAAAAACGCGCCCCACGCTTTTCTTTAAGGGATGTGTGAGATTTTTTCCATTTTGATTTAAAAGTTTATGTTGTTTGAAATGTTATTTTTTGACTTTTAGTCGATTTTTTAAGTATTCATAGTTATTTTGTGTTCACAACTGATCAATATATTAAGGTAAAGAAAAGTGTTTCTTAAAAAAATTTTTTTTTTTATTTATTTTTTACTTTTTAGTAACGAATAGCTTTAATTAATACATTACAATTTCCACGCTAAATAAGAACATTCTTTTACATGTTTTGTATTTTATATTCATATAATAAAACTTTACACTTGTGGATTAGTATTTAATGTTATGATAAATTTCGCAGTCTCTCCATCTCTTCCAATGCTTTTTTGCGATCGAACCCCGTTAAAAACAGCCAAAATCGTTGTTTTTAAATGCTTTAATTTAGCTTCACTTCGGAAAATCAAATCTTGTAACGGATTTTATCCTGGTGAATGCCTGCAAAGTTTTATCCATTTGCATTGGGTAGAAGGCAGTCAAAACAGAATTTTACCAAAAAAATTTCTTATGTAGCAACCGAAATAAAACAACCAGTTACATAAATACATATTTAATGATTTTTCTAATTACAACGAACATTAAATATTTAAGGACATTGTTGGTTCGTATAAGATTAGTTTCAGTAGCAATCACTGCAAAGTATCGTTTTTTGTGGTGTAAAACAATTTTTTAATTACTTCAATACGCTAATACATACAACGTTTTGGTTGATTTCTTTATTATTAACAAACATACATACTCAAATTAATCTCTTAAAATTTTATACTTTTCCTTCCTGCGAAACGATTTTAATAGAGTTTTTTAGCTCAAGCAAAAACTCATTAAAGAAGTTTTAATTGCACTTAATTAGTAATAATAACTCTGTAAACTGTATTATAAACTCACAGAGAATTGATGGAAATGTTTATTATGAAACAAATTGAGATTGAGTTTGTGCACGTATTTCGTTTAAAGATTTGCTTCAAACAAACAGGACTAAGTTTATGGATTAAGCAATTACTAATTTTGTTTCAATTTAAAATTACTCGTACTTAAAATATTTTTGCCGTATTTTTGCTGCAAACAAATTTCAAAATGAAACGAAACTATTGGAACTACAATTAATTTTAGATAAATAAAAAGAAACTTAAATTTTATTTGATTTTTGAAACTAAACTACTATTGTTTGTCCTATAAAATTGAGGACATCCATATTTAACTGATTTCATTATAACTAATAAAAAATCTTTATTTATTCCTTTTTGCAGATTTACTCTCTCGTACATATTACTTTGCTCGGTCGTCTGGTTTTTCTACTTTCTGGTGGATGGCGGCTCTGAAGATTTTTGGCGTCCCATATCAAGTTCCTTTTCTCTACTATCGCTTATAACAGTCGTGGCCATATGTTTCACACACTGGGACATATATCGTGCAAATCACATAGCTACATCCGCAATAACAGCTTTAATATTATGTGCCACTTCATTAATATTTCTAACGTATACTGGACGAGCTTTTAGCCCACTGGGCCATTTTGCCATTTGTTTGGAAATTGTCCTGCTTATATACACAGCGCTACCAATGATACTATGGCTGAGTGCGGCCATAGCAATTTCCTATACGATAATTTTTGAGGTGGTTACCCACATGGTGGTGGCTGGAAATGCTGTTCATGGAGCCACCGCAGACTTTAGTTATAAAATTTTATTCTTAAGAATACTTTGTCATTTTTGCGTACATTTGGTGGGTCTGCATGTGCTGATAATGAATTTGGTACGAATGCGTGGTACTTTTATGAAAGTGGGACAAAACTTACTAGTCAGAAGACAGTTGGAGTTGGAGAAACAATTAAAGGAGAAAATGATACACTCAGTAATGCCGCCTAAGGTAGCTGATATGTTGCTAAATGAAGGTGGCATTGAGGGTAATAATGATGGTTCCGTAAAGCCAGAATCGCATTATATGCGGCCACGACCCTCGAATGATGTCAAGTCTTTATTTCGTCCCTTTCACATGCACAGTATGGAAAATGTTAGTATATTATTTGCCGATATTGTGGGTTTTACACGAATGTCTTCAACGAAAACGGCCGAACAGTTGGTGGAAATTTTAAATGATCTTTTCGAAAGATTTGATGATTTGTGTACGCTTAATGGTTGCGAAAAAATCTCCACATTGGGTGATTGCTATTACTGTGTGTCGGGCTGCCCGGAACCAAGACCCGATCATGCAATTTGTTGTGTGGAAATGGGTTTGGGTATGATTGATGCCATGCGTTGTTTTGATGCTCAACGTCATGAAGGTGTTAAAATGCGTGTTGGTGTTCATACTGGCACAGTTCTGTGTGGCATTGTGGGTACAAGAAGAGTTAAGTTTGATGTTTGGAGTAATGATGTCACCTTGGCGAACAAGTAATTAAACGAAAATACTTAATTATTTACTTGTTATTAAAGTATGTTTCTTACTTCAGAATGGAATCATCTGGTAAACCTGAGCAAGTTCATATATCCGAAGATACAGCTAGTTTCTTGGGCGAAGCATACTATTTAGATGAAGGAGAAGAAGTTTTTGGTAAATTTTAAATTACTTTCACTTTATGTATTTATTTAAATAATTATTATTTGTATTTATGCAGGACACCGCACATATTTCGTTGTGGGCCGTCAGAAAGACATCTCTCGAGCCAACAGCTTATGTCCCAGCATACAGGCCAACTCAACTAGCAGTCATTTACAACTGCCAGGTATACCGGGACAGCCTATCTCGTTAACGCAAAGTGCTACCAACATCTCTGTCATTCATCCGAATGTACCGCCCGCTTCACCAGTGGGACAACTATCATCATCTTTAAATCCCTCCCCCGTTCTCTCAATACGACCAAGACTAACTTCGTTAAGCATGAAATTGCGTAAAAAATCTCAGTCTCGGGAAATGGATGTAGAGCGTGGCATAATACATCCCGCAGCAGCTGGTATACCCCCGGTTATAGTATGCCGTGAACGACCAAAAATTATAATAACAACGAAAAGTTTGCCCGGCAGTATGGATTCTGAAAATGAACCTGAACAGCCAGCAAACGATGAAAACCGGGATGCCAATGGAAATGGCAAATCATCGCATACATTAGCGAGCGGTAGACCAAAGATACGTTTAAAGGTATGGAAAGTTCCAAGATTTCTAAAGAAACTTGAAGACCTTGGTAAGACAAATGAAAAGTTGACAAACACCGAAGTCTGTATAAATTTAATGCATCCTGTACCAAAGACTCCAACTGGAAACGAAGAATCTGTAGCTTTTATAGAACCCAATGGATATCAGCCACTACAACCTTTTGTAGTGGAAAACAATAAACCAAACTCTAATATGCTAGAAATACCGCATAAACCCATGCTTCATCACGTGGCCACATCGACTGGCATAAGTGCAAGTGTTAATCGTTCCCCGGATACCAGTTGTTCTCCCGGTCAATATTCCATGTTTGATGACATTATCGATATTAGATCGTACATAAGTCAGTCTCGTAGTGATATCTCCCCGTTTGGTAGATCTGGAAGCTATCGGTCGCAGTGTGGTAGAAGTGGACAAACGGAATCCTCACCTTTGCCTAGACCCAGAGCTTCCACACTGGCGGCAGCCAAAGCGGAGGGATTAAATAACAGCAATGCCGCACAGCCATTAATTGTACCTGGTGCAGCTACTGCACATCAACCTACCCACTCCCGCAACTCTAGCATATGGCCGGATGGTTTAAGTATATGCCCTTCAGCCACTTCCCGCAAAGATTCTGGAATCAAAAGTAATTCTCGCAGATCTTCGATTCAACAGCAAATCTATGCCCTCAATCAAACCGCTATAAGCACACATCGTGTTTCCGGCTATTTTACCAGTTCAACTTCCAGCATCTCCAATATGGGGGATGTCCAAAATGTATCCAATGTGCCACTATCGGCAGCAATGATGCCACCACCTCCGCCTCAAGACTTTGTAACTGGTCAAGTTGCTGATCCACTGGCCGCTTGTTTACAACAACTGCGCAAACAATCAGATCTCCAACTGATACGCTGTGTACGTGATAATGCCAAATCCCAAAGGAGTTATCTAGTCAAACCTCCTCTCAGGAGATTTAGTTTATACTTCAAATCCCGCCAAATGGAAAGAGACTTTCGTTCGAAAGCCCACAGATTTGGTAATGAAAACGAAACGGAAGGTCCTCCAACATTAGCCACACCCAGATACAATACTTACATAGATATTTTCGTTGGTTTGGCGGTTTATTTGTGTATTTCCATGTCGCTGTTTTTGATGACGCCCAACACGGTAACGCCTAGTTTTCGTCTTTGGGTGTCCCTCTTCACCTGCTTTACCGCCATACAAATATTTGCTTTGTTTCTATTTACCCGCCAAATGTGTCGTAGACATTCCACACAAACGAGAACAAAAGTGGCCAACACCGAATCCTGTGCCGATCGCATATTTGAAGCCATCTCCAGTTGGTATCCTTGGCACATATGTTTGGCAATATTAATGGCCATGCCAGTCATACTAATCATAGCGAATTTTCTGTTATTAGATCTCAACGAACTGGAAGCATTCGAATATCATTACGGTTTTCTCATATTTGTTTGTATAGTCCACTTCTGTAATTTCACCCAACTGAATTGTTGGATGAGAAATATTTTAGCCTTTTTGGCGGCTCTGTGTTTTGTGGGCATAGCCGTTTCCCAGCTATTGGTCTACTCAAATCGTACTGATGCCATCGAGGCCACATCTATACTCAATACCACCCGTTTGCCCAGTCTCAGCCGAGATGTGACCAAATACATCATCGAAGAAATTAAATGGTTTCAAGATTATCATGTCGAAATCTATTTGGACTTGTTTCTCATTCTAGTCTTAGTATGGTTTTTAAATAGAGAATTTGAAATTGGCTATCGCCTAACATTTTATGGTAATGCCGTAGCCAATCAGGACAAAATCCGAGTCCAAAATATGAAAAATCAAGCTGACATGTTGCTGCACAACATAATACCCAAACATGTGGCTGAACATTTGAAAAATACCGCCAAATATTCTGAAAATCATCATAATGTTGGCATTATTTTTGCCTCCATTGTCAACTTTAACGAAATGTATGACGAGAGCTACCTGGGAGGCAAAGAATATCTGCGTGTCCTGAATGAATTAATTGGAGATTTCGATGAATTGCTATCCCGATCCGAATTTAAAAGTGTGGAGAAAATTAAAACAATTGGTTCCACATTTATGGCAGCTAGTGGTTTGGATCCTAATCATCGCGGCGACGGCAATGAACATCTTTATGCCTTAATGGAGTTTTCCATTGCTATGCAGGGTGTAGTGGATGCGTTTAACAAAGATCTACTAGAATTTAATTTGATACTACGAATTGGTTTCAATGTGGGTGATGTTACAGCTGGTGTTATTGGTACCAGTAAGCTGCACTACGACATTTGGGGAGATGCTGTCAACGTCGCGTCACGTATGGACTCTACAGGTATTTCAAATCGTATACAAGTGGGCAAAGATTGTCTACCTTTTTTGGACGCCAAATACGAATTTCAGCCTCGTGGTAGTGTTTATGTTAAGGGCAAAGATAATATGGAAGTATTTTTGTTTACCAAACGAAAACCCGATCTCTTGGGTGATGACGAAGAAGAGGAAGAGACCCACAGCTTTCATGTGGGAAATGGTAAACAAAATGGTAGTGTTAGTTAAGTGAAAGGAAATTTTGATTTAATTAAATTATATAACAGTGAAAATTTTAAAAGTGACAAGCACAACGAGAGATAACAAACATTTTCTCTTCCTATCAATTGCAAAGCCAGCGTCAGGATGCAGTTTTTGTGTAACTGCTGTAACTGCAGTCTCAAAAACTGCATATACTGCTGGTTCTTGAAAATGATTTGTAATTGTATGGTTAGTAAGAGGAAAATGTATAATATATGTATATTACTTAAGCATTTTACAATCGTTGAAAGGTAAAAAACTTATTTTTTTCGAATTCTACTAATGAGACTCATGCAAAGAAATTGTATTAAAAATATTAAAAAAATAGGTGTCGCAAAAGTTTATTAAAATTCTTCTTTAACATGAGAAAACTGAAAATCAATATAAAGCTTAAATATAATTATTAAGTATCTTTGTATTAAGCCTAGAATTTACCTGTAATATTTTAAAATTTCAAGTTTTATTGGAAAATGCTATTAATATATACAAGTATATTTTAACCCTATGATTTGATTTAAATTTGTGCTTCACTTGAATTCCAGCTAAACATTTAGTAAACACATTTAAATTTTTTCATTTTATCTGAATCTAAAACTTTATAAATTTATATTTCTATCTATCTTTTTTATCTTATTAACTCATCAATATGCAAATGGTTTCACATTTTATATAAGAAGCTTAACCTTTCAGACAATTACATTTGTATACATATAAATCTATGATGATTACATACACACATTAACGCCAACATGATATTTGTATTTTTTTGTAAAACAATCGTTTTACAAAATATGTATAATTATTCAAAAAGTATATTGATTATTATAAATATAAAACTCTTTAAATGTTTAAAATTTCCAGAACCAGTATTTTCAATTCCTCTTAATTTTACAATATGTCAAAATGTCCTACTTTATACCAATAAATAGATATTTAGGTAACTATTTTGAACGTAATGATTTCTCCCCTATGAGCCTTAAGGTACGGTCATATTTGACAAATATTTACTGAAAAAGCGTAACCACTTGTTTTAGCAAAAATTTGTTTGACGTTGTTTACTCTTACAAGAGTTTTGTAAGATCAACCAGCATCAAATAAATTAAAACTAAATGTTTGTTGTGGGACAGGTTTTCATCTACCCTGTAACAGATAGATGAGGTGATAGATCCTAGCAAACAATGTTGTCTTGCACACTAAGCTAATGACATGTCTTAAATTATTTGTATTAAAACAAGTTGAACCAAAAATTTTAAAATATTTAAAACCTTTTACATCATTTACAATTGTATGTCAAATGTTTCTAATTGTATTTCAGAAATTTCCAATTATATTTCAGAAACTTGCACTTAAATTTCAGAAATTTTTAATTGCATTTCAGAATTTTCCATTTGTATTTCAGAAAATTTAATCAGAATTTCTATTAGAAATTTCTGAAATACAATTAGAAATTTCTGAAATTCAATCGGAAGTATCTAAAATATAATTGGAAATTTCTGAAATACAATTGGAAATGCTGTAATTTATTTATTAATAAATTTTCCATGGTATAACTATACAAGGTGATTGCAGTAGCACAGCTGACTGACTTTGTTTACAATTTACTTATGCATGTCAAAAGTAATACTGTTTTTGACAGTAGTACATTGTTTTACACAAACAAAATGTCTGTTGTTTCTGTATTGTGTTGTATTTGTTGCCGATTTGCACTCACCTTGTATAATTACACCATGAAATTTCCCTTTCAATACGTATAATATTAATAAATATCTAAATATGTACTTGTCAAACTATCAATTGACTTGCCATCCTATTTTTTTTTTAAAGCTTACATATTTTTTCAATAACTAACTGAAAAAAATACCAAACGCCACATCTTGCGCAAATTAAAAAATAATTACATACATACATTAAATATATAGAGTAGATACTTTAATAAAGCACTTGCCCTTAAACATTAGCACTTCAAACATCAGTTTACTCTACTAGGTTTTGAGAAAGAAGAAACCGATATACAAATATTTATTGTATATATTAAATAATACGTTATCCTCAACTCACTACAAAGGACCAGACTTGTTAACAGATTAAACAAAAACACAAAACTTTTATTATTTTAGTAACACGAACACGAACTATTTTAAATATGCAATTAATACATCTTTTTATAAAATCTTGCCGTTCAAAATAAAGAAAAATTTTATAAATAAAATATGTACTAATAAATATAACATACAAAAATTACTGTGTGTTTCTGTAGGCGGAACGAAATTTATCTAGATTTTTTACAACAACAACAACACTCAAATATATTTTCGAAACTCATCGTTGTTCATACAAAAGAGTCTATATGAAAGTTTTTTTTTGCATACAAAATCACAATTTACAATTATGTTTTTTTTTTCTAATTACATTTACGTATTTATGCCATTTCCTTAATGTCGTAAGAAAACTGAGTCGAAAAAAATTTAAAACTGAGGGTTTTTCCTAGAAGTTTTTCCGATTAGCTTTTTCTTACGACATCAAGAATATATGTATTTTATATGAATATGTATTGTTTTTAAATGTAATAGCAAAATATTAATATAACAGAAATACCTATTGTTATAAATAAATTATAAATTTATTAGAAAATCTTATATAAAATAGTAAAGATGTTAAGAAATAGACAAAGTTCTTTAACATTGTAAAAATATTAGAAAAATTCTAAAAATGTCTTTAAGAAACTAACTGTAACATTAACATTATTCAGAGCGTACTTAAAAAACAGAAACAGGATTGTCGACAAAAGTTCAATTTTTAAAGTTTTAAAATTTTTCGAAAAAAGTTGTTTGCATAAAATTCCGTCACATAATTGTTTTAAAAAAGTTCCACAACATTTCGATCCTGCACACTTACGCAATATTATATTCTATTATAGGACCCAACTAAGTACATATATATATTATTGATTCTGGTTAAATTATAAATTGATTGAGCTAACACTCTTAACCACAAAATACAAAAGCAAAATTTAGAAAATGTTCATAAAATAGTTTACCACTTTCCTAAGCAGTTCGGTATTAAAAATTAGTAGAATCGTTTCAGTATCACTAGAGTTGCGAACCAAAATGTTAAACAACTTCCAAAAGAGTTGATATCATTTTCAAAATTTTTTGGGTATTTTTTTTTTTAAATGTATTCTTGATAATCCCTAGAAATTTTGCACGGGTAATTCCTATAATAAATGAAAAAGAATTGGTGACAATCGGTACATGATTTATCCTAGCCCCTATACAAATGTCTTTCCGAAATATGACTATCTATAGAATAACCATATCGATACAAAATTCTGCCTAATAATTTCGTATTAAATGACCCAATTATCTGAGGAGTGGTCTATATTTGAACATAGCAGCCATATCCACTTTCGTCCACTTAAATACGCATAAATTATTCTCATACGTGTATATACGAGTATGTATGTGCAAAGTCATAATTTAGTATCCCAGTAAAAAAAAATCGTATTTTTTGAAGCACTTAAGAGAAAAAGCGCATAATCGAGAGCTTCTAAAAAGGGATCTTTTGAAGCAGTAAATGCTTACGAATAAAATATACAAAAAAGGTGTTTTTTAGTGCTGACAAGCGAATAAACAAAAATTTAATTATAGCCTACAGATTTACATATGACAACAAAAGTCCATTATACATAAAACGAATATCGCGCTTCTCAGTTACTATGAATTTTTCTTAAGCAAAAACATTCAGATAGAAGTAAAAAAACACTTTAGGAAAGTGCTTTATTTGCATGTTTGATTAGGTTAAAAGAAATGCTTATTGTCAACAGAAAGTAGTTCTCCAAACCGGGAACACTACATACAAAAATCATGCATCCCATCATCAGGTTTGAATCGATTTGAGGTATGAATCCATACATAAAACCTTCTCCTTTTGAAGCACATTTTTTACTGGGATACAGCACGCTTTTTCATCTATATTGCAAAATATTTTTATTATGGGTATGAATCAACTTAAATTTTAATTTAAAGTTTAAAGTTTTCTTAGTTTAAAATTTTTTTAAAATAAAATTGATTTAAAGGATATTTTGTGGGAAGAAGAAACAATCAAAAATGGGTATACGAGTACCTATACAATTGTGAGATAATCCCCTATTTTATATTACCAAAATCCAAAAATGAAAAGTTAATATTTTGTTGGTCATCAATTCAGCTTAATTACAGGCTCTAGTCGCCTTTTCATGGAATTTACAAGAGGTTCAGTCACATTTCCACTAATCTTACTCCACTCTTCCGTTAAAGCTTTTTCTAGTGGTGCTGTCTAAAATTTCCTACAGATGTTCTATGGGTTTAAAGTCTGGAGATTGCGGAGGTGAATTTAATTGCTTAGGCACGTTGTACAATAGCCACTTCTTGATAATTCTGGCGTTGTGTTTTGGGTCGCTGTCTTTCTGAAAGACCCATGGCGTTTCAAGACCTAAATTTTCAGCACCGTTTAAAATTTGTAAGTAGTCTCGGCTATTCATTGTAATTTCAATAAATACAAGATTACCTGGTTCTGCAGCTGACATTAAAAACGTCATTAAAGACAAATTATTCCCACTGATGTAATTTTTTGACAGAATAACTGTGGTTACGTTTAAAGAAAAATTTCTGAAAAAAAACGAAAGTTTGGTCAACAGGTTTTTCAAATAGGCTTCTATAGTGTGACCGGATTTTATGTGAACAATGGATAAATAAACAATTAATAATTAATATACTAAAATTTTTTTTTAGATATTCAAACATTGAAATTATTACCGACAATTTTACAATCAAATCAACTCCAACGATTTTAATAGTGTTAAAATATTAAAAAAACATCACCAATATTAAATAAATATGTATGTCGGAAAAAAGCTAATGTTATAAACTTTTAAAGCTCAAAATACAAAAATTTAAAAAAAAAAAATAAAAATATTCAAATGAAATTAAAAATACATGAAACGAACTCAAGTTTAAAACTGTTTTAAAACTATAAGAAATAAATACCTACATATATTAAAAGAATAACATAAATACTTATTAAAATATATAAAACAAACTTTATGTCTACACCTTTTAATAAATAAAAAACATACAAAGAAAACCAAAAATTTATTACACATTTTTAAAACAATTTTATATATTTTTAAACAACATACATAAATAAAACCGTAACAAAGTAAAAGAAAATACTATTTAAATGTCAAAGTTTTCAAGCAGGCTCCAATTTTAAACAGCTAAAAAGTCTATGTATCAACTGAACTTCAAAACAAGTTTAATATCCTATTACTCAAACAAATAATATTGTGTATAAATTAATTACTTGTTTTTGTATATATTTTTAAAATATCCCATTTTTATTTAAGGCTTTCTTTTTTTAATAACTATAAATAAACAATTTTGTAAAATATTTTTTTTTATCTAAAACTTTTATAAAAAAAATTTCTATATACTACATTTTATATTGTGCGTTAAGTTTCCAATGTTATAGTTTTTATATGTACTTGTATTAAAATCTATTTTAAATATTTATATTTATATAGTTAGTAATTAGCCAAAAAGAAAATAAAATGTAATAAAATAAATTCAATTATAAACATTAATTTTTAAAACAAATTGTTAATAATCTATAACAAATATACTACAAGAACAAATGAAATGAAATAAATCGAAAATATTTAAATATTACAGTTATTTATAAATAATTTATTTATATGAACAAACAAATAATCGTATACACAAATGTTACGAAATTATTAGAAAACAAAAATGAAATCAATCAAATATATTTTGAATGTTATTAGAAAAAAACATTAATGCTGTGTAAAAACTTATTTAAACATATACAGCGGAAGTTTTACCCTTTTCCCATTTTACCTATTCAAATTCATTGCTAAAAAAATAAAAAGGGAAAAAACTCCCGCAGATTTTTAATTCATGGTTGAGCCAATTACTTGTTAAGAAAAAGGTAAGTAAAACCAGAGTTAAAATATTCTAATTCACTAATAAAATGTTCATATACTATATTGATATCAATTCGCACAAAACTTAACTAGTTAGTTTTAAATTATAACTACTATGTTCAAATTTAGCTTGGAGGAGAAAATGCAAAAAAAAACTCGGCCTGTTGACATGAAACTATACTGACTTTAAGTGGTCATAACTCTCAGTTGGCTTAACGCATACCCATGATGTTGGTACTCATTAGAAGCGTAAGAAAGTCAGCTATCCGAAGAATTTAGTTTCAATTGAGTATATTTTATAGTTTTATAATTATAAGCAAATTTATAAAATTTTACCCTTAAACATCCGCTTATCGTAGATGCTTAACAAATTTTTCAGGCTGAGGAGAAAGCTGAATTCGTGCGCTTTTCATGGATATCAATATCTTTAAAATCGGTTAAGCCATTCAGAAGTTATAAGCGTTTAAACATTTTTAAAATGCATTATCGACCTACTGCTCAATTCTGAGCGCCTGGTACCAAAAACTGTTTCCGCCATAATTTTCTAAGTCATTTTGGAGGAGAAAATGCAAAAAAAAACTCGGCCTGTTGACATGAAACTATACTGACTTTAAGTGGTCATAACTCTCAGTTGGCTTAACGCATACCCATGATGTTGGTACTCATTAGAAGCGTAAGAAAGTCAGCTATCCGAATAATTTAGTTTCAATTGAGTATATTTTATAGTTTTATAATTATAAGCAAATTTATAAAATTTTACCCTTAAACATCCGCTTATCGTAGATGCTTAACAAATTTTTCAGGCTGAGGAGAAAGCTGAATTCGTGCGCTTTTCATGGATATCAATATCTTTAAAATCGGTTAAGCCGTTCAGAAGTTATAAGCGTTTAAACATTTTTAAAATGCAATATCGACCTACTGCTCAATTCTGAGCGCCTGGTACCAAAAACTGTTTCCGCCATAATTTTCTAAGTCATTTTGGAGGAGAAAATCCAAAAAAAACTCGGCCTGTTGACATGAAACTATACTGACTTTAAGTGGTCATAACTCTCAGTTGGCTTAACGCATACCCATGATGTTGGTACTCATTAGAAGCGTAAGAAAGTCAGCTATCCGAATAATTTAGTTTCAATTGAGTATATTTTATAGTTTTATAATTATAAGCAAATTTATAAAATTTTACCCTTAAACATCCGCTTATCGTAGATGCTTAACAAATTTTTCAGGCTGAGGAGAAAGCTGAATTCGTGCGCTTTTCATGGATATCAATATCTTTAAAATCGGTTAAGCCGTTCAGAAGTTATAAGCGTTTAAACATTTTTAAAATGCAATATCGACCTACTGCTCAATTCTGAGCGCCTGGTACCAAAAACTGTTTCCGCCATAATTTTCTAAGTCATTTTGGAGGAGAAAATCCAAAAAAAACTCGGCCTGTTGACATGAAACTATACTGACATTAAGTAGTCATAACTCTCATTTGGCTTAACGCATACCCATGATGTTGGTACTCATTAGAAGCGTAAGAAAGTCAGCTATCCGAAGAATTTAGTTTCAATTGAGTATATTTTATAGTTTTATAATTATAAGCAAATTTATAAAATTTTACCCTTAAACATCCGCTTATCGTAGATGCTTAACAAATTTTTCAGGCTGAGGAGAAAGCTGAATTCGTGCGCTTTTCATGGATATCAATATCTTTAAAATCGGTTAAGCCGTTCAGAAGTTATAAGCGTTTAAACATTTTTAAAATGCAATATCGACCTACTGCTCAATTCTGAGCGCCTGGTACCAAAAACTGTTTCCGCCATAATTTTCTAAGTCATTTTGGAGGAGAAAATCCAAAAAAAACTCGGCCTGTTGACATGAAGTTGAGTATATTTTATAGTTTTATAATTATAAGCAAATTTATAAAATTTTACCCTTAAACATCCGCTTATCGTAGATGCTTAACAAATTTTTCAGGCTGAGGAGAAAGCTGAATTCGTGCGCTTTTCATGGATATCAAATCGGTTAAACCGTTCAGAAGTTATAAGCGTTTAAACATTTTTAAAATGCAATATCGACCTACTGCTCAATTCTGAGCGCCTGGTACCAAAAACTGTTTCCGCCATAATTTTCTAAGTCATTTTGGAGGAGAAAATGCAAAAAAAAACTCGGCCTGTTGACATGAAACTATACTGACTTTAAGTGGTCATAACTCTCAGTTGGCTTAACGCATACCCATGATGTTGGTACTCATTAGAAGCGTAAGAAAGTCAGCTATCCGAAGAATTTAGTTTCAATTGAGTATATTTTATAGTTTTATAATTATAAGCAAATTTATAAAATTTTACCCTTAAACATCCGCTTATCGTAGATGCTTAACAAATTTTTCAGGCTGAGGAGAAAGCTGAATTCGTGCGCTTTTCATGGATATCAATATCTTTAAAATCGGTTAAACCGTTCAGAAGTTATAAGCGTTTAAACATTTTTAAAATGCAATATCGACCTACTGCTCAATTCTGAGCGCCTGGTACCTAAAACTGTTTCCGCCATAATTTTCTAAGTCATTTTGGAGGAGAAAATGCAAAAAAAAACTCGGCCTGTTGACATGAAACTATACTGACTTTAAGTGGTCATAACTCTCAGTTGGCTTAACGCATACCCATGATGTTGGTACTCATTAGAAGCGTAAGAAAGTCAGCTATCGGAAGAATTTAGTTTCAATTGAGTATATTTTATAGTTTTATAATTATAAGCAAATTTATAAAATTTTACCCTTAAACATCCGCTTATCGTAGATTTTTCAGGCTGAGGAGAAAGCTGAATTCGTGCGCTTTTCATGGATATCAATATCTTTAAAATCGGTTAAACCGTTCAGAAGTTATAAGCGTTTAAACATTTTTAAAATGCAATATCGACCTACTGCTCAATTCTGAGCGCCTGGTACCAAATACTGTTTCCCCCATAATTTTCTAAGTCATTTTGGAGGAGAAAATGCAAAAAAAAACTCGGCCTGTTGACATGAAACTATACTGACTTTAAGTGGTCATAACTCTCAGTTGGCTCAACGCATACCCATGATGTTGGTACTCATTAGAAGCGTAAGAAAGTCAGCTATCCGAAGAATTTAGTTTCAATTGAGTATATTTTATAGTTTTATAATTATAAGCAAATTTATAAAATTTTACCCTTAAACATCCGCTTATCGTAGATGCTTAACAAATTTTTCAGGCTGAGGAGAAAGCTGAATTCGTGCGCTTTTCATGGATATCAATATCTTTAAAATCGGTTAAGCCGTTCAGAAGTTATAAGCGTTTAAACATTTTTAAAATGCAATTTCGACCTACTGCTCAATTCTGAGCGCCTGCTTCCGCCATAATGATTTTTAACGTAGAACTTTGGATCATCATATACATACATACATGTTTAGTTCTAGCTAATTTTTCTCATTCAAATTTGGCAAGCTGCTAGTTATTGATCGTGGCTACACATACATTAAAATTATTTGAGAAATACCGAGCCCCAGGAGCATAGATTTTTAGAACTATATAAAAAAGGTCATATTTTATTAAATTTATGCCACTTTCTCTAACAAAATACTGATACATATTTCGTATCAATATTTTAAGTAATTTTCGAGATACATTTTGGATGAATTTGAAGAGTGACACTCTTAAATGATATAAAATCCTGATATACAATATCAGTTCTATTTCATTAAGCACTTATTTTTTTTTTTTGTTGTAATAAAAAGCTAGTTTAAATAAAAATTAAAAATGTTTTTAATACGTCTGCTAAATTAGAAAAGAAAAAAATCGAAAAATAAATATCGGTTATCGATTTCAGCCATTAAAAACTCTATTGCCATATTCGAAGGCGAACGTTTGATGCAAGTTTCTTAGACTTATCTCAAGTCTCATAAGTTTCTAGATATAAGCTATGAAATTAACTTGTAACATAATAATGTTCTTTCGAATTATTACTTTATATATTAAAATTATTAAAATTTTACCAGCAATTACTGTATCCATACGGATTTGTAAAGGTTTCTTCAATATTCAAAGTATGATTTAGTTTTAAAAAATTTATAATTTAGTAGTTTTCCCAGGATTTAGTTTTGATCTTTATAACTAACAAGTAAAAGGTCATCAATTTTAAAAATACTTTATAAGTGATATTTATTTCGTTTTATATTTTTCATACCTAAATATATAGATAGTGTATCTTAATTTCTTTTTACTATAATATCAAAATGACAGTTATTTACATTGGGCCACATTAAAACTACACACTATTAAGCATATTGAACGGCAAAAACAATACGCGACACAAACTCAACAATTGCACGTTTACATAAAGAAAAAATATATATATTAATAAAAATATTTTTACAAACAAATAAAATAAAAAAGTATATAGTAGTAGGAAATACACAAAATTATGTACGTAAATTAATATTACAATAATCAAGAGTCACTTAGAATATCTTTTAAAATAGAACTGGAATTACGCGAAGGAGAAAAATCATCCAACACTGTAGAGTTGAATAATAAAGGTTGAATGGGCACGGCGGCAGCATAAGTTGGGGAACCGCTGGCTGCCGTCGAAGGATTAACGACATTTGACGAACGTCTGGAGGCAGGAGTTGAACCAGTGGCGGCTGTAGGGGTATGGGTTATATTTAATAAATTGGGCATTTGTGATTGTTGTGGTTTAGGTTGAGATTCTTGCTCGAGGAAATCCACAAAGGCTTGAACTAAATTGTCTTTCGAATGAGAACCTGCAAATGGTAAAAAAAAGTTTGCATTTTGTAAATATAATTAATATGTAGTTCAATAAAATAACATATTGTATTTACCTGACGATCCTCCACCACCACCCAGTAAAGAACCCAACCAGCCTCCTTGCTGTTTATTAAGACCAACTTTATCGGTTTCGTTTTGATTGAAATCCAATACTGAGGAAATCATTCTTAAAATCTGTTGCTTATCATTTGGATTGCCACTGACTACATAACCAATTAGTAAGCTTTTAATAAGTGTCTTTTCGATTTTATCCGTTTGGCTGGATTCCGCGGAAGTGAGTTTCTTTTCCAAGTCCATATTAAGTTGTTTCAAAGAATCCACTAGATGAAAAAAAACAGATGAAATTAATATAGTATTTTAAATAATTATAAGTATACAACAATTTCAAATTAAGTTAAAACACTTTAAAGGGAATTTTAACACAACAACATTATTAAACACTTTTTCACTTTTAGCACATGCACTGGAATTTCCTAACAAGTATTAAAAACTGTGGGAATAACTTTGGTCTGGTTGTAAGTATGACATAAGTACTGGTTAATAATACAGAATAATACTTAAGCAGCCATATTCAACACCAGTACCTAATGTAATACTCTAACAGACAAAAGCAGATTTTTTTAAATATTTTCATTTTAATGGTCCTAACAAAGTTGCTTTAAATTAATTAATATAAAAAAATAATCAAAATAAAATACAAAATTATGCTAAAATATATGTTTTCGTTTTAATTAAAAAAAAAACAAAAGGACAACACAAGTTATAGTTAAAAAAACAAAATTAAATTTGAAAAAAAACAGACAAAAAACTATAAAATTAATGAAGTTTAGGATGCAATGTCAAATAATCTCCACATGCAACGTGATTTCAAAATTTGTAAATCATCACATTACATAATGAGATTGTTTGAAAACTTGCATAGAGTTTGTTTGGTTTGGTTCTTTTTTTTTTTTTTTTTTTTTGTAATTGTATTGCTTGTAGAGATAGTAAAACTGTAACTAAAAAAAATTAAAATTTCAAACAATTTTTATTAATGAATGCGTTAGTAATAGTGAGTAATAATAAGATGTAGTTCAAAAAAATATATGTACATAAGTGTTAGTTAGGTGATAAAAAGTGAAATATAGCAGATAAAATATAGATTTTTTTTAATAATCTAAAGTAAAAAACCCCATTTTCCAGAAAAATATTTAGAATGTGTATTCTTAGAAAACCATTTTTTAAATAAATGTCTAACAATAATTATGATAATTTTGATGATAAAGGTATTGGAAACGTGCAAAAAAAAATGGGTTGTAATATAACAAACGTAGAGTTAAAGTTAAATGTTAAGCTATGTACAGACGATTGTCAGATCTTACAATATTGTCAGAGAAATGTTCAGAAAATATCTAAAACCCTAGTGAACAACAACTCTGTATATAGTATATACATAAACAAAAATGTGTGTATTAAAATTATGTATTAAAAAAAATTAAAGAAAATTGAAGAATATAAGAAATGGATAGCGACATTTAAATTAATGAATCCTGAGTCATAATATGCAGCTATAAGCCAATTGAATTGAATTTTCCTGTTCAGTCGCCAACAGGCTCTAAAGCCGACAAAAAATCAATGCTGCAAAATGATAAAATTCGTGTGCTCACAAACTTATCTTGGAAGGCACCGCGAAGGTTATGGGATTCTGGTTGCATTAAATGAAACTTTCCGATGATATTTTATAACAAGAGATCGCAGATTCTATACAGTTGAATATAATTTTTCACCTAAACTTTGCGGCGTTTTTTTTTTTTTTTTTTTTTGTCATTTTATATTCATCATTACTACTTTCTACTGCATTTATATGAAGCTGAAACTGTTTTAATTGCTTTTTTTGCACCATGACAATATTTAACATTTTTACACACTTATATGTACAGTTCTGGCAATGTCTAACAACGAAATTGACAATTTTTGCCTAAAAACTATCTGAAAACCGTGTGAACTGACAATTTCTGTTGACATATAAATTTATTATGTGACAATTGTATGAAAATAAAATTGTAAGGTTTTCTTGAAGTCGTCTGAGCTGACAATTTTGCTAACACATTTTCAATGTCAATACATTGCTAGCACATTGTCAGATCTGACAACATCGTATGACCTGACAACCGTCTGTACATAGCTATAGATAAAAAAAAAGAAAAGTTAATAAAAATCAGCATTTAAATAAAATTAGAAAAACCTATACTAAACATACACATATATAAAATAAAATACAAATAATGATAAATAAAATAAACAAAAAAATTGCAACTTCTGCTATAACTAATTAATTAAATTTTTTTTTTTTTTGGTAATGAAAACATGTTTTTGGTAACAATTTTGCGGATTTTTATATATGGTGTTATAAATTAATTCGAAAAAATTGATACCAACTGAAATTCCGAGGGTAACAAATGAAATAAATCCCAGAATTACCAGCTGATATTTATTTTTAAGAATTACAAATAAGATGAGGCATTTTTTTTTTTGATTTGGTTTGATTTTCTTTTTGTAAAAATTTTAAACAAGTGGTGGTGGTACAAGTAATTAGCAATAAATAGTGGTATTAGGTGTAGTATTTTACATGATTTGGAAAATATATAATTCACATAAACAATATTTATTTTTCTTAATTATTAGGATTTTTTTTTTATTTTGTACTACACTTTAAAATTAAATAATGTTAGTTAATGATTTGCTGCATTTACCTTGCCACAATAAGAATTTGATTAGTTGGTGAACAATGTGATATAATGTAGAATTATTTACATTTTCGATTTCATTTCAATGCAGTAATTTACATTTAGATTCACTTACCCTCCTCCCTTAAGACATTAATGGTTTGTTGACTGGCCTCCAATTGATCGGAAAGCCTGGAGGCAGCATTTAGGCCCTGATTTGCATCAGACAGTTGTTGCTGCAATTGTTGAATTTCCATTTGTAATTGTGTAACTTTATCCAAATGCTGTTGCAGTTCTTTGCGTATACGCTGGGTGGCCAATTTAATGTCGTTTTCTTTGTCTAACAACCCAAATGAATTGAATAAATTGAATCTTCAATATAACAACAATAAATGAATTAATAACATACCATTTTGAAACTGTTCCAAAGCACACTGTAAATTTGTTAAAGCCGCCTGATTTTTCGATTCACGATCTTCGGCCACTGTTAGTTTATTGACTAATTCATCACGTTGCTGTACTACCACGGCATATTGAGCATGTAATGTTTCAGCATGTTGATTGGCCCGTATGCTGTGGACAAATAGTAATAATATTTAAATAAGCATCACATTTTATTATTTAACTAGAATCGAACTAAGTTTTAACTATAAAAACATATTAACAAAAAATAAAACACCTTAAAAATTTAAATTAGTTCCACAATTGTGTTTATTTTTTTTCTATTGTGCGATAAGATTTTATGTATTTCAGTTTTGTTTTATTTTGAGTAAAATGACTGTATTAAATGCAAAAAATAATTTTATTTCAACACCTCACAAAAGAAACTGAAATAAATTATGGCCGCCAACATGGCGCCAATATTAAAACAATATTTATACCCTACACACACCCCCTAGTGGTGAGGGCATATTGGATTTATGCTGATGTTTGTAACGCCTAAAAATATTTATCTAACACCTTAAAGTATACCGATCGACTCAGTATCGCTTCCTGGGTCGGTTTGGTTGGCTAGCTGACCTTCTGCGCAAAGTACATGTTGCAATTTTTAAATATGGCGTATTTTTAAGATGTATAAAACTTTAAGTTGGCAACACTTTTTTAACTGGCGTCCATTTTGTCAGCTGTAAAAAAGTGTTTCCAACTTAAAGTTCTATACATCTAAAAAAAACACCCTATATATTTCAATGAAATTTGACACATTTTATTTTTTCGGCTCAAGGACGGTTGGTATTGAAATTGGTTGAAATATTCTATTATTTTACCTAGCCCCCATACAAATTTCCTTCCGACATATGACTTTATCGGTGATAAATATCTTATTTATATAGCTATACACAAATTTCGCTACAAATAACTATTATATAAAAAGAAACCACATTTTAAAATGTTTTGGGAATCGGTCCATAATTGACTATAGAAAACCATTTTAGCGAGCATAAATTTCTTGAAAATGTAGGTACTCAAAAAAAATTCACCACAAAATAGTTTCATATAAACAAAAGTAATTTTATAACGTTCAGTCCATAATTAGTCATAGCTCCCATATAGGATATTCTTTCGAAAATCATTTTAAAATGCATTAATGTTTCACAAGTATGTATTGATATCGAGACAAAATGCAAGATAAATAATATTTGTATACACATAATTAATGCTACTAAATATTATAATGATTGGTCCATTATAGATCATATCTACCACATCTGCAAAACTGTTTTACTTATATACTCGCTGAAGGGTATCATATGGTCGTGCTTGACCGACTATACTTTCTTAAACTTTTTTTATAGTCTTTGTGTTGTATGTAGCTCTGTTATTTATTTCGTTACTATTTGCTTTAATTTAAGTATTTTCAGTAATTAGTTGATAATATTTATATTATTTTCTTTTGAAATTTATTATTATTTTTATTTGTTCGCTCGTTAAATTCGTTTCAATTTTGTAAAGTTTGTACAGGTGTTTTGTATTTGTCATTAATATATTATTTCGTTTCTATCCTTAGTTATGGTTAATTAACTTGGCATACTGATAAATAAAATTCATTTAGAATATGTCGTTAATAGTAAATCGGTATCAAAAAAGTGAGGAACTATGGTATTTAAATTATTATCAAATACGGAAACGTTTCGTAATTAGAAATTTAAATTATTTCCGTAATTGTCACAATTAGTTTTGAACATGTTAATAATTCCCTGTATATTCTTACAATAATCCGAATAGTACCTGTGTTTGAATTTAGTTTAATTGACATAAGTTATAATATTGTAAGATCTAACAATCGTATGTTGTCAGATCTTACAGAAAATGTGTAACAACCATGTAAACTAACAATTTTATTTAATTTTTAACGTTGTCAGTATAAGCATTTTCAGTACATTGTAAGACAAATATGTTATCAGACATTTAACAATCATGTGAACACAAAATAATAAATGGATAGCGACATTTCATAGAACCAAACACAAATTTAAATCTATCAAAAATATTAATCGTTACTCACCTTGCCGATGTATAAGCGTTGCTGGACTTATTTACCTCATCTTCGAGAGCCAACATTTTTGACTTTGTCTCTTTAAATTCCTTTTGCAGTTCCACCATCTCTTGCGTATGCATTTCTTCACTTTCTAAAAGATGTGCACGTAAACGTTCCAAGTCTTTGCGCAGCGTAGCATTCTGTTCCATAACATCGGCCTTTTCCTGTTGTATCAATTTCTGATTGGTCTGTTCGGTCAGCAGGTTGGTCGTTAAAATATCCGATTTTTCTTTAAGGAAATTTATTTGATCTTGTAGTTTTTCCTGTTGTTTATGCAGCTCAGCTACGGTTGATTCTAAGGAAGGACACTTTTCGCAGGGTTTTTCGGCCGCCTGTTGCTGTTGTTGTGCTAAGGGTGTTAGTCGCTGGATTTCCATATAATACTGCATATTTTCAGCATGTTTTTGTTGCAGAGCTTTAATCATTTCTTGTTTTTCGTATGTTAAAGCTTCTAGGGATTTTTTTAGATCTGCTGTGGAGAGTAGTTGTGACTCTAGTTCAGCTATACGGGCTAAATTGTTGACATTTTCATTACTGCTGCCAGCATCGGTTAAATTAGCATCTTTTAGGATTTGTAGTTCGTTGTCTAAAGCTTTAAGTTTTTCTTGTAATGTAGCATTTTCGACTTTTAGTTCCTCTAATAGAACCGGTTTTATTTTATCTGCCAATAACTTGTCCAAATCTTGTTGCAAGTACTCTTGTTTTTTCTTGTGTTCTTTAGTCTCTTTTAACAGCTCTTCAATTTTTTGTTGTTTTTCATTTAATTGCTCTTCTAAGACTAATTTGCTGTCCACCAAACCTTCAGCCTCTTGTAAGTAGGTTTGTAAAGTTTTTATTTCCTGCTTTAAGGTTTCAGTTACAATGTCTTTAGCCGTTAGCTCCTGTTTGTATTGGTCTGCCTGTAAGTTAACTTCCTTGAAATTGTTCTGTAGCTTTTCATGTGTAGACTGAAGATTTTGTAAAGATTTAATATTTTCATTTAATTGTTCTCCCAAGAGCTGTTGTTCCTTCAATAGTTTCTCTGACTCTTCTCTCTTTTGTATGGCCTCCAAGAGTTGTTCCTTTTGGTTCTGCATGGCAGCCACTAGATCAGCATGATCTTTGGCCAAGGTGCTCAATTGTTTCTCTAAACTTTCGCATTTCTCTTGGTATATTCTTAAAGCTTGAGTGTCTTCTTGTTTTTCTTCATTGCTAGCATTGACATCATTCATTTTGAGTAGTAAATTACATTTTTCTAATTCTAAGGTTTCCACTTGAAGATTTAAATCCTTTTCTTTTATGTTTAGGGCCTCACACTGCTGCTGAGATGTTCTTAATTTCTCATTTATTAATTGATTTTCCTTTTCCAATTCTTCGATTTTCTCATTCAATTCTATGTACTCTTGCTCCAATGTACGATTTAGATTATTACACTCTTCCAATTGTGATTCCAATTGTACAATATTCTCTTCGTTATTTTCCGATATTGTTTCCAATTTGTTGCGTTTGTAGTTTTCTAATTCATTCAATAATATTTCATTGTTTTTCATTAGTTCATCGCATTGTAAAATATATTGTGAGATGTCAGCCTCTAAAGTTTTCTTCTCATGATCCCATACTAATTTTCTATCTTGCAATTCCATCACTTCCGACGACACATGAGATAATTGTCTTTCAGTAGTTTCTAGTTTGTGAAGTTTATCTCTTAAATGTCTATATAATTTATCTATGTCCTCATGATTCATTTCCTTTACATCTTGTGTGGTGAATACTTTAAAGAGGGATTTCAACTTTTCCAAAGAAAAGCCCTCTTCATCGTCTTCTTCATCCAAGTCGGTAATACATTGTTTCTCATCGGCTATAGCGGCTGAAAAGTTGGCGTCAGTAAGCCTGTCTATTTCGGATTTTAAGTGTTCATTTTCCTCATTTAAAGTTTTAAGTTTTTGCTCCAATTCATTGCTGTTGTTCAGAGTTTCCGTTTCACACTCAGCATTTAGCTGTAATTGCTGATTTTGGTATGTGAGATTTTGTATCTTTTGCTCCAACTCATTGATTCTTTGCTGAGTATTTTTCTGTGCCTGCAATTCAATTTGTAAAGCTTCTTTTTCCTGTTCTGCAATCAGTAAACGTTGCTCCAATTCAAGAGATTTCTTTAGAGTTTCCTTCATGTTTTCAATCTCCTCGGCGATTTTAAGTTTTTCTTCTGCTAAAGCTTTCAGCTGCTCTTGAGCTATAATTGCATCAGCAGCCTTCTCTTTAAGATCGTCAATCTTGAATTGTTGATCTTCAAGATCAATTAGAGTCATACGAAGCTTTTCTGCCAAATCATCATTTTCCGTTTGTAAAGTTTTAACTGAGTCCTTGAGAACTTTAATCGACAGATCTTTTTCCATTTCACGGTCTTGTAATTTCAACAAAAGGCTGCCATTTTCCAAAGTCAACTCCGAGACACGATTTTCTAGTTGCACTATTTTATCCTTAAGCTCTTCCTTGGTGGGTGGAGTAGCCGGTCCGGAAGATGTGGCATCTTGTTCTCTAACTACAATAAACTCATCTTCACTTTGTTTGCTAGTAGAACTATTGGATGACTCAGAAGTCTTTTTACTTTTTGACACTTTCAGCTCCTCCAGTTCTTTGGAGAGCATATCCAATTTTTTATTAAGATCTACTTTTTCTTGCTCATTTTCTATGGTCAACTCCTTTATTCTTTGCAGCAGTTCATTGTTATCTAGCGATTTCTTTTCTAATAAAGACTGCAAATCAGTCATTTCTTCCAAAGATCGCTTCATTTCGCGATCGCTGGATTCCAGCTTTTCTTTAATGCCTTTATTTTCTTGCTTAGTTGTTTGGTATTCCTGTTCCAATTTGTCGGCTCTCTTTTTGTATTTAGCAATTTCTACTTCAAAGTCATTAAACTTTTGCTTTTCTGTACTTTTCAACGCTTCATTGTACTTAGAGGCCTTTGCAAGTTTTTCTTGCAGGTCTTTCTTAAGCTCTAACATATTTTGTATTGCGAAATTATGTTGAGTATCCAATTCTTCCAAAGAACTATTCAAATGCTTATTTTCCTCCTCTAGCTGCTGTATACGCTTTTGCAATTCCGCATTTTGCGATGATGAACCAGCACCCAAGCGTTGTATTTTCGTTTTAGAGGCTTTGGCCGAAGCTCCCAGGGAGATTTCCTCCAAGGTGATGTTGACCATTTCATTGCCATTTCCACTGGATGTCTCGGAACTGTGATCATTTTCGGTTTTATTGTTATCTGGTTCCCAGCACCAACTGTCTTCCAAATTTGACACATTGTTTTCGGTAGGCTTAAAGTAGATAAAAAGAAAAGAAAAATATTAATAAAAAAAAACATCTTAAACATTTACATGAGGCATGTTTTCTCATAAATTACAAACTTTATTTAAAATGTTGTTATTTATTACTTTGACTAATAAAAGTGTTGAACAAAAATCCAAAATTGAATATAGTTTTATATTTATTGTAAAACGTGCAGCAGCCATTAAACTTTTTTATTTTGAAATTCAATATGAAATCAATGCAAAGGCAGGCTTCAACAAGTGTGGAATATTTTCAAAAATAATTTGCTGTTTCTAGAGAATCGTTTTAAAAAAGAATGTCAGATTGTTTATACCCACAGATATGTGATAATTTGGTTACAAACCATTATTTCTTGAAAAGAACTATTTAGGCATCTCATATTACGCTTATTTGCTTTAATAATTTTCTTCTCTATGTTTCTTTTACGTTAATAATTTAAATTAGTGGTAAAAATTTAAAAAATTAGCACTTGGATTTTAAAATACTAAATTTGACTTGTTAAAAAAATAACATTTATCATGTTACATACAGTTGAGAATTGTTACACATAAAGAAAAAATGTGTTATACTTCTGCACTATTTTAGGAGTGGTAGAAATTGTATAAGAAATTTTAAGAAGCCTGTGATGCCAACTTAGCTATTTTGGGGATAGATTTAGCTCTTTTTAATAACTCCTGCCACGTAATATTTTCCGTTAGCTCTTGTTACATTAAATTGTAATAGAGCGTTATAACAAACAAAATCTCTTCGAAACAGTAAGGAAAAAGTCTCAACCTAAAATAACATGTTTAATGGATCATTTTGTTTTCAATTCATCGAAACTACTTATTTTTCATCAATTAATTACATACATATGAGTATATGAGGTCTGATCAAAAAATAACGATTTTCGAATTTTTTTCTGTTGTGTTGGTTATATATGTTGGTAATATCAGCCATTTTGGATTGTCAGTTTGTTTAGGACAGATAAAAAAGTTAGTCGTGTTTTGGTGTGCTTTTCGATTTTTTACTATTCGAAAAAATGGATCAAAGAAACTGTATTAAGTTTTGTGTAAAAAATTAAATTAAAATTGAAATGTTGACTGTGGCGTTTGGCGAGTCTTGTATGAGCAGAACACAAGTTCAATTGTGGTATAACAGGTTTAAGGAAGGTCAGGAATATGACGATGCTCCTCCTGGTCGCCCGATGAAAACATTGAAGCAGAAGAAGAAAATGATTTTGGATAATCGTCGAATCACTATCAGAGAAGTTGCTGATGATGTTGGCATATCGCCAAGCAATTTTTACGGATGTTTGAGGCATGAAACGTGCGGCAGCGAAGATTGTTCCAAAATTGCTAAATTTTGAGCAAAAACAACATCGCATGGACATCGCTATGACATTGAAATCAAAGTCCAATTATCCCAATGGGAACGTCTAGAAAAGACAAGACCGAAAAAAGCACGTCAAGTTCGGTCAAATGTAAAGGTTCTGCTCACTTTTTTCTTTGACTGCAATGGCGTGGTGCATCATGAATTCTTGCCATAAGGTCGTACGGTCAATAAGGAAGTTATGCGCCATTTGCTCGAAGCAATTCGTCAGAAACGCAAAGAATTGTGGAAAAACCAATCATGGATTTTACACCATGATCACACATCGATGCTTGTGCTTGAGTTTTTGGCCAAAAACAACACCGTTATCATGCCTCAACCACCGTATTCACCGTACTTGGCCCCCGCTGACTTTTTCCTCTTCCCAAAACTGAAGACACCGATGAAAGGAAAGCGTCTTGCTACGATTGAGAAGATAAAAGAAAAATCGAAACAGGAGCTGTTAGCGATACCAAAAAGCGCGTTTCAGAAGTGTTTCGAGGATTAGAAAAAATTCTGGCATAAGTGTATTATATCTGAGGGAGATTACTTTAAAGGGAACAATATAGTTATTCAGGCATGTGATAAAAATCGTTCGATTTGAAAAAAAAAATCGCTTTTCCAAATCGTTAACTATGTGACTGATTTCAATCGATTTCATTTTCCACTTTTGTTTCATTTCCAATTGTCTTTAATAAATATAACTTTGCGAAAACGTATAATACAACTCTGAAGTGTGTTTTTGTGAATTACATTTGAAAATATTTGTAATTAAAATCAACAAAATGCCTGATGCTGTTGCAGTTTATTTACTTCTTCCAACGATGAAGCCGAATATGTACGTGGGAAACGCTTACGAGATAAATCGGATCCTTTAACTTTTTACCCGAGGAAATAAAAAATGTTTATTTGTTTTATGTATGTCTGTATGTATATGTACACATTTATTATTTAGATTCATGGAATACTTTCGATTAAGCAAGGAAGGTTTTATAACGGTTATAAATAAGATTAGAAGTAGTTAGGTCGACAGGCTCATCCATTCCTCTTACAATACAATTGGCAGCTGCCTTAAGATTTTTTGCAGAAGGAAGTTTTCAACGATCTGTTGGAAATGACGTAAATATTGGCTATCTCCATTGGTAAAACCCCGGGCTATATCTGTATGGTTTTCCATGAATTCGATCGAAGACATCTTCTTGAGAATTATTCTAATAAAAATAGTTATCAATTTTTTAATTATTAATAAATTTAACTTAAATTTTCTAAATATTCCTCAAAGCTAAAAACGTCGATTTGAAAAGTAATTTAAATTGACTTTATCGAAATGCGTCACAATCAAAATCGGCGTTTTTTTTATGAAACAAAATGTAATATGAAGTCGTTACAGCAAATCGACAGGTTGTCACACATCACATCCTTTAACGATTTCAAATCACTTTAACGACGAAAACGATTTTAATCACATACCTGATTGATGAATAAATAAATACTGAAAAAATTTAAAATAACGGTTTTGATCAGACCTCGTATATGTATAAATAATCTGGAATGGCATGCAAACTTTTCAAAATCTCTTATATTGTCTAAACGTGGCATTTAAAGTACTGTAACAAGGCGAATTTATACAAAATAGAAGTAATGGCGAATTTATGAATTACATATTTTTAATTTGCCTAACTTCGCCAATATTTTTATCATGTATAAATTCGCCGTGTTTCCACACATTTCAAATTTATCAAAACACATGAAAAAGTAAGTTTGTGTACAAATCTTTAAATAATATCCGGAATTCCACGTTGGTTTTGAGCACACTTTAAATGCTCAATATAAGTTTATTTAAAGAAATGGGGTTTTACAAATGCTGAGACAAAACCAAATGCCACTGAAACAAAACGCAAAATGTGTGGTTTCAAAACATTTGTGCTGCAATTGCAACAAAACAAATTATTAATGAATAATATTAAAAATAAAATGTAATCGTAAAAACAAAGTTGTGGTTGGAAAAAAACGGCTTTTTATAATTATGTCGTTAAAAAATATGTATATTCTTTAATATTTAATACTGTATAATAAATTTCAAAAATATTAAATAACTATTAAATCTATTGTTTGCAACAATGTAAATATTTAATGGATTGAGGTTTTTATTTTGATATACCAAAAAAATATGTATACTCGTATGTATTTATAAACGTGTTTGGTGTAAAGCTGTAAATAAAAAGACAACTTAGATATAAATCACATATTTTTATTTAAGTAATTTATTATTTAAGTAATTTACTATTAGCGGTGTTATTTTAACATTTGGGTGTCCAAGGAGAAATTTAGAATGCAAATGTACAGTCTAAAAGCTGGTCCAAAATAATCATACTGTGGTAATGTGCTTTTTTAAAACTTTATTTCATTGGAAATTGTCTGACCTTGTGCTGGAATTGCTTCAGCAGCTTTTTCTTTCAGATGGTTAATCTTAAACTGTTAATATTTGAAGTTAATTACAGTCATACGAATCTTTTCAGCCAGATCATTACAATTCATTTGTAAAGTTTTTACTTCAAATTTTATTTTCACAATCTGTAATTTCAACGAAAGTTTATGCTTTAACTCTTATTTGATGGGTGATGTAAACGTTTTAAAAGTTGTGGCATTTTGTTCTCTAAAATTTATAAATTAATCTTAACTTTGTTCCAGTGATGCCAACTTTTGAGACTCAAAACGCGTAAACATTTTTGAAAAAAAGGCTAAATGGAAAAATATCCATATAAAGCCACATCAATTTTTCTTTTTTTCTGGCTTTTTCGCATTTTGAGTGACTAAAATCGGGCTAAATCTAGCCCGAAAAGGGATAAGTTGGCATCGCTGCTTTGTTCACTTGTGGAACTATAGTTACTATAGAATGAGTTGGAAGTCTTCTACACTTTTTGACACAACGAATTGTGAGTAAAATGGCTTGCCCTAAATTTAAATGAAAACAAAACTTTATAACAGCATATACTTAAGGTATGGTCACACTTAGCAAATATTTACTCAAAAAAGCGTAACCACTTGTTTTAGCACAAATTTGTTTGACGTTGTTTACTCTTACAAGAGTTTGTCAAGATCAAACATCATCAAATAAAATAGAACTAAATATTTGTTGCCTTGTTCTAAATCAGTGTCGGGCACACACATACTCACTCATATGTGCTAGTGTTGGAAAACAAAAATATTGTCACTATGAAATTTGTAATAGTTGTTAGTTGAAATACTTTAATGTCCCAAGTGTACAGAATAACTGAGGTACTAATTATGTGTTCAGTTAGATTCTAAGAAATCGTGATTCTAGAAATATATATTTCTAATAATTACAAGCTGTAGTTTTTTATTCATTATAAAAAACAAAATTATTATTATAATTTATAATGTTGAAACTATTATAAATTATATACTGAAGAATGTATGGTCGATTTAGCTATTTTAAACATAATCAATATTGTATTCGTCAAGTAGTTATCAAGATGTTAAGTCAACCCAATACATCACTAAACATAAATCAAGGGTCCACTTTGAATTTTTCAAAAATAACTCGACACAGTCTTTACTCACACAAACTTTGGTACACATACATATTTATTCAGTATTTAAAGTTGAAAATGAAAAGTGACGTGCAACATGTATGTGCTGTTGTATGAGGTTAATATTTAAAACCACTTTTACGTTTCCTACATATTTGTATGGAATACTAATGGATTCATATTTGGTTATTTGTTTTTCATCTTCATGTTATGTACATAATATAAAGTCAGCCGTTCTCGTCTGACATTATTCTGCACAATGGCCTATGACGAACTAAATTCTTAATGGTCATCCATTAGGTTAGTTTTGTGTTTTTTTTTTGTATTTCTTCAATCATTATGTTGTGTTTATATTTGGATGCTTGAATGATTTTTGATACTCATAGTCAGATATTGAAAACTGTTAACAGAATTTTATGTTGTATTTGTTGGTTGTGTTTGTGACATTAGTTAAGTGCAACAAAAATATGCTTTGACACGCATGCTGTCTGCCTGTTCAAGTTGCAGCCGTTTTAATTTGTGTTTCTTTTGAAAAGCATTTCGTCTACAAATCATTTTACGAGTAAGTGTTTGAATATTTATGGTTTAAAAATGTACATACGAGTATTTGGTTACATGTTAAGTTTCAAATAACTGTATAAAGATGTTAAGCGTTAAGTGCAATAATATTAATGTGTAGCGAATTGTTTCTGCAAATAATTTTGCTGGCTCTATTTTTACATCTTATTCATTTTACATGTTTATAATTAATTTTCAATATATTACACAGTACATGTTAAAGTTTAAGCAGACTACACTCTTCACTACTTAGGGTCACAGAAGTGACAATTGTAATTCGTTTTGAAAAGCGTATATTTCCTGCTCTTACATCAGATCTCCAACTGAAGAAAATTCTTAAGCGTTTTTTTATGTCTTTTTTCAATCCGCTAAAGCTTTACGTTGTTTTTGAGCTATCAGCCGGTTGTTCTTCGATAGATTACTTAGGGGCACAAAAGTGACAATTAATTCAATGTAGATTCAATGCGAAATGTAAAGTAACCAACTGTCTATATAAAAATATAAACTTTCCGCGATGTTTCTGCTTTGTGTATTATTATACTATGATCAAAACCACATTCTCCTTTCTATTACAGTATAATTAATATTTATATGGAAAATTACGTTTAAAATAATTATATTCACATAATTATTATCAAAACAAACTTAAACAAGATTTAAATATTTCAAAAGCTACATAAGCTTTAATTGACTCTCTCTCTCTCTCTCTCTCTCTTTCTGTAAGTAAATAGATAATTTCAAATCTGATTAAAATTCGCAAAAAAAATGTCCCCAAATCAAACTCTTTTAATATTTGAATATAATTTAATATAATAAAGTAACTATGCCATTTTACACTAATAAATTCAACTGTGACAACACGTTCAAATTCACTGTAAACATTTACAATTTGTTTGAATTTTCAATGAAAATTTTAAAAAATTATTGCAGTATTAAGAACTATTCTACATATTCATATTTCTTTTAAGTTATTAAACTGTTAATAAAACAATTAAGATTATTATCTTACAAAATAACTACTTAGGAAAATTGGCATACATACGAGTATGCATTATATTTAAATATTTCTTAACTAAAGAGTAGAAATATTTCATAGTACAATTACTAATAATAAAAATGATTCCCACAATCACAGAGATTTCTAGGACGGGAATTCCCGGACCCCTAACCCTAAATGTACGTTAAATAATTTCATCATATTTTGATTAATTTTTATTTATGAAAAAAAAAAAAATAAGTGTAAAATACGTAATTTTAATATAAAAAAATATTGCCACGTAGGTGTTTTCAACACCTACAAAATTAGTTAACGACTGAAGCTTATGTTAACGAATTTTAAGCGGAAATTGTGAAATAATAACTATGAGTATATATGTATGTTAAACCAATTATCCAATAATTGAAACAAACAAAATATTTCCAAATTTCTCTTGTTTCCTGATAACAATTCCATAAGCTTTCTTCGTAATTCTAGGCAATAATGAATGTGTAGCTGTTACTTTTTTGTATTTATGTCTAAGTATATTTTTTATCTATTTTGAATTTTTTGTTTATTTAACCGATTTTGTATCATGTTTATTTACCAACTGACGCATGATCGATTGTTATCATCAACAGTGTCGTTGTCAACATTATCATCCTCATTACCGCCATTGTTGAGGTTTTTATCGCCACTTTATTTCTACAAATGTGCTTTTGTTATATTTGTTTTAATTTTATATGTATTTCAATTCATTTCTTTTATTTTTTTTGTTTTTACTGTTACTATTCATATCTTCAAATATTCGTTAGTTTTAGCTTTTATGATGACTAATAAACGTTGCCATTGTTCAAATATTGGTTGGTTAAACAAGTGTTTAATTTTTTTTTTTTTTTTAGGAGGGGAATTATTTGTGTGTATCTATGGGAGTTCAGTATACATATGTATATATTTTAAGAACTTTTATACATACTTTTAGTACAGCATAGGCTGTACTAAAGTACATAGGCTAAATGGATTTAGATAAAAGCACCAAACTACAGTGGAAAATTTTATATTAAATATTGACAAAACTAAAGAGGATTAGATAGGCTGGAGTTATGCTAACGGAAATTATAGAAATAGGTAAATAAGTAGACATTAACGGTCGTTTTCACCAACATTAATATTATATGTTTAACTGAACAGTTTACTAACTTCCAGTTTGACTTAGAAACACTTTTTAACTGCCAGTTAAAGATTTCCTTTTCATCCTCATTTAGTTATATGGGCATTTCCTGCAAATCGTCAACCAGGATCCAAAAATAAAATGTTGATAATCATTGTGTTTTATTGTTTATGATTATAAAAAAAAGTCTATATTTTTATAATAGAATGGGTTCATATCATATTTCAGCTGTTTTACATGAGGAAATTGGGCTGGAAAATGGAAAATTTTATATTTTGCTTTATGCTATTTATAAACCAATTTTTATATTTAATTATTTTACATGCAAAAATATGTTATTTATGCACTCTTTCTTCAAAATCTCTCCATTACAATCAATTCGTAAGATAAAAGTGTATCGAGGACAAAAAAGTTCGATTAACGGTAAATTTTTACTTTGTTTCTTATCTATGTTTTAATAGTACGTTCGCGACCGAAAATATCATTTTATTTTAATTGCTTTGCATTAACTGTCAACAGGTGTCAGATATTACAAATTTTAATCAAGTTCGGTGTCACTAATTTGTAATTAAAAAAAAAATTCTGGGCAACAATTAATTAAAACCTTTTTTATTTGCAAAATTTCGTACGTTCGCGACCGTAAGTAAATTTTTTTCATAGGCAATGCATTTATTTTCTTAACACGCAAATTTACTTTCGTAGATGGTTAAAATATGTGATAAATCGCAAAACGAAAAACAAAAGCGTTATATCAATAAAATTAAAAGCGATCCACAAAAGCTACAAATTTTACGCGAAAAAGCTGCTGAGAGGATTCGAAAACGACGCTTAGCATTAACAAAAAATAAAAAGGTTTTAAAACAAATACAAGAAAAAGAACGTGCAAGGTTGAGAGAATACCGACAAAAGAAGAAAAAGGAAGCTCAACAAGAAGACGATCATGAATGAAGTTATTAAAGGACTATTTCAGAAGTATGTCGAACCGGAAAACGAGCAGAATAAAACATCTACGCAAGTTGAATGGGGCAGGAAGTTAGAAGTAGTGAAAGATATTTACTTGCGTGAAGATGTTAGCGTTCAGTCGGCAGCCAAAAAGGACACCCTCATTGTTGATGGACAAATTGTTGCTAAACGATATATGCTGCTAACTGTATCGGAAGCTTACGAAGTTTATAAAAAGGAATCAATTGGAGAATGCGTAAGCAAGAAAAAATTCTTTCAGTGTCGACCCAAACATGTTCAACTCTCGACCAAAATGCCGCATAACATGTGCGTATGTATTCATCACGCCAATTTCAGTTTTTTATTAAATGGTTGCGCAACAGTTATACAGTCTTTCCCCAAAACCTTCGAAAGTTTTTTACAATTAGCCTGTTGCAATATTAAAAATGAAAGCTGTATGACCATCGATTGCGAAAACTGTACAAAAGATGTGAAATCTATTGTTCCAGTATTATACTTAACAAAAATGGATGAAATTGTAAAATGGCAACACTGGCGGAAAGTAGACGATAGAATAACTTTGACTGACTCTATTCCATAAAAACAAAATTATAAATACTGTTAATATATTATATGAAATAAAATATTTTGAATTAAATTAAGTTTTGATTTCTTCGACCTTTTTTTTTTCAATAAAATAAAAAAAGTTGTTTCGAGTTCGAGGCCACGTATTTACGTATTTTGTTAAAGAAATTTGAGAATATTTATGGGAAAATGCATGGTGATAATAATAAAAATAACATATGGAAAAATCGTACGTTAGCGACCCGTACGTTCGCGACCGTTACTTAAGACAATTGAACAAAAACCAATCGAGATATTTTATTGTGTAAATACTGGATAGAGACCTACATTAATACACTTTTAAAATAAATTAATCACTTTAGAATATTCCGTTCCATTTCGCAGATTTTAAAATTTCACTACTGTCAACCAAAGTTGACTTCTATTTTATGTACGTTCGTGACCACATGTTTATAACAATCATTATGAAAACTTACACTGTATAAAATCTATCTTTTGTATTAAACATAGAGCTACTAAAATGCTATCGAATTGCAAAAAAAAAATTAGGAAAAGTTTTGTTTTCTATATGTTTTGTACATTAAAAGCGTACGAACATACGTTCGTGACCCTAGGAAATGCCCATATGTGTAACTTAAAAATAATTACTTTAGCAATCCTATGTCTTTTCAAAATTAAACGCCAAATACATAATTATTTATTATTAACTGTAATAGTAATTCAAATTATGATTAATGTATAGAAACAAAAAAATACGTTAAGAGGTCTTACAGTAGAGGACAAAATCTTATTTACAGACCTCATCAAAAAATCATTAAGAATGCCAGGAATGCAGAGGTATATGTCAATTCCCAAACATTAATGCAGCCGGGATATGTTAGTCATATATTGGACTTAGGTAAAAAAAAGTACGTTCCTTGACAAAATTGTTACGTGGTCTCTTGAATGCGAATGGAAACTTCTTAGAATAGTTGCATTTTAGTATGTAGCTCACTAAACAAATATTTATGATAAGATGGGCTATTTTTTATACATGGTTAAAAACAGTTTGGTTTTTGCCTTAGAATACTTATCCCAAGTATTATTTTTTAATCCCAGAAATATGTATATCGAATAATATTGTTTGTTCTAATAAATTTATCACAGAGAAGGTATTTAAAATTCGATTCTTTTTTTTAGCAGGTATGTAGGTCTGACATTACGTCAGCAAAAGGGTTTTGAACGCACTAAAATTTTACATATACCCATTAACATATTTAAGCGCTATGGTGATGTACACGGTCAATATGAGTATGTCTTCCATTATCACATTAGGTTAATTGATTTGATTGGTCAAATGATCATTTTGAATAATAATGCAAATATTGGAAGCAAATTTGTTAAGAAATTTACTAAAACAATTTTTTTAGTTAAATTTAACTCCAATTTTTCTATGAAATTTGTAAGTTAAATTTGAAAAAGAAAATATGCTAACTGACAGTTATAGTTATATTATAACTAAAATTTATAGAAATAGGCATATGAGTTTTTAGACTGATAAGTTTTAAAGTTATGTAGGTTTAGAAAAGAATAAATGAATTAAATGAAAACTTTAAAAATAACATTTGTAAAGCTTTGTTCACAGAAAATACGGTAATACTTCAAAAGCTTTTTTTAAACATAACTAGCGTTAATCTGTCAAAACATTAAATTAGTTGGAGTATATATTTGTAGCGTCGACCAGTATAAAATAAAAATAGAAAGGAATTAGTGTAGAAATTCTTGAAAATCCGACATTATCGGTTTCAATTATTGCAAAAAAAAAATGAAGCTTTTAAAAACTACTGTTAATGATGTTATAAAAAAATACAAGTAAACCTTAAACACAGATCGTAAACAAAAATAAAGCAAAAATTATATAGGGTGTTTTTTTGAGAGGTATAGAACTTCGAATTGAAATAAAACACAAGAAAATCGTTTTAATGACCATCAATTTGGCTTTATTGGAAGGATAATTTTATGCCATTAATGTTTAAATATGATTTCAGGCATGTGGCCGCCACGGCTGGCTCGAATAAAGCCAATTCTACAGGTCCAATTTTCAACCACTTTTTCGAGCATATGGGGCCGTATGTCGGCAATAACGCCACGAATGTTGGCTTCCAATTCCCCTAACGTTTCTGGTTTGTTGGCGTAGACGAGTGACTTCACATAGCCCCAAAGAAAATAATCCAATGGTGTCAAATCCGCGAAATTATGCGCTCATCGAATGTTTCCTTCAATAAATCGATTGTGGCGTGCGCTGTGTGGCATGTAGCGCCGTCTTGTTGGAACCACAACTCATCCACATTCATGCCATCCAATTCGGGAACAAAATAGTCGGTTATCATGGCTCTATACCGGTCTCCATTAATTCGGGTCCTCTTCAACACTTTGCTCTACAGCGGCAATTGTTTCTTCGGTGCGCACTGTTCGACGTCTCTGCGGATGCGTATTATCACATAGAGTAAACGTAGTGCGAAAACGATCCATGGTTAACCGAATTAATTGCTCTGATGGACGATTATGTCGACCATAAAATGGACGGAGCTTGCGGTAAACTTCGTGAACTGAACCGTTATTTTCGAAATAAATTTGCACGATTTGCAAGCGTTGTTCTTTTGTCAATCTGTTCATGATGAAATGGCAAACCAAACTGAACATAAATGACATTAGAGTTGCCAGATTTGACCACAAAATGCCAGTTTTATTTCTTTTCGAAAAAAAAACACCCTATATTAAAAGAAACTATGTACTACAACCCCGCTAGCATTTTCAATCGTGCACGACTCTTTCACGATCGGAGCCGACGATTAAAGTAATCGTGCGCGATGTCGTATTCCAATCGCGCACGTTCAGAGCAACTGAAGTAACTGTGTCAAGACGGCGACTCTTCCTTTCCAATCGTCGACGATGAAGAAAGAATACTTAAACGACGATTGTATATATATATATATTGATTCCTATGGTTCCAAGTTGGAACAAAGGGCCGTAACAAAATTCTTCCATTGGGATCTGTCCTGTGCGATTAGTCTGATCTCAGACCATGTTCTTCCTGTTTCGCTAATCTCGGATTCTAAACGACGATTGTGGGGTAACATAAAAAACACTCGTCCGACAAACATCAAAATGACTCGTGAAAGTATCATTTTAAAGAGCTAAATACGATATTTGACTGCAAACAATCTTCCAATGCTCGCCGAAATGCGTAAACGACGATTCACTCGTTGAACAAACGTCGAAATGACTCGCAAAAGCACCGCTTGGAAGCGAAAAATATAAATCTACTCTAACAATCGTCTGAACGATTAAAAAAATAGTCGCGAAATGATCACGCTCGTCAAACAATCATCCGAATGCTAGCTGGGCTACTACGTTCAGTATAGCAACAATGACTGTGCAAGAAAATACAACAGCAGTGTGAATACCGCCAGAAGAATACGTGTGAATCTTGCAATTAAATATTCATATTGTAATAAACCGGATCTAAAATTGTATGAGCATATGGCCAAGATATAAATATATAGCAAAATAGATAGATATACGAAGCAGATAGTTTTTAAAAAGGCTACCGTTTGGCAAGCAATTTCCAGTTGTTGTCTGTAGAACACCTCTTTCGTCACCTGTTCAACTACTACTTCAAATATTTATTTAGAAGAATATCTGCAGAAACGCTTGCTGCCTGTCATTAGGCGTAACCACTCGTTTGTAAAGTTTTGGCCTGCAATAGATTGGTATCCAAGAAAACAGGTCAATTCTCCCCAACCTCGGCCAATTGCGAAAAATTGCTTAGTTGGTGCGTGGTGCGCACTTTATTAATTTCCGTGCGTTTTTTAATTTTTCCAAAATGTGATGAAATCTTTCTTTTTACTAATTTTTAATTGCAGTTTTTTATTAATTCATTATCAAGAAATCTATACGGTGAAAAAGGACGCCATTAAATGTATTTTAAATACGAATGTATGATAAATGAATACATACTATCAAATTCGTCACATGAATGTTATTGCTAAAGGTGAATACGGTAAAAATCTTTCTTTGAAAATAAAATTAACATTTTCATAATGGAAATATAAATTCTTGTATAGCCTGATGGTTTGAACTGTAGACAAAAAAAACAGGGTTAGAGATCCAGTGTAACCCTAACAAATTTTATTGAAAAAAAATTCAAATAGAAGTATGTACTTAAAATAGAAAACAAAAATAATTAAAAGAGTAACAAATGTGTACTGAAATAAGCCCTCTTTTGCCAATTAGTACTTCCGTTCCAAATAGCATATTGTGAGTTAAATTTTGAGTGATTATATGTTTACGAGTATTTTATCTTTATTAGCTCGTTTATAAAAAAAGGCTTTTTCTATTATTACTTTTAATATTAATCGTTGATCTCTTTTTAAAAAGTTTTATATAAAATTTATGACATTAAATAATTGTAAAATTAATTCCATATATATTTTAAATAAAAAATAAATAATAAACTTGGTGAGTTTTTTTAATGGCACTTTTTTCTCAATTTTGGTGCGTTTTAAAATTTCAAAGTTGACAACGCTGCGTTGTTGAAATTTTCTTCAAAATTGCTCTTCAAAATGCTTCAAACTCGTGTAATAGTTATTAAATAAATAAATTTTTAAGAAATTTTGCTGTTTACACTAGTTTGAAGCATTTTGAAGAGCAATTTTGAACAAAATTTTAATCGTGTAAATCTAGCTTAACTAATGTTGTGCAACAGTTAATGCGGCGGATTCATCATAACAAAAACACGATTTTTTATGCATCTTAGTTTCTCCTTTTAGTTTCTACATTTCTGAAATGAATCTCAATTTGTTGTTCAACAGTTTTGAATTGCTTTTTTTGTTACATTAATAGTAAAACATTTATGCGAACGGAAGAAAGTTTTAACCTATCAACAAATTTCGCAACCTCAACAAAATCTATGATTCTTTTTCCCCTGGAAACTATTCTAAGAATACAAGATAATTAAAATTGTTACATTAAGATAACAAAAAAAATCTCTCATATTTTATAGATCACGTAACAATGATTTTAGCCAGAATTTTTCTAGGAATTTCAAACATACTTCTAATATATATGTTTAATGTATCACCTAACAAAACTTGTAATTAGAACGATGTGCATTTTAATTTTTAAAAATATTTAAACGTGTAAACGTTAACTAATTAGTTGATACTTATAAAAATATAAATGAAATTCTAAAATAAGATAATTCTAGCAAATAATAATTTATAGCTAAAAATAAATAAAAAACAATTGTTACATAAAAACAAATCAAGCTAAATTATGTTTGAAAATACCTACTTTTTTGTTTTTATTTCAACAAATATTGTATTTATTTGTAATAATTAATTTAATTATGAGTCATTTTTTTTAATTTACAATTATGTAGCTATGTATTGTAAATTTGAAGTATGCACTTACTTCTTGTAGTAGCACGTAATGAAAATCAATATTTAAACAATTTATTTATTAATAATTATAAATTTCTGTATTTCATAAAACACATTAAAATATTTAGTTTGCTGCAAAGGTTAGACAAATCATATTTATAGATTTAAGTATAGGTAAGGTGTTTTTTTAATTAATAAAAAATCTCTTTGTGTTTCTTTTTTTTAATACTTTTATTATCTTATCTCAGTAAATTTTATAAAAAAAAATTATATTTTATCTACGAAATAATTGTTTATTGTAAAGAAAAATTAATTTACCGTCGGCAGGTTAATACAAAACACAGCAGAAATCCGATTTTTTTTTTGTTTAGACCAGGGGGTAAACGAATACAAATGATATCTCAAAGAATGAAATACAATTTGCAATATAAAGACTTTATTTTGATTGTAACAAAATTAAAATTATTATCAAATAAACAAACTTAGAGATTTTCGCCCCTACACTAAACAGACTAATCAGAGACTGGAAATCAACTATGTTCCTTTTAGTAAATGTCAAACATTTAATTGAAGTCATCCACCTGTTGCGGTTCTTCTTAATAATTGAATGAAAACAGATACAAACATAGATAGTTCAAACCACTTTAAAAGCTATATGTATACGATTTTCAAAATTAGAAACATTTTGTAAAAGTTACTTAAACGTTTTGGAAAAATTCTGTATTTTTTTATAAAATTTTAGAATTTCTTTTCGTTTAAGGAAAATTTATTAATTCTGGAGTTTGAAGTCAAGCCCAAGGTACTTAACAAAATTGTTTGCCTTAATGAATACGAAATTTATTTTAATATTTTTACAATTATTTCAGTTTTTCTCGTGTTATGCAAAAGAGCTAAGTTCAATTTATTTTTTTCAAAATTGTAAAGTGTAGCTCATTTTCTTTAAATTGTTTTGCTCAATACTGTATATACAAGGATTTAACAGAAAAACTTGTTTATTTATTTTTTTTTAATTAAATGAAAACAAATCTCCTATTCATCTAACAATTGGCCACTTAGTTTCAGGCCACTTACTATTCATATATTTTTTTATATATATTTTGTTATTAGCTAAATAGTTTTTATTGTCTCATTCATTGTTACTTACATTCAGAAACAATTAAATTGTCAAAATAATTTACAAAACCCTCTTACTCTCTTTGCCTGTTTATCGGTCTGTCGTTACTTTTCACAAACAATCAAAATATGAATAAAAGTGAAAATTTAAAATAATAAAACAAAAGGAAGTTTAATTATTTAACAACATTTAACATGTAAGAGGTCACATGCATTATAATAGTCAAGTCAGTCAGTCAGTCAGTTTAAGTCAGCATTTAACAACTCAAGACAGTGGCATCAGCCAAGTCAAACACCAGTTTTGCCATTGTGAAAATAACAAACAGACAAAAACAACTTAAATACACTTGCCAGATTATAATTGTTGCACCAGCCACTAAAAACAACAACGAAATATTATTTAAAATATTTATCTTATGAAAAATATCATTCAGGTCAGTGTTAAAGTTTAGAAACAAATTTGTGTAGAGTTATTATAAAATTAAAATTAACACACTGAGAATATGTTAAATGAAAACATTTATCACTTCACTTTAGCACACGGTCGTTTAATTATGGTGTGGAAACTTAATATAAATATTTTAAATTATTATTTTAAGATCTTGTGTGTGCTGTAGCGATTTCTTGAGAGATATTTACAATAGTTACATATTATATTTTAACTATGAAAGTTTCCTTTAACAAAGTATATCAATTACATAAAACTCTTTTGCGATCCTTCTAAAGCTAATATAAACAGTTTAAGTAAGGAGTGCCTCATTAAAAATTTAACGTTTTGTGAATTAAGAGTAAGAGCAAATATTTACCCAAAAAAGCGTAACCATTATTTTAGCACAAATTTGTTAGACGATGTTTAAACTTACAAATAGTTTGTAGTAGCAAACATCATGAAATAAAATAAAACTAAACTTCTAAACTTAGTCAAACTAGCCAAATAAGTTTTATTTTTCCTTAGACAAATAAGTTTTCCAAATTAACATATGATTATGTCTTTTTCGTCAAATATTTAAACTAAATTATTTTCAAGCTACCCAGAATAAGGAAACAAGAAATAACGCCGTAAACTTATAATACTGTGCAACAAAAAAATCTAGAGCAATTTAAAACTCAAACCCCTAGTGGGTTTTGCAAGGTTGGAACTTTATTTTTATGATATCTTCAAGTTACCGAGGTTACCGAGTTTTTTATCGAGATTAACTGTGTTTAGTATTAATTACCTACATTTATGAATAGAAAACTGTAATTTAGACTGTTTTTGAATCAGTGTGAGATATTGGATGATACGCAAAGATCACATCCAGCCTGTAGTGTGGAGATTATTACGGTTGTAACGGAGAGTGTGGGTGAAAACAAACATAACTCACATAATTCCAAAGATACCGATTGCAATGCTTAAAAGAGTGATCATAATTGGAACTTCCGAATAGATCACCTACCGCGTGGTCACAGCAAAATTTAAATTAAATTTTTTATTTAAAAAGTAGATATCAGAGACTTTTTTTGTGGGTTGTTATTAAAAATATTATTATTAACAGCAAAGTTTATTAATCTATTGCATTTAAAGCCAATCGGTTTTGGGTTTTTTCTGTTTTTGGCAGGACATATGATCAATATTTTTAAATGAATTGATAAGATTCTTTATTGCAAAATTTTCGATTAATGCAGTATGTTACTTAACCTTTAACAAATAATGTAATACAAAAATTATTTTAAAAGAATTCAATGATTACAACTAAGAGCTGTACAACTTATTAAATTATGAATATTTTTTCTTGCATCTGATCTGTTCTCAGCTACTTTGATATGTTACAAAGCTTTAATATATATATATATATATGTGTTTAGAATTATTCTCTGTTAATAATAGCAAAACAAAATAGGTTTTAATTTTTTTCAATTCTAAATTTATAATTTTTATACTGAAAACAGTTTAAATGTAGTCATATTTTTGGATGTGTAATTAAATGCACAAATTATAACATGAAGTTACTATAATTTGTTTGGAAACTTATATAAGGATCTAATAAATCAATTAAAAGAACATTTTACTAGCGTTTTTAAATAAAAAAGCGTTAGTAAAATTTGTTTATTTTATACACAAATATTTGGAATGAAACTCATACAGATTCCAATCTGGCTCTATAGAAGCCTAAAACATGTGTATGTATATGATTCTATACTATCTTTAGATATTACTGTTAACATTATTTATTAATCCATCACTATTTCAAGATTATTAAAAACTCACCTTTTAATTAAGTTCTCAAATAGCAAACAGCATTTTAAAAATTGTTCTTCAATTCGTGTCTTTTTGACAATTTTGTTTAAAACACAAACATTTGTTGTTTTTCACATTTTGCTTTGTTTAATAATTTTTTACAATTTCTTTCAATATAAAAACAATTATGCAATTATTAAAATGAAATTAAATATTATAGAAATTGAAAAGTTTTTTTTACAATTAACAGCAGCACAAGTAATTCATCTTACGCAAGGGGTTTTTTATAATTTTTTATAATTTAATATATGTAGTACATATATGTATATATAAAAAATGTTGTTGTAGTTACTGTCTTGTTCTTCTTGTTATTTATAATTAATTATAAATATAATAACACTAGGCAACACTTGAATAAACAATTAATTCTATATTGTTATTTTGCAATAAAAAAGTTACTTGAACTGAAACGTTAAACTTTTTGTTGAATCAGCTTTTTTTAATTTTTGTTGAGACAAAAGTGGCAAACCGTGAAACAAACAAATAAACAGTCTAAAAAGCTATAATAACAACAACTACGACGATGTCTATAATTCCAGCACTTTTGAGACGGTGTCAAATAACCGTAAAATGAAACAAACAGAACAAATTAAATATATATTATGTTAAAAAAAACGTAATATTTGCGTAAAAATATTTTTTATTTGGTTAGAATTTATTTTTTTCAGAAAACGCGAGTTTAAAATAATTAGTTTTTTTTATTCAAGATTAGAGTGTATTAAACGCGCGTTTTTAGCGTAAAACACGTTGTTAACATGGGCTCTTGTGATCGACGAATGACAAAACTAACCTGTAGCTTAACTCTAGCAACCCCGCGACCAAAGCATTTTCATTTAGCTTGTATTGTACAAAACCGTATATACACATACAACATACTGTAAGTACACATCACAAAACAATACAAGTACTTATTATTCTATTATATCACCACTAATACCATAGAGTGCAAGGCATACACACATCCCCATGCTCACTCACTCACTCTTTCTCACGTATGTACATAGATACATTTACTCATATTAAAATGGTTGTGATAATTATAAAGGTGTTAGTTAATATATGTATATGTGTGTTTATCGTTTAGTTTGTATTGGCGCTGTACGAGTAGAATTATTACAGTTGGTGTTTATAACGAGGATGATTGTGTTGTTTCGTTCGTTTAAAATTGTATTGCTGTGCAACAATGCGAACACGAAAAACTGCCACGCCGGCGATATCACTTTTTGATTGTTGACATTAGAGAGTCTAAGAACTCTGCGAACAGAATTTTGAAAGAATTTAATCATTTTCTAAATTTGTCCAAAATCGATATAAATATTTAAAAGTGTGCAATGGCTAAGCTATTTACAGTTATGATGTAAAAAGCAATATTTAAAAAACGAATGAGCACACACAAACACGTTTTTTAAAGATCTAACCTTTGAAATCGAATAAGAAACAAAAAGATTATTAACAATTTACATGTAAAAAGTGCCGTACTTTGAGCAGGCACAGCGCCGACCCTGAAGGGTTTGTGAGGTTCATTTACAAAACTTAGGCACTAATTTTGTAAATCACTTGAGTTCAACGCATTACCTACGCTTTTGCGAACGCATCACCAAAAATATGTAATTTTATAAATCACTGCGTAATTGCGTTTAGCGAACGCAGAAATATTACATTTTTTACAATACTGTCAAATCATTGCGTGTTAATGTTGTCATTGTAAATGTTGATACTGAAATTTAAAATAAAAATTTACATAAAGCTACACTTATTTTGCATTGGCAATGCTACAAACCTATCAGCTGTTCAATAATTTTGTTTGGTTATTTATCAAGAAAATATTTTAAACTGTGAAGAAAAAGGCTTTTAAAGCAAATAACTATAAATACAAAGATACAAAGAGGTATAAAAAAATGTTCGCATTTATGGATATGTCGTCTTCTTCGGATAATATCTCATGAATTTAAAGAATAATGAGTAAATAAAATGACACTATGGAGATTTACAATATTTTTAATTTACTTTTTTAAAGATTTCAGATGAACTTCCGAATGAGGAAGAAAAAGTTTTCAAATATTACGTATATATTACACATGTATATGTATATATTATACTTTAAATTGAGCTGCCGTTGTGACCCTAAGAAAAATTTTAGTAGTATTTTATACTAAATTAATATGTTTGTATATATTTACTTACATAGTCTTAATAAAGTTCCTAAAAAATATTAAATTAATTAAATAATTTTGTTTTTTAAGAATATATTAATTCAACTTTTAAAACTAACGCCAAGAAAATGGAGGCGTTAAATTTAACAATGCAAGTGATAAAAAATTTATAAAATACACATTTTCACACAGTTGTATTAACAACAACGTAAGAATCAGCTGTTACAAAGCAAACAATCACTTGCCACAACGCTGTGATTTGCAAAATGTAATTTAACTCAACGCTTAGGCGATGCGTTTTACAAAATTAGGGACTTAAACTACGCCTATGTAAAATTGTATTCCGTTCAGACCAGCCGCTTAGATTTATTTCAAATAAAAAATATTTTTTTTATAATTTGTTTATCAAAGGCTAGCTTTAATGTGATAGTCATTATTGAAAATTTTTATATTTACAAAATGTTGGTTATTTGAGAATGTAAAAGCAAAATAATAAGCCAATTCAGTTCGAATATTTTAAGAATTAGATATTAAAAATCTAAGTTTGCTTGTTCTCTCCAAGAGAAATTGAAGAAGCTATTACCCGCTAAACGTGTATAAAATTCTTCTGCAAATGCAGTTACAGTGAAAGCATCGTGCTACCGAGAAATTTTAACAACTGCCTATTATTGATAATATGATCGAATTTATACAGACACAATCGAATCATTTACATCCTTAAAACTTAAAATCTTTCTAATACAATACAAATTAGAATTAACAGTGGTAAAACTTTGTTAAAGTAATGAGTTAAAATGTTATAATCTAAGTAGTGAAATAAAAGAATATGTATTAGCATTTTAACTCATTACGTATTACATTTTTTGCTGTGTGTCTTTCTATACATACAAATTTATGCAAAGTGCGAACATAAATCGGAATATGAAACACTCCAAACATGTAACTGATGTTTAAAATTCAAACATTTGAACACTAAGAAATGCTGGAATGAAATAATTTGTATTATTTTTGATTTTGAACTTTTCTATGACACAAAAGGAACAAGAGAATACAAAGAAACATCTGTTGATTTGTTTTCCTGTAATAAGATATATTTTTTTATATCTGACTGTTGCTTCCAAAAAGCAAATCAAGGTATTCTAATAGAATTTTTTTTAATTAAGCATTTTTAACTGTTCTTCGGTTTGTTTTTCGTTCCTTTTAGCCCAAACAAATGAAATTGTTTGAAATTTGTATGAAAAATTTGCAGCATACACTCTCTGACAATTAATTTTGTAGATAATTTTATATTAATTTAATTTCGTTCGTGATTTATCCATGCTCTATAAGAAATCCCATTCTGATTCAGTTCCGTGAAACCACAAAAAAGTATATTTTTGTATATTAAGATCATTTATTATAAAAACTTAACTCACCAATACATTTAAATGATTTGATTATTTTTTTTTTTTAAGAATAGCTGCTGACTACATTAATTAAATGCAAATTAAATACTAGTTTGCAATTAATGAAGGAAATCTATGCAGTCGCAGAGTTAGTTACCGTTAAAAAATTAATAAATGTTTTTTTTTTTTGCTGAAAACAAACTTTCGTAGAAAAATATATTTTTGGTCAAAAATTTAAAATAAAAAATTAATTTGGTGAACATTATATTTTGTAAAATTTTGTGAAAAAAGCAAACTGATTAGAAAAGCTTTTAATAAACTTATTGTCTATACACAATATATAACCAACAAATCAAGGTAATCATGTTTTTTATTATATCTCAGCTATTTATACACCGATTTTTAATAACAAATTCGCAAATGTATATCTTCAGAAATTTGATTTGAACCAACATACCGAAAGATGGTCATCTATTATATATGTACATGTTTCTATCTATAGGTATAACAATTAATTACTTTTTACAGACGTTCAAAAGCAGAGTTTCCAAAAAAGAACTGAAAATACATTTAATTAATTGCTAGAAGAATTTGTGGGATGAATCATATGGATCTAAAATCCTGTTATTGTGCTGATAATATAAAAAAAATAATAGATTTTCTGTTATGATTCGGTTAGAAGGTTTAAAAACTCTGCTCCTTAGTTGTATTAAAATAGCACAAGTTTAATGATTTCAATGATTTTATTAACTAACTACCCTGATTTAAAATGGTAGTTGTTGCTGTAGGTTGAACATAAATATAAACATGATCATTGAGCAATAAATTTACACTTAACATTAAATAAGTTTATTCGTTTATTTGTAACACATAGGTATAATATTCTAAATAGAAATCATTTTCTTCTTGTATCCATTAACATAAGTTTAAAGAATGTATTTTTATTTCCTTAAAGGATTAAGTTTTCTGGTCCTAATATTAAAAAAAATACTTTATTATTAATCATAGCATAAAGTAGGGGTTTTTAAAGTAGTTTTTAATCAAACAAAATTGTATTTACTACTTCTCTCTTATCGATAACTGATATTGTATGTATGTATATTCACAAGAAAGTTGATGGCTATGTAATCGTTTTATTAGAAATATCGCTGCATTTATTCAATCAATTGAAGACCGTTGATTGTAGTCAGTTATCCGCATACAGTATTTATAATTTACTATTTATTATGATTTGAAACTTAAAAAAAAGGGTTCATTGATTCTTAGAAAACCAAAAAAAAAATATATGTAAATGTATAACTAAAAGTGGTTTGTGGTAAAATGTGTAAAAAATGGCGTGGTAAATATTCTTAGAAATCTGCTAAAAATTAATGAAATATATTACGCACTTTATACTTATAATTACTTTTTTCCCAATTACAAATCAACATTGTACAAATTTTTCATTTGCCAGAAATGGGAAAACATACATACATATCGCTGGCTTAACAGCCTTTACATGTTAAGCCAGCGATATGTCCACTTTTTTTAGAAATTGAGATTTTGATGCAGTTGTGTTTAATAAGTAAAAATACATCGATTACAACAAAAAAACATACAGTTATCTCATTTGTTGTTGTTGTTTTGTAGTGATGAGTAAAGGCGCTAAGTCCAATTTATCACATCTTTGTGTAATATCTCACATATCAATTGTTTCGCGCGGAATAGTCTGATACTATGTTTCCACGCTACATGCTTCGCTCTCTATTCATGCTTCACACCCCAATCATGTGCGAAACAACTTGCTGCACCATACAAAATTTTAAGAGCGAATCAAGTAGATTCATATTGAATCTACTTGCGAAGCACGAAAAATTGCACTCTTCTCTAATTTTTATCGCAAGTTTATCTGCACTAGCTGTAAAAATGTAATATTATTGTAAACAAAGGAAATTATTTCCTTGTTGCTGGAAGTAAAGAAAGTAAATACGTACGAATGTATGTTTTTTCAAATAAGCTAACTAATTTCCACTCACTTTTGTTTATCCATTAAAAAAAACTATTTTCCACAAATTTAAATTCTGTTTTTTTTTTTTATTCTGTTTGTTTATTAAAGACAACTGTCAAATCGAATCAAGTTTATTAGTCATGTAAACAGCATGATTCATAAACATGATTCAGAAGGCGAAGCAGGTGATTCAAGTCGTCGTGGAAACATAGTATCAGAGTCCAACCAATTGACATAATATTATTTCTCATTGCCTATACTCTCGTTGTTTTGAGTATCAACACTATTGACAGTCATGACTTTAATCGTCATGATGTTACATATTTGGATCATTCATTTTTTAAAAAAAATAACAATTACAATTTTATAAAAATATTCGACTTGGCCGTGAAAAATGCGATTCCAAAGTGACGGACATTCGAGGAATACAATACACACCAAATGGTGAAATTAATTTCAAACTTAGATTTCCTGATGAATGGAAAAATCTCCACCAAAAAATAAATGAAAATGTAGTCGCACTAGAGTGGTCGGATTTACACCAACTTCATCAAGAAAGTAGAAAAATAAAGACTAGAAAGTTCAAAGACTTACAATATCTAAAATCCACTTTGCCTACAAAACACCATAAATTTTATGACGTTTTGCCATACGAATAAAAATAGTCGTCGCCAGTTATCAAACATCAATCTTTAACCAGTGGTACTGGTGGTTCGAAATTTGCTGTAATTATCATTTTTCGATTTTATTTACATGTTGCTTCCTTTTTTCCTTTAGTTTTTTCGTATTCATTCTGTCAAGACTTCGTCTTGAAAACCTGAAAACATTTGTTTATTATGGTTAAAGATTGATGTTTGACTGTTGGCTAGCAGGCATTGCAGTGGTGCAGAGGTTAGAACTCAAAGAATTCTGATGAGAGATGATGGTGATTCTTGAAACATGTAAATTCAACCCAGGTTCGATCCCCAGCTCAGCCAAGTAAAATTATCAATAAATTTTAATAAGATTTTCATGTTGTAAACACAATTCCTACCTTCAGTAAAAATAATAATTTAATGAAAATTAAATTTAATGAACTCGAGCCCAACTAAAAATTATCAAAAAAAAATTAAAAATTAACAGTTCAAATAAAAATAATAATTATTTTTATTATTAGCTTCTTAAATAACAACAATAAAAAAGCAACAAAAGTACACTTTCATTGTAGTAAGTAAGAAATATAAGTAGAGACAAGTTTTAAGAAAAAGATCTAAGTCCATGAAAACATACAAACTAAGCAACAGAAAAAGCTCTAAGTCCAAAAAAAGCTTTTATCTCGGCAAATACTTATTTTTTCATTTTGCTTTTACGCAAATAAAAAACTAGCAAAATACAAAAAGAAATTGCATTTACAGATTTCAAAAATGTTTATTCAAAAAAAGTTTGATGGTTTTTTCTCCCCTGTAATATTGTAAAATATGGACTTAGAGCCTTTACATGTTAAGCCAGCGATATGTACTTTGTATTTACATTTATTAAAAACCCAATTATATATTATTATGCAGAATGCTTTTAACACAGTTAACACTCATAAATAATACTTTTAAAATAAGTTGTTACCTAAATATTAAAAATATTTTCTAGAAGGTACAGTTGTTTAAATATGACTTGCCGTTAAATACTAAATAGTGTGAAATCATAAATCCTTTGGTTTACTATAGGCATATTTTTAGGCACTGTCTAAATCGTCTTAACATACTCGTATACTCCAATATCTATCATATTATTTACATTATTTCTCTGTTTTGTTTGTTTATTTAGCTTTTTTTAAAAAGAAAAAATTCATTCGTTATCTTTGAATTAATAATGGCAGAATTTTAGGGTTTCCACTTTAGATATTTGTGGAGTGTTTTCATAATTTTAATAAAATTGTGTGACAACCACAATGCTGTATTAAAACCACACATTAATGTATTTCTATATTAAATATGCAACATATTTTGAAATACAGTGGACGAAGAAATTTAAGCATACAAAACAACATTAAAAAAATATATTACAATAAGTCCATTGCAACAAATCCATTTCAATCTATTAATGCATTTTAACGTTTTAAAGAAAATGCAAAATAATGTTGTTCATAAAAAGAAACTAAAAGCTGCTCTTTCAGGTTTTAGTATCATATAAAAGAGTATTTAAATTGTTATACCAACATTGAAAATATGTACAATTCATTGAATTGAGTTCATATAAATATTTCAAAGCAGTCAGAAAATTCAATAACAAAATTTTGATTGACAAGGCTTATAACATTTAAATTTCTAATATGTAGTTCCATAATTAGAAAGAACTTGTTGGCAAAAAGATACAAGTTCTTAAAATTGTTAAAAAACTTTCAATATTGTATAGTGAGTGACAAAACTTGGCATATTGTAGATTTGCAGCAGCTCCTGACCAATATCAACTAAAAACACGACAAAAAGTGTATAAAACTACATAGTTAGTTGGTGGATTATAGGGGATTCATTTGATGTTTTAACAGCAATAATTGCTGAGTTGACAGCCTTTGGCCGTTGTGAGAGTGTTACATTTGGCTACATGCACTGCGACTCAAAGAATATTTTGTTTTGTCCTAGACTTGCTAATAAAAGGTGGCTCCATTACCAAAATATATGTAAAGCGTGATCCATTTTGAGGTTCCCTACTTTTTTAAAGAAAAAACACAGAAAACTCAAATTTAATGGGGAATGTTTATTATAATTTGAAAGAACATGATTTGGCATTTACTTTTTGAATATCTTTACTTTTTGTCTATCAAATGTTGGCCGTTGCTACGTCGCAGATGGTCTGTTCGTTGAGTCCAATTTTTGATGACTCTTTCAAGCATTTCGACTGGTAACTGGCATATGACTCGCGTGATGTTTTCCTCCAATGCCTGAATCGAAGCGGGTTTGTCCGCATAAACTTTAAACTTTACGTATCCCCACAGAAAAAAGACTAACGGTGTTATATAACACGATCTTGGTGGCCAATCGACCGACCCAAAACGTAAAATTATGCGCTTACCGAAGTGTTCTCTTAATAAATCCATTGCTTGATGCGATGTGTGGGAAGTGGCGCCGACTTGCTGAAACCAAATGTCGCCAAGATCACGAGCATCAATTTCAGGCATCAAATAGTCAGTTATCATGGCACGATAACGGTCGTACACATTCCTCACAGAACGTGAATTTTCGTAATAAAGTTGAACGATTTGTAAACGTTGTTCAGGCGTAAGTTTTTCCATTATGAAATGCCAAACAATACTTAACAAAAATAACATGACAGCATGACACGACTCACACGTGATCTGTCAAAAAAAAAGGCTATTGAAAAAAGTATATCTACTCGAATCACCCGTTATATACTCGTATGTGGGATATATGGCATAGTACTCAAAGTGTAAGTAGTGTCCTCATTGAAATAGTAATACAAAAACATATGAGGAGATAAACCATAGAGGAAACCTTTGAATTCATTATCTTACAAATCCTAATTCTATGCTTTTCATTTATTTTCCAATTGGGTTTTATTGGCCCATAATCATAGTCATAGAAAAAGCATACTTTAAGTAAAAGTAGACTTTTCAACAACAAAAACATAAATTTTGTTCTGAATTTAAAACAAAAGCATGATTTTGCTTAAAGTATGCTTTTTCTATGACTATGATTATGGGCCATTGTCTTTTGGAGCAAAACAATCTAGTATATATGAATTATTTTACCGCTTTTCCATTTCTTATCGGATCTGTGCAAATATTGGGTTTGCATAAAAGTTTCGATAATAAAATTCACCAACCATTTTATATATAAAATATATCTTTACGTTTTAAAACCATTTTGATTTTTACTTTATTAATCAAATTTCATTCAACTGTTTGCTACGGTCTTCTAAATCTCAATGTTAAAATTGTTGGAAGGTATTCAATTGTTTTCTAAAATTAGTAAAATATATGACTGTGTCGTTGTGTTCCAAACATCGTGGCATATTGCAATTTTGTCTTAAAAAAGTGCTGACAGCCCTTTTATAATATTAAAAGCCCTAAGTTGTAAAATTAACTTGTTTCATCATTGATAAACCATTATACTAGTGAAAGATTAAAATTGGAAACCCTAAACACACCCCATAAAAGTCTCCAGCTTAAAAATAACAAAAAGGCAAACAGAACAACAACCAGAACATACATATTTGTTTTATTTTATTTTTTCATTAAATTTGTAAAATATAGGACTAAGCCAAACTTAAACATTCAAATACATACATATGTATGTACGTTTATCAGGCAAAGAAAAATACTAAATAAATACAGCAATAACAAAAACCACAAAACGAAAACAAATACAAATAAAAAAGAAAAAGAAAACAAACACACACAACATTTGTATTGGAAAGAAAGAAAAATAATTGAAATTCTAAAAAATTAAAGGTATAAATGTATTTGATTAAAGTGAGAGTCATAAAAACAGAAACAACAAAACACCGGCTTAAATATATAGATAGACACGTAAGTACAAACACACGCACACACCAACAAATGCTTAGCCAATGATATGGGTGTCCCGAGCAGACTCGTGTAAACGAGTACAAATGTGTGTGATTGCTGCTGCTGCAATTGTTTGCACATTTTATCTAAGGTAAACGACGAGTTGTTGTAGGTTAACGCGGTTTAATCTCTATTTGAATTTTATTCTCAAACTTAATGTCAGGACCACAACTGGATCGAACGACGAATTTCGCCCAACACGACGAACTAGTTGATGACAATGCGCTGTGTAAATTCATCGTATGAAGCACAATAACGACGAAAATAATAAAAAAAATTTAATAATTTATTGTTTTTGTTTTTCATAGTTAATTACTTTGTATATTTATTTTAAATTATAGAAAGAAAAAACAAACCATAAATAAAGAAAATATTAACATTATTTACTAAAACATTATAAACTAAAACGTATTGTTTGTTCTTTGTTAGCCAGCCGGCTTAAGAAATAGAAATAGACTCTATTTTAGAGTTCGCCGCATATGTCGAATTTAGCCGACGCCGTTATTGTGTATATTTTCATATAATCAAATGTGTTTTATTTTTAGAGACGAATATTTGCCACCAAAATTTCGTCGTTCGTCCCAGTTGTGTTCCTAGCATAAAGGTAAAATATTGCATGAGTTTCGTTTAATTTTTTATGACTGTATTTATGAACGAACGATTTTACTGAGTGTGTTTGTTTGTTATATCATTTAAGTTATAAATGTTTTATTAACAAAGATAACCATTACTAATAAATAATATTCACACACGTACACAATTAACAACACATTTTTCGTTAGTTCGTTTTTCAATTTAACAAAAACAACAACAATTTTAGAATTCATACTAACTATACATACAGGCATATAGTACAGTGTTGGAACAAATAAAAGTAACGATACTACTCAGTTAATTTTTATTAATATAGCAATAATATAAAATTTTATACATGAATGTGACATAAAATCAAAATTTTTAATACTTCTTTGCACCTACGAGTCATATTTTTGAACATACATACATATATCGGTATGTATGGAATTCAATTATTTATTGATTTGAACTTCCCAATAAGGAGTAAGCTGGAATCATTTTCAGCATAAATTCCTCTAGGAGCTGCATTTCTTCTCTAGCATAGGGTAGCATTTGATTTTTCAAATGCTTAAATAATTCACAGTGCACATTTTGCCATCTATCCATCGACAAAGAAAAAACCTCATATTATGTATTAATAAACCTCCTTCATCCTTTGTTTTGGGTATTTTGCGTAAATGGGCTCAAATTCGTAATTTTGTGGCGATCAAAGAAAGGTTTTGCCATCAGAACCATACAAATTTATTTAAATTTCATCTGATCAAAGCGCATTTCCCCAATTATCCCAATGTAGATGTTTCGTAGCAAAGACAAGTAAGAAAATATAGTCGGTCAAGCCCGACCATATAATACCCTTGTATATGTATGGGCGTTACAAACATCAGCACAAATCCAATATATATATATATATGTAGGGTATAAAAATCTGAGCAAATTTATATTTTCCATAAAATTTAGGCAAATAACTTATGACCAGTAAAGAAAATCATAGTTTCAAACTTATATAGATTAAAATCATTGAAAATAAAAAAGTTGTTCTTATATTATACATATTTCTCAACACTGTATGAATTATTGCTGTAAATACTTATAAAGACATGTGAATGAGGTGAACTCATAATTACTAACATAATATTGTTAGTGTTGTACTTCTTGTTTTTTTTCAATAAGCGTTAATTGACTTTGCTCGATTTATTTTTTTCCGTTCTGTTTTTGTTCAGCCATTTTTTCGTGTTTTATCAAATAATGCAAATTGTATAGAAATTTTGAAAACAAATAAAAAATTGTATCTTTCAAGCATTAAATTACGAATTGAAGGTTAATTGACTTTTATATTTTTATCTTTTTAAGCAATAGGAAAAACGTACATATTTTTCTTGTGTTTGTTGTATATGTGTATTCAACAAGAACTTTGTTATTCAAAACAAAATAAAATAAAGAATTTTAATGAAAGTCATTCAAATGTTTATTGTATTGGAAAGAAAAAGGTTTGGCAATTATAATTTAAAAATTATAACGGACCGATGTCTACCACGAGCATACAGATGTCGATCACATTTTGTCAAAATGGCGGGTCTATTTTGTTAATCACGTCACGGATTCTGAGTTTTAAGGCTGTAATCTATTTAATTGGCTCTGTATATACTCTATCCCCACAATAAATATTCCACTGGTGTTAACTTGCATGATCAGGGTTTCCAATTAACAGCTAAACTTCGTGAAATCATGAAAATTTGGTTTGCAATAAATTCATTGTTTCGATGGCTGTGTGACATATGGCATCGTCCATTTGAAACGTCATGTCAGTAATATTTATGTCATCAATAATGTGTCACAATTTAGTTATTAACTTCTCTCGACGTCAAGATCTTTTCAACGAAACCGCATTCGCAAAAAATTACCTAATCAACCCTTCAGAACACATAGTGCACCAAACAGTAACACGTTCAGCTAAAGCATCTTAACAATTGCTCTTGGATTTTCAGTAGCAAATGCGGCAATTTTATCGACCGAAAATATCACAAATTTTACGAAATGTAGTTTTTACAGCTCCACAATTTAAAATAAAATGTCAAAATTTTAATGTTATTTCAATATGCCCCTGTTGGAAAACAAAGTTCTCTTGGAAAACCCTTTATATGCACAATTTACAAATTGTTGTGTCTGAGTAATAAAAATACTTTTTTATTTTTATAGCTCATAGTGGTCCTAAGTTAAACTTTAAAGTTTTAGTCCCAGATATATTTTAACATAATTATAAATGTTTAAATTGTTACTCACTTTTTAGATACTCTGTATTATTTTTTTAAATAACAACTCACCTGAAAATATATAAAAAAAAATGTAAATAATTAGACAAATTACAAAAATTAAAACAGAAGTTTAAATTAATTACGTGTTTAAAAAAGAACAGACATTATTTTATTTAAGACTATGGGAATACTCGTACCAGAGAATTTCTCGTACTTAACATTCAGATATGTAAAATTACATTCAAATAATGAAACAAAATGAAACTATTACAATCAGATCGAAATAACCTTGCCATTCGTATTCGTTTTAAGCTGAAAGTCCACAACAACCGTTTACGCGTTTCTCGCGTTCTAAACAACTGTCAAAAAAGTAGAATCAATGTAGTCGTATGTTTTAAGTAACCCTCTTTAAAAGCGAAGCAAGCGTTGACGCTTGAAAAGCGAAAAGTTCGTTTACTTTCTACTTTTGAAGGCGTCGCAAACGTCGAACAGCTGACATTGAAAAGCAAATTTATTTTAAATGTGATTTCACTAGAAAAAATGACAACTGAAAAAACATTTTTTATATGAAATTTACAAACAAACCGATAAAAAAAAACTTCATATAAAAAAAAAATCAGCTGAGCTTATGCCATCATATCCGAAAGTACATATACATATATAAAACAAAAATGATTGCCGCGAAAAATCTTCACATGTAACTTGAAGTACTTGACGCTAAAACGTTTAGAAAACTATAAACGCGTTGACGTTAAAAAGCGAGATGTGGACCTCCAGCTTTATGGTAATTTTGTATAAATTGGTGTTTATACCCTACACCACCATAGTGGAGAGAGTATATTGGATTTGTGCTGATGTTTGTAACGCCTAGAAATATTGGTCCAACACCCAGCTTAAATTATACCGATCGACTCAGAATCACTTCCTGAGTCGATTTAACGATGTCCGTCCGTCCGTCCGTCTGGCTGGCTGACTGTCCATGTAAAGCTTGTGTGCAGAGTACAGGTCGGAATTTTGAAGATATTTCGATAAAATTTGGACGGATGGGATTGAAACTGGTGGAAATCGGTGCATTATTTCACTTGGCGCCCATACAAATGTCCTCCCGAAATTGGAATTTATCGATCATAAACGTTTGAATTATGCAAGTCTGCAAACAAATTTCACCACAAATGAGTGGTAAATGAAGCCAAATCACATCTACAAATTTTGTGAAGATCGGTCCATAATTGATCATAGCTCCCATATAAGGCCCACTTCCGAAAATCACTTTAAAGAGTGTAACTCACTTAAAAATATCGGTATCCAAATAATACTAAACACAAATATGTTTCATATAAATAAAAATAATATGGTGCAAGTCTGAGATGATCGGTCCATAATTAGTCATAGCTTCGAAAATCACTTTAACGACCATAAATTTTTTAAACAATTTTGGTATCCAAAAAAATTCAATACAAATAAGTTTCGTATATACAGAAATGATGATACCTAATTTTGTAATGGTCGGTCCATAATTAATCGAAACTCCCATATAACACCTTCTCCGTAATTAACTTTAACCTTCATAAATCTTTTTAAAGTATTTACATATATCGGGATAAAGTTTAACACATATAATATTTATATTCACAGAAATCATGACGCTAAATTTTTGGATCATCGACCCATAATAGGTTATATCTCCCATATAGTGCCCATTTCTAAAAAACTGTATTATATATATACTGGGTGTAGGGTATTATATGGTAGGGCTTGACCGACTATACTTTTTTACTTGTTTTGACTAAAATTTGACAGTGCATTTTTTTTTTTGCCATAACAATAAACATTAAAAAAACTGCATGTGCAAATACAAAAATTGGCCATTGCCTTCAGATATACCTACATATTATTAATTTAGATAAAAAAAATTAAATAAACAAAAAATTAAATTACATCCATTAGTTTCGCGGGAATAACATTTCGAACATTTATACTTGACTACAGCAACATTAGTCGTTTTATTGAAATGTTGCTAGTTTTAGGTTTTTATTTGTGTTTTATTCTAATATAAACAATCAATAGTTTGATCGACCATTCAACCACAAACATTCATACTAATACAAATATATAAATTAAATTGCTTCCGTTTAATACGAGTTGATATTTTTGTTTTACTGAGTACAATTTTCATTTCAATACAACTTGGGACTACACAGTAGAGTAGAGCATTTAATCTCTTCAATTTGACATGCTAATACTTGTACTTGTACACCTGTGATATTAGACCCGATTTAGTTGTTTTTATTTTAATATTTATAATTACTATTTTCCATTTATATTTTATAATATACATATTTTTTAACAATAAGAGTTGTAAATGTTTAATATATTGAATATGTCGTAATATATAAAAGTTTTTGAAACTAGCGTTTGTTTGTTACAGGTTCGTACTCATATATGAGTACTTCGGTTTTAGTCTACTTTGTGGAACTGAAGCATATATATATTCGCTAGATTTTACAGCAATTGAAGAGACTGTTCTTTATTTTTACTAGATTATGAAAGCGTAATGCACATCGAAATTATGCCTATAGCCGCGAAACAACTTTAGTATCAAGGGATATCTCAATATATTTTGTATTACCCTTTCTGGAACCGAAACATTTATTCAATATCTTTGGAACCAGTTTTTTTTTTTAATATGATTAACAAATACAAACTGCGAAGCTTTTTGGCTTATCTGCAGAAAACACCCAGAGTCTTTGGCGGGAATCGTACCCGCAACCTCTGACTGATAGTCCGGCACACTATCGCCTAGTCTATCGGGGCACCCGAATTTGAGAATGCCCCTCAATCATGCTAGAATACAGTAGCGTTATTAAAAATGTATGTATGTAAAGGGTGGAAGACAGAGACCACTTGCAGGAGACCAGACAAATCTTGTCGCATTTGGAAATGCAAATTACTAAAAATCCCAATTTAAATGGTAAATGGTAATAAGATATCATTATGTTCCATTATAGTCTATTCCTTTTCCCCTTATTTGTCACAGGACACACTGGCAATAAACTTATGGATTTTTAACTTAAAATTCTGCTGGGATTTGGTAATTTGGGCATTGATAATCTGAAATAATCTGAATAAATAGTATAATTTTTTAACTAATGCGATCAAATGATCACAATCTCATCTAAGCTCCAAGGCAATTCATCTACATTATAAACTAATAATTTGACTTTATCTCAATAATGTCAGTAAACCAAAATCATTGCTAAAAAATCGTTTTGAAACTCACTACCCTAAATTACACAAAGGCAACGGAGTCAATTATTTCTCGTTCATAATGCTCCCCACATAAGTAGCTCATGACTTCATATAATCTTTATCTGTTGGTTACAATTGTTATTTGGCATTGGTTTTCAATTACAAACATTCGTGGTTTTCCGATATTTTTAAGAGAAATTTAATAATACGTAATATGATTTACTTAAAATAGGTAGAACTAGGAACATAGAAAAATCGAATTTCTTTTGAATCAGCTTAGCTTGCTTAGCTAATCTTTAAATATTCCAAAACATTATTTTCAATATAAACTTTCAAAAAAACATTTTAGATAAATGTTTGCATTCGCTTCCAATCTTATGTTTTCTAGCAAATGGTACACAAAAATTGGATCTTCGCTCCGAAACGAATTGAGTCAGATTCAGACAAGGATGGTCAATTTAGCTACAGCAGTAGAACTTCATAAAAAAAAACGTTCCGCAAATGTAGAAAAATTAATACATAACACAATTAATACTAACACGAATTGACTTTTGAGATTAAAGCCTTATTAAATTTTCTATGCTTAGGATATTTCCATCTAATTATACATATTAATTGATTTTTTTTTATATATGGACAAATATGTCCTTGTAATTTTCACATAAGCTAAAAAAAAACAAAGGTTTCTTCATAAAACAATTGTATGCTTAGATTTATTCATACCTAATTTTTATAATTAAAATTCTAAAAAGAGTATTGGAACCCAAAATTGTTCTTCCCTGTAAAACAAAAAATAGGTGTTAGATTGCTCTACACTACATCATAGTTCTAATCTTTGTATAGGTACATACATACATATATTTTGTAAGTCTACATCTCCTAGTTTTAGTTTTTTTTTACTTATGGGAATTAGAGCTAAATATTTGAATATTGCGAGACTTATTCTATTTGCTTCTTTTCGATATTATTTCGTTTTAATTTCATGTTTGTTTATGATACAACTCAAGTTGTTGATGATGTTGAAATATGTTTTTAACACCAAAGTGCTAAATAGTAAATACTCTCGTCCTATACGCTGTATGTATGAAAAAGAAAGAAAATAACAAATAAGTATGTAATAAGAAGTGTCTTCTAAGATCTTTAAGTAAAAAACGTGGACAGCGACTTTGTCTTCAATTCTTCTTCATGGTTGTATTCGTGATAAGATATGACGTTGTTATGTACTCTAATTGCATTTATAATTATATTGGTAAACTTTAGAAGACGTCGGTCGGAGACACTATTTTCTCGAGCACATATTACTGTACAACATATATACATAATATTCAATGTGGGTCTGTCTAACTAGATGTTTGTGTAGTTGTATCTGATGTGTAAGGGTTTTTTAAAGTATCAAAAATGCTGTATATATAAAATTCATGTCATGGTATCTATGTCTGTGTTTACCATTGTCTATATGTACATATGTACGTGTGCAAATACAAATAGAAAAAGTTGGAGTAAAATAAGGTTTTTTTTCTTTATTTATTTTTATTCTGCAGTTCATTAGCATCTCTCTTTATTTTCGTGTAGTATATGTAAATGTATTTAGGTGTTTATGTGTGTTTTTGTCAGTGCTTTTTTATTTCTGGATTCTGTGCTAGTTTTTTATGTTAATATTTTCTTTTTTTTTCATTAATTCTTAAATGATTTTTTTGTATTTGTTATTCTGTTATTTTAAGTCTTTTTGAAACTTTTTTTGAATTTGGTTTTCAAATGAATCATGAAATTGTAAGTAAGTGATTCTTATGTATGTACTCGTATGTGTTTTTAAAAATAAGAAATAAAAATTTCGTAGTATGAGTGCAACAAAACATGAAATTTTTAAGAATTGTTTAACCCTTTTACTGGCAATATAAATAGTTTATATCAATAAAAACTTTATTTCACGTTAAAGTGTAAAGTTATTTAAATTTAATATACTTTTATTCATGATGGAAAAAAGGTTTAACCATTCTCTTACAAAATAAAATAATATACATACATACATACATACATACATATGTACGTAAATCTAATTTTTTTAAATTTTAAAAATTTTTGGGAATTATTATTAAATGTCTGTAATTTGTACTAATATAAGGAAAAAAAGTTTTATTTCGCATTGTTAGTACGAAGTAATTACTGTAAATACTGTCGGGTCAGTTATCTTAAGGAAATACAAAAATTTTTTCGGTGGTGGACTATTTACGAGAATGGGAAAATTATAGACTTATTACATTAATATTCCAAGAGAGACTTTTATTTGGATGGACAAATAAGGATGTAAATGATCTTAGAAGTTAAAAAAAACGGATCAAAATTTACAAAAATCGTAATGTAGGATCCCAATGTCCACCAAATTATTATAAAAAGAAGATATAAAATCAAACAGAATAAAAAGTGCAGTTAAGATTGTGTGCACTTATCGAATGGCTGTCGTTTTATTTTATCTTCTCTTTATATATATTCTATATCTAGTTCAGTGTTGCATTTTAGCAGAGATGGCACTATAGTAAAACTGCTTGTTATTTGCACCATCTTGATGAATCACGAATTTAAGTAAGCTTTTGCAAAGTCTTTACATTTAGTACGATTAACTGTAAAAATATACAGTTTTTTTTCTAGGCACTCTTCCATCAAGTCTATGATTATTCAGCCGTCTTCTAATTGTCGATGCGATTACTAGGTCACAGTGTGTCTTAGAAATGTCTTCAGCTATTTTGATTGCGCTAGACTTTGGAATTTTCATGCCATCTCTTACCATTTTGCGCATCACATTAGAGTGTGTGATCTACCGGTATGTTTTGCAGTTTTGGTGTTTCCTCGAGCTTTACTTTTTTCATTAACGTTTTATACAGTTGACCGGCTTTTGTTCACAATTTTAGAAATATCTGCAAGAGATTTTCCGTTGCTTGTGGAAAATCTTTGCCACGCATTAAAAATAGCGCTTAGTGTACGATTTTATTATATTTTAATGTTCTGTTTACTATAAGATTCAACCGCTTTTAATACGTATATAAATTTATTTCTTGTACCAGATGTATTCGTATTTTAATTCTGGTAATACTGTTAAATATTTTGTGCAGTGTCAACAAGAATTGGTGACATTAGAGTGCAGTTGTAGATCATTATCTGTCATTCTGCTCTGAAGTGTGAAATATGCAATTTTGATTAAATTAATTAAAGTCTGGCATCACGATGAAGAACTAAAAGAAAATGTTCAAAAATGCATTCAGAGCATGCCAAAAAGGGTGCAAGCTGTAATTGATGCCAAAGAAGGTTCTACGAAATATTAAGATTTTTTTTCAAAAAATTTTGTAATATTTATTCTCAATAATTTTATTCTATATTCTTCGACCTTTTTAATGATTTTTATTAAATAATTTTTAAGCTTGATTAAATTAACTCCTGAAGAAGATTTCCAAAGGAAATCGAAATATTGAAATAATTATATATAAGAATTAAAAAATCTTTTATAAAAAACAAAAAGTGACCTCAAGCTTAAAAATTATTTAATAAAAAAAAAAATATTTATTCTCCTCAAATATATATTTTTAAAACAAAAGAATTTATTTTTAATTGCATTAGAAACACTTAATTTACCTAAAAGAACAAATAAAAGGATAAATTTCCAATATTTTAAAATGTTATACGGCTTCAAACTAAACAATTTTCCATGTGTAAATTATAATTTGGCCACCCATTGTATATGAAAATAAAATGGCGCGCCACTATTAGGCGAAGTTTTTAACGCTGCAATATAATAAACTTTTTACAAACTTAAACCGAGATATCTGTTTTGTTTTAAATGGATAACTTTATTTCAATTTTATGCAATTGAATAAAATGATAATAATAATTTTACAATTTTTACAGGCCACGTTTTTGTACTAACGAGTGACAATTTGTAGCATTCCAATTCAAATAAGCATGTTTTTTGTAATTTGTGAAATTTTAAAACAATTAGGCTTCATTTATGTTGGAATTTTTCATACTCATTTTAAAATGTTGACATTAATTATTTTGCTCGACTAAACAACTATTGCCAAAAGTATTTTCGAAAATGACCAAAGTACAGAAAACAATAATTTCTATATGTAATCCCAATAATGCCAGTACACCCACCTTATTACTAAAGTATCGTTTTAAAACTGTCTAGCCTCGCTTACCCAACGGTAACAGAATAAATTATTTCTTCTTTATAATGTTTCCTACATAAGTGGATCATGTCTTCATTATTATAATTGCTTTTTGTTTGTCATTTGTTATCGATTACAATAATTCGCTGTTTTTGCATATTTTTAACAGATAACAAATGGGTTAAATTTTGAATAGAAACTTTCAAAAAACATTTATATATAAATACTTGTATTGGCTTCCAACCGGTGGTTTATTAATGAAATTTTCTATAATAAATTTTCTGTATCAAATATCAACTCAAAGACAGCAGCATCAATCGAAATTGTTTGATTTCAATAATAACATTGTAATTTTGACAATATTTTTTTTAAACTTTTGGGATTTGAATCTGGTGTTAATGGAATTTTTTATTATAAAGAAAATGTCAGATGCATTACGTTCGTAAATTAAAACATTTATTTTAGGATTTTAGCGTGCGACCGGAGTTCAATTCCAACAGTTTTTAGGGGCAATATCAGATCTTAAAGAAATATTGTATAATTATTGAAAAACATTTAATAGTTAATAGAAGTAACATCAGTACTAAGTTGGAGAACTCAGGGGTTGGTCGCAATTTATGCAGTGCGTTGTGTTAGTTTTTTAAAATTAGTTTAAAATTTCGTATATTTAAAGTAAAAAAGAAAAGATATCTCCAGGAATTTTATTCCACATACGTAAAATTTGGCTGTATAATTAATTTTCTCTGTAATGAATTGTGAGATTCATGCTCCATTCGATGTATATATAGATTTAGGACTGGATCGTAGGATTATCTAAAAACGGTATTTCGCAATCGTTTATACAATATGATTTGTTTGCTGAAGTCAATTTTTGACTAAATCTAAATTTAAAAATCTGTCTTCGTTAGGATATGAATTGTATTAGTATTGTAAGCATGTCGAATTTCAACTTTCTGGGTATTCGTTGTCTTAGAATGCTTTGAAAAGCAAACATACATTAAAGTGGCTAAGAAACTGTAACTGCATCCTACTGTAACTTTTCAACACAAACTATATTTAAATGACAATGGAAAACTATAAATTATAACAAAACTTTTAAATCTACATAAATATACATTTTTCGAACAAAAAGACAACATCAACAGAGAAACATGAAAATAATATATATTAGTTAATATGAATGAATGCATTTAACAGAAATAAAAACAAAAATTCAATAAAATATTATATAATTGACCAAATTAGCAGCAGTGATTAGAAATTAAAATAAAATATTGTACATCAAATGTTATTGCTGTGATATTGAATATTCTAAACACACAATAATTATAACATTTACATCTGTTTGAGAGCGTGTAGCACGAGGCACAAAAAAATGATGCAGTCACACACGTATACCTAAATTAAAGGCCAAATTAGTAGAATGATAGCTTGGCACATGTACTGTGTAGTACCTGTGTAGTGCCTCAGCGAACGAAAGTAAAACGAACGCATACACATGCCAAAATGTGTAACCAAAAAAAATTAAAACACTTAATGGAAATTGTGTTTAAGCCAGCCATTAACATTGAGTGATGATGATAAATATGTTAGAATAAAACTGATAACAACAATGATATGAAATACAAGTATTTTGAATGAATGTTGTCATTATACCTGCATATACATACATATAAGGGTTTCCCTAAAATTTCATATTCATTCCTAAATTCATTAGCGGGATTTTTGATCATTTAAAATAAATTTTTCTTACCTAAAACAACATTTCAATTAGTTAAGAGAGGAATGTTTACAGGAAACTAGACTAATATTAACTATTAAGATTTAGCATTTAATTAACAGTTTACTATAATTTTGCACATAAAAATATTTGAACATTTATAAATTTCAATTATAATCCATTTTCAATATTTATGGGAACACCCATCACTCACACATACCAAAACAAAGTCAATACAACATGTCAAAAAGCAAAAACTTTAACAAATACATACATACATACATACGTATTTATTGATATTGACTGAACTATGTATGATTTAACATATGGAGAGCAGTAAAAATGATGATCAGTGGTGATCAGTAAAGCATAGAAACTAGAAAATAAAATACAAATGTTAAAAAAAGACACTTGGTAAACACAAGTGTGTGACAACTAATGATTAAATAATGAATATACACTATTACATTTAGGCCAACTCACAAAAACAATCAAGAACCAAATAAAGAAATATATATTGAAAAATAAACACTTAAACACATGTATTACAGTCACATACGTGCACTCTAAATACGGGTCAATACGGTGGCCAATAAAATAGACTTTACACATGTTCTCGTCTGATTAAAACAACGTGTAATAACTTCAAATAAAAGCCAGTATTTAAGTATTTAGATAAAATGCACTTGCACACTTTGACGTGTACAATTTTTGAACAAAAATAATAAATACCGGAAGTACGCCATGCTGGCTGCATGCTCACTAACACTTTTTTGTTACAAAATTTCTTACTCTCTCTCTCTCCCTCGGTCTTAGTTTTATTAATTTTTTGTTACAAAATATTATCGTCATGTAGATGATGTTAGAATTAAAAATGTGATTAATATCTTGTAATTATTTGGTATTTAAATGGTTACATGGACAAATTAAAATGTTACGGAGATTTTGTTTATATTTTTTGGACATTTAATGGTGCTACCATACTTTTATCATAATTAAATACCAAACTTAATTTTAGACTGAAAAAATGAAACCGTATTTAAATACAACTTAAGTTTAAGGAAAAATTAACTAATTTTGTATTTAAATATCAAGTTAAAAACTGGCCATTAATGTATATTTACTAATGTTACACACGAGTATATGTAGATGTTTTGACACTGATGAGATATGTCTGTCACGTGTCCAAGAAATTTAAAAAATGGGTAATTTCAAGATCACTATATTTCGACGTGTCTAGTAAGGGACTTAACGAACAGTTTAGTTCTTGTATTTCCTAATAATTATAGTAGTTAGAAACACATAACATACCGTGATCTCTTCCATTCCGTCTCAATTTCATACTTGTATTTTCATTTTGTTCAAAAAAGAGTTTTTTTTTTCTGAGAATAGTTTTTCTAGATGGATATTAAGTATCTGGTCCGACTCTATAAACCAATACAGACGTTTCACAGTAAAATATGAGTACTATTTAAGTTACATGCAATAATAACATGGTTGTGGTGAACATAATCTAATATACTTTAAACTTGTTTCTTCTTTAAAATTCCACAATCTTTGTTTTTCTTTATAAAAGTTTCTGTCTCAATATTTCGCCAAACTAGACAAATATAATAACTTCAACATGAGACGCTTATGCCAATTAACATTCGAAGAAATAATTTCTAATGTTGTGATATAATTTTTTTTAACAAGAAAATGTCTGGGCTATTTGTCATCGAGATGTAATTTGGCTCTGTAAATGCAGGGAACAATGGACGTTGTAATTCTAATGATTTCTGCAGAAGATGTAATAATAAATAGACTATTAAACATTTCCTTTGGCACTTCAGTCTTTAATAAATTCAAATTGTAAGTATTTGATTACTGTACGACTGATAAGAGTTAATTTTTCACTGGTGTAATTCATTCCTGTATTACTTCCTTTTTACGACTTTTAAATTATATTAATTTAAACTTAAGGTCGATTTTATAAAAATATTCGATTTAAAAACAAATTACATGTGATTTTTAAACATAAAATGGAATATGCTTGAATGGATTCTAAAACAGCATTAGGCATTTTTTAGAAGAAGACCGCTCAAAATTTCTACAAAATTACCCTCAGTTTAGGTTTGGGCTCAGCAAACTGCAGATTATCTATTATTTGAAATATACAAAAAATACCATTTCAAACAGGTTATAATCGTATTATTTTTATTGTCATTATTACAACCAGCAGAATTTTCAAAGTCAATATCTTGTCAAGCGTAACTTTTTATAGGTTTTTCAAATATATACGTATGTATTTTACATGCATTCATAGATTTTACAATGGAAAACTACATGGAAAATATTAATAGAAAATTACAATAATAATTGCAATTAAATGACAATAAAACAATCATTCAACGACAAAATTACAAAAATATGACCGACATGCAATGCAAAAATCAGAGAAAAAAAAACATACACATACATACTTAGAAACGTTTAAAAATAGAAAATGACCACTAAAAGGTATTTTTAACAAATACAAAGTCAATTTTACATGACTTTTCATTTTCATTTGAATGGTAAAACTTGGTCAACCTTTAACAATATAAAACGAAATAGCAGTGGCCACAAATTGTGGCAATTTAGCTGCAAACAAACTTGTTAGGGTCTAAATAATTTTGAGAACAGTTTGTAAAAAAAAACGACTTCGGTTTTCACAATTATTAAATAATTATGAAAACAATAGAAATGTTTGCTTTTTCTACAATTATATGTAGATTTAAAACAAAAATATAATTACAAGGTCTTATGCATGACATGCTTAAATGCAACATATTGACCTAATTAAGAATAATCTTTGGTAAGTAATCATTCAGTAGCTGATCATTAAATGTGAAATTATTTTAAAATTTGTTACACTTTGATGAATGAGCACAAGCAAGAGCAATTAGTTTTTAATTTAAATTGAATTATATTTGTAAACTAGGTCTATTAATATCAGATTTCTATTTAGAGGCGCTTCAAATATATTCAATATATTCAATTTGTTTTGGAATCTGGATTCTGCTTAATTCTTTCAAAAGCTTTTTTTTATACTGAAAAATACAATTTTAAGGTATTGAGTAATGGCTTTTTATGTAAGACAATAAAATCCAATATCGAGAGGACATTTATATGGGGGCTACGTAAAATAATGGACCGATTGCAAGCAATTTCAATACCAATTGTGCTTGTACCAGAAAAAATTAAACTTTCGTATTGAAAAATAATTTTTATATTATTTGCACGATATCTATTTCGCATCAGCTCATTTGGCAACCACTATGTATTTATCAAATTTGCAGCCTAACAATCAACCAAAGGTGGAGATCATTGAAATTATTAATTTAAATACTTAAAAAGCAAACTTTTACTTTTTCTACAAGTATACACGGCAATAAATTATAATATGAAAAAACACATCTTCCATTCTAAAGTGCGTCATATCCTCAAATAACATTTTAACAAAAAATTTATTTTAAAACTAAAATTAAAAACAAGTTTCGTATTTCAAAGATTCACATTTTGTTTTTGCAATTCTCACCTATTTCCGTTCCATTGCCAAAAGGAATTTTATTTCGTATATAACACTAGACACTAGATATTATGCAAAATGTTTAACTGAAACACGGTGACATAAATATTAACTAAAAAAAAGTAAATATTTTACTTTGAAACACATACTACATGTGCTCTAAACACCGGCCTTCGTTTAATTACTAATTGTACAAAAGTACTTGTTAAAAGTATCTAAATAAGAGTACTAAAGAAAATAGTTAAATAGCGTTTTTTAGGTTTTTTTGTGCTTTTAATTTTCGTTTTTCTTAGTTTATACACAATAGATACATACATTTGTTCATTAATATTTGTTCACATACAATACATAGGTATGTACTTTGAAATGTACTTGGCCAGCTACGAATATGCAGGTAGGTATTCATGCAGTAACTATTTAATGTGTCACAAAATTACGTTGTATAGCAGCTATGAGTTTAAAGTACGTACGTGTAGATTTCAATACGAAATTGTTGTACTTTTAAAATACTTGATGTCACACGTTCATACACATAAGTTAGAAAATGTGTTTTATTTTTTAATAATAAGTCTAACATATGTTCAGTAAGTTACAAATGAAAATGAACCAGTAACTTTTATAGTAATATTTTATTGCTTAACTAAGAAATTGAACTAGAACAAAAAATAAACAAAAAATTAAATAGAAGGTGAAATATATTGGTAAGAAGGACTATAGAGTGAGCTATTTTGTATAAATGTGACTCGTAGTTAAAAACTAGTAAAGCTGTTGATCGACAAAAATACTGTTTAGTTATTTATTTACAACGTTAGCAAAAGTCTATGAATACTGCTTATTCGAAAATCTAGACTGTTTTTTGGCTTAACTTAGAGTTCAAAAATGCCCGTTAATTCCCGGGTATTAACAGATTTTTCGTTATTTTGCGGGAATAAAACAAAACATAACAAAGTGGTACATGATCGAATAATGATCGTGCAAATAATCTAAAAATTTCTTACGAATAATTATTCGAAGATTTTCAAAATTACCACTTTCAAATAACGAATAATTCAATTAATTTTATGAAGAATAATCGAATAAATATGTTGTGGTTTCTTTTTATAATTTTTTATAATTGCATAATTAAAAAAGTAATAATTTACAATCATTGCAATAGTCGTATTTGTGTATATAAATTAAAAGATTATTATTTATTTATTTATTTATTTATAGTAAAAAACTACAATATAAATATATTAACCACTTTTAATACAAATAGGGTTTTTTACTTAAAAAAGGAGTTAAAATTTGTTGAAGGAAGCGGTCAAAGAACTCAAAATATTGAACGAGCAATTTGTAAGTAAAATCAGAAATAGACTTTCTGACGACTCAATAAACGCTTTGAGTGTGTTAAAAAGTTATTTCCTAAGCCGTTAAAATTTTAGTATAGTTATTTAAAATATATTAAATATTTTATGAATTAAATTTTAAATTTTTTGACCTCATATCTTGAGTACCTGAATTTGGTTTTTTTACTATTTTTTTATGAATTAAATTGTTTGTTTATGTTTCTTTTTTATCTAGTATCTAGAGCATATTAATAAGAAATTTACATTTAAAAGCGTAATCTAATAATTCAAGTTCCTCTTTCAATTAAAACTAATTTTTGTAGTATTTAAGTATGTTTTTATCTTGTTTTTTTCCCACACGTATTTTTATAAAAGATTTTTCTTAAATAAAAACAAATTTACGTTTTATTTTTTCTATGGAGCGGGATCCCGGGAAATTAAAAAAAAAATACCGCTTTCCCGGGAAGCGAAAAACTGCGGGAAAAAAACTTTAAATACAAACGAAAGTTAAAGTTTTTCAATCACTGTAAATGATTGCTCTAATAGCTCCTTATACAAATATATAAAAATATATAAAAATATAAAAATATATATAAAGATATAAATGTACAACAATAAGTTTCTAAAACGAAATATTTGATATTTAGTAAAAACAAAGTTTGGACATTGTAGAGTCCAAATATGGTGACGGAATATTGGCAAATCGAAATTTTAGGCTACATATTTAAAAGTATTGAAAGTGATTGCAAACAAAATTCATATGGAATGAAGCATATGTCAAATATAGTAAGAGACTTTTCGAAGCACGATGATATTACTAAAACATATCAATACATCGAATTGATATATCTACCAAGAATATTGAAGAAAACACAAAAATAATATAAAATAAATCATAATGGTCCACTTTGGTTTTTATATACACCGGTACCAGTCACATGCTTATAACCTAAACTAAAATAAATGGTGGTGAATGAGATTTTGAATTTGCTGAAGAAAGTGTTATTGCGGATGACAACGTTAAAAAAATACAAATAACATAATTATTAAAATTTATATAAGTGATGTTATTAAAGATTATAAAGCTATTTCTACCTAATGTACGATTTAATGAAGCAAAAACTTCTCATTTGACTTTATTTTAAAAGTTTAAATACATACTTCGAATAATTATATTAATTTTAAATATGTGATTGAATTATTCGAACAAGTTAAAATCTCTTATGCGAATTATTCGTTTTATTAAAAAAAAAAAGAAAAATCGAATAATTTGATACTCTATGTACATATCAAAGTCGCTGTTAACTTTTTTTCTCAGACATTGCTCTGATAATTGTCGGTAAAATTTTATTAACATGGCATCTGTGCGGTCTCTATTTATATAATTGTCACTGACATTTGACCAAATGCATATTTAAAATTTTTCAAATTAACATCTGAAACCAGTGTTGCCATTTTAGCACTTTCAGTGCTAGATTTAGCATTTTGTTTCTCGAAAATGCATTGAAATTTTTAAAAATTATGCTAAATGCTTTTTAGCATAATTTGTTTGATAAAAAATAATTTTTTTCTCGAACTAATTTTTACTTTTTTACTCCAAAAAACACTTTTGGCGAAATAAAAAATAACTTTTATTAATATTTCAACTAAATTTCTTTTGGTGTGGTAAGTAAATGAACATGGAAATTTTTGAATTAATATATGAAATGTAATCTATTAAAACAAGTCAACAATTGTTATGAACAAAATTAGAAAAAAAATATTATTTATATTTGTAACATTTGAAATAAAAATTGTATTGTTACATTGCAAAAAAATTTAGCACTTATTTTTTCTTCTATAGAACTATAGCACTTAGTTTTTCAAGAGTTAGCATTATTTCAAATTCATTTTCTGGCAACACTGTCTGAAACACTGATGGCAAAAATGGTACAATTGTAGTTTTTTTGATACATTTTAAACACAGTTGGTACCGTGGTACTACCACGAGTCCTATGGTACAATTTTAAAATACTGTTGCATAAAAATTTGGTATTTCAGATGAAACAGATAAATATCAGCTATGTCACAGAATTTAATTCCGTTCAAAAGTGGAATTATTTCCATATTTTGCTTCTAAAGAAAGAGTAAAACGAACAATTGGTTTCATTCCGAACAAATTTTTCGTTTTGCTTTTTCTATAGAAGCAAAGAATTTTTTATTTATATAATTGGTACGAAAAACAAAAACCCATTTTCCATCATTGATATGAAACCATTTTTTTAATCAATAATTTTAGCTTGAAATTATTACCTTCGGAACTAGTTCAATCATTTAATATGTTTAATCTTTGTTTGAAAATTTCACATTTAGAATAAGTTTCTAGAAGTTTTACAAAATTTTTGTTTTTTCACTCTGTTGCAGAATAACTTACAAAAGTCTTACATGTATTAGATTATCGATTATGGTATGATTTTAGCGTTATTAGAAAGCTTTCGAAAAAAATATTTGATATATGTACATTGTTTTAGCTGAACACAATCGTTTATTTTTATTTAATTTTTAAAACTAAATACATATGTAGTTCCCTAGGTGTTAATAGGGTTTAAATGTTTTATTTGATAAAAATATTTATTGAAATAGTATTTTACTTTATTTTAGTTTTTTCTTATATCACTAGTTGTACAATAACTAGTCATCAACTTTAGATTATAAAATGACAGCCTTGGAACTAGTGATGACGCAATTACTTCTGGAACCCATTTTATAGTATTTTTATGGAACTAATTATTATTATTTATAGTTCTACATTCCTTCTAGTTGTTACAAGACAACTTTTTAAAAATTATTAAAACTGCTTTGATTTTTTTTAAATTTAATACGTACATGAGAAACATTAATATCCATAAAGGTCAAAATTTTCTCTTCCTTTTCAAATTTTCTAAATTTAATTTGTAGACTCTACTGTTTTTCTTAATGAAAAATTGTTGTACTTTATATTTATTATTAGAAAAAATTCTTTGAACTATTAATTAAAATTGAACTCAAGCCGAAATAATAAGATATTTTCTAAATTTATAAATTTTAAGAAACAATACAACCTTTATTAACATATAAATTGAATCTCTTTAACTAAAATTTATTTATTTTCTCAAAACCAAAAAAGAACTACTGACATAAATTACTGACTTAAATTAAAACTGTTTCAAATATTAAATTAAATGTTACGGTCTGTAGGGTATTCAAAGTATATACTAATATATATGTATATTAAATTTCAAAGTAAAACTAATTTTTTGCAACTATTGACATAATACATATATTTCTATTAGATGTCCATTCAAACGCAAATTGCCTTAACTAATAATCATTTAGTTAAAAAAAGAAAATATTCTTTTAAGCACATAAAAAGCAATATGTATTTGTTATGGTAGAAAACTACAACTAACTTACCTTATGGTAATTTCTTTTCGTGTTTGTAATAATTAGTTTTTCTTATCTCCATTACAACCATTTGTAACTTCCGCGAACAACAAACAAATATTTAAATTTAAATTTAAATTTAGATAAATAAATTTCCCTTCAACAAGTGTTTAAAATGCTTAACACGTTTCTTTTAAAAAACTACACACTCCGTATACAAAATTTACACTAATTCAGGTAAAAATTCAGTGTAACACAGCAAAGAATACACAAAAAAAACAATTTAAATTGCAAACCAATTTATGTAACACTTTTATGCGGGTACGTTATGGCAAAGTCCAAAATATTCAAATGAATATAATCTAACCAATGATTCATCCCACTTATATACCCAAGCCCCAAAATGTAAAATAGGGAAACATCCCCCACCCCCATTCAGACAAGGTGATAGATGGGTATATATTGTGGCAACACAATATGGACTAAATAGATAGATAAATAAAGAGTTGAAATGAATAAGATAAGATCAATCAATATATATTATATGAAGATAAAAATCCTGTTGAAAAGGAGTACATGAATGCATTTAAAATTAATGAATACGACAGCGGAGGCAAGAGCTACAGTCAAATGTGATAAACAAAATATAAACATTAATTAGGGTGGTTTTTTAAAGATAACAAATTGGGTTTTTATCAGTTTTATTTTAGATAAAAGCAAATAGTTAGAATGAAATGGGGACGCATGTGGCTTAAAATAAGCAAAAAATTAAATACACGTTTTTACGAGTAAAAGTTATTTCCTACAAAACTTTTTGAAGAAAATTAAAAAAATATATATTTATTTAATTAAACTAATTAATGAAAATAGTGATTAATAGTGAATATTTTAGATTATCTATCGATTATGCTTCAAATGTAAAAAAATTTTTAGGAGTTTAAAAAAACAAGTACTATATTACTTGTGCTTACATTCATACATTCATTTAAAAATCAAATATTCTTGTTTGCAAATACAATTAACCAAAATAGCAATAGCGATGGCTTAAACCCGAAAACCGAAAATTATTTTTCAGTTTTCGGGGGTTTCTTTAAGAAATTTAAGGTAAAAAATTCAATTTGGATGGTAAAAGCAGTGATGAACAGGATCTAAAAACTTGATGATTCACGTCGAAAATTTGTATAATTGTAGTCTAGTATTTAATTAACTGTTAAAATATGATTTTTTTTTAATAAGATATATAAAGTTGTAGCCATCAGGCCCATCCAAATTAAACTTCTTCTCATCCGTAAATACAACGGTTCTCCAGTCATTTACATGATCCCATACAATGTAGTCTCTTGCGAATTGAGGCCGCTTTTCCTTATGAGGAGCATTAAGTGGCGGCTTTTTTTGTAATTTCAGGTATTTAAGATACTCACAGCTCTTAATTACTCTGCGTATTGATGACTTGCTCGCTTGCACTCCAGCTTGAGCTTTTATTTTTGACAAGGATAAGGCAGAATTAGAAGCAATTTTGACGATTTTTCTTTTCTAATACGTAGATAAAGACAATGAAATTGTCAAGTTGTTATTAACAAGACTCAATCCAGCGTACAATGCAATTCCTGTGCTAATTGGTTCCATGTATCTTTTGCTGGGTTAAATGATAAAGCTATTTCATCATTAAAAGATTGCAAGTCTTTATCGTTTTTTTGCAAATCTTGTGGAAATGATTCTTTGTCTGGAATAAATTTGTTACGGCAGGAGTTTAGTGCGCTGAATTTGAAGCTCGATTCATTTATTGATAAAGCTAATAATGAACAAGCATCAATTTCTAAAACATTAGCTGTTACAGTTGCTACCTTTAAAGCTGAAATAGCTAGTTGTCGCAAAGATATGAAGATCGAAATTGTTGATTGCAACAAACTTATAAGTTATATTGATTCCTTTACCACGAAGAAAATGACTGAATTGGAGACTGAAAATAACATTTTGCATAGGAGAATTAATAGAGGTGATATTGTTGTTAGTGGTCTACCAGATGGACTTGATGACATTATCACGCCAATAACCAAAATTGGTTCTATTTTTAATATAGAGATTTCCCCTTATAACATAAATTATGCATGTTATTTTAATAATCTGTGTTATATAAATTTAATAATATTTTTGTACGTGACAATATTATGAAGGCATACTTTAAGACTAGGACAAAAATATGTGATGTAATTGGCGGTGAGATTGATATGCGCCTATATTTATATGATCATTTTTCTCCTGCGGCTAGTAAATGAAATTATATTTGTAAGAAGATATTGCATAAAAATGATTACTTAATATAGAATTTTAAACACTGATGTTGTTAAAGCTAAGCTATTAATGGTTGATGGTAAACAAATTGTTTGTAATTTTTCAGAATGTACTTCTCTTCTTAATGAATAATCTTTCTATTATATATATCATTATAATTACTATTTGAATTTTTGTTATAATTATTATAATAGTTGTGTTTTTGTTTTACTAACGCTCATACAGATTTTATTCTAGTATACTTTAAGAGTTGACATTTAAAATTATACATGTTAACTTCTACGTCGACAAATGTGCTCCCAATTTGAAAATAAAACCACATTTATGAAAATATTAAAGAAAAAAACTTAAATAATTTAAATTAGAACAAATTAATTAAATAATAAAAAATTAATAAGAATTAAATTAGAAAACATGCGGAAATTGTGTAGGATATTAATCTATAATTTTTGTATTAATGTGAAGTGACAAAATCAAGTAAATGTTAGCAACATAACACAGCCTAAGCATCAAATTTTATTTGTTTTTTCTTTTTTTTTTTCCTTATCGATCTCATATATTCTATGATTAGCTATTTAATTAATTAATGTGAATTTGAAAATAATTAATGTATTTTTTAATATTTATATTTATTTTTGCTTTAGCTTTTTGGTTCCCCACCTCATCGTTTTGTATTTATTTTGATGTCTTTTAATGGTAATATTGGTCCGGTATTCAGTAGCAAATCTGATATTGACGCGATTTTGCGTCCTTAGAAAATAAATTCAATATTGCCCATCTCAATTGCCAAATCATCAGGCCATCTGCAAATTTTTCGAAAGTTGATGAATTTAGATCTATATTGGTTGGATCATATTTTAGTATTTTTGCTGTTACGGAGACTTGGCTAAAGCCACACGTATCTAATCGGGCTGTTGAGATTCCTGGCTATAAATTCTGCCGCTCAAGAGGTGGTGGTGTTGGTATGTATGTATCTATTGGTCTTAAGTACAAAATACTTTTTAGATCTTCTGAGCCTGGTATTTGTGAATCCATCTTTATTGAAGTTGTTTCTAATGGATATAAAGTGTTGTTTGGAGTTGTTTATTTGCCTTATGGTGATTTGTTCATTTGAAAATTCTCATTGTGATTTGTTTCTAGGTTATTCCAATATTGTCGTGGTTGGAGATTTTAACTGTAACACCTACGACACATTTAAATCTTGTAACATGCGGACTATGTGTTCAAGAAATAATTTATCTATCGTTCATAATTCTAGACCCACTTACTTAGATATGGATCTACTTCATTAATTGATTTTTGGTTAGTTAATAGTAGTTGTTGGACTGAGTATTCTTATCAATTTCAATGTCCCTTAATTTCTCACCATACATTAATATTGGCCTCATTCGATATAACCTGTGATAAAACTGTTGAATTTATAGAATATCGGGATTTTGAAGCTATAAATCGGAATGAAGTCCATTCCTTTTTGGCTAGTTTTGATTTTTCTGTCTTTTCTTTGGGTATTGCTGATGAAATGTGCTCTTCCCTAACAACTTTGTTTGATATTCTTCTTTTCTTTGTTCCTTTAGTTAAAAGAAATGTTTTTAAAGATAAGTATAATTAGATGAATTATAAACACATTTTATATGCAAAATCTAGTAGTATATTGGCTTACCGTTCCTATATGATTCACCGCTCTGAAACCAACTGGAAAATCTATTGTAAGTACCGTAACAAAGCTAAGTCAGTCATTAGGAAGGCTAAGAGAGAATATTTTTCTAAAACATTTCGTAATATGGATGTTCGTAATATATGGAGAACGTTAAAAGTTCATGGTTGTTTGAATAATGATTCTGATAATTATCTTGGTGATGCGAATGTCATTTTTTTGCTGGTAATGGTGGTGGTATTTTGGAGAGTTTGGCGTTTGATGACTTTGTCGAATCTCCAAATCGTTTCTCTTTTCATTTTGTTTCAGAAATAGAGGTCATTGATGCTCTTGCTAAAGTTCGGTCACAGTCATTAGGGATTGATAATGTTCCAATTCGCATGATTAAAATGGTATTTCCTTTTTTGTCTAATTATATTCTTCCCTTTTTAAATATTATCTTAACTACTTCAATTTTTCCACAGGCTTGGAAGATTGCTCGCATAACTCCTATTCCTAAATATCGCGTAATAAGTCAGCCCGGAGACCTTAGACCTATTTCTATTCTTCCGGCTTTGTCCAAGGTTCTTGAACACATAATGAAACAGCAAATATTGGATTCTGCAATTTTAAACTTTAGTGATAGTCAATACGCTTTTCGTAGAGGCTATAGTTCTACGCTGATGGTTGTTGATTTTACTGATCACATTCGTAAATGTATTAATGATAACAAACTAAGTGTCCTTGTCTCTCTAGATCTTGCTAATGCTTTTGGTTCTATTTGTCATTCTATGATGATAAGGAAACTCAAAGATGAATACAACTTTTCTAAATCAGCTTGTAAACTTATATTCTCGTATTTGGTTGGTAGATCCCAATATGTGGACTACAATGGAACTACTTCTTCTCTACGTGTTTTATCAACTGTTGTTCCTCAAGGTTCCGTTTTAGATCCCCTACTTTATACGTTATATATAAATAGCCTTTCTGATTTGGTTACCTCATCCTTATGTAAGACCTTCATTTTTGCTGATGATGTTTTCTTCCTTTTCAATAGCCAAATTGACTTTAGTGATGTTTTAGAGCAATATCGATTTTTGTTTGGATAGAGTATGTGAGTGGACTTCTTTCAATTCCTTTCTTTCCCGACATTAATATAGTTTTGGGTGACGTTCAAATAGCCTTAGTTGATCGTATTAAGTGTCTAGGTATACTTTTGGATAGCAAATTTTCTTTTGATCCCCACATAGATATGGTTTATGGAAAAATTTGTGGTACATTGCGTAAAATTTATTCTACTAACTTTTATTTACCATTGCGAATTACGTATAATTTGGCTCATGCTTTAATGTTTTCACAAATCTTATATGGTCTTGAGGTTTACTCTGGTACTGGCTATATGCGATTGAGAAGGATTTTTCGTATATTTAACTTAATAGTGCGTTTTGTTTATACTGTTAGACGCTATGAACATATTACGAACTTTGCTTTTCGTTTTCTTGGATGTACTTTTAATAACTTTATTAAATGTCGCAATTTGTTTTTGTTTTATAAAATTATAAAAAATGCCAAACCTCCTCGGTTATGCAGGGGCCAAATTACCTCATTCGATATCGAATGAAATTGATCGTAATTTTCTTATTTGAGATTATGCCATTCGATATCGAGCAAGAAATTTAGTACATTTTATCATAATTTCGATATCAAAATCATTTTTCGATACGATAGCTCATTCGATCACGTATGCGGTAATTTGGCCCCAGAACTTTTGTTTTTACGCGATCTACTAGAAATCCCCAAATAAATTTACCAAGAATCTCAACATCTTTTTTTGAAAAATCTTTTATTGTGCGGATAGCAAGACTCTGGAACGTTTTGCCTATTACCTTACGTATTTTTTCTTGTTCGTTTAAAAATCTTAGACTTTTTAAATACTCACGTATATCTACTGACGTACAATAGTATAGTTATGATATTTATTAATATATATTATTTTAATGTGGCTGGGGAGCCTTAATCTAAGTGATAAATTCTTTTGTTTTTATTGAATTTGTGAATTGAAAATAGTTATAAGAATCAGGTATTATTTAATATTGTATTGTAATATTGTCATTTTGGCCTATAAGGCTTGATATTACATAAATTAATAAATAAAGAAATAAATAAAAGATTGTTTAGAAGTGATCTACATTGAACAAGATTCATAATCTCTGATCACTAATATTTCAACAAATAATCGATTTTTTATATGGAATTATAAAATAGGCTCAAGATTCTTTAAAAGTGGTGTATATTGTAAAATAATGAATCTGTAATTATTTATATTCCCCACCAAAAGTCTCTCTACTTCGTTTAATAGTGGTATAAATTGAAAATGAAAGATAATGTGTGATCTTTCATATTACATAACTGAGATCAATTTTTTTAAATTATAAAAAAGAGTCTTTAACTAATAGGCCTTTAAAATGGTCTTAACTTAAAAGGAATAATATCTGTGATAACTTATGTTTCCATATACATACATACATATATATATATATGTAGTCTTAATAAACATATGTATACAGCGAATTACAATATGTATCACTTGGATTGCAATGAACATATTTAACAAATTATGTAAGCTTTAAAATAATTTCACTAAATTAATGAATTTTGTATGAATTTTAATTTAATATGTTGTATTTTTTGATAATTTTGAAAACCCAATACAGGTGTTTTCGATATTAGCTAATCCTTAATAGACAATAGAATACAAATCATTAGCATTAAATCGTTATCGTTTTCATTAAAATAATTATCATCTCACATTATTACATATTCTTTGCAGTACAGTTGGATACAAAATACAATTTCGAACGGATAACCTTTCGATAAAGTTTAATTTTAATCAAATGTGCTATTCTCTGAATTAAATGACGACCATATTTTATGGCAGGTAAATGTGAGTTTGTAAAAACAAAATGTTATAAATATAGTATTTTTATTTTGTACGAGTGTGCAATAAAATAAATAAATATAAAACAAAATGAACAAACAAACAGAAAACGCTTAATGATAAAGCATATAGCATATTGTTAAAATAAAAGCGAAAAAAATATAAAAACCAAACGAAATTAAAAAATAACTGAAACAAACAAAAACAAACTCGTATGCGCATAATTTCGAAGTACAGATTACGCTTACATCGAAAAATGACTTTTATGAGGCACTAAAGTCGAGCAAAACTATGTGCTTAATAAAGTGTGTATGCAATCTAAAATGAATTCATTTCTTAAAAACAACCTCTAATTTACAAAATTTGTTTGCTGGAAAGTATGTATGTATCTAACAGGTAAATCATAAAATTTATATGGCACAAAGTATTACATACGTTCATATATTGTGCAGTGCAATGAATAATATCAGCAACATAATATAATTCCCTTATTATGTACCTATATTTTTATCTTTTGATGACAGAAGATTATCTCCAACACAAATTTTAAAGCAAACAAACAACACTGGCAAACAAGCAAACATGCATACGTTGCAACTTTATCAAAATTTAAATATTTAGTTTAGAATATTTACGTGTAACCACATTTCAGTTAAACTCACAAACTAATTTCGAAAATACAAAATAATAACTAATAACAATCTTCCATATGGTTTAAGTATTATCATTTAATTCAGTTTAATTTTATGAATTCTGTATATTCTTCAAATAAAAGCAATAAAAAAATAAACTTACCGTTTTTGAAGTACGTCCACTATTAGCGCCTCCACTTGCTGTATTGCCACTGCTACCTCCTCCAGAGTCACTTATTTGATTTTGTAATGTTTCAATTTGTTTGCGAAGTGCTAGAATCTGCAAAGCAAAGATGTAAATATTAAAGATATTTTATTTTATTTTTTTAATTGTAATGTGTATTTTATTTTCTTAATTGTAAGAGACTTCTAAACATTTCATAGTACAAGGTGGCGCAAAAGTAATCCTCCTATCAGAAAATGTTATAAATTTTGCGAGGCCCCTAATGTCAGTTCTGCCAGCAATATTCCGCGTTCTGGAGCAAGCAATTGGTAAGTTATTTGAGAGCACCAGATTAGTTTATACAGGTTTTCTTTAATGATCTAAAAATATACATATCTACAAGTTGGCGCAAAAGTAATCCTCCTATCAGAAAATGCTATAAATTTTGTGATTGGCCCCTAATGTCAGTTTTGTTTTGACATTTGTGTAGTAAACACATGCGAAATACACGTTAATAAACAATGTTACGATACACTGCTCCAGAACACGGAATATTGCTGACTATTTATTTGACCAATAATCGGTCGGTGACTTTGGCACAACGTGAATTTCGTCGCAGATTTCCTGGCCGTCCAACGCCTACTGGTGAAACACTGCGACGTTTAGCCGCTCGCCTCGAAGAGACTGGCACAACACGAGATGCTGCCAGGCGTGGCAGACCCCGGAGTAGCCGTTCTGCAGAGAATATTACTGCTGTAGCCGAGGATGTCATGGAAGCGCCGTCGACATCGACCAGACGACGTGCCACGCAAATGGGTATCAGTCGACGGTCTTTACAGCGAATTTTGGTACAAGATTTGAAGATGTTTCCGTACGAAGTCCAGACGGTGCATCAGCTTTTAGCTGCTGACCGCCAATCGCGTCTAACATACGCTCAAGTCATCCTCAATCACTACCATGAGGAAGATGATTTTTAATCAAAAATAATCATGAGTGATGAGGCCCATTTCCATGTTAGCGGGTACGTAAATAAGCCAAATTTACGCTTCTGGGGCACTGAAAATCCGCGTGTAACCCACGAAGAGCCATTACACCTGCACAAAGTCACTGTATGGTGTGCTGTTTTCGCTGGAGGAGTCATCGGACCTTTTTTCTTTAAAGACGTCGCGGGCCAAACGGTTACTGTGAATGATGAGCGCAACAGAGCAATGATCAACGAGTTGTTTTTGCCGCAACTTGATGAATTGGGAATGGAAAACATGTGGTTCCAACAGGACGGTGCAACAGCACACACTGCACGTGCCACAACCGATATACTGAAGGATGCATTTCCCGGGCGACTAATCTCCCGTTTTGACGATTTGTACTGGCCAGCAAGATCGCCTGATTTGACCGCTCCAGACTTCTTTTTGTGGGGCTTTTTGAAGTTACGGGTTTATGTCAACAAGCCTCAGACTCTTGCAGCTCTTAAAGACAATATCCGTCAAGAATGTGAGGACCTATCGCCGGAAGTTTTTCCAAAGTGATGTAAAATGCCATAAAAAGGGCTCAAATGACAATCAACTGTGGCGGCGGCCATTTACATGACATCATATTCTCGACTTGATGTAAAAAAAATTAAAAGACCAAATAAAAATAGTACACAAGAATAATCAAAGTTTTTAATTTTTTTTTTTTTTTTAATTACAGCCAAAAAAACATCAGAAGTTTACTTTTGCGCCACCTTGTAGGTATATGTATTCTTTATAGTGTGAAAAATTAATAATTTAGAAATTACAAAAAGACTCAACGAATTACCTCTAATGATGAAGTGTATAATAAGAAAATGTCCAAAACCAAAGTCGCTTTACTCGAAAATGGCCGGTCAGAATTTAAATTCATTTCAATATCAATAACTGCTAATAATTAATATAACCTTCTAACTTTTCTGTCACAGGACGCTAAATTGCGCTATATGTATACTATTTATTAACTAACATTTTTAAATTTGATTAAAAGCTTAATAATATTTTTGCGGAATTTATTCCGTAAAAAAATTACAATTTAATTTTACTGAAACCTCAAATAAACATAACAGAAAATACCGATTTCATCTTAAACCAAAATTATGGCAACATTAGGTAATAATCTTGTGTTGGTTGGTCAAAAACCACAAAGTTATACAATTAATAAAAATGTAAACTAACCGCAATAAAAAGAAGTAGGTACATGCATGGAAAAAAACACTTTTGGTCCCGCATAGACTGTGCCGTCCCCAACCTATGCCCTGCATGTGGCCAGGGTCCTCACGACACCAACCACATCTTTAATTGCCCAGCCAACCACACTTCACTTTGTCCAATGGATTTATGGACCAATCCAGTAGAAGTTGCCCAGTTTCTTGGTCTGGACCTTACTGCAGAACCCCCGGATTAAAAAATTAAGAATGAATTAGTTCTAGCTGTTACAGCAACAACAACACTGCCAATTACATTTAAAGAATTTTTCTTTAGCATACATATGGATATGTATAAAGCGACTTGTTACGATGCAGTAGTTATGTATCATAATTGTCGTATTACTTATTGACCTTGGCTGTAATAATCATATGGTGGGGACAACATCCTATTTACAAATTACAGACATTATTGCTATTGTTACAACAATAAAAAACTGCATAAAACTATATCAATTTGTTATTGTAATTTTTGATATTAACTTATTTGTTTACGCTAAAAAGCTAAATACTCGTAGTGTGCAATCAACTTGTATACTTTTGTATGAAATAAATTTTTGGTCCTCATTCCATACTTTCTTTTAAATACTACTACAAAAAATAAATAATTTGACACAAATTGTAAAAAATCGAATTTTCTATCTATACTAGATGTTGTTGAGTGTATATATATTTGTTGTTGCATGCATCACACATCACTTCATCCCAACTTACCTCTGTGTCTTTTTCGGAGCATAATTTATCTAAATCTTCTTTATCTTTTTGCGTATCGGCCAATATTTCTATGGCTGTTGGTGTAGCACTGCGATATTCGGCATCGCCAGGACCAGCAGTTTCTTCAAGAATTTCATGAGCTAATGTCGTCAATTGACCCTTTATTGAATTGAGACTGTTATTTAACCAAGACATTTTGGAAAACACAACAAACACTTTTTGCACATTCACTTATAGTTTTTGTGATTGTTCTATTTTTTGTTAAAATTATGTAGATTATTTTATGTAAAAAAAAAATTAGACAAATTTTCTTGTTATTTTTTGGGGATGATGACAACTTGGCAAAATAGAATTTTTGTATTGTATTTATTATTTTGATTTTGTTGTTGTTTTTAAGTAAATGAACTGTCAACAACAGCTGGTAAAACAATATAAAACGGTTGATTTCATTTTTAGATTTTATACCGACAGCCGCTGTAAAGTACACAGTAAAAAATTATTCATTTTTAAAAAGTAATATTTAAATATTTAAAACTTAATTCTTTGAAATTAATTAATTTAAAGCTTAATTTCTTTAAAAATTTATAAATATAAAATTCACGAATAGACTATCATATTATTTATGAAATATATGATGCTATATGCGTCAAAAATAGTTTTAATAATAAAATTAAGAGATATGTATACCGATTCCATCAATTTAGCATGCACACCATTCATAAAGACGTTATATAGAACCCCTTAGGAAATTGCAAAATTTTGCACAATAATAAAAATACGCAGTTGTGTTTGTGCAAAAGTACGCATTTTCACATAGGTAACAAAGATGACGTATTACATTAACAAATCCAAAATTCTCCGCAATATTTTCCAAATATTGCGATTCGAGGACGATATCGAATATTCCGATGAAAAATGTAGGTAAAAAAGATGATTTTTTAATTTTAAATTAATACATAGGTTTATTTATTTTCAAATTCAGAATAAATAGAATGTTTACATGTTTTAAATAAAATTAATGTAAAACATATGCAGACATTATTAACAAATTCATATTTTTTTTAATTAAAAATATCTTTAGAACTCGCATTTTATTCTAAATATTAGTAATCGGTGTCTTCATGATCTAATAAGGTCTTGATTGTGAACCAAAACCCAAGCCTACGCCCCTCATAGTATGGGTAACCTGACGTGCTACTTCGTATTGATGTTCCATTGTAGAAAACATGGCTTCACGGGATTTAACATCTGGATTGTTTGGAGGAGAGGTAGATACTGGTGATTTCTTTTCGCTCTCATTTGTTGATGTAGAGGATTCGCCAGTTGCACTCTTAATACCCATAAGACGCATAAATTTAGATGCAACTTTGCCATCTTGATCTTGAGAGAATTGGGCGTGTCCCCATTTTGAAGAAGAGTCCTCGGTTTTTTTAGCTCCCCATATGAGTTTTCGTTTTTGCATTTGTTCAACGTATTTATTGGGATTAATAACATTTGGATTATAATAACTGGGTAATTGTACTGAAGCAGTGGCTATGTTAGATCCAGCAGCTGCACTGGCAGCAGCTATTGCAACAACATTAGGTGTGGGTGCATTTTCACTAAGCGGCAGGGATAAAAGAGCTTCGAAATTCCGAGCTGTAGGAAGGGATTTCTTGTCAGGAACATGTGACTCTCCCATTGGACGTTTAATTTCTGTAGGAAGTTCTCTCGCTGCCGTTCTTTGATGGGAATTATTATTTGACGCAACATTAGATTCAGTTGAATTATCAGCCGAGTGAGAACGTGAACGTGATTTGGATCTTGAATTACGCTTACGCTCACGTCTTGTGTTATTATCATCCTTGCGTTCACTATATTTAATTTTACCACTATTACGTTGAGAGGGAGCCGGTGAATTTGAACGTCTAGGGCGATATGCATTTGAACGATCTTCATTGAAGGAACGTTGTGTTCTGCGATCCTCATTATTACGACGATCAGTTTTTCGGTTATCGCTAAAATCTCTTCTTCGATCATCGAAGCTTGATCCAACGCCGCCACGTCTCTCTTCATTTGCACCTCTTCTTTCATCATTGAAACGGTCTTCATGTTGTTTTCTCACGTCATAGCGTGATTTTGAACTATTGAAACGATCTTTATAATTTGGACCATACATTGATTTTCTATCATCATAACGATTATATCTCTTATCGTCCTTGTAGTAATCACTGCCATCACGTTTGTAGTCTTTCTTAGGTTCTCTAAAGCGTTTGAGATCATCATGCTGCAGTAAATAAGTTTAAATAAGTTGTGCATATTATAAAGTAAACGATTGCATAATATCTATGGACTATTAAACTACATAATAACAATACTAAATGTGAGTAGGAAATTTCTGAATTTAAATTCCATTTCAAATCATACCTTTTTGTAATCATATTTATGACTATTAGCATAGTCCCTACCATCCTCTCTCATATCTCTACTATTCTTTGCTTCTTTGCTGTCTCTTTTGTCTCTGTGGTCTCTTGATTTGTCAGCTCTTCTATCGATTTTATATTTATCCTGAAACAGAAATGTTAGTGCAAGAATACTGAAAATATTAATAAATCTAGCTGAAAAACAAATTAGTGTGTATAAATAAAAACTATGCTAAACCTTTTGTGTTTTTTGTTTAAAATACTATTAGTAAAATTACTTAAGATCAAACAAAAAATATAAAAATTTAGTTTTACTCCTTTACCTTTTTGTTTTATAAAAACTAACATTATTTAAATTAAATAAATATAACTTTGTTTTTATTTTTTTAGATAAAAACAAACTCCTGAAAAAGAATTTGAATAATTGTTGTTGTTTTTAAAATTAATCATACTCACGTTTAAGAGCTGCTTATTTTCAATTCAAAGACTCTCCTACTACTCATAGTGTATCATTGTTATTTTTGCGATTTTTATAGGGACGCAGATAAGGAGTTGGTCAGGCAACATACATATATATAAAGCCTGTTTTGGTAAATTGCCGCTACTAATTGAATTTTTGATACTTTTTCAATCATATTCTAACTCTAGTTACATAGAGTTGTGGTGTTGTAACAACTTTTTTATGGTGATCGGTAGTAGATTTTTTTGGAAACTTTTTAGGTTGAGTTTTTTTTTTGGTATAAAAACTTTAGGTTTGTATTTTTTGTTTCGTTTATACAATATAATAATAACAAAAGTTGATATTTAATTAATAATGTAAAAATGAGTAAAACTAAATAAAACAACAAGAAATGAATATATTGTAAATAAATATACGAGTTTAATACCTAAGCGAAAAGTTGATTGAGTATAAAACTACAACACAATAGGGACATGGAAATAATTTAATGCTTGATAGTAATGTACCTTTGTAGATCTTGCTAATATTGTAAACGAAGTAAGAATACTGTCATTTACTACATCATAGCAATAACGAAAATATTATTAATCTATAAGTAATAACATAAATTTTGTATTAATCGTCTATACGAAAAAAGAAACAATTTTTTTTTATAAACATTAATGTTTATTTTTTGTTTGAATTTAATAAATTGTCACGATTCTGTGCTAACAAAGTTTTTTTTTTTCATTATATACAGGAAGTTTTAATTTTTTCCAATTTCTCATAATTTTTTGGTGCAATCTCTAATGTATCTTTGGAGTATATATCCCACATTCCAATTACTTTTTATTAATATATAATTTTTTAATTCAATTGTTGTTATTATTGTAATTTTTGTTAACAATTTATTTATCAATGTTTGAAAACAATAAGATTTTATTTTTTACATACTAGGTTTTGATATTGAGTTACTAAGCGAAAATTCTTCTTTTTATCATATTTAGCCCTTTAGGAGTAATTTTGAAAAAAGATTAAGTTTCTATTGGTTTTAAATAATGCAAAATAATTCGAGTTAAAACAAAAACGATTTGAATTAAAACAATCATTTATTGAAAAGATATATCAAAAACAACATTTTTTTGTGGATTATCAGGACATAAAAGCTTTGAATTTCAATTAATATCATTAAAATTTAACAGATATGAATAGCAAGATATTACTATCACAGAATCCAACACACTGTACTCAAGTATGCTTATAAAAGTTTAACTCCAAAAATATATAAACTTGTCGAGCATACACACCAGATGAAAAGCTGTTAGATAAATTCTTCTGAGATATATCATATAGTTTACCTTAAAACAGCAAGTATTTAAATCAAAATTCATCAAATATGGTGTTTTAATAATTACTTAAGAATAATTAAACATTTACTAGAAAGCAGAAATTCTCCCGAAATCATGTAAAATTGCTATTTAAATTTCTTAACATTAATTTAAAAAAAAGTTCTTTTTATTTACACAATTTTTCAATTTACCTTCTTACCTTTATTTTTAAAATTGAAAAGGAAATTAAGGAATACCTATAAAATTAATTTTTCTATTGCAATTTTTTATCGGAGAAGCACAACATGTAAAAATAAATCGAAAGTGAATAATGCATATTACTAGTAAAACTAAGTTGTTCCTAATGAATCCCGAAAATAAGAGCATTAAATTAAAAAAAATTACAATATGCAATTATACTATAGGTATAATATACAAAAAAACAAGAAACGCCGTCATTAAAAATTATTGACAACTAACATTTGTTGTACATATTATCCATCCCAATAACTAAAAATAACTTCTTAAAATTGTATTTCTCCTAAGGGGGATGTAAATATTGGACACTTTTAAAAATTCTATTTTAACGAATAACTTCTTATATGGAGTTTAATACAATATAATTTTTTAAAATAAAAAAAATATTACCTCTTTCAAATTGGGATTTACAGTTTTGAAACGTTCGTTTCCGTTATCACGTCCCTTGCGATGAGGGGAGGTTTCTCGTTCACAACTGCCACTTTTCGAGTGATCATATGAACGTTTTAAGGGTGCAATCACATCAGTACCAGCTCGTCCGGTGCTAGTAACACCACTACCGCTACCACGTTCTCGTACAGCCTAAAGGAATTTGGCAACTATTCAGAAACAGCAAATAAGGTGTTATTTAAACGTACAAACTAATTTTATTACAAAATGTTTATATTTGTCTGTTTAGCTTTTTTCAGTTTTTGCAATTTAATTTTTCCTTTTCTAAAAAGTATACTTTTAGATATATCTAATTTTCTGAAATGTTTTTTTCTCTATACTAGGGAGAATTTCCCAGTAGTCAGCCATCTTTTTTCTCGTTTGCAACTAAAATTTTCAGACTCCTAAAATTATATTACTGTTACTAATTGTATATTTACCGCTTTAGTATAGGGATAATCATCTTGATCATCTTCACTACTATAGTTTACAAGACCTTCCATTTAAATAATTTTGATTTTAGTGTCAATAAAATTAATTTTTGTATTCCCTCGATATATGGTCGCCCTTCTTGCGTTTTTTTAATATTGATTTTTTTTGATAATTTAATTAATGGTTGTAAAAATAGTAAAAGAACCAGAGATGCATGAAATATAATAAGTGTTACCTCATCGTTAACATTATAAATAGTGGGATATTATTATTTTATGCCTTATGTATCTAGTTTCTAAACATGAAACGCCATGAATAACAAAAATGTCAGATCATAAATAATGGCAATTTTTGTTGCTATTAAATTTAAGTGGTATTTAAATTAAAATTTAACTTGTTATTTAACAACATCAATGTTTTTAGACAGCTTGTTTAAATGATTGCAATCATATTTATGACTATTATCATAATCTCTATCATCCGCTCTCCGGAATATGTACTATGTTGTTAATGTAAAATATAAATAAATATTTGTTAAATATTAATTAACTTTTTTAAAAATGAGCTTGAAAAATGAATCAATCCTCAAACAATTTTTATACAATTTTCAGTGAATGTTTACGTATTGTATTTCAAAATAATGAATTGATGTACTTTAATAATCTTTATAGGTAGTTCATCATCGTCGTCTTTGTTCCATCAAATAAATAATCCTAGATTTTTCTGACGATTTTGGATAAACCCACTTTTCTGGAAAATCCTGGATTTTCCGCACGGAAGGCATATTAAATACCTTACATATTGTACTTTAGGTTGTTCATTGGCGTCGTTTGTGTACCCCCAAATTTCTCTGGCAATTTTTAAAACACAATTTTCTCATAAACTACTTTCACTAATTAATTTTTATAAATTATGTATTTTTAAATACCATTTGAAGAATTTCCATAAGTGGGGTTTTACTAATTTCCTTCCATTGCCATTTTTCTAAATTCCCAAAAACGGTCATTAATATTTCTGTTTTCGATGTTATCTTGACTTACGTCTTGGGGCCAAATTACCGCATTCGATATTGAGTAAAATTGGTCGTAATTTTCTTATTTCAGCTTATGGCATTCGATATCGATCAAGACATTTTATCATAATTTCGATATCGAAATCATTTTTCGATACGATAACTCATTCGATCACGAATGCGGTAATTTGGCCCTTGGTCTATGTGAAATTTTTAAGATTGGAATAGCAGTGCCATGGTGTAACTAAACAAGGTGAGTGCAGTAGCACAGCTGACTGACTTTGTGTACAATTTACTTATGTCAAAAGTAATACTTTTTCGAATGTTTTTGACAGTAGTACATTATTTTACACAAACAAAATGCCTGTTGTTTTTGTATTTTGTTATATTTGTTGCCCATTTGCACTCACCTTGTATATTTACACCATGAGAAATTCAAAAAAAATGCCGGCAAACACTCAATTTAAATTTCCCAGAAATGTTTTAAATTACGACTGTTTGACATTAGTACCACAAAGTTTAATTAGGTCCACTGTATGTCGTCATGCACGTGTGTCAGTGTTGCCAGAAAATTAATTTCAAAATATGTATGATATGTAAAAAACTAAGTGCTAAAATGTTCTATAGAGGAAAAAATAAGTGCTAAATTTTTTCAATGTAACAATAAAATTTTTATTTCAAATGGTACAAATATAAATTATAGTTTTTTCTAATTTTGTTCATAACAATTGTTGACTTGTTTTAATAGATTACATTTCATATATTAATTAAAAAATTTCCGTCTTCAATTACTTACCACACCGAGAGAAATTTAGTTGAAGTATTAGTAAAAGTTATTTTTTATATTTTTGGGAGTAAAATAGTAAAAATTTTTTCGAGAAAAAAATTTGTTTTATTAACCAAATTATGCTAAAAAGCATTTAGCATAATTTTTTAAAATTTTAATGCATTTTCGAGAAACAAAATGCTAAATCTAGCACTAAAAGTGCTAAAATGGCAACACTGACGTGTGTTGTATAAAATCATGGTGCAACTATCCAAGGTGAGTGAAAATCGACAACAAATACAACACAAAACAGAAACAACAGGCATTTTGTTTCTGTAAAATAATGTACTACTGTCAAAAATACTTCAAAAAGTATTACTTCTGACATAAGCAAGTTGTAAACAAAGTCAGTCAGTTGGGCTACTGCACTCACCTTGAATAGTTACACCCTGGTTTGGTTCAAGATTTTTTTCTGTTGTAGATTTTTTTCCGCCAAAGCGCAAATGCAAAAATTTTTCGTTGTAAGCAAATTTATAATCATTTTTGTTCATACATTTACATCATGCGAACAGATACATAGTGTTTTTATTTCATGTGAGAAGTTTTATGTTAAAAATAAGAAAATTAAATAAATAAAAATAGCGTACGTTGATACGTTGATGTTTTGTATAAAGTGAAAATAAATGAAGAATTGATATTAATCACCTATAACTTTCATCAAGTCAAATGTCCAGTTCATATGATTATCTTCAAAATAGAACATCACTTTCATACCACTATTTCTTAATACGTTGATGTTTTGTATAAAGTGAAAATAAATGAAGAATTGATATTAATCACCTATAACTTTCATCAAGTCAAATGTCCAGTTCATATGATTATCTTCAAAATAGAACATCACTTTCATACCACTATTTCTTAATTTTAACTTTAAGCTAAAATTTTATCTAATATCTAAATCATACCACCAAATTCTATAAGGATCTGTCCATAATTGCTCATCCCTGAGAAAAAGCCCACTAGTATTTAATAACATGTTGTTGAGCAGTTTTGGGTATATCAAAACCGTTAGCTGGGATTGAGGACTGAAAAAAAAACACTTGTGATATTTCTTTATTGTTGTGATAATACCGGAAAATTAAAAAACAAATTTTAATAACTCGGCATCTAGAAATTTTTAATTAAAATATTGTTAAAGCCATGTCGCATGATGCTGACTATTTGTTTGCATTGGAAATGCAAAAACGCATGAATGCCGAAGCTGAAGATGGCGACAGTGATATTGAAGAAATTGATTTTAAAAAACCTACAAATCTTGTAGTATCTAAAAACCCATTACAAATAAAACGCAGCAATCCGCACTCCAATTTAGATCCAGAATTTCTAAATCGCACTCAAAATCTAGTACATCCGCAGTGGGAAACACTGGATCCCACGCCAGATATTTTTGCACTTTTTGAGCAATTCGATTCAAAATTTTTTCAAACTAGATTAAAGTGTGTAACTTTGGAATGGAGTAAACGTATGTACAGCTGTGCTGGTATATGTTATTCGCGGCGAAATCGTTATGGAATGGACATTACTATACGTCTAAGTCAACCATTGCTGAGTCTGAGGCCCAGAAAGGACTTGGTAGAGACCATGTTGCATGAAATGATACATGCCTATTGCTTTGTTCTGAACATACGCGAAGGCAATGGTGGCCATGGTCCGAATTTTAAGAAAATCATGGGAGCTATTAATAAAGTGGCTGGAACAAATATAACGGTCTATCACACCTTCCATGATGAGGTCGATTTGTATAAGCAGCATTGGTGGCGATGTAATGGTATTTGTCAGGATCGTTCACCCTTCTTTGGTTACGTCAAGCGTACTTCAAATCGAGCTCCTGGGCCAAATGACCAGTGGTGGGCAAATCATTTGCAAAACTGTGGTGGAACGTTTATGAAAATAAAGGAGCCAGAAAAGAAGAAAAAAGGTAGAGCCGCTAAAGATAAGGAAAATGAGAAAAAGTCCACGACCTCTGCTGGCAATGATTTACGTAAGTTTTTTACACCACAATCTAAGAGCACTGCTTCTCCTCAATCAGGTTCCAATACTTCAACTTTATCGAATATCAAAGGTTTTAATAATTTTAACAATGGCTTTAAAGGTTTGTGTTTTAACATTGAAATTTTCAATTTGATCCCCATGTCCTCAACAACGCAACTTTCCCGTCTTTCCTTTTAGGACCTGTCAAAACAAATGGTGGTGGTACTATGTTGTTAAATCCCAAAACAAAATCATCTATTACCACTAATACCAGTAACGCAACTAAACCACCTGCTACATCTGACATTGCCAAAGCGTTTCCACCATCCTCATATCCTGGCATATCGACCGATCCCTTTAATGTCAGCACATCTAGTATGCCTGCCTATAGTAATCGCAGTAACAGCTCATCGCGTGGAGCAATTGTACCACCTGGTGCTAATTTGCGCAATGTTATGGGCTTTAAAGATTTAGGCGGTTTAGGTTCTGGCGATAGTAATGGTAATAGTAGACGCCCCTTGTCTGGTGTCAAGCCAACAACACCCAGTCGAGATGATTGGGGTCGTGGCAGTACACTAACTTCATCGTCTTCATTTTATGGAGCAATCAACACGTCTATAGCGTCTAACCCAGATGAAGGTGTTGATCGAAAACATTTGAGAGACATATGGTCTAAACGTTTTGGCAACAATGTTGGCAATGAGTCTGGAAAAGATAGTGGATTTGGGGATAAAAGAAATAATAATGATAAACCACAAGGTGAGTGAAGAACATTAAAGCCATAGTTAGGATTATTTTCACTTTAAGCACATATAAACGTGTTCACCTAATATTCTTTATTCAGGTTTATATGGACATAATTTTTGATAATTAAGCGATTTGTATATGAAATTATAGAAAATTTTGGAATAATTTGTATCATATTTTTTTTTGCCTGATTAAGTTATTAACTTAACTTAACAATCAAAAATTATTCACAAAATCTATCAAAATTCATCACACCTATCAAATCGATAAAATTTCATCACATACTTGAAGTACATTAAAAATTGGTCAGAAAAAATGATATTCAGCCCAATCATGAATAAAAATTCCGCGGGAATTTTTTTCCCTTTTCTCATTTTTCCTATTTAAATTCAATGTTAAAAAAATAAAAAGGGGAAAAACTCTCGAGGAATTTTTATTCATGATTGGGCTGATTATTTATAACCAAAACCAATTTTTATATAATTTTTAATTTATTATTATTATTTTAAGTATCCAAGCATTTTCAAAAAATGAAAAAAGTTTGTTAAAAATTTAAGTTCGTCTTAAACAAATCCCGATTTCTACAAAAAACTAAATCTAATCTTGTGATTTTATTTTTAAATTTGTTTACTTCTTTAAGGTGATACTAAACGTAGACGTGTTTCAACTGAGTTTGGAGATTCTGCAGATATTGTGTATGTGGCCGATGAAAATTCTTTGAACAATAAAAAAGAGTGGATCGTTGTAGACGATGATGTTATGCTACAGGAACAAACCAATAAAGTTATAACACTATCTTCTGATGAAGAAGATGATTCTGATAACATTACAAAGCCGAAAATTAATAAAAACATGACTTTTGATCAACGTCAAACCATGATTAAGAAAGAAATTATGGATGAGTCTATAAACTTGTGCGACGATGACATAGAGCTTATCGATGATGAATATGATGATAATGCAGGATCGAATTTCGATCTCAATATAGCTTCAGAATTAGCCGATACTAGTGTTATCGATGAATTCTTTGGTGAGGATACATTGATGGAAGAATTCAAAAAGGAAAACGATTGCCAGCCATCATCGTCACGCTATCAATTTGATAAGGGTAATGATATAATAACGTGTCCCATATGTCTGGAAAAAATGACCAGGACTGTATTGGCAGAACATTTGAATGGCTGTACGGGTATAGCTATTAAAATTTTACCACCGAAAAAAACTATGAAAAAGCTATCGGCTATATCCAAAGAGGCAAGACCGAAAAGGCAGACTCGTCCATCGCGAAAATCAACTACAGATATTTTAAGGAATGCTGGCTATTCTGAAGATGTGTTGAAACAAATTGCCTCGGCTAGTAGCATGGAGGAAGATGATGATGAATTGGAGTTCTTACAAAGAGCGGGAATAAAACGTTCGTCTAACTCTACGACACGAGTGGATTTGAATTCATCTTCGGAAGATGAAAACACTAGACTATATCGCCAACGTAGTATTTACAAAACAACACGGCAATGTCCCGTTTGTGCGAACGAGGTGGAAGAAACAGAAATGAATGATCATTTAGATGAATGTTTAGGTAAATAATTAAGAGGATTAAAATATGATGAGGAATATGAAGAGGCTGTCAGATTTTATTATTTTTCATATATATTTTGTAAGTTATTATTCTTAAAAACTATTAAACGTGTTTTTGTTTGTTTCTTGTATGTTTCAGAATATCAAAATATTAACAAAATACATGTTATTTCTGTTTACTTTGCTTTAACAATGTTTGGTATCTATTATAAATTTTTTTATTTTTTATTTCGATAACAAAATTTTCAAATCTTTACAATGAATTTATTGCTTATTTTGTACAAATAATGTATATAATAAAAAATACAAATAATTTAATAATGTTAATGGTTTAAGTGTTTTAATAAATTTAATTTAAATGGATTTGAAGTCGAATTTATTGGCAAATTCTAGCATGAGATTTTTTTAGCATAAGTTTTACCAAACATTGTTCAATATAATAAGTTTGAACTATGTTTCTTGATATTTGAAAATTTATGAAATAATAGAGAATGCATTTATAAATTTATTTTTCTCTTTTATATAAAATTTAAAAATTAAACCATTTTCAAATTTACTTTGAAAATTTTATTTTAAGTTATGTTAAAATAAATACATATGTAAGTATGTCTCAAATTGGTTTCCCTAGCATTTACATATTCATACAAAAATTTTTAAAGTGGGTGAACTGATTTACAAAATAAGAGTGTAAACGAAAAAGACTTAAAGCCATTTGATTCGTATTAAAAATATAGAGAAATATTTAACAATATTGATTTATAAAATTTTCCTTGTATCTTTAACAACTAAATTTTGGTTTTACAAAAACTTTTTTTCTTAATATTAAGGATTATTTTTAAATTAAATTTGTGCTTGACTTTTGTGGTATATTTACAAAATGTTGCCAAAATATTTAATCTTTTTACGACCCAAATATTCAATCTTCGTTAGAGGCTCCCATTGTACAATCATAACATCCAAATAGGGCAACAGTATGCGTCCTGACATTGATATATCGTGGACACGACAAAAACTTTCCACATAAACCAGCTTCGTTTTCGATCTTCGTGCTAGCTTTGATATAAATCCTGCTATACAAAAAGGAACACAGGTGCCAGGTCCATTGCACAATATCATGCGTGGCTTCTCTTTAAAGACCAACCAGAAGCTCCAGACCAGAGCATACAGAAATGTAAAAACTGTGGTACACCAGCTCTGACCTACCTCTCGGGCTCTTGGTATGTAAATGAAATCATCTTCGCTTACATTGTGTTTCAATTCATTCATCGTTAATTGTATTTTGTCCTTGGAAGTTTTATCTGTATTTGCCACAAGAAATTTCATTGGTTTGTAGTTGTTGAGATCTTTGGTTTTCTGCAATAATCCTTGTAGAATTAAACACATTTCAGCTGTATGACCACCGGATCCAAGAATACACCAAACTGGTTTAGTTTCCATATTTTTTGGAGTTTTATTTAGATGACTGAGTTTTTAATATTTTTCGTTTAGAGTGCAGGATTTTCTTATTTTGTTTTTATCCCAATTTTAATATAAATAACTTAAGGATGCAAAAAAATATTTGAGTCAACCTGTAGCCAAAAATCAAACAAGGTGATCCAAGTAATATTATGCTTGTTACCAGTATTGTCCATTCCGAATAGCATATATGAGTATTTCAAGTGGAATGCTGCCAAAATACATGTTAAAAAAAATCACATGAAATTTTCATGAAAAGATGTTGCAGAAGTAGTATATATACCAGAGACCTGCAACAAGTATGAACGAGCCGACTTATTCACTAACGTTGAATTTTAAGAACAATACAAAAAAGTATGATTCAATTTTATGCTTATTCACTTTTTATGCACACACAGAAAATTCAGCAACGAGTATAAATCATTTCCAACACTTGGATCGAACTGCAATGTTTGAAAACAAAAATTCTTGTTTATACACAGTTTGTTTTTTGCATGTCGGCTTTGTTGTGCATGATCTGATTGGAATTGAACTAAAAACACACGAGCCACTTATAAGTAAAAAGCGGCTGGCAGAAAAATATGAAAACATAAAAAATGTGCATTTACTACCTATTTAACATTATTTCGTCGAAAAGAAAACTTATTTGACAAAGCAATGATAAAATTTGTAATATGTACAGTTTGTCAAATATATCTTTGCACAGCAAAAAAAATTAAAGAAAAAATGTAAAATGAGCTGCTTCATACATTTAACGACACAGTCGAACATTCATGTTCGCACAAAACAACAAATGAATAAAACACATGTTCGGCTAACAACACGTTGGCTTTGATGTAAAACGAGCTTCATACATTTAACGACACAGTCAGAATATTCATGTTCGCAAAAAACAACCAGTGAATAAAACTGAATGTTTGAAACGAACGGTTGCGTAAACGAGCGTTTTGTGCATTTGAACAAAAACGATTAAATCATAAAAATCAATGTGCATGATTAAGTATACCCGAAAGTTTAGTACTCGTTGCAGGTCTCTGATATATACTCTGTTCATTTTGTGAAAAACATATGAAATGTATCTGGCAATATTATTTTTTCACAGCGAAATAATTAAAGTGGCAATTGTCACGTGGAATTTTCAATAACAGTTGCTCAAGGCATATTGATTATATAATCAATATGCCTTGCAGTTGCTCTTCTTTCGCAACAATATCTATTACTTGTTGTGCTGCTGCACATGCGGTCAGTAATATTTGTTTATTCATTTTTATTTAACGATTTCGATTCAACACAGATTTTTAAATATTTTAACTTTTATTTATTTTCGATTCAAATTCATAAAAAAGCAAAACATATGTGTTTTGTTTACAAAAGTACATTAGCTACACGTCAAATTTTCTGTATGAAATAATGTTGCTCAACATTTTTCCCAAATTTGAACAGAGTACTTTTTTAAAATTTAACCCTGCCTTTCTTTACACATCAGTGTTGCCAAAAAATGAATTTCAAATAAGCATTTAGCATAATTTTTAAAAATTTCAATGCATTTTCGAGAAACAAAATGCTAAATCTAGCACTGAAAGTGCTAAAATGCCAACACTGTTGCACATGCAAGTACTTATACGTGCTGTGTACGTATTATAGTCGCTTTAAATAAAACACTTCTCACTGTTTGGCGGGTACTTTATTAATGCATCATCATATTTTAAAATAATCTTACAAACAATGACATGTTTCGCTTGCTGCGTTTTCTTAATATATCCTGTATAAGTAGGAAAGAGATAAATATAGTTACTAAGAATATTCTAGAACAAATAAATGAACCGTTATCCCTGAAAGTAGAATACACTTAAAGAAGTAAACCATAATGACAGGTACACTGTTAATAAAATAGATAGCTACACTAATAATATTGCTACATAAATATATTGCTACAGTATTATATACGAAAACTTATTCGAAAAACTTGACTAGCTCTGCAAGTGAAAAAAATGTGAGTGTATTGAGATTTTCGAACTGTTACTTGCATGTGTAACCCCGGGTAAAAAAGAAATTATTACATCTGGTACAAAAAACAAATATGTTTAATTTATTTTTATTTTAGTTTATTTAGTTTTTTATTTTTTATAAAAACACTGAATGAACTGTTGTAGACTGCTATTAATATTATATGTTTTATGTGAAATTTTTCAATAAAATTTTATTAAATAAAAAAGAAAATCTAAATTTGGTGCGATTTTTTTCAAATGGCGCGTTTTTTTCTCCATGTTGGTGCGTTTTGAAATTTCAAAGTTGACAACGCTAAACACATCTTCCATATAAATAACGTGGGAATTAGGTGCAGATGAATAAATTATTGTTTATACCAGTTTGTTATTAAAATTTCATCAAATATGAGTACCATATTATATAGTGATCCAGAATTAATCATTGCACTAAGTAAACGTATCATATTTGTAAATCCCAATGACTTACAAATATTTAAGGAGATCGTTTTACCAGAAGATTTAACAAAATGTGGGCTGAAAATAGTGACCAATACTGTGAGCGATGGCGAACTGCAAGAGGAAACAAAACAACAACAAAAGTTATCAAAAGAGCAGCCAACACTTCAACATGTGAAAATATCACCAAATCATCAATTGCTGGCAGTAACAACAGCTGGACAGAAGGCCTTGCTATTGTACCATCTAAGACTAGAACATGCCAAACTTGTATCGATTAGATCATTGGCAAGAGCTTCTTCTGCTTTAGCTTTTAGTAGCGATTCAAAACGATTACTTGCTACTGATAAAACAGGTGATTGCTATGAATATGACTGTGAGAATTATGAAGCAATTCCCAAGTTATTATTAGGTCACTTAAGTATTGTGTATGATATTTTGTGGTCCGCTGATAAAGATTTTATTATAACCTGTGACCGAGATGATAAAATAAGAGTTACTAACTATCCGGCTACGTATGAGGTACACAGTTATTGTTTGGGTCACAAAGAGTTTGTATCCGGCTTGGAACTTTTAAATAATGATGTACTCGTTACGATTTCCGGCGATAAAACATTAAAGCTATGGGATTTTAAGGAAGGCAAAGAACTTAAGAGCGTTAAATTACCGGCTCCGGGTATTAAATTCGCTACTAGGAATCTAAAAAGCGATAAATATGAAATTTCTGTTTTGCTGCATCAGCCCAATGAATGCGTGGCTACGTATAATTTGATACAAAACGAAGATAAACAATGGGAATTTTCCACACCAGAATTACTAAGTTTCAACGATATGATTAGCTGCAATCTATGTTACGCCCAAGATAGATTGTATCTTACCGGAGTGGTAAATGACCATTTTGTTATAAAAGTAAGTACAAATTGTCCTGAAGCGCCTTTGAATTGGTTACAAATGGTGGAAGAACAATTCAAAGACTATATATGGTCACCAGAGGATATATCGGTGTGGTTCAAAAAGAAGTACGATAACGTTAGTGAGTATTTGCAACGTAAAAAACGACGCATTGAAGAGAAACAAAAATAAAAGTAGAATAGCGGTCAGATGAATGTAAGGATGTATGTATGGTATAACTTCATCAAAAAGATCAAAATATAGGGACCATTTGTTTTATTTTAATAATTTTTATATTGAAATCTTTTTATGTGTATTGAATAAAGATGATGAATATTAAACGGGTTTGTAATCTAATTTGCTTTCCAATTTTTTATTGTCGGATACTTTTCGTACAGCTTTCATAAAATCTTCTTGGATAACATATTCACGTTCGGCTCTGAAAATATTACAAATAAAAATAAGTTTGTATAATTTAATTTCATAATCTTTGAAATGTGCTTGCTTACCTTATTGCAAAAAGACCAGCTTCTGTACAAACATTACGTAAATCAGCTCCATTGAAATTATCTGACAGTTTTACACATGCTTCATAATCGATTTCACCATGTTTGGCAATTTTAGAAGCATGAATCTTTAAGATTTCCATACTAAAAGTAAAAAATAAATGTTATTCAAAAATTGAAAATCCATTAAGAACATTTGGTCTTACCGTGCTTGTTCATTAGGCAGTGGAATTTCAATTTTACGATCAAGACGACCGGGACGCAACAGTGCAGGATCCAAAGTATCGGGGCGATTAGTAGCCATAATTATTTTCACCTGTCCCAAAGCATCAAAACCATCCATTTGATTCAGCAACTCCATAAGAGTACGTTGAATTTCACGATCAGCCGATGTACCCTCAGAGAAACGTCTTCCACCAATAGCATCAATTTCATCCATAAATATAATACAAGGTTGATGATCACGAGCATAATTGAACATTTCACGAATTAAGCGAGCAGATTCACCAATGTATTTATCTACAATAGCGGATGATACAACTTTCAAGAAATTGGCATCCAGTTGGGAAGCCACAGCACGAGCAAGTAAAGTTTTACCAGTACCAGGTGGGCCATAAAGAAGGCAACCTTTTGGTGGGGTAATACCTACACGGAGGAAAAGCTCCGGATTTAATAAAGGCAATTCGATGACTTCGCGTAATTCACGAATTTGTTCGGATAAACCACCAATAGCGGAGTATTTAACATCACCAGGATCTTCATGTGACATATTGTAAACCAAAGGATCTACCTCACGTGGTAAATAACGCATAATAGTAAGAGTTGTCATGTCTAAGGCTACACGAGTGCCAGATTTCAACTTTGTTTTATCCAATTGACGACGGCATCCGACTACATAACGTGGTCCATTGGTTGCTTTGACAATAACTAAAATTATATACAAACATTTTGAATATCTTACATGTTGTCCTTGTAATTTACTTACATTTGTCTTCTGTTAGTTGTTTCAATACTTCTCCTACAATTTGGCCAACACTCTGGAGGGCTTTTAAGTCATTTTCTGATTTATCATATTGTTTAGTAAGCTCCTTAATTTCTTCACGTTCTATTAATTTTGATTCGAAAAGGTAAAAAAGTAGGAATTTATTAAAATCATAACTTTTGTACTTACTTTCCTTAAGCCTCGATTCAACTTCTTTATGTTCCAACAATTTTTTACGATAATCAAAGAGGGCTTTCTCGCGTACACCATCTGCAGGAGCACTACCGGTAGTCATAGTGAATGGATTGCTTATTTATTTAAATACGAAGAAATATATTTCTTAAAAATTGTACAAGATTTTCAGTATTTTATTTTTGTAGGCTCCGTGAATTTGCAAAATTTATATTGTCAAATATGCTTCTTCTTGCGAAAACAAAACTGCCGATGACAGCGATTTTGTGGGAAGTGTTCAGAATGAAAATAAAATTAGTTGATTTTTTGGCTACAGGTTGACTCAAATATTTTTTTGACATCCTTTAGTTATGCTGTAGACAGCGTTACCGTTGTTGCGACTAAAGTCGCAATTTGACCCTTTTACAGATGCCTTGCCACTTTTTGTGAACTTTTTTTTGTTTTACTTGATACATATTAGTTTTTGTTATTAATTTTTTTTATTATATGAAACTTATGTTAAAAAATTAATAAATTGTTGAATATATGTATGTATATGTAAACATACATCATATACAACATTTAAATGAAAAAATACGATTATTGGTGTTTTGTTTATTTTCCATCTTTTTAAAAGAGGTTCCCCTTTTAACCCCTTTTTGAACGACTTATTTTTAAGAAATTCCCTTTTTGTGCGACTTTCTCAAATTTGCCAACGGTAACGCTGGCTGTAGACGCTGTTTGCGAATTATTTTGTGGATTCTATGATGTTATGCAATTTGATTGACAGCTCTGCGGTAGTAAATACCGTGTGGAATATATCAATTTAGTTCTTTTTTTCCACAGACTAACTTTTTTTCTATTCAACTAGTTGGGTTGCTTATTTTGTGATAAAAAATATAAATTTTCCACAACTACAAAGTCAATATGGCTGCATTTTTAAAGGCTTCCAGATTAATGGGTTCCCTTGGTCAAACCCGTTTCTTTAGCTCAAAAATCAATGATGTGGTAATTGTATCCGCTACCCGTACACCTATGGGTAGTTTCCAATCACAATTGGCTCCACTTTCTGCTACGCAATTGGGTGCTGTGGCTATTGAAGCCGCTGTGCAAAGAGCCGGCATTAGCAAGGAAGATGTCCAGGAAGTATATATGGGCAATGTGGTGTCTGCCGGTTTGGGTCAAGCTCCTGCCAGACAAGCTGCCATATTTGCTGGTTTACCTAAGAATGTCTGTTGCACAACCGTCAATAAGGTATGTTCATCTGGCATGAAATCCGTCATGATTGGCAGTCAGTCTTTGATGTTGGGCCAAGCAGATATTGTCGTTGCCGGTGGTATGGAATCCATGTCCAATGTCCCTTACTACTTGAAACGTGGCCAAACTCCTTATGGTGGTGTTAACCTCATCGATGGTATTGTTTTCGATGGCTTATGGGACGTTTACAATAAATTTCACATGGGAAACTGTGCTGAAAATACTGCCAAGAAAATGGGCATCACCCGTCAAGATCAGGATGATTTCGCCATCACCTCCTATAAGCGCTCTGCCAAGGCCTGGGCCGATAAGGTTTTCGAAGCTGAAATTGCCCCAGTCACTATTCAACAAAAGCGCAAACCCGACATCATAGTAGCCGAAGATGAAGAATACAAACGTGTCAATTTCGACAAGTTCGGCAAACTAGCGACAGTTTTCCAAAGAGAAAATGGCACCGTAACAGCTGGTAATGCCTCAACCTTAAATGATGGCGGTTCAGCTTTGGTTTTGATGACTGCCGACAAAGCTGCCCAAATGAATTTAAAACCATTGGCTCGTGTTGTGGCTTTCCAAGATGCTGAAACTGATCCAATTGATTTCCCCATTGCTCCAGCTTTAGCTGTACCCAAATTATTGGAGAAGGCTGGCATCAAGAAAGACGATGTTGCCATGTGGGAAATTAATGAAGCCTTCTCATTGGTCGTTGTAGCCAACATGCGTAAAATGGATGTTGATCCAACCAAAATAAACGTACATGGTGGTGCCGTGTCACTAGGCCATCCCATTGGTATGTCTGGTGCTCGTTTGATTACTCATTTGTCGCATGCTCTTAATACCGGAGAATACGGTTGTGCTTCCATTTGCAATGGTGGTGGCGGTGCCTCCTCAATTTTGGTACAGAAATTGTAAATTAAAAAGTAAAACAAAATATGTAAGGTGATAATGACTTTTCAAAAGTGCCTTTCTTTAAACCAGTCTTGCATTTAAAATCTATATTTTTATATAAATTTATTATTAATTATGTAACCTTTTATGTTGATTATGTTGAAATTTAAGCATAAATATTTTAAAATGTTTACGTGTTTATTTATTCTTATTTTAGTAGTTTATTAAACGTTTTTAGACTTTTTAATTGTTTTCTCTAAACAAATGCTAAACAAACAAGTTTTTCGTCATTGACATGTGTTATTCATTTAAATTATAATTTAAATATTATAATAGTTTTGTAAGAAATTTGTAAAATCAATTTTATGCCTACTTGTTTGCAACATTTCTCTTGTTTGTTTTCCTTTTTTGGAATAGTATTTTACTGCCCTGTTCTTGTACCTTCTAGTCAAGTAAAACTAAATGAGATTTATTATAGACAATTGCAATTTCCATGGTCGAACATACAGTACAGGGTAATATTGTAGCAGTCAAAGTAAGGGGGGTTACTCTCTATTGCGATGTGATAATTATACAAATTGTACGCTTATCGCATCGCAATAAATATCCATCCCACTTAGAAAACTGAAAATGTCCCCCTCCTTTTTATTTTTTAAATGATGTTTTTAAAATACTGGTTTAGTTTAAAGACATGCAAAATGTTGTAAAATTAAAATTAATTTTAAATAAACACTTAAAATATAACTGAATGTCGGAATCTTTATTATTCCGAATATTCTTTGAAATTTACTTTTTAAATGTTGGCCGAAACTATCCAGTAAGTAATCCATTCGGAAAATCTAATATTCGATTATTCTTTCTAGCATTGTCACGGGTAACTCAAGAAAAACGACTTTTGACTTCACAAAACCTTAACCCTGCCTTTACACATGCAAGTACATGCATGCAAGTGCCGTGTACGTATTATATACGAAAACTTATTCGAAAAATTCGACAAGCTCTGCAAGTGAAAAAATGTGAGTATATTAGTAAAAAAGTGTGAATGTATAGACTTTTTCGAACTTGCACTTGCATGTGTAAATGCCGGGTAAAAAAATAAACAGATATCACAAATTCTAGACTTTATTGATCTCATAAATATCTTAAGAATTTTTGTATACTAATAAATTCAACACATATACATGTGTAAGTTTCAGTAATCGAACAAAATTATTGACATTTTAAAATAGAAATATATGTTACACCATCTATGTATGTATGTTCGGTCTTGACCTGCTATACTTTTTTACTTGTTTATTTATATATTTAACATTTGTAAAAGCGAACAAAATGTATAAAATATATTAAATATCATAATTAACCATCTTTTATTTGAACAACTTTTTGAAGTCACTAAATATGTTCATCAATATAACGACCATGCAAACGGTAATGATATTTAAAATCTGAACATCACAAATTTGCCTATTTCCTCCATTTAGTTAAGAGTCCAGCTTGACGAAAATGTAAAATATAATCAAAACGATCACTTAAATATGAATGTTTGGATAAATAGAAACCAATATGTTGATCACATTAATAGGTAAAATCTGAAGAGCCTCTCCAACGGACATTTGTTCTCTTACGTAGCGTATATCGAATTCGACAATAGACATGACCACTAAACTTTCGTTACGATGATGATTCATAAAACTCAAAGGATATATTTCGTCTGTTGTATTGATCGTAATTAATGGTAGAGATGGCCTTGTAACCAGCGGTCACTAAATCAGTTAATGTAATCAGTGCAGGTTGATAGAAATTTGTACGAAAAAGGAAGAAAAGCAACGACTGATAGTTGGAACACGTAGTATGAATGGACTAAATGATATTGTCGTTGTTGAGATGTTGAAATAAATTACACTTGATCCTGAACAATTTGTATGAGAACAAGTAAGAGTGCTATATTCGGCTATGGCGAATCTTATATACCCTTCACCTTTGTTGTGGATGCATAATTATATTATATACATACATATATACAGTGAGGAGCAGAGGTGACAACATGTTCTTATTTTCTGCATTTGCAGGTGCATAAAAATGGTAATAACAAAGCGATTTAAATTATTACTTTTTTATTTTATTTATTAATTAGTGGATTACAATAATGATCTTAAAACAAAACAAAAAAACTACGTATTCAGGGAACAAACTAAATTAAATAAAATTAAATCTTATGTACTCAGTTTTGCACTTTCAGGAAACAAAAAAACTTTTAAATTTTTAGTACTTAGTCCACAGCCCTTTATTTTTTAATACACTATTTATGCGATTGGGCATACTTTCAACCAACTTTTGGATAATTTCATGTGGAATTCTCTGCCACTCCAGCTCCACACGTTGCCACAACTCAGCGAAGTTCGACGGAGCTGTTCGATACTGTCCCAACCGTCTTTTCACAATTTACCACAAATTTTCAATTGGATTGAGGTCGGGACTTTGCGGAGGCCACTGCATCAATTGAAATGTTTGCCCATTCAACCATTCCTTAACGATTTTCGAGGTGTGTTTTGGGTCTCCATCCTGTTGAAACACAACTTCTTACTCAGGGTATGCGCTCAGATCTACAAAATCGGGAAGTTGAATCTGCAATATTTTTAAATAGTCTTCTTTTCTCATGATTTCATAAATTTTTTGTAATCTACCAACATGCCACAATGTAAAGTAACCCCAAACCATGATGATGCTTTACAATCTGTTTAACATGGTGTCGTTGTTGTTGTTGTTGTTGTTGTTGTAACAGCAGTAATTGCTGAGTTGACAGCCCTTGGCCGAGTGATATCGGGTCATTCCGGTGCGTAGAACCGGCTGTCGTGGGAACGTGGTGTCGTTGTATACTCTCCCGCTGTCGACGCCAATAATACTTTTTACCGTCAGATTGATATCGGTTAAACTTGGATTTATCTGACCATATTACGCGTTTCCAGTCATCAACAGTCCAATCTTTGTGTCGTCTGTCGAATTTTAAACGTGCTGAAACATTTTTATCTGACAGTGCTGGTTTAGGTTTTTTACAGCTGAGATGTATCCAATATTGTGTAGCGCTCTTCTTGCTGTACATCGGCTAACATTTTTATTTATTGCTCAGGAAGCTTCTTTTAGGACTAAAGACGTGTCTGCTCTCATTTTTCTCATTATAGGGCGTGCGTCTCCATCAGATAATTATCGTTGGCACTGAAAGCCTGTCTTTAGAAGCTACATTTCGCCGTTTTAACACTCTAACAACTACTGATTTGCTTATATTAAGCTCTTTTGCTATCATACGTGACGAGGAGTCATCCTTTGTTTTATTTATTATCAAATTTTCCACGGCTATCGATAGTTTCTTCATTTTTCAAAAAATATTAACTTTTACTTTTTTAAATTAAAAAAACGACGTTTTTGGAAGACGGAGTTATTCAATTATGATTTAAAACTAAAATTCATATTGACAAAACTAAAGATTGCAGCAACAAATTTCAAAACTGAGTACATACAAGTTGTTTTGTTGTTATTTAAATTACAATCTTGTTTTATTGGGCTTTTATTTCTCTTATTAAGAATTATGTAAAGAACTAAATAAGAATTAAAATAGAAAAATAAATTTAAAAATTGCTCCATTATTACCATTTTAATGATCTTTACAATGCAGAAAATACAAACATGTACTCACCTCTGCTCCCCACTGTATATTATATATGTATATTGTTACGTTTTTACCTTTTAACAAGTAAGAGTGCTATATTCGGCTGTTTTCTATTCAGTCTTAGTGCAAATTTTATTAGTATTTGATATATTGTTTGAAAGACAATTTTACGACCAACATAATTTATGTTAAATATTTTGAAATTTTCACCATTTTTAATTGATTTAATTACCAATTCTTACCATAATTTACAGAGTTTGTCTGATGTTCATAATAATCTTGAGTGTAATTTAACAAACAGAGTATAAAAAGGGGAACAATTCGGTTTTAGTGACTTTGCTCAAAGAAAAAAAAAAAACAAAATAAAATAGGGCTTTTAGAGGAGATGCCAGCAAAAAAAAATTTTCTTGGCGGTCACGCCTATTTTCGAGAGGGCAGGCCCGTAAAGTTGAAAATATATAGGCCTATATCTCGGGACCTAGTGGGTGCGTGATACATTAAATAAAAGGTATTAAAAATACCTTTCCAACGATATATATCATGATTATAAAATATGGACCGAATATGGGTTAAATCCGAAAAGAATATTTTTTGATCCGAATTTATTTGATTTTTGGAAATGGTTCTTATATGGTAGCTATGACAAATTATGGGCCGATCTTCTTAAATTTTGGAACAGTTATTTTCTTGCATATGAGGATATTTCACGTCGAATTTCAACATAATAACGGTATATTTAAGATATATATTAGTATTACGTGGATTTCGGTAGTGGACCTTATGTGGGGGATATAATCAAATATGGACCGATATTCTCAAAATCCAGCAATTTGATTTAGGCATGTATGTAAATGATCCGTGTAAAATTTGGATTGGTATCCTTATTTAGAAGAGATTTATGAGTGTTAAAGTGATTTTCGGAAGAGGGCTTTATATGGGGTATACGGTTAAAAATAGACCGAAATTCACAAAATTTTGAGGGATGATTTTTATATATATGTAAATGATCTGTGAAAAGTTTTGAGTCGGTACCGATATTTATACAATATATATAGGAAAAAATGTCTTTTTCAGATGTGGTCCTTATATGGGAGGTTCTGGGCCGACCACTATAAAATTTAGTCAAAAATTTGTTTGCCTATAAAGAGTATTTATGTCAAATTTAAGCCGTTTAACATTATTTATATCTGTTTTATACGATTTAAATGAATTTTGGAGGTGGACTTTATATGGGGTCTATGGTGAAACATGGACCGAACTAAAACAAAATTTCGTTTTGCGATTTCTTTTTGCATAAAACTTATTTCTGCTGAATTTTGTCTTGATATTCCAATTTGATTTAAGCCACATTTCGGGAATATATATCTTTGTATGGGGGCTATGAGAAGTCATGGATCGATTCTTACTATTTTCCGCACACTTTCTTTTTTTTATCATACAAACAACGTGTACAAAATTTCATGGTATTTTTAAGGCAAAAAATAAAAGTTATTTTTTAACTTTTAATATTTTAAGGGAAAAATAAAAGTCATGAATTAAATATTGAATAGTAATATGCTAATTTTATTGCTTTCAATGCTATAAATGCTTAAACATCCGTTATCACAATTTCAAGAGCAATGCAAAACATAATTGGAGGCAATAAAACTAGCGTATTACTATGCAATATTTAATTCATTACTTTTATCTTTGCCTTAAAATATTAAAAGTTAAAAAATAACTTTTATTTTTTGCCTTAAAAAATAAAAGTCAAAAATAACTTTTATTTTATTTTTGGCCTTAAAAATAAAAATTAAAAAATAACTATTTTGTCTTGACTTTTTCGATAAAAGTCATAACAGTTACGGTCCCTGGTATCCTCACAATAACCAACAAATATTAAATATTCTGATTTAGGGTCCCACTTTTTATGCTTTTCACTAGGTATGTAGGCAATAGCACGAGCACCAAATACACGTGGGTGACTTAAATCAGGTTTGATTCCTGACAGAACAAACGGACCTATTGATGACATATTCGGCATTAGTAACGGCCTCAGCCCAAAGTTGGCAAACCAACGTCTATTAACATACATCGTGCACACTCGACTATGGTGCGATTCATTCGTTCAGCGACGCCGTTCTGTTGTGGACTGTACGGAACAGTGGTCTGATGCTGTATGCCATTTGATTTTAAAATTTCCGTTAACCGATTATTACAATATTCCATGCCGTTGTATGTACGCAAGCATTTCATCTTTCGGCCTGTTACGTTTTCCACCCTGCCTTAAATTGTTCAAAATATGCTGGCACCTCCGTTTTGTTCTGCAAAATATAAATAAAAACTTTTCGCGAAAAATCACCAATAAATAAAAGAAAATACTTAGCTCCGCCTATTGAGTTCTTCTCCATAAGGCCGCAAATATCTGAATGAATTAGTTGCAATAAATCTGTAGTACGAGTTTCCGAAGAAGGGAATGGCTTTTTTGACATTTTCCCCTTGCTACATGCGTCGCAGCTAGCAGTATTCTTTTGTTGAAATTTCATTCCGTTTACTAAATTCCTGTTTTTTTCCAAATCTTTATAGTTAAGATGACTCATACGAGCATGAAACAACAACTTCAACTTTAAGTTTCTGCTTATTTGCGACGAAAATTTACATTACACTGGATTCTCTCATTTCCCCAAACCAGTCTTATCATCGACTTGTGCATACTGGCACTAGAATCAATGAATCAATCTGGGGCCAAATTACCGCATTCGATATCGATTAAAATTGATCGTAATTTTCTTATTTGAGATTATGACATTCGATATCGAGCAAGAAATTTAGTACATTTTATCATAATTTTTGTGCAAAACCCAACTTCTATTGTGTTTCTTCTTGTTGGCATTATTTGTACAATTTGCTGCTTTGTGTCCGTATTGATTGCAATCAAAACATAGAAAACCTTTTTTAGCCTTAACTCTGTTTTTCACTTTAGAAAACAAAGCGCCGCCTGTTGTTGGTTTCTTGACATCTTGTAGCAATTTGGTTTTAATTGAATCACATGTGATTTTAACACCGGAGCTTTCTATGCCCATAATCATAGGAGTATATTCTTCGAGAAGGCCGGCCAACAAAACAGTCCCAATCCACTCATCGTTTACTGGCATGTCTACTTCCTTCAATTTGTGTGCTGTTGATACAATATTGCTTACATAGTCTTCAATGCTGTCAGAAGTAGAAAAACTAGTTGTGATTAATTGACGTAAAATACCAACTTTTCTTGTAAGACCAGAATCCTGGAAAGTTGCTTTCAATTTGCTCCAAACCTCATTTGAAGTAATGGCGTCTTCTATATGAACGTAATTTACCTTGTCGATCAGCAATATAATCTTTGTCTCGGCTTTAGTGCCAAGCTTCACATTCATACCTGCCACAGGATAATTACCTTGCACTGTATCCCACAGTTCTTCGTGCTGTAGCAAATTTTTAACAGCAAACGACCATGTGGCATAGTTTTTACGGCCAATTAATTTTTCGATGTTAAAATTTGAGGCGATTGACATAATTAACTAAATAATTTGAAACTACTTCACTACGGTTCTTATACAATTGTTTGATCAATCTCTGGGCCCATAAACTGTTGAGAAAAATAATCAGGTGTGCCATAGAAACCAATATTGGCAGAATTGGTTTTAAAACCGACAAGAAAAAATGCCTTGGTGTCATAGGGCATTGCTACACGTTCAATAAATATCGAGATATTTCTAGTATCACGAGATATTTCTAGTATCACGATATTTATTGAACGTGTGAATACATAATTATGTATTATTATTATTATAACCTACACCACCATAGAGGAGAGAGTATATTGAATTTGTACTGATGTCTGTAACTTCCGAAAAATATTAGTCTAACACCCACCTGAAAGTAAACGATGTCCGTCCGTCTGTCCGTCCATGTGCTATAATTTTTAACAAAACCATGGTGTACAGAAATACAGAACAGAATATACAGAATACAGAAACAACTCACCTTTTATAGTTACATCATGAACAAAGCGTTTTTTCGACAACTTTTATTTTTCAAAAGATTTTTTTCACAATAAATGTTTTTAACAATAATTTTTACCAAATTGTTTTTCAACAAAAGAATATAGCTAGCTGTCTTTTAGCATATGTTTGTACTCGTATATTGGAATAGAGCCAACGAATAAAGATTTATAATAATATTAATTTGATTTTCATATGCTTATATGTATGTGCTATGAAAATCAATTAATTTGTGACGAATTCTATGTCGATAGCAACATTTGCAGGTATTTATGCTCTTGAAAATGGTATTGGAAAGTGGCAATATTATTTCTTTTAATCAGACTAGTTTTTGTAAAATTTTATTTTATAAGATATGGGAGTTACATCCAATTATGCAGTTTAATATCGATACCAATATTTGTATATTTTTGCACAGGATTTTTGTGTATGTAAAATGTTTTCTCGTTAAATTGTGTTAAATTTTATCTCGATATTTGAGATTTAATGCTTGTAATTCTTAAAAGACATTTCCGTTGAAATTCAGAGATATCAACAATCTAAAGGTTATTATGAACAACAAATCACTAATCCGAGAAGGCATTTGTATTTATATTTATGCTTTGAAGATTTACCGATTTTTACAGAACTGTTTTTTTATAACTTACTCGAATACTAAATAGTTTTTCCATTAAAACCCTAAAACAAATGTTGCAAATGATTAAATAAATATGCAACTATTAATCATTGTTTATTTATAAAAATTGTTTATAAATAGTAATATTTAAATTAATGAGGTGGTATTTAGACGACTAATTGAACTTTTCATATGAATTCAAATCAAGGTTAATTGTTGATAAAAATTACAAACTACAAGTACTACATTAAATTACTGGAAAAAAATAATACATTACGTAACTGGTTTAAATGTTCTAGGCAATTTTTCAATGAAACGTTTATTTTCATGCAGAACTAACATGGAACAGTTTTCAACTACTACTGAACAAGTTCTTTAATTGGATCTGAGACCGGTTAAAGAATTTTGTTTCAATAGATCTTTTTCAATAAGAAACATTTCAAAGCGGGCCAGTCCTTCGGATAAAATCTATGGTATTATTATAAATTATGACCAGTGTCCGCTACACAAAAAGGTGCCATGTGACTAATTTTGTCCAGGGTTTAAAAAATATATTGTCCATATTAATACCGGAACAATATACCGGATTTCGGATATCGGCCTATTTCAGTATGTCAAACTTTAAACATTTTTTTTGAAAATCCGTCAGGGCTGAGGTTCAGTTTTAAGCACACAAAGTATAATACAGTGTTGTTTTAGTCAATATTCTCAGAAATGTACAATGAAATTTATATATATTTTTATTCTAAGAAAAACTTTATATATTAATACCATGGTGTATCTATACAAGGTGAGTGCAGTAGCACAGCTGACAGACTTTGTTTACAATTTACTTATGTCAGAAGTAATAATTTTTTTAGTGCTTTTGACAGTAGTACACTATTTTACACAAACAAAATGCCTTTTGTTTCTGTATTGTGTTGTGTTTGTTGCCGATTTGAACTCACCTTGTATAATTGAATAAAATTTAAATAAGTAAATAATTAAATATATATATTTTATTAAAATTGCATGTGATTAAGTTCAGAACTTAATTAGTTTGTGTTAAATTCAAAAAAGTTGCTGCAACCACTTCAACTTGTTTGACAATAACTCAAGTACGAACAATACAATAGATATTAAATGTAAAAATAGCATCAAATATAAAAAACCATTCAATTGATTAAGATTTACCATCAGCGTATTTTTATAGGCAGTAGAGCTATCCCCGTGAGTAACTGGGTACTCATAATTAGCCCATTCTCTCCATTTAGTCAATAGTCCAGCCTGGTGTAAACGAATGACGGAAATATCAAAGATATCAATAAAGTACGAATGTTTTGGTAAATAGAAACAAATTTGCTGATCCTTGACATTCATGGATAAAACCTGAAGTGCACCTCCAACGGCCATTTCTTCGTGTACATAACGCATAGCGAACTCGATTATAGACATAGCTGCTAAACTCTCATTACGATACAACTCCAGATATCGTAATGGATACATTTCGCTTGTGTTATTAATCACTATTAACGGCAAGCTTTTATCTTCGATTTGAGGAATATAAAGTAAAAATCGCATAGTTAATTCAGTTGATACGGCTTTATAACCCTCCTCCACAAGACCTTCGAAAGTCAGGGGAGGTGCTTGGTAGAAATTCGAACGAAATATATAGAAAAGTAATGACTGATACACGGACCGGAGAATAAATGAGCTTAAAATGGTTGTCATAAAATGTATTCTAGCCGAAGTCCAACTGGGTGCGTTATTTAGTGGTATACCCAGAATAATCTCCAATATTTCAAAAACACCACATGCTTTTCTTTTATTTTTAAAAATATTGAGCATTCCCATAATGCTATAAACAACTAAAATCAAAATCCAAGTAGTTTTATCAAATGGAAATGTCAGTATGCCCATGGATTTATGATGTGCTTGCTTACGCAGTATCATAGCTGCTAGTGGGATGTAGTAGGTAACGAAAGAAGGCGTGGCAATTTTATCTCTATCAGCGGTATGCCGGAAATATCCCATGGTAAAGTTGGTTTCATAATTTTTCAACTGTAATTAGATATATTATATATGAAACACTCAGAAGCACAACTGTGGTACATATACTAACCTTTGTTAACGGCGCTGCCTCGGGAGACACATTTATTTCATACGTTTCAATTGACAGCCACTCGACATCCAAAGTAAAATTCATATACTTACTCATGGTGAAATTAAATACCAGGTGACCGCATTGCTACAACAATTACAACAAGGCAAGAACAACAGGCATTTTTCTATATGAAAAACTTTCGTCACTGTCAAAAAGTTTTTTTTTTATATAACTTTTTGGCATTTTCAAATTCACCATGAATAATCAGCTGGCGCTACGCTATCACCTAGTATTTAAATTCACCTTGGTATTTCCCAGGTGCTTACCTTCAAAGGACAACCATGCAAGTTCCTTAGCTTATTCGGAAACATCATGTCATTTTCAAATTTGCCCGCAATAAATCGATTAATCAATTCCGGTTGTGTTTGAAAGCAGTTGTTTTCCTTAAATGGGAAATAAGTATAAACTAACACTTCACCCTTTGAATTCTGAACCATTATGTTGCAATGTATCCAATAGTTGTCAAAACAGTATTTGAAAATCATTTCCATTTCCTTTTCGAATAGTTTGTCTCGGGTTTGTAGAAAAATATAATAGTATTCCAAGCTATCCGAGTTACGATTGTATTCAGCAATATTAGTATTTATCAGGCTTTCAAATGAATCTGTCATAATCATATTGCAATAACGTATTCCAGGTAAATCTAAATGTCTGATTTTGGTGTCCATGACCACTAGTTGTACTGCTATTAAACCCCAAGTTAAAAACAGTTTACTCATTGTATCGTGTAGCCAAAACCCTACTGGCCCGCCTGAGCTCGAAAGCGTAAACACAATTGTATTCGCAATTTTGGCAAATACATTTTGTATGACAAATCTTAAGGCATTTGCAACGTGCAAATTAATTTCTTCCGATTGTGGTATTGTGCTAATACGGGTCAAGTATGCGTCCTGAAAAGCCGTCACGTTCATGTTGTTAGACGAAGTGTATCTGATGTCATTCTCAAATATAATTGTCATTTATAAGAGTAAATACATGCATAGAAAAACTGTTAAAATTTAATTATTAGTTAATTAGTGTCCAATTCAAATGTTTTGTCAAGCAATGATAAAATTAATAAAAAAACTTGCTAAGCTAATGCGAGTTATTTATATACATTTACTAGTATTTGCTTTGATTTATTGATTAAAATAATTTATAGTGTTTAATTTTCAAATATGTAGTTTTGCACATACATATGTACATGTGTTAAGGTTATTTGTTATATTAAAAGAACATTTTTTAGTTCAAATGAAGGTGTTAGTTGGAATTGTTATATTTGTAGTATTCACAGTTTAGATGTGATAATAAGGCTTGTGGTGCACTGAACTACAAGGTTAACACATTTTCTCAACTGAAATGAAAATGTATAAACCATAGAATAAAATATATCTAATATAATATTGTAGTGTCGTAGGAGTGAATTAAAAATATTTGCACACATATTGTATGCAATTTTAGTATGTTTTTTACAACTCTACGACATTTTTACATATGAAGATTTAGGTTTTGGCAAAAGCTCAGATATGTACAGTTTTATATTTATCTCCTTCTTTTATGTCAGACTTTATCGCGTTTACGCTTATAAAGTATTGTCAAATACAGGATAAAGTTCATACATTTATCAAACGATAACTGGATTTATTTAGAAAAACACAATTGTTGACATTGTTTATACCCTATACCACCATAGTGGGAAGGGTATATTGGATTTGTGCTGATGTTTGTGACGCCTATACATATTGGTCCAACACCCACCTTAAAGTATACCGATCGAGTCAGAATCACTTCCTGAGTCGATTTAACGATGTCCGTTTCGATAAAATTTGGTACATGATATTTCTTCGGATGGATGGTATTGAATCTGGTGGAAATCGGTCCGTTATTTCACCTAGCCCTCATACAAATGTCCTCCCGAAATAGGGGCTTAACGATCATAAATATACTACAAATGATTGGTAAATAAAGCCAAATAACATCAACAAATTTTGCGCAGATAGGTCCATAATTAATCATAGCTCCCATAGAAGACCCTCTTTCGAAAATAACTTTAAAGACCATAACTCTCTTAAAAATGTTGGTATCTAAATAATATTGAACGCTAATGAGTTTTATATATATACAAATCATTCTGTACAATTTAATGATGATCGGTCCATAATTTGTAGTAGCTCCCACATAAGGCCCACTTCCGAAAATCACTTTAACAACCATAAATATTTTAAAAATGTTAGTATCAAAATAAAATTCAAACAAATAAGTTTCATATATACAGAAATGATGACACTTAATTTTATAATAGTCGGTCCATAATTAGTCGAAACTCCCATATAAGAGCATCTCCGTAATTCATTTTAACCTCCATAAATCTTTTAAAATTATTAATGTCGAAAAAAGGTAAAAAATATACATAATATTTATATTCGCAGAAGTCATGGCCAGCGTTATCGTTGGCAAATTTGAGAAAGTCGCACAAAAAGGGGATTTCTTAAAAATACGTCGCTCAAAAAGGGTTAAAAAGGGGCACCACTTTTTAAAAGATGGAAAATAAACAAAACAAAAATAAAATCGTATTTTTTTCATTTAAATGTTGCATATGATGTATGTTTACATATACATATATTCAACAATTTTTTAATTTTTTTTATCTCCCATAGAGCGCCCATTTCATATACTGGGTGTAGGGTATTATTTGGTCGGGCTTGATCGACTATACTTTCTTACTTGTTATACCCTTCGCCTTCATGAGAAGGGTATACAGTCAAACCTCGACATAACGACCCTCACTATAGCGAATTCCTCGATGTAACGAATTTTTTGAAATCCCCTACAACGCTCCATAAGATTTAATACAAAATAAACCTCTCTATTACGAATACATTTGTCAATAGCCTCGTTATAACGAATTTTGATTCACTGCAGACTAACGAAATAGAAAGAATTATTTACCTCTATTTAAAGAATTTTGTCAACTTACAACCTTTTCATAACGATTTCCATCAATTAATCAAAATTATATGAAACAGATACACACAAAATTATTGCACAGACAACCCTGCAAATAATATTGGACTACGTGATCCATTTTAGATGAAATGGACTACTTACAACATTGTCCAATGTAATGCAGTCATGGACCATGTCATAGTTAAACAAGAGTTTGTAGTTAAACGACATGGTTTCGTGTTAACACGATGAGTTGTTGTAGTTGTTTAAAACTAACCCTCGTGAGTACTCCATGGAGTAGTTTTGCGACTACTCCGATGGGTTATATGGTCCAGCCCTAGGACATCGCAATGTTAAATGGACCACCTTTTTAGTTTTGGAGTACTCCTACTCCTCTTTGGACTAGTCTTTACACGCATGTATGGACTAATGTATTAGACTAACGGCTGAAATATTCGGAAAAATTTATTGTTGCCAAGAGCTTGTACGCTTGTTGTAACTGTTGTTTTTGCAATCTATCTAGTTAATCACTGGCTCAGACTTATTATTTTATAAATGTAAACTATTTTTGAATTAAATACAATATTATTTTTGAATTTTAAAACTACAAAATACAGTGTTTTCCTTCAAATGTGTTTTGATTTCTTAGTGGAAATCGTTCGGTATAACATGGTAAGCAGATGATGATTAATATACATACAAAATTTTTTATTACCTCGGGATCTTCGGAATCCAAATCTTCAATAATTCTGTCAGACATGCTTTCGAGAAGTTTGCTATTTAAAATCAGCAAAATCCGTCCATAAATAACGGAGATATGAGCAAAAATCCGAGATAACCTCTGAAAATTTCATCAGTGGCTTCATAAGCCCAAACGTAAAAGTTACCAAAACAACAGGAACATTTTAAACATTTTACCTGTGGTTGTTGTAAAACTTTCGTCACTTTGTTAATACAATTTGCTACCCAAATTATTTTTTTTGGCAAAATAATAAGAACAAATTGCCTCGTAACATTGTTATACATGCGCACTTACATACATACATACATAAGGTGAGTGCAAAAGTTGCATACGACTGTACAACGTTAGTTGTGAATTGAACAATTAAATATTTTTTACATATCCGGTATATTGTGGCAAAAAAACTATAATGTATTTTTTTCTTTATATATACAATAGCTAAACCCGGTGTGCTTTGCTACCCCCCCCTCGTCATAAAATAAAATAAAACGTATTTATATATTTACAAACATTTATTTATTTAATTTTAATGTATTTATTGCAATGCTTTAGGCGAGACCATGCCTCTTTGTCCACTTACATAGTCAAGAATTTATTATCGGTCCAGTAGTTAAGACTATATTACGATGTTTAAATTTCCTAAAAAGGGGCGTGGTCCCACCCACTTTTCTCCTGGTACGTATTCCTAATTATGCCAATACCATATGTACCAAATATCACCGACGTACGTCAAAAAATGCCCAAAATATGGCGGGTTAAATTTGTGGGTTATATGGGCGGTGCCACCCCCGTTTGTACAATCAAAACTTCATATAGCCTATTATTCCTTCCAGAGTCACAGTAACATGCTGTAAAAATTTCAGGCAGATTGGTCCAAGGGTTTGGCCTCCTATTAAGCACAAACATACAGACACACATTCATTTATATATATATAGATTAAAAGCAATATAATTTAAGGTGAAATGGGGCGAAAAATGGGGATTTGGTAATAAAAAAATGTATGTAGTTAAAAAGTATATAAAACTTTAGGTAAATACATATTACAAAAAAAGTATTTTGTATAGCAAACATTGTTAGTGGTGTACGTAAGTATCTGAATTAAAAAAGGGGGCGATGAAGTAGGCGTGGTTCATAGTTATATGGCGACGTTAACAGTATTAAGAGCAATATACTACCAAATAAAAAAAATACGTTGGAATGAACAAATTTGTATAGAGAACAAAAAGTATAAAACTTTCAAAAATTTGGCGTGAAAAGGGGCGTGAAGGGGGCGTGGCTTAAGAAATCTTTATTTTTACCTCGCCTGGAGTATATAATGTGTAAACATTTTGAAGTAAATCTGTTAAAAACTATATGGGAGCAATTACATAATTTTTAAAAAGTGGGCGTAAAAATGGGCGTGGTAAAAAAAGTAACCTATTAATCATACCAGAGTCCCAGTTAAATGCTGTGAAAATTTCAAAAATATCGGTCCAGAGGTTTGGTCTCCAATTACAATATTTTAAAAAAGTGGGCGTAAAAGTGGGCGTGGTAAAAAAAAGTACCCTATTATTCCTTCCAGAGTCACAGTAACATGCTGTGAAAATTTCATCAAAATCGGCTCAGCCGTTTTGGAGTCTATACGTTACATACATACATACATACATACATACAATGAATTTTATATATATAGATAGATATGTATATCAAATATTTAATTATTATAAAAAATAATTATGCCTCCACAACAAAGGTGAAGGGTATATAAGATTCGGCATAGCCGAATATAGCACTCTTACTTGTTTTAATATTATGATAGTTATGAAAAAATAAGCTAGAAATAAGCAATAAATAAAGTTTTGTACGGAGTAGTTATTGTATGCCGAGACAAGCGATTTTTTAATTTTTATAAACTTTAACCTGTTGGCTTTATCCGGTTATTAAATGATTGCTTAAAGTTTTTTAATCTTCAAAAATGTTTTATTATATATGCTACCAGTTCAAATTTAAATGTCGCCGAGATCACGATTTCAGACATCAAATAGTTAAATACGTCAGTCTGAGTTGCTGCGAACGGCGCCGAATCGACTCTCCACGCTCTTCGTGTACACTCTCAGCTACATTCGCTATATTTTCTTCACAGCGTGAATCACCCAGTATTATATATATTTGGGGGTTTTTGACTCCAAATATCTCAAACTTACGTTCAAAGATGAAAAGAATATTATTCCAAAAAATTTGAGGCTCATTTATATATGTATGTATCTCTTTTTGCGAAATTCAAAGGGCTTCGTACTTGGCACTTGACACTTTTTTGTGAATTCAATTCTACTTAAACAACTATAAAAAAGGAAACGATTTTCTTTTAATAAGAATTAGTGTTGACTTTATTTTGACGCTCACTGTATACATATAATAAAATCGTTTAAAAATTAAAATTAAAAATTTATATTTTAACCACCACCGTTGTCATTGGTTGTAGAACCAAAAAGTGTATATAGTTTCCTTATAAAATTCTAAAAATTTTGTTCATGAGGTTTAGATACAATAGAGCCTCAAAAAAAAAAAAAAACTGAGAAGGATGACATTTTTCCCAATTTATTATTTATTTATTATTGATCAGGGCAATTTGTTATTGAAAGTGCTCCAAATTGGTTCAGTGAAACCAAAACTATGGACCGAAATTTGAGACAACCTCGTCGTACCTAATTTGCTAATGATCGGACCATACAGCCCTATAATAGGCGATAAAAAACCTTATCGATACAAAATATAACACAAATTAGTTTTAAGTATTCGTAGACCTTACTACTGGCATTTGGTGGTGGGTAATATAAATTGCTACTTGTTTTCTTTGATATTCTCAAAGTAATTTGCATACTAATTTTTTTTGTGCTAATAATATGTACAAGTATGTTCTTATATATAGTTTTTTTTTAGCAATATATATATATTTTTCTTCATTAGTTTTAATGATTCAGTAATTTTAAATACTAACACTAATTTTTGTACCTTACTTTTGCCTTGACATGGTGGGACCATGGAATAATGGACGACTAAAGATGTAATCTAAAAATTTGAAAATGTATAACACTTTGTACTTAATCGTAATAAAGCTGTTGATACAAATCATTTTGATTTTATTATATTTATTTGCATATAACATAACATTAACACTGGTATCGATTTTGTATAAAAATATGTTTTTGGTTTCCTGTTTTGGTTAATTTTAGTGGTAAATATCTAATCCATTGAGAACAAAATATTTTTTTATATTAGTTCGCAAAAGCTGATCCAAAACTTTTAAACGTTTCCACTTATATTGTTAAATTTTGTTTATAATGTTAATAACAAAAACTATTATTAGCATTAACTATGCATGCCAAATTCATTCCAAGTCTCCGCATTTATGGCCTATCATTTTGTAACTGCTTCTAAATGATGGACGGACGTAAATTGTTTTTATACCGATTTGCCCCTTCAAATATTTCAGATCAACAAAGGGAAATTTATATCCCCTTCAATTCTTCCCTCTAGCTAGAACGTATAAGATTCTAAGACGAAATTTCAACTTTTTTGGAGGTTTTTTTTCACGATTTTGACCATTTTCAATACGAAGCATGACTGATCAACAAATAATATTTGGAGTAAATTTCATTCCTCCTTAAAACCTGCCACTTCGAAGTCTTTCCGTGTCTACAACAGCAGGAAAGATGGATGGACATAGCTAGATCCTTTTCGAATTTTATAACGACCCAGTATATATACCTATGTTGTATGTATTTTGTGCTGTTTTAGTATTCACACTTTCTGTCTGGCGTTATTGTGTCTCATCCATTACACTTGGGCTTTTCCTTTGAACTGATTTTAAACCCTTTTAATCTCTTACTAACTACATTTTTTAAAACTATCATTTCTTAAAATTTCTTACCTTTTACATTCATTAATATTATTTAATTACTTCTACAAGTATTTTATTACAACTTTAGAAATACGTAGTTTAATATCATTATCATTACATAGCATTTAAACAGCCACATAAATTTTTTCAATAATAATTCCAATCCAAACACTATAATCGGCAGCGAGTGCAAGATAACCGTTACAACGAAAATGCCAACCAGTTGTTTTAAATTTACTATAAAACATTTTCATATGATTTTTAGTAACCACTTTGCTGGGTCACTATATATTCCATAGTAGTCCATTCTTTTCATTTCTGCAGGAGACCAGCTTGTTGAAAGTATAAAATATAAGAATTAAGACGATCAACCAAATACGAATGTTTAACAAAATAGAAACCAATTTGTTGTTCATTAACACTGATAGGCAAAATCTGCTAGGCATTGCCGCGGACAATATGCCGAGCGTATAATAAAGTGCGAATTCAAAAGTGGACATGGCTACGAAATCCTTGTCACGATTTAGTTCCAAATAAATTACAATGGATACATTTCATTTGAACTATATATCACTAAAAACGGCAATGATCAATCATGAATTTGTGGCACATTTATAACAAAACCCAGCGACATTTCAGAACAAATAGCCTTATAGCCATTAGCCACTAGACCGTCTAGTGATAGAGGAGGTGCCTCATAGAAGTGGGTACGAAGTAGATGGAAAAGCAACGACTGGTACACCGAGCGCATATGAAAGAAGTTATGAACATGACCAATAGGCGTAATCTTTTCGGGGAACATTTTTTATGGTCATGCCAATGAAGACCTGGGTCCAAATTAGCTCATTCGATATGATAAAATGTACTAACTTGCTCGATATCGAATGCCATAATCTCAAATAAGAAAATTACGATAAATTTTACTCGATATCGAATGCGGTAATTTGGCCCCAGATATCTCACGTTCCGGTTGGTAATAGTCTGCATGATTTATAACAAATGGCGGTATATCCCAAGTGGTTACTTTTAGAGAATATTTATTTAAATTCCTCAACTTATCTGGAAACATTACATCGTTTGCAAAGCGATCTCCCATAAATGCATTCACCACTTCCGGTTGAGTTTGAAAGCAGTGGTTTTCCTTTAAAGGAAAGTAAGTGTAGACTAATACTTTGCCTCTAGCAGTTTGTATCATTATATTGCAATGTATTCAAAGTTATCGAAACAATAATTAAAAATCTTATGCATTTCTAACTCGTGCAAACTATCGCGTCTTTGTAGAAATATAAAATAATATTCCAAACTATCAGCATTCTGATTGTATATTGCTATATTGACCTTCTCAAAGCTTTTAAATGAAATCTATCATAATCATATTGCAATATTGTTTTCTCGGCCATCCTATGCGCTTAGTTTTATTGTCTAAAACTACTAGCTGCACTGACATAAAACCCCAAGTGGCAAATAATTTGGTCATTATATCATTTAACCAAAATTCGACTGGACCACCGGCGGTTGAAAATGTTAGGATAAAGCCATTTGTAATATTGGCAAATACATTTTGTATTACAAATCGAAGAGCATTTGCTACAAATACATTTATATTTTCTGATTGTGTTAAAACTCCGATACGCCGTAAATGTGCGTCTTGAAATATCGTAATGTTCATGTCGTTAGACTGTAAAATGAAACCATTTTAATGTGGATCTTTAAATGTGTCCAAGTACTAACTACTTTGATTGTGATGGGTAAAACATTGATTTTATAACTTAATTACTTACATACTAATTACAATGTATACTAAAGAAATGTCTAAATGTCTTTTTGTGTAAATGTTAATACAGTTAATACATATGGAATAACAATAGTGATATTTTTTGCGCCCAAGGATGGTTGGGATTGAAATTGGTTTATCGATTAATCGAACCAGTATTTCACCTAGCCCTCATACAAATGTCCTCCCGGGGTTATCGATCATAAATGTTTGATTCATGCACATAGCCAAACTATGGTACATATAAAAATTTTTACGCATACGAGTGTAAGTTGTACGTGAAGACTAATCGCACTTACAAATATTGTGCAGATCGGTCCATAATTCACATAAACCATGTAATGCCCGCTGCCAAAAATAACTTTAAAAAGCATAACTTTTTTAAAAATATTGGTATACAAATAATATTCAACACAAATATATTTAAAATTTGACCAAAAATCCGGTCCGGCTGCACCCATTTTCAGTACACATTTTTGATAAACAAAGAATATTTGGTGAAAATTTGTACCCTTCTTCAAGGTACTTCAAAATATGGACTGCAATATAAGAACCCACAGGTTTCCAATGGATTCTACTACCAATATTTCAATATATTACAAGGGGAATAACAAACTCAATATACCTTCCCCCTTTTTGGTGTTGGTTATACAAATATATTTATGTAAAATGAAATATGATTGTGCTAAATATGCTACATTTGTCTACGACAAACATTATAAGACTCAAAGATCTATAGGTATTCATATAACGTCTTCTAGATATGGTAAAAACAGTGAAATTTAAGACAATATTTTATAGAATGCAGATATTGAATGGCTAACTGTTTGCTTTGAATATTACATTATTCTTAAGTATTTGTTTCCTTTTACAATTCAATAAAGTTGAAGAGACCTTAGATATAAACAAAAACTAGAAACCACTTATTTTCATAAAATTAATATGTATATTAATAAACAAGTAGGAAAGTTAGTTGGTCAAGCCCGACCATATAATATCCTATCTCAACTATATGTGTGCAAACAGGTTCTTCAAAAATTTGGTGAAATGACTTTTGTGCATATAATTATTTTTTGTGTTAAATTTTATCTCGATATAAACACTTTTAAAAGATTTGTATTTACACGTTAAAATGATTTTCGTCCATGAAAGCTTTGTCTAATTATGGACCGACCGTTATCAAATTAGGTGTCATGATATCTGTATGTATGAAACTTATTTGTGTTGAATTTGATTTGGATACCAACATTTTTAAGAGAGTTATGCTCTTTAAAGTTATTTTCGGGCAGCTATGGTTAATAATGGTCCTATTTGTACAAAATTTGTAGATATGATTAGCTTCAAGTAGGTACAACTTATTTGTGGCGAAAATTTTTAGATACTTTTGATAAGTTCAAAAGGTTTAAAGGTTTCTCAAAGTTTAAATAGACAGCCAGCCAGCCGGACATCGTAAAAAAATCGACTCAGGAAGTGATTCTATGCATCCACTATGTTGGTGTAGAGTATAAAACTTTAATAGTTATAAAAAACTTTTATTTAATTTTCCCAAATCGATAGAAAATCACTTAATTGTTCAAAACCTGTTCACTTTTTCAAACTTAAACAAATTATCTAAGCGCTCTTAAAACTGTCATTAATCATAAACTAGTTGTAATAAAAGGACAGTAAACTGAGCAATATAATTTAGAGTTGAAAGAGCAGCGTAAGCAAAATGAACATTAGCGCTTTATATTACGATTACTACGATAAATCGGGTGAACAAAATAATCATATCAATAAATTTGTAGCAGCCGGTCTACTCTATATTATTGGTAACTATATTTCGAGTTGTTCCAGTTACTTTATGTTGACAATGTCCTGTCGCAGTAATCATACGTGCAACTTTTACAATGACATGTTTAATAAAATGTTTGCCGAATGGAACGAATGGCCTTTGCAAATTGTCATAATTCATAATAACAACTATAGAAAAGTGGCGGGAGCGCGTCACTACAATATGATTTTTACGGATTCCTATGAGGCCTTTAGGTAAGTAGCTAATGTGTTAATGTGCGACGTGTATGAGTGACACTTAAATTTTCAGCGAAACGGAAATTCACACGTATACAGCCGAGTACAATAATAATGATTATTATTTTATTTTTCTGCAAACTTTTGATCATTTGCTTCCTGGCGAAATGCAAAAAATATTCGAATATTGTTGGCAGCATTATCTTATTAATTGTATTATACAGGTACAAACTGCTAAAGGCCAAGTTTTACTTTACACCTATTATCCCTTTACGGAAAAACATTGTGGTAAAGTTGAGGTAGTTTTAGTCAATGAGTACAATGGCACTTCGTTAATACATAAGGATTTGTTTCCCAAGAAATTAAAAAATCTATATGGTTGTCCGCTACGTGCAGCTCTTTGGCACGTACCGCCGTATGTTTATTTGTCGACAGATGCGAATAATGTGACATATGTATCGGCAGGTTTTGAGGGTAAACTTTTGCTGGAACTATCGAAGAAATTAAATTTTTCCTTGGATGTTATTATACCGGACAATAACAGCCAACGAGGCACGGTATTGCAGAATGGTTCTTTAACTGGGGCTCTGAAATTGGTAAGTGTAATAAAAAAATATGTTTATTTTACAACATATGTAGGTTGTTTATTCAATAATTACATACATACTTATGTATAGATTTAACTTGAATTGAATATTTTTTCGTATATTTATTATTTATCTACAATGATAAGAAAGTGATTCGTACAAAGTTTTGAGTCTCTTGCTGCTACAGTTCTTGAGAGGTTCGATAAAAACGATAGGAGCCACGTTCACTTGAAATTTCCAAAATAATGAATAGCCTATTGTTCCTTTCTGTTAATCAAGAATATATGTAGGTATAGGACTTATAGCCTAGAACAGAAAGCGCGGTCTAAACAGAAAAAAGTTAAGTGTTTTGGAAACTTCCATCATGAACATATGTTAAATTTCTTGTCAATCTCGAAACTCCTTCATATAGAAAAAGGTGTTCAAAAAAGACCCGATTTTTTTACAATGGAAAAATTAGAAATTCGGGGTGTCATTAAATATTTAAATAAAAAGGTTTATCGGGGTAGGAAATTCATAATGACATGATGAATGTGTTAGGTGAGCGTGCTCTTTCACATGCAACAGTAAAAAATTGGGTTGCTGAAATTAAACGTCATCATACAAGCATTGACGTGCACGTCCAAAAAAATTAACAACAACAGAAATTGTAGTCAAAGTTAAGTGATCGACGAATAAAAGTGCGTTAAATAGCTAATATAATGAGCATCTCAAATGATCGAGTCCATTTAATTTTACATGAAGAACTAAAGATGAAAGAGCTTTCTCAAGCTTGGATAAAATGGATTTTAAGCGTCGTTTCAAAACTGTTGATGAGACATGATGAGACACGTTTAATACTAAGGACCATAGTCTAGAGACAAAAGTACAATCCAAGCAATGGACCGAAGCTGCCCAAAGAAGGTAAAAACAATTCAATCGGATGGTAAGGTTATGGCTACGGTTGTTTGGTACTTCAAAGGTATTTTATTGATTGACTATCTGCAAAAGGGTAAAATAATAAATTCAGAGTACTATTGCAGCTTTTTGGATCAAATAAATGTAAAAATTCGATAAAAACGTCCTGGCTTTCAACAGAAAAAAATAATTTTTCATCAAGAAAACACACCAGCGCACAAGAGTGATTGGCTTAAATCAATGAATTCAAGTACGAGTTTCTTGACCACCAACCTTATTCTCCTGATTTAGCTCCCAGTGACTTTTACCTGTTTCCAAATCTAAAGCGCTGCCAAGCGTTTTACCTCAAACCACTATTTTGAAGGCCATGAGGAAAACTATTTTAATCAAGGGATAGAATTGTTAGATAAGCGTTGGACCAAGTGTATTAAAGTTTTATTAAAAATAAAAATGTTTTCGAAAAACTAACTACATATTCTCTTTCTGTGCTAGGTTAAGAAGTTTCCGAACCGCCCTCGTAACAGATTTATTTACAAAAAAAATAGATTTTGTTAGACTGTGTGTAGGTAGAAGACACCCAATGACCATCATTCAATAATAATTTTAAGTAATTTTTGATGAAAAGGGTGTCAAATACACCCTTGTAATTTCCAGTTTTGGAAGGCCAGAGCCAGAAGCTGATTTTTACTATTTAACAGATTCATTTTTTAAAGACGATGTAGAAGTAGTAATTGTTACATTAATATTCTCTTCATCTAAATTTAATTCATTTACGTTAAATTTAACAATTTTGTACTCTTCTTATCACAATATTTTAAAAGTTTTTTTCATAAACCAACCAAAAGTCATGCAAAATATTTTCTCATTTCTATTCCAGCTCCATGAACGCCAAGCTGACTTAAGTTTGGGATCATTTCGTCAAACAAAGCAACGGAATCTGCTGTTAACGTCAAGTTTGAGTTACTATCAAAGTGTTTGGGTAGTAATGATATTGAATGATGCCTATATTTTAACTTCTTTGGAAACCATATTGTTTCCGTTTACCACCGGCACCTGGTACTTATTGGCTTTTGTATGTATTTTTGCCTTGGTTGGTGTGGCCTTATTTAGACGTTTTTTTTGTAAATTTGAGTTAAAACATATGGATCGTGTTACGTTGGATTTTCTGTTAATACTAATTGGTATGCCAGCTCAATGTAGGCCAGTCTTCACAGTAATTCGAATATTAAGTGCCACCTGGATGATGTTTTCTTTAATACTAAGGACCGTTTATAATGCTCGGTTATTCCATTTAATAAAAAGTCACATAACACGACATATGCCACAGTCTCTGGAAGAATTAGTAGATAAAAATTATACAATTATTGTGAACCCAGCAATGTTTGAAGCTATGCAAAAGATTGCTTTGTTTAATACCACTAATTTCATTATTTTGAATAAGAATGTTGACGAAGAGCCCTTGAAATATTTGGAAAACATGCCTGTGAAGCAAGCTAGACATGCGGCTGTTGCACTTCCTTCAACATTCATCCAATATTATATCGAAACCAATAAAAAGACGGACGTTTTTAAATTGCTACCCCAAAGCATAATGAACTTTAAGTTATGTATGTATTATAGCAAACATTCATTCATAAGTAAACAATTTGATGAGACAATAAGGATGATTAATGGCTTCGGAATTTTTGAAGCTTGGTTGAAACTAGAGATTGATGTGAATTATATCAGAAATACTCAGATAAAGGCAAATCATATTATTGGATTTGAGGAATTGCAAATGGTCTTTATATTACTTTTAGTAGGCTACATGATGGCAATTGTGGCATTTGTAATAGAATTGGTTTATAGCAGAATTAATAGGCGCAAATGTTTAGTAACATTTATGAGAATTGTGAATTGGTTTAAAAGGTTTTGAAGTGTTACGAAATTTTGATCTAAAATTAAATAAACAAGTAATAAATTATTGTGCACGAAAATATAAAAATATTTGAATCTTATGCATATTGCAAACACTAGATGAGTTTAGATTAAATTACACGTGTTGTGCTTTTTTTCCTCATATATTTTACCAATATTACACTGAGAGACAAGGCAGGCATGTTTTGAATGAAGTTTTGAAGTTAATGCAAGGATTTGCTTTTATGGAAGTTTGGTATCAAAGGCAGTCATTTATTGCAAGATCATATATTTGGATTATATATACTTTGGTCTTTTTGTTGGAAAAAATATGTAAAATATGCAAACACGCAAATGTTTGAAGAAAATATTTTAATGAATTTGAAGTAGGATTTGAATATTTAAAGTAGAATATATTGCGTAAATGGAAAAATTACTTTGATGTTTTAAAAATAAATTGAAAACTATATATTTTATTAAACAAATTATATCGATGGCTTTATGTTTATGTATGTATGTATGCTTTTAATATGAAATAAATTATCAATTATTATGCACGCAAATTGGTTTGTTTTTTTTGTCATTATGCATGGTGTAAGTATACAAGGTGAGTGCAAATCGGCAACAAATACAACACAATACAGAAACAACAAAACAACAACAAAATAGTATACTCGTTCAAAACATTTGACAAAATATTACTTTTGACATAAGTAAATTGTAAACCAAGTCATTCAGCTGTGTCCTGCACTCACCTTGTATAATAACAACATGTCATTATGGGAATTAAAAAAAAATTAAATGTCGTTCTTATAGCTCTCAGCAGCCTAATATGATTTTTGTTTACAGAAACAACACCAATGTGAAAAAAATTCATAAAAATCATTAAATAAGAAAGAAAAATCAAAATAAACAGGTAAGAAAGTATAGTCGGTCAAGCCTGACCATATAATACCCTACACCCAGTATTTCAATAAAACAGTTTTTCAGATATGGGCGCTATATGGGAGATATTTCCTATTATGGACCGATCATCCAAAAATTTAGTGCCATGACTTCCGTGAATATAAATATTATTTGTGTTAAACTTTATCTCGATATAAATACATTTAAAAGATTTATGGAGGTTAAAGTGAATTACGAAGAGCATCTTATATGGGAGTTTTGACTATTTATGAACTGACTATTATAAAATTAGGTGTCATCCTATTTGTACATAAGAAACTCATTTTTGTTAAATTTTATTCGGATAACAACATTTTTAAGAGATTTATGGTCCTTAAAGTGATTTCGGGAAGTGGGCCTTATATGGGAGATATGACTAGTTATGGGCCGATCATCATAAAATTCTACCATATTATATGTATATATACACGGTTCATAGTATTTTACACTATGTTTCTGTTCAATTAGGACTGGCTTTATTGATTTGCTTGTTTTAAAATGAAACTTATTACAGAAATATAAAAATGCTTATACATACTATTGTTTTATATTGATTTTGGAAAGACGTTTATTTTACAATTTTAAGTAGTTTATTCAACAAAGATGCTTGTTTGCAATTTTATTGTTTTTTTATTAGTTTGCAATTTTAAACAGTTTATTGAATTGGGTTTCAATGCTACGTATTATTATTATTTATTATTATTAAGTGAGGCCTTAAGCACTACGACCTATAAGATCTTTTGTGCAGCCTTGAAGTTTCATCATGTTAGATTTAGGCTGTGTACAAAGCCAATTATTCTGTTAGATGAGATATCAGATACTTCCCCTGGAGCCTGAAGGCCCTTCCGAGCCATCTTGTTCTGCGTATTGCCAGCACGCTACGTATGTAATATAATGTGAAAAAATAATATTATTGTTATTGTTTGTCGTTATGTCTTGGTGATTTTGATATTTGTGTTCAATATTATTTGGATACCAACATTTTTAAAAGAGATGCTCTTTTAAGTGATTTTCGGAAATCGGCCTTATATGGGAGCTACGACTAATTATGGACCGATCGTCATAATTGTCATACTGTGTTTATGAGAACTATTTGCCTCGATTTTACACGCATAAGTTATAGAAACATCAACAACACCAACACCAAAATCACCAAGACATAACGACAAACAATAACAATAATATTATTTTTTCACATTATATTACATACGTAGCGTGCTGGCAATACGCAGAACAAGATGGCTCGGAAGGGCCTTTATGGCTCCAGGGGATGTATCTGATATCTCATCTAACAGAATAATTGGCTTTGTACACAGCTTAAATCTAACATGATGAAACTTCAAGGCTGCACAAAAGATCTTATAGGTCGTAGTGCTTAAGGCCTCACTTAATAATAATAAATAATAATAATACGTAGCATTGAAACCCAATTCAATAAACTATTTAAAATTGCAAACTAATAAAAAACCAATAAAATTGCAAACAAGCATCTTTGTTGAATAAACTACTTAAAATTGTAAAATAAACGTCTTTCCAAAATCAATATAAAACAATAGTATGTATAAGCATTTTTATATTTCTGTAATAAGTTTCATTTTAAAACAAGCAAATCAATAAAGCCAGTCTTAATTGAACAGAAACATAGTGTAAAATACTATGAACCGTGCTATGGTTAGAAATGAGTTCTCGTTACATGAATTATATTATTACTGAATTTTTTGACTTATGGAATCCTGCCAGCCATATTGTGTGTATCATAGATTTGGACATTTTTAGGGTTATATGAAGTCAAAAGTCTTCGTCCATTACCGGCTAGGTAGTGGTAGCAATGCTGGCAAGAGTGATCGATCTTATTACATGAACCATCTGCAGCATAGTCGCGGCCAAAATATTAATCAAATTATCTTTAAAAAGTAAATGTCAAATATTGTACTTGTGCCAATAATAAAGATTCCGACATACAGTACTATTTTAAGTATTGTATTTAAAATTAAAAAATGGTGCAAATGAACTACATAAAGGCTAGGGGAAATGACCGATGATTACAATTTTCAAAAGAACATTTATAATATAAGTAGTATGTGCAAAATTTCGGTTTTGTCTCAAATTTTGACCAAAAATCCGGTCCGGCTGCACCCATTTTCAGTACACATTTTTGATAAACAAAGAATATTTGGTGAAAATTTGTACCCTTCTTCAAGGTACTTCAAAATATGGACTGCAATATAAGAACCCACAGGTTTCCAACGGATTCTACTACCAATATTTCAATGTATTACAAGTGGAATAACAAACTCAATATACCTTCCCCCTTTTTGGTGTTGGTTATACAAATATATTTATGTAAAATGAAATATGATTGTGCTAAATATGCTACATTTGTCTACGACAAACATTATAAGACTCAAAGATCTATAGGTATTCATATAACGTCTTCTAGATATGGTAAAAACAGTGAAATTTAAGACAATATTTTATAGAATGCAGATATTGCTTTGAATATTACATTATTCTTAAGTATTTGTTTCCTTTTACAATTCAATAAAGTTGAAGAGACCTTAGATATAAACAAAAACTAGAAACCACTTATTTTCATAAAATTAATATGTATATTAATAAACAAGTAGGAAAGTTAGTTGGTCAAGCCCGACCATATAATATCCTATCCCAACTATATGTGTGCAAACAGGTTCTTCAAAAATTTGGTGAAATGACTTTTGTGCATATAATTATTTTTTGTGTTAAATTTTATCTCGATATAAACACTTTTAAAAGATTTGTATTTACATATCAAACTGATTTTCGTCCATGAAAGCTTCGGCTAATTATGGACCGACCGTTATAAAATTAGGTGTCATGATATCTGTATGTATGAAACTTATTTGTGTTGAATTTGATTTGGATACCAACATTTTTAAGAGAGTTACGCTTTTTAAAGTTACTTTCGGGCAGCTATGGTTAATAATGGTCCGATTTGCACAAAATTTGTAGATATGATTAGCTTCATGCAGGTACAACTTATTTGTTGCGAAATTTTTTAGATACTTTTGATTATCTTCAAAAGGTTTAAAGGTTTCTCGAGGTTTAAATAGACAGCCGGACATCGTAAAAAAACAATCCACTCAGGAAGTGATTCTGAGTCGATCGGTATAATTTAAGATGGGTGTTGCAAACATCAGCACAAATCTATGCATCCACTATGTTAGTGTAAAGTATAAAACTTTAATAGTTATAAAAAACTTTTATTTAATTTCCCCAAATCGATAGAAAATCACTTAATTGTTCAAAACCTGTTCACTTTTTCAAACTTAAACAAATTATCTAAGCGCTCTTAAAACTGTCATTAATCATAAACTAGTTGTAATAAAAGGACAGTAAACTGAGCAATATAATTTAGAGTTGAAAGAGCAGCGTAAGCAAAATGAACATTAGCGCTTTATATTACGATTACTACGATAAATCGGGTGAACAAAATAATCATATCAATAAATTTGTAGCAGCCGGTCTACTCTATATTATTGGTAACTATATTTCGAGTTGTTCCAGTTACTTTATGTTGACAATGTCCTGTCGCAGTAATCATACGTGCAACTTTTACAATGACATGTTTAATAAAATGTTTGCCGAATGGAACGAATGGCCTTTGCAAATTGTCATAATTCATAATAACAACTATAGAAAAGTGGCGGGAGCGCGTCACTACAATATGATTTTTACGGATTCCTATGAGGCCTTTAGGTAAGTAGCTAATGTGTTAATGTGCGACGTGTATGAGTGACACTTAAATTTTCAGCGAAACGGAAATTCACACGTATACAGCCGAGTACAATAATAATGATTATTATTTTATTTTTCTGCAAACTTTTGATCATTTGCTTCCTGGCGAAATGCAAAAAATATTCGAATATTGTTGGCAGCATTATCTTATTAATTGTATTATACAGGTACAAACTGCTAAAGGCCAAGTTTTACTTTACACCTATTATCCCTTTACGGAAAAACATTGTGGTAAAGTTGAGGTAGTTTTAGTCAATGAGTACAATGGCACTTCGTTAATACATAAGGATTTGTTTCCCAAGAAATTAAAAAATCTATATGGTTGTCCGCTACGTGCAGCTCTTTGGCACGTACCGCCGTATGTTTATTTGTCGACAGATGCGAATAATGTGACATATGTATCGGGAGGTTTTGAGGGTAAACTTTTGCTGGAACTATCGAAGAAATTAAATTTTTCCTTGGATGTTATTATACCGGACAATAACAGCCAACGAGGCACGGTATTGCAGAATGGTTCTTTAACTGGGGCTCTGAAATTGGTAAGTGTAATAAAAAAATATGTTTATTTTACAACATATGTATTTTTGATGAAAAGGGTGTTAAATACACCCTTGTAATTTCCAGTTTTGGAAGGCCAGAGCCAGAAGCTGATTTTTACTATTTAACAGATTCATTATTTAAAGACAATGTAGAAGTAGTAATTGTTACATTAATATTCTCTTCATCTAAATTTAATTCATTTACGTTAAATTTAACAATTTTGTACTCTTCTTATCACAATATTTTAAAAGTTTTTTTCATAAACCAACCAATAGTCATGCAAAACATTTTTTCATTTCTATTCCAGCTCCATGAGCGCCAAGCTGACTTAAGTTTGGGATCATTTCGTCAAACAAAGCAACGGAATCTGCTGTTAACGTCAAGTTTGAGTTACTATCAAAGTGTTTGGGTAGTAACGATATTGAATGAGGCCTATATTTTAACTTCTTTGGAAACCATATTGTTTCCGTTTACCACCGGCACCTGGTACTTATTGGCTTTTGTATGTATTTTTGCTTTGGTTGGTGTGGCCTTATTTAGACGTTTTTTTTGTAAATTTGAGTTAAAACATATGGATCGTGTTACGTTGGATTTTCTGTTAATACTAATTGGTATGCCAGCTCAATGTAGGCCAGTCTTCACAGTAATTCGAATATTAAGTGTCACCTGGATGATGTTTTCTTTATTACTAAGGACCGTTTATCATGCTCGGTTATTCCATTTAATAAAAAGTCACATAACACGACATATGCCACAGTCTCTGGAAGAATTAGTAGATAAAAATTATTCATTAATTGTGAACCCAGCAATGTTTGAAGCCATGCAAAAGATTGCTTTGTTTAATACCACTAATTTCATTATTTTGAATAAGAATGTTGACGAAGAGCCCTTGAAATATTTGGAAAACATGCTTGTGAAACAAGCTAGACATGCGGCTGTTGCACTTCCTTCAACATTCATCCAATATTATATCGAAACTCATAAAAAGACGGACGTTTTTAAATTGTTGCCCCAAAGCATCATGAACGTTAAGTTATGTATGTATTATAGCAAACATTCATTCATAAGTAAACAATTTGATGAGACAATAAGGAAGATTAATGGTTTCGGAATTTTTGAAGCTTGGTTGGATCTAGAGATTGATGTGAATTATATCAGAAATACTCAGATAAAGGCAAATCATATTATTGGATTTGAGGAATTGCAAATGGTCTTTATATTACTTTTAGTAGGCTACATGATGGCAATTGTGGCATTTGTAATAGAATTGGTTTATAGCAGAATTAATAGGCGCAAATGTTTAGTAACATTTTTGAGAATTGTGAATTGGTGTAAAAGGTTTTGAAGTGTTACGAAATTTTGATCTAAAATTAAATAAACAAGTAATAAATTATTGTGCACGAAAATATAGAAATATTTGAATCTTATGCATATTGCAAACACTAGATGAGTTTAGATTTAATTACACGTGTTTTGCTTTTTTCCCTCATATATTTTACCAATCTTACACTGAGAGACAAGGCAGGCATGTTTTGAATGAAGTTTTAAAGTTAATGCAAGGATTTGCATTTGGATTACAACAATTAAAAATTGCTTTAATATTTCTTGTAATTGGTTATATTGTGGCTACTTTGGTCTTTTTGTCGGAAAAAATATGTAAAAGTATGCAAACACGCAAATGTTTGAAGAAAATATTTAAAGTAGAATATATTGCGTAAATGGAAAAATTACTTTGATGTTTTAAAAATAATTTGAAAACTATATATTTTATTAAACAAATTATATCGATGGCTTTATGTTTATGTATGTATGTATGCTTTTAATATGAAATAAATTATCAATTATTATGCACGCAAATTGGTTTGTTTTTTTGTCATTATGCATGGTGTAAGTATACAAGGTGAGTGCAAATCGGCAACAAATACAACACAATACAGAAACAACAAAACGACAACAAAATAGTATACTCGTTCAAAACATTTGACAAAATATTACTTTTGACATAAGTAAATTGTAAACCAAGTCATTCAGCTGTGTCCTGCACTCACCTTGTATAATAACAACATGTCATTATGGGAATTAAAAAAAAATTAAATGTCGTTCTTATAGCTCTCAGCAGCCTAATATGATTTTTGTTTACAGAAACAACACCAATGTCAAAAAAATTTACAGAAACAACACCAATGTCAAAAAAATTCATAAAAATAATTAAATAAGAAAGAAAAATCAAAATAAACAGGTAAGAAAGTATAGTCGGTCAAGTCTGACCATATAATACCCTACACCCAGTATATCAATAAAACAGTTTTTCAGATATGGGCGCTATATGGGAGATATTTCCTATTATGGACCGATCATCCAAAAATTTAGTGCCATGACTTCCGTGAATATAAATATTATTTGTGTTAAACTTTATCTCGATATAAATACATTTAAAAGATTTATGGAGGTTAAAGTGAATTACGAAGACTATTGACTATTTATGAACTGACTATTATAAAATTAGGTGTCATCCTATTTGTACATAAGAAACTCATTTTTGTTAAATTTTATTCGGATAACAACATTTTTAAGAGATTTATGGTCCTTAAAGTGATTTCGGGAGTGGGCCTTATATGGGAGATATGACTAGTTATGGGCCGATCATCATAAAATTCTACCATATTATATGTATATGTACGAAACATGTTTGTGTTTAATATTATTTTGATACCAATATTTTTAAAAGAGTTATGCTCTTTTAAGTGATTTTCGGAAATGGGCCTTATATGGGAGCTACGACCAATTATAGACCGATCGTCATAAAATTCTACCATATTACATGTATGTGTACGAAACATATTTGTGTTCAATATTATTTGGATAATAACAAATTATTCTGAGTCGATCGGTATACTTTAAGGTGGGTGTTGGACCAATATTTCTGGGCGTTACTAACATCAGCACAAATCCAATATACCTCCCCACTATGGTGGTGTAGGGTATAATAAAGTACATACATTGTAATTTTAATCCATATTTAATGTTCTGTTAAAGATTAATCGGAGTCTTCTTTTCATATACAAAATGTTCATACAAGGAACATTGGTATGCGGCTTTATATCACAATCCATAACTTATTATTTTAACATGCGCGAGTTCTAGGAGGACACCTTTTTATAGATTATATGTAGTAGTTTGTACAATAATCTGTTCTTAGTAGTTGACGCCTTCTCATGGAACCCATGCATTTGTTAAGTAGATCCAGTGCAATAACAGTTGTGAAAAATGAATCAAAAATTTAAAGAGACTCTTAGTGACAATTGAATAGATTATTGTCTGTTGAGTAAATTAACTATTTTCTAATGAACATTACAAAATTTAAGTTTAAAGTGACTTGACCTATTTTTTTCATTTACCATTAACGGCTGGTACTTATTAGATTTGGCATTGATAGTCGGTGATTTTCTGAAACGTTTTCTGCGTAATTCTACATTGAAAAATGTAGATGTCACAATGGATGGAATTTTTAACAAGTAGGATATTATGCGCAACATGGATGATGTTTTCTGTCATTTTAAGGACGGTATATCAGAACGTTTCATGCCTTACAAAAGCTTTCACTATTTCAGACCACAAATTTTATTACTTTAAATGCAATTGTTGATACTGTTGAAAAGCATACTCCTAAGTATATCCAGACATACGGCAGCTGTTATTGCTCTAATATTTCACTGATTTTACCTAGTAAAATTTCGAGATTCCCTACTTTTTTGAAAAAAAAAAAAAAAAAAAACAGAAAATTCAAATTTAATGGGGGGCATTTAGTTTTTGAAGATTATGTCTATCATCTGCTACGTCGCAGATGGCCTACCCGTTCAATTTTCGATGACTCGTTCAAGCATTTGTTTTTCTCCAAGGCCTGAATCGAAGCAGGTTTGTCCGCATAAACTTTACACTTTACATATCCCCACAGGAAAAAGTCTAACAGTGTGGCTTGGTGGTCAATCGACATGCCCAAAACGTGAAATTATGTGCTCAACGAAGTGTTCACTCAATAATTGATTGATGCAATGTGTGGGAAGAGGCGCTGTCTGGCTGAAACCAAATGTCGCTGAGGTCACGAGCTTCAATTTCAGGCATAAAATAGTCGGTTATTCTGGCACGATAACAGTTGTCATTGACGAATCGATTCTCCACTGTCTTCGTGTAAACTATCAGCTACGGCCACTATATTTTCTTCACAGCGTGTTGCACGTGGTCTATTCGGTCGAATATTATCCAATAATGAATGCTGGGCCTCAAAATGGGCGATCGTGTTGCGAATAGTACGCTCAGTAGGCCGATTATGTTGACCATAAGTTGAGCGAAGTGCTCGAAACACATTCCTCGCAGAACGTGAATTTGCGTAATAAAGTTGAATGATTTGTAAACGTTGTTCAGGAGTAAGTCTTTCCATTATGAAATGCCAAACAATACTAAACAGAAATAACACAACAGCATAACACGTGATCTGTCAAAAAAGGCTATTGCTTAAATCACCCTATATACATTCGTTATATAGCTAATGGCTTTGAAGTTCTACTTAACAGCATATTGTTAGGTTACCATTACGACCATGATTTACGGCTCTAGATTTTCGAATTATTTATACAGAAATTGAAAATTTAACGGAAATCATGAATGATTATAGATTTACATTTTATCTGTGTATAACGAACTAAAAGCAAAAGATTTTCTATGTGAAAATTTATTTTGATGACCAATATTCAAATTATGGTATATCAAAATACATAATTATTATAAAAAAAATTTAATCGATTTCCGAGTATCTACTCTGTTCTACTGCACATTTTCTCTAATTAAATTTATGGAAGAATTATATTTGTTTTAAGATTTTGATTTGGACTTGTAAATACTAATTGTTACTGAAAATTATATTTTAGTACGAAGTTTTTATAATAACTTCCTTTAACTATATCTAAATAATTCAACAATTTATGTATAGTACAACTATAAGTAATTAAGTTTTTGATAAAAATAAATATAATTAAATATGTCATAATACTTCAAGTGTTTTATAATTATTTTAAGTTAATCCGAAAATGACTAAATATGTAACTAATTTAGGTTTTATTAAAGGACAAGACAAACAAATAAAACCTAAGTAAATAAAAATAAATAAATTCTATGACACACTCTATGTAGATAAGTATAAAGGTAATTAAAATACTGATTAATTATATAAAGCAAGAACGAATGTATTATTATTTATTGATTTGAATTTATTTCCTCATGTACTTGTAATATTTATATTTTGACGTAATAGTTCCCAAATAAAAGCCAAAGTTGCTGCTATACAAATCAAACCACACATGCCATACATACATATATAGTTGTTGTAGATCTAATACACGATGTGTTGTTACAAATTCAAGTTACAAAAAGTTTAAATCAATTTGTACATGATACCATGCCTCCTCCTTAACAATAAAAGTTCTGATCCATATTAGCATATCGTTTAATTGATCAATTAAGAATGAGTGCTTACATATAGGACAACAGCTCGAATATAGCAAATATTTGCCGTAAACGTAAAACACTTTTCTTATTTAGGCCAAAGTACAACAAATATTTAGTTTTAATATATTTGATGCTGTTGGATCTTGCAAAACTCTTGTAAGAGTAAACAACGTCAAAAAAATTTGTGCTAAAACAAGTGGTTACGCTTTTTTTTTTTTAGTAAATATTTGCCAAATGTGTTCGTACCTTAAGATTATAATATTGTTTTCATATAAAATACTATTCAGCTAAGTATTTGAATCCACATTGCAGAGAATTGCCGTATTCATAAAAAATAAGGTAGGTTTGAAGTGTGCTTTTAGACAAAATTTTCATATAAAATTTTCATATAAAATTTTCTTAAACTACATTTGAAGTCTACTTTAATTTTTTCTGAATAAGGGCATTAGAGTTTAAAAATCAAGGTAATATTATGTTAAAATGTATGTAGATCAGAGATCGGATTGATTGGTTAATTTGGGATTTTAAATACAATCAAAAAAAACGAACCTCATGTTGACAACATAAATCAATTCCGTAAAGCAATACATGTCATTGTTCACAAAACGGAGTGTAACGTAAAATGATGCTTGCATTGCATGTCTTGTACAAATGTAAACGTATACTCCCAAAAGCAATGAATAATTAACGATTGTTACGAATGGTTAACGATTGGTATGAATGGTTTCAATGCTGATTGTATAAGTTGTACATACTAACAAAAAATATCAAACTTTACTAGTTTACTGTCAACAAATCGCACATAAAGCAACAACCAAAAAATATTTATTTTCTCATTAAGTTTTGTATTGTTTTTGCTCTTTCTTTATGTTTTCATTCACTGAAAGCAATGAATACTGGACGAATGGTGTGAATGTTTTTAGTTTTTTAATGTGGCATTGAATTATTTCGTTGCTTGATGTATAATGGCATAACAAAAAGAGAATGTAAAATAGCAAACAGTAATAAGGAATGAGATAACAAACAGAAATGCACATTTTTATTATTGTCGAGTAAAAGCAATGCAAAAGCAATGAATTTGCGAATGGTTAGCAAATGTGAATGGTCTCTTTCTGTTCTCTGATGTAAGGCGCTTATGATTTTGAATGTTAAACAATTTTTCATTGCGATTTGCCAATGGAAAAACAACATACACTTAAAAATCTAAAAAATGGAAGAAAAATACAAATTGATGGAAAATACTTTGCAGCCACTGGTAGTTACTGAAGGTTTGCAATTAGTTTAAAATTTGTAACATTTTTATTGTATGTTTTTAAAATTTGTATAATTTTTTTCATTTTAGTTTACCATCATATAAGTTTATTAAAATATGAAATAAATTTTATTAATAAAATAAATAAATACAAACAAAACAGTGGGGTTATTGTGTATTTCGATTCAAAAGCAAAAACTTTCGGAAGACAATGTAAAAAGTGTATAAATTTGAACGATTTTCTTTTCAAACCGAAATACACAATAACCCCCCCACCCATATTTTATTTAATTTACTAACCGCATCTGATAAAATACCATATAGTACTTGCGTTTAGTGTAGTAAATATATTGAGCGTGCATAGGATAATTTTGAGCACGCGTTTAGTAATACTAAAATTGAACGCACAGAGCATATTTCTGAATATTCGTTTACATTTTCACATACAGAACTATACATATTAAAAAAACTAATTTCACGTTTGAAATTAAACTGAACGATTTTTTTGATTTTCTAATGCAATCGTTTACGGTGCAGAAAGTAACAAATGATAAAAAAACAACACATTTGTTCGGTTTTCTACTACGTAATTTTTTCTGTGTAGAAATATTTTGCCATTATGTGAAATTTGGAATAGGTCATTGCCCCATCTCTTTATAGAGTGCAGATATTACGAGTCGACAATATCCACTGGACATGCTTAGATCGGGATTAAAACTTTTGTTGGGCTCGTCAACAATATGTTTTTATTTTTTTTTTTGAATTTTCATTGCCATTTTTTTTCACTAGGATAATTACAACTAAAACCATGTTTATGAGAAAACTCACGGTACATGTTAGAATGAACAATTAGCTTGTTTTTTTTTTTGTGGTCAAATCCGACTTAAGCGATCCTGTTTCAAATATACCTATACATAAGTTTCTATATTTCATGAATTAATTACGAAACAATATGTGCCTTAGTATGATTCAGTTTCTACTCATTTTAATTAATGATAGTTTTTAAAACTTTCCCATTCAATTTCCTAAAGCGTTACATAATTGTGAAAGTTTTCAAGATAAATATTAACTTGGTTAGAATTTGATATAACAAATAGAATTTACATTACAAGAACTACGTTTTCGAAATAGATAACATTTTCAAATGTGCGTTGTGCTCAAACGGTTTAAACAAAATGAATCTAACAAATTTATTAAATTTCGAATCAGTGGCTGTAAAAGGTGCACAAACTCAATCCATTGAACTAAATACATTTGTGGCTAATTCAATAAGAGTTATTGTTGAGGAATTGTTCATAAAAATGGCACCATCGTTTTTAATTTTTGTGTCGTGTCGTCGTACGAGTACAAGAAATTTTTTTATCAGTGTCATTGAACTTCTTTTCAATATGGTGGATAACATGACTGTACAGTTGGTATTTGTTGATCATCAAAAACCTGTACGAATCGAGGGATCCAGATTGTTTAATTTATTATTGGTAGATTCTTTGGAAGGATTTTTGTAAGTCTTTTTTTGACTACATTTGGCTAAATTGTATATGGCAAAGTATTAACATTATATATGTATTATACATACGGTGACCATTTTTGGGAAAGGAAAATACAGGACAAATACAAAATTATGTTAAAAATGAAAAGAAAAACAGAAAAAATAATCATATAATATATGTATTATTATTATTATAAAATTAAGTAACAAAAAAAACAAGTCTTCTTGACTAGAATAAAAAGTTAAATAAAAAGTTTTTATATATTATAATTTAAAAAAATAAATTTGGTTTTATAAACAGTCTCCTTGACTAAGGCTAACAAAAAAAAAATAGAAAAAAACTACATAAATGATAAATTTAGTTATGAAGTTTGATATTTTCCCACAGAATGGATTTTTTTAAACATCTGTATTGTTAATTAAAAATCCTTTAATAATGATCTTAAAGTATTTACTTTTAATTGCGATTTTTCGGTGGTCCAAATATTATTCATTATTGAAAACACTCTCTCGATAGCAGCATTTGAAGCTGGTAGACATAGACAAAATTCAACAAGTATCAATATATTTTTATATGCAATCACATTTGTCTTAAAGTGATTAAAAATTTCAATCCATCTTTCGTCTACTGATATATTTTTTACCCTCCATTCTTCTATTTTTTCAATATTTGCAAAATTTTTCACGCAGCTCGCTTCATAAAATAAATCTTCATTATTTATTTTTAATTCATTTCTAAATTCATTTAGATAGGATAAAGTTTTTTCAACCTTGTCCCAAGATAACATATTTCGTAACAATATCCAGTCTAAAATTTCTACATCTCTAAAAGCTTTATCCCACTGATTTAGGTAATCAATGCATGTTTGGTAAAAATTTGTTATATGTTCTTTAGTTATTGTTTTATCAAAATCATTACTTTTCTGTAATTCGAGAATAATATTTTTGACGTTCGACCAATTTAAATTTAAATCTTTTAAAATAGTTGAAGCCTCAGGCATTGAAATATTTTGTGATTCTATGTTAAGAATAGCTTTATGAAATGTTGAAGCTTGGCTATATGCAAAAGATAACCATAATTCAGCACAAGGATTCATAAAAAATTTCGTAATATTGTCGGACATTTTAGTTGAGACATAAAATATAATTTTAAAGCTTCAAAAAGTTTTATGATTGTTTCCAAAGCAGGCATTAAAGTTAACCATTGAGTTTTGCTATGTCCTAGTAACTTTTTATATTCTATTTCAATATCTTCACATATTTCTTTGAAATTTTCAATCCCAGTAAACAAATTTTTCACTTTTGGAAATGTAGGGAAAGTATACAGTTGGATTTTTATGATAATTTTGTATTAATGTTCGTGCAATGTATATGCTAAAAAGAGGACATTTGCATATCAAATTAGGAAATAAGGGACAATGTACTGTCCTGTATTTACAAAAAAATCTCAAGGGACAGCATGTTAAAAAACAGGACTGTCCTGTAAAATACAGGACGGATGGTCACCGTAATTATACATATATGTATGTATGTACCCAGTAAAAAAATTCGTGTTTTTAGAAGCACTTAAGAGAAAAAGCGCATAATCGAGCGCTTCAATAAAAGCGCTCTTTTGAAGCAGTAAATGCTTACGAATAAAATAAAAAAAAAACAAAAATGAAATTATAGCCTACAGATTTACGTATGGCAACGAAAGTCAATTACAAAACGAATATCGCGCTTCTCAGTTACTATGAATTTTTCTTAAGCAAAAACATTAAGATAGAATTTGTTCTTGTATTGGTGTGCGCGCAGTGACGTAAAACACTTTAGAAAAGTGCTTTATTTGCATATTTGAATAGGTTAAAAGAAGAGCTTTTGTCAGCAGAAAGTAGTCCTCCAAACCGGGAACACCTCATACAAAAATCATGCATCCCATCAGCAGGTTTAAAGCGATTTGAGGTATGAATTCATACATAAAACCTGCTCCTTTTTTACTGGGTATATATGAAAAAACTCGTTCGTTCCATGTTTACAAAATTTTGGTAAAAAGCTAAAAACTTGCTACAGCTTAGTAACTGAGCCAAATAAGTTGAAAGGTACTAATTCTTAAATATTAGGATATTTTTAACTAAAAAAAATACTAAGTTTTGAAGTTTGGAACGAACAAGTTTTACTACGAATTTTCGAAACAAACGGGTTTTGCTGCATTCCATATTGGAACGAACGATATTATTTAGCTTCACTATATTTTAAAAGTTATATTAATTTATTAAAACTAAGACACTTGTTAAAAAATTAAAATATATGAATTTTTAAACCCACAAAGAAAGTACTTCATCTTCAATATACTCCTCGTTGTTTTCTTCCACGTCATGACAAGCATTTTCGTTGCCCAAAATCGAATTCCAAGGTTTTGTTCTGTCTCCAATTTTCTCCAAAGCGATTGGATAAAAGGGCTCCAACACTTTTTTTCATTTCAGGGTTAATCGCCACATTTATGGGAAGTAGTTTTGGAATTATATATTTGACCTTCTTTCCTCGCCTCAAGAATGGTTCAGGGTGGCAGGAATTCATTCTATAATTAATCTCCCCTTGCAAAGTAATGTAACCATTTTAATGGTTGTTGTATTTCTAACAAATCGCAATAATGATGATTATAATTGCGAGTAATAATCTTAACAATTACAGTAATAAAAGGAAAGAGTAATACATAAAAATATTTGGAATTTCATTACACACGATGATACTTTGGCTCACTTCTAACAAGAAACAAACGAGTTTTGCTACGAAATATTAAACGAGACAGTTTTGACAATGATTGTTAATTGGAACGAAACAGTTTTGCTACAAACTGCAATTTTAGGAAATGAAAAAACATAAGAAATGATATAAACAATCAGTATATTTATATACATATATAAAGTAGCAAAATATCCATTGTATCTCATTTTTAAATTTTTTGGAACGAACGAGTTTGAAACTCACACGCTAGTTTTTAGTTTTTATTAAAATAGTGGTTACGTGTTTTTTTTTCATAAATATTTGCAAAGTTTAATTTTTTTAAATTACAGGTGGGCACTAAATTGCTATATAACAAATTATATTCCTTTTTTCTCGTTTGCAGAGACATAGATGTGGTTTCTTATACCAAAGGTTACGACACCAATGAATACTATCAAATTTTTCTAATGCAACGTGACAATAGTATGTATAGTGATATGCAGGGAATTTTTAAATATTGTTGGTCTAATCACTTGGTGAATTGCAATATACAATTTCAAAATGCTCAGGAAGAAGTTCATATGTTTACCTATTTTCCATTTAAGCGAAATAAATGTGGCAATACCGAACCACAATTAATTAATCAATTCGTTAATGATTCCTGGGTTAATAAAACTTATTTTCATTCAAAGTTGAAGAATATGTATGGCTGTCGTCTGGTGGCTGCAGTGCGTGATATCCCGCCGTATATATACTTTAATCGAGCAGAAAATAATGAGATATCTTATAGGGGACTTGAGATGGATTTGATGAGACATTTGGCGAAAAGAATGAATTTTTCATTGGAAATACGTAGACAACTGCATGATAATCGTTCAACTACGCTTGGAAATGGTACTTTGAATATGGTAAGAAAGTTTAATCAGAATCAGTCTATATTAAGATCATTTAAAAACATGCAACCTGCCTTTACACATGCAAGTACTTGCATGCGAGTGATGTGTACCTATTATATACGAAAACTTATTGAAAAAACTCGAATCATTTGCAAGTAGCATTACTGTTTACACAGGACAGTGAGAGTTCATTTTCAAAATGTTGGTAAAGCGTAAACTTCTACCGGCGGCTCCATTTGATTTGCAATTGCTTCGAAGACCTTGCTTTTCAAATCGTTCCTCCTATATGATTTATCACTCATATTCAACAGAAGAGGATGGTAACGATATAAATTAATTAATTTTATTATATTTTTTAAATTTAATATCACTTCCACTTCACTTAATCAAATAAAATTTTTTATGAGGGAAAATTTTTATAATAATAATTATTATGATTTTATTGATATTTATTCTCCAAAATTAAAACATATTGTTTATCAATATTATTTGAAAGGAATTTGTTTACAATGACTCATAAAACAAACTAAAATTTTAATTATAAATATAATATTATCCACTTTCTATTCACTGAAAATATACATGGCAACATTATTTTTTTATTTGACGTTTACTGGCAGAGAGTGTTAAAAATTCACTCGCAAGCAAATTTAGCTGCGAGTAGCTGTGCAAGTACGAAAAATTTGAGTGTATTAGTAAAAAAGTGTGAGTGTATTGAGTTTTTCGAACTGTTACTCGCATGTGTAAACCCCGGGTAAAGGTGGATTCACCCATTCGTTCTTAATAAAAATTTTTTACGAACTTGAATTGGTTTAATTTTATATTTTTTTGAACAAAAATGAATTGAGTTGCCAATAGGTTGCATTTTTTCATACAAATAATAATGCCTTATGTATTTCCATCAGTGTTGCTAGAAAATGAATTTCAAAATATGCTAATAGCGTAGACAGATGACACAGATAATTTGCATTAGCAGTCTTAATTCAAATTAACACGTGTGCTAATGTGCATTAGGTTAGACGTAAATGCACAAAATCAGAGTGAATTTATACTGCATTTAGCTATTTCAATATGGCAACATCGTCGAAAATCAATCATATGCTATCAAATTGTTTACTATTGTAAAAGAAGAAGAAGATAATTGTAAAATTAAATTAATAAAAATAAATTTCTACAATTGCCTTTCTTTTATTTCAGAGTGTCCACTTGTAGCAACACGTTCAGGTTAATGGTTGCTAGTGCATGAACAATTTTTGCATTATGGAGCAGTTTTAGCAAAAGTCATTTCAGTTTTTTTTTTAAATAAATACTGATTTTTCACCAAATGCCAAACAAATTTTTTCATAATTAAACAGTTGTTTACAAACAAACAGCTGTTTACTAAATGCAGAAACTGTCGTCTGTCAGGGTAAAATCTTAATTCACATTAGTGAGATTTTAATGCAAATTAACGCTGTTGTCTGTCTACGCAATAAAACTTGAAAAACTAAGTGCTAAAATGTTCTACAGAGGAAAAAATAAGTGCTAAATTTATTTAATGTAACAATAAAATTTTTATTTAAAATGTTAAAAATATAAATTATAGTTTTTTCTAATTTTGTTTATAACAATTGTTGACTTGTTTTAATAGATTACATTTCATATATTAATTCAAAAATTTCCGTGTTCATTTACTTACCACACCAGAAGAAATTTAGTTGAAATATTAATAAAAGTTATTTTTTATTTCTCCAAAAGTATTTTTTTGAGTAAAATAGTAAAAATTTTTTCGAGAAAAAAATTGTTTTTTATCAGGCAAATTATGCTAAAAAGCATTTAAGAAAGTTGTATGTGTTCATTTTTATTTCAACATAACGTTTTCAAGATATTTCTGATCGTTAAAGCGATTTCGTTAGTGGTCCTTATATAAAAGCCATGACTAATTATAAACCGATTATTATAAAATTCAGCCGAATAATTTTTACTCGTATGTACATATTTGTGTTGAATTTTATTTGGATATCAAGATTTTTAAGACAGCGATTTTCGGATTATGATTTCCTTTAATTTAATAGAATTGTGGAAGTGGAATATGTACCGATTAAAACAAAATACGGTTTTGTAGTTTATCTTTGTAAAAAACATACGAGGGCGGTTCGAAAACTTCTTAGCCTAGCACAGAAAGAGAATAGCTAGTTTTCCAAAAACGTTTTTATTTTTCAATATAATCTCCTGAAACATTACTACACTTAGTCCAACTCTTATTTAGCAATTCTATCCCTTGATTAAAATTGTTTTCCTCATGGCCTTCAAAATAGTGGTTTACAACTGTAATTGCATTTTCGTTTGAGGTAAAACGCTTGCCAGCTAGGAATTTTTTTAGATTTGGGAAGTTTTTGAGATGCCCATGATATTAGCTATTTCACGGACTTTTATTGACATTGACCACATCATTATGAATTTCTTCTTTCGATAAACCTTTTTCATTTAAATATTTAATGACACCCCGAATTTCTAATTTTTCCATTGTAAAAAAATCGCGGATGCGTGTTTTTAAAAACCCGTTTCTATATGAAGGGGTTGAAAGATCGAAAAGGAATTTAGCATGTGTTAATAGCAGATATGGAAGTTTCCAAAACATTTAATTTTTTTCCGAAACCCTCGTATTTTTTAGGTATCTATGTACCATAGAATCCTATTCCTAGAAGACATTTATATGGGACTAATTTAAAGGGGATGCAAATAATATGTATGTGCAAATTTTATGATATTATTTGTATAATTTAAAAACATTTAGAAAAATATTGAGGTTGTCTTAAACTTTCAATACAAAACTGCCCTAATTAATGCAAAATATATGGGAAAATTTCGTCCTCCTTTAGTCTTTGTCTAAAACAGACGTACGGACATTGGCAGATCGTCTTAGAATTAAATAAGACCACAGTATATTTACCAACACGGTGACCCCTCTTTTGATTTCTACAATATACTTTATTTATATTTTCTTTTTATCTTTTCTTTCAGCTAACTGATCGTACTGCTGATATTGTATTTGGTTTCTATCGTAAACGTGCTGAGATAAGTATGCTGTACACTAGCACATTTCCGCACTATCAGAACAACATTGTAACAGTTATCTTCTTACCGGCTCACTCATTAACCACCTTTAAAGTACTGTCATTTCCTTTTCCATATTGCGCCTGGATTATTATAGCCGCTTCTCTGGTTATAACCATTATAGTTAGCCGCTTAATGCGCATAAAATATCCTCAGTCCATATCAACATTTTCAATGATTGCCTGTGCATTGGGTTCTTCCATTAAACGGAAACCAAGTTTGCCACATTCCGTTCTATTATTTACAACCTGGTTATGGTATACCTTTTTACTACGCAACCTTTATTCTAGTCTGCTGTTCCAATTATTTCAAGATGCTGTTCATACTTCTCTACCCAAAACTATGGATCAGGCGAGAAGTGAAAGTTATCGTGGGGTTATGAATATGTTTACTTTTGACGACATTCGTTTTATACCATTCTATCAACAAACAAATAGTACTAGCATTTTGCTCAATTCCCAGGATGATTTCATAGCTTTGTGGTATATAGTGAAGAACACCAATGAAAATGTATATGCAGTTGTTTCACAAGATTTTCTCATCTACTTCACGGAGAAATTTCAAATGCCTGGCTTGTTTTACATTATACCCGAAGTTTTAATGCAACAGCATTTGTGCCTTTATTTGGACAAACATTCATACCTTATCAATCAATTCAATAAGGAACTCATGTACTTATATTCTGTAGGTTTAATTGAGTTTTGGGCCAAACAGCATATAAATTCTAAATATTTAACAAGTAATCATATGGCTAAAGCTGCGAAGTTTGAACAGATGGATTTATGGGGAATTTATATTATTTGTAGTGTGTGTTATTTTATATCAATAATTATATTTTTATGTGAAATCTTATCGCTTAAGTTTAGAAAATTAATGAGATTATTTCAATGAATTTTTTTAACTTAATAAATTTCTTAATTGGTGTTGATAAATAAATATGTATGTTTTTGTTGTTTTGTTTAAAATTTCATTTAAATCCTATCTAGTCTTTTGCAGATGATGGCAACATTTGCTATTTATACTCATTTAACCATAGACCAAACCCTTTGGAGATTGGCGAAATAAGACAAAACATGAATGATACGCTTACCTAAGATCTTAAGACAATCTCAGAATGGGGTTGTGCGAACAGAGTCGATTTTAATGCACGAAAGACTCAATGTTGTATATTACCACACAAACGCACGACATATCACGCCCATTTTTACGCCCACTTTTTTAAAATTATGTAATTGCTGCTATATAGTTTTTAACAGATTTACTTCAAATTGTATTAAAATAATTTAGTAGAATCGACCATTATAACAGGAAAATATAAAGGTACATATATACTTTTGCTACGCATTCCAATGCTACCAACAGATTTACCATTCGATTTTAAACAATTTTCTCCTGTTCGGTTAGCGTTTGCGATGACTGTTAAAGCTCCAGGTTAATATCCCGTGTGTATGTGTATGCTCCTGTTGGGCAAACTAAAAATATTGTATATCCTAAAGCATTGCAATAAATACATTTAAATTAAATAAATAAATGTTTGTAAATATATATATATACGTTTTATTTTTCAACGTGGGGGGGGGGGGGGGATAACGAAGCACACCGGGTTTAGCTAGTATTTAATAAATAAATATAAATGTTAAGAATTTTATAAAATTGTATAATTGTACTTGTACTTTCAGAAATATCCAATACCAATCCAGTAGTATTATAATTTTTTTCGAAAAGCAGATTGAAATGGACTTATCATGTCCCTTGTACTAAGAATATATTCTATTTGCTTTCTAAGTAATACTTCCAGGACTTTAGAACTAGCATTTAACACACTTATAGATCTAAGGTATATAGGTCACATAAGAAGTTAGTCTATCTAATATAATTAAGTGTATTTGCAAAAGTCACTATAATGTTGTAATTTAAAGGAAATCCAGCGATTAAGAAGTAAAATTTGATTTTAATTTCCTTTAATCAGCTTATTTTGCTGGCGTTTCACCTAAATTAAAATTTTACAGCCACAACTGGAAAATGTCCAATCATTCGATTGAATACAAACCACACTGGATATTACTGGCAAATAAAGAAATTGCTTTGGTTAATTTTAAAAGCTTCTGGGTCAAAGTTCATACATATTTAGGTTGGCTTTCACATGTTTACTCGTATAGAATTGTTTTGTGCAAAATCAATTATAATTCAATAAATTTCAAGTGTAAATATTTATAGTTTTGTTTAACTTAAAGGACAATTGTTTATTATGCATGTTTGTCAATAAAATAACGTTGACATATTTTACTTTTATTTTATACCCTACGTCCATATGGGGAATTTACGAGAATAATATGCATTTATGCTGATGTTTGTAAAGACCAATAATTTTAGTCTAACAGCCATCTTCAATTGTACCGATCGACTCAAAATTTTGAATAATTTTAACAAATTTTGCTACAGTTTATATGCAGTTTTATACAAAAAGAAATTGTATTGTAATGCTCGATTGGATATAAGGCACAATTTCGAAAATCTACAATACTGCAAATATCCATAAAACAAAATTTAATAATTTGTAGGTGCACAAAAGTCATGTTACTAAATTTACTACTACTAAAGATAATAAGAAAAATAAATAATAGTACGTTCACAGCGAATAAACTTATTTTGCTTATATACTCGGTGTAGGGTATTATATGGTCGGATTTGTCTGACTATACTTTAATAATTTTTCTGTTACAAATGTAAATAAATAATTACGATATATTTTTTGTCATGGCTTCTTAATAAACTTAATGTAATCCCTACTAAAGTAAACATTTTAATTATTCACTAATTATGAATTAACTCTTTTAAGTTATAGTTGAGTATGATAATATAGAAGAAGTGGGTACTTAATATTTAAAAAAATTAATAAAATTTAAAAATCTTATATTACCACATTCAATGTAATACGGGCCCCTATGGTTGTAAATTTCGCATAAAAACATTTATCTGATTCACTGGAATTGGTTAGAGTTATATTTTCAATTACTAGAAAATATCAACGATAGATTCATACTTTTAAATGTTATCAGAAACCAAATATGTATACATACGAGTACTTCTAAACTTCAGCATAGTTTTTCGTTAATTGTTGGACACATACGTTATCCATTAGCAATGTAGTTAGTCGTGTTAAATTTCTAGGTCCTCTCGTTTAGGTCCTATTCTGTCATAATATGTGACAATATACGGGGAAAATTTTAAATTTGAGAAAAAAACTTATTTAATAAAATTAATTTTAACCTTATTGTGGAAGACCAAAGTAAGCGGTATGCGGCCGTTCTTTTTCCCTCTTATACGGTTTGTTGGTGGGCAAATGTGGGCGGCATATTTAAAGTGAAAAATGTCAAAAAATAAAGTTGATTTGTTTTGTTTTGTACATAAGTAAATTCTTAAACAAACGTCTTTTTTGTCCGTACATGTTGCAAAAAGTATTAAAAAAATGGAACAAAAATTTTATTTTTAAGGCCACGTTTCCACTATGTTTTCACTATGTCATTTTTGTTGTCAAATTGTTAGCAATTGTATGAAAACGGGTTGTCATATGGCGTCATCTATGTCATCTATCATGATTGCAAACATAGTTGACGCCATATGACAACCCGTTTTCATACAATTGCTAACAATTTGGACAATTTGACAACAAAAATGACATAGTGAAAACCAAGCATAACTAAACTCATATCTCATATATTAAAACACCTAACGATGTTGGAATTTTGTTCAACTTTGCCGCGCTGCCGCTTCTCACAGCACTGCCAGATTAAGTTAAATGCGATACTTAAAAATCTTTGTATGAATAATAATTTATATGAATAAAACAAAAATTTTATTTGCTTGTAATACTGTTGCCGTCCGCAGCCGCATGCCGCTTACATTAGCCTTTCACTATTATCTTATTTCATGTGTTAGAAACGGGTATACAAATGTTTCCCATGCAGGAGTTACCCCAAAAATCAAAGCAATTAATTTATTTATAGACTACTTCTAAATTTTTAAACACGTCTGCGAATATTTACTATAAAAGTATGAAAACCAAATATTATTTAATTTTCTAGTCAGTCAGCATGAACGCTTCGGCATTTCAACACGCCTACATCCAGCGTACAGAAACTTTTACGCAAACGGAGGCAAGAAGTTTGCTTGTGGCAAATGCATTGCATTTTGTAATACAAAATATTTTTGCCAACAACTCAAATACATTTGTTTTAGCAATAGCAGTTGGAGGCGGCTCATGAGCATTTTGGCTAACCAACATAATGACAAAATTATTCGCTATTTCCGGTTTTATGACTGTACAATTGATAATACAAGATTTCAAAATGGAGAGTATCGAAGTCCCTGGAAATTATTACGGCAATATTATAATGATCGATTCTTTTGAAAATCTTAAGAAGATAAACTTAGCGGTAAACAAAGAAAATTATGATAGTTTGGAATACTATGTTATTTTTCTAGAAACACATGATGCTGTATTTGCTGACAATGAAATGAAATTGATTTTTAGTTATTGTTTCAATAATTATTGGTTAAATTGTAATGTTATGCTGCAGAATTCGTACGGCGAAATAAATACGTACACATACTTTCCTTTTAAGGAAAATAACTGCTTTCAAACTCAACCGGAAATTATAAACAAATTCAAAGGTAATCGCTTTGAAAGTGAAGAAATATTTCCAGAAAAATTAGGCAATTTACAGGGATGCCCCATGAAATTGACAACCTGGGATACAGCTCCGTTTGTGGTGAATAAAACGAATAAAAGATATCCAAAACTACGTGTAACAGGCTTTGAAATGGTAATGCTTAATTCAATCAGCGAAACTATGAATTTTTCTCTGGACATTGAATGGATTTCATTTTACAGAAATCAGTCACCAGATGCTGGTCTTTTGAAAAAGGTAAGTAACATTGCTAATATAAAATAAGATTAAAGCTAAATTAAAATGTTTGCTTAAAGCTAATATTCACCGTTTTATTTCATCTTTTCGTTCCAGTTGCAATATCGTGAAACCAATATAACCATGGGTTTCTTTCGCCGCACCAATGAACGAGACAAAATTGCCACACCCACTCATGTCACATATTATGTACCGCTGATTGTTCTAATACTACGTAAACTGGCCTCACATGAATCCGTGGACATACTAACATTTCCATTTGATAGAATTACTTGGACTTTAATGTTCGCGAGTTATGCCGTCATTGGAATTATCAATGTTATCCAAAGAAAAGAAATTAAAGGTGGAATTTTTCAGACATTTGAAGTTATTATTGGTATAACAATTAAGGATTTGTCAAAAACGACTTCGTCAAGAGTACGCTTTATGACAACAATCCTAAGTTCGTTCATTTTACGTTCCCTTTATCAGTCGTTACTTTTCTACTATTTTCGCAATAACTTTTATCAGACGCCTCCTGATACCTTAAATGATTTAGTTGCTGAGGGCTACAAGGTCGTTTGCACGGAATTAACGAAGCAATTTTTACCCTATGTACCACAAATTGAAAATAATACATTGCCATTGTTGGTGACTAACAGCTCAAGTGAAATGTCTCCCATGCGTTATATGGAATATCATCGAAATGAACGCTTGGCGGCTATATCTATTATCGAGTTTGCTCTGCGCTATGTCGGCGAGGAATTGACTGCTGGCACTACTTTACGCGCCCTACACATGAAAGTCAAGGATCAACAGATTGGTTTTTATTTGACAAAAAATTCTTATTTAGTTGATCGTTTTAACAATTACATTCTGCGTTTGTATGGATCGGGTCTGTTGGAAAAATGGCGTGAATGGGCAAAATTGGATTATAGAGTTACAAAAAAGCGTGGCATTGTCCACAATAGTGCTTTAATGATTAATTTAAATCAAATTAAGGACTTTATATTGCTGATGGTGTTTTTACACACAACATCGATTATATTGTTTGCTTTGGAATTATTATCTAAAAAATACGTATGGTTGCAAAAGTTCTTTTGAAACTTTCTGACCGGAAATATTAAATAAATAAATAAATGTACCTTTAAGAAATATGTATGTAAAGCGTGATCCATTTCCAGGTTCCCTACTTTAAAAAAAACAGAAAATTTAAATTTAATGGGGAATGTTTATTATCATTTGAAAGAACATTCTTTGGCATTTATTTTTTTAAGATTTTGTCTATCAAATGTTGGCAGTTGCTACTTCGCAGATGATCTACTCTTTGAGTCCAATTTTCGATGACTAGTTCGAGCATTTTGACTGGTAACACGAATGACATGCGTGATGTTTTCCTCCAAGGTCTGAATCGAAGCGGCTTTGTCTTCGTAAATTTTGGACTTTACATATCCCAACAACCGGCCCAAAACGTGAAAATATGTGCTCACCGAAGTGCTCTCTCAATAAATCCATTGATTGATGTGATGTGTGAGAAGTAGCGCCGATAACGGTCACCATTGACGGTTACGTTTGCACCGGTATCATTTTGAAAGAAATATGGACCGATGATTTCACCGGCCCACAAACCACACCAAACTGTTGTTTTTTTCTGGATTAAGTTGCAGTTCTGCAATATCTTCAGGTTGATCTTCGTCCCAAATGCGGCAATTGCCGATTGTGTTGACCATAAGTTGAGCGAAGTACACGAAACGATTTCCTCACATAACGTGAATTATCGCAATAAAGCTAAACGATTTGTAAACGTTGATCAGGCGTAAGTCTTTCCATTATTAAATGCCAACCAATGCTATAAAAAAACAACATGACAAAACTCACACGTGATCTGTCAAAAAAAGGCTATTGGAAAAAGTAGCTCTACTTGCATCACCCTATATATTAATTAAGCTTACGAAATAAAAAATAATAATAAACATTCAGGTATAAGTAAATAAATTTTAACTAATTTTTATATACGTATGCATGTATTATGGTAACCATTCGAATAACGAATAATTCGATTAATTTTATGAATAATAATCAATTAAAACGAATAAATATGTTTATAGAGAAAAAATATGGTTGTGGTAAACATAATCTAAGAGCAACATATTATGATAAGATTTATGATTGTAGTCAAAACATATTATGATGAATTTAAGTGCCGTGCAATATCATATTATGATAAATTTTCTTATTAATCATAATTTGCTATTATAACATCTAACCTACTATAATAAGAAAATTGTCATACATGATCATATTATGACCCAATGTAACCATATTATAGTTTAAAGTAATAATATGATCTAAAGTAATTATATTATGACATGATCTGGAACTGGGAGTTTGGTCAAAACAACATATAGGTGGTCAACAGTTACAAATATCTTGGAGTAGAAATCACATATAATCTAGCCTTCAAAAACACTCGAATAATAAATTATCAACTGCAAAATTGGCTATCAATTCGACGTGGTCTAAATATATAAATAATTCACGGATATCGAATGCCAATAAACTCAGAATATTTTTTGTGGCATCTAGATCAATTATGTTTTACGCTGCTCAAGTTTGGGGATTTCAAAAGTATGATGATGTAGAAAAATTATTCAGATTCTTTATTAAAAAAATGATTTATTTGCTCTCTACAACACCCAACTATATGCTCTATCTGGAGACTTCTTATATCTCAGCACTCTAAAATTACATTTTTCTTATATAAACAAAGTATTGAGTATGTCCCCAAATAGACTACCACGTATTCTAGCCAGTCACATTATCTCCAATAAGCTTTATTGGGCAAAAGAATGGGATAATTTATTACAAAGGCTGTAAATCTCAACTGACAGAACAAACATTCCAGTAAGTCATAATTGGGAAATGATATTAAATCATTTGAGAAAGAAGGAAAAGGATGAATATTTATCCGCTGCTTCTTGTTCTCAGTTCGATGATCTTTATTCTCAACTTGATTTTAATATTACACCCATTCTGACAAATAATCTCTCGTCAAGGGACACTGGTTTGATAATAAAAGCCAGAGGGGGATTGCTGGATATTAACGCTAGAGCTTTTCGAAATAATACTACTGGTATATGTACGTTATGTAATTTAGACAAATCAGAAAACACTGTTCATTTCATTGGCGAATGTCCTATGTATAACCCATATAGACTTAAATATTTTCGAAAAAATCGACTTGAAAAAAACGAAGTTATATGTATACAATAAATGGCTCAAATTTTAGCAACCTATGTAAATATATTGAAATTAGCTTAAAATATAGAAAATTGCTTTTAAATGAATTTGATATATAACAAAACTGAACTGAATTAAAAAATAAATCAGTAATTTTTAAACTAAAAATTATATTAAAATGCCAATCTGGTACCAAACATAATTATGCCATATATAGATATTTGTATTTATAAGTTAATTGAATATGTATAAGAATTTGTATCCTATCTATAAATAAATAATAATAATAAAATATTATGACATATAATAAAGTAATCATATTTTGATTAAAATTAAGAATAGATCATAATATTCTTAAAGTAATCATATTATGATATTTTTTGTAAATAGAAATAAATATTCATGCACTTTCAACGTATATAAAAAAATTTACATTTATTTTTATTTGTGATATTTAAGATTATTTCTTTTATGTACACTTTATTTAGATCTTTTGCACTTCTTTGAAAATTGTGTATTTTGTAGTAATAGTTACTATATTTTAAATACGAATTGTTTTTTTTTTCAATTATTAAAACATTTAAATTCAAATAAATAATCCGATATCGCGCAGACAAACTACTGAACTGATGCTGAAAAGCATTCTACAAATGATAAAAACAAAATATTATTAAACTTAAACATATTTTGTTTGCATTTTAAACATAATATGATTACAAATATATAGAAACTTATAATTTAATGGTTATTTATAAGTTTAAAAAATATTTTTAATATGTGCGAATAGTTATCATTCAATAGTTATGGTAAACATTTTTTTAAAAATAATTATGTGAACCGTATTTAATTTTATAATTGCGATAAACATAAAAATGTTTATAGTAACTAAATTACCGTTAAAATCAAATTAAAATAACAATTATTTGTGTACCACAGCAATACATTGTTACCAAATTGTATTGTCAAATTGTTGTAACCATGTCCAACCATTTTTTTTCTCTGCATGTAAATATAATTAAAGAATTCATCATTTAATACTATTCAATTTTAAATAACGAGTATTTACATGCTTAATAAACAGTTACATATTCAATAAACATTTAAAGAGTGTTTTTGATGATAACATTTTCAAATTTTAGGAGTCTAGAAATTATTCTAGTGAAAAACTGCATCTATAAAATTATATTTAGAATCTATAATCTTATAATCTTATAATCTTATAATCGAAAATTAAATAAAGTTTTTCAATCATTCTAGTTAAGTGGCTCTGGTACCTTCTTATACAAATACATATATAAATGCGTTTGCAATAACTTATAGTTCTTAAAAGAAATCTGCTATTTAGTAAATAAAATAATGAACATGTTTGAAATGTATTTCGAAACAGATGTGTATGTTAGAGTTGAAATAATTGAAATACCTATTAAATAAAGATATTTTGACCACTTGGAGGATAACATCCGCCACGTTATTGCCGATATACGGCCAAAAATGTTGGAAAGTCATTGAGAATTGGACCTCCAGATTAGACTACGCCCGAGCAAGCCGTGGCGGTCATATGCTAGAAATCATATTTTGCCAGAGGATTATCTTTCGAATAAAGTAAATTTCATGTCAATTTAAAATAATCATCTTTGTTTTATTCAATTTCAAAATTCCTATATCGAATAGAACCATGATTAAAAAAAAAATTGGAACAACTTTGGAAGCATTGCTCAGACGTCAGTTTGTTCATGTTGAAATGTCAAACCAAACTAATACTATGTTTCCACGGAACATGCTTCACTCTCTATTCATGCTTCACACCCCAATCATGTGCGAAAAAACTTGCTTCACCATACAAAATTTTAAGAGCGAATCATTTAGATTCATATTGAATCTACTTGCGAAGCACGAATAATTGCACTCTTCTCTAATTTTTATCGCAAGTTTATCTGCACTAGCTGTAAAAATTTAATATTATTGTAAACAAAGCAAATTATTTTCTTGTTGCTGGAAGTAAAGAAAGTAAATACGTACGAATGTATGTTTTTTTCAAATAAGCTAACTAATTTCCACTCACTTTTTTTTTTCTCCATTAAAAAAAATTGTTTTCCACAAATTGTAAATTCTGTTTTTTATTCTGTTTGTTTATTAAAGACAACTGTCAAATCGAATCAAGTTTATTAGTCATGTAAACAGCATGATTCATAAACATGATTCAGAAGGCGAAGCAGGTGATTCAAGTCGTCGTGGAAACATAGTATAAACATAAAGCACTTGACAGCTTACAAAATAATCGCTAGTTAGAAAAGTGTTGCCCACTTAAAGTTCTATACATTTACAAAAACACCCTTTACAAGAAAACACTATAAATAATAGAAATGGAATCATAATGTATCACTTTGGTTTCAATATATAATGGTTTTTAAGTAGTGAATGAGGTGTTGAATATGTTAAAGAAAATGATATTTAAGATGACATTGATGATGATAACATTGAAATAGATTATTAAAATGTGCATATATAAATAATATTACTCGTGGGTTTAGACAACCTGAAGGAAAAAATTCATTATTTTATTATATTTATAAATAATTCGATTAATTTTAAATTTGTGATCGAAGTATTCAAATAAAAGAAAAATTTAATAATTTGATTACCTTAGTATGTATGCTATTGAGGCTAGTAATTATTAATTATAATTACTAAAAAAGCACACATCCCATTTAACAACTCCTATTTCTTTTAATAAACTTAAACCACAAAATTTCACAAATAAATACTACAACCGTAAATAAATATATATACATGCAAATCCCAACAATACCCGATAATTGGGTAAATGTAAGAGGACTTTCTGTTGTCACCTCTTCCAACTCTTCCAAAAAACGATCATCCAACTCCAGTCTAGCCCAGTGGTCTATTAAACCAAAACTTCGTAAATTTTGTAAGACGTGATTAAACATCTCCACCAAATAAGAATGCTTGGTGAAATACATGCACAACTGTTGCGAAAATATAGTTTCCTTTAAAACATGGAATACCCCATATTTGGCATGGGAATGAGTATAATTATGGGTATGAGTATTAACGTAGTAAGTAAGAAAATCCTTGGGTGTACCGGTAACATAACGTTTTTCGGGATTGGCTTCTAATAAAGGAAAGCCACCGGCATCGCTGATGTTCATAATTACAACTTCCATTAAATTTTCACGTATACTTTGTATATCCGAAAATGAATCAGCTGTGGCCACATTGACAATGAGCTGATATTTACGTTCAGCTAATTCGGCGGTAGTATCCGGAGGAGCTATGGTTTTTTGAGATTTAAGAAAATCATATAAGGATCCCTGATATATAGAGCGTAAAACCATAGTTAGTAAAATCCACAAAAAGAAAATATAACGAGCAAAATTGCGTTGCGGCAAAATATGAGCAGTTTGGCCCAAAGTTACAGCTGTAGTAATGATAATTATAAAATTGGCTGATGTAAAACCATAAATGAATTTCAAAACCTTAAGGCTTAAATGTTCCAAAATATGTGGAGTACTTAGTAGCAATAGCATGAGTACTAATAATACAATCCAAATATGAAAATCAAAAGGAGCTGCAATAATTTCAAGACTGGTCCAAGGCTGACGCAAAGCTAACACCGTAAATACTTGAATGGTTTGATAATAAGTCATCGAGGGACTCATAGCGGTAGAACGTCCCAGAGTGCAACGAAAGGAGCCCAAACTTAGATCTGCTATTCGCTCATTTAACTGTAAAAATAAATAAATTTTAATACCATTTTGTTATTACTTGAATATTTATTTTTTAATTACCATTTTTATGGCTCCTGTTACCGTACCATTTGCTTTTACCAAACCCCTTTGTTCATTATTGGGTGGTATTTTATAGTCTATTCTAAAGTTTAAGAGTTCAGCTAAAACCTTTAATAAAAATCCTTCCACACCTTTCATATCCTCTAAACTGTGGCCCAGACTTGGCAGTGTAAGATATGGCGGTACATTCCACAATGCAGCCATTAGCGTACAATTGTGGATATTGTGAAATTTATCTGGATATAGTTCTGAACCTTTTAAATCTTTTATGGACTTATTTTGATTTATTATGTATAATTGAGCATTGTGGCAGGATTTCGGTGTAAAGGGATAATAGGTGTATAAAAGTATTGGCAGTTGTTCCTGAGTCTGCAGTAATAGCGCCACATTAACCGTGTAATAGTGCCAACAATAATCAAATATTTTTTGTATTTCCTTTTCGGGATCTTTACCAAGGGAGTAAAATATTATTAGATAATATTCACTGAAATCCTGGGTAACTGTTTGGGGGCCAGGATTGATTTTTCTGAAAAGAAGGGAAAACAGTGTATTTGTAAAATTTTATGAATTTTACATGATTGTAACTAACTTCTTGATATTAGTTCGATACTTTGAAGTATATTTTATTTATTATTCATTCATAAATATTTTCATGTGAATTTTTAAAAGAAATACATTTTTTCACTTACCGAAAACTTTCATATGAATCAATAAACATCACATTAAAATAATCAAAACTATGCCTATAATCACCCAGAACATCTTCCCATTTTATCTTTTTATCACTTAACGTCTTGAAATATACACTTGATAATTTATTAAAGTAATATTTGGCTCTCTTATGCCGAATACTTTGTATCACTGTCAGCTGACTGGTCTTTTCAAAAAAACATTCCACATTAAAATGTTGCAAATACGAAGCCATTTCGGTAACATTTAAAGAGTTTAAATTGATATGGAAACTTAAACCTTTTTGGAGGACTAATGAAAAGATAATCAATTTTAAAATGTTTAATAAGTTGAACATTTTAGTGGTGCCGCAAACATGTAGAGATTTATATAGATATTTGAATGCTGATAAGAGAAGTATTTAATTTGTATAATGACAAGTTTAATATCTGTTTGGCATTTTATACGAAACACACAAATGCGTTTTTATATATATTTAGATTCTTTGGGTAGGCGGCGATGTGTTAGGCAGATGGTTAAAAGAGTGAGTTATAAATTAAGACAGATTTCCAAACCGGTTTTCGTTATTTATATCTAAGTAGTTTTATAAAATATATATAACTTAAACGGTTTTAAAAGTTTTAAAATACTATCGGAATTTTGAATTATCCTAGTGAAAACACTTTGGGGTTCTTAGGAAAGTGTAATTAAGTTTTTATACCCACCACCAAAAGGATGGGAATATATTAAATTTGTTGTTCCCTTTGTAACACATCGAAATTTTGGTCTTACAACCAAAAAGTATATATTCTGGAACCTTATAAGATTCTAAGACGACCTAGCACTATAGAGCTTCGAAAAATAAACTTATACGAATAATATTTTCTCGAACACTCTTTGTTTTACCGAAATGTTTAGTATTGAAAATCGGTAAAGTAATAGATCAAAATTTTAAACAACTTTGCTATTTTCATCAAATATATTGCAGATAATCGTGTATGTTCTAGCTTTCGAATTCACAAGATCAAATGTGAAAACGAACGATTTCACATTTTCCTGATGTTCTCGTTTTCACTTACGAACTAAAAAATTCGTATTCTTTTCACTTAAAAATAGTTTGTTGAATGCAAAACGAATTAGCTTTTTCTTTATGAAATAGTGCTTTTTGGTCAAAAGAAATGATGAAAATTTAAATTTTATACTTTAATTTATTTAAATATTACTTTATTATAAGAATTTAATTTATTTTGACATTTGTCAAACTTGTTTCGAACATTACTTAGAATATGTAAAAACAATGTAAACAGGAACATATGTATAATTTTAATTTCATGTAAAATTTCAGTTTCATGTGATTTTAAAATCTTTCGGAAGCTAGAACATACACGAATATCATAATGTTTTGTACACTTTGTTTTTATTACTAGTATGATAGAGGAAGTTCTGTTGAAAATGGTAAGAATCGGTTTACTAGCCCCCATGCAAATGTCTTTCCGGAATTTGGGGCTATGGTACATAAATGCCTGTAGAAAAGCAATATCCATACAAAATTCAACAAAAATATTTTCATTCTAAGAAAAATCAGAAAACGATATTTTGCGTATATCAGTCCATTTTTGACAATATAAAGTCCATTTCCGAAAATGGAATCCATTCCTATTTTGCTCATAAACCTCTTATAAAAACCTCTATCAAGTTGAAATTCGATGCAAATAGTGCGTAGTTTATGACGATCGGTCCAAAATTGATTTTAGCCCCTATATAAGGAACACTGTCAAAAAACATTAAACTAAGTAAATCCTTATAAATATCAATATCGAACCGAAATTTTACACAGAGCAGTTGTATGTAAAAATTTAACTATTGTGTTTTGTGAAGCGCAGTCCATAATTGACCATATCTCACATACAACGTCCATTCCGAGAATAACTGGAATGCCCAAAATGCTATTGTAAATATCGTTATTAAGATGCAAGCATCTAATATAAATCATAGTACAATATTGTCGTTATAAAATTTAACATACATTTGTTACAAGACTACATAAATCACACTACTGGTATAGGTGGTGGGTAAATAAGATTCGTCACAGCCGAATATAAACTCTAACTTGTTCAAATTCTAAATCTGTTTTTGAAAGAAGAACGAATATTTTTCATTATGTATAAATTACATACGGTGTAGCAAAATACATGGAAAATTTTAATTTGACTTCATTTGTGCAGTAAATTGTTGACAGATCACAATCAAAAGCCAAAACTTGTATTAAAAGAAGTCAGGAACTCACAAAAAAGGATATAAATTCCGGGTCCGTTCGATCAGCAGGAAGAACACTTGTGACTTTTATACAAAATCAAGTTTACATTGTGTTAAAACATTCCTTTAAATTTTCTCTTTTAATAACAATTAATTGTTTTTAGTGTCATTAAGCTTCAGATATTATTATCGGACAAGGTTAAAGATCGCTAATGGAATGTTTAAGGAAATACGCATTATTAGAACACAAAAATATTTGTTATATATGTTTCAATAATATTAGTTTTATTTTTCTTAACGAATGTTATAATTAAATTAGTAAATGATTTTTATTTACCAGTTAATGTGTCTGTGCTAATTTTCAAGTAAGTCTCTTATTAATACATACAAATATATACAATAATTTTATATTATAATAACTATATAACAATATTATTAACATGTAGATATGTATATTTATCACTGGCAAAGAATAAACAAATTTACTAGCTGCTCTTCTCTCCCAAGGAAGTACATAGAGTAAAAATTGTACAGTTATTTTAATTACAATAACAAAACACATGTTAAATTTTCACTCAAATTGTACGCTTGTGATATGAAAACAGACAGTTAGTATTTTTTTTTACTTTAACAAATCCCAAACAATGTTTAGCAACTTTTGTATAAAATTTACTGTTGAATTTATTTTTTTTTAAATTATTTTTATTAAATTAAAATTTTTGCCTTAAACTAAATGGACATGTTCCGTAAATGTAGGTACATACATACTCAGATTTTTTGCTATTTAATTTAAATACAAATAAAAACATTTTAAATGCCATTGCCTACTTTCTAACTGAATCTTCACACATAACACGGCATATTTTTAGGCTTAGCTATATTGTTTATATATGTAGTATGTGTGTATATGGAAATTTTTATTTTATTTGCTTACACATTAAGTAAACAAATGAACTACACATATTATAACTGTAACACACAGTTCAGCAGTTGTAATTAGTAATTAATGACAACTATGTAAATAAATGGTTGCGCATGTTGTGTGACATGGTCACTCTAGCCAACACAAATCTATTAATAACCACCTGTATAGTAGTAAATTACTGGTGCAACAATTGTCCGTTACGTTCAGTTTTATAAATTCATTAATATTGGTTAAATAGCAAGGTGTGTACATTAGGGTGGCACATTTATCTATAGAGTAAAAATTATATTTCAATATACAAGTCTCAACTGGAATAAAATTTATTTCCTTTTAACGTAATTTCCGTGCAAGTACAACTAAAGGTGTGTTCACATTATGTGTATTTGTCATGTGGACTGTCACTTTTTTGCATGTCAAATTTGTACATATTGTCTGAACACCTTCAAACAATATCATGTGTTATTTCTATGTGTGCAATACACATGACATTTTTTATTTAGAACGAGTTCTATTTTCAAGCGACAAACTATCTGACATCAGCTGTTTTTTATAACAAAAATTTTGTGGCGGCAAAAATTAATTAAAATTTTAATAAATATAATTTATAAATAGTAAAAAAAAATACAAAAAAAAACTATACAAATTTATTATTGAAAATGGAGGGAAAAATTGAAAAGTAGTTAACAAAAGTAAGTACATATGTATTTTTTTATTGCAATTTTTATAGTTATTTTTATGTTGTTAAAGTATGACTGGTGCAAAGAAGCGGTTCTACAGTTGATCGAAATGTGGCAAGAGAAGGAATACTTGTATAACCCGCGGAATAAGTTTTACCATATCAGCTGTTTTAAGATTTTTTTTGAGAGGTTATGTCAAATGTAATTGACAACCAGCATTTGAACATGTAAATTATAAACCGTATGTGAAACTCAATTTTTGACATACACATGAAAACACATGTGGATAGAAAAGTGACATTCCACATGACAAATACGCACAATGTTTATTCTGTATTAATTAATACAGAAAATTATTTTTTTTTTTCAAAAAAATATTTGATTAAAATATTTAAAAAATATAAAACTATTTAAAATAACCTGAAATAAATAACGTAGTAATGGCATTTTAAAATTGATAAATGAATTGTTTGGTTGCTCCCTAATATAAATACTAAATAAATAGCACTATGTACTTGTATCGTCTGGCTGTAATGTTAACATTATTTATTTATATTTGGTTTGGGCTTTACGTGACGTCTACATTAATTCACGTGAGGAAAATTTTGGCCTTATTAAAGGCTATGTTGCTGTATAATTGAGTAATGTACACACGTAAGGATATTTAGTTATTAATAAAACATGTAAAATACCCTACACCTAGTATGTAAAATAATGAGAATGTATTAACGATTGGGGATTTTAATAGAGATACTTTTTAGGGGAAATATAAATTAGGGGAAAAATTTTGAGAAAAAACCCTATCTATGGTTTTTTTTTTAAAGAATCTTTAATGTTAACAACTTCACCTCTGAAGTTATAGAAGGTAATAATTGTGCAAGTTTCTTCATAACCAGAAGATATGTTTCGATCTCCGAGTCTTTCTTTAAGTTTCTAAATTACAGTTTTAAACATATCTTGTTTGTAATATCTATGCAAGTTAATAGTGTAAAAATGTCTATTTAAATTATAAATAATTTTAAGATTTTTATTTTGAATGATTTGTAGTTTTTTAATATACATAAGTTTTGGCACATTTTGTAGACCAAACTTGGCATCACAAAGTATACAGAGGTGACAATTTTTACGTTTCAAATTGCCAAAATCAGATTTCTAAGGCAGTTCCCATAGAAAGAAAAATGTATATTACTTTTTGGTAACTAATTTGTTGTGTGTTCAAAAGCCAGTTCTAAAAGAAAGATAAAAATATTAAACTTGATTATTTTTTTTTGTGTTTTTTTTAAAGAGCAGTAATACTCAGACAATTAATATGCCTATATATAATTGCGTTACCTTCTTTGGAAAAGAGATCAAGATCACCATCAGAAGATGATCAATATACAACAGAGAAAAAAAGTACCAAACACTTTATTATAATTAACATTGCATATCTTCTTCATGTGAAATATTAGTTTAAATAATTTAAAGAAAGCAATGACGATATTAAAAAGATTTGCAAGGTAACGCTATTTGAGATTATTTCGGTAACAGCAATTTTGCGGTAACGGGGTTTGCTGTTGTTTTGGTAACGGTATTTTAATAATAACGCTTATTTTTGTTCTGATTTAAATTAGTAATAAAACTTGGTTAAAACTGATACATATGGCTTTAAAAATGGGATTTTATTTCTATTTAAAGAATGTAAATTTTCTGTAATGATGTTTAAGTATGAGTCCTTTAAACAACTCTATTGTAGCCATGTCAAATGTTGTCACAAACTAACCATATAAGTAATACACAGTCATATACATATAAATCAAAACTACAAATTACTAAGCTAATAAACGCTTACAGTTATGCTACATTTTTAGTTGATTACCAACCATTAAGGTGTAAAGATGTTTCTAATTTGTCAGAATATATTAATATTTTATACAATTGTATTGCTGCTAGCAAAAAATGTGATCTGTAGCATTGACTGGCGCAGGGACGATAGATTTCAAATCACTCGAAATCTTTCCGAGGCTCTAGCGGAAATGGTCAATACTCTGTTTGTGGATATACTGAAAAACAGAGTATTTAATTTTCAAATAAAAATCGAAAATAGAAATAAGCAATACTGGCATGAATTCCAACATATAATTGATGAAACAATGAGATTGTTGAGTGATAATATTGCGATACGTTTAAGAACTGATATAGCTATACCAACAGATAATGAAAGACATTTTTGTGTGCTATTGGTGGATTCAGCAGCATCATTAGAGTGAAGTTTTCTCTTTCTTGTGCTACAATATTATTTAACTTGATTTTCCTTCTATTTCAGATTTCTGTATAAAGATCTTAATAAATACCATTTGTTTGTGGAGGGTTCTTATTTTATTATTCTACAAACATTTCCCAATGTCTATCATTATTACGATGAGCTTTCTGCAATTTTCCAATTAAGTTGGCGTAATGGCATAACACATGCTGATGTCCTTATACATGCGGTTCGTAATGTCATTTTACTATTTCATAGTATGCCATTTACGCAATTTCACTGCAAGATTGTTCCACCCATCATACATAATAAATTCATTGATGGCCATTGGTTGCATAAGAATTTTGTTACACCAAAATCACAAAACATGTATGGTTGTTCCTTGGTTTGTGCTACTTGGGAAGATATGCCATATTTTAAATTGCTACATGATCCCATTGATGGCAGGAACATATATTACGGTCTGGAGGGTCAATTATTGGAGTATTTGGCGGAAAAAATGAATTTTACGATTACCATGCGCTGGATGAATGATATGGAAATTAATCAAACGATATATGATGAACACGGAGTCTTTAATATGGTAAAAATACTTATTTTTGTTTTGTATATTAAATATTGTGCATTCTTTTCTTTCTTAGCTCTTCTCAAACAATACCGACTTTGTAATTGGAGCCTTCCACTACAAACCCACATCGTTGGAAGATCCCTATGCTCCAACATCAGCGTACTACATGAGCAACTATTATTTCATAGTTTCTTCAAAAACTGATGCCTATAATCCATTCACGAAACTTCTGCTACCGTTCGATAAAGAAATATGGATTGTTTTAATTGTCATTTTCGGATTTGTTAACATAATTCTCTTTATATTTAACTATATAACACGGAAATTTAAATCCTTAGTATTGGGCCGAGAAAATCAATCACCAGTCTACAATATGGTTGTTATCATTTTGGGTGGTGCAGTGGCCAAAGATCCGAAGATACCATTTTCCAGATTTCTTTTAATGTTATGGTTACTGGCCACCTTCATTTTACGTACCGCTTATCAGGCATTTATGTTTCATTTTATTAAATCTGATCTGCACAATCCACTACCAAAGTTAATAACCGATTTATTTCAAAAGAAATATCGTATACTGATGAGTGATATGGCTTATAGCACAATTACAAATCTACCTTCGCTCGTTGCTAAAGCGGAAATGTTAAATTTCAGTGAAGTTCAGTCATTGAAAATGTTGAGACGTCCCAATGATTTTGAACCATATAAATTGGCAATTTTAATGGCTCATGAATATTATGGCTACTATAAGTTTATAACTCCTACCAATAATGATTTGTATGTGATTCCTCACAAGCTGTTCACCCAACCGTTGACTATTTATATGAAAAAAAACTCGGCGTATTTGAAACGTTTTAATATGTATATCGAACGTTATACAAACGAAGGCTTAATGAATCGCTGGGAACGCTATTTGGATTATGAAGGTGAAAATCGTAGACGCATTGACGATAGCCCGAAGGCTATGGAAATTTCACATTTATTTGGAGCTTTTAGACTTTTGCTTATAGGCTTAAGTGGAAGTTTGTTGGCATTTTTTATTGAATATTGTGTATTTGTTGGTACTGTGCTGGGCAGGCGTCTAAGGAGAAAATGGCTTAAATTTATGCAGAGAAATAGGAAGTTCTATTAAGCACAGAAAACTATTTTGTATACCACTGTATAACAACGACAAAACAGTTTTTTTTAGGCAATCAGTCTATTTTTACAAAATTTTAATTAAATATTAAAATAGTTTTAACTAAAAAAAAATTAAATGGCAACATTTCTTTGATACGCCGATCGAAAATAACTAATCTGCAAATTCAAGTGTTAAGCTTTATAGAGACGGTTGTCAGATATTACAATATTGCCAGAAAAATGTTCAGAAAATGTCCAACAACCGTGTAAACTTATAATTTTTGTCTTCAAACGTTGCCAGAAAAAACATTTTTAATACATTTTAAGACAAAAATATTGTCAGACATCTAACAATTGTGTGAACACTTTTGATGCCATTGTCAGGTTGTTGTAAGAAAACTGTCAAACAATTTTTATTGTCAGTTGTGCAAAGTTTATGCAATTGCAATATTGTCAGAGAAATTTATCCTATTGGCAAGTCAGTATATACTATACATATGTATGTACATAAATAAACAAACAGAAGTGTGTATCAATAATATCTGTGGAGTTTTGACAAAAGAACCTAACTCGAGATCGGACAATTTTCCACTTTTTAAACCATATGTATAAGTTTTAAAAGCGCATCTTTCTGTCTTTTCAGCGTATTTCTAGATAGTGTAGATTGGAAGATATAGAAGCCCCCAAATCAACCTATCTCGCAATTTTTACAATCTGCTTTTGACAAAAGAACACATATCGAAATATGCTGCAGAGAACAAAGAGAAATTTCATAACGTAGTTTTTACAAAAGAACCTATTTAAATATGGGTTTCCAATAATTTACTGAAATTATTTTGACAAAATAACCTATTTGCACTCATGTTCTTTTATCAAATTCATAAACGAAAATAACACGTTCCCTTCTAAAGTTAAGTTCTTTTAATAGCCATTTGATCATTAGCATTCATTGTGACAAAACAACCTATGTGAACATGAGTGCTTTAGTGTAGTAGGAATTATCGAAAAAAGAGGAACCTATATCAAATCAAGTGCTTTTGTCGTGTGCATATATAACAAATTAAGAGGTTTTTAATGAAAATATGTTGTTTCCTAATATAGAAAAACATAAACAATGCACAAAGGAAGACAACAAAAATACAAAGGTTCCAACGTTTTGGAGGAGCATTGACTCTCTCGCAAGTGAATACATTGACTACAAGAATATATATATACAAGATTACGACAATTATCAGCTGTTTTGAAGGTAACTACGTCACGGCTCCAAAGAGTTTGTCAATTTGTATGTAATTTTCAATGATTTTAGAATTTTCGACTTTTCTAGAGGGTGCCGTGTTTGTGCACCTTTGTTCAACTACCGATATTTATAAGATCATCATACTATAGAAGTTTCTGGTTGTTGGACACACGCTTATGGAATGTGACACGGTTCACTCCCAAATAGAAAAAAAAAGAAAAAATGTGTGAATTCCATGCATCACCCACATAACTGGGCTACTTTAATAACAACTACCATTCACAAATATAATGCAATCGAGATGGTTCAAGATCAATACTTTGACTTTGGTAGTATATTAAAGAACAAATACACGTGGAGAAATACTAATACATTAGGTGCGTGTAAAACCAACTTTGTATATTTTTAGTACAATTTTTATTTGTTGTTTTGTAAAGGTGATAAATTGTAAAGGTGACAAGATGCGATATGAGAAATCTAAGTCTGGAATTTTATAGTACAAGCTAAAGATATCTGCCGGACGAGGACTTCTAGGAACTAGACACAGCGACGACGGAAAATAACAAATTTAAAATTTAATAAATGTTATTCTGATCTTTTGATTATTTGTATTTTTAATTCAATTAATTTCAACTTTTCTTTTTCATACCTAAAAATGCATGTAATTGGTCTAATAGAAAGTAAAACTTTTTATAATATTCGTTTAAAATAAACTGAATTCTATTTAAGAAAACAACATATGTCACTGAATTTTTCTTATTTCATTTTAATAAATGCACTAGTCCCGAAAAAGGTTGCGAAATATTTGTTACTCTTCAGTATGAAAAAAGAGTTTATCTAGAGAAGGGTTGATTTTTCGATCAAAAATTATTTTGACAAAACAACACATCTCGGTTTTTGGGCATTTTCTCGGCAACAGTTGTATCTGGAAGAAAGATGCAAATTGTAAAATAAAGGTATTTAAATTCTCCACCATAAAAATAGGTTACATTTGCTTAGATATGTTCTGGGACGATTCTGTGACCCTATGAAAGTGTTTTTTGGCCCTCCTGTAAAATTCAGTTTTTCGACATTGGTTGTTTTGTCAAAATTCCACAGATATGTATTTAAAAAAGTGAAAGAACGTTGAAGAATTAAATTTCAGAAATTAATAAAAGGATAGCGTCATTTTAATTAATGCTTCCTGTATCATAGAGTGCAGCTTTGAGCCAACAGAATTTAATTTTCTTATAGGTTAGGTTTCCTATAGGCCAATTGAATTAAATTTCTACTGTAGATTCCAAAAGGTTCTGAAGGAAACACAAAATCAAGGCCAAGACAAAAACACTACCGCAAAAAGGTTGAATCCGTCGCAGATACCATACAGTTCTTTCACCCAAACTTTGTGGCGTTCTTTTGTTATTTTGTATTCATTCTCGCTACTTTCTAGTACATGAATTGCAGCTAAAATTGTTTAAATTGCTCCTTTTTGGTTCCATGACAATATTTAACATTTGACATACAACAATCTGACTACACGGTTTCTGTTGACAGATAAAGTTATTGTATGACAATTGTGTGCCAATGAAATTGTAAAGTTTTCTTACAGTCGTTTGAACTGACAATTTACCTTTTGCCGACAATTTTTCAATGTCAGTACAATGCAAGCATATTGCCAGATCTGACAACATTGTATGATCTGACAACCGTCTGTACATTGCTTTAGAAACCTACAAACAAGATAAGCTTTTCGTGATAATCTCAAAATCACAATATCTTGGGTAGAAATGGATATCTATAATTAGATTTTCATTCACAAATAGACAACTAAAAACCTAATACATACATATCTGTGGAGTTTTGACAAAAGAACCTAACTCGAGATCGGACAATTTTCCACTTTTTAAACCATATGTATAAGTTTTAAAAGCGCATCTTTCTGTCTTTTCAGCGTATTTCTAGATAGTGTAGATTGGAAGATATAGAAGCCCCCAAATCAACCTATCTCGCAATTTTTACAATCTGCTTTTGACAAAAGAACACATATCGAAATATGCTGCAGAGAACAAAGAGAAATTTCATAACGTAGTTTTTACAAAAGAACCTATTTAAATATGGGTTTCCAATAATTTACTGAAATTATTTTGACAAAATAACCTATTTGCACTCATGTTCTTTTATCAAATTCATAAACGAAAATAACACGTTCCCTTCTAAAGTTAAGTTCTTTTAATAGCCATTTGATCATTAGCATTCATTGTGACAAAACAACCTATGTGAACATGAGTGCTTTAGTGTAGTAGGAATTATCGAAAAAAGAGGAACCTATATCAAATCAAGTGCTTTTGTCGTGTGCATATATAACAAATTAAGAGGTTTTTAATGAAAATATGTTGTTTCCTAATATAGAAAAACATAAACAATGCACAAAGGAAGACAACAAAAATACAAAGGTTCCAACGTTTTGGAGGAGCATTGACTCTCTCGCAAGTGAATACATTGACTACAAGAATATATATATACAAGATTACGACAATTATCAGCTGTTTTGAAGGTAACTACGTCACGGCTCCAAAGAGTTTGTCAATTTGTATGTAATTTTCAATGATTTTAGAATTTTCGACTTTTCTAGAGGGTGCCGTGTTTGTGCACCTTTGTTCAACTACCGATATTTATAAGATCATCATACTATAGAAGTTTCTGGTTGTTGGACACACGCTTATGGAATGTGACACGGTTCACTCCCAAATAGAAAAAAAAAGAAAAAATGTGTGAATTCCATGCATCACCCACATAACTGGGCTACTTTAATAACAACTACCATTCACAAATATAATGCAATCGAGATGGTTCAAGATCAATACTTTGACTTTGGTAGTATATTAAAGAACAAATACACGTGGAGAAATACTAATACATTAGGTGCGTGTAAAACCAACTTTGTATATTTTTAGTACAATTTTTATTTGTTGTTTTGTAAAGGTGATAAATTGTAAAGGTGACAAGATGCGATATGAGAAATCTAAGTCTGGAATTTTATAGTACAAGCTAAAGATATCAGCCGGACGAGGACTTCTAGGAACTAGACACAGCGACGACGGAAAATAACAAATTTAAAATTTAATAAATGTTATTCTGATCTTTTGATTATTTGTATTTTTAATTCAATTAATTTCAACTTTTCTTTTTCATACCTAAAAATGCATGTAATTGGTCTAATAGAAAGTAAAACTTTTTATAATATTCGTTTAAAATAAACTGAATTCTATTTAAGAAAACAACATATGTCACTGAATTTTTCTTATTTCATTTTAATAAATGCACTAGTCCCGAAAAAGGTTGCGAAATATTTGTTACTCTTCAGTATGAAAAAAGAGTTTATCTAGAGAAGGGTTGATTTTTCGATCAAAAATTATTTTGACAAAACAACACATCTCGGTTTTTGGGCATTTTCTCGGCAACAGTTGTATCTGGAAGAAAGATGCAAATTGTAAAATAAAGGTATTTAAATTCTCCACCATAAAAATAGGTTACATTTGCTTAGATATGTTCTGGGACGATTCTGTGACCCTATGAAAGTGTTTTTTGGCCCTCCTGTAAAATTCAGTTTTTCGACATTGGTTGTTTTGTCAAAATTCCACAGATATGCATATTATACAATAAATATACATAGTTTTTCATTAACTATAAAACGGTACAATTTACAGTTAAATCCATTGAACATTTTTATTCATACTAAAGAAAACCGATATCTAGGGACCTTAAATGTGTTATAAGTAAAATGTGGTAAATATTAATGTAGTTTATTGTTTCTTTGTGGCGAAAAGTTAATTTTATTAGGGTGGTATTTAATAAGCCAAAAAATATTCCGGTGTTTCCAAATCAGTAGCTTATGTTTCTTTCCTTCGTGACATTTGTGACTATTAATTAATTAAATTTAAACTTGAAGGTTAGAATTTGCCTTCGATATGTTAACATTTTTTTTTTTTTTTTTTTTTTTTTTTTTGCATATTCTTTTTTATTGTATCTTCATTTTAAATGAACTAACAATAGGTATTCAAATCTTAAAACTAAAGTTAATTAAGATAAGTCCAGCCAATGCTAGGCAAAATCTAGTTTTCAAATTCGATAGGATATAATGAGCAACTTATATTTATTCATCTGAGAGCGGTGGTGTCCCTCCTTCTCAAACGGCTATGACCGGGATGTTGTAAGATGTCTCGAGCGAGGGGATTTGGATGAGTTTCCAGCTTACCCAAATAAAGGGCCACGTGTTTAGTTATTTCCCATTTGACAAGTGGAACATCAAGATCGTTGTGTATGTTGTTGTTTTTAATATACCAAGGAGCGGTAGTTATCATTCGTAGAATTTTGTTTTGACGGCGTTGAATTTTCTCAATATTGGAGTTGGAGGCAGTGCCCCATAACTGGATACCATAGCACCAAATTGGCTTTAAGATTGAGTTGTAGAGTAGAAGCTTACAATCGAGCCGAAGAACGGAGTTTCTGCCGATGAGCCAATGAATTTGGGCTGCTTTCAGTTTCATTTGAGTCAGCTTAGCATCTATATGTGGTTTCCATGTGAGGCGACGGTCCAGATGAATACCAAGATATTTCACTTGTGAGTTTTGAGGCACTATATGATCATTAATACGAATAGGGGGACATGATTCCCTACGTAGAGTAAATGTTACGTGGGTGCATTTCTGTTCATTTATTTTTATTCCCCATTGTCTTGCCCATTTCTCCACTTGCGTTACGTGGTGCTGTAATTGAATCGAGGCATCTTTTGGATCTTTGTGAGTACTGAAAAATGCCGTATCATCAGCAAATGTTGATGTGTGAATTTCATTGTTTGTTGGCATGTCTGCTGTGTACAGCAAGTATAGAATTGGTCCTAAGATACTACCTTGAGGGACGCCAGCACCTATAGGTTGAGGACGGCTTAAATAATCACCTTCTTTAATCATAAACTGACGGTCGATTAAGTATTTCCATAGTAGGTGTTGAAGATTCACCGGCAAGTTCAGCTTTAATTTAGATATCAGGCCTTCATGCCATACTTTGTCGAAAGCTTGAGAGACGTCAATAAAGAGTGCCGAACAGTATCTCTTTTCCTCAAAGGTTTTTCTTATGACTTGTACCAATCTATGTGTTTGTTCTATTGTACTGTGTTGACGTCTGAAGCCAAACTGGTGATTGGGAATGCAGTTGTTTTCATTCAAAATCGGAGTCAGCTTGGTTATAAGCAATTTCTCGAATAATTTGGACATAGTTGGTAATAGACTTATTGGCCTATACGACTCAACTTTGCAAGGATCTTTTCCCGGCTTAGGAATCATCTTTACTAGTGCAATTTTCCAAACCGGAGGGTAGTACTCAAGCCGTAAGATGGCATTAAAAAGAAAGAGGATTAATCTTTTTGCAATGCGAGGCAGCTCAAAAATCATTTTATTGCTGATTTTATCAAACCCAGGTGCTTTTTTAACATTTAAATTATTAATAGCCTCAACAACCTCCAGATATTGAAATCTTATTTGTACAGGTGGTCTGGCAACAACAGGCGGTAGTTGGCTAATGTCAGTATCCATATTGGGAGTGAATACATTTTTTAAATGACTTACGAAAAGGTTGCCTTTTTCTTCGTTATTTCGTGCCCAAGATCCGTTCAAAGTACGCAGTGGAGGTTTTGCGATTACGGGTTTTCTTAGATTTCGGACTGCACGCCATAATGAATAATTTGACTGGGAAGTTGCGTCTAGACCTTCCAGATGTTGTTTGAGAGACTCTGCTTTTTGCGCTTCTAGCAAGATCCTAAGATTTTTGGTACATTCTCTTAACCTAGTTTTAAGTTGGGGCGATCTGTGTTGTTGCCACTCTCTTCGGACTCTCCTTTTTTCAGACAATAGTTGCTCAACATCTGCAGAAAAAACCCTGTTGTACCTATTCGGGCGGTAAGTGGAAGAAGCATGTTCTGCGGCTTTCTCGACATGTTCATTAAGACTTTTTATACAGGCATCGATGTCTTCAGCAGTTTTTAACGGGAGTTTCTCTGTGCAGTGAGTGCTGATGTATTTTTTGTATTTTAACCAATTCAGACGTTTGACAAGAAGTAAGGCATCAGTTACGATTTGCTGAGGACTTCTGATGGTGATTACAGTGGGTGAGTGATCTGAAGAAAGATCCAGTGAAGCCTCGACTTCAATGAGTTCCGGGGATACCCCTTTCGCCACGCCGAAATCGATAACGTCAGGAATTTTTTGCTGGTCAGTTGGCCAATAAGTTGGTTGACCAGTTGAAATCACATTCAGTCCCATTTCAGACAGGGAGTCGTACAAGATACGACCTTTAGGGCTAACGAGTCGTGAGCCCCAGAATGTATGCTTAGCATTGTAGTCGCCAGCCGCTATGAAACGGCTACCTAGTGATTTGTAAAAATCTCTATACTGATCTTTTGTTATTGAAAATCTGGGCGGACAGTAAACTGACGAAATCACGAGGTTTTGACAAAAGTTCTCAATACAGATGTTTGTTGCTTGAAGATAACACTCTGAAAGACCACCCAATGAATGGTGTTTGATTCGCGATTTGACCAATATTGCCGAGCCACCACATGATCTATCTCTGGGGTCCTTGGTGTCGTAGAATGTATAACCACTTATTTTAAAAATGCTTCTCGACGTCATATGAGTCTCGGAAATCAGCATTACATCAATTTTCTTATTAAAAAGAAAATATTCAAGTTCATTTTTGTGTTGGCGTATGCCGTTTGCGTTCCAGAAACATATTTTGAGACAGTTCATGGTCTATTAAGTATGGCCTGCAGTAGCGTGGACTGCATTTTTTGCATCTCCTGCATCATACTTGTCATGCTTGTCATGAAATGATTCATGGATTGCGCCAGATTCTCCATTATACCTTCAAGACGGCTAAAATTATGGCTGTTTGTATCATTTATTGGTGATTCATTTTGCACTGTTGGTTGGTTAGATCTTAGCACGTTGGCATATGAAAATTGGCTAGTGGATGCTTGTGCTACGGGGGGAATAATTGTAATAGGTACTTTTGTCGTCTGAGTAGGGGTAGAAGCGGGTTTGTTGATCAAGGAGCGTTTAACGACCCCGAAAACAGGGCAACCCCTGTAGTTGGCAGTGTGGTTTCCACCGCAATTGCTGCATCTTTTTACCCTGGAATCATCCTTAGGTTTATCGCACTTTGAGGTGTCATGAAGATCCCCACAAACAACACAAACAGTAGGCAACTTACAATAAGATTTAGTGTGACTATATTCTTGGCAGTTCGAACACTGTACTGGGCCAGATCGCTTATGAGGTTCTTCCACTGTAACTCTTCGGTGCATTATGAATTTCAAGTCATATATAGGATGTGTTTCATTTTTCTTCAGCTTAACATCACCAGGTTCTAACTCCACTCTAAATAATGGTTGAGGGATCCTATCTCTGTTTCTCATATTTGATACGGCCTTGATTTTAAAGCCTTTGTCGGCCAAACTGCTCTTAATCTCCTCAGGATCAACAAAAGAATCAATTCCCTTAATTACGACTTGTAGACCTTTTGCGCTTTTAAGTTGATACGTGTAAAAATTCTTTTTGCGTTTTTCAAATTCCGAAACTATTCTCCGATAGTCGTTTTCATTATTAACCTGAATCTTTGTTTCATTAATATTGCCACGCTTAATTGGAGTCACATAAAAAGAATTTTCACCAATTAATGAAACTAATAATTTTATAAGTTCGTTTGAATTTTTTTCTCTTAAATATATTGGAGGTGGTTTTACTGGCTTATTCACAGCGTTAGGGACATCATTTTTCTCTTGGAGGATGGCAAAACGATTTTGCGAGCGTGGCTCTTCAGCATTCTTTGATAATTTTGCGGCTGGTGTAATTTCGGCAGATTTTGGGCTTCTGCCTCTCTTCGATACTGTTATATAACGGTCCATTCCTACCTGTGTTTTTTGTTTTTCTTCAACAGCAACTATAGGAGCGGTCTTATTTGTAGGACTTAATGTGCCTTTTGCAGCTGTTGACGTCTCTCCAATATTTGATAACAAGGACCGTGAAGAAGACGGTCCTTCAGTGATTTTTCTATTTAAATTAAATATGCTTTGGGCTAAGTTTGTGCCCTGTTCAACACATTTATTCAAGTTTGGTGCACTTGCACTTAAATTCAGATTTGTGCTTATTTTTGGTTTCACAGTTAAGTAGTTTTTATTAAATTCGGGATTTTTAATGTTCTCATTACTAACACTTGCCGAGCTCAACACGAAATAAGCATTTCGGCTCTGGGGCCCACTCGCACTGTTAGAATTGCTACTCATTCACTGTCTCACTGTATTTAATTTTGTAGTTTTCAAATAATTAAAAATAAATTATTACAATTTATTAATTTTTTATTGCACCTAGTGCAATTATTTGACTTTGTAAAGTTTTTCACCTATTACGAGTTTTTTTTCACTTTTTGTTTAATTTAACTTTTTATACTTTTTCACCTATTACGATTTTTTCACCGAAAATTCAGCCGCACTAAAAGTAACACGTCCGAACAGTTCGATGTATGGTATGTTAACATACCAACTAATTTTTATCGAGCATACAATAGGTCTTCTATATGTGTTATGTAGAGTATAAGTATAGGAAGGAAAGTCGAGTAAATATGATACAACTGTAACAGTCTAGCTTTCAATAGTTAACGATAAAAACACAAGCTCATAATCACAATTTAATACAGATGTTTGAATTGTGATTATGAGCTTGTCTTTTTATCGTTAACTATTGAAAGCTGGACTGTTACAGTTGTATAATATTTACTCGACTTTCCTTCATATGCGATATTTCAAAGCTTGACGATCAGCTGAATGTTTTATACAGTAAATATGTCAGACTATGTCCTCTGAAATTATTAGATTTATAGATAGATCAGCCAGGCAAGTAAGATGAAATGCTTGTATTAGAAACCTTGAGTCAGAATTACGTCATTGAAAGCGACGAATCGTATTAATGTTGAAGAGTTTAATAGGAATTCAATAAATCGGCTTTTTCTAAAAATAATTACTCTTAGATAATAATAAAAGATTTACCCCCTGGCCAACGATGTCGAACGATAACGTTCGCTTAGATAAGACTTAAGACACAAACTTGATTGTGGAATAAAAAACGTGATAGAGTAAAAAATAGATACGATAAAAAGTTTGTGTCTTAAGTCTTATCTAAGCAAACGTTATCGTTCGACATCGTGAGCCAGGGAGTTATTTTTGAAAATAATTTGGTATCTCAGAAGTTATACAGCTATCGCAACGAAATTTCACTTGCTTGGACCTGAGGTGTTTTCGAGTTGATTTACATATTTTTTTGGCATCGGAGGCGGAAGAAAGTACATATATGTTAATAGTGTATGAAAAGATCTACATCTATATGCTTGCATGTGCGTGTTATCTCTTTTAGTTCTTTGATTTCTTAATTTTGCTCAATCTTTTTTGGGTTTTTTAAATATTATGGGCATACGAAGAGTCAAATAAATTTTATAAAATATCCACTATATTTGAGATAAAATTCTTTATAAAATTTGCAAGCAGTTATCTCTTCCCTATAAAGTGTTACAAGGTACGAAAGTTGAAACATGTAAAAAGGTCCATATTTTTAAGTTTTGTCCCGAAAACATTCCTATATTTTTCTTTTAAAGAAACATTTTTCTTCGGGACTATGTATAAGTGCTATATGTTTCGGAAAGAGAACTTGACACATAATCGTGTAAAATAATTTTTTTGCATTTAAGCGGACATGGCAAATTTTGAAATAATATTTAATGTTAAGTAAAAAATTCTAAAAACGCAAAGCACCAATTCTCTAAAAAGTTCCATATTTGTATAGCCCTATAAAAACATAAAACTGTCAAATATTTACTCAAAAAGCGTAACCACTTGTTTTAGCACAAATTTGCTTACCAGAGTTTTGCAAGATCAAACACCATCAAATAAATTAAAACTAAATATTTGTTGTTTTTTTTAAATAAATAAACGAGTTGAAATATATGTTATCTAGTGCTTACGTCTTTTTCGGCAAATATTTGTCAAGTGTGACTGTACCTTTAAAAGTAATATGCTGAATTTTGTAGTATATGTGAATGTATGCAATTAAAGGATTTTATTGGGAAGAAGGTTATTGTCAATAAAGTTCGAGGCTTATTTCTTCATGCTAATAAGTTAAATCGAGTAGCTGCATTTTAGTCTTGAAAGTAGTTTCTGAAGGAACAAGGATTTCGAAAGACTTAATAAGATTTCTTAGCTAAGACTGTGATGACTAATGTTGACTAATGCAGCTACGCAACGATTTTCAATAAAACGAAAATGGAACATAACTAATTTGTTTTAATTTAAGTAAGTAAAATTTTTATTGGCGCAATCTGTTTTACATTACTGCGTATCGTTAGAACTTTATGCAGTTGTTAGAACTGAAACATATTTTTTCTTTTAGCATTTATATTACCCTAATTTTCACACATATGCATTTAAATCAAATAGATACAATCTTGTTAAATACATGTTTAAATTTATTATATTTATGTACAAATTATAAAATTATTTTACAATATACATAACTATTCTTTTGCATGCAAATAAAATAAAAAATTACATCAAGAAATAAAAGTTATATTAAATTTAGTAGAATTTCATACATATTTCATTATAAATTACACCTTTAATTATTAGATTATGAGTATTTGGTCCACTTACTAGGCCAAAATATTAAGTTAAGAATATTTAGACGTAAGAGGCACATTATTATGAGCAAAATTATTTCGATACATTTTGTCTCGTGTCATTTTTGTTTCTATTTTAAAAATGACTAACCTAATGATAATTTGAATACACTTCTCGCTTTGCATGGCAGGCCTTAATAAAATTATTATATTTTTGCAATTTAATGGTTTTAATAAAACAATTTCTATTACATTACTAATGCATACAACACAGTTAATTAACTGATTTCAAGCAAAACAGTTTAACAATATAAATTAGCGACCGGCAGTCATTTTTATTTGCGAAATAATCTAAATACAATTAAAATTACTGGGAAAGGCAATATTAATATTAATGCACAGATGTTATGCTGAAATTAACGGAAATCGTATTGAACGCCACAGAGCCATCATTTAATTTATCTTTAATATTGGCCACGCTATGGATCATTAATAATGATTTTGCCAAATACACAACATCAGCGTTGACCATTGGTCAATATGCCATCAATCAAAGGAATCGATTATATCACAATGATTTAATTAATGATATTATACACCGTGCCATGATTACACCGGCTATTAAACTCTACATCGAGGGTGAACTGCAGGAAAATATATTGGACAACGAGTTAGAAGATGAGGATAGCAAGCAGCAGAAAAAAGATAATTATAATCGTGAAAAAAGCATATGGTTTCTAGACAGCTTTACCTCATATAGGTAAATTTTGAGAAAATAAAACAATTTTCTTTTAAGGTTACATCTAGATTATTATTTATTTTTAGAAATTTTGAACGAGATATGCTTGATCCCAAAGCTAATTACCATCGTAATGGGTTTTTCCTGATTATCTATACCGGTACCGAACATGAACGTTTAAATAATATTAAGGAAATCTTTCGTCGTCTCTTTAACGTATACTGCACCAATGTCAATGTTTTGTTAGTAGTTGGTAGATCTCCATACCTTTATACATACTTTCCATTTGCTAAAAACAAATGTCATTCTTCGATGCCTGAATTTTATTTATCGTTTCGTGATATTCAAAAGAACTTTTCGGGTTTTGAGGTGAAAAAGGCAATTTTTCCCAGTAAGGTGGATAATATGCATGGCTGTGAGTTGACGGTAGCTACTTGGCAATATCCGCCATATATTTTTGTTGACAAAGATCCAAAAACTGGTGAATTAATACGATTGCATGGCATAGAGGGTTTGCTACTTAGTTTATTGGCTGAGTTGATGAATTTTAAAATACGTATTAAGGTTCCACAGCCGCTGGAGAGGGGCGATGTGTATCCAAATGGTACGGCAACGGGAGTTACGAAAATGGTGAGTTCATTTAATAAAACAAGTTTTGTTGTTATGAACCGATATTTCTTAAAACTAAGAAAAAATATTGCTGTTGAGGTTATGAAATAAATTGGCTATACATGTATATAATCTCAACAATAGAAGCTGTAATCCTTTGACATTTATTTAACTTGGGAAATTTTAACCATGTAAGTTTACTGTAGAAAATACTGGTTTACTGGAAAATATATTTATACCTACATATATAGTAGATAATCTGTATAAAATAGTGTTAAAAATATAATTTTCTCGAGAAGTTCATATATTTAAAACGATTTTTGGTTAAAAATACTTGAATTTTGAATATTCAATAGTTGAAAAAAATTATGATTGTATTAAATTTTCCATCCCTGGTATTACTTCGTAATATTTGAGCTGCTTTACTTCGTAATCAAGCACCTCAAGATCCACACAGCCAAACAATTTAGTGGTCGGTTTGGCGATGTTAATTGGTCACCCCATTCTTCAGATTTATCGCTGCTGGAATATTTTATATGGCGCCACTTAAGAGACAAAGAAATGCTGTATAAACCATAAGCAACTGATGCCAGTGATAGATGGAATTCAACACTGGGTTGATATGATATACTAATCGTTTTTGCAAAATAACATTAAAATTTTTGTGAAAAGTTGGGGCATCTGCCGTCGTACATTGTATTCCATTATTAGTTCCCATATTTGCACTCATTTTGAAGCCAATTTATTTCACAACTTAAAATTTTTCTTTATAACATACTATTATTTAATATACATACATACATATTTTCATTTCCAGATAATTGATGCTGAAGCGAATATAACAATGATATCTCTAATGTACAATAAGATACGTTCAGAGGTAATGCAAGCCAGCAATGGTTACTTATTTATACCTTATGTCTTGGCCATACCACAAGGCCGAAAGATGTCATCCTTTCAACGACTTATGAAGCCATTTCGTTACATTATATGGTCTTGTTTTAGTTCAAGTTTAATTTTTGGCATTTTATTCATATACTATATACGATTTTTGGGCAGATCAAAATTAATGGAATTCATATATGGTCAAGGAAATCGTTTACCATTTACAAATTTGCTCTCCGTACTATTTGGTATAGCAATACAAGGCAATCTTCCAATTAAAAATTTTGCACGTTATATATTGCTAGTTTTTTTAATGTATACATTTGTGCTAAGATCAGCCTATTCCGGAGCATTATATATACTTTTGCAAGATGGCCGGGCCCGTAACTCATACAGTAGTATAGCTGAAATTGTGGAGAACAACTTTACTATTTATGCTTTTCCAGCCGTGGAAATGGTGTTAAGAATGTCTTTACCCGGAGCACATACCGGAATAGTTGATGCGAATACACCCGCAAGCCTCCTGTATAAACGTATTTCTTCATCGAATAGTGAGAAACTGGCTTTATGTTTGCTGGAGTATTCGATAAGAGCATACAATCAAATGAATCCAAATGAACGAGTGGATATCTTGGATCAAACTATACTGTCCGCACCCATAGTATTTTATATGCCACGTCATACGTATCTAAGATTTCGTACAAATGATTTAATTTTACGTATTTTACAATCAGGCTTAATAGGACGCTATGAATCCTATTATTTATACAGCTCCCGACAATCCCAACCCACGTCCAGAGAACCTATTAAACTATCATTTAAATTATTATTTGCCCTATTTTGCGTCTATGCGGTTTTACTTTTATTTTCATTTGGAGTATTTCTACTAGAAATGGCCAGCTTAAAATGGGTTTGGTGTAAAATTATTGTAGATTTTTTAAATATTTAATTGAAGAAAGAAATACATTCATATAAACATCCATACATATGTAAATAAACTAATCCACCTCAAAATTACTGTATGTTTTGCTTAAATGAGTGTTTGTTTACTTTTTACTCTCTACTCTGATGACGTCACTCTCCGATGCACTCTCATCATGTCGTTATTATGTTATTATTATTCTCATTATTTAGTATGTTATTGTTTGTCTGTTTTTTTCTTTTCTTTTTAGTTTTCTTCGGTTCATAAACACGTGTAGTTTAAAAAATAAGTTTTTGTTTTTTTAAATTTGGCAGTGAAAATATAATTAATTAATTTATTGTGTATTTTAAAGCTTTACTTAAACATAAAGTATGAATAAAGTGAAAATATTTGCAACATAAATACATAAATATAAAGTGCTAGTAAAAAGGCAGATAATTCTAAGGTAATTTTTTAAGATCTTTATTTATAATTATCATATTACATATGCATATTAACATCCAAACACTTTTTTAAAAATAAACTTTAAAAATTTACAATGTAAGCTTAAAAGTTCCAATATAAATACCAGAACTGCTAAAGAATTCATGACTGCAAAACATCCAAACACAGACCTTAGTAAAACCAAATCCAAAGGAGTTCGTGGATTTAAACTGTAGCGTTTCCTAAAACGATCAGTGGTCATAGGCAAATTTTCCAAACCAAGTTCTTTTGTATATTTATGAAATATGCCAAACATTGAATATTGTTTAAGTAATGAATTGACCATGGGTGCCATAAATGATAATCGGGGAAAGAATATACAGCTCAAGGTGTTCGAAACCTTTTCGCGAACAATGGCATAGCGACTATAATTACTGAGTCTACTTTTCATAAAAATTGCCACCAAGGTATCACAGCTTAAGATACCAGTTTTTAGCGGCAAGTCATCGATTGACTCCAAGACCGTTTGTGGATTCCCCGGTACAATTGTAGTGATGTTCTTTAGAAGAGTTATTTCTTCTAATACCCGAGCATTGGCGTAGTCCGTTATTAAAGAGTAATTCTGTTGCACGACTTCATCTATAGTTAGTGGTAATTGTTGAAATGGTGTCCTACTTAATGCTTGAAATATTGATCCTTCGTAGGATATACGCAAGAAAAAAATTAATAATAGCCATAGTAGTTTAAAAAGCTTACGAAAACTTGAACTTAGTTGTAAATTTCTAAAGAGTATTCGTTTAAATATTAGCCTTAACATTAATATAGTTATAATAAAACTCCATGTCGATTTAGTAAAAGGCCTTAAAAGCACTTGAAATGGTGTATACCTTTTAGAGTTTTTAAATATAATTACAACTTCTGAAAAAAAATATGGGCTGGATCCAGTAGTTAATTGTAAGCGTCTAGGCGTGCATGATATGTAACCAATAGTAAGATTTGCTTTACGTTCCAATAGCTAATGAGGCAAAGGAATAAAGATATAAAAATTTAAATTTTAAATAAGTAGAACTACTGTTATTATGAAATGTAAGCATTCGGCCCAACGTGGCTAGTTTTGCTAATTCCAGGATTCGAGATTTAAAAAATGTAAAGCCTGGGATTAAATTTTTAAATTTACTAACTGCCGTATTTATAAAAAATAAAGTATACTTGCAGTATGCTTTTAGGGAAAATTTTCATTCAAAATTTTCTTAAAGTACATTTGAAGTCTTAAAGTCTTAAATGTTTATAAACCAAATTTTTGTATTTTATAAACCATTATTAATTTTAAAACATAATAATTAGATTGCATTGAAAATTAGATATTTAAAAGTACTATGTCATTTAAGAATCTTATGCAAATGATATTGCATCATTGCATTCGCAAAAAGGTTTAGCATATATTTTCTCTACGCTAACAAAATACACAGCAAGAGCAAAAATATGCTCAATCTTCTTGAAAATGTAATGATGTAATACCATTTGCACAAGATTGTGAATTGCGCTGTTGTACAATAGTAACAACCGATTTGGTCACGTCCGCATCCACATTAACGAATCGTCAACAACACGTGAACAAATAAAAGAGAGAAGGGGTCCTGATAGAAGCCCACATTTCAGAATTCGTCGGTTAACAGTGTGTGATATATGTATGTCAACATTCAAGACATTGTCTCTCACCTTGCCATCAAGTGTGTTTGATATAAGAAATTCCTTACGTAAACCATCAAAGATAATGTCGTCTATGACGATTTGGCCGACTGTGGGCAGATAATGCTTTTTTATAATTGTCCTGATTTATAAATTTTAATAGACTCAAGAAGCGATTCTATATCGATCGGTATACTTTATACTTAAATTCAATAAATGTACCCTCCACACTATGATGGTGTAGGTTAAAAAATAATAATGTTGTTCTCTAAACAGAAAATTCGTTAAATAAATTTTGTTCAATATCGTAAATTCCATAATTAGTTTTAAAACTTATGTAACTAGTTTAAAGAACACTTCCATAAAAAGGTTTCACAGCCACTTTTTAAACAATGGTTTTTTGTTAGAAATTTTTGAAATTTTTGATTTCTGAATAAACATTAAATTATTTAAAACTTTGTGTGTAAATAGGGATTCTTTGAAGCTCTACTGCAGCTATCTAGAGAAATATACTATAAGTTTTAAATAACAGGTTTTAAATTTTACATCAAGAAACAGAAACTTACCAATTTAAAAACACCCGTTGCTGTGTTATTCTTAAAAACTTCGCCAGCTATTAACGTCTGAGGATTGTTGGGTATAATTTCTATGGAAAAATTAAAAAATGTCGCCAAATCTCTTAATATTTCAGCATCAAAGCCCTTGAAGTATACCGAATTGTTTATGTATAATAACTTCATAAATGGTGGTATATCCCAGAGAACTACTTTCATGGGACATTGGTGAAAATTGTTAGTTTTAACGGGAAACAAATCATTGTATAAAATAAATTCAGACACTTTTTCGAAACGTTGCAATAATATAGGTTTCGTAAAAGCACACTGCTTATTGCTGTATGGTTTGTAGGTGTACATATTCAAAGCATCTGCATCATGTACTAATATGACAACATCTATAATATACAAATTAAAAAAGTCTTGAAATATAGTATGCATTTCAATAAATGTTTTACGCATAGAGCCATGAGCACTTAATACAACGATATATCTGATTGATATATTAATTTCAATTTTATTATTTTTAAAAATATTGTCCATGTGTATTCTGTAAAATAAATGAAAATTAATTGTTAATGCACATATTTATATTCGTTATGCTTTATTTATTATATTACTTCAAATTTTTCGCCGAATTGGTGAATATTAATTTTGCATGAATACAGTGCTCCAAATTTATTGCTGTATATTGATTTATCGCCACTGGCACCTGTATACTCTTATTTATGCGCATTACCTTGTCCAATATTTCTTGGCTGAGTTTAAAACTTTCAGGACCACTAATGTTGACTATAATACTAACACTCATAAAGTTCGCTTTAAATATGTTGGAAAAAATTACTTTCAAAGTACCACTCAAAAGATCTTCCTTTTCGGTTGCTTGGACTGCTGTTAGCAGGGCCAAAACTGTTAAAAAGGCAACTAATGACACTTCTTTTAAGGCCATGTTATTTCCGTGATCTGTGTATTTGTTCAACATTTAGGAATGTTTAATATTTTCATTGATATTTTGTATTCTTGATGTTTGTTTATAGTGATTTTTAAAGTAAAAAGCATTATGTATTTCCAAATACCCCAGGTACTTTCTAATTGTAGGTTTAAGCGGAAAAAATCGTTAATAAATATATGTTTGCGTTTGATGGTATTGTAAATAATTGCAAATGTATTGAATTACGTTTGGTATCTTGATTTAAACTATCTAATATTATATGTATCTATATTAGAGTGCTCCAAGATTTTATTATCGAAAAAATAGTCGCCAAAATTATTGTAAAGTATGTTCATCTTGACAGTAATTTTCATTGTTTTAAAAATTTGTGATCGCTTTGTTATCAATTAATTTCGTTTTTTCGGCTGTTATTGTGTTTTAGATATTTTTATAAGTTTCATAAAAATCGACACAAAACCATAAAATATATTCCGATGTTTCTATTAGAAATCCCAAGATTATTATTTTCTGATTTAAGTGAAACTTTCGAGGAATATTTTTAATTATCTTGACTGTAATATTTCAAAATTATTTTTTTTAAAACATATTACAGTAATCAAATTGGGTTTATTTGTCAAAATAGTGCAAACAATTTTAAGAAAATCCGCAGAATGTAAAGCGCAGATAAGGCTAAACCAATCACTACTATGGAATGTATTGCATAAATGTTATTATAATTGTTAGAAAGGGAGGCTTTTTAGGAACTTTCTTTTTGGAAATAGTATTTTTGCAGGTCAGCTGTTTTCTTGTAACATGTTACGGTTAAAGATGTTCAGTTTGGTCTATAATTAAACCATGAATCCACTTATATATGAACAACACTTGCAGGCTATTAGAAGGTGAATCGTGCACTTCTTCCATTTTATGCTCAGAAGCTCATTTCTGGTTGAATGGATACGAAAACAAGTGAAATTGTCGTATTTGGTGTGAAGAGCAGCCAGAAGCATTGCACGAACTGACAATTCATCCCGAAAAACACACTAATTGGTATGGCTTATGGGTCGGTGGCTGCTATGTTTTATAAAGTATGTCAAAATTGCACTCGGCGCATGAACCATATATGTAGATCGTTCTGTCCTCAAATAATAATTTAATACATTTTACTAAATTTTATCTGTTTTTTAAATCAAATCCAAAAGCTCTCAAAAATCACTCTTTATATTTGTACTCCCCAAGATATCTTATATAATTTCAAAATAGATGTTCTAAAAATTCAAATATTTGTTTAACAAAATTTAAAAAAGAAAAAAAAAATGCAGTTTTGAAACTGCCGGTATAAAAGCTAGGAAGACAATAATTCATATACGATTAAAGATTATAAGCATATTCCTCAAAATAAAATATGTTAAATTTGTTTCTACTGTCCTCCTGTTTTATTAGGTTATGGAATAATTCTAGTCACACATTGCAAATATTTACTCAAAAAAGCACAACCACTTGTTTAGCACAAATTAGTTTGACGTTGTTTACTCTTACAAGATCAAATACAACATCAAATAAAATAAGACTAAATATTTGTCGTGTCTGGTCCTAAATAAACAAAGTTTTTTTCGGTTACTTCTTTTTCCGCAAATATTTGCCAAGTGTGACTATACCTTTAGTTAATTTATTTTGCAGCACTCTAATGTATTTACACGAGTTTCGAGCAACACAGAAAGTTAGCTATTGAACTGTTTTATTATTAAGTAAATATATTGCAATATTTACAGTTAATGTAGCAGATTTAGTTAAAGAAAAGGGCGTAATAGAAACTAATTAAAATTTTTATTTCTAGTTAATTTTATAGTCCAAATAATAAAATTAATTTTTAACTTTATACTGTTTGCTTAAGGAGATAAGGTTTTGGTATTGAATTATTTTCACTATTACATAAATTGATACCTACGATAAAGGTAAGAGTTATAAATTCATTAAATTTAAAATAATATCATAAAGTTTTACTGTGTAATGTGTTTGTATCTCTTCCTACCGTGCAAGTAATTATACCGCAAACTAGTATTTTGTTCAGGAGGATGCAGTAAATGAGCTATTAGATGATGTAATAATAAAAAAAACGAAAACAATTGACAAAGTAAAGTTGGTCATAATAAACATTTATTTAAGGAAATATTGCTTAACTGATTTATTATTCTACCTATATATACAAAGAAAAGTGTTTGTTCATAATATGTATATTAACTAAATTCCCGAATTTCTTGTTTGCCGAGGAAGTATAAAAAAAAACTTTTTTATGGTTTTATGCAAACTCTCAATTAAACTTAAAACTAGTAAGTGTTTAACAAATAAGAAGCCTTTTGCCTGTTTGCGTGTTTAAAGAAACTAAAGTTTGTGGTTGTCCAATGTTGGTAAAACATTTTGCAAGGATATACATATATGTAATATACTCGTAATTTTGCCATTTGTCTGGTCTTGTCACAATTGTAGATTTAATAGGTATAAAACAGCTATAAAAAAACAAGTTAGAGTGCTATATTCGGCTGTGCCGAATCTTTAATACCCTCCACCTAAACGCAATACGAACTACAGAAACTATAATATTATAATATTGAAAGACAATATACCCGTTGGTCGTAATTCACTAATGTGATTTTATTTTTAATGTTTCAACATTTTAGCTAATTTTGACCATTTATAATTGATGTAATAACCGATTCTTACTGTAATTTACAGAGTTTGTCTGATTTTCATAATAATCTTGAGTGTAATTTAACAATTTATAAAATTAAAAGAACATTTTTTCCATATTCACAAAAAGCTAAGAAACAGAGTATAAAACAGAGTATAAAAACGGATAAGGTGAGGCTTTTCTGTTTGAATTTGATCTCAATATCGTATTTACAAAAGATTTATGGGTGGCATAGTATGTAGAACTGGAACAGTTATCTAAATCCAGTATACACTAATGTGTTTTCTACGTTTTTGAGACTTATTTTGGTTGAATTTCATCTCAATAACGTTATTTACAAGAGTTATATGGTTGTTTAGTATGCTCGGAAGTGGACTTAATTCGGGAGCTATTGCCAATTATTGATAGACAGTAAACAAAATCCAGTGGCGTAATTGCCGTATAACCAATATTAGAATGATTTCTGGATTAAAATTACTGATTTTTGTAAAAGTTAGTTTGATATCGATATTTATTAGACATTTTTGTGGGTTTATTTGTTTTTCGGAAATGGTTCTTAAATGGCAGCTATGAAAAATTATGGGCCGATCTTCTTAAATTTTGGAACAGTAATTTTTATGCATGTGAGGAATTTCAACATAATAACGGTATATTTAAGATATATGTATATTAGTGTTACTGTAGATTTCGAAAGTGGATCTTATATGGGGTATATAGTCAAATATCGATCGATATTCTCAAAATGCAGCAGTTTGATTTTGGCATGTATGTATATGATCCGTGTAAAATTTTGCATCAGTACCGTTATTTATACAAGATTTATGAGTATTAAAGTGATTTTCGGAATAGGGCTTTATATGGGGGATACGGTTAAAAATGGATCGAAATTCACCAAATTTTGTGGGATTATTTTTGTATATATTTAAATGATATGTGCAAATTTTTGGGTCGGTACCGATATTTACAAGATATATGTATATAAAGGTAAATGGCTTTTCGGATGTGGTACTTGTATGGGAGCTGCGACCAATTATGGGCCGACCACCATAAAATTTAGTACAGCAATGTATTTACCTATAAGAATTATTTTTGTCAAATTTTAGCCGTTTATCAATATTTACATCAGATTTATACGTATATAAGTGATGTTTGGAAGTGGACTTTATGGTCAAACATAGACCAAACTAAAAAAAAAAATCGTTTTGCAATTTCTCTTTGCATGAAACTTATTCCTGCTGAATTTTGTATTGATATTCCAATTTTATAGGCATTAATGTATAATTGAGCAATATTTCAGGAAGATTTTTGTATGGGTGCTATGAGAAATCATGGACCTATTCTTACTATTTTCCTTACACTTTCTTCTTTTATCATTAAAACAACGTATGCAAAATTTCATGGGAATATCTGCATTATATTTAAAAAAAATTGGAAGAAAACTGTTTAAAAATATAAATTTTTTTATGGAGGTTGTCTTATATTTTGATCCATAACTCTTGTTCTACTATACCGATTGTGCTGATTTTTAATACCAAACTGCTTAGAAGAAGTGATGAAATAGCTATCTAAAGTCCTTTTAACAATTTTTGCTAGGACCAATAGGTGAAAAGTTACACTCATTTAAAAAAACCCTGTATGACCAAAATGTCCAACTTTTACCCCCTCTAACTCCGGCAGTTCTTGAGTGATAGTACTAACCTTGGTGCAAATTTCATCCAAATCAGAAGATATCGACTTTAAAAATTGGGTCACTTGACGTGAAATTGTCCATATATTTTTTAGATTACTTTTTCGCTGAAGATGACCAACAAAGTTAGTCGATATATTGGTTATAAACAATAAAAATTTTTAACAATAAAAGAGGTCTACAGAGCACATAAAACGCAATCATTTTACAGAATATTTAGATCATTATGTACTAAATATCATATAAAAAAGATAAAAATAGAAAGAGATTATTTTCCATCAATATGAGTATATCTTTGATTATAAATTACAAATCGTATATTCTAAACGCACCTCAAAATTATTGCATACTCGTAAAACGTGAACATTTGTATTATTATTATTTTGAGTCCGAAACAATATCCTTCAAATTAAAATGCTTCAACTAACTGAATTATTTGTGCGTCAATATATTTCTCACTTCTTACGCCAGCTTACTACCTTAGCAGAAATTCCATTCCAGCAGCTCTTAAATTTTACCTATTTAAATAAAACATATTTAATTATTCAAAAAAGCGCCATGAATAAATTTCAATTGAATTTATCTGTGTGAAGTTCATTATCGTAGCACACAAATACGAGTATATACATATATTTTCAGTTCGTGTTATTTTTGTTGCATGTGGATTATAAATGGTCCACCATTCATAAGATAATTTCATTTATGTATTTATATTCTCATTTTTAATACCAACATCATTATTATTTCATTTTGTTTTCATCCGGTATTAATAAGGTTTTTTGTTTCTTGTGTGGCAAGTAAACATATGCGGCTTTTGCTGCGTCTTGGCTCTCTATATATACAATATATTTTTTTTTGTATTTTTGACAAAGTTTCTCTTTGACTGAGGCCATATCAAGTGAAATAAAAGGAAAATATAAAAAAGATAAACAAAATTAAAATGAAGCAAATTATATTTATAAAAAAAAGTTAACATTGTCAACGTTTAATTAGTATTCATTATTAGTCTTTTGGATGCTGTGTAAAAAATTAAGAAAATATGAGTTAAAGGATACCAACAATACACTTACATTTACAAGCATATACAAAATCATATGAAACGCGAGTTAAAATTTCTTTTTATATATCAAATTGGCACTGCTAGAGAAAATGATTTTTTTTAAACAAGCAGCACACACAATCAGCACTTTAGAACTGAGTGTTTGAAACATCCTTTTCAATACATAGAAAAGTATGTTTATTTGCATGTATGTATGTGTGTGTTGAGGGAGAGACGCAAACTTGCATACACATGTTCGTATACCCAACAGATTTAACAATAAGTAGCTCAACTTCCGACACCATACTGTCATGTTTATTATGATGATTGTCATTATGATTGTTATTAAGATGGTTTCATTGTCACATCCGTTTTTGTGACGCGCAAACATATTTCTGATATGACTGTATGTGAATAGTTTAACTCACTCCTGTACACACACACAATACTCTCCCTCACACAAACACAATGTTGTACAAATTTGTGTACATTATGTGACCTCCTGTAAACAACATTCTACTTGGTTGATTTGTAAATTTACAACCAGAATCAACCTATAGCAACACATCCCACACCAACACATTCAACCGCCAGCCACTTTTCATTTCCTTCCAATTCATCTTTCACAAACACATTCGCCTACAATTTGTTCCGCGTGCTCTTCGAACAGAGGAGCGAGCGCTCCGGTCTCATCATCAACGTGTATTGTTTCTCATTTGTCATTCACAGCCAGATATCAGACCTGGAGTCAGCATGGATTTTATTTTTTCAGGTTTTTATTTATTCAATTTTTATGTATGTATATGATTCTCTGTATTTTTGGTTGTTTGTTTTTTGTTGGATGTATTTAAATATGTAAATTATTTTTATGAGTAACTGTGTGCGAGAGTGATTCTTTTAGTCATCCAATCTGTAAGGTCGTTTTAGTCTTTTGTTGCAAAATTAATTTAAGTCCATTTGATAAGCTTTTAAAATTTTATTATTGTTATGATTAGGGTTTAAATAAATTTGGAAATTATCTTTCTGCGGTTGGTGTATTTTGAAGTGATTTGTTTGTTTTGTGAAAACATTTGTAATTTCGAGGCATGTGTAGTATTTACCAGGGTAATATTTTGGTATGAAATCTGATTATTTACAGATTGAGTTTAATTTCTCCAAAATAACAGCATTTATTAGGTGTTTTTATGAAATTTGAGATTATTTTCCTTTAAAAATAGTATTTACAAAGTTATTGAAGATTTAAGAATTTATATTTTGTCATAGTAGAAAATAATAAATAAATAAAAAAAAAAAAATACATACTTGCTATAAAATATGGGTGATCACAGATTGAGTTTATTTTTCCCTTAAAAAGAAGTATTAACGAAGTTATTAATGAATTAAGATTTTTTGAGTTTTCTCATAAAAAAATCGAAATTTGGTATGAAATATGGATGATCACAGATTGAGCTTATTTTTCCTTAAAAAACAGTGTTAACGAAGTTATTAATAAATTAAAATTTTTTATTGATTTTTCATATTGTAATCGACAATTGGTATAAAATCTATTTGAACATGGATTGAGTTTATTTTTCTTAAAATCTATTTATATTTATATTTACATTTATAAAAAATCGGTATTTGGTATGAAATTTTAATGATCACAAATTCAGATTATTTCTATTCAAAATGAAGTTATTAATGATTAAAGATCTTTTGAATTGTTATATTAAGAATCGATAGTTGGTATGAAATCTGAGATTAAGCTGATTTTTATTAAAGAATTGAGATTTGCTCACCTTTTTCATTTTAATAATCGATATTTGGTGTGAATTATAGGCGATCAAAGATAAAGTTTTTTTTATTTTTAAGCTGATTTTAGACGGTATGTATTTTGCTGTGTACTTGTCAGTTGTACAATACATATATAAATGTGCATGTCTCTCAAAATTTGCAATTTACAGGTTAGTTTCAGGTGACATAATCTACAATAGAATATAACAGCTGTTTTTGTTATAATTATTTTCGCGAAAGTTTTGAGTTCTTGCAAATAAAGTTTGAAATAATGGCTTCAAAAAATGAAATAATTGTTACTTGCAGCATTATTGCAATACCTGCTTTTATAAAATATAAAACTAAAATAATTAAGCAAGAAAAGTTAAAGAGAAAAAGAGCCATATGGCGCCAAAAATGGTTGCTGAGAAGAGATAGTGCACTTGGCTTCGTTTCAATGGTTATGAACGAGCTGCGCTTGGAAGATGCCAAAGCGTTCCAAAATTTTTCACGGTTGAATTATAAGACGTTTTGTGAGTTGCTTGAAAAAATATCCGCGATTATTTCAAGACCAAATACAAACATGCGTGAAGCGATTTCTCCTACTGCAAGATGGTTTCTGCCAAGTATTTGTGGGATTTGTGTGAAATAATGTCTAATATTCTTCTTTTGTTTAGATTACTTTTAAAATTACGGTTTTTAGCTACCGGATCAAATTATGTGTAGTTGTCGTAGGGTCTTCGGATTTCTGTAGTGTCTATAACACATTATCTATTAAACTATTACTTGCAAATGTATCTATTTATGTTAAATAAAAATAATTATGTATTAGAAACGTTTTTTCAATAAATATTTTAATACAAAATTTATTGTTTTGTCTTGTATATAAATTTCCTGAAATCACAAACACTATGTTCTTGGCGCCATAAACAATTGACTTGCAAAACAGCAGATGCTTTGTCAGATGAAAATAGAACATGCTGTCTGCATTTTACACTGCAAAATACATATCGTCTAAAACTATCTTTAATAAATTTTGCTAAGGAGCAAGAGATTCGCTGTTTAGACAGTTTCAGTTTCCCAAAATTTATGAAAATATAACCATGAAAATCTAAATTTTATTATTTTATTTATTTCTACTTTCAGTTCAAAATTTAATATTATTCTCAAAACAAATAAGATTTTTTTCATGAAAATACTCTTTATTTATTTATCATTCTCATTTAAAATCTAAATTAACTTATATACTTTTAGCTTAATTAAAACTTAACAATGTAGAAAAATCACAGTTTTTACCAATTATGGAAGTAGAAAAAAATTAGACTCATTCTTTTTTAAGCTTAAGATGATCTAAGTAAGTTTAACAAAGTCATAATAACGCCAGCAATTATACCATAGTTGTAATAGTCTATTGCCGCTGAGTTGTTTCCATCTTCCAAAGGTGAAGATGTTGAAACATTATTTGAATTTTGTTCACCACTATCCACATTATCATCATCTTTAGGCATATAGTCATGGCAAGTGGGGAAATTTTTAGGAACTGGTACCATTTCATCATTGTCGCCCACCTTAAGGACCAAGGCCATGCCAATTTCAGCATGAAATTCTATGTGACAATGGAATAACCAAAAACCGGGATTATGGGCTTCAAAACGTATGATGGTATAACCACCATCGGGTACGGTGACCGTGTCCTTGACTGGAGGTCTGACTAGATTACGTTTAAGAAGATTGTAGCGGTCAAGTTGTTTAATCTAAAATGAAGAAACAATTTAATTATATTGTCATTAGAACATTTAAATAGACTTACCATTTCTACTGTTACATTAGCACCCAATCTTTCTAAGCCTACCACTCTGAAAGCATTGCCATGCAAGTGGAAGGGATGATTGGCATCGTACGTAAAGCCTTCATCTATGACAATCAGTTCTACTATTGAGTTTAAAGGCACTTGTAGCACATGATGACATTTACAAAACTGCTTGCGACAGTCAATGCCCTGTTGCTCCAAACTGGTATCGTTGCAAAATAGGGAATCATTCACTTGATCACGTGCTGGCAATAAAGCCACAGAGGGGAATTTCAAGGATATATGATTGAGTTGTGGTGTAAAAACTCTATTTGCATTAGTGATATTGGCTTCCATGCCATAGTATTTATTAGGATGAAATTCGGGATGATCTTTGCGATAGAAGTCATAGTAAACAAAGAATTTATAATCGGCGACTGGTTTTAAAGCATCCCGATCTATGCCTGGTATTTTGTCATAAATGGGCAAAGCATTTATTTCGGCTATAGTTAAAGAATCGACATGACCGGACCCTTGATTCATGGCATTCAACTCAATCCCTGTAGGCTCATGATTATAACCAAAATCTGCTGTAGGTTCTTCATCTTCAGCTCCGTCATAGTGCAATATGGCTACTTGGAAGGCAGAAGTAAATCTTTCATCACAATCCATTAAACCCTTTAAACGTATCCAATAGTTTCCTAAGGGTTGATCAGCATTAACCACAAAGTCAAAACGTTCCCCGGCATAGGTAACAATGGAGCCAACGTCAACAGCTTCAAAGTCGAAGCCATCAGAATTGAAGGCAGTTAGTGTATGATTATCTATAGAAATCTTAATAGGACAATTAAGAAATTCTGCATTTATTACGCGGAAACGGTAACGGAATCCTCGTTTGACATTATAAGTCTGTAGTGGTATAAAATGCAAAGGGACTTCACCGTCCAAAGAACGTTTAGTTCTATCCAAATCTACAGAGTCTGTTAATAACTCAGATTTTAGGTAAGTGTCTTCTGTCTCGTTTGCTTCAGTTATTCCCAATGTGGATTCCTCCACACTTGGAGAGTTTCTTCTATATTGTTCCAACTGAGCAAGTCTGGCTAATCGGGAAATCTCATTTTGTTGTATGCGCATATTGCTTAGAGAAGAGTCAACCAAGGGATGTAAAAAGACTACATCTTGATCTTCCTTAGCTGGAGGAGTAGCCTCTTCGTTTTGAGTAATAGTTGACGATTTTTCTGTATAAATCAAACCAGGATAGGAAGTGGGGTTTGAAGAACTTGTTGTACTAGTAGTATTTCTTGATATTATAGTTTTGCTTGTTGTAGAGACAGTTTCTGTTTCGCCTGCCACTTTCGATCTGGCCTGAGATTTCTCTTCATTTTTGATTTTTTCCCAAATTGCTTTATAGTAACGTCCTTTGCCATTAATCAGTAAATTTAGGGGTTTATTATCACCATTCGAATGATGATGTGAAGCAAACATACTGATGCCGGGAACATGAACCCAATCTTGTACTATCATTTTATGTTCGGTCAAATCAAAATCATACAAATGCCCATGAGGTTCTTCCACTTTAGGTTTCTTGATAATTAAAGCACCAAACACACCATCTCCTCTCTGCATGCCCGTATGCGAATGCCAAAAATGTGTACCAGAATTCTCAGCCTTGAAGGTGTAGCGAAAAGTGGAATGAGGAGAAATGGGACATTGGGTGATATGAGGCACTCCATCCATATAAGGATTCTCTTTCATATGCATGCCATGCCAATGTATGGTGGTACTTTCACCCAATAAATGATTTTTAACATCGACCACTATTATATCGTTTTGGCAAACTTCAATGGTGGGACCGGGCATCATGCGATTAACTACCGTTATGGAACGGGTTATACCATCTCCTGTTATACAATGGGGTCTTTTACAGTCGGTTATATTGTTGGGACAATCATAACAAGCTTTCGATAATGTCTCATACCATTCTACTACAAATGTGTAGAAACAACGTTTTGGTAGCTCTTTTGCTTGACAATCTCTATTGCAGGGATGCTGAGTATAAAAGTCTTCCGTCCATATGTCTTCCGTTTCAATATCGACTTCATCACTACGATATGAATTTCTTGCTGTAGTAGAGGAATTGCAATATTGACAACAGCTATCAGTATAAATTAATTCAGCAGGACAGTTTTTGTTCAAAGGTGGGCAGGATTTTTTATACGAATTTATCATAGGCTGTCCATTCGCCAAGACTGCACATTCGTTTAAAGTACAGTCATCTGCATTATGCCAAGTATTTCCCACATTATAAACATGATCTTTAAAGCGACATTTTGTACGTATACATTCACCACAACACGAACCTTCTTTGGGACGTACTTCCGAGTCCTGAAAAGGAAGAATTAAATTAATTTTAAATTGATTGAAATTGTACGAAAAAACTTACTATATCGCAGTGGAAATCTGCACAGTTATCCTTTCTAATCAATTCTTGCGGTTCACCTTGCTTGTTCAACTCACAAGAGTGTAGGGCACAGGCATCTTGTGGAGAAATCCATATTGATCCTATACTTTTGTATTCTGTTATGTTGTGTATTTTAACCATGCAATGTTCTGTGGGATTTTTTGCTGCAAAATAAAAGATGAGTGAGTTGGTTTTAATCATTAAATTTTATATTTGTTATAGAATTTATTAAAGAAAAAGTTAATTGGAAAATCAGAATCTTATAACTAGAACTAGCTCTTTTCAACCATTAGCTTGCCAATGTAAAAATCAACTTACAGCTCAATCGGATATCTATTTCTAAGCCATGCGATTTTGAGGTCAAGTTCTTAAAAATATACTAATCTAAAAAAATACTACTTTTTTTAAAAAGATAAAAATTATGTATTACATTCTATTAGAATATTATAGTTTCTAAAATTTATTAACATGATACGATATTTTCATACAAATTTTCAAACAGAGCTACCAAATATCATAGTAGGGAGGGTATATTGGATTTGTGCTGATGTTTGTAACGCCCACCTTAAAGTATACAGATCGGCTCAAAATCGCTTATTGAGTCTATTAAACGATGTCCGTCTGTCCGTCCGTCAGGCTGATTGTCTGACCATGTAGAGAACAGGTCGCAATTTTGAATATATTTCCATAAAATTTTGGTACATGATATTTTTCCGGCCTAAGGATAGTTGGAATTGAAATTTATTGAAAGCAGTCCATTATTATCTAACTTGTACCTAATTTTATAATGGTCAGTCCCCATATTAGAACCTCTTCGAAGATCACTTTAATCTTTTAAAAGTGTTTATATCGAGATTAAATTAATCATAAACAAGATAGAGTGCAATATTCGGCTGTGCCGAATCTTTAATACCCTCCACCTAAAATTAATAAGAAATAAAAAACTACACTAATTATTGGACTACAATATACTTCTGTGTTTTCTGTTTTCTGTTCATCCTTAATGCAAATTTTATTAGAATGCATATGTATATTGTTTGAAAGAAAATTTTACGACAAACATAATTTATTTGAAATGTTTTGAAATTTTATCTAATTTGGTTCGATATCGATATTTATTAGACATTTTTTAAATGATATATATATATTGTATTAGATTTAAGTGAATTTTAGATGTGGACTTTATATTCAAACATTAACCGAAAAAAACAAAATTTTGTTTTGCGATTTCTTTTTTTATGACACTTAATTTTGTATTGATATTTCAATTTTATAGGCATTTATTTATCATTAAGCCATATTTCGGGAAGATATTTTTATGGGGGCTATGAGAAATCAGGAAACGACTTTAACTATTTTCTTCACACTTTCTTCTTTTATCATAAAAATAACGTGTACAAAATTTCATGGCAATATCTGGAATATATTTAAAAAAAAATTTAAGAAAAATGTATAAAAATATCAAATTTTTATGGAGGTTGTCTCACATTTTGGTCCATAACTCTGGTTCTACTAAACTGATTTTGTGGATTTTCAATACCAAACTGCCAAGGAGAATTACAAACGGGTTTTTGTTGATTTTAGTTGTGTCTTTTGCACGTAAGAGTGTTTTACAGAGACACACATACAGACAGACGGACATCAAGAATATATATACCTTGTTGGGTATCAGATGAATATTTCTCAGTTTTACACACGGCATGACAAACTAATACATATGTATATACCCTCATTTGCCACTCATGGTGGTGAAGGATATAAAAATATTTATATACACATAAGTCTTGTCACAACATTTTTGGATGAGCTGTTTATAATAGGTGATATATGTATATGCCGAGTGTAGGGTACAATATGGTCGGGTTTGACCGACTATACATTTTTACTTATTTTATCATCGAATAATGATACTATTACTACTTGATTAAAAAACTAAACAATTTTATAGAATTATTAAAATAACGATCTTTAACAGGAATGTAATGGCCCTTTCAGTTTCAACCAAGTCGTTCGCTATTGATTTTTACAGAACTAAAATCAGAACTTCTCTTTACAGGAGTATATTGTTCCATGACTTATTAAGGTGTATTTATGTTAATAGCTGTTCATGTTTGCAAAGCTTTAGATAGATTGTAACTTTTTGTTCCACCTTTTGGTTAAAACGAAAACTAGTTTTCCTAAAGTATATTACGTAGATACGAGTATAATGAAATTCAAATAAAATTTAAATAATTAGTAACAACGTACAATACTGTCTATATTAGTCACACACTTAAAAAAGAAATACATATTTATGTATATCTGTTTGAAATAGGAATTTATAAAATTCCCATTAACTGACGACAATTACTTTTCACTTTAAATCCGTTTGGTAAATAATGCCATTAAAAACAATTTGGAATTAGAACGTTCTCATCAACATAACAAATTATTAATACAATTGAACAGAAATAAAAAACCAAACAAATTGGAATTCCCTTAATTACCACTTGGGATTTAATTACCATTTAAGGGGACTTTAAATCTTCAGACACTTGGAATTCACATACACATGACTCATATTAATTTAATTATACTGAAATTCTTCAATGCTTATAGTTGCGTGCTTATAAGTTTAAATTAAAACAAATATACATATGTATTGCTCTTTAGCGTTTCAAGTCAAAGTCTTACATTAAATTTATACTGGCGTTAAACAACTTTATCAGATTATCCGCTCGGTTACTTGTCATGGTATTGTAGTATGAGACAGTTTTTTACGAGTTATTGTTTTAGGGTCATAAATGTCATGTGATTGTATCTGTATTTAATAAGTAAATTATTTTTTAACAAATTCGGTGCATTAATAAACAAACGGCTTGAAAAATTGTATGTTTAAATTCTTACTTTTTGTTAATATTTATCATGGCATGCTGTCAAACGAAGTTGTTATAATAACTATGTATGTGTAAATACGTTTATATGATCATGTTTATGTTCATTATCATCATTTTAAACATTATTGTCAGTGTTAATTATCATTATTTTGTGTGCAATACAGAAGCTTAAGCAAAATATCGTAAATAAGTGTTAAATTCTTTGTAAAGTAATAATAGTAATAATTTTGCAATGAATTTTTTGCTTCTGAGAAAGTATGTCACATGTTGGATGGTGAGAATTATTTGATAAATGAATAAATTGAATTAAAGGTTCTTTTGAAAGTTGTCATTATGATAAATACTTATTGTGAAAATTGCCAGACATATAGTGAATTAATGCAAAATCATATTACATATTGTGAAAATAATAAAAATTAACAGAAAACGAACTAGCAAAACGCAGACTGGATTCGTCTTAGTTTCTCGGTACTTCCTATCATTGTTATATGTATGTACTCGTATATAAAATTTAAAGAATTTTAATAAAAATTTCAATAGTAATTACATTAAGAAAGGAAAAAATTTAGCTAAAGACTCATTTTTTTCAAATTTATATTTTCGTTTATTTTTATATTTTTATATGGATATTCTCTTGAAAATATCTAACTAACTAACGGTACGGTTACACATGGCAAATATTTGACAAAAAAGACGTAACCATTAAATAAGAAATGTTTTATTTCTGGTGGTAATTTGTGCACTTGTAAGATTCACCCGTACCCATACAATTTAAAGTTGAATTAACTGCTTAAGATGACGTATGTACATCATCTAATAGTTAATTATTAAAATATAAGTGAAAAACATGAAATTAACCTAATTTTATCAAGACATTTGAATTTGTTCAAGATTTAATTTATTTTATCAGAAATTTAAGGTTTTTCTTTATTAAGTTCTTATTTTTATTGAAATATAAAGTAGGATTATGTGTGCTATAGCACAACGTAGCGACTTTGCTGGCTCTCACGAGGGCGGTTCGGAAACTTCTTAGCCTAGCACAGAAAGAGAATAGTTAGTTTAGTTATTATTTTTCAATATAATCTCCTCAAACTTCAATACACTTAGTCCAACGCTTATCTAGCAATTCGAACCTTTGATTAAAATAGTTTTCCTCAAGTCCTTCAAAATAGTGGTTTACAACTGTTATTGCGTCTTCATTTGAGGGAGCTAAATCGCGAATGTGTTTAATGCTTGACATGTGGCACCATCTTGTTGAACCTACCTCATCCTATTTCGGCAGAAATAACTGCTTGACTTGAGATTTATTATTGAAAATCTTAAATCCTCGACCATGTGGGTTCTCTAAACCCCAAATGCGATAATTTTGACAACTTTTTTTTAATATAAAAGTGATTGAATTGCAAATTGCGAATATAAAGATGACAAAGAACTGTTTCTTAAGTATAAGATAGGGGAGAGGGGGCACCTTAGAACACTTTTTGCTTTCAAGCCACATACAAATTTATATTTTTGAATTATTGACTTTTTACATAATTTAACTAATATATATGAAAATGAACTTTAGCTTAAGTCTACAAGTAACTTATTTTTAGTTCGATTTATATATTTTTTTTATTTTTTTAATGGATAAAGTCATTGTGTTCAAATGTGCCCCCATACGGGGCAGCTTTGAACTAGACTAGGGCAGTTTTAAACGGCAATTTTTTCTTGTAGCGCTTATGCCCAAAAATAACATAAACAGTTATATTATATATATATATATATATATATATATATATTTATTAATTTATTTATTAAGAAAAACATAAACATTAACAATTAAAAAAATAACAAAAAAAAAAATCAGATCAAAAATAAGTTTTATATTCTTAAGACGGAAAAGGCCTTGCGATTTCAGGTAACATTACAGTTTCCTTTAAAGCATCATGATCAGCATTGGATTCGTCATTTTCAGAAAATAACAGAGAATCCACAATGTTTGGTACTTTGGTTGATAAATTAACATGTTCAAAGGTGCCCCCTTTTTCTTTGTTCAAACCTGAACTGGCATGCCATTTCACGGAAATTTATAATAAATATATTTTTTTTACATAAATATCAAATAACTTAACTTAATATTGTTTGAAATGAATTTTGGACTGCAATAAATTTCTTTCACGAAAGAAAACGATCACTGAATACTTCTTACACTCTTACAAAAAAAAAAAGAATAAAAAAATTTACAATAGCACTGCGAAAATTTGTTCACCCAACTACATTCGGTCGACGACTGAAAAAACTAGCAAAAGTTGTTAACGTTGCTAGAAAACAAGGTTGCCATGCAAAAAACTCGGTTAAGGGTAGGAAAAAATGTTAAACTGAGATTTTATCAAGATAGTTCAAAGGTGCCCCGGGTATAAACGTGCCCCCTCTCCCCTACTGTTTAGTTTACGAGATTGCCCAAACAAACTTATTGCTTTAAAAGGCCTCTATGTAAAGTGGTCTAAAAAATTAACTGAAACATATTCGAAAACTAAGATAATTGAATAATTTTGAAATTTATAGACTATTAAATCAATTTGTTTGGATTAGTACAATTGGTTATAATTTCGCTTGGATGAACTGGTTACGGTCGACCTCCATTAATTTGTCTTAAATTGTTAATTGTTTCAACATTTTAAATTAAAAACTTTAACAGTGTGACCAACAGTTGCAGCAGACCTGTCTGTTGTCATCGAAAGTTCTTACTTGGAAAACAATTTTCCCACATTTTTCCAAGTAAGCCTAGCGCAGATCTAAAAGAGCTGCAGATCCTCTCAATTAAATAATATTGTTTTTGTTAAAGACTAGTTAGTACTTTCCAATAACTTATACCTAACTCAAAATTATGACGTAATATGTTTCGTGATAAATTTCCGATTTTACTGTATTATTTAAATTCTTACATAAAATTAGTTACTTCAGTAACATCATAATGACTTGTTTAAATAATAATTACAGTATGCGTAAAACTCCAGTGTTTTTCATTCTAAAAATTGTGGTTTTTAATTAATTTAGCATAAACATATTAACTAGATGACACATTTACTACCAAATAAAATCTGTCTTGTGAATTACCAAAGTGCGTGTGAATCACTTCAATATGCTATTAAGAAATTTGTAAAGTACCGAAAGTAAACCTCCTGATTGGTTTAAATGTCTGCACACAAAATCGTAAGTTCAACTACCTAAAGTGGAACAGTAAATAAAAAGCCTTGAATTTAATAGTTAACCGGACTACCGCTGACTGCTGTGGCTCCATACAAATGTTAAGATGTATTCTAGTTTTAGTGTGTAGCTAAGTTTAGATTTTAAATTAAACTGGTTGAATGTAAGTACTAAACTATACTGGGCTTGTTAAATATTTATAGACATTCTACAGCTACGAACAAAAGTTGGATTTATGTGAAATGATATACGTTCAAATATCTTTGGTTTTTAGAAAAAATACTTTATGTCATAAATGTTTATTTGGCAGAATGAGTTTTATTAAGTAAGTTTAGTGATGTTTATAAATCAACTTATATTTTTATCTTTTCCTTTTAAAAATGTTCTCTTGGAAGAGGTCGCATGTTAGTTATACATAACCGAATATCATAAGTTTTCTATTGCAACTTTTATTAAAATGTTTTTGTCAGAATTCTTTGGCGATCATTTGCCATGATAAGTGTTTTATATGTAGCCAAGGATTATAAAACATTTGTTTTAGATATTACCAAAAGTAATTAATATTTCAATTGTCACAAACAATTTTGTTCATATCTATTTCGAAATTTAAACTGTCTTTATTCTTTTACAAATTTTAAAATTCGTATTAAAATGAGTGGAATTTTTGATTTGCTCATCTTTGTTGTTTGCATTGGCATAACAATAAATATTAACTAACTACCACTGCTAATTAAATGCTAAGTAATTGTTAAATATACGAATGGGATCCCAATAAAACAACTTCATCATCACATCAAATTTTTAACCCACACTTTTGTGGGTATTTATACATGTAAATTATTTAAATATACTTGCAAAATGACATCGCTATATTGTGTTTTATAAAGCATTTGCAAATATTACGATGACTAGAGCTAAATATAGGACGTATTAAATCATTACTAGGTGGCAGCCTGTACTGCAGTGTTTGCGTGAAATAAGTACACTGTCCCATAGAAAGAAATTAACAAGCAGTCAGAGAAAAAATGCAATATTATTAAGTTTTTTTTTTTTTTTTTTTTTTTTTTTTTTTTTATTTTTTTTTTTTTTTTTTTTTTTTTAGCAATATTGTGGTCACTGTAATAATTATTTATATGATATAGTTAGACATGATAACCACAGTAATTTTAACATTATTGAAAGTGTTAGAATTCACATGATGACAGCCATCATATATATAATTGTAGAAATTAAGAATATGTTTATGATATGAAAATTTCCAAAGTTCAAGCCAGTCTTGAAGCATGAATTTTTAACAAAAAAATAACCTAAATTGGATGATATTGATGTAGGTAACAACTTAATTCATTCATTTTTTATAATGATTCGATTTCTGTATGAGATTCTAACGTTTTAGTGATCACAATAAGTTAAGGATTTTTAAAATAAGAATTCCTTTTTATGGGCTTATTTACAGTCAAAGGAATACTGAATAGAACTCGTATTAAAATTTGTTCAAATTTAGGGAAAACTATAATGGACAATATTGACAAATGATTGCCTATGTGTCAGCAAAGAGACGGATGCTAATTTCCCCTAAAATATCTCTATTCAGTACACTTTATGATAAAAAAATAACAATCCAAAGGAAAAAAACTGTGATTAAATGTTTCTTAATAGCCTTTATAATGAATCTTCTGAATAGAAAATAATAATGATACAAATTTGGATCCTTCATAATTTTTGTTGCTAAAACATTTTGAACTTACATTAGTACTGAATGTATTTGTTCATTCATACTCATTTAACCATAGAGCAAACGCTTTGGAGATTGGAGATCTTGAAACAATTTTGGAATGGGGTTGTGCGAACAGAGTCGATTTTAATGCACGTAAGACTCAGTGTTGTTTACTAACGCTCAAACGCACAACAGATCATGTTGCTTCATCAGTTTTTATGGGCGGTGTAAATATTAAGGAATCAGACGCTCTTGACGTTCTAGGCATGAGAATCCAGTGTGATGTCCGCTAGACCAAACACATTTTTCAAGTGTCAAAAGAAGCGTTCAAGTGCCTTGGTTTTTTAAAACAGTGTAGAAAATACTTCACTCCATATTATTTACACCACCTATATTCGACCAAAAAATGGAATACAACTCTCATGTATGGGCCGGTGCTTCGAAGTCTATTTTGGAGTTACTCGACCGCGTACAGGAGAGGTCGAAGAGGCTTATCGGTGACAGTAGGGTATCCAACTCTATTGACTCATTGGAGCATCGTCGCAATATGGGTTGTGTTTCACTGTTCTATCGATACTATAATGGAATGTGTTCTGCTGAAATCAGGGAACTTGTTACTGAAACATGTAGTTTTTTACGTAATACACGTTTTTGAGTCAGGGCTCATCCATTAGTGGTCGACTGGACAGTGGATCGCACAACACACTACAGGGAAAATTCGTTCTTTAGCCGTACTGTCCGTATGTGGAACAAACTACCAGCAGACACTACTCCCTCTATCCTCCCTCCCATAACCTATTTTCCTAGTTCGAACACAATGCATTGCATAAGTAGGGGTCATCCCCTTAATGCTGGTCCAAGAAAAAAAAGTGCAACAGAAAAGTCACCCATGCCGACTATATGTAAATACCTACAGTTAGTTCTTTTAGTTATTTGCACTCGCATTGTTTGATTTAAGTGACAACGACATATAACGAGGCAAACACATGTGATTGATGGGCAGACAGACAGGGAGACATAGGGACCGACAGATGTCATTGTCGTATTCAATACAAAATCATCATTATGCATGGATAAACAATAATTATTTATTGTTATTTTTTTCAACGTTTTATTTTCTTTCACTCCCTCTATAATTTATTCAAATCACAAATAATTTATTAACTAAATAAAATAAATGTATTTAACAGTTTTTTTGTTTGTTGCAAAGAACACAACACATGTATGCAATTAAAAAAAAAAAAACGCAAAATCACAAATGTTTAAATGCCGCGTAATTATGGTCAAATCTTAAAAATAGCAATTAAATGTTTTTTAATTTAATTATAAAAATTATAAAAAACAACGAAAAAAACTATTAAATATTTTTACAATCTTTTAATTTGTTGTAAAATTTTAAGTACTGAGTATATATATATGTATTATAGATATTTATATACTTGAATTCAATAAACTTTTCATTCTTCTCCGTTTTAATTGTATCAATGTCATTTTTTTATTATTTTTTTTTTAATATTGAATTGTATTATTACTGTGATGATAATGTTAGTGTATTGCCGGTTTTATTGTTGCTGCTGATATTATAGGTAGTCTAGCACGTGTTTTAATCATAATCAAACACCTGTTTTCTGATGCTATCCACTGGAGTAAAGTGCAGTGCAGTCGTTCGTTCACCACCGTTCGTTGCATATTAATTGTTCAATTATTATTATGAAGAGAATTTTTCATGAGTAAATTGTGCTCGTTGTACAAAAATACATATTTCAATATAAATTCACATGGGTGTGGGAATTCAAACATTGTTTATTTTTTATATTTTTTTTTTTTTTAATTTTATAGTTAGTTTTGTATTTAACATTTTTATGAACGCAAGTAATTTGGTTAGATTTGTTACTATGTATTTTATAGCAATTATAATTTCTGTACTGTCAAGGTCAATTTGCTTGAGGTGGTCAAGTTTAGTTAAATTATTGAAGAAACATTGTTAACGACAGCATAATTGTAGGTTTCCTGCCTTACTTCAGATCCATCAAGAGATTGTTTGAAGAATAATAGGTTGGTTTGTCATTACATATATAAATAACTTCAAGGCTATTGAATAACGAGTTATAGTTCCATGTTGCGGCTAACATTAGTAAATTTTAAATGTAAAATTAAAAATAATTTGTTTAATTTTTTTGAAGAAGAACTACATACATATTTCTTTGTTAGAAAAAGAAGCAATAATTTTCAGTTGTTTATATTTCAGCCATTATTAGACTGCTTTTGCAGATTTTCGAAACTAAAATTCTTTATCGTAAATGAGAATTTATTGTTACCTACTGAATTGAATACTGTTACTAGAATTAAAAAACATGTAAATAATTGAATCATTCGTTTAACACAACAAATCTGTTTTCTCCGTGTATAAGAAATTTAAATACAATTTTTGAACTTTATCTTATTGAAAAGTTATTTTTCAAATTGAAAAACTAAATAACAATTAACATAATTTTAGAAAACTTATTTATATTGTTAATTACTGGGGCTTCTCGTGACAAGTTTTCTGTAAAACAAGTTTAGTAAGGACGAATTTCACATTTGAAGTTTTATTATTAACTTCAATAATTTATCCGCCTACGGTCTAGTTTTTATACACTACACCATCATAGTGGGGAGTAATATTGGATTTGTGCTTATGTTTGCAACGCCCATAAATATAAGTGCAACACCGATCGACTCAAAATCACTTTCTGAGTCTGTTCATGTAAACATTGTGTGCAGAGTACAGAGTGGTCGCAATATTGAAGTTATTTCAATAAAATTTGGTACCTGATATTTTGGGATTTAAATCGGTCCATTATTTTACCTAGCCCCCATACAAATGTCCTCCCGAAATATGTGTTTATCGGTTATTAATGTTTGCTTTATGCACGTATCCCAACAAATTTCTCTAAAAGTAAGTTACACATGGAGCCTAATAACATCTATAAATTTTTTGCATATCGGCCCATAATTGACCATAGCTCCCATATAATTCCCATTTCCGAAAATCACTTTGACGACCATAAAGCTCTTACAAATTTTGGTATCCAATGAAAATTCAACACAAATATATTTTAGGTACATATACAGACATCATGACACCTAATTTTGTAACGGTCGGTCCATAATTAGTCAAAGCTCCCGAATAGGCCCCTTCGAAAATAAATGTTAAAGTTATTTATTATATAAATCTTTTAAAAGTGTTTGCATTGAGATAAAGTTTAACACAAAAAATATTTATATGCCTGAAGTCATTAGGATAATCGGTTCATAATAGGTCATAGCTCCCATATAGCACCCATTTCTACATATACTGGGTGTAGGTTATTATATGGTCGGGCTTGACCAACTTTATGCTTTAAATACCTTTTCGTTCCATCTCAAGTTATCTATGCGGGGGTCAATTTACTGGCGAGAGCGTGAGAGATTAACAAAGACTGATGACGTGGCTATTGCATTACACGCATTAGTTCTGAGTCATGTTAAAGTAGGACATAAATCAGAATTTAACCATGTGTGACCAACAAATGTAAATTTGTTTAAGAATTTTAAGTAAATTTGTTCATTTGATGCTAGTTCGTTTGGTTGGATTTCGAAACCTGCCACAGAGAATCTAAAAGTATCAAATTTAACTCATCGTAGGCTTAAGATATGCTAAAGTAACAGAAACTTTTCACGAGTGTTAGAACTAGAAATTGCAAAACCAATCAACGAATCGGAAATCAAGTTCGTTTAAGATTATTCTGCAACATGTCAATTTAGAACTAGACAGATTCCGTATTCCCATTTTCTGGTTGTGCATTAAGACTTTGTACAAATCTAAATTCATCCATTTTCAATGAAATTTTAAACGAATACAAAGGTTCAAAAACAAATTATTATACAATTTTCAAAAATAATCATAGGAATCATAAGCTTAATTCGTTGGCACTGAAAACGTTTCAAATTCTCTTCATTAAGAACTCATTCATTACTCAATCGTTAAATTTGTCTAGTATTCAAATCCATTACTTAGCTTTTAGTTGGTTCTTTATTTGAACCGTTTTTTTTATTTTGTAATGCGAATAAACCTTAAAGTATTATTTGGGTATGGGAATTGCTTTATGGAATAATTACTGATATTTTTTAATGCCAAAATAAAATCTTGATGAATGAAACTTAAATTGAAATAACTAATTTCTTGGGATACTTTAAGAATAAAAAAATATCTTTAAAAATATTTAAAAATTTTCACAAAGTTCTTCTAGGTCGCGATCATTGAGTGGCAAAATACTATTTTATGTAGCACTGTTAAAATCTTTAACTACATAGAACTGAAATTCTATGGTTTATACTGGTTATTTTTATTATTGGCCACTTAGGACTACTGAACTTGCTCTGCCCATGGAAATTGAAAAATTTTCGCTAGTCATGCGACCTCCAATGAATTAATAACCCGTCCAATGATTTACTACTTGGCAGAATAGTAATGAGAACATCTTTTGATCTATTAAATATTCTTTATATATCCGGTAACATGTATGTACATATATGATAAATCAGACTTTGGGTTTTGTTTCCAAAACTCTGGCCAGCTGTTTCTAACCTTTCAATTCAAACATTTAAATTGATACAAACTTAAACCAACAATTAATTTATAAATTAAAAATTATTTTTTAATAGACCATCAATAAATAATTATGTATATAAATATTAGTTAATAAAAACACACACGATTAAATGATTGCCATTAAAATATCTCACCTGTTTTATTAAGTAACGACAAAATGTTAGACGTTGTGCTTTGACCGCCAATCTGCAACGGTTGCTGAGCCATCAATACCAATACCAGCAAAATTAGAGCATTCATAGAACCGGTTACTCGACTCTGGCAGCGAGTTTGAATGCATTTTCGTATTGTTGTATCCAACATGACGTTGTCTATGTTAACGGTCATCAATGGAATATTTTGTTTACTTTGATTTCCTCTTAACAAACACATTCTGACATAATTAACAAACAAAATAATTTGTATAATTAAAACGAAAATTGTCAATTGACAGCTAAATGACTTTTAATTTTGTTTGTACAGATTTATCAAACTGCAAAGAAATAATAAAAAAACAAGAAATAAAAAGATTAGTTTTTTTTTTGTATTTTGACTATATTTTGGTTTCATTAATCATTAAGATAATATTGTTTTTTTGTGGAAGAAAAAATTCCCTAAATAATTAATATTAAAATGCTTCAATCTGTCAAACTCTATTGTTTTGAACTTGTATATTGTCACGTATGCCAGTTTAAAGTAAATAAATAAACAATCAAACAAATAAGCGGGTACGTCATAAGTAGTCAGATTTAAATATTAATTTGTTTTAAAAAACCCCTTTTTATTGAGATTTAAAATGAAATAATTTTATTATGTTCTTGTTTTCTGAGGCTGTCTATGAATTTGTTTAGCCGTTGTGATTGCTACAATTAGCATAATATGTTATTTTTTTTAGCATATTTTCACTTTTAGCTTAGTTTTACATTTTAATCTATAATGTAACAAAGGTAATAAATTATTTAAAATTCAGCTTAAGTTCTATCTAATATCTACATACATAAATTTCAAAATTCAGCAATTCATTCATTTCATAACACCATTTCCAAGTGAAGCGTTTTTACTTAGAAGTAGTTACATAGGTACTGGATAACATAATCTACTAAACCCACGAACGATTTTATCAAATGTTCACAATTAAATCAAAATCAAATATATTTTTAATATTTTTTTAAATACAGTTTGTATAGATTTAATACTAACATCTTATTTAAGTTCCTACTTTTAAGCTATTGTCTTAATTTAACCGCTTATAAGTAAGCGTTTGTCAAAATGTGCTGTAAAAACGTGCTGTCTTTGAGAATTAAAATTTTTATAGAATTCATTTCTTTCTGAATCTTTAATTTAAATCCAATATAAAATAGCTTAATAATTAAATTTTATTTAGCGCTTAAATTTATTTAGATAGGTAAATCAAATCTAGTCTTTAGGCTCTATTTTGAAATGATTAAAAACAAAAAAAAAAAAAAAACAAATATTAAACAGACATTTTTAATTGAAAATTCCAAAAATAAGCTTTTAAAAATTGATTAATTGATTAAAGGACGCTTCTCAACGTTTTTTTTAGAACCAGTTTCGAAGTTAAGAACTTCAAACAAAAATCTTTCTTCCTAACTCCAAACAAGAACAAGTACTGGCTGTATGTACACATTCTGGAACTACATACACCAATACCTCGCTTTGCCTCGTCCGTTTTGCGTTTTCTTGGAAGTTGCGTCGCTGCTTAATTAGTACTATTTTTCACTGTGCATCGCTGTTGTGGGTTCGAGTTTTGCAAAATCTGCAACATCATTAGGTGCTAAAACAACGACCCGTGCAAGAAGTGTTTTGATGATCAAAATGGAGTCATTGCTTTCTATTTGGATTGAAAATCAAGTTGCGTAGAGAATACCATTAAGTAAAATGGTATTTCAGATAAAAAGAAAAAGCTTATTGGAGGACAGAAAACGTAAAGCATTATCCAACGATAATGCTAGTGGTAGTAATAAAGACAATGGCTATAAGAAAATTTATTTTATGTTGAACAAAAAAAAAAAATCGGACCAGTTTTTAGTGAAAGAAAGCCGGCGACTTAGTATTTTCTTAACCCTAGAACCTAGTATCTTCGATCTTTACATGGTTTGCTATTGAAAATTATAATTTACTTTGCGTCGTTTCAATTTGCGTCGTGTTTTTTTTGAACGTAACCCCGACGCAAAGTGAGATATTGGTGTAGTTGTCAGTACACCGAGTAAATTTTATTAAATATGCAAGGTAGGCAGTCTACTAGTATATCCGTTTAAGAGTGACGTGTTCGATTCAAGTCAGAGATTCCGAACTGCTTAGATAAAACAAGGTTACTCTGCTCGGTAAACATATAAATATGTAATATACAATAATAATATAACCTGGGTTCTACATTTGTATTTGAAGTGGAAGTAAAATTTTGTCTTTTCAATTTTTTCAAAATGAGCTCAAAAGTAAAATATCACGTCCAGTTTGGTTCAGCGTAGAATAAAGTTTCACTGATTTTCTAGAACGCCGTGAAATAGTCTATGTGGAAGTGAAAACGATTTCAGTTTCACTTCGTAGTGGAATATAGAACCAAGGCGATAATGAATAAATTCTCAAAGTAATGAAATCAATAAAAATATTTTTTACACAATATTTTCTGCTATAGAGCATTTCAATGAACATTTTAATAGCTAGCTAAAGTGTGATTTTTGCTCATTTAGTATTTTAATACAAATATATTTTATTTGCTCGTTAAAAGTTACAGTTAAACAATCATTTAAATATAATTTATTAATAGGTACATATTAACTTATTAATATTTTAAGGAACTCACAGTCTCTATTAAGTAATTTATTATTAGATAACAAATAATAAAGCAATAAAATAAAAACAAAATTTTATATAACAATAACAAAAATATGATTTAAAATTAAACGATATTAGCATATAAAAGATGTCATAGTAAAAAAAAATCATGCGAACCTCTATGTTACGCATGTACGTATATTTTTTATAGCATGTTTTATTGATTTTTTCGCATGATTTTTTTCTTCAAATTTAATACTTGTTTATTTTAAAAATAAACAGCTGCTTAAATTTATTGACATTTATTTGTTTTATGCAATACAAAAAACAATTAATTATATGGTTATGAAATTATGTTTTATTTTATTTTATTTATTTTTGTTTTTTATTTATGTACATATGTATTTCTTTTTTATATTATGTTTATATATAACTATATCCGATGTAAAAATATGTATTTGTAAATATTTGCGTTATACATACATACAGTTAAATCAGAAAGTGAGTGCTCACCCGTAAATTAAATTTAAATGTACATACTGTTACATGTTTTAGACTAACTATATTTTACACAAATGACAACACATTTTATAATTTAGTAGAAGACAAAACTGTTCACAAAAAGCTTTATGTTAGAATATTTTTTATTTTTCTACCCCTATACAGATATAAAAAAATTAATATGTATATTTGGTATTAATCTACTAAAACTAAAACAATAAAAAAATTAATTTGAAAAACTAAACTTTAATATGAATTCACTGTGAATACTTTTGTCCCTTGTTTGAAAAACTGCGAAATTTCCAAATCAATATTTGGTATGGCCCCCACGGAATTTTTTTTTACTGTTTCATTCTGTCAGGCATACCATTGACAAGATTTTCTTAAATATTTTGCCAAGCTTTCAATCAAAATCTTACGTTTTAAAACCGACCAAATTTGATCGATAGGGTTCAAATCTGGGGACTGAGGAGGTCATTCGAGCAGTTTAATTCTATCCATTATAATAGAAAAAAAAAAATAAAAATGATTTTAATATAAAGCTTTTTGTGAACAGTTTTGACCTCTACTGTACATACACATGCATTTAGTAATATTTAAAGCTACTACAAAAACATAAATACAAATATTAATAGGTCAGTTTTTAACTTCAAAAAGTGGGTGCTCATTTCGAATTTTTTTTCAATCAAAATTGCGTAGAACAAATATTTTATTATTTTGTATAGGAGCTCTTGTTGTTAATTATGGCTTTTATTCTTCTGGTAATAGCATTCACTAAGTTTTGCGTCACCAAGGTTGAAAATTCATTCCACTCTTCTTGTAAAGCTATTGTTTGATCAGTCCTATTCCTTATTCTCTCTCTCTCTCTAAGTTATCTGTCTAAATGATAGCACAAGTTTCAATAGGATTAATATCGGTTGATTGGGGGGGGGGGGCAGTTTTCATTAATTTTGCAGTGTTATAAAGGGTCCGCCAAATAACACGATCGGTCCAATTTTTAAGCACATTATCGATTGTGTGCATATTCGTTCAGCGGAAGGATAAAACTACCATTCACGAAATAAGCACTAGATGAGCCGTGTATGTTGTTTTGTGTAAATATGAAGTTTTCTGAAATGCCCATTTTTGGCACCCTGCCGTCAAGATGATTTTTTAATATCATGTAAATTTCCAACTGTAGAAACTCTTATACATGCCCATACTAGAACTGAGCCACACCCACATGTTTAAAAATTGGACACACATTTTTTCTTTAAACTTCTCATTTGGTTTTCTTCACACTCTACATTTTCCATCGTTTCCATACATATTAAATATGCTCTCAACCACAATAGGATTCATTTTTCCAAAACTCATTCGATTTATTTTGATATTCTTTGGCGTATTTAAGTCGTTTGTTTTTGTTTACTTTGCTGATATAGGATGACTTACGAGAAACACGACTGTTGTACCCAGACTCATGAAGCACTTTTCTACAGTATTGGGACAAACGCTTTTGCTGAAGTTGTTATTAATAGTTTTTGTCATTTTGTTTCCGCATCTTGGCTTATTTGCAATATTTTTTGCTTTGTTATATTTGTCAACAATTTTTTTTAAAGTAGAATAATGTCTTTTGACTATTCCACTAATTTTACTTAACGTGTTGTACGAATTTCCCAAATAAAATGATTTCGTTAATAAAATGATTTGTCCTTTGTTGCTACAGCTTCTATGGGATTTGAAATTAATTGTTGTTGCAAAATATTCTGTTACTTGTTTTCAAATAAAAGCTTCTTAGTGATGAGCATTCAATTTCTGAAGCCAAAATTAAGGACTACATTTGATTTTTGTATTAAATGCTAAACAAATGTTAATTTTGTGGTTTCAATTAGGGTACCATATGGAGCATATATTAGAATATAGCGATTTTAATTACCAGAAAGAGTATCTTAAAAAATGTAAGGAGAGCACTCACTTTCTGAATCAACTGTACATATATTTTTTTTAAATCAACCAGGAACTTGTCATTAAAAGTTCAAATTAATTGGAAATAATATATGTATATACATACGTATGTAATTTGACAATAATAGAGTAATAATCAGTTGAATTTAAATTAATTTATTATTATTTTTTTGTTTAATTCAATAGCCACTTTAATTGTATTCCAATTAAAATATTGTACAATCTTGTTTGGCACTATGGTATTTTTGTGGTAATTTGAATGGGCAAAACATAAATATATTTAAATTTAATCCTTGCCAATGTGCTAGCAATTAATAATTTATCTTTATATGTTGTATATAAATGCATAGGTATTTTTTCAATTATTTTATATACATATGTAGATATGTACGAGTATGCATGTATTATATATTAGGGTTTAATTTTTTGCTGAATGAAAAATTGTCTTGCAACATTTAAAATATCAGCTATTGTGGCGCTTGATGTAATAATCCAACTATGAAATTTTTAATGTTATCCTTAGGTGCTGCATTGGCTCTGAAAACAAATTGTTGTTTTTACAACTCCCCCCAACCCCAACCACCTTATGTGGTCAGACCAATTGTTAAGTAAAATGCAGAAGAAATGTTATTCATTATGGGAAATTTTATAATTCAAAATTATTTTCAACATTTCAAGGGTCATAAAAGCTTTGCCATGAATTTTTTTCTAACTAGGATAACGTTTTGCATTTCTTATCTGGGGCCAAAAACGGAAAATTATTTCGACCATTTTATGTTTAAATCTTTAACTTCCATCAAATATGTATAAAAGTTGAAATGAATACCTCTAATTTTGTCGTACCAGTGATTTTAACTTCAAGGGTTGGGAGAAAACGTAATATTTGATAATAATATTTGCCAAAAAATGCCATTAGTTTAGACTGTTCATCAGTTCAGAATACAGCCATAGTCAAATGTTATTACACATTACTAAAATTTTTTGTGTTTTGGTAAGAATGCTTTGATTTGTGTTGTTGTTGTTTTCAATATAAAGCAAATTTGTTGTTGTTGGATGAAATGGAAAATTAAAAACAAATTTGGACAATTTTTGCTAGGACCAATAGTTACACTCATTTTAAAAAATCCCTGTATGACCAAAATTGACCAAAATGTCCAATTTTGACCCCCTCTAACTCCGGCACTTCTCGACTGATAGAGCTGAAAATTTGTTTTTGGCCTACTATCCAAGAGTACTAACCTTGGTGCAAATTTCATCCAAATCGGAAGACATCGATTTTTAAAATTGGGTCACTTGACATGAAATTCACCATATACTTTGTTTCCCATTATATAAAATTAAAGAACAGAAGAAAAAAATATGAACCATTAGAATACATACACTTAGATTATCTTCATAGTCTGATAAGATCTTGAATTTAGGAAAATACCATTAGAAGAAAAACCCGTCTTTATATTTCCCTTTTTCAGTTCTTACACCAATCATTATCATAACTTTATGTTCAATATAATACTTAATTTAGTTAAATGAAAAAGCTTAATTTTATAAAATAAAATGTGCCTTTTTATTATATCTGTAGATTTGTAATTTAAACAGTAGCGTTACCAAATTTCATGTGTTTAGGTTTATTAATTTAAAATCTAAAAGTACCATTTTTCTTGAGAGTCTAATTTCATGTTATTAGAGTTTTAAATTTAAGTTTTTCCTTTGTTAGGTCTGGTCTTTAGTCAGAGCAACATTTGTATTAATTAAAAATAATTAAATGTATTACAAAAAATTAAATTTTTTTTTATTTTTGGATGAGTTATCCGGCCTCTACTCATGCAATGCATTATGTTGGAACTAGAAAAATAGGTAATTAGAAGAAGGAAAAATAGTGAAGTATTTGCAGACATTTGGAGTATTGTAAGGATCACTGCCCAATCAAAAACACAAAAAGATGAGTTTTTGCTGGAAAACATGCATTATGTAAATTCTGGGAGTAACAGGAACGACCCAATTCAGAGATTATTAAAATATCCCTCTTGAGCGAATCATTCATGTTTCGCCTCATTGTATATAATTTAATAAATAACAATGGCCAATATTACTGTCGTCTCAAATTAAGTGGTCGTCGAAGAAGATCGTTCAGAAAAATAAGGAATAGAGTAGGAGACGTAACCGTAAATAATATTTCAGTTGTTTGATGAGATTTCATCGATATAAATCGAGAGAAATTTTTACCGACCAACTAATATTAGTATTTAATTATATAAATTTTATTATTAATTTGCAGAGTGTATGTATATCCAAACTTATCTTGAAATCAAGGATGTTTCCTAAAGGTAGGGTCGCACTTGGCAAATATTTGCCGAAAAAGACGTAACCACTAAATAAAATATAAATTCTTTTATTTAGGACAAGACACAACAAATATTTAGTTTTATTTTATTTGATGCTGTTTGAACTTGCAAAAGCTTTGCAAGAGTAAACAACGTCAAACAAATTTGTGTTAAAAAAAGTGGTTACGCTTTTTTGACTAAATATTTGCCAAGTGTGACCGTACTTTAACATGTAAAATAAGCATGTATTACTAGTGGGCTAAGATAAAGTAAAAATTATTAAAGCTCTATATGTATATAATAATATGTGGAAACAATTAATATTAAAAACCTAACTTTATTGTATTTTGAGTGGAAATTTTTTGTCAAAATAACAAATGTAAATATTTCAACATGACAGCTATTAACAGAAAGTTACAGTATTATGTTTTAGTTCAAAAAATCGCTTTAACAACAGTTTTATTTTTTGTCACGTTCTTGATATCATGTTTATTTGAAGCAACTAAACTAGAAATCTTCTTAACTATGCAAAGGCCAACTTTTCTTTTACATTTAAATTTGAATTACTGTTTTAAAATTTATTTCTTCGCAACATTTTTGAGCAGTGTATAGTGTCATTATTATTTGTTGGCTTCTAGTCGCTAATTATCCGTTTAATTCGAAATGTCTACAAATTTTTTTACGCCCACGCTGCAAACAAATAATATGTACATATGTATATCTTTATTTAAACGATTTAAAACCTAATTAAAGTAAAAAAATGAATTGAATAGTATCACACTCATTCATTTACAGTATTATGTAATTGGCATTTAAGTAAGTAAATAATAAAATGCAAATCATGAACAGTTCGTTTTAATAATTTTTTTATAGCCTAGATTATAGAAAGTATAAATGTGGCTTTTATTTAATATTTATTTGTATTTTACTCCAGACATTTTATCAGCTTTTCTTTTATTAAATCAATAGTCACAGTTAACTTGGTTTCTTTTAATTATTGATTACATTAAATGTACATATCTTTGCTACAGATTCGTTATTGTTTGTGTTAAGTTTATTTTTTGATAGTCCTATATTTTATTGCCGCTGAAATTATAAAATGTTTAAACAAATAAATTTAATGTCGATTATATTGCATTGTTCCGTTAACTAAAAAAATTATGTTAATTTATTTTATATTGTTTATAAGACAAATAAGTGCATGTGCTTTATTGACACATTTTTTAGATCCACCAGTGTTGGCAAAACATCGGCGTAAAAACTGCTTAAACATTTTAATTTTGTGTGAAATTATGCCGACATCGTTATTCTTGATGGAAATTCTAGTAGGATTTTAAAAAAGCTTATTTTCTTAAAAAAGCTTATTTCTAGCAAACTAAATTTCAATATGACAACACTGACCAATTAAAAATGTTTTTTATACCCTACACCATCATAGTGGGGAGAGTATATTGGATTTCTACTGATATTTGTAAAGAAAAAAATATTAGCCCAAAACCATTCTGCAGTATACCGATCGACTCAGAAGCACTATCTGATCTGAAATTAATTATAAGAATAGGTAATTACATCAATTATAAATGGTCAAAATTAGATAAAATTTCAAAATATTTAACATAAATTCTGTTGGTCGTAAAATTGTCTTTCAAACAATATATAAAATGCAAATAAAATTTGCACTAAGACTGAATAGAAAACACAGAATAAGGATATATTAGTCCTATAACCAGTGTAGTTTTTGTATTTCTATTACGTTTAGGTGGAGGGTATTAAAGATTCGGCACAGCCGAATATAGCACTCTAACTTGTTTATTCATTCATTTACGGTCGAGCTTGACTTGTGTTTTTTTTTTATTATGAAACATTTGTGCGACTGGTTATTTAGAGATGGGTACTGGCTCCAGTTCTAACATATTTAATAAGAGGAATCTGTCATTGGGAAAATTTACAATGTTTTAGACATTCTGTGACAGGTCACTGAACTAATTATATTTGCTGCATTTTGAATATGTCAATGATGATTGCAAAATTATATTAAAATTAAAAATTTAGATTAAAGAAACATTTTTAAAAGTCAACAGAAAACGCACGCTAAGAACTATTGAAATTACCAAATATGCCCTCAGATTTATACAAAAATGCTTGACTTGATTTGCCTAGTTTCATTTACATATGTATAAAAGAAAACTGGTCATTTAAAAACGGAAACTTAACCAAATGTACTTGAAATTTTAAGTGTGCCACTCACTGTTATTTTCGTAACAATTGTTGGTGTGATTTCTACGTCATATATACGTTTATTTAAACATAGTCATTACGCATTTGCATTATTACATATTCAAGACACATATTGACATTTATAGGTGGCATTAGCTGATCAGTCTATTAATATATGTTTAATATGTTTAATGAATAAAAACAGCAATAATCACAATATTCATGGGAATAACAAATGTCCAAAATATTTTAAATAATAAAAATGCATGTCAACAAAATTATGCAAGAAATGTGGGAATTTTATAATATTTTTTTTTCTTAAATTTTGCATTATTTATTTTGAAAATTTTATTTGCTTGAAATGAAAAAAAAATATTTATTGATATTTAAATGTGAATAAATTTATGAATTGCTTTATATGTCTTTTTTTAGTTTTTTGCATTTAAAATTTTTTATACAGCAAATAATTGTGGTTGTGGTTTTAAATAAGGTAAGAGTAATATTTGCACAGGTGTTGAAATATATTGTGTTGAATGTTGTTTTAAAAAGAAAGTGAATTTAATTAGACACAAATGTGACCAAATTATTATCGATTGTTATTGCAGTAGTAACATTATATTTCTTATAAATAAATAAATAAAATAGGAATTTAAAAGTATTAATACAAAATAAATTTAATTTCAATTCCAAATTATCTTTTTTTAATATCAGACAGTCAACAGGCGGTTTTATTAATTTTTGTTTGTAGACATTTGGTTCTTCTGAATAAGTTATGTTATACATAATTTTTTTTCATGGTCCTTCTGTATAATATTACTCCAACAGTCTGTATTCTATCTATACATTATTTTATGTTACGGCGTTTTCTTTTCTGGCAAAAATGTTACATATATGTTACACTTTTTACCCATTTCCCATATAAAAAAAAGAAAAAAGTGTAACATTTTTGCCAGAAAAGAAAACGCTATTAGTCTGCCATAGCGTTACTGTAACGTCTTTTTCATTACTCAAACATCCAACATTCTACCCACCTATGTATATACATACTCTCAACAACACTAATTCGTAACGTATACATATTTTAAATAATTTTTATGAATAGGTTACCATACAGAATATGACATCTTTTATTACCCTTTCGGATTTTTGTGAGCTAACTCAAAATAAAGTTAACTTATTGCTAGCTCATTTAGGTACAACTGACTGTAAGTAACTCAAAAATGATGCAGAGATGAACTATTTATTTTTTAAAACATTTGACTTCTAACTCATAATGAGCTAGCTTGTGGTTAGCTGAAACTTATGCAGAGTCAGTGAGTACTGGACTCATTCTGATGACAACGCGTGGAAAAACTGAATAGCCTTTGACACGGAAAATGAGTTAGCTTTTGAGTCCCTTATGACTTATTTTGGATTGACCATGAGTTAGTTTTAAGTTAACTCAAAGTCCGACAGGGAAGTTATGTACAATTTGTAAAGTTTGTTTGTTTTATTGTTTATGTAACGACTCATTGTTTTTCAATATAGTTTTAGTATAGCGCAACGATTTTTAGATTGTATAAATTTCTCTGTAAATATTTTAACACTTTTAGTAAATAAGGAATATAACATGTCATATTTGTAATTTGTATAAGAGGAAAATAGTATTTAAGGAGGATTTGAAATAAAGTGGATTTATTCTATTCTGGTCATTGAAACCGAAGTGTTTTACATATTTTAAAAGTCATCCTACAGTATTGGTTTTATTATCTGATATATGTATAATAGATTGAACACATTTGTAATATTATACTATACTACAGAGAAATACATGTTAATTATAATACGTTGATGGTTGTTATCTTTTCTGTACACCCGAAATTTTCAGATGATGTCAGTTTAATTTATATCAGAGTTATAAATCAATGTTTACTGATAAGTAATACGCCTTATTTAAGCTTAGCAACAAATAGCTGTTATAGGAACTTTTATTATTGGATTAATGTAGCCATTACCTTTTTATATCTACCACCAAAGAGATAAGTGGTATATTAAGTATATATATTATCATTTCGTTTGTAACACACCGAAATGTTGGGCCTATACACAAAAAGTTTATATATTTTGGGTCGTTAAAAGATTCTAAGACTATGGAAGGTTTGATAGGGTCCCTAAAAAATAAACTTAGAACATTGACATTTTTTCTAAATATTCTTTGTTTTATCGTAAGGATCCGAGTTATAGACCGACGTTTCAGACAACCTCGATATTTTCAGTTATTAGTTGCTACTATCTTTAACTATAATGCAGATAATATCATGCAATTTTGCACAGTTTATTTTTATTAAAGAATGACAAGACCTGTCATAGTCACAGACCCATACAAATGTATTTCCGGTATATGGTACACAAATGCCTACAAAAAAGTACTATTTATACAAAACTCAGCGAAAATAGGTTTCGTTCTAGGGGAAATCATAAAACTATATTTTGTCTATTGTATCTATATTTAAATCTCTTATAACAATCAATAAAGTTGAAATTAGACAAAAATAATCCACATGTATACTTTATATAAATCAGTGCAACTGACTTTATAATGGCCGGTCCATAATTAGTTATAACTCCTATATAGCGAGCACTTGCGAAAAACATATTAACCTACGTAAATATCTTATTAATATCGATTTCTAACTGAAATTTTACACAGATCAGTTATATATAAGTAAAAATTTTACTATTGGATTTTGTGAATGACAGTCCATAATTAGCCATATCTCTTCAATAAGATCAATTGCCGCGAATAACTGTAATACCCAAAAAAACTCTAAAATACATATATCATTATTGAGCTGAAATTCAGAATAAGTCTCAAATACAGTAAATTATTTTATGACAATTCTCCTATAGCATGTAATAAGAGATACGAAAAATAAAATAACTTATATAAATACCGTTATCGATGCAAACTAATAAACAAGTGGTGGGTATACAAGATTCACCATATCAAAATAATAACTTTTACTTGTTTATTTTTAAGGTGACATATTTTGAAAATCACGTTCTCATTAACTCTTGTTTCCAAAGTAAATATAAAAGAAACGCAATTATGAATTAATAGTAGATCACGCCTGATCATATGATAACCTATACCGAATATACTTGTATACTCAAAGAAATATTTAAGAATTAAAAAGTTTTATTTTTTTTTAACAAACACAATCTAAGAAACCTTTTGGCTTGTGCGCAGAATTGTGGCGGGAATTGAATCGCAACTTTCGAATTGATAGTCCAGCTCACTATGATCTAGACCAATCAAGAAGAAATTTATAAGATTGGTGGAGTTATGTTTTAAATGGCAACTATGTTCAGTTATGATCTGTTTATGAATTAACATTTTTAATTGTGATTTAGATTTAGTAAAGTATTTAAATGTATTTTGTGTATCGGTTTTTTATATTTTATTGCAAAATATTAACTATTTCTAACTTTCTGTACTTGCTTACTTGTTTTACTTTTGTATCGAAAATCTCACGGTGATTCAAATATGTTTTAAAACTTAACCCTATACGATACAAACAATTTCGAATTCCAACTGTTTATGTCAAAAAGTATGTTCCTTAATCAATTAATTTTATTAAGAACATTTTGAGGTTCTTACATTTTGATAATAGTTTATATTTGGAAATAATTAAGACACATTCTCCTGATTTTTGGCGAAAAGTTTAGTAGATAATTAAAAAAATCGTCGGTAAATGGGCTTATATATGAAACTAATTTGTGGATTGTTAGTACATTTATATATTTCAGATATTTATAGACAATAAAGTAGTATTACTGGAGGACATTTGAATAAAGCTATGTGAAACATTTTCAAAACGGTTTGCCTTTAATTGCTTTTTGTTATATTAATTTGATTTCACGCTTTAAGTGCACGGGTAGACAAATCGGTAATTTTTATTTCTTAACGAAAATACTAAAAAAATACTATAAAATAAAAGAGCTGATTGTTTTAAGTTTTACCTTATAACATAAAATAAATTATAATAAAATGGATTTTTCCTCAGATGATGAGGATTATAGTGATTCGGAAATAAATAATAATTTAAATAGAACTATATTAAGAAAACCCCGGACATTAAGAGGTCGTCCAAACCATTTTCATTTATATGATGATGGCGAATTTTATCAGCGATTACGTCTGTCCAAGCTATCAGCGTATAGAATTTTGGAAATTATTGGTCCACACATTAAAAATCCAACTATATATAGTTGGTAAATATTTGTTAATTAAATTAATACTTTAATGTAAAAATACTTTTTAAGGAGCAATGCTTTGTCAAAAGAACAAATGTTATAACTTTGAGGTTATATGCCACTGGGGGGCATGTTAATGACCATAGGCGATGTGAATGGTGTCTCTAAGTCAACGATTTCAAAAGTAGTAACTAGAGTGTCCCAATATATTGCGCTTTTAAAGGACAATTTTATAATATTTCCAAAATCACATCAGGAGATTTCCATTGGCAAACAGAAATTTTATAAGATTGCAAAATTTCCAAAAGTCATTGCTGCAATAGACTGCACATATGTTCAAATAAAATGTTTTTTTTGTTTTAGAGAAATTTTATAATGCTACCACATTTATATAAGAAATTTTTAACGTTGCCATATTTTTATTATGTGGAAAATATGGTAACGTCAAATAATTTGACGTTTCTTCAACTACCACTGAAAAACGACTAGGTGGATTAAAAAAAGTTTGAATGTTATTAAAGTTTAACTAAACCACTAACAAATCAAGTTTAATGCTTCTCCTAAAAACTGGCCCTTAACCGATTGAATGTTTGTAAGACACTGAATCTTCAATGACAATCTTAAAACTACTATAGTGCACATGCGTACGTGATAACATACCAGATACATTTCATTACCTAATAAAAAAGGGATTGCCGAAATTTACTATAATTAGCGTAAATTATATGTAAATAGTATACCTGATAGTGCTTATCTTTTCAAAAGGGATCACTCTAATTGCTACTCGTTATTTCCACAAAATTATTATCTTGTTTCAATAAGGGTTGTTTGTTTCTAAGAAAATCCCATGCACACACACAAACACTAGATAACATGTTTAAACAATTTTAAACACTATTAATGCAAAGGAATCTATTTAATTGTGTGCTTACATTGATTTGAATTTAAGGAAATTATTTTCTTTGAATTATGCCCATTTTTTCTTGTACTTCGCTATATTACAGATCTATGTCTCATATTTTATTACACGCTTCTAAAAAAAGGAAAATGTGTCTTCAGAAAATTATATTTACCACAGTTAAATAATGTTTAAATACAATTAGACTCTGTTATCTATTGTTAGGTCTGTTTCTGACATCCAATTAAAATGTTATATTTCATTATCGCTTATAGATACTTATAATATAATATTTGCTAATTTGTTTTATCGTTTGTTAAACTATTTATCAAAAAACGACAGAGACTTATCGAAATAAGTAGATACAAAAATTGTTATTACAATTGACAGTGATTTGAAGATACGAATTTAAAAGTTCACATTTAATTTGATACCTCTACTTTTTTTTTGGTTTTAATAAACTGTCGAACTTCCTTAAGAAATTCTTTAGTTTAATTCAGTTTAATAGTTAATTTAATTCTTCATATTCAATTCTTAATATCGGAATAGCCCTACTTTGGTTTAATGTTTGAAGTAATATCAAGGGATCATCAACAGACAATAAATCTATTTATTCAAATATTCGCTCAAATCCTAAAACAAGTAGCTATTATTATTAATATCTATTTTATATACATATACATACATACTCATTAAATTGTTAACACATGTTAAAATTCCTTAGCAGTAAATAAAAATTTTAAAAAATCTTTCTATTTTATTAGTTCGGCTTGAGGTCCCTTTTATTAAAAATATAAAAACTATTGTTCGTTTCTAATTTTTATTATATTTTATTTATTTCCAATATTTCGACCAACTTTGTTGATCATCTTCAGGGAAGAAATATAATCTAAAAAACATAATTATTATAATTGTAACAATTTTCTTAAAAATTTTAGCTCTATTGTTATTATTATTATTTTTGTTACTATTGAAATTAATTCTATTGTTATACCCTACACCACAGTAGTGGGGAGGGTATATTGGATATGTGCTAATGTTTGTAACGCCCATAAATATTGGTCCAGAATCACTTCCTGAGTCGATTTAATGTCCGTCCGTCCGTCTAGCTGGCTGGCTGTCCATGTAAAGCTTGTGCGCAGAGTACAGGTCGCAATTTTAAAGATATTTCAATAAAATTGGGCACGTGATATTTTTTCACCCCAAGGACGTATGGGATTCAAACTGTTGGAAATCGGTCCATTATCTAACGTAGCCCCCATACAAATGTCCTCCCGAAATAGGAGTTTAACGATCATAAATATTTGAATTATGCATGTATCCAAACAAATTTTACCACAAATGAGTAGTAAATAAAACCAAATCACATCTACAAATTTTGTGAAGATCGGTCCATAATTGATCATAGCTCCCATATAAGGCCCACTTCCGAAAATCACTTAAATTAGTTTCATATACTCGTATAGAGAAATGATGACACCTAATTTAACAAAACTTTTTAATTTCTCCTCTTCTGCTATTTTGTTGCTTAACTCGTATCTTAATGGGCATGCACAGGCTGTTTTCTCAAACAACTCCATTTCAGAGGTTCTTCCAGTATTAAGAGGTGTACTACATGGTTCTATCCTGGGTCCTTTGTTATTTTCTTATATATTAATGACTTCCCTTTGCAGTTATCGCATTGTAATATACATATGTATGCTGATGACGTGCACACAATTTCTATAGGTACATTATTCAGTAGTATGTTAAGTTTGCAAATCTGTGCAGAACGTCTCTTTTGTATTAGCAAGCATTTAGATTTTTCTGGGTTGAGACAAAGCCCATTTGCCGTTGCCCAGCAATGTATTGCTGCTATTATATATATTTTAGCTTAAGTTAGTTTTTCGTTAAATTTTATTTTAACATTATGTTAGATTTTCGAGCCATTTTGTTATTTTATTCGTTGTCTATATCTCAAGGAATTTAGTAATTTTTTATAGTCATTTTTTTTTGAGTTTATATCGAGCCCGTCATTCTTGAATTTATAAATAAAACTATAAAGTTTGTACAACTCTATTATCGAAAAAAGGAAAGTCTTTCATTTTCAATAAAAGCTGAATCTGCCTAATTTAAAAATAATCCTCTTTTTATTAACGCAAATCAAGTTGTTTTGAAACTTGGTTAGCAAATTTGCAGGTCCCACAAAACCATTTAAACACACACTTGGTGAGTTAACAAACGCATTTAAGAAAAATCTTTTTAATCTTTAAGTGATTTTTAATAATTTTGTTTAAAAAACTTCCTAACTTTGATTTTTATATCGGTACTCGTACATACAATTTCATAACACTTTAATTTTATTTCCATTTTACTACTGTTTTAATTTTTTTATTGATATTTTTTTTAACCTTGCACATTTTTTATTATGTACTAATTGTTTCAATCGTAATCTTATATCATAAAATTATTTTTTACTTATTTTCGTACTTTGTCTTCTCTATTCGTATTCATACCTTTAATTCAATTAACTTCAAAATTAATTTCTATACATCCAAAATTCCTATACTATAATAATAAGATTTAATCTTGTTGTTTAGGAAAATCACATTAAATAAATAAATAAATGAATAAATAAATAGATAAAGTTTAACACAAAGAATATCTATATGCATATAAGTAGAGGCAATAAATTTTGATCCGTCTATAATATCTAATATCTCCCATATAGCGCTCATTTCTGAAAAACTGTTTTATAGATATACTGAGTGTATATCACTCACTATATTTTCTTACTTGTTATACTTATGTTGTTAAAAACCACAACTAAATATAAAACAAAAAATAACACCATCTCCAGCAACATGTATCTAAACACTAAAATGTTGCCCAACAGCAACTAATTTAACATTATTGTTATAGCTCTTTAACTTTTGGCGTTCTGGAAGTAACAAGAATCTTAAATCTACTTACAGTTGTCCAAAAAACTAGATTTGTTGTTATTGAATACAAGGACGTTTACGTTAACACTATTGACCAAAAACTATAAAAGAATATGGTTTAAATGCTCAAACAAACTTACCTGTTACACAAGAATTTATGTTGGCAATAAAAAAAGCTGGATTTAATGTATGACAATCAGTTGACGGGAACTTTTTTGAATTATAGGCCTTTATTCTTTGCTGTTGATTTTGTTTTAAATAATTAATTCACTTTATCGTAGCGGTTTAGTTTTAACAATTTTATTTATATTTCAGCACGTTGTGATATTTGTGAAACTGTTATGATGTTTATTGTGTGCAATAAAATTAAACTTAATCAAAATTATAAGATAGTTATCTCAGATTTATTTTATTACAAGTTTATAACTAAACAAATGTTTGAAAAGATAAAACAATACATTTACGTTTTAAATGACATGAATTGAGTTGCTTTCAAAATAAATTTTTTAATTATTAATATTTTTTTTTTTTTAATTTTAACTGATTTTTCTGTTTGTTTTAATTTCCTTTTAAAAAAATCCTAAAAATTGTTTTGTTGTATTTCGGTAAAATTAGATTTCTTTGTTTTTGAGTTCTTTACTGATTAACGTTTAGGACGCGACTAACAGCTCAACAACTTGGCCAAACCGTATATGAATCGAAAAACAATGATTAGTTTTTGTTGTACATTACTGTTTAGCAGTAGTAGCCCAGTTAAAAGCACGAAATAATTATAAGAAGAAATAAATGATCGTGTTAACCAAATAGCAAAAATATACATACGCTAAACAAACAGCAGCCTCTGTGCTGGCAGCAACAGTAACGCATTATCAGAGATACACATGCGATACAGTAACAACATTAGTAACAATAGCAGCTGTTGCTCATTTGATTTTTGCGCTCTCTGTTTAATTCACATTATTAAAACAAACAATTAACCCTTTATAGAACAGCGTCGCTAAATTGCTTAGAAATATTTTTTAATTATTTAAATATAATTGTTTTTATGATTTGAGTTATATGTATTTTTTCTAATTAATGAGTGTTTATTTGCAGTTAATTATGTGAGACTTTCTTTAAGTATTTCTTTTACTGTTTTAAGGTGTTGCACATTGTTTAATATTTATGAAATTAATAACTAAACCCGTTGAGCTCTTGTATTATACTGACATTTTATTTTAAAATTAAACCTTAAGAACTACTTTTGAAAATCTTAAAACTAACTAAAACTAATACGTCTACTGGTCGCACACATGCGTACCATCCGCTGACAATCGTATTTTGTGTTATCACACTGTGTGATAAACACGTTTTAGGAATTTCCTAATCAACAAAATATGTTTCTTTATTTACATAAAAACCTTAAGAACTAATCTTAAACCAAAATAATCTATTTACTGTTCGCACGCAGGCGTACCAGCCGCATTTTGTGTTATCACATTGTGTGATGAACACATTTTAGAAATTTCCTTATCAACAACTTAAGATTTCATGTTCATGATTGAACACACATGTTATCCATTAAATTTAAATTAGTCTGTTGTCTATTGTATTAATAGATTTTAGATTTAATTTTTAAAAACCAAAATATTTAATTAAGACAGACAATTGAAACTGATGTAATTTAGATTAAATGAATGTTTTCTTATTATATTTCATGGAATATTAAAATATCTGCTTGTTGGAACAAAAATTATACAATGCATTAAGTGGAAGTAGTCGAGTAATGACTAGGCTATTCAAATTATTTGAAATGAAATTAATAAAAATTATGAATTTAATATTGCGAATAAAAGAAAATTCAAATAATTGAAATTTAATAAAATAAGCTATTAGGTTTTTCTGTTAGTCAAGTCGTATCGATAGAATTGCAATTCTGCTTGGCGTAATATACGCCAGCATATAATTGAATCACGGAAGCCACATTGTATATAAACCGTAATTTTTAAAATTATAACTTCACGATGCAGCTACCGGACAACTAACCTACACTGGTTGAAATATCCCCTTTATTTGTCAGATTTTAGAGATTAAATGCTGTTGTAAAATTTAAAAATTGCAGATTTAGAATTCTTTTGGAACAAATTACAGGGTGGCGCAAAAGTAATCCTCCTATCAGAAAATGCTATAAATTTTGCGAGGCCCCTAATGTCAGTTTTGTTTTGACATTCGTGTAGTAAACACATGCGAAATACACGTTAATAAACAATGTTACGCTACACTGCTCCAGAACGCGGAATATTGCTGACAGAACTGACATTAGGGGCCTCGCAAAATTTATAGCATTTTCTAATAGGAGGATTACTTTTGCGCCACCTTGTATAAATTTAAATTTTTATTTTATTATTCGATTATTCTACATAAAATTATTCGGATCAGATCATTTAACTATTGAAACTAACATTATTCAAATGGATATCATAGTATTGACTTATTTATTTTCAGATATGGTGGTTCTTACCACCAATGAGTTATTAAAGTTACTAGAAAACTATCTACATAGAGACATATTTGTAGGCAATTGTGATATTTAATTGTCTCCAATAGTATCACCTGGTTGAAATCACATCCGTAACTTAATGAACAAACGTGCCAAGTCCATTCTTTATGAAAATTATGATTATAATACAAATAGAATACAAAAAAAAGTTTACTAGTTTTTATTAGTTCATTCTCTATTCATATTGTGATATCCAAAGGTGTCAAGTCCATCAAAATTGCACATTTATTCACCCCTATCGTGAATAAAAATTCTACGTGAAATTTGTTCACTTTTCACACTTTCCTATTTAAATACAATGTTAAAAAAATAAAAGTGAACAAATTTCACGTGGAATTTTTATTCACGATAGGGGTGATTATCTTATTTAACTAGAATTACAAAATTAAAACTAAATAATTAATAGGAAATATGCTATGTCTCAAAAAAAACTTATAACTCGACAACGTATTTATTCTAAACTGTGTTTATTTAACATAAGTAAAAAAGAAATGCAGTAACAGATTTAAAAAATATTTAAAACTAAGATTTTAGAATGGTGTTGGTGTATCCTGTAAAATTTGTGAAAAGGGGCTTGGCACGTTTGTACACTAAGCTAACAATGTGTTCACAATAGCATTTTAATGTAAATAAATAATGACAGTTGTATTTATATATACATATATATATATATTAAAGCAGTTTTCTAATGGCATAAATTAATTTTTGACTTACATTCTCAGATTTGTAACTGGACAATAGGGTTGACTTTATATTGGACTTTGATGCTCCCAATATCGAAAATTATTCCCGTCATTTAATAACTAAATGCTGAAATTTGAGAAACTTCAGTTCCAAATTATTATATCGGATACTAATAATAACATAAAAGGTGATTTCTAAAAGCTTTCGGATTGAATTAAAAAACAACACATATAATTTAGAGAAATGTATAAAGTCTTTATTTGAGTCAATAGAACTATCTATATAGCTCAATGTTTAAAAAGGATTTCATATAAATGGTTCGTACGCTGGGTTAAATTTTGGCAAACTCTCTAGAATATATCGATCGAACTCGCCACTTAATTGAGCCATTGTTTTGCTTGCTGTGTGGCACGTGGTGGCACCGTCAGTAACATGTTACACGAAATCAGCTAAAAAAACGATCTTAGCAAAAAGAAAGTTGCTTAAAATCACCCTTAAGTCTCATCCAATTTTGTTTATTGGTAGAGAATTCTTCAGGAACATTTCGATACGATCGTACTTTTTTGATATTATTTCATGATCAAAAATACTATTGTATTCCCTCGTGTAATCTGATATTTTCAAAAGCTATTAGATTTTAATGTGATAAAGAAAATTCTAATAGATTTAACGTGATTTAATGTGACATTTTTGAGTATAACATTATTTAAAATTTTTGTTCTGTGTAGTTTTGCAAACTTTACTAATCATCACTATAGTCGCTACACTGCAAACAACAAAGTAAATTGATATGAAATAATAAAATGATCTAACTTGTACAAGTACAAATAAAGCTACATACACAATTTAAACTAAGTTTAAATAATTTACAATCCAATAACATTTTCTAATGATCGTACGTGAAAGTATGCACAATTTCAAGTACGAGTACGTGTTAAAGGGTTAAAACAAAATCTACGCCAAAGATAAAGCTACAAACTGGGTTTCTTTCTGCTCGAGCCGGTAAATTAACATCAGCAGAGAAAAAAATATCTGCATGCTTCCTACTAACTGCAATACACAACAAAGTTTTTTTTTTTACATATTTTGTATGTATTTCTTTTTTAATTAAACGTTGTTGTCAAAATTGTTTACAAAGAAATACAAGTTGTCGTTGATAAAAAATATATATATTGCATAAAAATAGATAAACAACGTCTGCGGGTAAATATAATGATATATAATATTCCCAGAACCATCTATCACCGCCAATATTGATTAATTAAAATAGTTTTTCATATTAATCATAACTGTATGGGGAAAAAATAATAAAAATATTTGCATAATAGTAAAATTTACAACGTCCACAAATTAAAATCAAAAAATACTTCCTCATTAAAAAAAGAAGTGCAAAATAAAGTAATTAATTGTGTGATATAAATTATAACGTTATCTATAACTGAGGAGGGCAGGGGTGGTATTTTCAGGTCATTGTCAGTAGTTTGTTTGCATCAAGTTTTGGCCGCACTTTATTATTTCCCCGCTGGATTTGGGTTTATTTACACTAGTTTTCTTTTTATTCCAAGAATATTAAAATAATAAAACTTGAAAGTTTTTTGGAAACTAAAGTGTAAACAATCAAGTGATTGTTTGGCTTATCATCACAGGTGCAGACAGCAATAAAAAATATCACATGATTTTCTCAAATGCCATATACAATAAAAATAAACCATTAAACTATTAATTATTTTATGGTATAATTATGTTGTTAACATACGATTGAATTGTTTAGTGCTCAATTAACGAGATAAAACAAACAAAAAGTCTTTATTAGTGTAGTGCCTATAAATTGTTTGGAAATTCATTATTTAAAATCACTAAAATACCTTAATAATTTAACAAGTATCAAAGTCAAGGGGATTTCAATGAGAACTTTAAAAGTAAAACAAAGAATTTATATGAAAATAATTTGAATGTTTATTGTATTGGAAGATGATTATAAATGAAAATTCAAAAATGAGCCCTAAACTGTCGGCTTATTTTTTTTTTTTGGTTGGTTAGTTTTATTGGTTTTAGTTTTTATTGTTCTCTTAAAATATTTAAAAAGTCCGTTTAAGTTAAATCTTCAACCGGTGGATATCACTTTTAAATTCCTACTATTTTAATTATTTTCTCAAAGTTCTTCACTAGTCATCATGCTAGAATCATTAATAATTCCTTTAAAATTGACTAGTAATTTTACTTGTTTAAATAAATATTTTTCAGATTTTTTTTATCGTAATTTTCTTTTATTAACTGACTTTCTGTAGCTTGAAACGAAAAAAAAACCTATTCATATAATGATCATAAATTTGGTCATCACAATGAATATACATATGTATATTTTTTTGTGCATAAATTATGCTGTAACTTTACAAAGAAATTTCAGAGATTTCAAAAAAAATGTTCTTGGGATCTCTAAAATAGATATTAATAATTTAAAAACCTGTTTGTTCGCTGGGATGTTTTAAATTTATGTTAATAAATAAAAAAGACCAAACGACCTTTAATTTTAAGTAATGTAGTTTTATTTTCAACGATATAAATGACAATGTTTTAATAATTCCCTACAAGAAACAATTGGACCACTAAACAATACAAATTGCATTATAAAAAAAAGGACAGTTAGTTTATGCTCATTGGAAATGAGTATAAAGAACTTAAACAAAAAAAATTACTAAATATATATATGTACGTATTTGTTGTATTATAATTCAATATAATAAACATTACGCACATTTATACATACATACATACAATGCAAGAGACAAAATAACTACAGTGGAATAGGGAATGAGACAATTACAAAAAACGGTAAACAAATATAGTGATGGTACAGTGAACCAGTGATGATAAGGTGATCTGATCCGACATTCTCCCCCCGTTGAAAGGACCAGCTTTCAAAAGTCCTCTGAGGAAGGAACAGGAGCCACCTTATGTATCGGCCTTTTATAGGTGCCAGTTTTGGATTTCAGCTCAACTACACGAACTTTTCCGTCGGAATCCGCTATTACTTGAGTCACTCGTGCAAGGAGCCATTGTTGTGGCGGAGTATTGTCTTCATGGATGATGACTAGTTGACCAACCTCGATGTTTTTCTGCGGCTTGAACCATTTTGATCGTTGTTGAAGTGATAACAGGTAATCACGGGACCACAGCTGCCAGAATTGTTGTTTTAAGAATGAAATTTGTTGCCATCGAGTCAAAACATGTAACTTTTTGCAATCAAAGGTTTCATCAGGAATGGCAATTAACGAGGAACCAATAAGTAAATGACCAGGCGTAAGCCAAATCGTTTCTGGCAATTCAGCTGCGCTACAACCACGGGATACGATATCTGCAGGATTACCTTTTGAGGGAACATGTCGCCATTGAATGCCTCTTGTCTCTTCTTGAAGTTCTGAAACACGGTTTCCCACAAAACAATTAAGTGTTGAAGAGTGCAATCTAAGCCATTGCAAAACGATTTTAGAATCTGTCCAAAAGAAAACAGATGAAACATATTTAGAAATTTTTGATTTAATTTTAGACCACGTTTTACTGAGCAACACCGCAGCGCACAATTCGAGCCGAGGTAACGATTGAGCCTTTATTGGAGCTACTTTCGATTTGGCAATGAGCAAAGTCGTTTTATAAGAGCCATTTTCTAAAATTCGATAGTAAACGCAGCAACCAAACGCTCGTTGCGACGCATCTGCAAAGCCATGTATTTCGCCAAGTGTGCTTGTCGAGGTTAAAACATATCGAGGCACTTTAATATGGTGGATGTTCGACAAATCCTCTTTGATTTGGAACCAAAGTTTTAACAGGTTTGAATTGAGGGGATCATCCCAACCGATATTTTGCACCCATATTTCTTGGAGCAGCATTTTACAACGAATCACAATTGGACTCAAAAGGCCAAGCAAATCAAAAATCTTTGCTACAATCGACAATATTGAACGTTTAGTGGGATTACTTACATCGGGCAAATCAAACCGAAACAAAAATGTATCCTGTCTAGGATTCCAGGACATACCAAGTGTTTTAGTGACATCGTCTTCACCATTCTTTATTGCGACTTCTTCATCTGGATTTAAAATGACATCTGGACAATTGCTGTTCCATTTGGCCAGCTGAAGACCATGATTTTCTAAAATTTTTACAATTTCAGTTTTCTTTGAAAGTAACAAGTCGATATCATCAGCGCCAGTGAGGACATCATCCACGTATAAATCCTCACGTAGAACTTGTGAGCCAATTGGATATGACAAAACGTTTTTGTCAGCGATATAGAACAAACTTCGAATTGCTAAGAAAGGAGCTGCTGAAAGCCCATATGTAACGGTGTTTAATTGAAACACGCTTAGTTTGTCTTCTTTATTAGCTCTCCATAGAACCAATTGGAATTTACGATCGCGTTCATCGACTAAAAACTGGCGGTACATTTTAGATATGTCTGCTGTGAGAGCAAATCTATTCAAACGAAACGAAAATAAAGTTGTAATCAAGTCTTGTTGTATAGTAGGGCCAACCATTAGTATTTCATTCAAGGAATGACTCGTCGAAGTACGAGCCGACGCATCGAAAACCACACGAAGTTTTGTTGTTGAGCTTTGAGGCTTCAGAACACAGTGGTGCGGTATAATGTAGTATGGGTGCGCTATAGGCCGATTGTAGGGTGACGTATGACCAAGATCCATATACTCATCCATAAAGTCGACATACATAGACTTTAGACTAAGGTCACGTTCAAGTCTACGTTCAAGTGACAAAAATCTTCTACGAGAAATTTCAAAAGACTCACCCAAACAATCAGGATTCAGCTTAAAAGGCAATCTGACACAAATACGACCTTCATCTGTAGTACTAACATTTTCAACAAAATGGTTTTCGCAAGTTTGCTCTTCTTCAGTAAAAGTTTTGGAACCACTGACATATTCTTCGACTTCCCAAAACTTTCTTAAAGTGTTGTCTAAGGCTTCTGTTGAAGATTCAATTGCTAAATTGCAGGTAAGAGCCGGCGACGTTGATTCAGCGTTGAATTTACCACCAACAATCCAGCCAAACACAGTATTGACAAGGCAAGGTAGGCCATTTCCCAAGGAAATGCGTCCATCGAGCAACAAATCGAAAAATACCTCGGTACTAATGAGCAAATCAATTCTTTGAGGCTTGTAGAACAACGGGTCAGCTAATTGTATAGTTTCAGGAATACTCCAATCAGATGTTTCGATGTACTCGCCAGGCTGCTGGGCGGCAATCGATTTTGTGACTGAAAACGTTGAGGACCACTGGAATGACGTCACTCGAGATTTTATTGTAGCTGACACGGCAAATTTTATTTTTGTTCGAACTTCACCTATTCCAGAAACGTCTTGGCAATTAGGTCGAAATTGTAGCTTTAGTCGCTTTGCAACTTCTTCTGTAATAAAATTAATTTCAGAACAAGAATCAAGTAATACTCTTACCGGATGAAAGGAACCACAACTATCTTTGATCAGCACCACAGCAGTAGGAATAATAGCCCTTTTAAACGAACGAGCCACTAACGAAACAGGATTTGCTGAACTAGTTGAGGGCCCTTGATTAGGCCTAGCATTTGATGTAGATGGTCCTGGTTGATTAGGAACCTCAAAAATGTGTAAAATGGTATGATGAGCTGACTGGCAAACTCGGCAACGAGACTTGGAAAGACATTTTGAGACAAAATGACCCTTTCGTAGACAGTTAATGCATTGACCATTGCTTTTTACATGATGATAACGATCTGCAACTAAAAGCGCCAAAAATGAAGTACACGTAGCAATATAGTGGTCAGTGCTGTTGCAATAAGTGCAGGTTGCATTTGCTTTTGAATTTACAAACGTGTTTGCTGATCGGTTGATTGTCGATTTTGGCTTTGTACCACTTGATTTGTTTGCTGGCTCACTTTTCTTACCATGGCTTTCTAAAAATTGACAACGATGGCTCAATATGCTGTAGCAATTGTCCCAAGAGGGCAACGATTTGAAGTCTTGTTTTTCATCATAATTTTCTCTGGATCCTTCATCCAATTTTGAAAGTACAATATGGATAATAATTGCGTTCATGACATCTTTCTCAGAGCCAAGTGACAAAAGCGAACCACGAATTGCAGAAACGGTATCGATGATATTACGCAACGAGACACAATCACTTTTAGACATTTGAGAAACATTAAAAAGAGCAGTAATGTGTTCTAAAAAGATAAGTACCTTATTATCGTATCGTTCCTGAAGACGCTCTAGGGCCTTGGTATAATTTTCCTCCGTTACTTGAAAAGGTTCCACAACTGCTAGCGCTGGACCAGAGAGGCAATTCAACAAATAAGTGAATTTATCCACTGACGTAATCGACAAATTATCATGGACCATGTTGTTAAACGTAGTAATAAACCGTTTATAATCAGCATATTTTCCATCGAATCGAGGCAACTTTAAAGATGGCAACCGACCTTGACTAGAGCCACCAGTAACCGAAGTGTTCAAAAAACTTTGATTCAGTGCAGATGAGGACCGACTTTTATTAATAAGTGATAGCACCTTCGCCTTAGCTGTTATAAAAATTTCCTCTATAGCACCTCTGCCAGAATCGTTTGAATTGTATTTTTCAATTTGTGTTTGAATACTACAAATTTGCTTAAAGTATGACTCTAAAATTTCCAAACGACATTGCAAAATTGTTGAATCAACTTTATCGCCATCTTTTTCTGTCTTCGCTTGTAGGCTAGACATGTTTCGTTTCATTGTGGTCCTCTGTTGTTTTAATGACGCCATGTCAGCGGCGCCAATTTCAGAAACATCATCATTATTGTTCGCCATTTTTCTTTTCAAAAACTAAAATTTTTTAAAACCAAAAATTTATGGGACCACTTGATATGAAACACTTGTATATATGTAAATGCAAAGAGCCAACTTTTATATACACTGAGCACACTGTATTTTTATGATTTTCAAAGAAATGTAGTTGCAAAAAAATAAAAAACCAAAATGTATTTTCAGCACGGTTGCAAAATGATTAAGTTTGGTTTGTATTTTTAATGCACTTATGAACCACAAAAATATTATTTTTCAGCTAAATTATTTCTATGATGAACCACGAACAAATGTTGTAAATGTGGAATCAAATTTCCAAAAATTTAATTTTATTCCTAAAAATTCACGGCAGTGGTTAATGTCGGCCTTAAGAATTCCAAAAATGATGTTTTGTGCAGGAACTGTAGTAGCAGGGGTTATGTTGTGTTGAAAAACGATGAAACTCTGCAGCAGCACAAATTCAACAAACTATATTTTTTATTTTGTAGTGGCTCTACGGGCCATAAATTCTTAAAAAACCGATTTAAATTATTTAATTAATTTAATTTGCAATAACGCACAGGCCGTCCTGTCACGGTCGCCAAAATGTTCGCTGGGATGTTTTAAATTTATGTTAATAAATAAAAAAGACCAAACGACCTTTAATTTTAAGTAATGTAGTTTTATTTTCAACGATATAAATGACAATGTTTTAATAATTCCCTACAAGAAACAATTGGACCACTAAACAATACAAATTGCATTATAAAAAAAAGGACAGTTAGTTTATGCTCATTGGAAATGAGTATAAAGAACTTAAACAAAAAAAATTACTAAATATATATATGTACGTATTTGTTGTATTATAATTCAATATAATAAACATTACGCACATTTATACATACATACATACAATGCAAGAGACAAAATAACTACAGTGGAATAGGGAATGAGACAATTACAAAAAACGGTAAACAAATATAGTGATGGTACAGTGAACCAGTGATGATAAGGTGATCTGATCCGACACTGTTCATTTAACAATTAATTTAAAAATGAAACCATAAAATATAATTCTCACAAATTTGTTGAAATCTTTAATTGTTTTCCATAAAACTTAAACCAATATCAAGATCATTTTGGGAAGTTTTTTATCTGATATTACTAGTATCTACTAATACTTATTATATTAGTATATCTTATAATGTTGTGTTTGCTTGTTCTCTTAGCTACAAGATACAGCAATTTGTTAAAGGTATATTCTCTTTTGAACTCACCGTAATCAGGTTTTTTTATATTTCTATTCATAACTTTGTGAGTGAGTATTTTAATTAACAGCAACATAAAATGTGTTGAGTCTTTTAAACACAATTTTTTTCTTAAGTGGTAATTAAAAAGAGAGATCTTAAAGCGGATCTTTGAGTTTAGTTTAACATATGTTTATAGACTCATAGAAAAATATTGGTCAAATATTCGTAGTAAAATTGTTGAAACCTTGTTACGTTTGTAATTTCCAAATAATGTAACGTAAGCTCACTATGGTTGGTTGAATTAAAAGGTGTATTTTTAAATTTCCCAGTTTTGTAATTTATTTACATACATATATAAAAATTTTTACAACAAGCGAGTGAAACCCCCTTAAAAATTTTAAAAGAAACAGTTATAATGAAATATAAGCTTCAATTTGATAAACACTTATTAGAACTTATGTATAACCGATTTATTATTAACCCTTTCATTTCCGATACAGCACAATATTGGGGAGGGTATATTGGATTTGTTCAACACCAAAGTATACCAATCGATGTATAATCACTACCTAAGTCGATTTAACGATGTCCGTCCGTCCGTCTGGCTGGCTGTCCATGTAAAGCTTGTGAGCAGAGTACAGATCGAAGTTTTGAAGATATAAAATTTGGTAGGTGATATTGTTTTCAAGGACGAATATGATTGAAACTGGTGGAAATCGGTTTATTATATCACTTCGCCTCCATATTTTTAAGAAAGTTATGCACTTTAAAATGATTTTCGGAAGTGGGCCTTATATGGGAGCTATGATCAATTATGGACCAATCTTCACAAAATTTGTAGTGAAATTTGTTTCGATACTTGCATAATTCAAACATTTATGATCGTTAAACTCCTATTTCGGGAGCACATAATTATGGAAGCTAGGTGAAATAATGGACCAATTTCCACCAGTTTCAATTTCATCCGTCCGAAAAAATATCACGTACCAAATTTTATTGAAATATATTCATAATTACGACCGGCGTACAAGATTTACATGGACAGCCAGCCAGCCAGTCCAAGTTCGACATTTTGGTCAATTTTGGTCATACAAGGATTTTTTTTAAATGAGTGTAACTTCAGAAATATTTTTTTGTTAATTTTTAAAAATTTTTTTTTTAATTTTTTTTCAATTTGGGTCTTTTTTTTTCTCAAAAGAAAGCTTATACAATTTACTTTAAAGCCTTTATAATCGCTTAATGGGATGCGAGTGGGATATCTACCAAAAAAATTATTTTTTAACTCAAGAATAGGATTTTTCAATATTTGGCACAAAATTGAAAAAAAATTAATAAAATTTTTTTTTTTTAAAATTAAAAAAAAAAATATTTTTGAAATGATTAAAGAAATAGCTATCTACAGTCCTTTGGACAATTTTTGCTAGGACCAATAGGTAAAAAGTTACACTCATTTAAAAAAACCTTGTATGACCAAATTTGACCAAAATGTCTAATTTTGACCCCCTCTAACTCCGGCACTTCTGGACGGATAGTTCGGAAAATTTGTCTCTGGCTACTATCCAATAGTACTGACCTTGGTGCAAATTTCATCCAAATCGGAAGACATCAATTTTTAAAATTCGGTCACTTGACGTGAAATTCACCATATATATTAAGAATATTTTTATGCGCCTATTTCCATTTACTATTGAGAATCTTGGCAAATATTGGAATATATTTCTAATTTAGTTCTTAAGGGTTTATAATAACATTAACAGTACTATTTGGAAGCTTTAGCTTTTTTGAAATTTTCACAGGCGGTTGTTGGGTGTAAATTCGGATGGTTCGATTTTCAATAACTTTTTTCAGCATTGCTACCGGTATCTCTCATATTATACAAGAAATGCTGTCAGTTGACCCGTTCGAAACGTTTAAAAGGTTTTGTAATGCTAATTCGAATTGTTTCGTTATTTTGTTTATAACTGTAATTTTTTTAGTTAATAATAAAATTTACAAAAATAACAAGAAATAAAATAATAATATCTATATTATTATATTACAATTATTATAATACAATATATAAGATAAGCGTAACATTATTTTAGCGATAACGGTGATTGCAGTTATTTCGGTATCAGTTCGGTATTTTAGCATTAACGTTAGGAGTAACGGCAATAAATTATGTATTTGCTCTATGTAGGAAAACATGAAGGAGTAAGTGAGCAACATCTGTTAAAACATATACAAATACAAGTACAAAACATTAACTTTTCATAACATCCGGACTTGCAATTCATATATATCCATTCCTTTAAATTTTAATAGCATAAAGAATGTGGTATATTTTTGCCCAATAAAATAAGTTTTTCTTTTTTTTTTTATCGATTTATGATAAAAACTATAAATCTAAAGTATTATGTTTATGCATGTTCTTTCTGGTCGTTTTGACTTGTAAAGCTCTAATTTTACAAATATTATCAGTTTAATAGAACCCATACTACACTTTCACCAACAACGACACCAAGAACCACCAAAAATATATTATCGTTGTTATCGTACAATATTATTTAAGCGAAAATGTTGTGTCATAAAAAGAAACTTTTCCCTTTAATAAAATGAATAGATTATTTGCAAGTATAAAAAAATATTTCGTGTATTTTTTTATTCGTCTTCTACTTCCACTTAAACTCTTAAACAAATAACGCTTGAAATCATGCAGAATTTTGTTGCTCTAATACTCGTATATCGTGCTGCTGCTGTTGCTATTACTACATAGTCGCAGTTTGGCTTATCGCAGCGCCCATTACATGCTAAAATGTCTTCCAAAGCTAAAGTGATGATGATAATAATAAAAAAGACAAAATATACAGCTAAAAGAAAAATCAAGAAAAAAAAATATGGAAGAAAAGTTCAAGGAAATCTAAACGAAATATAAACAAGAAAATAAGTTTGCAGGAGCAAAAAACTCAAACGGCGACAAGGAAATGTATTGAACGTTTATTATCGACTCTTTAAGTATTTCCTTTAAAAAGCAAAACGAGAAAGTGTGATGGCACAAAAATTGCTAGTGATTTTATTTAAAATGCCTAGAATAAAATGCATTAAGAAACTGTTGCTAGAAATGACAAGTGTTAAATTACATTGAAATGCTTATACTCGTATGCAATACAATTTCGTTAAATTTTATATGCTTTTACTTTTACAATGTATATTTGTTTTTATTTAAATATTTATAGTGTTTGGTCTCAACTCATTAATCATTTACATTTACATTTATATACACTTTTATATTTGCACACTTTTCATACGGATATGTGCATAAATGAATTACAAATATATGTCTACTTTTTGATGACAATCATACACGAATTAATTATCTTTAATAAAACAAGAAATTAAAAAAATGACTTTAAATAATGCCAGGATTTTGTACAATTTGTGAGTATGTTAATAAATACCAGTGTATGTACATGAGTGTGTGCTTTAATGTCTATTAAAACAAAATTACCAACAACATAAATTTCATCATGCAAACTATGACGTTGCTGTGTAAATTGATACAGAATATAAAAAAATTTACTAAATGAGTACTAAGACATTGGCGGGGTTTTTAGAATTTAAGCGTAGGGTTTTTTTATTATGACTTACAATGACTTACACGTAGGTGGAAAATCTAAAAATGATTCAGTAATTATATATCAGATATAGTTGTTTGAAATGTATTTCACTGTACTTTATTAACAAGTCGATAAAATGATGTAGTTACAGCTGTCTATCAAATCTAAAAACATTTTAAACCGTCGTCAATTTGTATTAGCTCTCATATAAATGTCTTTCTATCTTAGATACATATTTATTTACCCCCTTATTTTATAAACCTCTTATAAACCTGTTGTAAGTTTTATGAATAAGGGCTTTAATGTTTGAAGCGTAACTGAATCTAAGCTATGTTTGGGTAATTTTATCTCTAAATAGACTCCTTAGTTTTAGTTGTTAAAACATAACATGTTAATGTTACGAGTCGCGCTGATTGTAGAAATGATTTATATGATTGCAGTTATTATGCGTACGTTATTGGCAAACATGTTCATGATGAATCATAACCATATATATGATTGATATAATCATATAAATCCTAACTTATGGTTGAGTTAGTAAAAAATAGGACATTACAGGTGAGAAAAACGCGGGGATATGGAGAACAACAAGTAGATTTGATAGGAGGATAGGTCCTTTCGCTGTTCAGTATTGGATCTTTAGATAGTATGATTTATCGGCATTGTTAACATTATTTGAAATTCATTTTAAAACTGCTTCAACGAATTTCAGACACATTAATGCAAACGTTGGCCAACGTTCCGGAATTATAACTGCACGAAAGCTTATTTTTTTATTTTCTCTCATAAAGTTTACATTTCTACAATACTACAAAAAAAACTTTTCAGAGATTCATTCAGAAAATATCGAAAATCACACGTATTTTGCTTGGTTAACTCTTAAAGCTTAAAAGAATTCTATAACTTCATATGAATATCCCTAATTAACATGATAATGAATTCCAATGCGAATTTCCACCCCATTATCATCATCATGCCCAACACATCTCTGCTTTTTGGCAAAATTACAAATAATTTGCACACAAATGAAAAGGAAACCAGCAAAAATGAGAGAGCGAGTTTTGTTTTCAGTTCGATGTTCAACAACAAACTTAACGGAAGTTATTTAGACTCCGCGAACTTTTAACGTCCGCCAACATTACAATGCGTTCAACAATTTTCACCGTGACACTAAGTGTGCTAATAACTTGGTCTTGTGAACAGAATCAGGTACAAGAGCAGGAGCCACAGAAACATCATAATTTATCAATTATGCTAAAAGCCATCGACTCGGATATGCCATTATCTTTGCAAAATTCTATTGCCGCTTGTTGCAGTATAATACGTGACTATTTTGCAACAAGTACAGACAGTTTCATGGTCAGCACATACGTACAGGAATTGTATTTAAAAAAACACATGAAGGATTTTTTGAATAATGTTTTACTTAATTTAACCATGATAAAAGTGGAAATTGAGAGTAACAGTTCTAAAGTACGTCACCTAACATTGAATCGTAAATACAATCTAATTGTAGTGGATGACTTCGAATCATTGAGGTAAAACAAAACTTAATTGTTTGTATATAAGAAAAAAAAATCAATATTTTGTTTTCTACGCAGACTATTAGATCCGGCCAATTTTACTAGAAATTATGATTTACAGGAACATTATCTGGTGTATTTAATGCATGGCTCAAGATTTGACAATCTTTACACTGTACTCAATAAAATGTTTGAATATTTCTGGCAAAACTCCATTATAAATGTATCACTGATTACAGTTTACAAAAATTATGTTGTGGACGTATTTACATACTTTCCCTTTGATAACTATTTAACCTGTAAGATGGCTTTCTTAAAGCAAATAAATTATTATGACGGCTGTTGGTCAAAGCCTATTGTTTTACATATATTTCCGCCAAAAATTACCAATTTACAAAGATGTGCTTTAAACGTAGCTGTATGGAATACTCCACCATATTTCAGTTATTTAAAAGGTGATGACGGTTATTATGAAATTGATTATTTTGAGGCAGAATTGCTGGAAGTTTTGTCAGATAAATTAAATTTCTCCTTGAATTTACAAGAGCCACCCAATGATGAGCAGAGAGGCAAGGTTTTACCAGATGGCACTATAACGGGGGCAATGAAAATGGTAAGACATTGTTGTTGATAAATATACGAAATTAATTGTTGCTTAATGAAAGGCAAAATTTATTAGGAAAAAATAATGTAAACAGATTTTTTGCTTCAATGTTTTTAAATGAGAATACATCGATCCTTAGTTTCTTAATTTCGAGTGATATTTCCAAAGACATGACCATTTTAAATTTATTCCAAATTTATTAAATTGATTTTCATTATTTATCAAAATTATAGACAGCGTTTTAGGTTTATACATATGGCTTAATTTTGACAGCAATTCAAAGACATATATTCAATATATATTTACCCTGAGATTCATAAAAATCTACTGAATAATATATAATATTTTGCCATCTTTCTATTTATCCAGTACAGTGACAAGTTTTAATATAAACTATTTTGTGCAACACCCACAACATTTTTATATATGGTTTTCGAATGTTGTATGAAAGTTTAAGTATTGCCCAAAGTTATAATATGTTTCTCAACATAAAAATTACTAATTTTAGTTAAAAAAAAAATAACCAAACGGTAGCACTAAAATTTGATTGACTGATTGACAAATTGAAAACATGAAATTAAAATTAATATAAAAAAATTTTAATAATGGATATTGCCGAAAATACTACGGTATGTTTTAATTATATATTTTGTATATTCGTTTTTCACAATATTTGTCTTTTGTCATTTTGAAGGTTTGACAACATAAACAAACGACTTTGCTCAAAATTGTGTTCACAATCAGATAATTGTATCATACAATATACAACAATTCTTGTAAATTGAACAATTTAATTTTAACAAACTTTTAGCATCAGTTTTAATTTCTTTAATATGACTTAACGAATTTTCAGCTAATTAACTAAAAAAATCCAAATTCTATAACAAAACATGTACAAAAGTATATTGCCCGACCATATACCCTACACCTAACTATTATGGAGCGATCATCCAAATAACTTCTGTGCATTTAAATATATTTTGTATTAAATTTAATCTAGTGTTTACATACTTCTAAAAGATTTATACATGTTAAAGTGTTTTTCGAAGGGGACCTTATATGTGAGCTTTGACTAATTATGGACCGACCGTTATAAAATTAGGTGTGATGATGTCTGTATATGTGAAATATATTTGTGTTGAATTTTCTTTGGATACCAACATTTTTTAGAAATATACAGCCATGTTACAGAATTTAATTCCGTTTGGAAGTGGAATTAATTCCGTATTTTGCTTCTATATAAAAAGTAAAACGAAACTTAAAGTAAATTGTATAAGCTTTCTTTTGAGCAAAAAGGGCCCAAATTGAAACAAAATTAAAAAAAAATAAAAAAAAATTTTTTAAAAATTAAAAAAAATATTTTTGAAATTATTGAAGAAATAGCTATCTACAGTCCTTTGGACAATTTTTGCTAGGACCAATAGGTAAATGTTACACTCATTAAAAAAAAACCCTGTATGACAAAAATTGACCAAAATGTCCAACTTTGACCCCCTCTAACTCCGGCACTTGTGGACTGATAGAGCTGAAAATTTGTCTCTGGCCTACTATCCAATAGTACTAACCGTGGTGCAAATTTTATAAAAATCGGAAGACATCGATTTTTAAAATTGGGTCACTTGACGTGAAATTCACCATATATAAAAATTAAAACAAACCTCGAACTTCGATTTCGTTTCGATTTCTCAATTTCAATGTGTATATTCTCAAAATTAATTTAGATTTCTTAATTTGAATTTGCTTTTTTTTCAATATTAAGTTGCTTTTCAGAATTTCAAGAAACATTTTATTTACTATGATTATAAAATCATACAGAATCATACATATATTTTCTTTCTTAGCTTCACGATCATACAGCCGATCTAAGTTTGGGTTCGTTTCGCTACACCCTGGAACGTTCTGATGTATTAACAGCAGCATTACCGTACTATCAAACTTATCAGGTATATGGTGTCCTCACAACATCACAGCTCTATACATCATTGGAAATTTTAGCATATCCCTACGATAAATTAACCTGGATTTGTTTATTTTTAAGTGTTCAATTGGGTTTCATTATAGCATCTACAATAGATTTCTTTTATGATAAGTCTCTACTAATACAAATAGCAATAGGAGTTCCACGCATAAAAACGCCTGCAATGAATGTTGTTCGATTATTTATGGGTCAGCCGCTAATACAAATTCCCGAACCTCATTTTTCACGCTTTATGATTATTTTCTGGCATTTATATGGCCTTCTACTACGTACCGCCTATCAGTCATTATTATTTCAATTACTCAAACTAAATTTATACCATGAGCCGCCTCAAACTCTAACAGATCTCATTAATAAGGGTTGTATTTTAGTTATGACTGAGAATACATATGATTCAGTTTACACGGTGCCGCGTATAGAAATGGGTTTTATTGATGTTATAAAACTTAAAAATATTTCCGAACAAAGTTCGTTTTTCTTTATTGAATACGATAAAAAATTACGCTGCTTGGCTTCAGTTTCTCCCAAAGATTATGTAACCTATCACGCCATTACTAAACAGAAAAGGGGCCTGTTTTACGTTTTACCAGAAACTATTTTTACTCAGCATATAACAATGTATTTCTCCAAACACTCCTATTTAATAAATCGCTTCAATGAATTATTCATGAATCTGCGCAGCATGGGTCTTATAGATTTTTGGGCACAAAAAAGTTTGGATACCGAATTTTTGCGTAATTCTCACAATAGCATGTTTAAGCCTATAAATGTCGGTGACATTGAGGGAATTTTAATTATTTATAGTGTTTTAGTCTTAATATGTATTGTTGTATTTTTCTTAGAGATTTTAATTTTCAAAATAAAACAAGTAAGAAAATATAGTCGGTCAAGCCCGACCATATAATACCCTACACCCAGTATTTGTATAAAACAGTTTTTCAGAAATGGGCGTTATATAGGAGATATTACCTATTGTGGACCGACCATCCAAAAATTTAGTGTCATGATGTCTGTGATTTAAAAACTAAAAAAAACTTTATCTCGATATAAATACATACTTTAAATTGAATTATGGAGAGGGTCTTATATGGGAGTTTCGAATAATTATGGACCGACCATTATAAAATTAGGTGTCAATATTTCTATATATAAGAAACTTGTTTGTGTCAAATTTTATTTGGATACCAAATTTTTTTTAGAAATTTATGATCGTTGAAGTGAATTTCGAAAGTGGGCCTTATATGGGAGCTACGACTAATTATGGACCGATCTGCACAAAATTTGTAGATGTGATTTGGCTTCATTTACCACTCATCTGTTTTGAAATTTGTTGGGATACTTGCATAATTAAAATATTTATGATCGGTAAACCCCAATTTCAGGTGGACATTTGTATAGGGGCCAGGTGAAATAAGTTACCGATTTTCACCAGTTTCAATCCCATTCATCCTTGGGCCAAAAAAATATCACGTACCAAATTTTATTGAAATATCTTCAAAATTACGACCTGTACTCTGCCCACAAGCTTTACATGGACAGCCAGCCAGACAGACGGACGGACGGACATCGTTAAATCGACTCAGAGAGTGATTATGAGTCGATCAATATACTTTCAGGTGGGTGTTGGACCAATATTTCTGGGCGTTACAAACATCAGCACAAATCCAATATATCCTCCCCATTATGGTGGTGTAGGGTATAAACACTAGTATTTGGTGGACACTATCAATTTCTACAGTTAATAGTTGATAAAATGTATGTACCCATAAATAATAAGTGTAATAAAATAAATAAAATTTAATAAAATTGTTATAAATTGATAAGAATATCCTTAACTATTTTTTGCTACATATTTACATATTTACATATTTGTTTAAGTATTTATTTAAACTAAAATATTTAATTTATGTCATATGTTAAAAAATGAATTTAAAATACATATGTGTTTGAAAACTAGATTTAAAATAGTAAACAATTGTCTTGTTTAATATGGAATTTTCCCTGCATGCAACACGGATACAAATTAAAAAACAATCGTGAGTTACTTGTTGTATAAGAAATTCGTGTGTTTAGTTGACACCACCGGACATTTGAAAGACTTATACCTTTAATTAGTTTAAACATTCATTAAAAACAACATTTTAAGAAATGAAAATAGTGCCGAAAAAATTTTTTTCCATATGAATTGTATTGTATTGATGGCCATCAGAAAAGCAACTTTCTTTTTTCATTCATTTTGAATACACAATATTTTAAAATAATTTAATATTAGTATTAGCACTTGTAAAACTATTAGGTTTTATTTACATATGTCAGCTTTGATTTTCCGGACAAATCGTTCGAAATGGGTGAATCGTGTTGCAAAATTTTCCCAGTAAAAAAATTTTTGTTCCACTTTTTTTTCTTAATGAACAATTTTTGAGCTTTTAATATTTAATTTTAGAGAAATTTTATTAGGCTCGAGTTCATTTTAGTTAATAATTGAAAGAATGCCATTATAAAGTATTATTTTTTAGACAATTGACACATTGGAATGCATTTTCTACCCTGCTAAGGGCATCATCAGCAATGTTCACTGTCCAAGATTTACTTGTAAATATCATCTATTTAAGTCATTAATATTAAAGCAAGTTATTCTTTGAATTATTAATTAAAATAAAATCAAGCCAAATAAAATTTCTCTAATCAAGAATGAAAATTATTTTACTTTACTTTTACAGGGGCAAGGGTTTAACAATTATGTTTCTGCAAACAATATTAATATCATGCTCTGCGAGTGAATTGGGTTTTCCATAAATGTATATTAGAATGAAGTTATCCATTGTGTATTAAATCAAATAGCAAAAATAAAACTTTAATATTTATGTAACGAACACTGCGATTGTATACATTTAAACCACAAATTAATACTAATTTATTTACAGTGTGGAGCACAAATGAGCACATGTTAGCACTTTGTTTATAAAAATAAAACAAATAAAGAAAATTAGAAAATTTATTTTGTTGTATATTTTATCTTTAATATTTAACAAAATAATATATAAAGAAAAAATATAAACGAAGTTGAATAACTCGTATGTATTTAATCTTGCAACATACAAAAACTTTGGAGAATTGTAGCATTTAATCCAAAGTCTGTTATTTCGTAACACTATTTACACGTTTCGGTAAACTGTTCACCAATTTTCAGTTTGTACCCGCTGCTAAAGCCCGTTCAAATGAGTTGTAGGTAATCGTTATTGTCCCAAATGTCCGGATTTTTTGCTAGCTACTGCATTATTATAATATACTGCTCGCTAAGCAATTCTTCAACGATTTTAAATCAAGTGTCCATAATATGCAGTTAGTCTTCTTTTCTCATCACACCTGCAATTCTTCGCAGTGGTCCGAGGTGCCATTATATAAAGGAACCCCATACCACGACATGCTTCATTGTTCCCTTAATATCGTGTCTTTGAATTCTGTGGGCTTTTTGGTGCCAGCAATTGCTTACCTTCGTATTAAAAACGATTAAATTTTGATTCGCCTGACCAGATTATACATTTCCAGTTATCTGCTGTCCAATTTCTGTGCTCTTTTGCAGATATTTTTTATTAATGTTTTATTTGCTGAAAATTGTTATTTTCCATTTTGTATTATAAATTATTTTGCTCAGTCATAACCTAAAATAAATAACTAAAAACATTTTTCAATTTTCTTCACTAGTACTAGGGCGAAGGATTCCACCATGTAGTCATTAGTGCTTCCGACTGTATATTAAAGAAAATCTAAAAGATAAATTTAAATGAATTTCCTCTTATATAAATTAGTGCTTTTGTTATTCCAAATTACTTATACATATCCTTTATTGGTAAGAAGTACCAGTTCGTTTAAACTTTCGATTGAAAACAAATCAATTGACCGAAGTTAAGTTATAGTAAATATCCGTTCTCAATATTGACAACATACTTAGATTTTTCGCTTTCAGCTGTTTTTCTGAACATAATGTGATTAATATTAAATATATCATATCAGCTACGAAATATCATAGTTATTTTATTTAAATTGTTCTATGGAATGTTTAGTTTTTTTCTATTACAGTTTTATAAATTTGTTCAATGATTTATGATTGTAAGAAATTTTCTTATAATAATTATAATATTAATGAGATTTTCTTACTACAACATTTCCAATTGTATTTCAGAAATTGCTCGTTTCTCACCCTCCGAATCAAATAATTCTTATTATTTTTCTAATAATTTTTCTAATAATTTTTCTAATATTTTATCATATTAACTATTACATACATTATTTCATTTGTTTCGCAATCAACTTTTTTATTCTTTTCTAATATGAAACATTTCTATCTCATTATCAAATTCACTCTTTAGTTTCGGGTTTTTTTCAAAAATTTAAAAGTGTTGAGTAAATCATCCTTCTTTTTTGGTTTCTTTTAAGGAGAGATTTCACCAGATCACTTTTTGATATCTTTTTGGGCATACATTTAAGGGCAACATCAAGAAAGATTAATATCACTGCGACAAAGAGCTTTGTCTGTTACTTTAACCGGATTTAAAATGACAACTATTTGTTTTAGTAAAACAAATTCTTCATCTCTTTAGGTTTTAACCTAAATTTCCATCATAACATTGAATGCCTTCTTTTATTTCTATTTAGTACTAAGCCAATGATGAAAATTGCCATAATATTGTGTTTTCCTAAATACTATCATATTAAGATTCATCATACTAAAATTTATTTTAATAATTTTTCCTTTAATTTTAAACATGAATTATATCACCTTGATTTATATCACAAATAAAGAAAAAATCATGCAAAGAAGGGTTAAATCTTTTAAAGCATTTTATATAGGAATTTCCGAATTCTAAAACTTGTAGACACATTAAATAGTGCGTTCGAGTTTGGCAATCCAAAATTAATATTAATTCTTTCACCTTTATTTCTTCGGTAAACGTTTTAAAATTTAAATTTTTGTTGATGACTTTGTAAACAAATATTAGTTTTCGGGATTTCGCGATTGGCGTCCCTAATATGGCAGCTTTGTTTTTCCAGAAAAAAGTTCGAAGTGGGTGTGAATAGTGCAGCAAAAAACGCTCAGTAAAAGAATTTTTCTCCGGACAAAATTTTTGTTCGTAACAAATGAGTAAATAAACCTTAAGAATGGTTTGAAATATGATTAGAAATTTCTGAAATTCATATGGAGATTTATAAAATATAATTAGAACTTGCTGATATATACATATTTACAAAATTCTAAAAATTGGAAATGATGTAGGATTCACATTGTCTTTGTTTTAAAAAGTCCTAATATGATTAAATTTCATTTAGTTTATAAACTGAAGTGGTTTCAACCAATAAAACATCAAAAACACATATCCATATGTATGTTATTATGCATATAAACAATACAAAATAAGAATAAATATTTATATAATTACCGTTCATAATAATACAATTCATTAAGAAATCCCAAAATCCCTTTAGGGTATAAGACAATTATTAAACGTTGTAATAAGTAAGTAGATACTTAGATTTATGTATATGGGTTTAATTTAAGTAATGCATGTATACAAAATAACTTGTAATACTATTAATTTTAATTTTAATAATATTCCTTTATACATTTGTATATTAAATAAATTAAACAACAAAAAAAAAGAGCACACAAAATTTAACTTCCAAATGAACTAAGCTAAATATCAAAATCAAATATGTGTTTAGTTTCTTATTTAACATTTAACAAAGAACATGCAGAATAAAAGACTGTCCATTAGCCTGCTAATAAGTTTGATTGTATTCCAAAACAATATAAATTTCATTGACTCAAGTGAGAATAAAAATTTATATAAAGCATTTTCGTTAATAGTAAACCATACATTCATTGAACCCGAGAATCGTCTATTGTTCTTTGCCAATTTTGATAAGGATTCGAAGAAAGATCGTTTTTATGCAAATGACTTGATTAATGGAATTTTGCGTGATATACATAATGCCTCTTATAAAGTACTGTATCAACATCAGAAAGTATTTTACAATTTCAGACACAATGAAGTTATTTTGCTGGATAATTTAAAAAGCTTCAAGTGAGTTATAAATATTTTATAAACACATATGTATGTATGCGTAAAATAATCTTTTGATTATTATTATTTATTAAAGATATTTCTTCGAAAAAATTTATCATATTGGCAATATTAATCTTTCGCGTACATTGCTGTTCATCATTTCTCTTAAAACGTTGGACTATAATACGATTTATAAGATCTTTAAAGATTTATATCACATGGATGTCATAAGAGTGGCATTGGTGATACAATTGTCAGAGAATGATATTGTCATGCTCACTTATTTTCCATTTACGCCCACAGCTTGTCGAGATTTTAAACCGGTTATTATAAATCGCTATTTGGTCGATCAACAACGTTGGGCCAATACAGATTATTTTCCCTATAAGTTGAATGATTTTTATGGCTGCCGCGTTGTTTGTTGCACTTGGGAGGACATGCCATATTTCAGTGTGAAGCCGGATAAGAAAAATAGCAATGCCATTGATTATGTGGGTTTAGAAGCGGATCTGTTAAAATATGTTGCTGGTAGATTGAATTTTTCTATTAGTATCCACTGGATTGATCCCATAACAGCGAATGTAACCAACAAGCAACGAATGTTTAAAGAGGTGAATGGTTAATGTAGCGGTTATAAGGGACAAAAGTAATTTCGTAGCTAAGTGAGTTAACAATTGTTCACAACAAAAGAAAAACCAACTTTAATAGAACAAAATTCGGGCTTACCCAATAAAGAACGCACACTACACTACTTGTAGTATTGAAAGAATAATTCTTTATGCCAGAATATCAGAGTTTTCCTAATATTGTTATTATGGATGATTCAAATTTATTAATTTTTTTTAAATATATATTTTGTGTCGACATTCTCGTTTTGCCACAACATTAAATGTTGCTTCTATGCTTGTTTGTATGTTTAATTCGTTAGTTCAGCTATGACTTTGGATATTTCCATAAAAGAATGGCCGCCGAAACTGCGTACAAATTTAATCCAAAAGAAAAGTTGTAATAGATTGGTTCCGAAGTAATTGGGCCGATACAATAGAAAAACAAACAAACACATGCAATTGCACCCAGCTTCGGCCACTTGAACAATCTTAGACTATTGGCAAATGAAATTTAAAGGTTGTATAAGTCCTGCGACTTAGCGGTTTGGAATAAGTGAAACATTGGTTTTCATAAAAGGAATTTAATTTATTTTTCTTTCTCTAAGAGTGTCTTAAATATTAATAAATTAGTATCAACTATCGGTTCAAAAATATTCCGTCGCTTTCATTGTTGTATAAATATTAAAAGACTATGCTACCTGGGTTATTGTGAACAAAGCTTGAAGCATACAGTTTGTACAATTTTATTTTTACTTTTATTTTATTTTAACAGAAAAACTACGAAATTACTGTTACCCTCAACCACTAATCTCACTTTCATTTGTGAGTCAAATACATTATGCTGACGTTTGTCATTCTTCTCCCGCTCTCATTTCAGATGTTTTCACAGTATTGTGACTTTGCATTGGGCGGCTTCAGCTATAGAAAAGATTTAGATAATATGTCGACATTTTCACAAACTAATTACTTTATGTTCAGTCCCATCTACATCGTTACCAACGTTATCAATTTCTACACAACTTATGAAAAACTCGCATTTCCATTTCATTATGCCGTATGGTATGCGCTTGGTTTGATGTTGGCTCTAAGCTTTTTACTCATCTGCACTTGTGGACGACGACGACAATGGTTGCGTTATCGAAATTTTTTAATTGGTTCCGCTAATAAAACACCCCACTTCCATTTGTATGCTCTGGCAGTGGGTGCCACAATGGCAACTGACCAAATGCCAAAACGTAATTTTGCACGATTCCTACTCACCTGCTGGCTGCTGGTAACATTAATACTACGCAGTGCCTATCAGTCGGGCATTTATCAAATGTTGCGTGACAATAAGCAATGGAATCCACCGAAAACGATTGAAAATGTATTTGAGCAGAACTATTTGATTAGCACGACACCGGAATATCGCAAATATTTTGATATTCTACCGAATGTTAAACGTAGGCGACTTTTTAATACAACAATATTGGAAACATTTTCGGAAATGCGGAATGCAAAAGAACCGATAGCGTTTATTACACCCTACGAGTACTTTGGCTACTTTGGCAAAGTCAACGGTAGTCAGTGGCAACAATTGCATTTGGTCAGAGAGCGTCTGCTGATGCAACAACTAGTCATTTACGTACGCCATCATTCATACTTTATACCAGTACTAAACGACCATATTGCAGATGCACAATATCACGGCTTCATAACATTGTGGAATCGTCGGAATGGTGTGCCACTGACAAGCGCTTTAAAATTAACCAATTACGGTCAACTGATAAACCATAACAATTCGGATGAAAATCCTTTGTCAATGAATGAATTGGGTGCAATAGTTATGATTTTAGTATGGTTGAATATTCTTTCAACTGCAGTTTTTCTAATCGAATTAATGTTGCATCGCTACGGAAATGTGGTTAAAATTTGGTTGAATAGACGGTTCAAATATGTAACTTAGTTTTTAGTTTTGTGACAATATTCATTCAATTATTTTAAGTGTTTAGTGTTGTGTATATGTGCTTATATATTTAAATGTAATTAAATGCAACGTAGTGAGTTCCTACTAACAAGCCGATTAATGACACCAAATACATGTATGGCGTGACCAGCAAACCTGGGTCTAAATAAGGTAGTTTTAAGAATATTATTACCTTTTATTTTTGATATACAAATAAAGACAGTTGTGGTGCCACTACACGCGCACATAATTAATTTTTGTTAAAACAAATTCATATATTCTTATTTTTTTATATTAATACAACTTTGCACTGAAGCATTAATCCAGGCCGCTGTGCCCATTTGGGAACACTAAAGTATTAGGGAAATTTGTCTTAATAGTGAAGAGTATTGTGATTCTGTACATATGGCAACGCCGATGACTTAGTAATTTTTGTTACTGGGTGGGATGACGTAACGATATCGGAAAGGATGCAGACTGCTCTAAATATAACCAACAAGTGGTGCTTGGATAGGGGTTTAACCATCAACCCAGCTAAGACAATTCTGGTGCCATTTACAAAACGTAGAGTAATTAGACTCATAGAGCCTACATTGAATGGCTCATATATCGGGTTTTCTAAGGAGGTAAAATATCTTGGGGTTATACTTGATAGCACTCTCACTTGGAATTCTCACTTATCCTACACTATCAAAAGAGCGACTTTTGGTAAAACATGGGGGTTAAGACAGAAGATGATGTACTGGTCTTTTATTACAATTATTAGACCAATAATAACATACGCTGCTTTGGCATGGTGGAAAAAATTTGAACAGCTGACTGCTAGATCGCAACTTGACAAGGTCTATCGGCTCATCTGTATTTCTATTACTGGGTCCATGAGGACCTGCCCCACTCATGCTCTGGGTGCAATCCTACATATCTCACCCTTACATTTAATGATAATGGAGGAGGCCTATAGGAGTGCATCCATACTACCGGAGATATCCCGTCTATTGCCGGGAGATCTGTTTGGACACATGAGCATACTAGATTTCTTTGCGAAAGATCCTAGTATTGCAGTACCAGATTATATGAAAGACTATGGTGTTAAATAGGAGGTTTAACGTCCTTATACCTAAAATGGATGAATGGTCAAATCAGACATGGTGGCAAACTGATGCCGATCAAGTGTGGTTTACCGATGTTTATTGTCAAGAACTACAGTATCACTATGTTTCAACTTTCCATTTAATATTTAATTAATTAAAAGTTTTATAACATATACTTTTTTTACTGCTTTTGAATGCTGAAAGGGAATAAAATAGGGCCAAAACATATCTGTGGAGTAGTGACGTCTAAGAAGAACCTACGAAGCTTTCGAGTTGCGTAATTTTATGTAAATGCCCTAAGTCGTAGTTGAAAATTGCTGGCCAAAACTGTGCCGCATGATTTCCTAGTATTGCTGGTCCAAGGCACTATTCCACAAAACAGCTTATCAACTTTTCACTTTGCTTACTTACGAATATGAAATTTTTCGTCAATTTACAAAACTTTATAGTTTAACATTGAAAAGAGTAGTTTACAAAGATTTTGCAAATAATTATGCTGTTTCGTTCCATAGAAACTGTAAATTATATTTTAAGAGAAAAATTTTATTTAGGATAATAGATCAAATAATCAAGAATACTCTTGTAAAGTACTGGAACAATTGGCAAATTGGAATGCATTTTCTACCTGGCCAAGGGCGTCATCAGCAATCTTCATTGTCCACTATCACTCTGTAAATATCATCTATTTAACTCACCGTTTTTGAGAAATAGAATATGAGAATTATCATTTTTTTTTTGTTTTTTTTTTGCAAAGCAAATTATGATAATTTTTTTTAAAAATTTGCTTTACAAATTCATATTGTTATAACTTTTAAATGTTAAGACAGGAGTTTTTGTTCGATGATAGTGAAGAAATTAAAGACACCGAATTAATTTTCGGGGACTAGAAAACTTTAATTTTAAAGAGTGCATTCGTTTAAATCAAATCCAAATTGTTTTCGTTTTAAATATTATTAGCGAAATAAGACTATGTATAGAAAAATTGGAGAACAATACACAGCGCAGTCAGGTTTTGTTGGCTAAAAATCAACTGCTTTTGTTATTTTAACAAGTTGTATTTAGCAATGCAAAGAGAAAAGTTATAAGACAGAAATGCAAAGATGATTAAATGCTTTTTAGAATACTTTGCACACTCACTCGTTCAATTGTTTGTGTTGTTTATCGTAAAGAATACGTGAACAATTTCTGTCAACATTGTTTACGATCTGTTTTTAAGGTTTGTTATAAAATCATTTACAATAATGTTTGGAAGCTTCAGCTCTTTTGCAAACATATATTCCGAACATTTGGGATTTTTAAAGAATTTCTGTACTGTCTTTTATTTATTTTTTTTAAATTAGAACATAGATTTATATTGTATAGGACTTTTGTATCCTATACAAGATTCGTATCTGATGCAAGATTAGAGACTTATTGGGTAACAGTGGCGGAAATCGATTAAGCTTTATAAAATTGGGTAAACTATGGCCAATATTTTTTCGAGCGTTGCGAATATAAAGTAGATATTTGAACTAGGAAATCTAGGAAGTGAATAAACACTGCAAAATTTGTTTAAAATGAAAACCTTTTCTTAGTATCCTTCGTTAAAATTTTATACATTTCGATTGATAAAATGTTAATTTTGTATTACTGTTTTCTAAGAAATATAGAAACTAATATTTAAAATTGCATTAAATACGAATATATATAAGTATTCGCGAGTAAAAACTTATGCACGTTTCTTCATAATAATTAATAATTATGATAATATATAATAATTAAAATAATTAGTATAAGTGCCAATATACACAAAGAAATTTTTATTGCAAATATTTATAAAATTTTTCCTTGAAATTTCTTCGGTTTTCACACAGCACAATTCTTATTGCTTAATTCGCTCGTATTTTTATTTAAGAGTATACACACATTTGTATATACATATGAAATACGAATAAGAGAGTAACAGTAATTGCTAGTAAAATCAAGTTTCAGTCATTCCCTCACCCTTCTTAGCTTAAAGAATTGCTCCGTGCAAATTGGAACTAACAAAACCTTTAGCAACAAAATTGTGGGTAAATTCATTAACAGATTAAATAACTGAAATTAATCATTTTCAACATAATAAACACAATAAAGGGAAATATATAATGCTTCAGACAACAAAGCAGAACATTTTACAAAAATTATCCAAACTATGTAAATCATAAAGGATCATGAATATTTGAGATGTTCTTTACATTTATGAATAAAAATACAAAAAGTTGAGAAGAGGAAGTAAATCAAGAGTTCTTTTTTTATACTCTCCACAATAAATATGGGATATTATTCCTAGACCCATACAAATATATGTGTATATATATGCTGGTTTTTCTAGAAAGATTTTAACAAAATAGTAAAAATGTAAAAATATTAAAAAATAAATTTTCAATTAAACAAATTTTTGTAACTATAATATTTGTCTTTGTTGTTTAAAATTATGTCGGACTTCTGGTTATCATAGGCTTCCGGTTGTTAAATTTTTAATAATATTCAGTGCTGATGTATATCTTTGCTGGCTGTATATGTATATCTTACCGCATTCGATATCGAGTAAAATTGATCGTAATTTTCTTATTTGAGATTATGGCATTCGATATCGAGCAAGAAATTTAGTACATTTTATCATAATTTCGATATCGAAATCATTTTTCGATACGATAGCTCATTCGATCACGAATGCGGTAATTTGGCCCCAGATAATAAAGTGCTAAAATTTTTTATAAATTTTTAAATTAAAAACTCTTATATTAGCAAGCCTAAGCAACATTTTGAAATTAAATGTTAGAAAATAGGCTACTTTTTACTAAAAATTGTTGTTTCTCTCTTATTAGCATAATTTTGGTTATTGTTCACTTTTTATATTATAATTATGTTTGAAATATTATTCGTTATATTGTATAAATACATCAACTGGCCTTGGGCATTCAATTCAAGTTGAAACTTTGTACATATAACTGTTCATCTAAATAACAAATACCCTGCAATTTTAATAGTAGAACTTGTTAAACTTGTTCTATCTACTATTAGTATTAATTAGATAGGTGTAACTTACTATGATTATTATTATTTAATTCTCAGCCGTGATCTATGAAAAGGGCGTCAAATTTCTTTCCACATTTTGATAAAACATGTTCTTTGCAATAATATGAGTTTTTTTTACCCGTTTGAGACAATTTTTGGAATTTTGAAATCAAACTGTTTACTGAAAATTGTTTCAAGTATTACATACTTTAAAAGCTGAGTTGAATCAATATATCGTCGTGGTGAATGCAAAAGGCTGCATGTCAAAAAAATTTAATTTGGTTTTATTGCAGCGTTGAAACCAAAATTGGGGCTCCTATAACTGCCATTTATCTTATGCCGTTCAGGCAATTAGAAGAGAGCTTTTGCGCGCTATTGCAATATGACGAATGTTCAGTATGTTACAATTTTTCTCAGAAATATTCAGTTTTATGTCTCTCCTGCAAAAGTATGATTTTGTGACATACAGCCTATTGCATTCACCACGACGATATTAAGAATATATTGCAAAAGGAACTATTCAAAAATATAAAGATTTAGGTGCCAATTATAAATTTATTTAAATAAATATTTAAAAGTTATATAATACACTATACGATAGAGTTATTAACGAAATTATAAAAACGAAAACAAAAATCTATTTCTTATATGGAATTGAAAACTATCTCTATCTATAACGTTTAAAAGTGTTATAATATTAAGACGAAGGATAATCTTGTATTTCCCACCAAAAACCGATTTTTTTTTATATGAAATCATAAAACTGGCTCGATTATCCGTTAATAGTAGTCTAAATTGATACCAAAGGATAATCTGTGATCACTTATTTTATCCACCAAAATATGCTTTAGATTCAGTTATATTACCCATGAAAAATTTCCTTTCAAAAATAAATATTTCGTTTGGAATTATAAAATATACTCGATATAGCTTTGATCATTTATGTTTTCTTGCAAAAATCGACATTTTGTATGGAATTCTTAAATACGCTCTAGATAATAATCGTTTTATATATGGCACTCTTAAATAGACTCTAGATCCTCTAGATCCTAAATTGAAAAAGAAGGGTAAGGTGTGATCAATTATTTTTCCTTCCAAAAATCTATATTTTGTATTTAATTATAAAACATGATTCGTTAATAGTGTTGTAAATATAAAAAAGGATCACAATCTGTGATCGGTCTATTTCTCAAAGCAAAAAAAATAAAATATTATACTCGTTTTATAAAATAGACACTATAAATCGATAATCTTAATAGATATTCTGTGAAAAAGGAGGATATCCCGAATCGAATATGGAATTATAAAATAAGCTGAAACAAATTCGAAAGTGACTAAAATCGAATTTAATTTATGAGTTTAGTATTTTATTTAATATTTATGAACAATTATTATTTTATTTGAACTGTTAATTTTAAATCATTGATATTTCTTTTATTTCGGCTCGAGTTCATTAAATTTAATTTTTCATTAAATTATTTTTACTGAAGGTAGGAATTGTTACATGAAAATTATTATTAAAATTTATTGATAATTTTTCCTAAGCCAAGAAAATAAAAATAATTTAATGACAAATTAAATTTAATGAACTCTAGCCGAAATAAAAGAAATATCAATGATTTAATATTTATTTTAAAAAATACTTGTTGTCCTGGTGATAAAAAAATCAAAAGTTTGAGCCGAAACAAGGCCTATTAATAAGGTGTATGGGACACGGCAACATATACAAGAATCTAAAAACAATAGCCATTTTGTTTTTGTTAATTTTTGTTAATATTTGAATTGAAAAAAAAAAAATTAATCCGATTTATTTCGTTTATTTGCACATATTTTTTACCAAAGCCTTTTAATAACCGCTATTGAAAAGCCTATGGAATTTAATAAATATTTTGTTGAAACTGTTGAAAATATACGTATCAGTTATCCCGGTGATGATATTAATTATTTCAGAACGTTGAGACCAATAAGAACAAGTTTTAATCTTCAGGAAGGTAATAGAGAATATGTTGAGAATATTTTAAATAAATTACCAACTAACAAAAGCTCCAAAAATGCTTTTATGTAAAAAAACTATAGTTTCAGAAATAATTTCTGAATTATGTACAATTATTATTTTTAGTCGAACTGTTAATTTAAAATTTTTGATATATTTCTTTAGTCAGGCTCGAGTTCATTAAATTTAATTTTCATTAAATTATTATTTTTACTGAAGGTAGGAATTGTTTTTACAACATGTAATCTTATTAAAAATGTATTGATAATTTTCCTTGGCTGAGCTGGGGATTGAACCTGGGTTGAATTTACATATTTCGAGAATCACCACATTCTCTCATCAGAATTCTTTGCTTTCTAAAATTATCAATACATTTTTAATAAGCTTTCATGTTGTAAAAACAATTTCTACCTTCAGTAAAAATAATAATTTAATGAAAATTAAATTTAATGAACTAGAGCCTGACTAAAGAAATATATCAAAAATTTCTGAATTATTTTGTAGCATGGTTGACAATGGAAAATACCCAAATGCTTTAAATATGGAATAGTTTTATTTCCCACGCCTAAAGGTGTTTTATCTTTTTCCTTCTCATTGAGAAATACTTGCCTTGACGAGACATAATTGAAGAGTGTGAAAGCGTACTTACATCGTTTTTTATATTGTATTGTATTTTGTAAACAAAACAAAGTTTGACAGATGGATATATTATTTCACAGCGAATTAATAAATAGCTGATCTGTTGCATACACCTTATTAATTCGCCTTGAGCCGAAATTAAAAAAATAAATAAACACATGCTCTAGAAATAACCATAATGAACAAATTGAAGATTAAAATAAAATATGTCGTCTGTGGTATTCCCATATTAACTGTGTTAACTAAAAGCATAGTAATTAAATTGGTGGGCAACCAATGGTGGTGTGTTCATTTGTAACTCTTTCGAATACTATGGATCTAGTCCTAAGCGCTGCAGGGTGTATACATACAAACTTTTTACAAGCTAGTAATAATAGTAACAACACATAAACATTAACTGGTTGTAAATATTTACATAGTAAACGATGCATGTGTGAATAGGTTTGTGTAAGTCTACATGCAATATGAAATGATGTATGTATTTAATGTACATACAAGTATGTAGCACGAATGTTATTGGATGCATTTTGTTCACATCCACCTCTAACTGAGTACTGTTGGTTAAACATTCAGAGTGTAGTTTTGTCGGTCCTTTTATTTTGTTTTGTTACATTTGTTGATAATTGTTGTTGCTGTTGTAGTGTGGTGTAAAGTTTTTGTGTTCCTATACCATTTAAAATGTTGTTAACGCAATTTTCCATTTCGATTTCCGTTGTTATTTCCGGCCTGCTTTTTTTCACTGCAATACATAAACATACATATACCCACCAACACAAACAGTTATGCATACATTCATACAAAACTATACCAACAGATAGACATTTGAACATCACCATTATGTGCATGTATTTGAAAAACATCACACATACATGCATAAATTTCACAAGAAGAGAAAAAAGTGTAACTGTTTTACGAATTGCTAAATTCGGCTAGTCGACTGAATTTAAATTGTATTTTTCCTCCGCAAACTTCCGTTGCTTGTTTTCGCTTCTTGTTTTTTTTTTGTATTTAGTTTTAGAATATTTCGCTGTTGCTGTTTTGTAGTTGTGATGTTTACTTTGGTTTTGTGTATTTTGGGCCGTTGTTGCTTAATCCTTACAGTCATGAATGTCATGTAATCATTTTAATCCAACTAACAGCTAGGTGGGGAAGAAGAGAAAAAAATTGCAATTTTTTCGTGGGTATTTGTATACAAATGAAAATTTTAAATATTTAAAGATAGAGGCAAGCGAAAAAACAGAATCCAGAGAGTAAAAGTCGGCTGGAGTTTATGCATGTTGTATTTTTTGGTTTAGTGAAAAAGTTAGTTATTATGTTGTCTGAACGCGTTTTGATTTATTTTTATTTATTTAACTATTTGTTGATGGTTAAGAATTAAGTTTAATTTAGTTGTGTTAAGCTTAGATAAACTAAAAACTTTCTGTTCGGACAGTGGGTATTTACTAATTAAGCCATGTTTTGTTTTAAAACTGATAGATATTTAGGGACATTACAAATATTTATTCACGCCTATCGTGATTAAAAATTCCACGTGAAATTTGTTCCCTTTACACATTTAAATCCAATGTTAAAAAAATAATAGGGAATAAATTTCATGTGGAATTTTTATTCACGGTAGGGGTGATTATAAGTTTAAGTGAATCAGACACGATATGGGTAAAAATCTGTAAACTATAAAATCTGTTCTTAGTTATTACACCAATTACAAGAAGATATCAGTTTTTCAAATGGAAATATGTGATAATAAGTGCAAATGTACTTAACCCTTGACTTGAAAATATGTTAGATATATTGTTGACATAGAATTTTGACTTCAAATAACCCCATAAAAATCTCTCCAATAGTATAAATTACATGGGTCAAGGAAATGTGTCATGACCGGGATATGTCTCGTGCAGGAATTACGAGGGCGGTTCGTAAACTTCTTAGCCTAGCACAGAAAGAGAATAGTTAGTTTTTCAAAAACATTTTTATTTTTTAATATAATCTCATGAAACTTCAATACATTTAGTGCAACGCTTATCTAGCAATTCTATCCCTTGGTTTACAACTGTAATTGCATTTTCATTTGAAGTAAAACGATTGCCAGCTAAGAATTTTTTTAGATTTGGAAACAGGTAAAAGTCACTGGTAGCTAAATCAGGAGAATAAGGAGGGGGGGGGGGGGGGGTCGAGCAACTCGTACTTTAATTCGTTGATTTTAGACATTGTTAAAACACTCTTGCGCGCTGGTGCGTTGTCTTGATGAAAAATAATTTTTTTGTGTTGTAAGCCAGAACGTTTTGCTCGAATTTTTACATTTAGTTGATACAAAATGTTGCAGTAGTTAGTTCCCTGCATTTATTCTTTTACCCTTTTGCAGATGGTCAATCAATCAAACATCTTTGATGTCCCAAAAAACTGTTGCTATAACCTTACCAGTCGATTAAGTTGTTTTTGCCTTTTTTGGGGCACATTTTCAGCTTCAGTCCATTGCTCGCAGTGTTCTTTTGTCTCTGGAGTATAGTGGTGGATCCATGTCTTATCAACAGTTATGAAACGACGCTTAAAATCCATTTCATTTTTGTTAAAACGATCCAAACACGTTTGAGAAATTTTCAGTCTTTTTTGTTCGACTTTTAAAAGTGCGGCACCCATCTTGCAGAAAGCATTTTCACTTGATCTTTTGAGATGCCCATAACTTAGCTATTTCACGCTCTTTTATTCGTCGATCATTTAATATCATATCATGCACTCTGGCTACAATTTCTGTTGTTGTTGATGCTGTTTTTGGACGTCTACTATTTGGTTCATCCTAAATTCTTGTATGACCACGTTTCAATTCAGCAACCCAATTTTTTACTGTTGCATATGAAGGAGCACTTTCACCTAACACATTCATCATGTCATTATGAATATCTTGTCCCGATAAACCTTTTTTATTTAAAAAATTAATGACACCACGAATTTCTAATTTTTTTGTATGAAAGAGTTGTCAAATTGAAAAGAAATTTACCATGTGTTCATAGCGCAGATTAACTTAAGATTTTTCCGAACCGCCCTCGTAGGTTTTTTTGCATAATATTTATATCATAATCTTACAATTTGTGAAAGAACTTGTTTGCACACTGTCATCCTCATTTCGGAGGAGGCATAAATCCAGCCAAAAAGTCGCAGGAAAAGTTACATGTTGTGAAGTTATGTAGTTATTGACAATTAGATGTTACATGAAGGCTTTCATGAAAAAATATGCTTCATTAATTAGAGTGATTTTGTTAGAGCTCTTGCCGTCAAACATTCATTATTTTTAAAATATTGGTTAACATAAATGTTGCTCAATTTCATTGATACAGCGCTGACTTTCTTTCCTCAATTCACGGTTCTAATTATAAGTATTTGTAATATCCGTTTTGTGCATTTTTTAGAACTAAGTCTGAACACTTTTAAATAAATTTTTATCTCAATTATTAATTGATTTATTTGAATTTGTCACCTCGACTCTATTTTTCTAGTAAATACTGTTGTTTATCAAATTCATAGTACATTTGGAAATCAATTGAAATTCATTGCATATCTGTACAGTTCGAGTTAAAGGTTATCAATACATTAAAACAAATCAACAAGTTGATAAATTTCAGCAGCATTTTAACTCTGTTTACACACAACCGTTAAACGGTCCATTAAATTTTCCAACACCATTTTATTTTCTCATTTTCAAATAAATTTCATACAACAATTTATTTTATCAAACTTAAATTTGCTTGCACTTAAATTATTTGCTCTAATTTTAATACATAAAATTAAGTGCACAATATAGCAATAAACTAAAATATATTTAAAAACATTAAATAAAACACATTCTCATACACGAACTTGCGTAGTCACACACGTACAATCAAATTTAAGCATTTTAAATAAATCTAGTGTTTTTTTTTTGCTGTTGATCCAGTATCATGAACATGTCATCAATCCTTGTGCAATGCCAACCAATTTTTGGCATCAATTGTTGAGTTACCATATGTGCGACCAAAGGAAAAAAGTTCACCGGGTACATGACCCGCATATGACGGCACCATACCAATCGTTCGGTGATAGATGACAAATTGCCCAGCATTAGGACTGGAGGATGCAATACCACTCATCTCCATGGGACACCATTCGACACTTTTGCGATGATGATAATTGTTGGTAAATTCACACAGAGCACTGTTTGTCAGCTGTTTATTACTTTGACCGAAACGTGTCATGGCCATGGGTATGTGACCAGCGTAACCTTAATTGATAGTAGAGGATAAAAAACAACAACAACGAACCAAACACAAGTTCGTGGAAAGTTAATTAGAATAATTAGTTTTGAAACAATTAATTTATAAATTGGTGAAAAATTATGTGTAAATTGGCAGCAAAAAAAAAGTATATGAAGTATATTGATTTTGACATAAATTTTTTAATTATTTTAAAATTTAATTGATAAATATTGAAATTCAATTCAAGGCGTATTAATAAAGTGTATGCCATGGTGTAATTATCAAGGTGAGTGCAAATCGACACAATACAAAAACAACAGGGGGGTTACTCCGTATTTCGATTCGAAAGCAAAAGCTTTCGAAATACAATGTAAAAAGTATACAAATTCGAATGATTTTCTTTTCGAATCGAAATACGGAGTAACCCCCCAGGTATTTTGTTTGTGTAAAATAATATACTACTGTCAAAAACACTTGAAAAAGTATTACTTTTGAAAAGGAAGTAAATTGTAAACAAATTCAGACAGCTGTGCTACTGCACTCACCTTGTATAGTTATACCTTGGTGTATGAGACACGGCAACAAATACAACAATCTACAAACAATAGGTATTTTGTTTTTAGTAATTTGTATGTACATATGTATGTGAGATGTCAAAATTCAGACGAATGACCCAATAAGAACAATTTTATTGTCGATTCCAATATTGGAATACCAGTGTGAATCCAAGCTTGAATTACATTTGACATCCATCCCCTTTCCAGTCTGAAATTTAATACTTGAATTCAACGGTAAACAGGTTCGGTTCGACTTGAATCATACTGTTATTCAAGGTTGGAATTACACTGTAATTGTTCGACTGTAATTCAATGGTTAATTTTGCTGGATTCGCTATTGAATTCAACTGTGTTTCAACTGTAATTCAACACTGGAACTTGGAAATTGTGACTGGATTTCAAATGTAATTCCACTTAAATTCCAGCCAAAATGCTTATTTTGGAAATATATGCAAACAAAATTATTACGATTTGTTTCGTTTGTTTTCAAAGTTGTTTTTTAACTAAAACAACACACAATTTATATATTTTCATTGGGCCATAACCATAGTCACAAAAAATTATACTTTAATAGTTAAAAAGTTGACTTTTGTTAAGTGTACACTTTACTTTAACATAGACAAGAAAAAGTATACTTTAACCGCTAAAACATACTTTTAATTTAAAACCAGCTGAAGTTGCTTTTAAATAATTTAACATTACGTTAAGAACAATTATTATTTTTATTTTGAACTGTTAATTTTAAATCAAGCACAAGCTAATGTTTGTAGTTGTACTTTAAGTGGTACACAAAAAAGTAGACAACAAACATAATAAAAATGTATTCAGGTTTTCGAGACGAAGTCTTGGCATGAATACGAAAAAACTGAAGAAAAAGAAGGCAATATCTAAATTAAATGAAAAAAAGATAATTACAGCAAATTTTGAATCACCAGTGATACTGGTTCAAGGATTGATGTTTGACTGTAGGCTAGTGGGCGCCGCAGTGGTGCAGAGGGTGAGAACGTAAAGAATTCTGATGAAAGAAAGTGGTGTTTCTCGAAACATATGTAAATTCAACCAACAACCAGGTTCGAATCCTAAGCCAAGAAAAATTATCAATATAATTTTCATGTAACAATTCCTACCTTCAGTAAAAATTATTTAATGAAAAATTAAATATAATGAACTCGAGCCGAAATAAAAGAAATATCAATAATTTAACATTACTTTAAAATCAACCAGCTGTTAATGCAAAGAACAAAGACGGGATGTGTACAAAATATAAAAGCCATATCAGCCCGGATTGTTTTTTATGTGTTGTTTTTTTTAAGAACCATGGAAGTGTCATTGCCTTTGTTATCGACAATATCCAAGTGTAATCTTATACACTTCCGCAAATATTCTCTTTCTGCAGTAAGAGAATTCCGCAATTCGCCTCTCTCATTAATTTTACTTTTTCAGACTCTTAAATAATATTATTTCCCTTACTTTGTTTTATATCGATGGATACATTCTTTTTTCACAGCGAATTAATAATCAGATGATCTGTCGCATACATCTTATTAATACGCCTTGATCAAATTGTATGGATTTATTGAAAAGTATATTAACAATGTTATGAAAAACAATAATATAAAAAGTGTTGAATTCGATCGAAACTCCATTGATCGTATAGAATTGTATACAATATATAAACATAAATAAACACATTTGTGTATACGGGTATGTTCATCTCATATATGATCTGCATAGATGCCAACTAAATAGGTATGTATTACTCATGCGTGCCAAAATAAAGTTTTATTGTTAATGTTTTTGGCTAAGATTTCTCTATCGTTTTTGTGAATTTTAAATTCGAATCTCGTTAAATTCGGTAACAACAAAAAATAAATAAATATTTGAAGTAACTCATGAAATAGGTACTTACCATTTACAATATATTTCTCTTTATTTTCATTTTCCATAAAATGTGGCACTGTGAATTTACTATAAGGCGGACACTCCTTTTCAAGTTTACGCTTAACCAAACCTATGGCTTGAGCTCTTGGTTTAACAGCTATCAAAGGTGATCGGTAGGCTGTGCTTGGTATCTTAAAAGTAGTTATGGTTTTATGTCACAATTCGAATAACGCATCCGCCAAACTTACCATTCTCTCTTTTAACTTAGCATCAAACCGTCCTTTACCACTTTGCAATATATCATGATGTTCTAATAACTTTCTCTCACATCTTAAGAACTCCACCAATGCTTCATGCTCTGCTAAGCCAGCTGTTGCTGCAGCCATGAAGCGTTTGCCGGTTTTACTAGCCACATTTGGTATGAAACCATCGTAACCTGGTATAATGGGGTGTTGATAGACTGGATCTACATAATAAACACGTTGCTTTAAAACATTGATTTCTTTGTCGGTGGGATAGTCGACAAGAGTCGGCTGGGTGGGTGGTGTAACAATAAGCTCGGCAGCATGTTTGGTGCAGGGATCTATAAAAAGTTTATGTGATAGTTTGCCATAAGTTTTGCCTTCACGAAACCGAAATTGGGGACAATGGCCGGTGTAGCTAGATAACGAGAAAAATTATTTGGGAACTATTGTTGTTAGGCTAAAATTACCCTGGTATTAAATGAGGTTCAGGAGTTATGACTAAATCCATGCGATTATTTTTTTAATTAACAATAAATTTTGATACTAAACGAAATAATTACTCAAATTATTACAAACAATTATAATTATTTAATTATGTTGTATATGACATAATATCATTACAAAAAGGGTGTTTCAAATAAATTAATATGTATATTTAATTAGAAACAAAATTAGAGTTTTCTGTCAACTGTGAAACGTATCACACGTTTAAAAAAAAAAGCTCTGAATAAAAATTTTTAAATAATTTAATTTATTTGTCAAAAAAAAAACCAAACTAAAAAATTTTAATTTTTAAATTATTTGGCCAAAACAAGCATTATTGTGTTAATTCAATTTGCCAATTCAAATGCCAAGAGATCCATTACTTTCCCAATCTGGAGGACGACCTCCTAACAATACCCAAAAATCAACAAAATTAACAAATATTAATGACGAAACATCAGCAATTCCTATTGGCGAAATGAATACAAAACTATCTGGCGCTCAACCAAAAGGTCAAGCTTCAAAAACATCAAAAGATGCTGTTAAAAATACAAACGTTGTCAAGAATTCCCAACTTGGAAAACAATTTTTTGATTCTGTTTTTGCAGAAAATTCAGCAACAACTAAATTAAACAATGATTCTCACAAACCCTTGGAATGTAGCAACAAGAATGTAACAATTTTAGAGAACATACAAATTCAGAATGTGGAACTGGAAGAAGAATTATATATGGATAATGACGATTGTCCAATATCCTCATTAGAAGATGCATTTATGACAGTTCAAAATAAAAAACGAAAATTTCAAGGTGACGTAAAAATCGATTTAACAAAATGTCAATTTAAAAAATCAGATAAGGTAGTTGATAATATTAACCGCACAAATAAGTATTCAATTTTAGGAGATTTAAATGTTGAAAGCGAAAGGCCAATTAATTACATAAATTTAGAACGTAATAATAATGGAAATAATAATGATTCTCAAACTCTTGCAAATAATAAAATTTCATACTGCCCCCCTATATTCCTGGAGAATGTTAATGTGAAATCTCTTATAGACCAGTTAAATTCTAAAAATGTAGAATTTAAAATAAAAAATCAATCAAAATACAAAAGTAAACTATATCTTAAAGACTCATCTGCACATACGGAAATGATGCAATTATTAAAAGAAAAGGAAATTCCTTCATATACTTATACTCCTAAAGAATATAAACGTCAGAGCTTAGTTTGTAGAGGCCTGTATCATAAATCTGATATTAACGATATTAAGTCTGAGATTGATAGAATTATCCCTGATACCGTTGATTCTATTTCAAAGTTTTCTACGGAATACTCTAGGAAACAGGGAATCGATACAGGTTTATTTTTGGTAATCCTTAAACCGAATCGCAAGGGTAATGAGTTGCTCGGAATAAAGTATATCCTTAATCAGGTAGTTTCATGGGAACGTCCAAAGTCAAACAGAAAAATACCTCAATGTTGGAGGTGTCAAAGATGGGGTCATTATTCAAGAAATTGTAGTCGTCCATTTTCTTGTGTGAAATGTCATGAAATTCACGCACCTGGCGAATGTACTATTGTCCCAGAAAGTAATGTTTTACCATTCTGTGTGAACTGTAAAGAGAATGGTCATACATCCAATTACAGGGGCTGTCCCGCTTATAAAAAATACGCCTCTTTTAGGAAGAAATCACTTCAGGAAGCTAAGGCTAGGAAAATATCAGCAGCTGGCAATGTCGCAATGGCATTGAATCCATCGGATAATGTAGGTGCAAATAAATCTTTTGCCAGTTTGTTCAATGTTTTGAATGAAGTTTCTACACATAATAAACCTGAAAAGCCTCAGTTAATTCAGGAATTCATGAAACTTGCTAAAACAATATTTGCCCCAGAACCCATAACTTTGGAAGATAAAATTGATCATTTTATGAGAAATTACAAGTCAATGACAAGAGATCAAGCTAAAAAAGAATGCTTGAGTTTAATTAATGAAATTCAAAATGTCTATGGTCCGTAATTCTCTAAATTTAATAACGTTTAATGTTGGTTCTCTTATCCATATAGGGAGGAAGATTGAACTAAATAGATTATTAAATCAATTTAAAATTGAAATTGCCTTTTTACAAGAATTACATTTGTCCTTGGGCACAAATGTATATTTTGATGACTATATTGTTCTGAGGGACAAAAGCTCATTAGGTGTTGGCATAGCTCTCAAAAATTCCATTTCATTTTCAAGGATTAGTATACCAAATCTACACTTTCCAAATTTGTTTGTTGAATTGAACGTGTGTATAAATGGTAGTGTTAAGAAAATTCTTTGTGGTTCAATATATTTTCAATGTAATTGTAACCGCAACAATATTGTTAGGGGTCTATCTTCGATTTTGAATTTTTCCAACAATTATGATGGACTAATAATAGGTGGTGATTTTAATGCAAAACACAATTTATGGGGTGATGTTAATAACAATTTTAATGGTGAAGTGCTATCGAGTTGGCTACAAGATGAATCTGTATCTGTTGTAAGAATTTGTGATTCATATCCAACTTACCCTGGTGGATCCTCTCATTTAGACCACTTTATTGTAAGCACTAATATTATTGATTGTTCTCAACCAAATTTTAAAACATCAACACTTCCCACTTTTTCGGATCACATTCCTTTAAAACTTCAAATATCTTTATCGGATTTTAATTATATTTTCAAACCACCGGATCATTTTATCTCTTTTAAAGACACTAATTGGAACACATTCAAAACTGACTTAAGTAACACCTTAATGAATCACTTTCCGCCGGAAAATAGAAATTTATCAAATAGGGAAATAGATAGCTTTATCGATGAATTTAATATCTCCGTTAACTTTATGACTGGAATTCATTCCAAGAAAATCGATAACAAGAATCGAAAGTTTATTGTATCCGATAAAGTAAAAAACTTGTTAAGAATTAAATATGGCTGGCAAAGAGATTTGAAGAGAATATTCCAAAGAACCTTAAACAGGAGAAATTCTGATTATTTACTTATTTCAAAGCAAATTGATTTAATTAAAATTATTATAAAGGAGCAAATTGAAATAGAGCAGGCAAATTTGTTTAATGAAAGGTTAAAGCAAATCACACCAGGTCCATGGGCCTACAAGAAAATTTTTCAAATGATCGGAAATAGAAAGCGTTCTTCTGTTAGAAAAGTAACGGTAAATGGTGTCGAAATAGAAGAACTAAATCAAAAACTAGAAGTATTTAAAGATCACTTTGCCACTGTATATCAAAGTTCACCACCAAATAGAAATATTTCAGAAATAGATGAAACTATCAATGAAAAAATTTCACAAGCTCCAACTTCAATAATATTTGACGATGATTCAACTGCATTGAATAATCATGGCAACTTAAAATTTACAAACTTAAATAATATTTTAGATATCTCTAAATCAGTAAATAATAAGAAATCTAGTGGCTTGGACAATATATCAAATTACTTTATAAGAAAATTCCCGATTAAAGCCCTAGAATACCTAACTATACTTTTCAACAATTGTTTAAATAATAGTTATTTTCCTAATGTTTGGAAAATAGCAAAAATTGTTCCAATTCCAAAAAATAAAGATAATAACGATATAAATAACTTTAGACCAATTTCATTACTTTCTAATCTGGGAAAGCTATTTGAGAGAATTATACGAAATAAAATGAATACAGGCTTAAATGAAGAATATATTCCTCAAAGTCAGTTTGGCTTTAAGAAGGGTAATTCTACTGTACATGCTCTTTTAAAATTCCATACTGATGTAGTACAACATTTGAGAAATGGTCAGTGCACTGTCGCGGTTTCGCTTGATATTGAAAAAGCATTTGATAAAGCATATCAAAACGGCATACTATACAAAATGATTCAGATCGGTTTTGATGCATCAACAGTTAAACTTTTTCAAAGCTTTTTCGATGGCAGGAGATTCTGCGTCCAGGTTGACAATGTTTCATCCTCTCATGGTGATGTTTTTTGTGGTGTTCCGCAGGGCTCTGTATTGGCACCTCATTTATATAACATATTTATGTATGACTTTCCACATGAATTTGGTAATTCCAAAGGTATACTTTATGCTGACGACTCTTTACTTTATGCTCACAATGAGTCACCAAAAATTGCTCTACAAAATGTTTCTGCACACCTTAAATATGTCGATGAATATTATTCTCATTGGGGAATAAAAATAAACGCCTCGAAGAGTAATGCTATATGCTTAAGAAATGCTTCCGGAAAGTGTAAATATACTGTTGTTCCGGAGAGCAAAAATTTGAAATTAAAATTAAATGGTTCTGAAATCATATTTAAGGACAATATAAAATACCTAGGAGTAAACTTTAGTAAGCTTTTAAAGTTCAACAAGCATGTTGTATATAATTTGGAGAAGGCTAATCGGGTTAAAGGTGCCTTTTCAAAACTATTTAATAGTAGAGCTTTGCCAATTACGACTAAATTGCTTTTATATAAAGTAAGTATTAGACCAATACTTTTATATGCATTTCCAATATGGTTTAGCATTTCAAAAACAATAATGAGGAAAATGGAAATATTTGAACGACACATTTTAAGAAAATGCATAAATAAGAATTTTAAAACTTATAATAAAAGGTTGTTTACGCCAAAACAACACTTAGCGATTCTCCTTATTTTCCCTAAAATTCCAATTTTCCTTAATGTATATAAATGCAGAAAGTTATGTCTTGCAGTATACTTCCACTTGTCACAAAGTGCTAAATAAAATGGCAATGTTCTAAAAAGATCGTAAATACTTATTTTTCGGCTAGATACAAACTAACCGTTCAAATGTCCACTTCATTCTCCTATACTGGTAAGAAATCCTTTGTTCAAATAATTTAATAAATAATAAGAAAAAATTCCTAATTTCCTTGTTTTCTTTCATTTCTTTTCATATGGTTTGTTAAATTGTTCTGAGTATCAAATTCTAAACGATTTGGTTTCGGCTCAGAGAGTTGATAATCTCTTCCAATTGTCCATCCACTTTCAAGAGCTTTTCAGCTAAACATTTGGTCCTTCGAACCGGATTTATTTTGGAAGATTCATCTGTTCTGTGAGATTTCACTCAGTTGTTGTGGATTTCCTACCAACAAATTCTTCAATCATCATACATACACAGGTTAGTTTGTTTTCATTTCATTTACATTGTTTTTTATTACAAAGTGCTTAAGAGTGTTTGTGAAAATATTTGTTCCAAATTAAACAAAACAAAAAGCCGACGGCAATTAATTTTCATAAAAGTGTTGGAAATTTAATAAACAAGAAATAAAATTTACTGTGTGCATCGAATTATTTTTTCCCTACACGAATACGTGAATTTTTTCTTTTTTCTTATTATGGAAATAATATACCGACAAGTGTTCTTTTCTCTTTACCAATCGTAGGGTATTTTGTTCTTTTGGTCGTGTATATTTGCTCCACTCCACTTCGGTTCCAATATATTTAGTTGATAAATATTTCATTTAAATTTCACGCGTACTCTTACACCGTTTCTCTTTTTTTTGTTTTTCTAGTTTAATTGCATTACAATTGTATATTTATTTCTTCGCTTCAGAAAATATTCCACACACTTTAATTTTCTTAATACTTGTAATAGGTACTTACCTACCGATTTGTTTTGTTTATTTCCAAACAATATTAATTCTCCTTATTAATATTACATTTCAATTACTTGGGTTCGGCTAATTTCTCTTTTTCCCTAGTTCAATTGCATTACAATTCCTTGAATGCTCTTGGTCTATTTTTTAATAAAATAGTATTCCACACAATTTGCTCTTAACAATTTGTTTTGTTTCTTTCCAAACATTATTAATTATTCTTATTAATATTGCATATATTTATCAACCCTTGCGTTTGTCTCTTTGTATATCTCAGTGATAAACATTTCCAAAATCACACTTGTTTGTGTGTGTGTACATCAAGATATAGTGTAGGTACTTATTTTCTCTTCTCCTTTGTTCTTACAATACTCAACTGATCGTCATTAACCCCAGTATGACCGGTGGGTGCATACAATTTTCTTTAATTCTTTTTAACATTTGTTTTAATTAAAAAATTTAAATTTATTAATATAATTATTTATAAATAATTATTATATTTGGTCCAATAAATTGAGTTTATTTTGTAATTTGTATAAATACTAATTTCTTCCAAAACAAATTTTTTAACAACAAATAAATTTCAATTTATTTATTTAAAATTTTTTAACTTCTTATTCTATAGTCCTATATAAAAAGAATATTCCAGAACATAGCAAATAGAAATTTTGAAATTTAATTATTTTTCCCTGTTCTCCAAAGGGTTAATTCACTTGTAAATATAAACAAATTCCAGTAACATTCCAGTTACTTTTTCTGAAATCCAGTTCATTAAGACAATTAATTCTTTTAAAAATATATTTTCCTAAAATATTGTTTATTTAACTTGCTATCAAAAAGTAAGTTTCTATTCTATTTCAATATTGATTTTTCTTAATTCTGGTTTTGAATTGTCGGTTGTATTTCTTTCTCCAAATTTTATCCTTATTGCCAATATGTCCCTCAATAATTTCAATCGTCTTGCTAATAGCATTGTGAAGTTTGAGGCTTATTATAATGAAAATCCGTCTCCGATTAATTCAATTCATGAGCTTGAGGTCCATAAATCCGTAGTAATGTCTACCTGGAGTAGTGTCAAATCTGCTTACGAAGAGTTGATGGTTGATAAAGACAATGAAGAGAAGATTGAGACTAAGAAATCTGACGATTTGGAGTATTTAAAGAAAAAATATAAAAACTCTTACATTACTTATTGTAATATTTTATCTCAGTTGTTCGAATTGTCAGATAACTTAACTGTCCAGTCTCAGCGTAATAGTAATCCACTATTCACAAATTTCCAATCAGCTTTCAGCCGACAAACTTCTAATTCCGAAATTCTCTACACTACTTCTAATCCTATAAGCTCTTCCAAAGTTGCAAATGGTTTTCAAAATAATATTTATGGTGCTATATGTAATTTGTGTAATAAAGAAGATCATCCAATACGCAAATGTCCGAAGTTTTTGCAAATGTGTTATTACGAACGCTTCAATGAGATTAAACGACAAAGTTTATGCCTCAATTGTTTTTCTAACACACATTCTGTTCGAAATTGCTATAGCCAGAAAAATTGCTTCCATTGTAATAAAAGACATAATACCTTGCTCCATAAGGATTGTGATTCATCTGTACAACAATCTGCGCCCAGTTTAGGCTATAATACTATACAGTCCACTAGTAGTTCCGAAGCTGATGTGGTTAAATCTTCCTTTTCTGAATCTGACTATATGAATCGTACTATATCCACTAATGTCCACAATCAGTGTACTTTCGTAGCAAGTCCTTATATCCATTCTGATACACAGTTGGCAACTACGGACCTAGCTGTTCCACGATTATTCGGTACCATTCCTTCCAAAACACTTGGTGGTTCATTAATTTTTCAATTTCCTCCTATCCAGTTGGCAGATCCACAATTCTACGAAAATTCTAAGATAGATCTTTTAATTGGTGGTGACTTCCTCCCGTCAATTATGCTTTCGGGTGTAAGACCTAATGTTTGTGGCTCATTACTGGCTCAGCAAACTATATTTAGGTATCTCTTAACTGGGTCGTTGTCTAATATCGCTACTCCCTCGTTAATTTCTAATTTTTGCGAACATTTTTCTGGTAACTGGGAAGTAGCGAATTTTCCAAATAATAAATTTTGTGACGGTCAATATGTAAAGATTGCTCCAAGTAATCTAAATAGCCAAATTTTACTTTATCATCCCATTTTGGATGTGCAACCCGATAAACCATTTCCGAATATTGTCTTGTCAATATTTTCACAAAATAAAATTTGTTTACTTCATATCCCTGACTTGAAATCCAATTACAATACCATAGTTGAAAAATATAACGATTTTATTTATATGTTCAAATATTTTCCGCCGTATATTCTGGAATTTGAAAATTCCTCATTCCACCATATTACTCACACGAAGTTTAAAATCTATAGTCCCCAACTATGCATTATATGTACTAAGTCCATTCTACCTTCTAATAGTTTAAGTTCCACTGAAGTCCTTCATCCTAGTCGAATTTTACAAAATGTCTTATACTTACAAAGCCTAAATTATCCACGTGTCAAGTATGTAGATGTCCAAAAAATGGATCGACAAATCCTCGTCGATCCGAAGCAATTCCATATTTTACAAATTTTCCAATTCCATAATAGTCCCAACGTAATTCTCCAGGATTACGAAATAAAATTAGTGACAATCGGCGGTAATCCTGCGCCTTACCAAGCTATTCGGATTTTATTCCAACTAGCTGATGACATCGTGGCTACTTATCCAAAAGTTAGTCAAATTCTTCGTATTTCAAACGCAAAAAAGTTCATTACAGCTGGATTTTCGATAAACAAAATGCATTGGGAACGTCACCAAATTATTTCGGATATACTACCAAGACGTTTGTTTCTTATAATTGATGACAACTGCATTGCAAAGCCGCTACGTATTGGTTGGAAAGAAGTTTTATCGAAGTTCGTGTTTCTACCAGAAATCCCGAAGCAGACGATTTGGGTCAAGATTCTTTCACCAAATCAGATATTGTTCCGAACTCTAAAATCCGAATAGCTAATGGTATTTAGATATCCAGTCACTTAATGGCATCCAAAACGGAAACCATTCCGTGGAAGTATTTTCCTATGCAACATGTAAAGTCCGTTTTGCATATTTTTAAAAACTCAGCATTGTATTTCAAGTTTTACCAAGCACTTAGAATTTATGATTTTCCATTAATTTTCTCCATTCATCCAAGATTGCAGTATAATTTTCTATTTAATGAAACATTTTCCTTTCCCGAAAATCGCGACACAAACCACTCTGAATTCCTTTTTTTTATTATTAATGCACTTTTAGTATAAAGCAAACTGAAAACAAACTAACTTTTATTTATCCTTAAGTTATACAAAGCTTCTTTGATATTATTGAATTCCATACTACTAATGTATTTTCTTAATAGTTTCCAAACTTATATTGTAATTTTAGTCCTAGTTTTAATCAATATTCTGAATTAACAATAGTAATATTAAGTAAATCCTAAGTTAATTTATATTTATATTTCTCCTAGCAAAAAAGAAGTATTTGCGATCATATTTTCTTCCTATTTGTATACTGCAAGGCGGGCGGCAATGTTTACGCCAAAACAACACTTAGCGATTCTCCTTATTTTCCCTACAATTCCAATTTTCCTTAATGTATATAAATGCAGAAAGTTATGTCTTGCAGTATACTTCCACTTGTCACAAAGTGCTAAATAAAATGGCAATGTTCTAAAAAGATCGTAAATACTTATTTTTCGGCTAGATACAAACTAACCGTTCAAATGTCCACTTCATTCTCCTATACTGGTAAGAAATCCTTTGTTCAAATAATTTAATAAATAATAAGAAAAAATTCCTAATTTCCTTGTTTTCTTTCATTTCTTTTCATATGGTTTGTTAAATTGTTCTGAGTATCAAATTCTAAACGATTTGGTTTCGGCTCAGAGAGTTGATAATCTCTTCCAATTGTCCATCCACTTTCAAGAGCTTTTCAGCTAAACAAAGGTTTTCAAATAAATTTATTTATGAGAAGGCCAAAATATCTCCAATTTCCTTTTATGCTCTACATTTGATGAAATGTTTTGTTGAAAGACTGTCTTTCTTCGAAGGCAATATAATGCAAGATATTTTGTCAAACGAGCAAGGAATTAGTTGGTCAAATACTAATTACCTTTCCACGGTTGGAATTTTATATGAACAACACAATAATTTTCCTGGTGAAAACTTTTACTCATGTACAACTCCTGGAATACACAGGGGGTAAATTTGTTATTTTTATTTAGTTTTATTATTTTTGTATCAAATTAATTTTAAGATTTAGTTTTAAGGTTTTTTTAGTTTTAAGTTTATTAAGGTAGATATAACTCTGCAAGCATAGCTAAATGTCGGGAGCAAACATTGTTACATTCAATTTACTAATTACAAATTAATTTTTTCATATAATTAAGTTTTCTTTACTTTTGATATGCCTGTCGCATAACCAAATAAATATTGATGTAATTAAAATAATACGCTATAGTTTTAAGTTTTCTTATAATTAATGTTTGTAAATCTTAAATTATGAAAAAAAAGAAGTCTCAATAAAGTTAACTAACTAACTAACTAGAAACAAAATTATTTTAATTAAAGTCTACTTTAAGGCGCATCTAAACGTACGATTACTTTTTAATTCATATCTACGTATTCCAATTGAATATTACTTATACGTTTATTACAAATTACAAACAAAAGTATTTTAATTAAAGTCTACTTTAAGGCGCATCTAAACGTATGAGTCAAAAAGTTCATATCTACGTATTCCAGTTGAATATTACTTATACGTTTAGTTTAGAGCATTGTTTACATGTTATGAAAAAAATCAAAATTAAGTCCATGTTATTTTCGACTTAATAAGTTTAACATATGTACATTTCTTTTATTAAAACTAAAGCAAAATATATTTGCTCATTATATTAGGTTTTGAGGTTGTTTGCTCTAAGTTTCAGAAATAAAGGGAATTAAAATTATGGCCACTACTATATGTGAGTTTTCTGAATTATTTAATATAATTTTAAATAAATTTTAATTGGAATATAAATCCTCAACATACGTATAAGTGTTATTAAATTCTTTGAACATTTTAATTATTACTCATACGTTGCCTGTCCACCCTAACTTGCCATATGCTTACTTGTTTTTAAGTTGTTTTAAACATTTTGTTGCTTGTAACAGAAAAGTGCACTAGCTGTTTTATTTAATGTGCACATACGAGTATAAGTATGTACTAAGTATAATTTTTTTTACTTAAATGTATTTAGTATATTGTACACTTTATCATTTAATACTTGTGCATAAATATCAAGTTTACTCACAGCACATTTTGCAAAATTAAAGCGACAGCATGTCAGTAATAATTAAATTTCATGTCGTGAGCATAAATCGTATGTAAGACATCTAACATAATTAGTTTGTACTCGTATTCATAAAAATAATGAAAACAAAAGAGCTGATATTTTTAGGGATATAAGTGTGTATATAATATGTATATGTATAACAAGTAGTACATTCACTACTTGTTATTATATTTAATTATATTTACTGTTATAATAATAATAAAATTTAGCGTGTATTTGCTGAGTTTTTTTTTTGTACAAATTCTAAATTTATTGCAGAATTCATTAATTTTTAATTGCTAGATTATATTTGCTAGTTTTGTAATATGTATTATGTAGTTACTTAATTTACTAATACTAATAATAACAATAATGAAATGTTTTTTCTTAAATTGTTAAAGTATTTATCATGGATAATTTAAATATATTATAAAATAAATTATATTAACTTACTCACAGGTTCTGCTGAGATTTACTCTAGCAGTCCTATTTTATATCATATTTCTGCTAGGTGTGGACAACGATTCTAAGAGCAGAGATAAATAAATCTAAAATTTTTTTCATATATGTACTAAGATTAATACTTTTTCGACAAATAAACAATTACTACAAAAGAAACTTGCATGTACTCAATTTTGTACGGGTGTGTCCTTTGATATATTTACACGAAAATACAAAATTTACCGCTAAAGTCAAATTCCGATTTTAAGCATATTGTATGTGGCGGTTTATATTGTTTATAAACAATATATTGTTATATATTGAAAATATATTGAAAATCGGCATTTGACTGCAAAGTTCAAAGGACGATAAAAAAAAATTTGAACTAACGTAAACAAACGCCGAGATATGGGTCTTTTTATTTAGCTTCTATTTTCACCCTTCACTCTCAGAATTGTCCTAACTTTTGCTAATCTGAATTTGTTCCACAGTGCTATTGTTAGTCAGCTGTGTATTTGCAATTAAGTGTTGCATACTAATAATAAAAACTGTTGTGTTGCATATAAATTTAAGTCTAGCATTGCTGTGAATGATGTTGTTTTTTTATTGCTTTTTGCAAATGCAATGATGCAAAACCATTTGCACAACATTGTGAATTGCGCTATTAATTTCATTGTATGTGGTAAACATGTTTTGCAAATTATCCAACACAAATTAAATTATAATACAAATTATATTAATAAATGAAAAAACTGTCAATCCTACAGTAAACAGTATTTCTGGTGCCGAACAGTCGAACAGAGAATTCTAAGAAACCATGTAAAGTAAACAATGAAGTATGGAACGTCATGATATGGGGTTGCTATATATGACGGAATAATAAGAAAAGGAGACTATCTGCGTATTTTGAAAACTCATTTTCCCGATTTTGTTACTTTTCAGTTGGATGGTGATACATGTCACACTTCTAAAATCGTGAAAGAATGGCTTAGCAAGCAGAATTTATTTTTGATGCAGTGGTCAGCAAAAAGTCCCATCCTCAATCTGATTGCAAATTTGTGGTCAATCGTTAAGAGACAGTTGGGACAATACCCTTTAACTGCAACCCATTTGGACGAGCTTTGGCAGCTGGTTCAGCGCGAATCAGAGAGTATTCTAACTGAATGAATTGAACAATTGATGGAGAGTATGCCAAAACGTGTAAAAAGTGTCCTACGAAATAAGCTGTTCTGGACTTAATATGAAAAATAATTTTCTAAAGTTTTTTTATGGTGCAAAATTAAGTACATGTGGATTGTTTTCGTTGCGTTTGTACTTTTGCGATATTAGTTTTATTTTTATATAATAACAAGTGCACATTGCACACTGCACAAGGTACTTGCACATGTCTCACCTGTTCAACAAAAGGGTAGTAACTCAAAATTTTCTATTTTTCAGTAGAGGCAAAAAACTGTTGATATATAAATAGTAACTCTGAAGATATGAAGAGTGACATAACGGTATTTTTTGACGAAAGAGTAGACAAAATAATGGGAGATTTTTACAGTGGGTAGAGTAGTGTATCGGGTTTTAATAAAAAGTAAAAATTTAAAAATTTTGAGTAATACCCTTTTGTTGAACAGGTGCGATATATTATTTTATGCTCCACTGGACATCGACGCCTTAGAGGTTAAATACAATATTTAAACAGTTATTGGAATATGCCTTAAAGAAAATAAATAATATATAATTTTAATTTTTATGATTGTTAACAAATATTTCAATCGTTTTAACGGATCTGTAGAGTTTGTAGAATATAGAAATATGGTATGCGTAAATAAATAATATATAATTTTAATTTTTATGATTGTTAACAAATATTTCAATCGTTTTAACGGATCTGTAGAGTTTGTAGAATATAGAAATATGGTATGCGTAAATGCGATATAAAATACATTTTGCATACATCACATTCTTTGACAAATTTCGCACCAGATTGAACATTTACTTTGCAATAAAAATATTAGCAAGAGTATATGCTGACTTCAAAGATCGTTAACTGCGTCTACACTGAAATTATTCATCCCATTGTTCTGCACGGAATTGCAGTTTAGTTTGCATACCTGCAAATGCAACGAATGTCACCAGATTTTGTCTCGGAAAGCGTTACAAAATGGTATTTCTGATAAAAGTACTCTCTTTTAGACTTGAATTTTGTTAATTTATTATGATAGTCACTGCCTTATATTATGAATGTGTATTCGGAAAGTCTACCCACTATTGTAGCCTGGGAATCCTCATACTTGAAAGAGAATATAGCCCGTAACTCTCACTTTTATTTCTAGAACAAAACCCTAGCAAAAATATGAATTTTTTAAGAACTGATTTGATTTTTATTTGATACAGTATTAACGTAATACATAATTATGGCACAACTGGAATTTTGAACTTTTTCCACAAATACAAATATTATTAAAAGTGATTTGTAAGTAATATTAACTTTGGCATTGAAATTTTACATATTTCAAATTAACTTTTGCTATTGTAAATATATACATATGTTTGTACAATTATTACGAGTATAGAAAATAACGTATAATTTCTAAATGCCTTTGAGAGTAATAAACCTTTAAATAAATTCCTTATTTAAAATTACGAAAATATTTGTGTTTTTTTGCCAAACAAAAGTATTTAAAACAAATTAAGTTTAAATTGATATACTTCCTGTATATACATTCCTAAATACATATACACACATTCTATCATATCTATGTATTAGGCACGATTATTATAACTACATCTGTATACAGGAATTTGTTTTAATATATGTATGTAAGTGTATATATACTTATACACATATGGAATATACAATTTTGAATATTTGAAGTATGCAGTCGTTTGCATTTCCTTTATGAATTAGTTAATCATAATTTATTGAGTTTATTATAATATAATTCATGAAGAGTTTATGTTCTAAAGTTGTATACGATGCAGACATATTTGTGCATGTATTTTACATGTGTATATGCATATCTATGACTGTCTGTATTTGTAAATAATTTGGAATTCCTGAATGTTTGAGTGAGTGTATATGCAGGAAATTGTATTTCTGTGTGTGTGTGTGTTAGTTAGTCTTACTAAACAATGTTTGAATTAGACAGCATGTCATGGCCTTTTGTTCAAATTCCTTAGACGAGTGTGAATTTAATATAGTCTTATGAAATTAAGATAATTTTAATGATACTTAATGTTTATTAGCATATGAAGACAGCTGCATTGGGCAGATGTAATTTGTCAAATTAATTTCATGCTTTTTTATACATAGACTGGCTGGACTGTAAATTAACTGAACTAGATTTAGCAGTCACATTTATATATACATAGGTTTATATTGTAACGTGGTTTTGCCTTTGGCTGAGGTAGTTCAGTTGTGTCCAGGGGCAACTTTCGGATCCACTAACCTTAAGTAAAACATAACACGATTATATCCCTATTTGGGGCAATATACGAGTATATATCTTTATTGAAAAATTAGTATTTGCATTAATCGGTGACAATAAATTGTGTATATGATTAATCACGATGATTCGATGGGATTCAGTCGGATATTCTCGGTAGATGAACTCGGCTTTGTTTGGATAGCGGTTCAATATTAGTCGTTTTTTCCAAAGCACTCAGGATCGACTTAAATACTCACTAAATAATACAATTACCTTTAAACTATAATTCTAATCTAAATAGAATAACGGCGCACCAGCAATGCTAAACCGAAGTTGTAGTGCCGAAACTAACGACCGAAGTCGCAGTGCCAATACAAACAACCGAAGTTGCTGTGCGGAAACTATCAACCGAAGTTGTTGTGCAAGGTAACACATTGGCAAGTTCTAGTACCAATGACCGATACGCCTGAGCTAATATCAGCCACCTTCAATTATTATTTATGTTAGACAAATCAACCGAAGTTGTTATGCTGAAACTATCAACCGAAGCAGTGATGACAAACATCGTACAATTGTACTTTTTTGATACATTTTAGACACAGTTGGTGTCGTGGTACTGCCACGAGTCATTTGGTACAATTTCAAAATACTGTTGCATCAAAATTTCGTATTTCAGATGACATAGATAAATACGAGTATATCATTTAAGTTACTATTTGTGCAATAGTGCAAGCAAAAGAGAACTTCATGAACATTGTGGAACTGATATTAATTTGATCTTGAAATTTGCATCCATACGATGATTATTACTACAAGAAATTTTTGGTTGAATTACACTGTGGAACAAATTCAGGTTAGCAAAAGTTAGATCAATTCTGAGAGTGAGGGGTGAAATTAGAGGTTAAATTAGGAGACCCGTATCGCGACGTTTGTTTATGTTAGTTCGATTTTTTTTTAATCGACCTTCACACTTTGCAGTCAAATGCCGATTTTTAGTATATTGTTTATATGTTTTTTTTTTTTGGCTATAACTCGTCCACTAATTGTTTTTTTTTTAAACTGTAAAAGCCAAATTATTGCTAAAGGCAATTATTAACATTTTTTAAAAAATTGATTTAGAAAAATTTAAAAAAAAGTTTTTATGTTATATTTTCTTTGATTCAGATGCATTAAAACAAAATTGTTAGAGTATGCTTTGGTAACTTTCTTCCTGGAACACTAGTTCATAGCTGCCAAATTTGACGATTTATCGATCTTTTGTTTTAAAAATTACCAAATTCTCTCATTTTTTAAACAATAACTATTTAAATATCATAAATATTAATAAGAACATGACATATATCAAAAACAAAACTAAGTAATAGTAGTGTTTTTCTTTATTATTGACAATTAATAAGTTTAAGTATAATAATTCCAAATAATATTGAGTCAGGATAATAAATAAAAAATAATGCTAAACTAAAATTTTTAGAGGAAACAATTTCTGAGTTTCAATAGGGAAATTCTACAAAAATTTCTTCTATTTTAACAAAACGTCGAAAAAATATTCAGTCAAATAAATTTAAATAAAAAACAAGTGAGAAAGTATAGTCGGCCAAGCCCGACTATATAATACCCTACACCCAGTATATGTATAAAACAGTTTTTCAGAAATGGGCATTATATGGGAGATATAACCAATTGTGGACCGATCATCCAAAAATTTAGTGCCATGACTTCCGTGAATATAAATATTATTTGTGTTAAACTTTATCTCGATATAAATACTTTTAAAAGATTTATGGAGCTTAAAGTGAAGTACGGAGATGGTCTTATATGGAATTTCGACTAATTATAAACCGATCATAATAAAATTGTACCGTGTTATTTGCATGCATATGAAATATATTTTCGTTCAATATTATTTGGATACCAATATTTTTGAGAGAGTTATTCTCTTTAAAGTGATTTAAGTTGACCTTATTTGGGAGCTACGAGTAATTATGGACCGATCTACACAAAATTTGCAGATGTGATTTCGCTTCATTTGACACTCATTTGTGATGAAATTTCTTTGGATACTTGCATAATTCAAACATTTATGATCGGTAAACCCCAATTTCGGGAGGATATTTGTATTGGGGGCCAGGTCAAATAATGGCCCGATTGACACCAGTTTCAATTCCATCCATCCCTGGGCCAAAAAAATATTACGTACCAAATTTTATCGAAATATCTTCAAAATTGCGACCTGTACTCTACGCACAAGCTTTACATGGACAGCCAGGCAGCCAGCCAGACGGACGGACGGACATCGCTAAATCGACTCAAAAAGTGATTCTAAGTCGATTGGTATACTTTAACATGGGTGTTGGACCAATATTTCTGGGCGTTACAAACATCAGCACACATCCAATATGCCCTTCCCACTATTGTACCTGTATATAATGAATGAATTGGATTTTGTTATCAAAATGTTTTTTAAAACTTAATAAACTAAATTGTTTTGACATTGTAATATAACCTGAATTAATAAAATATGCTAAACTCAGATATTTATTTATAAAATAGTGTAAGTCTTGTTTCACCCTCTTCAGTTTTTATTCAAATCACGTCAATTTAATTTTCGTACAACATAAATGAAAAAAAAAAAACAATAGAAAATGAGAAAGTTGAATAGTACCGTCAAGTTTGTACCCCTTTTATTCTCTTTCTCATCCAAAAATACTTGCCTTGACGAGTGAAAAGTGTGACTAAGATTACTATTATTATAGTAATTATTATTATATTATTATTATTATTATTACATACTTATACATCTAGTATGTACATGGATTATTGTATTTATAATCCTTATAACACATTAAGCCATGTTACAATATATTAAATTTGTCTTGAAGTTATATATGATTTTATGGGCCATTGGAATTAGGCTGAGAATACGATTATATTATGAATACTTTAAGTCATAGAATATTAATAAGAGTTTTTTATACTAATTCTTTGTATATATTTTTGTATTATACTGCTCAATATTAATGTAATAAATTTATATTAAATCGACTAAAAACACTAAAGACACTGTATTGATATTTTAATTGATTAAATTAAAATATATTCCATTTTAATACTTTAATATTTATTACCCTTGTTTTTTCCCTATTTTCATATCTTTTCAGATAAAACACTCCATTTTCTCAGCTATTTACCATTCGTTGTCTTTTTGTTTCGACAACAGCAACCACAGTAAGCAGCAGCAAATTAATGATCCTGCGTTAAGTGTCTGTTACATCGATTATGCTTGTTAAAATCAGTGTACATTAAACTTAAGTGCTGTCTCTCTAGCAACAAATCCCTACCAACCGTCCTGTCTCATGCTCTATTTTCACAATGTAAGTACAAGTATATTTAATTGTATGTAGCTGTGTGTAATAGATTTTCTTAAGTTCAGTGCAAATAAATGTTGCATTTTCCGTTAGAAAAGTAACAAAGAGTAAGAAAACCAACGCGGATATTGCAAACGAATCAGGACGATGACATTTATTGTTTATCATGTTAATAGTTTAAGAATTGTGCAAGCAAAAAGGCAAGTTTTATGTAGCAAGTCTATTTCATTAATACAAATCCTCCAGCAGTTTTGCAATGCATTAGAAGGGGTTAATAATAGGGAATTAATTAATTAATATTCATCTTTTAAAGCTAAGAAATAATTGTATAGTAAATTGTTAGTAAGAGAAGAGATATTTGGAAAATATATGGAAATTAACGGTATCAGTATTTCCGCATACGAGTATACACCAATACCTCACTTTGCGTCGAGGTTACGTTGCAAAAAAAAAAAACACGATGCAAATTGAAACGACGCAAAGTGAATTCAGATTTTCTATAGCAAACCATGTAAAGATCGAATATAGGTTTCAGGGTTACGAAAATATAATCCCTATCGTGAATAAAAATTCCACATGAAATTTGTTCCTTTTTATTTTTTTAACATTTCATGTGTAATTTTTATTCACGATAGGGGCGATTACTTTTTAAAAAGCAAATTGAATATATTGAAAATTTAAAAAACAAAAATAGTATAAAATTTTATTACATACATACATACATACATACAAAACAAAGTGCCTATTGTCGTATGTCAGCTTTCTTTCACAAATAATTGGTGCATTGTTTGCTGAACAGCTTTTTTGTTAACGTAAAATAAATTTCCTTGTAGCAATTCATATTCGTAGCTACCGCCTGAGACACTTTAAAACTTCTTCCGCTTTCAAGATCGTTTTTTAAAAAAATTTCCATAGCTTCGTCAATCAAACACATCGCTTAGGAAATTTGTTTGGAGATTAAATTTTATTTTCGGAGATTTCTATTCTAAGGGTCACTGACATATTCTTCATTAGCAAATTGCAATTTCAGTTGCAATAGTTCTTCATTAGAAAATTCTTGGTTGTGCGAGGTTATCATTTCATTTATGCCATTTAAATGATATATACAGTATATATATTGTCCGCTTTGGTTTAGAAATCGTAAAGATATAGTAATATATATATATATACAGTTTTGAAGCTCTATGAAATGAACATGTTTTTAAAGCTCATTAAAAAAAAATTAAAAATTCGGTCACTTGCATCCAATGGTGTTGAGTTCCAATTTTTTGTATCCAGAACCAACCCGTAAACATTTATAAAATTATATTATTGTCTTTTAAGAAAGCACAGCACACTACTTAATTGAAACTGAACTCTAAAATTAGCAAAACAAAGTGAAAACTATACTATGTTTCCACGGTACATGCTTCGCTCTCTATTCATGCTTCACACCCCAATCATGAGCGAAACAACTTGCTTCACCATACAAAATTTCAAAAGCGAATCAAGTAGATTCATATTGAATCTACTTGCGAAGCACGAAAAATTGCTTTCTTCTCTAATTTTTATCGCAAGTTTATCTGCACTAGCTGTACAAATATAATATTATTGTAAACAAAGCAAATTATTTTCTGTTTGCTGGAAGTAAAGACGTACGAATGTATTTTTTTTCAAATAAGCTAACTAATTTCCACTCACTTTTTTTGTCCATTAAAAAAAAAAATATTTTTCACAAATTGTAAATTCTGTTTTTCTTTATTCTGTTTGTTTATTAAAAACAACTGTCAAATCGAAACAAGTTTTTGGTCATTTAAACAGCATGATTCATAAACATGATTCAGACAGCGAAGCAGGTGATTCAAGTCGTCGTGGAAACATAGTATTAGACTGTACATATTAAAATTACATACGTTGATTTTTAGTTAGAAAGGGAATCCCCAAGTTTTGATGGCATGGCGCAATTAGAAACAAAAGTAGTGCCATTTTATACAAAAAAAAAATTTTCACAAAATTTAAAAAAAAAATTAAAGACTCGAACACAAAACAACGCAACTTCGATTTTTTTTAATATAATTAACAAACACAAACTGCGAAGCTTTTTTGGCTTGTCTGCAGAAAACACCCAGAGTCTTTGGCGGGAATCGAACCCGCAACCCTCTGACAGATAGTCCGGAACACTATCACCTAGTCTATCGGGGCACCCGATCTGTGTATCTAACGACGCACAATGAAAATTAATACTAATTAAGCAGCGACGCAACTTTGAGAAAATCGCAAAACGAAACTACGCAAAGCGAGGTATAGGTATAATGTATTTTGTGTAAAGCAAATGACAGATTTAAGAGTCTACAGTTGTTAAAGTGACAGTCCAACAAAAATAGTTCAGATTTAATTTTTATATGTTCTTTAACATACTTTTTGGTGTTACAGAAAATCCGTATAAAAACAACGCCAAATACTTTTGTTCATTTAGATTTGAATTTAAAACTAGAGTGTCATGTTGTGCAGCTACCGCTGTGTGTGTGCAAAGCATAGCTTTCATCACCAGTTTTTATTTGAAAAAGTCGTTTAATGAAATTCAGAAATTAGTACCGCCATAAAAGCGCAGTATTTATAAATACTTTTTCAATTATTAAAGTTTGTTTGTGTAAATAGTAATATGTATTTGCATTATTAAAAGCCATACAAAAACCCACTAAATTATTGCCAACATCTCGTTTAATTTCATTTCCTTTTACAATAATGACACGAAAAACAAAATTAATTTAAACAAAGAAAGTTTTTTCTTAAGCATTTAATCATGTTGAGCCTTAACGAGTGCATTCTTCAAAAAATAACTTTACTGTTGTGTTATATTTAACTTAGAAATTGTCTTTAATATTGTCAAACTTAAAACTAAGACGACAACTAGGAGTAAGACTGTGACTGCGAGTATAAAGACTTGAGTAGAGAGTCATTATTCTCTTTCATGCCATTAGTTTTCAATGGTTTTTCAATTGAATGCATTATCAAAAGTATAATCGCACACACACACACACACCCAAACACTCACACACATAAGTTGTACCAACACAGACACAAATGAAGATGAGAAAAATGCTGTTGATGTAGTTGTTTCTGCTACCCTGCAAATAATATTGGACTACGTGATCCATTTTAGATGATATGGACTACTCCCAACATGGTCCAATGTAATGCAGTCATGGACCATGTCATAGTTAAACAAGAGTTTGTAGTTAAACGACATGGTTTCGTGTTAACACGATTGCATATTGAGTTGTTGTTGTTGTTTAAAACTAACCCTCGTGAGTACTCTATGGAGTAGTTTTGGGACTACTCCGATGGGTTATATGGTCCAGTCCTAGGACATCGCAATGTTAAATGGACCACCTTTTTTTCATATATTTGGAGTAGTTTTGGAGTACTCCTACTCCTCTTTGGACTAGTCTTTACATGCATGTATGGACTAGTCGCGTTATTTGCAGGGTACTACAACTGGTAGCAGTAGTGTAAAATGATAAAGAAATTATTGTCATTATTTAAGCTGTGTTTGTTGGAATTTTGTTCCTGTTTTTTTTTTTGTTTTCGTTGCAACCTCCTACGACATTCTTTATTATTGTCACTTATAATTCTGACTAGAAGTGTATTTCGCAAGATATGTTGGATTCTTTATTTGTATGCTTGGCTGTGGTGTGCTGCTGTGAAACTCTACATTACAAAATCCAAATGTTTGCTTTATATATTTTCCACTTTAGAAATCTACTTCCTGTTTACATATGTCTGCTTGGCAAGAGTATGAGCGCATTTGTTTGAGCATTTCTCTACGTTTTAGCAATGATCATCATTTTTCTTTAACAACAAACACACAAAGTTCATATTTACCTAAAAAGCTGAAATAGAAAGTTTCATTTTTTCTTCCAGGAACTTAGTTGTGTGCTGCAGGATTGCCACAGGATTATTATAGGATTTAAATAGTAGGTACTTGAGTTTTTCAAATGATTGCAGAAAAAACAATCACCAAATTTAATAGGCAGAGCTGAATAATTTCTGCGCAGAAATTATTTATGAATATTTAGTAAATTTTGTTATGGCAGCCATTTATATTGCTTGAATTTTGCAAGGGAAGCGACAGAAATTCTGTAAGAATTCGGTAAAGATGGAACATGAACTTTTATTGCTAGAATAATATTATTACCATGCATTATTTGCAAATACATTTGCTACAACAATCTGCAATAAATCCCTTTAATTCACGTTGGCAACCTTTGTAAGCCGGTGCATTCATAAAACTGTATGTATGTAGATTAGGGGCACCCGGCTTTGTATGGAGAAGAAATAATTTAAATTAAAGTCTACGATTTCTACCATTTCTCAAAATTTTTAAGAACTGGGTAAAATGAGTAAAACATCAAAACATAAGGTTTTTGTTGCAAAGAACATTTTTATCAAAATATAATTTTTAAAGTTTTTTGTTACTTATAAAATGCAATTCAGTTAGGCCTTTTCCATTTGTTTTCAGAAATCAAGCTTGACTGGTGTCTTTTTATTAAATATAGAAATTTATCACGGAAAAGTCGCTCCGCAGCAACTTCTCAAAATTATTCAGCTGTATTACAAAAATCAGCGTGCTGTGAGAAATGTTTTTTGTGAATAATGGCTAGAGAGATCTGCTGATTTTGCCTGCCCAGATCTTTTATTTTGGGTTATGTAAATTCATGATGAAATCCACTTCTGAATGGGCAACCAAGAGCATAGTCGCGGCCTGTATTTTTAAAATGTAATTGTCAAAGATTGTTCTTTGGAATTTTTGGGGCTCAGGTAGCGAAAGATAATCTTCTGGCAATGAAATTTAAAAATGACTTCTGGCATATGACCGCCATTGCTCGCTCGGACGTAGTCTAATCTGTAGGTCCAATTTTTGAATGACTTTTTCCAAAATTTTTTGTGATATTTCGGCGAATGTTGACCTCCAAGTGGTCAATTGTTTCGGGCTTATCGGCGTATACTAGTAACTTTAAACATAAATCACTTGATAGCTGACAAAATGGCCGCCAGTTAAAAGAGTGTTGCCAACTTAAAGTTATATATATCTAAAACAAATAACCTATATATGCTGTGAGCATCAATATAAAGTAAACACCTAATAATGCATAAAGAAACGTTTTATTAGACATATACTACAAATTAAATTTTAAAGGAAAATTACCAGATTTTTGATATCGATTAATTAATAGGTACATTAAAATGTTAGACTTTATATTTTAGACATAGCATAAACGAGGTTTTTAGTGAAATCAGGCGAAATTTTGTTCCATTCATTCTGTCTTTAGGTTATCCGTGCAAGAAATCTTTTTTTGTCTAATTTTTGTGTCCAGATATTCCTACAAGTACTCAATTGGATTAAGATCTTGAAGGATTATCTAAAGTTTTTAGATAATAATTCTGCAACCACTCTTTCTCAATTTTGTAGATATGCTTAGGATTATTGTCCTGTTGGAAAATCCAGTTTTGCGCTTCTCTATACTGGGGGTTACAATATTTTTATCTTACGTTTTCATTGTAGATTCTATAAATGTAAGATTGCCCTTCCCTAATGCCGCCAAATAACCCCAGACTATTACTGATCCGGCGCCATGTTTTACGGTTTTGGTATTATATTTTTATCTAAGGCTTCGTTCTTGGTGCTCCATTTCTCACTTTCATCGGTGAAAAGAATTTTATTAAATTTTTTTTTTGCGAAACTCAAACGGTTGGTTTAGTTATTCTTTGATATAATGGGCTTCTTACGTGACCCTCTACCATCTATACAATTTTGATGCAAATATCTTCTAATCATACTTATAGTTTTTTCAAAAGCTTTTATAACTATTATAAAGCACAAGATGTTGGTTTTGCTCTTAACTCTCATACTACAGCTCTTACTTCAGTTTTTGTAAGATGTTTTGGTCATTTTGCGCCAGGCAAATTATCTACGGTGTTGTGTTTGGTATACTTGTCTATAATTTTTATACACCTAGAGTGGTGTATACTGTGGGGACACTGGTGTTGACTTTATTTTGACGCGCACAGTATACTCGTATACGTATGCATGTGTTTCAGTATTCTGTTCAATGAGTAGTACTTTACTCTACTCCATATCGCTGAAATGCTCATTATTCATAAGCCTTTGAAGAAATAAGAAAAAAAAAACATGTCTATGAGTAGTATGAGATTTTATTGGAGGAGGATTCATTTTAAAATGGAATTATCGTCTCATTTTTATTACAGTCATTTTTTGTTGTATTCTCCAGAAAACTTTACTTCGAAGTGCATTTGAAGTGCAAAATATTGCATGTTTTATACACGAATATTTGTAATATGTGAACGAATGGCTTTTTGGCTGCTCAAATGTGCAGTTGTTGAGATAGAAAGAAATTACTTTGAGCTGATGCCGTGGCATTACATGCCTGTAGTAGCTAGTATAGTTTTTTTTTCTTCTATTAAATGGGCTTTGAAATATTTTGTGTAATTTGTGAAAATATACTCGCATTTTAGCTGAGTTAGTGGGTTATTAGTAAATTTAAAATTGTATAATTTATGAGGATATTATTTTTATTTATTTTACATTTATGTGTAAATGAAACTGTATTTAAGGAAAGGGATGAGTATTTTTCTTAAAAGTTTATTAATTGAGGATCTAGATTAGTCATTATGAAGCGGTTTCTAAATTGTTGTTAATAACACCAGTGTGCATGTAGATAATATGACACCAAAAAGGAAAATGTTTACCTATTCGATGCCATACTAGTTTAGTAATTTAACAATATTTCAAAAAATTGTCAAATTTGATTTTTAAATCATTCATTTAACGGGTCCTTCTATTTGTTGAAACATCAGCCTTGGTTTGGAGCTGAATGAATTATATAAAAAGCCCTTCAGATAATAAATAAAACTGTGCACATAATAGATATAATTATTGTTTACTTTGATGAGACCAACTGGAAATCATAGTAGATCAGTCGAACAAAACCTCACAGCTCGCAGTGGAGCAGAAACGAAATATTTTAGAAATAAATGGGCCATTTCTAACTAGATGATGCAATTGACATGCAATTATAAATTTTATGGAAATTTTGAATTTGCTCGAAAAAACTATAGAGCATTTTATGAAACTGAAGCGTAAAGATTTAAAGTTTTGATGACCCCTAAAACTGACACTGTAGGAAAAGTAGGGTGTTCAGATATGAAAATGTTTAAGTTCTTGCTAATTTGGTCCAAATTTTTCCAAATTCAGAAATTTAATATATTCTTCAAGCTCTTGATTATATAGTACTTAGTATTTATACTCGTTCAGAATTACACAAGAATTTAAACGCAGTTTTTTTTAACAATATCTAATACAAGTTATGACTGATTTCATTAATAAGATGTGACAATTTCAAACAAGCATTCAAACGTTCAAATATTTAATTTATACTGAATTTGCATAATTTCAATGTGATTTTCAGTAAACTTTAATTATTTGTAACAATTACCAAAGTTTCAACTACCCATGTGTCCATACGTACAGTAACATGTCAAAACGTTCATGTTATTCCAATATGCCCCTGCTGGAAAATAAAGTTCTTATTGTAAAGCCCGTTATTTTAAAGTAACACATTTTACACAAATGAAAATAAAAAAAAAATATTTTAAAATCTTCTTTTACAAGTACATACAAATCACACAAATCACTGACACATTCATGTTTACAGCTGAGTTGTAATCCAAAAGCCATATAACTTTTTTTCCTTAAAAGATGTGCAATGTCACTCACTTTCAGCTGATGAACAGAAGAACGAACGAAAAAAATAAACCATGTTAAATTCTAGTTTCATTTTGAGGCCAATTTAATCACATTCACATATGCGAACCTACATACATACAACATAATGATTCAGTCAAATATCAACCGCATCTACTTGTACACATACAAAAAGGTAGAAAGGACTGACACTCACTCGCATATATTGTACTTATTCAAATAATAGAAACCTTACAAAAGCAAAAACAATTCTGCAAAACAAATGAAACACGTGCCAACAAAAAGAATTAAACTAGAAAAAGAAAACGAATTAAGCATCTCCAAACGACAAAAGACAATGACTATGTGAGTTTGACTGCAACATTCAGTACTACAGAGATGGTTAGGGAAAATTTCAATTGTAGCAACGATGTTATGCATGAACTTTACTGCGAAAATCGCCGCAGTTTCACTGAAAAAATGATTTCTGCAAAAGTAATTTTTCCAAATGAAATTAATTTTCATTTGTCTGGATACTGCAAGAAGCTAAACGTGCTGCATTTGGGCTTCTGGAAATCAAAGCCTTTGCATGCTAAACAGGACATTTTATGGGTCGCTATTTAGTGTCGAGATCTGATTGTGCCATTTTTTCGAAAACTTGTCTGTAAATGCTCTAACGTTAACTGAATGAACTAAATTTTGGCCTATTACTGATGATATGGATATCATTGACATAATCATAAGTTAATTGATTAAATTTTATAGAAAGTTTGAATTTGCTCGAAAAAACTATACTATACAGCATTTTGAGGAAACGGAAGCTTAAAGTTCTAAAAATTATAAAAAAAACAATAAAAGCTCCTCATCTAATTTTTGAAACTAGTTTCTAACCTGGGGCCAAATTACCGCATTCGTGATCGATATCGAATGCCATAACTCAAATAAGAAAATTACGATAAATTTTACTCGATATCTAATGCGGTAATTTGACCCCTGTTGTATGAAATGAGTTGCTGAACTGAATAGTACTTTTCTGATGAAAATTCTTTAGTTAATGATGAGCTTTGGCTTTTTGGATTTTTCTATTTTCCTAAGCTCTAAATTGTTTCTCCGTCATCTAAAAAGCTTGAGCAAAATCTTTAATGTGTAGATATTCTTGTTAAATTTTTGACTTTTGGGTCAAACTGTATGTTGAAATATAACATTTAAAATAGTTTATGATGCTTTTTATATCAAAATGGTCAACAGAACATTATTTTACCAGGAATCCCTAAATTTTAAATTTACGAATTTCGTTAAAAATGTCCTTCTGTAAGTATTATCCATAGTAATAATACAGAATTAGTCTTCGCCGTGTTTTGAATCGCATTGTTTATTAACTTTCTGTTGTTTGAACAAAAAAAATTAACTACACAATCGAATCACTACATTGGCAACAAATACGGTTTCCACAACGAATCTGTTTCCTTGGTGTAGTTAAAATCTCTTCCTAAATGGGCTGCTATCAGGACTGCCAGATGAATTTCGGAAAAAATCGTCAAAATCCCGATAAAAAATAAAAAAATCGTCAGTTCGAATTTTAAAAATCGTCAAAAAAATGGGAAAAATAAAAAGTCACTATTTCGAATAGTGTTTTGAAATTTTTATTTAAACGAAAACGTAAAAATTCAAGTTTATATAGTCTCTTGTACAATACATGTCAAAATACATAAATTTTAACTTTTTAAATAAGAAATCACAAAAAACATAATGTTAAACACAAACTGTGTAATATTTTTATAATATCTTAGTCCGCTTTCACACTCTTCAATTCTGACTCGTCAAGAAACAAAAGGGGTACAAACTTGACGGTACCAGTCAATTTTCTTATTTCCTTTTGTTTTATTTTCATGCATGTTGATTGTGTAAATGAAATGGCAAGTTCAAAAGAGAATTAAACTAAAACTGGTCAGCTAAAACTGAATAGTGTGAAACAAGACTTACAGTTAATTTGTTTTTGTGACCAATGTCTATAATTATTAAAATTATTAAGGAGTTTCCTTCAGGCTAATTTGGTCAAATGTTTGTTTCCAAATGTAAATAAAAAACTTGTTCGATTTTTATTTTATTTATTTACCCAACGTTTCGTTAGTTTTATTCTAACTTCTTCAGGGGTCTCGTTCTAAATAATAGCTTTGATGTTTTTTATTATTGGATATTAATTTTTTATTATTAATTAGTTACTTAAATACTAAACAACGGGACATCACGGACAGAATTTTGGTATAAATAATCAAATAATTAATAAAAATATAATATACAATACACAAAACTTAAGTCAAGTTTAACTTAAAGCTAATATCACAGAACCAAATTAGCCTGAAGGAAACTCCTTAATAATTATAAGACTTACAGTATTTTATAAATAAATATCTAACTTTAGCATATTTTATTGATGCAGGTTAAATTACATTGCCAAAACAATATAGTTTTAAATAACATTTTGAGTAAAGAATCCAATCATATACAAAAATTTCCGTATTTTTTGTTATTTAAATTTATTTGGCTGAATATTCTTTCGACGTTTTATTAAAATAGGAGAAGTTTTTGTAGAATTTTCCCGTTGGAATTCAGAAATTGTTTCCTCTAAAAATTTTAGTTTATGGAATTCAGCATTTAAAATTGCTTTTTATGTTTATAGATAAATAAGTAATTTCTCCTACTATTTGGATTTATTATACTTAAACTTATTAATTGTCAATAATAAAGAAAAACACTACTATTATTTAGTTGTTGTTTAAAAAAAAGAGAGAAGTTGAAGAAAATCGTCAAATCGTCACTTTGCTATTTCAGAAACAAACAATCGTCAAAATTGGCTGCTATGTCCAAATAGGTTAAGCTACTGTTGTTTTCCTAGTCCGTCTTGTTTTTGACATCCCATGTACTATATAATGTAGTACTACTACTTTCCCGTCGTATGATATTTGCTTGAGTTATTTGGAAATCATATGAACACATGGCTATAGAATACATTGATTAATAAGTACGTGACACATTAACAAAAACTATTTGCGTTACTAAACAGAATATTTCCCTGTATCTTAAAAATCATATTAAATCCATTAAAAAAAATATATAATTTTTTAAGGATTCGGTTTAGAAATATTTATTTTCGTACCTTTTTCGTTTAGAATTGTAGGATTGTACCGGCTTTTTCATCCCTTTTTAACCCCTCCTATAAGGTACCAGCACAAGCACAAGCAAATTTAAGAGCTGAACAAAACCTATACGTTGTTTGATGAGATGATGACTGCTGTTGAGGCAGTAGTTGACATAAAATTGCTTGACACTTTTCAGGCGCAACAATTGTAGGTCTTTCTGTTCATGTGTGGTACAACTATTCGTGGTAAATACATGAATGAATGAAGTATGTATGTATGAATTCGTATAAATGTCAGTCAGTTGTAAATTTTTGAATAAAGACTGAATTTATGTATGAATGCAATGTTATCATATACTACATACATATGAACAAACCTACACATTCACGTTTGTATCCACAACAACATATCGGTAACTTAAATGCAAAAAGCTCTGACGAACATTTCAATAATAGAAAATACTTAAAAAAGAGAAAATTATAAAGTTCTGTGTAAATAAAAATATATGTATGTATGTAAAAATGAAAATAGAACCAATGTTACTAAAAATTTACTGCTCATATTAATAACTGAAACTATTGGGTAGGCGATATATACCTAAGAGAACAAGTTTATTCATAAACAGACGTACATATATACACATGTTTTCGTGTTTCATATGAATAGATTTCATTTTATGCATAGAAAAGAATATTCTTGAATTTTTCTCTCTGTCTCTCTGTCTTTTTCTATTTGTTCATTTTAAAGTTGCTAAACAATACCAAAAAGCAAAACTTCTATTATTATTGTTGACTTTAGTGCGTTTCTAGATTTGTTTTTTGGAAATTAACTCCTGTGGCCCAAAGCATAACGTTGGCATTGTGGTGTTGAACAGAAAGAACATTTGACTACAAAATTAAACAAAGAAAACAATATACAGGATTTCTAGGTGATGTTATGGTTGGTTGACTGGCTGCCTGGCATTAGGCCCAATATTTATGAATGAATAAAACAATTTGTGGTTGATGGTTTTAAATTACTGAAATGCCCTATAGGTAAGCTAAATATTTATTTTAAATACTAAAATGCAGTTACATTGTAAATTAATTTTTATTAGCAAAGTAAAGTACTTGTAATTGAAGCAGATAATTTTTGTAGCTATCACGCAATCGGGTAGAAACTTCAAATGAGTTATAAATTGTTAATATGAATCTATCACTTTTTAAATATACATACATATATCTTTAAAAATAAGTTTCTTGAGTGATAAATTTTAAATCAGTCGAAACTTTCTTATTGGGTGTATAGCTTACAAAAGCCGAATTTTTAAAATTTTTATGTTTTTATTTTAAAACATTTATACAATACAAATGTATTCAAAGTATAGGCCATTGCTAGGTATGACCTTTTCCTTATTTGTTGGCGCCAAGAACGAATCAAGTCAATTTAGGCTTCCCTGTTCTAGAGAGAAGGCATTCTGCATCGATCTGGACTATAAAGTGGGTGAGACAAAACTTTCCAACCACTTATTTCTAAACAGTTTTTAACAGTAGTTTGCTTTCATATCGCTACAGCTTCTCTATGATGATCTGGCCAGATTCCAGCAGCTCATAATAGATAAAACCTTCTTGGTCCTACCAAATATAGAGCACTACCTTACCGTCATACAGATGTGGTTTGCATAGTTGGGCACATTCCAGTACCAGTAAAATTTCAATTACCAGTAAATTGTTTTACTGGTAATTGAAATCAACATCAAGTACCAGTAAATTTTTAATTGTAATGAAAATGAAATTCCATTACCTGTAAATTTTTACTGGTAATTAAATGAAAATTCCAGTACCAGTAAATTTTTACTGATAATTAAATGAAAATAGCAGTACCAGTAAAAATTTAATAAAATTAAAAAAATATGCATACAATATTCAAAAAAAATATATTTTTTTTAGAAGTTTATATTAATGTAAATTATATTGAGACAATTCAATCAAAATTAAAAAAAAACAGAAAAAGAAACAAAATTACTATTTATTTTTTTCTAAAAATTAATTTTTTTTACCATTACCAAATATACTGCATTACTATTTCCATTACCAATAAACTTTTACTGGTACTGCAATTTTTCATTTAATTACCAGTAAATGTTTACTGGTAATGTAATTTTTGTTTAATTAGAAATAAATATTTACTGGTACTGGAATTCAATCTTCATTACCAGTAAAAATTTACTGGTAATTAAATGAAAAATTGCAGTACCAGTAAAAGTTTATTGGTAATGGAAATAGTAATGCAGTACTTTTTTAATGGTTTTTGCCCATCTATGGTGGTTTGGTTACGATTCGGCTGGTTGGTCAAGCTTAGAATATGATCTCTTACGCTTTCGGTTATCGTAATAGCTTCATTTTTAATTGCAAAATTATTTAATTTTATAGCATTTGAGCAAAATTTCAACAGGAAAATCGTCTTTCAAGGTCTCTCGACCCAATTCCACGGCTTTAGATGAGTACTGCTCCTGGCAAACGTTTTTAAATTGCTGGTAGAGTGGCTCCCAATGATTTTGCAAAATCTTGTTTTTGTTGAAACCGGTGGAGCACATTCAATTTAAGTTTCGATGAGCAATAGGTGTGCTTTAGGGCACTTTTTTCGAATTGCAGAAGTAAATGAAAACAACCCGCATATGATGATTTTTTGGCCCAAAATTAGACATCTCCGAAGCAAAAACATTATTATGTTCAATAACTAAATTGGAATAAATGACGGATTTGTACCTATCAAATGACACATAAATTAATACTCGTATATACAAAAACCGTGTTCAAAACATACGCATTCTGTTATAAATCCCGCATTTTCATGTTTTACATCCAATACATATCAAAGATTTCTCTTTAAAATTATAACTTCATACACATAGTAGCATTTAGTATTTTCTCCAAAAAGCTATTGAAACATTCATCTTTTAATTTTGTTAATATGCTTTAAAAAGACTAAATTACATTTATTAAATAATTTTGGCATCTTACTTAAATACACTACTATACTACTTTAATCTTTGTAGGGTATTGAAATGTACATGTGTTTTTACATGTTTACACATGTGGCATTTCAAGAAAGAATCATGAAATTTGTTCCCCATAATATGGACGATGTCTTCCATAAAAATATTCATAAATATAGTAATAATTTACAATTGTTATAATAAGAATTCATACAGAGGTATACGAACACTTACATAGATATCTACATTCATTTATGTACAAAGAAAACGGAAATACACTAATTTTAAATAAATACTTTTACATTTTGATATACATTTATAAATGCATAAAAATTTATACAATTGAAATAAAATACAGGGAAATGAGCCAAGTACTTGTTTTATACAAATGTAAGCATTTTTTTCGTGAGTACTGTATAGGTACTCAGCGGGAAAATTTGTAAAGAAAGGCCTTTTAGTTTTATTTTAAAAACAGATCTTCCTATTTCATTGAAAGCTTTAATGTTTTTATTCATCTTCTCATAATGAGCATAGCGGTCATTTCTAAGTAAGCAAAATAAACATGTATGATTGATTTATTGAAAGGAGTTCTTGAGAAAAGCTAGACTAAGGCCCTTGTTAGTTTTTCTTTGTTTGTGTTTGATTTAGAGGATTTGAAAAAAGGTTTTAAAAAATTGGCATTTTTTTATATCGTTAGTTCGAATTAGGAAAAATTGAAATCCAAGACGTTGTATCTTTAAAACAAGCTCTGTTTGGTTATTTGTTTATTTTAACAGCATATTTTAATCGTCTTGAGATCCTCGTAAGGAAGATATTGTCAAAAAGTATAGGTATAACAAGTATAACAATTATAACAAGTATAACAAGTGTAAAAAGTATAACAAGTATAACAAGTATAACAAGTATAACAAGTATAACAAGTATAACAAGAAAAACAAGTATAACAAGTATAACAAGTATAACAAGTATAACAAGTATAACAAGTATAACAAGTATAACAAGTATAACAAGTATAACAAGTATAACAAGTGTAACAAGTATAAGAAGTATAACAAGTATAACAAGTATAACAAGTATAACAAGTATAACAAGCATAACAAGTATAACAAGTAAAACAAGTATAACAAGTATAACAAGTATAACAAATGTTAAAGAAATTTGTTATTTTTTTTACCAAAACTAAAAAGGTTCTTAATTATAAAAACCTTTTAAACGATACAAGAAACCGAATTGTCGATGAATTCGAAAACGTATAATAGATTCCGGACAGTTTTTCAAAATTAAAGAAATAGTCGGTTTCCGGTTTTTGGTTTCTGAATACACTTGTTTAAGTGTTTCTGTATTTGTTTTGGTAACATAATGAAATTTTAACAAAGTAATCTGCAGTGTGTATTGAAATAATATGTTGTGGTCTGGCATTTAAACAAAACTCATTTTTTTTGTTGGGCACGTTTGTTGAGTGTGTTTAATTATAGTCCATATATACATATTTAAGAACATATACAAAAATTTCCATATTTTAGACCATATATGTACAAAATATCTTTAGTCTTTTCATATTTTGATAAATCATCAAAATTGAAACATTTCCATTTCTTCTATTTTTGTTTATGCCTTTATGGTAAGTTGTAGTTATATGAATAGAACAGACATTTGAAAGCAAAAGTTGCAATAGAAATATTTCTTTTCTAATTGTATATAAAATCATACATATGTATATACATACATTTACATTGTAAATACGTGGGTTGTGTGTTCCAGCTGTACATTGTCAACATACTAAAACAAGCAGTAATATCTGCAGGCACGTTCCGGATGATTAAAATTTTAACTTGAATAAATAATTAGATTGCCACACATTTATGAGTTACATAATATTTCCAGCTTTATCGTACAACTCTCGTCAACACACATAAATATACAATGCACAATATTTTTCAAAACTTTTAGGCATTATAAAAATATCAATTAAATATCAATATTTTGCAAAACCAGTACATCAACTCGAATGTTATTCGATTGTAATCGAACAAAATATAAAAAGAGTAGACGAAATAGGAGAAGCAAAACAAACAAAAAATTTAATGAAAAACCAAAAACAAAAAAACTTCATTCATTTTGTGGCAAACATTTTATTGCATGAACATGAAATTTCAATTAAGCTTTGCGACCAATTTTATTTGGTCAAATGTTCTTACTAAGAGGCTATGGATAAATAAACAACAACAAAAATAATAACGACAATAAAATTTAAAAATATTTAAGGTTTTTAAGCACTATAGAAACTATTTAATTGATTGATGAACAACTTTATTTTCGGTTTTTATACCCACCACTAGAAATATATTAAATTTGTCATTCAATTTGTGACACATTAAAATAATGGTCGTAGAAACAAAAGTATATATATTTTAGATCTTTATAAGATTTCAAGACGATCAAGTCATCTGTTGAAGGCAGAAAAGGTCTTCAAAAAAACAACTTAGAACATTGAAATTGGTATTGATATTGAAAATGGGCAAAATCAATCCAGTAGTAGATCAAAGTTTCAGACAATCTTGATATTTTCCAGATATATTTAGGTATTTTCTTCAAATGTAAGACAGATATTATCATAAAATTTTGGACATTTTATTTTCATTATGAAAGGACAAATTTCTTCTCGGAGTATGGCTCTATGGTACATAAATGTCTTTATTAAACCAGTATTCATACAAAATTCAGCAAAAATATAAAAATATTTTGATTGCATAACTTTATATTTGACAAAGTCCACTACCGAAAATAACTTAAATGGTAATATTTTATATTTCATAAAATCACTATCAAGCAGAAATTCGACACAAATAATTTACATGTACTCGTATGTATATATAAATAGCCACCATATAAAGTTTGCTTCCGAAAATCACCTAAAACTCTAATCAACACATCAAATTAAAATTCGACACAAATAATCCATATATACATACATATATGTATATAAATCATCAAAACTCTAACACGTTATCTTATAGATATCGATATCGAAACGTAATTTTACACGGATCTGTTAGTGCCAATTTATACGAAGCAATTGAAAATATTGATAAAAGTTTTTCCTTGAAATTTTTTCGGTCTTCACACGGATAGTATACACATATTTGTGCTTTTTATTTTATTAAATTTACCAATAAGAGAGTAAAACGAATTGAAAGTACAATCAAGTGCATACTCGTCTTATCTGCCTCTCTCCCCGATGTCTAATAGATAATCAGCTTAGCTTAAAAAATCGCTGCGTGTAAATTGCGACTTATATACAAGTATATACCTACAAACTTCACTATTGGATCTTGTAAATATAAGTCCATAATTGCCCATAGCTCTTATATAAGTTCCATTTCAGAGAATAACTGCAATTCCCAAGAAAACTCTAACATATATCGTTATCAGCGTTGCCGTTTTTGGTTATTTCTAACCAAAATTGGTTATTTTTTTTCTCAATGTGTACATGTGTAGATTTTTTCTGTTTTGGTTATTTTTTTTTACTGAAAATATTTAGATTTTAAGACAATTAGTAATATATTGCAAGCAAAAGAATTGTGCAAAAATTAACAAAATGCCCATTTTGTTTGGTCTGCCAAAGACAAATTTTAAAACTCAAGCTGTGACATTTTAAGTAAAAGTGATCTCCATATTTATTGTAATATAATTACATGTTTTTTAGTATTTAAGAGAGTAACTTTCTAGTTCCTTATTTTATTGCCAATGAAAAATTTTTTGTTTTTATTATATACTTTTTATTTTTGTTTAAGACATTAAAAATTAATAATTAAACTTGCAAAACTTAATGTAAAGTATTGGAATTTTAAATTTTACAAATTGTAGCATTAGCTTATGTTTCTTTGCATTACTTTTTGCAAAATATGACGCTTAGTTTTTTAAATAAATTATTTTTTAGTATTAGGAGTTGTGTTGTAAAATACGTTGTTTTATGTTTTTTTTTTGTTACCTTAAAGTACAAATTATAGTTAAAATTACAAAAAATAAATAAATAGTACATGCATTTAAATTTGGTTATTTTTTTTTAAATTTGGTTATTTTTTTCATAAATGTTGGTTACAAAAAATTTTTTTTCGTGGCAACACTGATCGTTATTGCGATGAAATTCACCATAAGACTCAAACACATAGAAAACACGGTAAAATATTTTATGACGTATAAAAATCGTTATAGAAATTTGTTTCCGGTATTGATATATTTATTGGTGGTGGGTATATAAGATTCGCACAGCCGAATTGTTATAATTCCTTTTGGTTTTTGTTTTGTTATTTAGTAGTTTTGGTAGGGATGGTTTAATTTGCACACAAAACCTAAACTTTTATTCTGATTTTTGTAAAATTGTTTTAGTAAATTGCAAAATAATGTAAGATTTGATGGATTATAATGTAAGGATTAGGAAAAGAGAAAATAAACAACTTATATTGAATTGTGGTGTCTTAGGCGAATTTTAAAGTTAATTGAGTTTAATTGAGTAGCTTTATATAGTTAATTAAATATTATGCATTATTTTTTTTTAATTATTATGTAATTAAACAAAATACATCTTTCTTTAAAATTTTGCACTTATATGCCGAAAAACGTCGATTTTATTAATACATTTCAAAAGGCGGCAACTACAATGTTAGAAACTGTATAAACCAAAAAGTCGTAACTATGTAATATATATCATATAACAAATCAATTTACCATCTGAGCTAGCAAATTTGATTAAGTACTCACGAAAAAAAAAACAATTCATCATCTTGATTACAAATATTTCATTGATTATGACACTGTTCGTAAGCGTTATGTTTCTTTTCGACCAGGTAACTTTGTATACTTATTTTATATGTACATATTTAAAAACAGGTTCCTTAATTGCAGGCAAAAAAATCGACGAGCCGACTGTTAATATGATTCGTGCCTTAGCATATGATACTTCTGGGACAATTTTCTATAAAAACGATATTAAAGACGAATATGATGTTCTGCCACAACGCCCACAAAAAAAGTTTGAAGATGTCGAACCAGTTCGGTTACATGAAGAAAAAATAAAAATATCCAAAAAGAAATGGAACCATCTTCAGGAACTTACGATAATTTATCAGATTCGATTTGTAAATTTTACTTTGCAATGTGAACTCCTTTTCTTTTCATGTACGGGTATACAATACTAAAGGAATTTTTGCGTTAACTTTTATTAAAAAATTTTGTTGTTGTTAGGGCTTTTTGGTTTCAAAAAAAAAAAAAAAACGATTCAAAAAGGCCTTGAGTACAATTACTAAAAAACTACTATTATTTTATAATTTTTTTTATTAATCCAAATCCGCAATAATTTTTTAAGATTAATTCTGAAATTTGCCCAATAAGAATGAAATAGTATTAAATTTATAAAGTTTATTGCTTCTTCTGTAATAAAGTAAAATATGTAGTTACGGCCTTTTAGATTTTCGGTGACGATATGAAATGTTTAAAATTGTTAAAATTTTAAAATTTAGTATTTGTTGCTGTAGCAGCTGTAGTTTTTATGATACTGATTCATCGGAAACCTTAATCAATTTTTACACTATATGAGTTCTCATCTGAGTTTAACAATTCAGGTGCAAAAATGTGTGACATTTACTCCATGAAACTCGCTGGGTCCTGTTGTCCTATACCAACGGAATGGCATTCTGTATCTCTTCTGTAATCTGTAATCTGTACCGATTTCAAAAAAATTCAAAAGGTCAGAAAAAATAGCATATTCCAAATTTTATCTTCTAAATTGTTGCCTGCAATTTGCTCATAAGTTTTCATGGACAGCAGCTAGTCAACTAGTAAGGCAGATTTAGAAAGTGATTTGATAAAAATATAAAAGTTTATAAAATGAACTTTAGATTTAAAACCGTAGTACCTGTTGCTTTTCAACTTAAAATTTGTTTATTTTTTGGATTTTTAATATTTTCTTAAGGTATTTAAATAATGTTTTAAACACACACATACGCAATATCATGCACACATGTACGAGTATATGTTAGTATACACACATAAGTATATGAGTAACTAAAAGAAAACACGTACACAATCCACATCCGCATGATTTGTAAATAATAACTTCTATATGAACATTCGTGTACACATACACCAACATACAAAACCTCAAATGTGAACATAAACATTCACAACTTATTTTTAGTCTAGTGATCATTAGCATAAGAAACCATAAGAAAGAATCATGTATTCATTGTATCTCAGCCAAACACAAACTCGTACGTATGAATGTAAACACGTTTGTATGTATGGTATGGTAGGTATCTATATATTTCTATACTTGTGTATGCATTTAATAACTCTTGTATGTATGTACATATATAAATTTCATTTTGGTACGAATGCTCTGTATTTGTTTTTTTTTTCGATTAGATTTTGTTGTCAATGCCAGTATTGTTGATGTGGTAGTGAATTGAACTTTTTGCAATGTAAATCTAAAGAATTGCATTCATCAACAATACCAGGCCATGATTTCAAGTAGCTGTACATACACACCTACATAGGGATGCCACACACACTTGCACTCATATTGAAATGCAAAAAAAAAAAAAACGAAAATATTTTTTTAATGTGAAAGAAGACCGACCTGTACATGTGAGAAAGATGAAGCTCACGACGATGATGATTTGGTTAGGAGTAAAAGCAACAGTTCGTTTAAAGTTTTTTTTTTTTAATAATAAACATATTGGAAATCTTTTGATAAACTATGCGAGGGTAAGCTTAAGAATGTTTAAATTAAAAAATTTACTTTTAGAGTAAATTAGTATAATTTATTACATCTTTTAGTGATTGTTCAACAGATTGCAACAACAATATTATATTTTTTTATGATTAATTTTTATACACTAAATATGAACAATCCTCATTCAAAATAGAAAAGATGATAAAACTTTTTAAATTTCCCTCGTGCAAACACTTTTGCATGCATACGTATGTGAATGTGTGTATATTATTGAAAGACGTGAGGAAATCTGAAAATTAAAATTGTACCTTCCTTTCATTATATTCTGTTTTCTGCTTTGTTGAATATATTTCTGTTTAGAAAAAAAATATATATTGCACAGCTTTATTACTACATAAGATATTGTTCACATAAAATCTGGTTGCATAAATGTTGTAACAAAAAAAGCAATTAAATACTTCGAACCACAAATTGATTTAGTTTATTAAATTTATTAATATTTAAGAAAAGCTAAAAGGTGAAATTAAAATTCATGTCCTATTACAAAATTCACAATTGAGTTCTGTTAACAATTTATTACCAGTGCTACCAAAAATATGCTGCTTATTATGCTCAGAAAACATGTGTTTAAAAACGAGAAATTATGCATTAGAAACAATATTTATAATTCCAGGTACGAGTACGAAACCGGTTTTTGTTGATAGAGTGTTCGCAGATTATCCCTTGTTTTCAGTTAATAGCACTATTAAATATTACCATTACTTTTATTATTAATAATTACGCATAAAATCGATTTTGTTGGGAAATATCACAGATCACAGATAATACTTATATTACGTTTGTCATTTCGTTTGTAACACATCGAAATAATGCTCGCAGAACCAAAAAGTCATTATATTCTGGGTTCTTATACGATCTGCCCATGTCCATCCGTTTGTCCGTCTGTTGAAGATAGAGATTTGAAAAAAAAGGTACAGAACAATGAAATTTCTATCAAATATTATTTGATCCATTAAAATGTTTGGTATAGCAAATGGACAAAATCGGTCCAATAGGATCTGAGTTATAGATGAAAGTTTCGTACTACCTCAATATTTTTCAGATATTTTTTGCTGTTGTTTACAAATATAATCACTGTAATTATAAGATTTATATCTTGTTGTGTAGGATAAGCAAATTCATAAATAAATAAAATAAATATAATGCAGATATTATCATGAAATTTTGCACATTTTAATTTTGTTATAGAAGGACAAGTCGTGTTGTAAATTGTAGGAATCGGTCCACGATTTCTCATAGTTCGCATATAAATATCTTTTCGGAATATGTTTTTATGATACATAAATGTCTATAGAAAAGCTGTATCTATACAAAATTCTGCAATAATAAGTTTCATGCAAAGTGAAATCCCAAAACAATATTTTGTTTGCACACAAAGACCACTTTCGCAAATCACTTAAATGAACATAAATATTATGTAAAAATGACTATCAAGTTGAAATTTGACAAGCATAATCAGAATATATGTACATTTAAATTGTTGTACCAAATTTCATTATGATCAGTCTATATTTGACCGTAGCCCCCATACAAAGTCGAGTTCCGCAAATTACTTGTTTAGTTTAGACCACTATTTAATGAATTATTAAAAATTACGTGCAAAATATAAATTTTTGGTGGGAAATAGTAATAATCACAGATAATAATTTATTTTAAATTTAAAGAACTATTAAAAGATCGAGCCTATTTTGGAATTTTATGTAAGAAATTAATTTTGTTGAGAAATAAAGTAATTTGCTAAAGAATGTAGAGATTCTTTGAAATTCCATGCAAAATGTCGATTTTTGTGGGAAATACAAGTGATCCTTTATTTTATATTTAGACCACTATTAATTGACCAAGATGCATTTTTATAGTTCCATATAAAAATCGTAATATGGTTGGCAATATCGTCGCATCAAAGGTTTCTGTGAGCATTCTTGCTCTTCAGATGAAAACTGTAAATTGATTGCCAAATTATTGCCTTTTTAACAAATTTATCAATTTGTCTGTACAATTTTCATTTGTTTATGGTCCATTTTGAGAAATCATTCAACCATAATAAGCTGTTGTTTAGTTTTCTTGAAAATTTAGCGTAAAGAATGCCGGTCGTTTTATAAGAACACCATTCTAATTTTTACAACGATTTGGAAATTTAAATGCACGATAGAATTGAAACGCTTTCTTTTTGCGTACTTACACTTGAGTTGTATGTTTTTGCGGTTATTTTCGAAGAGACCTGCTTTATTGGACGTAGAATATCCTTCGTATATTCCTGGTTTCTTTTATAGATAATACAAATCTACCTTTTTGTAAACTATCTGTGCTAAAGGTAGGTTGTTATGTGCTATAAATCATATACAGCATTTCTTGGAAGCTTTACCATTTATGAAATCATTAAAACCAACAATAACGCATTTTGAAGCAATGTGTGCTTTTTTTGATTTTCCATTACTTAGCGCAATATATACCCACCAAAAAAGCTTCTGAAGTTTGGCCGGACTTTATCGGAACAATGCTTTAAATACATACATATCAGAATGTTAGTTTCTTCTTGTGTATGGCTGAAACATACAAATGTCAGTTGATTATCCTGTGCTAAAGATATTATTTATATAGGCTTCTTATTGTAAGAAATATATTCACGTTTTCTGATTCACATATATTTAATTTATAATGATCTGTAGTGAAAAACTAATAGTAGAAAATTTAAAAAAAAAAATAAAATATGAAATGAAATTGCAATCTCTGAGCAGAGTAATGTAAACTGAAATTACAGTCAATGTTCAATTATAAATTACGTGCATCTGAGAGAATTGGAAAAGAAATTGCATTCTGTGGCAGCATAATTAGAATTTAAAATAGAAGAAATAGCGTGTTTTTTTGTTTGGTGAAGTGGCTTAATGTTAGGTAAGAGCGTAATTTTAAAAAGTTTAAAAAAACTAGATCACATGTGATGAAAATCAAATATTTTGGAAAATCTTTTAAACCGAAGTCAGATATCTTGTATTTCCTTGACTTTCAAAATGAAAAGAAAAAATATATAGTCGTTACTTTAATATCACTAAAAATAGTTGCTAGTAATTACTTGAATAACTTATTTATATTTAAGAGGACGGTTAGGAAACTTCTTAGCATAAAAAAGGTCAAATAAACAATAATAAGAAACAACATCAATTTATAAATTTTACAAATTTCGGCCAGTTTCTGTTTTTATAAACAAACACAAAACGAAAACAATTAAAGTCTTTGCCGGAAATTGAACTCGCTATTTACAGACTGATATTTCAGCACTTTCTACACTTTGTCAGTAGAAGAAATACGAGGGCGGTTCGGAAAGCTTTTAGCCTAGCACAGAAAGAGAATAGTTAGTTTTTTAAAAACATTTTTAGTTTTCAATATAATCTCCTGAAACTTCAGTACATTTATGTGTCGATTACGTATGACAACCGAACCTCAGTGGAGTTGACAGTTGCCAAAAACATATTACAGATGTCAACTGACAACTGTAAGCTGTTAACTTCAGTTGCCGAACATGGCAACCGAGAATTTGCGGTTGCTTTGATTTTTATTTTAAGTGGTAAATTTTAAATGTTAGTTATTTTGTTGTTAAACTCTTTATATTTTTAACATATTTTTTTTTATTTTCCACTCGAAAATTCGAAAAAAAGTTTAAACACGAAATTTGCCTTACATAATAACAACTTGCATGTCAGTTGCGTTGCATATTGGTTACTATACATAATCGACCTATTAGTTCAACGCTTATCTAGCAATTCTATCCCGTGATTAAAATAATTTTTTTCTCAAGGCCTTCATAATACTGGTTTAGAGCTGTAATTGCATTTTCATTTGAGGTAAAACGCTTGGCAGCTAGGAATATTTTTAGATTTGGAAACAGATAAAAGTCACTGGGAGCTAAATCAGGAGAATAAAGTGGATCGTCAAGCAACTCCCCAGCATACCATTTTAGGAGCGCTCCGAAAAAGGAGTTAGAAAAGAGTCCAACAAAAGAGCATTTTCGGAGCGAAAGAAAAATTTGCTTGTTACTGTCCTGAGTCGGCACGCAGTATGACTCAGAAATTCCACTTAATTATGTGTGTACCAAAGCGTTGTTCTCCTGCTATTTGTGCTTTGAACAAAAAAAAAATATAGCTGTACCACACAAGAATGATAAAAACAAGAATACACAGAGCCCAAGAAAAACCTCATAAAAGACTCTTTTCTGGCATTATCTAAGAGCTCTTTAAGAGCCCAAAAAAAACCCTCATAAAAGACTCTTTTCTGACATTATCTAAGAGCTCTTTCTGACGGACCATTTTCGAATGTAATGACCCTCTTTTCTGAAGGTTTTCGAAGCAATTATGATTGTTTTTTGGGCTCATAAAGAGCGTTCACACTCCGAAAAAGGTGTCAGCAAAGACTCTTTTCGGACTCATATGGCTTGCTGGGTAGTACTTTAATTCGTTGATTTTAGCCATTGTTAAAACACTCTTGTGCGCTGGTGCGTAGACTTAATGAAAAATTATTTTTTTGTGTTGTAAACGGACGTTTTTCTCGAATTTTTACATTTAATTGATTCAAAATGTTGAAATAGTACACTGAATTTATTGTTTGACTTTTTTGCAGATAGTCAATCAATAAAATACCTTTGAAGTCCCAGAAACCCGTTGGCATAACCAGCCGATTGAACTGTTTTTGCCTTCTTTGGGGCACTTCCTCCAGCTTCAGTCCATTGCTTGAATTGTTCTTTTGTCTGTGGAGTATATTGGTGGATATATGGCTCATGAAACGATGCTAAAAATTCATTTTATATTTGTTAAAACGATCCAAACAAGCTTGAGAAATTTTCATTCTTATGCGTTTTTGGTCGACTTTTAACAAATGCGGCACCCTTCTTGTAGAAAGCATTTTCATCTGTAGTTCTTCATGCAAAATTAAATGCACTCGATCATTTGAAATATCCATGATATTGGCTATTTCACGCACTTTAATGCGTCGATCATTTAATACCATATCATGCACTTTGGCTATAGTTTCTATTGTTGTTCTTGTTTTTGGACGTCCACTATGTGGTTCATCCTCAATGCTTGTACGACCACGTTTAAATTTATCAACCCAATTTTGTACTGTTGTATATGAAAGAGCACTTTCACCTAATACATTTACCATATCATTATGAATTTTCTGCGCTGATAAACCTTTTTTATTTAAATATTTAATGACACCACGAATTTCTAATTTTTCCATTTTAAAATAATCGCGGATGCATCTTTTTTGAACACCTGTTTCTATATGAAGGAGTTGGCTGATCGAAAGAAATTTAACATGTGTTCATAGCACGGATGTAAGTTTCCAAAACACTTAATTTTTTTCTGTTTATACTTCGCTTTCTGTTCTAGGCTAAGAAGTTTTCGTGTCGCACTCGTAGGCCAAACAGAAGTTATTATCAGCAGAAACGGGGGTAGTCATGCAAATAACTAGAAAAGAAACAGAAATATTTACAATTACTCTAAATGATATTCTTTAAGACTTACCTACCAATGTCAGTAACACACTACATATAACTATTTAAAGATATTCAAGTAATGGCCTGTTTAAAAGCGGTTGTGGTAAGTACTTGCCACGAATGACATAACCGTGTTAAAGTAATGATTTACAATACTATTCTGTAAGTATTAAAGTGCCAGAAGTTCGCATTCATATTGAATATGGAATATGTGTTGCAAAAATTACCAAAATCTATAAAACCAAGTTAAGTTTGTGGTTGATGTATGATGAAATGATATCATTACAATACATTTTGTAATGTATGAAATGTATGCAAATGCATCTATTAAGAATCTGGTAAATGTAAAAAATTTATTTAAATTTTTATTTTAGTTATTATGAGTGCAAAAAAATTAATTAATAATTGTTGAATTAGATTTACTAAATTAATTTCTACTCTAGACTTTTATTGTTTAATCAGCTTTTGATTGTGCTGTAAATAGTTGTTATTTCTATTATTTCCAACGAACCATAGACTAATTTCAAATTTGAAATTTATTTAATTTATTACGTTTTTGCAGTTTTATTTTTTTTGTGTTGAAACCACAAAAATGAAACCAAAAATAATTACCATGTACTCCCTGACAGGCGAACAAAATCGTATTATAAATATTTCCCCCAATAAGCAATTGGATATAAAATTTAAAATTTAATATAAAATTTTGCCGCCACTAGCGGTAAAATGGCGTGTGTTAAAAAATTAAAAAAAAAACGGCATAGAAAATATTAAATCCATATGGGGGAAAATAAATTTGCCTGTAGTTGCTGTTGATACATATAATGTATGTAGATGTATATATTAGTGTTTAAGGCACGAAATGCAATGTTGCAATGCTTGGGTCATATTCCATAGACCACAGATAACAGTTACTGCGTACAACATGCAAACGGAAATACCTCTTCTTTTATTCATTTGAAAGTTTGTGCGAGTAAATATATATGTATATATATAAATATATGTTTATATAAATACTCGTAATAAATGGAAAACTAATTAAAATGTATTCCAAGAGGTGTTAATCGTTGTAATATGATACAAAAAAATATACATACACATGCATTTAGACAAAATTGTTTGGTTTTTTTCTTTGGATTATTATTTATGTATGTTAATTTATTAATAAAATATTTAATAAATGGGTGTTATTTTTTTAGCTGAAATTTAAATTAATATTATATGTTTCAATTATTCAATTTATACAACAAGTATTTAATTAATATTTTCTGATTTCATATTCCGGAAATTAATAAAAATTACCACAGATTTTATATACAATACACTACTACGAGGTGCGTCCATCCCCTGAGCAGTGTCTCAATATAAAAAATATTCTATGTGTCTTTAACTTGCCGTTATCATTGGAAGTTGTCAATTGACATAATTTAGGTACTTTTTGACAGCTCTAAGATCTTTTCTAAATTAATATGTCCAGTATTCAGAATATTTTGAAACAAAAATTTACTTATAAATTCTTCGATAATTTAACAAATATTAAACAAAACAAACATTAATGGTGTGTACTTTTTTCTTCTGGCCGTAACAGAACGGGTTTTTTTTGAGCTTAATATTAAAAACTCCACATAGGATGTAAAAAATAATGCTGTCAGGCTCAAATAGTCCCAAAATGTTTATAATATCGTTTCAAATAGTTTCTGAAATTATAAGCCCCAAACTAGAAACTACACTTGCGTAAGTAAGAAAGTATAGTCGGTCAAGCCCGACCATATAATACCCTATACCCAGTATGTATAAAAGAGTTTTTCAGAATGAATATGAGTTATTATGGACCGATCATCCTAAAATGTACAAGGTAAACTTCCGATGTTTTTTGGCTGTAATTAAAAAAAAAATGAAAAAAATAAATAGTCAGCAATATTCCGCGTTCTGGAGCAGTGTAGCGTAACATTGTTTATTCACGTGTATTTCGCATGTGTTTACTACACAAGTGTCAAAACAGAACTGACATTAGGGGCCAATCGCAAAATTTATAGCATTTTCTGATAGGAGGATTATTTTTGCGCCACCTTGTAGTAGCATGACTTTTTTTTTTTTTTTTTAACAATTTGTAAATTTTATTCATATCATGTTAATTCCTTATATAAGTGGCCTCAGCGCCAAAAAGGCATTGTAGAGGCGAGTTGGCAATATAGTATATATTTAAAGCATTTTACTTCTTAACATTATATTATAAATATAAAATAGAAAAAGACTATGGATATAAATTCATAATGTATGTGACGTAATAAATTATTCAAAATGTTACATTAAAATGTCTTGTATGTTTTGTATTAGATAATTTTTAACGTTTCTTTTAAATATTGAAATTCTATTGACGTTTTTTAAATGTTGTTAAACTCACGACTACCCATGTATTCAATTCTTTGTTTTGTAACTTGAAGTCTACATCGGGAAACTGCTAAGTTCATATTGCTCCTTGTATTGATAGCAGATTGATTTCTTGAAAAATTTATTGTGTGATGACCAATTCCATGCATACATTTCAAAACATAAATTAACAACTGCAAGTAATGAGTTCCATGGATTGGTAGAACATTTTTAAACATACTAGTATACAAAGATATTGTGGGATACGTTATTGGTAGATTACCTACAACTTTCAGGGCTTTATTTTGTACTCGTTGCAGCATTTTCAGTTCATTGCTCTTTTTGTAACCATACACGATTGCACCGTAATTGAGATGGCTTTGAACTAATGCATTATAGAGTAATAATTTTGTTTTTCCATCAAATTTGTTTTTGAATTTATAAAGCAATCCTACAGCTTGAGCAGTTTTTGACTTTAAGCTTCTAATATGTTGACTCCATGAAAGATTATGCTGTAGCTCCATACCTAAATATTTAACGGAGTTTACTGCCTGTATCTCGTTGCCATTCACAAATACACTAAAGTTAGTGTGATTACTATGCGGTCTAAATCTTATTATTTTAGTTTTAAGTGGGTTTAAAAGAAGTTTGTTAATTTTAGCAAATTCAGCTAGTAACGACGCATCCCGTTCCATATAAACCTTAGCGACTGTTTCGTGTTTGTAGGGGTAGAACATACAAATATCATCCGCATACATGAAAAGTTTTCCAAAGAGTTGGAGATTTTGTATATCGTTTAGATAAATGGTAAACAGTAGAGGACCAAGTACACTTCCTTGGGGCACGCCATATTCAACAGCTCTTCTGTGAATATAAATAATATGTATGTTAAACTTTATTTTGATATAAATACTTTTTATGGAAGTTAAAGTAAATTACGGAAAGGGTCATATGCTATAGTTTCGGCTAATTATGTACCGACCGTTATAAAATTAGGTTTCATCACAATCTTTATGTCTACAGCCAGCCATTCAGATGGACGGACGGATGAACGGACATGGTTAAATCTATTTAGAAAGTGATTTTGTCGATCGGTATACTTTAAGGTGGGTGCTGGACCAATATTTATGGTTTTACAAACATCAGCACAAATCCAACTCACTATGGTGGTGTAGAGTATTAAAAACCCATGATATAGTTTTATTGTTTACCTAAAATCTGTTCAGAATACATACGTTTTTTTAAATACCTAGTGGCAACTGTAACGTTTCCTTCAGTGGTTTGTGTTTAATCATAACAACATATTTATAAGAGTACAGAGTAAAGAAAGTTCAAAATCAAAAGCTAATTGTGCACAAAATCCTTTCAAATCGAACATTGATGATGATCAATGAGTGGTAAAAAGCACACGGCTAAAAAAAATACAGCAAATGATGTTATAAAATGAAATAAGTAATCATTCACAAAATAATTGGCAAAACGATTTTGCAAAATACGCAATCTTTCCTAGTGCTGGCAAATTCTACTACTTTCTATTACTCAATAATATTCAATACTTTTCATTTGGGTACTCAATACTAATCGATACTTTTAACGGATTTTTTGAAATTGTAACGCATAGTTTTTATATTCAAATTAAAGTAGTTTCTTCAAAAAATAAAAATAGATCTTCAACTATTATTGGGTTTGTATGTCTTTTATTTTTAATTTAAAAAATAAATGTAAAGCTAACTTTTAATTCAACGTTAACAACAACTTAAGAAATAATTAAAATAAATTCTTTGGAAAATTAATGAATTTTGTAGTTTACACATTGTTGTCTTTTTATACAGTGATGTATTTTTATGCACTATTTTACCCACTCAACTTGCTAAAAATACAACTCAGAAAGTATCGAGTAACTACTTTTGAGTATTGAGTATCCAAAAAAGGGCAAATACTTGATACTCGGTATCCATTACTCAATACTTTGCCAGCACTAGTCTTTCCTCATTATTCCTTCATCGTTTTTGTAACATCTGATTGAAAATAATTAAATTTGTGTTCGACTAACCAGATTACACATTTCCAGTCATATTCTATTCAATTTCTGAACTCTCTGGAAAACTTTAACCGCGCCTTAACAGTTTTTTTTTTATCGACAATGCAGGTTTCTATTTTTTTTAGCACGCGTTTGCCTATTTGCATCTTGTGGTGTTAAACAATTGACTATTATTGCTTGTGCTATCACATACGTTTATGGCATTGTAATTTGTGGTTTGGGAATAATGGTTGGCTTACTTTAAGCTGTTTAGCTATTACTCGCGTAGAATAGCAACTTTTGTCATTGCTAAAATATTGTTCACAATGGCACTTGATAGTATCTTTAGTATTTATTATAACTTGATTTATGCAGGGATAATTTGCAAAAAGTGTTTACCACATGCCATTAAATTAATATTAAACTAATAGTATTTTCAAGTAGTAAACAAAACAAACACATACAAATCTAACAGCAAACTTTGATAGTTTTGTGCAAATATTTTTAAAGACACACTTGTGCAAAATTAAGAACAAGCTGCTTTTTTTGTATTTGGTATTGTTAATAATTTTGTTTCATTTACATGACATAACTTTGTTAAATTTTGTTTATTATTTTTATTTTTATGCAGTTAAAAATGCCCAAGGCACAAATACGAGTAGTATGTGTTCATTTGTGCTACCCCCACTATATACATAGGTACTTATGTACATAGATATGTATATTTAACACAAATTTGTTATGGTAAAAGATATTTTGCTAACATTTATTTCATTTCCAGCAAATTTAATTAAAATCTTTATTTAAAAATGATTGGATTTAGACAACAATTAGTTTCTTCTATATAAATTTATAATAAATAAAAATACACTGCAGCAGTGTATTTTAAATATTTTAACTTTGTTTTCAACATGTTTTATTATTGTCTCTCAAGAAAAGTTAATGTTTTTTAATTATTGCCTTAACTCCCACAAAATATATTGCAGTTTTATTCGTTTGTCCTTTTTTTCATAGTTTATGGCCATAACGTCGACTTTGCTGCTACTTCAACTATGGCTGTAACTATTCATTCGTATTCGTATTCACATGCACGTTCACGTTACTTGCTAACAGCAAATTTGTATGCATTTTACTTTTACTCTGTTTTGTTTATTTCGTTAAAGAGAAAATTGGACTTGTAATGACTCTATTTAAATTACGTGACCGAAAAAATATAAATACTTGACTTTTGCGAGAAGATTGCAAAAGAAATAACGAACGAAATGAAATACTAAGGCTACAAATATAACTACGTCTACAATTACAAAACCAAAATAAACTACAACAAGTTTTTAGGCTTCATAAAGCAACAAACACGTTTGAAACATTTATGTAAAGTCTGTGTATGAATGAGTATTTGCATGCATTTACACTTACAGTCTTGGTCATAAATATAAAACTAAATCACTTGTGCTTTAGCTGTATTTAAGTGGTAGAATGAAAATATAATATTCTTATATTTTTAGCCACTTTTTACAATTGAATTTTTCTTCTTTGATCTGTTTTCAATATCTGAAAGTGTTATAAATTTATTGGCATAATGATAGTAATTACGAAAGACCACATCATAAGGTTTCATTCCCATACACGAAGGTTAAACTATGTAATTTGGTGTTGTTTCTTTGAGAGTATCCAAACATATTTTGTACAAATAATAAAATCCTGCTGCCCTTTTAACTATATGTTGCATTTATGCCTTTTTCATTTTATATAGTTTTACATTTTTTGTGGGGTAAAATGTGGTTTAACTGTTGCCAAATTGTACAAAAATAAGCATAAATTGTGCATTTAGTACAACATAAATAAACTATGACCAACTAAAATTGTTTTTTGTTATTGCAACATATACAATACAACAACACCAGCAAATGCATTTACAACAAGTTGTGTGTACATACGTACATACGTACATATGCACATATATACATACTTGTATCCATTTATTTTTGCACTATTCAGAGCATAGACAGAAAATATAAATTTTTTTTTGGGGTTTTGCACATTTTTATTTAATTTTTTTTTGGTTGTTACAACAATTTTAAGGCGTTTACAACATGAAAAGAGGATTTTCTATATATTGGTTTGATTTCAGTATTTTTTTTTTTTTTTTGAGAGGCTTTGGGTTTATTCTTTTGCAGAGTAAAGGTCAAAAAGTAATAAACCAAAAAAAGAAAAAAACATAAACAATTTTGTATGAATCTATATATGCAGCTGTATTTTGGTAGGTGTTGGTTGTTATAAATAAGTTAAATATAAATGTTTTTCAACAAGTTTTTATTTCTTTAGGTGTTTTTTGGGTTAACAAGTAATTGAATTTAAGAAAAGTAGGCGTCTCAAAATTGGGTGTATATTATTATCTGTATTTAGTTTTCATCTAGTAAGTGCAAAGTGTTTAGTTATGTTCGATAAAATTAATGTGATGTGGTAATGAAAAGTGGCCTTATAAGTAATTGCATACTTTTGTAAAATTTCGAGTTCGAAACAAAACACATAATAAATTAACAAAAACTAATATGTATCGTCTTAACAACTGGTTAAATAAATTTTTTGAAATACCAAGTAACGTACAGGCTTTTGCTGTAAAATTGCTACAAACAATTAAATAAATGGATTGCTGACGTAATACAAATTAGTGTATTACTGCATTGTGGCTGAACTTTTAAATGGTTTTCGAGCCAACTTTAAATTCTTAATCAGTTTTAGTTACAAAATTAAACAAAAGATATAATATATAATGGTGAAAATATTCATCATAACATTGAATGCCTTCTTTTTTTTCTACTTAGTACTAAGCTAATGATCTAACATTGCATGATGATGGAAATTTCCATCATAGTGTTTTTTTTTCTAAATTTCATCATATTAATATTCATCATACTAAGATTTTTGAACCATTTTTCCTTTAATTTTGAACATGAATTATATCACCTTGATTTATTTCACCAATAAAGAAAAAAACCTGGCAAAGAAGGGTTAAATCAATTAAAGCTGTTTATATAGGAATTTCCAAATTCCAAAACTTGTAGACACATTAAATAGTGCGTTCGAGTTTGGCAATCCAAAATAATTTTTAATTCCTTGACCTTTATTTCTTCAACAAACGTTTTAAAATTTAATTTTTTGTTGATGACTTTGTAAACAAATACTAATTTTTGGGATTTGTTAATCCCGAAAATGAAGGAATTTTTTTAAACAAATCCCGGATTAGGGATTTGTCGAATCTCAGGATCTTCGGTATCGGGATTTCGGAATTGGAATCCCTAGTGAATACCCTAGCATTTTTAATGTTTTTGCAATACTTAAATTTTTTGCATTGACCATGAGTGCGTATGATTAATAGTATTTGATAATTATATCAAGTATACTCTTGAATAATAATTTGGAAAAACGTCCCAAATTTAACAATAGAAAATTTAACTCTTAAAATTTCAGAGCTAAAATCTTAAAGTTGGTCAGGATGTAAATTGGTTGTCTTTGACATTTCGTTATAACAAATTTGGGAAATTGTACCCAAGGAACGCATTGTACTTATGGAACTTTTTTTAAATGACTTTTTGAAATAACTTAAAGGTTATGTAAACGAACTAATGACATGTTGTTCAATGACAAAATTTCTCCATTTTGCGACATTTCATTATTTTGATGTGGCAGTTGTATTTTACTAAACTACAAATATTAGATAACATGAATGATTAAATTTAGAGCTGCTTAAACGGTATAATGAAAGTGTTATTGCTAAATGTCGTTTACTATTTCGTGCAAAGAGGGGATGTTTCTGCTAATTATACTGTTTGTGTTAATTGTACTGAATTTGTCAAAAAAGTTTTAAATTCAAATAATGTACTTCAGAATCTCAAACTTTTACACCCTTTATAATAATTCCTGCTATTTTTGTTCAGTTATTGTATGAAATCGTATCACTACACTCTATAGCTATGTGTAAAAATCACACCTTCCCCCTTTTATTCGACAGAAACATTTGCAAACTAGTTTTGTTAAATTCTGTAAATTAAATGAAGAATTTCATTTGTAGAAATTACATATATTAAAATTTCATCTATGTTTGCCAGGTATGTGCCTCTTCTGCCCTAATTTCAAACGCAATATGTGAATCATTAAAATTCTATATGTATATGAAGATAAAGGATCTACTATATATTTATTATACAAAATATTATTTTTTAATCTGTTAAAATGTTGCACATACATATTTTTTTTTAAATTTCTTCATCTCCAATAATCTAAATACTATGGTAACTATCTATTACAGATTTTCTAACAATGTAAATTTTACTTTAAAATAATATTATAAAGTATTATTTGTTTATACAAAATTTAGCAATGTTATTATTGGGGGTTTGTTTTATAGCACAAAAGTATATCTATGTATAAATTTATTATTACAGCCTCTTTGCATTTACGTTTGTTTAAATATATTTTTTAAAAACAATTGTATTTCTATATTTATTTATGCTCTTATATATATTGTAAGCTTAAATTCAAACTTTTTTTAAAAATATAAATTTAAAATATCATAAACGTAAGTAGATGTGTGTATGTAATATATATCAACAATAAGAATATCATACAGTCGGCGAAATAAGTATATGTTTCGAAGTAAGCCACTCGTGGAACCTTATAATACATTTTATGGTCACTTGTTTCATATATTTATTTTCTGTGAATTTTGTTTTAATTTTAATATAAATTCTTTCAATTGATAAATTAAAATATAGAGGTTTTACGCTTTCGTAGGGTATACAAAGCAAAAAACATACGTATTTACAGATTTCGTATAAACCAACAGATATATAAAGTTATTCATAAATAATTTAATACACATACTCTTATTTATTTCTACACAAATATGTTCGAGGTAGTATAGTTACATATATATATTTATATAAGGGGAGGACCTTATATTAGAATTGATCGAATTTTGGTGCCTCTAGGTATTAAGATTTATTTCTGGCAACTTAAAAGTCGCATAATGTTGCGAGATTACATATTTTTTTTTTTTGATATTTTTCGATTTGAATCAAAATAGTTTTCAAAGTTTATCCTTTAAAATATTCTAAATTATAAAAATTTTCATGCCCTAAAAGGTTACTTTTTGTAAAAATCGAAACAGTATCAGTGCACACTGCTCAAGATTTATTTAGTGCTCACTTTTGTTCTGCAATGGCAAATCAATATAGAAAACAAATCGTTCACAAATTTCTTGAAAAACAAACTAAACGACTAAATTTTCTGAACACTATTGTAAGTTATAAAATGTTAAAATTGTTATTAAAAAAAAGGTATTTACAAAGACAATATTACGTACATTAAATAAAAATCCAAGTTTCTCCAACAACGCCAGTATACAGCTACGTGCAAGTAATTAAGGACACGATACTGACAGTGAGCTTTCAGCAAATAAGACGAAAGGTTTAGGTTTGAAATTCAAAAAATTGTTCGTAATTTAGTCAATTTAAATGTGACTCCTAGAATATAACTGCATGTATAGGGTGCTTCGATAGACTAGGCGATAGTGTGCCGGACTATCAGTCAGAGGGTTGCGGGTTCGATTCCCGCCAAAGACTCTGGGTGTTTTCTGCAGACAAGCCGAAAAGCTTCGCAGTTTGTGTTTGTGATTCTATAAAAAAAAAAAATATCCCGGAAATAAAAACAGTTTTTATGTTAATTATTATTTATGAATCTATGTGTCATATTTTCACATAAGATATATATCTGTCGGATAAGGACATACCACAAATTTAAAAACAATAAGTATTTATAGTTTGTTGCAAGTCCATTGTTGTCATTAACAGCAACGCATCTGAAAAGCATTGAGGAGACATTTGCAGTCTCTTATTTTACGATGCAACAAAAATTAACTAGTTGTCAGTAAGAATTTGATCAAAGAAATCAATTTTGTCAAAGTTTATGATGAATGCAATTTGAGGTATTACTCCATGACGATTGTTGTCAAGCTCAACAAGATATTGCAAAATTATTGGGAACAACATTAGCAGAAATTTAGAAATGTTTGGTAACAAAAGGATTCAAACAAAAGCAGGGAAATACGATTTTGGAAACGCAACTTAAACGCTGTAAAACGAAATTATTTCTGCACCTAATCATTACCGGCGATAAAAAATGGATACGTTACGATAACCCGAAGTGTAAGATATCGTATATGAAGATCGGCCAACAAATCGAATCGACGCCAAAGAGAAATATCCATGGAGTTTTATATGAAGCTAGCTAGGCATTTACAGGGAACCTGTAACGAATACCGCCCAATCGATATTTTTCCAGTGGGATGGGAAAAGTTCATAGCTAACAATGGCTAATTATTGGAATAAATTTCTATTGTAAAATGTTTCAAAAGAATATTTAACAATTTAAATAAATTCCGCATTAATAAATAATTATTTTGTAGAGTTCGTTCCATAAATACTGAAATTAATTTCATAATTTCCTGTAAAAGTTTTTGCTATTTTGTTTTAAAACTCGAAAAATCTAAAGAATTTTAGAAGTAAAATCCACCCTAATATACATACTTACATGAACATTAACGAATTAATATGTGTGTGCCTTATACATATATATGCCTATAGTATTGTTGATGCTGACGGTTGTAAAGTTTATAGAATTTATATAGCTGTTAGTTGTACATATGATGGTGTTGAAAATTCATTAAAATATTTTTAAATTTTCGAATCTTCGTAAAGTACATTGTGTGGAGTCAGTGCGAAATTGAAAACAATTGAATTTTTTTTGTGTTTGTTTGTATTTTATATCGAAAAAATTAAGTAAACGAAGCCTTAGAATATACAAACACTAATGTAAATAAATGATTTGTGTTGTTGCTGTTGTTGTTATTCTCTACACCGATAGCATACAAGTGTTGTCCATTGATTTGTTGTGGGACCAACTACTCGATTTGTATATTATGGTTTTATTTTGTTTTGTTTCAATTGCTGAACATTTGAATTAGTGACAAAATATTATTTAAAATTTATTGCAAAGAGAAGCTTGGTTTTGAAAAAATAATTTAAATTTAATTACAAATCGGGGAAATATTATTTTTACTTTATTTGAGGACATTAAAAACAAACAAAATCAATTAAGATTTTGGTAATTATTAAAGTTTTACTTCATTATTTGATGACAAATAATTTTTTGAAATTTATAAAATTATAAAAAATTTTTATCCTGAAGAAGAGTAGCGAAATATTGAAATGAAAATTTAAATATTTTATAAAAAAGACCTAAAGCTTTAATAATTACCAAAATCTTAAATAAAAAAAAGGTCAAATAAACAATAATAACAAACAAAATCAATTTATAAATTTTACAAATTTCGGCCAGTTTCTGTTTTTATAAACAAACACAAATTGAAAACATTTATGGCCGAATTCTCGGTCGTTAGTTAACCATTGGTAAACTAAAATACTAACTATTGTTTAGCTATTACTTGGTATTCTTATGGCAAACTAAGCATTGCCAATAAAGAATCATTAGTTAAGCCTTTGCCATTAGCAAACTAAAGACTGTGAATTTAGCCATTAGAGTCTTTGGCGGAAATCGAACTCGCTATTCACAGGCTGATATTTCAGCACTTTCTACACTTTCTCAGTAGAAGAAATACGAGGGCTGTTCGGAAACTTCTTAGCCTAGCACAGAAAGACAATAGTTAGTTTTTTAAAAACATTTTTAGTTTTCAATATAATCTCCTGAAACTTTAATACACTTAGTTCAACGCTTATCTAGCAATTCTATTCCTGGACTAAAATAGTTTTCTTCAAGACCTTCAAAATAGTGGTTTAGAGCTGTAATTGCATTTTCATTTGAGGTAAAACGCTTGGCAGCTAGGAATTTTTTTTAGATTTGGGAACAGGTAAAGGTCACTGGGAGCTAAATCAGGAGAATAAGGTGGGTGGTCAAGCAACTAGTACTTTAATTCGTTGATTTTAGACATTGTTAAAACACTCTTGTGCGCTGGTGTGTTTTCTTGATGAAAAATCATTTTTTTGTGTTGTAAGTCAGTACGTTTTTCTCGAATTTTTACATTTAATTGCTCCATAATATTGCAATACTATTCTGAATTTATTGTTTTACCCTTTTGCAGATAGTCAATTAATAAAACATCTTTCAAATCCCTAAAAACCGTTGCTATAACTATACTAGCCGATTGAAATGTTTTTGCCTTCTTTGGGGCACTTCGTCCAGCTTCAGTCCATTGCTTGGATGTTCTTTTGTCTCTGGAGTATATTAGTGGATCCATGTCACATCCACAGTTATGAAACGACGTTAAAATCCATTTTATTTTTCTTAAAACGATCGAAACAAGCTTGAGAAATTTTAATTTTTATGCGTTTTTGGTCGTCAGTCAAGAAATGCGGCACCCATCTTGCAAACAGCTTTTTCATCTGTTAACACCATATCATGCACTTTGGCAACAATTTATGTTTTTGTTAATGATTTTGGACGTCCCCTACGTTGTTAATTTGACCACGTTTAAATTCAGCAACCCTTGTCCCGATAAACCTTTTTAATTTAAATATTTAATGACACCACGAATTTCTAAATTTTGCAATGTACAAAAATCTCGGATGTTTTTTTTTTTTAACACTTTTTTCTATATGAAAGAGTTGCTAGAGCGAAAAGGAATTTAACATGTGTTCATAGCAGAGATGTAGGTTTCCAAAACATTTAAATTTTTCTGTTTATACCTCGCTTTCTGTTCTAGGCTAAGAAGCTTTCGTATTTCGATTTAGTTTCCTTTAGTAAAAATTTACATACGTGAAATGTTAAACATTAAAATTGTTCTAATTAAAAGTAATTCATTTGGAAACTTATTTAAGATGTGTTAAAATTCTATACAACAAAGTCTACAATTCTTTCAATATTTTTGATGAAAAAATAATCTCTCTGTTCTTTACATCTAATCCGAGTAACGAATTAAATCGAATTCATGTCATTGGATGTTATTGAATTCACTTGATTTACTCGTTTTACTTTCAATTAAACAAATCTGTTTCAATGTATAACAATTTGTCGACAATTGATTTTTAAAAATTAACCATTTTTGACTCACTGGAGAACATGAGAGATTAAGAACAATTTCTTTGTAAAAATTAATTAGTTGCTAGTGATTTTTGTTATTTAAATTTAGTTTTGTTAGTCATGCTCAGTTGGTCATAGTTAGTCCATTCGCATATGTATTCCATTTTAAGCTTTTTTCAATTTTCATGCTGTAACAATAGAAATTTATTCAATGGGAAAATTGATTGGTTAACTGAAATTTTAAAATATAAAAGCATGCTACAGATGTACGAGTATACTTTACTCTCACTTAACAAACATATAAACAATCGCATATATAGGGGGATTAATTAAGAGGTATTTTTTTTTAATTTAAATAATATATTGCCAACTTTATTTTGAGTAGAAGGAACAATATTTGAAATTTACATTTTAAATATAAAATTTCACAGCATTAGTGCAAGGCAGCTAGCGGAATGTGTAAGTAATGTTGGCCAAGTTCTGAATTGTAGCTAATGTTTGTAATACAGCTAAATAATTTTGACAAGATGATGCGGTGTAAGTCTTTCCATGATGATGTTATAACCTCTAAATAAATCACTCTATACATACTAACAATCGCATGTAGTTTGTACGTAAGTAAATCCAAATATATGAATTTATTTCGATAAATATTGTCTGATGTGGTTTTGAAACGTTTAGTAGTAATTAGTTATTTTAGCCACAGCGGTCTTGTATAAAGGTTTACAATTTAATTACTATGCATTTGAGGTTTAAATGAAAATCATTAACAAAAGATTATTTCTGCAAACAAATCCATTAAAAAGAATGTATATACGAGGCAGAGAGAGAGAGAGAGAGAGAGAGAGAGAGAGCGAAAGAAAATGTGCTACTCTCGCTTTCTCTATGGCAACCAAAACTAGAGTTCATAAACATTTTTCGAAAATTCTCTAAAAACACTAAATCTAAAAACGTTGGTAATATTAACTAAATGTGTGTTTATAAATTTGTGAATGCATTGTTTGTTTGTAAAAGTTTAAAACAATAATGCCATTACAATTTGTTTACGGCTTAATTAAATTTAAATTAGTTTTATTTGGTATTTACCGAATATTAGCATAAATATCCTTTCAATTCATTCCCTCTCCATTTAGTTAAGGCATTTATTTATTTGTTTGAAATTTACATGTATTTACTTTAAATCGTTTTATATTTAACGGAAATTAAAATCGCATATTTAAACACTCTCGCACACAAATATATTATTGCCTGCAAATTATGAATAAACTGTTTATTATTTTAACAGATGTCTGGTTGGTTGATTAAAGAAAAACGTAGTTTTTATTAATTAAATATGCGGAAATGGAAAAATTTAGTATTTGAGTATTTTACTTGTTATTATAAAATATATAGTAACAGCATTTTATAACAAAGTTTGTAATAGAAAAATATGTATTTATCTTTTCATTGCAGGTGCAGTACTTTGAAGGGATATTAAATAATCGTATACACGCTTATCTAAACAATGGAGGAAAAACAGTCGCTTGAAATAATAACATTCCCGAAACAAAATTGTTGCTTTTTGTAATCTTAAATACAATATAAAACAAATTATTATTAATTTATCATATGCATATAAAAAGTGTTTTTTTAGATGTATAGAACTTTGAATTGCAGTAAAACAAAAATGATTTTTTTAAATTGACATTAAATTTACTTTTTTCGAAATATAAGCTTCTGGCATTATAATTTAAGTATGACTTCTGGCATATGACTGGCTCGGATGTAGTCTAATCTGGAGGTCCACTTTTCGAAAACTTTTTCTAACATTCCTAACTGTATATCGGCTGTAACGCGACGAATGTTGTCCTCCAAGTGGTCAATCCTTTCGGGGTTTTTGGCGAAAACTTCAAATATCACCAAAGAAAACAATCAAGTGGCGTTAAGTCGCACCATCTTGTAGGCGAATTTACGGGCCCATTGGGCTCATTCACCAAATCTAGGTGATCGTGTGGCTTCAATTCTGGCACGAGCTGGACTTTGTTAGCACGCAAAACAAGATCTTTCCGCAAAATCTTCCAAAAAGTGAATGGACATATGTATATCCAATTCCGGTGCACGATGGCTGATAGACTGACGCTATGCTCTACAGCAGCAATGACTTCTTCTGTACGCACTGTACAACGTCTGAAAACTAATGAAAACATTTAGAGTATACGTGGTGCGAAAACGTTTCATAGTTAATAAAATTAATTGCTCTGATGGACGATTATGCTGACCGTAAAATTGACGTATGGCGGGACACGTATTTCGAACAAAACCATGATTTTCAAAATAAATTTGCACAAATTGGAAGCATTGTTCAGGCGTCAGTCTAATCATGTTAAAATGTCAAACCAAACTAAACATAAATCACTTGACAGCTGACAAAATAGCCGCCTGTCAAAAATGTGTGGCCAACTTAAAGCCCTATACATCTAAAAACCACCTTTTATATAATTTATACTTTTATACTTTAATATAAGTCGACAAAACTATATTTCGATACTGAATTGTAAGTTTAAGTTGCATAATAAAAAATTGTTCACACTAAATAAATTTTTCAGATATTGATTTCCATGTAAAGCTTGTGAACTGTACTTTCTCTGCAATGTGGCAGATGCTTAAAGGGTTATCAACAAGTAGAAGCTTAACCGTGATATGTAAACCCACTACTGATTATGAAACTGTAACATATATGTATTTTAATGAACCAATTTATTCGGATAGCTGATTTTTTATGCTTTGAATGAGTACCAATATCATGGGAATCCGTAAAGCCAACTGATAGTTTTGACGATTCAAATCTAAAGCCGTGATGAGTTTGGTTTCTCTCCATGGAAAATAACTTAGAAAATAATGGCCGAAAAATTTGATGGTGCCAGGAGCTCAGAATTGAATAGAAGGTTGAAATTGCATATAAAACAAGTTTAAACGCTTATAACTTCTAAATGGCTTAGCAGATATTAATGATATTAATATCGATGGAAAGCGCTTAAATTCAGCTTTCTCCATAATCTGAAAAAAATTAATAAGCGTCTACCCTAAGCGAATGTTTAAGCGTGAACATTTATAAATTCGCCTATAACTATGATACTATAAGTTACATTAAAATAAAACTTCACTTTTATGATGCTGACTTTCTTACGCTTCTAATCATGGGTATGCGTTAAGCCAAAATTTTGTTAAGCGTCTACGATAAGCGGATGTTTAAGGGTAAAATTTTATAAATTTGCTTATAATTATAAAACTATAAAATATACGCAATTGAAACTAAATTCTTCAGATAGCTGACTTTCTTACGCTTCTAATGAGTACCAACATCATGGGTATGCGTTAAGCCAACTGAGAGTTATGACCACTTAAAATCAGTATAGTTTCATGTCAACAGCCCGAGTTTTTTTTTTTTTTATTTTCTCCTCCAAAATGACTTAGAAAATTATGGCGGAAATAGTTGTTGGTACAAGGCGCTCAGAATTGAGCAGTAGGTCGAAATTGCATTTTAAAAATGTTTAAACGCTTATAACTTCTGAACGGCTTAGCAGATATTAATGATATTAATATCGATGGAAAGCGCTTAAATTCAGCTTTCTCCATAATCTGAAAAATCGTCTACCCTAAGCGAATGTTTAAGGGTAAAATTTTATAAATTTGCTTATAATTATAAAACTATAAAATATACTCAACTGAAACTAAATTCTTCGGATAGCTGACTTTCTTACGCTTCTAATGAGTACCAACATTATGGGTATGCGTTAAGCCAACTGAGAGTTATGACCACTTAAAGTCAGTATAGTATCATGTCAACAGCCCGAGTTTTTTTTTTTTTTTTTTTATTTTCTCCTCCAAAATGACTTAGAAAATTATGGCGGAAATAGTTGTTGGTACCAGGCGCTCAAAATTGAGCAGTAGGTCGAAATTGCATTTTAAAAATGTTTAAACGCTTATAACTTCTGAACGGCTTAGCAGATATTAATGATATTAATATCGATGGAAAGCGCTTAAATTCAGCTTTCTCCATAATCTGAAAAAAATTAATAAGCGTCTACCCTAAGCGAATGTTTAAGCGTGAACATTTATAAATTCGCCTATAACTATGATACTATAAGTTACATTAAAATAAAACTTCACTTTTAGGATGCTGACTTTCTTACGCTTCTAATCATGGGTATGCGTTAAGCCAAAATTTTGTTAAGCGTCTACGATAAGCGGATGTTTAAGGGTAAAATTTTATAAATTTGCTTATAATTATAAAACTATAAAATATACTCAACTGAAACTAAATTCTTCGGATAGCTGACTTTCTTACGCTTCTAATGAGTACCAACATCATGGGTATGCGTTAAGCCAACTGAGAGTTATGACCACTTAAAATCAGTGTAGTTTCATGTCAACAGCCCGAGTTTTTTTTTTTTTTTGATTTTCTCCTCCAAAATGACTTAGAAAATTATGGCGAAAACAGTTGTTGGTACCAGGCGCTCAGAATTGAGCAGTAGGTCGAAATTGCATTTTAAAAATGTTTAAACGCTTATAACTTCTGAACGGGTTAACCGATTTTAAAGATATTGATATCCATGAAAAGCGCACGAAATCAGCTTTCTCCTCAGCCTGAAAAATTTGTTAAGCGTCTACGATAAGCGGATGTTTAAGGGTAAAATTTTATAAATTTGCTTATAATTATAAAACTATAAAATATACTCAATTGAAACTAAATTCTTCGGATAGCTGACTTTCTTACGCTTCTAATGAGTACCAACATCATGGGTATGCGTTAAGCCAACTGAGAGTTATGACCACTTAAAATCAGTGTAGTTTCATGTCAACAGACCGAGTTTTTTTTTTTTTTTTTTTTATTTTCTCCTCCAAAATGACTTAGAAAATTATGGCGGAAACAGTTGTTGGTACCAGGCGCTCAGAATTGAGCAGTAGGTCGAAATTGCATTTTAAAAATGTTTAAACGCTTATAACTTCTGAACGGCTTAACCGATTTTAAAGATATTGATATCCATGAAAAGCGCACGAATTCAGCTTTCTCCTCAGCCTGAAAAATTTGTTAAGCTTCTACGATAAGCGGATGTTTAAGGGTAACATTTTATAAATTTGCTTATAATTATAAAACTATAAAATATACTCAACTAAAACTAAATTCTTCGGATAGCTGACTTTCTTACGCTTCTAATGAGTACCAACATCATGGGTATGCGTTAAGCCAACTGAGAGTTATGACCACTTAAAGTCAGTATAGTTTCATGTCAACAGACCGAGTTTTTTTTTTTTTTGATTTTCTCCTCCAAAATGACTTAGAAAATTATGGCGGAAACAGTTGTTGGTACCAGGCGCTCAGAATTGAGCAGTAGGTCGAAATTGCATTTTAAAAATGTTTAAACGCTTATAACTTCTGAACGGCTTAACCGATTTTAAAGATATTGATATCCATGAAAAGCGCACGAATTCAAACTAACTTCTTCGGATAGCTGACTTTCTTACGCTTCTAATGAGTACCAACATCATGGGTATGCGTTAAACCAACTGAGAGTTATGACCAATTAAAGTCAGTATAGTCAGTATAGTATGTCAACATATAATATATACTATATACTCAATTGAAACTAAATTCTTCGGATAGCTGACTTTCTTACGCTTCTAATGAGTACCAACATCATGGGTATGCGTTAAGCCAACTGAGAGTTATGACCACTTAAAGTCAGTATAGTTTCATGTCAACAGCCCGAGTTTTTTTTTTTTTTTTGATTTTCTCCTCCAAAATGACTTAGAAAATTATGGCGGAAACAGTTGTTGGTACAAGGCGCTCAGAATTGAGCAGTAGGTCGAAATTGCATTTTAAAAATGTTTAAACGCTTATAACTTCTGAACGGCTTAACCGATTTTAAAGATATTGATATCCATGAAAAGCGCACGAATTCAGCTTTCCTCAGCCTGAAAAATTTGTTAAGCGTCTACGATAAGCGGATGTTTAAGGGTAACATTTTATAAATTTGCTTATAATTATAAAACTATAAAATATACTCAACTGAAACTAAATTCTTCGGATAGCTGACTTTCTTACGCTTCTAATGAGTACCAACATCATGGGTATGCGTTAAGCCAACTGAGAGTTATGACCACTTAAAGTCAGTATAGTTTCATGTCAACAGCCCGAGTTTTTTTTTTTTTTTTTTTTTTGATTTTCTCCTCCAAAATGACTTAGAAAATTATGGCGGAAACAGTTGTTGGTACAAGGCGCTCAGAATTGAGCAGTAGGTCGAAATTGCATTTTAAAAATGTTTAAACGCTTATAACTTCTGAACGGCTTAACCGATTTTAAAGATATTGATATCCATGAAAAGCGCACAAATTCAGCTTTCTCCTCAGCCTGAAAAATTTGTTAAGCTTCTACGACAAGCGGATGTTTAAGGGTAAAATTTTATAAATTTGCTTATAATTATAAAACTATAAAATATACTCAATTGAAACTAAATTCTTCGGATAGCTGACTTTCTTACGCTTCTAATGAGTACCAACATCATGGGTATGCGTTAAGCCAACTGAGAGTTATGACCACTTAAAGTCAGTATAGTTTCATGTCAACAGCCCGAGTTTTTTTTTTTTTTTTTTATTTTCTCCTCCAAAATGACTTAGAAAATTATGGCGGAAATAGTTGTTGGTACAAGGCGCTCAGAATTGAGCAGTAGGTCGAAATTGCATTTTAAAAATGTTTAAACGCTTATAACTTCTGAACGGCTTAACCGATTTTAAAGATATTGATATCCATGAAAAGCGCACAAATTCAGCTTTCTCCTCAGCCTGAAAAATTTGTTAAGCTTCTACGACAAGCGGATGTTTAAGGGTAAAATTTTATAAATTTGCTTATAATTATAAAACTATAAAATATACTCAATTGAAACTAAATTCTTCGGATAGCTGACTTTCTTACGCTTCTAATGAGTACCAACATCATGGGTATGCGTTAAGCCAACTGAGAGTTATGACCACTTAAAGTCAGTATAGTTTCATGTCAACAGCCCGAGTTTTTTTTTTTTTTTTCGATTTTCTCCTCCAAAATGACTTAGAAAATTATGGCGGAAACAGTTGTTGGTACAAGGCGCTCAGAATTGAGCAGTAGGTCGAAATTGCATTTTAAAAATGTTTAAACGCTTATAACTTCTGAACGGCTTAACCGATTTTAAAGATATTGATATCCATGAAAAGCGCACGAATTCAGCTTTCCTCAGCCTGAAAAATTTGTTAAGCGTCTACGATAAGCGGATGTTTAAGGGTAAAATTTTATAAATTTGCTTATAATTATAAAACTATAAAATATACTCAATTGAAACTAAATTCTTCGGATAGCTGACTTTCTTACGCTTCTAATGAGTACCAACATCATGGGTATGCGTTAAGCCAACTGAGAGTTATGACCACTTAAAGTCAGTATAGTTTCATGTCAACAGCCCGAGATTTTTTTTTTTTTTTTGATTTTCTCCTCCAAAATGACAGAAAATTATGGCGGAAACAGTTTTTGGTACCAGGCGCCCAGAATTGAGCAGTAGGTCGAAATTGCATTTTAAAAATGTTTAAACGCTTATAACTTCTGAACGGCTTAACCGATTTTAAAGATATTGATATCCATGAAAAGCGCACGAATTCAGCTTTCTCCTCAGCCTAAAAAATTTGTTAAGCGTCTACGATAAGCGGATGTTTAAGGGTAAAATTTTATAAATTTGCTTATAATTATAAAACTATAAAATATACTCAATTGAAACTAAATTCTTCGGATAGCTGACTTTCTTACGCTTCTAATGAGTACCAACATCATGGGTATGCGTTAAGCCAACTGAGAGTTATGACCACTTAAAGTCAGTATAGTTTCATGTCAACAGCCCGAGATTTTTTTTTTTTTTTTTTGATTTTCTCCTCCAAAATGACTTAGAAAATTATGGCGGAAACAGTTTTTGGTACCAGGCGCTCAGAATTGAGCAGTAGGTCGAAATTGCATTTTAAAAATGTTTAAACGCTTATAACTTCTGAACGGCTTAACCGATTTTAAAGATATTGATATCCATGAAAAGCGCACGAATTCAGCTTTCTCCACAGCCTGAAAAATTTGTTAAGCGTCTACCCTAAGCAAATGTTTAAGCGTGAACATTTATAAATTCGCCTATAACTATGATACTATAAGTTATATTAAAATAAAACTTCACTTTTAGAATAGCAAAAGAAAGCGTAACTAGATTTGTGAAATGGTTAGGCTGTTTTTTTAATGAGCTTCATACCTTCACTTCCATCGTAGTCCATCATACACAGACTACAATAAAACACAGTTTTGTTATTTTTGTATATATTTTATTTTAAGTTTTTATTTTTTTATATATCTTTTCTTTTTTTATGCATTTTTGTTTTTATTTTCAGCGTCTGTTTTATTTCTTAGTAATTTTAACATTTGCTTGTCTCATATACAACATATAATTTATTTACTTTTAAATTGTTTATAATACTTTTAGTTATTAATTATTTTATATATAGTAATTTATTTATTTATATTTAACTTAGTAACTTAATATTAAATAACTATAACTCCTATGTAAATTGCATTTATATACAGGTGTCTACATATTTCTAAGTTCGTTTTAGTTTTTGTTCTAAAGCAATTTGGACTTAATTTTAAACATAAATTTACTGCACCTAATATTTTTTTTTATTGATTTCATATAAAATTATAATTGCACAAATAACTAGTTTGACTTACAATTTTCATTTTCTCTTTATATTTCATTCTTTTCTCATTAGTTTAGTGTAGAGTTGTAGTAATAATATTATTTTTTTTAAATTTATACTACGGAATACTTATGATTATTATGTGTAATAACTTAAAGTCAACTAAGTGGTAGGCGTTGTTAGGTTTGATTTGGTAAGTAAGATTTTTTTGTTTTGGTTTTTTATCTACTATTTTCATTTTTATTTTGTTAATATGGTTATTGGAAAATAACTTGTTTATTACAATAGTTGATTGGTAGTTATGTAGAGGAATTATTTACTTATTTATAGGTATATGCATGTATTTCTCTAGTAGAATTGGTAATAAGATATAATACGTATGTCTTTTGTCAACAAGTAGTAATTTACAATAGAAATAGTTTTAGTTGGACATTTTAATATCAAATAATTATGATGTGTTGTAATGACTGTGTATAATTAAACGTAAATAGACAATTTTTGTAATATTTTAATATTAAAATAATATTTTTCAGTTATATGACAACATTAGTTTCAATGTCATGGAATATAATATGTTACTTTAACTGTTTGTATTTTATATTTGTTATCTGTATAATTGCATTAAATAATTTGAAGAAGACAAATAGTAAATTTCTATATTGCGTTTGGAACGTATGATTAATATTTATTTACTCATTGGCATTAATATTGCGCATACGTATATCAGTTTTATGTTAGATGATTTATCGAAATTTTATATGATAATTGAAGTCTCACATTCATCATTTAATTGGACAGAAAAAAATACATCCATTCGGTAACATATAGAAGGACTGGGCGTTTAGGTACAAGTTTAATATTGGCCGAGTGTTGCCAACAATACGAGAGCGGTTCGGAAATTTCTTCAGAAGGAGAATAGTAAAATAAAATATTGTTATTTTTCAATATAATCTCCTGAAACTTGAATACACTTAGTCCAACGCTTATTTAGCAGTTATATCTCTTGTTAAAAATAGTTTTCCTCAAGGCCTTCAAAATAGTGGTTTACAACTGTAATTGCATTTTCATTTGAGGCAAAACGCTTGCCAGCTAGAAATATTTTTAAATTTGAGACCAGATAAAAGTCACTGGGAGCTAAATCATGAGAAAAAGCAACTCGTACCTTAAGTCGTTGAGTTTAGCTATTGTTAAAATACTCTTGTGCGCTGGTGCGTTGTTTTCATGAAAAATTATTTTTTTGTGTTGTAAGCCAGGAAGTTTTTCTCGAATTTTTACATTTAATTAATACAAAATGTTGAAACAGTATTTTGAATTTATTGTTTGACTTTTTTGCAGATATTCAATCAATAAAATACCTTTGAAGTCCCAAAAAAGCGTTGCCATAACCTTACCAGCCGATTGAATTGTTTTTGCCTTCTTTTAGGCACTTCCCCCAGTTTCAGTCCATTGCTTGGGTTGTTCTTTTATTTCTGCAGTACAGTGTTGGATCCATGTCTCATCAACAGTTACGAAACGACGCTTAAAATCCATTTTATTATTCTTAAAATGAGTCAAAAAAGCTTGAGAAAAGCGTTTTTGGTCGACGATTACCAAATGTGGCACCCATCTTTCAGAAAGCTTTTTAATTTTTCAGATTTACCACCAGATATATTGAAAAGGTGAAAGTTAGAGGGCAACATGTCAACGGAAAACGGTATTTATCTCCATAAAAAAAGCGTGCTCAGTGGCTCAATAAATAGTATATTAATGGGGAACAAGTAAAATATAAAAGAAAAGAAGATTGCTCTTATTTTTTGTGAAAAGAACTTGAACAGACTAAGTTCTAACCCAATTTCAAACACTCCGAAAATATTTTTTTTAATTATTATATTAAAACAATTCTTCAAAATTATAAAACTGTTCTTAATAAACCTCACTCTGCGTCGGAGTTACTTTCCAAAAGAATACAACGCAAATCGAAACTACGCAAAGTGAACCAAGATTTTCTATAGCAAAACATGAAAGATCGGAGACAGTTTCTAGAGTTACGAAAATACTAAGTCGTCGGCTTTCTTTCACAAAAAATTGGTTCAATGTTTACTGAACAGCTTTTTTTCAAGGTAAAATAAATTTCCTTATAGCAATTGTCTGCATTACTACCACTAGCATTATCATTGGATAATGCTTTACTTTTTATGTCATCAAATAAGCTTTTTGCTTTTATCTGAAATGGCATTTTACTTAATGGTATTCTCTGCGCAACTTGATTTTCAATCCAAATAGATCATCAAAGTACTTCTTGTACGAGTCATTATTTTAGCATCTAATGATGTTGCAGATTTTGCAAAGAAATAAAAAAATTAAAGACTCGAACCCAAAAGAACGCAACCTCGGAAATCTAACGGCGCATAGTGAAAATTAGTACTAATTAAGCAGCGATAAAACTTCCAAAAAACGCAAAACGAAATGACGAAAATCTAGTTAGTGGTGTAGTTAATTATTTTTTAATGGCAACAGTGTAGAAAAGGAAAATTCTACAAAATATAAGTGAACTTATTACCAGATACCACGATCAGTTCATTTTGCACAATTTGAGTAAAAGGCTCAATTTTATTCAGGGTAATTTAAATTTATTTGTATTATAGTTATAGTTTGAGAATAATCTCCTGGCGCACGATGTCGAACGATAACGTTCGCTTAGATAAGACTTAAGACACAAACTTTTTATCGTATCTATTTTTTACTCAATCAAGTTTGTTTATTCCACAATCAAGTTTCTGTCTTAAGTCTTATCTAAGCGAACGTTATCGTTCGACATCGTGGGCCAGAGAGTAAGTTTCTTTTAATATAATTGAATGACTGTTGACATCTAATGTCTATACGACATGGTGAAGTATTTTATTGTTAAATTGTTGTCGAAATTTAAATAAGCTCCTTCCATTTTAGTAATGACACTACTTTGTCAAATTGTATAAAGATTTTAGAAGTGGCTCAGGCAAATTTTAAGCCAAGATAACTTTGTGGACAACACTAAATAAAATTGAAAATTTTCATATTTAAAGATGGTCAATTAAAATTTGTTTTTAGATTATAAAAATGGCCTGTCTGTGGCATTATTATAACAGATTCACTACGTCTGGAATTTTTCATTAACTTTAAAACTAGTTCTTGCAAATCGTAAGCCATTATAACTTTGTAGACAAGACTAACTAAATAAAATTTGTTTTTAAATTAAATAATGGCCTGAAAAATGGTTTGAAAAGGTTTAGTAAGTTTTTTGTAAAATATTGTAGCAAAGCCACTGCGTATACGTACTGTGTAATACTTCTACAAACAAAAATATTAATCATACGTCTGGGGAAATTTAATAAAATTTAATTTAAATTCACACATATTGTTATAAACACAAACATAATGCCATTAAAAAATATTGCTTTCAATTGTCTATTTCGCCTATACACACACTCACTTAAAAACATTTAATGATTGTTTTAAAGCTAAAAAACCAGTACAAAAGAGTTAATTGTTCAATATTTAATAAATTAACAATTATTCATATACACACATAAATTTTATAAATTCTAAAAAAAGTATATAGTTAAAAAATATATATATAAAAAGTGTTTAATAATTACACAGAGTTATAAAAAATATAAATACAAATTTATCAAATGCATTTGATTAGTTAAATTAGGAATCAAATAAATCAATTAAAAATTGGAAGTGGAAACAAATTGTAATTAAATAAAATGTTTTGTTACATAATCCTTTTTTAATCTTTTGATTAAGTACATGTGTTTTGTTTTTGTTTTTTTTTTAATTTTTTATTATTATTATTATTATTAAATACTATCCCCAGTGTATAGATTATTAACACATACTACATTTAAATATGTATGTATATAAGTAGTATGTATGTATTTATGTATGTATATAGTTGTTGCTGTGTGTTTTTGTTTATTTATTTAGTTTATATATGTATAATAACACTATATTTCTTTTTTTTTTTTGGTTTACTTTACTTTATAAATTTATTTATAGCAATTTATATTAATTTATTTTAATTTTTCTGTTTGTTATATATTTTTGTTTTTTATGCGTATTTTTAAATAGTTAAGTTTTAAAGTTATTGTCCACCCATCCAGTTTTTTGTTTTGTTAATTTTCTTTTTGTTTGTTTGTATGTTTTAGTTTTATTAATTAATAAATTTTGTTTTTAAAATAATAAAATTTTAAAGGAATGACATTTTTTTGTTATGAAAATTATAGAAATTAATTTTGAAATCGGAAAAATGTTAAGGGATAAGTAAACACAAGTGATTTAAAATGTAAGTACTTGATTTATTTTATGTGAGTTTTTGAGAAATCTATAGAAACAAGTAGTTAAAATTAGAAAATAATGTCCTTGTGTATTTACCTGTAAATATTTACGTAATCACTTTTTTTAGCACAAATTTATTTGACATTGTTTGCTGTTACAACTTCATTGTAAGATAAAACAGCATACAATTAAATATAGCTAAATATTTGTTGTAACTTGTTTTAAAAAATATATTTTTGTGCAATAATTAAACATATTCAAATATATTTTATGTAGTGGTTACATATTTATTGCCACATATTTACCGTGTGTAAATTACTGCAACGGAGTGCCACAAAACTGTTTCATTGTTTTATTTCAGCAAAAAATATTCATCTTAAAACTCTGACCGTATTACAATATAAATTACAATATACATTTTCTGAATAATTTATTATCCCCAATAATACATGCATACAATTCATTTTTATTAAAAGAAAAGTTGTAGTAGCCCATCTCATTGCTGTTGTGTTTATTCAATATTCCATATAAATTTGTGGAAGATATTTTAAATTAAACGTACATGTCTTAGAAGAAGAGAGTTTAATTTTTATCATAGGGAATTTTTATTAAATTTTGTTGTTCTATTCCAAATAAAGTTGAAATTGTGTACAGAGAAGTTTAAAAGTTATGTACAATTATGTACATATGTATATGAGAAAATTCGATTGCTATTTTATAGTTATACAGTGTTGGAAAGGGTAATAAGGACGGCTTCATTATTAGTGATGCCAATATGGTAAATTAAAAAACGCATAACTTACGACTGATGATCTTATGGTGAATTCTATAAATCTCTTTAATGGTCATAACTTAATTACCCAAATTTTATGGAAAATGTTATTTAGCTCGCAATAACTAATAAGAACGATATTTTATATAAACATAACCAGCTCCGGAATTATCTATAGTATGACAGAGATATTAAATAGCTGTTGTGAATAAGGTCAGAATTAATTCAAACATTGAGATGGTTGATTGGTGGTGTAGAAAACATACCTTTTCAAACAGAGGGAATAATTACTCGATGTGTTTGAGAGATTAGAGTTCTGACGCAAAACTACCAGGAATTTTTTTTATAATTTTTGGAAAATGTGATCTCTACAGGTTTTATCATTTTTATATCCTTCAAGGATTTTCAAGATACATACACTTGATGAACATTGGTCGATTTTTATTAATATTTTTAACTAAAACAGATTTTTATTGCTTGAAACTATTTCAATTAGTTTAAAATATTAAAATATATCACTTTTTTTTAGTTGATGTATGTGAACCTCATTATTTGTAAACGATTAATACTTTTGTAATTAAAGACACTTACTTAATTCCATGGCTCATTTTGCTAAAACTGAAATGTGACTGAAGAATTTCGCAATAATTCAAGTAATGGCAAATCAAATAGAAGAGTAATGTGAGAAGCAAATATAAGAAACAATCAGCACCATCGATGCATGCCAGTATATTTCCAATTGGGTTAACAGAAGCAAAATTATTGAAACCGAAACCCACCCGCATAATCAATGCATCACGGTCTTATAGGGCTATGGAGCTTTTGGGTTTAGTTGAGTTATTTTTTTAAAGCAATGTTAATACTAAGTTCTGTTTAACATTTGCAAAATAATAGACTACTAAAATAGAAAGAGTTTTATTTCAAAAAAACAAATAAAAAATAAATAAAATTATATAAATTAAATTTTACAGATACTTTAGGATATTCTCATATACGCCACAAATTTCAAGATATTTTAGTTTAGTATTTCACTTTTCATCACTAAGTATTACCACAATTATTTATAGGATATAAAAATGTGCAAAGTTAAAAACTAAAAAAAAACAAATTATTTAGGGGTGTCATAGAAACCAATATTGTCAGAATTGGTTTTAAAACCGACAAGAAAAAATGCTTTGGTGTCATAGGGCACTGCTACACGTTCAATAATTACCGAGATATTTCTAGTATCACCGAAATATTTCTAGTATCACGATATTTATTGAACGTGTAGCAGTGCCCTATGACACCAAAGCATTTTTTCTTGTCGGTTTTAAAACCAATTCTTAGAATATTGGTTTCTATTACATCCCTGATTGAAAATATCGCTGTAACACAGTTGATTTTTTTTTTAGTTTTAAGAGGAGAAAGATTAATAGCCAACAATTTCACATAAATATATCAATTATTTTTTAATTTCGAAAAGCACATCAAATACAAGCTACTTGAATTTAGTTTTAATGATTCTCTAAAATTTTTTATTTTTGACATCTTGTTACAGAACAAAAAATGTCACATAAAATTGCAATTCTGGAACATCTAGAATAGCAAACAGTTGAATTAATATTGTACAACTGATTGGAATAAAAATTTCAACTCACTATATGTAATCGCCACTTTGGAGTTCATTTGTCTAGTTCCTAACAATTACAATTACTTAATAATGAGAAAGTTAAAGTTTAAACTGCTAAAATGAAATATTATTGAGGCACAGTTTGATTTATTTAGTTTTATTTAAATGCAACCTCCCATAAATATAAAAAATTCAAAATTCAATTAAAAGAAATTATTAATCAATGTTTGTTCTGTTCTGCCTTTCAATACTTATATAAAAGACCTGAGTCTATGGTAGTATAATGATTATTATTATTATTATTATTATTATTAAATTTAATACCATTATTGACATTATGGTCAACCTTTTCATACTTACTGTCATCAGCAACATGAACAACATTATTATCAGCAATGATTACATCATCATCATCATCATCGTCACCATCCGTGTCCGCATCATCGTCCTCATGATAATTATTTTTGTTGTTGTTAAACGGAAAATATAATGGTAAATTAAACTTAAATTTAACATCCGTTGTAGCTGTCGTTGTTGTTATTATTGTTGCTGGTGCTGCTGTTTTTTTAGTTGTTGTTAATGCTGCTGCAACAGCTACTAACATAAGACTACCGTTTCCCGATCCAATATCTTCATTATCATTGTACTGTTTTGTAATTGTAGCCAATTTTAATTTTGTATTTTTAATATTGGTTTTTGTTTTTGTTGTTGCCAACGTCACATCACCGCCACCGTCACCTTCATCATTATCATAATTGTTTTTGCTATTTATATGTCGGCTTTTATCCATAATGGGTCAACGAATCAATAGTCCTGTATCAGGTGACCAACGATTCGCTCTATAATACATATCCTTGTACATGGAAGGACAAGCATTTTGATTCTGGAAATTAAAAAAAAAAAGAATTAACAAATATTGAAGCAAATGGCAAACAGAACACGTATTTATATTTAATACATTATAATGAATATTAAATTGGTTGTGTTTATTGGAAGTGAGTGCAAATATGCATTTAATGATCACACGTTTGTGTGCGTGTTAAATTTATAAAGATAAATTAAAGGTTAAGAGCAGAAATTAACACTTTTCGTTGTGTGACAAAAGAAAGAGACATTTTGATATGTATGTATATTAAAGAATATAACAATATTGATAATCTCTAATTGAGCAACAGATTTCCTTTACTCAAATTAGTTACAACAATTTTAATATTCGTTTATTACATCAAATCCGATCACATTACGGAAGTTGACAGCAATTCGTGCACAAATTTCTGAAACATCCCGCAATCACAATAAAAGCAAGGTGTTTAATGCATTTTTCAACAAGTACTTTTTTCCAATAATATAAAGGTTTATTACATTTTGCCTGTTGATTTATCACTAGCAGAACATTTGGCAAATGTTACATTACATTAAAATTCGCTCGAAAACTGCTGTAACATCGCTGAATTAATTCCAAAATTATTTCACCTAGCGCCATTACAAATGTCCTCCCGAAATTGGAGTTTATCCGTCATAAATTTCACCACAAATAAGTTGTACATGAAACCTAATCACATTCTTAAATTTTGTGCAGATCGGTTCATAATTTACCATAGCTCCCTTATAAGGCCTACTGCTGAAAATCACTTTAAGAATGTTGGTATCTAAATAATATTCAACACAAATATATTTCATATATACACAAATCATTCAGCCCAATTTAATAATGATTGTTCTATTATTAGTCATAGCTTCCATATAAAGACCACTTCCGAAAATCTTAAAAATATTGTATGCACATAAAAATTCAACACAAATAAGCTGCATATATACAGAAATCATGACAATTAATTTTATAATGGTCGGCTCAAAATCAATCAAAAATTCGAAAATCATTATAACATGTATAAATCTTTTAAAAGTGTTTATAACACAGTACCGAAATACTCACTCATCGCTCAATCATGTATGTGTACGTACGTTTCAGCCCAATAGACCAAAATACTTTAGACAAATATTATAATAAAGGTTGCGAGCATAAGCCTTAAGCTTTAAAATGACTTGAGAAACTATAGAAAAACACTTTTAAATTATTGTAGAATTATTAAAAACGGAACCCTCGTGATAATAGTACTAAAATAATTATTTAATAAGCTTATATTCTCAATTTTTAGAAAAAGCTTCTTCAAATAATATTTTATTAAACTAAATAAAGATAAGCTTATACTAACAATTGTAGAATAAGCTTATTCCAATAATTGGCCCACGATGTCGAACGGTAACGTTCGCTTAGATAAGACTTAAGACACAAACTTTTTATCGTATCTATTTTTTACTCAATCAAGTTTGTTTATTCCACAATCAAGTTTGTGTCTTAAGTCTTATCTAAGCGAACGTTATCGTTCGACATCGTGGGCCAGGGGGTCACTTTTTCAAAAAAAAACAAAAAAAATCAAAGCTTTTCGGATAAACAAAACATTTTTACAAATATAATTTTTTATTTTAGATCTAAATTAACAATGACAAAATAAGACAAGCATGTTTAATATATATTTATTGTATACTATTTATTATATAATGTTTAAAAACATATTGCGAAGGATAATAGTTTTTCAAACATGATTAAAAAAAACTTTAGTATTTTTTTTAAAAAAGCTTCTTCTAAAGTACTATTATACTTTACTTATTTTTTGGTCTGTTGGGAGACTTTGATGTTTCTGTTCATACATGAAAAAAGTGAAAAAAAAAAAATGAGTAACCAACTTTTCACTTATTTGAACATATATGAGAAATTTCAATTTTCAATTTTTTTTATGAGTGAGAAGATCACAAATCAATCTTTACTATTTGGTGTTCACATATACATAATTCAATACATATATGATATGTAAAATTTTAAATAATGCTGATGGTATTTAGTAGTTATTGAAATGTAAGCTATTGAGTTATTTTTTGGTTTTCTAAAATTTTCTCTATTTAATCTATTTAATTTTTTTTTCAGGAAAAGTTTGGTGCCCGATAAAAAATAAAACTGCGTAACGAAATCTAAACATTCGGCCGGATACTAGTTATTATAAACAATTTTCAACTCACCTTATTTTTCTTAAAATCTATATTAGTTCTAACAGTTCTATGATGTAAGTTTTGCACCGGCCGTGCATTATTGCCTAAAGGAGCTTTCGGAGTATTTTCTGAGCCCTGCATTAGCCGTCTCAGTTGGTATAACTGTAAATAAATAGGAAATTTAAAAAAAATAATTATTTACCGATTATTGATTATTTGTGCCATAAATCATAAAAAAGAAATAAAAAAATTAATAAATTATTTATGAAAGAAAAAAAATGTGCAGTTTGTATGTTTGCATTTAAGCCGTCATAAATCATTAAATATAATTGTTTTTTGTTATTATTTTACTTTTTGTGGTATTATTTTTGCAACAATTAAAAATAACAAATTATCCATACTTAACACGTAATCATGTTAAATTACGTTAAAAAGTCCAGTTCACAATCAAATAATAATTGTAGGAAATATCGTAAAAACAAACAACAAAAAATAACATTAATCAAAAATGGTAACAACATTAATAATATTTCACACAGATAGAAATTCTCATGTAGTCGTACAAGCACTTTAGTTAACAAGGATTTAATTTTAATTGTAACCACATTTGCACGTCACTCTATTTACAAATTAATTTGCAAATTAAAAACATGTAGTTTTATTTCTTTTGGGGAAGACCACAAACTTTGATATTTGCAGTATAATTTCGATTTTATTTTATAAATTTTTTATTGGCAAATAATTGAATTACATATAAATTGAATGACACTACTACTTTTAAAAATGTTATTATTTAGAATTCTCTATTTTAGAATTGTGCAAATAAACTAAAAAAAATCACGTTTGTATTGACACTGTACCGATTTTTCTAATTTAAAAGAATTAAACCTTTTCAAATGTTTTTATAAATATTCATTGTTGAAATACATATTAATATGTACGAATTATTTAAATCTGTTTAAATTAAAATCTATAACACTAAATTATTCTAAGATAATCAAACACCAAAAACAAATTTAATGATGGAAAACTATGTAAATGTATTTTCGTAAATATCAGATTATATCGAGTTTGTTCCTCAAAAGAGTAACAACTCAAAATTTAAAAATTTTCACTTTTTGCAAAAAACCAAACCACAGAGGTCATATCTACCCACTGTAAAAATCTTGCTTTGATTTGTCTTCTCTTTCGTGCACCGTTATGACTCTCTTTTTTTTGTTTTTAGTATAACTAACTACTTTAGTCTCAATAAAAGGAAGACATTTTTAGCTATATGCAAGAGCTTGAGCAAAACAGATCAAAGTTTTTTTCATACAAAGAGCGACATTTTGAGTTGTCGTTGTTTTCGACTGTCAACGGTTTGCATAAGTTGTGTTTTAATTTTGAGTCATTACTCTTTAGTTGATATACATAGGTAATTTTTTTTTTTCAGAAAAAGAATAACAACTCAAAAACTAGTTTTTTTGGTAATCACTTAAGCAATAAAAATAAACAAAACGTTATATTCTTTTTTATTAGTATTTTCTTACAATGACATCATGATGACAATGAATCTTGTGGCATGGTGTCACTTTTTTATGGAATATGGCTTTGAATTGAAGTTAAAGCTAAGGAAGTTGCTATAGTTAAATAGCATAGAATTATTTTTAGAAATTCCTCATGCGAGAAGGTCATATTTGGGGTCAATACTAAATTCTATTTCCAATTCTTTGGTATGAAAGTATAAATGTGCTCTAGTGTTCTAATTCATTATCCTATAAAAATTTCAATGCCATGGATTTGTGTTTAGAAAATCATCATGACAGAGGCCATTGGGAAAAGTTGGCTCCAAAGATGTTTCACTGGTTCAATGCGAAATTGTTTGGTATGACTTTATTGCTTGCTATTTGTAAAGCATATAAAAAGGCCAAGGAATCCTTGTACCTGGGATAACTTTACAGATAATCTCGCATTAAATCGCACGATCAAGGCGGCCAATTTACCGACCCCAAACGTGAAATAAACTGTTTACGGAACTTGACTCTCAATTGGGCCATTGGTTCGCATACTGTAAGGCATATTACACCGTCTTGTTAAAACCAAATGTCAGGTAAGTCCAGATCATCCATTTTGGTTAGAAAATTGTAATCATTACATGGTAGCGCTCACCACTCTCAAAAACGTTCCTGCCACCAGCCCATACTACACACCAAACAGTGCATTTTTCGGGGTTCATTGGCAGTTCTTGCAATGCTGCTGCATGCTTTTCACACCAAATTCAACAATTTTGCTTGAAAACGTATCCATTCAACCAGAAATCAGCTCTGTCGAAGAAGTGCAAAATGCTAATTTTTACCGAACATTAATTTGAATGAAATTTAATAATGTGGAAGCGAAGCGATTCATGGAGCAAACCGAATACTAACATGTTTATTTGTGAGATACCGGCCGATATTTTACTGAGCTGCCAAAAACAATCTTGTAAAAAAAAGTTGCTGAAAGATCACCCTTTGTCATTAGGGAACACTTAACTTTGCTAGAGATTGTTATATCTGAACCTTATTTTTTATTTATTAACATAAGGATGTTTTTTTCACAAGTGTCGGTGTTTTCTATGGACTATCTAACCTGATTGATGTGGAATTATAGAGCGTTTTGAGCTTTATAGAGCTGCAGTTGGTTCTATGGTGAAAAATTTATATTGAATAGCATTCCCTGATATCACAATAGTTTTGTAGACAGACTCAGAATACAAAATATTTGTGGAAACATAAATTTTAAATAATTTGTAACAAATTTATTGAAATTTAAAAACCTCAATTGCAATGTGTACATAAAAGCCATAAAAGCGGTTTTATGAAGAAATATGCAAAAATATGTTTTATATAATCAAAGGCTAGCAAACATATAATGTTTTTTTTACATATTCTATATTTAATAATTTATTTGGGAAAACCATAAAAACAATTTTTAATATTTTATTTTATCATATTAAATTACATATTTTACTTTGATGCCTGATTTTCGCATGGGAATTGAAATCCCATATATTTTACAGGTACATATGTACATCTAATTTTGTTTAATTTTACATTTAAATGTTTTTCGTTTTGCGTTATATAGTATGTGTGTGTATTGAGCATGCATGCGTACACACACAGACAGAAATTGAAATAGATACAAAGATAAAATGTAAAAAAAATTTATTCAGCCAGAATCTCTCAGATTGGGTTTCAAAACAATAAAGTTTTTATAAAGTATTTATTATTTAACCATAAATACCACATTTATACATACCAATGTATGTATAAGTATATATTTATTTGCATGTGTATTTCATATATTTGTATGTATTCACACATATTCATAGCTAAAATATATTATTTTTATTTTACACACTAATTGATTTTTTTTTACAATTTAATTAATTGGCCATCAAACATTTTTTTTTGTTCTTTCCTTTTTGTTTGATAAATGTATTGTGTCTGAATTTGTTTAATATCAGAGCAAAAACTTTGTTTATATTATAGAGAATATTTATTTAAGTTTTAATGTATTTATTTAATATTGAGTGAATATTTGCCTACCTCTTGTTTTGTTATATAAATTGGTTTATTAACTATAATCCAGACAGTACTTTCCCAGCAGCCGGGATGTGTGGTGGATCCTTCGTAGGTAATATAATGATCTGTATTTGGCAGCAGAGCACGTACAGACAAATGTCTGATTGGGGTTGAAAAACCTTAAATTAAAAAATAAAAAAATAAATACATCACAAATGTATTATAGAAATATCTTGGGCAATTATAAATAATTAACAGTAAATCTCTTATATGGTAAAACATTTCATTTTGGTAGATTTATTTTATTTGTGCTGCACTATTTTTAAAGTGTTTGACAAAACGTAATACTTAATTGGTATATAAATAATTAACGACATTCTTGATTTTTAGTTTTATATAACATAATTATATAATCGTCAACTTTCATGTACATATGATCTAGATATACTTATAATATTTAAATACTCATAAACTAAAATAGAACTATTGCCTCTACCTTTATATTTATTTATTTATTATAGCCACTACTTCCTTCAATTATTCCGAAAACATTGAAAGCAATAAAACCATCTGCAGCAAAAAACTTTAAGTGTTGGTTTAAGTTTTCGCGCTATTTCCGTTGCTGACTGAACGAAAGTTTTCTCGACATTTAGTTGTTATCCCACACTTTTCATTTTGTTGTCTGTGTTTACAAATAGAAATCTATAGAAATGGCAACAGCACACTTTATGTGGCAATTGTTAGACGTCTACTAGGCTGTTGCATGAAATAATTTAAATAATTTTAAATTTGCTACTACCATAAACAAGAGTTACAAACTGTTAGCTGGCGTAGAGCAGACGAAGAGGCTAGGACGTGCAGAGCCATGAAGTGCTCTATGTGCAATGAAGAGAAAATATTGAAAATAGTCTTTAAAGGGTACTGGTAACGGCTGTGATAGATATCTACTTGTTTGTTTCCTGCAAAGTTCTCTTCAGATAATTGAGAGGTCTATGTTTTGATTAAATGAAATTGAACTTTAGTATGCTTAAATCAGTATTGTGAGTTCATAAAAAACTAAAGTCAATTTCGAAGAATTTAAACATCGGAAACAATTTCATACACATAATTTTACAAAAAAAGATTGTCAAACGTCAAATGTTTGAGCTTAATCTAAATGTTGTAATGAAAAACAAGCCTATCCAGTATATGTGTAAAAATAGTCTTTTAGAAATGGGCACTATATGGGAGCTATGATCTATTTTGTACCGATCGATCATTCAAAACTTTAGTGGCATGACTTCTGTGCGTACAAATATTTAGTGTTTTAAATTTTATCTTTATGTAAAGACTTTTAAAAGATTTATACAATGTAAAGTGAAAAAAGGGTCTTATATAGGAACTTTGACTAGTTATGGACCGATCATTATAAAATTAGCTCTTATGATTTCTGTATATGAAGAGGTGGCTTATGACTCAAAAAAGAAATTTCGAGACACAGCTGGATTTTCAATAAAATTCTGTTTTTCTTTCATTTGTGCTCTTCTTTCTTTATATTGTTAGTACACTTCTAAGCAAGTTAGGACTTTCTAGTTTCCACCACGTGAAACATTTTTTTTTGAGTCATAAGCCATCTTTTCATAGGCCGGGTCACATATAAAAAATTGCTTGTGTTGAATTTTGTTTGGATAACGACAGTTTTAAAAGTGCTATGCTCGGAAATGGTCCTTTATGAAAGCTATGGTCAATTGTGAACCGATCAGTACAAAATTTGTTGATGTGATTAGGCTTCATGTAAAACTTATTTGTGGTGAAATTTGTTTAGATACGAGCACAAATCATAGATTTATGACCTATTTTGGGAGAACATTTGTATTTGCTGGGTGAAATAATGTACCGATTTTAATAATTTTCAACCCTATGGGTCCTTGGGCCGAAAAAATAACATGCACCAAGTTTTATCGACATATCTTCAAAATTGGAATCTGTATTTTGCGCTATAGCTATGCTTGGGCAGCCAGCTAGACGAAGGGACGGACATCAGACTCAGAAAGTGATTCTGAGTCGGCTGGTGTTGGAGTAATATTAATGGGCATTACAAACATCAGCACAAGTCCAATATACCATCCCCACTGTGCTGGTGTAGAATATAATTACACTACAAAAGCTGACTGTATGGATACAATTAAAATATTTTTCTCTGAAAAATAACTACTAGTTTCCAGTCAATTGAAACCTGGAAACGCAGAGTAGTGTTGCTAGTAACAAACGAAAAGGAATTCATTACATTTTAAACAAATCGAACAACAGCCTTATTATAGATAAAACATATATAAAAATGGACCTAAAATAGTAGCGGGGGAAAAATTTGATTGGAAATTAAAAAGCTTTCATTTTATTTGTTAGAAAATAAATTTGTTGTGGAAAAACTGGGTGGATTAAAAAAATTACAACATTTCTTTCTTCTTCTATTGCAACAAGTTTCAATATACATGTAATATGTGTAGCACATGCACTGTAAGTAAATCACAACAGAGTGGTAAAGAAATTAAAGTCAAAATTTATTAAATTATTTAAATACACTATTCTTATACATTAACAAATCTAATGTTTCACTAAATATGCCAGCCTGGCGCAAGTGAAAGTAAAGTTAGGGCAAGAAATGAAAATAATAGTTAGAAGCAAAAACAGCTGAAAAACTAAAAAAAATAAACTTGTTTAATAATATAATGGGGGAAAACCCGCCATTACGTGTTAGTTATGTTGTATATTATAAAATATTTTTATTGGCTTTAATGGGTGGAAGGAAAAAAGAAAGTATGCATAATTTTATGCCATTTACTAGTTTCACTTGCTAGTGTAGTTTTTTTCCGCACATATTTTTCAGTTGGTGGTTTTGAAAGTTGGGTGCAATTTTTATTTGAATGTAATGTAAACGTGCATGAGTGCATGTTTATGTTGTTGTACAACTACAACGGTATGAAAGGAAAAGGAAATTCACGTAACTGTAAATGTTTTATAGGCAAAGACGTCAACAACAGAAGCATTTTTATGATGATGATGTTGCCGTTGTATTTGTTGTTGTCGTTTTCCATCTACTTTCAATTCACATTGTGGTAGAATGCCATTTAGAAATAAAAAAAAACAGAAAAGAACAGAACTTGTAACATTATAAACTTTACCTAATTTAGAAGAAAAAAAAAATGTGAATGTTAAAATGAGTTCATTTCTATTTTTCTTGTTTAGTGGCCTAAAAAATAAGGTCATGATATTTTAAGGTACTAGTATATGCACGTATGTATGTATATGCAATTACGCATGTATGCACGGGTATGTATGATTTTAACTGACCGGAAATATAAAGACTTGTTAATGCCACAATATTTGACACCTGCTAGTACATGCCAGTCATCAACATGTATATAATCACTGTCGTCCCCCTCCCCCAAATCTAATACTTGGTGGAATCAACATCATGTTGACCTAAATAATCAATATTTATAAAATAAAATGTGTAGAGTCATCGTATTCGCGCTCACCTCTATATAGCACCTTGTTAAATGTACTTGTTATGATGCGCAATTCAGGATTTGGTGTTTCACCAATTTGTACCATTAGCGAAAGACCAACAATGCCCTGAGATTTATGTTGAGCTTCGGACATATTGTGATACAATTCTTTATTAAAGCCATAGATTTGTATCTAAAAATAAGATGTGTTACATCAAAATAGCTAGATAATAAAAATTTTATGCGAGCTATTTATTCGCTACTCACCTCTCCTGGAAAACTATAACCCTGTATGTAGTGCTCTGATCCTCGGGTATTTTCTGTGCCATAGTGTATGTATATCTCCTCGAATTGATACTTGTATGCCAAAGGGCCACCAGATATGTTTACATGTTGCTTTGTATCTTTATCAACGCGAAAGACAAGCGATTGACCTGTATTGTGTAGTGTACCGGAAACCTAATGATAACAGCGTGCAGCATGCACAGAGTGCCAGAGACATTGTGGTGGCAGGAATAGAGGAAGAAAAAATAAAACACAGAATAGTATTTCAAACTTTTGTATTACTTGTTAATTTGTTTAGCAGTTTGTTGGTTTTTGTTTCTTTTTAGTTTGACTGTTTTATATTTTTGCATTTGTGTGCAGAAATTATGTGTATGTATGCATGTATTCTTTTCATATTTTTTTCTTTTGAGCGCTTACCTTGTGTTTATCAATGTGTAGTGGCCGTAGAAAAGGATCAAACAATAATTTATCTGGCACTATATCGATGGGTGACTGTCGTCTACCTTTGTTGCACATGTTCCATTGTGGATTTATAAGGCCCCAAAAACTTGGTCCTAAATTAAAGTAGCAAAAATGTGAAAATGCAATTAATAAAGCTGTAAGAAATTAAGAGCAATTTATTTTGTGCTAGGTTTATACAAATTAGAACTTTATAATTGTATTTTATTTTTATTGCTAATCAAAAAGGTATAAAGTTGTATATATTTTGTATATTTTAAACAATATTAATGAAGATCAAATAAGTAATAATTTTGAGTTTTATAAGTAAATAAATGTCCAATTTAGTTTAATGTTCTTTCAGTTTATTGATTACGAACAAATACTTCTCTGTTAGTAATATAGACAATACAAGGTTTGGTATAAAAATAATATTTTCTTTTGTTTTCAGAGTTCTAAAATTTTAATTCTTAACTAATTTCGGTTAACTGATTAACCGAAAAACCCGGTTTTTTTATATCTGTAAAAATCGTAAATTTGTCTTATTTTTTCAGAAAGTTTAGAAGAACAACTAAACTTCAAGTTAAAATCTATTCAGGACTTGAATAATAAATGCAAACGTGTTAATCTCAATAACCTTACAGATGATTCGAATATTTGGAAAAATTTAACAAGAGAACGGAAAAATAAACATGCTCTTCTTAAGATTAATCCGACATCCACTGTCAGTGAAAGAGTCTTCTCGGTATCAGCATTAATAAAAGCCAAATTGAAAAACAGAATGTCTCCTAAACATTTGGATTGTGTTTTGTTTTTGAAATATTACTTTAAAACAATTTCATCAAATTCACATTTAGTCTTTATAAATTTCTTTTAGTCACTATTTTTGTTTTTCTTACCATTTTGTATAACAAATGCTATTATTTAAGTTATTTTTGTTGTTTTTTAAATTAAAATTAATAGTTTTTTACGTTTAATTTATTTTGTTATTTAATGGGGGTTAACCGATTAACCGGGTTTTTCGAGTTCGGGTAACCGAAAAACCGGTTTTCAAAAATTTTGCAAAATTAAAAAAAAAAATTAAAGAATCGAACCCAAAACAACGAACCTGGAAAATATATAGACGCATAGTGACATTTAGTACTAATTAAGCAGCAACACAACTTCGAAAAAACGCAAAACGAAACGAGGCAAAGCGAGGTCGAGGTTTTCTATAGCAGCAACTTTTATGCATAAAAAAGAAACTTTTTCAGCCAATTGAATCAGGTGTGCCACAGGGTAGCATACTGGGTCCTACTTTATATTTGATATATGCCTCCGACATGCCGTCAGACCCTAAAATCCATACGTCAACTTTTGCAGACGATACAGCCTTTATCAGCGTCCATCAGGACCACCAAGTTGCATCACAGAATTTGCAGAATTATGTTTATAAACTAGAGAATTGGCTAGAGCTTTGGAAAATCAGGGTTAACGAACAGAAATGTATTCATATAACTTTCACATTGCGAAAAGATACCTGCTCGTTCATCAGAATAAATAATCAAATTATCCCGCAACACAATGAAGTCAAATACCTCGGCATTCACCTCGACCGCCGTTTAACTTGGAAGTCTCATATTGAAGCGAAACTTACACAAATGAGATTAAAAGCAGTGCAACTTAATTGGCTAATCGGCAGAAACTCTACATTGAAATTGGATTGCAAACTTTTGTTGTACAATGCAATACTAAAGCCAATCTGGTGCTATGGAATTCAATTATGGGGTACTGCCTCAGCATCCAACATTGAAAAAATTCAAAGGGGTCAAAATAAAATTCTACGTATAATTACTGCAGCACCATGGTATGTTAAAAATTCTCGAATCCACAAAGATCTAGACGTGCCATTAGTAAAAGTCGAATTTACAAAATATGCGTCAAAGTATGTCAGCAAACTTGAACACCATCCAAACCCCCTTGCACGAGACATCCTTAACTTTAGTGGCCACAATCGGTTGAGAAGGAGGGATACCCTTGCTTTAACTCAAGCGCAAAATAGATGACTGGATCAGTTGATGTGAAATTTTTTTAGTATCATAAAAATTTTTGTCTAGCACTGGCTGGGCTTATTATTTTCTTTTTAGTATTAAGATTTGAATACTTATTGTCATTTCATTTTGAAGATTCAATAAATAATTAAATGCAAAAAAAAAAAAAAAAAAAAAAAAAAAAAAAAAAATATACATAAATAAATTCGTATAGCTTAACTATTATACACAACATTTTCGGCAGAATAGACTTTAATACACAAACTGTTCAACAGAAAATACTGTTACGTTAAAATGTCACATTATTTTGGGTAAATTATTTAACTTTTCTTGAAGTTAATTCAGACTCACTCTTTCTCAAATTAAAAAATCTATAAAATCTGTAAATTTATAATTTTGGAAAAAATACTAAAAGTATTAAATACGAAGCGGATGTGTCTAAAGTACTTTCAATTTCAAAGCATCAAAATGAATACGGTCATATAAACTTCCTTCCTTCCCTCAAAACAATTAGAGAAAAACCAAAATAAACTTTAAGAAATACCCATCTCAATTTGTTTAAATAGTTTGTAGAAAATAAACTTTAAGAAATTCCTATTTAAATTTGTGTCTGAAGAGCTGAGCTATAGTGAGTGATAAACAATAGTTTGTAAGCAACATGTTCGATTTTATTTTTAAAGAATTTTTTTTTTTATATTTGTATGGAAATTTTGAATTCATTAGCATGATGTCTAGATAAGATTTTTATGTTGATTTAATGACAAAAAATGACATCCCTATATATAAATCTTTTCAACGTAAAGTCAAAGAGAAATTAAAAATTTTTTTGGCAAAAAATTTAGACATACGCTTCCCATTTACGGTGCGGGACTTGTATTTCCCGTACAACGTTAACTAAGTTATGGAATATAACTCGAAGGAAATAAACATATGAGGAACTTTTAATCGTATCATAAAGACGACTAACTATACAAATATATAATTTGGATAAATATTGTACATACACTTCTCTTTATTTAGAAAGATCCATGATATCTGATTTAATACAAATCTTTTTTATGACCTTCAATAAATTGATGGATTTAATTTCGCAATAAAGGCAATAATCCCTTTAAATACTGGAAACTTATGCTTTCTTTAATTTTAAGACAACATGTAATGCTAGTCTTGACACGACGCAACCATAATCATCATAGTTTATGTTAGTATTAAGTAAATTCATATCAAATGAGAATTATTCCTCTTGCGAGTATTAATAAAAATATTTTATAAAAAATTTTAATCGAAGTTCATATTGTATTATTTAACTTGAAGTAAACTTCGATTAAAAATTTTTATAGTAAATTCATATCGCAACACCATAAGTTATTTTCGTTTGTAATTTAACGTTTCAAACAGTTTTTATTCTAGCGTATTGATTTTTATATCCTATTTCTAAAAATTAGATTTCTTTTAAGATATTTTTATGTGTTCACTTTTTAGTTGCTAATTCAACAATTAGGTTTCTAACATTGTATTAAAAATGTATTTATTTGCGAAACTTGTAACCAAATCACAATAACAAACAATTCAAAATTTTTTTACTTTATAATAATAAATAAACAATTTAGAATAATATTATAGAAATATTTTATGTACGCACAAATCGGTGTCGATCACTGTAAATCACAATCAGGGGAAATTCTAATTTAAAAAATCGCTTAAATTATGAGTGGGTCTATTTTATTGTACATTGCTCTATATTTATCTCCTTATTCATAAAAACTTACAACAGGTTTAAAAAGCAAATTTTGTATCGAAATTTGCTTTATAAACCTTTTATAAACCTGTTGTAAGTTTAATGAATAATGACATTATTTCAGAAATATTTAAATTCATCAGATATATATAGCGCAAATAACAACAATGTTGAACATCATGCCTGCCCGCGGTTATTACTCAAAAATTAAAAAGATCTGTTACCTTTCCTTTTCATCTTTAATTTCATTCGATTTTCAATTTACATGTGAGTTTCGAATGTAACACAATATCCATGCTCTACAAAATCATTCAAATTAAATTTACTGTTTTTTAATTGATATTGTGTGAAAATTTGCTGTAGTTGAGTTGTTGTTTTCCAGTTTCTTTTTTTCACCACTTTTTTATTTCGCAAAAGTGTTCAGGAAATTGATTTTTACTTCTTTTTGTTAAAAAGTTAAAAAAGGAAAAATAAAACAAAATATCAGAAAAAAACACAGCAATTGTAGATATACAGGTACATATAAATTTATAAAAGTTTATGTTTATGTAAGTGTATGAGCAGAGTTTGTATGCATGAATGTATCTATGTATGTGGATATGTTATATGTTTGTTATATACATATGTCCATAACCAAAGGATATTAATACATGTTACCAATTTACAATGTGGTTTCATGTTTTCCATACAACTTTTTGCCTGTGTTTTATTTTCAATGTTATTGTTACTTTTCAATGCATTCGTTTTTATTTAATTTTTTATTTTTTTATTTTTGAATTTTATGTATAACAACAACAACTTTTGTTTAATTTTTATTTCTACTACAAAGTTTTGTTGGTTAATATTGGTCGAATTGTAGAACATTGCTGCCATGAGAAATATAATTTGCAAATTGTACAAATAAAATTTAAAAGCTGTATTAAGTATTTAGTTAAGTATTTCAAAATTATCTTTTATTTAAAATTTTAATGTGCGGCCAAGACCGCCGTGTTAACAATGTCAATTATTAAAAGCGACGCTAAGTAATATTGCAATGAATAATAATGCATATGAAGCAGTGTTCACATAAAATACAGTCGCATTGACATTTAAGTAACAAAAAGCGATTTGTAAAAGGATTTCATAATTTTTTGATTACTGATTTTTTATTTAATTTTTTTGCAACAAACTTCGTATATAAGACTTTTAAGTATTTTGTATAGAACAATAAATAAATAGATTTTTTAGTGAAAACTTAGATTTTTAAATAAAATAAAACTATTATCTATTTAGTAAATCACTTCAAGGATTTTAAGTTTTAAAGCTGAAATCGATTGTCCTACAAAAAGTTATTACGAGTGCGGCACGAAAACTTCTTAGCCTAGAACAGAAAACGCGGTATAAACAAAAAAAGTTAAGTGTTTTGGAAACTTACATCCGGTCTATAAACACATGTTAATTTTCTTTTCGATCTGTCAACTCCTTCATATAGAAATAGGTGTTCAACAAAGACGCATCAGTGATTTTTTTACAATGGAAAAATTAGAAATTCGGGGTGTCATTAAATATTTAAATAAAAAGGGTTTATCGGTACAATAAATTATATGGTGAATGTGTTAGGGAAAGTGCTCCTTCATATGCAACAGTAAAAATTTGGGTTGCTCAATTTTAACGTGGTCGTACAACCATTAAGGATGAACCACGTATAGGGCGTCCAAAATCATTAACAAAAACATAAATTGTTGCCAAAGTGCATGATATGGTATTAAATGATCGACGATTTAAAGTGATAATGAAATAGCTAATATCATGGGAATTTCAAATGATCGAGAATATTTAATTTTACATGAAGAACTACAAATGAAAAAGCTTTCTGCAAGATGGGTGCTGCATTTGTTAACTGACGACTAAAAACGCATAAGAATGAAAATTTCTCAAGCCTGTTTGGATCGTTTTCAGATAAATAAAATTGATTTTAAGCGTTGTTTCATAGCTGTTGATGAGACATGGATCCACCACTGTACTCCAGAGATAAAAGAACAATCCAAGCAATCGACTGAAACTGGAGGAAGGCAAAAACAATTCAATCGGCTGGTAAAGTTATGGCAACGGTTTTTTGGGAGTTCAAAGGTGTTTTATTGATTGGCTAAAACAAGAAAGTATCAGAGTACTATTGCAACATTTTGGATCAAACAAATCTAAAAATTTAAGAAAAAGCCAACACACCAGCGCACAAGAGTGTTTTAACAATGGCTAAACTCAACGAAATAAAGTACGAGTTGCTTGGCCTCCCGCCTTATTCTCCTGATTTAGCTCCCGGTGACTTTTACCTGTTCCCAAATCTAAAAATATTCCTAGCTGGCGAGTTTTTAACCGCAAATGAAAATGAAACTACAGGTCTAAACCCCTATTTTGAAGGCCTTGAAGAAAACTCTTTTAACCAAGGCATATAACTGCTAGATAAGCTTGGACTAAGTCCATGGAAATTTCAGATTATATTAAAAAATTAAAATGTTTTTGAAAAACTAACTATTCTCTTTGCTTGTGCTAGGCTAAGAAGTTTCCGAACCGCCCTCGTATGTGGTGTTAAATTACATGATCGGGAAGCCAATTAATCGCTGAATTTGGTGAAGTTATACGAACGGCAAATTTGGTTGTCAATAAATACATTGTGTCGATGAGTGTGTGACAAGTGGCACAGCTAAATCACTTTGCCAGTCGTTAGAAACAATCATGCCTCCAAACCAAATAGAGCTCCTTACAGTAACACGTTCCGCATGCAAAGACTTCTCAAAAATTGCAATTATTTTTACTAAATTCTTAATATCAGCCACAGAGGGACGATAATACTGACTGAAAATATCACGAATTTTACGAAATATAGCTGATGAATTCCAAAATCAACTTCGGCTTAAAAAAAATTTGGATAATTACTGATTTTATATCGGTGAACAAGCTGTTTGAAATGATAACTTTTATCATTCATTCATGTTTAAAAAACTCCTTACTGTGGCCGGCTTTTATGTGAACAATGCAACAATGCTATAGTGAATTATCCAATAGAGTAGCATTGTTCCTTTGACTAAAAAAGGAATGTTGTGTCAATTGTTATTATCCCTGATGCTATCTGTATGTAGGTAGACAAATAAAACCGACTGACTCTGCTCACATATTTATCAATTTCTGTCTATGCATGTACTTGTCTCCCCGTCTCTGTTGCTGACGGTATTTGTAAATGAAGTTTTATTAAATATTTAACATTTTGTTGTTAAGTTACCTTAACTTAACACTCAGTTTTTCATTTAATATTTCATATAAAATTTTGCTTTATTTTCTTTGTGTATAGATATACATATGTATGTATGTATGTAAATATGTAGTATGCACATTGCTTTGTATATATACGAGTAAATGAATGATATAGATTTTTTTATTATTTATTTATTTTTTTCAGTTTAAAATTTGTATGTGTTAAGTTGCAATGTTCGTGTCAAACTAAATGATGGCTCTGTGACATTATGGATGACAGTGGCCGAGTTATAATTTTATTTTTTTTTATAGTTTTGCATTTTATTTTGTTGCTTTTTTATTGCACTTTTGTATAACGACAATAAATGTTTTGTTGATAAAACCATTACGGATTTTATTGCAGAGTTCTTTGTTTGTTGTCGAAATGTTTTGCTTCCGGTGGTAAATTTAAATTGAAAATATAAATGAAAGTTATTTGTTGTGACTGTTTTATTTTTCTGTATTACATATACATATATAGATTTGCATATGCATATGTACTCGTATATACATATGTAGGTGTACACGTGTTATTACACTGTTTCAAAACTGTTGAATTAAAATAATTTAACCCAAATTAAGACTGAATTAAGCTTATAATCAATTTATTAATGCAAATATTGTTCAACTTTGGAAGATCGTTAGCTTTCCCTTTTTTTTGGGCTGTTTTACTTTAAGGGTGATTCCAGAGGACATACAGAGGCACAACCGTAATCAGATATTACCTTTTTAGTTAATTTTTTTCGTTAATGTGCATAAAATACAAATTTTTTTGTTTTGCCATTTAAAGTCATTTTAGTAATCTGTGAATAGAACAGTCTTTTGATACTTGCAATATATAATTGAATTTTTTGGAAGTTATTAACATAAAATTAAATTTTGTAAACTAATTTTAAAATAATCGTTGAAAATAGAAAGGAAATTATTCGTTCACATATATTTTGAATATTAAAATAAAACAAACTAACTGCCGTATTCATAAAAAATAAAGTAGGTTTGAAGTGTGCTTTTAGACAAAATTTTCATACAAAATTTTCTTAAAGTACATTTGAAGTCTACTTTAATTTTTTGTGAATAAGACTGTAATTATTTTTCTTTTGTGGATCTCGCCATTTTGGTTTGGTCACTTGTGTTTTTTTCTAGCCAAGTAATAGAAAACTTGGCCTCCATCGATTCCACATCTTAGAAGCCATATTGGTGGTTTTTTAAAGATCTTTTGTCTTTCTCTCTGCCTTTATCTCTCCAAAACGAATTATAGTCTCGTAATAACAAAAGAATAAATTAATAGGAAACTTGTATAAAATGAGATTAATACTCGTATTCTAACAGAGGTGTGATAATTATTGCTAATAAGCAATGTTTGAAAGAGAATGCAACTTTTTTAAACTTGTATTGTTACAAGAACGATATTTGTACTTGACTTTTATACATTTATTAATCCACTATTTGATTTTTAATTTTAAATTATTACTGATATATAAATATATTTATATATATTCCTTATCGGTTAATCAGCTAATAAAAAAAACATTTTAAGAGTAGAGCAAAGGCAGATCTAATAAATACCTTGGTGACTACCAATTGATTTTTCATCACTCAACTTAAATAATAAATCAGTTAAAATTATAAATGTTCAGCCCTGCAACAGAATTTAATTCCGTTCGGAAGTGCAGCTAATTCTGTATTTTGCTTCTATAGAAAAAGTACAACGAAACATTTTTTCGGAATGAAAGTACTCTTAATTTGCTATGTGCAATTGTAATTTTAAGTAATTTTAGTTTCATTCCGAAAAACATTTTCGTTTTACTTTTTCTATGTGACATGGGTGGCTGTTAACTAAATATGACAGCTGTTGTGATATTGTTTTTCAGATTTCAAGTTTCTACGAAATATTATAAAGCAAAAATTTTCATGACATACTTTGGAAATTGTGCAAATACATAAGTTGACATACGTAAAATTATAGAAAAACTGGCAGTAACAAAAAGTAAAACAAAATTCGAATGCATGTCGATTTACCATATACAGGTACATACATACATATATACATGTTATTAAATAAATGAACGTATATTTATATTTAATTGATTTAATTCTATAAATGTTTTTCATGTTATTTGTTTTCATATTTGATTCTTTTTAATTGTGATGGGTAGTAGAAGCACTTTTTATTTTATTATTTTGACAACAAAAATTAAAATTTTAATTGACTATTTATTATACAAGTACGTGTATATAATAACAAATTTAAAAAAAATCACATCATTATTGACATTTTCATTAAAAACTTACCGGATATACCGTCATATGTCCACCATTCTTCCCAACTGGCTTTTATACCTGCAGAGAAATAAAAGAATACAAAAAACAAAATTAAACATTGTGATATGGAAAAATTGTTGTTGCATTACTCGATATATAGCACATATTTTGGCAGACATTGCAGAAAATACTCACACATGCATATACATATGTATGTATTGCATGTATGAACGTAGTTGAATCTGTACTTGTATAAGTGTTTGCTATTTATAGGATTTTTTTTTGCTAAGAAATCAATACTGTGGCACCATCAAGTCTGTTTAACTTTGGTAAATAATTTCTGGCATTGTGACGCCAAAGTAAACCAGAAAATATGGTTTATTTAAGGGATTTAAGTAAGTAGATACTAAATAATATAACTGTAGATTGGGATGCTTTATTTTTGTAATTTATATATATAAGTAGTGTACATAGTTCATAAATATCGAAAACTATGAAAATATTTCAATAAACACAACAATTTAATATTTAAAAATAATCCATTGATAATTGTTTTCTTCAGAGACGTTTTGTATAAAAAACTCTTTAAACATTTGAATCTTACTTTAGCAGGATACAGTAAATAACTTTCAGTACGTTATAATCTAAAGCATTGATCACATAAAATTAGGCCGCACTACAGAAGTAAGCAAAGAACTTATTTATACAATAAAAAAAACTACGATTAATAATCCAGGTCTGTGAAAATATGCTGGTTTGAATGAATGAATGGATGGGATGTAATGGATGCAGATTTTAAAACTTTGGTGCAAATAAATATCCAAATCGTTGTAAAAATAGATTTGTGTTGTTATAAAATGATAAAATATTTACAAAATTTTACAGCTGATTTTTTATGGATAATGAATAATAAGTCCAAATGAAACTTAAACAGCTGCCGGGACAAACCTTTTATTTTGCAATTATTATTAAGTAAATATATATTTTATTATTCTCATTTAGCCGGAAGCAAGTGTTGTTTTCTCTGGCCTAGGCTAAAAAACTGCTACGTTAAATGAAAGTATAATTTTCTATCTAAATTAGATTAGGTTATGTAAAAATTTTCCTAAATATGGGAAACTATTATATAAAAAAAACTCTACTAAGCGAAGGCATTATTCGATATAACAAGAGGAAACCCCTACACAGGAAATCTTTATTAAGCAAAAATCTGTTTATATTTAATATCAGAATTTTAAATCTCGACATTATGAAAAATTAGATAAATATAATTTAATTTGTATGTGGCCGAGCATTGCCATGATGGAATATTACGCTTTCATGTCTGGCCGCATATTCTGGGCGTGTTTCAGTCGATGCTTGCTTCAAACGAATCATTTGCAGACTGGCCATATTTCAGCTTATAAAAGTACCATTTTCGTTCCATCAAATGCAAAGGATTTTTGTAGCGCCATGGATATTTGACGTTTCGAGTATCGCAATGTATCCGTTTTTATCGCAAGTAATGATTTGGTGCAAAAACTGATTTTCTTTTATAGGAAATAATTTCGAATCAATTTGTATTTGATTATATATTTGCTAGTTTTATTTTTATTATATTATAATCACCGTGAGATTTTGACACCAAAACAAAATAAATATTGCCAAACCAAATTTTTTATAGATTCTTTGTATAATTTCATAAAATTCTAATAATTTGCCCATGATAACTTTTTCCCTTGATAATTTACAGACAAAAATGTTGGTAATTTATTAATTATTTTATTTGATTGAACATAGTACTCACATGGAAAACAAATAAAATAAATTAAAGATATGTTAAAAACAATAACTAAATATTTATGAATGTAAATATGTTTAAATTGTAATATGGAAATAATTTGAGATATAAAAACAAACAACAAAAATATTCACACCTTTATTAAACGCTAATACACTAATACATACATATGTGCCAACATAGATATTTATACATATGTGTAAACAAATGAAAAATAATAACACACCTTATATCAACTAATAATCATGCTAAAACAAGACCCTACAAAACCAATAAGTAGATATTTATTTACTTTGCATACATTTGTAGGTCTATATATTTATTTAGGATTTTATACATGCACGTACATATATGTATAAGGTATGTTTGTAAACACACATGTAAATTTATATTTATACAAAAGTTAAGAAACTTTTGACTTTATCTATAGCTGCCTGTCTGTCTGTCTGTCTGTATTTATTTATGTGTAGATATCTATAATCATTTCATCAAAAATAAAGCTATACATTCACATATCAACATTTCTTAAGTGTTCAATATACATATGTACACACACTCGCTTTTACATAACACAACATATCACACATCCTATCATCCATCATTATATGATTTGTATTATTGTCATTTCACATTAACAATCGTCTGCTACACACTCACACACACACGCATACATATTTATACGTTTGAGAAATTAATAGGCTTCCCATTCAACGCCTAAAATAAATTTATTGTCATCATTAGTATTATGTCATCGATTTTAATTAAAAATCTATACACAATTTGATTTATATGTATGTATATGTATTTATAAGCACGAATACAATCAAACATACAAATATTGAATGTATATATATGTATGTTTAGGTATATAACTTATATAAAAGTCCTTGTGGTTGAGATTTATCCTTAATACATACATACATACATATGTATGTGTAGAATCTAAAACACCAAAACTATTTAATGTCTTTATGTACTTTTTAGTCTTTATTCGCTGATAAACATCTGTCATGCCAAGATTATGATTTGGGGATAGTTGGTGTGTCTTAACGTTTTAATGGTAGCAAATCTTAATTTTGATTTTTCGCCAACCCTTAAGGACTGTGAAATTTCTAAAAATAGAGATAATATTATTACGTCATTTAACATTTGCCGGCAATGAAAAGGAAAGAAAACAATTAAGAGATTTTCTGTTTGTTTACAAGGCAAACAAATTTTGTTAATTTATCATAGTTCGAAACTAAAGCTTGATTTACACGATTGAAATTTTCTTCACAATTGCTCTTCAAAATGTTTCAAACTCGTGTAAACAGCAAAATTTCTTCAAAATTTATTTATTTAATATTTTATTTAATAACTATTAAATAAATAAATAACTATTAATAACTATTATATTAATAAATTTTGAAGAATTTTTGCTGTTTACACGAGTTTGAAGCATTTTGAAGAGCAATTTTCAAGAAAATTTCAATCGTGTAAATCTAGCTTAAGACATACATACATATATACATGTACATGTATAGGTAATATAGAGTGCACAAGTTCAAGAAACGTATATGCAAGGGGCTTTACAACGAGAATTTTGCTTTTTTCAAAATAGAATAAAATAAAATAAAGGAATTAAATAAAGAATTCGAATTTGTATTGTGTGGAAGGAGTAAGCTTCAACATTTAGAAATTAAAAATAATATCGGACAGATGTCCAACACATAGGCTATCGAGAAATTTAATTTGTATTAAATGCAATGTATTTCTTATGCATTTCTAGCCGAATTTATGAAACAAAATTAATCACAAATCCAAAATGCGGCAATTTTGTTCGTTGACGTATACAGACAAAAGAAACTACGCTTAGATTGAAAAACTATTTTTGCGGAATAATCAACGGGTTGTTCTTAAATGAATTTTTAATAAAAGCTTCTGCTATGAGAAGACAACAATAAAATATTAAATATTTTACGTTATTCCTAAGTGCTTGTTCAAAATTCTTTAAAGTAAAAGTAAAAGTCGCAACAATTACCCTAATTATACCCTTCACCTTCCTGAGAAGGGTATATACAAGTTTGTCATTCCATTTATAATTTCCACAATATAATTTTCCGGCCCTATAAAGTATATATATTCTGGGTCCTTATAGATAGCAGAGTCTATTAAGCCATGTCCGTCTGTCTGTCTGTCTGTCTATTGAAATCAATTTTCTGAAGTCCTCAGATATCTTCGGGATCCAAATCTTCAATATTTCTGTCAGACATGCTTCCGCGAAGTTTTCTATTTAAAATGCACAAATAACGGAGAAATGACCAAAAATCCGAGAAAACCTCTGAAAATTTCATCAAAAAAAACTAAGTGTAATAATATTGTTACAAATAATTTTTTAAACAGATGGCGCTGATCAAAAACAAAGTGTTCAAGTGTGTTCTTAAATCGTAATATAAGTGTGTAAAAAGACAGTGTGTTAATTTTTAATTGTGTTTGTGTACATTTAAATAAATAAAGACCCGTTATACATATTTTCTTCAAACTACTTGACGCTTTTATTTTGCAATTAAAAAGAATCCGATTTATTTTACCGGAATAAACCACCGTTTTTTAAAGGTAAAAACGTAACAATATAATATATGTGTACATGTATGTATGTATATAATATAATTATGCATCCACAACAAAGGTGAAGGGTATATAAGATTCGGCATAGCCGAATATAGCACTCTTACTTGTTTTTTACTGAAACTGAAATAAAGGTCATTTTGTTGGTTTATAAAAAACTTGACCCTCTTGTCTTTAAAATACCCTGTTTTGTGACCCTTTTCTTTGAAAAATACCCTTTTTGAGCCCTGGTAACCCTGGTGCTAGGCAGTAACTGAATTGTTGTAAAAGCTGATTAAATATAACCAACATGGTCCAACGATGCCCGTTAATGTTGCCATTAACAACCATCACGGTGAAATATTCATTTGATCTTAGTAGTCAACATTTTTATTTTTTGTTTTCAAAATTATACTGCAAAAAATGGCGGCAAACATAAATCTCAAGTTCAAGTTTAAAAAACTATGTAATCATGTCGCGATTGCCAGCTCTATTAACTTCATGGCCAGCCTTATAAAAAAAGTATAATCCAATAACTTTTGATTTTCAACAATAACATGTTTTTTTCTCGTCCTGAAGTTAAGTAATTTTGACAATTTCAAGGAACCAATTTTTGAAACGCATCGTTCTTGTATAATATTACATTTTTACATCTTGCAAGAGTTTTAAAACACCTTTGATAATATTGCCATTGCTCTATTAAGTATTTGATACATATTTTGCCTCTTAATAAACTCAACAAAATAAGCATTCTAAAACTAAATGCTGCATTTAATGAAATGACAAACGTTTAAAAATATATTTAAGAAACATTGCAGGTTTCTAATTATATCTTCCAGTTTTGTTCTTACACTATATGTCTCGATTTATATATGTTTAATAAATCAGTTCTTAAAACGATCCAAACAAGCTTGAGAAATTTTCATTCTTATGCCCATCTTGCAGAAAGCATTTTCATCTGCAGTTCTTCATGAATGAATTTATTGTCCCGATAAACCTTTTTTATTTAAATATTTAATGACCCCACGAATTTCCAATTTTTCCATTGTAAAAAAATCGCGGATGCATCTGTTTTGAACACTTCTTCTGCTTATACTCCGCTTTCTGTTCTAGGCTAAGAAGTTTCCGAACCACCCCGTATGTTGAAGGTTAGACTCTTAAATAGTCAAAATATTTCACGTTGATTTAAGAGAAACCCTTCAGCAGATCTATATTATTATACTGCTCTTATTTTCGTGTTTAGAATCAAATTGAACTTTAAATTTTATTGAAGATTGCAAAATTTCATAAAGCCCAAAAATTCTTGCCAAAGAAAACACCCTATAATAAAAAATATGTATTACAAACATCTAGCAAACCACATTTTAAGTTAAATAACCATGCAAACATTAATTATATGGTAGGTACATATATACAACACAACCTTGTGTTAAATTATTTTAAGCCAAAAATATAAAAATATATCAATTGCAAGCTAAAGGAAATTCAACACAAACAAAACAACTGTCTAGAGGATGTTGGTGCCAGTTTGTCTGGCGCCATTTAAAAACTTTACAGTCTTTCAAAATAAACTGAGACGACATTCCTGCAAAACCAAAATGAATAAGAAAAAGCAAAGATAGATTCCGCTTATAGAAGACAAACAAAAAAGAGAAAAAACTTAAAGGAAACCCCGAAATTTATGCGTTGTAAGACCAACAAATGGAAGAGTAGAAAATTATTTTGCAAGAAAAATGGAAGTAAAAAAAAACAAAAATGACAGGATAAAACAGTGTTGATGCCAGCATTACAAAATAAAATGAGTTCAATTCATACATTTATTGTAGCCAAAGGAGGACATACAAAAACATAGATATACACACAGATAGCAATACTACACACAAAAGCAGTCTTCTTGATTTTTATTTCTTTATACAAGCAAATATTTCTTATTGTCTACTTAAAGTCATCACAATAACTATTTAGATACTCCACTATGAGAGCATTAACTTGGCGACTAACTGACTGTAAAGACAGACAGGCAAACAAACAAACAGAAATAAATAGTAGTAGTAGTAGTATTAGTCGTAGTAGAAGCAGTAGTATGAGTATCTATCAGCATATAATATCTTAAAACTGTAACCAGTCTGTTGTTTCCTTTTATGTTACGGGGCTAGGGAATTGAATTTGTACACAATAAAAACAAAAATATTTGGTGCGTACAAACTGCAATCAAAATATCAACAAAATAAAGATGGAAAACATGAAAAAAAAGGATTGACGAAATAAAACATTATCTTAAAATCTGATTTCTTTAGTTTTTGCTGCTGTTTTATTTCTTTAGTGCAGTTATAATGGCAAGTATATGGAAAATTGTGATGTTGGTAGATACAACTGCTTTTTTTGTTTTGGTTTTTTCCAACAAGGGTGAATGGCTTTTCTTTCATCTGCTTATACTCTCATGCTGTTAATGTCAACATAAAAAATTGACAAAGAGAATGTTCTTTTTTTCCTCGTGCAGATTATGAAATTATTTTTTTTTTAATTTTTTAATAGAAAACTAGCTTTAATCAGTTATGAACTGGCAACATTCTGAAGCAAACGGTTTAACACTTCTTTGCATTATGAAGGATATTTCCATCATAACATTGAATAACCTCTTAACTAAGCTAATGATCTAACGTTGCATGCTGATGGAAATTTCCATCATATTGTTGGTTGCTAAATTTATACTATAAATATATACTAAGATTTTTTAAATCAATTATTTCACCAGTAAAGAAAACACCTGCAAAGAAGAGTTAAATTGGAAATATTCAGACTTTGCTGATTTGTGGTATATTTTTATGTAACTAGAATGGCTATGAGTAAAAAACTTAGCCTTTGCAGAAGCACCTATGAATTTAGTTTTTTTTTTAACTTAATAACTTTTCATTTACAGTAATCAGCAGCACACTAATAGTGTTTTTCTATTTCCTAGAAAATAATTTTATTCTATATTCTTCGACCTTTTTAATGATTTTTATTAAATAATTTTTAAGCTTGAGGTCACTTTTTTGTTTTTTATAAAAGATTTTTATTTCTTATATATAATTTTAGTTACATACATAGTTACTACAATCGTATATATGATTGTAGTAATCATCTGAATCGTAACTTAACCATATGACGGTTACCGCAATAATATAAATACTTACAGTGATCATAACATTGTTAAAAAACTTTTAAAAATTTTGACATTGTTGTGGTAAACATGTACAACTAAATTATAATAAATTATATATAAGAAATAAAAATCTTTTATAAAAAACAAAAAAGTGACCTCAAGCTTAAAAATTATTTAATAAAAATTTCCTAGAAAAGAATTTTAAAATTTTTAAAAGATTTTTGATATTTCTTTAGTTTAGTTAGCCAAGAAAAATTATCAATAAATTTTAATAGAAATTTCATGTTGTAAAACAATTCCTATATTCAGTAAAAATAATTTAATGAAAATTAAATTTAATGAACTCGAGCCTGACTAAAGAAATATCAAAAATTTAAAATAAACAGTTCGACTAAATATAATAATTGTTCTTATTTTTAAAAGATTTTAATTTGTCACCGTTAGTACAGTAAAATGCATATAAAAACCTACACACATAGAAAAATTTAGTTGTACATGTTTACCACAACAATGTCAAAATTTTTAAAAGTTTTTTAACAATGTTATGATCACTGTAAGTATTTATATTATTGCGGTAACCGTCATATGGTTAAGTTACGATTCAGATGATTACTACAATCATATATACGATTGTAGTAACTATGTATGTAACTATGTTCTTTAATTATGATAGAGAACAACATAATATGGTATAATCTTTTATCACCATAAACATTACATAATTGCTTTAATCATATATATATATGATTGCAATAATCATGTAAATGGTAACTTAGCTAACTCATGGTTACAGAAATCACCCAATTTAGTTTTCTGTCATTATAACCAGCTTCAGCCAATGGAACAATATTGGGCTATTAGCAAAGCAAAATTAAAACGAAGTAGTTGATAAATGAATATTCAAAAGCTTCGTTAGTTATATAAATATTAAAACATTAATGCGATCGGATTTTATGTGAACCATGCTTAATTCGTATCTAGTTTAAAAATATTATTATAAATTTTTCATTTATTAAGCCGTTAAATTGAGGCTCTTAATTACATATGAATTTCTCATTTACGACAAAAAAGTAATGACTCAAAAAAAAAAATGTTTCCAAGGAATAATCATATATCTAAATCATAAATATATGTAAAAACATTTTATCAAATATATTGAATTATGCAGAAGAACTAAGTCTAGGGAACATTTTGCAGCACTAAGTATAACACTCTGGTAGCAAATGCCACACACTATAAAATTTCATCTAAAAATACCATATTTGTTTAAAATTTTATTTATAAAACTATGAAAACTAGAAAATCAACATTTAAAATACATATTTGTTTTTCATTATAACTAATGGCGGAAAAAAGTCTATAAATTAAATATATAAAAACTAGTTAATCTCTTCACAATAGACCAAATGAACATGTAAATAGAACAAAATGAAAAACGCAGTAGTAGCTAAATTTTTAATACAAATATTTAAACAAAAAACTAGTGAAAAAAATAAACACCCACATTGATTATGGTTTTTATATTGAATTTATTTGTTACACATACAATACAAAAGCGCAACATTTCTATGGCTTTTATATAAAAAATAAATTAAACTGATTTTGATAAAAAAAAATAAAATATATAAATGTAAATATTTAAGTTTTATGTTGAAATGTTTAAGAAAAAAGGTGATAAAAAATATTTATGGCGAATTTAGAGAATTTTTTGCAAAAAAGAAAATAAGTAAGAAACTATAGTCAGTCAAGTCCGACCATGTAATATCTTACACCGAGTATGCGAGTAAACAGTTTTTTCAGAAATGGCAGCGCTCATAGTAGCCTGACTTTTGTGCATATAAAAATTATTCGATAACAATACATGTAAATGATTTATGCATGTTAAGTGATTTTCAGGAGACGGTCTGGTCTTATATGGGAACAATGACAAATTATGGTTCGATCGTCATAAAATCTGACCTATGCAACATACTTGTGTTGAATTTTATTTTGTTAACAACATTTTAAGACATTTATGGACGTTAAAATGAGTTTCGGAAGTGGGCCTTGACTAATTATGGAACGATCTGCAAAAAGTCTCTAGGTGTAATTTAGCTTCTGGTGAAATTTGTTTGGAATCGTACTTCGGGAGGACATTTGTATGGCGACTAGGTGAAATTTATTTATTTATTTATTTATTTATTTATTTTAATTTCTAATACAACAAGATACAATATCTTAAAAATAATGGACCAATTGCAACAAACTTCAATCGCAACCGTCTCTGGACTGAACAAATTTTACAAAATTTTATAGAAAAATCGTTAAAATTGCGACTTGTACTCTGCGCACAAGATTTATATGGAAAACCATCCAGCCAGCCAGTCGAATGGACAACGTTAAATCGACGTAGGAAGTGATTCTGATTTCATATTACTTTTTAACTTTTTATTGTTTCTTTCTAAGATTTCGACCAACTTTGTTGGTCATCTTCAGGGAAAAAATAATCAAAAATTTTTTTTCCTTAAAACAGGCCTCAAGCCGAATTAATAAAATACAAACATTTTTAGCAATAAAAGTAACTTTTTAGCTTAAATTGTAAGTGAAGTTTTTGCTGGGTTATTACATTATTGCTATGCAGAATTTAAATTTACTACAAAATTTGTTGTTTTTAATACCTTAGTTCAAAATTATTAAACAATTTAAACATTGTTGTATGGGCTTTAATTCACGTTGTATTGTCTTTTTATTTAAAAGTGCTTTTAAAAACTATTATAGACCATAGACTACATAAGTGCAATTTAATTTAATGTTTAAAGTCGTTTTTTTTAAACTCTCTTACATGTTAGAATGTAATTGATGAACTTTTTGTTTGAGTTGCACTACTTTAACCCTTTCTATGTTACTAAAGATTTATTTGAAGGATATTTGTTATGGAATTATAGCAACGAAATTAAGTGCAATATGTGCAATACATATTATAAATTTGAAGTATCATATAGTTGTTGTGAACACTATAGCACAAAGTTTTGATAGTTTGTTAGAATATGTTGATAACAACATGAGTACTTAATATTTAAAATTTTTGAAGTAGACAAGGTTATAAACGATTTTTATAGAACTTGAATTGCCACATTGATGTTTTTAGATTCCGTTTTTTTTTGAATGAATTTAAAGTACTAATATATTTGAAATAAATTATTTCAATTTATAAAGTATCAACTTCGAATTTTTCCAAAATGAAAATTAAAATCTAATAAAATTAAATTTCATTGACTTAAAGAATCGATAAGCAGGTATATTTCTTGAATAACTACAAGACATTTTACATTTATTTCAGTAACAACAAGACTTTCAAAAATTGTTTCATCAACTTTTTTGTAGGTAATAAAATGCACCAATAATCCAACTCGAGGAACACTTCCAAAGAAGTAATCATAGGTTAAGCACTTATATTCTTTCGTCTGGCTGGCTGTCCATATAAAGCTTGTGCGCAGAGTACAGATCGAAATTTTGAAGATATTTCGATAAAAATTGGTACGTGATGGATGGAGTTGAAACTGGTGGAAATCGGTCTATTACTTCACCTGGCCTGATCATAAATGCTTGAATTATGCAAGTATCCAAACAAATTTCATCACAAATAAGTAGTAAATAAAGCCAAATCACATCTCAAAAATTTTGATATCCAAATAATAGTGAACGAAAATATATTTCATATGTCTAAAAATAATACGGTACAATTTTATTACTTTTTATTATTTTATAATTTTATTTAAACTCCCACATAAAACCCTCTCCGTAATTCACTTTAAGCTGCACAAATCGTTTAAAAGTATTCATATCGAGATAAAGTTTAACACATATAATATTTATATTCACAGACATCATGACACTAAATTTTTGGATGATCGGTCTACATACGATATATCTCCCATATAGCGCCCATTTCTGAAAAACCGTTTTATACATATAAAGCTTGTGCGCAGAGTACAGATCGAAATTTTGAAGATATTTCGATAAAAATTGGTACGTGATGGATGGAGTTGAAACTGGTGGAAATCGGTCTATTACTTCACCTGGCCTGATCATAAATGCTTGAATTATGCAAGTATCCAAACAAATTTCATCACAAATAAGTAGTAAATAAAGCCAAATCACATCTCAAAAATTTTGATATCCAAATAATAGTGAACGAAAATATATTTCATATGTCTAAAAATAATACGGTACAATTTTATTACTTTTTATTATTTTATAATTTTATTTAAACTCCCACATAAAACCCTCTCCGTAATTCACTTTAAGCTGCACAAATCGTTTAAAAGTATTCATATCGAGATAAAGTTTAACACATATAATATTTATATTCACAGACATCATGACACTAAATTTTTGGATGATCGGTCTACATACGATATATCTCCCATATAGCGCCCATTTCTGAAAAACCGTTTTATACATATACGGGGTGTAGGGCATTATATGGTCGGGCTTGACCGACTATACTTTCTTACTTGTTTTTAAATAGAAAAACATATTGTGCACTAAAATGTCAGTTGTTAAACTTTTTTTGTGTTTAAGATGGGGCATCGTTTGCAAACAAATTTTTATTCCACAAACTGTGAAGCTTTTGACTTTTCTGCAGAAAATACTCAGAGTTTTTGGCAGAAATCGAACCCGCAACCCTCTGACTAATAGTCCGGCACACTATCGCCTAGTCTATCAGGGCACCTGCTAAATAACACAGAGTTTAAACGGATGATATTATATTTTTAAAATGTTCATAAGAACGGTTGTTTTCTTTTTATAAATTGAATTCCAAAAACTAAATAAATATTTCCCAAAATTTTTAAATTAAACTTATAATCTTAAATACAAAAAACCCCCTTATTTATAAAAACTTACAACAGGTTTGTAACAGGTTTAGAAAGCAAATTTCCATACAAAATTTGCTAAACAGATTCCCAAAATGTTAAATGATCAGCGACCGAGAAAAAAATATCTATAATATCTCAGCCAAAGTCGGGTACAAAAAGCTAAGAATTAAATTAAGTTATTCGTTTTAAAGTTTAAAGTTTTCGCATCACTAAAAATGAAAATGCCAATCTTATTATTTTTTCCAATACTCTTAATTCATGACAAGATAATAATTGTTACTCCTGAATGTTGTGTAACAATTTAGGGTTAAATAAAACATTAAAAAAAATTGTTAGCTGTAATTTAGCCATTAGCTACAAAATAATATAAATATTATATCATTTTTTAGTTAAAATTTTTTTTATATTTTTTTTAACTATTTGTGTTTATTTTTACTGTATGTTTTCAGTTAAACACAAATAAAACTGGGGTTTAAGCAAAAAAGTATCCATACACACTTCCCTAAGAGTGCAAACGAAAAAAAAGATATAAATGTAATGTTGCTTTTTTGTGTAAATAAACTTTATCTTTTACTATATTCTGAATTTATAATTTTTTTTTTGTAAATTTTATTTGTTTTTACAAGAATGTTTTTCAACACTACGAGTTGTAGGACGAGTATGTGAATGTGAATACTTGTTACATTATTTCGTTATAACTTTTATATGGAGTGTAGTTGGTTTTTGCTTTTTCAGTTTTGTAATTTTTTAAGTTAAATAGTTTCTGCTGGCTGGTATGCAAGTATTTATTTGTGTTCTTATGTATGTGTAATATAAAATAACCATGCATTAGTAGTAGTATATGTGTATATGTATAGGTATATGTATGTATGTATATAGTTGTAGTGTGGTATGTCCATGTCTTGTCTGCATTTAAGCAATGGTCACTTAGCGGTCATTGGTTTTTGCTGTCCATGTAACAATTTGATTCTCAAGTGTGTTGTAGCATAAAGTAAATTCAGTTTGTTCTTGATAAAAAAATATTATTATTTTTTTTTTTTTATTTCAGCTGTTTTGTTTTCTTTTGTTTGTATAATTGCACTCTAAATGAAATATATATTTTATAACTTAAATAAAGAGTTGCCTTTTTGTTTATTTTTGTGTGGAGTTTTTAAAAAATAATTATGTAAAATTATACGCGTTTTCTTTTTTTGGTTATTGGTTTGAAAAAAATAAAAATCTGCTGAAATATAATTTAATATAATTATAGTAAGAGTTTCTATTGGGATGTGCCGTGTTTTATAAGCCTATCACCAAATCACCTATTATTACACAAACTTCAATGACGATATTTAAAAGAATTTTATGCATATTCCAGTTATAATCAAGAACTTATACTTTGTTTATATTTTTGCAGCGTGCAACATAAAGCGATTTACTTTAACATACAATAAATGAAGTACCTACCAGCCATAGGAAACTGATTTTGGCTTTACACTCTGTGGTTATTCTCGAAAGTGGCAGGTTTGGCCAATTATTGACAAACTTTCACAAAAGTCAATAGTATATTTTTACATACTTATAACTGATCTGTGTAAAATTTCGGTTCGAAATGGATGTCTATGTAGGTAAATGAGTTTTCGGGAATAGTCCTCATAAGGGAACTATGATTAATTCGGGCCAATCATCATGAAATTCTGTACGATGATTTATATGTAACGGGTTTTCAAATAGCTACTTGACAACTCTGAATTTAAATTGTGAACGCACTATTTCACTGATCATCTAATTGTTGCTTTCTTTTTTTTCAGTAAACTTAACATTTTCGTTATGGTAAAGTACACGAAGGAACAACGTTTGGAAATTATAAAAATGTACTACCGAAATTCGGAGTCGGTGACCGCAACTTTAAGAGCGTTAACTCCAATTTTCGGTCGTAATTCTCGCCCTAGTAGACAAGCAATAACAAGTTTAGTGCAAAAATTTGAGTCTACATATTCATTGTGTGATGCTGTCGTGCCAGTGAGACAACGGCCTGGTCGAAGTTCCGAAAATATCGCTGCCGTTCAGGCGTCCGTAGCAAACGATTCAAATCAGTCGATTCCGCGGCGTTCTCAAGAACTGGGCATCCCCAAGACCACTTTATGGCGAATTTTGCGTAAGGATCTGGGTTTACACCCATACAAGATTAAGCTGACTCAAGAATTGAAGCCGATGGACCATTTGAGTCGACGTACGTTCTCCGATTGGGCTCTGGAGAAGATGCACCAAGATGATGAATTTCATCGCAAAATCATCTTCAGTGACGAAGCTCATTTTTGGCTCAATGGGTTCGTCAATAAGCAAAATATGCGTTATTGGTCTGCTGAAAATCCACATGTGCTTCACGAATCACCACTTCATCCACAAAAAATTACTGTTTGGTGCGCTTTGCATGCCGGCGGCGTCATTGGGCCATATTTTTTCGTCGACAATAACGATCGTCACGTTACTGTGAATGGCGATCGTTATCGCGCAATGATTAGCGATTATTTTTGGCCCGAATTGGAACACATGGACTTGGATGACATGTGGTTTCAACAAGACGGTGCCACAAGCCACACAGCACACGTTACAACGTTACACGTTATTTAAAAAAAAGTTGTCAAGTCCTTATTGGAAAACCCGTTATATGCGAAAGTGGACTTTATATGGGGACTACCGTCAAATATGGACCAATGCAAAGAAAACATCGTTTAGAGATTTCACTTTGCATAAAACTTATTATTACAGAATTTTGTATGAATACGGCTTTTCTATAGACATTTATGTAACATCAAGTCATATTTTGGGAAGACATTTGTATGGCGGTTATGAGAAATCGTGGACCTATTTTTACCATTTTTAACAGGACTTGTCGTTCTATAATAAAAAAGTGTGCAAAATGGAATGATAATATCTGCATAATATTTGAAAAAAATAGCAAAAAAAAAAAATACCTGAAAAATATTGAGGTTTCCTGAAACTTTGATCTATAACTTGGATCCTACTGGCCCAATTTTACCCATTTGAAATACCAAACATTTTGGTGGATCAATTGGCTATGAAATAATGTTCTGTCTTTTTTCGAAGCTCTATCGTGATTTCAACAGACGGACAGACGATTGGACTTCGCTAGATCGTCCTAGAATCTTAGAAGGACCCAAAATATATATACTTTTTGGTTCTAGGATTATTATTTTTCGATGTGTTGCAAAAGGAATGAAAACGTAATATACCCCCATCTTTTTGGTGGTAGGTATAAAAAATACAAAATTTATTTCGAATTTATATCATGAGTTGAATTTCGTAAAACTTTCTGAATGAAGTTATGATTTATCATTTACCAACCATTTTAATTTTTACTTAACATAAAAAACGTATGAGTACTATTTATTATAAATAATTAAATAATAAACATACGCGACGTGGTAGTCAGTAAACCAGTAAACAATTTACTGGTAATTGAAATTTTACTGGTACTGAAATGTGCCCAACTATGGTTATGGCCCCTTATGTTTTGCTTTCTATGAAAAATGACTTAAATTGAAGATACTCATGTTTTTAATTTGTTCTATATCAGTTCCGATTTTTGCAAAGTATGAAAATTTAATGTTTATTTAACACACTACCACTAGCTCCCTTTAATTTTACTGCTTAGATTGATCAGGTAATTCGATCACACTAAAAATAACCTAATTAGTTATTAGAAAATTCAATTATAAATTATTCGAATGCATAATCTAGTAATATTATTATTTTGGATATCACGACATGTGGTCTTAAAAAGACGTTGCCAAACTCCAGACAAATCGTAAAGCACTTTAATTAATATATAGAAGACCTAAACGTGCATGTTCTCGTTTTGGTGGTCAGTTGACTTTATAAATCAAGTGATTTAAGTACATTTCATTTATTAACGTGCGGTTTTTGAAAGTTTTACGTCTATGGCAACAAGCCCATAATAACTTGTGCAGCCACATTCTTGCAAAATAGTCATGGGATATTTCGTCAAAAGAGTGCTTACAAAGACTATTCAACTGTTTTCCATATATAATCCTATCTCCTTTTCTCTAGGATTCTATAAGTTCTCTGTTTTCTATTGTAGATTTTGACTTGGTTGATAACGACTTACAGAAATCCCTCAACGCTGTTATTGTAGAAACATTTTTTTTACCCTTTAAGAGAATTATTTGACATATATTTTTACATACATACATTTTAGAACTTATGTCTTAAATATGTTTTTAGAATCGTTAAATATATAGTAGATTAAATTTTTTACAAACCATTGCTAAGATTTTCAAAGGTGTATAAGCTGGTTATATCTACAAATTTATTTCATGTACTGATTGATATTCACTAATTTTCTTCCATAGTTTCTAATGATTTTTATAAAAATGGTTGACGAAAAAGCTTTGATAAGAACTTTTGGATTTGGATTATTTCGACAATGAATTACATTTTAAGAGATGATGGTAATTTCGTTTCGCTTTTAGTAATAAATAAAATTCCAAATATTCATTAATTGCATTTTCATTTCTGTAGATATGCAATTGAAAATTATTTACAGAATAACGGCATTTGTGAGTTTAAATTGTCTTCAATTATATCCGTAACAGTAAATTAGATATAACTATTAGGGTATTTTGTTGATAACAATAGCTTAGCTGTATTGGTAGCTAACATTTTACAACAGCTTTTGCTGTTCTATCACACGATTAAAACAAAATTTATATTTTTTTAAAAAAGAAATAAAATAAAATATAAATTATACACAGAAAGGTCTTTTCTGTAACTCAACTCAGCTAGAACACAATTATAACAAAAAAAAAAAGCAATTTAAAAGTATTTAATACCACCAGCTCTGTAACGTTTGCATGTTAAATACAAAAATATAAAACTTTCGTTATAAATTTTGTTTATATGAAATATAATTGTTAGTAAGTCTAGACATGATTACCATAATTCCTAAATTATTTATGCAGGAAATAATATTGTAATTTAACATAATTTAAACTATTATATGTAAACATTGATATTAATATTTGTTTGGACAAATGGGGGTTTAAAATTATTTCAAAAATAAAAGCTAAATTTTATAACGGCTTAGAATGGCCAATTTATAAATAAACTGTATTTTCCCTAAACTGACATTGTAATATTGTAGGTTTCATGAAATCTTATTGAAAATTGTCGACTTTTTATCAAGTGAAAACTTTCTATCAAAATGAAAAATCTCAGGATAAAGATCAGTTCAGATTCTTTGACAACTACTTTTAGTACTTGTGGTCTGAGGAACAATATGATGATTTTTTATAATTCCTAAAACTTTTAGCGAAATATGCAATTTGAAAATTTTTAGACATAACGCCCTGAACTAGTTGTGGTATTCGCAACAAATTTATATTAAGTTTTACAAAAATTTTTAACATTAGTTTCTAAAACATTTTGCTGGGTGTTTTCTGGAAAATTAGAAATTTCATTGTTATTAATTATACATATTATGTCAATAACCCTTCTTCATCATAACTTCAACATAACTAATGTTCTGTAAAAATATTTAAGATATTTTTTTTTAATTTAATGGATAAATAGCATTGAAGCATACCTAATATAAGTTTAAAATGCTTATTGGGTTACTGCTTATGTATATAATATATGACCTTTAAAAAACTGTATATTGGATTTATTTTTAAATTTCATTTGTTACTGTTAAATTTTAGTATAATTTCCTTGAAAATATTAAGAACGTTTTTTTACCTTTTTTTATAAAAAATATTATAGTCGTGTAAGCGCAGACATATATGAGCAACAATAGTTTTTTTTTAGAAATGGACGATATATGGGAACTATGATATTTTATGAAACGATCAAAATATTTAGTTGCAAGACTTGTGTGCATATAAATATTATTCGTGTTAAATTTTATCTTGATATCAACACTTGTAATACTTATACATTGACCCACGTACATGGAACTCAATGTTGTGTGACCAATGGTTTCTATAAACCACATTCAACTGTAGTGTTGTGGCAGTTCAAGTGGCGTTAAAAGCAATAAACTAAATGCAGCAAAAATTTTCAAATATTTCAGCGAATGTTGTCAAAAGAGTATTTTATTAAAAGTCAAGAAGCAAAACAAATTAAAACAAGTAAGAGAGTATAATCTGTCAAGCCCGACTATATAATACCCTACACCCAGCATATGTATAAAACATTTTTTCGGAAATGGGCTCTATATGAGAGATATGACCTATTATGGACAGATTAGCCAAAAATTGTGTGTGATGCACCAAATTTTATTGAAATATCTTTAAAATTGCAACATGTACTATGTGCATAAGCTTTGCAAAGACAGCCAGCCAGCCAGCCAGACGGACGGACATCTTTAAATCAACTCAGGAAGTCATTCTGAGTCGATCGGTGTACTTTAAGGTGGGTGTTGGACCAATGGGCGTTACAAACATCAGCATAAATCCAATCTACCCTCCTCACTATAGTGGTGTAGGGTGCAAACAGCAAAATAAAATGATACAGCATAGGCTAAGAAAAAACAATGTTTAGAACACTTTTACGACTATTTACTTTTTATATAAGGTTTAACTATTTTACACTATTGTATTCATAATAAATATAATTATATAGAATTTATAAAAGGTTTGCTTCAATAAACCCGCCAACTTGACAACACAAACACTTCCATGTGCATTTGCTGACAACTAAAGTGTTAATGTTTTGAACTTTTTTAGTTTAAATAAAACATAATTTTACTTTTAAATTTAAAAAAAAAAGAAAATCTACTAAAGTTCTACATATGAACTATACATAATAAATGATTTTAATATATAACAAAAGTATGTTTAAGTGCACACAAGCATTTAAAATTAAAATAAATATTTGTTTTTTTTTAATAATATTTCATAGAAAACAAAATTATATTACAAGTTGCTAAACAATCAAAAAAATATTACATAAACATAGAAATACCTATAAAGTACTAAACAAATTCAATTTCATTGTTACTACTTTCATTTTACCCTTTATAGAAAATAATGTATTTTTGTTGTACATATGAGTACATATGTATATATTTGGGTATCCAAATTATTCGCTTTTTCTTGTGTTCTAATTTGTTCGAATATATTCGAATTTATTTTTATTTATTTTTTTAAAGCAAAGAATGAAGTTTTGGTGTAGGTTTATTATTAATTTAAAAAAAAACGAAAACCAATTCCTACACAATTCAAATAGAATATTAAAAAGACATTCAAAAATAAATCTTAAATATATTATTCAAAAAAAAATAAATGAGAAATAATTAAATAGAGATCAGTTGCAGGTACATTACCTATATATATTATTTTATTAAGTAGTTCCAAACTAATCTTTTAAGAAAAGATTATATTTTAAATGGATAGCATTAAGATGATTTATTTCTTTCCTTTTAATTAGGTTTGATTTTGAAAAAGCTCTTTCGCTTATCGTAGATCTCAAAATTACTTCAAGGAGGAAAAAGCTCTTTCGCTTATCGTAGATCTCAAAATTACTTCAAGGAGAGTTTGCAATTTAAAACTCGTTTTTTTAGTTTTATCTAAATACAAAAAAAAAAAAAACGTTTTAAATACTGGCGTAATTTTTCTGGAGTTACAAGTTCTGTTTATAACATTTTTTATTGTTGCATTTAACACTGCCAGCAAAGCAAATGCTTCTTCCATCATTAAATTTTCATCATAAATATTCTAATCATAGTCTGTTCTAAGCACTCTACAAAACAATTCACTAGCAAACTCTTTAGTTTCATTTTTGGAGCTATACTTTAAAAAATTAGAGCTAATTGGACATGACCTAGAATTCAAATGCAATACAAGTGTGTTAAGAACTTTTATACATCGTTCAGTAATTCGAATTTTAAAATAACTGATTAATTCTTTAGTAAATAATTTATTCAGTTTTTTATGAATTATATAAAACAAATTGTACCCTCAAGTCGCCAAATCTTTCCCTATGTCTTAAAGAATTACACAAATTTGTTAATAGTTTTATTAAATGAGAATTTTTCCTCTTGCGAGTATTATTGTAAAAACTTTTTAAAATTTTTTTTTTATTATTCGAAGATTTACTTCTAGTTAAATATAAAATGTAACATCATTTATGCTTTCCAACGGAGAGCTAATGTAGAACATATAACAGAGGTATACAAAAATAAATTTCAAATACATTTTATATATAACTAGAAGTAAATCTTCGAATAATAAAAAAATTTTTTTTAATAGTTTTATGTTATTGTCAGTAAACGTACTATTATAAATGCGCAAAAAGTTTACTACCATGTTCAACAAATATGTCCAACGATGTTTAACATCATGTATAATATGAAATTCATGTTTTTCTTGCAGCTAAACGTAAATTTGTAATGTTTTCAATTGATTTGTTGAAGATTTTACAGCACGTACTTACTTGATTAATAACTTCACTTATATGTAGACATTTTAAAGTGATATTCTTCCAGTATTTCACCGTAGTCATCATAAATCTCATCCTCAATATCAATTTTGACAATTGTTTCAACATCACATTTATCATCACTTTCAATACATACTTTCTGCTGCGTTAATACTTGCATTATTATTGTATTTAACATAGAGGGTTTCAATAAATGTATAGCGAAATTGAGATTCTGCTAATATTTCTCCTCCATTTTTCGCATTACGGCTGCCCTGTCTTGTATGGCCTCTACAATTTCTGTTTCAAAGTAATTTCAAAATCGTTCTAAATTTAAAAATCGTTACTAAATAACAAATATTTGATGCCGTTTATTTTATTTTGAATTGCTCAAATACTAAATAAAAAATTTTCAAAGTTTTTTTTTTATAATTGTAACTTCTTGCAGTAACATTAATATATTATAAATTTACCCCTATCGTGAATAAAAATTCCACATGAAATTTGTTCCCATTTCACATTTTTCCTACTAAAATTCAATGTTAAAAAAATAAAAGGAAACAAATTTCATGTGGAATTTTTATTCCCGATAGTAGTGATTCTTAAAAGGAGCTACAGCTACTCATCACAGTGATTGATTACACGCTGCTACAGTGAAAATATACTTGGAAAGTGACCTAGTGTAGATTATAAACTTTATTGAGTAGATCATAAATCAATTTTTAAAAGTTCGGAAACACCCTCAAATTTCGGAGTTATTCCGAAAAACTGTTTTCGGGTAGGTTCGAGTACTTATGAACACGTAACTCAGTTGATTTTAATCCGATTTTAAATTTTTAAACGGTTTCAGAAAGAAGAAATATGTGCCTTTTTAAATATGTACACAAATTTTTGCAGTGTTATTTTTAATTATATCTGATTTTAATTTTATTTCTTCCAGGTTTTTTAATTTTGGCGCCATTTTTTAAATTAGATTGTTTAGAAACATACCCTTATGTATATATTTCATTAAAACTAATTTCTGAGTTCTGAGTTAAACAAGCTGGCAATAAATAAAATCGAGTAAAAAATAAAAAAGTTATTAAGGTTTTTTAAAAGTTAAACATTTTGCTTTTACAAATATTGATCAAGATACTACATTTTCTTTATTTTTTTAGTCTTATAATGGTATGATTATATAAATATTTTAAAATAACAGTATTCAAATTTTTTGTTTAGAAATTTAGAATATTTGATTAAAAGTGCTTGCTAGACCTCTTTCGCTTGTACATCAAAACGTCTGTGTCTCGCTTAAGTGACCAGCAGTAATTTGAAATCATTCTTACTAATCTGGTGCTATGGAATTCAATTATGGGGTTGGTTGGTTGGTTGGTTTACGTGGTAGTTCACTACGTGCGAACACTTAAGTAGAGTCGAAGGGACCCCGTTTTAAAAGACCACACCACTCGTCAGATTCAATGTCTTGTACAACATACTGTAGCTAATATGTGTGTGCAAAAAAGTCGTGTCTCGTTAGACCCAACCTGTAGCTGTGAGATATCTCAGCAGGTCATTAAGTTTTGACCCGGCTACCTCACCAAGGTCGTTCATTGTGTAGTTCCCCATGAATTTATGTCTCCTGACACACAGGGCTGGGCATTCGCAGAGAAGGTGAAAAATCGTTTCCTCTTTTTCCCTATCCTTACAGCTGCGACAATGGTCGTTAAAAGGGAGTCCCAGGCGATTTGCATGCTTGCCTAACGTCCAGTGTCCCGTTAATACTGCCAGCAATCTTGATATATCCTTCCTATTTCGAGTTATCAGTTGCATAGTACGTTTCTCGTTGAAAGATGGCCACATCAACTTGGCTATCCTACATGTGTCTAAATTTCGCCATCTATACTCAGCCTTTGCAAGAAAATGTCTGAGGATGATACCTTTGATGGTCCCCAGTGGAATCGCTACTGAGACCGCATTGGAGATATCTAAGGCAGATCCCGTTCTGGCTAATTCGTCTGCCCGTTCATTACCGTAGTGGTTCCTATGCGCAGGCACCCAGACCAAGGTAATGTCAGATAGACGACCTAGCCTTGACAGAGAATTCCTGCATTGCCTGACTAGTGAAGATGAAATTGTGTAGGCATTAAGTGAGAGGAGTGCCGCCTGACTGTCGACAAAAATACCTATATTGCCTCTAATGTTATGATCGTGTAATGTATTACAAGCTGCCATGATCGCAAAAATTTCCGCCTGGAAAACACTACACTCATTCGGAAGACGATACGAGGTGTCTACCCCAGGTTCGTCACAGAAGACCCCAGAACCCACACCGCAGCTCATCTTAGAACCGTCTGTGTATATCCTAGTGTCGTATTTGTGCACGAGATTGCCCCTATTCCACTCACTCCTAGAGGGAATTAAGACCTTGAATATCTTATCAAAGTCCGTGTATGGAGTAATGTAGTCAGATGGTTGGAGAACGTTTGAAGGCAACTGGTCAAGAATCCCCGCGTGGCCATTATGTGAAGGTCAATTGGCATAAGGTGCAATATAGTGTTCAACAGTACTGCCTCAGCATCCAACATTGAAAAAATTCAAAGGGGTCAAAATAAAATTCTACGTATAATAACTGCAGCACCATGGTATGTTAAAAATTCTCGAATCCACAAAGATCTAGGCGTGCCATTAGTAAAAGTCGAATTTACAAAATATGCGTCAAAGTATGTCAGCAAACTTGAACACCATCCAAACCCCCTTGCACGAGACATCCTTAACTTTAGTGGCAACAATCGGTTGAGAAGGAGGGATACCCTTGATTTAACTCAAGCGCAAAATAGATGACTGGATCAGTTGATGTGAAATTTTTTTAGTATCATAAAAATTTTTGTCTAGCATTGGCTGGGCTTACTATTTTCTTTTTAGTATTAAGATTTGAATACCTATTGTCATTTCAAATATGAAGATTCAATAAATAATTAAATGCAAAAAAACAAAAAAAAAAAAAAATTCTTACTTGGCTTTTTCCTTTGAAGCGTCTTTCGATATCCAAAATGTTAATTTGGAAACATAAAATTTTTAAATTTGAAATTATGAAAAATTCTAAGCGAATTAAAAAATTTAAAGAAATATGTAATTTATTCTTTTTATTCGATTATTCTAGATAAAATTATTCGAATTGTTCGTTGTTCGAAGAAGCTATTTTTTCGTAAAAAAAATTGTTCGATTATTCGAAAGAACATTATTTGAATGGATACCTTAGCATATATTCATTCATTATTTCTATTTTTTTCTTAATACTTTTTGGACTCCTTTTATTTACATTTCTTGTATGTAAGAAATGTTTTTTTTAATAAAATTGAACGAAATAAATAAAGCATACACAAAATATAGACAAATGCATGCCGTTTGCTTAAGGAAATTGAAAAAATCTTAAATTTCATTTACAATTGAATTGATGAACTGCACTTGAAATACTCAAATATGCTACATTTCATGTACAATAGATAATAGACATTTATGTATGTAAAGGTATCCATGTATGTACATGTAGTCTATACAAGTTACAGAAATAAATTTCACTTTAGCAGATGAAAATGAAATTGATTTTAGTTTCTAATTTCAATTCAATTAGATATTTAAAATTTAATTAGAAAATATGTATATTTAATAAAAATTTTTAATTTATTCGGCAGAAACTGCTATAAGAACTGAAACAATTAAATTTAATCGCAAATAAAGCTTTGCTTTATATAATACAAAGGTTTTAGAACTTCATTAGGGCCAATTTACACGAAGCAATTTTTATAAAAAAATATATAATTTTTTCCCGTCACTCAGTACAATTCTTATTGCTTAAATCGCTCTTATTTTTATTTAAAAGTATACACACATTTGTGTAATAAAAATAAAAGAGTAAAACGTATTGTAAGTTTTACATGGGCAGCCAGCCTGCCATAGAGTAAAAGGACGGACATCGTTAAAGCGACTCAGGAAGTGATTCTGAGTTGAACGGAATGTTGAACTAATATTTATGAGCGTTATAAACATCAGCTCAAATAAAATATACCTTCCCCACTATTGCGGTGTACGGTATAAATACAGACTAGAGTTTTGTTTTTGATTTTAAAAGAAATGGGCGTTTCTATTCTATCGGGTGCAACATTTAGGCGCCTCAAACGTCTTTTACTAATAGAAAGAAACACATTTTCAATTATTAATGTTAAAAGTTGTTTAGAATAGAATCGCCCAAATATATTTTGAAATTAGCTATAACTACTTTTAAGGTCATCTTGATTAAAGCTGCAAGAATTAATAGCACTGGAAAAAAACTTATAAGAAGTTCTTAGAAAATAATAAATATAGATATAGAAAACTACGGTTTTAATGATTTTTAGGTTGATCAAGTTTTTCAATGTAAATTTCGTATTCTCTTAATATATATACAATACCTTAATTAATCCACTAATTAATTAAAAGCTTTTGCTATGTACGTATGTATGTAATTTACGATTGTTATATAAATTGCATTATTATTGTTCTCTCTTTCCCAGCCATTGTAAAATATTTTTTATACCCTCACCTCCAAAAGTGTTGGGTATACTACGTTTGTCATTTCGTGTGAAACTTTGTTAAGATTTATCTGATACTAAATATGATATATACAAAATATAGATAAATGCAATAAAGTATATATATTCCTGGTCCTTATGAAATTTTAAGTCGATTGTGCTATGTCCGTCTGTTTGTCCGACTGTGTAAAACACTCTCACGTTCAAAAGACACAACTTAAAGTAAGGAAATTTCCAGAAAAATATTTTACATTTTGTAGGTAACTTTGATATTAAAATCGGTATAGTAGAACCAGAGTTATGGACCAAAATGCGAGGCCACCTCAATAAAAATTTGATATTTTTTATCCAATTTTTTTGCAATTTTTCTTAATTACATCTTTGCAGATAATACCATCAAATTTTGTACATGTTATTTCTACGTTAAAAGTAGAAACTGTGAGGAAAATAGTAAGAATATATACAAATATCTTCCGGAAATATGACTCAATGATACATATATATAAAATAGGACTACCAATACTAAATTCAGCAAAAATTAGTTTCATGCAAAAAGAAATCTCAAAACTAACTTATTTTCGGTCGGTCAATGTTTGACCATATTGTAACCGGATTAAAATTTGACATAAATAATCCTTATATGTGAGTAAATTGTTGTACTAAATTTTCATTAAAAAGTCATTAGTCTTCAAATACATATATTTTATTGCGTCTTTGTGTCTTTTGGATGGTACCGACTCAAAATTTTACATAGATCATTTACATATAGACAAAAATTATACTACATAATTTTGTGAATTTCGGTTCATATTTGACCGTATGCCCCATATAAAGCCCTCTGCCGAAAATTACTTTAAGACTCATAAATCTGTTATAAATAATTTTACCGATACAAAATTTTACACGGATTATTTACATACACATGTTGAAATTAGAATGCTGAATATTGAGAATATCGGTCCATATTAGATTATATAAAGTCCACTTCCGAAATTCACTTTAATACTAATATATATCTTAAATATACCGTTATGATGTTGAAATTCGACGTTAGATATCCTCATATGCATAAAATTCTCTGTTAAGATGATCGGTCCATGATTTGCAATAATTGCCATATAAGGACCATTCCCGAAAAACAATTGAACCCACAAAAACGTCTAATAAATACTGATATCGAACCAACTTTTATATAGATCAGTAATTTTAATCCAGAAATCATACTAATATCGGTTATACGGTCATTAATCTACTGGATTTTGTGTATAACAACCAATTACACAACTCTTGTAAATAACGTTATTGAGATGAAATTCAACCAAAATAAGCCTAAAATACGTAGAAATCAATTAAATGGTTACTGGACTTGGACGCTATCACTCCATAATTGGTCCACTTCTAGTATGCCACCCATAAATCTCTTGTAAATAATGTTATTGATATGAAATTTAACCAAAAGAAGCCTCACCTAAGAATTTTTTTTACGCTGTTTCTTAATTAGTGGTTAATATATAATAATGTTTTTTAAATTCTATAAATTGCTAAATTACACTCAAGATTGTTATGAAGGTACGAATTTGTAATTACATCAATTATGAATGTAAAAACATTTGAAATAAATTATGTTGTTCTTAAAATTTACACTAAGAATGAATAAAAAAAACACAGAGTAAGTATATTCTAGTCCTATAATCAGTGTAGGTTTTGAGTTTCTTATTATATTTAGGTGGAGGGTATTTAAGATTCCGCACAGCCGAATATTGCACATTAACCTCCTTCTTTGGACAAAACTAATTTCAGCATTTCTCATTTTTTTTTTAATTGAAATTAAATTTTTAAACTTCCATACTGTGTACCAGCCAATACTTATGTAGAGAATGAAAATGTAATTTAATTAAATGCATGTTTTTTTTTGTTAATTTTTTTTTAATTGTTATTTCCTTAGAGCTGTAAACTGTGTGTATGTTTGTAACTAAGGCAATGTGCTGCATGTTGCAATAATATAGTATACATTTCAAGTTTATTGAATAATATTGAAATGCAATTCAGTTCACTGAAATGCAATACAATCTTTAAAATACAACATTTATATTTAGATACACGGACACACATAGCTACTTACTTGTACTTATACAATTGCACAATGAAATTCAAATAACCACACTCTGGTCTACAATACTATGTGTATTATACACACGCACAGACCCAAACACACATAAAATACGAAATACAAATGTAGAAAGAGACGTTTTCACTTACCGGAAGTACAAAGTAAAACGATTGCTGAATAAGCGATTAATCCTGAAGGGCACGATGACATTATGCTGCTGCTGTTTCTTTTTCTGTTGCTGTATTTTCGTTGCTCTACTATGATGTTGGTTAAAGTTATTTTTTTATTTTCTGTTGCTTGTTCTGCTTTTGTTGTTTCCAATACACACACACACACACACACACATACATAAACTCACAGTTTTTATAGGTAGAAAGTAAAAATAATGCTACAAGCTTTAGCAATTCGTAAAAAAAGGAAGAGTAAATAAACTGGTATGGAATTGAAAGGATGCAACACAAATTTATAAAAGACAGTTGTGTGTTTTTGTTGGAACAGCGTGGTTTGATGTGAGTTGAATAAAAAAATTCACGTTGTGCTCACAAATAAAATTTCAATGTTGTTGTTTTTACTGCAGTTTTATAAAATTTTCTGTGTTTTTCGTCGATTCATTTTTTTTTTTTTTTTTGGAATTGTTTTCATTTCTTGAACTCTTCCTCTCTGTGCGTTTATTATTTAAATTCCTTCTTTTGTTTCAGTTCGGCTATAGTCCTAATGATGTTGGGTGGGTTCAGTTGCGTTTTGTATAGTTGATTTTGAAATTAAGGTTGGCTTCATTTTGCTGTGTTTGTTTTTATAAATTTGTTGTAGTTGTTGTTTTATTTCGTTTGGTTTTTTCTTTAAAAAAGCAGCCTTTAGGCTTTCTAAGGCAACAGGACTTGATTGTTTATGCTGTACATACTACGCTCATTTTAACATTGTGACATCCATGTTCTATGTGGAGAGTAACAAACGAAACGAACATCACCATCAGCACTATTAAGTATTGTTATCATTCTCATACTCGTATTACATGCATATCTATCTACATAGCTACTGATATACATACATATATAGTTGAACCGAGTTACAAATATTTTTTTGGGCTATGTATGTATGTGTGCCTTAGGCTGTTCCATGAGAGTGAATTTGAAAAAAAAAATTAATAATGCTAAATGTTTACACTTACAAATTAATATACCTATAACTTGTCATGTAAAGACTCATTAAATATATTTTGTTCTTGTATAGTGCTTTTTTTGTTAAAGGAAGTTTTACTAAATGTTTTATAAAGTACAAAAACTCTGTCCACTGAGTAGTTAGTTTATGTTTCTTCTGATTTTAAAACTGCTATATGCAACTAGTTATGTTACTGGTATCAAAGTAATAACTTTTTACTTCTAAGATTTTCAGGTTTTACAGTATATCGTTAAAGTACTCATAATTTTAATACCAGTTTATTCTTATGAAATCTGACTCTTTGAAAAGATTTGTTGTCCATTTGAAACCCAATCTTTTGTTTGCAAAAATCAGAGTGCTGGCAACGATTAGAGTATACATTTACTGAGATATATATCTACTTCATCAATTAACTAATCCATCCTTTTAGAATTGCATTTGGCTCAAAGACATGTCAGGATTAAATAAAAATAATTTTAAAGGAAGCTTTTCAATAGTCTAAAAGGAGCGTATTTAATTAATAACTTTAAATATCAGTTAAAACTTTTAACTTACAAGTATCGAATTGTATTGAGTACCGAAAATTAAAAAAAATGTGCACAATTGGTTCACAAGAAAAAAAATTCTTAAACTTGAAACATTTTTAAACAAATTTTCCATTTTTCTTTATATTTAAATATGAAGGAAATTAATGTCGAAATGAACCGATTTTATTTATTTTTATTAACAAATTACTTAAAAAAAATACTAAAGATTAAAAAATAAACTTTTCAATCGCATTTTACACAGGAGTGCATTTACCACAGACTAACCGCCAAGACTAAACTGATTCCGATTTTAAGGGGATCTAAACCAATTTGAAAATTTGAAAAATAAAAAGAAAATTACAAAATATAATTAAAAACCAGTAATACAGTTTTCGAAAATATAATTGAAAATGACTACAATGCAATTGGATAAGTTAAAATACATATAAACTGTATCTAAAGTTACGGTCACACTTGGCAAATATTTTATGAAAAAGACGTAACCACTAAATAAAATATACATATTTGAACTCATTGATTTATTTAAAAAAAATTCGTTTATTTAGACCAAGACACAACAAATATTAAGTTTTAATTTATTTGATGCTGTTTGATGTTGCAAAACTCTTGTAAGAGTAAACAGCGTCAAACAAATTTGTGATAAAATAAGTGATTACGCGTTTTTGAGTAAATGTTTGCCAAGTGTGACCGTACCTTACGGGAATATCGTTGCATATTATTGCGCTTCATATGAAAAACACACAAAATTAATTTGAATAATTTTCAGTTCCCCATTAGCTATTGTTAGATAGGATCTTTGTATATTATTTCCAAAAAATTTTGACCAATTTCACTTGAAATAAACTTGAACAATTTTATAATTTTAAACTTATTATTATATTTTTTTTTGCAAAAAATTCTAACAGTTTATTTTGTGGAAAAAATAAATAAAACTTTGCTAATATGAATTAAATGTACTGACCAATAAATTTTAAATATTGTATGTTTTCAGACCTATTATTATTTTCTGTTGATGCAGCAGATTTATGATGCTGAGTGTATGTTTAAATTGAAAAAGATTTTCAGACATAATCAGCACATTAATAAGCATTAATTAAGTCTTAATGAATCTAAAAAGATCCAAAAGTTAAGGATCCACTAAAAAGTAAATATATGTAATATTGAAAAATTTAAGTACCAACCAAAAAAATGGAAAGTTAATTGAATTTGTCATTCCGTTTATAACACATTCAAATATAAATCGTAAAAGTATGATATTTTGGGTTCTATAAAAGTTTAGATATATTAGTCCGTCCGTGCATGAAAAACGCCGAGGAAAAAATTTAGGGGCATGAAATGTTTCGCAAATTCTTTTTGTTTATCAGAAATGGGCATACAAGATCAATTTCGTATTTACTCGGAATATATATATATATATATATATATTTTGTTTAATAATTAACAACAGACTGCGAAGCTTTTGGCTTATCTGCAGAAAACACACAGAGCCTTTGGCGGGAATCGAACCCGCAACCCTTTGACTGATAGTCTGGCACTATATCTCAGAGTCTATCGAGCTGATAATGTCTCGAATTAATGTTCACATCATTTTTTGTTATAAAGCTACAAGTCCTGTTGAAAATAATAAGAATAATCCACCATAAAAAAGTCTTTGCGGTAAGTGGCTCTATGGTACATAATGCCATACAAAATTCAGCAAAATAATTTGAGTATAAATCAAAAAACGATATTTCTTTTGGATCGGTCCATATTTGAGCAAATCCTAGTCCACTTATTTAAATTTACTATTTATTAAGTGGAAATTTAGCAACAAAAATTCCCAATACTTTTATATAAGTAAATTGTCATACTTAATTGTACAATAATGGCCACAAAATTGTTCATAGCTTCACACATTAGCCTACATAAATATCTAATAAATGTCGATATATATGTATATATATTCTTCTAATATAAATTCATTGTTATTTTTGATAATTTATTTTAATTAGTCACCTTAATTTGTTCATTCTAAAAACCTCATATTCTCTATTTACGTATTGGAGACCCTAATTAAGGATATTTTTTTGTTGTATGTACATTCTTTCGTTTTTTAAATTACCCAAGTAACATTTTTTGGTAAGAATTTGAGCTACTCAAAGCGTTATAACTTATATAATCTTATAATATTAAGAAAACAAACTTCAAATTAATACTTTATTAATCATTCAAATATTTCCTTTAAGCAAATATTTTCAGGTCTTTACAATTTCAATTACTTTGCAAACATCATAATGCACACAAAATAAACTATTTCTGATATTGTTTTCAAGAAATAGATATAAATCGACTTTGAAAATATTTGTGTGTTCATAAGGGAAATAATACTCTGCAGATACAAGATTACATACACTAACGAATATATAAAGGATATAAAACATGTATACAAGTGCAACATGCAACTACCTACAAGCAGCTGGATGTAAACACTAACACGAATTGACACAATGTGCAATAAAAGTGTTTTTTTATGCAACACTAGAAGTTGTAGTAGCATTGACTGTTATATATATATATATATATGTAGATAGAGTAGTGAATGATAGTAGAGTTAGCAATAGTAAAAGGAGCTTAAGAGTTAAATAACTTTGAAATGCCGCTGTATACGTTAATAGTAAAAACACTTTTTATTCCTATGATTTATTATTTTTATTTATTCATAAATAAATAAAAGAGAAACTTTGGATTTAAACAACATGTTTAATATACATACAAGTATGACATTAATTTTTGTTATTTGTTGCTTTTCATGAGATTATATGCATGTGCAAATGCAAATGCAGTGGGAATACGAGCAAACTATAGTTTATAAATTAATTATATTTGTTTGAAAACTTTACATATTTTGAACACTGTATTAAAACTAAAATTAATTTACACTAGTTTTAATTTGGTTTCAGGCATTTTGCAATTTAAATGAATACTTTATTTTATTTTTTTTTTTTTAATAACATTATTTTTAAAAAAATTATTAGTGGTTTAACACTCGCGTCAAAAAAGGATGTTTATGTTTTGTATACAATTTCCGTTTCGTCCGTTTATCTGTAAATCCAACATTTAACTGAATTGTCATTGCCTTCGTCGCTTAAGGATACGCTGCTTCGGCACATTTACTGGCTTCAACTGTGTGTGTTTTTTTTTTTGTTCCATTTCTTATTTGTCTTCCTTTGTTAGACTTTTGTTCGTGTGCGGTTTCGTTTGTAACATCGTTTTTTTTGTTGTTGTTTGTTGTAGTACCTTCAACATAATTGAATGAAAAGAGCATTCAGGATGTTAAATTAATAGGAAAAGAAGAGCGCAAGAGAGCTAGTTAGTTATTAAATGAATTTACTCTTTTAATTTTGGTTATATGTGCAGGGATAAATTCTCTTTGAAACGTGGGATATTTTTATATTTGGTTATGTTCCGATAGTTATTGCAAAAGTTAAAAAAAAACTCTGTGCTTTGATAATAACCATGAAATTATATTTTAGGTTTCGTGTAAATTTTAGATCAAGATTATGATTATTAACTGTTTAATTGCAAATAAAGTTAAAGTTAGTTAATGTTGTTAATATAATAATAGATTAGTTTTTGTTTATACTCACTATAATGGCGCTAAAAAGTGTCGACCTAACAAAATGCTCTATGTAACTGTTGCTGAACACAATCAAACGATCACAAAATCGTTACCAAAATAAATTATTTTAATGTTGGTGTCATATGCAAATTAATCATTGATTTCTAAAATTTTCTATATTTTTGACGAAAATTTTAAATTCAAATTCATATTAAATATTGTACAACTGATTAAAATATTGTTCACGTAAAATCCAAGCGCACTACTGAAGTTCGTTTTAACATCCTGCAGTTTTTATTAGTGAGTTGTTTTTTTAATCAACAAATTTAATCAGCATAATTCTGCGAGTGCGGTAAAATAGAACAAAATAGACAGAAAACTTGCATAAAAAAGATACGGGTAAATATAAAACACAGATCGTCAACAAAAGGAAAGCAGAATTGTTATTAAAAGAAACCAAGAACTTGAAACTAGAATACTGCATCCACTGAAGCAAAATCCGAGTGTCGTATACAAAGAAATACAATACAAATCAAGGGTGTCCCAACTAGAACGCAATTTTTAAATGACTGATGCAGAAATTGAATTGTTTCTCTGGCTGTATGACATGTGGCGCCGTCCTGTTGAAACCATATGCCCTCCACATTCATTTCTTCAATTCTAGGCAAGAAAAAAACTGGTTATCATATCACGATACCGAACACCATTGACTGTTTGCGCTTGACTTGCCTCATTTTCATAAAAAAGGTCCAATGATTCCTCCAGCCCAAAAACCACACCAAGCAGTGACACGTTGAGGATGCATTCCATCCATCAATATGGAAATGAGCCTCGTCACTGAAGAGGATTTTATCGGCAATATCAGCATTTTCATGTTGTCTCTCCAATACCCAATTAAAGAACTCTCTTCGCTGTCCATGGTCAGCTGGCTTCAGTTCCTGAGTCAATTGAACTTTGTATGCATGAACATGCAAATATTTCGTCAAAATTTGGAGACACCAATTTGCTGAGCTCGGTGTCGAATTGAGGTGGATGGAGTTTGAGCGACATCACAACGTAGAGCTGCGACATTTTCGATCGATCGACCTAGTCGATGGCGCGTTGTTGTCTTTACATCACTAACAGACCCAGTTTCGGCAAATTTATCCATTAATCTCTTTACAGTTGACTCTTTTGGAGCATTATTGTGACCCCAAATTGATCGCTATTTGCGAACTGTAGCCGCAAAACTTTCACCATTTTGGTAAAACAATTTCACAATGAGAATGCGTTGTTCATTCGTGTAACGCTCCATTTTTACTAACCTCGTACCTTCTACTAGCAAACAGTAGCAATTGTTCAAATGTCAAACAATGACACTTCGAATGGCGCCAAATTTAAAAATTGTGTTCTAGTTGAGACACCCTTTATAAAGGTACGGTCACATTTGGCAAATATTTACTCAAAATAACGTAACCACTTGTTTTAGCACAAATTTGTTTGACTTTGTTTACTCTTAGAAGAGTTTTGCAAGATCAAGCAGCATCAAATAAATGAAAACTGAATATTTGTTGAACTTTGGCCTAAATAATAAAAGTATTTTTTAAATTTAGTGGTTACGTTTATTTCTGTAAATATTTTCCAAATGTTCAAATCGTAGTGAAAAGTAGAATGGTGTACATATATCAGAAACGATAATGTTTTAATAAAATTTAACAACTGCCTAATTATAGATGATGAAGCATATTTGCAGCAAAATATTTTAGAAATATTTGATACAACCTTTGGTACATCTTCAATTATGACTTGTGATATTTATATAAAAGAATGCCTACAGAAACATTTTTTCGCGATGTAGCTCCCTGGTAACAAGGAATAAACATTGACAAAATCACGTCGATGTAATAGAAAAATTTACGAATACCACTTATTGTCCACAACTTCAGTCAATTGGGCAATATAAGGCTATTGTTAAAGTTAAAGTCTCACATTAGTTTTTGACAATAAAAAAATGTTGTGAAATAGTTAATGCGATTAAAAAAAAATAAAAAAACAGAAACACGGATTTTATTAAATGAAAATTAAATTTAGTTTGTTTGTTTACCTTTATGCTACTGGATTTTATGTGAACAGTGATTTATTATACCATTAAAAGTGAAAAAATAAAAAGATCAACAAATGTAGTATTCAGTCTAACAGATTCAAGAAATAAAAGTTTTTGTATTGCACTTATCAAGAAATTCATTTAGCCAATATATTGGGGAGAAACATACTACTCAATATTCTACTGTAAACTTAAAAAATAACATTTTGCAAGGGTGAGAACAACATTTATTATATATTAATCTACAAGAGAATCAAATAGTTTATAATATTAGAAATATAAGTTTTAATTAATATAAGACATAACTGAAATTTACATATACATATGTATATACTTACATATATGTTTATCATCTTTCAAGTTTTATAAAACAGAATTTATTTTCTTTTCTTCACTTAAATTCTTCTATTTCCCATTATTTTGCCACTACAACGGCAACTCTTATACATATAATAAAACAAGAAATTTACTCTTCTAACAGAATTAAGCCTGCGCAGTGAATTGTTACATTATTAACGAATAACATTCCTTGATTTACACGTGCTTTTTGTGTTGAACATATGAGGGCTGTCCTGTCTGTTTCATTGTAAATACTGTTGTTATTGTCATTATTACCGCTGTTGTTTTTATTGTTGTAGTCGTTGTTGTTATTATCAATCAACTTACATTAAGACTTGATGGATTTGATTTGATTTAAACACAGTGATTTTATTTTCCATTAGATAATAAGTAATTGATTGCAATTTAATATAAAAATACAAATCAATACATTTACACAAATATTAGCGCTTTCAAGTGTGTAGTAGTGGTTTATGTGAATAATAATATGAGTTATTTAGGCTATTATAATTTGGACAAAAAGCCAGTAAATTAAATTAATCCACAACACACTTTTTGAAAAGTTGATATAATAGTCTACAGAATTAAGTAAAAATTAAAGTGAGAGTTGTTAATTGTTTGATTCTAGTTGTTAACTGTTTGTTGTAAATTAGTCTCTTTTTAGGATTTCATAACAACTTAATTTTTACAGTATAAATAAATATTTAATCGAATCCAATTTAAAACACACCGGTATTTACGTAATGGTGATTAACTTTTCATCATTACAGGAATATTTTAAAAAGTAAAAAAAAATTTCAAAAGATCATATTTGTTTCTGATTAATCGTTTAGCAGATGACACAACATATGTAGCGTGAATGCGTATATGAGCGTATAGAATAGTTTTTCGAACACATTTTGTAACACATTGAAATATTGTTCGTAAAACCAAAAAGTATTTACACTTCGGGTCCTTATAAAATTCTAAGGCGATCTAGCCATGTCTTCGAAAAAAACACTTTGAAAATTAAAATTTTTCTTTTATTATTTTTGTTATTATGTATTATTTATTTTGCCGTAATAATTTGGTATTAAAAATCGTCCCAGAAGTATCATATTTAAAGAGCAAAATTTTATATAACATCTACATTTTTCAGAAATTGTTTGCTATTTTCTCCAAATATTATGCTAATGTCATAATATTTTACAAATATTATTTATATATCTACCACCAAAAAGATGTGGTATATTATGATAGTCATTCCGTTTGTAACACATCAAAATTTTACTCGTAGAAACAAAAACTCTATATAGTCTGGGTCATTATAAGATTCTAAGACGATGTAACGATAAACATAGAACAATGCAATTTATACCAATTTGTATTTATATTTTTGATCCACTAAAATGTTTGGTAATGAAAATGCAATACAGATAATGTCATGAAATTTTGCACAGTTTAAGAGGACGAGTCCTTTTGGAAGTAGGAATCGCTCCACGATTTCTAATAGTCCCGATACAAATGTCTTCCCGGAATATGTTTTTATGGTTCATAAAATTCTATAAAAAAGCTGTATCCGTACACAATTCTATAATAATAAAATCATGCAAAGTGAAATTTTAAAACGCATACTAGTATGTCCATATTTTGACATGCCCTCATACAAAATCCACTTCTTAAAATTACTTAAATGCGCATAAGTCGCTTTAAAAAATCATCACAAATCATCCATGTATAGTATATCAAATTGATGTTATAGGTTTATTTTCAAAGGCAAGGTGATACTATAATTCATGAGTAAATAGGCGGCCGATTTTATGAGAACAATGCTTTAAATTTTTTAGTGAATTTTATACGGCTACTTCTCTCTATAGACATTTGGGGTGTCCCGATAGACTAGGCGATGGTCAGAGGGTTACAGGTTCGATTCCCGCCAAAGACTTTGGGTGTTTTTCTGCAGATAAGCCAAAAAACTTCGCAGTTTGTGTTTGTTAATTATATTAAAAAAAATATATATACCATACAGCAAATTCCGAGAATACATTTGTATGGAAGCTATAAGAAATCGTGAACCAATTTTCACCATTTGCCACAGACTGTTTCCTTCTATAATAGAAATAAAGTGTACAAAGTTCCATGGCATTTTCTGCATTATATTTAAAGATGATAGGAAAAAATATTTTAGAAATATCGAGGTTATCTGGAACTTTGGTCTATTACTCTGGACCGATTTTGTTCATTTTTTCAAGCTTTATCGTGCCTTCAACAGACGGAGAGACGACCAGATGGACGAACATGGCTAGATTGTCTTAGAATCTTGCAAGGACCTAGAATATAAGGGCTTTCGTTTTAAAATAGATAACTTAAAATTTGTTTTTGGTGTTTATAATTTTACAAAGGATGCGATTTCCTTTTGGAAGCGTAGATTTATATTGTTAATATTGAAAAAAGTTCGAGTCACAGTACAACTAAGTGAATAATCATTGCAATGAGTAGTAAAGCAAAAAGTATTAAATACTAATAAATGAATATCAATTTGTTGTTTCAAATTATGAATTTTATGCGTGCAATGCATAGAGTTTCTAAATCATTCATCAATAGTATTATCTGGTCTTAATTTTGATAATTGCAACAATTGCCTACTGGAAAGAGTGATCGAAAATTGGATCTTCCGAATGTACCACAAAATTATTAAAAAAAACAATAAATTTCAATGATTATTCTTAGGGACAATAATAAATATTCCGTCCTTTTTGTTTTGGGTTGATTACTAGCAGCTGTCTTTCTCACTGGCTAAAGAAGATTCTATCTAAAATAAGAAATTATTAACATCATATATGTTCAATTATTTAACAATCTTAACAAAGAACTTCTACTTATAATAACCAGTAATATTATTAACTGACTAATAATCCACACGAGTTACTTTGCTATAAAATTAAAAAAAAAAATCTTTAATTTAAGTCGTTTTTGAATTCGGTCTTCCTTTGCAAAAAAAATGTAACAGCCAATTACCCCTTTAAACAGTTTCCTATTTTTGAATAGGATTCATAGCAATAATTCTGCTATTAATAAATATATAAAATTTCAGCTATATAGAATATCATTTTAATTGGGATATGCAAAATAATGATATACAATGACTTCATTATGATGTCCTTTATGAAAGTAAAAATGTTATAATTTCAACTGCAAATACCTTTAGTGAAAATATCATTGAATATTTTTTCCATTAATTTTTTATACACATCAATGCATTATGATAATACATTTCATCGTTTAAATAAAAAAAAAAATAATGAACGCAAGAAATAAATAACACCTTGTATTTTGTGTTTTTTATCTTTAAATGTCATACTGTCAACAATCATGCAGAATTGTTTAAACTTTCCAATAATTCATAAGACATTTTTACCACATTTGTCGTTTATAACCGAACAATATGTTCAGCAATAGTCGTCTGACTCCTACACGCCACGCTATTATTGCACTACCGCACTCTACATTGTTCGTAACGAAATGTCTACTTAAACTTAACAATTGTGGGTGTACTGTGTAAGTGTTGGCGGGTGTATATTAGGGCGACCCTTAAGATAATGAAATCATGAAATTATTTAAATGTAAAATAAAATACAAAATACAAACATTTACAAAAATATCAACCCACAAAACGATTGTTTAGTTAAGTTGTAAATTTTCCATAAACATGTATAATTACTCTTTTTGGCTCATCCTAATAAACACCTACATATGACTAACACAAACATATAAACCTTTGAAAATTTTTAAAAGCTTTACTTACTTTACACTAGCATTCACACATTATGTATGAATATATGAACACGACATACATTTTACAAATGGAAATATAGCGGTAAATACTTCCTTCAGTTTATAAATGTCACTTAATGTGACAAATGTATTGTGTTTTCGAAAAAAGTCAACTGTATGCGTTACAACTAAATTTATTTTCTCGGGGGAATTATAGAGACAGAACAAAAATAAACATGAAGTCATGCAAAATGAAATTAAATCAAATTGATTTTTAAAATTCAAATTATATTTTTTTAATGTACATACATACATATACTAATACCACAATTATATTAATTTGGGAAACAAAACAAAAAGCTTTTAAGTGAACATTTTTTAATTTACTGCAAATCTGGTGATTTTAATAATTAAATTATATTTCATGATTAGTATGAATTTTTGATTATATAATATCGTTAAAGAACTGTAGGTATTGCAATTTTCAACATCAAATTAATTTAATGGTAAAGTGTTGCTCACATAGAAATGGGACGCACAACAGTAGTTTCTTTTATAAACCTTCTGACGAATGTACGAGTATTCGTTTTTTCAGTACTTTGTTTTTTAAGTACAAAGTCTCAAATAATTAAAGATTTATAATCATATTTGTATGTATATATATACATATAAGATATATATAAGTAATTATTTAATATAGGGGAAAGGGGGGCACGTTTATACCCGGGGCACCTTTGAACTATGTTGATAAAATATCAGTTTAACATTTTTTCCGACCCTTAACCGAGTTTTTCACATGGCAGCCTTGTTTTCTAGCAACGTTAACAACTTTTGCTAGTTTTTTCAGTCGTCGACCGAATGTAGTTCGGTGAACAAGTTTTCGCAGTGCCATTGTAAATTTTTTTATTTTTTTTTTTTTTTGTAAGAGTGTTAGAAGTATTCAGTGATCGTTTTCTTTCGTGAAAGTAATTTATTGCAGTCCAAAATTCATTTCAAACAAACTTAAGTTAATTTATTTGATATTTATGTAAAAAAAAATATATTTATTATAAATTTCCGTGAAATGGCATGCCAGTTCAGGTTTGAACAACGAAAAAGGGGGCACCTTTGAACATGTTAATTTATCAACCGAAGTACCAAACATTGTTGATTCTCTCTTATTTTCTGAAAATGACGAATCCAATGCTGATCATGATGCTGTAAAGAAAAATGTAATGTTACCTGAAATCGCAAGTCCTTTTCCGTCTTAATAATATAAAACTTATTTTTGATCTGAATTTTTTTTTTTTGTTTTTTAATTGTTAATGTTTATGTTTTTCTTAATAAATAAATCGAATTTATTATATATATAAAAAATAAAAAATATAACTGTTTATGTTATTTTTGGACATAAGCGCTACAAGAAAAAATTGCCGTTCAAAACTGCCCCAGCCTAGTACAAAGCTGCCCCGTATGGGGGGCACATTTGAACACAATGACTTCATCCATTAAAAAAGTAAAAAAAAATATAAATCGAACTAAAAATAAGTTACTTGTAGACTTAAACTAAAGTTTATTTCCGTATAGTATATTAGTTAAATTATGTAAAAAGTCAATAATTCAAAAATATAAATTTTTATATGGCTTGAAAGCAAAATGTGTTCTAAGGTGCCCCTTAGTAATACAAAAAGTGGCGAATAAAGCTACGAAATAATGAATTCTGAAAGTTATTAAAATTAAGAATGTCAGTAAAGTTTTTGCTGGGTAGTTGGCTTTGGAAAAAACAAATTCAAAAACCATTTAGTTTACTTACAACTTTTATGGTTTTTTCTTGGCAAATATTTATCAATACTTATCAAAGAAAAAAAATATTGTGTGGAATCAATATGAATCAAATACCTCCTTGCCGGAACAGCAGTTTTAAAAACTTTTGGAACTACTTCCATGTGTATTCATCAAGTTTTAAAAAATAGTTCGGAAAATGTTGTATTATAAAAAAAAACTTTTTAAGTAATCAGCCATGTCCAAGAACTCAATTCCAAATGAAAGTGGTTTTAATTTCGTAAATTGAGTCTTTAGAAAATGAAAAACGAATTTTTTTCGGAATGAAACCACTTTAGATTTCTAAAGTGGAATTGTTCTTTTTTATGATTTTATTCTAAATTTATAATGACAACTAAATAATTTTATTATTTCATTGTTTTTCTTTTTTAATTATCTCATTAATATTTAAAGAAAATGTTAAAAATTTCAAAATTGGTGTCAGCATCAAGAAAACTTTTGTCAAAAACTGAAAAATATTTACACAGCACTGGAATATGACAGAGGATCAGATGCATCCTTTAAATTTCTTCTTCATAGCTTTTCAACTGCGTTTTGATGTCTTTGTTCATTTAATACAGCAACAATTGATTTTAAAATTTTGTTGACTTTTATTTAAAATTTCTTTGTTAGCTCTCTTTTTGTTCGCTTTTGTTATACTTTTTATTATAAAAATTAAATATTTTTTGTTTTGGTTACACACGTTACCATATTTAAGTTAAAAATCGAGATTTTAAAATTTTTTCGCAATACACTAAATCGATCGGAAACTAAAAAACGCAAAGTAAAAACGATCGATTTGCAAACGCGGAATTGAAACCATTCCGATCGATTTATGTGACCCGCCTACTTTAGAAATGTTCATAAGTTCATTTAAGAGTTCCTTCAATTACCACATCATGTTTGAAAAGTTATACTCGTAAGTCAATAGCTTATTAATTGAGCTAATGTATATCAAATACATCACAAAGCACTGGAAGTACTTTTGCTTAACCATATCGATGGTCTCATGTAGAAAGGCCCTAACTCGCATATTTGAAACTTTACAGGAGATGGTAAAAACATAACAGAAACTGTAATATTCAACATGTAACTTTTTTTGTACAACTGCTTATAAAAGCGTTATTTTTTACACTATTGCAATAAATTTTTGTGACGAGATGTATTTGCGTTAAATGCAAAAAAAAACTAATTTCAAAAAAATAGCGAGTTAGGGCCTTTCTACATGAGACCAACGATATAGTCATTTGCCTCCCTGCCGTATCAGTCGTTGCAACATAACGGTTTTGAAATGTTTTAATTAGGAATCTAAAGTGGTTCTACTTTGACTTGTTGTGAATAAAACTAATTGAAGTAAAATCCGCATTTAAAATATGTGTAAGAAGTAGTATTTACTTTCAAATTTCTTTGAAAAAAAATTGTAAGAAATCATTAATAAATTCTAAAATTATATTCTAGCAGAGTTAGTGCTTCACACACAATGGATTCAATTGTATGAACCCATGTAAGCTGATTCAAAAAAACTGTTTGCCATAGAACCTAACCCTGTGCTGGATTAAATAATGTTTAATGGGTAAAGTGGATTCAAATTGGATCCTTCTATTATGAAAACTTTTGTTGAACTGAAAAATATGTTCAACTAAATTTGTTAACCAAATTTTGTTACAAACAAAATGAAGGTAGATTGAAATGTTTTTATAAATGGAAATTAGTTTTATATGAGTGTTAATTTGTGATTTAGAAATATTCAACCACTTTTTTGTTACATAAATATTTAAGCAATTATACCACCAGATTTTATATGAACAATGCTTTATAAAATTTAAAGGCTTTTGAAAAAGTAATTCATATCACAATTTTTAAAGTGTTATTGAAAAATAAACTTAAATAATAATATTTTGTTTCTTATATCCTTCTTACTCACCCTTAACTCACCCTAACAATGTAGCACTTACAGAATTTGCTAAAAAGACAAAACAAACAATATTATTATATTTTTTTTTATAAGTATGTATGTCAAACTAGAAAGTATTAGATTTCATATAAGTGTAGCATAGATGACCATGTGTTCAAATGTTTGGGAGAATATTAGAAACTGTCTAAAATGACAACTAGCAAAAGTAATAGTGTGACCTTCGATCTCAAATACACTTAAATGTGATATTTGATTACATTTTGTTTTTTCATTTTAAAAACTCTTATGAATTGACTTGTATTGTAAATATACGATTATGTTCAATTCAAGTGTTTTTATATTTTATTACATTAAAAGTTACAAAATGAACATAGAAGAAGGAATTAAAATTATGATGTTCAAAAATGTTTGTTTTTAATATTCTAAATATTTGAACGATATTAAACAAAAACAATTTAGAAATTTTAAACCCTTTTGATAATTGTTTTGCATAATTAGCTGTTGAAATTGAAATTTGAGTAATAGTAATATACTTAAAACTTTAACTAACAGTTTTACAATAAGTGGATCTAATTTTTGGAAAAAATAATAAGAGCACCTTTTTTAATATTCAATGATGAAAAGAAGAAAAACTTAGGACTTTGTTAAATCTTAAGCCTAGTAATCTGTTCAAAAAATTACATGAAATTTTATGAAAAAATGTTGCAGAAGTAGTACTCTGTTCATTTTGTGAAAAACATATGAATCGTATCTGGCAACATTATTTTTTCACAGCGAAATAATTAAAGTGGCAATTGTTTCACGTGGAATTATCAATAACAGTTGACTGTAATCCAAAAGCTCTTCTGTCGCAATAACAATATCTATTACTTGTTGTGCTGCTGCACAAGCGGCCAGTAATATTTGCTTATTCATTTTTATTTAACGATTTCGATTCAACACAGCTTTTTAAATATTTTAACTTTTATTTAAAAGAATTCTGATGAGAGAAAGTGGTGTTTCTCGAAACATATGTAAATTCAACCAACAACCCAGGTTCGAATCCCAGTCGAGAAAAATTATCAAAAATAAAATTTTTTCAAGTTGTAAAACAATTCCTACTTCAGTAAAAATAATTTAATGAACATTAAATTTAATGAACTCAAAGCCTAACTAAAGAAATATCAAAAATTTTCGATTTAAATTCACAAAAAAGCAAAACATATTTTGTTTACAAAAGTGCATTATCTACACGTCAAATTTCCCGTATGAAATAATTAATGTTGCTCAACATTATTCCTGCTGGTACAACTCCTTTCAGCATTGTGCAAATATTTCACGAATAAGAACTTTTAACTTAACATAAGCTTAAAGAAATTAAACCAGATCTGTATTATCTGGCGGTCAGTTGATAGGTGCGGCCTTCGGAATTACGACGGCCTATAGCAGAAAGCGCGGTATAAGCAGGAAAAAGTCAAGTGTTTGGGAAATTTCAATCTGTGATATAAATACATGTTAAACCCCTGGCCTACGATGTCGAACGATAACGTTCTCTTAGATAAGACTGAAGACACAAACTTGATTGTGAAATAAACAAACTTGATTGAGTAAAAAAACAGATACGATAAAAAGTTTGTGTCTTAAGACTTATCTAAGCGAACGTTATCGTTCGACATCGTGGGCCAGGGGGTAAATTTCTTTTCGATCTGACATATACTTCATATCAAAACAGGTGTTCAACAAAAACGCATCCGTGATTTTTGTACAATGGAAAAATTAGAAATTCGTGGCGTCATTAAATATTTAAATGAAAAAGCTTTATCGGGACAAGGTAATAGTGCTCCTTCATATACAACAGTAAAAAATTGGGTTGCTGAATTTAAACGTGTTCGTACAAGCATTCAGGATGAACCTCAGTGGACGACCAAAAACAGCAACAAAAACATAAATTGTAGCCACAGTGCATGATATGATATTAAATGATCGACGATTTAAAGTGATAATGAAATAGCTAATATCATGGGCATCTCAAATGATCGAGTATATTTAATTTTGCATAAAGAACTACAAATGAAAAAGCTTTCTGCAAGATGGGTGCCGCATTTTTTAACAGTCGATCAAAAACGCATAAGAATGAAAATTTCTCAAGCTTCTTTGGATCGTTTTAAGAAAAATAAAATGGATTTTAAGCGCCCTTTCATAAATGTGGATGAAACACGGATCCACTACTATACTCCAGAGACAAAAGCACAATCCAATCCATGGAGTGAAGCTGGAGGAAGTGCCCCAAAGAAATTCAATCGGTTGGTAAGGTTATGGCAACGGTTTTTTGGGCCTACAAAAGTATTTTATTGATTGACTATCTGCAAAAGCGTAAAACAATTCAGAGTACTATTGCAACATTTTGGATCAATTAAATGTAAAAACTCCAGAAAAAAGTCCTGGCTTACAACACAGAAAACTATTTTTCATCAAGACAACGCACCAGCGCACAAGAGTGTTTTAACAATGGCTAATATCAACGAATTAAAGCACTATTTGTTTGACGACCCACCTTATTCTCCTGATTTAGCTCCCAGTGACTTTTACCTGTTCCCAAATCTAAAAAAAATTCCTAGCTGGCAATGAAGATGCAATTACAATTGTAAACCACTATTTTGAAGGCCTTGCAGAAAACTATTTTAATCAAGGGGAAGAATTGCTAGATAAGCGTTTGACTAAGTGTATTTAAGTTTCAGGAGATTCTATTGAAAAACAAAAATGTTTTTGAAAAACTAACTCTGCAGAAAGTGCTAGGCTGAGAAGTCTCCAAACCACCCTCGCAGTTGCTTCTTAAAATTTTTTACAATAGACTATGGATTATTTCACACACATCTTACTGAACGCTGACAAATTTTAAATTTTACCCTTCAAATACAATATTTTTGATTTCTTTGGATTAAACTGAAAATACTATGTCGATTTAAATGAAGCTATAATTTATTTAGAGTTAAATATTTATGATTAGTAATTGCCAAACGCTGATGAAGAAACTCTTGAATGGTAAATCTATTTGTGTGCAATTTTTAAATTTAATTCTAAACATTACCAATACTCCACCTGAAAACTAAAGGTTGTACAAAAAACATTAGAGAATTCTTAAACTACTAAATGAAAACGAATGCTTATTTCTTAATATTCGTATGATAAACATGAAATAGACTTAAGTTAAATTAGTATTAAAATATTTTCATTTCTATAAACTTAGAATATAGAAGTTTTCTCTATAGACTAATTTAAATAAATTTTAATATGTTTCCAGTAAAAAGGATTTAAATTTGCACACATGAACTCATACAAAAACAAATTACATTTCATTTTCATGGTAAATAGACAACAACAAATATTTTACAATAAAAGGATTAAACTCTTTAAACAAATAAGGAAGTATGTTAGTACTTGTAAACTGTTTGCTAATGTGTTTCATGATGTTATAAAAATATACATATCTACTCGTGTAGGTATATAAAAAGGAAACTTTAAATATGAGTAAGTAAAATATTTTATATAAAAAAATTAGCTTTCTTACATACAGTCTATTTCTATATTTTTATGTCAAGAAAAATGTCACCTGTCATAATATTCATTTACTGCTGTAGTCGTAGACAACATCTAGATCTTTGGTAAAAAAAAATAAAAAAATATAAATGTGAACAGGTGTTAATGTTTAACAGCCTGAAAAATTATAGCAAAAACTTCATATCAAGCCAACAAAATGCGAAGAAAAACTTGGGGTGAAATACTAACTTACTTTCACATCACGCACAAACATAAACATCATCAACGACCAAAAGGCAACAAGTTCAAAAGTCACAAATGTGTTTGATAAAGAAAAGAAAAAAAAAAAACAAACATCAAAAAGTTAGTTAAATAAGATGATGAGATGTCTTCAAGATATCATTAAATTGTGGGCTGGTTTTAAGGTGTTGAGGAAACCTGATACATACAAACTAGACACGAAGTATTCTACTCACAAAAATATGTATACATTTTTTTACTTCTGTTCAGACAGACGGTCCAGCACGTTCCTTTATTTTAGTTTTTTCTTTAAGAGTTCGTGTTAATCTTGGTTTATGCTAATTAAAAAGTGTCTGTGTGAATTTTCAACAGCTTCATAAAGTTGAGATTTGGTTGAAATACAAATGTATGGCATGTTTATAATGCTGGACCAGTGACAAATATACACACTTTTCATTTTATTGTATTTTATAATGTTTTTTAAATATATCACAATTTTAACAAATTAAACAAATATTATTCTATTCACACAAGCCACTTTTATGAATTCAATTTTGCTCGAATATCGCATTAAACTATTTAAAATTTAATGTAAAAATTATGGATCTGTGAATTTCGTGATATCTTCGTTCTATATAATCATTCTGGTCTTATACCAGTCTCTGGTCTTATTCCCAGACTCTGGTCTAATACTAAGATTCTGGTATTATACTCAGATTCTGGTCTTATACTCAGACTCTGGTATTATTTCCAGACTCTCGTCTTATATTAAGTTTCTGATCTTATACTCAGATTCTGGTCTTATACTCAGACTCTGGTCTTATTCCCAGACTCAGGTCTTATACTCAGATTCTGGTCTTAAACTCAGACTCTGGTCTTATTGCCAGACTCGGGTCTTATACTCAGATTCTGGTCTTATACTCAGACTCTGATATTATTTCCAGACTCTCGTCTTATATTAAGTTTCTGATCTTATACTCAGATTCTGGTCTTATACTCAGACTCTGGTATTATTCCCAGACTCTGGTCTTTTACCCAGCCTTAAAAAATCATTTGTTTAAAACTAATGTTGTCAACAATTAAAGTGAGTGTAGCAAATTAATTCGAAAATGTGTAGTACATTTTTAAAGATTCTGTTTGTTTCGGATTAAGCCAAATGCTTAAAATTAGGTTCGTTTCGGTTTTGGACTGGAAACTTCGGCGCTGGTCCGCTTTAGGTTTCTGTGCTAATACCTTTTTCTATATTATATTTTTAGAAAGTTTTATTCGTTTTTACAATTGTGTTGTTTATGAACAAAATAATTTTTAAATAATGTTTTTTTTAAGAAACCATATAAAGGCAAACTTGCTAATTATTATAATATTTAAAAATGTTTTAAAAGGCATCTCATAATATTAAACAGCAAACGTTTAACTCGTTATAATCAGTTTATAATTTCAAAATTCATTACATGTAATATCATTATTATGTTCTATTGTAGACTTAAAGAAGGGCAGTAAAAATAAAGTGGTAAATATTTTCAATATAAAATATTCCTGACTGTTTCCTCTTTTACTTGATGTTGGTTTTTTTATAACTAAATTTCTTTTGCTTTTGCTCTTTAAACAAAGCAATATTGTCTTAAGCCACCAATAAACAATTTCATCATCGAACAGAAATCTTAAACTGAGTGAGTGTGTATGAGAATCAGAATGAGTAAAAGCTAAACAAAAAAAAACCTTTTTGTTGTTTTTATTTGTCTTGGCTTACAAAATAAACATATAAAAACAAAATGCTTAAGAGGAAGGAAGTAAAATGTTTTAAAGTGAAAAGTTGCAACGAATTATATAATGCCCTAAACAGCAGCACATATAAAACATTGATGAGAGTGGGAAAGTCCAGAATATATGTATATGTTATAGGATCGTAATCAAAAGAAAACTATATTCTGCGAAAAAAAATATTTACACAAATCTGCATAGTTAAATTATCACTGTTAGTAGTTTGAGGTATAGTATGGTATGGTATATTAAAAATCTTCAAATTATTGTATTTGATTTTATAATGAAACCAACAGTTATTTAATTAAGTCGTTATTTACCGCCTTAGAATGTGTACTATATTGTAACACTAACAAACAGGAGTCAAGTAAGTAATAAGATGATATCCATCCGTTCTCTCAAAAACAACAGCAAAATATCGATTTATTTATCTAAGGTTTGATAGATATTTGAAAATTGGTATTTTTCCTTTTCCTATATAAATAAATACATGGATGTGTAAATGTGTGGCTGAGTGATGTATGAATACATGGAGAATATGCCAGTAGGAAAAAAATAAATAAAATACAAACAAAACAAACCCTAAATAAAACAATGATTGCGGTTTAATGAAAGGATTATCTTGGTGTGCAAACGTGTGCAAGAATAAAATTGAGAATTATTTTTCGTTTATATATATTTTTTTTTAATTTACTATCTTAAATAGATGGCAAGGAAAATTTAAAGGCCAAAAATGCATTTGTCTTAAATCTAAAAATAAATATTTATCATTTAAACATAAAAGGTGACAATGGCCACATTATTTCTAACTACTTTTTATTACCGCATTAAATATTTTCAGTTTCATTTTTGTTTCTGTGGCAATCAGCAACAACATTTGCACAACTAACGCAGACCAAAAGACGCAGACAGTTGGTGTCTAAAAATAAAATGTTTAAACTTTTGCTTATGATGATGATGGTGCCGACGCTTATGATTTTAGTTTTGTTGCAACTTTTTATATTTTTCAAATTTAACTTTTTTATTGCTCACTGTTTTTATAGCAGCTATAGTTACTGTTCCTATTTGTTTGCTGTTAGTTATCGTGTGCATTTTAATATTGTTTACTTTTTGTTAACCATTGTTGCTGCTGAACTTGTTAACTGTGTGTGTGTTTTTTTTCGTTCATCTTTTTTGTCTACACTCTAAAGTTACCAATTGCACATTTAATAATATTTTGAAACTTATAAGTCAGCATAATGCAATAAACGACTACAAGAAAAACAAGTTAAAGTGTAAATGCAGCGGAAGTTTTATAACATAATAAAGGATCCTTTACGAGTTTATAACCTTAAGGCGGAAATGAAAGTTGCAATTTTCATTCAGAATGTTTTTTTTTGTTTGTTTGCGTGTTTTTTTTTTTTTAAGAGTTAAAATACGAGTAGTTTTGTATAGATAATATTATTTTGTAACAAATATTGCAGCATGATTCTGAAATCAAAACTGTAAAATATGTTTTGCATTAAATAATATGTATAAAAGAAAATCATTGTTTTACGCGGTTTTGGGCATTTTGAAAAATTCAACGTTTTTACAATCGCTTAATAAATTTACAACTAATTTGTAATGTCTCTTACAAAATATAGGTAGCTTTTATTTTTAATTTAGTAATAAAGGAGTAAAGGTACAGTCACACTTGGCAAACATCTGCCGAAAAACACGTAATCACTAAATAAAATATAAAAAAAACTTCGTTTATTGAGAATAAGACACAACTAATATTAGATCCATTTTATTTGATGATGTTTGATTTTGCAAAACCCTTGTAACAGTAAATAACGTCAACAAAAATTTGTGCTAAAACAAGTGGTTACGCTATTTTGACTATTGGCTTGGCTATTTTACCAAGTGTAACCATCCTGTGACATTATACCATCTACAGGGCTGTACATATAAGTGACTGCGTTTAAAAGTAAATAAATTTAAAATTTTCTTCACATAATAACAACTTAGCAAATAATAATAATGATTAATGACTTGCAATAACTGAACAACTTACAATTCAATGACTTCTTTATATTATCTGGTAAAAACTGATGATATATAGGTAAGTGTTTACTTACTGTTTATTCAATCTTGGAATAATAACATAGCTTAGTGTACAAATATGATAAGTTCCTTTTTACAAATTTTACATGAAATACTTGCTTTGTTTTATTTTATATCTAAAAACTTTGAATACATTTTTATTACTTATTTATAATGAAAAATAATTTGAAGACTTTTATGTAAATTTCTTGGAATTATCATAATTTGTATATTTTAGTGGAGTTGTTATAATATTTTCTTATAGCATGTTGTCTTCATTTTGATAGTTTTATTTTACTATCTTACTTAAAATCTCTAGTGTCACTAAACTTCTACAAAGGCAATGGAGCAACGATTTTAATAACAAAAGTCTAGATGACCAATATCTTCTTAAAAATTAATATGCTATCAAATACTGTGCTAGTTGAAAAAACTAACAAGCGGGGCATCCAGTGGGTAAAGCTAAATCGAGTACGCTGAATCCAGTGGTGCTAACCGTTATTTTAGGTTAGTTATAGTTTTTGAGATATAGCGTTATTTAAAAAATGGAGAAGGTTGCGCAATAAATATTCGCGCAACTCGAAAACTGTTTAGTTTATTGAATTAAATAAAAAAAGCAAAAATTCGACAACAAAATTATCTTTAAGTAGGACTAAGGCGTTACACACTAGGTGCCCCATTTGTCGGGAAAAAAGTGTAAACATTGAGCACAGTGTCATACAAACTAAAATAATAAATTGAATAACACTTAAATTGTATTTTTCGATTAAAATTACACTTAACACGTTTGCTCACTAAGCAAACGTTTAATTATTCTAAGATGTTTTATTTACAGAGTTCAAAATTTTTGTACAATATTTGTTTTGCAAAATGCTGCTATTTCCAGAACAGCTATATATTTATTATATGTAAACAAATGAATATTACAGGGTACAATGGTGGACATATAATTAGAAACGATGCTGTGATACAATAAGATCGCTGTGTAGCTTCTTTAAAGACCTACGCTGTAAATTATTTTTACTGTTATTCAATAAATAAACAATCAACATTATTGTTGATGCATAACACGTTAAGTTCTAAGTTAAATTAAAAAAAATATATAATTATATTATTTTCATAATTGTTTTTTTTGAAACGCGCATTTTTTTCTTCAACTTTTAAACTTTTCTAAATATTAGTGACAAAGTGAGTGTAATTTGCTAAACAATAGATTAATTTGTAATAATTTTGATAAAGAACAATTATTATTTTATTTGAACTGTTAATTTTAAATCTTTGATATTTCTTTTATTTCGGCTCGAGTTCATTAAATTTAATTTTCATTAACAACAAATAAAAACATAATAAAAATGTGTTCAGGTTTTTGAAACGAAGTCTTGACATGAAAAAAAGGAGGCAACATGTAAATAAATGGAAAAATTATAATTACAGAAAATTTCGAATCACCGGTAACACTGGTTAAAGGATTGATGTTTGAGTGTTGGCTAGCGGGCGCCGCAGTGGTGCAGAGGGTAAGAACGCAAAGAATTCTGATGAGAGAAAGTGGTGTTTGTCGAAACATATATAAATTCAACCAACAACCCAGATTCGAATCCCAAGCCAAGAAAAATTATCAATAAATTTTAATAATAATTTTCATGTAACAATTCCTACCTTCAGTAAAAATAATTTAATAAAAAATTAAATTTAATGAATTCAAGCAGAAATAAAAGAAATATCAAAAATTTTGATAAAGTTTAGTTTCGAAAATGGACAAAAAGAAGTCATGTACTCCAGAAATGAAACGGTAATTTGTGTAGAGTTACCAAAATGAAAACATTCAATGTAGCTAGGACACCTAGGACACCAAAGACCACTTTAAGAGAAGATACAGTTATTTGTAAAGCTAGTGAAAAAAATCAATATTTATTTTCGGGCGAAATGAAGGTTGAAATTGGACAGCAAATATCCACAAGAACAATAAGAAGACGCTTAAATGAGTCAGGACTTCATGGGTGCAATGCACAAAAAAACCTCGTCTCAAAAAATATATCATGATGCGGTTTCGGTTTACAACAGATCCTCGTTGCTGGAAGAGAGTTCTCTGAATCTAAGTTTAAGTTGCTGCAATCTGATAGAATATTGTATGTTAGACGTCCTCCAAATAAAGCCTTAGACCCCAGATACACTATTTAAACACTGAAACATGGTGGCGGGTCCATTATGGATCGGGATTATAATGGATCAGCATCAATATAAAAATATTTTGAAAAATGTAATGGAACCGTATTGCTTTGAGAATATGCCCGTCCAATACATTTTTCAGCTTGACAATGACCCAAAGCATAATTCACGGTTAGAGAAGTGTTAGATTTTGAATCAAAATATTGATGTTCTTGTCTGGCCACCCCAAAGTACTCATCTTAATCCAATTGAAAACTTATGGGCGATTTTAAAAAGAGACCTAAAGGACAAAAATTCGCGAAATATTGATAAATTCTTTCTCTGCAAACATTTAATTAAGAGTTTGCCAAAACTACTGGTGAATGTTGCCAAAAACAAAGGTTATCCTACAAAATAATATAGGATAAGTCCGTTTTGTTAAACCTCGCAAAGGTTTCTTGCATATATTTTTTTAGTTTCTAATTATGTGACTAATTTGATATTGCGTTTTTTTGGTGTCTAAGTTTATTTTCCTCAAAATAGTGAACTTTTTATTTTAAACTTAATAATAACTTGCTAATTTACTATTTCTAGTTATTAGTTTTAATATGTTGAACTTAATTTTTCAAATATATGAGCAAATATACATACATATATGCTGAAAAGTCGTTTGTAATTATATGACCAACACTGTATATAATCTTCTCTATGCATTTTAAAAACAAGGTTTAGTAGACTGAGTTGCATAATTTTATTTTTTGTATTTATTTAATAAATATTTAAAGCAATCATTTCAAAAACTTAATCTCTTGATTTTGGTAGACCATAAAGCTAAATGTGTTTACAATTCCATAAACCAAAATGTCTTCTATATGATTTCCTGCACAAATGAAAATGCACATGAAATTATAAACATACTCAGGCATACAGATGAACATAAGCCAGCAGTTCCGCAGTGACCAAAAAAGAACCCTATGATGAATAGACAGTGAAAATGTTTATATGTTTGGGACATTGGAAACGTACTTGCAATAAGTAATGTATATATAAAGTTAGTTACTTCATACATCCCAGGTAATCTAGCGTGCAGTCAGTCATCTCTTTCGTCTCTCTTAGTAATCTAAGAGTATAGTCATATGAAAATCTATTGGAGAGTCAATTCTGCGCAGAATACAGGTCGTAATTTTGATGATTTTTCAATGAAATTTTGTGTGAAAACTTTATTCCGAGATTGAATTTGGTTGTAATCGGTCTATAATTTTATATAACCCCCATACAAATGCTCTCCCGAAATAGGGGGTTTCGGTCAGTGTTTGATTTATGCACGTATACAAACACATTTCTTCACAAAAAAGATGTACATGAAGCCTAACCACAGCTAGAAGTTTTGCGCAGTTGGGTCATAATTAGTCATAGATCCCGTATAATCCCCACTTCCGAAAATCACATTTAGAAGCATACCTCTCTTGAAAATGTTGGTATCCAAACAATATTCAACACAAATATGTTTCACATATAGAGAAATTCGGTCAAATTTTATTTTGACCGGGCCATAATTATTCATAGCTCCCATATAAGACCATCTTCTGAAAATCACTTTGTATATGCACAAACGTCATACTGCCATGGGCGTTCCGATTTCTAAAAACGGTTTTTGTCGGTTACTCTCTGTAGGATATTATATGGTTTGGCTTGACCGACTATACTTTCTTACTTGTTTTTTTAATTTTTTTGCATTTGTTGTATGGAAGGACAAACTATTATTATTTTTCTTTGTCATATTGGACATCAAATTGAATAACTTCATCAATTGCATATGGCGTCATTGACTTCCGTTATATGTTTTGTGTGTGAGTGTGCATTAGTAGGGGAATATGTGTGTTTTGTGTCCTTTTATTTTTGTATACATTTTAATGTGCATTTCGTGCAAATATTTTAACAATTTTATATTGATTGTAAGAGAAAAAAACCTAGGGGGGACAAGCTATATGCATTTTTTGTGAGTATACCAGAATTGTGACAATGCAACAGTGATATTGTGCAAGTTGGTTTAAATGTGTACAAAGTGAGTGAGTGATGTTTGTTGTAGAAAAAGAAATAAAATCATCAAAAATTTTTTCTTTACTTTTTTTTTGTTTACTTATTGTTGTCCATTTAGTTTTGTGGATTTGTGGTTATACGACATGCAGCAATGTGAATGTTAAGTGTATATGGGTGTAAATAGTTGCATGCAATAAATGTACACATATAATTTTCTTGAGAATTCTTCAATTTATTAAATGTATTTGTAAGGTACTTAATAAAATTAATTGAAAATACGTTAAATACTTAAAACTTAGTAGTTTTTTTTTTTTTGTGATTAAGAAGAATTTAATATGGTAGCAGTAGAAGCTTATAGTGTTTAAATTAATAGAATAGAAACAAAAAGTAGCGTGCAAAGAATTTTGTATATGAGTTAATGAAACAAATTTTCAAATATTCGAAAAAAATATTACTTGAGATTAAATGAAGTATTACATTGAGTATTTAAATATGTAGCATAATATAAAATAAACTTATTCTACACATTCCTTTTATTTTTGAAACAAATACGCTGTTGATTTATTTCACCAGGATGCAAGTGTTGGTGCTAATATTGTTATGCTGTGCATAAAAAAAGGGTCCGTGATCCCATTAATTCTTTAGAACTTCCAAGGTCAAAGTAAGAAACGGTCGTAGTGATTACTAATTGGCTATTTAATGCTTTTTTATACTTTTTTACACATTTTCTGCAAAATTGGCTAACGGAATATTTTTATAAATCTACGCCTATACAATGGTAACGAAAAATGTAGGGTAAATAATTTTAATGTGGCACTGGCACAGCCTATAATTTAAGGCAAGATAAAAAAGTTTATTTATCCTTTTAATTGCGCTAGCTCTTGGTTTTGTAACAATTTATTTTTGATAGGTTAACTGAAGTAAAAATAAATATAAAAATCTGTGATACGCAATTTGGCCGAAGCTGGGCGTATATTTTCCTAGTTTCTTCATTCAAATCAATTGCACAAAAGGTACTTTTCAGACCACAAACCATTGACTTTTAACAGACCTGGAAATTCTGATTGAAAAGTTAATTTAAATCATGTCACAGTGTGTGATTTTGTTTGCGTGCCAACTTTATATGTTATATCGCCAACATATAAACTCGATTTGATATCGAAGATAAATCTCTCTCTCACAAACACACCACCTGATCAACAACATAAAATTACAAGGATAGCAAACGATTGTAATTCATATCGAGAGAGGAATAAAGAAAAACGATTTGTTAAATAAAGTATTATCTTTAACATGAAAAGAAAAGTTAGAAACAACAAATACAATTAATATGATAAAAGTAATTTTTTTAAATCTTAAATTCAAAAGTAATTGGAGGAAATATGGGTGGATGAGAACGACTATGTGAAGCTTTACTGGAAAGAAGTTTATTATTTATGTCTTTAAAAATCAGTAGGCATTTTAATTCGAAACTTCAAAAACGATCCTGACGTTTTGTTAAAATTTGGCAAACATTTTTTAGCCGTCATATAAATTTTGGAAACACATTTTGTTAATATGAGGAACATTTCAAAAAACGCCCTCTTAAAGAAGGCGTGGCATTATACTTTGGATAAAATAAAACATAAATTTATGATTAATGGGCTATAGACAAGAACGGGAAACTACTAAAAGTAAAACAATCTGAGCTGTGATTTTGACAGGAAGTAGAGAATTTAATATAATGAGAAAATTCCAAAAAAAAATTTTTATTAAAAATTAAAAACAAATGCAAATAAAATTAACTGCGATTTATTAATTAATTCTACAAGATATAAAAGCCGCTGATCTCATACATTAGTTGGATTTACGCTTCGTGTATTCATTCTGGACTCCAAATTGCTTTTGATTTTTGACCAAATTATATCAATATTTCGTTAAAGTGTTGATGGGACGTCCACTTCGCATTTGATAAAGACGACTGTGGCATTACTTATCTTACTATCTATCAAGAATACTTTGGAACCATTCGTTTACGCTTTATGCAGTGAACGAACCTTTTCGAATATCATTTAAAAATTATATTAAATCACTTACATTTGGTTCTTTCTCAGTTTAAAGCCCGGCAAAAAAATACCAACTTAATGATCAAACACGCTAATCGTTTAAGCTATAGAACCCGAGAACAACTAGTTTTTTTGTTGAACAATATTTGAAAGTTTTGATATTTTTAAGCAAAATCATCTTAAGCTATTCTATCCTATTTAGTCGTAGCGTGTGTGTTCATAAAGTATGGTAGTGTGGCCCAAAAATTTAACTAAATGAAAGATTTTTTTGACTGTCTGTCCGACTTGCAAAAGTTTTTAAAATTTTTCATAAAATGATAGTTTCTATGCGATCAGAGTCAGAAAACAACAAAGTCGGCTTCATTGACTTAAAGTACAAATTATAATTTAAAGGACAGACGTTTAACATTTTTTAATTGTTTGTATAGTTTATACAATTTATTATATTCGCATATAACAACAAAATACAATGAATAAAAGTTAATTTAAAAGGCGGAAAACTGCGATTGTTTACATTAGCAAAAACATATGTTTTTGCATCTTTTTTGTGTAATAGTGTGGCACCTATGACAGACTTTGATGAGATTTTCTTTTGAGTGTGATAGAAATCGGTCAGATTTTCCAGTGAATTAATCGTACGACTGTGTAGGATAGTGTATCAAGACCTTAAATAATGATTGAATTCATTTTGTCTCAACTGGCTGATATTTATGCTGACATTTCCTGTATATGTACTCGCTTGTTTCCGAGAACAAAAACAGATCGTCCGATTTAATACCATTGGATTTGATTTTATATTTAAATTAAACCACAAGCTTCCTCGTGTTACGACAAAAAAATTAGATATATTTAGCAATATGTTAACATGAGTGCAAGGGAATTCAATGACAAATGAATAATCTAGTATAAATGTATGTATAGAAAACAAAAAGTAGTTATTGACAATATGCATATGCAGTGAATACTGTTACGTTTTTATCTATTAAAAATGGTGGTTCATTTTCTTTAAATAAACCGGATTCGTTTTAGTATCAAAATAAAAACGTCAAGTATTTTAAAATTATAACGAATTTTTTATTATTGAAATATACTTAAAACAATTTTAATAATCACTCTGTCTTTTAACACTTTTTTACAATTTATTCAAAAGACACTTTCATATCAATTTGAAAACGCTTTTATGATCACTAAACGATGACTTACAATAAAAGTAACTTTGAGTGGACCTGTTTGTTCTATTTATACACTAGCGCCATATTCTAGTAAGTTCCGGCGGCTCTTAATCAGGTATGTGATGAAAATCGTTTTCTTCGTTAAAGTGATTTGAAATCGTTAAAATATGTGATGTGTGACAACCTGTCGATTTGATGTAACGCTTTCATATTATTCATATACATACATATATTTGGGGTGATGTAGCTTAATTGGTTAGCGCATTTGATTATTAGGCATGAGTTGGTATTTGTAGCACGGGTTCGATTCTCAGCCGCTGCCACTCAAACAATATCAGTTTCTGATAATTATTAGTTTTCTATCTATTATAACTAATATTTATTACAGCGCCCTCCATCGGTGTTATAGCATTGAAACGCCACCAAAGTAAAATAATTAAAATAAAGGCTATAAAATCTAGCTTTAAAAATAATGCGCCTACTCGCCACCAGAGGTGCTGCAATGCTGTACTAAAAACAAACATAATGCGAAATTGTAGAGTTGTGATAAAACTTTCTTCTTTCACCACCTTTACTTCTTCAACTATTCCCTTTCCAAAGAAAATAACGCAATGTTATATAGGCAAATTAATTGTTTCAGTGTTACTTCTCTTTAAAAAAAAGGTCAGTTTAAATTACTTTTCAAATCGACGTTTTTTACTTTGACGAATAATTTCATAACAATATAATATCCCTTAAACAGATACAGGTATAAGTGTTAGCTTATCTATTTGCAGAAGCGAAAATTCAATTTCATACACAAATTTTGTAAATGTGATTAAAACACCTGAATTGAATTTTAATTTTATGGACAACAATTCGCATTTGTGTGTACGTACATATGTATGTATATTTAAATATGTGTATGTGCAACTGTCTACCTTTTTAAATGAAAGTGTCACGTACGTGTTTTGCAATGATTTCAATCTGCATAAAAACAATAAACAACAAATTTTTTCTAAAAGGGCCACCACAAAGACACTTCACACACACTTCATACCTACACCAAATTTAAATTCGAGTTAAATAATCAAAAAAAAATTAAATGTCACAACCAGGTTTATTAAGTGAGTTATGAAGAAAAAAAAAATAACTAACCACAACAACAGCAATTAAGTCAATAACTTGTTGAAAGTTTATCAATTTAAATTGTGAGTGTTAGATACATACATTTATGTATGTATGTATGTACCTACAATGTGTATGTATATAAGTGCTGTGTGTTTGTACATAAGTGCTGTCAAATTTCAGTCGAAAACTAAAGTAATGTACGAGTTTGTATTGATTTTTATTTTGACAGGAAAAACTAACTATATTATTAGTAGTTTTTGAGGAGTTTTTTCCACACTTTTGTTTTCCAAAATTATTAGCAAATTAGTTTTGATGACTAATCAATGTTAACTTGCTAAAGTGTCATTAACTTTGTCTGTCTAAGTGTCTTTGTTTTTATCTACCAAGAGTAGAAAATCGTAACTTTTTTGAACGTGTGCGGGTAATATGGAGTTATAAAAGGTGTCTAGCTCTGTGTGTGTGTGTGTGAATAAGTAAAATAAAGTTATTATAACTTAATAAAAGGTATACACAAGTGTGTATGTGTTTGTTGATATACTTAGTCATTGGTTTTAATGACAATATTGCTTGAACTTTAGGGGCAATCAATTTGTGTGATAGTTTGCTTTATTTTTATTTTAATACTGCGTAATAAATTTAAGTGTAGAAATTAATCTGTGTGTTTTCATATTTATTAGAGTTATTTTCTAAGAAAGAATTTAAGTTTCAATATTCTGTAAAAAAAAGTTGTGGCAACAAGTGTAAATTTATCACACTCTACAAGATTTTTCTTTAACAAAGACTTTTGCGTTGTGCAAAAATAATTTTTAAGATTTAAGACAGTCATTCTTCTATTACACAAAAACTATATTATTACAACAATGAAAAAAAATTCTTCTACGATTATTTGGATTTCTGCCTCGTTGATTCATACCACACCATTCAATTGTCTGTGAGTAGGTTGTGTGCAACAAGCGAACAAGCAATGAGACGCATTTTACAGCGTACTTTCCTTTGTGTATCTTATGCAAGAGTTTGAGAGTTTTTTTTTTATTTTTGCAAAATAAAAAATAATAAAGTAAAAGAAAACTTAAGAAATATTTCGTCCTGATATTCGTTTCCACATAAAGTTGTAAGAATTTTAAACAAAGTTTTACGCCCGCTATTTCTTTAACTTTGATTGTATTATTTTCGTTTTATTTACATTATTTTTTGCTTTGGATTTGTTTTTCTTTGGCAAACAATTGTTTAATAGGGAGGAAATTTTTAATGATACCGGAAACAAGAAAGCACACAAAAAATAGAGGACACAACGACCTGTTTTGGGGAGTGGAAGTTAGAGTTGTGTGTTAAATAAGTAACATTAAATTTAAATGTTTATATATTTTTTAATCCAACAATAAAAATATATTTTGGCTTTAGCTCTGCCACTACTACTCGAATGTATATTGTCAATTTTTGGTTTATTTATTTTGCAATACTACATATAACAAGCACTTCGATGTTTTCAGCTTATTTATTAAAACATTTTTATAGCCTCGACAAACAAATACAAGGAATAGTAGTCACTTTTGTATTTTGGTAAAAACATTTTAAAATTGGATATTTAAAATCTACACTAAACCAAAGAGGATTAGCAAATACGGTAAAGTTTTTGTAAAATGGTAATATTATTTAAATTTTTTACTAAATTGCATTTGAGTTGTAAAATACATCAAAAATAATTTATATTAAAGATGTTATTTATTTGCAGAAACCTTTTTGTAGTTTTTAATAAAAAATGTGTTGATTTATTGGATTTTGCAGTAAAAGTCTAATTTTATTCGTAGATGTTATTTAGACTCAAATTGTTAAATATTTTCACTATTTTCCGACTTTCCGCCCATTTTCATATGAAAAATCGATTTTTGCTTGAAAATATAAACAATCACAGATTATTTATATCACTATTTAATTACTTACGTTTAAGTTCACTTTCAAATGTAATATTTAATTTTGCTTGAAAATAGAAATGATATTATCATATATTATTCCCTTTTCCATAAACATCGAAATGAAGTTACTGTCAACGTTTTTGTGATCTGTTTTAGATATGAACATTTTTTAGCAGTAAAATAATCGTTTTAACGGAAATCGTGGACTCTAGTGAACCATCTTTATAAGATTGCCTTAAAGGTCACTGCTTCGCGAATCCATTAATGCGAATATCGTACGAAACATTCGAAAAAAACAATTTCATTGACAGGATTCGCTTCTCATATTAATTTTTTTATTGAACGGTTTATTTATATAATCTGCATTATTTCGTTTAGCTTACATATTTAATTATTGAAAACGTCTTGTTTTTTAGAAAAAACAATAAGTATTAAAATCATAAACAAAAATTAAAAATAATTGTTCTCAACCGAGTGCCCTGATGAGCTAATGGGTCACGTCTTAATAAATTTGATAACATTTAGCCCTGTGCAAGTAATCTTGCAAGTCTTTATTATTGACTATTCCTTGAAAATACGACATTGTCAGGTTCAATGCTAAAAATGCTTTTAACCCTGTAACCTGCAAGAGTGCCTCAAGGCACGCATTACAAAACATCAATTAACTCAAAAAGTAATTATTATTTTGTTGTTAAATTTTAACGGTGACTTTAGTAAAATATCTGTTGACATTTCTCTCGAAGGTTGAAATGCATTCTGACATTTCGTTTTTGTTCTGCCAGCTGTTTTGTGAGAGAAGTAATAATTTTAGTACGTGAAATTTTGTGTGAAATTTTTGTTTTTTTTTTAATCAAAGTTATACTAACTTTTAGTTGCCCGATCTATTCGTAATATTTTTTTTTAAGGTAAGATATTCTTCTTTCAGTTTATGCATTTGTAAATTTTTAAATATTAAAAAAAGTGTGTTGAGAACGCAAAAATTGAGGGGTGCCTAAGGCACTCTTGCAGGTTGCGGAAAAACAAAAAGCTGTTGCTCACAAACTGGGACTCATTCTTATAATGAACGATGAAACATATGTCAAATGCATAATCTACCAGTGCTAATATTTTCTTCCTTTTTTCATTCCTTTAACCCTTCGTCTTACATGGGTCTGGCCAGATCATTTTCTATTTGAAATGTTATTATAATATATTTAATACTTAGTTAGAGACTTGAAATTTTAGGTACCCTTCTACAATTTATTTCGCTATAAATATTTAAAAAAGAAATCCAGGAAAGGATATAGAAGGACATTCGAATATTCATTGTACACATCACATTTGTGACACATGGGTCTAGTCAGACCCATAATATTTATATTTTTCTGGCTGCTTTTAATTATTTTTTGTCCAGTTAAATATTATGATTTATTTATGTCTATTTATTAACAGTGTTATTACTGTTAAACTGAGTGGCTTTGATAGACTCATGCATTACAAATGTGAAAATCAAAATATGAGTAAGACCGAGTGTTAACCATAAAACACTAGACCCCGCCTATGAGGCGCAACGATTACTTTTTTAACATATTTCATTACGATCGAGTGCAAGTAACAACACGAGCTTTCAAATCAACACAGTAGCACAATTCACAATATTTTGCAAATCGTGTTGCATCATTGCATTTGCAAAACGGTTTATCATATTTTTGCTCTTGCTGTATATTTTGTTAGTATAGAGCAAAAGTATGCTAAACCTTTTTGCAAACGCAATGATGCAATACGATTTGCACAAGTTTATGAATTGCGCTATTATTATATTGTGTAAGCTTGAGATAAGATTTATTACTTTGTGTTGCCTGAGAGGCGAGGTTTGGTGTTAAAGGTATTTTCCTTTGAGTGTTTATTATTGTGCAAAATGCAATAAAACATACTGCCTGAAACATAGATCTCCAAATTGCTACCAATGTGACGTAAAAAAACAGGTTTATTTTTATGCACAAAGCGAAATATTAACGACAGACTAAAAATACTTAATTTTTATAAAACCATTTACAAATATCTTTTAGAAAAATGTAATTTTAAGTGTTTTATTTTAAATTTAAAAAATATATTAAATTTTTTTTTCAATGATCACCTTGCAACAAAAAAAAAAAATAATGGAAGCGTAACTTTAATAAGTATTTTGTTGTCTTATGAACTCATTTTAATGAAATATTTTTTTGTTTTCTAGCTAAATGCTCCAATTTATATATAAGCCGTTTTCAATATAAGAAAATCTTAATAAAAAAAATAAAAAAAATAATTTTTTAAAAAGTAGCCTGACAGGCGGGCTTTAGTTATAAGCGTTTCTGGGCTTAAAAGAAGTATAATGATAAAAAAAAGAAAAAAAGCAGGTCGATATTGATCTCTTGTCAAAGAATAAGATATAACGGTGTGGTACTATAGTCCTTAACAATGAAGCAATTTAAGCGATTTGAAATAAGTATGCAGCACTGGTGGATTGAAATATTGTAAAATAGTTAATACGATCCGACATAACAATCAGGGGTGTCATAGAAACCAATATTGTCAAAATTGGTTTTAAAACCGACAAGAAAAAATGCTTTGGTGTCATAGGGCACTGCTACACGTTCAATAAATATCGTGATACTAGAAATATCTTGAAATATCACTGCTACACGTTCAATAAATATCGTGATACTAGAAATATCTTGATATTTATTGAACGTGTAGCAGTGCCCTATGACACCAAAACATTTTTTCTTATCGGTTTTAAAACCAATTTTGACAATATTGGTTTCTATGACACCCCTAAATATCAGGGACTATAAAAAAAATGAAATGAGTTTTAGTTTATTTATAGATGCGCATCAATTTGTGGTTCGAAACGTAAAATATCTCTTTTTATTATATGTATTGCCTAATTTGTTGGCAGCACGATTTCAATTGAAATATTAAATCAAACTATAACCGAAGAGTATTACAGATTCATCATTGCCGACTATTATATAGACTTCCAAATTGTTTTCTTTTTTTCCGTTTATTTTTGTAAGCGAGACAATGTATTTTAGGTTTATAACTTTGCTGACAGTTTGTTGGCAGACACTATTGTTAATACTAGATAAACTAAATAAAAACAACAAAAACCTATAAATATTCCAGAAAAAAATAGTTTAAGTTAAAAAAATACTGCAAAATTTTTCAACATGGTTTTACTAGACAACTGTTTGGTGCAATTTTATTTATAATATCTTAAAATATACTTTATTTCAATAATATTTATTTGTTTTTCTCCATCAAAAATATGGGTGTCTGTTTGTGTTGTTTTTGATGTGTGAAAATGTTAACGACTCTTTTTTTAAAATTTCGTTGGTAAAAAACTTTAAATTATTTCCGCTTAGCTGAACCACTTACACAAGGCCACCGTAACATACTCACTTTCACATTATGCAGATCTAGTTATACTCTTATTGTTGTAAACAAATATATTTAGATATTAAAATAAACAAAAATAAAAAAATTTTTATACTCTGGCAGTAGAAACTCTACACCATTCACGAGTCGTAAATTTGGTACAAGTATACAATCCATATTTTGTTTATGGACGCTTCTGTTTGTTCTAAAATTCAGGTACATCGAGGTACTTTAGGATTAATATTTTTGAAAATGCATGCAAAGAGTTTTTCAACGAAAACTTTGTTTTTCAAAATATAATAAAACTAAGAATTTATATGAAAATCATTAAAATGGTTACTTTATACGAAAGAGTAAGGTTTGCCAATTATAAATATACCTAAAAATAATCAGGGGTGTCATAGAAACCAATATTGTTAGCATTGGTTTTAAAATCGACAAGAAAAAATGATTTGGTGTCATAGGGCACTGCTACACGTTCAGTAAATATCGAGATATTTGTAGTATTATACCACCAAAGCATTTTGTCTTGTTCGTTTTAAAACTAATTCTGAAAATATTGGTTTGTATGACACCCATGAATATATATATAAAATAATATATGGCAGATCTATTTCGTTAACCACGTCAGCGATTTTGAGTGTAAAGGCTGTAGTCCATTAAATTGGCTCTGTATAAACTATATCCTTAACAATCCTTAACAAAGCCCTTTAAATATACTCCAGTTGCTGTGAGACATGCTGCTTTAACCACATGCTAGTGATATGCATAACCCTAACAATATGACAAAATTTAGTTGTGAGCATCCCTCGATAGCACGGTCCTTTCAATGTGCCGCACTTCCGTCTTTATTTTCAGAGACCGAAAATGCATTTCTTTCATTGTGAAATTTCAAAAAATAATCAGCCCAATCATGAATACAAATTCCGCGGGAGTTTTCTCCCTTTTCCCATTTTTCCTATTCAAATTCAATGTTAAAAAAAATAAAAAGGGAAAAAAATCACGCGGAATTTTTATTCATGATTGGGCCAAATATGTCAAAATTGTCATGTTATTTCAATATGCTTTTGACGGAAAACAAAGGTCTTGTAGAAATCCGCTTTAGTTTAAAGTGCGGGAGTATATTTTATAAGCGCCTTAAAAAATACATATCGTGAATTAAAATATGACATTTTAAATAGAAATTTGTTAAAAAAACATTTGTTAGCAGAAATATTTATTTTGTGAGTGACAATGGTAATGCAAGTTAAACTTTTTTTTACTTATGAAAAAAAAACAATTAGAAAGTAAACTCCAGCCGTTAAAAAATAAAATACAGTTATTCCAAATCGTTACAACGTTTATTTCGACTATATTTGTCAGTTGCCAATTAAAAACTAACTCTAAATAAAACTATCACATTCTTTTATAATTGAACAATAAAGATAAAATTATTATTATTTCATTACTTCAGACGAAATGTGATTCCGCATTTCCTACACCGATGCTTGTGCTGCGTAAGTTTGATTCATGCACATCGTGATCGTGTTAACTTGCATATTCATGTTTTTATATTTGATCGTTATTTCTCTTATTTTTGCCCCCAAAATACGTTCATGAAATTATATTGTCAGTGTGCTATGTTGTGATGTGTTTACTTGGCAATAAAGGTTGATGTTTAGAATAACAAAAAACCCACTTGTGCTATAACAGAGAAATTGTTTTGAAATATTTTTGTGTAAATACGCCAACGTATACAGACAAATTTCCGCATATACATACTACACAGCAACATAAAACTATTTATATACATATATGTATGTCTGCCTCACTTTGAGGCATCATCTATGGCTCAACGCTTTGACCACATCTATGCATTATATGATGGTCAGAAAACAAAAAAATAAAAAAAGAGGTATTTTTGTTTGTGAATATTTTCAGTTTTGTTGCATTTTACTTAATCTTTTTTTCTTGCAAATAAAATATGTGTAGCATGCTAAACCCCAAAATGCGAGAGAAAAAAATTTGTTTAAACTAACTATTTAAAACGAACAAAAACCAAATATATTTATGAGAAAATGATTTATTTTAATAAAAATGTTTTGATTTAAAATTATAAAAAAATAATGAAATTTATTTAAATTTGATTGAAATAGAAATTTAGCCTTTATACATATATATACTCATACATACAAACTGACTTATTCAAAAATATGCATATAAATACGTTGTAAACTTGCAATTAAAAAAAGTTTTTCATTTTTTTCATTCGCTTTTATTCTGGTTATTTGTTATTTGAAGTGGCTTTATAACGCGCTTTATAAACTTGCGTGATGTCACGTTTTGCTTGTTAAACTAAACCAACAAATATTACACAAATACGACTCATACTTTGTGCTAGTGCCTCACTAGCAACTCCTACTGCCACTACTTTAACAATAAACAGGTTTTTTTTTGGGGGGGGCACAGGAATAAAAATCAACCGAAATTTTATTTTACAAGACGAAGCATGCTCTCAATCATCAACATAGGCTGGGAAAAAGTTCCAAAAATGAAAGTTTTGTTAAATGCCTAATTGCTTGGCGAGGCACAGTGTGGTAATAAGCTAGTAATGCTAAAAACTAACATCAATTATTGGGAGACTTCGTTCAAAAGTTTTTTTTTCTTATGTGACGACTTAGAGATACTAAACCTTAAGTTTCAAGAAATACTCAGACATTGAAGCATAAATCAATGCCTCGATAAAATGTGGTCACCCTACAAAAGCTTTTTTTAAAACCTAGTTATTTGTTTTTGAACAAAGCTGTTATTATTCGTTCAAACAATTTAATTAAGCGGAATATGTTTGTAAAATTGCTAATCAATTAAAAAGTAAAATACAAAATGCAAATTCCTTGAAAATCTGACGGGTTTATAAAATGCAAAAAAAATGTTAGGCTTTTAAATTTCCAAGAAAATTGAGATCCGATAATAAAACTTTCCAATCTCGACGTACCTCTGTTAGGTTTGAATTTTAGTCTCTATTTCTATATCGAGAAAATTAACATCGTCTTCCTTCATAGCAAACAAGAGTTCTTTCTGATGTAATTGGATGATATTGATTTCAACGATTAATTATGTGGTTATGGTTATTTCTATTTTTTGTGCCACACTCATGTAAAATGCAAGAAACGCCCAGGGAAGCAGCCAAAATTGCTATTCGATACATAGCACGATTAATATGATGATTTAATAAAATATTTAAAATACAGTAAAAAAACTTTTAGGAAAGAAATTTTTCCTAAATTCCAAATTTAAAAGCGAAACTATGTCCAACAGTGCGCGAATCAATTCTTATTGAAATGACTGATACAATGTTTTTCATAAAATTTCTTCATTGTTCACACTGCACAATTCTATCGCTCGAATTTTAATTTGAGAGTATACACACATTTGTATACACATATGTAAGTAAAACGAATTGCAAGTACAATCAAGTATGTACTCGTCTGATCATCATTTCACCACGATGTCTAAAATGTAATTAGCTTAGCTTAAAGAATTGCTTCGTGTAAATTGGGACTATTCAAAACACAGTAATGACCCAAGTGATTGATATTTCTATTCAAGGACATACGAAATTATAGCAACCACTGGTGTTTATTGTCACTAATTAAAACCAAGTCTTATATATTAAGCCACAGAACACTTTTAAAACAAACTTCAACATACGAAATTCAATTATTTTTAATAATATTGTTTTGAAACAGAAGCTAGCTGGTAAGCTTCAAATAAAAATGCAATTACAGTTGAAAACCACTATTTTGAAGGCCTATTTTTATCAAGGGATAGAATTGCTAGATAAGCGTTGGACACAGCGTTTAAGTTTCAGGAGATAATATTGAAAAATAAAAATGTTTTTGAAAAACTAACTATTCCCTTTCTGTGCTAGGCTAAGAAGTTTCGGAACCGCCCTCGTATGTTATTTTAAATAATATTTCTAAAACAACCAGAAACCTAAATTAATATCAAGAAATAACAAATTTAAAATCTAAATAAATAAAAATTCAGCAAAGCAAAAGAATATTGAGAAAAAACTGAAAATCGAAATTAATATTAAGAAAATACAGTATTGAAAAATAAAGGCTGTCCCAACTAGAACGCAATTTTAAATTTTACATAAAACACAGATATTTAAAAAAAAATTGTGAAACTTTATTATATCGTAAAGCAGACAAAATGAGGATATGTATGGAATAAGATATCGTGCAGATGGCCGCCGCGGCTTTACTGGCACACACGCGATCTTTTAATCAAATTTTCAATGACCTTTTTGCATAAATGCTGCGGTATTTCATTAATGCAGCGTCCAATTTCCTCTTTTAAGTCTTGAGTCGTCGTCGGCTTATTCGCGTAAACCATCGACTTCAAAAAACCCCCAAAGAAAAAAAATCTAAAGCTGTTAAATCGCACGATCTAGGCGGCCAATTCTGGTCTCCAAAACGCGAAATAACACGACCGGGAAATGACTGATGCATTTTCTCTGGCTGTATGACGTGTGGCGCCGTCTTGTTGAAACCACATGCTCTTCACATTCATTTCTTCAATTCTAGGCAAGAAAAAACTGGTTATCATTTCACGATACCGAACATCACTGACACCATTGCGTTCCAGTTGGGACAATTGTAATCGAGAAATAATACAAAATACATACAACGAGCTTCAATTTTAAGCCTAATAAACATTTATTATTTATCAATAAAAAATTACGTTTTTTCAACATATTATTCTGAATATTATTTTCTGTATTTCAATTGGTAATTTCCTATCTAAAACATATTTATATTAAAAACCACTTCTCTTACTTAAATTAAATTGTTTGTTTCCTTTAGACTAACTTAAACCCACTGTGCCAACTTCCGTTCAACAGCATAAGAATTTAGCAAACAATCTAAGGAGGTCGGGCGAAACATTTACATTCTTATACTTGCATACACGCACACAAACACACTCATCCTTACGTACATAAGTGGAAATCATTAGTGTGCCACACTAAATGAATACACGTACAAACGTGGCGTATGTGAAACTTTTAATTGTTCATTAAAATAATGTTACTCATACTCATGTTTTAACGAACTGTAGTACAACAATTTTAGCAACAAGAAAATAAATATTATTTCCTTTACTTTGCCAAAATTGTTTTTCTTACTTGACTTCTATGTAGTATATTGGCTCTTTGCAGCAGTTTTATGCTTGCTTGCATCAAGTATGCAAGTCAACTATAAAATTGCAATTCTTGTATTATTTAACCACATTTTTGCCACCAACTTATGTTTCTAACCAGAAAACATAAAAAAATAAATCTGTTCTGTTATTATTACTAGAGTGTGTAATTTAATGGAAAATCACTAGTTGTAATTTTTCTTGTCGTTACTCTCTTGTTGCATGTCATATCCAGCAAGTTTTGCTGTAAATTAATGGCAAATGCATTATAATGCAATTCCTTATGGGAATACAAAAGCATGATTAAATTGAAATCCTAAGACCAAAGGAAGTAGAAGTGAAAATTACAAATAGTTTAAGATATATTTTAAGTAAGCAAGACAAAATTATGGACAAAGGAATGTAAGTTTTAAAATATGTATGTAAGCGTTTAATTATGGTGAAGTATTATTATTTCATTGTTGCAAATTAGTGAAGAAAAAGCCTGTTACTTAAATGTTTTATTGCTCTGCTCTCATTAAAATAATAATAATGATTTTCCTTAAATTCACTTTTACTACATTAGTAATTTCCAGCTGTTAATAAGTATTTAGAAACATTTTAATCTTTATCACATAATTGTCCTTTCTTAACAGCATATGCTAAACCACTATAGCAACAATTATAACCCTTTCAAAAGCCATAATTAACACATCATAAATTTATTTACAAATATTCTTGAGTTTTATTAAAAAACAAGAAACTTAAGTTTTTTGTCGTTTTTTTTTTTGTATGAAACATCTAAAACATTAGTTTTCTAAACAATGCCAACCACTTTTAATCTTCTCTTGCCTACAAATAAAGCGCCAAACAACAATAACAACAACTATTACGATGTACAACAATAATAATTTTTCAGAAAATTCCAAAAGCATCCTTATGCTAACAACAACAAAACACCAACTAGAACTTTTGTAAAGCCAAGAAGCGAAAGCTGAAACAAGGGAAATGAAAAAGGGTTGGCTGTCAAAAAGTTTGTCACATAATTACAACCTATTAACAACACCAAATAAATTGTTATTGTTTGTGTTGAGTAAATAATTTACTAAGAGCAAACACACCACTCACATATACACACACACTTATTGTACGCACATTCCTTTGCACACACTCACGGAGCAACGACACTCCACAGGAAAAAGGCAATACATTAAAGTGGCCTTCCGTGAGGCCTTATTTTGCAGACACAAGAGCAAATAGACGCATTGTGAAATCATCTTATTAAACACTGGAGGCAAGACCTTGCATACTAATGCTCGGGAAAAAGGATACACTAAAAGAAGGTCTTTTTTCTTAATAACATCGGTGTTTTTGAGTTGCAAGTATGTAACGGATTACATTGGCTCAACAGCTGAATTTTCTGAACTTGTGCGATCGGAAAATTTTGTATGGAATACATTTATTGTTTCGGTGTCAATTATATCCATATCATCAGCAGTATGACAAAATGTACTTGTTAACATATTTTCGGTAGAATTTTCGAAAAACCAAACAAAGCACTAAACAATGACATGTTCAGCATGCAAAAGCTTCTCAACAATTGTTCTTACAATTTGAAAAGCCCAAATGTTGCAAATTTTATGGACCAAATTCTTCTGCGCTCTTTGAGAAAATCAAAAATATCACAAATTTTGCGAATTGTAGCTTTAACAGATTACCATATTAATATTGAAATTTCGAAAGAAGTTTAATTCATCGTAACAATAGTTGGAGCTTCTGTTATTGATATATAAACAAGTAAAATTTCAAAATTCTCATGTTATTTCCATGGAAAACGAAATACTTATTAAAACCTTCTTCTCGTACAAGGCCACCTAAGTGAAACCTTAGCAACTTTTCCAGTTGGCCCAGAAAAGTCAACATTGAATAATACCTCGTCTATGTATTACGTACTCTACATATACATACGTATATTTTCACAACAATAATAATAATAATAAAAACAACAACAAAAGCACAACACCACCACAGTAGAACCAACCACAAGCACAACATTGCATTTTATAGTAATTTGTATAAAACTCGCTCCCCTCATTGACTTTGTTGTCACAGTAAAATAAGTACCACGTATTCCTTGCATTGACATTAAACACAAACAAACGAAATGACAAACAAAAAATATAAACAAAAGTTATACACTAGAGCCTTGATTTGCGCCGTTTATTGGGACCGGAAAATTGCGACGCAAACCGAAACGATGCAAATAGAATCACTTTTTTTCAAGCAAATGTACTGACTTTTTGTTGAATGGGTACAAAATTTAAAAATATAACAAAATCATACATTTAAATTCACATTTAATTATGGAATTATGGTATATAGCGACGCCAATAGATTGATACAAAATTTCAGAGCCGACGACGAAAATAAACCACATTTAGAATGGCGACTCAAATCGAAACGACGCAAGTAGGATAGACGCATATCGGGGCTCTAGTGTACTCACAAATTCTTATACAATAATAATATACACGTAGCACAGTGGGTCAATGATCAAAAAGATAATTGAATTGTGATCAGTACTTTAAAAGAGTTTAAAAGTTTACTATTATTTTTTATTCAAATACAAAACCTTAAAATGCTCTCTTAAAAACTATAGAAAAACAACTTGTTTAATACATATTAGATATAAAAGTCTAGCAGAACAAGCAGTTTTACTAGTTTACTTTCTAGTAAATCCCACTGTGACTAGTATATTTTTAAACACACAATAAAGGAGATACATTTACAAGTAAAACATAAAACAACGAACGTGCCTCCAAGAGAAATTTAAATACTTAACAGTTTGACTTGATTATAATGTCACTGCAAAATTTTCCAAAAATATTTTTCATGCTCTCCTTCCACGACTTCTGGCTATGCTGTTTCCCCGCCAGCAATTGGAAGTTGCTTTCATCGTCCATCGTCAAAGGCGTTACGTCTTACTCACTTCCAGACGTTAATTGGAAGATAACAATAACAACCCTGCTGAAGTGGCTTTTTAAAGTTACTTCCGGGGGGTACAACTTCTCAATACGGAAGACGCTTCTACGATGAGAATATGGTATCGCAGAAGAAGAGTTTCAACTTCTTAGCATTACTTCTGAGTCACTTCCGCAATTGAAAATGTTGGCAGGGTTATTTTCTATTCAACTACTTATTTGTGTGTGCGTAAGTTTGTGCATGTGTTCGTTTGTCTTACAAAGAAGTAAATTTGTACGAATTTGAAGTAAAACATTTGTTTTTGTTTCATTGGTTTATTTGAGTGTTAGAAGACGAAAAAATGACAACAAGTTTTACTGTGCCCTATAATCAGTACCAGTTTATAAGTTGAAGCTTTAAATTTGTAACATGTACTCGTAAGTTAGATTTGTAGAGTTAAGCTAGATTTACACGATTGAAATTTTATTCAAAATTTCTCTTCAAAATGCTTTAAAAACAGCAAAATTTCTTTAAAATTTATTGATCAAAAGTTATTGAACAAAACTTTTTAAGATTTTATTGATGCCGTGTAAATGAGCATTAAAATCGCATCTGGCAATATTGATAACAATAAATAATTTGACAGCATGTTCATTCTTTTGATTCAAAACCATATCAACACATATACATACATGTGCTGGTGCTATAATATTGATGTGTTTTACATCTAATGCCCCGATTGAATTGGGAAAATTCCACATTTTATTTATACTTTGGGAAATACTCTCCCATTCCTCTTCTGTGGCTGGCATCTGTAGCAATAGATATTATTTTTGATATGTTTTTTTAATTAATAAATTAGGTTTTACATTTAAAAATTCATATTTTAATACTTTATATAATGCAGCGCAGACTTCAGGCACAATATTGTATATCGATGATATTGATATTTTAAACAAGAACATCAGACTTGGGTAACTGTCCCCTGTCGCTAAAAATCTCAAAGTAATTGCCAGGCGTTTTCCGGAGCATAAAGATTCCCGCATATTAGTATTAGCCTTTTCTGTTAATGGGGTGACAAGATTAAGCAAATAATTAAATTCGTCTGGTGACATTCGCACAAAGTTTTTGTATAAGTCAGGATCATTCCTTATCAATCGCTCCCTAAAAGAGACATGCCTTACAAAAGAAAAGGTCGAAATAGCATCGGATTCGAGATTTTGATTTCCATGGAATTTGCTTTTAAAAATTACACTTAGAGAAAAAGTGATACAATTTTGAAGATAAAATTAGTTTTAATTTTCCTGAGAAGGCATATTTTATGTGTTAAATTTTTTTTTCGGTCTTAAGTATTCACATTTTTCCATTCTGAATATGGTAGAATGATGAAAAGGAAAGGAACAAGTTAAGTATTTTTTTGTATTTTCTTCAACGAAGAGGCTTTAAAGTTCGAGTCGAACTGAAAAGCAAAAAAAAAAGTACTTACGTTTTTTCACTACAAAGTGTTAAAGAATTTCTAGTTAGAACAATAGTGGTGTGAGTTTGGACAGGCGTTGAAAACTTTTTTCATTAAAATATTTTAATTTGTTTGTATTGTGTTGAGCTATACGGATTTAAAACTGATGACGAGGATGAAGAATGCGTTGATGGCAACCACTAACTCCATTATCATTATCGCCATCTTCATTACCATGGCCCCCCACCAGCCGCAAAATCCGCACAACCACTACGGTAATCACGGTGATGATGACGATAATATTGCTAAAGACGCTGGCTTAGTCTACGACAACGCTGATGGTGATGACTGTGACTCTGACAATGATTAGACGACGATGTCGTATTTTTTATGTACGCATTGTGGGGAAAAAACAAAAGGAATTTTCTTATTGTTTTATGGCAAATCCTTGTCAAATGGTAAATGTAACGTTAAATTGTTTTTCCACTTTAACGTTAGTTGTCGTCGTTTTACACTTCATTTATGTTCGCGATTTTAAATGGGTTTTTCTACACAAAAGTATTATTTTGAAAATTATGGTTTTCCTTTACTCTTCCTGACTTGCTGCGTTTCCTTTTTTTGTTTTATTTTGGGTGGAATAGTTTTAAAATAAATTTAATTTACGATTATTACCACAGACCACACAATAAGATAAAGAAAACACATTTCAGAGAGTGAATATAAAATGAAATGATTTTTTAGAAAATTCTAATTACAAGTTTGGTTTCAGTCGTTTATTTCAAATCTTTTTATTTAAATTCTTGAAATGTTGGTCAGCAGTCATGTGTATGACTGGAGAAAAGTATTTCATTTGCTTATTTTTATTGCATAATACATAGTAGTAGCTGCTGTTCGCTTACAAGATTCAAATTGCTATTTCTTTAAACAGTGCCAAAAAACTATCGCAATTGTCTAAATGGAAAGTTTTTCTGTTGTTTAGTTATCAACATTATTTTCGCCATCTGTGTGTAGCAGTTGGCGTTGTGAAGTTTATTTATTTTTATTGAGTCAAAAGTAAAATATTAAAATTCCAAAGAAATTGCTAGTGAAATGTAAGTAATTGAAATATGAAGAAAGTTAAACAACTGGGTTTAAAAGAAAAAATGCTGTTATCGATATAAAAAAGTTGATAGCAAAACACTTTGAAAACTGCTTAATGTTATCAATATGAAAAAACGTCTTAAGGTACGGTCACACTTGGCAAATATATGCCGAAAAAGACGTAAGCACTTAATAAAATATATTTGAACACGTTTATTTATTTAAAAAAATATTTTTTTTTTGTTGTTTTTCTCGAATTTTTTCATTTAATTGATCCAAAATGTTGCAATAGTACTCTGAATTGTTTTACGCTTTTGCAGATAGTCAATCAATAAAACACCTTTGTAGTCCCAAAAGAACTTTGCCACAACCTTATCAGCCGATTGAATTGTTTTTACCTTCTTTGGGGCACTTCCTCCAGCTTCAGTCCATTGCTTGGATTGTGGCTTTGTCTCTGGAGTATAGCTGTAGGTCCATGTCTTATTAACAGTTTTAAAACGACGCTCGTGTTTGTTAATTATTAAAAAAAAAATGTTTTTCATCTGTAGTTCTTCATGCAAAATTAAATCGTTCTTTTGAGATGCGCATGATATTAGCTATTTCATGCACTTTCTACAATTTCTATTGCTGTTGCTGTTTTTGGTCGTCCACTATGTAGTTCATCCTCAATGCTTGTACGACCACGTTTAAATTCAGCAACCCAATTTTTTATTGTTGCATATGAAGGAGCACTTTTAAACAACACAATCACCATATTATTATACCCTACACCACCATAGTGGGGAGGGTATTTTGGATTTGTGCATATGTTTGTAACGCCCAGAAATATCAGAATCACTTTCTGAGTCGATTTAACGATGTCCGTCCTTCCGTCCGTCTGGCTGGCTGTCCATGTAAAGCTTGTGCGCAGAGTACAGGTCGCAATTTTGCAGATATTTCGATAAAATTTGGTACGTGATATTTTTCGGTCCAAAGATGGATGGGATTGAAACTGATGTAAATCGGTCCATTATTTCACCTGGCCCCCATACAAAAGTCCTCCCGAAATTGGTGTTTACCGATCATAAATGTTTGAATAATGCAAGGAACTAAACAAATTTCATCACAAATGAGTGGTAAATGAAGCCAAATCACATCTACAAATTTTGTAGAGATCGGTTCATAATTAGTCGTAGCTTCAATATAAGGCCCACTTCCGAAAATCACTTTAAAGAGCATAACTCACTTAAAAACATTGGTATCTAAATAATATGTAATACAAATATATCTCATATGTATACAAACAATACGGTACAGTTTTATAATGATTGGTCCATAATTAGTCGTAGCTCCCATAAATGTCCACCTTCCGAAAATCACTTTAACGATCATAAATTTATTAAGAATGTTGGTAATCAAATAAAATTCGACACAAATAATATACATAAATGATGACACCTAATTTTATAATGCTCGGTGTGTAATTAGTCGAAACTCCCATATAAGAGATAAAGTTTAACATACACAATATTTACATATATTTACAGAAATCATGACACTAAATTTTTGGATGATCGGTCCATAATAGGTCATATCTCCCATATAGCGCACATTTCTGAAAATTATTTTATACATATACTGGGTGTAGGGTATTATATGGTCGGGCTTGACCGACTATACTTTCTTACTTTTTTTATTTAAATATTTAATGACACCACTAGTTTCTAATTTTTCCATTGTAAAAAAATTGCGTATGCGTTTCTTTTGAACGGCTGTTTCTATATAAAGAAGTTGACAGATCGAAAGGAAATTTAACACGTATTGATATCAGAAATGGGAGTTTCCAAAACACTTAACTTTTTTCTGTTTATACCACGCTTTCTGCTCTAGGCTAAGAAGTTTCGGAACTGCCCTCGAATTCTTAAAAGGCATTTATTTTTATCAACATCAAGTTAAATTTTCTTAATTAAAGATATTAATCGATAACAAATACAATTTTATAAACAAACAATTATTGCTATAGATTAAACACATTTTAATAGTCTTATTCCAATTGCTATTGATGAAATATTTTCTCTTCCATCCGCTAAAACTTTATTCTTAAAGAGTTCATATTAAAACAGCTGAACACTTTCCCATTTAAATTTTTAAAAGGAAACAAAAAATTAAGTGTTAGAAATATTTAAATTTTCTAAACTATTTAAACTTCTAAGCTATGTAGTATGAAAATTGTATTATGGAAATACATCTTATTTAAAGTTTTGCCATAATTTTCCAACAATTTCTTTACAAACTTAACAAATTCAATAACATTAAAAGCCAAAAATACTTTTGTAAAAAAGATGTTAGTTTTGCCGGAAAATTCGAATAAAATTTATGTGTCTCTGGGTAAAGTTCCGTTTTGCTAGTAATATTTATGTATTAAATAAAAGAACAAAATTCTAGCAAATACATGCAAAAACTAAAGAAAAGTTGGCAAAATATTAGCTTTTTAAATAATAAAATATGTTGGTAAAAGGAATTCTTTACAGGTTTACAAAATAATAAATTCAGGAAAAAGAAAAATCTACAGAAATCTTTTAATACACAAACCAAAATGCAAATATTAATGAAAATAAAACAAGGCAAGAAACAACAACCGAATAGAAACCAAAATATACAGTATAGACGGCAAACTTAAGAGTAATATAAATATTTAATGAAATAGTAAATCATGTTCAAAACAATAAAACATAAATTTAAATTATTTTCAAGAGTATGTACATATGTAAATATAACTGGCTGTAAGTACCCAGCAAGCCATATGAGTCCGAAAAGAGTCTGTTCTGACACCTTTTTCGAAATGATAACGCTCGTTTCTTTCAGAAAAGAGGGTCATTACATTCGAAAATGGTCCGTCAGAAAGAGCTCTTAGATAATGTCGGAAAATAGACTTTTATGAGGGGTTTTTTTTTTGGCTCTTAAAGAGCTCTTAAATAATGTCAGAAAATAGTCTTTTATGAGGCTTTTCTTGAGCTCTGTGTAATCTTGTTTTTATCATTTTTGTGTGGTACAGCTATGTTTTTTTTGTACAAAGCAGAAATAACAGGGCAACAACGCTTTGGTACATACATAATTAAATGGAATTTCTGAGTCATACTGCGTGCCGACTCAGGACAGTAACAAGCTAATTTTTCTTTCGCTCCGAAAATGCTCTTTTGTTGGACTCTTTCCTGACTCCTTTTTCAGAGCGCTCCTAGAATGGAATGCTGGGTATGTATGTTTATATGTAAACACACTAACACAGCTATAGTAATATAAATCTAAATATGAATATGTAATCATTTATTATAAATAAAATTATATAATTTTACTTAAACCTGCCAACATCAGCATAAAATAAGTTTTTTTCGTTTTTTTTTTGTTTCATATTTTTGGTTTTTCCCCTGATGATTTCTAAAGTCTATGGACAAACGAAATGCCCGCCTGAATAAATAAATAAATGCATAAATAGTTACTAGTATAAACATATGAATTGCTGAAGGCTAAAAAGTAAAAATATGATTTGATTTTGAGTTTCTTTTCTTTTTGCCCCTTCTTCATGTTCACAGTATTTTGATAAATTTTCTTTGTAGTGTTTTTTTCATGTAGTAAATAGCCATCCTTCTATTGTTATTGCTTATGTGTGCATAAATATTTCTTAAAAGCATAAAATAAATAATTTTTTTCTTCCTTTATTTTTGTTTTTTTCGGTTTTTATGTAATAAATAATTTAACACAATTTGTTATATTTATGTTATAAACTTTGATTGAACTTAGTATTAACGCAACTTACTTGCAACTACTTTTTGAACTGTTTGTTATGAAAACCAGAAATTACTGCTTATTTGGAAGTCGGTTTGTAAGGAATATATAACTCCTGCCTACCAACTTGCGTGCAGAAGGTAAAAAATGCTGCTTACTTGCATTGGAAGATCTCCGTTTATTAGCTCCATTTAAAGCATTATAGTTGTAATTAAATCCTGCCTCACAACATTCCATTTACAAACTAATTTAATAATCGATTAAAATTATGATTTTTTTTTTGAACAATTCATTTAAACAAGTGAAAACTAACTCTTATATTATCTTGAAAATATTCAGAATACAGAAATATAACATTATAATCGGAGGGATCGATTCCCCTTATTATTAAAAACATCCTGCAGCGATTTCTGTACAGAGAATTAGTTGTTTTACCAACATTATTTTAGAAACTAAAACCGAATACAATTCAGATATAAACAATGCAATGTCAAAACTTTAAATGAGTGTGACGGAACGGTTTTGAGGTTTATTGAAATCATATAATTTAACGAAAAATGTTCATGTTACTAACGCAGCATTGAATGTTAAGGTCATTTACGAACAAAAGCTTTCGACTTTTACTAAAATAAGTGTTAGTTACTACACAACGGAAGTGTATGGCATCAGATAAACTATACGGGCTCCCTGGCAAATTTGATTTATAGCAAACATCCTCTTTTATAGGCGATATGATGTATCGAACACGCATAGAAATTGACGGTTGCAGGGAGTCTTTTATTGCTCATACTGGCACACTTGTATTTTTAGTATGGGTAAAAAACCTCCACGCGTTTGAACTAAGAATGTGGTTGCATCATAGTCCTTGCGATCTTACGAATCTGGAGGAGTTAAACGTCAGACGTAAAACGGAATGGTTTGGTAAAGAACTCAAAACTCTCAGGATTTGGCTGCCTATGGACACGGATCAAAATTCAAGTTGCAGGGCAATTTGTGAAAAAATTTCTTCAAAGAAATCTTAAATTCTCAACAAAAGTTTCAATGTAGTTTTTCTTTGTCACCCTACTTTATAACTAACAAATTTTAAGCATTTTTATATGAAAATTTTTAAATAACATCCAAATACTATAAACTTTTTTTAAAATTTTTAAATCGTGAATTAACTCCAAACATTTTTTACTAAAATAATGTAATACCGGAATATTACAATGTTTAAATTTACTCTTAAAGTATGTGTGGAATTACCAATGTTTAAAAATTGCAATAAAATTTACATAAATTTGTCCTGGATTTAGTTAAAACTTTTATTTTGATTTTCAACTCGAACTAAAATTTCGGCAAATATTGTTTTATTATTAGCTTCCTGCGCGCAATAAAAAAATCTTCCTAATATACGTTAACATGAACAAAAATCATATATTGCAAAAATATTATAGACATTCTGTTATCTTAACAACTTTTGCCACATTTAAACTTAAACTTTGTAACACATTTTCTCTAAACTACACCAATACGCACAACACACTTTCAAACACTGGCCAAATTGTCAAAGCAATTTACTCAATTTGCTAGTATTGTCAGTTGTGAAATTTTGAAAGTGTGTACATTTGTTTGAGTGTCATTGTATGAGTGTGAATAATTTGAAATAATGTGCAGTGCAATCAGTTGGAAAACTATTTCTAACCAAACCAACAACCAACCACCCAGCCAAGACCATCACAGACACTGACATCAACATCAATGAATGAACTTAAAACAAGACTGGTGGTAGTGGAAGTCAACTGTTTGACTGACAGACTAGCTGGCTGACGTAATGACCGAGTGACTGAATGCTTAAGTGAATAAATGAGTGAGCGACCGATTGAATGTATGTATGAATGAGTGAGAGCAGTTGAAATGCAATTGTGTAAAAGTAGCATCGTTTAGCCTGTTTAGATAAGAAAATGATGCTGGTTTACCATCATGACCATCGTCATCATCATTGTCTACAACATTATTATTGTCATTATTAACATCAACAACATAAAATAGAATGTTGAATGCTTAGTGTGAAAAATAGGGAGACTTTGTTTGAATTTACTATTAAGAGAAATACCAATACTTAGCAAGAATTTGGTACCCCCACATCATACTTAGTACTCTTAGTGTGTTTTGCTTTGTTCCCTGTTTAGAAATCCAGCGTTACTTTTTTTATAATCATTGACAACATTGGCTTCAAAATAAGAACATAAGGAACGCTTAAATTCGTTATTATGTTATTTATTTGATCTGAGATAAGCTAATCTACAAAAGTAAATAGATGCATAAAAAATTAAAGTTGTTTGTGGTACTATTTTGATAAATTTTTTAAATTTCTTGTTTCATACATTTTTGTAATTCTCATTTCTTGTTTGAGATGTTTTGTGTATCATATGAGTTTGAAAACTTCAAACATATTGGTGAACGATCTATTAATGATTAACAAAATGCAGGCGCTCATATGTTTATTATCTTAACCCATAACAAATAAAAATTTTTGAAACATATATTTTTACATAAAAATGAATTAATTTTTAGTTTGTTGTTATAATAGTTTTTTTATTAAACTGAATTAATTTTATTTTTGAATTATTTTCAAATGAATTTTTAATTTTATTTTTGAATAAAAATATATGTTTCCTAAAAAGTACCAATATGTTGAAAAAAGTACTCTTTTTGTTGACGATCAGTACCATTTGGAGTTTACATTTTTCCATCACTGGTATATGAACATAAAAATTCCACTTCCAAAAATCGTTTAAATCTTCGGCTCAGAATTCGGCAAAGACCACTTTCAAAAACATTTATAGCCTGTTCGCCAATCTCGAAAGTTAACGTTCGCTTAGATATGACTTAAGACACAAACTTTTTATCGTATCTATTTTTTTTACTCAATCAAGTTTGTTTATTCCACAATCAAGTTTATGTCTTAAGTCTTATCTAAGCGAACGTTAACGTTCGAGATCGGCGAACAGGCTATTAACTTCGTAAATTTCTTATAAATGCGAATTTCGAACTAACATTTTCTACACACTAGTAATATGTTTGCTAAAATCTAATATTGGATTTTCTGACTATTATCCAAAATATATTATTCCAGTTTACATAAATGAATATATGAATATCAATAGAGTATTTTACACAAGTTTGTTTCAATTATGTATGTCTAATTCATTCAGTAATTTGTGACTAACCATCCAAGTTATATATGCAGCTCCAATATTAGGATTATATTCAGAAACTAACTAACTGTTTTGTTTTGTCATTTCGATTGTAACATACTGAAATATTATTGCAACGTTTTGGAAAAGCTTCCGATTTTCTTTTATACCATTAGTTGCTTCCACTTAAAACTAAGAATTTGTATCAGTGTCCCACGAAAGTAGTTTTATGGCATATACCACCATTTATATAGTTAACAAATCAAAAGACTTTGACTTTTCTGCGAAACAAGAACTTCAAACCCACTGTTTCATTTGCATATGTAAGGGTTAAAATATCTGAAACGTTTTTCACCCCGTGGACCATTGTAGCTGCATCAGTATTTATATTTAAAAACTCTAACTTGATTTATAAAATTTGCCTATGACTACTAATCAGTTGAGCAGACGTTGCAATTGGAAGTCTCTAACTCCTTTAAATTTGGCGTTAATAAAAACTGTAGTTAGATGTTTTGCAATCATTAATTTGTTAGTTTTATTGGATTTGACATTGTCAAATTTTGTAGTGTGTTTTTACAAATTGCTTTGGATATTATTATGCAGTACGATTATTATATGTATAAATAAAAAGCTTATTAAATCAAAAAGTAAAACAATTCTTACCTTTTTCACACTGCCAACTGTTGTTATTGTTGTTTTAAATCCTTACACTTTTAAAAAATTACCAAATTCTTTGTTAATAACACTTTATATTTAATTCTGATGCAAATATTTTAACTTTATTACGACATAATGTTTAAATAACTTTTAAAAACGCTTTTATAATAAATATTCACAAGAAATTAATTATATTTTCACCAAATTAACAAAGAAATCTATTTTTGCAACTACACGTGTTTACGGAACGAAGAAAACTGAAAGAAAGAGTAACAAACAAAAATATAAAAAAAGAGATAACATGATGAGAGTGTAAATATGATGTCATGAGAGTAGAGAGTATTAAAAAGTAAAGAAACATAAATTAAAGCGAAACAAACTGGACTTTTGATATTATATTTGTCAGGGATGGAAAGTTGATATATTCAGTTTTGATTATGTTAAATTTCAAAAATACTGCCGCGAATGATTCAATAATTTTAAACAATTTGCATCATTTTGTTCAAAGAAACGAATTATTATTATTATTATTATTATTATTATTATTATTATTATTATTATTATTATTATTATTATTATTATTATTATTATTATTATTATTATTATTATTATTATTATTATTATTATTATTATTATTATTATTATTATTATTATTATTATTATTATTATTATTATTATTATTATTATTATTATTATTATTATTATTATTATTATTATTATTATTATTATTATTATTATTATTATTATTATTATTATTATTATTATTATTATTATTATTATTATTATTATTATTATTATTATTATTATTATTATTATTATTATTATTATTATTATTATTATTATTATTATTATTATTATTATTATTATTATTATTATTATTATTATTATTCCGTGTGGAGTTCATCCAATCTCCCATCGGACGCGTCCCCAGGTGGCGGATAGGGGAGCTCTCGACAGGTCCCTTGGGACTTGCAGGGAAGGTGGGAAATAAAACACCACCCGCGGACCAAAATGTGGACGGCTGATCACCATGACTGGTGGAGCTGATGACGACGGAACATGGAACACATATGGCAAGTGATCTTGATCGATGATCTTGGACTGGATGCTAGAGGCTGACGGTTGGAGTATTCTATCACCTTAGTAGGCAGGAGTGACATCCTGCTGAAACGGCTGGTGGGCTAATGCTGCAACTGCCTCCGTCCCGTTAAAACTGTGGCGAGTCTCCGAGTACGTTCCGAACATGACGCCGTTAAGTTGGTGGTGCAGGTGCGGTTGAGGGCAACTCCCGTTTTTTGCGCCGAGATCCTGGCACTGAACACAGGTGCTCATGAGGCCCTGTGTCAACCCTCGCGTGGACCTCACTGCTTGCAAAGGGACCCACGGGGATCGACAGAGGCGACTGCACAATACGTGGGAGGATAGCGGCTCGGAGCGGGGACCCAAAAAAAAATGATGAGAACACCACCCCAAAATATAATTGATGGAGAAAGAGTAGAAGAGGACAGAACAGCAGACGGGGCCAGCGCTTTTCTGGGTAGCCGCAGGATTCTGCGCTCACCCGTATTGCTGGGACCAGACGCCTCACCGGCTATCGCGACTCCTGTGGCCCTGGAAGGTCGCATTGGCGCAGATAATGCAGCACCGCTGCCGGTAAACGCTGCCGATTCGGAACGGATGACGCGTGAGAATCCTGCGGGCTATTCCCCCCGCATGGCGCAAATTGAGAAAATGAGAGCTCTAGAGGAGGATTGCTTGTTGAGGTGCAAAGGTATCCTCCAGGGAATGAGACAGGCTTTTGAAAGACAGAAGAATATCAGCAAGGATGTTAAAGATGGCGTCTCTCAGCTAGATGAGCAGCTAGACGTTATCAACAGTTATAGAAAGACCTGGAAAGATGCAGAGAGAATAAGAAGCATCGAGGCAATCGAAAAGGAAGCGGAAAAGCGCAAAGGCGGTAATAAGCAAATACAGGAGACAAGAGAAAAAGAAACCCCAGTCACTACCCGTGGCAAAAGAGCGGCCTCTAGCCCAGTTGCTCCGAGCACGAGTAAAAAGGCGAGGGAACATGACCAGGAAAAGTGGCAGGTTGTTAAAAACAAACGGAAGAAGAAGTCTACAAAGGAAGCGGTCGAAGCGCCTGTTACGGAAAAGGATAATGCCGAAAGAAGCATGCGCAAAAAGAAAAGAAGCAAAACAAATGGAAAACGACCAGGAGCAGTGTTAATTAGGCCGACTACGGGTAAAAGCTACGCCGATGTGCTCATGGACGTGAAGAATACTGTAGGAAACATGCGTCCGACAGATGGGACTGAGGTTTCTATAAAGTCAGTCAGGAAAACGCACAGCGGCTCCATACTCTTGCATGTGGCAAAGAGAGGTGGCGAGGAGGAACTTTGTAGGGCCATCAAGACAGCCCTAAAGGACACGGCAGAAGTCTCAAACCTCAAACAGGGAACGACAACAACAATTGAGGTCAGAGACCTGGATATCTTGACGGAGGCTGAGGAGGTTTCCTCTGCAATAAGAGGACTGCTCGATAAAAAAGAAGAGGAAATAAACGTACGTCTAACGAAGTCCAATAGCAGAGAGCAACGTAGGGCATTTATAACGCTGGCAACGGAGGCAGCGACCACAATTTTAAAGGCCCAACGAATAAAGATTGGCTGGATCTACTGCAGAATCAGAAGAAAGGTAGAGGTACAACGATGCTTCAGATGCTTCGGGGCTGGACATACGCGGCGTAGCTGCAAGGGTCCAGACAGAAAAGGAGAAGGTTTATGCATTCGGTGTGGAGTCGCAGGACACAAAATGAGAGAGTGCAAATCACAAGCGAGGTGCTGCATATGCACTGCTGAGGGCAAGGGTACGGTCGACCATTTACCTGGCACGTCTAGATGCCCAGCCCATCCTAGGACAAGCCAATCATGATAAAGATCTTGCAGGCAAACCTTCACAGAAGCGTTACCGCTAGTGCGTTGCTACCTCAGATTATGCTTGAGCATAAGGCTGAGGGAGCAATCATCAGCGAACAGCATAGAAAGGTGGAAAATGGCACCTGGTTAGAAGACACGACAAAAACAGCGGCTATATGGCTAACAAGGGGCACAAGGTTTCAGATAAGGCAACACGGCTCAGGTGAGGGATTCGTATGGGCAACGGGCAGCGACTACACTATAGTCAGCTGTTACCTGACCCCAAGCGACCCCATGGAAACTTTTCAGACTAAGCTGAACTGCATTGAAGACGCAGCTCGCGAAATAGGAGGCAGGCTCATTATTGCAGGTGACTTTAATGCGAGGGCAACAGAGTGGGGCACGACCACTACGAACTCAAGAGGTAGACAAATCTTGGATATGGCAGCAAGGCTGGGCTTGGCAATCGTGAATCAGGGCACCACAACCACATTCAGAAGGCCGGGCTGCGAGGGCACGATTCCGGACATTACCTTGGCCTCGGAAACTCTGCTTAACAGTTTATTGGAATGGAAAGTACTGGAGGACTACACTGGTAGTGACCATCAGTATATATCATATCACATAGCGGGTGATATGCCTGCAAGAGGCACTGACAGCAGAAGTAGAATGCGAAGGTGGAATGTATCGAAGCTGAGACCAACGGTACTGCTGGCGAAGCTGGATTCTATCTGTCCACTCCAGCTACAATCAAGGAACGCACAGAGTAAAGTAGGCCGCACAATGGCGGCTATCGAACAAGCATGTAATGCGTCAATGCCAAGGAGCGGAGGCATCGCTCGCAGAAAGGAAGCCTACTGGTGGACCGAAGAGATAAGCGAACTTCGGCGAATATGTCTACGCCAACGGAGGCGGTACACTAGACAGAGGCGACACGGCTTGGCCACTGAACTCGCACAAGAATATAAGGTAGCTAGAAAGAACCTGAAGATGGCTATTGCATCTAGCAAGAAACGCAAATGGGAAGAACTACGTGACGACCTGAACCGCGATCCATGGGGTTTGGGCTACAAGTTGGTCATGAAGAAACTTGGCAAGGCCGCGGCATCGGCTAACCTCCCGGCTCAAACTTTGGAGAATGTTGTAGATACACTCTTTCCCACCCATAGAGTGCGGACGGAAATTGAGACTTCCGAACAGAGGAGCCAGTTGGTTCCACTGTTTACGGAAGGAGAACTGAAGACGGCCGCAGGGGGCCTCAAGGACCAAAAGGCTCCTGGGCCAGATGGAATCCCGGCGGAAGTGCTCAAGATAATAGCACACGAGCGACCACAGGTCCTCATGGAAATGTACAATGAATGCTTAATGGCAGGCTTCTTCCCAGAGGCCTGGAAAATACAGCGTCTGGTACTGATTGGCAAGGGCAAAGGTGATCCAAACTCTCCTTCCTCTTATCGTCCTCTCTGTATGTTAGATACAGCGGGTAAGCTTCTGGAGAAGCTTATCCAGCCACGCTTGTTACAGGCAATAACCGAAGCTGGTGGACTCTCTGAGAGGCAGTACGGCTTTCGACGGGGTAGATCAACTATAGACGCTATCAGTGATGTAGTAAGGAGTACAGAGATGGCGCAGAGCGGGAAACATTACTCCAGAAAAATCGTCCTTTTAGCTACCCTAGACGTTAAAAATGCGTTTAACAGTGCGAGATGGGCCGATATAATCGAAGCATTGGAAGTTCGCTTTCGGGTCCCACAGTACCTGATGAGAATTATACGCAGTTATCTGAGCAATAGAATCCTCGTATACGAGACGGAAAATGGCCCAACGAGGAGACAAATAACAGCGGGTGCAGCGCAAGGCTCTATATTGGGGCCGGATTTATGGAACGCTATGTATGACGAGATACTCTGCATTGACATGCCAGAGGACTCATATCTCGTTGGGTATGCGGATGATATAGCCGCGGTGATTACGGCAAGGAACACGGAAGAAGCCCAGCGAAAGCTGAATCGTGTTATGATTAGAACGCAGATGTGGATGTCTGACCATGGTCTCAGTCTCGCGACGGAAAAAACCGAGCTCCTTATTTTAACGAGGAGACGGATACCTGTCGAGATACCGATGCACACTGTAGGCGGTACACTTCGGACAAGGAAAGCTATAAAATACTTGGGCGTCCACTTGGACTCCAAGTTATGTTATTGGGCGCAGATACGGAATGCAGTTACGAAGGCTGGACAGGCTACTGCGGCACTATCAAGGCTAATGGCGAACATTGGGGGCCCGACTGCGAGCAGGCGAAAGCTGCTCCTGACAGCGGTGCAATCAATCCTCCTATACGGAAGCGAAATGTGGGCTGACTCTTTGGGAGCAGAATGCCGGCGGAAGGTGCTAGGCTCTGTGCAAAGAACGGCGGCATTACGGGCGGCGTCGGCTTATAGAACGGTTTCAGAGGCAGCCGTACTTGTGATTAGCAGTACGATTCCAATTGGCCTGCTGGCGACGGAACGCAGGAAACGATGGGAGCAAAGACACTGGAGTGAAGGCCGGCTAACGGCGGAAGAATTAAGAGCACATAGCATCGAGCAGTGGCAGGAGACATGGCGGAACCAAACGGTTGGTCGATGGACGGCAAAACTCATACCGGAGTTGAATGTCTGGGTAAATAGAAGTTTCGGTGAGGTAAACTATTACCTTACACAACTATTGTCCGGACATGGATATTTTAGGAAATACCTACACCAGATGGGGAAATGCGCCAGCCCAGGGTGCATATACGACGATGCCGATGTAGATGACGCCGAACATACTTTTTTCGGCTGTTACAAGTGGAGCGAAGAAAGAGCGGCAATTGAGTCGATACACGGCTCTCTAACTGCACAGAGCGTTGTTCAAATAATGCTCAAGAACGAGGAAAGCTGGAACCAGATCGCAAAGTTTGCTGAGGTTATTCTGCGCAGAAAGAAGGTGGACTTAGATACCCTCCATAATGAGGGCGGCTAAGAACGGATGCAACAAGCGGACCCGACGGGGAAATCGCAACCAAGGAGTGGCACATATGGCCTAATAGATGGGAGCCACATCGAAGTAATACGAAAGTAGTCCCGGTGTGGTGGATTCCCATGGTTGAAGGGAAGGGGGGTTTTAGTTGGTAGTCTTTCGAGGAGCCCAACATACCCTGTTGTGAAGAGTGACGACCTGGCAGGGATGCGTAAAATGCATTTCCCCTCCCCACCGCAAAAAAAAAAAAAAAAAAAAATTATTATTATTATTATTATTATTATTATTATTATTATTATTATTATTATTATTATTATTATTATTATTATTATTATTATTATTATTATTATTATTATTATTATTATTATTATTATTATTATTATTATTATTATTATTATTATTATTATTATTATTATTATTATTATTATTATTATTATTATTATTATTATTATTTATATGCATATATATGTGTTTACATTGATATTATTTATATTGAAAGTATTGACTTTTATAAAAGTGATAATTGGTATCTACTTTCAAAGAATTTCCAGCAACAAAAACAAAACAATTCACACAAGCGTCAACGGATTGGATTGATTGTTACAAATATGTCCCTGAATTTTAAATTTTATTATGACATTTTAAAATTTAATTATAAAATAGGAATGTCTATAACGAACTGTGTATTTTGGAATTATAAAAGTACAAAGTTATAAAATTATGTACTATCAAGAAGCATTAAACATGCACTTAAAAATAGTTGAACTTTAAAATTTAAAGTTTTAATAAAAACATATTTACAATTCCCAACTCATAAATTAAAGTTGGTTTTTATTAGGAATAAATTTCGATTTTATTCACTTGAAATCTAAATACTAAAAATCTAAATAAGTAATCACAGATTATTCTTTAAGCATTAAACACATTTGAGACAGTAGCCTAACGACTACAATATATTAAAAATAAAATACACAAGTTTATATGACAGTGACTATATTGACGACAGCAGGCAATGCGACTCGTGCATTTTTAATGTTTATCCTTAAAATCGATTTTGGAGGAGAAAAATACATAAGTAATCGCAGACCATATTGTTTTTTTTTTTTTTTTGTCAATTTAGTCTAGTACTAATATAACTAAAGCCAGTTTCAGAATTCCATACAAAACATTCTTCCTTTATCAATTTAGAGCAATATTAAAGGATCTTAATACTATGTTCAGATGTGCAACTTTATTGCGATAATCGCAATAAACGCCATTATTAAGCTCAATATTCCATATAAAATCTCAGTTAATTATTGCGCCATAAATACGAAATTGTTATAATATTGAGTAAGATTTCGAATGCAACACTGTTCACAACTGTGTTTAGTGAACAAAATTGTATAAAATGGCAAATATCAACAAAAGAAAACAAAAGAAATCATTAAAAAATCAATGTGAAGGTAAGTTTGTTTACACAGAAACACAACAACCATATAGAGTATTTTTTTCCAACTGTCAAATGATTATTGAGTAAGCTGAAAATTGCGTATGCCTGAACACTTAAAATAATATTGTCAATTAACCGAATATTGACTGAATGAAGTTGCATATCTGAACAGAATATAAGCCTATTTCAGAGTTTCATGCTTAAAAAGATTTTGAATAGATCACAGCTATACATATAATCCGACTGATTAAATTTTTTTCTTAATAGCGGTAGTTATGTAGTGTCTCTGGATTTTATGTGTACAATTTCTTAATATCTATTACGTGGTTTAATTTCAGCCTCGTTGCTTTCTAACTAGTTTAGGTAACATTGAATACTATATACATTTTTGATATCTTCTTAAACTTGAACAAATACCAATAAATTTTCCTAAGTAAAACTTAAAGATGTTTTTGCCACTTTAAAAATTGTTTAAATATTGAATATATTACATAATAATATTATTGATATCTATGAAATTCTGCAATTACTTTGAAACAGGGAACGAAAACAACTTGTCCCTAAATCCAAGTAACGGGAATTAGTATTTTTAAAAGTTTTAAAAAATAAATCACTTTTTATATTGATGTTTGAGTTTATGGTTGAACTTATTGTTCTTTATTTCAAACATGAATAATACGTGATCAATGTTTACCAATAAACTAACGAAAATAACTGAACCCCTTATTTTCATTCTCTGCTTAATACTTTATAAGAAAATCTAGCATCTTCTACATAATAAGAAAACCCCAATTTCAACACCAACAAGAAAATAAAAGCCAATTACTTTGGTGGTAAGCCTAAATGCAATATGTTGCCAGAAAAGTTTTATAACACCATTTAATAATAAGAGAAGATGCAAAATACTTTCATTAAGAACCATTTGTAAAGCAATTATAATATTACAATATCAACACTTTCTACAAAAGGCAACACACATACACTTATTCAGCACTAGTGAAAATTATCAAGGATAAAGTTTCAAAACTTATGAATCAAATTTAATACAATTAAAATCACTAGAAACATTGAAAATGTTAAAGAAACGTTTAAACAAATGGCAACATTTAACAAACTAAACCAAAAGAAAATTCTCTCCTTAGAGAAAATTATTTCACAATTTTAAAGTGCAAAGAAAGTTATAAAAGTATCCAGGATTACAACATGTCAGTATGAACATTTTTGTCATTTAATAATTTTTAGAATAGAAAAGGTTTCACTGAGTTTAATTTATCTAAAGCTAAAACATGAGCAGAAAACATAATATCAATTGAATAGAACTGTGTATTCAATGAGACAAAAACAATAGAATGAATTGTAATTATTTATCACCTGGTATCAATTGTCTTTGGCATTAGTTGTAAGAAGATATATGGCTGGAGGTACTGTGGTACAAAATTACGTTTTATAAAAATTTTTTCCAAATTCTTCTAATATAGCATTAAATAACTTAAGTAGAGAGTTGAATTTGAAACAAGTTCCTGTACACGATTCATTCCTACATGCAGAGAAAAGGTATAGTTGTTCATGTTTATTTATTTTTTATTTATTTATTTATTTATTGATTCCATTTCCTGTACAACAAGCCTGAGTCTTATACTTATAGCACAGGAACGTATTACGTTACAAAACAAACTTGATGCAAGCAAATATAACAATATTGAGATAAAGTTAAAGTTAAAAAAAATTATAAATTAAAATTAAAATTAAAATAAAAATTATAAATTATTATTTAAAAAAATTAAATTGAATGTTTACCACAACTATTTCAAAATTTTTTCAAACTATCTATTAAGGCCACTGTAATTATTTATATTATTTCTGTAACCATGATATGGTTAAGTTATCATTTACGTGATTATAGCAATCATATATATGATTACAACAATTATTTAATGTTTATGGTGATCAGTTTTACGATCAAAGATTAAAACATATTATGTTGTTCTCTATCATAATCAAAGAACAACAAATTATGATAAATGGATTCATCATAAACATGATTGCCACAAATACTGCAATCGTATATATGAGTGTAGAAGTCATCTAAATCGTAACTTAACCATATTGTGGTTACCGCAATCATATAAATAATTACAGTGACCATAACATTGTTGAAAAACTTGTAAACATGTTGACATTGTTGTGGTAAAAATGTACAAATATATTTTTTCTTTGTGTGTATGAAGTGTTTGCTTATATTAATATTTTTCATGATCAATTAAGCCACTGTGTACTTCATACTTAAACATTATACGATTGTACGTTTGAAATAATGATTCTATAAAAGACATTAGATGTATGATGTAATTTTTTATGTGTATCACACAGTTGCTGTTGTTTTTGTTATCGACAAGAGTAATAGATTTAACATCTTATACACAAAACTATCTCTAAGATACCGCAAATATTTGTAGAATGCCTTTATATGTATGAGGAGATACATTAGACCTGCTCGACCTATATATTGTAACCTATATAATCTTTATTGTGTTTACGAATCCTTTTAAATTTAACTACTTACAACAAGATACTGTCTTAGTTTTGAGGAATAATTACAAGTTTATACAAATTTATACAAAAGGGTAGAAGATATTCTGATCATATAATTAACTTCTTACAGAGCTAATGACTTCGATAAAGCATTTTGCATTTTATATCATGATGCCTAAATATACTCGTTGCCTAACAAAAGGTTCCTAAAAAGCATCATCTAGCTGGTAAGCAGATTCTGCAAAAATTATACAATTCTTTCTATAAGTATACACAAAGTTCAGGCATGTCACAGGAAGCGCTGGTGGAGAAATTGCAAAAACGTTGCTGTGAAATTTCCGGGTTCATTAATCGGGATTTTAGCTTAAATAAATAATTTATTAACAGAGATTATTTTGCGTAAAACCTATTGCTCGTTTTATTCAGCCACAGATGAATTGCATCCGTTAGGTGTATCAAACGCGCAAAGCAACAAACCAACAGCATAGTCAACGAGTCAACTGTCGTGACAAGCCAGTCTTTATAATAAGCAAATTGTAGGAATAATTGCAAAGTATCGTTACAAGGTAACATTTGGTTGAGGCAGGAGTAGTTGTACTGAATCAGCTAAAGAGGGAGTAGATATTTTCTTTGGAAAAAGTAGAGTAGATTTCAGGCATATGAAAATAATATTAGCTAAAACACAAAAGTATTACCGCTGATTTTACCTGAAAGCTTTAAAGATGATTCAATAAATGGCATACAAGTACAAGCATAAAGTATAAGATGAATTGAAAAAATGGTGTATATTTTTTTGCAAAGGGACTCTGAACAGGTCTATATTGTACCCAAGCTTTCAATTAAGACTAACAACCTAAATTCTTGGAATTACGGTCCACATTTTTCGTTTTGTTGAATGCATAATGGATGACATCCAAATATACAACATAAAAAAACCAAATGTCGATGGAAAGCAGAGTTCAACATTGTCTGAAAGAATCCGTAGCATAACAACAGAAAGTATCAGCAGTGAAGAGCCAACAAAGGGAACCATCGGGGGATAGAAGACCAGTTTTCACTCATACACCCTCATCATGAAGGTGTTCTAGAAGGAGTTTTATATACATACATAGGTACATTTAAAATTGCATTTCAAAGGAAAGTCAACAAAGCATGATTTGCTTACATATGTACATACATATGTATGTATGTATGTATGTATATAAATATCAAACATGAATGCTTTTGCAATTATTCCTACATATCGTCACTACAACAAAAAACTTTATTTTACTCACTTTGTTGTACGAATAATAAAAATTAATAATGCTAGGAATACACTGGGACGAACGACGAATTTCGACCAACAAGACGAACAAATTGGTGGCAATTCGTCATATGAAGCACAAGTACGATGAAAATTGGTAAACATATTTAATAATTAAATGTTTTTGTATACGTGCATATATGTAGGTAATGTGACCATAAACCAAATAGACCAAAAACACAGGTAAAAACAATTTTTATAGTTAACTATTTTGCATATTTATTTTAAATTATTTAAAGTAAAAAATAAAACAATAATTAAAGTAAAAATTAACATAATTGTATATGAAAATATGAATTTAATTCCATTCGGAAGTGTAATAAGTAATGTGATTCTATAGAAAAAGTAAAACGAAAAAGTTTTTCGGAATGATATCAGTTTTAATTTGCTATGTGGAATTGTAATTTTAAGCATTCCTAGGTTTCATTCCGAAAAACTTTTTCGACGCCATTATTGTGTGTATTTTCATATACACAAATGTGTTTTATTTTTAGAGACGAATATTCGCGACCAAAAATTTGTCATACGTCCCAGTTGTGTTCCTAGCCTAAAGCGTCTATAAATTTAGTCTTTCATGGTGGTGTAATATACGCTTGTACGTGTGGTGTAGTGTACGCATGAAGCTGTACTATATACACACATATATACCAAAATGCATATGATTATTTTAAAATTATTCTTTAAAGTCTTATGCTGAATACATTAAGAATATTTTCCTTAATAAAATTATTAATTTAGCAGACCTTGCATTCTATAAGGCAGGTCTGCCCGAAAATAATCAACATAATGCCTTCTAACTGCTCACAAAGTAGCCAAAAACTTTGTCACAATTTGGTTCTATAAACACGTTTATGAAATAAAAAAAGAACTGCAAAACCAACAAAAAAGTGTTACCTTAAATTTAATCTAAAATATCGTGGACGAACATTACCCCAGAAAATATATACAACAAATAAGTACATGGTTGCAACAATGTTAAGATTTTTACAAATTTTTTAACAATGGTTTGGTCACTGTAATTATTCATATGATAGCGGTAATCATAATATGGTTAAGTTACGATGCAGATGATTACTACCATCATATATACGTTTGTGGCAACTATGTATGTATTTGTGGCAATCATATTTATGATGAATTCATTTATCATAATACTTTGCTTTTTGATTATGATTGAGAACAACATAATATGATATAATCTTTCATGATACAACTGATTACCATAAACATTACATAATTACTGTAATCATATATATGATTGATATAATCATATTAATCATAACTTAACCATATTATGGTTGACGTAACCATATCAATAATTACAGTCACCATAATATTTTTAAAATAATTGTAAAAATATTGGAATAGTGGTGGTAAACATGCGCAATTATATTTTTTCACTTACAAACAAGTTTAAATGTTTGCCAATGATCGCAGAATATTGAGAGTATTAGTAAATGCCCCACACTGAAAGTACTTATAATAAACTTTCTGAATTGTAATAAACTTTTTGATGAGCGGGACTAATTTAAAAAGTGAAAAAAAAAATTGTTTTGTGTGTTGTGCAGTTATGTTCATGTAGGTGAGGGTCTAACACATAATTGCACTGGAAAATGACTTTTAAGTTATTTATGATTATTATTTCATGAGAAAATTCTATTCTATAGAAATAATTATTATGTTGTATGTATGTGGTTGTTGTAGACTCACAATATAATTTATGTGATGTGCAATCATTTACAATTGCTAACATACATACATAAATACATAATTTAGCTCTTCTCGTTCATTTGATTCATTTCTTCACAGATAGAATAAAGTTCTAATGCACCTGCTGTTTTAAGTGATAATTACTACAAGTATGATTATGAAAATATTGATGATAATAATAACGTCAATAATACGCCAGTCATTTATTAATTTAAGTATTATTTTACAGCATTGTTAATTGAAATATTGCAAACATGCATGCACGTAAGTTGCACTTAAATTGTGTGTCCCAAAATGCCTGAATTTTATGTTCTACTTATACCTGATGATGATGAAGATGATACGAATAATATTTCAATATTAAATTATTTATTAATTGATTTATACTTGCCATCATAGGCATTTAGTAATAAATACTAAATGATGTTTTGTTTTACGTTCTAATATCTGCTTAATAACGTATTTAAATCGGTAAGATGTTAATAAAATTTTGTGCACAGATATTGGAATTTATTTGCAAAATAGTCATTAATACCTTGTGGTATATATTAAGTAGATTATTAAATAATAATGATTATAATTGAAATGCACTACGGGTGTTGTGATTTAAAAACTAAAAGCCATATTTATCATGTAATTAAGGTTTTATGGAACAATTTAATTAAATAGTTATATATGTACATATTTATGCATATTTTGGTTATAGCTGGTATTTTTGTAAAATTCATAAACTTAAGAAGCAAAAAATATATCATTCAGTACAATGCATATAAAATTAAATACAGTCAAACCTTGATATAACGACCCTCACTATAACGAATTCCTCGATTTAATGAATTTTTTGAAATCCCCTACAACGCTCCATAAGATTTAATACAAAATAAACCTCTCTATAACGAATACATTTGTCAATAGCCTCGTTATAACGAATTTTCATTCTCTGCAGACTAACGAAATAGAAAGAATTATTTACCTCTATTTAACGAATTTTGCCAACTTACAACCTTTTCATAACGATTTCCATCAATTAATCCAAATTATATGAAACAGATACACACAAAATTATTGTGCTTGCAACGACAACGTCTCCAGCAAACCTACATTTGTAGTGGACAGCAGACTTATTATTTTATAAATGTAAACTATTTTTGCATTAAATACAATACTATTTTTGAATTTTAAAGCTACAAAATACAGTGTTTTCCTTCAAATGTGTTTTGATTTCTTAGCGGAAATCGTTCGCTATAACATGGTAAGCAGATGATGATTAATATACATACAACATTTTTTATTACCTCGTTATAACGAATAAAAGTGCAACATCACCTCGATATAACGAACTTCACTGCAACGAATTATTTGATATAACGTAGTTTTTCTAATCCCCTTAAGATTCGTTATACCAAGGTTGAACTGTACACTTTTTTTAGCATCCCCAAAATCGCGTATAATATAATTTCATTTCTATTGACCTTAAGCTTTTGTTAAAACATTTTCTAACCATATTAATTTGAAATTATTGAAATTTATTTATTAGATGCTACAGAAAACCAAAAAAGCCAAAAGAATTAAACAAACAAAAAAGCTAAACAAAAAAAAAAATGAAACAAATAAACATTTCTATTACATGCTGTGTGCATTGTTCACATATTAAAGGCGGCACCGCATAAAATTAATATTTTATAATTGTAAATAATTCATGTGGTTTTGTTTAACAACTGTCATGCATATAAATCATACAATAAAAACAATAACTAAATTGTTACATACACACATAAAAAGCAGTTGGAATAATATTAGAAAAATATTAAATTTCACATAATAAAACCAGGATAAAGAGTGGTAATTCAATTTAAAGTGGTGAGAAAAAATTAAAAAATATTATTACATATACACAATTCACATTCTATGTGGTATTGTAGTATTGTTGTAAGGCAAACATAATTATCAAGCTAAAGTTTTGTAAACTAATATATAGCAGTTATAATAATTTAAAACTTTATATTTGTATAGCGATAGAATATCAGCCGTGAATTGGACACATATGTATGAATAGTAACTTTAAACAAAATAATAATTTCAAGAATATATTAATTACTTTTAAAATTAGCCATCGCTTTAAATGTTTTTTTAAACCGATTTTAAATTGAATCTGTTCCATAAAGTAAAATTTTATTAATATTTTTAAACAATTGAAAATAATAAAAAATTAACAATTTTTAATACATATCACAAAACAGAGCTTAAATATTTGGCTTTAAAATAAAAGGAAATTCAACTTAAAAAATAACACGAACATTTTTAAATCAAGACCATTATCTAAAAAATTTGCTCATCTCGCAAAGTCTTCAACTTGACCCAACCAAATACATATAATAGTTTTTTTTAGTTCCTTTTTTGGTTTCTTTTAATTAAGTTTGTAGTTTCTAGCATCTAACAAAAATACCAAACAAACAAACTTTCACTTATTACAACCCTTAACGAAAATAAAATAAATAAACAAATAAAATAGCACAATGAGTATCTGTAAGAACTTTTCTAATTATCCAAACAGACATGGTTTTTATTTTCATGTTTTACTATTGTCATTTGGTTGAATATTAGTAAAACTTTGGCTTTTTTAACCCACCACCAAAAGAAGGAGGGTATATTAATTATGTCATGCCGTTTGTAACACATCGAAATATTGGTCATAGAACCCAAAAGTCAGAGGTAGGTATCCTATAGCACAATTGTGCAGAGATCACTTGACACATACACTTAATCTCTTTCATTCAGTCGTCATTGAGACAGCAATGTGTGCACATGCGGCGGATGCTTTTATATTTTTTTTTAGAAATACTTCCCAACAAACATTTCAAATTAATAATGAATTACGAAAAATATTTTATGATTGATAATTATTTCAGACTTAAAATTCATTTGCTCCAAGCAACGCAAAGTTCGTCCAATTTTAAACACATTTTATTAATAAGAATTGTCACAACAGTATAAATACAGATAATTTGTTTGTTTAAATAAATCGGCGTTTGAAGTAATATTTTGTACAATTTATATAATTATGTTTGCTGGGTAGTTCGCTCACACACACAACCTCATTTTACGCTTTGCCTACCTCTATTCTAAGTCGATCTAGCCATGCCCGTCCATCTGTCCGTAAATTAAAGACTCCAGTAGGATCCGAGTTATGGACAAAAGTTTTAGATAACCTCGAAATTTGTTCAGATATTTTTTGCTATTTTCTTCAGATATAATAGATCAATATAATATCATGAAATTTTGGTGATTAAGAATCGGTCCACAATTTCTCATATCCCCAAACAAATGTCTTCCCGGAATATGACTTTATGGTACATAAATGTCTATAGAAAAGCAAAAGTAAGTTTTATGCAAAGTGAAATCTTTTATATAAATTATTAAATTATCATGCTGATTGGTCTATATGTGAACGTAGTCTCCACTTCCGGAAATCACTTAAATGCGAATAAATCTCTTATAAAAATCAATATCAAGTTGCAATTTAACATACAGTTCACATATACATATAAATCGTCGAACAGAATTTCATGATGATCGGTTCTAAAAGAGATAAATATGAAATGTGATTATCTTCCATCTCGTGACACCTCCATGCACTTTGTGGAATAACTGGGATAAGAATAAATTCCTTGTAAATGTTGCTATTGTGAAGAAATTGAAGCAAAATAAACTTGAAATAAATAGAAATTACGATAATAGCTGATAGCACTAATGTAAGGGATCCGCAAAATAAAATAACCATTATAATTATCGTTACCGATGCAAAATTAGTTTTAAGTATTCATAGATCACGATACTGGTATTTGGTGGTGAGTATATAAGATTCGGCACAGCCGAATACAAACTCTTATTAGTTTTCCTCAAAATGTTCTATATCCAATGATTTTTTATGTTTATTTCATTGTATTTTTGTGAAAAGTTGTGTGTTTATTTGCTTGTGATGTTGTTGATGTGTTGATGTTCATTCTCCCAAATACCAAAAAACTAATTTGCAAATAAATAACTAAACTTTTTCTATTTGTTGTTATAATTATTTATTAACACTACACAAGTCAGGAGTATGAGATTTAAAGAAAAGTTTATATATGGCTTAGTTTGTACTTTTTTGTTTGTACTTTGACAAATATATTTATTTGTTAGTTGCCATTTCAAAAGGAATGCAGAAAATATTTCTAACAAAAACAATTTTTTTTTTAACAATTTTATGATGTAAATTTGCAATGTCATTATCATTAGTGTTTGCAACTTGTTTATTTGTATGGTTATGCAAAGTTGAAAACGAGTGTTTATTTCTAAGTGCTCCTACAGTTGTGCTTTACTTTTGTATGAGTAAACAAACTCCTGCTGTTATACTTTGCTTTTGCTTTCTTGACTCTAGAGAATATTTCATTATTGTTGTTGTTTTGGTTTTACTGCAGTTGTATTGACTTTAATGTAAATTTAATGAGCCTTTAACTTAATATTTCAATATCATTTTCATTATCATCATCACAATTCCGTTCCACAATGTTGGCAAAGTATATATGTATATATTTATGCCATGTTTATATATGTAGTATAAGATAAAGAAGGCATCATTTGTAGTTGTAGGAAACTATGTAAATTGATTCATGTAATTTCCATAATGATTTATATGCTTGAGAGAAAGCATAGCAATGAAAACGTTTATAAATATTTGATCTTTTAAAGGTAGTTTATAAAGAACATAATATTTTTAAATATATAATGATTCTACGTCAAATTCTAGTCATGTCTTTTAAAAACTCGGTGCATAAAAAATTTTTTTATTTTGTTTAAGTGATGACTAGAATTTCATGTGGTAGTAAAAAATGATTAAGGACAGCTATATAGCCCTTACAGAGCCATGAAGACCGGTACATAGGGTTGCCATAATTTAAAGAAAAAAATCTAAAAAAGAAATAATAAATTATATTTTTAAAATATAATTTTTTAAATAAAATTTTTGTATAAGACACTTACAAAAAGACAAGAAAAAGATTCAAAAAAGACATGGGATTACTAAAAAAGTAAAGAAAGAAATATTGATTTATAATATTAATATTTATCACGTTTTGGTACATATTTAACAATATAATTTTTTCCTGTTTCAGCCTTCAAAAAATTATAAAATCCATACTTGTGTATCCAAAATTTGTCTTTATAATCAACTCGCTTTCCAAATTATCTATTAGTAGTCTATTTCTCTCTTTTCTCCAAAACGAAAACATTAAACTGAATATTCTTTCCGTACCAGCATTGGAATGTGGTATGGAAAAAATAAAATTGCATATTTTCTCAAAATTCGGAAACGTACCACTATTTATAAAATTTTTCCATTTTTCGTCAACTGGTTTTTGTCTTTCTATGGTTTCAGAAAAAGTTTTTAATGATAGAAATTCATCAAAAAGTAAATCCATATCAATATTTTTAATAGAAAACAATTTGATTACAACAGTAAAATCGTTAAATGATATGTTAGAATTTAAATTAAAGAAACTAAGTTTTTCAAATTTATTATTACTTAAATCGAAATTATTACTTAAATCGAAACGGGTTATTTGAAGCGACGAAACGAATGTCAACCGATACCAGTTTAATGGAAAAAATACTATTAGCATGAGCGCATCCAAAAGCACTATACTTAATGCAAAACATCCGGACTGTTTTGCTTTCCACTGTATATATATATATATATATATATTTAGATCTGCATGAATATTAAAATAATAAAAATATTTGTTCTTAAAAAAAAAATTTGTGGATTGCACTTTTCTGAAAACGTTTGTTATGGATATAAATGCCCAATCACAACCACCTCGGTTTTAACATGAAACTGTAATCCATTAAATGGGGGTTACACGATTAATCTTGGAAGTTATAAAAAATCAGCAGAAACACATACCAATAAAGCATGTGTGTATTTAAATTAAATCATTCTATGTTAAGTATTTTACTTACTCAATTACGTTCTAGGAAATTTCGTTAATACTCTATTAAAAGTAGATTTACCACAAGTGAACACCCATTTCTGAAAAAAGTTATTAAAATATAATTAAAACAATTTATTTACATTTCAGCATTATCTTATAATCTACTAAATGTTTATTATTGAATATCAACAGTGAACGACAATTCTCATAATACGTTCGCATTATTGAATTTAAATATTAGAAAAAAAAACACTATTTACAGCACACACGTTTATATAATCTTATTTGAAACAAAACTAATTTTGTCTTATCAGTATGCATTGTTTATTTCATATTGTCACTCACTGTAATAATTGTTTACACTGTGTATATACACAAGTGTAAATAAATATTTACCTTAACAATAGCATGATATAATACAATAGAGAATATTCAATAATAAATAGCAATTAAAATGTATTAAATAATTAACCAAATGAAACCTAACTACAACATATTATAAATCTAATCGAGTTTTTACTTCTGTCCTCTTAATTTTATTCAGCAAAGTAAATAAAGGCAATTCACTTTAATTCACTTTAAATGCTGTTTAAATACATAAACGTACACTTCCGCTCACTCTCGAACAACTAAAGAAAGACACAATAAGATTTAGTTGCTTAAGTATTTTGTGGATTCGCATGGTATAAACAGCCCGCAGCAGTATTTATTTGTAATTTAAGAAAATTGAAAATCTCTTTCCGCAATCACTTTATTATACGTGTTTACTGATGGAATTGAATTTAAGAGCTTAAGTATGACAAAGTGTGGCCACAAGTATATAATGTATATACACAACACAAACGTATAAAGATACCCTCTGACTTTAACATCTGTGTCTGAGAATGTTGTAAGTAGCTGCACACATAGATACAGATGTGTATGTGTCAGTCTGCTTGAGTGTGAGTGAATGTGTGTTTGTAAGTTATATACTGCGGTATTTATACACACTCGTCTACCAGTTAAAACATGTCATGCGTTCTATTAAGCTAAATAAAGCTTAGATTGTTTATGATACCAAATCAACTGAACGAGTTTTAACGCGACTCAACTCAACTCTACTTAACACGACTTTACTCTGTTTACTATATTATAGCATATTATAAGGCGCTTTTTTGGAAAGCGATTGTGTGTGTGTATTTGAATGTTTATAAATTTATGTACTTGAATAAATAACTCGATTTGTACATATTCTCACACTGATTGCAATATCACACAGTGGAGACGACTAACAACGTTATCACATTTTAAAACTACTTTTTGAAAGATAACAATATTATGTCAAATTCCCAACCTCGTTAAATAACATATAAACTTTTATGATACAATATCACTTTGATTTTCTATAGCAAACCATGGAAAGATCGAAGATAGGTTCCAGGGTTACAAAAATACTAAATCGCCAGCATTTTTTCACAAAAAATTGGTCCAATATTTGTTGAACAGCTTCTTTTTTAACGTAAAATAAATTTCCTTATAGCAATTGTCTGCATTAATACCACTAGCAATTGTCGTTGGATAATGCTTTACTTTTTATGCCATCAAATAATCTTTTTGCTTTTGTCTGAAATACCATTTTACTTAATGGTAATCTTTGCGCACCTTGATTTTAAATCCAAATAGAAAGTAAGGACACCATTTCGATCATCAAAGCACTTATTGTACAGGTCATCGTTTTCGCATCTAATGATGTTGCAGATTTTGTTAAAATTTAACAAAAAAAAAATTAAAGAATCAATACCAAAACAACGCACAGTGAAAATTAGTACTAATTAAGCAGCGACGCAACTTCAAAAAAAAAAAAATGATTTTCCATTGGAATATTTAAAACAGCAAACATTCAAACATCATTTATGAAGATTTTATCTTATTATTAACATCTACGAACTATAAAGAACTGGGTCAGTAGTGGACTGATACTCAAGGATTTTGTCAAAGTAAATCTTTAATATAGAATTTTTCAACGCGAAATTTGTTTTTTTAAAATAAAGTAAAACAAAGAATATATACACAAATCATTCAAATTTGTATTGTATTGATATGATATCGAACATACGAGTATGTTCAATCGATTCGATTGTTTCTGCATAGACTTTATCGTTATCATAGACCCAAAAAAGAATCCAGTGATGTTAAATCGCATGATCGGTGCCAATTTATTGTTTCTGTTTCTGTGTGGCATGTGCACCGTCCTGTTGAAACTACATCAAAGTGATATTAATATAGTCAAAAACTAAGTCCAAATTTAGTTGTTAACATCTCTTGAATCTCAAAACATCTCATAGTTAACTAAGGCCCCTATTATGAGCTGCATTTTACAATCGATATTCGCTGGCTATCAAAAATCAACTATCGAATGTAAAATTTGTATTATGAGTTGGCATCGTTGTCGAAAATTTCGTTGTTCAACGAATTTTTTATCGAACATAAATTTACTGTTGACGCTGTATAAAACTGTGCAAAATTTATTTAAAATGTAAGAATTTGTTATTTTTTTTGGTTTTGGTCAACTAAATACTACTTGTAAATTACTTTTGTTAATAACCTGCAGGTCTAAGGTCGTAAGTAGAAAACAGCAATTGGAGAAGCTCGTTTCTCTCATGGAAGAAGATCCACTGTTGGCAAAAAATATTTGCTCTAAAGTTCAGGCAGCCAAAAAATTAATTCTATTCATCAAACGAATCATTAAAAACCATAACTCCGTGGTGGTCATTTCAACTTTAATTTATTTTTTTTAAGAATTTATAAACAAATATAGCGCCAGCTGATAGAAATGTACTATTGAGAATAATCCACAAAGAGTGATTTTCATAATAGCGTTTTTTCATCGAATGGGCACCATAATACCAAATGAAAATACGTTCGATAAGCATTTTCGATCACAGTCGAAATTCGAATTTTGCTTTTAATAGGCACCTAAATCACAATTGCAGCATATTTCATACATATGTGAACTAGGTGGACTGATTTTAATAATTTTCGACCAAATTGCGAAATTTCCTCCTTTCTACAAATAATAAGTATTTTTAAAGATAATATAAATATTGCTGTATTAATACAGCCCACTGTGCATTAGTTTTTTTAGAATGGCGCTAAACAAAAGTTCAAAATACTTGTTAATTTATTTCACTATAATTATTGTTGTTGTTGTTATTTTTATTGCTGCTCTATTATTTCGTTTCTTTTTGCTCCGTTTCTACTTATGTAGTTAATTTACTTGTTTAGAAGTGTTAAAATACCATTTAGTAAATTAAATTTTAAATATCATGATAAAGCGATATAACACAGACAAACAAACATACTCGTACACTCACACACACACACACACATAGACAAACAAATGCAAATGTGTTTATGTGTATTTGAAAAATATACGATGTGATGACATGCAAATTAAATTTTTTCTTTAGGCGATTTTATATTCTATTGTTTGAGGAAATATTTACATAAATCTCAATCATGCACTCTACACATTTATAAGTATATATATGTTTTTTATTTTTTTTGGAAGTGGTATTTAACCTATTTTAACCACAATTCAAATGATAAAAGTGTGAAGACTATAATAGGGGGTTAATTTATTAGTATACACTTGGAGGAGGATTAATATTTTCATTAAGAGAATTAACTGCTATTTGGTTCTTTGTTATGTTATCAATAAAATCTGATAATTATCTTGAAGAATATTTACACGAAATATTTATGAAATATTAGAAATGATATAGAAATATGAATTGTACTAAAAAAATGTTTCTTTTTCATATATAAAGCATTGCTCATATAAAATCACAGATTGAAAATATAGAATAGTACCCGTATATTAACATTTAAAAAAATAATTAAGAATTCATGGTGGGAGAGGTAACAAAAGAGGTTATCTTCAGACCACAACTGCAAATAGCTTGCCAAACCATTTGATTTTTTAACAAATTTATAATATGCTTTTATATATTTTATTTAAAATTGGCCAAATAAACTTGATTAACGGTTAATTTTTTATTTAATTTTATGCATGTTATAATGTCGCGTTCTTGTACCTAAGTCATTATAAATACTCCGCGATCATTCTAATTAAGTTTCTATTTGAAATACAACATCTTCTTCAGATTTCAAAGGAACCTTGAAAAACTATCGCAAGAACTTGGATTTCATATATTTACATATTGAAATAACATAATAGGTTTGACATTTTACTTGTTCTTGAATTAATTAAATTTTACTCCAAAAATTCAGTATGAAATTTGTGAACCTTGCAAAGCTATATTTCGTAAAATTCATGATAAGATCTGAAATCGTTTTTAGGAATTTGATCCATAAAATTACGCTATTTGGGCTTTTGAAATTCCAAGAGCATATTTTAAATGTGTCACTGTAACATGCGCTATGTATTCTGGAGGATTTTTTGGAAATGCAATTAGGGTGAACGGATCACGCTATTGAGAGTTGCTAACAAAAATATTTTCAATTATTATTGGTGATATGGATATCACTGATATATTGTTTGATGGTGTCACATGTCACACAGCTATAGAAACAATAAATTTATTGCTAAAAATAAATTTATGGCATAATTTCTTGAAATTCAGCTGTTAAATGGTTGCCCCGATCATACAATTTATTTTATTGGGCTATGTTAAAGATAAGTTTTATGAAGAGTAAATCAAATCGACTAAAGCCTTGAAACTCATTTTGAACTGAACTGATTAATGAAATAGATCCGGCAATTTGCCAAAATTTGGGTAATAGAACTGTGCGCATGACCGGGGTAATTTTTCATTTATATTGTCAAACCATAATCTTTCCAATACAATTTTAATGTTTTTCATAAAAAATTCATTGTTATACATATTTTATTTTGCAAAATAAAGTTCTAGTTGAAAAATCCTTTCACAAGCTGCTTAATGATAAGAAGAAGCTGTATCTTCAGACAAGCAACATTGTTAAATTTTACAGAGCAAGTGTAGCCTTTGTAAGGATTCCAAGTAGCTTTGTACTAAAGTAATAATGCTTCCACTAAGTTATCAGAACGAGACTCATGCTGAACATGTGTTACTCTCACACATGACTAATTTATACTAGAGTATAGTTGTTACAATTATACGCCCAAATGAGCAAATCAATAAAGTCTTACAAAAGAAATCAAGAAGTCAATTTTAAGTGTAATTATCATGCAAATACACTGTCGGACAAAATAAAGTGATTAAAACATGTATTTATTATTTTCCAATATTTATAAATTAATGTTTTATTTTTAATTCAGTTACTTTTTTATCTAATATTTATGCACTTCATTGCAAAGTCTAACCGCTTTTTTATATTTGCAGCTCGTAGAAGAGGGTTTTTCTTAGCAAACGTACTTTTTATACCGCTTTCGTTAAGTCTTCTTTGTACAGTTAAGACGAAATATTTAATTCTAGTTCCTCCTTTCCGTCGTGGTCTTACGATTTCTGTCACATAAGTTCTTTGGTTGTTAGACTTTCCTTTTTTTATATAAAGCAATTATTTTTCTGACCGCAGACTCCGATATCTTATACTTTCTATTTCATTCCATTTTCACAATCTAGCACCAATAAGTTTTTATCTTTTTCGGTTAAAGTCCTCCAGTGGTGATATTCGAAACAATTAACAACCGGTTCGCTTGAAAAAATTATATTTTTGCTAAATTTTGATAAAAATAGCGAAAATTTTAAAGTCGCATCCCAGTAACAGACCACAAGCCTCTTGAAGGAAATGATATAAACTTTTGTTTAATAAAAAAATAGTTTTGATTTTGCAAAATAAAAGTAAAAAAAAAATTGCTTTATTTTTTTCTCAAAAGATTGAAGAAAACGCTATCGAAAACATCATCATCCAAGAATCCAATGTATGACCAAAATAAAATCATTTGTTTGTACGTTTAGACAATGAACAACTGAACAATATTGTGTTTGTTGCCGAGACTAATCACCTTGATAAATACACATTATATAAAACCGTTAAAACAAAAAACATAATCACCCCAACAAATTTCATATGGAATTTTTATTCGCGAGAAGGGTGAATATGCAACAACCGGTTCGCAAAATTTTTAAAATTTTAACAACCGGTTCGAGCGAACCGGTCCGAACCGGCTGAATATCAGCACTGAAGTCCTCATTTCGAAAAAGATTGGGTCTAGTCTTATTTTATGTATGTATATACAGTTAAACCTTGGTATAACGAATCTTAAGGGGATTAGAAAAAAAACGTTATATCGAATAATTCGTTGCAATGAGGTTCGTTATATCGAGGTAATAAAAAATGTTGTATGTATATTAATCATCATCTGCTTATCATGTTATAGCGAACAATTTCCGATAATAAATCAAAACACATTTGAAGGAAAACACTGTATTTTGTAGTTTTAAAATTCAAAAATAAATTTTTCTTCGAATATTTCCGCAGTTAGTCTAATGCATGCTGCTGTCGAATACGAATGTAGGTTTGCTGGAGACGTTGTCGTTGCAAACACAATAATTTTGTGTGTATCTGTTTCATATAATTTGTATTAATTGATGGAAATCGTTATGAAAAGGTTGTAAGTTGACAAAATTCGTTAAATAGAGGTAAATATTTTTTTCTATTTCGTTAGTCTGCAGTGAATTAAAATTCGTTATAACGAGGCTATTGACAAATGTATTCGTAATAGAGAGGTTTATTTTGTATTAAATCTTATGGAGCGTTGTAGGGGATTTCAAAAAATTCGTTAAATCGAGGAATTCGTAATAATGAGTGTTCATGTCTGAAGGATGGTATTGGTGTTCCCATCTCTGTCCTGTTGGGAGATGATGTTACCATCAACAATATAACGACAAAACATAGAGCGCTGCTATTATATATACTTTAGCTTAAGTTAGTTTTCGTTCAATTTTATTTTAACATTATGTTAGATTTCGAGTCATTTTATTATTATCTTTTCGTTGTCTAGATCTCAAGGAATTTAGTAACCTTTTAAAGTCATTTTTTTGAATTTATATCATTCTTGAATTTATAAATAAAATTATAGTTTGTACATCTCTATTATCGGGGAAAAAAAGGAAAGTCTTTTATTTTCACTAAAAGCCGACTCTGTCTAATTTAACAATAATCTTTTTATTAATACCAACCAAGTTGTTTGGAAACTTAGTTATCAAATTTACAGGTCCCACAAAACCATCTACACACACACTTGGTGAATTAACAATGAGGGTCGTTATATCGAGGTTAGACTGTATAAGTACTATTATATTAAATAAATAAGTACTTTACTATAATTTATTATTTTTAAAAACAGGTTAACAGAAAACAGCGGAGATTTCTTGTGCACTTTAATATAATAACATCAGGAATATAAATGAGCAACTTTATAAAACTGCAATGTAAATGAAAATAATTCAGATACTTCAACAAATATCGGAACTGTGAATAAATAGTTGAAGAAAAATAGCAAAAATGAGTGAAGAAAGTTACAAAACCGAACTTTATTTTGTCCGACAGTGTAAAACCTAATGCCAACATATTATTAAAATCACTGAAACATTAAATCGTTTAATACAAAAAAAAATATATTTTAGGCATTGAAAAACAAATATCTTAATTGTCATTGAAAACAAGTTAGCTAAATAGTGACAAATTAATGCAAATGTCATTATAAAATTTAAAAAAAAATATTTTTTAACTCTAAATCATATAATTATAAAGTTATAATTATATGTTAGATTACGTTTTTAATTGAGATTATTTAAAAGAAGCTTTAAATTAAAATTACTGTAAAATTAAACAAAGGTAACAAATTGTGCATACGAGTACTTATTTATGTTGACCCCAATCTGTTGCTTTTTATTATAAACAAAAAGTTATATAATTCTAAAAATAAATCAATCAATTACACGCTTTACCCACAACTCAAGTTAAGAATATATCTGATTTAAATCAATTTAACCTTGTTAAGTTATACGAGTACTATTCTGCTCTGCCAACAACTAATGATGCACCTTTTAAACTTGTTAAATTTATGCAGATATAAAACTTAAGGAAACTTTACAACCCCATTACCATAATGCACATCAAAGGTAAAACAGGAAAATATAAAAAAAATAGAAAAAATGAGAGCGAATCTTACATTTGAGCATAATAATAAACCAGTTAAGCTTATAGTTGTATTAAAAAAGAAAAATAAAACAAATAAATAAACTTTCACTGAATATCGAAAAGATTTAAAGTTTTTTATTTAAAATTAGTCGTATAGAAATTGAAGAAAAAGTCTTTATAGGTTAAGAGTTTAAGTGTTGTTTCAGTTACACAACAACCCCAGCAGATTGCTGGGTTTTAATATTTAGCTTTTGCATCTGTCCTTTTTTTAATTTATATTTTTGCTCTTATTTCGTTATAATAAGCCAATAAAAAATTCATATTATTTTCTTTTATTATTGTTTCTTATTTTTTTGCAGTTATTTTCTCTCTTGCTGATTTTAAGAAAAAAACATATTGCCCTTGGTAGCTGGCTGTTGTTATTGATATTCTTTACTTAGCACCTTTTTCTTTTTTCCACACTTTTTTCATGAGTTAGTATGTGGATTTTTCTCATAATTTTTTGTTTAGTGTTGAAAAAGAAAAACAGAAATCACAGTAAAAGAAATATTATACCATCATGTTTTATGAAAATTTCTTTAGTTTTTTTTTCTTTATTTTATTTTATACTTTTACTCGTTCTATTTGACATGTATTTTTGTTTGTCTGTTCATTTCTTGTATATGCTCCGTTGTTTTATTGTTAAGGGGAGTGGTAAGTAGCGGTAGCGTTGGTTTAATATTTCTGCACAATTTTTTTGGTTTTTTGTTTGTTTGGAAACATAAATCATTTTTATTTGCAAAACATTGGCATGTTGTTTTGCTTTCTTTGCTTTCTGCCCCAATGTTTGTATGTTGTAGATGAAGTAGTAGTAGCAGTTGCTTTGTATGGGGAAGGTTGTCTAATAGTAATTACTTGTTTAAATATCCCTGCAGTCAGCGTAGCTAGCGATGGTCTAGCTATTTCCGTAACTACCAATCATTAGCATTAACTACCAGCCTAACTACTAGCAATGCACACGACTGACTGATTTTAACATGGGGATGACATTGACGGTTGTCAATTGCCACCATCTGCATAACCCTTCACTAATCATTTCACTGACACTGCTTCTTTAGCGAAATAACTAACAGCAAAACCCAACTATTCCTCTAGTCAAAATGTATCAGTTATATCACTAATGATATTTCCATAATGAAAATACTGCAGAAAATTAAAACTTTTTTATTTATTTAAGCAAAAAAAACAATTTAAGTAATTCATTTTTAAACTATAAGTAAAACTTAAAATAAATTCCAGGCAATTCACATCAATTAAAAATGTAATAAATAAAATAAATAAGGAAAAGTATAAGTTGTTTTTTTTTTAAATGTTTGCTTTTTAAGACAGACTTTGCCTTTATCTTCCTTTTCTGTTTGCAGTTGAATAGCTCTTTTTAGTTGGTCCAGCGAACGACCAGCTCGTCTTCAAACACTTAATTGCCTTCTTGCATTTTGTATTGGTGAGTGAGGTTAAAAGTTCACTGAAGGACGCTTCGTTGTAGTGTTGCGACTTGAACCAAGCATTTGACCATTCATAGCAGATGAAGTCGCATGCTGTACCGAGGATGCGGCGCCACTCTGGCATCAGAAAAAAGGCTATAACAGCATATATTGCACGCGAGTTCCAACTTGCCTGGTGTAAGTTTGGGAGTTTCTTCCAGCTGATTCGGGGCCATCGTGAAGTTGTTTTCTACTGACGATATGCCTGACATAGTTCATATAAGAACTTTAAATCATCTCGCCATCCAGGGTTATCGTCTCTGTTAACATCATCTGTCGCAACTTGATGGTAATGAGCCTGAAGAGAGACATAGTTTTCTCTTAATTTGTCAATGAAGGAATAGTTCAGTTCTGGTTTGCTCGTTGGCTCTTGAATAAGAAAATTCATGACGTGCTTCAGAAGGAGGTCGAGTACATGGTGCTGACAGCCAATGTATTGTGGCTTCTGAAAGGCCTTGCTCAAGACATAATCCTGTATCAGCTTTACAATCCCGTGCAAACGACCAGTATTTACTGCTGTTGTATCGCAGATTATCATGCGAATATTTTCCCAAGTATCGTATTCATCAATTAGAAAAAGGGGGAGCTTTTTTAAATTTTTTTTGCAAATTTGATGTTACCAATGCCATCTGAATGCAATTATTCCTCGAATTTGAGGGGTTTTATTTTTGTAATGTAAAAAAATAAAAATAGTAATCTCACTAATCAACACCATTGACATTCATGACATTAATCGTCATGATGCTACTTATTTGGATAATTCATTTTTTTTTTTTAATTTAACAATGTACAATTTTGTAAAAATATTCGACCTGGCCGTGAAAAAGGCAATTCCAAAGTGATGGACATTCGAGGAATACAATACACACCAAAGGGTCAAATTAATTTCAAACTTAGATTTCCTGATGAATGGAAAAATCTTCACCAAAAAATAAATGAAAATGTAGTCGCACTAGAGTGGTCGGATTTACACCTAGAAAGTTCAACGACTTACAATATCTAAAATCCGCTTTGCCTACAAAACAGCATAAATTTTATGACGATTTGCCATACGAATAAAAATAGTCGTCGCCAGTTATCTTACTTTTAAATCCATTAAAAATTTAAATTAATATTACTATTTTATTACAGCAATGAATTAAGAATGAATAATTTTTGTTTTCATTATGCACAAGTATATACAAATATCGAAATTAAAATTACAATAATAATGTTATTCAAATTTTTGAATAAATTATGTTTCTTTTTTTATAATAATCAAAACAAACTTTTTACATATTATTAGATTCTTAAGTAGCAACAATAAAAAAGCAACAAAAGTACACTTTTGTTGTAGTAAGTAAGAAATATAAGTAGGGACAAGTTTTAAGAAAAAGATCTAAGTCCCTGAAAAAATACAAACTAAGCAACAGAAAAGGCTTTAAGTCCAAAAAAGCTTTTATCTCGACAAACACTTATTTTTTCATTTTGCTTTTACGCAAATAAAGAACAAATAAAAATACAAAAACAAATTGCATTTACAGATTTCAAAAATGTTTATTCAAAAAAAAAGTTTGATGTTGTAGTTTTTTCTTTGGCCAGAGTGATGAATTTAAGATTGTTATTTTTTAAGCTAGAATGGCCTAAATTTGTTTAATGTAAATAAAAATCCAATTTTTTAATTACAATATTTTTCCCGACGTTTCGTCGATTGTTTGTCGACTTTTTCAAGGGATTGTAATATGAAATCTTTTTTAACACATTAAGAAGACCTAGATGTATCCAGGAGTATATGTAACTTAATTTCATATTACAATCCCTTGAAAAGTCGACAAACAATCGACGAAACGTCGGGAAAAATATTGTAATTAAAAAATTGGATTTTTATTTACATTAAACAAATTTAGGTCATTCTAGCTTAAAAAATAACAATACTAAAAGTTTGATTGTTTTTTGTCTCTCCTGTAATATTGTAAAATATGGACTTAGAGCCTTTACGTGTTAAGCCAGCGATATACAAAACATAAAATATTACTATTTAGTAATATCCATTATTAGCATTGTTTTATTATTGTATTTTCTTATTTTAAATCTGTCAATCAGTTTATTTTTTTAAACTAAAATAAGAAATGTTTATGTGTTGCCTCTTAGCAACACTTAATCTTTCATACAATATTTGAAAACATATAGTTAGCTAAAATGCAAACGGCCCTAACTAAAAAAAAATCCAAAATCGGTCATTGCATTGAAATACACATTAACAAAAATTTTGCAATTATCTGACCAAAATTACCAATTTTATTAACGAAAAACAAACGGCCCTATCAACAAAAGCATTTATTTCATAAACGCAAAAATACCTAACTGATTGTTTGTACAGATTTAGAGACATAAATTTGTAACAGCTTAATGCAATTTTTTATATAAAATATATTAATTTCATATGTGTGTTCATATTTCTGAAATAAAAAAAAATAAATTAAAAAGCATCATGTCTGCGATGGATATAGATTATAATGCAGCAGCTAGTTTTAAAAAGACTAAAAAAATTGGAAACATTGCATTCAACAAAACCTACAATTATTATTAAACATTTTAGAAATTCACTTGAATTCACTTTCCTGAAATTCACTACATCATTATCAGATGGTTGCTTTTATGAAAAGAGAAATGTCGTCCTTTCATATGCTTTTATATGTATGGAAAAAGACGTTTGCATAAAGCACAAGTACTTGGTGGTTGGTCATACGCAAATTGAATGCCACTCAAAGCATTCTCTTATTGAAAGAAAGATTACGAAGCAAGAAATAAACATGCCTTTAGAATTTGTTATCTTGGTAAAAGCCCATTTTCCTCTAAAAGTTCAGAACTTGAATCACAATTACTTCCTTGATTATGAAACACAAAAAATGTATTTCTGTAAAATCTATTGAATCTATAAAGTATATTTTATTTTTAAGGACAAAAATCCGGTGAACCTACTGTCAATATGATACGTGCATTGGCATACGAACAAACAAGCACTATTTGTTTAAAACCAGCTTTTTCAAAGAACTGGAAACAAAATCATTACCGCTTTACCTCCGATATTGCACGAAGAAAAACTAAAAGTTTCTAAAAAGCAATGGCAACATCTGCAAAACCACTACTTCCAAAAGATTGCCATTATTTCTATGGAAATTAATTAATACTATTCTTTATTCCAATTCTTGCAACTCTTTAAATGAATTTTTTTTTGTGTTTAATTATTATGAATTATTTTAATTTAATTTTTTTGTGATGCAATATTAAAAAGAATTTGCATATAATATTAAGATTTATTAAAATAAATAAATGTACATATAATTAAATTTATTAAACAGAGTTTTTCAAATAAATTAATTAATCTACTTTGTATTAATGTGTAGAGAGGGCCTTTGGTTTCATAAAATTAGAGTACCAAAGAACTTAACCAACAACGATTTTTAAATATTTTAAAATTTTATTTTATTTTGCAAGAATTCAATTTCCACACTTTTTTAATACTAATGAAAATCATGCTGATCGAAACTATACCCTTAGTTTAAAACAGTTTTTGCTTCTCCTGTAAAATTTTCAAAACGTTAGATAGCCGGCATAGCTAACGATATGCCGTAGGTGTTGTACAAAATATTTATATAAAGAATAGCTACCCACAACATTTGTACAACTATTGTAAATTCAGATGACGTACAACTCCTACGGTACTACAATATCACTTGTGAATTGAACAAGTAATTTTTATTGAAAATTAACAAGCAGTTGTTATATTATGAGTGTCGTTTTCTTTTTACGACAACGACTCTTTCGTAATAGAATAAAGATAAAATTAAATTTGTTTCTTTAATCTATTAAGAAACAATCGTTGTCGTAAAAAGAAAACGACACTCATAATAAGGCTGATTATTTTTCCCCCAACTTAGATATTCAACTTAATATTTGGTAGAGTTTTAGAAAATATAATATGATGCGATATATATGTATGTTTTAAATAAAAAATTAAACATTATATTCAATACAGATAGTAAACTTTGATTAATAGTAAATAGAGTTTTATTAAACGATATTTGGAAGTTTATTTTTATTTTTGTACAGAATATTTATATAAGGAAACTTCCTTCCAAAAAGTATTCTTTGTTATTGCTTCATTCAAGTTTAACCTTTAGACAAAAAATGTATATAGTAAAAGCCACTATAAGAAGTAGTAGCTGGTTCAGTAATCGTAACAATCATAGTGGCAGTCTCTGGACTACTAGCAGTAGCTGTAGCACTAACACCAGTACATAATCATATACCTTAAGGGAGTTTTTAGCCAGTTTAGCTGAATGTACACAAAGAGAGACAGAGAGAGACAGAAAGTGGTTAGAGTAGTTAAGTGTCATATTTCATGCAATACATTAGAGATGTTTAACAATTTTCCACACAGATACAAACAAACAAACAAACACATTTAAACGTACACATTTGTTTGCTACCAAAACTAAAGAAAAATTGTTGTAACAGAAAAAAAGGGGAAGATGAAATACTTTGTATAGGTAGTTTATATGTAAATGTGTTGTAAGGAAAGCTTATCTTTTCGACATGGTTTTTTGGCTAAAAAGTAATTGCAAGAATTATGTTGTTAGAATCTATGTTAGAATAATGTTCATTTGTGAGTGTTTGTTTGTATATGTACATATGTATATATCCAAGAAAAATAATTGTTTTGCATGTTGTTTAGTGTTTGTAATTTTAGTTGTTTGTTGAAATTTTCTGTTTTCTATTGTAATAGTCTGGTTTAAGTGTTTTAATGATTTATTTAAAGGTTGCAAATACACATTTACATGTTAAATACATAGATATATTAATTTTTAATAAAATTTAAATTATTTTCAAGTACAGTGTTGGTAAAAATAATAACAACGGTTCCTTCAGTTCCATGATGCGAAGAAGTAAAACTTTGAAACAAACAACTTTGACCTTCTGATGATCCAATGATTTACTGATAAGCTTTCTTCTTCTGTTCAAAAATAAAAAGTTCTTACACCTAGAAAATTAGTAGAGATTCTGAATTTACTATGTTCATAGATGAGAAAAATCAAAAACCTAAAATAATCTGTGGAGAGATTTTTAAATAAATCCACTTTGAACATTTTTGGGCCCGGAGTACGATATATCAAAAATGCTGGCATCAGTTTTTTACTTATAAATATAAAAAACCAAAATAATTTTGTATTAAATGTTTAAATTAACCGTTTGTAATAAATTTCATAATAATTAGTAGTTTATTAATTGTTAATTATTGTCTATGAACCATAATTTAAAACACAGAAACGAGAAAGCGACACAAGCACTGTGAAAATAAAACTACCAAAACAAAACAAAACACGTTTAACGTTGTGTCTTTATCAATTATTTATCAATTGTTTGGTATCTAAAAACTTTATCAATTATTTATCAATTGTTTGGTATCTAAAAACTGTTAAAACGTGTCTTAGAATTGTTCAGTGAATGATGTCGTCTAAAGCTTTGACTCACGATCAAAATCGGGGAAAAGTATGTTTCCTGTGTTTTCGAAAACAAAAACAAATGTATATTATAAAAAAATCAGTTAAAAATTGACATGAAAAATCACGTTGACAACTATGATGACAAGCGCAGATTGCCGGCTGCTGTGTGTTGTACGTGCAGAAGAAGAGTATTTCAAGCGAAAACTGAAAAAAAAAATTAGCATCTCCAAATTTGTATATTTGCAAGCCTGTGCTGGCTACGCGATCAAGATGTGAATGCAAAATTTATGAAATTGCACGCGAAATGCCCATTAAAATGTGTGGCAAAGTTGCAAAAAAAGTTCCAGGTAAGTTTCAAAGTAAAAAATTTATTTTTTTGTATTCCTGTGTTCCTAAGTATGTTAAAGTATTTTACGACTTCGAAAAAAATAGTTTCTGCATGCTTCGGAAATAATCTTGACCAAAATTACAAAGCTTTCAAAACCAGCTACATGGACTTAGGTGTCAGCGTTACACCAAAGGTTCATGCAGTTTTTTTCACATAGACCAGTTCTGTGAAAAACACGGTGAAGGATTAGCATTTTTGGGGAAGTACGCGATGGAGTCCGTACATTTTGATTTCATAAAGTTTTCCTGGGAAATGAATAAGGTTGCTGCGAATCATCCCGATTATCCTAAACATCTTTTGAGCGCTGTTTGTAGATATAATGCTTCACATGTTTAAATTTATGTAATTATAATTAATTTATGTTACATTTTTATATTTTATTAGTACTAAAATGTTGAAATAATAAAAATTTAATAGAATTACCACTTAAAAATTATTATTATATCATTTTTTCATTTCTAATTATATAAAACAATGCCATATTTTTCAAAATATCGTACTTCTTGCGCAAAAATGTTCAAAGTGGATTTATTTAAAAATTTCTCCACAGATTATTTTAGTTTTTTGATTTTTCTCATCTATGAACATAGTAAATTCAGAATCTCTACTAATTTTCTAGGTGTAAGAACTTTTTATTTAATTTTAGTTAAGGCGCACCGTAATATGTATATCATTTAAATATATACAAAAATCATTCCACAAAATTTTGTAAATTTCGGACCATATTTGACCGTATTCCCTATATAAAGACCTCTTCCGAAAATCACTTCATACTCATAAATCTTAATAGTACCGATCCTAAATTTTACACGGATCATTTACGTATACGCCAAAGACAAACTGCTGGATTTTGAGAATATCGGTCTATATCTGACTATATCCCCCATATAAGGTCCACTTTCGAAATTCACTGTAATACTAATATGTATTTTAAATATATCGTTATAGTAATAAGATAATAGATATAGTAATAAGAATTAAATATTCTAGTCCTAAAATCCGTTAGGTGGAGGTTATTTAAGATTCGGCACAGCCGAATATTGCACTTTAACTTGTTTTTCCTTATTTTTAATTTTTTATTTTTTTTATAAGAATGACGGAATTGTTTTAAAAATAATCGCGGTTGTTTTTAACATTAAGCGATTTTATTATTTACACTAATAAAGATTTGGCTATCATTTTAATTAGTTTAAAAACAATATTCGTATATCTTTTAAATCCTTCTATTGGCCATTTATAAGTTTTTTCCCTATATGTTTAATGTTTTAGCTACGAAATATTCAGACCAATCATGAATAAAAATTCCGCGGGAGTTTTTTCACTTTTCCTATTTTTCCTATTCAAATTCAATGTTAAAAAAAATAAAAAGGGAAAAAACTCCCCCGGAATTTTTATTCATGATTGGGCTGATTGTCTTTTTTTATATAACTTGTCTAGAAAATATAACTTTACAATGGTATGTTTTTTTAATTTTAATTAAAATGAACTCAAGCCGAAATAAATAAGAAATTTTTTGTAATAATAATTGAAATGTAAATTTTAAATGCATCATTTAGCAGAAACTCTTAGCGAAAAAATGCATTTTATCTCACGTTTTCGAATACCATGACAACAGTTCATTGTCTGTTCTTAGAAAACCCTTGTTCAACATTTTACATTTATGTTTTTATTACATTTTATGTACTAAACTTTAACACTTTAATAATTCTTAAATCTTTTAATAATTTCCTCAAAAAAAAACACATATAACCAACATATTTAAAATATTTTAGCCACATTATATCATAATCTCATTCTCTAAGGAGTGATTAATATTTTCTTAATGTCTTTTAACTAATGGCCATTCTACGGAGGCCATATCATAAAAGCTTGAGCACCAGCAAAAGCTACAGCAAATGCAAACACAAACGAAATAAAATTATATTACTAAAAGTTAATGATTTTGTTATTTTGTTTCTCATATTTTTCTGGTAATAATTCACAACAAAGAACAAAAATTATGTTTTTTTAATAGACCACCACGTCTTATGATTATTAAACTTTTGAAATTAAAGAAAAGATAGCAGCTTGAGGATGGAATGCGACCCTAAAAAAGTTTTATTTAATATCAAAGTAAGTAAACAATTTATACTTTAGATACTGTTGATGTTACCTGGGTTACTCCTTTACAATTGAAAACTTTATAATTATCATCAAACCTTATGATTTGAGTGTTATGTTATTAAAAGTTTCGTTAATTATAAATTACTTTTTATTTAAACTTTAGTTGTAAATTTGACCGCTATTTTGTTTTCTTAAAAACATAATTTTAATTAGAATTTTATGAATAAATTACTTTAGTCTGACCGAAACAGGTTTTTACTGGCTGCAATTGAACCCTACAAAATCGGTTTTAAGTAAAAAATATCATTTGTCATTTAACCCTAGAACACACAACCGGGTACAAATGTATCCACTTTCAGAAACGGCTTTTTTACCTATATCTCTTGATCCAGGTAGAATATTTGCATGAAACTTAAAAAAAAATAATGAAATTGGATCATTTAAACTTAAGACAAAGCCAAAATAAGCTAATAGGTACAAACGTATCCCGGGTGTATTTTCATTGAACACATCGTATGGTTAAATGCATATTTACAAAGATATTGCCGATTTAAGTTTTTCTAGTTTTTTTATATAAAAATTAAATTTTGAGTCAGATACATATGTACATACATATGAGTGAAAGTCATGAAGGATTGTTAGTGTCTTGTATTTTTTTTTTTTCTTAATTAGAAGTTGTTAAACTTTTGATATTTATTATTAGTAAAATTTTATTTGGCTTGAGTTCATTTGAGTTGAGCAATAAAAAACAACAAAAAATTTGTTGCAATAATAAGAAAAAGAATGCACACACATTGTAAACGTTTGTATGTCGATTTCTTTGTAACTCATAACATGTAATATAAATATGATTAATTCTTGAAATCTATTTCTCAATAATGGTGAGTTAAATAGTTAATGTTTTCAAGTAGATTTTGGACAATAAACATTGCTGACGACGGCCTTGGCAGGGCAGAAAATGTATTTCAATGTACCAGTTGTCTAGAAATATTACTTTACAGTGGTATTTTCTGAATTATTAACTAAAATAAACTCAAGCCAAATAAAATGTATCTAATAATAGTTGTTAAGTATTTAATAAATTTTATCTTTTTAAATGAAAAATTAATTTTTGATCGAAAATATCATAGTGATCACAGATTGGTGATATTTTGTCTCTCCTTTAAAACGCATATTTACAAAGATAGTAAGTGCAGGTGTTTCACTGTTCTATCGATACTATAATGGAATGTGTTCTGCTGAAATTAGGGAACTTGTTCCTGAAACACGCAATTTTTTACGTAATACACGTTCTTCAGTCAGGGCTCATCCTTTTGTGGTCAAATGGACAGTGGATCTCACAACACACTACAGGGAAAATTCGTTCTTTAGCCGTCCTTTCCATATGTGGAACAAACTCCCAGCAAAGTATTCCCTGTCACTTTCAATATAGGAAAATTCAAGTCAAATGTTCACAAACACTACTCCCGCTATTCTGCTTCCCATAACCTATTTTCCTAGTTCCAACACAATGCATTGCATAAGTAGGGGTCATCCCCTGAGTGCTGGTCCAAAAAAAAAAAAAAAAAAAAAGTTTGAAAAATCAATATAAAATCAATATTGAGTCAGAAATATGAGCGATCACAGATTGACGCCCATTTCTCGTTTAAACGCGCTGATAGCAATATCTTACTAAATCTGCCAAAACTAATTGCCACTGTTGGGTTGTTAGATATAAACTTGTCATTAGATTTATTTCTAACGCTTAAATGCGACAAGTACCATTCGTACTTAGGCTTTATATCTGCTAGTTTAACTAATCACCCCATTTCATCATTTTGTTACACTCGATTTGTCTGAGTTGACAATATCATTTTACATATTACATTAAATTATTTTAAGAATTACACAAAAGTTGTTTAGAATCGATACAACATTGGAAAAATATTTCTGAACATTTGCTGTACAAATTAACCTAAATTAATAAAAGTCTTCATAATATGTTTTACGCCCTTGTAAATAAATGATCAAAAATTACATGAAAATTTTTTTACACATACATACATACTTCACCAATTTGCCCAATAATTTTGGATCGTAAACTTGCATTGTTCAATTGTGCATTTAACTCAACAGCTGATTTCTATTTACTTTTGAAATAAAATACATTTGAAAAAGAAAATAGTGTGATTTCGGGACTGAATGATGGAGAAATGGCATTGCCTAGGAAAAATATTATCCAACTGCAAGAAAAGAGAAGTAAAATAGTAACATAGAGTTATTACGAGTTATTAACTCGTAGTTATTTTGCTTATTATTTTTGCCAAAAAATTCAAGTGTTAACATACCACAAACGGTAACTTCTCCAAGTAATCTAAGTAATCTAAGTCTTTTGGTTTCGTTAGGCATTTTTTAAAACAAAAACAAATACCAATTTTAAAACAATAACATTAAGTTTGTTTTATTTTATTTATTTTTGAATTGATGTTTCTCACAAACTGACGTTGTTAGATTTCACAAAACTTAAAAAGGGGCTTCATGAAACAAGTATCGCAATTTTGCCTACTTGCACAAAGTGCAATTTTAAGCAATATCATGAGTACCCTTAATATAAGTCCCAATTTACACGAAGCTATTATTTAAGCTAATCTGATTACCTTTTAGATGTCGGTGTGAATAGTTCGTATTACTCTCTTATTCGTATTACATATCGCACTTGTTCCTCAAAAGCATAACAACTCAAAATTCATGAATTTTCAGTAGAGGCCAAAAACTGCTTCTGTTGGTTCTAATGATATATTACAGCAAAAAATTATGTCATTGTTAGAAAATACCATTAAAACAGAATATAACGTTTTGTTTCTTTCGATTGTTTAAGTGATTTCTAAAAAAAACAACTTTTTGAGTTGTTATTCTTTTTCTGAAAAAAATGTTTCATCAAAATGGCAACAACACGAATTTAAACACTGAACAGAGCTTACCTACATATATCAACTAAAGAGTAATGACTCAAAATTAAAACACAACTTATGCAAATCGTTGACAGTCGAAAACAACGACAACTTGAAATGTCGCTATTTGTATGAAAATAATTTGATTTGATTTGCTCAAGCACTTGCAAACAACTAAAAATGTCTCTCTTTTATTGAGACTAAAGTAGTTATTCTAAAAACAAAAAATAGAGTCATAACGGTTTTTTCACGGAAGAGAAGCCAAATCAAAGAAAGATTTGTACAGTGGGTAGATATGACCTCTGCGGTTTGGTTTTTTGCAAAAAGTGAAAATTTGAAAATTTTGAGTTGTCACGCTTTTGAGGAACATGTGCGGTATGTGTATAAAAATGAATGTATAATCTGAAATAAAAATTCGAGCGATTTAAGACTTATGCTGTGTGAATACCGAAAAAACTTCAATAAAAATTGTATCAATCTTTTCAATTAAAATTGCTTAATGTAAATTGGAACTAACTACAAAATAACTATAAGTATTTGTATAGTTTACGCCAATTTAATACTCTCTTAATATTTGTTAAAGTGAATACAATATTCATTACTCTATGATGATATTAGACTACAGACAACATTATAAAATATTTTCATTACAAATTAATTTTAAATTTTGGTGAAATTTTCTTATTGACATTGTTTTTATATTAACACATTAATTATTATTTATTTAAGAAACATAAATCATTTGATAACAAAATTAAACATCATAATAAGTACAGAGTTTCGCAATATAGGGAGTTTTTTAAATATATTAATAATTGTACATTATATGCACTAAAATGTTTTCAATAATTTTAGTGCATACATATAATTCTGTTTTTACACGGTACCCACGGCACTAGGAAACCCCCAAATTTGTGATATGAACATATTTCGCAAACATTAAATTTAACTAGAAAAATGTATGCTCAAAAGATTTTGAATAGTGCTAAATGGAATAGAATCGTGTAAAAAAATAAAATTTGAGTATTTTCAAACCGTGTTAAAAAAGGCATAAAAACGCATATTTTATTAAAATCTGCCTTACAAAACTCTACTAAATTATTTTTACATTAAAAAATACTTTAATTATATTATTTAAAAACAACTTTACCAATTCCGAAAAACACTACCTGTTAAGACTTCCTTTTTAAAGAAATAAGTTAACATGACATATTTTGACCCCAGAAACGAAACGACAATAAATGTGCATAATATCTAAATACATATTAATAAAGTATATACTAATGAAATGTCATGTCAAATGTGTATGTAGAACGAAAAAAAAAAACAAATTTATATTTATAAATTAATATTGTATAAACAAAGGCATGCATGTACACATATACAGTTATATGTATAAAAGGGTAAAGGATTTTACAACGAGAACTTTGCTTTTAAAAATAAAACAAACCACAAAATTTATAAAAAAAATCATTAAAATTATTTGTTGTAATAGAAAGAGTAAGGTTCGACACTTGTAAATGAAAAATTATATCGGACAGTTGTCCATCACGACCACGCCTAAAGATGTCGATTCTTTTATTAAAATTCTTAATATTATTTTGGAAAAATGAGGGATGCATTTCATTAATCACGTAAATAATTTTAATATTTTATTGATGCAATCAATTTGATTGTCTCAGTTCCACACAATATAATTTGCCGGTTTAAAACTTCGATAGCATAATCACTGCAACCGCATTTTCAGCAGTATTTCTAAAATATATATCCTAGTCACGCCTCCAGACCACAGTGCACATAGCACCTTAGCTTCGAACCCTGAATATAGCAATTTTATCGCTCAAAATCTTAGCGATCTAAATAGCAGTTTGTAAAGGCAAACTAGCACAACTTTTACGAAATATGAAATACGAATTTTCTATTGAAATTTTATTAATTGAAACAATTCTCAAAGCTTCTACTATTGATATATCAATAAGTATAATATTAAAACGTTCATGTTATGCCAATATGCTCCTGTTGGAAAACTAAGTTCTTGTTTGCAATCCACTTTTATATGGTGTATAAAATTATAAGGATTAACAAAATACGACAGAAAAAAATAACATCAAGAAATAATAACAACCAAACTCATTATAGAAACATACCTGCCGCAGGCAGTACAATGTCATTTATAGCAGTGATGTTCAGCCCATACAACAATTGTTTGAAAAATTTACACACATTTGTTATGCTCTTTTAAAAACATTCATTCAGTCGTCGTTGAACAAGCGATGATAACACATGCGACGGATTATCGTCATTTTTTTCAGAAATTTGTTAAGCATTGTTGTTGCTTCTTGTTGATCGAAGCATAGCAAACACACGCGATTCAATTACAATTGAAGACGAAAAATAAAAAACTGTTTTAGATAGACTTATTTTTGTTTTTTTTTTTATCAAAATAACTGTTCTAAAATTGGTTTTCGATATTGATAATTGTTATTTACGGTCCTTGATATTGTTTTATAAGGTGTTTATATTTATAAAAAATTCTTTATTTTTTTCTGATTTTAAGCGTTTGACAATATGTTTGCTGTGCAAAATCTCTCACAAATACATCTACATTTTATTTTTGAACATCACTGATTTATAGTCATAAACGAGTAGATCCCCAAAATCCAAATACATACAAAATGGAATAAGAGATAATTTCCTGTATGAGAAGGAAGACATGATAAAACAAACACACCAATATTTACATATACATATGTACACAAGACTACAAATATGTGTTTTTATCAATGTATGGTTACAAAAATCCTATAAATTTACTAAATAGATTAATATGTTTGTGTTAAGTAGCTTAAATTTATTAAAATAATTAAAAAATAATAAATTTTAAAACTTTTTATCTCATGTCATTGTCTGCCTTTCTTTTTTAAGCTGATGATGAAATATTCATTAATCTTTACTTAGCGACTTTTTTTACTTCCTTTACATAAAAAACAAACAACTTAATTTCAAGAAGAAAACAAAAAATCTCATCAATTTTATTTTTTTTTTCAAACTTATGTCTACACTTTTAAAAGACAAAAAATAGAAATTGAATATTCATTGTGAAATTTACATGATTTATTTAATCGTGTGACATTAATGATGATTGAATATTATTTTTTCTTAAAGACCTTGTGATTTGAATATAACAGATAATATTAAATATTTAATGCAAATCAAAATTAAAAGAAAAATATGCAACTTTTATAATAGAGGAACACATTTTCTCTATTAGTACTTGTTACCTTAAATATACTTGTGATAACTTAGGTTTTTTAGCCTTATGAGGAGAGCTTCATTTTCAAAAAGTAATTTGAGATTTTGCCAACCATATAATACCCTACACCCAGTGTATGTATGAAAAAGTTTTTCAGAAATAGGTGCTATATGGCAGATATGACCTATTATGTACCGATCATACAAACATTTAGTTGCATGACTTCTTTTCATATAAATATTATATTTGTTAAATCTTATCTCCGATATAAATACTTTTAAAAGATTTATGAAGGTTTAAGTTGATTACGGGGAAGGTCTTATTTGGGAGTTTCGACTAATTATGGACCGACCATTACAAAATTAGGTATCATCATTTATGTATATACGAAACTTATTTGTGTTGAATTTTATTTGGCTACCAACATTTTAAAGAGATTTATGATATTTAAAGTGATTTTCGAAAGTGGGCCTCATGTGGGAGGTATGATCAATTATGAACCGATATATACAAAATTTGTAGATGTGATTTGGCTACATTTACCACTTATTTGTGGTAAAATTTGTTTGGATACTTGAATAATTTAAACATGTATAACCACTTATTTCGGCAGGACATTTGTATGGGAGCTAAGTGAAATAATGGACCGATTTCAGCTAATTTCAATCCCAACCATCCTTTAGCCAAAAAAAATATCATGTATAACCACTTATTTCGGCAGGACATTTGTATGGGAGCTAAGTGAAATAATGGACCGATTTCAGCTAATTTCAATCCCAACCATCCTTTAGCCAAAAAAAATATCATGTAAAATTCCTACCTGTACTCTGCGCACAAGCTTTACATGAACAGCCAGCCAGCCAGACGGACGGACGGGCATCGTTAAGTCGACTCAGAAAGTAATTCTGAATTGATCGGTATAATTGCAGGTGGGCGTTGGACCAATATTAATTAGCGCTACAAACATCAGCACAAATCCAATATACCCTATCCACTATGGTGGTGTAGGGTATAATAAAAATGGATATTTCCATTAATTCCTTTACTTATATCGATTTACATTATAGATACATATATAGGTTCGAAAATTTATATTCACCCCTATCGTGAAAAAAATTCCACATGAAATTTGTTCCCTTTTCACATTTTTCCTATTAAAATTCAATGTTAAAAAAATAAAAGGGAACAAATTTCATGTGGAATTTTTATTCACGGTAAGGGTGATTGTAACATATTTTTCTACACAAACTTTGTTTTCTAACAGGGACAACATAACATAAAACTTCGGACATTTTATTTGTTGAAATATCACTAGTAGAAGCTGTAATAATTTGTACAATGAATTCACTTATACTCTAAAACACTGTACACTGTAGATTACGAACCCATTAAATTTTTTTTAGAAAAATTGTTCCACATAATTGCTAACTAATGCTTGGTTTTCACTATGTCAGTTTTGTTGTCAAATTGTCCAAATTCTTATGAAATTACCAACAATTTGGACAATTTGACAACAAAACTGACATAGTGAAAACCAAGCATAAGCCATAGTGGAAGCATAGTGTGTAGCGTAGAACGAGAAAGACTCAAATGTGTAATAGACAAATTGGTGTTCACAGTCTGAGAGTTGGAATATTCCATCATAGAATAAAACCCCTAAACCAGTCTTGTAGTGCGGTTGTGAGACTTAAATAACTTCCTAAATTCAATTTTCTTCAAATTTCGCAAATGCAGTTTGTAACCATTTGTTTAACTCATTATGTTAAGCAATAAAATTCTTAAAATTTATTTCTTTCTTATTGTTTTAATTGAATCACAAATACTGACATCTGCGTAATGTAATTCTCTTGTTAGGATTTTATTGCAAATAAATTTTAAATTTAAATACCACCACAATACACTTAAGATATGCAGTAGAGTATCCATTTTAATAGAGATCGTTCGAATAAGCGAACAATTTCTTATGAATAATTATTCGAAGAAATTTTAGATTATTATTGATTCTGTTTAGAATTTTTCATAATTTTATAATTAAAATAGTAATTATTTAACACCATTCCGTTTCAATATTATTTACGACATGTTTACTAAACAGATATTTGTATATATAAATTAAATTATTATTATTTAAACTATATTTTTTTTTGATGGTAAAATTTTGTATTTCAGAAATTTTTTTAGTGAGAAATTAGAATATGAAATTATATTAACGATTTAAGAAAAGTTAAATAAGATTTTTCAATCATTTTAAATTAGTGGCACTGTTAGCTCATTATACAAATATATAAATATACAGCAGTAAGTTATAATTATATACTCGTAAATAAATAATTGACATTTAATAAGAAAATCGTGAACGAGTTTGGAAATTGTAGAACCCACATATGAGAGCGGTTCGGATCTTCTTAGCCTAGCACAAAAAGAGAACAGTTAGTTTTTCAAAAACATTTTTATGTTTCAATACAATCTTCTGAAACTTCAATACACTTAGTCCAACGCTTATCTAGCAATTGTATCCCTTGATTAAAATAGTTTTCCTCAAGACCTTCAAAATAGTGGTTTACAACTGTAATCGCATCTTCATTTGAGGTAAACCGGTTGCCAGCTAGGAATTTTTTTTAGATTTGGGAACAGGTAAATGTCATTGGAAGCTAAGTCTTGAAAATAAGGTGGGTGGTCTAGCAACTCGTACTTGAATTCATTGATTTAAGCCATTGTTAAGTTGTTTAAAATATTTAATTTGTATTAAATAAAAAACAATTCATAATAACAAACATTTGTTCAATTGCTTAACAAAAAAATTTTGGTTTGAGCCCTTAAAATAAATACCTTTAGATTTCTAAAATAAACAAAATTACATTATATTAAATAAAATATACTCTAAACAGCAAGTAGATAAAGAAATTCGTAAACAAAACCTGTGAAACCAATTCATAAAACATATAAGATTGTAAAATTGATCATGGTCCTTCCAACAAGAAATGAAGATTGTACAATTGCTCATTGTATAAGATTGTCAAATTGTTCCATTCGAATAACACGATTATTTTTAAATATGTCATCGAATTATTACAACTTAAAATCTCTTATTCGAATTTTTCATTTTATTCGAACAAATGAATTAACGAATAATTTAGATACCCTAAGATGCAGCATATGCCTGCATGAAAGTTTGCTTTAGTGAATGTAACTGATAAGTAAATTAAACAATATAAAAGTTCCAATTTAATTGCTATTAAAAGTTGTTGCCATTTAAGTGTGTAAATTTCTGTATATAAATGTATGCATATGTGGTTGTAGAGGTTTGAAAATAAAACTTTTGAAAACATTATTGAGGTTGAAACTCAACCTTAAAATGTGGTTAAAGTGGTTACAAAGTTTTCAAGTTAGAGAAATAAATATATTAAAGAAAAATAAAAATATGTTTACAAAAGTATCTAATATTACTACTAGTTTTTTAAGTTAAAGAAAAAATATGTATTTTAAAATGTTAGAAACCAATAGTGTTTCTTTTACAAACTATTATTAACATAACCACATGGCTAGTTTTTGGAAATCAATGAGCCTTGAACACCTTTTTTTCTATTTATTTGGTCTTTGTTCCATCATAGACGTATTTAACAAACCTTAATGCACAACCACTTGATGGTTTCAAACATTATTGATGAATCATCAAAACCTACAAACCTCACTAGCAGGCATAAATATAGTAGTTAGTTGGTTTTGCAAGGATAAAACACTAGCTACTACATCTTTTCTATTCACTAGCACAAGCACACATATTGCACACAAATAGATACTCATGGCAGAAGAATAAAAGACTTGAATATGAAATATATGTATGAAACGTTGTGTGGTTAAAGCCTTAAGGCCAATAAGTTAAATATTCCTAAGGCCATGCTGAATATGATGATGATGATTATGCTGATGATGAGTACGATGTTGCTGATGGAAATAACTCTAAATGATTGAATGAAAGCAGTAACAAGAAGGCTGTATAAATTTCTACATACTCGTATTTCTTTTAGTTTAATATTATTTTTTACAAAATTTAAAACAACATTACAACTTTAAGCTTTGTTTTTAATTTTGTATCATTGTTTTATGAGTTTAAATAATAATTAATTTTTTTTATTTGACTGTGTTACATGTTCATATAACCATGTTACATGAGAACGATTTGTTAATATTCTTAACTGTTCTCAATTTCATGTATCGTGATTGACAGTTAAACATGTGATATTTAAAAACAGTTTTATAAACTTCATTTCAACAAATAAAATAAAAAATAAAAAAAAATAGGGATATGTTAAATAAATATTCTTCGCAAAGGGAGGAAATTATTTCGCTGTTTTTAGATGGACTAAAGAAACTTTTATTATACAATATAATAAATCTTATATATATGTATATAGATTAATAAACTTTTTTTTTTTCATTAATGAATTCATTCATAATTACACGACGTTGACACAACATAATAGGAATTAATTTTTGTCTGTGTTTTGTAAGTTAATAATTTTTTCTATATTATAGCCTAGAAGATGTTTTTCAATGAAAAATGAAATATTGGCAAATTAAACATTGTAAAATTAGAATAATTAACAATAAAACCAGGATCTCGAGCTCAAAAAAAAATTATTTTATCAATATATTAAATTTTATAGGTAAAAAACTTGTAAAGGCTCAACATTTCAAAACTGTAATATCTGCTATTTTTGTTATTGAAAAAAAACAATATTTATATTTTATTTAGTTTTAATATTTATTACTCATATATACCGTACTAAGTAATATAGGTTTATTAGATTTGATTAGAGTACTATCTTGACATTCGAGAATAAATGGCTTGACTTTAAGAAAATATCTTGACAAATCTAAATATACACGCACTTTAAAACTAAATTTAATTTTACTTAATTTGAAGAAATTAAAATCAGCGGTTTTTGTATTTAGTAACTTACATAGTATATGTATTGTTGAAGACTATAACACAGAATTGGCAAACATGGTACAATTGTACTTTTTTGATACATTTTAGACCCAATTGGTACCATGGTACTACCACGAGTCATTTGGTACAATTTTAAAATGCTGTTGAAAAATTTGGCATTTCAGATAAATTATATATAAATATGTATATCATTTAATTTACTATTTGTGCCAAAGAGATATTATTAAATTTCATGAACATTTCGGAACTGATGTCAATTTGATCTTTATATTTGCATCTATAACGATGATTAGGACAAGGAATTGTTGGTTAAATTATCGAGCAATGAGAGCCTTTGAGATATTGATTCACATTAAAATTTAGTTAGTCAGGATTTCAAAATCGTTAGAAGTTCTATTTATTCTATTCTTGAAACAATAAATCTAGTAATTTTGGAAATACAATCGAAGGATGTACGAATATATATATACGAGTATACCCAGCAAAAAAAAAAAAAACTTTACTAACATTCTTAATTTTACTGACTTCCAGAATTCATTATTTCGTAGCTTTATTCGCCACTTTCTGTATTATTAATTATATATTAAAGAATTACTTTATATATATCTTAAAAAGAACATAATTATAAAATCCAAAAAATTTACTTCAAATAAAAAGATTTAAAGAAGTTAATTCTGACTCTTCAAGGAAAGTAATGTTAGATGAGAAAGTATATATACCTTGTACTTGATGATACTAACCAATTTTCTTATTTCCTTTTGTTTGAAGTTGTTTGTATGATAAAGCAAAAGCTTGATGGTAAAGAGTACGAAAAGATAGAAGATACGGCTGTGAACAAAATGGCAGGTTCAAAAAAGAATTGAACAAAAACTGGTCAGCTAAAACTGAAACGTGTGAAACAGCACTAATTATATGATAAGCTTCCTTAAGATTTATAAAGTTCGTTTATTTATTTCATAACATTTTGTTTTAATCAGTCTACAACTACGTATTATATAAAACTTTTAAGTATAAAAATCTGTTATCAGTTTTTGGTTAAAAGTGGCAAAATAATAACAGATTACTTTTGGTACATTGCGAACAAAAATATGTACTTTTTCCAGTAGTTATATTTGTAAGTAGTCTGGTCTATTACATTTTAACTTAATTTGTATTTAACAAGGTTAACTTTTCGCAAATAAGCCGATTTTTCATAAATAAGAATATTTTAGATAATCGCGATAATAAACGCAAATAGTCAGGTATGTGATGGAAATCGAAAACGAAAACGAAAACGAGTGAGTTTTTGAAGTCCATTTTAATATATTTCTAATCAAATTTTTAAAATTTTTATTTTAAGATTATCTTTAATAGCAAATTATCTTTATATTTTGTGGGATAAAAATGTTTCAATACAGAAATATTACGAAAAAATTAACTTCTAAAACTCACTCGTTTTCGTTTTCGATTTCCATCACATACCTGAATATACTTAAAGATTCAGAAATGACTTTGTAACTACATATATAAAGAAATACAGACAAATCCCAAATAAAAACAATTTACGGGAAACATTTTTTTACTCTGTTTCTTTGAATGATCACAATTGCTCCCTGGTATATAAAAAATTGGAATATCTATAAAGACCTAAACGTGTCTTTGGTAAAAACTGCGATCCAAAAAAATGCAGAAAAATACTTGAAAAAGCCTGAAGTTCACCCATACCCATTAGCCCGCAATATAGAGTATAAATTTGTTTAAACATTCGTTATATAAGGTAATGTTAAAATTGTTGCCATAAGATATATCGAATTTTTGAAAAAAAAAGTTTGTGCTTAAGCTTTATTATTCTATAACAAATATGTATTAAAAATAGTACGGTGGAAGCCTAAAAATACATTTTATGTATATAGTTGGTACAAAATCCAAAAACCCATTTTCCATCACTGGTATATCACCTGGGTTCTACATTTGTAAAATTTAGTGTAAGGGCGCGTTTTCACTATGTCATTTTTGTTGTCAAATTGTTGTCAAATTGTCCAAATTGTTGGCAATTTTATGAAAACGGGTTGTCATATGGCGTCATCTATGTTTGCAATGATGATTGCAAAAAATTAAATTTATTGATGCCAACCCGTTTTCATACAATTGCCAACAATTTGGACAATTTGACAACAAAAATGACATAGTGAAAACGCGCCCTAAGTGGAATTTTCATTAAGTTTGTATTCTAAATGGTGTGAAAGTGATTTGAAAAGTTAAATATCATTTCCAGTTTGATTTATCGTACAATAAAAGTTTCACTCGGTTTTTAGAACGCCTTAAAAATGTCTATGTGGAATTGAAAACGATTTTAGATTCGCTTCGTAGTGGAATATAGTTAGAACTTTAGCGTATATCTATCATATATTCTCACTTAGTATTTGTACATTAAAATGCAAATATTTTTTGCATTTTTAAGTACATATAAAACAAAATTTATAGCTTTAGCTCTTTTTATTGAGATTCCTATTGAAATTATAAAATTTTGTTCTAAAAAGTAAAGCTTTTTTTTGCTAGTATTGAAACTAATGACAATTCCCTTTTGGTTTCAATACATATTATGTACTGAAGCCCTTTTCACCTCACCAATATTTTCAATCGTTCATGGCATTCGACCAATACTGTGTATTATTTCAATTTCCTCTTTTTACCATCATGAATTTATTGTGAAATTGTTTTGTATCCTGATTTTTTTATTTCAGTTTTATTTCGTCTGAACATGTTTTAATGGACATCGAATGAAAACAATGATTTTTTTTTGCCTTTGGTTTGTTATTCTATGTAAAAAATTCATACAAACAATTGTTTTGTAAATTGTACAATGTTGTGATATGATACGTGTAAATTTTAAAATTTCATGAAAGGTGTTGTTGATTATTTTCTGCTTTTGGGGGGTTTTTTTTTTATTTGGAAAAAAAAAACAAATATTTTAATATTTAAAAAATAAAAGTATAAAGAATATGAAATAAATGAAAAATCTTTTATATAACATTTGAATATTTAAATTAAATATTTTTAAATTAATTCAAGTTAACAGCAGTTGTATTTACAGTTGTTTAATTCACAAGTGATTTTATATGTTCTATGATACAACTATCTGATTGTGAAGAAAATTTTAAGCAAAGTCATTTGTTTATTTTGTCAAACCTTCAAAATAACAAAAGAAAAATATTTTAAACACAAATATACAAAACATAAAATAAAAGATGAATATGAGTATTTTCACAAAACAAAAACATAACGTAGAATTTTCAACAATATCCACTATTAAAATTTTTTGTTTGTTAGTATGAGTTTCTTGTTTTAAATTTGTTAATCAGTTCATGATTACAATGTTGCCGTTTGGTTATTTGTTTAAACTAAAATGAGTAATTATATCCTTCACCACGCCAATTTTTATTGGTATAACACCCTAAAGTACACCGATCGACTTAGAATCATCTGAGTCGATTTAACGATGTCAGTCCGTCCGTCCGTCCGTTTGGCTATGCATTTTTTATAAGTGTTTATATCGAGATAAAATTTAACACAAAGAATATTTATACGATGCACAGAAGTCATGTCGCTAACGTTTTAGATCGGATCGGTCGATAATAGGTTATAACTCTTAGAGCCCATTTCTGAAAATCTGTTTTTACACATATACTGGGTGTGGGTGCTTGTTTTTTTATTGCATTAAATAAATGTTATGCTATAATTTTGTATAACATGTATTTGTCTCTGGAAACTAAACAACCTCGAACTTTTTTTATTTACTATTGTCACAGTTCTTTATTTTGTTAAAAAAAAACCATACTTTCATTCCTTTAATACAAGTACAATGTTAGATTTTAATAGTATATTTCTCCCACAAACACTCCTCTCACATACCATTTCCGCCAATGATGACTTTCAGGCATTTATGTTTCTACAATAATTTATATTTATAAGTGTTTTTTCCGTTCTATTGTTTTTTTTTTTTTTGCTCTATTTGTATTGTTATCGTAAGTCAATAAAGCAATAATTTAACAACAAATAAAAGGATATTGATATATTAATTCTCGTATCAGAATATCTAATACATTATATGATTTTGTGTTCGTAGATGTGATTATGTGGAAAAATATTTTATATATACATACATACTTACAATATATATAAGTAAATGAATGTGTTAGTATAAATATGTATTTATGTATATAAATTCAAGTATGCGGTATTTATTGCCACATACATTATTAGTTGTTATTGCTTTAGTTGTTGATAAAAACACTACATACGAGTATAAGATGTATTTGTACACTTAAAAACAAATAGCTGTTTGTATAAGGGTGTATAAGTGTGTGTTAATACTTAAATGGGTGTGTTGTACCTTACTATAAATATTATGGCATTTTCATAACACCATTATTATTTTAATTATTATTTACAAATCAATACAGAATACTCTTAAAATCCAAATAAGGAGTGGACAAAGAAAAACTTAAACAAGTATGCATTTTTTTTTATCAAAAAGTCATGTTAAAAAGTCATTATGAAAATATTTTTTGGGAAGCTGAATCCGAATCTGGTGAATCATCAGTTTTTCGATTCTACAACTTGTAAAAAATTATTAGAGGGTTAGCAAACCAAATGTAAAAAGTACTCTATTACTCGCTCGATGTTTAACAATAATACTATTAATATTTGAAATTAAAACCAAAATGACCTTTAAGAAGGAATTTCAACATAAAATATATGAGCTAAATGTGAGTTTAATATATTAATATGAGTTGAAATTTGTCAATATATATTAAAAAATTTGTTCCTGTAATTGTGCTTTTGTTTTTCTAGAAATTTCCTTTGACACAGTTGTCTATTAAAACAAGTGTAAACAAACAAAACAGTTATTTAGAAATGATGCCAACATCTTTCAGAGATTTATGCTCGGTAAAGCGATTTACGGAAGTAGATCTTGTATGGGAACTATGACTTGTTATGGATCGATCATCATCAAATTACATATGCCAAATGATATCAAATATATTACTGTTGAATTTTAGTGAATGCGATTTTGCTTATATAAATATGTGATTAGGTTTTATATATAACCTATTTGTGGCGAAATTTGTTTGAATTCGTGCATAAATTAAATATCTATAAACGAAAAAGTCCAAATTGGGGAGAACATTTGTATGGGGGCTGGGTGAAATAAAAGACCGGTTTCAACCAATTTAGTAGCAATATAATACCTTGGGTCGAATTATGTAATAAATGTTATTGAAATTTCTTCAAATGATCTGTATACTTTAAGGTTCATATTTTATGATTAATATTTTTGGGCATTACAAAAATCAGCTGAAATCCAATTCAAATTCCACTATGGTAGTACAGTTTATAATTAGAGTACACCAATACCTCGCTTTGCGTCGTTTCGTTGCGTCGCTGCTTAATTGATACTAATTTTCACTGTGCCTCGTTAGATATTCGAGGTTGCGTTGTTTTGGGTTCGAGTTTTTATTTTTTTTTAATTTTTGGAAAATCTACAATATTATACAAGAAGTGGTTTGATGATCGAAATGGAGTCCTTGCTTTCTATTTGGATTGAAAGTCGAGTTGTGCATAGAATACCATTACATACAATGGTATTTCAGACAAAAGCAAAAAGCTTATTATTTGATGATATGTATAAAAAGTTAAGCATTACCCAACAATAAAGCCTCAGTTAGCCGACTGTAACGGAATTCTATTTCTTACAGATTCATACATTACGGTGTTGAGTTACTTTACATCTCCATAACCATTTGCATTACTTTACACATAACAATATCCATCAGCTGTTTCTTACGTAAATTTATTCGTTTTATACATAATAATTCATTATAACCATATTAAACTATAACTAAAATGTTACCGACGGTATTACAAGTACCGATGTGTAGAATCAATATGTATATTTCGTTCGAAAAACAAAAATTGTATACTCGTACATGCATATTTTTTAAATTGATTGTCTTCATTTGAATAATATAAAACTCATCGATTATAATTATTGACAGCTATACAAAAGTATTTATGACATGAAAAATGTTTAGTCAGTTGAAGAAGCAATTTTAATCATTTTAAATTATTGCTCTTTCCTAGTTTTTTTTTCTAAAAAAAACTTGTATTGTACATACTTAAAAATAATAGAAGAACCTTAGTAACTATGTGTATTTGATTGTAATGTTCTGTAAATATATTTACAAAATTACATATCGTTACATAGACTGAAAAAGCGTTAATAAACATACCTATCCTAAATTGGCAATAGCTGAAAATTATGGTTTATATGTTTTTCTATTTCGTCGAGCAGATTTCTTAAGCTGGTAACTAATCGCCGTATACGTTAGCGAATATATTGAAAATATTTATGTTGGCATTATGACATTCGATATTGAGTAAAAAGTATCGTACTTTGAAATGATGGTATTCGATATCTGATAATCAAATAAGCTACATCACTCGAGATGTTATTCGATAGTTCAATGGCAATCGTATGCACAATAATTTAGTTTTTCTACACATAAATTTTATTTTGTAACGTTTCTCCATTTTATTTTTATTTGTTTCTCCATAGGCACACTTTAATCATTAAAGTTTAATGTGACCATTACCAGAGGGTCACTGAAATTTCTGTATGGAGTCATCAACCATTGTTCAAGCATGTACCCTGAGTTAGATTTATTTAGCTTATGTAAATAAGTACGATAAAATATTTTATTTTCCCTTACCTAACAGCCAAACATTTTACAATTTGTTCTGATCGTAAAGCTCTTCTAGCAACCTTTTTTCCGCGGCATGCCTCCACACAAATGAGTGATGATCTACTTCGCCATACTCAATATTTAATTTATCGTGATCATATAGAGAGGATAAATACAATAGTAATGAAGGGTTCATATTTAACAGACTTTTTTATTTACTTTTGTCTGCCCGAAAAATGTTTCAATTCAGTTGTTGACATGAAGAAAACATACATATGTTTATAAAACTACATACACCGATTTCTGTTTTTACAAGGTAATTGGTTCCAGGAAACTTCGTGTAAAAAAACCCGTGTAAAGAATGGCATTAAACGTATGAAAAATAGGTTATTGGTTCCTTAACACCTACTGAAATTAGTGAAAACCAAGGTTTTTTAAGAACAACTATTCAGGTTTATGATATTAAAAAAATTATTAGCTAAAAAAGATACGCACTCTAAGCATAAAAAGTAATGTAAAAAAGTGTATGTATGACAAGTTCATTTGATTGTATGCACTAAGAGGGGATTCTCCTAAATCTGTTCTATTTACAATTGCTCTGACCAGTAAATTTGCATGTATCCACAAAAACAGAATTCCTCTAAATTTGTGATATGAAAATATTTCGCAAAAATTAAATTTAACCAAACAAAATCTATTACATACATTAGATTTAACTGCCTATTTGTTTTATATTCTGATACAGACATCGGCTTTATTATTATTTATGTTTAAATATGAACAATTTTATAAACTTACCGTAAAACAACAAAATTGAAAATTCAGCTTACTTCTATCAATTCGAATTCAGTTACACTGACTTTTTATTAATGAATTTTATTTTGTTTTTATTTTGCATTGAATTTCTTTTTGGCTTCTTTACAAATACAATTTGCAACTGAAACAATAACCTTCACAGACTCTCTTGCAAATCCCCAAACAAGAGAAATGTAAACAACAACAACACACACACTCACTGATTTATTTTAACAACGCAACTACTTCTCATAAACTTTTATCACATTTTACACTTTATTTTCTAAGATTCTTTTGAAATAATTTTTTTTCTTAATTACATTCTATAAACTATTAAATTAATATTTATTTAATTTTTAAGCACTAAAAACAATTGCTTATTACTTATTTTAAAATAAATCACGAATTAAACTTAACACGCCCGAATTTTATACTCAACTAAAAAATAGCGGGACATGAATTCTCAAGTGATGATGCTTGTGTAGAGAAATCAGTGCTGCCAGTATTTTTCTAGAGCTTATCCACAATTTTTGATTTGTCATCCCCAAAAATCCCCAAACTGATTTTTTTTGATTAAATTTTTTTTTTGTAAAATTTTTATTTTAATTAAAAAATAACATATTTATTTAATAAAATTAATTTTTATCGATAGCTACATATATTAATATTCAAACTAATTCGATTTGTAATTATAAATCTTGTAAAGAAAAAATTACACATAATTTAATAGGTATATATGTAGAAGTATAAAAAATTATTTACCAGAGTTTAGCATTTCAAGATCTTCAGAATCAAAATCTTCTGATTCATAAGCCTCAGAAATATTGCTTGTATTAAAAAGCTTTAGCATTTCAGCAGAAGGATTAAATTTCTCACAACAAATTGAATTATTGTTTATTTTGAGAAGTGCTTCCAATAATTTATATTTCTGTTTGTTACGTATTTTTCTTTTGGAAGTATTCATTATTAAAAAAACGCGTTCAACGCAAGCGTTACCCTTTAATAATATATTCGTATATATATATATATTTCAAACCTTTTGACCAATCTTCGCGTTCCCAAGAAGCATTATGTTTTTAATAAAATTTGAATTTGCAGCCATTTTAAACGGTAAAAAATATATTTATTTTAATAATTACATACTTCTTTATTAGAAACCATCCACTATAAATAACAACACACATTTTTAGACTTGTGCGTCTGTTTTAGCTCAAAAATCTTTCTTGTTACCATCAGTTATAAAAAAAATCCCCAAAAAATCCCGTAAAATTGTGTTGTCATCCCCAAGAAATCCCGGGATCCCCAAGATGAAATTTTTATTCGAAATTACGAAAAAAAATCCTCAATTTGGGGATAAATCCCCTAAACTGACAACGCTGAGAGAAATGCTCTAAAGCTAGATTTACACGATTGACATTTTCTTCAAAATTGCTCTTCAAAATGCTTCGAACTCGTGTAAACAGCAAAATTTCTTCTAAATTTATTTATTTAATAACTATTAAATAAATAACTATTAATAACTATTAAATAAATAAATGTTGCAGAATTTTTGCTGTTTACACGAGTTTGAAGCATTTTGAAGAACAATATTGAAGAAAACTTTAATCGTGTTAATCTAGCTTAAGTCTACAAAAAGTGCAATTTGATGAGATAAAGAAATAGTAAAAAGGATTTTAAGTAAAATTAATTAATTAAAATGGTGATTGATTAAAAGGGAATATAAGTATTTATTTACCTTTGGTTTTTGTTAAAATTTAATATCTTCGGAGAATTGTTAAAACTTTTGGGAATTTTGGGAAAGATTTTGAATCGTTTTAAATGGAATAAAATCGTGTAAAAATGTAAAATTTATTTATTTTCAAACCGTGTTAAATCAAAGCCGCGTAAGAAATGACCGTGTAAAAACAGAATTAGGTGTATTAGTATTTCTTCAAAATTACGATTCGATATATGTATATCGAATTCAGTAACTAGCTGATACGATTCGTATCGTAATATATGATACGATAGTTTACACGCTATCGAATACCGTGATTTGTACCAAGATGTTTGCAATGCTCAAATATATTAGTCAAACATCCACCTTAATAATCTCTTTCTAAGTCGATTTAATGATATATGCCCGTTCGTCTGGGTGACTGGCTGGTTGCCTATGTAAATCTTGTGCGCAAAGTGCAGGTCATAATTTTGAAGATATTTCACACTAAATTAACTCACTTAAGTGTTGATACCAGGTTTTAAAAATTTCGTGAATTACGTGAACAATACCTTAGACTTCTCAGCTGATTTTTAAAATTAAAAAAAAGAGAAAAATTTGTAATATTAAAATATTTTTTGAAGAAATAAATGTTTTTTATGTTGTAGCTGACGATATACTACGAGTGACTCAGTGCATATATGTACGTACATACATAGTATGTATGGCCAACATGTAAATGTGATAAATGTTTAAGGCATTTAGACAACTTGCTTAACACGTTGCATTTTCAAATTGATTTAATGTTATTGTATGTGTACAAGATAATAGTCTAACACATACATTCCTACATTTTTCATACATACACACAATATTTATTGTCTCTATAGTTTGCACATACAAATCGACTGATGTACTACTGCTTAAAACCCTCTATAGGAATAGATAAAAGTGGAAAGTGCGTATGACACTACAAGTATGTAATGTGTTAATAGTACCAAACACGTAGCAAATGCAAATCATTTACTTACATACATTACTGACATACAATTCTATCTATATATATATTACTAGAAAAATTTGCTAAGCATGAATACAACATACAAGCAAAGCCAGCAAAATATTTTTATGAGGTGGGTTACACAGTAATTCCTGCTTCTGCAAATACTCCAAAACTAGATTTTTTGTATCTGACTTTTAGTTAATAAGCAGAAATTATTTGTACTGCCCTAATATGTGTTGTATTGTCTTATTGAATTATTTTGTATGTTTTGTATTGATCCTAAATATTCGCATAAACATTTTTATGTGTAGACTTTCATGCCGTTGTAAAAATTTCTCTTCCTTTGGTATGTATGACTGCACTTGTCACTTAAGTGTGTAGCTGGTGAGTCCGTGCGTTTGTAAAAAGTACTTAAATATTTTCGATATAACCGCATAAATCAAGTACTTAGTCAATACAAAAATTTTGTTACGATGCCTAGTATGTATATACGAGTACATATCGCACCCTAAATACAAAAGGGTCACAACTCATAATTTTCCAAAACTGACTTTTTTCCATAAATTAATTCAGAGTGCACATCTCCAACTACTGTAAAAAATTTTTTCACATCACTATCTTCTTTAACTGGAAAAATACAGTCAAGTCTATTTTTATGTTAAGTGTGTTGCTTGTGTACGATGAAATTTTTTGTCTCTCCTGAAAATTTTAGTATTTTGAGTTGTGACCCTTTTGCATATAGGGTGCGATATATCGTGTGTTGTGGGTTTCTATGTTTATATCCCTATTGGGTATTTAGTGAAACAAATGTTCGTCTACACATTTAGAATTTTATATTCTATATATAACTCATACCAGCTCATTTCAATATGTATATATATGAATGTATGTGTGTGTTTTCGGAAGGACCTTGCCACACGTATATTCACGCAGATTTTTCTTATATATCTCAATAACTCTCAGTTTAACACGTTGATTTTTGTTGAAGTTTTTTCTTGATATTGTATGTATTATTAACACATTGGTCTGAATACTTTTATTTTTTAAAAGGAAATATTATTATATACATACATCGGTATATTATAGAATTGTGTATTTCCTTTTAACAAATATTACAAATATAAATTAATACATTTCACTAATAAAATAAAATTACTTTTAATAGAATTTTAAAGAAGGAGTTAAGAATGTCCCCAAATTTTGGTCCCAAAAGGACGACTTTGTTGAATTATTTTACGAAATTTATCAGTTTTTGGTCTGAGCTTTTCATGTTCATTTTGCCCATTTTTCATTAAAAAAAATATTTTTTTAAAATTTTTTTTTTAAATTAAAAAAAAATAGTTTTGAAATGATTGAAGAAATAGCTATCTACAGTCCTTTGGACAATTTTTGCTAGGACCAATAGGTAAAAAGTTAAACCCATTTAAAAAAAACCCTGTATGACCAAAATTGACCAAAATATCCAACTTTGACCCCTCTAACTCCGGCACTTCTGGACTGATAGAACTTAAAATTTGTTTCTGGCCTACTATCCAATAGTACTAACCTTGGTGCAAATTTCATCCAAATCGGAAGACATCGATTTTTAAAATTGGGTCACTTGACGTGAAATTCACCATATATGTTTTACGTATATTAGAATGAAGTAGTCTTAAATTTATAAAGTTTTTTGCTTCTCTTGTAAAAAAGTAAAATATGTAGTTACGGCCTTTTGGATTTTCGGTGACGATATATTCTAAATACGGCACTGATACTAGTCTTACAGTTTATTAAACAATCACTGTCTGAAATCTGGAATCCTCCTATCAGAAAATGCTATAAATTTTTCGAGGCCCCTAATGTCAGTTCTGTCAGCAATATTCCGTGTTCTGGAGCAGTGTACGTAACATTGTTTTTTAACGTGTATTTCGCATGTCTTTACTACACAAATGTCAAAACAGAACTGTCATTAGGGGCCTCGCAAAATTTATAGCATTTTCTGATAGGAGGATTACTTTTGCGCCACCTTGTATATTACTGGTGAATAAAAAGTATTACCACCAGGTTAAAAAAAACTTCTGCAGTGTGGCTGGATTTTATGTGAACTGCTTTACACACATTGCATTGACTAATAACACAATAAATGTTAAGCATTTAGATTTAAAACATTTTTTACAGTAGATAATCAAAACCACAAAAATGTATCTCTTATTCTATTTCTAATACGCACAAAATAAAGTCAATGCTTTAAAATTCTAGACTAAATAAATCCTTTACAAATCCCTGTCAATTCATTGAAATTCCAAAAGTGTTTTCTACAAGTGTCCAAGTGCATGAATTCTATGCTGAGTATCCTTATAGTTTCTATTTGATTTCTGAACTTAATAAGAATCTTATTTGCATTCTATAATTTAAAATTTTAAATTATAAATTAAAGTGTAAAGAGTTAAAAACAAAAAATATTTTCAATAGCAAAGTGATGGAGAAACAAGACACAAGGAATAATATTGAAAAACTCCCATAAACAAAGTTTTGTTTATTTATGATGTTATTGTTGCTGCTCAAATAGAAAAACTTTGTGTGTTAAAGTTAGAATTATTATTATTTTTGCGCAATTGTTTTTATATTCTTTTTGTTTTACTGCATGTACACATACAATAGTAGTGAAATTAAAATATAATTTATTTATATTTTATTGTTTAAAGCTGGCTTTTGTGTGTAGCTGTAAATAGTTACAAAACCATTTCCACTTTTTATACCAAGAGCTCTGGCTGTTCCATAAACTCCTCTATGTAATGTTTTTGCTGTAATTAGTTTATGTTATTTATATTGTTTCTGTTAGGGGCGGGCGATATTTAGAGGTCAACATGAATATTTGTTTTAAATTATTTTGTTTTCAAAACCATATAATTTGTTTTAAATAAAAGCTTCTTTCTGTCTCTCTTTTTTTTTGTCATTTTATGTTGACAATGTTTGTTTATTTGTTTATTGGGGCGCATGCATGTGTATTTTGTTTATACAAACAAACACATACATAGACATTATTTAACACGGCCAAATTTGCTGTTCATTCACTCGTTTTTCCCAACCATTTAACATTTGACACTTTAATCAGGCATAAAATTAATTCGTATATGTTACACTCATATAATTACATTAATATTAATTACTTAACACATACAAACACAAACACACTCACACGTACAAGCAAATAAATTCATTTGTGGCACATACAGCCAGCTTGTTGGCTCATGTGTTTAATTGTAAATGAGATTTCAATGAGCAAAATGTGGTTGTAAATGATATTATGTTGGTTACACACACTCGCATGCAAATGTATTATTGTAAACAGAATAGGCTGGTTCTTTTTTATTTGTTTCCTATTAACAACCAAAAATAAAATATAAAGCATTATTTACATAAAATCCAGCCATGCTGCAGAAGCCTTTTTTAAACTTGGTCGCAGCACTTTAATTTTTCTTTACTTTCTTTCAATACCCACCGTTATTGTGTCAAAATATTTTATCAGTCGGGATGAGATAGGTGTTCTGAGTAATAGAAAATTAAAATAGAAATATGTATATCGTGCACAAATTTGTTGAAAATCTAACACTGAGCAATTAAATGATTACAAAAACGCTAAAGATTTCAAAAAGTAAATTATGTAAATTATGTTTTAAAATGTCGTTTCATCTGCTGGTTTCATCGTGCAATTAAATATACAAATTTTACTGAAAAGCAGAATGATGTTGCTACAGAAACAAATACAAATTTCTGTCGACAAATTTTGAACAAAATTTAATTCTTAAGGATAAAACATATGCAAAAATGCTCCTCAAACGGCTACAGGAACCCACGTTTTATGTTGCAGTGAAACGATTTAAAATATAAATAAACAAAATAAGTTTAGATATTTATAAAGCTATAATAGACAACATGCAGAAATGTTTGTTTTCTCCTATTAGACGTTGCCGCTCTTCATTATTTAAATGACGCTGAATAATACGCATCGATGTAATAGAAAAATTTTCAACCAGCTGCGACCAATTGAACAATATTTTGCTATTCGCTAAACAAAGTTTAAGTGGAGTGTCACTGTAGTTGTAAATATTAACAAAATTTCAACCATTCGGATTAAGCATGCAGAAAGAAGAATCGAAATGTTGTGCAACAGTTACTGAGATCCATGAATGCTCCGAATTTTATAAGTGGAAATATATTTTAGTTTTTTCTTATAGCTTTTCTGAAGTATTTATGAGTGTGTGCAAATATTATGTAATTTTTTTGTAAAAAAGAAATTTTGGTTTTATTAAGGAACAATTTTAGTTTAAATTAGAATATGTTTTGCTATAAAATCGTAATGATAATTGAATTTGTCCATGATGGATCTCTAAACTGATAGCAAATAGTCTTTAAGGTTTAGGTATAAGATTTAAATACATATTGTACGGCTTATGAAGTAAAAGCAGATTCAATAAATAAAAAATAAAAAAGTTAAAAATAGAAATATATTTTGCTTAGTGTTATTTTTTTTTGTCAAATATTTTCCATGCAAAAGCACTCTTTTCAAATTTAATAAATATATGACGAATATAGCCAACGATTTCAAAATTGCTAATATGACTTTAGATAAAACAAGTAAGAGGTTACATACAGCGTTGTCAACTTTTAAATTTCAAAACGCACCAAAATGGAGAAAAAAAGCGCCATTTGGAAAAAATCGCAACAAGTTTAGATTTTCTTTTGTATTTAAAATGTTTATTGAATTAATTTCACATACAAATATAATATTTTTGTATTATAAATATAACAATAAAACAGTATTCAACAGTTCAGTGTTTTTAGAAAAAAAAAATAAAACTAAACAAAAATAAAAAATAAACCAAACAAATTTTGTATTCCTTTGTACTAGTCCTTCTTTTTTTTAACTTTTAAAAAAGATATCAACGATTATATATATAAATAAAATAAGCATTGAACCACTCAAAATTTGACTCAGAATATGCTTCGGAAATAATTGGCAAATAATGGCATATTTTTTAAATATTTTTGTTTCCTATTTGAAGTAATTCTAGTACTTCGTTGACCCTATTCAATAAAATTTGTTAGGGCTTCACTGGGACTCTAGCTCTGGTTGTTCGTCTACATTTCAGTAGACCAATCATGCTATACAAGAATTTTTGTTTTCATGTTTATAATGTTAATTTTATTTTCAAACAAAATTTTTCATCCTATTCAGCTTTAGCAATAACATTCATGTGACGAAGGCTTGATTATCATACATTCGTATATAAAATGCATTCAATGTGGTCCTTTTTCATCGCATAGATTTCATGATAATGAATTATTAAAAAACTGAAATTAAAAATAACGATTTTATCACATTTTCGGAAAAATTAAAAAACGCACCGAAATTTAAAAAAAAGCGCACCGCGCACCAACTAAGAAATTGTTCGCACCAAAAATTTAAAAAAGCACCAACAATTTGACACCACTGTTTACAGACGATAATCACATTTTATATTTATATCATTCTTTCAGAACTGCCCTTCTCGGAAGTGAATGTTGTATTGGAGTCCATAGCCAATTATGAAATAATTTCCACAAAGCCAGTAGTACAATTTTTACATCCTTATAACTGATCTGTGTAAAATATCGGGTCTATATGGATGTTTATGTAGGTTAATGAGTTTTCCGGAAGTAGTCCTCATAACAGAGCTATGACCTATTATGAACCCTTCAGCATGGAATTATGTACGACGATTTATATGTATAAGTTGGAATGATTTCTGTTGAATTTCAACTTGATAGTGATTAATATAAGACATTTATTCGCATTTAAGAAAGTGGACTTTATATGGGGACTACGGTCAAATATGAACCGATCATCAGATTGAGCTGGACGATTTTTATATACGTATGAAGTATCTGTGTTGAATTTAGCTTGATAGTGATTTTTATAAAGGAATTATCCCCATTTAAGTGATTTTCGGAATTGGACTTAATATGGGGACTACGGTCAAATATGGACCGATCATCATGAAATATGGTACGACGATTTAAATGTATATTTTGGTTATGCTTGTCGAAAATCAACTTGAGAGTCATTTTTAAGTGATGTTCGCAAGTGGTCTTTGTATGGAGGTAACAATTAAAATACAGACCGATGCAAACAAAATACCGTTTTACGATTACTCGTTGCATGAAATTTATTTTTGCTGAAATTTGTATGAATGCTACTTTTCTATGGGCATTTAGTTATCATAAAGCCATATTCTAAGGAGACATTTGTATGGGAGCTATGAGAAGTCGTGATTCTTACAATTTTCAACAGTGCTGTTTCTTTTAATATAAAAAAATAAAATGTGCAAAATTGCATGATATTATCTACATTATATTTGACGAAATTGCAAAAAATATCTGATATCTGAAACTTGGATCCTAAAGGACCGATTTTGCCAATTTTCAATACCCAACATTTAAAATCTTTGGTAGAAATTTCATTATTCGATATCTTTTTTCGAAGCTCTACCGTGCCTGTAACAGTTGGACACACGAATAGACGGACAGACATGCCTAGATCGTCTTAGAATCTTATAAGGACCCAGAACATATAGACTTTTGGGTTCTACGAACATTATTTCGATGTGTTACAAACGAATGAAAAACTTAATAAAAATAAGAAAAAGGTTGTGAAATATAAATTTATATGCAAAAACAAATTAAATTTAAGTATTTTTAGGTCTAGCCTAATACACAAAATAACACACACGCACAAATTTATAAACTATTTACGTTTACAAATTTAGACAATTAGTACATTTAATACATGTTTGGTTTTGTTTATTTAAATAATTTTAAATGAAGTTTTAAATTTACGTAACTTACATATTTTTAAGGAATTTTGGTCAATTGTAAATACACAACAACAATTTAGTTTAATAAAAATCTATACCACAAACAAATTAAAACTTAAAAATATAGTTGTAATATATAAAAATAAAAAACTTAATAAACAGATTCGTCAACTGTTTTTATGAATAGAGAGAACAAATTCATTATAGATATTGAGAATTCTTAGACAAGCAGTGAAAACTTGAATATTATTTAATAGCTGTTGTACAATAAATTCAGATTTTTATGAATGTTCATACTTAGGTCAATTTGGAGTTATACTATAACATATAACTATAATTTAACTGACCTCATTTTAAAATATTTAAAACTGTAAAATTCCAGCATTAAACACTGGCAATAATATTTATCTGCAATCAAGCTTGTCAGTTGCTTTGTCGACTAAATAACAATTTCATATTCACTTTAAATGGTTTAATTTGAGACGGGGAGTGGGAAGGTAGATGAAAAACAACATGAAAGAGAGTATGGCCTCAAATAAAAACTCATAAATTCATACACATTAATTTAATCGAATTAAAAGCCCTGGAAACAATTATGTGTAATTAATTTTTGCTACTTTATGGCTCAAAATTTGTTTTTATATTTTTTTGTATTTATTATTCGTTCGTTTCCTTTTGTTAAAAATGTACAAATTTGACTTGACTCTTGGCTGGTTGGTTGGCTGACTGACTGTTAAACAATAGCTATGAAATTTTGAATTTATGTATGTGTTTTTGTTGTGCATTTGTGGCTGCACACACTTATATACAAACATACAATTTTGTTGTTATTATTAAATTCTCATAATTGGATTTGTAATACTTTGCGTGTGAAAATTCCATAGTCAAACAAATGCACGGCAGACAACAAAACAAAACAAAAAATAAACGAAAATATCAGTCAGTCATTCCGTCACCACAGCCCAGGAACTATCCTGCCATCTGGGTTTGAGGGTAATACCATTCCCAGTTTTTATCCGTTTCAATTACAGGGTCATTCCACAAATACAACCACAAAAGAATAAGATTACAAAGGAATAATTCATATACTGTGTTACTTATATTTTGTTGTGTATTTGAATTTTCCTTATTGTTTTCATGTTTTCTCATAAAATTGCTTTTGTAGTTGAATACGAGAAATTAATAGTTTTTACCACACACAAATACTCTCAAAATACACAATCAAATGTACGAGTGAGTATCTATGTATTTGTCTGTCTGACTGTTTATTGTACAGATATATGTACAAACATATGCATACAAGTACGTTGTTGTTGTTGTTGTAACAGCAGTATGTTTGCTTTCATATTTGTATTTTACAATAAAAAGTAATTTGTATATTTGACCAGAATGGAAATGAAAAAGAAAAAAAAACACCAGAAAATTGTAATTAAATTAATATTTTTATAATCAAACAGAAATGAGAACATTCAACAATTACATATGTATGTATAGTATGTACTCCTATGTATGTTTACAAAAGAAAAATTCAATTCGCTTTAAATAAGAATAAATATTGAAAAACGTTTATTTTTTTATGATACACATAATAAAGACTTTAGATTACAAATACAAACCCTAATAAATGTCAGTTAAGGCTTAAATTTTTTATTGTATTCTTAAAGCCTATTAATTTCTAGCTATTGTATGATGATTAGTTCATATAAAATAATTAAATTAAAAACAATTGTTAGATACTTCTGAAATTTAGCGCACATTTATTAAATTAAAAAAAAGGAAAACTTTACCCATTATATAATACGTATATATCTTTCTAGAAGTGAAATAATAAGAATTACATTACAACTTAGTATACTTGTTATAGTTACTTCATATTACTCATACGCCCCACAGTGGGATTTTTTGTGCAATAAGTCATTTTTTCGACACATAAAATTTAAAAATGTAATGATGCAGTTTTGTAGAAAATTGATTCAGTATGAAGAATCCATAAACAGAATCTAAAAAAAACGTTTATTTGTCTTTGAAATAATGAAGTAAAGTCACATGTAAATTTTGGTCCAAAATATTGAAAACTGTTAAGGCACTTCTAAAGTGTTTGTACGTAAGATAATTTTATTGCTCTGATTTAAATAGTGATTTTCTTCAAATATAGCCTTTTCTGCGTATTTAAAAAAAAAATTATAAAATTCGCTCATATGGTTTAAAAGATATGATGGAATAAAATTTGTTCTATAATGTGCCGTGATTACAAACTTCCTTGGAAAAAAAAAGGTTGCTCGGTCGTGCTCGGTGCTCTCGCTATAATAAAATGAAAGGTAAGACTCCATACTATCATTTAAAAAAAAAAAAATTTAAATAATTAATAATCTTTTATAAAATCATAAAATTGGTTTCCGATTTCATGAAATTTTTAATTTTAAAAAATTACAAAAATATATTGCATAATTTTAGGCACGTGCGTTATAATGACATTAAGTTACAACAATAACTTATTTAGAATAGATTAAAAACAAAACCATATGATTTAACAACAATAAAAATAAAACAATTTGTGAAAATATCGAAGTGGAAAAGATATTATTAAAATGAGTTTATTTTCTATTGATGGTGAAGCAATCAAAATGGGCGTTTCCTTCTTACATGCTCGCATAAAATTTATGGAGTGCATACTTCATATCGCCTACAACAAACCATTTGAAAAATGGTCCGCGCTCAAGGACGAACACAAAAGTCTTAAACTGGAAAACAAACTTCGAATTCAGAAGGCCTCAAAGGAACAGATGGGTATACGAGTGGATGCAGTTCAACAAGGAACTGGGTCTACTAACGATGGAAATACGTCCAGGCGTTTCTTTTCTAACCCCGCACTTGTTGCCGATGTGACTGGTGTAGAGGAGCAACTAATTGATCGATTTCGCATTATACTACAAATAATAACTTGTGGCAAAAAAGTTAATTCCTTGAAGTTCAAGAATTTTGCTCAAGATACAGCAAAACTTTTTGTTGAAAAATATAGTTGGTATTATATGCCAGTAACAGTACACAAAATACTAATACACGGAAAGGATATCATGGATGCGGCAATACTTCATATTGGCATGCTTTCTGAAGAAGCCGAAGAAGCCAGAAATAAAGATTATAGAAATTATAGATTAAGGTTCTCCAGAAAATGTGATAGAGTTGCAACAAATACAGAAGTTTTTCATCGACTTCTAGTATCGTCAGATCCTTTTATAAGTAGCATTAGATGTCAAACCCGTAAACAGGTTATGGAACTTGATGATATAGTTACAGAAATGATAGATGATGAATAAAAGTCTATATTTAAATGCATGTATTGAAATTTATTTATAAAATAATTAGTTTTGGTAATGATAATAATATGAATTATATGGGCGGTGGGTAGAGGGCGTGGCCAATTTTGATGAAACTTTATATTTTTCTTAATTGAGCTAACCAAAGGCTCTGTGCCAAATTTGAAAAACTTTGGGCCAAAAATTAATTTTGGGTTCTATGGGCGGTGGGTAGTGGGCGTGGCCAATTTTGATGAAACTTTATTTTTTTCTTAATTAAGCTAACCAAAGGCTCTGTGCCAAATTTCAACATTCTACGAGCACTCCTTATATTTTTTGCCAAACATTGTATGAACAAATCCCTCTGTGCGCCCTCTTGACCAAAGCGAAAAATACATTAACTTTATAATGATTATTTTTTAAATTGTCATATTTTTATATTAAATTAAAAAGCTACTTTTGAATTATTAAAGAAGTTGACTTTAAACAAACTATAATATTACAATTTAATACATTGTTACCTTTTAAAAAATTTCCTTTAAATAAACCGAATTACTTGTAATTGCAAAATAAAAGCGTCAAGTACTTTGAAGATAATATAACGAGTCTTCATTAATTTAAATGTATACAAAACAATTGTCTTTTACACACTTATATTATTAACACACATGAATCAAATAATAAAGATTGCACAAAGAATGTAAACAAAACTGCCTCTCTCTGCGAATGACGTCACAGGTTATTTTTGCGGTATAATAACATAACATGTAAAAAATAACTTTTGTTAACAATTTTTAAAGACAAATTTTTCGTAAATTTTGTGATTCAATTCACAATATTGTGCAAATGGTATTGCAACATTGCATTTGCAAAATGGTTTAGCATATTTTTGCTTTACACTAACAAAATATACAGCAAGAGCAAAAACATACTAAACGATTTAAGCGATTTAATTATTGACTATTTAATTCATATTAAAATGTATGAAAACGTGAACTATATTTTAGTATTTTATATATGTATATTATATTTTTGTTTATTACCGTTTGTGTTTTTTTTTTTTGTCTCATCCTCTAAGAATTTATTTAGTTTTCTTATTTGAAAAAACATTCTCGATCGATAAAAAGTGTTTTAGCTTTAATATCCACATTAATAGAAAATTACTCATTTATGTGATTTTTTAAATACTCGTTGTAAATCAAGAGATTTTCACCATTCAAATATTTGAATACAGGATTATGAAATTCACACAAATTCGTCAGTTGGCATGCCCAATATAAATTACATATCTTAAACGCAAAACATTTCAGTTACCCATTTTTAATTTCATATCACCTTTTATATCATCTGCATTAAAGTCTTCAATACAAACTCAAAGAGACACTTTCATCAAGGTGGAATAATTGTGCCCATTGTTTTTTTTTAATTTATTTTGTTTTGACAATTGAAAAAACTTTAATTTATATAATTTTTTTAATATTTCCACAATTAAAAACGGCAGACTTTATTTTAAAGCTTTTATTTACATCAAAACTTATATAGAAGTTAAGCAAACGTAAAAATATTTTTGACTTGTAACGTCACAAGAAGAAATTTTGCTCTCAATTTTACTCTCACAGTTTTTGTAAAATATAAAGGACCTGCACAATGATTCATGATTCAGAAAACTTTGATGTTTACACAACGATGACTGACAATAAACTGATTAATTTGAGTTGCCCTGTTAGTCTATTTATACATCAATCATAATTTCTAGATGGTTCGGAACTAGGATACTAGAATGTTCATGACTGTTAGACTAGAATATTCGTGTCTAGAATATACAACCAACGCCATTAAAACTTTGTGTTGCCATATTTCTCAGCTATGTTTATAATAGGGTGCGCTCAATAATGTTTATAAACTGAAACTTCTAAAAATGCAAATGTTGCTAAGCAACACACATGTTGTGTGTTGATACCGGCTATTATATTTAAATTTAAATACAATTTCGTAACAATATTGTCAAAACAATCTTCAAAACGTGAAACATGTTGTTATTTGTCATGTAAAAGGACTTCCATTACGTTTTTTACAGCCTTAGGTAAGACTTAATATGCTTCATTTATATAATAACTAAATTGTTTTTAATTCAACTAATTTCAATTGAAATTTGTTTAAGCTACGAAAAGCTTCGAGTTTATTATTTGATTTATTCTTCTAATATTTTAATATTTTCAAAGACATTTTTTTTATATTATAAATTTTTATTTTTAATATTTCGCTACGTCTTTTTGTTATGTTTAAATTTTTTATACACTTTTTCTTATGACAAATAATTTGAAATTTGTAAAATTAAAAAATTTTTTGCCGGAAAAAACTACACAAATACTGGACATAGTAATATTTCAATTTATTTGTCATTCCTAGTTATGTTTAGTGTCTTGTTTTGGAACAAGAAGTTAATATAATTTGATACTTTCCTCATGATCATGATTGCTATGCACAAATAATAATGCGCAAAATAAGCAACGACATGGCAATTATGATTTGTTTTATTCCTTTCAACAGCGTGTTATTTGTTTTCAGCTGCATTATGGCAATATTTTTTATACTTTTCCCAATTTCATCCAGTACTCATTTCACCCGTCTACATATGCTGGAAAAACGAAAAATTTGTTTTTGAAGTAAGATGCACTTACGATAGAGAACGCGACACATTTTGAATATCAAAATAAAATGTTAAGTGCCATTATGTAGCAACAATATTTAACTACTTGATTAAAAAGATCGCGGGGTAGTGGTAATGAGTAAATAAAATAACATTTAATCGAGCTTCATGATATTTGCAATCTTGATATACAAATAATTATAACAATTATATTATTAGAATGTTTTATCCGATGGATATTTTTATGGAAAATCCCATATATTACAAAGTTTAATAAATGTTTACTTCATTGTATTGACAGGATCTTGTGGATAAATTTGTTCCCAGTTTTTTGCCTACTTAGACAATATGTAATTTCTCGTTAGGTTTAATAATTGGATTTGAAACACGAAGAAAATTTAATTTGAAACGTTCGTCATGATTGTGATTACTGCCGGCTAAAGCAAGTTGAGTAGTAATAATTATTGTAAAAAATGTAAATATAACAAACATATTGACCGACTAATCTAAATCATAATTTAGTTACATATGGGACCAATATATCGAGCCATAACCGCCGAAAAAATGTATCCCACAAACTCAAAATTTTATAGGGGAAGGTTTTTTTAAATAAAATCAGTTTGAATAAAGCCATTATTTTAAAATTTATAATGTAAATATTGTTTTGTGTAATACATTTAATTTTAATAATTTTAAATGATGTTGAACTATCGATTTCGATAAAAAAACAACAATCGATTATGGTGTGGGATACATTATTTTGGCGGTAATGGCTCGATATATACAATCTTCGGGGCCTAAAAGCAATATTCGTAATATTTTAAAAGTCGTAGTGTGTAATAGGCATTACTAACCAAATAAGCTTGAAAAACTTGTCATGATGATTACAGACTATAATTTTACTAGGAGATAATTAAATAATTTCCAAAAAGTGTTAATTTACACCCTATTATTGCATAAATTGTAGATAAATACGTTACGCCCTAAAACTACTTGCAATCGGCCACTCACTATTTAATATTACTTAAATATTAAATTTCACATTTTTTACTTACATTTATTACATTTTGTATCGTTAGTTATCAGCCATATTTTTATAATCCTCCACTAATTTCTTTATATTGGGGTATTCACAAGGTGTGCTATCATGTTATATTGTCATAATGTTCTAACATTTTACAATGGTTTAAAAATATTGTTGTTGCTTTGTAAACAAAAAGTGTCTTAAATTAATAGAACTTTGCTTGCTATGATTATTGTGCTGTCGTAATTAAAAAATTTTTTGTTTATTTACTTGAGTTTGCCATCACAACATCTAAAATGTATTTTTCGCACAAACTGGCTATTATTTTAGTTTGTTCACTTATTTTTGGCATTGTGGAAAACAATATTAATTTTTATATTTGTTCTAAATCAGCTGATTTAAATTCAAAATAGCACACTGAATTATGAGGGGTTGTTCACAGCAGTCGTATTTTTTCAAGTTATTATTTTAAGACATATGACTTTATGACACCTTGTGAATCCCCCATATATCTATTTTGTTTTGTTTTCAAATATTTACTTTTTGCTGCTGTAGTAAGTTTTTTATGCAAAAAACGTTTCATTTGATTAGAGGTTAACACAAGTAATCTCTGCGTTGTCTATCATGTGTCATTTGTTGCTCGTAGTTATTTTTGACACATTCTACTATTGCAGCTGTTGCTGATGATGACAGCAACACCAGCAGCAGCAGCAACACCAACAACAAGAGAAACAATGACAACAACTATCACAATGATAAAGAGGATGATGATCATCATCTGCTGCTACTGACGCTATACATGTTGGTTTGATGGTGTAACATGTCTTTATTCACTGTGGTTTTTTTTGTTCCTTATTTGTATTTTACGTTGTAACTGTTATATTCTGAAAGTGACACACAGGCTGATGTTTATGTCAAACTGCTCGGTTTTGATGATGACAATAATAGTGATGATGACACTGATGTTTAAATACATTAGTTTCTGTTTCACTTTTTTTCAACTTTTCTGTTCACTGTTTTCTTTTTTAGAAAATGATAAACTGGTTTTTCTGTTCTCAATAAAAAAGATTAGAATAAAAAAAACTCAAAAACAAACTTGACAAAGTGTTAAGTGCTGTGATTAAATTTAAATTGAATTTATCCATTTACTTATTCATTCAGTTTAAGTATTTAAGTATTTAGTTTAGTTAAGTTTTTTTTTTTGTTTTGTTTGAAAAATAACCTTCGCTTGTATTTATATTTTTTTCTTCCAGCAACACTTTTATTGCGATTGGCTTTTTCTTTAATAGAAATAAACGTTGAATTTAAGATTTTCTTTACGCGTTTTTTATGTTTCTTCTTGCACACTTTCGTATTGGAAAAAGTAGAAAAAACAAACACTAGTAAAAGCTTTTAGCTAAATTAAAACTATAAAAACAGAATTTAGTTATTGACCTCTAAAAGCAAACTAGGGAATAAATATTTATTTCCATTTCTATTTTTTTTTTTTGCTAACATAAAAAATAGTTGAGAGTTGAATAATATTTGTATTGCATTGAAATGAAAAATATATTTAAAAAAAAAAATTACTTAAAGTAACTTATTTAATGGCGAAAGTTTTATTAATCATATTTTCATTTAAGTAGAAGGATTAAAAGGAGTAGTGGGTTTGAAAATGTTTTTATGATACATAAAGAAACAGATGTATTATTAATTTAATTTATAACAGAAATATGCATATTTCGTAATTCACATTTTCGCGAGAAAATAATTTGAATTAGGAAAAAAAGTGCCTAAAGCAGAAACGTTTTAAGAAGTGTCATTCAATAACTTTTAAGTAAACAAGGGAGAAGTTTATTTGTTTGTTAATTTTTCACAAAAAACTCTTAAACTAATTTAAATGAAATTTGCAGAACTATAAGTTTCCATTGTTTCTGCCTCCGATTGAAGAAGGAGAAAATGACATTTTCTCAGGGAACGAAATTCAAAGGAAAGGAACTCAAATTCTGTCATTTACATTCAGGAATATGGCAATTCAGGAGTATGATTGAGGGCATTAAATATGAAAATTTAAAATGTTTTTTTCCTTACTATTGAAGACCTTATGAAATAAAGCGTGATCCGTTTTGAGGTTCCCTACATTTTTAAAGAAAAACACACAGAAAATTCAAATTTAATGGGGAATATTTATTATCGTTTGAAAGAACATTCTTTGGCATTTATTTTTTGAAGATTATGTCTATCAAATATATACGTCGCAGATGGTCTATCTGTTGAGTCCAATTTTCGATGACTCGTTCGAGCATTTCGACTGGTAACTGGCGAATGACACGCGTGATGTTTTCCTCCAAGGCCTGAATCAAAGCGGGTTTGTCCGCAAAAACTTAAGACTTTACAGCAAAAAGTCTAACGGTGTGATATCACACGATCTTGGCGGCCAATCGATCGGCCCAAAACGTAAAATTATATGCTCAACGAAGTGTTCTCTCAATAAATCCATTGATTGATGCGATGTGTGGGAAGTGAAGCCGTCTTGCTGAAACCAAATATCGCCGAGATCCCGAGCTTCAATTTCAGGCATCAAATAGTCGGTTATCATGGCACAATAACCGTCGCCATTGACGGTTACGTTCACACCGGTATCATTTAAAAAAAAAATATAGACCGATGATTCAACGTCTTCACAGCGTACTGGACGTGATCTATTCGGTCGATTATTATCCAATAATTAATGTTGGGTCTCAAAATGGGTAATGGTGTTGCGAATAGTATACTCAGTAGGCCGATTATGTTTACCATAAATTGAGCGATGTGCACGAAACACCTTCCTCACAAAACGTGAATTTTCGTAATAAAGCCGAACGATTTGTAAACGTTATTCAGACGTATGTCTTTCCATTATGAAATGCCAAACAATAACATGACGGCATGACACGACTCACACGTGATCTGTCAATAAAAAGCTATTGAAAAAAATATCTCTACTTGAATCACCCGTTATTTTTATCAATAGCATATTAAAACAAACAATAAGAAATTCCAAAAAATTAAAATGTAGAGGCTTCAAATATATAATAATTTCAGTCAAAATTTTACATTTACTTTCAAAATATGTCGCATTCGCAATCACAAGTTTATCTTTTTATAAAATTGTATACCAAAAGATTTCTGATTTATTCTTTCTTTAGAAAAATTTAAAGAGATCCACCAAAGTATCGTTCCAAAGAACCATAAATTACACCATAATTATGTCATGCACGGATTCAATTTGTAATGTAAAGCTATAACTAATAACATTCTAAATAGTAAGGGTAATTACAAGACTATGAAATCTATCCTCCTTTTAGAATATGCAAGAATATTCAAGAGAAAACAAACCGTTAAGCCAGCAAAAGGAAACGGAAATATAACTTTATTAACACTTCAACTAAATGTTCATAGTTTAAATGAAATTTGATTAACTATTTATAATGCAACAATTTTAAGCTAAATACAAACAAACTTAACACCACCATTAAATTTAATATCATCCGTCTCTAAACCTCTAAAACATATTAAGACATTATGACAATATTATAAAAAAAAGACATTTCCTGCCTGCAGCTATTTTACCAAAATATTTACAACAAAATAACAAAAACTCACCCTGTCTCCATAAACACAAGCTGTCATAAATCATAATCAAACACATGAACAGCGAGCGACGCAAAAAACCAACCACAACCGTCACCTCTAACCAATCATGCCATCAGCTTAAATATACTTCACAGACTATAGATACTTCATATTAGCAACAACCAAACACTTCACAACAAACAACGAAAAGCAAATAAAAAGACAATACCTTTTAAAATACCATAATATTGAAATAAAGCAGTTTAAGAAAAAATAACAACAACATATTATCAAGTCAGAAAGTCAGGTCAGACTTGACCAAGCAGAAAAAAAAGACACGAAAGAGAGCTGTTGTATAATAATATCACAGCCCTAACAATAACAAAAAATGTAAGCTTAAAGTTTATAAATCTTGTGAAAAAACCAAAGTGTAAACAAAATTTCACTACACTCACTTATTTTTATACAATACAATAAATAAACTAAATAGAAATTGAAAGAACCAAAAAAACAACACTGAACACTGTAACACTTTATAAAATAAAATATATACTTACAGATACGAATACAAATATAACAAAATAGGGATGAGCCAATAAATGTCCTTTTATAATACTGTCTCCACACTGTTTCTAGTGAGATAAACTTTTAATATTCGTTGACATTTCATTACTTTAAAATTATTCACTGCAAGATCTTACCATTAATTACAGATGGATAATTTTATATTTTGAGTAATTATGATAAATCAAAGTCCCACCTAACCAATCATATAAGTAATTATTGTGTACATAAAATCCGGCCACACTACATAATTTTTTTTTTTAAATTTCTGGTGATTTGTTTTTATTTGTTTCTTCAAAATAGCTACCGTTATTCTATTCAGAAATTTAAAAATAAAACAAAATTAAAGGAAAGTTGTGAAAAAATTTGATTACAAAAATTATTTTTAACGATTTTGAATAAGCTTTCAGGGCAGCTGTAACGCAATGTTATGCAGCTGTTAATTAGATATCCAACAAAACAAAAACACGAATTTTTAAAAAAGGAAATAAAATTTAATTTCTTCGTATAGCTTCTTTTAAATATTAATATAAAGGATTTTATTGCATAAGTATTAAAACATATATTTGAACGGATTTTATGTGAACAGTGCTTTAGATTTCAGTTAATAGTATTCGCAATATTGCTGAAAACGAAAAGTCATTTGAATTGCTTTAAAGATAAGGTCTAAGGAAACCCGAATTCGAATTATACTTGAGCGAATGTCTGTCTATCTCTCCAGTGTAATTAATTTAAAATAGCATCACATCCAGTGTGACCATTTTGGCATATTTGCAGCTAGATTAAGCATTTTTTATTTTGATTTAGCTGCAAATTTCTTAGCTAATAATAATAATAAGCCTAATCTCATCAACAGATTTTGTGCAGATCGGTTCGTAATTGACTATAGCTCCCATAAAAGGCCCGCTGAAAAAATTACTAAGAGCATAACTCTCATTAAAATGTTGGTATCCCAATTGTATTCAACATAAGCCTATTTTATATATATAGAAATTAGTTGGCCCAATTTTGTGATTATCGGTCCATAAGTAGTCATAGCTTCCATATAAGGCCCACTCACTTTAAAGAGCACAACTCATATTAAAAATACTGCTGCCCAAATACTGTTCAACACAAATATGTTTCATATATACAGAATGCATGACTACTAATTTTATAACGGTGGGTCCATAATTAGTCATAACTTGCGTATAAGATCCCCTTCGAAAATCACTTTAACATCTATACATCTTTTCTAAGTGTTTAAATCGAGATAAAATTTAACACAAGGAATATTTATATAGACAGAAGTCATGTCACTATATTTTTTTTTGGATGATCGGTCCATACAGAGCGCATTTCTGAAAATCAGTTTTACCAAATATACTGGGTGTAGATAGGCGTGACCGACTATACTTTCTTACTTGTTTGTGTGATTCCGTCTAGTTCTTATGAGTAAAATGCTGGACTAACAAACACTAATGAATGGTTTTTCTTCATGGTATGGATGATCGGTCCATACAGAGCGCATTTCTGAAAATCAGTTTTACCAAATATACTGGGTGTAGATAGGCGTGACCGACTATACTTTCTTACTTGTTTGTGTGATTCCGTCTAGTTCTTATGAGTAAAATGCTGGACTAACAAACACTAACGAATGGTTTTTCTTAGGCGTTAATTATATCACCTCTAATATATCTACCTAAAAAGCAATTTCGAAGTAAAGACATATTTTTAATATCGCGTGTAAATTTTTTTCTGTACTTGAAACACTACTTTTAAATTATTTTGAAAAAAATTATATTTTTTTAGGTTTTGGTTTGGTTTAGGCCGTTACGGTACTACAGAGTCGATAAAGTTTGTATGCAAAAGCAACAACAGTTAGTAAAAGATCGGAGATTTCCAGTTGCTATCTAATTCAATTATTCCAATCACAGCCGTGTTTAACAGGATTGCAAACTATTCAACAATGTTATGTTAAGTGTAATCATATATATGGTTGTAGATATTCATTATCAATTTAATGCAATTAGTTCCATGATAAAGAAATTTTCAATAATAATATGTTACTCTTAGAATATAGTTATATATTCATATATATCAGAATCTAAGTGCAACATTATTTATAATGGATTGGACGATTAATTAAACCATGTATATGATTGCAGCAGTGGTGTGAATCTTATAAACAAAATTGCAGTTGCCATAATATTTGTCAACCGAACACGGACGAGTAAGCAGACGAGGAAAAAGACTACATGATCTTTTGTAGTTTTGAAAGCAGCTAAACTTTATTTATAAACCTTAGCCATGTTAAAATATGACTCTGATCATATCACAAACAAGCTACCTAACTATATTTTTCTAAGTGTAAAAATTTATATTAAAAGCAAAATAACTTTGAAAGTACTTTTCAGTAATTCTACATTTTTATTCAAAAGTACATAAATCCCTCGGCTAACCCAACTCTAATATTAAAAAAAAAAAAAAAACTGTAAGCGATGAAACCTTTATAAGAGCAGAGATAAAAAACAACAAGAGCAACTTCAGGTCTCGTTGGCATGTTAAGGCCATTGTTGAACTCTAAAAAGACCTTTTGAGTTTATGCGGTAAACGGAAGTTAGACGAAGTAAAAACAAGCACCAGAACAAACAAAACAAAAACACAAACACACACAGGAAAAAAATCATAGACTAGAAAGACGACCGACCAACACCAGAGTAAAACACCGCAAAACTACTCATACCATAAATATATGGAATATTCTACAACAAATACACAAACATAACCACACATGGACTTGCTAACTAAAATGAGCAATAAAATACAACAAGGAATCAGGAGCAAGCAGCAGGAGCTGCAGCACACCTTTGGCAATTTGTTGCTTGTTTGTAGAACTTCTTGGTAGTAAAGTGTATTAATAACATAAGCAGAGACAATTTTATAAATGACTTCATAGATGATGATGGTGATGATGACGATAATGGTCACTAGCCACTGTACTAGTAGCTTCACTATCTTTTTAGTGTGTGTTTGTATGTATGCAGGAAGTATTGTTTGTTTTTGCTTAAATAAGAAGGGGATTTATTGTTAAAACTTGTTTTTACCAAAAAGGGGATTATGTTTAAATATGATGGAAGAAAATTCGTTTAAAGGACTTTTAACTTAAGTATTTCATTGTGGGTTTTTGCAGAAGCTAAACAAATATGAAGTATAAATACCTATAAATTCTAACAAATGACAGGCCACTTTAATATAATCGGAAGTTAATCAAAGTTAATTTTTAAGACATTTTAAAGGTAAAGAACCAAGTGTTTTTAAAGGAACAAGAAAGGTAAATAAGGATTTGTGAAAAAAAACTAAAGTTGGATAAAAGTAAAAGGAATTTAAAAGTTAGAAAAAAACATTTTTATACCCTCCATCAAAATAATTCCGTGTGTAACACTGAGAAATACTTATCTCAGACCCAACAAAGTATATACATTCTTGGTCCTTACGAAATTCTAAGTCGATTGAGCTATGTCCATCTGTCAGTCTGTCTGTGTAAGACACTCTCACGTCCAAAGCACACAACCGAAATCAACAAAGTTTACAAAAAACGCTTAAGGTTCTCTTAAACAGTTTGGTATTGCAAATCAGCAAAAACGGTATAGGAGAACAAGAGTTATGGATCAAAATGTAAGACAACCTTCATAAAAAATTTATATTTTTAAAAAATTTTCTTACAATTTTTTTAAATATATTGCAGATATTGCCATGAAATTTTGTATATGTTGCTTTTATGATAAAACAAAAAAGTGTGAGGAAAATAATAAGAATAGGCCCATTATTTCTCATAGCCCCCATACACAAATCTTCCCGAAATATTGCTCAATTATACATAAATGCCTATAAAATTTTAATATCAATACAAAATTCAGCAGAAACAAGTTGCATGCAAAAAGAAATCGTAAAGCGAGATTTTTTTTAGTTCAGTCCATGTTTGACCATAGACCCCATATAAAGTCCACTTCAATACGTATAAAACTAAAATAAATAATATTAAACGGTTAAAATTTGACATAAATAATCCTTATAGGTAAATAAATTGTTGTACTGAATTTTATGGTGTTCGGCCCATAATTGGTCATAGCTCCCATATAAGGAACACATCCAAAAAAGACATTTAACTTTATATACATATATTTTTTCAAGACAAAGTCTTGACAGAAAGAATACGAAAAAAACTGAAGAAAAAATTAAAGCAACATGTAAATAAATTGAAAAATGATAATTACAGCAAGTTTCGAACCACCGGTAACTTTGGTTAAAAGTTTGATGTTTGTTTGTTGGCTAGCAGGCACCGCAGTAGTGCGAACGCAAAGAATTCTGATGAAAGAATGTGGTGATTCTTGAAAAATGTAAATTGCTCAGACAAGAAAAATTATCAATAACAATTTTAATAAGATTTCATGTTGTAATAACAATTTAATGAAAATTAAATTTAATGAACTCGAGCCTGACTAAAAATTATCAAAAATTTAAAATTAACAGTTCGACTAAAAATAATAATTGTACTTACATATATCTTATATATACAAAAATCATACCACAAAACTTTGTGAATTTCGATCCATTTTGAACCGTATCCCCCATATAAAGCCTTCATCCGAAAATCACTTTAATACTCATAAACCTCTTATAAATAACGGTACCGATACAAACTTTTACACGGATCATTTACATACAGGCCAAAACCAAATTGCTGGATTTTGCAAATATCGGTCCATATTTGACAATATCCCCCATATGACGTCCACTTCCGAAATTCACGTTAATAGTAATGTGTATCTTAAATATACCGTCATTATGTTGAAATTCGACGTGAGGTATCATCATATGCATATAATTCACTGTTCCAAAATTTTAGACGAGCCTCCCATAATTTGTCATAGCTGCCATAAAAGGACAATTTCCGAAAAACAATTTTACCCAAAAAATTGTCTAATAAATATCGATATCGAACGAATTTTTGTACTGATCAGAAATTTTAATCCAGAAATGATTTTAATATCGGTTATATGGCAATTATGCTACTGGATTTTGTAGTTGTCAGTCAATAATTGGCAATAGCTCCCGAATTAAGTCCACTACCGAACATACTAAACAACCATACGGCTCTTGAAAATAACGCTATTGAGATGAAATTCAACCAAAATAAGCCTCAAGTACGTAGAAACGACATTAGTGGATACTGGATTATAATATAAATTTATGATTAACAAGAAAATATATGATAAAATATTACGATGATAATTGATCATAATATGCTATTTCATGACACTTACATATATTCATCATAATATGTTTTGACTACAATCATAAATCTTATCATAATATGTTGCACTTAGATTATGTTTAGCACAACCATGTGTTTTCTGTGCGTGCAGTTGAGAAGTAACAAAAGGGTTGCTTTATAGGACACATTTGTAATATAAATTGTTTGTACTATTTATTTTTGAAAATCTTTTACATGTATTCTTTTTTTTGTAATTTTTTACAAAACTCTAGCCATCAGGTGTAAGAACACTTCATCTTTGAATTTTATGTGAGCTATGAAATCTCTGTTGAGTATTTTGTCAAGTTAAAAGGTGGATATTGAAATCTATTTTTGGATAGAAATAATTTTCAACTATTGACAATAAAACAAAACCAACATATTAAATTAAAGACTAATAGACCTAGATGCTAAAACTTTAATGACCTCTGCATACATATGACCCGACAGGAGTATATTAAAAAAGATGAACGTTATGAAGTTTCACATGTTGACATTTTAGTACTAAAGCTATTGTTACAATGGATTAAACTTTACTCGAGAATTCACTATTTGCCGCTCTTGTTATGCGGTTTATACAACAGGATTAATTTTTGTGACACTATGTTAAAGATCAAGTCTATACGATGCCAATTGATTACAGGCTCAAAATCCGTAAAGCGTAATCCATTGAAGAAAGAAACAAAAAAAAAGAAAATTCAAATTTAATAAGGAATGTTTATTATCATTTGAAGGAACATTCTTTGGCATTTATTTTTTGAAGATTATGTCTATCAAATATTGACCGTTAGAGGGTGCTGTAGTTTAATTGGTTAGCGCATTTGATCATTAAGCATGAGTTGGTATTTGTAGGCCGGGTTCGATTCCCAGCCGCTGCCACACAAACAACATCAGTTTCCGATAACTATTAGTTTTCTTCTATCTATCATAACTAATATTTATCACGGCGCCCTCCTTCGGTGGTAGCGCATTCAAACGCCTCCAAAGTAAAATAATTACATAACGCCTATAAAATCAAGCTTTAATATTATTGCACCTACTCACCACCAGATGCACTGCAATTCTACACTAACAACAAACATAATGCGCAATTGCAGAGTTGTGATATAAATAAGCTTTCTTTCTTTTTAACCACCTTTACTTTTTTAACCTATCTGCTTTCCAAAGAAAGTAACGCAAATATATATAGGCATATTAATTGCCTGAGTGTTACTTCTATTGAAAGCCTATTGAAAAAAGTATCTCTACTTGAATCACCTATTATTTAACGAAAAATAACCTTAAGTGGTCGTAACATTTTTCATTAATAATTGTAAAATCTTACCCTTGCCAATGCAATAAAAACTTGTATAATTTTCATATAAATTCATTAGTTTACTTTATTTTCCTCTCTGCAAGTAAATAATTAAATTCTATTCTCTTTTATAACTTAAAAAAACAAAAATCTAAATAATGTCATAACAAACTCTTTAATTCATCTATAAATATTTATTTCAGCAATAACTTTGTCATTCTTTTAACCAGCAAAAACTTTTACCTTAAACAATAAATATACATTAATAATTTTTTATTGCTGTGACTGGATTTTTCATTTCCGCCGGATACAGTCAATACTTCCGTCATGCTAATAATTTAAATACCAATCGCACATAAATTTATAATTTTATGTTAACAATCTCGCTATACCTTTTCAACTTTAAAAGAAAAACATAAATATATTTAAGTTTTAACACCATCATGATTGTCACCAGCGCCATCGTCAATACCTACATCTGGTATCAATTGCTATCCACAATTGTATAACCATCGCATAGAGAATGAATAACGTGAAAAGGATATTGAATTTATTCTGGCTCATTGCAGTTCAAAGTGTGCATTATATTGAGTTACAATTGAAATATTGAATTAGGTTTTTAGGTGTTTTAGCTTATACTATTACTGCTACTGGCGCCTGCAATAGAGCAGCCAACAATTCCAGACTATACAGCAGCAATATTCGTAGATGATAGAAAAAGAAGAATTCTCTAAATTAAACACACAAATGCATACAGCAGACATACAATAATAATATAAAGCAAAAAGTGTCCATGTATAGAAAAATTTCAAATAAAACTGAATTCAAAACGGAAATGAAACGTATTGATGGAAACTATAACGCACACAACCACACAAAACACGTTAATATTTTTTGATAACATCCACATACATATACATATATAAATAAATAAATATCTCTTGCTACTGGGCTAACCGGCTGACTGTCGCTTATTCCAGCGGCAAGCACTTCAGGATATGTGACATTCAACTGGGTGAAAAATACTCCAATAAATGAATGTAGTCCCATTCATTCATGAAATTGTATTTTAGAAGTCAACTGAATTTGCCTATAAGCCCAAATGAAATACGTTTATTTTATTACAGTAAATTATTGCTATTGTTGAATTGTCTAATGGAAATCAATACTAGTAGTGTGGCAAAGATGAAATGTTTCAAATTACTTGAATAAATGATAGACCGGTTTGAATCTTAATCAGACGAAATAAGTGAAAATTGTTAGTTTTAATTGGATTGTTTTACGATACAATTTGCAAGTATTCAAATGTAAGCTAATGAAAATAATTCGATAATAGTTTTGAGAATTGGAGGCCACTCAAACAGTCGGCTTAATATTCTTCGTTTATTCTTTGAACTATAATTATATCAGTAACAATTGTACTTAATAACCATTTATTATTAATATTTATGTTCTGTGCGAAACATTTATGATTATTGCAGTAAAGTAAAAATTTCTTCCCAGTATTAACAGCAATTTTGATGAAATCATTTGCTGTAAGACAAGTCTTGGTTTTATTTGCAATGTATTCAAAAGTGGTTTATAGATATTTCTCCAGCATCCACGATTCATTCTGTTTCTTAGTTTTCAATTTTTAATTGTCAGTTTAGTTTTTGAACAGAATTTCCTTGAATGACCAGAACTAGCATGGAGCCACTCTTTAAATATAAAGTAATACATATTTCTTATTATAGTTTATTTGGCCTTTTTTATTATTAAAAGTTTAGAAATTATTTAACCTTAAGCTATCAATAAAATTTATTTACACAAAATAAATCATCTTATTTGTTGACCAAATTTAGAAACAAAGGGAATATTTAATTATTTGCATTTTGATCACAAATGTAGCTAAAATTTAGTTTTTGAGAAAAAGGATATATGGGAGATGGTCATGTCCTTGTATCGACTCAAGCGAAATTTCACAGAGAGCTCAAAAATATAGTTTTATAAGTTGTTATAAGTTTTTAGTGCATTCCGATCACTAATGTAGTTACAATTTAGATTTTGAGAAAAATTATATATGGGAGGTAGTCATGTCCTTGCACCGAAATAAACAAAATTAACCACTAAGGTAAAAGACATATTTTAACAGACAGTTACCAACATTCGATTTATTCTATTTGCAATTATAGCTAAAATTAAAGTTTTAAATTTAAGGATGTATGGGAGGTAGTCATGTCCTTGCACCGATTTTTCCAAAACTTCGAATTTTTCTTAATTGGCATATTTTGAACCAGCACACCAAATTTCATTCTTCTACGATAACTGCTCTAATTTTGTCGATTCACCATATGGGGACAACAACAAGTTGGCACAATGAGGTGGCACTCCAAGTGTTGTATACAAACGTACGAATTGCACCTAATGTATTAAGGATACTCTACTAACCGTATTAGCTGCCTTTATTATTTAAAAGCGGCAATGGATTAATATTGAAGAAATCGGACGACGTAATAAAAAACCATATAAACCCCATAATTTTGGAGCTATTTTTATAGGAAAGTTACAGAGGAAAGGAAAATTTTATTAAGTAAAAAGCGCAGGTGGATCGATATGTCGTGCTACAGATTTTTATAAGAGAAATTTCTGTTTCTTCTTTAAATTTTTCCTAAATATCAATAAATGTGTAACAATTTGTGGTTCAAAAGTATTCATTCACTTTTATGTTTACTAAATACTTAAACATTTATGATTGTGTCATTGGACAGTATTTGATTACTTTTTATGGGACTATTTTAAGTCAATTGTAATTCAGAATATTCAATGCGCTGTGTCAATAAATGGCAGCTACATTTATGCGGAATGATTAAGGAAAATGTTTACATAAATGTATTTTTTTGTTGGCATGTGAGGTAGGGTTTTAAATGCCTTCGCATTTTAAAACAATCCCTCCTCCTCCTCTGGTGAGACTACCTTTCCGAAACCGCTTCCGGCATTACTTTGAGAAGGCCCAGAGCGAAGCCCTGAAAACGACCATTTCCACTCTCCCATGTCTGGGAACACGACATTTGAAGTTATCGGCTCATCTTCTTATGTTCTTTTGTTCCCATACTTTTATGTCTCGTATTCCAGTTCTTCTCACATTGAAGCATTTTTTCCACTATATTCTCGGGTCTGAAAGGCTCAATTTGTTCCATCAATGTGTTACTTTGAGTATGTCATTTACTGCACTCGAAAAAAGTGTATTCAGCATCATCGTTTGTTGACTCGCAGTATATACAGCCTGGATCGCTTACCTTTCCCATACGGTATAGGTACCATGATTAGAAAGAAACTGAGTCAAAAAATAGTTGACTTCCCAAAAAGGCCTTTTAATCCATCTTTTTATTCATCTTTCTTGCCATCGTTGTACTGTCTGAATTCGCATTTCCTCCATGCCAATGTTAAGGTTTCTTCTCTTCGCATCCCATGCTGTCTTTCGCTCACTTGTCAGAAGGTCAATAGGTATCTCGCTACCGATTACGAAAATTGCAACGCCCGAGACAGTGCGGTAGGCTGAAGTAGCTCTTAATGCCGCCGTTCGATGTACCGCTTTCATCATCTTGCACCTGGTCTTTGTTCTCGATGCGTCTCCCCACATCTCACTGCCATACAGCAGAACCGAATTTGTAGTTGCCATAATTAATATTCTCTTACTCTGCGTAGGTCTTCCTATATTTTTCATCAATCTGCTCAACATGCCACATGGTTGGTCTCATGCTGTATATTGTTCACATTGAATTAATAGATGTAATTTTTTGTTTTTACTAAAAAACAAAATTTCTCAAACCATCTACAACAAACGAAAAAGAACTCGTACTAAATAGCTACTTATAACTGTAATATATTCATATACCTACAATACATATTACTATATTTAATACAATGTTAATTCAAATATAAGCTAGAGTTTAGTAAAGGTCTGACAACAACAGAATTACAAATGTTTTGTTCCATTGCCATGTTCTAATGAATTAATTAAGGTTTTGAGGGTAAAAGCAGATGAAATAAATAACAGCTTTTAATTGCCAACAAGGTAAATTATCAAACATTGCCACATATGGATATACCTGTATAGAAATACAAACGCACACCTAGACAAAAATATAACAGAAACTTAACCCAACAGGGGAGTAAATGCATAAATAGCAATAGCAATTTAAAGGTTTAAAGTTAATAGCAAAGAAAATATAAAATGTCTTTATTTAAATAACACAAATACTGAAACTGACTCTTCCCATTTTTATACCCTACACCACAATAGTGGGGAGGGTATATTGGATTTGTGCTGATGTTTATAACGCCCATAAATATTGGTCCAACATCCATCTTAAAGTATACCGATCGACTCAGAATCACTTCCTGAGTAGATTTAACGATGTCCGTCTTTCCGTCCAGCTGTCCATGTAAATCTTGTGCAGAGTACAGGTCGCAATTTTGAAGATATTTCGATAAAATTTGGTACGTGATACTTTTCGGTTCAAGGACGGATGGAATGGCAACAGGTGGAAATCGGTCCATTATCTCACTTGACCCCCATACAAATGTCCTTCCGAAATATGAGTGTAACGATCATAAATGTTTGAATTATGCAAGTATCCAAACAAATTTCACCACAAATGAGTAATAAATAAAGCCAAATTGCATCTATAAATTTTATGAAGATCGGTCCATAATTGATCATAGCTCCCATATAAGCCCCACTTCCGAAAATCACTTTAAAGTTAATAACTCTTTTAAAAATGTTGTTATCTAAATAAAATGCAACACAAATAAGTTTGATATCTACAGAAATGATGACACCTAATTTTATAATGGTCGGTCCATAATTAGTCGAAACTCCCATATCAGAGATCGTAATTTACTTTAACTTCCATAAATCTTTTAAATGTATTTATATCGAGAGAAATTATAACATACATAATATTTATATTCATGGCACTAAATGATGATCGGTCCATAATAGGTCATATCTCCCACTCTGAAAAACTGTTTTATACATATACTGCGTGTAGGGTATTATATGTACGGGCTTGACCGACTATACTTTCTTACTTGTTAATTCTTGAAACCATTTTTTTTTGTTATATGTATTCCTCTTAGTTCGCGTTGTACAAAAAACTAGAAGGACTTGATTAAAATGTCACTGTTTAGGTTCCTGTACTCTTCAGTTGAGTCTCTATTGGAAAAAAAAAATAAAATCATTAAGCGGTTAAGAGCCATTAAGTACTAACAAGGTTTATAATAAAAAAAATATAAAAAAAATACCAACCAAGAAACTAAAACATGACAACATCACGCACATTTAAACAAAACATAAAGACTTTCTTACAGTCGGTAACTGCACCCTACAATAGATAATATTAATGTTAATACTTAATAAGGAATACACCTAATTCTGTTTTTACACGGTAATTGGATTCAAGAAACTTGGTGTAAAAAAAAGCGTGTAAAAAAAGACATTGGTCGTATGTAAAATAGGTGATTGGTTCCCTATCTCCAAAATCTATTTAAATTAGTAAAGCTAGGATTTGTTAAAAACAACTAGAGGTTTATAGTATTAAATCACGTACTAAATCACAATGTGTTTTTACACAAGCATAGTTATTAAAAAAAAGATATGTACTCTAAGCTTAAAAGCAATGTAAAAAACATGTACGACAAGTTCATTTGATTGTATGCACTAAAAGGGAATTCCCCTAAATTTGTACTATTTACAATTACTGTGAACAGCAAATATTTTATATCCACAAAAATGGAATTTCCCTAACTTTGTCATATGAACATATTTCACAAGAATTAAAGTCGACAACAAAAAAAAATTAAGCCCAAAAGATTTTGAATCGTGCAAAATGGAAAAAAATCGTGTAAAAAAATTTAAAATTTGTTTATTATCAAACTGTGTTAAATCAAAACCGTGTAAAAATAGGCCATGTTAAAAAATTAGGTGTATTTAAAATATCTTACAAATTTGTGTTGAAAAATTCTGAAAGAAATTGAATAATTTTTTATAATTCGAAATGCATTTTTAAATTAAAATAAAATTAAATGCAATTTTACAATGTCAATACAAAGCCATAAATAATTGATAATCTCTGAAAATTGAAAATTGTAATTGAGAAACTTTTGCTTGCTGAACGTGTCACTGACTGGTGCACAATGTGGTCTGGAGGCGTGACTAAAGGCCTTATGACATTACATTTTTAATGCATTGTTCAAGTTTTGGAGAACAGTACAAATATAATATGATAGAAAAATTTACTAAGTGCAAAGAGTTCAGCAGTATTAACATAAATGGCAAACTGTCAAACATTTTACTAAAGTTATCGATAAAAAATTTAGTTATGTCAAAAAAAATGTAAAATTGTTCAACTTAAAATTGACATTTCAAGCTTGATTAAAAGTGTTGCTGAATCAGCGGTTTATGGGCAAATTTGGCGATTAACAGTTTTTTTGTTCATTTTGTTTTTATGTTTCTCATAAACAAAAAGTTGACAACATTTAATTAAAAAAACTAAAAGACTTTTTTGTTTACATTTTTTATAGTTTGCTTTTTCTAACATTTTCTGTTTCTTTCTATCAATTCTATATCAATTCAATGAACAAAAAATGTAGTGTCATAAGGGCTTAAGCCATTTCGAAAATTCGGCTGAAATGCACAAATTACGCTAAATAGATCACACTATCGAGAGATGTTAACAATAATATTATGTCCTTTTACTGAACATATTGATACCACTGGCATGTGGTTTCAACAGAACTGTTCTACGTGTCAGACAGTCACCGTAACAATAAATATATTGCTAACCAAATCGTAAATTCTTTCTAATATTTTCTTTTCAACAGCTAAATTCTTGTTGAAAATCCGGTATTAATAACTTTCCTTCAAAAGCATACAATTTGCGAACAGCTATTTGTACGGTATTTAAACTTCGTTTAATGCTTTATTTATTTACCATTCTCTGCATGCTATTTGCTTTGAGGTGTTTTCTGCTTTATTTTTATTTTTTGACAACATAAAAATCACTTTTACACGCACAATGTGTGAAATGTCACTTAACAAGGATTTACTCACGTACACACATTAATGTCTGTTAATGTCGGGGACTACGTATATACATAAGTATATGTGTAAATCTTACACTTCCATTTACAAATATGAAAATATATGTATTTATGTTTATGACGAGCTAGCAAAAAGACGGAAGAGTCATACATATGCAAAAATGTATTAAAAACACACACACTTACTTATCAACATGAGCAAAAATATTATAATAAGTACTTAACATACTAGACAAAGACATATAATTGTGCATGAAATTATAGCATGAAGGTAAAGTGTAACAGGAAATACAGTACAAATTAACTATTAAATTAAAATTTAAGTTTTAACAAATTTGATTCTATTGCATGTTCATTTCAGAATCAGACAGACACAGATTTAGATTAAAGTCAATTCATCTAGAATTTTTAAAACCATAACTATTAAAGCATGTTTCATATATTTTTCTATTATGTCGAAAAAACAACATGCATTACCAATTCATTTTAGCTTTTGAATAATGACAGGAAGCTAAATCAAAAATTTTATTGATGACTTATGACGTCTACTGAGATGCAACACACGTTTCTTCAGGCAAGAGTTAAAGAGGTGATAATTTGCAAGCACCCCATTGGCTTTTTTTATTAATAATTTATATATTTTTGTTAATGTGGTTTCAATAAAAAAAAACTGTTTCTATGAAAAGCATTCAAATGTTTATTGTAGGTATTGGATAAAGTTGGATTCACTCATTCGTTCTGAACAAAATATTTGTTTGGAAAAGTGTGTCTTCATGTGAAGTTTGACGTCTCTCTTTTTCAAAGAGAGAAAATATTTTTTTCAAACAACTTTCATCTTAATTTGGTTTAACTTTATATTTTGTCTAGACAAAAATGAACAAGCTACGGTGTTTGTGAAATTAAACTACTAATTTTATTTATTTTGTCAATTGTTTTTGAAAAATAATTTAATATTTGGTTATTTTGACACTTAAAACTAATAAATTTTGTTTACATTTTTGTTTAAATTTTGAGTTTCCCAAAAAATCGTTCGAAATGGATGAATATGCTGCAAAAAACTGTCAGTAACAAAAATTTTGTTCGGAACAAATGGGTGAATCCACCTTAAGAGTAAAGTTTGACAATTATAAATGAAAAATTATATCGGACAGATGTCCACCTCGACCGCAGTAAATGGCGGATCTATTTTATTATGTTTTCCGAATTAAGCCACGATCGATCGATTGCATTGAGAGAAAAAATCCGAAAAGTTTGTGTATAACAGTATTTTCCATATGGAATCTAAATTATAACAGTATTTTCTATTGGAAATCTTGTGAAAGAATTAATTTAAAAATAACCTTATTTATTTTGAAACCCTGTTTCTGTTTTAAGGAAACAATTGTTCAAGTCAACTTTTTTACCTTCTTTATTTTCAAAAATAATAGTTATTCATACACAAGGACTATATAGTGTTTATCTTTAACATATCCCCACCACAAAAAAGTAACCCAGTGTTGTTAAATCCCATAATTGTTACAGCCAGTTAACAGCTGAACTTCAAAAAGTTATGCGATGGGGAAATGTGGTTAGCAATAAATTCGTTGTTTCAGTGGCATTCATATCATCAACAATTGGTCAACATTTCTCGATAGCGTGATCCATTCAACGTAACATTTCTTCTAGCCAAATTTTCAATACAGTGAGACGTGCAACATGCAAAAGCTTCTTCCAAATGTGAAAATCTTATAGAATAAATTGTCAACGATTACGATTATGTTGATCAAGAATATCACGAATAACACGAAATATAGCATATTATTATTTACAGTATTGAAACCGACAATGTCAGAATTTTAAGGAATTTATGGAAGATTTTCTTTGTTTTTTGATATTGTGTTGCCCAATAGAAATTTATTCCGTTTGTTAAAAATTTTAGAATTTTTTTTAACAAATGAGTGATATGGGTGCTTCGATGTGTGGTTATTGCAATAGATTAGATGGTGTGCTGAACCATCAGTCTGGTTCGATTCCCTTCAAAACTCTGGATGTTTTCTGCAGAAATAAATGTTTCTGTACTTTGGCCGGGATTTATGTGAACAACAATTTAACACATATTTTATAGTCCTAATGAAATCATAGAGATTCTTATATATTTTATTTGATCAAAGATTGTAACAAATTGAAATATTGGATGACACACTTACACGTACATGTTGGATACTGATTTAATATTCTCAGACTAAGAACATTTTATTTTAGTACTCTGATAATCAACAATTTTCTTTTCCTTCGCTGGTCATATGTATCATCCGGAGTTTATATGGTCACATAAGCAAAAACCCACATAACTCTCAATGTTTGCTACATTTATGCTCCCAATTACCTGCTCACACGACAGAGGGCTTGTCCTTTAAAATAAAAAAAAACAATAAACATGCACAAATTTCACAAGGAAAACACAAAATAGAACACAAATGACAAGTACTTAACGTCATAATGCATACAAGTAAACGTAAGTAAGTTTACGACGGCAACGACTATATTAACTAAATAGCACATCAAGCTTTAACAAACAAACTCAACTAAATAATTCTTTCAAACAGCAAAAATAAAAGGAGTGTTTTTGTTCATTTCTTTAGTTAAACAAAAAATTACAACATAAAAACAAAAACAGACTCTTAGTAGACTAAGGTATACAACAAATAACACGAGTTACTTTAAGCATAATGCTGAAGACTAAAACATTTAGAACATTAAAAAATAATAAATTTATTTCGCTTTCAGTTTAAAACTTTAATAATACTTTCTTTTCGTTTTCAACTGTGTCAACATTTTTTTCATTAAACTTTAATCTTTAAAATAAACAGTTTTAGTTGTGGCTTTAAAATCACAAATGAAGGGTTATTCGTTTAATTTTTTTTTTACTTTCCAACACCTGTATTCTTTATAGTCACGTCAATATTTCTCTTCCTTTTTTTACTTTTGGATTCTTTTTGTCAACTGCAATCGTGCATATCAATCTGAGACTTAAAATCCTTTTCACTTTCTTTTATTGACCTTTTCTTTAGCTGCTACGTCTTGTTGCCAGTTGTTTTTTTTTTTTGCATTTTCAGAAGAAAGCAAATAAACGAAAAAAATATTCAGTGGTTTGTGTTTGCATGAAAAAATCAATTTCCGGTGGTTTGTTACAAATGATTAAATCGTCTAGTTTGGGATTAGTAAATATTTTGAGAAGGGATTTCTTTACTGTATGATACTGAATTGTGTTTTATTTTTGTGGTATTCTTGTGATGGCCAAGGTGAGTAAAGTTTGTATTTAAAGAAATTTTTATATAGAAGTTTTTTTTAACTATGTAGTGACACAATCGAATTTTGAAAGGTTGTCTTATGTAACCAGGCAGAATGTTATTTATCGATTTAAAAAAAAAACTGGACAAAACCAACTGCTCCAACTCTTTGCTTCTTCATAAACCCATCAACCACTTAAAAAAACAAGTTCGAGTGCTATATTCGGCTGTGCCGAATCTTAAATACCCTCCACCTAAACGTAATAAGAAATACAAAAACTACACTGGTTATAGGACTAGAATATTTTTATTCTGTGTTTTCTATTCAGTCTTAGTGCAAATTTTATTAGTATTTGATATTCTATTGTTTGAAAGACAATTTTACGACCAACATAATTTATGTTAAATATTTTGAAATTTTATCTAATTTCGATCATTTATAATTAATGTAATTACCGATTCTTACTGTGATTTACAGAGTTGGTTTGATTTTCATAATAATCTTGAGTGTAATTTAACAATTTATAAAATTAACCCCCTGGCCCACGATGTCGAACGATAACGTTCGCTTAGATAAGACTTAAGACACAAACTTTTTATCGTATCTATTTTTTTTACTCAATCAAGTTTGTTTATTCCACAATCAAGTTTGTGTCTTAAGTCTTATCTAAGCGAACGTTATAGGTTGACATCGTGGGTCAACGGGCATAAGAACATTTTTCAATATTCACAACAAGTTAAGAAACAGAGTATAAAAAAGAATAAGATGTAAGATGAGGCGTTTTTGTTTGAATTTGATCTCAATAACATTATTTACAATAGATTTATGGATGGCATAAAAAAAATGGACCAATTATGGACTTATAGCTTCTAAATCCAATATCCACTAATGTGATTTCTGTGTATTTTAGGCTTATTTTGGTTGAACTCAATAGCGTTATTCACAAGAGTTGTATGGTTGGTTGTTATGCTCGGAAGTGGACTTAATTCAGGAGCTATTATTGACTGACAGCTACAAAATCCAGTAGCTTAATTGCCGTATAACCGATACTAATATGATTTCTGGATTAAAATTTCTGTTCCATATAAAAGTTGGTTCGATATCGACATTTTTTAGACATTGTTGTGGGTTTATTTGTTTTTTGGAAATTGTTCTTATATGGCAGCTATGACAAATTATGGGCCGATCTTATTAAATTTGGGAACAGTTATTTTCATGCATCTGAGGATAACTCAAGTCGAATTTCAACATAATAACGGTATATTTAAGATATATATTAGTATTAAAGTGATTTTCGGAAGAGGGCTTTATATGGGCATACGGTTAAAAATAGAACGAAATTCACTAAATTTTGTGGGATGATTTTTGTATATATGTAAATGATCTGTGCAAAGTTTTGAGTCGGTACCGATATTTATACAATATATATAGGGATAAATGTCTTTTGCAAATGTGGTGGTTGTATGGGAGCTATGACCAATTCTGGGCCGACCACCATAAAATTTAGTACAACAATTTATTTGCCTATAAAGATGATTTATGTCAAATTTTGGCCCTTTAACATAATTTATGTCTGTTTTATGCGTATTTAAGTGAATTTTGTAAGTGGACTTTATATGGGGTCTATGGTCAAACATGGACCGAACTAAAAAAAACTCGTTTTGCGATTTCTTTTTGCATAAAACTTGTTTTGCTGCATTTTGTCTTAATATTCCAATTTCATAGACATTTATTTATAATTGAGCAATATTTCGGGAAGATTTTTGTATGGAGGCTATGAGAAATCATTGACCGATTCTTACTATTTTTCACATACTTTCTTCTTTTATCATAGAAACAACGTATACAAAATTTCATGGTTTTATCTGCAATATATTTCAAAATATTGCAATAAAATGGACAAAAAATATAAAATTTTTATGGAGGTTATCTCACATATTGATCCATAACTCTGGTTAGCCTAACCTGATTTTGCTGATTTTCAATACCAAAATTACATGCAAAATAGGAAATATTTTTCTGGATATTTCGTTTAGTTAAGTTATATAGCTTGGACGTGAGAGTGTTTTACATAAACGGACAGACAGACAGACAGACGAACAGACGGACAGACAGACGGATATGGCTCAATCGACTTAGAACTTCATAGGGAGCAAGAATATATATAAACTTTGTTGGATCTCAGATGAATATTAAAAAAGTTGCACACGGAATGACAAACGTAATATACCCTCACTCACCACTCTTGGTGGTGGAGGGTATACAAAGGAAAACATCGTTAAAACTGCTAAAAAATACAATTTATTTGAATACACTCCTCATTTGGAAAATCAACCTCCATGGTTTCTAGATTCCAGCAATTTTCTAAAAGTGCTTCAAAGCTTCAATAAAAGCAATACAAATCTATTTGTCTTAAAATCCTTATTTAAGAAAGTGTACTGAATATAACTCCAAATGCTGGCACTTCCTTTTTACAGACGGATCAAAGACCGAAAAACACGTAGGCTTTGCCGTAATAGACCATAGTGGAAGCACAAAAAAACGGAATAATACCTCATAATATAACTATATATGAAGCCGAAGCAATTGCAGTTATTGAGGCCCTACAGCTTAGCGATGATTCACAAAGCAACTATATAATCTGCACAGACAGTCTTTCGGTATTCGATGCTACTTTAAACCAAAAGAATAAAATTTAATTAATCATTTTTATACAACAGCTAATGATAAAAGGGAGAAAAAATGTTAAGTTACTATGGGTTCCTAGTCGCATTGGCATTGACGGCAACGAGGCATCAGACTTCGCGGTCTGCTGTAGGCGTGGCAAAAAAATAGAAAAATTATTTATGGAATTGTTTTAATCCTAGGGGGTGACTGATACAACTTTGTTTTGTATGGAAGGCGAACCACTTTACTGCACAGCCAATATCTTCCTTTTTTTAATTAATTTTTAAATTCCAATCATTATCTAACAAAAATAGTAATAAATACTTATTCAAGAAATATTAAGCCGATACCCATTGATTGGTAATTTTAATTATAATAAATTTTTTAATAAATAAATGGTTATTCTTAGAACGAGCTCGACTATTAGTCAAACATAGAATAATTTAGTTAACATATACAACATGCATGTTTTCCATTTTTAAACCCAAAAGCAATATAAGAAAAATAAGATGATTTCCAGTAAGAGCAGCAAAAATTAAAAGTAAATCAGGAAAATATAAGAAAAATGCGAGAATAGCTAAATCTATTTAAGCAACGAGTTCGTCATTCAGAGCTCTTTGTTTTGTTAAACATACAAAAAAATATGAAAAATCTAAATGTTTCCAATTTTAGTGCACGATTTTCTTCCAACTTATACTTTGTAAAACATATTTAGCGTATGTGAATTAAAAATTAAAAAAAAAATTGTCTTTCCCCTCCGCTGAAAATAATGTTAATACATATGTACATACTTTAGTCTTTAATCTTAAAAAATATCTTGAAGCCAATAAAATTATTATGCACCCTCCATATTAAATGCTAAAAATAAGTAGATATGTATTTAAATAAAAATAAATAAATAAATGAATAAATGTTAATATTATTCATCAGCCCTTATTTATTTATGGATGTTGAAATATGTATAAAAAACATAAATGTTATAAGAGATATACAGTGTAGTTATTGTAAATGAAATGTATGCATTTATTATATATTCAATTTTATTGACATACACTTATCTTTAAACGCACTTAAATACACACACTTTAATATTTTATTTATTTATTTAAGCAATATATAGATTTATTTATTGATAAAATCACAAGTCAACAACTAGACACAATTCTTGTGTCAAAATGTTTAGCAAAAATAACAAATTGTTTTTACACAGACAGTCGTTTTATTTTATTTATTAAATAATTTATTTTGTAATTTTATGCTAATAAAAACTAAACACAGGCAGCCAGCTAGCCAGATGGAGAGACGGCCGGACGGCCGGATGGACGGACATCCTTAAGTCGATTCAGAAAGTGATTCTGAGTCGATCGGTGCTGTAGGGTATAAAAACCAACATATGTACACAAGTAGTCTGCTCTGCCAACTTGTATATTTTTTTTTTGTTTATTATGCAACTTTTAAAAATTGTTTAGTCTCTTGATTATAAAAAACGTTATCTATTGGCAATAACAAAACAACCTGCAATGTATACAACCGACATGCTCGTGTCTGAACATCACTGCAGACAGAAACTAAATAAAGAATTCAAAACACACGCATCTTAAAATTTAAATTTCATAGACACACAGACAACAAACTCAAGAGTCTAAATAGAAGTGTAAAATAAATACAAATATAAATTTAAGATAAATAAAAATAGAAATATTTGCTAAAGAAATTATTAGTTTACAAAAATTTTGTACACTGAAAAATACATATATTGACAACTTTAAAAAATATGAATATTGTTTTTTTTTTTGTATTTCAGTTAAACAAACAACATACAATTTAAGAAAATATTTTGAATTAAAGGTTAACGCAAAGAGAATATAGGAGGCTATGATTTTATTAGCGGTTTATGTATTTGTTGCTCTGTAATTTTGATTTCTAATTTTTATAAAATTCATTGACATTGTGTTGCTTTTAAATAAATTACCTTGTTCGACCTTTGGGGGGCTATTAGTAGTGATGACACGATTAATCGAAAAACTAGTAATAATCGTTTATTTTTCTTTAATTAACGATTTAATTGTATCGTGAATTCTCTTTCGATTAATTGAGTTAATCGATTATTCCAAAAAATAGTCGATAGACATCCAGGAACAAAAAGAAATAGAAATAGAGGATGAAACGCATGGTTGAGTGTTTTTCGTGACTGCCAGATGAATTTCGGAAAAAATCATGCTAAACCCAAGATATAAAATAATTAATTTTGAAGATCCCTTAGCTTTATCAACAGTCATGAGACATCTAAGAAATGAAATGGCAGAAATTGCTCATATAAATGACAGCATTGGAAGCGGCAGTTGGTGAAGTGGAATTTGATTTATGGGCTCACTATAAATCTTTAGCCCACAAACGAAGAAGAAAGAACAATGACTCAACACTTCCTCAAGAAGAACTAAGCTTCTTTCTCAATGCTCCAGTACTAGAATTAAAGCGCAACGTAAAAGACGCATGGGAAGAAATGAAATCGGTCTACCCTAAGCTGTACTCTCTTGCACAAAAATATTGCTTTTTGATTGGTACATCTGTTCCATCAGAGCGGCTTTTTCCAAAGCAGGTGCAGTAACGCAAAAACAGAACAGATTAACCACGAAACGGTTATCAAAGCTTCTATTTTTAAATTCTGTGCTAAGTAAATGATTTTTTTTTTAATAAGTAATAATAATTTTTTTATTTATGATAATTTTCAATTTTACCTAAAAATATCGATTAATCGATTAAATATTTCCAATTAATTGCAATTAATTGCAATCGATTATTTTTTCTTTTCGATTAATCATATAATCCATTAATCGAGTATTGTTTTTTTTGCCATCACCAGCTATTAGTGCCTAAATGCTGATGTATATTAATGAAATCAGTATACAGGGTGGCCCAAAATTACCGAAGGGGTTTGAATTGCTTGTAACCTTTTTATAATAATTTTTTTTTTTACTTTTCTTTTCAGTATTTTGGAAAGAAGACTTGGGGAATTTTAAATGGAGCAGTACTCAATTGAACAACATGCCCAAATTGTTGAACTTTATTTTTCAAATCATTGTTTTGACTCAGCGTGCATATCGTCGTTATTTTAATGTGCGAGTTGGACCCTCAGACACAACAAAGAACCTTCCTGATGCTGGCAGAAGGCGAACGGTGCACACTGATGGCAATATTAAACTGGTACAAAGGAGTATTCGGGAAGATGGAGAAACATCAACCAGGAGACGTTCGACACAACTTGGCCTCTCACAAGCGTCGCTGCAGATAATTTTGCTCACAATAAGAATATTTCCATACAAGATTTAGCTTGTGCAAGAATTGAAACCGACAGATGGCCAGCAACGACATGCAGTTTTTTTTCGGCAAAAAGCAGAGGAAAACTATAATTTTTTTCATAATTTAATTATGAGCGACGAAGCCCATTTTCAATTAAGTTGGTTTGTTAATAAGCAAAACTGCAGAAAAAATCCGAAAGTAGTTCAACAGCGAGAATTACGCCCACCTAAGTGTACGGTTTGGTGCGGTGTTTCAACGAAAAGGATAATTGGTCCTAAGTTTCTTGAAAATGAACACAGGGTCACTGTCTCCGTCAATGGTATCAGATATGGGACATTGTAAGGCCAGCCGTGGAAAACAAATCGCAAGTATGGTTCCAACAAGATGGAGTCACATCGAACACAGCAAGGGACACAATGGCTCTTTTACGGGACATCTTTAGTGAATGAATTATTTCGCATACAAGTGATTTTAATTGGCCTTCGCGTTCACCGGATTAAACCGCCCCAGATAGTTTTCGTTGGAGTTATTTGAAAGGAAAAGTCTACATTAATAAGCCTAGAACCATCCAGCAATTAAAAAACAATATATGCGATGAAATAAACAACATAACACCTGAAGTTTTCCGAAAGTTTATGGAAAATGTGTTGGAAAGAGCACGAATTTGCGAAGCAAATGGCCACCACTTGCGAGATATTATTTTTCATAACTAAACTAAAAACATTCCCCCATTTATATACTGTATTAAAAAAAATTAATAAAAATTTCTTAAATAAAATTTGTAACGAATTCAAACTCCTTCGTTAATTTTGAGCCACTCTGTATTTATGTTCAAAATTCGTGCTGTGTATTTAAGTGTATTAAAGTAATCTAAATAATTATTTAAATTACAAGTAACCAATATCTATTTTAACCCCCTTATTCATAAAAACTTACAACAGGCTTATAACTGGTTTATAAAACAAATTTCCATACAAAAGTGTTTCAGTACATACTCCTGTCAATTATAATAACAATTGATCAATAACGTTTTCCCTCTACAGATATTATCAAAATTCTTGATACAATACTACATATATATATTTAAACGTACACGTACCTATATATTTTGATTATTTTTCATTGTCTTTAAAACAAAAAGTTCTAATTTATAAATTCGTCTGACTGTTGGTATTATCAATTATTGATTGCATTACTGCCCGCAGTCACATCTACATACTTCTACATTCACTCCAAATTTACTGCAACAATTTCACTTCTATACGACTAACATCTTCACTTTCAAAACAAACTATAAATGGTTGTTACACAGTAAAATTATAATAAAAAAACACACGATACATAATGCAAACGACCCTTGGAATTGGACCATAACATGTAAATTGATGAATAATTCATCAAATTCTGCTGGAAGCATTGAGTTTTATTTTGCTACGCTCATTGTTGTATAGAATTGATGATGATGAAAATAATAAAGATGATAAAAACAAAAGTTATTTGCAATGACATTGATTGAAGACAAAATTTGATGTTGAAGCAACATTTCAATTTCAGTAATTCAGCAATTTTATGTAGTAAAATTGAATAAATGGAAAATATGTGGAATTAAATTTATGCTTAAGTATCTTTTATTAAGGATGACTGTAAAGATTTAATGAACATCATGACGATTCTTAAATAATGTAAACAAGCGAATTTTTTTCGGTTTAATCTTGTATGTTATCAAGCCGCTGGGCAAACATAATTTTAATACGACCTTCTTCAACCCAAATGGTGAATATGTTGTCGTCACATGTGTAATTCATCCTTATAATATGATAAGTCAATTTAGGTATAAATTCATGTCCGTGTAAAACAAGCTCACCAGCAACACCACAATTTGTAAGATTATGTAAATCATTATTTTAAAAAGTTTCGTATTGAAGATCAATAAAATCGGTAGAATAGAAAAAAAAATATAGCGAAAAATTTGAGGCAAGCTAAAATAATATTTTTAACCTCGTAGTGTGTTGTTTTAATGAGTATAAGATATTTGTTAATGTTCATGGGCATCTCAAATGATCGAGTCCATGAAGAACTACAGATGAAAACGCTTTCTGCAAGATGGGTGCCGCATTTGTTACAAATCGACCAAAATCGCATAAGAATAAAAATTTCACAAGCTTGTTTGGATCGTTTTAAGAAAAATTAAATGGTTTAGGAATTTTAATATATATCGACCTTTTTATAATAACAGTTTTATGTTTTAGAATTTTCTAATCAGGAGGGTTACTCTCTATTGCGATGCGAAAGCAAATGCGATGCGATAACCGTACAATTTGTATGCTTATCGCATCGCATTTGCTTTCGCATCGCAATAGAGAGTAACCCCCCAGGCTTTCAAGGTCTGTATTTTCATTCAAATAAAAGACAATTTGTTTAATTTTTCTTTCTCAATCCAATCAATGGAGTGAAGCTGGAGGAAATGCCCCAACGAAAGCAAAAACAATTCAATCTGTTGGTAAGGCTATGACAATTTATTTTATTTACTTAATTTATTGACTAACTGCAAAAGGATACAACAATAAATTTAGAGTACTATTGCAACATTTTGGGTCAATTAAATGTAAAAATTCAAAAAAAAAAATAAACGTACTGGCTTACAAAACAAAAAAAAAATAATTTTTCATTCAGACAACGCACCAGCGCACAAGAGTGTTTTAACAATGACTAACATCAACGAATTAAAGTATGATTTGTTTGACCACCCACCTTATTCTCCTGATTTAGCTCACAGTTACTTGAGGAAAACTATTTTAATCAAGAGATAGAATTGCTAGATAAGCGTTGGACTAAGTGTATTGAAGTTTGAGAACATTATATTGAAAAATAAAAATGTTGTTGAAAAACTAACTATTCTCTTTCGCTGCTAGGCTAAGAAATTTCCGAACCGCCCTCAGCTGATTTTTTTATATGAACTTTTTTATCGGTTTGTTTGTCAATTTCATATAAAAAAAAATATTTTTGCAGCTGTCATTTTTTCTAGTGACATCACCTCGAAAATAAATTTGTTTTTCATTTGTTTGGCTCAGCCGTTCAACGTTTGCAACGCTGTGAAAAGTAGAAAGTAAACGAACTTTTCGCTTTTCAAGCCTCAAAACTTGCTATGCTTTGAAGTGTGTAACTTAAAACATACGACTACATTGATTCTACTTTTTTGACAATTGTTTAGAATACGAGAAACGCCTGAACGCTTGGTGTAGACTTTCAGCTTTAGGTAGAGGCTATTCAAGATTCAGCACAACCGAAAGTATTGTTATCACCTATTAAAGAAGCCCTGCTTTATACGCACACAATAATTGCCACAAACATTTACAATTTAACACTCTCACTCGGTTAAATCAAATTTTCGCTATAAGTTATATTTCTTATTATGTTTTTCAACCGTTTTCTTACAACAAATGAAAACTTTTAAATTGTAATAAAAAAACCTGTCGCCTTTATGTGTGCAAGTTTTCCTGTGGCGGGTGTAAATGTGCATACATGAGAATATCAATGTGTATTTGAGTTTTTTATGTTTTTAACCCACAATTGATTGAAACGAATTGTATTTTTATTGAAGCATAAAAGAGTCTTCAGTATTATATTTTCGTTTGTTTTGTTTTTTCTTTGCTTTACACAATCTACTTACTTTATTTTCTACCTGTATAACTTCTATTTGTGTGTGTGTGTGTGTGTGTGTGTGTGTGTGTATTTTCACAATATTATGTAACATATTTTATTGTAAAATTTTCTTTTATTATTAAGTTCTTTTTTTCATATTTTACAAAAGCAAACGAATGAGAGAAAAAAATTGTAAAATTGTATTAAATTTATTCAATTGTGTCACTATAATAACAACAATATTTGCTGCTGGTGTTAAAAATAATAATAAAAAAGATGGAGGCTAAAACTGGAAAATATTGTAGAAAAAAGGAAGATTTTTAAGGAAGATTGCTACGAATATCAGGAATGCTACTTTATAAACATTTGTTGTTTTTTACTCCAAGATTAAGGGAAACTTTGCCTTTGTTTCAATACTAGATAGTTCTCACTCAACCGATGTTGTTTTATTATGTTTTTGAAACGAAATAATTCAAATAAAAATTGTATAATTATTTGTATATATTTTTTCATTACTTGATCGTTTTGGCTGTTTTTATTATACCACAATCTCTATCACTTTGGCTAAAACTTCTTGACACATTTTGTGCAAATTCAAAATCCGCGTTTTGTTCTAATGGAACCATGGCTTTAAAAAATTACTCCGAAACTGTAAATCGGTAATACGATACTTTAGGGGATCTAGAAATTTATTTTTCGAAATTTCCATTGCAGAGCAAACTGTATTGTCAGCTCAAGTGTTACATTACATTACAAAGTAATGAATTTAAATGCTAATATAATTACACTTTACTCATTATAGGCAAGTATTTACCACAAACCAAATATGGTGTTAAATATGTCACGTTCGCTATTTATTACTGTAGAATTTATTTAAATAAAATTTCATTTATTTTCTAAGATATAACAAAAATAACTACCAACAGTTAATTTTGCATTCCGATAAAACAGATCGTGTAATATCACAACTCTACGTTTTTAAACATCACCCCAAAGCATCACCCCAAAGCAAAACCGTAGAGTTGTGATATTACACGATATGAGCGATCGGAGTTCATGATTATCGGTGGGTTTTTTTTATAAATTCAACAGTAATAAATAGCGAACGTGACATATTTAACATTCGAAGTTTTTCGAACAACTCGAAAATGGTTTTCTATAAAAGGTCGAATTTTTGAATACTCTATTGTAACTTTCGTTAACAAGTTAAGTGATTAATTTAACTTAAGTAATTTTCAAAGTAGGAAACTAAAAAAAAGGAAACGAAAGGAAGGTGTGCTAAAGCACGTACGAGACAATGGTATCTTTATCGTATATGTATGCTTCTATGTGTAAGTACATACACATACACACAAACACATAAATATATTTAATAGTAGCTAAATATAAACGTAACTTTGTATGTAAGAGCATAAGTACCCTGCCAACATTTTCTATTGTGGAAGTGACTCAGAAGTGACGCTAAGAAGTTGAAACTCATCTTCTGCGATACCATTTTCTGATCGTAGAAGCGTCTTCCGTATTGAGAAGTTGTACCCCCCGGAAGTAACTTCCAGGAGTCACTTCAGCGTAACTTCAAGAAGTCACTTCAGCGTAACTTCCAGAAGTTATTTTATTCGCCTCTCTTTTGCTTTTGATTTTTCTTTGCCTTTACAGATAATACACTCATATTGACTATGGGATAACCAATATGTAAAAACTACAACAATAACAAATCGAAACCACACTTTACCACTGACCGACCACAGCAAATGACAAAATAAAACTAATTTCGATGATGTCGAAAACTTCTTTTTTGCATTCTTTTCATTTCTTTTATAACGGGACATGTCATTTTCGGCTGGTGTTGTAAACAACAAACAATCTTCCAAACGTCGTCTGGATGATTAAAAGACGACTGCAATGTAAATTGTTATTGTTATCTTCCAATTAACGTCTGGAAGTGAGTAAGACGTAACGCCTTTGACGATGGGCGATGAAAGAAACTTCCAATTGCTGGCAGGGTATATTTGCATATTTGTATATTTGTATGTGTCGTATGACTACATGCAAATCTACATAAAAGTCTTCAACAGATTTTTATGAACTCAATTTGTTTATGAGTCTTTAAAGGCAACGAACAACAAAAACACAAGAAACTGGAAAAAATGTATGAAGAAATATAAGCAGGTAGAAATTTATAACATAAACAAATATGTAAGTAACTATTCAGGAACGACATGTACAAGTAATAAAGCGAGAAAAAAAACTGCAAAAGAAAAACCGGAGTTCAGAGTTTCTTGACTTGACTTGTAGGCGAAGAGACATGTCTATAAATTTAAAGTAATGACTTTAAAAAACAATGCCTTATGAAAATATAAAATTTTGTTGCTTTATTGAAGGTCATGTTAATGCAGGAGCAATGTAGGAAAAACAATTTTTTTAACATGCAACTCGCAAATTGCCACTTAAAAAGGATATAGCTAGGGAAACAGTTTGCAAACATGAGCGAAAATTTTGTTTTATAAGCCACATAAAAACATTTTATTCTTTTGTTTTAAGAAAAGTTTTTACGGAAACGGATGTTGCAATATAAATAAACAAGAAACAGTTTTATGTATTTAGTATTGTATAAAAACAAATAGTACATTATACTTTTTATTTTAGTCTGCAGTGTATGTACATTTAATAACTATAAAAGAAAAGCAACATTTAAACAAATAATTATTAGAATGGCAAAAACGTACATTTACATAATTACTCTTCAAGACTTACACATTGGCATTTTAACTAATTATTTTAACACGATCATTAGAGCAAATTGCTTGCAACAAACAAATGGGGAGTAAAATAAGTCGCTTGCAATTACCTATCAAATATATTATAAATTGTCATTATAAATGTTTTCTGATCGAAATCGAGCCGATCTGCTCATTAACTCTGTCGTCTGTCTACGGTATAACTATTTATAATTTAGTAGAAATTTGATTATGTATTCAACCCGTATTTTTTATTATTCATGCGAAATCACTTCTACTCCTATCGTTCAGTAATTATTTACTTACGCTAGTATACAATTTATTTTTGCATTCTAAATGTAACAAACTTTATGCTCTGTTTAATTATAAAATAATTACTATTGTACTCGTACTAACTCTACTTACTTTTATGTCTCTATCAAGCATATAATAGATGTAGACTAACAAACAAACAGTAAAGCAAAACATTAAAAAGGAAAATATTGTTAAAGGATATTTACAAAAAATATTTAGAGCTTAATTCAGTCGTGCATTGTTCTAACATGTGTTACCCCATACTTTTACAAACAATACCAATGACTAACTGTGTTCACAAACTTAAGCGAAAGGATCTCTGTTGGAATGCTTATAAGTAGAATAAGTTGTATGTGTGTGTGTGTGTGCTCCTGCAAGTGATGTATATTGTCCAGTTATAAGCTCATAACTATAAGCTTATAACATCTTTCTAAACAATTTAACTTTTGATAAGCTTAATGTTCTCATACTACTTTTACTGCTAAAACATTACATTTTCCTTACTCTTTTTTTTTTTTGTATATTTTTTCCCATTTGTTTGATACTGTCATTTTTACCAACACATTTATTTTTCATTTCTGTCAACCTTTATACCAGTAGGAGTATGTATGTCGCCTGGAACATGTGTAGGTATAGGTTTATATATGTATAGATACATATAAGTATAACAGTAATAGATAGAATCGTTCGTTTATGTTCCACTCTCTCAGTGTATCCCTTGTTAGCTGGTTTACAAACACATATCTATTATACAAACAATATAAAAAAGAAAAGATTAAACTTTTTTTTTTGATTTTTTTTTATATTTTTTTGTTCTCTGTGTGTGAAAAGTGTCCAACGTCAATGCCACTTAAATTAATAGCTCTAATAAAATGTCTCTGACAGGCAACACTTCATAAAAATCTCGGTAAATTGTTTGTAAATGGCTCTGTAGGAATATGATTCTCTTAAACACACACATACATACATACATATATCCATGATTACAGGCATATATCACAATAGAAAGATGTATGTTTGAATGTCTGCAACATATTGTAGCAGCATTTGAAAAATACATATCATAAAAATGAAAAAACGAAATGTTTTCAAATTAAGCCAATAGCTTTAAAAAAAACATTAAGTAGTTTCTTTTTATTCATTTGTGTGACAAGTAGGTAATACATGTTTGTTGCAAATCATGTTGTCGTCTTTCTGGCAGAATAAGCTCAATCTGCGCTTACTTCTGGTTTAGACCAAAAATCTGTTTTTTCATAGAAACGCTCATCAAAAATTAGAACGTTTATAGTTTGGTAAATACTGAGTTTTTTGTGGAAACGAATCAGAAATATTAATGGTACAGATTGAGGCTATTTTGTCATTTACACTCATATTCAGAAAGATCTTGAGATATTAAATTTGTGTCAGAATTATAACTGATCACAGATTAAGGACTTCTTCGCAAGTATATCTATGGCGATATTTTTAGATTACTCTAAAGCCTTTGACTCAATAAGTGATATTATGCTAGTAACAAAATTATTAAGTCAATTTAATTGCATCAACAGTTCGTGCAGACTTATTAGATATTTTCTTACTTATCGTAGTCAGTTTACAGAGGTTCAAGGAAGAGTGTCTACGATCACAGAAACTATTAGAGGTATACTCAAGGTTCAGAGCCATTACATTTTATGACATACATTAATGACATTTTCTCACAGATAAAATTCTGTGCTTGTTACGTCTATGCCGACGACATACAGCTGATTGCTTGTGATAATGGATATTATTTAACATTATACTCGTATGTTAATAAGGACTTACAGCATAAACAGGAATGTTTAAATTTAAACTTTTCAAGCCTCAATCCTACAAAAACTCGGGCTATATTGTTTTCGAATAACGTTAATTTGAGTGCAACATTTTCTTTGGGAGATAGTCCTATATCACACTTTAAATCTCGGCGTATATACTTGGATAATAAATTAGAGTTTGGAGTGCATATTAATCACGTTATTGCAACAATATCTTTCATATAAAGAAAATTTTATTTATTAGGATCTTATCTACCTTTTAATGTAAAGAAACAATTAGTTTTTTCTTTATTTTTACCCATTTTTCTTTACGTAAAACAACATGGAAAAATTAGAACATTGCTTTAACAGATTAGACGTAGTGTATAGACGTTTGCCAGATCATACAATGTTGTCATATCTAGCAATGTGCTAGCAATATACTGACATTGACAAATTGTTAGCAAAATGTAAACTGTCAATGCTTTTTCTTGTAACGTTGAAAGACAAACATTTTAAGTTCACACAGTTGTTAGACATTTTCTGAACATTTTTCTTAGACCCTAACAACCGTCTGTACAAAGCTTAAGGTATATATGTACATGGACTTAAATATAGAACACGAATTACAGCCCATGTTATATCACTTCTTGGGTGTAACTTATAAAGTTTCGTTAATATAATATTATTAGTTTAACTAGTCAATATAATGAAAACAGGGCAGCCTATTTATGTTTCAATTTGGTACGTCTTCACGGACATATGTTTTAATGCCTCCGCATTATAGCACATTAATAATGAAGAAGCCATTTATTGCTAGATCCAATTCTTTGTGAAATTATATAATTCCTTATTCAGACAGGAAATTTTCACATTCTATTAAACACTTTTGAAAACTTATAAATCATAAATTTATTGTGACTGATGTCTCGAATATTTAAATATTTAAATTGTCTATTTTGTTTTTTTACTCTTAACATTTGTGTAGGGGAGTGTAATGAATTTTAAATTCATAATTTTTCTTTTCTTTTAATGTTATAAAATATTTATTTTTAAAATTGAATTGTATGCCATACATTTTGTACTGATTTATTGGCCCTAGAGGATTTAAGCTATTGAATTAAAAAGTAAATAAATTTTAACTTTTTATATGAAAAGTCGATCTTGAATCGGAAATATAAAGTGTTTGTTTTAAATGTATAGAACTTGAAGTTGGCAGCACTTTTTTAACTGGCAGCCATTTTGTCAGCTGTCAAGTGATTTATGAAGTCGCTAGTACATGCCGATAATGATGCCAAAAGATTAGCATTCATGTCAATTTAAAAACATTATCTTTATTTTATTCCATTTCAAAGTTCTGTGTTTTTTAGATACACAGAACCATGATTTTCAAAATAAATTTGCACAATTTGAAAGCGTTATTCAGACGTTAGAATATTCATGTTAAATGTCAAACCAAACTAAACGTAAATCACTTGACAGCTGAAAAAAAGGCGCCAGTTAAAAAAGTGTTGTCAATGATCTATACATTTAAAAAAACAGCCTATACAAGTGATCACAGATTGAGGCACATTTGTGGAGAATGTTGAAAATTTATGAAATTCTCACGATTTATATGAAAAATTTATTTTAATTTGAATCAGAATTATGAGTGATCACATATTAGGGCTATTTTTGCACTTAAAAGCACATTTACAAAGATAATTAGGGTTTATATTTTTCTTACAAAATTTACAATTTGTTTGGCATTTTAGGGTGCCCTGAAGAAAATTGTGAATTTCTTTAATATTCAGTTCTTATACTGGCAAATATTTTTAAGGTAACAGCTTTAACAGTATGGCTAACAATTTTACAAATTTGTTATGTTCTATTTATTATATTAAAAACATTTATTTATATCCTTCACTTTGGAACTGATATTTTTCTGTTGTTGTTTTAGCAGCTTGCTATATTTTGATGTTGTCAATTTCATTAACGTTTCATTGCCTTTTTCTCAACTACTTCAATGGAACTATTTTAATTTTCCACAAATACCCCATTGTTGCTTAACATGTTCTTTCGGAATACGTTTTGCCAATTGAAAAAAAAAAGATTTTTCTTACGACAACGAACGCGACACTTTTTGAAAATCAAAATAAATTATTTAGTGTGATTATTATATGCAGTAAATGTATTTTTTAGTTAAAGCCACTCAATTTTTAATTGAATAAAACTTTTGTACCACTTGATTAGAACGATACCGAAGTAGTGACAGCAAATAATGATTAAGATTTGAACATAATGAAAATCACATGATACATTTATATTAGCTTCGGATATTCTACAAAACTAGCAATACAATAAACAAATCTACATCCATATTGAATTCTTGCAACCCTTTTAATTTGAAAAGATTTAAGATTTTTAGCAAATTGTCCTTTTTATTACCATTTATCCTGCCACAAAATAGTATATACATATTATTAAGCTAAAACAATTCATTTTATCCATGTCAGCACATAATATTTTAATACTCTTTCGTTCTTATACAAATAAGATCTCATCATTTATTTATTTATTTATATAGAAAAAAATCTCAGCCTAATAAAAAAAAATTGGTAAATCTTTCCCTTTAGAAACGATTTGGAATAAAAATTAATACCATTAGTAAACAACATTTCATCAAATCAAAATTAAAATGTTTTTGTTTCTCTTCGTTCCTTTTCTCCTTAAGCTTAAAAACCAGCAACGACGACAACAACAACTACAACAACAAGAACCGGCAACCAACACTCAACCGCATCAGATTATAAACTTATATTGTTGTTGTAGCTGTTGTGTGGAATTGAATTAACAGCTTAAGATGACAAAGTGATTGCCACAAGGGTATTATTATACTTAAAGTATGTAAGTAAGTATGAGTATCTATGCATGTGTATTGAAGCATTTGTGGCTGTTTATATGTGTGTGTGTGTGTGTGTGTGTGAGTTTTTAAGAATCCTTACTTAATAAACAAAAACATATTTAGTGGTGGATCAACATTGGCTTATGAGTATGAGTCTATTTGTACCATAATGGTTTATTTATCTGCATCAGCTAAAATAAAGACAATAAAATGAAATTCTTTACTTTAAATTACTGCGATAAAAACAAAGATATTTTCGAGATATTAAAAGGAAAATAAATTTAGATTTATATAGAGTAATATTGATAGGAAACAATAGCAAACCAATCAACATTTGTAACTTAGATACACATATATATAATAAAATGCAAAGACAAGTTTAAAAGAAGAATTTCAATTATAATAGAATCAATAAATTGGTAACCAAACGCCAAGAATCCACTCAAAAGAATCAGATATTGTGTAACCAATTTATTTAAGATTCGCGGAGTTAAAAAATGGTTGCAGGAATTTGAGCCCAAAGTGGTTTACTAATGAAATAAAAATAAATAAAGGTCTAGGACTAATTCTAAAAATGAAGTCGTACATAGTGCATCTGGTGTAACCCTTTTATTCGAAGAGCATATTTTTATACCCTACACCATTATAGTGGGGAGGTTGGATGTCCATGTAAACCTTATGCGACGAGCACACTTCGAAATTAGGAAGATATTTTAACAGAATTTCGTATGAGACTTTAGTTCGGTTAAAAAAATTGGAATTGAATTTGGTTGAAATCAGTCCATTATTTCTTTCTACTAGCTCCCATACAAATGCACTTCCGAAATTGGGGTTTAATGTTCATAATAATTAGATTTATGTAAGTAACCAAATAAATTTCGAAACAAATGAGTTGTATATTAAGCCCTATCACACCTACAAATTTTGTGCCGATCGGTATATAATTGGCATAGCTCCCATATAAAGCCCACTTCCGAAAATCATTAAAAAACTTTGGTATCCAAATAATATTCAACACAAATACATTTCCTGTACACACAACTTATTCGGTCTAATCATCTAAATTAGTGATGATCGGTCCATAACTAGTCACAGCTCACATTCCGAAAGTCACTTTAAGTCCAAATAAAATTCAACACAAATAAGTAACATACATATATACAGTAAATACCAAATTTTACTTAATTTTGTAATGGTCGGCTCACATATAGTCGAAGCTCCCATATAAGACCCTCTCCGCAATTCACTTTAACCTCCATAAGAGTTTATATTGAGAAAAAAATTAACCCAAAAAATATTTAATGTATGTACAAAAGTCATGTCACTAAATTTTTGTATGAACGGTTCCCATATAACGCCCATATCTGAAAAACTGTTTTTATTTATTTATCTATTTATTTATTTATTTAGTTATTGATTTATTTATTTAGTTATTGATTTATTTATTTATTCAATAGCTTTTAAGCCCTTAGGGCCAACAACCCAGTACAAAATGTATGGCATACAATTCAATTTTAAAGATAAATATTTTATAACATTAAAAGAAAAGAAAAATTATGAATTTAAAATTCATTACACTCCCCTACACAAAAGTTAAGAATAAAAAAAAAACAAAAAAAGAACCGACAATTTAAGTATCCGAGACATCAGTCACAATAAATTTATGATTTATAAGTTTTCAAAAGTGTTAAATAGAATGTGAAAATTTCCTGTCTTAATAAGAATTTATATAATTTCACAAAGTATTGGATCAAGCAATAAATGGCCTCTTCATTATTAATGTGCTATAATGCGGAGACATTAAAACATGTGTCCGTGAAGACGTACCAAATTGAAACATAAATCTCAAGTATGTTGGGCAGCCTGTTTTTATTATTTTAAATAGTTAAAGTAATAAATTACATACAAGAAGCGATATAACATAGGATGTAATTCGTATTGTATATTTATGTTCATATATGTACAGGGTGGGCCAACTTGGACTGACTGATTTGAAATGCTTGTAACTTTTGCATTTTTAATTTAATACTCAATTGAACATCTCCAGAACATCGCTACGACGTATTCTAAAAGTTGATCTGAAGATGTTTCCATATAAAATTCAATTGGCCCAAGAATTATTGCCGAGGGATGCACCACAACGGCTACAATATGCCAATAGAGTTCAAATCATTCAGTCAAACTTGGCCCACCCTGTATTTATCTTACTAATCTGTAGAAGCAATGTTCTAATTGTTCCACTATATACACCCAACTCTTTTTTACATGGTTTCTTTTTACACGGATTTAAAGTTACACGGTTGAAAAAAAAAAATTTGTAAAAAATGTTTAATAATTTCAAAATCACTGTCTTGTAATTATGTTTGTTTTTACCACACTTGGCACTATTGCTGAAATGAACATGCATATTAGTAACTGGGAAATCTCCTTATTCGATAAAGCTTACGTACACATTTGGTTCGCATGTTTTATTCTATTCTAATTTGTCTGTTCTTAATTCTGGATTAACAGATTTCTTTGGTTTTTTGCTTGCTCTACCAATTTTTCACCTGTATGAATTATGTATTTTAAATTTTAATGCTCAATAAAATGCCATCTGAACATACAATTTGTATGCATATCTGAAATTTTATAGTTTTAAACATTTTTTGCACGGTTTTTCGAAGTAAATATGGTTGTTTATTTCATCTTACACGGTTTTCAGATGACATGGAACGTATCCCCCATTTTACTATAGGAAACGCCACTTTTTTTACACGGTTTTTTTACTCGGATTTCTGAGGAACGTATCTAACGTGTAAAAAAAGAGTTGGTTCTCTACTTCTGCGTAAAGAAAAATAGGTAAAACTAAAAGTACACTAAATGGTAGATAACTTCCTAATGAATAAAAATTCCTTAATATGAAAGAAATTGTTGCAATAACGTGATTAATATGCACTCCAAAATTTAATTTTTTAGATAAGTATATTCCCAGAGATTTAAAGTGTGATATAGGAGTTTCTCCCAAAGAAAATGTTGCACTCAAATTAATGTTATTTGAACATAATATAGCCCAAATTTTTGTAGGATTAAGACTTAAAGAGTTTAAATTTAAACATTCCTGTTTATGCTGTAAGTCCTTATTAACATACGAGTATAATGTTAAATAATATCCATTATCACAAGCAATCAGCTGTATGTCGTCGGCATAGACGTAACAAGCACAGAATTTTATCTGTGAGAAAATGTCATTAATGTATGTCATAAAAAGTAATGGCCCTAACACTGAGCCTTGAGGTATACCTCTAATAGTTTCTGTGATCGTAGACACTCTTCCTTGAACCTCTGTAAACTGACTACGATAAGTAAGAAAATATCTAATAAATCTGCACGAACTGTTGATGGAATTAAAAATTTGAATTTAAAAATTTTATTACTAACATAATATGTCATATGAAAGGCTTTAGAGAAATCTAAAAATATCGCCACAGATTCAAATTTCATATCCATATTATATAAAAAATACTGCTCCGCCCTTTTCATGGATGTGTCCCAAGCGTTCGACAAAGTTTGGCATGACGGTTTAATGCACAAAATTAAATTAACTCTGCCTGCTAACACCCATAAACTCATGGAAAGTTATTTATACGGTCGCAAATTTAAAATCAAAGAAGGTGATTTTTTAAGTACCGTTCAGCCAATTGAATCAGGTGTGCCACAGGGTAGCATACTGGGTCTACTTTATATTTGATTTATGCCTCCGACATGCCGTCAGACCCCAAAATCCACACGTCAACTTTTGCAGACGATACAGCCTTTATTAGCGTCCATAAGGACCATCAGAATTGGCTAGAGCTTTGGAAAATCAGGGTAAATGAAAAGAAATGTATTCATATCACTTTCACATTGCGAAAAGAAACCTGCTCGTTCATCAAAATAAATAATCAAATTATTACTCAACATAATGAAGTCAAATACCTCGGAATTCACCTCGACCGCCGTTTAACTTGGAAGTCTCATATTGAAGCGAACCTTACACAGATGAGATTAAAAGCAGTGCAACTTAATTGGCTAATTGGCAGAAATTCTTCACTAAAGTTGGATTGCAAACTATTATTGTACAATGCAATTCTAAAGCCAATCTGGTGCAATGGAATTCAATTATGGGGTACGGCCTCAGCATCAAACATTGAAAAAATTCAAAGGGGTCAAAATAAAATTCTACGGATAATTACTGCAGCTCCATGGTATGTTAAAAATTCTCGAATCCACAAAGACCTAGGCGTGCCATTAGTAAAAGTCGAATTTACAAAATATGCATCAAAGTACGGCAGCAAACTTGAACACCATACAAACCCACTTGCACGAGACATCCTTAACTTTAGTGGAACCAATCGGTTGAGAAGGAGGGATACCCTTGCTTTAACTCAAGCGCAAAACAGATGACTGGATCAGTTGATGTAAAATTTTTTAGTATCATAAAAATTTTTGTCTAGCACTGGCTGGGCTTATTATTTTCTTTTTAGTATTAAGATTTGATTACTTATTGTCATTTCAATATATGAAGATTCAATAAATAAATAAAGGCTAATAAAAAAAAAAAAAAAAAAAAATAAGTTTTTATATTGGGTGTAGGGTATTATATTATTGGGCTTGACATTTTGTTCTTCTTTACTATATTTGCTATATTTTTTTTTTTTGTCAAAACCATTTCAGACCCGACGCACAACTACCAGGAATTTTTTTATATTATTATAATATGTGATCGTTACAGCGTATGAAAATATAATCAATGATTAGGTTTTATAATTTTTATATCCTTCAAGGATTTTCAGGACACGCACACTTGATTCATCTCGGTCGATTTTCATTAATATTTTCAACTAAAACACATTTTTATTGCATGAAACGATCTCAATTGGCTAGAAATATTAAAATTTATCATTTTTTAAGAAGTAATACTTGTATGTGTGTACTTCATTATTTGTAAATGATTAATACTTTTGTTATTAAACACTCTTACTTACTTACTGTCACGGCTCATTTTGCTGAAACTGAAATGTGACTGAAGAATTTCGCAATAATTCAAGTAATGGTAAACCAAACAGAAGAGAAATATGAGAAGCAAATATAAGAAACAATCAGCACCATCGATGCATGCCAGTCTATTTCAAATTGGGTTAACAGAAACAAAAACATTGAAACCGAAAGTCACCCGCACAATCGATGCATCACGGTCTGAAAAGGTTAAATAAAAAAGTCTCTGGTGTTGTAACTATACAAATTTAATTGGCAGTCCCGGTGTACATTTTTGCGGAAAGATCTAAAAATTTTGTATCCCCAATCTAACAGAAATTGTAGGCGTAACGAAATAATAATTATTTTGTAAATAGTCTTTAATTCATACCGTAATTAATTAACTATATTATTCATTGAATTTCTCAATATTTTGAAAATATTTTTGTAACTCTCTACTAAAACAGAAAACTCATTTGATTTCATAAACATTAATCTTTAACACTTACGTAATAAATGTTTCTTTGTTATAATTTCATCACTTAAAAATATAATAATATTGGAAAGTTGAACGAACAAGGAAAAAAATTGTGTGTTATCGCTGCCAAGTAATTCAATTTAAATTAATTATTATTTGCTCTACAAGTGTTTTTGGCGCTTATTTTCAAGTCATGGCACCACAACTTTTAATTATGCTGCCCTAAGCTGGAGCAAAGCGAAAAAAACAAAAACTTTCAACCAAAGTTGTTGCATCAATAGCATCCTTTATAATTTTATTTTTTTTTTTTCTTAAAAGTTTCTCTTGCCAGCACTCCAATGAAATGTTACCCTTTTACAAGTACGACTACTAAGTACTTTTTACTGCTCGCCTAGAATTGATTAAAACGTATAGAAAAAACGAAGTGAAGTAAAAAAATATTAGTTTTACTTTATTTTCCGTTTACTTTTTTAACTTTTTTCAATGAGTTGCTATGGTTAAATGAAGTAACAGCAACAAAAAGTGTTGCTAATGTAAGTTGTGGAGCAAAAAGTTTAAATGGTGTTATGTTGCATTTTCAAGTGTTTCATGTTGCACTTAATTTACCAACAAAAAGCACCAATTATACTTATAGCATTTTTTAAACAGATTTCAAAGTGCAAAACTAAAAAAAAAACAAAATAATGTAATTTTGTAATTAAAAATATTAGTGCTGAATTGGTTTTTTATTATCATCAGCATCGATACTTGTGTAACACAAGTTGTTGAACTAATTATTTGAGAAAAGCAACACTACTTTAAATATTGTATGTTTTCTTATTTTCAACAAAGTTTCCTTTAAATATTTAATTTAACTTATAATATTATATATTAACACCACAAGCTACTTAAATAAACTTCTTTAAAAAGCTTAAATATCTCAAACTCTTTGCACTTTTACTTAACTTTTCTTTAACGTCTTAGATTATAAGACAATATAACAACCTATACATTCCATTTAAAAATATATTCCATAACCAAACTAAAACTAAAACAAAAATACTTCTGGTCAAACACCTTTACAATACCATAAACCACTTTGTTTTATTTTTTGGAATATCTCAAAAATGTTTTCACAACAAACCACAATAAGGAAAAGTGTTTTGAACTTTTTCCATCTATATGCTGTTTATAAAGGTTCTTCTATAGCAGAAGGTTTTTTGTCAGCAAAAGGTGAGGAAAAACCAAACCAACACTATGAATAACCTTAAAGAGATTTACTGAAATGGAAACTCTTAACAGAAGCAATCCTTGTTCAACAACAAAAGAAAGAAAACAAAAGTAAACTTAGATTTAAAAGTACAAAAAAAGGACAAAACTTTTTGACTTTTTTTTTTTTGGCTGAGAACAAATAGCAAAAACGAAACTACATGTAAATTAACATACACAAAGCAAATAGGGTTCATATATATTTATTTATATATTTGTATGGTTTTAAAACAAGAAGCTTATAATTCTATAACAGAATGACCAAGATCATGGTTTCAGAAAACTAAACAACTAAGAAAGAGATGAATTTTAGAAATCCTACCACAAACAACAAACAACAACCCTACCATAAACAAATAACTTCACCTCATGCTAAATAAAGCTTCTGACTTGAAAATCTGTACCAGTGGTCATCGTTATCTGAGTTATGAACACTTTTCATAATTTTCGCACAAGTTTAGTTGTTACTCAATTCACAAGACATTTATACTGAAAAATCAATTGAAATTAGGCAACGTCAACATTTTCACCATATGGATCAAATACAGAGAATACGAGTATAATGTATTAATAAGAGTTTTCAAAAGCCGAAACCGGATACCGATTAACCAGGTTTTTTACGATTTGAAAAAAGGGTTTCAAATATTTCATATTTTCGAATTATTCGACTTTGGCTTTTTGGATCGATTGACCGGTTATTGATTAAGAATTTTTATATTTTTTGTCAAAAAAAAATATAAAAATTGTCCAACATTTTGTACTTGTTTTGGCCTAATTTTTGTAGATTTTAAAAATATTTTCTTAATTTGGTATCGAAAATTTCAGGCTGATTAAAATAGTGTTACAGCTTACAACATGATTAGCAACGTTTGCATTAGCAGAAGTTTTTATTTACAAAACACGCTATTATAAACATTATGGCCCATAATCATATTCATAGAAAAAGCATACTTTAAGTAAAAGTAGACTTTTAAACAACAAAAACATATAAATTTTGTTCTGAATTTAAAACAAAATCATGCTTTTGCATAAAGTATGCTTTATCTATGACTATGATTATGGGCCTATGTTATTAACATTCAGTTTTAATGGTCATAGAAAGATACTTTCGATTGTCTGTTGTATAAATAGAACAAAAACGGCTACTCAGAGTAAGTTTATTGTGAGTCATTGTTGGGGGAACATCAAAGCGTTTTCAAAATGTAATTTAGCTGTATGTTCAAGTAAACTGCTAAAGCTCCCTTTAGACGGTACGTATTTTGCAGTCTGCTTGTCAAATTTTTCACTGCAAAATGCATACCCGTCATGTAAAAGAAAAAAAATGCTTCTGCAAATGTCAGCCTGCATTTACAGTGTAAACTTTTCAATTAGAACATGTTCTATTTTCATCTGACAAAGTACATGCAACCAGCTATTTTGCAAGGCAATTGTTTATGGCGCCATGAACATAGTGTTTGTGATCAGCAAACAAAAATTGTATTATTCCCCGTTGCCACATGCAAGTGCAAGTTCGAAAAACTCAACTTGCAAGAGAATTTGCTTGTAAGTAAATTTTGGCACTTGCCGCAAGTAGAATGGCAAATGAATAAACAGTGCTACCAGTGTTAAAATAAAAGTTATGTTTATAATAAATTTTCGGGATTTTACAAAAAATTATAAGTAAAAAAGAACAAAACTATTACACAACTATTTTTAAATATAAATTTCATGCAAAATTATTATTATTTTATTATTTTTTTATTTATTAATTCAATTTCATGCAAAATTATAAATTACTATTTTTAATTACGTATTTTTTTCTTTTGACAATACGGCAATACTGGAGCCATATGCGTTTGAAAATTAACAGAATTTTATAAAAAAATGTTGTTTGAAGTTTCTTTGTTAACGACATTTAAAAAATGAACTTGCACTTGCTAGTGCAGCCACTCAAGCAAATATTAGCGCAATTCACAATCTTGTGCAAATGGTATTGCATCATTACATTTGCAAAAAGATTTAGCATATTTTTCTCTTGCTATGTATTTTGTTATGGTAGAGCAAAAATATGCTAAACCTTTTTGCAAATGCAATGATGCAATACCATTTGCACAAGATTGTGAATTGCGCTATTGCTGTTTATCGGTATTTTTCGTATATAATATATATACTCTTGTTGCAAGTAATTACTTGCATGTGGCAACGGGGGGTTAAACAAAAATATATTTGTATTGAAATATTTATTAAAAAAAACGTATTTATATAGAGCAATTCCATATGAAAGCGATCACCTTTTGGACGACCCCTCTCCGATTTTAAAATAAATAGTCTCAATCGATTGCCCAGCAAAAAATAATGTACCTACATATTTTTTTTTTTTTTTATAGTGACTGGTTTAGTGGTGGTGTACACCACTGTCTGTGACAAAATTGAAGAATTCTTCATAAGGGACCTCATTGAAAGTTGTTTTAAAAAAAAACTACTAAAGCGATCGCAACGAGTGATAGCTCGTTGGAAAGGTATTGAATCAGGCTTTAATTAAAAAATAAAATTTTCCTAATTTTTCTTAGAAATTTACCTTTAAATTTTCCCATGAAAATTAAATTTTCCGATTTTCCACAGAAGCTCCTAAATTTTCCGGCTAATTTTTTTTTTTTGATTCCTCATACTTTTTGCTTTAAGAATCAGCAATAAAAAAATCGGCCCCGACTCCTTGTTTGGACAGGAGAAGAGCATTTAAGAGACCACCTTGTTAAATATACGTTTTAAAAATTATTTTACAGTTAAAAATACATTTATGAAGAAAAAATCAATTTTTTTTTTAAGAGCCCCAAGTTGAGTGTGTAGTGAATATGGTCTGCCTGCCTTCACAAGATCGGCCATAAATCCTTGGATAATAGCAGCAGTGGCATGTAATGGCACACCAAACCCGACTGAGGCTACAGGTCATAAAATGTTTTGTAAATTTTTTAAATTACCAGGTAATAAATATTTCGCCTAAAATGACACGTGCAGAAACAAGTCATAAAACACGGATTTTCCATAAATATGGGGAAATATTTATTACCTGGTAATTTAAAAAATTTACAAAACATTTTATGACCTGTGGTCGGCTTATTGGCTTTTATTTTTCAATTAAAGCCTGATTCAATACCTTTCCAACGAGCTATCACTCGTTGCGATCGCTTTAGTAGTTTTTTTTTTAAACAACTTTCAATGAGGTCCCTTATGAAGAATTCTTCAATTTTGTCACAGACAGTGGTGTACGCCACCACTAAACCACTCACTATAAAAAAAAAAAAAAATATGTAGGTACATTATTTTTTGTTGGGCAATCGATTGAGACTATTTATTTTAAAATCGGAGAGGGGTCGTCCAAAAATTTGCCAATTTTGATCGTTTTCATATGGAATTGCTCTATATATTAATTTTTATTTAATTTATATTTTTTATATTTTATAGAAGCTATTATTGCAATATTGCTGCAAGTTATAATTATTTCCTTTTTTAAGCTAATTTTTTCAACTATATTTGCCAGAATACAAAATTCCCGCGAAAATACCTATAAAAAAACAGCTCCTTTAAACTAAAGAAAAGGAAAAACAACAACTTAAATAGAAATTAATAAAAATGATAATTACAGAAAACTTCGAACCACCAGCCACTGGTTAAAGGATTGATGTTGTCTGTTGACTAGCAGGCACCGTAGTGGTGCAAGGGTCAGAACGTAAAGAATTCTGATGAGAGAAAGTGGTGTTTCTCTTAACATATGTAAATTCAACCAACAACCCAGGTTCGAATCCTAGTCAGAAAAATTATCAAAAATAAAAATTTTTCAAGTTGTTAAACAGTTCCTTCTTCAGTAAAAATAATTTAATGAAAACTAAATTTAATGAACTCAAGCCTAACTAAAAGAAATATCAAAAATAAATCGATTAATTTTAAATGTGTAATCGAATTATTCGTACAAGTTACAATCTCTCATTCGAATTATTAATTCTCTTCGAACAAAGGAAAACGCGAATAATTACACACATATATTTAAACGATCAATTTCTAAAAAAAATTACGAATTTATGTAAAAGAGACATATTTTTACAACAATATGATTTTATAAATTTTAAAACAATTTATGAGAATGTACAAAATGACATTAAATAATTGCCTGCAAAACTTTTGTGCAAAATTACTACATGTTTTTTTTTAAATTTACTGCTTCTAAATTTAGTTAAACTTTACAAATTAAATTTTCACATGAAAATAAAATAACATTCTAAATTTGTGGGTGCCCACATTAAGTAGCAGTATGAGGTGAATTATATTCTCTAGTAACCAAAACATACAACTAAATACAAAATCATATAAAAGTACTAGTGTATGCTAAAGAATAAACTATTTTTGGTGTGGTATGAAATAACTTTTTTTTGGCCTTTTGGCTTAATTCGTTTTAGTTTTTGGATTTTCTCTTTTTGTGTTGCTGTTTTTATTACGTTTTTGCCATAAAATTAATTTGTTTGTTAGGCGACCTTCTAACCACACAAATTACTTTGTTTTCATTGTTGCTCTGGCTGTTTTATTTTAGAAAATTATCACCCAACAACAGAACAAAAAAACTAAATACCAACAGCAGCAGCAATAAAAAAGTACGAGAAAATTGTAATGAAATTTTATTTAGAGAGTTTTAGAACACACACAAAAAATGGAACAAAAATTTATGCATTTGTCTGTATTCTCTCACTTTGCTTCACTTATTTTTACAGATTTGTTTGAAACTACAACAGCATATATAATTTTATGCAAGTTTTCCCTTTCGGGGAGTTTATAATTTCATACAGAATAAAAAGTGTTTAACAATTATATTTAATTTTCCAAACAATGTTTACGAATGCATAAATACTTATTATTATTTTTTTTTTGTAAAATTCTGCTTGTCTAAATAATGAAGCCAAAGTTAGGAAATTTAATAGGCAGCAGTAATTTTCAAATGAACAAAACAAACCAAATAAAAGTACTAAAACAATTAATACAAAATTGTGTTTTAGTTATGACTACAGGTGTTTGATTTCCCCTACCAGAAACTAAACACATTTCATTAATTTATCTGCTTCATTATTTTAATGATGTTTACTATAAATTTACAAATAAATTATTTGTGGAGACCATATCAAATTACAAACTCAAATTTTAATCAACACTTTAATTAACAGACAAGAACACTAGGATAACCCAAAACAAAATGTTGTCAATGTTGTCAGTGACAACTTGTCACTAAAGTTTACTTAATATAATATTTTTCAAATACATAAGTAGATTCTAATGGTACCATTTGTTATATTGCTAACACTGGAAGGGTCTACAAAAGCTACATTAAAATGTATGAAAGAACTTTTTCGTCACCATATAAAATGAGGCCCACCCTAATACACCCATATTGAAATATTACCATATTAATGTTAATTTAAATGCTTTTCATACCTTATTTTATCATTATGTTGTCACTTACTTATTTAGCATTTATTATCAATTTCAATCATGATAATGTTTTGTTCGTATGTGTATGCATGGTTGGGAGTATTTAATGTTTGTCACATAAGTGAATGACAGTTGACAAGATTATTGCCTGTTGTTTGTTGCTTTTAATGTTTAAAAAGGATGGTGTTAGTATGTGTTACATTTAGATCTTGTTATCAGATCGTATATATGGTATATTGGTTTATAAGAAATTAATTTTAGTAAATTTACAAAAAAATATTTTTAACACCCATAAAAGTTAATTACGATTAAATATGAACACTACTGTTTTAAAAGGAAACATAAATAAGGGGTGTTCCAAAATTAATGTACGATTTATATTTATACAGGCACAACAACAATATACTTTGAATACATGTATTTAGTTGTTGCTGGTCTTAATGTGAGCGTCAATATAAAGTAAACACTTAATAATTTTATTTAATAAAATGTTATAAATTTGCGTAGAGTTAAGTTCAAAAAAAAACACGACGCAAATTGAAACGACGCAAAGTGAATTAAGAATGTCTATACCATGTAAAGATCGAAGTTCTATGATTACGAAAATACTATGTCGTCGGTTTTCATTCACAAAAAATTAGTACAATATTTGCTGAACGTAAAATAAATTTCCTTCTAGCAATTGCATGTAATCATTATAGTTGGATAATGCTTTACTCTTTATGTCATCAAATAAGCATTTTGCTTTTGTCCGAACTACCAATTGACTTAAAGGTATTCTCTGATCACCGTGCTTTTCAATCCAAAAAGAAAGCAAGGACACCATTTCGATCATCAAAGCAGTTATTGTACGGGTCATCGTTTTAGCATCCAACGATGTTGCCGATTTTAAAAACAATATTAAAAAAAAATTAGAGACTCGAACCTAAAACAACGCAATCTCAAAAATCTAACAGGCACAGTAAAAATTAGTATTAATTAGGCAGTGAAAATGCAATACTACACGAAGCAAACTGAGGTCTTGGTGTATACTACAAGCACAAATTTAAAACAAAATATATTTAATAATTCATAAGAAACTTAAACAAAATACATATCGATGGTCTCATGTAGAAAGGCCCTAACCCGCATATTTGAAACTTTACAGGAGAAGGTAAAAACATAATAGAAACTGTAATATTCAACATGTAACTGTTTATAAAAGCGTTATTTTTTACACTATTGCAATAAATTTTTTTTTGAGGAGGTGTATTTGCGTTATATGCATTGAAATCGCAAAAAAACTAATTTCGAAAAAATAGCAAGTTAGGGCCTTTCTACATGAGACCAACGATATAACTCATTAACAAAAACTGGAAAATAAGCAACATAAAATAATAATTCAATTTTAACGGAAAAGCACCAGATTGTTCGCCTCAAAATAAAGTAAACAGATATATTAAAATTATGTAAAGCATTGTGTTTAATATTTTATTAATTTATTAAATTTTTATTAATTTTCCGTAGTCCATATAAATTATTATTTATTTGTAAGTTGACGTATTATTGTTTACATGTATTTTTATTGTTGTGTTTTCTATGTGGTTTATTATGATGGTTATTTTTTGTATGACTTCTAAATTATACTTATATTTATAGGCAAGCCCAGATGATGATACTCAAAGAGCATCGAAATATCGGCAAATAAAATAAAATAAAATTTATTTTCGTTAAATTTTTTATTAGAAATTTCTAAATTGGGCTTTCAAGGTCAGGTATTTTTTATTTTCAATACTGGCCTCGAGCTTGAAAAAGAAGCATTTTTATTTATTACAAATTCTCTGTTTTATTTATTATTTTTGTGAAAAACAAAGTTTTCGTTAAAATATCTATATATATAAAATTGAATGTATGTATGTATGTAACGTATGGACTCCAAAACGGCTGAGCCGATTTTGATGAAATTTTCACAGCATGTTACTGTGATTCTGGAAGGAATAATAGGCTATATGAAGTTTTGATTGTACAAACTGGGGTGGCACCGCCCATATAACCCAAAAATTAAAATCGCCATATTTTGGTAATTTTTTGACCTATGTCGATAATATTTGGTACATATGGTATTAGCATAATTAGGAATACGTACCAGGAGAAAAGTGTAAGAATATAGTCTTAACTACTGGACCGATCATCATTAAATTTTCACAATAGGATATTCTTAAGAAATAATAAATCCTTGACTACGTAAGTGGACAAAGGGGCATGGCCTCGCCCACTAAACTAAAGCATTAATAAATGTTTGTAAATATATAAATACGTTTTATTTTATAACGATGGGGGGGGGGGGGGTACCGAAGCACACCTGGTTTAGCTAGTCCTATATAAAGTTAATTTAATTTACATAAAAACTATTAACGAATGTTGGCCTTATTTTATCAGTTCTAATGTAATAACAAAGAAATCCAATTTATTATTATACCCTAATTGACACCTACATATACATACAAATATTTATAAATAAAAATCTATTATACAAGAATAATAACTTAAAAGCCACTTTTCTGTTAGCCACTTAAATTATTGTTAAATAAATCACAGAAAAAAGCACAAACATTAACGATTGTGGTGTTTGTTTTCCGAAATACAAAAGACTCAACCAAGAAACAAAACACAAGCACTTAGTACTTCATAAAAAAAGAATTCCTTATAATTTTTACAACAATGTTTTTTCCTGCTTTGTTCTTGACTTGTAGAAGAACAAAAGTGGAAAATAAAGAATCTTAAAAGTAACTTAAGCCACTTTTAATATACTTCTGAAAAACAACAGCAAAAAATATATGAGAATAATACAAACATACATATTCATAATACTTTCTATGAACATGTGTATACGAGTGTATGAGTATAAAGGGTGTGATGACGAGAACTGTTAAATTAATTTAAAACAATTCTTTAATTTGTATTGCAATTTTCATCAGTAATTAAATTAATGATTTTCTATATTTAATTATATGTACTTATGTTGACATTTTTCTACGTACTGGAAATTTTAAATGTTTTTTATGCATAAAAGGTTTTCGATGTTTTTCTGTATTTTAGAAATAATCATTGTTTTTTCTATACATAGAAGATTTTCAATATTTTTGTATTTATTGAAACATTTTTCTTCATGAACAACAATAACTCCATTTACGTCGTCAAAAATGTTGTTCCTTTCAACGCCGATTTACGTTATGATTTCATTTACGTCACCTCTGTTGTTTTAAAACAAAAACTAGAGAATTCCTCTTTTTTAATAGATTTCATGCCTTGTTTTACGAGTATGTATTTGTGTGTATCTATTTAAATTTATTATAAACAGTGAATTGATCATCAAATTAAGAAAAGAAAATATGAGCTCGAAAAATAAAATTACTAATGTTCTTAAATTTTCTATCATCTATCTATCTAAATATACAAGGTGGCGCAAAAGTAATCCTCCTATCAGAAAATGCTATAAATGGAGCAGTGTAGCGTAACATTGTTTATTAACGTGTATTTCGAATGTGTTTACTACACAAATGTCAAAACAGAACTAACATTAGGGGCCTCGCAAAATTTATAGCATTTTCTGATAGGAGGATTACTTTTGCGCCATCTTGTATAGAAATGAAGTATGTATGTAACGTATGGACTCCAAAACGGCTGATCCGATTTTGATGAAATTTTTACAGAATGTTGCAGTGACTCTGGAAGGTATAATAGGCTATATGAAGTTTTGATTGTACAAACGGGGCTGGCACCGCCCATATAACTCAAAAATTTAAATCGCCATATGATATGTGGTACATATGGTATTGGCATATTTAGGAATACGTACCAGGAGAAAAGTGGGTTGGACCACGCCCCTTTTTAGGAAAATTAAAAATCGTAATATAGTCTTAACTACTGGACCGATCGTCATTACATTTTCACAATAGGATATTCTTACGAAATTGTAAATTCTTGACCATATTAAGTTGTAAGTGGACAAAGGGGCATGGCCTTGCCAACTGAAATGCATCGCTCATAGGACGCGCTTCAGTATCCTATTATTTTTCTATATAGAGAAGATGGATATCACTTTGAAATGCGTCAAATCAATCAAGCACCCCATAAGGCCGTTAATTATCCTATTGAGTTCTTAAATTCACTCGATGTGCCAGGCTTTCCACCACATGTGCTACAACTTAAAATTGGAGTAACAATTATTTTACTGCATAATATTGATCACCACGGCTTTCAATGGCACTCGATTTGCAGTAAAAAAAACTGAGGAATAATTTAGTAGAAGCGTTCATTATAACAGGAAAATATAAAGGTACAGATGTACTTTTGCTACGCATTCTAAATGCTACCAGCAGATTTACCATTCGATTTAAAAAATTTTTTTCCTGTTCTGTTAACAAAGCTTAAGGTTAATATCCCGTGTATATGTGTATGCTTCTGATGGGCAAACTAAAAATATCCTAAAGCATTGCAATAAATATGTACATTAAAATTAAATAAATAAATGGGGTAGCTAGTCCTAAATAAAAATAAACTGAATTAGAAATTCTTCGGTCATGTAACAGCGGTGCAAAATGCATTTGTTATTGCTAATTTTTATTGCAAAAGTTAAGTTTTATCGTTGTGTTCTAAATATCATAGTTGAAATCATAAAATCAAGAACGCGACAAAAAATTAAACTCATTTTCAAAAATGTCTAAGCTTTTCTATAGTAAGGAATTTTTCTTATGTAAAACCAACTTTCATCACTTTTCTAAACACAGACAATTTTTAATGTCCCAGGTTAAATTTTTTCTTTATTTAAAAAATGTTTTATGTTTTAGCTATACGTGTATGGCTATTGTGTAGAACACGATATTTGCAAACCGTTTAATTGTAAACAAATAAAGCAATATTTAAACATATCATCGCTAGAAGTATTTTTTTATTTTATTTTATTGTTTTTAATATACATATAAGCAATAGACATGAAATCAAGAACGTGACAAAAAATAATACTCGTTTTTTACTGCTTCTATAAAAATTAAAAAACCTGTTAAAGAGTACCATCTTAAGTATGATTTAGAATGCGACAAATTTTCACATTTCGTTTGTAATAAAAATTAGCTCAAGTATTTTTTTAAATTCTTTATTTTTTAACTCAAAATTGCATTAATATCCATTATAGGCTAAGTCTATATAAAGTGCATTCCCTTTTTATTATTTTAAAATTACACATAATTGATGGTAACCTCTTAAGGAACACTATAAAATAAACTCTCAGACATATATCACACACACTCACTCACATAATTCTCATACAACATAAATCTTACAAACACTATTCAAAGTCATTTGCAGGTGTTGAAATTGTCACAGTTGTTTAGTAAAGACGCAAGCAACAAAAAAAAATAAGCAAATAGTAAAAGAAGCAGGAGAATGAATGTCTATTTGACTGTCAGCCTTCAAGTCAGCCAGCCAGCCTGCACTAACTTCTTCGTCTACTTGACTCTGCTTTTCAGTATTTTTCTGTATTTATAAGTAAAGGCTGTGTTGTTTATGTTTCCTACCCCCATTGAATGTGTGCAAGTGTTTATGATTTCTTATTTCTTTGTTTTTGTTGCTGTTGTGTGTTTCTTGAGCCTTGTTCCTGTTGTCGTCGTTGTTGTTGTTTTCTGTCTCTTGACAAAGATTATTATTCGCATATAAAACGTTAAAAGCTGTCAAGTGTATGTTGAAGACATTCAAGTCATACGTACAACCAACAAGTGCAACTACTACTACAAATATAAATGTCTGTATTTCTTATTATTATTATTTTTTTGCACTTCGGATGTGCGATTGAATCATAAATGAATGTGTGAGTGAATGACTGACTGAGTTAATGTCACAGCTGGTTTGAATTCTTAGCTGTTGTCGTTAAAATTAAGGACATTAAATGATTTCAGCAAGAACTCGTTAATAGATGGCAACTAAAACTGAAAGGTATTAAATAAAGATATTTTTCCCAGGTGACATCTTCTTTTTGGTTTATTGTTTTTACTACTTAACATTATTTTAAACAAATATTAATAATTAGTTTAAGATTTATTAAGTTTGGTAATTAGATATCATTAATTTAAGAAAATGAAAGTAGTTTATACCTACAAAAAGAAATAGTTTTGAAAAGTTCGTGAAGAAAATTGTGGTTTACTCAAAAGAAAAATAATAGTCACATTAAATCACATAATAATAATACACTTAGTTTCATTGAAAATAATGGCCAACGTTTAAAAAAATATGAACTTATAAAATTTTATATTTGAAAAAATAAATTAAAATTAAATTTTTCAAATAATACAGCAAATTATATCGTATTACACACGTATCGAATTTTACTTGTTAAATTATCTTTATATATCTATTTCTATGTCTTTATACATACTGTACCAAAAAAAAAAAAAAGCCCGTACTAACAATTAATATAATTCCCGATTATCGATTTTATAAACCGGATAAAGAAAATTTCAAGTAATTTTAATCTGCAACTGTCTATGGTTTAACATGTATCTTCTCTTAGCTACTGTACGTATGAGTATTATTAAAGAATTTTACATCACGTATACATACGCATATTGCAATAGTGTTTTTTAACAAACATATATTATTAACTCACTCGCGTTGTCAAATTTAATGCCTCCATTTTTTGGCGTTAGTTTTAAAAGTTGAATTAAAATATTATTAAAAAACAAAATTGTTCAATTAATTTAATATTTTATAGGAACTTTATTAATACAATGTAAATAAATATATACAAACTACTAAAATTTTTCTTAGGGCCAAAAAAAAAGAAGCCACAACCGCAACTTTATTTGATAATCTCGTCTTCAGCCGTAAGATTAAACTTTACCCATTTTGGACAAAGCGTGGACTGTGAAGCTCCTAATACACTCCCGTTGCCAAAAATCTTATTGTTGTTGCAAGTTTTGCTTCTTTTTAAATAGCTGTCACACGATGAGGATCCTTTAGAAAGGGACCTATCTTGTTCATTCGGAAGTTCATGTGAAATTTTTAAAAAGTAAAGTAAAAATATTGTAAGTCTCCATAGTGTTATTTTACTTACTCATTATTCTTTAAATTCATGATGTTGATAGTAGAGCGGAATTGCGTTTTTTCAATAGATATGTCTAGGAAGCTTGAAGAATCATGCAAGCAACGAATTAGCAAGTTTTACTATGAGCTTGCTCAGACCAGGTGGGCAAATGAACATACCTGTGTAATGTACGACTTATCAGGCCTAGGCTAAATAGAGAACGAACGTTGTACGTGCTGAAACTACAACGATCACAATTAAGTGACTTACTGTCAGTGTTTACTGGACACTGCAAATTCAACAATCATGCCAGAATATTAGGACTTCCTTACAATGATTTCTGTAGGAGTTGTAATGATGAAGAAGAGGAGGAGACAATACCTCATCTTCTATGTCGTTGTACGGCAATGGACACCATGCGCAACACCATCTTAGGACAACCGTATTTCAATGACGTTTTTGAAATATCAGACTTGAAACTGGATCGTATCAACGCTTTCATTAGAAATAGCAATTGGTTGCTATGATGACATCCGACCCCTTCACTTGAAATGGTACTACTGGCTATTTAGGTGGCTCGGAGTATTTACTCCATCTTTTCTTCTGAACCTTCCAGACCCGACATCTTCTTTTTCTCTTGACATGTTCCTCTCCTAGCTGTCCACATCTACTCTCTATCTGCCTCTAACAACATCTATCCCTGTTCTTCTTTCTTCTATTTATGTATTTTCGAGCAACACGAAAGGTCCACCGAATGGACTTAAGTGAGCTGTACAAACTATGGCTGCCTGCTGACCTAACCTATATAATACTAATTTCATTCTTCATTATCAAGGACTGAAAAATACTAAAGCTTAAAAAAACTACTTTTAATGATGTTATAAGACGATACAAGTATCTGTATCTTTAAAATGTTTAATGAATTTCTTTAACTCTTACTTAGTTTGCCTTATGTTGTTAAAAAGAAATATTTTTCAACTCTTTTCCGACATTGCAGTCATTGACCATAGCGTGGTTGGCCAAAGCACAACTAGGCACTTTTTTCTACGAATAAAGAAAATAATCCAAGAAATTAAAATCAACAATAGACTGAATGAGTGCTATTGTAAACAGAAAACAAAGATAAATTAAATTAAACAAAAGACTTTTCTTTATTTACGAATGTATTTTTAAAAGAAATGTATACATATGATAAAGTATAACAATACATTAGTTGAGATACTCGGCATAAATATACAGTCTATTGAAATAGTAATAACTCGAAAGTTTCATCTCGAGTCATATATTGAGTACTAAAAGTAAAATAAATAAAAAGAAACTAATTTAATTATTTAACACTAACAATCCTGATACGGGTACCCTGGTACCCGAACGAACTTTAAAGTAAAATATCTCTAAAGCAATAAAAGAGACAAAGTTGAGGTTTTGCATGTTCCTTCAGCTAATCATTTTCCAAAGATTTTAGTTAAATAATTTTTGAAATATAAGGTATGTATTATCCTAATCTTTATAATAACCTGATAATAAACCTTTAAATATTTCGTTAAAATTGAAACCTAAATTAAATGAAACACTTTGTTTTTATTCTAAATTCCATTAATATAAATATTTATTGAGTTCATACTTTAACTACACTCGTAACCAATAAACTATCAGTACAAAAACAATTATTTTTACCCAGTTAGATGACATTTAAGTACTTATGACTATTAAAATTGTCACATATAAAAAAAAAATAACAACGATATACTAAATATTTATCTATATAGCTGCATGTGTATGTATCAGAATGATTTTTTTTTTACTAAATATAACTCTTAACAATTTATTACTTTTGCGTACTGTGTCAAGTAAGATTTTTAGTCGAAATGTTGAATTTTAGTATACGTATGAAATGAATAAAACTACTAGTATAAATACTATTATTACCATTTTAAACGAGTATGAATATCCTGCAGCCAAATATATTCCCAAAAATAAACCATACAGACAGACAAATACATACATATAGAGACTGACTATGGCAAATGTAATGACGCCTATAAGGCTGCAATATATTTGGTACAATTTTTTACTATTTTTATTTTATTTTGTTATTTCTTTTATCTAGACATTAAATTGGGGTTATTGATGCTCTTTTTTCTGCAGGATACTTCTTTAAAATATTTTTTAAGGCATTTTATTTTTCTGTTTTTTTTTTCATTCTATAGATTTTATTAGTAAATTTTGTATAGCTGAATAAATGTATATACATATACATATATAATATATGAGTATGTGTAAGTTTTAAAAATTTTACTGTTACATTTATTTAATGACAGTTTAAATGTTATGACATTGTCATGTCATTATTATGGCCATTACAAAATTTATTATTCATATTGTTTTTCAAATGTTATTTATTAACATTATTCTTTGTTTATTTTTTGAATTTAATGCTTGTTTTAAATTTGCAAATTTATTTATAAATTGATTTTCTATTGATTTTAAGTTACATTTAATTTATATACATTAATTTAAATATTTAAGTATTTTTTAATGCTGATTTATTATTTATGGAAGGTGTTAAAGTTTTAATTTAGATTATAAGAGGTCTGATCAAAAAACCCCGTTATTTTAAATTTTTACAAAAAGTATTTATTTCTTCATCAAATAACTATATTGTACCCTTCAAAGAAATCCCCCTCAGATATAATACACTTATGCCAACGTTTTTTTTCCAATCCTCGAAACACTCCTGTTTCGATTTTTCTTTTATCTCCTTAATCGTAGCAAAACGCTTTCCTTTCATCGGTGTCTTCAGTTTGGGGAAGAGGAAAAGAGAAAGACACAATAAAAACTGAAGAGAAAAAGACAGTCATTAAAGGCAGCTAAAAGCAAGAAATATTTATTTTCTGTCTAAATTTTTCAAGTTTAGAAATAAGATTAGCTGCCATTGCTTTTCAAATGGTGACAGAAAACATGCATTGTTTAAATTGTCAATATATATAAGGATATATATATATACATATATAAATATATACAATTCCAAGAATCGTTGGTGACACGTAGAATTCACTATTTTATTTTTCAAACTTAAATGTTTAATCAAATAGTATTCCACGTTTTTGTAACATCAAATAAATATTCGTAATTTCTAAAAAAAAATATAAAAAAAACAAATTTAGAATAAATAATAAAAATATTTCTACTCAAGTGAAATTATATTTTTGGCCAAAAAACTTAAAAACTTTCATATTAAAACATTCAAAACTCTAAATGTTCTCGACAATTGAGAACATGTAATACTTTTTTTCAAAACTAATTTCTACAGACATTATAAACTGTATGCCGGCAAACAAAACAAAAGACACAGCAATAAAGAAACTTCCAAACCCTAATTTATAAGCAACCCAACTAAATACTTCCAACTCTGATTCTTTAAAAATTGTCAAAAAAAATTAAAAAAAAAAACAAAAATGTTGATAAACATAGGATTTCAATTAAGTAAAGAACACATTAATTGGTTTTTATGTCACTATTAATGGTTCAATTGTAAGGACGGCATCAACAAAAACAGACAATACTACAATATAAACTCCAAAAGCAACCAAAAGTGGCAAGCAGATACTCTCACACTCATACCGTGACAATAAAGCATGACGCGTCGATAAGAGACGAACACAATATAAAAAAAAAAATTAAACAATAAATTTTTGTTTTTTTTTTTGTATTCTTTTTTTGCAATCAAAATAAAACTTGATACTTAAATACACATACGTACCAGGAATGCATAAATGAAATAGTAGCAAATAGTATTATTAAGAGGAAAATTACACTTTAAAGGGTGAAAATTTGTACCATAATCTTGGTTTTGAAGGATACAAGGACCAGCATATTATATTGTGTCAATGATATAACGACTTTGCTTGCAGTTCGTTGGGTAATACTAGATTATTTCCTATTAATTCCTAGGCTTACTAGGAAAGACCCCAGATTTAACAAAATATGTTTCTCTCTCGTACCTTCATTATTTGCCTAATAACGGCTTGGAAGTTAAATTCGGCTATAAGATCAACGTATGAAAAAGTTATCTATGTTTACAGAAATTTTATCCAAATTTTCTGTATGAAGTAGGTTATGCTTTCGCTGAGAACTAAACGGACTTTTTCTGCACAAAAATTGTACCAACTTATCCATCCCTAATGTGAACTCATACCCTGGAGGAAGAAGACAGATGTTAAATCAGGCAAAAATGGGTGTGTACAGAAAAAAATACTGAAGGCACATCAATACAATGAAATTCATGCATGTGTGGTGTGGCGCAATAACTGCGTCATACTGACAATAACTTTATTGTAAAGAAATATTTCGTTGTTTTTTTTTTTCTTTTTATTCTTTGTTTTATATTGAATTTTATTTATTTAAGCCGTTTCCTATATTTATTCTTTTCACTTTATAAAGTAAATATTTGCGTGACCTTTAAACAGCGTCGCCAAAAGGCAACAAAAAACTACAGGAAATAGTTTCACAAGTGAATGTATGCAACCTTGTCATTGCGTTATTTTTTTAACATTGCTTCTTTTTTTTGTTTCGTTTGAATTGTTTATGCTATAGTTAGTAGTAACACATTATTAAACTGTTTGTAAATTTTGAAAATTGTAAATTTAATCCAACTTCAACTAGATTCCAAATTCATCTAGACAGTTCAAGACAGTTTAGTGAGAATTCAACAAAAACAGTTTTGGAATTAATTTCAGTGTAAGTCTTAATTAAGAGAAAATAAACCTGTTTTATATAAGAAATAAGTTAGAATTATATCGTGTAAAACGAACATTAAAAACCCTACACCTAGTTCAAAAATTAGTCTTATCTCTACATTAATGACCATTTACAAGCACCTACAAGAACGTGATGTTTAAAGTTAAAGTGGAAAACATAAAGAAATCTTAAACATTTGTTTATTATTTTTGTCTGTATTTTTTATAGCAATTTAATGTTTAGATTTTCCTATATATTAACAAATAAATTCCAAAACGCCACAAAAAAATGGAACTTGTTTTCAAGTTTATCAAGTAAAATACAAAAACTTTAAAATTAAAACATCATTTTCTATAGCAATTTATTGAAAGCAAGCTAAAAAATATTTTCCATTCGTTTTTTATAAACTTTGTTATGATTTATTACGCGATTATTATTTTCCAGTCACATTTCCAATAAGGATTAGCTTTGCATTTATTATTTATTGATTAAACATTATGTATAACTATTTAAGCCCACTGTTTAACAAATTTTTAACCTTTTTCACTTCCATTTTTCATATTTTTTTTCTATAGCACAACTTTTTAATTTCTGAGTTTGTTACTTACTTTAGCTATTTTCTACAGATCTTCTTAGCTACTTTATAGCAATATTATTACTCTTTATTTTGTTCCAAGCACAGTGTTGTTGCATGTTAAAATAGTATAAAACAGAGGATACACTTACGATAGAGAACGCGACACTGTTTGGAAATCAAATCAAATGTTTATTTATAGTTATTTATTAATGCAAAATATGTTTGATTACCTACATAAGTTAAACATTTATGACCGATAAACTCCTATATCGGGAGGACATTTGTATGGGGACAAGGTGAAATAATGAACCGATTTCGACAAATTTCAATCTCAACCATAGTTGGCGCACAAATATTCCATGGTCTGCCAGCCAAACGGACGGACGCATGAACTGCCATCGCTAAATCGATTCAGAAAATAATTCTGAATCATTCGGTATACTTTAAAGTGGTTGTTAGACTAATATTTACAGTATTTACATCACATAGCACAAATCTAAAGCCTCAGTTAACCGACTGTAACGGAATGTTGTGTAATGACGTAAAAATGTAAGGAAATTCTATTTCTTACAGATTCAAACATTTCGGTGTTGCGTTACTTTACATCTACATAACCATTTGCATTACTATACATATAACAATATCAATCAGCTGTTTCTTACTGTTGCAGTTACATTCCATTACAGTCGGCTAACTGAGCCTTAAACCATGGTGGAGGTATACAAATAACTAAAATTGTACGATATATGTTTCAATTTACGCTAAGCAATTTTTATTGAACAGATTGATACAATTTTTTCCTTGAAATTTCTGCGGTGTTCACACAGCACAATTCTTATTGCTTACACCGCTTGTATTTTTATTTAAGAGTAAATACACAACAATTTTCACATTTTTACAAGTTTTTCAACAATGTTATGGTCACTGTAATTATATATATATATATATATGATTGTGGTAACCATAATATGGTTAAGTTACGATTCAAATGATTACTATAATTATATAAACGATTGTATTAACTATATATGTGTATATTTGTTGCAATCGTGTTTATGATGAATCCATTTATCATATTTTTTTTGCTCTTTGATTATGATAAAAAACAACATAATATGGTATAATCTTTCATCATAAAAGTGATTATCATAAACATTACATAAATTCTATAAGCATATATATGATTGCTATAATCATCTAAATGGTAACTTAACAATATTATGGTTGCAGAAATCATATAAATAATTACAGTGCCCATACAATTTAAAAAAATGTTTAAAAATGATGAAATAGTTGTGACAAACCTGCACAGCTATATTTTTTCTCTGCGTGTATACGAATAAGAAAGTAAAACGAATTGCTAGTACAATCAAGTGTGTATTCGTCTTGTCTACCTACCCCTCACCACGATGTCAAAAGGTAATCAGCTTAGTTTGAAGAATTACTTCACATAAATTATGACTATATAACAGTCTTTCTTTTTTTAAGCTATTTGAGTAATTTAAATATTTAAAATCCCAACCATTTAAAACATAAACATTTATACAAAAATCTCTTCAAAACACACAGAACAGTATTTCTCACCAAATCTAAATCTAACTACATAAAATTCACATGCATTTCACATTTCTTGTTTAAAATTTTCTTTTTTTTTCCTTTATTTCTATTTTCTACCACTTTATCTGTGCATGTCTACTCTCATGTGGTCATGTTTTCTGCAGCCAAAATTTCGAAAACTAGAATACAACTTTAAATACTTTCCTATGCCAACGGAAATAAAAACGTTTCAACGACAACAAAAAAAAACCAAATAAAAAAAAACAAAAGAGGGCAACATAAACGAAATAACCGCTAAGTGACCACTACTTAAATATAGCAACTCCCGTTCCCTCCAACTCCAGACGTCGTTAAACTAACTTGCGCTACTAGTAACATGAGGATTAAGTATTTACAGAAAAAAAAAAAAATTACAAAATTTCTCCAAAAAAAAAAAAAAAACTGAAACAGCAACAGCAGCAAAAACAGCTATACAATCCCTAATTTTAACCTAAAAAAAAATAAATTTTTTAGTTCAGAAATGTTTTGTTGTTTTTTGGAAAATGTTAAAATTCGAGTAGCAAAAAACAAAAACTAAAACTTGTCGAAAATTTGTATGTGGTTTCTCCTAGAAATTGAAAAACAATTATGCTGAAGAGGTAGGTGCACAGGCAACAACACCTACGACAAATGATTGGCAAAACAAAACAAACAAAAAACGATAGGAATCAGGTATGAATGAGACTGAATGAAAAACATTTTTCAATTATATAGGTATCACAAAAAGAGAGAATACTGTGGGACTGATTAGTAAATATATGTAAGTATATCTACAACAGGTGGATGTGAAATCAAGTTAGAAATATAGATTTGGTATTACTAAATTTGTTCGCATTACAAATGTCTCACCTTTAATTTTACACACATTAGTATAAACTACAACTAAATCCATGATTGCTTGTTTAATGCGATATCGAAGCAAAATTGGTCAACGAAATATCAAAAGTCGAAATATATCGAAAACCGTTAATACTCTTTGTCATACTTTTCAATACTATGTTGATAAATCAGTGTTCACATAAAATCCATCCACAATACAGGATTCAGTGATTTTTCTATCACCAAATTCAACCAGTCCTAGTAAACTTATACGAATGCTGAGCAGTGAAAATTAAAAGTAGAAAAAAATCGTGCACAAATTTGTTTAAACATTGTTGGGTTCATTAAAATCCCATCTTAGGGATATTAAAAAGATAAAATTTAAATTTATATAAAAAGTGGCTTAAGTTTTCGAGCAATTACCAAACAAAAAAAAACAAATTTTACAAATAATCCAAATTAAAAATTAACAGTTGCGGCCCTAAAAAAGCTATCTGAATGAGACAATCGCAGAATTATAAACTTTCATAAGGTATGGTCACACATGGCAAATATTCACTCGAAAAAGTGTAACCACTTGTTTTAGCACAAATATTTTTGACGTCGTTTACTCTTACAAGAGTTTTGCAAGATCGAAAAGCCACAAATAAAATAAAACTAAATATTTTTTGCGTTCTGTCCTAAAGAAACGACGTTTTTTTTTAAATAAAATATATTTTATTTAGTGGCTACGTTTTTTCGGCAAATATTTGCCAAGTGTGACCGTATCTTTAGAAGAAATGAAGAGTCTTGTAAATGTCTCCAAATAATCTATAAGTAGAATGCTAATAAATCCCAGACTATTTCTCGACAAAAGCTGTTGCCTAGGTTATTACACCATCACAGAAATACTAAACTTGACTTTGCTAAATGAAACTTACAAACTAACTTAAAACAAGTAAGTGTTAATAGTAGCACTATTTAAACATACTAGTATATTTATTTAATGTAATTTTTTCCGATTAGAAAAATTCAATCGTGATGGTAAAAATGAAAATGGAGAGACTTGCAGAAAAAAAACGATATTTTATTTCCAAGCACCAAAATTAATTCTTCTAATTACACAAAATTACTACAATGATTTTTTTTAGAAAATACTAATGAAATACAACTTATTTTTCAACAAGACAACGCACATATAAGGCGTCACACAAAGGTATGTCCTGCGGGAAAAAGATGGTGCAAAGGGCCCTTCTAGAAGCGTGTCATTGTTAGTCATTACCTTGTTTACTCGCTACTGGTTAGATGCCTGACAGAAGGCCTACTTGAGAAGAGCAATTGAAAGGTCTACCAAGTAATGCCTCATAGAAGACGTAATTAACGGGCTGCTAAATTAATTAATACTGCTTCACGCGTACTTTACAGCACAATCTTTTATAAAACACTAAATTTAGAGACGCACTTTTTACTCAGTTTTCTTACTCGTATAACAAAGTGAGCAAAACAACGTTGACTTCTACATGCAAATGTATATAAGTGTAAGTACTACGCCGACATCGAGCTCATACCATTCCCAATATATTTGATTCATAAACCGCGGTATTTAGATTTACATATAAGAAAAATACTCACATACTCATAAAGTATTCAACTCAGTTAAGTCATTGAAAAAACTTTTCAGCTTAATCCGTTAGGTAGTTATAAAAATAAGTAAAAAAAAAAGAAATATAACAACATACAAATAAGTTTATAAGAAAACATTTTGGGGAAAATATAAAATTTATTATTTTATATAATTTTTATAAGCAGGCTGTAAAAAATGAACGACACTCGCATGAATATATGCAAGTCATACTTATTTTTTTAAATCGTCTACGTACATTGAGTTAAGGAGAGTCAAAATAAACAACATCATACATAAGATTAAATACAATAAGTACTTCAAACTTTAAAGATGAGTATTAGATTGATGATATTGAGACAAGTATGAGTACGTATAAGTACAATAAATTATAAGTCATGATTCGAGTATACTCACTTTTTCAGTACTCATAACTGATCTCTGATTTATACCCAACAGCACCATAGTGGAAAGGGTATATTGGATTAGTGCTGATGTTTGTAATGCCCATAAATATTGGTCCAGTATACCGATCGACATAGCATTACTCTTGAGTCTATTTAACGATGTCCGTCTGGCTGGCTGGTTGTCCACGTAAAGCTTGTGTGCAGAGTACAGGTCGCAATTTTAAAGATATTTCGATAAAATTTTCTACATGATATTTCTTCTTCCCATGGATGGATGGGATTTAAACTGGTGGTTATCGGTTCATTATTTCACCTGCCCCCCATACAAATGTCCTCCCGTAATAGGGGTTTAACGATCATAAATGTTTGAATTACGCAAATATCCACACAAATTTCACCACAAATGAGTGGTAAATGAAGCGAAATCACATCTACAAATTTTGTGCAGATCGGTCCATAATTACTCGTAGCTCCCATGTAAGGCCCACTTCCGAAAATCACTTTAAAGAGAACTACTCTGTTAAAATGATATAATTTTATGATGATCGGTGCATAATTAGTCAAATCGTCCATATAAATCCTTCTCCGTAATTCCTTCATACATTTTTGGATGAGCATATAGCGCCAACTTCTGAAAAACTGTTTTATACATATCGATGGTCTCATGTAGAAAGGCCCTAACTCGCATATTTGAGACTTTACAGGAGAAGGTAAAAACATAAGAGAAACTGTAATATTCAACATGTAACTTTTTTTGTACAACTGCTTATAAAAGCGTTATTTTTTACACTATTGCAATAAATTTTTGTGAGGAGGTGTATTTGCGTTATATGCATTGGAATCGCAAAAAAACTAATTTCGAAAAAATAGCGAGTTAGGGCCTTAATACATGAGACCAACGATATACTGGGTGTAGGGTAATATATAATCGGGCTTGACCGACTGTACTTTCTTATTTGTTTTTATTTATTTATAGTTATGTAACACTATAATACATAATATTTGTTTTATTTTTGCGTTCGTTTCACAAACATGTGGATTAAACTTTTTTACTTTTTCTTTAACTTACAAAATTGATAAAAGTTTTATGTATTTATAGTTATGCAACGCAGTGTATTGAAATTTTAACTTATTTCTTGGTTTTTACTAGAAGGTCTTTCAGAAAAATTGGTCGGTTCCACAAAATCAAAAACAAAAACACTGAATTTAAATTTGTTTATACAAATATCAAGACAATTTAAAAATGCTTAAAATGTTTGTCTTCATTACGGTAGACTGATCAAATTTAACAAAATTCTCGAAATAATATGAAAGTATTTTCAATCGCACACCAACAAATATTATAGAAATAAAACTATAAAATTATTGTCATCACTATATAATCTAATTCTACTAATATTCAACTAAATTTCCATCACTTATATTTTTCCATTTAAAAAAAATATAAGAAAAACTAAAATTTGTAATACGAAAATTTTAAAATATGTAAAGAAAATCATTATTTTGCTTTAATTTTTTGTAACATTGAATGTATGTATGTCTACATACATAATGCTGAATGTAAGTACGTAAGTGAATTCGAGTGCAAATGTTCGACATTTATTTTATTAATTGTTTTAATACTTTCTACAGACACTTTCTATAGGATTAAATACATAGACATTGATCAATAAATTTAAAACTAAAATTTATATTTACTCCCTCAAGTTCTACTTATTGCACAACACACCTCCCTTCACTACAAATAAAACCCCCTTCCACCCAGCCCCCACCCCGGGCAAAACAAAACTAATGAAATCTATAGGAAATGTAAAGAAATACAAAAATTTCTTATTTGCTTTCGGTAGTACAGCTGAAATGCCGCTCTCTAGTGTTTTATATTTTTCAAATTTCTCTATTTTTTTTCGAATTTTATTTGTACGTTATTTCTGTCTGCTAAGAAGTGCAAGAGTTTGTGTGTGGAAGGAAAAATTGAAAATTACTATGCCATAGTTGAAATAGTTTCACATGTACTAATACTACTGCTACTAGGGCAACAAAAAAAAATTGGAAAACTACTTGCATACGATTGCTCCTTGTTGCATTATATCAATGAATTTTCTATTACAAAAACATATAGAAACACTTACACAATACAAAACTAATGGTAAGACATACATTTTGCAAGGATACACACACATACATAAGAAATGATATACAAATCAGGTATTTCAAAGAATACACCATTAAATATCCTAGGAATTGTACAAACTATTTTTGTAATTAAATCCTTTTTTCGAAAGTGTATAACTAAAATTTTTGTTGAATTACAAATTCAGTTGAAATTTTTGATTTGTTTTTTACATGAGTCAAACTTTTTACAAAATCTTCTGTAATCATATGAAAAGCAAAAATTAAGGCCTCCGGAAGCTATATGCAATTTGTGCACAGAGCATCAGAATCAAAATTTTTTTGGAAATATAAATCTGGCATTTCCAAACGGCAAATCCAGTCGAGATATTTAAGTATAAGCAACTTTTATTTAGTTGCACATGGGCGTTGTCAAGAATTCCTCGAATTTTGAAGAACTTTCCAGAGGCGGAGCTGAGGAAACACAAAATAGGGCATCCTTTACTTTTCATTCGATTTATATTTTATTCCCTGAAAGGCACTGGTTTGATTTTTAACAACATGCTTATTTGTCTCTTTTTCAAGTTGTACTTAATAACTTCAATTTCAAAATTTTGCCAAACCCTGGTCCGGTTTTTAAATATCGGGTAAAATTTTCAATCATGCCCGAAAACTTTTAAGCAATATCTCTATCAATTTAAAAACTAAAAAATTTTTAGATTCCTATAATATCTTTTTTTTTTTTTTGAGCAATTAGGTCAATTACTAATTACCTAATTACTTGAAAAAAAAAGGTCGAATAAAAGAACTAAATAATTTTTAAATTTCTTTTGCAGCTTTAAAATGGCACATTTTTATATCTAATCCACTCGTATATTTTCAGATAAGATCAGGAATATTTTATCTAAATGATAAAATAGTCAAGAACGCGACATCGTATACCTATTTTAATTTTTATTTTAGTAGTCCTTTGTTAAGTGCCAATTTTTATCAAGTTCTACTATTTCAAATATATTACCAACAAAACGGGGCCCTAAAACAAAAACAAAACAATTCATTTAAAACATCAAATTTTAAAACTTTTAATTTTAGTGTAATTTCAATAATTCAGCTAAATTACTGATTTTTCTATATATTGCAATTAAATCCTCAAAAGCACTTTTTAATTTAAAAACATTTGAAATTGGAGTCTTGAAAAAGCTAGAGACCACAGATGCTAATAAATAAACGTTATATTGCCTACCGCCATGAAAGTCTGTCATTTTAGCTAAATTGAATACATTCTTTAAAATACAGTTGAAACAACAAGCTTTTATATATTCAAATTCTATAAAATAATACAAATACAAGAAATACAAGCAAACGTTTGCCTGACGTATGTACAGTGACTCACAGCTTATTTTATGCAGTGAATTTTTTGTTTTCAAAGTTTCATAAAAAAAACTAACAGGAATTTAAAACAGAAATTGGTGGTACTTAAGAGAAAAAATATTATAGTCTAAGAGACAAAAACTTTTATTCCTAAAATTTACATTTTAATATATAAAAACTAAAAAAAAAACAAAAAAATACTCCTTTTTTCACGTCACGCTTATTTACTTCTATCAATGTTCTCTGTTAAATTTTAAGTCGGATTTTGTAACGACAAGTGTCAATTTATAATAGTACAAATGAGTCCCCATACAACGATAGAACAACGATAATTGATTTTACTAAACCATTGCCAAAATGGCCACTCACAGCGAAAAATAGCAGAAATGGTTAACATTAAAGCTTCCACAATCAAAAACAAGTAAGAGTTTATATTCGCCTGTGTCGAATCTTATAGCCTGTTCGCCGATCTCGAACGTTAACGTTCGCTTAGATAAGACTTAAGACATAAACTTGATTGTGGAATAAACAAACTTGATTGAGTAAAAAATAGATACAATAAAAAGTTTGTGTCTTAAGTCTTATCTAAGCGAACGTTAACGTTCGAGATCGGCGAACAGGCTATTATATTTATATTAATTTATGCGCATTTAATTGATTTTCGTAACTGGACTTTATATGGGGTCTACGGTCAAATATAGACCGATCATCATGAAATATAATTCGACGATTTAAATGTATATTTTGATTATACTTGTCGAATTTCAACTTGATGGTAATTTTTACAAAAGATTTATGTTCATTTAAATGATTTTTGGAAGTGGTCTTTATATGGGGCTATGTCAAAATTATGGACCGATCAAAACAAAATATTTTGTTTGAGATTTCGCTTTGCATGAAACTTATTATTGCAGAATTTTGTTTAGATACGGCTTCTTTATAGATAATTATGTACCATAAAGCCATATTCCGGCAAGACATGTGTATGGGGGCTATGAGAAATCGCAGACCGATTAATACTATTTTCAACAGGACTCGTCCTTCTGTAATAAAAATAAGGTGTGCAAAATTTCATGATATTAGCTGCAATATATTTGAAATAAACAGCAAAAAATATCTGAAAAATATCGATCAACATTTCGGTGGATCACAGATTGTTTGGCAAAAATTGTATTGTTCTATGTCTTTTTCTTTGAAGCTCTACAGTACCAATAATAGACGGGCGGATATGGCTAAATCTTCGTAGAATCTTTCGATGTGTGACAAACGCAATATACCCCTATTTTTTTTGGTGAAAATCGGGTCCATAACGAAGGCAGAAATTCACCAAATCAAATTTTCAATGAGCATGACAAGCGACACATTTTAGGAAAAATATGTAAAAATCCAAGGTTATCAGTTTTACAACTAGCCTCCGGAGTTGAAGCTAATCTGGGCAAATAATATAGCGTTCAAACTGTTCGTCGTGTCTTGCCCTAACATGCGCAAAAAAATCGTTGAAACCGAAAAACAGACTGTACAGGATACATTTCGCCAAAGAACAGTTTTTCAAGTTTTTTTTATCTCTTTAATCATCGGCTATGAATCTAAGTTTAATGTTTAATGTTTGGTGGAAACCAAATGCAGAACTCAGCAAAGAAAACATGACGGCAACAATGAAGCAGGCAGCAGTGTCATGGTTTGGGCCTGCATGGAAGCTGCTGGTACTGGAAATTTAAAATTTGTTGAAACAACCATGTTGAAGTTTAAGTACCTTAAGATTCTGAAGGACAACTTGTTGGAAAGCGCAGAGAACGCGGGTATAAGATCATATTTTCGTTTTCAATAGGATAACAATCCCAAGTACAAATCGGGGATTATGCAAACGTGGATAATATATAACTGCTCACATTTAATGACAATGCCATTGCAGTAACCAGACCTTCATTCGAAAATTTATGGTCAATTTTAGAAATCAGCATAAGAAACAGAAAATTTCTATAAAAAACACTTCAAAAAAGCGCTACTGACGGAGTGGTCGTATATTTCGCCGACTATTACCCAAAAACTGGTTGCATCTATTTTAATATCAACTTTTCGAAATTCATACGTTTCTGCATAAAATAAGCTGTGACTTGATAAAACGAGCATTTTTCTTGTTTTTGAGTTTTATTTTATATGAAATGACTATAACATTTTTTCTTTTAAATGACACCAATTTCATTTTTAAGTTTGTATTAGTTTTCTTTTAATGGAGCTTTGAAAACAAATTAATGAACTGCATAAAATAAGCTGTGAGCCACTGTATGTATATTTAAAGTACAACTGTATAAATATACAAAAATGCAAAATACAAAATTGTTTAAATTTATAAAATATTTTTGTTGGCTTTAGGCTTATTTAAAAATTTCAAATATTCATAATACTGTATGCAATTTTATACACATACATATTTAAATATATAAATATATACATATGTAGGAACATAAGTAACTATTATGTACATTTTACATACACAAAATGTATATATGTATGTATGTACTAGAAACCATAGCCAGACATTCTTAAGTTCACATGTGTAGACAAGACGAACAAATTTAAATTTTATTAAGATGTTTTAAAACAAAAATTTAGGCCAATATTTACTTTAAAATAAAAAAACAAGATTTCTATGAAGAAAATAAAATGTCCAGTAAGTTTTCGTAGAAAAAAATTTCTAAAAACTAAAACTTTAGAACTATTTACCGTTATCCTTTAAATCCTGCTTACCCAAACGCTTGATATGAAACTAAATTGTTTCTTAACTCTTGCATTGCTTTAAAATTCAAAACTCTTGCATTTCATTCTCTTCCAAAAGCACAACTAAACGCTTTACAATTAACCTCAAAAAAACCAACTATTTATTGCATCAGCTGTTTTCCATCACACACAGAGTAAAAATTAAAAAAAAATTAGGTCTTTTCGGGAAACTGGTTTACTCATGGCTCAAATTCATTCGTTAGACTTTAACTCTTAATTTGCCAGCATACATAAATGAACCACACTATAAATATCCCTTGGCTATAAAAAATATCCCTGTATTTTTCTTACTCTATAAAATTCTGCTCTCTTAATTCCTATCACTCTTATTTCCAGTATAATTTATATTCGCAGTAACGTATTTGAAATGTTTGTTTGATTTTAGTCTCTCTTAAAATTGAGACGTCTGCGTTGTAAATATTTGTCATTCTAACGAATTACATTTTGTTTCATACACGTGCTTTTCGTGTTAAGTGAGGGATGTGTCTTATCACTTTGTAATCTGTTCTAATGCCATCATACTAAAGATTTTCTTTTTTAAGAAAATGTAAACAAAAACCTGAAGTGACTTAGTTGGTTGAGAGGTATTAGCGGATTTTAGAAGCTTAGCTGAAATGAATAACGTGGTTTTATTGAATTTTATGTGATGAGGACAACACTGGAATGTGTGATAAAATTATATAAAAACTTTTGTTTAGTTAGAAGATAAATGGAAAAAATTAAGAAAAAGTACTTTTTTGAAGATAGGATGTACTTACATAATATTTGTTGTTTATTATTCGGGGCTAAAATCTAGAGACTTTTGTTATACAAATTTTATCAACGGGTTTGGCCAACTCTCAAAACCCAAACCAAACCAATAAAGTATTATAAATTACATACAGCTACGTGCAACTAATTAAGGACACGATACTAACATGTGCAATTAATATGCATATATATAATTGCGTTACTTTCTCTCGAAAGGGGATAGATTGAAGAAGTAAAAGTGGTGAAAGAAGAAAGCTTTTTATATCACAACTCTGCAATGGCGCAATATGTTTGGTTTAGTGTAGCATTGCAGCGCCTCTGGTGGTAAGTAGGTGCATTATGTTTTTTAAAGCTTGATTTTATAGCCTTTATTTAATTATTTTACTTCGGTGGCATTTAAATGTTATACCACCGAAAGAGGGCGTTGTGATAAATATTAGTTATGATGAATAGAAAGAAAACTAATAATTACACTGTGCTAGAATTTAACACTTTTTTTGTGACAAGCGGTGCACCTGGCGGGTTAACCTAATTCGGGTACGCTGAATCCAGTGGTGCTAACCGTTTTTTTAGGTTAGCTCTTGTTTTCGAAATATACCGTTACTTCGAAAATGGAGGAGGTTGCACAACATATATTCTATTTACCCAAAAAAAAATGTTTTTTTTTATCAAAATTTCGCAAATTTTGTTTTTTAAAACGGCATAAAAAATTGGAAAACCCAGCTGTGCTTCTAATTTTTTCTGCACGTATAGCAAACAAAGTTCCAAACAAAACAAGACATAAATAATTAAAATCTGTTTACAACTTTTGATTTTATTCACAAAAGATGAAATATATAATAACCAGACGAAACTTCAAGAATTAAAACATTTATTTTTGTTGTTGTCATACATTTTTGCATATTTGTATTTTCTTGTGAGGACAAAAACCGCACAAATCGGTCTTGTAAAAAACTTAAGTAACGTGTTCTATTGTTATACCTGGAACAGGTAGAAACAGGAATCATCCCGGCTTTGGTTTTTTTTTTTTGCACATGTATCATTTTCATTTTCCCCAATTTTTTACGTATTTCAAAATGGAGTTTTTTTTATTTTTCCTCAAAGGCAATGGTCTATAAAGTTTCTTTTGAGGAAAAATAAAAAAAAATCCATTTTGAAAAAAAAAATAAATAAATAAAAAAATGGGGGAAAATGAAAATGATACATGTGCAAATATTGAAAAATCCTAAAAAATTATTTTTTTTTTTGATATCCCACTCGCATCCCATTAAGCGATTACAAAGGCATTAAAGAAAATTGTATAAGCTTTCTTTTGTGGAAAAAAGGCCCAAATTGAAAAAAATTAAAAAAATTTTTTTAAAATTAAAATTAATTATTACGATTCAGTCTCGTCTCATCGAACTGTTCGGACGTGTTACTTTTAGTGCGGCTGAATTTTCGGTGAAAAAATCGTAATAGGTGAAAAAGTGTAAAAAGTTGAAATTAAACAAAAAAGTGAAAAAAAATCGTAATAGGTTAAAATATATAAAAAAAAAAAAAAATAAACATTAAACATCACATAAAAACTGTATGAGTGTTCCTCTCAGATGTAATTCTGAGAAAGAGCTTAGCTCGACTAGAAAAACTAGATGCATCTCTGAGGAAGAATCCATAAAAAAATCTTTGGAGAATTTTCTCACTGCAAGAGCCGTGGAACGGCGTCGTTCCTGTTCGCCCAATATTGTGATTTCAACAGATGTAAAAACATCATCTTCATCAAATAGTGCAGTCAAACCCAAAAAACAAGTAGGTATGGATAAGTACATAACCGTTCTCAAGCGACAGAGGAGCCCGAAGTCTGCTCAAGTGTCATCAAATGCAAAAGCTCCTAAGACCGTGAGTAATGATCAAAATAGGTTTGCTCTCCTCCAGACGGATGAGCCAGAACTTCCGAAGAAGACGTTTAAGCCCCCACCAATTTATCTGAGAGAGCCGACTTCCAGTAAATTGGTACAAGGAATTGTTGCTGTAATAGGTGAAAACATGTTTAGCGTAACCTCAATGAAACATGGAAATATCTGCGAGACAAAGATTCAAGTGAATAGGGAAGATGATTTTCGAAAATTGTCCAACCAGCTGGAAAGGGAGACTAGGGATTTCTATACCTACCAGCTCAAAAGCGCAAAAGGACTCCAAGTCGTTCTAAAGGGTATAGACCCATGTGTTGATCCCGCGGAGATAAAAACCGGTTTAATGGACAAAGGGTTCAAAATCAAGAGCGTAGTGAATATTAGAAACCGTGAAAAGATCCCTCAGCCCATGTTCAGGGTAGAATTGGAACCTGGAGATGTTGTCTTAAAGAAAAATGAGTCCCATCCCATCTACAATCTGATGTACCTTCTGCATCGTAGAATCACCGTGGAAGAACCACATAAGCGTCAGGGACCCGTCCAGTGTCTCAACTGTCAAGAATTTGGTCACACGAAGGCGTATTGTAAATTGCCGACAGTTTGTGTTGCGTGTGGGGAGCTACATGCAACTGCTCAATGCGATAAGTCGAGAACTGACTCAAAAATCAAAAAATGCAGTAACTGCGGAGGTAATCATACCGCAAATTATAGAGGTTGTCCAATTTACACTCATTTGAAAGGCATAAGAACCAACAAGACGTCAGTATTGCCTAATCGCCCTCAACAGCCAAATTTAGCATCGAGTGACAATTTCCCTCAAGTATTACGGTCCACTAGTCATGTAAACGCGCCAAGTTCTAGACAAGTTTCTTACGCAAACGTCGTTAAATGTAATATGCCAGGTCTGGAGCAGGAACCTAAACCCCAATATTCTGAGCCGCATATCAACAATCTAGAGACAACATTGCAGACACTTGTCCAAACTATGAACACTTTCACGACCACCATGACATCCATGATGCAGGAAATGCTGAAAATGCAATCCACTATCTTGCAAGCCATTTTAAAGAAATGATTTATTTAAAAATTTGTTTCTGGAACGCGAACGGCCTCCGCCAACATAAAAATGAACTGGAATACTTCCTGATGGATAAGCAGATTGATGTTATGATGATTGCTGAAACTCACTTGACGTCGACAGGGTACTTCAAAATTAATGGCTACGAGTTCTACGATACTAAAGACCCCCGCGGTAGAGCTTGTGGAGGTTCGGCAATTCTTATAAAGAACAGAATAAAGCATTATCTAATGAATAACATAAGTGAGGATTACCTCCAAGCAACAAACATTTGCATTGAATTCTGTCAATACAAATTTGTTTTATCATCGATTTATTCTCCGCCTCGATTTTCAATAAAAGAACACCAATACCATAACTTCTTTAAATCCCTTGGAGCTAGATTTTTAGTTGCTGGTGACTTTAACGCCAAACACACATTTTGGGGTTCACGTCTGGTAACCCCAAAGGGTCGCGTACTCTTCAACACCATTGCTAAAATGGGCTTAGATGTACTCTCAAGTGGACATCCCACCTATTGGCCGACGGACCGACGGAAGATTCCCGATGTTATTGACTTTGGGGTAATGAAAAATATCCCTGTAGAATGGATGCAAGTGGATCCTTCACTGGACTTGTCCTCAGATCACTCTCCTACTATCATTTCAATGCATTTCCCTCAAGTGTGTGGTTCTCCATTTATGAACATGACTAAGACCCGAGTAAGTTGGATAAAATACAAAAAGTATTTAAGTTCTCATTGCACGGAAAATGTTGTGTTGAGAACTACCGACGATATTGATGAGTCGATTGGCAACTTTACCGAGGACCTTCGACGAGCTGTGCATCACGCTTCCACTTATCACGTTGAATGTAGAAATAGGACAAACAGAACTTATTTCTCTGAACTCGAACATCTCCTATCAGAAAAAAGAAGAATGAGAAGAGAGTGGCAAATTCACAGGTCTCCTGAACTGAAAGCTAGGCTACGGGAATGCAGAGATATACTAAGACATTTCTTAGAAACCCAAAGAACGGCCTCACTTAGATCTTACTTGGAAGGTCTTGATAGTACCCCACAATCTGACTACTCGTTATGGAGGGCGGCAAGAGGTTTAAAAAGACCAGTAAGAGGAAAACCTCCTTTGCGAAATCCGACTGGTGACTGGGCTAGAAATGATTCCGAGAAGGGGACTTTATTTGTTAACCATTTGAGAAATGTGTTTACTATAAACAACTCAAATAATAACGAATCTGATTTGCCACCACTTGTTATAAGGCCTCCTGTACCTCTAAGACTAAACTTTCGTGATGTCCAAAACGCTATTGGTACTCTGAACCTTAGAAAGGCTCCAGGTATGGATAAAATCAGCAATAAAATGCTTGTGGAGTTACCTCGTGTAGCAAGAAGAATTATCCTCTTTATCTTCGACGCTATTTTACGCCTAGAATACTATCCTGCAGATTGGAAGGTGTCTATGATCACTATGATTCCTAAGCCAGGGAAGGACCATACCAAAGTGGAGTCATATAGGCCAATTACTCTACTGCCGACAATTTCAAAACTGTTTGAAAAATTGTTAATGACTAAATTGACTCCAATTCTGAATGACACTGAATGTATTCCTAATCATCAATTCGGCTTCAGAACTAAACACAGCACCATCGAGCAAACACACAGATTGGTAAATGTGATAAGAGGGTCGTTTGAAGACAAAAAATACTGCTCCGCCCTTTTCATTGATGTGTCGCAAGCGTTCGACAAAGTTTGGCATGACGGTTTAATGCACAAAATAAAATTAACTCTGCCTGCTAACACCCATAAACTCTTGGAAAGTTATTTATACGGTCGCAAATTTAAAATCAAAGAAGGTGATTTTTTAAGTACCGCTCAGCCAATTGAATCAGGTGTGCCACAGGGTAGCATACTGGGTCCTACTTTATATTTGATATATGCCTCCGACATGCCGTCAGACCCTAAAATCCATACGTCAACTTTTGCAGACGATACAGCCTTTATCAGCGTCCATCAGGACCACCAAGTTGCATCACAGAATTTGCAGAATTATGTTTATAAACTAGAGAATTGGCTAGAGCTTTGGAAAATCAGGGTTAACGAACAGAAATGTATTCATATAACTTTCACATTGCGAAAAGATACCTGCTCGTTCATCAGAATAAATAATCAAATTATCCCGCAACACAATGAAGTCAAATACCTCGGCATTCACCTCGACCGCCGTTTAACTTGGAAGTCTCATATTGAAGCGAAACTTACACAAATGAGATTAAAAGCAGTGCAACTTAATTGGCTAATCGGCAGAAACTCTACATTGAAATTGGATTGCAAACTTTTGTTGTACAATGCAATACTAAAGCCAATCTGGTGCTATGGAATTCAATTATGGGGTACTGCCTCAGCATCCAACATTGAAAAAATTCAAAGGGGTCAAAATAAAATTCTACGTATAATTACTGCAGCACCATGGTATGTTAAAAATTCTCGAATCCACAAAGATCTAGGCGTGCCATTAGTAAAAGTCGAATTTACAAAATATGCGTCAAAGTATGTCAGCAAACTTGAACACCATCCAAACCCCCTTGCACGAGACATCCTTAACTTTAGTGGCCACAATCGGTTGAGAAGGAGGGATACCCTTGCTTTAACTCAAGCGCAAAATAGATGACTGGATCAGTTGATGTGAAATTTTTTTAGTATCATAAAAATTTTTGTCTAGCACTGGCTGGGCTTATTATTTTCTTTTTAGTATTAAGATTTGAATACTTATTGTCATTTCATTTTGAAGATTCAATAAATAATTAAATGCAAAAAAAAAAAAAAAAAAAAAAAAAAAAAAAAAAAAAATTAAAAAAAATATTTTTGGAATGACTGATGAAATAGCTATCAAAAGGCCTTTGGACAATTTTTGCTAGGACCAATAGGTGAAAAGTTATACTCATTAAAAAAAAACCCCTGTATGACCAAAATGTCCAACTTTGACCCCCTCTAACTCCGCCAGTTCTTGAATGATGATCCAATAGTACTAACCTTGGTGAAAATTTCATCCCAATCGGAAGACATCGATTTTAAAAATTGGGTCACTTGACGTGCAATTGCCCATATATACACATATAAAATTCATATATAAATATGCTTACATAGCTCTTTATCCATTAACTGCTAGAATTTGTTTTCCAAAAGCAAAGAAGAGAGAAACTACTCCCACAGAATAAAATATGAATTATTCCAACACAGTCATTGACTGCATCTAATTAAAATGAATGTTAACTTATGCATAAATAAATCAGTTATGCTGCAGCTTATTTCAGACTTTTTTTGCATATTTTTCTGCTGCTGTTACTTCTTTTTAGTACAATCTTGTTGCATAATTTATTATTTTTTTCTTTTGCTCTATAAAAGGAAAACTTGCCAGTACTGAGTGTGTGTGTGTGTGTGGTCTTGAATCTGTTATGGCCAGATGATGGATGATCAAATTTATTCTAGAGCTGCATACAACAAACGGAATGTGTTGCCATGCAAATTAATAAAGTTGTTTTGCAAAAATTTACTGAACAAAATGTAGACTTAGCGCAAGAGAGTAATTGGTGGAGTTTTTAAAATAATATTTTATGTTTTTTTTTATGCATGAAACACAAATATGTTTTGAAAAGTAATTCTAAGGATGCTAGTAATGTACACTAACTTTAACATTTTAAAAGATGTAATTAAATAATCAATAAATATAATCAAATAATATGCCCAGTTTTTCTCGTTTTCAATATCAGAGAAATGCAGACAATAGGCAAACGGACATAACGCGATTGTCTTTAGAATTTTCTTAAGGACTCCCCACATATTTGATTTTGTGGCTCTATGAATAATATTAAGATGTGTTGCAAACGAAATAGCAAAATTTAAATTATTTTTTTAATGGTGTCTCTTAAACAACTTTTTTATAAAATTTTCCAACTTTCAATTATTAATCAATCATCTAATATCTATTTTCACAACTTTTCTTCTTTCAGTCTAGACAATGTACACTTTTCATAAAACATTATTTACCACCTTAACTATTTCCAAATTTATAAACGTATTTTGTAACACGTTTCTTCATTGCATAGTTTTGAATTCACACGTATTTTCGTCTTCTATCATCGTCTTCTGCACATCCTCGATTACAAATCAAATATCAAATTGTTTTATATTCAATAAATTATAACCAATTCATTCGTCCCACTACCGTTCGTGCTGCAATGGTCTCGTCTGGCAATTTTTGTTTAGTGCAATTGTAATGTGAGTGAATTGGAGGACGGTCAAGTCACGTCTCTATTTTAGCAACAACTTAACTTTAGTAATAGTTACAATCACGTACATACATACCTTCATCTTGGCCATACATTAAACTGATACTTTTAGGTGAGAATTTATTGATAGAAATTTGAAACTTGTATTTCATGATGACGAACATAATGGGCAATTTATCAAATAGACAGACTAAAAAAGAAGAATGAAAAACTATGTTAAGTTTAAATTAAAATAAATCATAATCGAAAAAATTGATACAACAAATTTTGAGAATTTTAACATACTGTGCGCGCTAAAATAAAGTCAACACCCAAAATTATATTGCATTTTTATAAAGTTATTTAAGTAGAACAGTATTCACAAAAAATTAAATAAAACCCAAAGCGTATACAAATTTTATTGAGTTATTGTTCAAATAGACAAATAGTTAAGCGTCAAAATAAACTAAACATTGACATCATTCTTATGCATAAAAAGCCCTGTCATGCTAAAAAAAAAATATGTCACAAATTAAGTAAGTTAACAATTAAGGAAGGCGAATATTTATTCAATAGTTGGCGAAAACTTTGATTTAAGGATATACTTATAGAACACACAAAATTATCATCTTTTTCCTAATGGCTTTTATTCTCATTATATCCTTAAAAAACTCCAGAAGCGCATTTCATAAATATTTTAAAAAAATTTTAATTAGGGTTTCGAAGGCTCAATCGTAGCAAAACGCTTTCCTTTCATCGATGTCTTCAGTTTTGGGAAGAGGAAAAAGTCAGCGGGGTGGTTGAGGCATATAACGGTTTTGTTTTTGGCCAAAAACTCACGCACAAGCATCGATGTGTGAGCTGGTGCATTATCATGATGCAAAAACAATGATTGGTTTTTCCACAATTCTGTGCGTTTCTGAGGAATTGTTTCGCGCAAACGGCGCATAACTTCAAGGTAGTATTCCTTGTTGTTCGTACGACCTTGTGGCAAGAATTCATCATGCACCACGCCATTGCAGTCGAAGAGAACAGTGAGCAAAACCTTCACATTTGACCGAACTTGACGTGTTTTTCGGTCTTGGCTCTTCTGGACGTTTCCATTGGGATGATTGGGCTTTGGTTTCAATGTCATAACCATACAGCCATGCTTCATCACCAGTTATGACCTTTTTGAGGAAATCTGATAATCTGGTCTTTATCGATGTTCAACAGCTCCTGAGCAATATCCATGCGACGTTTTTTTTGCTCAAAATTTAGCAATTTTGGAACAATCTTCGCTGTCGCATGTTTCATGCCTAAAACATCCGTAAAAATTGCTTGGCATGAGCCGAACAATAGTGATTCGACGATTATCCAAAATCATTTTCTTCACTGCTTCAATGTTTTCATCGGTTGTTGACGTGCGCGGGCGACCAGGACTTTCTTAAACCGATTATGCCACAACTGAACTTGTGTTCTGCTCATAGTAAACTCGCCAAACGCCACAGTCAACATTTCAAATGTCCTTGCACATTTAATTTTTTTTACACAAAACTTAATACAGTTTCAATTATTATTTTTATTTGAACTGTTAATTTTAAATCTTTGATATTTGTTTTATTTCGGCTCGAGTTCATTAAAATCAATTTTCATTAAATTATTTTTACTGAAGGTGGGAATTGTTTATTTGATCCATTTTTTGCGAATAGCAAAAAATCGAAGAGCACACCAAAACACGACGACTATGACAATCCAAAATGGCTGATATTACCAACATATATAACAGACATGTGTACCAACATAACAGAAAATATAATGCGAAAATCTAACATACGTCACTCACGAAATTTGAAAATAATGGTTATTTTTTGATCAGACCTCGTATATACAAATTATTAAAAAAAAAATTGTATGATGATCGGTCCATAATTACTCATAGCTCCCATATAAGCCCTACTTCCGAAGATCAGTTTAACGACCATAAATCTTTTTAAAATAAAATTCAACACGAATATCAAATATATACAGATATCTTGACACCTTATTTTATAACGATCGATCCATAATTATTACATAAAGCAATAAATTTTTGGATGATTTGTTCATAGTAGATCGGATTTATAAAAAAAATTTGTGTACACATATGAATACTGGGTGTAGGGCATTACTAGAATTTCTTACTTTTTTTTAATTTACAATTTAACTTCCACAAATCCACTATGGTGATGTAGGGTATAATTAATTATTTTTGGATTTCTAAAACATTTTCACATTCAAATTCAATATTTCAATATCAAAAAATATTAAGATGTCTATTGAAGAATATAAAATCGATATATAATCTTTAAGAAACTTTTATATGATTTTAAATTGTGCCCCATATTAAGAAAAAACCTTGCCAAGTATTGTAAGATTTTCCAATTTGAATTTTTAAATGTGAATAATTCACTAAAAATAAATAGCATAACCAACCAAGTATCTTATATTTGTAATCGAGGATTTTAAGAACAGTTCTGTGAGTTCTCAAAGTGGAGCAACACCAAGCAACTTCTGAGAGATCTCTGCTGTCCGTCCTTAAAACTTAAACTCACAGACTGATCTGCTGGGTCCATGTGAATTAGATCAGCCAGTTTAAAATTTCTGCTACTTCCAGCAGGGTGTTGTGGTCTTATTGTCATCAAGCTGTGGCTTCAAATAACCCCATAAAAGGAAATCCAATGGAGGTAAATCAGACAATCTGCGGGAGCACCTCAGAGTACACAAACAGGAAATAGCTCATGCAGTAATGGAATTGTTATTTGTATTGTAGAAAAAACTGCATTATCGTGGAGCGATATAGTCACTACTTTAGCACAAAATTCATACCCAACAGTGACACGTTGTGAATGAATTTTTTGTTTGATAATCTCATGTGGGTTCTTTAGACCTGAAACGCGACAATTTTGAAAATAAACAAAGCCATCAATGTGAAAATACGCTTTATTGCTTAACCCTCTAATACCTGAAATTGAAAATACGTTCCAATTGCAGAAATAAATGTTTGTTCTAGCATGTATTTCATCTGCAAATTACGATTCAGAAAAAAATACTCCTGGAAAGCTCCAGGATAAAAACAAGGAAGACAGTCTATAGATGGTCTTAGTGGCTAAATGAAAAAAAAAAACGGTTTTTTTAATACTCAACTGATGACCGTCTATAGACGGTCTTAGGCGATAAAGGGTTAACAACCCTATTTTCAACAAAATATGTATGTTCGTCAAACTTTGAATATTTGAAATATTGTAACTCGTGTAATGCTTTGTTTTTACTAGCCCTTAACTATCAGCTGTCAAATCGCTTCTGTTGTTTTGGTTACAGCGGAGATGGCAACATATTCAATCCTTTAAGCATTTTTGGATAAGACATCAACTTATTAGATAAGTCTATGAAAATTTTGTTAGTTTTTGCTATAGTCTTCTATAGATAATGGGAAAATTAAATGAAGCTACATAGTATTTGTAAATTATTTAAAAACCCTATGAATATGATATTTAGTGTACATATCAACATATCAAATTCATATAATTTTAGCTTTAAAAACTAACAACCTTTTATATACTCTTTATTAATGCCACTTTTAAGCTTATATAAAGGCTAATGTGTAGAAACACAAATATGAGTGAACACACAATAAATTCACATACTAAAAATAATAAAAGTCATTCTTTGTAACTACTTGTAACTATGGCTAATTCCACTTGTTAAATTACACAAATTATGCATTTTTTATGTATGCTTGCATTATTTCGTTTTTACATTACAAACAACATTTAGTAGCCCTACTACCCGCCTTTACCTCTCTTAATGACTCTAACGCTCTTCGCTTTGTGTACGTAATTATGTGGCCATTCACTGCTTGTTTTTTATATTTGGTTTAGTTTCATTTCTGCCGTTTTATGCATGACCTTCAACATTATGCATAAATTGTGTAGAGAGCCCTTAAAAAGGAAACTTAATTTTTTGTAGTTTTTTTTTTTATTTTAGACTCTCATTAAAAATGTAGAAATGTAAATTATTTTAATATTCTTTTGGTTTTGCTACTTTAGTTTTGTTGTCTCTGGCTGCAAATGAAGACAACAACAACAACAACAAAAAAATAACAAATTCATATTTATTTGAATATTATTTTTATTTATGTTTTTTTATGGCGTTGTTTTGTAACTTCTGTCATTTCAACTTCCTTGATATTTTTTTGATTTATGATTTCAAGTCACAGTGACAAACTCTCCTAGTTTTTTTTTCTTTTTTGTTTTATTCTGATGTCTTGATTGTTGTTGTTTGTTCTATTATTTACTTACAGTTTTTGTTATTGTTATTTTTATTGTAGTTTATGTTGGTGGAAAATGCTTGAATAGTTGACTGACATAAACATGAACACATATTAGAAAATGTGGGCATAAATGTTTAGACTAATAGTCTTTGGTACATTTTTTCGATTTAATGAATGAATGTTATTTAGGACTTTTTAAAAATAATCACTTTTACAATTTTCAATATTTAAGGCAATAGTCCTGATAGTCCGGCACACTATCGCCTAGTCTATCGGAGCACCCAAATGATATTTGAATTTAAAATTAAAACTTAATTTAACATGTCTTAATATGCCAATAAAATCCTATTGAATGAGAAACTCATTAAACCACTTAAAAGATTTTAAAAGCTCAAAAAAGTACTATTTCCTACTTTTCAGGTACATTTTTTATTCTTATTTATCATCCCCGATAAACACACACTGTTCACTGTAAACGGAAGGAAGTATATAAACTATATATATATAATCACGTTGTTAGATTTATACATCTGTGTGTATATATATCCTTTAAATACATGCAACTTACACAGATGTCTTCATGTCATAGTTACGAGTACATACAACAAAATATCTAGTTGTAAACTGACATAATTATGCATAACAAACAATAGACAAATTCTTATGTTACGAGCACAACAATAAAAATAACAGAAACAAAATGTAATGCAACAAAAACAACAACAACAATTGTAATATAAAACATTATTTATGTAAATACATGGAAATATGTAAGTATATGTGAATGGATTTTTATACATTTTATAATACTGATCTAAGAGGAAGACTAGAAAAATCATAACAATTTCCTACAGAGGAAAAAATGCAAAGAAAACATGTGTACAGGATATGTGATGTTTTAGTAGAACATAGTTGAGGAAAATAATTTCTAGGCAGTTAAGAAAATCTTTTAACAATAGAGTTCTGAAACAGCGATTAGACTTGTTCCAACAAGTATTAAAAATACTTAATATTAAAATATGGAATGTAATGACATTGCAATGAGATAGGTTTACTAGTACTTCAGACAATATGGTATTTTAGTTTGTCTATGAGGAAAGTACCTACATACGAAAACATCCCCAAGCCATCAATGATCCAACTCCAAATTTCATTGTTTATCAACCCATGTCCATTGCCGTCCAGCTGATCCGATTCGGTTAATTTTCATCTCATCTGACCATGCTACCCGCATCCAGTCTTCGATTGTAAAATCTTTGCTACTACGACGCATTATAGGCTACGTTACCATTTTGGAAGACTCCTACCTACCAAATCTTGATCTATTTGGGCTTGAACCGAAACAAAATGATCATTCATGCAAGATAACGACCCATAACACACGGCAAGAGTAACAAGAGGGTGGTTTAAAGAAAACGGAATTAAACTTTTAGATTGCCCACCACAGTCCTCCGATTTGAACCCGATCGAGCATCTTTGGTCCATCTTAAAAAGAAAGATTTTTCAAAAAAAAAAAAAACTGCCTAAAACTATAGATGATCTTTGGGATCGTTGTATTGAAGCCTGGGAAAACATCGATCCAGAAATTCTTAATAACCTTGTGAAAATTATGCCAAAAAGGATCAAAGTAGTACAAAAGGCGCACGGAGGACATACAAAGTATTAATGGTCGTAAAAGAGAGAATTTTTCCTCAGTGGACATAATTGTTCACACTTGAATTGTTATACAAGTATATTTTAAATCACAACGTTTTTTGATTTTTCTGATTTTTTTCGATTTTGTATTAAGAACAAATAATGTATTTAATTTACTTTAAAAGATTTTTTAAATATGTATAAAAAAAAAAATTTGGAATTAGTTATCAATAAATTTAATTTCGTGAACAGTTTTGTCTTTTACTGTATATAGTCACTCAGTCAAGGCGGCTTAGTTAAGGGTGTCCCAACTAGAATGCAATTTTTAAATTTGACGCCATCCGAAGTGTCATTGTTTGACATTTGAACAATTGTTATTGTTTGCTAGTAAAAGGTACGAGGTTAGTAAAAATGGAGCGCTACACGAATGAACAACGCATTCTCATTGTGAAATTGTTTTACCAAAATGGTGAAAGTTTTGCGGCTACAGTTCGCAAATTGCGATCAATTTGGGGTCACAATAATGCTCCACAAGAGTCAACTGTAAAGAGATCAATGGATAAATTTGTCGAAACTGGATCTGTTAGTGATGTAAATACAACAACGCGCTTTCGACCAGATCGATCGACCGAAAATGTCGCAGCTGTACGTGATGATGTCGCTCAAACTCCCTCCACCTCAATTCGACACCGAGCTCAGCAAATTGGTGTCTCCAAATCCACTATGCATGCATACAAAGTTCAATTGACTCTGGAACTGAAGCCAGCTGACCATGGACTGCGAAGGGAGTTTGTTAATTGGGTTTTGGAGAGACAACATGAAAATGCTGATTTTGCCGATAAAATCATCTTCAGTGACGAGGCCCATTTCCAAAAATGCATCTTATATGAGCAAAAATTCATAAATAAAACTGAAGTTTATATTATATATACTTATATATATTAGCTAAATATATACAGTAGGGAGCACAAATAACATGTTTATGCTTTGCGCACTTTATATTGCATTAAAATAAAACTAATAAAGAACATTTTAAAATATTTTTTGTCTTTATTTTTGGTTTAATGCTTGACAAAATAAATTATAATACGAAATGGAAAATAATAAGGGACCTCATGATAACGTTTAAAGGTCTCGCATACTATGAATTTTTACGCACTCGTACATGAATTGTCGAAAATGACATGAAAAAATTATTTACACATACATCGTAAATTTGCCCAACAATTATGGCTCGTAAACTTGCGTTGCTTAATGTGCATTTAAATTAATAGCTGATTTTTATTAACTTGTGAAAAAAATACATCACAGAGTAAGATACAATAGTAAGATACATAAGTGAAATCTTCCAACATCTCTTCTTTCGCCTTGTGTTGTTTATGTATAAGTAAACAAAAAAGAGAAGTAACTTAGTGACATACACAAAAGGATTTATGCTTATCATTATTTTCACCAAACAAATCCAGTGTTAACATACCACAAACGCTAATCTGAATATTTTAGTCTTTTTTAAAAATACATAAATATCTTGTTTAAAACAAAAATTTTAAGTTTATCTTATTTATTTTTGAATTGACGTTTCTCACAAACTGACGTTGTTAGACTGTACAAAACTTAAAAAGGGGCTTCATCAAACAAATCTCGCAAGTTTGCCCAATTGCACTAACAGCAATTTTAAATAATATCATGAGTACCCTTAATAACTTTCAGCTAATATATAAGTATTTAGTACAAACATTGAAATACTTACACAAAAATATCCAAGTTTTCTGAAAGATTTGTATGTTTATTTGCTTTGTTTATGATATCAATTTAACATGCAATTAAACACTTTTTTGCAAATTATTGGTCATAGTCATAATACAGGCAAACCTTTTTCCCGGGAAATTTAAAATTTTTTTCTCTGATATTTCAGACCAGTATTTTCCAGCAATTCCCGGGCATTTTATCTTAGAAGATGATACTTTTAGTTTTGGCTTATAAATTATTTGGTTGGATATCAACAATAAAACATTTTTTTATTTTCTTTATTGGATTTTTTATGCAAGTGCACAATGTTCTTAAATGTACTTATTTATTCTCCTCTCTGTATATTTTTAGATATCGAAAATGTTGCTTTTTTGAGGGCTTTTGATGACCTACTGGGCCCTGTATTAAATTTACAGAATAAATTTCTTGGAAGTTAAATTGGTTTTTTAATGAAATTCTAGGCTACATGTTCATTCAAATAGAGGTTTTCATTATCTGGCTTAATCTGAATCTATTTCCAAGAAAATGTAATTGATACAAAATTAGTTGATTTATAATAAACGTACTCAGAATTAAATTAAATAAATATAACTTTAGGCATTTTTTTTAAAGGATATTTTCATATATTTCAAACAAATTCGTAAGCATGATTTCATAAAACTTTTATATTTCGAAATGAATATCTCTGTAGGTATATATTACTATTTTTTGCTTAAAAAATCTCATGTTAACTTTATAAAAAACTTCAAATGTCACCTGCTTGTGAGTTTTTATCTTGGTTTTGAAACCGATGGTATTGGAAAACAAAGAAAACTTTATTTAACCATACAACAGTTTTTTGTTAAACAAATTTTTCTGCTGATAAATGCAAAGTTTTTATAAGTTTTTTCAATATTATTAGTAGAAAAACAAAAGGCAGATATAAACTACATACTGGTCGACTTTAACACAACTTATAATAATTTTAACAAAATCCAAAACCAAAAATTCAGCTAAATTCAGCTAACTCCAAAATAATTACACATTCAAATCTAATCACTTCTTAATATTTACTTCTAAAACCAAACAAAAAGAACAGTGTTAATACACATATGTATGTGCATATGTAAATAAGCTGAAAATTGTGTTTCTTTTTGATGTTAATAAAATATTTGCTCTTATTTTCTATAGAGTGCCATGACTTTTTGCAACAAATCTTTTAGCTGCGCACAAATTGTGAACGAATACATAAATCATTAATCTTCCACTAGAGGTGTTTTTCGCTGATTTGGTACAATTTTTGTGGTTAAATTTGTTTTTATACAAAATAATAATAAAAAAAAAAAAATGGAAAATAAAACGAAAATCTACCTACAATACGTATGAGTAACATTTAAGTTTTAATAACGCTCATATGTTCTGCAGGTTCTGCAACTACAAAAACTATTAACTTAAACATAACTGCAAACAACATTTCTTATTAAAAAGTTTATTTTTATACTCGTTTTTTAATAACAGCAAAATAAAATGTTTACCTCTTTTTGCTAATAAAACCTTTAAACAAATTTCACCAATATTTTTTATTTCCTGTTTTCAAGTTTTTATAAATTTTGCCATATATTTCTTATATATGTAACTAATCGTCATTGTATGTTAAGAATATTACATTTATTTTTATTTATATTTTATCTCTCTGTATATTAAACCTTAAAATAGTTTCACATATTGTTAAAAGCCAAAAAACATTTTCACTTCTACTCAAATTACAATCTTCTTATCCTCAATTTAGGCTGTATTGTTTTGTTGGCTCTATTATTTTTATTTCTCCCTTTTTTATTTTTTAGCTAAAGGGCGATCAAAAAGTAATAGTTGTAATAAATAAATAAATACATTCATTTTATATTACACAACATTTGTTGCCATCAACTGCCAGTAACCCTTGTGGTATACGGGCATTTATTTTCTTATTTTTTTACTTCTTTGGAGTTTTTCTTTCTAAGTGTGAGAGCAAATTGAAGACAAGTCAGTTTGCTAAGAGTTTAAGACACCAACCACAAGTACAAAAAGTTATATTTATATATACAAGTAAATAGACTTTTTTGATTTTTCTTTTGACTTTCATGTTTCAAATAAAGTTAAAATAATGTGAGGTCAAGAAACTGAAACCGAAATATTTTTAAGATTTCTGAATACACTGCGGCTAGATAGTGTAACTGCTAGGCCTGGTTGAGGACTTTATCAAAATAATTTTAAAATTTAGAAATTATACAAAACACACAAAAGTTTAAGGTTTTTTAATTAGATATGAGCATTTCCACACAAATGTGAATCCATGTTTTCAAATAATATATTAATAAAATGTTCAAATTTCTTTACATGATGGATCTCCTCAAATCTTTCTAAAAACTAAAAGAAGCTACTGTTTCATTTGATTTTGATCATCTAAATCTTGTATGTAAATCCCCATTTGTTAACAGTACTGCGCGATCGTTCCAACCGAGTGGATAAAATCTATAACTTTTACTTTAATTTTCTTTTACCATCGTAGATATACTTATTTTTTTATTTTAATTTTTCCGAAACAGATAGTTGTATTACGAGTATATCAAATTGCATAAATAAGTATTCATATAGATGGGTAAAAAATATGCGTCAAAAACAGAAAACAGAGATAGCATTAAATTTTATCTCAAGATGTATAGATGTTAAAGTATTTTATAAGGGGATCTTATATGGTAGCTATGACTAATTATGGACCGATCATCACAAAATGATTATTTTATATACGAAACAGGCTTATGTTGAATATGATTTGGATATCAACATTTATAAGAAAGTGATCAGCTTATATGGGAGCTATGGTCAATTATGGACCAATCCGCGCAAAATATGTTGATGAGATTAGGCTTTATGTACAACTTATTTCTAGAGAAATTTGCTTAGTCGACTTAGAAAATTATTCTGAGTCGATCGGCATACTTTAAGGTGGAAGTTGTACTAATATTTTTAGGCGTTACAAACATCAGCACAAATCCAATGTACCCTCCCCAACATCATTGTTGTGTGGGTATAAAATGCATGTAAAATCAATATCTAATAAACACATTAGAAATAAGAATTCGTAGGTAATTTTTAATAAAATTTGCATAGTTAATGCAATTTCTAATATGAAGTTATCAATATTTATTTCTAAAGTGACGGGAAAATAATTAAGTTTATAAAACCAAATATTTCAAAATGATAATTATCACAGAAAGTTGCATTAATATATATATTTTAATTTCAAAATCGCTGCTATTATTATAATATTCTAGATGCAAACGAAAACAAATTCTATATTTCGTTTTGATCACATGTTTATTACTAAAGGCGGATTCACCCATTTGTTCTTAACAAAAATTTTTTCCAGAGAAAAACTGAGAGTTTTTTGCAGCACGATTCACCCATTTCGAACGATTTTTCGGAAAAATCAAAGCAGCCATATGTAAACAAAATCTATGAGTTTTACAAGTGCGGCCATTTATTTATTTTGCTTTGTGTGTCAAAATACAAATATTATATTATTTTAAAGTATTGTATATTCAAAATCACAGATATAAATTCAAAAGGAATGAAAAAAGAAAGCTGATTTTGCTGATGGCCATGGAAATACATAAGGCATTGTTATTTGTATGAAAAAAAGTAATCTATTGGCAACTCAATTAATTTTTTCCAAAAAAAAATATAAAATTAAAGCAATTCAAGTTCGTAAAAAATATTTTCTTTCTCTCAGGAAGAGAGACGTCAAACTTCTTATAAAAAAAAATTGTTCGAACAAATTTTTTGTTAAGAACGAATGGGTGAATCCACCTTAAGGGATTAAAAATGACATAACGACAAAATCTACCTTTCACAATTTCTTTATTGTTTTCATTTCTAGGCACACATATTTCGCGTTTTTACCCTGTAAATTGTTAGTGTTTCATAACTATAATTACATTTTATAATAAAAATGGGAAAAAATAATTTTATTTATTTTTATTATGCAATATTCCAAAATTTGTTATAAAGTGCCGCGTGGTTCGTACCTTAGTGATTATGGAAAAAGTCGTTGTAAAAAATTTAGCAAACATTTCGGATTATTAGGGTAAAAATAAAAGTTGCGGCCCGAAAAAAGCTTCCTCCACGTGATAATCACAGAATTATAGCGATAAACTGTGCCAGCAACACTGGTGAGATTATTAATGAATGTCAGGTAAATGTGTCCAAATCAACCATAAGTAGACTGCTAAACCCGGATACAAAATTTCTAGACTTGAATTCGTTAACAGAAACATAAAAACTAACTAAAACAAATAATACCATTATCTTTGTTTATAATTGTACATTTTAAGCATAATACATATTTGTTTAAGTAGATTTTTTTTCGATGGTAAAAATGGTTTCAACAGCTGTTAAAGACCCCTACGAAAGGAACTATGATAATTCTCAAAAAATAAATCCTTCTGATTAAAAAAAAATTCTAGATGACAAATTAGTGCCATTTTTAGAAAATGGTAATAAAAAGCAATTTATTTGCAACAAGACAATGCACCTATACATGTAGGTCGTCAAACAAAGGGATATTTGTCTACGAAAAATATTAATGTAGTTGGATGCCCCATATGTTCTCCAGATCAGAAACCCATTGAGAACACTTGAGGAGTACAAAATTAAGAAACATTTTATGTATTTATATTTATGCAACGCAGTGTATGTGCATGCATACTGAAAAAGTATTGCGATAATTTTTCTCTTATTATTGTTTATTTGACCTTTTTTATTAAGATTTTGGTGATTATTAAAGCTTTAGGTCTTTTTTATAAAATATTTAAATTTTTTCCCAATATTTCGCTACTCTTTGAGTAGCTTCTTCAGGATAAAAATTTTTATAATTTTATAAATTAATAACAATTATTATTTTTAGTTGAACTGTTAATTTTTCATTTTTGATATTTCTTTAGTTAGGCTTGAGTTCATTAAGTTTAATTTTCATTAAATTATTTTTACTGAATGGAGGAATTGTTACATGAAAATTATTATTAAAATTTATTGATAATTTTTCGGCTGAATTGGGGATTGAACCTGGGTTGTTCAATCAAGAACCACCACATTCTTTCATCAGAATTCTTTGTGTTCTAACCTCTGCAGCATAGCGGTGCCCGCTAGCCAACAGTCAAATACCAATCCTTTAACCAGTGTTACTGGTGGTTCGAAATTTGCTGTAATTATCATTTTTCAATTTATTTACATATTACCTCCTTTTCTTCAGTTTTTTCGTATTCATGCTAAGACGTCGTCTCAAAAACCTGAATACATTATCAATATATTTTAATAATAATTTTCATGTAACAATTCCTACCGTCAGTAAAAATAATTTAATGAAAATTAAATTTAATGAACTCAAGCCTAACTAAAGAAATATCAAAAATTTCATAAATTTCAAAAATTATTTTTATAAAAAATACCTAAATTTTTAATTATAATCCAAAATCTTGATAATTTTTCTCAATAATACACAGTGACTTTATGGACCTACACTTCATCACAGTTAACTTTGCATGAAGCCTATTATAATTCTTAATTCTTTCTCGTGACACTCCCCTCTACAAGATCCTAAAATTGTTTCTTTAATTGAGAAAAATCAAAATGCACCAGTTAGAGTAAAGTGCCAAATATATGGTTCTTGCCATATAAGCAGGCCACCTTCGCCTTGGTCTCATATAAAAATATCTTAAATATCTATAAGATTTCCATTTTATAAAAATTTTGCATCTGAAATCACACAAATATGAAATTCTTTAATTATTTGTAAAGGTACGGTCGCACTTGGCAAATATTTCCTCAGAAAAAAAAACGTAATCACTTATTTTAGCACAAAGTTGTTTGACAACGAAAGTCAATTACAAAACGAATATCGCGCTTCTCAGTTACTATGAATTTTTCTTAAGCAAAAACTTTCAGATAGAATTTGGTTTTTGATTGGTGGGCGCGAAGTGACGTAAAACCCTTTAGAAGTGTTTTATTTGCATGTTTGATTAGGTTAAAAGAAGCGTTTATTGTCAGCAGTAGTCCACCAAACCGGGAACACCTCATACAAAAATCATGCATCCCATGATAGGTTTAAAGCGATTTGAGGTATGAATTCATATATAAAACCTGCACCTTTTGGAGCACATTTTTTACTGGGAACTTCTTTAAATCAATTTATTTAAAGTATTTTTGAAATTTTGTAATTACCTATATGACCTTTGTAAGATATATATAAAGTAATTCTTTAATATATGATTTGTAATACAAACAGTGACGAATAAAGCTACGAAATAACGAATTGTGGAAGTCATAAAAATTAAGAACGTAAGTGAAGATTGATTGATTTTTTTTTTTTTAGTTAAACGAAAAATGTATGTAGAATTTCTTCGAATTTCAGTTTGTGGCGTTTAAATTGTATACAAACGCAAAACAACTTAAATCAGTATATTGTTTTATTAATAAGCGTTTTTAGCTAAGGAAAATAAACTGGTATTTCATGATATTGATTTATCTGCATGACTTTTCTAAAAACTTAATGAACTTAGAGCAATTCTCACACACATATTAATCATTTGCAAAACACTAATCATAATTTAAATTCACTTGCAAGAAATAAATCAAATTTCATTAAAAGATAAACACTAAACTACTTTATTATAAGTATATAACTCAGTTTGAAACTGACCATTTATTTGCACTAAACAGCACAAAACAAAAGGCTATTGTTTGGCTCTGTTTCTTTGCTAGTATGTCTTCAATTCAATTTAATTTAATAAAAAATAAAATAAATGATTGTTGTGGCATTATGCTGACTGTTAAGTACGCACGACGCAGACATCGTTTGTCATGTGGACAAAAGGATAATAGAACATGACAGCAACATTTATTTAAGTGTAAGAATAATTAAAACCGAAAATGAACTACAAAAATTAAATTCCCACCACACACACAGCCGGACAAATGAAATAAATGGCTTAACGCTAAAGACTAAAGAAGTTGCGAGTACACAACACAAGTAGAAATAAACACATTTATAAAAATTCCAAACTGTCCTCGCCGGACATTTTAAGTGAGTGTAAAAGATGAAAACGAGAAAAAATAACAACCAAAATGAACAGCCATCCAGCCAGCCAGCCAAATGAAGCAGATTGTACAGAAATATTTCAAAGCAGAATTTTATAAATGCGAACAAGTGCTTGAGTTTTGATGGCATAAATGGAGCTCATTACATTTGAAAATGAACTTTAGTTTGTTTCCTTTTATCATTTTGTACAATTTTTCGTTGACTGCCAGGAGTGAGCTTAAATTAACCCTTAAACTGTAAAGCTCTTAGGAATTGTGAAATTTATTTAACCACCAAGTAAAGTAAGAAAAACAAACATAATTTTGCGGTGAAATTGTTTGTTTTTTCATTTTTGGTAGCGTTTCTGTTTATTGTGATAACATACAGTTGTTGTTGTTGTTAGTGTTGCTTATGGTGTTATTATGCATTTGATATCAATTTCATATATTCTTATTTCCGTTTATTCATTTCAATATACATACATATGTGCGCTCTTACTACTTATGTACATAGCAGCCTCATTTAACGTGCTTTTGAAGTTTTTGCATAACAGTCTTGATATGTATCTAGCTGATGAATGAAAGTGTCATGGCCAGAAATAATAAATATATTTTATTTGAATTTATCTATATTTTCAAATAATAAAAATATAAAATCCGGCCCCAATTTTGAGTGTTTTTGTTGTCATAGATTCGATTGTCTCTCTATAGACTCTATCTTTAAAATAGCCTCACAAAAAATAATCCAGCGCTGTTAAATCGGAGCTGAATTTCTTGAAATTATGCGATCGCGAAATTTGGTTTACAATAAATTCATTGTTTCCTTGGTTCCATGAAATGTGTTTCATTAAAAGTCACTGATATCCTTATCATCAGTAATTGCGCAAAATTTTGTTGTTAACATCTCTCGATTCACAGTTAAAAAGAAATGGTCCAATCATGCCTCCTGTTCACATAGCACTTCAGTATGCAACGGTTTTTCAACAATCATTTTTGAAAATGCCCAAATGCGGAATGTTATCAACCAATTTCTTAATAGTGATTCCAGAAGAGCGAATATGTTGATCCACAATTTATATAGATAATTTTCGAGCGAAATTGAATTCATTTTAACAATTTTCAAAGTTATTCTAATACGCCCTTGTCCAAAAATAAAGTTCTTGTTGAAAAACCTATTATTACGTTACTCTGATTTCCTTGATATCAATCGATTGCAGCTTTTGAATAATGACGGGGAACTAAATCGACCCAAAACTATATTGAAGAGTCGTGATGCCTGGTGAAGGTTGCAAAGGCTTCTCCAGTCAGTCTTTTATAAAAATATCCTATATATAGGTACTGGTATGATAGCTTTAAAATTTAAAACTTATCAGTATCAAATTAGCTTAATCCTTTAACGCCTAACACCGTCTATAAACGGTCATCAGTTGAGTATTAAAAAAATCAGGGTTTTCCCGTTTAGCTACTAGGACCGTCTACAGACTGTTTTCCTTGTTTTTGTCCTGGAGCTTTCGAGGTGTATTTTTTTCTGAATTCGAACTGAAATTCGTAATTTGCACATGAAATACATGCTAGAACAAAAACTTATTTTTGCAATTTGAACGTGTTTTCAATTTCAGGTATTTAAGGGTTAAGTTCATCAGTAGTTTGACAGATGCGTTTAAGTTTAACGTGGGTCTAATAAGAACATAGAATGTATGTCTTTCAAAGAGCATACTTAACAGAAACATACAATTAACAATTTCTCGATACATGACTGCAACAATCATTGTAAAGAGCACGATGCATAATAGCTTGCTCTATCTAGTCCCTGCCATCCGTACTTTAGTCAGATAGCATGACCCAGGACAATTACTAGAGAAGCAGCAATCGTAACATTGCAATGACTGATCACTGCCAAGCACGAAAATGAGAAAATACCGCGGCCGCAAAGGAGGATCCGCAACACGATAATTTCCACGAAAGTCAAAATTTCCAAACACTTCCTGAGCACCAAAAAATGTCACCACTACTTTCAATGGCTCTGTTGTTGTTTAGCAACAGCACCTAGTGACAATATGGTGGATCGAAATTTGCTGCTCAAACAAACATCATTCTTTTAACCAAGTGCCATTCTCCCCGCTTTGGGTATCAACCACAGCCAGGAAGGGATCTCAACCAACTACCAGTTAGGGGGCCTGTACCCTAACTGATCCCATAATTTTAACTGATTCCATAATTCTAGATAGAGACTCCAGTCAGCTTCAAGTTTCAAGTTTGTGTGTTAGAATCAATGAAACTTTCTTCAGTTTCAAAATCGTGCATGTTCATGACCCCGGTGTCGCCACCCAGATTGAATGTCATCAAGGTGGGGGTACAGCAGTTTGACACTAAGAATTAACAGTGTTATTTTTTATTCCAACTGAACACGAAATAGTTACCACCAAGTTTCCAGGGAAAAAGCTTATGCAGCGAGGCCAGATTTTATTTAAACAATGCTTTGTGTAAAACTAAAATGAAAACAAGCCCCTTAAATCATAAATTTAAAGGCAAATATTTTCCCAAAAAAATTACTACATGGAATCCGTACTCAATAATATCCGTCAACCTAGGAAACGGTGACCACATAAGCCAATATTAACATCAACTACAGTGCCAACACCAACACCACCAACAAAAAGGAACCGAATAGACACAACAGCGTAGTCAGTAGTATAAACATCAAAATTCAAATACATTTCTTGTATTTCTTTTTTCCATAAGTGTGAGTATGTGTATTTGTTTGCAAACGGATATATTCAAGAATGTTTATATTGAACAACAACAACTACATACATATGTACAAACATACAGATAGATGCAAGCAGCACAGCAATGTTGCTGTTAAAGTACATATTCGTTGGCACTACCAGCAACTGCCAGATAAAGTTAATTTAAGTTCCCACAAGTAGAAGACGTTGCTTGCAACTGCAACAGCACAACAACAATAAAAATAAAATACAACAACACCAACAACATTAGCATCAGCAATTGTAGTGGCATCAATGATTGCACTTGTTAAAACGTATAAACTGAAATTGCATACTTTATTCTACCACTGAATGAGTGGGATCAATTTCATGGATTGCTGGCTGGATTAGGAATTTCAAAGTGTGTGTGTGTGTGTTTGTATGAGAGTATGATTGTACGTGTGCATGAATGTGTTTTTTTTTTTTTTTTGTAACCACCAAAAAGATGGGCGTATATTAAGTTTGTCATTCCGTTTGTAATACATCGAAATATTGGACGTAGAACCTAAAAGTCTGGGTCCTTATAAGATTCTAACACGATCTAGCCATTTCCATCCGTCTGTCTGTCTCTCCGTCTAATGTAGGCACGATAGAGCTTCGAAAAAAAAAGAATTAGAAAAATTTAGTTTTTCCCAAACGTTATTTGTTTCACCGACATGTCTAATATTAAAAATGGGCGAAGTTAGAGACCAAACATTCAGACAAGCTCGATTTTTTTGATAAATGTTTGCTATTTTTTTTTTTATGATATCATGAAATTTTTTACCCTTTATTTTTATTATAGAAAGACAAATGTTGCAAGACTCGGTACACGAAAAAAAAAATAAAACTTAACAAAAGTAAAAAATAAGCTAAAAAAATTTTTACTATGTAATTAATTTTGTTTTTAATTTCATAAATTCTATATAAAACTTTTTAAAATGAGATCAACGATTAATAGTAAAAGCATTTAACCACTCAAAATTTGATTTGCAATATGCTATTCGGAACTGAAGTACTAATTGGTAAAAAAAAGTGCTAATTTCAGTACATATTTGGTACTTATTTTCATTATTATTGTTTGCTATTTTAGGTACTTCTATTTGATTGTTTTCAATAATATTTGTTAGGGTTCCACTGGGACTCTAACCCTGATTGTTCGTCTACAGTTCACCAGTAGACCAAACCATCATGCTGTACAAGAATTTTTGTTTCCATGTTTAAAATATTAAATTTATTTTCAAACAACGATTTTCATCCTTTGATAGTATGTGATATGATAATATGTATTCACTTATCACATATTCGTATTTAAAATACATATTAAAAATCTGTAGTTAAAAATTTGTTTGAGAGTGCTGTAGCATGAGTTGGTATTTCTAGCCCGCTGTACTAAAAATAAAGAATGCGCAATTGCAGAGTTGTGATATAAAAAAAAGCTTTCTTCTTTCACCATCTTTAATTCTTCAACTATCTCCTTTCCAAAGAATGTAACGCAATTATACATAGGCATATTAATTGCCTTAGTGTTACTTATCTTTAAAAAAAAGAACACATCACATTTTCGGAAAAATTAAAAAACGCACCGCGCACTAACTAAGGACCAAGTTGACAACGCTGTAAATATGTTTGAACTCGTTTATTTAGGACAAGACATAGCAAATATTTAGCTTTATTTTAATTAGTGCTGTTTGATTTTGCAAAACTCTTGTAAGGGTAAACAACGTCAAACAAATTTGTGCTTAAATAAGCTTTTTAAAATAAATAATTGCCATTTGTAAACATAAATTGGCTTAATTCGTTTTTAGTGACTTTTTTAAAATCACTATCAAAATTGTATCACTAATAGAATTTTAAATTCTAATGAAAATAAAAAAAAATTAGGGCGGTCACGCCTATTTTCGAGTGGGCGGGGCTCCAAAGTTTGTAATATATTTAGCTATATCTTAAAAACTACATTTTCTTATTAGACGATATATATATCAGTTGAAAGGTACTTTAAATACCTTTTTAATGGTATGTAACACGACCTATTTATATGGACCACCTATTGATAAAATTCGGAAAATTGTTTGATCCGAAATTTTTTAAAAACATCTAAAAATCCGGGAAAAAGCTCAATATAAGTAAGTAAATAATTTATACTATTTTAAAGTCAAGAAATTAAGCTTTAATTTAAGGTATAATATGACCTTGTAGGTACTATAGATGCGAAGATATTAAAGAAAGATTATGACATTTCACCGTAAAATATACAATCTGTTCTATGCGAAGCCGGTGTTCTGTATACCATGGAGGAGAAAATCCTTCCGCCCGGCAATTCCGTAGGCCGGCAATACAGGAAATCTGTACTATGCGAAGCCGGTATTCTGTATAACATAGAAGAAAAAATCCAATACTGCATACAAAATTTTAAAAAAATGTGTTTTTTTTTTTAATTTTTCAGATCTTATAATTCTATGATTATATATATGATACCTTAAATTAAAGCTTAATGTCTTGGCTATTTATATTAATAAACTAAAATAACACTTATAAAGACTTTTTTTATTTTTAGAAATTAAGAAAAATTCGGGTCAAAAAATATTCTTTTCGGATTTAACCCATATTTTATAATCATGATATATATCCTTGGAAAGGTATTTTTAATACCTTTAACCTAATGTATTACAAATTATCAGACACCCAGTAGTTCCCGAGATATAGGCCTATATATTTTCAGCTTTAAGGGCCCGCCCCCTCGAAAATAGGCATGACCGCCAACAAATTTTTTTTGCCGTCATCTCCTGTAAAAGCCCTATTTGATGAAAAAAAATTTTTTTTTCTTTTAGCAATGTTAGTGACTTGTTCCCATAAATTAAACCATAAATAGAAATCACGGTAAAATATTTTATGACGATCATCCCATAACATGTAATAGCTCCAATACGAGTATAAAGGATTCGAAAAATAAAATAACACGTATAAATATCGTTACAAAATGTAACACAATTTTGTTTCCAGTATGCATTGACCATACTACTGATATTTAGGTGGTGGGTATATAAGATTCGGCTCAGCCGAATATAAATTCTTAATTGTTTTATATGTATTTCTTTTTTGGGAACTTGTTCCTATATTTAGATATAGCTATGTTTATGTGGACAGATATAGTAAATAAACACTGGCTGAAGCTACGAAATATACAGTTTTTGTTGATTTTTGTTAAATTTTTTTATTTACATATTTTTGTATGACGAGTGACTGGTTGTTTCTTTTTAATAAAGAAAAAATAATTTCGAAAATTTTATATACATATGTATTATTATTATTAAAAAAAACAAGTTCAGTCTATCTATTGTTTCAATGTAAATCTTCGAAACTACAATACAATTTAAAAATTGGTGACATTTGTTTAGTAAAATTTAACCAACCTAAAAAAAAACAAATATTATGACAGTTCAGTAAAAATGAAAACACGTTTTGAATATTTCAAACATAATGACAATTTTTTAGGCAAGATCTCTCATGTTGTTGGCTTTATTATGCGTCGATTTTACATTTGTCAAAAAATATCAACAACGAGTTACAATTTACTTAGGCTTCTGTAATAGAGTCATCATTGTACCACACCATTTTGAAAATAAAGACATTCAAGCAGTGTTTGTTATTAGTCCTGAATGTCGGGAGATAAGAACATGTCGGTAATTCTTTTTGTATAAATTGATGATGGACGACAAGCTGTTTAAAAAAGTCGTTAAATTATATTCTTATGGCATAATTTAAAACTACAGATATATACAAGAAGCTCGCAACTAGACGTAGATGGAAGAAGTACAGCCAGTAAAATATTTCAGTAACTAAATGAAACATTTCCTGGTTGTGTACTATTTAATTTTGGTGATCAGAAATGGCCCCCATGGCAGCCAATGAACTTGTGAATTTCGTGAAATCATGTGATCTTGAAATTTGCAATAAATTCATTGTTCATAAGGTGGCTGTGTGGCATGTAGCGACAACGTTCTGTTAAAATCACATGTTGGTGATATCGATATCATCAAAAACATGCCAAAGTTTATTTTTCAACAACTCTCGAGATGCATTTCTTGCAACCGCATTACTACAATTTCCAAAATTCGCGAAAAAAAAATTACGAATCACGTGCTTAAACCACGCTATGCAGGGACACAGCCTGCAAAAGTTACACAAAAATTGTTCTTCGATTACGAGAAGGCCAAATGCAGCAATTTCATCAACCAACTCCTTAATAGCCATCTCAGATGGAAGATTATGTTAGCTTATGTAGCTTTTATAGATCCATTATTTCCATTATATTGAATTTTCAAACAAAATCATTAAATGCAACAATTACATATTAACGCTTTTGCTACTGTTATGTCAACAAATAATACATTCAAAACCTCCATTTTATACCAATATGCCCCTGCTGGAGAACAAAACTCTTATTAAAAAAAACTCGTAACTAGAAGAAAATAACTTAATGCTTTATTTTAAAGTAAAAACTATAAAAGTAATGATCATTACAAAACCTACATTTCAATTTCTTATAATCTCTGGAAACTCTCCTTTAACTTTATACATCTCAACAAGCCATTTTATTTATGTTACTTATATACATACATACATACAAACATATTTTTATGAAATTTTTTGAAGAGGACCCAAAGTGAATTTAAAATTTTAATATCTCAGAAGCACAACACACACTCACTTTGGCACATACCAAACTCTCATACCATTACCAACAGCTGTAACAAACAGAGCTGAAAATGCTGTTACCAACAAAAAAACACATCGAGAAAATAAAACAATAAAAATGCCTTAAAGCTTTCAGGTCTATACACAAATCCTGTAAGTTTGACTGGATGTGTATATAAAAGAAACAAAGAATATTGGCCAGAAAATTTATACATTTTATGTCTTTTCAGGTTTATTTTAGATATTTTTTTTTTTTTTGCTCTGTTGTTGTTAACAATTTTATATATTTTATATTGTTTGTGTTGTAGTTGGTGCTGACTTAAAAATGTGTTAAATTATGTGTTCATACATTTAACATTCTTTTTTATTTATTTTATTATTCTATTTTTTTTCATACTTGGAAAAAAATTTTTTGTGCTGCTTTTGTTTCAAGTGTGAAATTTGATGCCAAGAAATGCTCGTTTAACATCCATGAGAAGAGCAGCATTAGGAGCCAGAGTAGCTGTGGCAGCAGCACAAATATATTTATGACTTTGGGCCAACAGAGGGCAGTCGGCACAAATGTTTTACACATAAAAAGACACAAAGCAAATGATATTTAAGTTATGAATTCTTTAGTTTTTTCTTTCTTGTTATTTTTTTTTTATAAAGCCAAAGTAAACATAACGAAACTACTGCCACAATTTTGTTACTTAAATGTTATTTTAAAATTTATGAAAATGTTTGAAATATTTTTATGGAAAACTTACAAAAACGAACTTTAAGGAATATCTACATAAATCGTTGCATTAAAACACCTGGGCCAAAAGGAATTGTGTTGGTTGTTTTGAGTTGAATAACAATAACGATTTTAATAGGTTTCTTTATGCTTATTTTAAATTTTTTAATTTATTAGTTTTGTTACTTTTTATCTGTTTTATACATGTAGTTTGTTGATTTATGTGTAATTCTAACATTTGAAGGGGTGAAATTAGCTTTCAAATACAACTGACCTTTGCTATATTTGATATATACAATTTAAAGTCTACGATTTATTTTATGCAAATAATCCTACAACAACGTTACATTATGGTCACATTTAATTAATGTTCACGTTCAATTTATGGCCACATATACTCGTACACTGCATTGCATAACTATAAATACATAAAATATTTCTAAGTTTTGTAACGTGCAAAAAAATCATTATTTTTATATTTAACCTCTTAAAATGTATAAAGTAACTAGTGTTTTATAACTATAAATACACTGAAATTAAAATGATTTAAATACCAATATTCACATAAAATTTAGATTTTGATAATGTAATTGTACTTTAATAATTTCGAGCAGACATACTGTTCACTAGATTTATTCTTTTATCTTCAGACTGGGATGAAAAGTTGGTACAATTGTACTTCTTTTAGCACTATTTGAGAATCAAATTTGAGAATCAAAATCGGGTGCCCCGATAGACTAGGCGATAGTTTGGCGAACTATCAGTCAGAGGGTTGCAGGTTCGATTCCTGCCAAAGACTCTGGGTGTTTTCTGCAGATAAGCCAAAAAGCTTCGTAGTTTGTGTTTGTTAATTATAGCACCCCAATGACTGATTTAGCACTCTTTAAAATGTTTCCCAATAATATTACATTGCACAAATGTGTTTTAAAAAATTCATCATTATCCCATTTTTTGTGTGTGCGTTCCACAAATCCACTCTATAAAATATTAACGTACAATTTCTGTCTTCAATTACTTAATTAAGTGATAATATTAAAAAATTTTACACATTTTAAACAAGTAAGATACTACAGTCGGGCTTGTATAAAAACGGTTTTTCTGAAATGGGCGCTATATATGACCTATGACCTATTTTGGACCGACTACACAAGAATTTATTGGCATAATTTCTGTGCATATAAATATTTTTTGTTTTAATATTTTTCTCGATATAAATAATAATAATAAAATATAGGTGGTCAATCATCTATATACAATTCCAATGCCGGGGTAGAGATGGCGAAACTGATGCCATGAGCTGCACAGAGCTCGAAACTGGGAAGAGTTGATTGTATCTCCCCATGAAACTCGAAGCTGACTAGAGACCTTTCTAGCACCACGGCATCAGTTGGAAGCCCGGGGATTCGTCCCTTAACTGATAATTGGTTGCAGGTCCCTTCGGAGTGCACGTCGTGGATGTGGTTTAAACCTAAAATCGCAGGAAGAAGATAGTTGGTTAAAAGACTGATGTTTGTGCTAGTGACAAATTTCGGACCACCAAGTTATCTCTTGGTGATGTTGCCGTATCAACAGAGCGATTTATTAATAGTGGTGGCAATAAACTATGTGTTCAGGAATTTCCTGGGCTAAGTTTACTGACTAAATTATGTATAACAGGGATTAGATAGGCCAAACTCTCTAACAAGGTGTTTGTACAGTGATCTGTGCTATTGCTGTATGAGAAGTTGTGAATTGTGTGTCTTGCGGGACATGCGTTGGTTGGCCGTTCGTCAACCAACTGTGAAGAACACCATGTGCTCATGTCTTATTAATGATACCGCATGTAAAGCCCCTGAATTTTCTATATGAAAAACTTTTATGTATTGAATTTTATTTGGATACCAAGATTTTTAAGAGATTTATGGTCGTTAAAGTTATTTTCGGAGGTGGGTGTTATATGAGAGGTGGACCGACTGATTTGTATATATGTACAAGAAACATATATATGTTGATTATTATTTAGACAATATTATTTTTAAGAGAGTTATGCTTCTTAAAATGATTTTCGGCTGTGGGTGTTATATGGGAGCTATGGGTAATCATAGACCGATTAGTACAAAATATGTAGGTGTGATTAGACTTTATATACAACTTATTTGTGGCAACATTTTTGTATTTATGACCAATAAACACCTATTTTGGAAGAACATTTGTATGGGGGCAAGAGAAAATAATAGACCGATTTTAACGATCCTTGCAACGAAAAAATATTATTTACTAAATTTTATCGAAATATCTTCAAAATTACGATCTGTACTCTGCGCACAAGGTTTACATGGACAGCCAGCCAGCCAGCAACTTTATAATAAATAAAAAATATAATAAATAGAAAATATCAAATGTAATTATAGTAATGCAACATAGTGTATATTAAAATTATTTCTTTATTCTATTGAGTCGTGACAATTATACAAATACTTTTCACACTTGGACATTTTTAACACATATTAAACACAATGCCTAAATTGCAAAGTAGAAAACTAAATTATGCTTTAGTTTAAATTTCTAACACATTTACAATACATTTTGGAAACTTTAGCTTTCATGCAATCACTGAACCCAACAATGTCACATTTTCAAGGAATTTCTGTACGATATTCCTCTATTCTGATATTTCACTGTTCAGCACTTATAAAAATATATTTCGATTTGAATTGTATGATAGAATATCGTTAGTTTTGTTTAAAAAGCAAAATACTGAAAAAACAAAGGCGAATTATAGCCGTATTATATGTGAACAATTTAACTTAACTTAACAGATATTATTGTTCAATTATATGGAATACAAAAAAAAAAACTATAAAAAGAGTTGTATAGGTAAATTTTTTGTTGAAATAACAAAAGTCCACATGCTTGTAAATCATAATATCCTCATACATATTTTGCTGTTTTTTTACGTTTTCAAGTCTCTAGAAAAACTTTCTTTTTTGCATAAAGTCTTGAGTCTTGACATATCTAAGGGTATTTAAAGTATGTTTAAAACCCTGGAGGTATTTGAGGTTTTACCTTTTCTTATAGTATTTTTTGCTAGGCAGAAGGAGAAGTGTATTTGAAATAATAATAAAATATACGAGTATTTGAAAGGCAGTCAGCCAGGTGTTTTGTTATGCTAAAGATAATTTATGCACGTAAAAACCTATGTTGCTGTCATGTTTTGTTTAGTTGGTCGTGGTTATAATTTATAGTGTTTTCATTTGTTTAGTTAGAGTCCTGTTTTTTACATTTATTTTTAACAAAAACAAATATTTACGCAAAAGTTATTTTTTATTGTAAATAAAGTTAAAAAGGGAAAAACATAAACACAAACACTTTAGCAAAAGATACAAATCTGTTTATAAGATACTTAGCAGTATGTAAATAATAAATTATTGTAATGAATTCAAAGCATTGTTCACATTAAATCCGGCCACATTACAGAAACTTTTTTAAAAACCTGTTGGAACACTTTTGATTTTGAAACAATTAATCAGTGGGAATATATTTGTACCAGTGCAATAGAAAATCAAAACAGAAAAAAACCTACACAAATCTTTTAAAAATTTTGCATTGCTGGATTCAATGACTTCAAAAAAGCTATAGCTTGCAATAAATACTATAAAAAAATGTTTAATATTTTATTTCTAATTTTGAAATTGTCTTTGAAAAAATATTTTATATATTGTGAGCGTCACAATAAAGTCAACACCGCATTAATTATATTAATAGAAAATTAAGATTAACGATCGTTAGCATAAGAATTCTGCCTAACGATCGTTTGCTAAACATTTCTATAAAAAAAATCTGCATGACGATCTTTAGCAAAAGATTTTCTAAATATAATTCTGGCTAACAACCTTTAGCTGTAGATTTTCTATAGAAAATTAAGACTAATGATCGTTAGCTGAACATTTTCTATAGAAACTTCTGCATAATGATATTTAGCTAAAAATATTCTAGAGAAAATTCTGACTAACCATCATTAAATTACAAATTCTCGATTAATATGTTACTTATGAAAAATATATGTTTAAATGATTTTGATAATGTTTAACTTGTGTCATAAAAGGTCAGCTCAGCACAATTAAATAATGTGAAAAATTATATTGTTTATAAAATAAAATTGTTTAAACAAAACAATTATTAATATATAATTAGCCTACAAATACAATGAATAAACAAACTTAATAAAACAATAAATAACAAACATCATCATCAGCAGCTTTAATAATGTTCATTAAATTACGAACAAAAAAAACAATTACCAAAAATTTAAAACTACAATTGAAAAAAAACGTAACAAAACAGACCAATTTTAAGCGTCAAAATAAAGTAAAAACTGACATTATCATTATGCGAAAATGCCCCTACCATTTCAAAAGAAGTGGCCATTCTTTTAATTTTTTCTTTGTTTGAAAGTACAAGGGTGGGACTTTACCCTTCAAAATAATTGCAAGTTTCATAATTAAGTTCTCTCTCTCTCTTTTTTAATGGGAAGACAAACATCAAATGAGACTCGGCAAATCGTAATAGACTTATATAGAAAATCTAAATTCCTGTGTGAAATCGTTGGAAGGCATCACTGTACAATTACAAATACCAAACCGTAGAAAATTTGACTGGTGTCATTCATAGTAAGAGAAGTAGGGGCAAACCCAACATCTATTGGAATCAACGACGGGGCCTTTAGTAATAAATATGTTAACAAGACTGTAAAATACGGCGGCGGCTCTGTAATGGTAATTTTACATTTCTAGAATCTACAATGAAAAAGTAAGATTATCTCGACACTTTAAAAATCAGTGTAGAGAAATTAGAACTAGCGCAGACAATAATCCTAAGCATATTTCAAAAATTTTGAAAGAGTGCATGCTCAATCAGTGCCCAAAAACTTTAGACCAGGAGTGCCCAAGCCATATACTCTTGGTGCTCTTTTGTATTTGTAAAAACTCTTAGCTATAGGGTGTGTGTTTTGTATACTCATTAGAGCACACAGCACTAGCAATACGAAATACACAAATAACTTTGCCTTTTTAGTTTTTTTTTCGTACTTCACTCTATACACGCAAGCGCAAAGCAACAACACTTTCGTATGCTCTACTGGTAAACATTGGTGACTGCGATCGTCAATTTAGATTTTGTTTTTGTTTAACGTATGATACCGTTTAAAAAAGTGTGTTGTTTTTTTGTATGTATTGGCTTTTACAACAAAAAATACTGAATAAAAATTAGTTTTTATTTAAATGTATTGGTGTTTGCTCTTACATAAGCAACTTTTGGGCACTCCTGCTTTAGACCATCCTCTGCAGACCCAAGACCTAAATTAAATTGAACACATTTGGGAATACCTGGACAAAAAATAGTCAAAGAAATATTTCTTGTCAGGATAACCTAAGGGCAGTAATACAGTAAGAATGGAACAAAATATCGCCTGATTTTACTAAAAAAAACACGTTGATTCTATGTCAGCAGTGATGAAAGCAAAAGAACTATAAACAAAATATTAAATACAATGTTTTACATAATTTTAATATACCTGTTTACCTTATTTTGCTAATTTTCCATTAAATTTAATTATCTTTTTTTTTTTTGTTAATTATTTTTCTAGTCTTTATTGTCACTAACAGTTACGAAATAAGTTACTTATGAATTATTTTTTTTTTTCATTTTTTAAACAATGTTAGATGTTTACTTTCTGCCGTATTCATAAAAAATAAAGTAGGTTTGAATTGTGATTTTAGACAAATTTTTTATACAAAATTTTCTTAAAGTACATTTGAAGTCTACTTTAATTTTTTCTGATTAAGACTGTTTATTTTTATTTTAATCAAAAAAACTCTAAAAAAAAAACTGCAAACATTCTGTAAGTAGTACTAAATCTTGCCGGAAATATTCATACTTGTTTTCTAATTTTGAATGATTTACAATGAATTACGTGTCATTATCTTACATATCGATGGCTTAATATAAAAAAGGTCTAACTCAATTTTAAAAAAATCAGTCAAAAAATGTCTGTCTTCGAAACAAAACTAAAAAAAATATAAATGAGAAATAAAATGAGTTGCTTTTTTATACAAAATTGTATTAAAATTTTTGTTCTATCTAAAATTTTACTGATTTTATTAAGTTTTTTCCTTCGCCTGTAAAAGTAACAAAAAATCAAATTAGGCCTTTTTTTTTATTAAGCCATCGATATGTTGTGTCAAAAATGAAGACCCTTCAAAATGATACATAATTTGTATAATTATAAAACATTAAACTATTTAAGTTTTCACCCATTATAATAGTAAATTTAAGCATTTCTTTCTATAAAATATCTAACCATGACCTCGACTTTTTATGCAATAATTATTTACAACACTATCCCATAAACAATTTACCTTTAGAAATGTTTAATTAAATCCTAATCCGCAAGTAAACAATCCATAAAAAGCATGACACTTAATTAACACACTCATATAATGTGCAACATTCCATTTATACATGATACATACAAGGTAATAGAATATGTCTACCATGTATAAGTATTTTTAATTACATGTGTATACAATAGTCGAGTACTTTCAGTACATTCTCATAAATATAGAATTTCATTGTCACTAACATCCAGCAGAGTGTTAGTATTACTTACATTTAAAAAAAGGTGCATTTTCTTTTGTAGCCTGCTGATTTACAGTCATACAATACGAAACAGTGTAAAGTGTCATGTATGCTACAGTAATCACATTCGCTTACTTAAACATACAACAAAACACAAACTAAATATAGAGAGATAGAGACAATTGTAATTGGGTGGTAACCTTGCCTTGTTTTTTAATTTACAACACTTAACGTTTTTACATGACCTTTGTGCTATAAAGTAAAAGTAGTTTATGAGTTCTCTATTTTTTTGGTGCCTTATACACCTTATAAATGCTTTCGAGGCTACGGTATGTGGCATACGACAAGAGATAAACCATAACCACATAAGTAAGGAATTTGTTTTTGCAAAATAAAATTAATGGTTGAAACCAGCAAGATTCCTGTAGTTATGTGGTTAAATAAAACACAAATGTATGGAGCACTAAAATTATTATTAAATGTATATATGTGTATGTACTACTAAAAAGTAGAATAGTCATATGTACTAACACGTCCAGAGCACACGTCAGTGAAATCATTGACTGACATAAACAGAACATTAATATAAATTAAAATAATCAGACATGTTCTGAAATCACGGTGATTTTAAATCACGAACGCTTTTGAAATCACGGGAGGAACCCCCTGGCCCACGATGTCGAACGATAACGTTCGCTTAGATAAGACTTAAGACACAAACTTGATTGTGGAATAAACAAACTTGATTGAGTAAAAAAAATAGATACGATAAAAAGTTTGTGTCTTAAGTCTTATCTAAGCGAACGTTATCGTTCGACATCGTGGGCCAGGGGGGAATATTTTGGAGTTCTGAAAATCACGAGATTTTTAATTTTTAGTAGTGATTTTGATTGTTCTAAATCACGAGCTAACAACTGATTTTCTTTGTTTACAATAGAATTTTCACTTGTTTTTTACAGTTGTATATTAAAATTTAACTTATCAAACTACCTATTTATTGACTACTTTTATATTTTAAATTTTGATAAATTTTTCATTTTAATGTATAATTTAATTTAATAAATCAGTCATATGTCATACGACTTTAAAACTTTGTTATTCTGGCAATCAAAATGACGTATATTTTGATCAACAATATCAGCTGACTACTAAAAAGTAAATCACGAACAATGTAAACAAATCTAAAAAAATGGTCCGCAAAATATACAAGGTCTTACTAAATTTGTAAATTTTAAGTTTTTTCTGTGTAAAATAGTTAGTTTTATTTCAAAAACAATGATGATTTTAAGTGTTTGTGATAATTTTATTACAAGAGTTCAATGAAAAATGCTTGAAAAACTCTAAGTGATTTGAAATTATTAGGCTTAGTGAATGGTATGAAATGTTAGTAATCGATTTTCGGTTATTCGATCAACTATTTCCAACTCGATTATTATAATCGATTAATTGAACATAAAAGTCGATTTTTTTTGTCGTTTACGATTTTTTTATATTTTTTTTCTTAAACTAAAAAATCAAAAATGTTTACAACTTGTTTTTGTTGAAAAAATAAAACATGCAATTTTATACAATTGTTTTATTTTAAAAAGGCGCACTTACAAAAATATGTTTTACATATTTCTGTTTAATAAATTTTATTTTTTAAATCTTATGAGATTTTTTCAGAAGCGCTGATAAGGTAGTTGTGCTGCCACAAAAAGCTAACTCCCTTCTTGCAAATGCAGCACTTTGCCTTTTTTCCATTATACATTTTTTAACATATTTCCAAACGTGGCTTTTTCACTTTTAATCACTTTTAACCTAATTTTACTTTTATTTTTTGCACACCGCCCTCCAAAAACACTTCGCTTTTACTTTTACAGTTCAATTTTTCGAATAATCGACACCAAAATCGATTTCAGTATAAAGTTGGTAGTGTAAAATCGATCACAAAATAATCGATATTTGAAGGCCATAATCAAAGTCGATTTACCATTCACAGATCACCATTTTAGTGATTTCAAATCACTTTACAAAAAAGTGATTTTCAGAAAATGCCTGAATATTTTATTTTTTTTTTTTTGTCTGTTGTAATCATACTACTTATTTATGTCATTTTTGCTATTTATTTCATCATGTTTATGAAATTTATATTGTTCACACGTAAAAAATTCATAATGGTCGGCCCCTGGGGGAACTTATGGCGACTAGGAGACGAACGTAATCAATAATTTACACCAGCTAAATATGTATCAGCAGGCAAACAAATTACAGTCCTTGCTTCAAAAACAGAATCAAAAGATTTGTTTTATGAACAATTATATAAACATTAACTAACAACTCGTAATGTGACATGTTCTGTATGTGCCCACTAAAATTTATTTCTTTAACTGAAAAATATTCACCTTATAAAAAATATAAATTTTTTTGCCACAACAATAAGTATTATTAAATTTTGATCGAATGACAATAAATTTTATATAAATATTTACATTTTTATGTTAAAAAATTCGACACTTGTATACCTTTAAATTTAAAAAGAAACTTAAAAAATGTTACCATTTTGATCTTCTTTACATTTCTTGACAATAGTAGCACAATGTTGTGTCGTTTTTTTGTTTCCAATATACTAATAATAAACACGGAATCAACAACGAGACACAATATACATATGTATAATAATAACTAATTTTGCTATAATAATTTAAAAATCTACAAATTGAACATGTTTTACTAAAACGTTTTTTTTTTTTTTTTTTTTTTTTTGTTTATAAATAAAGTGGATTAATGTAGATATAGAGGTCCTGTTGAAGTATCTGTACACATTTTTTAAAAGCATTTAGCTTGATTTTGGTTACGACATATATCACACAACTTTACTGCTATTACCAACACCCACCACAAAGTATACCGAATTACTTTCTGAGCCGATTTAACGATGTCCGTGCATCCGTCCGTCTGGCTGGCTGTCCATGTAAAGCTTGTGCGCAGACTACAGGTCGCAATTTTTAAGATATTTTAATAAAATTTGGTACACGACAATTCTTCGGCCCAAGGACGGCTGAGATTAAAATTAGTTGAAATCGGTCCATTATTTCACCTAGTCCCCATACAAATGTCCTCTCGAAATTGGGGTTTATCGGTCATTAAGGTTTGATTTATGCACCTATCCAAACAAATGTTGTAACAAATATGTTCTACATTAAGCATAATCATGTCTACAAATTTTGTAAAGATCAGGGGCCAAATTACCGCATTCGTGATCGAATGAGCGAGCTATCGTATCGAAAAATGATTTCGATAGCGAAATTATGATAAAATGTACTAAATTTCTTGCTCGATATCGAATGCCATAATCTCAAATAAAAAAATTACGATCAATTTTACTCGATATCGAATGCGGTAATTTGGCCCCAGCCAATAATTGATCATAAATCTCATATAAATCCCAATTCCAAAAATCACTTTAAAAGGCATAAAATTTTGTTATCCAAATAATATTAAAGACAAAAATGTATCACATATGTATACACAACACATTCGGTAGACTTTTATAATCATCAATCCATAATTAATAACAACTGCCATACAAGGCCCACTTCACACAACACATTCGGTAGACTTTTATAATCATCAATCCATAATTAATAGCAGCTGCCATACAAGACCCACTTCGAAATTCACTTTAACAAAATGTTGGTATCCAAATAAAATTCAACACAAATCTACTTCTTCCAGTTGTAGTTATTAAAAACCAATTAGACCGCACATATTTTATCTATTGTTCCTGTCGGATGAAATATAGTTTGATTATTGTGTTGGTTATAATAGTCTTTGTTGTTTCAAAATTTATATCGATTGCATATTTTCGAATCTTTGTGTAAGAAGACATTTGACTTTATTACGTAGTCAAAGTTTTCAGGCCGGAATACTAACAGAAAGATCTCTAGGCTTTGATGTGACTTATTGAATAAGAAAACGAAAACTGATCAGCCCTGGCGGTACTCTATATTTTGATTTAGCAACTGACTGTTTCCTGTGTAGAACGTGGTACTTAAGGTACTTTTAGCACAAATTTGTTTGACGTTGTTTACTCTTACAAGAGTTTTGCAAGATCAAACAGCTTTAAATAAATTAAAGCTAAATATTTGTTGTGGCCTAAATAAGAAAAGTTTTTTTTTTAATAAATAAACGAGTTCAAATATATTTTATTTAGTGGTTACGTCGTTTTCGGCAAATATTTGCCAAGTGAGACCGTACCTTTAGTATTGTAATGCAGGGCCTTGATAAGAGTTGTAAGGCAAAGTTATTAAAAATCATGAGACTGAGCTTTTGCTGAACTTTTATTAATTATATTCGACATTATCCTGCTCGAAGCGGGTCTGCTTTTAGCAAGAAGTGCTTTATTATTCTTGAATATTACGTTTACCAGGTTTCTATTGTAGACGTAACGTTAATTACTGTATGTTAGTATGTACGCAACAACTAAATTTAATTGAGTCAATTGTTTTGTCCAATATTTCCTCGTGATAATAGTGTGATTTGACATTATTAGATTTTTATATGGAAGGAAAAAATACACTTACGTAATTCTGTCATTTCAACTAAATCCCACCACTTCATCATCTCTTGAACGACTAATTGCATTTCTTCATGCATTTTTTTAACATGCAAAAAATAGTTTGTATTAATTTATTCTCTACTTCAATTGAATTACAATTTCAATGAATTGTTATTGCATAAAAAATAACGAAAAATTATAACTAAATATTTATATATTTATTTAATAGAATTTGTTTAAATAACACAATTTAGTAAATAACCAACACAGTATTAAATCTACAATTATCAAGCATTTACTAACATTTATGGTAATTTCTCTTTTACATATATATTTTTTTTTTTATTTTTGGGTTTAAAGTTTCGTATTTTTTATTTTATTTTATTTTTGTGTATTTTATATGGTTGGTATAAAATAAATTGTTTTTATATATTGTATTGTCTAACAACACACTCTATAATTTTCTATTTAAATCTTTGTTAGTTTACAAATTGAAAAATTTAAATGGAAATTTATTGTATATTCCATGTGTTAATGTTTGGTGTATTTTGTTTTTCTTTTTCTTTTGGTAAACACGCCTATAAACACCAAAATAAAGCACTTACAAACACATTGTTTTAGTTTTTTTTTTATATATTTACCTATTGTTAACTGAATGGTGCTTGTATTAAATATGCAACGAAAATAAAAATAATTTACATTTTTCTCTCACTGAAACATCAATTACGTGGAATTTATTTATTTATTTAGGGGGCGGTTGAGATTTTACAAACGGTCATGATAGTTTAATAAGTGGTTACAAGGTAAATTGTTTATTTATGTGTATAAAAATTGTAGTTAACAAAATAAATTTAGTTGTAATTTAGTTGTTAAAAATAAATGGTAAGGCAACCAGGTAAAAATGGGCGTATGGGTGATATTATTCAATATTATATTATATATAACTCATACGTCTATATTTACCTCAATATGATAATTATCCAAAACGATTATTTTTCAAGCAGCAAAAAAAAGTTAAAAATTTAATGAACATCCAATTATATTTCCTTTGTTTTACACAAAATTAATAAGGTAAATACATTTTAAATACTTTCATTATTTTTACTAAATACCTTTTCTACTTTTTATTAATTGTAGTTAAACGCAAATTTTTCAGTTTTTTTTTCTGTTTTCATTTCAATTGACCAGCTTGTGTGTTCATAATCAATTTTATCTACTATCTTTAGTAAAAGCACAAGTTATATTTGTTTAACTACGGTATTATGCTTTTAATTTTACTAAAAGGTTTTATAAGTAAATGTTACTTACTAGCAATTGAGTACTTTCTTCTATCTAATCTATTATAAGAAAGTGGTAAAAAATGCCAACGAAGTATTACCACTTTAATATACATATAAGTTGTAACTTAGTATATAGAAAGCCAACATAAAGAAATGTTTGTTTAGCAAAAAATATAAAAGGTGGGACAAAATTCAGGCCAGAGTTAAGTTTGGTACAGCTTAAAACAGTTTAATAGCTGAAAGTTTCCCTATAGTAAAATTTAAGTATTAAAAGAGACAACTATATTTCAGTAATAATGAAAGAAAGATTGATGGCCTAGTTTAAACATATAAATGAGCAAACTCATCTTAAGCAATGCAACACATTTTCACCTTAATGGCTTTTTAGTACGAGGGCGGTTCAGAAACTTTTTAGCCTAGAACAAAAAAGCGCGGTATAAACAGAAAAAAGTTAAGTGTGACGCGATTTTTTTAGAATGGAAAAATCAGAAATTCGTGGTGTCATTAAATATTTAAAAAAAAAAAGATTTATCGGGACAAGAAATTTATAATGATATGGTGAATGTGTTAGGTGCAAGAGCCCATTCATATGCAACAGTAAAAATTTGGGTTGCTGAATTTAAACGTGTTTTTTTTAAATATAATTAACAAACACAAATTGCGAAGCTTTTTGGCTTATGTGCAGAAAACACCCAGAGTCTTTGGCGGGAATCGAACCCGCAACCCTCTGACTGATAGTCCGGCAAGCTATCGCCTAGTCTATCGGGGCACCCCCCGGCATTTTGGATGAACCACGAAGTGGACGTGGGTAAAAATATATATTCAGAGCACTGATGGCAAACATGGTACAATTGTACTTTTTTTGATACATTTTAAACACAGTTGGTACCGTGGTACTACCACGAATCATATGGCACAATTTCAAAATACCGTTGCATAAAAATTTGGTATTTCAGATGAAACAGATAAATATCAGCCATGTCACAGAATTTAATTCCGTTCGGAAGTGGAATTATTTCCGTATTTTGCTTCTAAAGAAAAAGTAAAACGAACAATTGGTTTCATTCCGAACAAATTTTTCGTTTTGCAAAAAATGGAATTAATTCTACTTCCGAACGGAATTAAATTCTGTGACATGGCTGTATATCATATATTTGTGTAATAGTGCAAGCAAAAGAGATTTTATTAAATTTCATGAACATTTTGAAACTGATATCAATTTGATCTTTAAATATGCATCTATAAGATGATTATTACAATAAATTTTTGGTTGAATTATCGAACGATATGAGTCTTTGACATATTCATTTACATTACATGATTTTGAGGCTGAATTAAATAACTAAAGCTTAAGATGTAGTTAATCAGGATTTCAAAATCGTTAGAAGTTAACTCTTCTATTTCTTGTATTCTTACAATAATAATATTTACCAAGGTTAACTTTTCGCAAATGACTCGATACTTTATAAATAGGAAAATTTTGGATAATCGCGACAATTAACGCAATAATGTTGCTATAAGATATTTCGAATTTTCGATAAAGTAAATTTGGTGTGTAAAGTTTTATGATTATTTAACAAATATTAAAAATGGTACCATGGAGGGCTAAAAAGTACATTTTATTTATATAGTTGGTACGAAAAACAAAAACCCATTTTCGACAAAAACATGCTGGCTTACAACGCAAAAAAATAATTTTTGATTCAGACAACGCAGAGTATTTTAATAATGGCTAAAATTTACGAATTTATGTACGAGTTGCTTGACCACATACCTTATTCTTCCGATTTAGCTCCCAGTGACTTTTACCTGTTGCCAAATCTAAAAAAAATTCCTAGGTGACAAGCGTTTTACCTCAAATGAAGATGCAATTACAGTTGTAAACCACTATTTTGAAGGCCTTGAGGAAAACTATTTTTAACAAGAGATATAATTGCTAAATAAGCGTTGGACTAAGTGTATTGAAGTTTCAGAAGACTATATTGAAAAATAAAAATATTTTTGAAAAACTAACTATTCTCTTTCTGTGCTAGGCTAAGAAGTTTCCGAACCGCCCTCGTAGTTGTCAAAAATAACACAATTGAGATACAGAGAATCTATATGTGATTGTCGTAAAACCAACGTTTCATATTAATTTCTAATTTTGGTCTGCAGACATCATTCGACCATACTTCTTTAAAAATGAGACTGTTCAAGCAAGAACTGTTGCATAATAACTGAATCTTATGACTATATTTGATAATATTGACAAGACAGTGCTTAAAGGTACTCGTCCAATCTCGTAGACATTTTTGAGCTTCTTTGACGTGATAAGTAGATTATCTACATCAGCAGACTTCTGATCTAGCTCTCTTAATAGTGTTCTTGTGCCAGAAGCTTTCATGTCTTATTTTGCGCCTGTTTGATCACAATTGGCAACGACTTATTGACCTCTACAGCTCCATCTAAAGACATGTGACTGGCGCTACTGTACCAAGATTTGGCCTAAAAGGATCGATTTGCTAGACGCAAGCTGCTGAACTATACTGACTCCTTTTGTGCCATATTAACGAAATTCATGGAATGCCGACTCACTCACCTCTTCAATCTTAAACACAGTAATGAAGGGATTCTACTACCTCATTCAGAAAAGATATAACAATGAGATCATGCTCCTCATCTGGGCCATATCCTTCAATCGCTGGGTGGCACCGGTTTCCTCAATATGTAATTCGAAAATACTATAAGCATGTCCTTCCTAAAAAATTTCGTAGTTATCTATCCATTATGCTCACAAATGTTGGCATGAGAGTCAGTCCCCTTCCCAAAAGAGAGTCAAAGTGGATGGCGTCCAAACACATTTACATTTTTTTCATTTAATTTTTTCTACGAGTACAAACTATCATTTTACGCAATGATGGGCTGTGTGAAGTAGATAATATGGAATTTAATTGATGCTAGAGGTAAGTTGTTCACAATTAGTCATATAGGTCATAAGCACTGTTACCATCCTGTTTGACCTTAAACCCTTTATAACAAATGTATTTTTAACAATAAATTAAATGAAATTTATTTGTTAAAATTTAATTTTGCAAATTTTAAAACTAACAAACATTTTAATATGCACTTATGCTTTAACATACAACTCATTGTGATGGAAAGATTATATGTTAACCAGTCACTCCACTTCTGCGTTGACAAATAATGTCCAGTTAAATGTAGTTGTTATTTGCAAAAGTGAAATCTTTCTATAACTTTTTCTAGTTTGTTATAAGTTTGTTAGTGATGGTTGCTGTCTGCCTTTTCTCCAAATAAAATTTCGTTTAAGTTTGTGTGTTTGCTATCACTCCGTGCTCTGATATGTTGCTGATAGCAGAAGCAACTGGCAGTATTTGTTGATTTCAACATGGTATTGCTAATTGACAACTAACTAACTTTACAAATAGATCACATTCATTTCAACATTTTTCAAACTAAAACTAAAAAAACAAACAACTTGACAGTACAACTACTGTTAAAATCAAATAAAAGAACGAACAAGACACAAACAAAAAACCACAAACAGACACAATAACAGCTGTAGAAATAAGCTTTTGTTTTTATGCAAATCTCTTTAAAAAAAATAAAAACTAAAAATAAAAAATAATAATCATCGTTATCGGGCAAAAAATATAATTACAAAAAAAACTTGCATAAACATTAGAGGGGCTCAAAAGGTAAAATTTAGATTTATGTACTAATATAAACTTATCCTGGTTAATTTGTACTAAGGTAGTGCCAGTAATTTTTTGGAGTCTATTGGCACGATATGCTATTCCATATACACCCTATGCTGTGTACTTAATGATTAAATAAAAATTAACATTGAGAAGTTATTTATAAGAAAACATTTGCTAAGATATTTTGATCTCTATATTTATACTTGCAATTTTCAATAGCTTACAACTAATGATTGGAGCTAATTTAAGGAAAACTACATAAAAATGCATTTATTTGTTGCAGTCCAATGTACCCAAAATTAGTGCACCACTTTCAGTAGCAATTGGAAAACATTGTAATTTTTCAAAAATCTCAGTAAATGAACAACTTTCTTTCCAGTGTCTATTAAATAATGCTATCAAATTCTATAATATTATTAAACAAATTTTGTAAATTTTATACTGCCTAAGGCCGCGTTTTCACTATGTCATTTTTGTTGTCAAATTGTCCAAATTGTTGGCAATTGTATGAAAACGGGTTGGCATATGGCGTCATCTATGTTTGCCATGATGATTGCAAAACATTAAACCCGTTTTCATACAATTGCCAACAATTTGGACAATTTGACAACAAAAATGACATAGTGAAAACCAAGCGTAATATATATAGATTAAAAGCAAAATGTTTATGTCTATTTATTATTATTTTCTTTGAACAATGTTCTAGCAGGCAACAGTGTAGATAATGTTTTTATTGCAAAGGCAAACCAAAACAAATTAGAGTGATATATATTCGGCTCTGCCGAATCTTAAATATCCTCTACCTAAATTTAATTAAAAAAACAAAAACTACACTAGTTATAAGGCAAGAATATTCTTATTCAGTGTCTTTTGTTCAGTCTTAGCGCAGATTTTTTTTAGTATCTTATTTATTGTTAAAAGAAAAAAATACATATTCACCACAAGTTAATAAACAGATTATAAACAAGTTATACTATGTTTCCACGACGACTTGAATCGCCTGCTTCGCCATCTGAATCATGTTTATGAATCATGCTGCTTACATGACTAATAAACTTGATTCGATTTGACAGTTAAATAAACAAACAGAATAAAAAAAACAGAATTTACAATTTGTGGAAAATAATTTTTGTTAATGGACAAACAAAAGTGAGTGGAAATTAGTTAGCTTATTTGAAAAAAAAAAACATACATTCGTACGTATTTACTTTCTTTACTTCCAGCAACAGGAAAATAATTTGCTTTGTTTACAATAATATTAAATTTTTACCGCTAGTGCAGATAAACTTGCGATAAAAATTAGAGAAGAGTGCAATTTTTCGGGCTTCGCAAGTAGATTCAATATGAATCTACTTGATTCGCTCTTAAAATTTTGTATGGTGAAGCAAGTTGTTTCGCACATAATTGGGGTGTGAAGCATGAATAGAGAGCGAAGCATGTACCGTGGAAACATAGTATTAGAGTGCAGTATTCGGCTGTGCCGAATTTTTAATACACTCCACCTAAACGTAATAATACACTGGTTAAGGGACTAGAATATCCTTATTCTGTGTTTTTATTAAGACTTGTTGCAAATTTTATTAGTATTTTATATATTGTTTAAAAGACAATTTTACGACCAACATAATTTATTTTAAATGTTTTGAAACTTTATCTAATTTCGACCATTTATAATTGATGTAATTATCGATTCTCACTGTACTTTACAGAGTTTGTTTGATTTTCATAATAGTCTTGAGTGTAATTTAATAATTTATAATTAAAAAAACATTTTTCCATATTCACAAGTTACGAAAAAGAGTATAAAACAGAGTCTAAAGAAAGGATAAGATATGAGGTGAGGCTTCTTTTGGTTGAATTTGATATCAATAATATTATTTACAAAAGATTTATGGGTGGCATAGTAGAAGTGGACCAGTTATGGACTGATAGCTTCTAAATCCAGTATACACTAATGTGGTTACTACGTTTTTGAGGCTTATTTTGGCTGAATTTTATCTCAATAATGTTATTTACAAGAGTGTAGTATGCTCGGAAATGGACTTAATTCGGGAGCTATTGTCAATTATTGACAGGCAGCTACAAAATCCAGTAGCATAATAAACGTATAACCGATATTAGTATGATTTCTGGATTAAAATTTCTGATCTGTATAAAACTTGATTCGATATCGTTATTTATTAGACATTTTTGTGGGTTTATTTGTTTTTTGGAAATGGTTCTTATTTGGCAGTTTTGAAAAACTATGAGCCGATCGTCTTAAATTTTGGAATAGTGAATATTATGCAAATGAGTATATCTCACGTCGAATTTCAACATAATAACGGTATATTTAAGATATATATTAGTATTAACGTGAATTTAGGAAGTGGACCTTATTGCACCGGTATTCTCAAAATCCAGTAGTTTGATTTTGGCTTGGTGTAAAATTTTGGATCGGTATCGTAATTTATAAGAAATTTATGGGTATTCAAGTGATTTTCGGGAGAGAGCTTTATATGGGGATATGGCCAAATATAGACCGAAATTAACAACATTTAGTAGTATGATTTATGTGTATATGATCTATATAAAAAGATTTAATTTGGTACTGATATTTATAAGATAAATATAAAAATTAATGACTTTTTTGGATGCGGTTCTTCTATGAACAATTATGGGCCGACCATCTTAAAATTTATCGGAACAATTTATATATTAATAACGATTCTTGATTTAAAAACTCAACAGATGACAGATGATGAATTTGCTTTAGCTAAACAGTTGTAATTTTAAATCCGATTAAAGTAACAGTTGAAGCCCTTTGTCGCAGTTATTTGAATATTGAAAGCCGATGCTATACTTTCATTTATGCTAAAAGAGCTATCAAAAAGTGATTGCAAATTAAGTTATGAACTGATGCAAGAAATTGAATCATTTACTTCCGGGGGTGAGAGAGAGGACTGTTTTTGCAATCAGCATACAACAATTTGCTAACAATTTTGCCCACAAGCGTTGATTGTGAACGATGTTTTTCGTCCGCATCATATATTGGTAACAAAATTATATCAAGATTATCTGATGACACTTTATTATCGATCATTAATATTCTAATTTTTTGTTTCTTTATTACTTTAATTCAATGAACTAATTTTTTTAATATGAAACAAAAATCCCGAAAATCCCGATTTCATTTATGAAATCCCGAATCCCGGGATTTGAAAAACCAGTCCCGTTTGACATCCCTATCTAACATGGACCGAACTAAACATAATTTTGTTGTGCGATTTCTTTTTGCATCAAACTTATTTTTGCTGAATTTTTTATTGGCATTTCAATTTTATAGGCATTTATGGGGCCATATTTCGAGAAGATATTTGTATGCGGATTATGAGAAATCATTCACCGATTCTTAATATTTTCCTCACAAAATTTCGTGGTATTATCTGCAATATATGTTAAAAAATGACAAAAAAAAAATTGGTTAAAAAATATCAAATTTTTATGGAGGTTGTCTGTCTGGAGGTTGTTTTGGTCCATAAGTCTGGTTCTATTATACCGATTTTGCTAATTTTCAATAAACTTTCAAACTGTCTAACAAAACACTTTTCTGGAAATTCTGTAAAGTTTAGTGGTGTCTTTTGGATGTGGCTGTGTTTTACACGGATGCACAGACAGGCAGAAATAGTCTACATAATTAACTTAGATATTCATAAAAATCAATAGTATATATACTTTGTCATCTGAAAAGTTTCAAACGGAATGACAAACGTTTATATACCCACATTTACCACTTGCGGTGGTGGAGGGTATAATAATCTGAATTTTAAAAATAGACAAAGACAAAGTTTATCTAGCTATTGCATGGTTTCATACAATTGGAAAGTTTGTATGTTTAGTTGTTTATTATTTAATATTTTTGAGAAAACATTATTTTTGTGTTGTAGATTTCTAACATATATACATTCAAACGTACATATGTATAGTTTTTTTAAACAAACTAATTAAAAATTGTGCTTCTTTTTTAAATAACTTAATTTTCAAACAATACAAAATTAAACAGCTTTTGATAATAAAGAGAAATTGTGTAAAAATTCTGAGAAAAAAATTTTGAATTTTAAAATTTTAAGATAAAATTTAAGGTCAGCAATAGAATTGAATTTATTTCTTTGCATAAAACATAGGTTTTTCAAGTCGTGATTGGTTTCTCTGTGCATAGGTTGGTTAAAAAAATATGTGCCTTTAATATAGAAGGGACAAATTGACATCAATAATAATCATGGATATAAATTGGAAATTTTGTATGGAAATTTGCCTTATAAACCTGTTACTATAATGACTTTTTTAAAATCATGAAAAGAGACCTCTCAACAAAAAACTAGTTTATCAACAATTTTCAAAATTTACATAAATCTAATTATTTTATGTCTGGCCAGTTAATGTTTTACAAACTATTTTTAAAATGCAACAATTTTCTTTTAATCTGTCTGCTTTTTTCTAAAGGTCACTTTGAATTTGTCAACAAAAGTTTTATATATCTCTTAACCAAGAAAAAAAAATACCGAAAAAGAAACCGCAAACAAGCCATAACAATTTGCCATTAGAAAAAAATAAAAGAAATTATACGAAAACCTACCAAAAATATGTATAAAGAAAAAAAAAAAGATCAAGAAAGTTTTGTTAATAAACTTAAGTAAAAGTAAGTTTTCTTTTGAGTTCGTTATCTTTGTATTTGGAACGTCAGGTGTAAATACCGTGATACTAAGCTAATTTGTAACTTTATCCTTTACTACAAATATGAACACATACCTGCAACTGCTTAGACACACACAAACAAGCCCAAACTCTTGCACACACATAAAGTCTTTTATTTGGTTACGGTTGAGTAAGTTTTAGGAATATATCTGCTCATACAGATACGCACATACACACACACTTACTCACACTCATCTAGAAAATATTAGCCATAAAACTAGAAGTTGTTTCATTCTACAGTTTTATTTTAAAGTTGGTTAAAAAGTTTTTATGCAGATGATGAGTCTTATCATGGAGATTTTCACTTTAAGGTTTTCTTTAAGTACTTTTTTCTTTTTGCTCTCTGTGTTTCTATATTGTTGAGATATTATTGTTGTTTTTGTTGGGATTTTCGTTGGTTTGGTTTATATGGTTAGATTATTATTCATTTTGCAGATGTTGTAAGTTATCCAAATGTTTTTTATTCAAATATTTTTGAAAAACTTTATGCATTTTTGGTAGAGAATTTTTATGTTTTTTCAATTATTTTTATCTGTAGAAAAATGTAATTTAATTAAAGCTATTTTTTTTTAATATGTAAAAATATGTTTTTTAAGAAAATTGTATGAGAAACATACATAAATATAAGAAACAATAAAAAACACTATGAATTTAAAATCTTGACTAAAACAACTAAGAGTTTCTATTGGGCTGTGCCGAATCTTATACACCCACCACCAAATCAGTTATTACGCAAACTTAATAAAATATTGTACCGTAATTATACCCTACACCACAATAGTGGGGATGGTATATTGGATTTGTGCTGATGTTTGTAACGCCCAGAAATATTGGTCCAACACCCACCTTAAAGTATACCGATTAACTCAGAATCACTTTTTGAGCCGATTTAACGATGTCCGTCTCTCCGTCCGTCTGGCTGGCTGTAAAACTCGTGCGTAGAGTACAGGTCGCAATTTTGAAGATATTTTGATAAAATTTTGTAAGTGATATTTTTTCGGCCCAAGAACAGATGGGATTGAAACTGCTGTAAATCGGTCGATTATTTCCCCCGATTATTTTTTTTTATTTATTTTATGTTTATTTTAGTAGAATTTCAACTCAATGACGATATTTATAAAAGTTTTATGCATATTCAAGAATTTCAAGAGTCAAGAATTTACACTTTGTTATATTTTTGCAGCATATAACATAAAGCGATTTACTTTAACACACAACAAATTAAGTACCAACAAGGCCTAGGAAACTGATTTTTTCTTTTTGAAACGTCAAAATTGTCACCTCTGTATACTCTGCAGTTATTCTCGGAAATGGCAGGTTTGACCAATTATGGACCAACAAAAGTCATACTTATAACTGATTTGTGTAAGATTTAGGTTCGATTGGATGTTTATGTAGGTAAATGAGTTTTCGGTAATAGTCCCCATAAGGGAACTATGACCTATTACGGGCTAATCATCATGAAATTCTGTACGATGATTTATTTGTATATGTAAATTATTTGTGTTAAATATAAAGGTAATAATAATTTTTACAAGAGATTTATTCGCATTGAAGTGATTTCCGGTAGTGGACTTTATATGGGGGCTATGGTCAAGTATAGACCGATCATCATCATATTGCGAGTGACGACATCGTTTTAAGATCTCACTTCGCATGAAACTTATTTTTGCAGAATCTTGTTTAGGTACGGCTTTTCTATAGACATTTATGCACCATAAAACTATATTCCGGGAAGACAGACGGACAGACATGGCCAGATCGTCTTAGAATCTTCGATGTGTTATAAATGAAATGACAAACGTAATATGCCCCCATCTTTTTAGTGGTGGGTATAAAAAAGGTAATTATATCTTATAGCAAAAATTAGAGGGTTTCATATATTTTTCTGATTTTTCTGACAGGCAACTAAAACAGTGTGTGAGTCTTTCCATAATGAATTGACAAACAATACTGAATAAAAATAAAATGACAATATGAAAAACGAAAATGTCAGAATGGATAACCCTTTTTAAAGAATATAGCAATAAAGCAAATGGAATCATGAAGTGAAACGCAATCAAGAATTGACTAACACAAATATCAAGCTGCTGAAAGAAAAATTGAAAAAATATCGTATTAGGCAGAAAAAGTTGATTGATTGGGAGCAAAGTTTTAAAAAAAGAAGTTTAGGCCTTATAACTGCAAGTAAACATTGCAAAAGTTAGTGAATGCATAACCTGCGACTTTAGTTAAAGACCTAAGACAGCATTATATACAAAGTATGTAGATTCAATAAATAATAAAACTATTTTAACAAACAAGACGCATACTAAACGAGAACCTATTCCGGTTCTATTTATTGTCACGTTCTTGATCTCATGTTTATTTTTAATATATTGGAAACAACAAATCCTCAAGAAATATCGCAAATAGAGGTTAAGTAAAGAAGGCTGTAAATACATTACTAATGATGTTGGTTAAAAAGTATCTCTTTATTTTATTACTTTGAGGACGCAAGAATGTCGCGTTCTGGACATTGGAAATACAAGAACACAAAGCAACTATTATCGAGAAATATGAAACTTTTTATGGAAAACTATAATTGTCTTCATTTCTTAATTTTTAAAGTTTTTCGTATAAGGAAAAAATTGGTTAGAATGTGCTATTATATTAATAATATCTATTAATATTTTTACATTATAATTATTTAAGATCACCTCATTGTCTCATTACTTTCAGCAGATTTAAGTATTTATCTTTTTCATAATACAAGTTTAATTTTTTTATCACAATTTCCCTGCAATTTTATTGTTAATGTTCAAAAACAAACAACCAAAAAAAGACAAGAAATGTTTAAGTGCTGAAAAGTAGCACAAAATGTTCATTAAAATTACATTATTTCCTATAAAAAAAAATATTTTAAAATTTCCATAATTATCTAGTGTTTTCTTTACGAACCGAAATGGGAAGGGGGTTTCCTGGTAGAGATGACTGTTGAGGAAGTGTAAGTGAAATTTAGTGTAAAGACAAAAATGCATACCCACAGACAATGAAACGGTAAGATACTCGTATATATAAGGAAAACAACAAACAAGGTTAAGAAAATTATAACGACTTTATACTTGACATACTATTGCAAGTACGCTCTAGCGCAAACATATACAGTGGTGGTCATAAAATTAAAACATAAAAGGGGATCATATATCAATGAAAATAAATAAAAAATAAAGAAAATCGTTAATGAGGTTGGACAAATAATTTAAATATTCATCACTGTTTTATTATTCCTAATAATTTTATAATTTCCGTCAAATAGCTATAAATTTTCCTTTAATATTTAAAATGTGAAATGGGTATAGCTTTCCAGGTCGCCTCAATGTTTTCCCACAATTCATCTAAATTTTTGCTGGTGTTTCCTCCAAACTTTTCTCAACTCAAGTTCCACAAGTTCTAAATTGGATTGAGATCAGGGGACTGTACTGGCCCTTTTAAAACATTTATGTTTTGTTTCTCTTAACAACTCTTCACAAGTCGTTAAGTGTTTTTGGGATCATTGTCGGCAAATGGGATCATTTTATTTTGTAATATATTTTGATATAAATTTTTATCAATTTTTGAAGAAATTCTGGCTATTGGCTCAATATAGTGCCAAGAAAACGCACCCCGGCGGCAACTATTTAATGCATCACTTCAAATGACGTTTTTTCAAAAACTTATTGTGTTTTTCATAATTCTTTTGCGAACTCTAGCCTTGATTTTGTAGAGAAGAAAAACTTCATTAAGCCTTCGTCTTATTGTTCTAGATTAAATTTCAGGTCAATGCGATGACCTCACTTCAACTGTATTTGCCTGAAAGTTTTAAATAGATCAGCTTGCGAGATTCTTTTTAAAATTTGATCTTCTCTTTTGTTCGTTTTTCGCTGTTTGGGAGCTCTTGCAACATTTGTAGTTATCACATATGTATTTAAATGATTGATGGCGTTGTATACTTTTTCTCTGGAACAACCAAGCAAATTAGAAATTTCTCAAACGGTTTTAGCCAAGGTTTTTAGGCTATTAACTAGTTTTCTTTCTTCTTCGGAGCAAGATGGTGCTTTATTTATATCGAACAATGTTAAACCTAAAACTTTAAAATGTTGCATTTTACAAGATTCTTGGGGAACAATTTGAAAATATATTATTATAAAACTATGATAAAAACAAACTTAAAAATGTTTTAATTATGTATCCACGCCGCATACCCGCAACGCAATAGTTTACAAAATAAATTGATGATAGAGAGAAATAACTGAGGAATTAGGAGCGTAAACTAATATCACACGATAGGCAAAATGCACCATAATAATTTTATTCCAATCAAATTTTCTTTAGTCACATGAATAACCCTTTATATACAAATTTTATAGGAATAACAATTTTGTGGAAATCAATGCTACTAGTCGTTCATGCGATTGTTCGAACATGAGGCAACACCAACAATCAGCTGTTGTATTTCCAGCAAATATATTTTATAAACTTTGGTTTTGGCTTGTTTTGGTACATAAAATGTTTTTTTAAGAAGTTAGCGACTGCTTTTTATGTAAATAAAAAAAATAGTTTAAAAAAAGAACCGTATAGGTTACAAATTGGCTGAAAAATAGGGCTACTGATTGGATCTAGTACATATAAATACAATTTAAAAAAAATAAAAATTTGACTAAATCGACAACATTTACACTCACAAAAATTATTAACGGTCGCAAAAAATGAAAATGTTGGCGCGTATTGCAAACTTTGATTGCCGCTAAAGAACACAATAAATGTTGATACACTTTTAACATTTTTAATGCCACGCGGTTGCATTTAAAGTGGTCACATAGTTGCCACAACTGGGTTGCATTTGATTGGTTAAAACAAACACAATATTATCCGAGATTGTCACACGTACCAATTTATTGTGCAATCGCACGATTGGGTTACAGAAAATGGCGATTATTGGTGCATTTTTCCAGTCGTTTGATTTAAGCTATGTATAGACGGTTGTCAGATCATACAATGTTGTCAGATCTTGCAATGTGCTAGCAATGTACGGACATTGAAAAATTGTTAGCAAAAGGTAAATTGTCAAAGCTTTTTCTTACAACGTTGGAAGACAAAAATTTTAACTTCACACGGATACTACATTTACACCTACGCAATATCTAGTACTTAAGGGAGTTTGAGCAAAATCTTGTTCATTTCTACTAGATTTCCCATACAAAACAAAATCTAGTTCGTCACGAGATTTTGGCAAAATCTCACAAAATCTTGCAATACAACTTTGAATTTCATACTAAAGTACTAAAAAATAAATAAATAAATAAACATTTCTTTGTGTTGTGTGTGTTTTTGTCATTGACGTCAACTTCGAATACAGCAATTGAAATGTTTTCCGGCTCATTTGAAAATTTTCTATGAACGTTTCTTCTGGCATAATAGGCACATCTTCCTCATAAAACGAGCCGTGGCGAGTCTATAATATAAACGTATTTAGTTAAATTACCCCAACTTATTCCCCATACTTACCTGTGTCCATTCCAACCTCCTATATAATAATAGCGTGTAGTACATTTGCAGAAGTTTGTGAAACCTTATGTTTAACTAATGCTGCTGTTTTTTTTTACGCAAAAATGTTAATTCCAATTGTTTTTTCAGATCTGGATGTAAAATATAATACAATTTGTTTTTGTCTCCATTTCTGTTACTAAAATTTATTTTCTTTTTCAATCAGCTGTTTTTATTATGAAAATGAAATCCAACAATATGTCAAAAGTGTAAACGCCAAAAATTTTCTTTAAGATTTTAATTAAAATCTACTAGATTTTGCGTAGGTGTAAATGTAGTATTAGACATTTTCCGAACATTTTTCGGACAACGTTGTAAGATCTGACAACCGCCTGTCCAAAGCTTTAGTTTATGACATAAAACAGAAAGTTATTGTGGAAAAGTACCGTTAAAATTGCAAAAGAAACATTAAAAATTTAAATTGGATGAGATTAGAATTATGTTTTAATTATAATAATAATAAGAGAGCAGCATTTTAATAAGGACATCAAAAGACACTCATGCATATGAAGCAATGTTGAAAAATTTAATAGAAATTCAAAAATTTATTTTCCATTATAATCACAATATGCATAAATATAACTGTACTAGCTGATTTATTCCTCTTGCAATACTTGTCTTGTCTTGTTACCATTTATTTACTCATAACTGCTTATGGCCTATACTAAAATTTAATACTCTTGATAAATGAAAATATAACTGATTTATACCTATAATTAACACAATTTTGGCCTTAACTAAATAAAATTTATAATATGATTAGAAAAGCTTAATTATATGTACCTATACATATGTACTATGTATTTTATTTAATACTTATGTATATCACACGATTTATTGGCTGTACTAAGCACTTACGAATCTAGCAATAACTTTTTTAATAAAATGAGATTTATCCTATAAGCCTTAACAAAAATTAATTGTACTATTAAAATAGTAAATTACTTAATTTCGTTTAGACCTTAGTGGGATGGGAGGTTTGTGCCAATTTTTATAGCACCAAGATAGAATTCTTTATTTAGAATCAAATTATACCAACTATGATACAAAAAAATAATTATTTGTATAAAAGCTATAAATATTTATAGAAACTGGTTGTTAAAACGACCATTGTCATTATCATTGTGAGTTTTTATGTGCTACATTATTAGGCTGGTTCAAGAAAACTGCATTTGTGACTAAATTCATAAAATTATATTCTTCTTCGGAATATTTAAAAATAGAATTATTAAAGAATGAACATATATCGATTGAACACACTAACACATTTTGCCAAAAAGAATAATACAAATTATTTCCATAGTCACTAACGCGACATTCGTATGAATTTGAATAGAAACAAAATTAAAGAAATCTAACAATTTGCCATTTTTTAATGAAATTTTAATAATACTTTCTTTAGTACGAAATGTAGGTTTTGCAATAAAAAAATAAATCCAACAATGTAATATTTTTAACCTAAAGAATTATATGACGTTATACTGATAGTTGTCATGTTGAAATCGTTTTGTAGTCACAATATTTTCCATGATTAAGAACGCAACATATTTCCGTCACTTATGTAATATACATACTTCGTCTTTATTGTTTAATAGTTTTCCCAATGTTTAAGAGAAGGTATAAGTCTCCCACAAATGTTTTCGTTAAAAAATTCTGAGCTAGGTAATAGTTTTCTTCCATTCGTCTTTATTATTTAATACTTTCCCCATATTTAATAGCAGGTATAAGTCTCATACATATCATTTTCTTAAGCAAAATTTTTTCACAAATTTTATGATCTTAATAATTGTTTTATTCCTCTTATTCCAGTCTTATGGATCTACTCAAATACTTTATCTAAATATTTATTATACATTAGTGGAACTCTTTCAGTTTTTCTTTCATCTTAATCACATTTTAACCACCTAAATAAACATATTAAAATGGTAAAAGCATTTGTTTTTGGAAAAAGATACACTTTTAATAGCGAACGCAACACACTTTGAAATTCATAAAAAAAATGTTCCGTGTGATTATCATATACAAAAACTCTTTTGATTTTTTTTTCACATTTATATATTTATTGTATGTATCTTTATTAAAAGTGAACTAACAATAAGTTTTTAAAATTTTATATCTAAAAAATTTTAATTATTAGTCCAGCCAGTGGCGGACGAAAATTGTTCAACTATTGTATATTTTAATTATTAAGTTGGCGTTCTTCCTTCTTGTCTTTGGCTCAGATCCGCTATGTCCCTTCTTCTTAGTCGAATATAGCTACTATTATTTAATATGTTGCGGGCTAATGGGTTTGGGTGTATTTCAAGCTTTTTTAAGTGTTTTTATGGATAATCGAATTTTTTATATACCAGGGGGCAATTGTGATCATTCGTAGCAATTTGTTTTGGCATCTTTGAATTCTGTCTACATTTGAAGCTGAGGCTGTTCCCGATAACTGTATTCCATAACACCATATAGGTTTTATGATTGAGTTGTAAAGCAAGAGTTTTTTAGAGTTTCTGTCAATGAGCCAATTAATTAATGATGTGTGATTGCTTGATTATTGATATAAATAGGAGAGCATGATTCTCTACACAATGCTAAAGTTATGCGTGTGCTCTGCTCATTAACTTTTATCCTCCATTGCTTTAACCAGTTTCCTAATTCAGATATAGGATATATTCTATCCATCATAACTAATATTTATCACAGCGCCCTCCTTCGGTGGTATAGCATTCAAACGCCACCGAAGTAAAATAATTAAATAAAGGCTATAAAATCAAGCTTTAAAAATATTGCGCCTACTCACCACCAGAGGCGCTGCAATACTGCACTAAAATAAACACAATGCGCAATTGCAGAGTCAAATAATTTGGATCATGCTGCCCTGGCTTCATAGTTATTATTATTTTAGAACTTTTCTATTATTTGAATAATACAGAACATTTTTGTGCAGTACTTAGAGTACTTTAGTCATGGATCTTGTTATTAAATAGAGAAGAAGCCTGTGACTTAATATTTTTTAAGAATATTTTGAATGACTTCTAATATTATATGACTGAAACCAACATCTGCTACTGTAAACATACCATGTAATATTAAATAACATTTCTATTACTGCAATTCAATTCAATTTTCTTCTTACAATTTTGTAGCAGTATAATACTTCCATAATACATTTACCAATATCTGTGTACTTCTATATATGTTTTAGATACTTTGTTATGTATTTATATGGATTTATCAATAGTTAATGAAGTCACTTTTCTTAATTTGTGTTTTAAGATGTTTGTTTGATTTTTTTATGTATTACCGGACTTACAGATAAAAAACAAAAAATTTTATTTAAATAGAAAAAAAACGTGACCAACTTATTTATATGAGAATTGACATTTAAAATTTTTTTATAATTTTTTCAAAATTGTATTTAAATACAACAACTTTTGTATTGAAATTCAACAACTGTTGAATAAGTTATATTATAGCAGATTTAATATCACATCTATTTGTTCTATTAGGTCAGGGATTTAGTTCTCTATACAAATCTTTATTCCACATAAATCTCAGATGGTCCTTTTGCACACTACTAACCAACGAATACACTAATCTTCATTTAACTTTCACACTCGTGGTTGTAATGTGTTTTGTATCCTTTAGTCATTTGACATGTTAATCTGGCAGAAAATTAATTTGTGCCGCATTGCCATATTAAACATTAATTATATGCTCTTTTGGTATTTAACTACACGCATACAAACTCGACACACAGAATTTATACCTTGCAGTTCTTAGTCAAAGGCATCATCATTGGTTACTGCGCTAGCAGTTTTTTTTTATATACATATTTTATTTATTTATCGAATTTATCCAACAATAAGTATTAAAATCTTATAACTAAATTCAAAACTTCTTTGTAACAATAAAGCCTTTATGGACAAATGGCCCCCATTTAAGCGGGGTTATAGATCGGCTCTACAAACCTTGTCTCTGTAGATCGGTTTTGCAAAATCTTGTTCGAGTGTGGCTATGTACAAACAATCTTCTAGACAGCTTGGAACAATTTTATAGTTTTACAATATATTTTTCTAGTGGTCATAAATTACACAGTGATACAAAATTTAATGAAATAGAAAAACCTGGGACCCGATATTATTTTTCTTGTAAGGATTGTCGAATAAAAGAAGATTCCGATAGTGAAATATGCCGTACACCTCCAAAATCCGGTTTTACGGTTAAAAAACCGGTTTTTGTACCTTTGCGCACTTACAAGCCTGTAATTTTGTTGATAATGACCCGATTTTCAATTTCTTACTAGATTTGGAAAGAAGAAACTGAGATCTTTCGAATGATATATAACTTATCTAAAAAAAACTTGAAAAATTTTGGTGTTATTGTGGAGCAAACACAAATTTTGTAGATTTTTCTAGACTTTGGTGAAGTTTTAATACAGATTTCATGTTCATGTTTATGTTGTTGTAAAAACAATTCCTACTTTCTGTATAAATAATTTAATGAAAATTAAATTTAATGAACTCGAGCCTGACTAAAGAAATATCAAAAAAAAGGCTGAGAAGTTTTCCAAGGGCCACTAAAGCGTCAATTTTTCATTATTCAACTACTTAATGTTCAAAGTAAAACAAAAGAAATCATCCCAAAAGAAAATTCTTTGCATAACTAAGAAACAATAAAGTGTCAAGTGACCCGAAAGAAATTAACATAGGGATAGTATTGCAACAAGTCTCTTATGTAAGCTACTGGCGGAAAATAGTCCAATGAACACCCTTTGGTATACATAGGGACAAGAAAGCGTTAGATGAACACCACACCCACATTAGTTAACATGGGAACAGTGTTATGACCAGTCGTTCTGAAACATACTGAAACATACATAAAGGGATACACAGCCATCTAGAGAACTAAAAGGTTACGTAGTGTTACATGACAGCTTTTTCTGTAGACCTTTCAGTTGTTACTGCCAGTTGTTACTGCCTGTATAGAACTGGTTGTGTGTATGTGCCGTCGACCTCTTTAGAGATTAAGTGTTAAGTTTATTATAAAATCCATTTATTATTCGTCTTTTGTGTAATTGGTTATAAAGGTCAAAATAATGTATGGTAATGAAAAATATTTAATTTAGAAAGAAATTTTTTTTTAGTAAAACACACAGACAAATTAAAACTATTCATTAATTGATGAAAAAAAATGTAAATTTAATTTGCGGTTAGGATTTCAATTTTAATATTTCAGGCCGTATTATTTAATAATTACAAGATTATGGCTTGATTTTAAGTAACTACAATTAGCAGAAAAATCAGTTTTAAACAAATTAACATTATACTAAGAGATACAAAATCAACAAATTAATTTATGTGCAGCTATCACAATATGTTCATAGATATAGTTTTTATAATAACATTGTTGTTTGTTATGTCTTGATTTATTAAGAACTAAACAAACACAAACACAGTGCTTTAAATTAGTCAGTATTGTTAAGAAATTAAGAAAAAATCTCATATTCTTCATTCTCGTATGATGGATGCTATATTTACTAAATAGCAGTTGCTGTGGCATGCAACAGTACGTGTTTAACTATAAAAGCTTTAAAATACAATCATTGTCAGTCGCACCGCATGTGCAATGAAATATTTTATTTTTACCATGAATCTTCCTTACAAAGGACATTTTGATGGATTTATGTCTTATTGTTTCTAGCAATTACACAAAATAAAATAAATTAAATAAAATTGTACTGGGGAAAAATAGAAAAATATAAATAATATTTAAAGTTTACACTTAATTTATAAATTAATCTTGACAAATTTATTAACAACACAATGTGTCAGTTGATAAAATAAAGTTTTTACTTTAGAACTAAAATTTATAGAAATAATTAGTAGTATTTTTGTTGAACTATTAATATTTCAATTTTGATATTTTCTTTTAGTTAGGCTTAAGTTCATTTGAATTTAATTTTCATTAAATTGTTTTTACTGAAGAAAGAATTATTTAACAACTTGAAAAAATTTTATTTTTGATAATTTTTCTGACTAGGATTCGAACCTGGGTTGTTGGTTGAATTGACATATGTTTCGAGAAACACCACTTTCTCTCATCAGAATTCTTTACGTTCTGACCATTGCACCACTACGGTGCCTGCTAGTCAACAGACAACATCAATCCTTTAACCAGTGACTGGTGGTTCGAAGTTTTCTGTAAATTATCATTTTTTATTAATTTCTATTTAAGTTGTTGTTTTTCCTTTTCTTCAGTTATTTCTTTCGTATTCATGTCGAGACTTCGTCTCGAAAACCTGAATACATTTGTTATTTATTATGTTTGTTGTGCACTTTCGTACACATGTAAACATTACGGCTTGTGCCTTAGCTATAGGATAATTAGTAGTATTTTTGTTGAACTATTAATATTTCAATTTTGATATTTTCTTTTAGTTAGGCTTAAGTTCATTTGAATTTAATTTTCATTAAATTGTTTTTACTGAAGAAAGAATTATTTAACAACTTGAAAAAATTTTATTTTTGATAATTTTTCTGACTAGGATTCGAACCTGGGTTGTTGGTTGAATTGACATATGTTTCGAGAAACACCACTTTCTCTCATCAGAATTCTTTACGTTCTGACCATTGCACCACTACGGTGCCTGCTAGTCAACAGACAACATCAATCCTTTAACCAGTGACTGGTGGTTCGAAGTTTTCTGTAAATTATCATTTTTTATTAATTTCTATTTAAGTTGTTGTTTTTCCTTTTCTTCAGTTATTTCTTTCGTATTCATGTCGAGACTTCGTCTCGAAAACCTGAATACATTTGTTTTTTATTATGTTTGTTGTGCACTTTCGTACACATGTAAACATTACGGCTTGTGCCTTAGCTATAGGATAATTAGTAGTATTTTTGTTGAACTATTAATATTTCAATTTTGATATTTTCTTTTAGTTAGGCTTAAGTTCATTTGAATTTAATTTTCATTAAATTGTTTTTACTGAAGAAAGAATTATTTAACAACTTGAAAAAATTTTTTTCGAAACATATGTCAATTCAACCAACAACCCAGGTTCGAATCCTAGTCAGAAAAATTATCAAAAATAAAATTTTTTCAAGTTGTTAAATAATTCTTTCTTCAGTAAAAACAATTTAATGAAAATTAAATTCAAATGAACTTAAGCCTAACTAAAAGAAAATATCAAAATTGATTTATAGAAATATTAACAAGTCTATTCACTAAATTAAGCAAAAGTTAAGACAAAAATCAACTGATTTAAATTTGAATTAATTGCTATTTTTAAATGTTTTTTTTTTAATTTAAACAACTGATTTTTTAACAATTGACAAAATTACAGTTTTTCAAAATTAACTTTCAATTGCGCTCGAGGTGAAGCATAAAATATCTCTAAAAAAAAACATTTTTAACATAAACCAACTAAAAATTATTCGAGTTGATACAAAATACTTATTTACACAAATGAACACAACCAATTGTTATAAATAAAACTTACCTTAAGCCCGAAACGTAACGTTATAACAAACGAAATTCGCCATCAACAGCAAGCACGTTTATTTTCGAATTAATTACTAAAACGAGAGAAAGAAGAAAAAAAAAGTTTTTTTTTATTTATAAAAATGGTAAACTTTTTGTTTGACCAACAACAACAAAAATAATAATAGGAAAACCTAACAAGTACATACAAATAAAATTCCTTTTTCAATGGAACAAAGAGACATCAACAGGAAATAAAACAAAAACAGGAATAACTATTGCTAAAACTAAATAACAACTGCACACAACTACAAATGTTTTACAGTTTGCCATAGATACATACATGCATACATATGTTTGAGTGTATATTAACTAAAAGCTTACAAAATAATTGACAAAACTTTTTCATTAACACAAATTCACACAAGATAAATACACTCAAACAAATTTTTTTACAAAATCCTTTTGAAAAAAATCATTATTTTATACCCTAGACCAGCATAGTGGGGAGGTTATATTGTATTTGTGTTGATGTTTGTAACGCCCATAAATATTGCACCAACAGCCACCTTAAAAATCGACTCAGAATCACTTTCTGAGTAGATTAAGAGTTTTTTTTATGGATATGTAACTTTTTTTAACAAAATTGCGAAATTTTTTCGGTTTCAAACCGTTGCACCAATTTTAAAGTTAGAACCTTTTTTTTTTTGAAAATTGTAAAAATTTCTTAAAACCGTTTCTAAAACCGTATTAAACTGGATGAATGAAAATTTTCATCGTGAATTTTCAAAAAAAAAAGATTCAGATTAAAAAAAACGTTTTGAAACCGTTGCACCACTTCTGACGCTAGAATGTAAATATAAATAAATGGCTTAAATTATAAATCAAAAGTTTTTTTTAAACAATTTAAAATATTTTTTCTAAAAATTGTGAAATTTTTTGAAAAACGTTTGAAAAACCCTTCCAAACCGGATGAATCATTTTAATGCTTAGTAGTAAATTTCGCTGTTTGGTATCATAAAATGACGACTTATTATCATTTTTGCTAGTAAATGTTATCTTTTGATGTTAGAAAACTTGAAAATAAGAACGATTTTTAAATGTCTTTACTTTTCATTATATAAGATTGAGGTTTTCGTTCGTCTGGCTGGCTGTTCGTTTAAAGCTTGTTTAAGTTCTAAATTTGCAAAATAAATCGTGAAATAAATAAATATTATTTGATTTGTTGGCCGTAAACACAAGTGGTTACAGATTAACCCCCTTATTCTTAAACGATTATTAAATTTAACAACCGTTTATTAAGCAAATTTTTATATGCAAATCTGTCTTAATAAACGTTTGTTAAATTTAATAATCGTTTTTGAATAAGGGTGGAAGCTTATTTTTCCCCTTTAAACTTTTTTTTTTTTTGATTAAAAAAAAAAGAAAATATTTTGGAACACAATTTTTCATACGAAATTAAGTCCTTCGTTAATCGTTAATAACTTTTTAAATAAGATTTAAAATCAGAAAAGAAGCTCGTTCTGTGATCACTAATTTTACTGATCAAAATATAATTTTCAATATGAAAAACTCAAAATATCTTAACTGATTAATAACTTGAAACTTGATATGTGATCACTCATTTTACTGAACAAAAATTTAATTTTCATATGAAGCATTCAGAACAAAATATCCTTAATTACATTCTAAACAAGCATTAAAAGATAAAAGAAGATTGATCAGTGATCAATAATTTTACTGACCAAAATAACTCAAAGTATCAAAGAAAAAAAATTGTAAATAAGGGTTTAAACGAGAAAAGAAGCTCGGTCTGTGTTCACTCATACTTTTGATTAAAAAATCAATTTTTCATATGATGAACACAAAATATCTTAAATCCTTAATAACTTTGTAAATGAGCGTTAAAAAGCACGATCTGTGATCACTCTTCGAAAAACTTTTTATCATATGAAGGACACAAAATATCTTAAATCCTAAAAAATCCTTCATAAATTCATGAATAAGCATTAAAACGACAAAAAGCACGATCTGTGATCAATCATCGAAAATCATTTTTTTTTTTTCATATAAAGTGTAAACGGTAAAAGGTTCCTTTTAGTTAAAACACAGAGACGACTATTTACTTTAACGTTACTTTATTAATTGAAATGAATTCTTAAGGCTGTCTATCGTAATACTAACTTAAGTATTATTGTTAAGTATATATATTCCACAAAAAATGAGTGTTCAGTTACAAACAGAAGGTATGGTCACTACAACTATTCAAACACACTACAGAAGACCACAAAATATTATTACCTTAAATCCTTCATAACTTTGTGAATAAGCCTTAAAACGAGAAAGGAATTCGATTTGTGATATTTTTGATAAAAAAAAAACAATTTTTCATACGAAACACTCAAAATATCTAAATACGTTCATTTAATCAATTTTAGAGTTATCTAAAATTTAACTTCTGTTTATATTGTAGCATTTACAAAGTTATTTATAATTTATCTGATCGTTTACAATTTATAAATATGAGTGAACTGAATGAAATTAACTTTCCGTTTGCATTCAAATCTAATTTATGATTGAACTGTTTAAACACATATTAATGGCGTAGTTCCATATAACGTTTACTTTTTTCACAGTAAAATTCCATTTTGTTACTACAATACTAAATGACAACCAAAACAACAGCTGACTTACATAATAATACTAATAAAAAATATATTTTGTGTAAATATTTTGAAAATAAATAAAAAAAAAGAGAAGTTTTTCCATCAATTGATAATCATTTTAATATAGAATAAATCCACTAATGTTTTGGACATGACCCTATACGACTTCGCAATTTCTTGGAGGGCTTTAGTTTGCTGTAAAATTGATTGAACTTGCTGCTTCAGCTTGAGCTTTCTCTTGTTTTCACTACTTTTTTTTGACTCTGCACTTTTGATCCTGCCATACCTAATGTTCATAGAAATTTGTTTACCATTATGCAGAATGTTTGCATTGAAACGCTTATACAACACTTTTTTCCAGTCTGAGGCTGTTCTTGTTGAAGGCCCCAAGGCATTTATTTGTTTGGCCACATTACACCACGTTTCCTCTACCGCCATCTTGCAGGTCCCAATCGTTGGGCTGCATGTTGCGCGTTGGGGATGTTCTTCCATTAACTACACCAGCTTTTGGAATTGAAGTACCATAGTTTTCTTTATGCTATGATTAGAAATTATTTGTATTTCTAAATATATTCAATTCATACATAAGTACTTACTATTTTTTATCACTTGATTTGATTTTTTCAATTTATTTTTTTCTTTGAAAATGTTTATTCTATTTTTTTAATATGTGGATTACTTTTTTCAGTCGTTTAAATTTTACATTAATGACATTTGGATTTGCAATAGAGAAAACACAAAAAAATTCAAAAATTACGTTTTTTACTCAATAAAATTTGACAGCTGTTTTACAGAACCCAAAAGCAAAACAAAATACTCATTTGAACGATTTTTTTCAGTTACTCGTGTTATGTTAGCTTCTGTTTTTCAATTTTAACGAATACCAATTATTGTTCAGATATTTGAGTTATCATATATTAAGCTATTTTTTCATTTAAACACAGAGTTATTCATTGATTTAATAAATATTCAGTTTTTTAAAAGCTTATTTCCAGAGTTATTCATTGATTTAAGAAATATTAAGTTTTTCATGCAATATATCGGATATTGATTGAAGAATGTTTTATGTTTTTCATTTAAATAATGTATTTTAATAGCAATATATTTACTATTATTTCCAATTCTAAATTAAACTAAAATTTTTCTTGAAGTGTATTTGTTTGGCTCTGTGTACATAATGCAATACAACAAAAGTTTAAATATAAGTATAAGTTATTTGTTTGTAGTTTTGTGTATGTGATGATGATTTATTTGTATATACATGTGTATATGAATGTTCTTGCTATTATTTGTTCCATGAATAGTTAGAAATCAGCAGTAAATTAAAAAGGTATAAAAATATTCAACTTAAAACCAGTTGAATATACCCTACCTAGTCTACCAAACAAAACTTAATTTTTCTAAACCAAACTTATAACATGTTGCTATTTAAATCTACAACATAAAACGTGATCATAGAAAAATGTCTGTCCAAAACCTCTCTCGACTGTAATTCAAATCAGTTTCCTACATAAATATACTTAAGAATTTTCAAAAGATAATCACTTACAAGAACCTTTAGTACGAAATTCAAAAAATCATTTAGAGTATCCGTTTTTAGTAGAAAACCCGTTAGTAGTACAAAACCTTCCATTTAAATAAAAAAATTTATTAAAAAAGTATCTTTGAAATATGCCAATTATTTAACCAAATCATATCCAATAAACAACCTAAGTAGCCATTCAAATTGTTACCAAACATTAAAGGAATATACTAGGGTAATGAAATTATTTAACTTTTTTTGTTCGAATAAAGCGATTAATTCGAATTTTATTTTTTTCTTTTAGGATAAATTGTTTAAAAAAGTATGAATGTATTTTTTTAAATTAATAATTTTTAGCCTCACAAATCTGCAAAATTTTAAGTCCTACGAAAATATATATAAAGTTCTCTACAAATTTGTATATAACATAAATTATCATTAAATGGGCTAATTTTCAAGATATCAGCACTTTTGTAGAAAACTCAAAACGAAATTACATAAATTCTGTCTTAGGCTCACAATGGGTTAATGAATTACATATATATCATTTGAAAGGTATTTTTCGGCATCCATATTGACCACATGTATTATCTGGTATAGTAGATATTTAAAGTTATTGATCAGAACTTAAAAGGTGAATAACTCGTAAACTACGAGGCTGGTTCGGAAACTTCTTAGCCTAGAACAGAAAGCGTGAAATAAACAGAAAAAAGTTACTTGTTTTGGAAACTTCCATCTGTGATATGAACACATGTTAACTTTCTTTTCGATCTGCCAACTCCTTCATATAGAAACAGGTGTTCAAAAAAAAAAAAAACATCCGCGATTTTTTTACAATGGAAAAATTAGAAATTCGGGGTGTCGTTAAATAGTGAAATAAAAAGGTTTATCGGAACAAGAAATTCATAATGATATGGTGAATATGTTAGTTCAAAGTGCTTCTTCATATACAACAGTACAAAATTGGGTTGTTGAATTTAAACGTGGTCGTAAAAGCATTGAGGATGAACCACGTAGTAGACGTCCAAAAACATTAACAAGAACATAAATTGTAGCCAAAGTGCATGATATGATATTAAATGATCAACGCATAAAAGTGCGTGAAATAGCCAATATCATGGGCGTTTCAAATGATCGAGTCCATATAATTTTGCATGAAGAACTACAGGTGCAAAAGCTTTCTGCAAGATGGGTGCCGTATTTGTTAACAGTCGACCAAAAACGTATAAGAATGAAAACTTCTCAAGCTTGTTTAGATCGTTTTAAGAAAAATAAAATGGATTTTAAGCGTAGTTTCATAACAGTGGATTTGACATGGATCCACCATTATACTACAGAGACAAAAGAACAATCCAAGCAACGGACTGAATTCCATCACTTCCTCCCCCAAAGAAGGCAAAAAGAATTCAATCGCCTGGTAAGGTTATGTCAACGGTTTCTTTGAACTTCAAAGGTATTTAAAAGGGGTAAAACAATATATTCAGATTACTATTGCAACATTTTGGATTAATTAAATGTAAACGAGAAAAACGTCCTGGCTTACAACACAAAAAATAATTGTTCATCAAGACAACGCACCAACGCACAAGAGTATTTTAACAATGGCTAAAATCAACGAATTAAAGTACGAGTTGCTTGAGCAACCACCTTATTGTCCTGATTTAGCTCCCAGTGACTTTTAACTGTTCCCAAATCTAAAAAAAAAATTCCTAGCTGGCAAGCATTTTACCTCAAATGAAAATGCAATTACAGTTTTAAACTACTATTTTCAAGACCATGAGGAAAACTCTTTTAATCAAGGGATAGAATTGCTAGATAAGGGTTGAACTAAGTGTATTGAAGTTTTAGGAGATTATATTGAAAAATAAAAATGTTTTTGAAAACCTAACTATTCTCTTTCTGTGCTAGGCTAAGAAGTTTCCGAATCCTCTCGTATAAGAGCGCGGGCAAGAGAGCAACAAATTGAATTTTTACAAGAATGAAGTTAATAGGATATCATTTGTAAAAAAAATATTAAAATCCAAGCTTAATTTATACCTAATTGAAATTATCTCTAAATAAAGTGAATTAAAAAATGTCATCTTTAAAAAACTCTTAAAAAAATATTAAAAAAATATTAAAAAAACGACAAATTATAGCAAATATATTTTTTCTTTTATTCGATTATTCTTCACAAATTTATTCGAATTATTCGTTATTCGAAAATGTTCATTTCTAAATTCTTCAAAAAATTATTGGGAAGAAATTGTTTGAATAATCGAGCGATCATTATTCGAATGGATCTATCTAAAGTAGTAGTATCTACTAAAATAAACTTAAATCACAAAACTATTGCAATTAGTTTGTAGTTTTAGTAACAACAAAACACAAATGACAATAAAAATAAACCAAACCAAACTAAACTGAACTGAAACAAAATAAATTCACTTTTTTTTGCAGTTGTGATATTTATTCCCTTTCTATTTACTACTGCTTGTAATTTATGCTCGTAGCCGTTAAAGCCATCAAAACATTTAATATAAAATAAACAACAAAAATACTGGGGTGAAGACAGGAGAAGGGTTATAAATAAGTATCCAAAGTATTCCTATTACTGTGTATGATTTGTAACATTTGGCCAACAACTCGTTATAATAAGAAACTACTGCACTGATTAACAAAGTTTTTTTTTAATGTTAAATCTTTATAAAAAGGGGAATTGATTTTTATCTTGTAGAGTTTTTTTAGGAATAGAATTGTAATGAAATGTTTAGTTATTTTTATAAAGTTTTTATGTGTTTTTATGTATATTACTAAGGTTAAAGTTTTATATAATTTTAGATGTTTTATAATTAAGTGCAATTGTCATTGTTATGTTAAAATATGGATATATATAAAACTAATTGTATTTATGATTTACTGTAAATGTTCGACATGTAGAATTGTAAATATCGTATAGATTTTTTAAAACTTTTTGCATATAATTTTTGCAATTAGATCAAGACAAAGTGTGAATTTTTTAACACAGCAAGAATAACATAATCCTAGTTTAAACAATTGTATATAGATGCATTTTTTTATTTACGAATCCAAAAAAATATTTTTTAAACAATCACACAAAAAGAAACTTAATATATATTAATATTTCTATAAGAACAACTATAAAATTAATAAATCGTTAAGAACTAGCTATTTGCGTTTAAATGGCAAAAGAAGCTCAATTCGCTTGTCAATTACTTCGGTAAATAGTGTTTTAATAGGAACATAACAAGCACATACAATGATCATTTATACACTGTGTTGCATTATTATAATTACACTTGATGTTTGCTATTTGTAGTAAAGTTACAAACACTTTTTTAAAACGTGTAACAGTTTTTAAGAGTACGGTTAGTGATCTCTTTTTATACAAAATAATTACAATTTATGATGAACAAAAAAAAAATACTAGAAAAACAAAAGTACAACTGCTGAACGTTACAATCGCAGAATTATAAACTGCGCCAACCAAACAATGGAGAGTCTTGGTCAGATTATTAATTAGTGTGAAGTAAATGTGTCCAAATCAACCATAAGTAGACTGCTAAAAAAATTCCCAGACTATTGCCTAGGTTCTATATTTCACTACGAAGTGAAACTGAAATTGTTTTCACTTTCACACTACTTTCTAGAAAACAACTGAAACTTTATTCTACGATGCACCAAACAGAAAATGATATTTTACTTTTCAAATCATTTTCATAAAACACAAACTCAATGAAAAATTCACTTCCTTTTCATTTTACAAATATAGAAACCAGGTGTATTACTCGACAAAAGCTGTTATCTGCCACAAAACTGCTAGAAATGTCAATGATTTATAATTAACAGTTTAAATAAAAATAATAATTGTTCTGAAAATAATAATTTTAATGGAAAAGAAAGCTAAATCTTTGATCACATATATATCTGACAAAAATTTCACTTTTTGCATGAAAAATTATAGAAACTTGAAAAAGTGATCACTTATAAAGATCCTGAAGATCCAAAATATTACACATACGTATACGTAATATTAACTTCTTTGAGAAAACAAATACCAATCCATACATTATAAACAGCCAGTCAGTCACCACATACTTAATAAAGCTTGACGCTTGTCATTTCCTATTATTTTATTCTTGCATCAATAAACAACTAAAATACTCGTAGTATAAAAATAATAATGAATTTCAAATAACAAATAAGTACGTGAGTCAATAATGAACTCAAAACAAATTGTTCAACTGTTAATAAAAAAAAATAAGCAAAAATAGAAAAATTTATCTATGCACCAACATGCATGTATTTAACAAATAAACCTCCCGAAAAATAAGAAATCAAACAAACAAAGGGAAACAGACTTACAAGACAACAAATATTTGTTGAATGCATTCAATGTTGGCACAAAATCCATAAAACACACAAATATTTGTAAGATTATAAAACACATATACTCAAATGTTCTCCAAAAAAAACAAAGAATTACAACACGAAAATAAAAAAGTGTAAGGATTTTTGGTATTAAGTTGACTCAAAATGCCGCAAGTCAAAATTTATATTGAAACGAACGTCGAGAGTTTTAAAAGACTAGACAGTTTGTAATTTTATAGATGAAATGCTGGTACATTAAAAGAAACTTAAGCCTAAGACAAAATAGTTTATTGAAATGTGAAAAATAAACTTTAGAATGATTTTTTTTTTGATTCACAAACAAGTCGAAAATGGAAAATTGATTTTGCAGCAAATATACTTTGAGAATGATGTTTAAGCAATCATTGATATTTTTTCTTCAAGACATTTGCTTTATTTCTTAAAAAGGGTTTTTTTTTTGTACATTTTAAAATCCTATATATGGATTTTAATGTACTAGTATGTGTTTAGTTGACTGTTTACATACCTATATATATATTTGATATCTTGTATGTGAAGTATGTTTGTTTGTTTGTTTTTTTTTTTTTTCTTGAGAAAATATGTAATGTTGTTAACAAAAATCTTTAGAACATGAAATGTTTTACTATAACTTGCAATATTTTTTTGGAGTATAGCAGATCTTTAAAAGAACTAAAAACAAGGACAATTAGTTTTTAAATTTTATATGAACAAATATGTAAGAACTCTGTAATATTCTTACAAATTTATAAAATATATTTGCATTTCGTGATTATGAATAATTATAATTATAATAATTTTTTTATGCCAACATTTATTTGTATACGGTTATATTATAAATCACACATTAATGATTAATAAAGCCCTATTTCGAGAGTACATTTGTATGAAGACTAAGATAAATAATGGACCAATTTCAACAATCGAAATATCTTTAAAACTGCCACCTTTACTTTGCGTGGACAGCCATTAAGTTGAATCAGAAAGTGATTCTGTGTCGATTGGTATACTTTAAGGTGGATGTTAGACTAATATTTTTCGGCGTTACAAACATCAGCATAAAGCTAATATACCTTCCCTACTATGGCGATGTAGGGTATAATAAAATAAATAAAAAACATAATGATTTTAAATGCCATGCATTCTATCCTTTACATTAGATGTGGATTTAAAAGATTAAATAAATGTTTGAAATTACAGAAGACTTAATTAAGCCTGATACAGTAAAAACATTATGAAATTATGAAAATTTGTATGAAAATTACTCATTAGAGAACCTTAATTAGTTTTGTTCTCAAGTTCAAAGTTGTATTATTCATATAAAAAGTTTAATTTTTAATCATGTTTGCTATTTCAAGTAAGTATTTTAAAAAATTTAGCACATTTTTTTGGCATTTTAAAACAAGTTTTAGCATATTTTAGCTTATTTTTAAACTGATTTAGCCGTTTAGCTTTTTCAGATCTGGTTACACTGATAGTGTCTACTTCTATTTCATACGCCGGCGAATGACCAACAAACAATACGGGGTGACCATGCTTCGTTTTAGTTTTTAATTTTTTAGTAAATAATGGACGCTATTATCATAGTCAGATCTATGTGGTGTATTCGTTGATCGATTACGGGTTCAGGTATTGCATAGTCAAAAGGAACAATCATACTTGAATTGGCATTAGGTCAATGGCGGTATTCGCCGCTATTGTCTTTACAAAAATGTCTGGTGGTAACCGGTTGAGGAAAGTCAACAATGCCTTTAGTCCTAAACGCAGGTTTGTTTTACATTACGGAACATTGTATTTCTGAATTCAGCATATTGGGTGCAATATTTATGAAATTAAGGAACGAGGTAATAATAGCATTACCATTATAGGACAAATAACACCTTTACAACTCTGAAAATACTCAAGGAGTTCTTAACAAATATAAGAGTTTGTTGTTAGAACAACAGGGTATACACACACGTACAAACTCATGCAAACAGAAATGAGGAAAAAGACAAGTATCTGCTTGGATGCATAATTACATGTTGACATGTTTGTTTGAAAATAAATTCAAAAGAAAAGTGGTTGTGGATATACATATGTATGTGGATGTGGAAAAGGAAAGAAACCTACCTACTTTGAACTTATTTTCTCAGCTTCATCTCTATCGCATATGAAATGAGTGATGGCTGTGTGATGTTGGAAATAAAGGTACCTTCAACTATTCAAGCTAGCTTCGTTTTGCATAAAAAATATTCTTATTTTATGTTTGCTGCTGTTGCCGGTGTTTCTGCAGCTTCTTGAGAAGAGTACAAGCAGTTTGTGAAATGTAAGAATATAAACATACTGTGTGTGTGTGAATATTTTTATATGTGATGTTAATCCCGCGGGCATGTTAACACAATTTTACGTGCCAGTACCATGTGTGCTTGTCTTAGCATGCCATCCGTATTGCTTCGTCATGTCTTCTTATTTTTGGGTGTTCTTCTTTGCTGTTATTTCTTACAGTTCTTCATTTTTTGTTTTCTTCTTCTATAATATATACACATGTATTTGTTAATTTTGTTGTTCCTTTTCCATTTTCAAGAATTTGATGTCAGGTGTTTGTTGTGTGTTCGAGGAAGGATGTTCAGATAAAATGAGAAATTTGTAGAAAACACGAAGTAGGAAACGTGATTTGACTTGGAGTTGGAGTAGCATCATCATCATCACAGTCATCGTAACGACATGATAAGGCAACACATTAGTTGTTTGCTCAAAAACATTTGCAAATACCAGGCCAGAATAACATGAATTATGCTGCCAAAGATACATAAAGTCACGTAGAATACATATTAGTGAACAACGCCAAAAAAACAGACTTTAATGTAAAATGAAATACATAATGCAAACACAAAAACACATTTTTATTTATTATAATAGAATTAAGAAATTAAAATTTATTTTAAATATTGGAATTAATGGCTTTTAAGGAAAACATAAATTTTTAGTTTAGATTTCAAACTAAGTTAAGTCTTTTCACAAATTTTACAGATGACACAAAATAGTTTCTAATATACATACTTTGATTTACATATTGTTAAAATCTGTTAATGAAGTATTATTATTTATTTTCGAATTACGATTCTTCCCAGCATTGATTGCGATATATCGCGAATTACGAATTTTAATTCCAGAGAACAAACGTAGAGGTTTGATATCACACGATCACCAAATGATTGCTCAATAAAGTCATTGTAACATAACGCTGACTTTCGTTATAAAGCTGACGTTTTTGCTGTTGACACTTTTCCTAAAGATAATTCATGAACAATACCTAATAAAAATGGATGGAGTTGAAATTATTACTCAAATTTTATCGGGATCAAAATATGTATAGTGATATTTCATATCGTTGGTCTCATGTAGAAAGGCCCTAACTCGCTTTTTTCGAAATTGGTTTTTTTTGCGATTCCAATGCATTTAACGCAAATACACCTCCTCACAAAAATTTATTGCAATAGTGTAAAAAATAACGCTTTTATAAGCAGTTGTACAAAAAAAGTTGCATGTGGAATATTACAGTTACTATTATGTTTTTACCTTCTCCTGTAAAGTTTCAAATATGCGAGTTAGGGCCTTTTTACATGAGACCATCGATATATTTTGATCCAACTATTCCACATCAACGTTTGTTGTTTTGCCTACCTTTCATACATAACATTTTTTATCAACCGACAATATTTGGGAAGAATATCATTCTTCCAGATCCTTCCCTATAAGCCCTATAGTACATTTAATAGACATATGGATGGACCCCTAAGATCATCACTAGTCAATAATAGACACAATAGACATATGTATCTAGATTAGGCTTGCCAGACACAAAAAAGTACATCAAGGAACAGAAGGTAGTACATTTAAGAAAAAACAAGTACATTTTTTTTTATGAAAATTAAATTCAGTACATAAAATAAATTATTGATGTAATTCGAAACAAAAAATTCAGTGCATAAAAATAAAAATTTGTAATGAAAAACAAAAAAGAAGTAAGAAAGTATAGTCGGTCAAGCCCGACCATATAATGCCCTACACCCAGTATATGTATAAAATAGTTTTTCCAAAAATTTAGTATCATGACGTCTGTGAATATAAGTATTATATATCTTAAACTTTATCTCGATATTTTTTTTTTTTTTATTTATTTATTGAATCTTCATATACTGAAATTACAATAAGTATTCAAATCTTAATACTAAACAGAAAATAATAAGCCCAGCCAGTGCTAGACAAAAAAATTTTATGATACTAAAAAAATTTCACTTCAACTGATCCAGTCATCTGTTTTGCGCTTGAGTTAAAGCAAGGGTATCCCAACTTCTTAACCGATTATGGCCACTAAAGTTAAGGATGTCTCGTGCAAGTGGGTTTGCATGGTGTTCAAGTTTGCTGACGTAATTTGACAAACATTTTGTAAATTCGACTTTTACTAATGGCACGCCTAGATTTTTGTGGATTCGAGAATTTTTAACATACCATGGAGCTGCAGTAATTGTACGTAGAATCTTATTTTGACCCCTTTGAATTTTTTCAATGTTTGATGTTGAGGCAGTACCCCATAATTGAATTCCTTAACACCAGATTGGCTTTAGTATTGCATTGTACAACAATAGTTTGCAATCCAACTTTAGTGAAGAATTTCTGCCAATTAGCCAATTAAGTTGCACTGCTTTTAAGCTCATCTGAGTAAGTTTCGCTTCAATATGAGACTTCCAAGTTAAACGGCGGTCGAGGTGAATGCAGAGGTATTTGACTTCATTATGTTGAGAATAATTTGATTATTTATTTTGATGAACGAGCAAGTTTCTTTTCGCAATGTGAAAGTGATATGAATACATTTCTGTTCATTTACCCTGATTTTCCAAAGCTCTAGCCAATTCTCTAGTTTATAAACATAATTCTGCAAATTCTGTGATGCAACTTGGTGGTCCTTATGGACGCTGATAAAGGCTGTATCGTCTGCAAAAGTTGATGTATGGATTTTGGGGTCTGACGGCATGTCGGAGGCATAAATCAAATATAAAGTAGGGCCCAGTATGCTACCTTGTGGCACACCTGATTCAATTGGCTGAGCGGTACTTAAAAAATTGCCTTCTTTGATTTTAAATTTGCGACCGTATAAATAACTTTCCATGAGTTTATGGGTGTTAGCAGGCAGAGTTAATTTTATTTTGTGCATTAAACCGTCATGCCAAACTTTGTCGAACGCTTGGGACACATCAATGAAAAGGGCGGAGCAGTATTTTTTGTCTTCAAACGACCACATTTACCAATCTGTGTGTTTGTTCGATGGTGCTGTGTTTAGCTCTGAAGCCGAATTGATGATTAGGAATACATTCAGTGTCATTCAGAATTGGAGTCATCTTAGTCATTAACAATTTTTCGAACAGTTTAGAAATTGTCGGCAGTAGGCTAATTGGCCTATATGACTCTACTTTAGTGGGGTCCTTCCCTAGCTTAGGAATCATGGTAATCATAGATACCTTCCAATCTGCAGGATAGTATTCTAGGCGTAAAATAGCATTGAAAATAAAGAGGATAATTCTTCTAGCTACACGAGGTAACTCCACAAGCATTTTGTTGCTGATTTGATCCATACCTGGAGCTTTTCTCTATATAAATGCTTTTAAATGATTTATGATGCTTAAAGTGAATTACGGAGAGTGTCTTATATGGGAGCTATGAGTAATTATGGACCGATCTGCACAAAATTGGTAGATGTGATTTGGCTTTATTTACCACTCATTTGTGATGAAATTTGTTTGGATACTTGCATAATTCAAACATTTATGATCAGTAAACCGCAATTTCGGGAAGACATTTGTATAGGGGTCAGGTGAAATAATGGAACGCTTTCCACCAATTTCAATCACACCTATCCTTAGGCTGAAAAAATATCACGTACCAAATTTTATTGAAAACCCTTAAAAATTGCGACCTGTAGTCTACGCACAATCTTTACATGGACAGCCAGCCAGACGGACGGACGGACATCGTTAAATGGACTCAGAAAGTGATTCTGAGTCGAGCGGTATATTTTAAGGTGGGTGTTGGACCAATATTTCTGGGCGTTACAAACATCAGCACAAATCTACAAATTACATATTTAATATACGTAGGTACATAAATATGTGTGTAAATCTTAGTCAGCTGTTTCAAATTTAATGTTTAAAACAAGAAAAAAGCTTTTTGTTGTTTTTTTTAATGAAAGTAAATTTTTAAGTTAACCAATATATTGTTATTCTTTTTCTAAATTTCATTATCGTAAATTTAAAAAATTACAAATATTTTAACTTTTTTGTACTTTGTTAACAATTTTATTTTTAGCTTCTTGTGTTTTTAAGAAATTGATAAACTCGTTCCATGTGTACTTAAAATTTGTCTTTATTTTCAATGCACTTCGCTTCGTTGTTTTCTCCAAAAAGAAAACATAGAACTAAAAACTATTTCAGTTGCCGCATTTGAATGAGGAAGTGAAAACAAGGACCTTCCCTTGTTATAAAAAAATACGGTCAGGTCAACCTAAGGGGCCTGACCGGCCGTGAACTCACACTTCCAAAAATAAATAAAAGATAAAAAGTTCTCTTCCGATTGGTAACAACTTTATTCAATGAAGCCTAGAATTGTACATTGGATTATTTTAAGGTTGCCAAAATCAAATGCTCAAGTGCGGATCATATTACAATGGCTACGTTGCAATAATATTTTGCAACATATTTAAATGTATTATATTAGGGTTATACTTATATAATAAAGCTATTAGATTAAGGGGGTTAAATTATATTTTCAAAATTAGGAAATGACCCACTTTGAAAGAATTCTTTCCATTAATTTTTTACAGTTTTTTCTTTTTCAATTTTTTCAGCAAAAGCTTTTAATGATACCAACTCGTCCAAAATTAATGTAATGTAGTAATGAAATGTTTGAATTGAGGTTAAAAATGGACAGTTAAAAGTAAAACATTGTTGTATATTAATAAATTCTTATATTCCATATAACCATATTTTATATTTGTGTAAGAAAAAAAGTACATAAAGAAGTACAAAGGCTAAAAATAAGTAGATTTGCGTACTTTTCTAATGGTTATGCAGAAAGCAGTACATATAGGGAAAAAAGTACGCGTACCGGTGAAAACAGTACGTCTGGCAAGCCTAATCTAGAACCTCTTTTTTAAAATCAAAATGATGCTTATGTTGTGAACGCTAAACTTTCTCTTAAAAACTCAAAAATATTTGCTACTTGTTTTACTCATTTCTTTATAAATACAAACAGGACATCCAAAAACGTATTTCACTTTTTCGCATAAATAAAACCGCAGATGTTTTAATGCCCTCAGGTATTCTTACTAAATATTTCTTTAATACTGTCATTTAACATCTGTTTAATATTAAGATTTTTTTCTTACAAAAAGAAAATTAACATAAATTTTAGCAACCAAAGCAAAAAAATAAATATTTCTCAGACAGTACTCAACCTTAAGGCTTAAACTTTCTTTTTCAAAATACAAAAAAAAACACAAATAACATCTTGACTGCAAAAAATATGCCTACCTATAAACTTTTCTACACAACTGACATTAGAAACACCTTCTAATATTAACATTATTTCGTTTTTTATACATACATATAATTTTATAATATTTATTGAAAAAGTTTTGTTACAAGCCCACAACACACACTCACACTCACACACACATACATACACACTGAAACCAAACCAAACCTCATTTGTGGTTTCCGTTTTCTACACTCTTTCTTCCCAGCATACCATTCTAGGAGCGCTCCGAAAAAGGAGTCAGAAAAGAGTCCAAGTAAAGAGCATTTTCGGAGTGCTCCGAAAAAGGAGTCAGAAAAGAGTCCAACTAAAAAGCATTTTCGGAGCGAAAGAAAAATTTGCTTACAAAATTAATTTTTTTTCCTATTTTTATATGTATATTTTATTTAAATGAATTCCATTTTATTTTTTATACTGTAAATACAATTTATTAAATTTTGTAGTAAAAACAATTTAAAAAAAAATAATAAATGCGGCCTTTAAATTTGTCGTATTTAAAATTGCAATAACTATTTTTGACATGAACTCTTTCTGAGCCACTGTTGCCATATTTAACGATTTATCGTCATTTTGACGATTTCTGGTGTCAAAAATGACCCTTTGACGATTTGACGATATTTGCCCCTATTTTGACGATTTTTCAGTATAAATGATTTCCAACACTTTTTTCTCTAATAAAATTTATAATTTGGTTTATTTAGTCAGGTAAATTTAAACAAAACAAAAATTAGGAATAGGTTAGGAACGCCTTCTTTGGAAGGGATTTTATTCACTAAAGATTTTTTAAAACTGAATAAATGTTGTTGTTTTAATATGAATGTTCTACCAGAGCTTATTAAAAAGTTTAATAGGGAAATGTACCTATAAAATTAAATATACTAAACTGCACAATTTCCAATTATATTTTAAAAATTTTCAATTATATTTTAGAAATTTCTAATAATATTATAGAATTTTCAAATTGTATTACCGAAATTTTCAAATGCATTTGAAAAATGTTTAATTGTATTTCAGAATCCAAACATATTTTTAACTTAACTTTTATGAAATATGATAAGAATACAATTCTGAAATACAACTAGAAACTACAGATATGCAATTGAAATTTTTTTTAAATATAAAATTAAATAGAAAATTCTGAAATATAATTGAAAAATTCTAAAACGCATAGTGTTGTAAAAAGGTGATATTTTGTATTTAGAAGTAGAATTTTTTATGTTTTACATTGTTACTATGAAGAAATTGTATTGTTTATTTTATATTAAAAATTATATAAATTTTTTAAGAAACATTGATAAAAATTTCTTAAAAAATTGATTTTAAAAACTATATTTTGAAAAGTAATTTTTTACTTATTTTTGTGTTCCTTTTACAGTAACTTTTGTGTTTCGTTTTGTTATTTGTTACTCTTTTTTATTTTAATATTGATATTTATAACTATTTTTTAAACTTCTATCGATTTCTTAAACATATTTAATTTTTTTGTTTTTTTTCTACTTTTTGTTTATGTATTAAAAAAATTAATTTGAAAAAATAAATAAAATATTGAATTGATAAAAAGTTTTATTTTATTTGACGATTTTTTGACGATTTTGAACAATGCATTTTGACGATTTGACGATTTTTTATTCAAGATTTGACGATTTGAACCCTTATTTATCTGACAACTATGTTCTGAGCCCAAAAAACCTTCATAAAAGACTCTTTTCTGACATGATGTAAGAGCTCTTTCAGAGACCCAAAAACCCCTCATATAAGACTCTTTTCTGACATTATCTAAGAGCTCTTTCTGACGGACCATTATCGAATGTAATGACCCTCTTTTCTGAAGGTTTTCGGAGCAATTATGACTATTTTTTGGGCTCATAAAGAGCATGAACGCTCCGAAAAAGGTGTCAGAAAAGACTCGTTTCGGACTCATATGGCTTGCTGGGTTGTGTGTTTGTGTGTGTATGTGTGCGTGTGTGTGTGTTTGGGTCTTTTGAGGGGTTAATATAATTTATTGACATCAAAATAAATGCAAATTGATATTTTCATGAATAATTTGTCATTTTGTTTGAAAACAACAAAAAATAACAACTATAGCAGTGAAACAAGGAGGGTTTCCTTTACACTTTTGGTTTTGAATAAAAACAAGTTTTGAATTTTAATAAGTTTATATTTAAATAAATATATTCATACTTATATGAAAGTTTATAAAAAACAAATACGGGGCTATTAGAGGAGATTTAAAATTTAAAATTAAATATTTTTGTAATAAACGTATGTAATTGCCAAATATGTCATGGCCTAAAATATACAAATTTGACTTATTCTATACGAGTATTAGAAAATTCTATTTTGTTGTCAAAATTTGTTACTAATTTAATTAAATCAGCAAAAGGCTAAGTTCTTTTAATATAGCAACAATTCCAAATGAATTCATAAAGAGCACTTTAAATTTCATAACTGTTAAACTGTTTAACAGTTTTTTTTTTTATAAAAATCATATAATCCCTATGGGTTTACTTTATGCTCGAGTTTAATAATTTTCAATAAATATAATTTAAATGTTATTATATACATATATTAATTATATAGTATTTTATATGAAATATTGAAAAGGTTAAGCTTTCAACGCGAATATAAAACCAAGCATCTCTGAAAAGATTTTTAATTTTCTTATTGCGGATGCCTTGGCTTCATTCGAGTATTTAATTGTTGCCTTGATTGAACTTGTTTGTAAAACTTGATGCAATAATTTTAGGGTTTCAAAAAATGAAGAAGTATTACAATCATATATCACATATGTAAGTATGTATATATATTTTGAACTTTTACGGACAATAATTGTATCTATTTTTGGTTCTTTTTAATAAATAATTTGCGTTCCCATATATGAATAAAGAAATGCTAAAAATGTGTCAATAAAATTTTTATGTTATTCGAGCAAGAAAGTATAGATGTTATAAACAGTGTGGTTCTTTTCCTAAACATATTGTTACGAAATTGTATTTCAATTTAAATTTAACGGTCGGTATCAACATAAAGTAAATAAATAAATGGCGTGTTTATCGACATACAACTTGTTTAGCATTTGTAGAAGTTTTAATTTATAAATATTATTGAGAACACCCTGTTATAAACACAGCTGAGCAATATGGCAACATTAAGTTTTAATGACTTTGGCTGGATATTCTAGACACGAAAATTCTAGACTTGCAGTCATAAACATTCTAGGATCTCCGAGACATACAGAAGTTATGATTAGTGAATAAATAGACTAACAGAGCCAATCAAGTGAATCAGTTTATTGTGAGTCATTGTTGAGTAAACATCAAAGTGTTCGAAAACTTTAAGTGTGTTCTTAAACCGTAATATAAGTATGTAAAAATATAGTGTGTTCATTTTTAATTGTTTTAGTGTACATTTAAATAAATAAAGACTCGCTATATTTTCTTCAAACTCCTTGACGCTTTTATTTTGCAATTAAATAGAATCCGGTTTATTTAAAGGAAATAAACCACCAAGTTTTTAAGGTAAAAACGTAACAATATAGATCGTTCTCGTTACCATCTTATTATTATACTTGCTACCTAATTTTCAATCCTCTGTTAATGATTTGTATTTTGTGTTGGGAACTTAAATAACCCACTCCTCCGGCGAGCACAGCCGTTATTAAAGGCAGCTCAATTCAAATCTAAGAAACACTCTTACAAAGAATCGTTACAAGTTCGACAACAATATTCATGGAGTAATGCCTACAATTCTAGGTCTTCTAACTTTTTTGCCGGCCTAGGCGATCTTTGTCTAAGAAGTAAAGTTTAGTTTTAATATAAAAATTTGATAATAAAGCTTTTAGAATTGCAATAATATTAAAACCATTGGCGGTAATATTAGTATTTAAAATTTTAAAAATAATTTTAGATGTATTTGGCTCATCTTCAACATTTAATACAGTCGATAGCTATTTACTTTGGAATGATAAGCAAAGATCTTCAAACCGTACGTAATAAAGTGTAATATTACACAAACGCATTAATAGCATCCAAACAAAACTACAAATTACTTGCACATAAAATCAGCCCTATTTTATGTACTCGTATGTATTTATAAAATTCTCTAAATTTTATAAATTTCTCTAAAATACAATTTGAATCATTCTCAAGAAAAAGGTTTTAATAATATTTGTGGAAGAGTATAAGAAGCATTTTTTATTTTTCCAAAATATCTGATAACACAAGAAAACTAAAATGTTTGTGTTTAAAAAAAATATATCTTTAAACATAAAAGGGGCTTAAAAATCTTATTACAATCTTGTTCTATTTATGATAAGTTTTTCCTTTTTTATTGTAAGTACTATCTCCACTTCGCTCTTTTTCTGGTTTGCAGTTTTTTTTTTTTTCAACGAAAAAACAAAAAACCATGACATAAACATATAAAAATAACACAAAAACCAACCAACTCATATTAAGTTATCTATGAATGTACTACTCGTATGAATACAATGCTCAGCCAGCGTGTGTCTGATGTTCAGAAGAAACAAAAACCGAAAAAATATTTCAACAAGCAAAAAAAAATAAAAATGAGCGAAAGAAATTGCAACATTACAAAAATGTTGAACATATAGAGGATTACAAGGGGATTTTTTCAATTACATTTTGCGGACATGGCAATTTTATATACATTTTCATAGTTATGGCTTGTAAAAACAACAACAACAACAAGAGCAAGAACTACATATATCCAGTGAAATTTTTATAGTTTCAAAAGCGCTGGTTTGTTTCATTTTTATCTTTTCCTCTCCTTTTTTTGCTTTTTGTAGGGTTTTTTTCTTTTATTTTTAGCGATTGTCTAAGATATGTTATCCATTAAATGAATGAAATAAATGGATGACTTAAAACAAGGGATTTTTTTTTCTTTTTGCCAGCGAATAAGGCAAAAAATATACATTTCATTTTAAATGCTTGCAAGGATTCATAAGGGACTGAATGTTTATTTAATTTCGGCAATGAGATTCTTACAGTTTTTTTTTGTTTTACATACATATATATATATATATACATATATATTAAACTTTCTAAAGACAACAGTTTGGAAGTAAGAGGAATATTTGCAAATTTTGTAGATTAAAAATAACAATAATTTATTTAAAGTGATATTGTTAAAACACCATGTTATTCATGTTGATATTGAAATAAAATAAGTCTGGGGTCCAATCGCCGCATACGATATCGAGCAAAATGTATCGAAATTGTTTATGTTGGCATTATGACATTCGATATTGAATAAAAAGTATCGTAATTTGAGATGATGGTATTCGATATCTAATAATCAACTAAGTTACATCACTCGAGATGTCATTTGATATGTCAATGGCTATCGTATGCATAATAATTTATTTTTTCTACCGCTAAAACACACAAGTTTTACTTTGTAACGATTCTGCATTTTATTTTTATTTGTTTGTCCATAGGCACACTTTATTGTGAACCTCACCAGAGGGTCACTGGGATTTCTGTATGAAGTTATCAACCATAGTTCAAGCGGGTATCCTGAATCTCCTTTAATGTTAGATTTATTTAGAACGATAAAATATTTCCTTTTGCCTTACCTAACAGCCAAGCATTTTAGAAATTGAACTGATCGTAAAGATCTTCTAGTAACTTTTTGTCCGCGGAATGCCTCCACCATATTTCAAAATAATGCTCAAAAATTAATATTCGTGATCATATAGATGAGGATAAACACAACAGCAAAGGTTCATATTTAATACACTTCGTTTTTTATTTAAAACTTATTTGTGCCTGTCAATTCAATCAATAATTTGTTTATATGAAGAAAACATATGTATGTTTATAAATTAAAATAATACCTATAATTAAGAACCTATAGGTCAAAATCGGCAACACGTTGAGCAATAAAACATCTTCAAACTGCAATGGCGTTCCACAAGGCTCAAAACTTGGTCCCATACTTTACCTCATATACGCAAACGATATGCTAAATATTCTTAAAGAGAGTTTAGTGTTTGCCTATGCAGATTACACTACAATTGTAGTCTCTAATAAGAAATTAGAAGATGCAAACAGGGTCATACAAACCGAGCTAAACAAAATAACAAAATGGTGCCACGACAATGGCCCTAATTTTGGGAGGACATTTGTATGGGGGCCAGGTGAAATTATGGACCAATTTCCACCAGTTTCACTCCCATCCGTCCTTGGACCGAAAAGCTATCACATATCTTGAATATTGTGACCTGTACTCTGCGCACAATCTTTACATGGACAGCCAGCCAGACGGACGGACGGACGGACATCGTTAAATCGATTTAGAAAGTGATTCTGAGCCGATAGGTATACTTTAAGGTGGGTGTTGGACCAATATTTCTGGGAATTATAAATATCAGCAAAAATCCAATATACCCTCCCCACTATGGTGGTATAGGGTATAATAAAATTCCACAATAATGAATGCCTTCATAATACCATTGTATGTAATACAAACACACGTAACACACCAATCGAATCGGTGAAAACATATACATAAATACCTTGAAATGTACCTAGAGGAACATTTTAAATGGCTAACATATATAAACTACCTCAGCAAAAAGCATAGACAAACTGCATATAGCCTAATTCATTTAAGCAATTGTGCTAATTTTCAAATTTTGAAACAAGCTACTTCTTTTAAGCTGAATTATATATTATCATTGTTTGGAGCAGTTCTACTTACTGCAAACACAAAATCAAATTTTCCAAATATTATTAAAAAATTACGAACACAACAAACAACCACTGCAACACGAATTAATGTATGGCAACGCTAACAACACAAATGCAAACAACACCAACCCAAACAACAACAAATACGAAAACAACACAAATCACAACAACACGAATATTAATAACTCAAATCTCAATACAAACCTCAACAACACAAATCTTAACATTAATCATAACACATATTTCAACAACTCAAATCAGATTAACATTAATCTCAACAATGCAAATTTCAACAATAGAAACGCAAACAACATTAACACCAACACAAATGTTAAAAACAACGTAAACAACACTCCCATCAATACTACATCGCACATAAATACTAATAGTAACAACTTTACATCCTCAAGCAACAGCAACACAACACACAACACATATCCACAATATTACAGGCATCAGCATGAACCTTAATACCAACAACTCAATCAACAGCAACAGAACTTCAATTCATACCAACAACAGAAATACCTACGGCAAAAATTCCCTAAATGTTGTTATACCTACCAAACATATTTAATATAGTAATATAATCAAAAATCAAATAAATTAATAATAAGAAAAAATAATAATAAAAAAACAATGACAATTCCCCCGGTGGTGGAATCAATAGACGTGGTCTATTCGGTCGAATATTATTCAATAATGAATGCTGGGTCTCAAAATGGGTGATGGTGTTGTGAATAATACGCTCAGTAGGCCGATTACGTTGACCATAAATTGAGTGAAGTGCACGAAACACATTCCTCACAGAACGTGAATTTTCGTAATAAAGTGGAACGATTTGTAAACGTTGTTCAGGCGTAAGTCTTTTCCAATATGAAATGCCAAACAATACTAAACAAAAATAACATAACAGCATGACACGACTCACACGTGATCTGTCAAAAATAAAAAAAGCTATTGAAAAATGTATCTCTACTTGAATCACCCTTTATAACTTATTCATTAATTGTCGTTTTTCATTGTTTGTTTTTGGCAAAAAAAATACATTTTTAAAGATACAAACTGCTTTATAATATGTATCTGATGTTTATCCCTTCAAAATAAGTTTTCTAACTAAAAAAATTAGTACAAATTTATATAATGGCAAATTAATGCATGAGTATAAAAGTACTTGTATTATTGTAAGAAAAACAAATACACATACATACATACTATACAGTTAGTAATGGTATTAACTCAATTACTTAAAGCATGTTCAAAAGAAAATTATTTTATCTGCTAGTGACAAATAAACCACTTGAGCAGCGAAATGTACAATTATGGTTGCTAAGTGCTTAAAATAATGTTACTAGTGGCACAAGAATAAAGCAATTTGTTGCAAGACCAGCAGAAAAAAATTACTAAGCCTTTAATATAAATTTCTACTACACTAAACCAAATTAAACTAAAGAAAAACAAGTTAGAGTGCTATATTCGGCTGTGCCGAATCTTTAATACCCTCCACCTAAACGTAATAGAAATACAGAAACTACACTGGTTATAGGACTAGCATATCATTATTCTGTGTTTTCTATTCAGTCTTAGTGCAAATTTTATTAGTATTTTATATATTGTTTGAAAGACAATTTTACGACCAACATAGTTTAGTTTAAATGTTTTGAAATTTTATCTAATTTCGACCATTTATAATTGATGTAATTACCGATTCTTACTGTACTTTACAGAGTTTGTTTGATTTTCATAATAATCTTGATTGTAATTTAACAATTTATAAAATTAAAAGAACATTTTTCCATATTCACAACAAGTTAAGAAACAGAGTAAGGATAAGATATAAGGTGAGGCTTTTTTGTTTGAATTTGATCTCAATAATATTATTTACAAAAGATTTATGGGTGGCATAGTAGAAGTGGACCAGTTATGGACTGATGACTTTTAAATCCAGTATCAATTAATGTGGTTTCTACGTATTTAAAGCTTATTTAGGTTGAATTTGATCTCAATAACGTTATATACAATAGCTGTATGGTTGGTTGTTATGCTTAGAAGTTGAATTAACTCGGGATCATAATTGCCGTACTACTGATCTATATAAAAGTTGATTCGATATCGGTATTTATTAGACATTTTTGTGGGTTTATTTGTTTTTCATAAATGGTTCTTATATGGCAGCTATGACAAATTATAGGCCGATGTTCTTAAATTTTGGATATTTCACGTCGTATGTCAACATAATAACGTAATAATAACAACATAATAATATATTAGTATTAACGTGGATTTCGAAAGTGGACCTTATATGGGGGATATAGTCAAATATGGACGGATGTTCTCAAAATCCAGCAGTTTGATTTTGGCAAGTATTTAAATGATGGGATTGGTACCGCTATTTATAAGAGATTTATGAATATTAAAGTGATTTTCGGAAGAGGGCTTTATATGGGGCATACGGTTAAAAATGGACCGAAATTCACAAATGTTTGTGATGTGATTTTTGTATATATGTAAATGATCTGTGCAAAGATTTGAGTCGGTACCGATATTTAGACGATATATATAAAGATAAATGGCTTTTTCGTTTGTGGTCCTTGTATGGGACCATAAAATTTAGCACAATAATTTATTTACCTATAAGGATTATTTTTGTCAAATTTTAACTATTTAACATTATTTATATCAGTTTTATACGTATTTAAGTGAATATTGGAAGTGGACTTTATATAGGGTCTATGGTCAAACATAAACCGAACTAAAAAAAAGAAATATCAATGAAAAAAATTTCATTTTGCGATTTCATTTTGCATGAAACTTATTCCTGCTGAATTTTGTATTGATATTCCAATTTTATAGGCATTTGTGTATAATTGAGCAATATTTCGGGAAGATTTTTGTATGGGGGCTATGAGAAATCATGGACCTATTCTTACTATTTTCCTCATATATCATAAAACAACGTATACAAAATTTAATGGCATTATCTGCTATATACCTATTTAAAAAAATTGAAAAAAAAAAATATTTAAAAATATCAATTGTTTATGGAGGTTGTCTTACATTTTTATTCATAACTCTTGTTCTACTATACCGATTTTGCTGATTTTCAATACCAAACTGCTTAGGAGAACTATAAACGAGTTTTTGTAAACTTTATTGATTTCGGTTGTGTCCTTTGGACTTGAAAGTGTTTTATATAGACAGATAAAAAAACAGACAGACGGACATCACTCAATCGATTTAGAATTTCGTAAGGACCAAGAATATTTATACACTGTTGAGTCTCAGATAAGTATTTCTCAGTGTTACACACGGAATGATAAGCTTATATATACACTCATTCACCACTTATGCTGGTGGAGGGTATAAGAAAAGATAACAAATAAGAAAATCAAGTGAGAATACGAATGCAAATTATTCCAAGTGTACATATGAACATAAGGACAAAAAATTATCCATGACATCAGCAGAAAGAATACATTGCACTTGATGGAGGGAAAAAATATTAATAATATACATAATTATATTTGAATAATATTTTTCCTACTTGATTTAAATAAAATTTCAAGAAAATTGAGCAAAAAAAAAACTAAAGCAAATATGCAACCGTTAGTTGTTAAGAAAAGTAAACAAAAAAGAGAAAATATTTAACATTGCATACGTCAACAACATTCTTATCTTGTTCTACAAATACACTTACAAGCACACTTATTTGTACACTTACACATATGCACGTACACATACACATGTACATAGCTTTGGACTTCCTGTTTAAACTACAAGGAATATTCTTATTTTTTTATGAATGTTGTTTATGTACCTATGTGTTGTTGGCTGTTGGTGTAGGTCTCGCATGCATTCAGCTGTCTGTTTTTGTCTACTTAAAATATTTTGCTTTTTACTTCGTTATTTATTTGTATGTTAAGAATTTGTGGCATGTGCAACTTGTTTGAATTGCAAGTGTTATATTTATAGTTTTCTTTTTTAAAAATGTTTACAAGAAAAGTAAACTCTTTAGTTCATTTTTGTGTTTGCTGCACTCCAAATGAATCTGGAAGACAATAAAGTGCTGTTGTTTGAAATCATAGGTCGGCATCCTATAGCACAATAGTGCAGAGAGCACTTCACACATACGCTTAATCTCTTTCATTCAGTCGTCGTTGAGACAGCAATGTGTGCACATGCGGCGGATGCTTTTATATTTTTTTCAGAAATACTTCCCAACAAACATTTAAAATTAATAATGAATTACGAAAAATATTTTATAATTGATAATGCATTTGGTAACATGCATGTAATCAGCTTTTGAAGTATTAGAAGTTCCGTTTGTATATCAATCTCGTTTTTAATTTCTTATATGTTACGAAAAATACATTGTGAGTGTATGTTTCCTATCTAAGTTGTTTTGTATAATTTATATAATTATGTTTATGTTTGTTGGGTAGTTTTCTCACACACACAACCTCATTTTACGCTTTGCCGACCTCTGTTTTAAATTAAAAAATAACAATTGGTTAATTTTAAGAGATATATTCTCTATAAATCTCGACAGAAATTATAAATTCTTCTAAGAAAAGCCAAAATTTTCTATAGAAAATTTTCTATCAGAATCATATATTCTATAAAAAATTTTAACTTTTTTAATAGTCATATTTTCTATTAAAAATTTAAGTCTTCTCAGGAAATTTTACTGAAACTTTGACTATTGTGAAGAGCCAATTTTATATAGGGTGTTTTTTGTAGATATATAGAACTTTAAGTTGGCACCACATTTTTTAACTGGCGGCCACTTTTTCACCTGTCAAGTGGTTTATGTTTAGTTTCGTTTCAAATTGCTTCCAAATTGTGCAAATTTATTTTGAAAATCACGGTTCTGGAGGTCAAATTTTCGATGACTTTTTCTAACATTTGTGTCTGTACATATATCGGCAATAACACGGCGAATGTTATCCTCCAAATGGTCAATCGTTTCAGGCTTATAGGTGTAGACATGTTAGAATTATATCATGTGTGTGCAAATCGATAACAAATACAAGAATACAGAAACAACAGGCATATTGTTTGTTTAAAATAATGTACTACTGTCAAAAACAACTTGACAAAATATTTATTCATAATAGCGCGCATAAAGCCTGCAACAAAAAGCCAAAAACCTTTGACATACTCGTATGTAAGTAAATTGTAAACAAAATCAGTCAGCTGTGCTCCTGCACTCACCTGATATAATTTCACCATGGGCCTAGACTAGCGACTTCAAACATAAATTACTAGACAGCTGACAAAATGGTCGCCAGTTAAAAAAGTGTTGACAACTTAAAATTCTATACATCTAAAAAACACACCCTATATAAGAAATGTAGAATTGTCTTTCTATTGAAAAATTGGGCTTAGTTTTACAAAAATCTGGTGTAAGAGATATCAGTTTCGACTAAACCTATGATAAGTTACTGGATTTTTTTCTTATCTACAACAATAGCAACATCATCTTTCATTGTCAGTGAATTAAGTTTGTTGCGTTGTTGATTATTTTTCCTAAGTTTTCTTTTCTTGAATAGAAAGAAATTTTGTAATCTACTTTCCATTCTTGTTTAAAACTATGTTTTCTATAGTACGCATACAATTCATATGTTTTTGTCTGTCAAGAATTTTGATGCATTTATTTTTGTAATATTTTTTCTTTTTTTGTACACAACAGTATTTGCAACATAAACAACATTTTAGTTTTGTAAATAATTCAGTTTATAAAACTTTCTTAAAATACAAATATGATATTTTACTTAAATCAAAAATAAGATTTATTACAAAACAAAAGTCTTTCAAATTTTAATTTTTTAAGTAATAATTTAATTATTATATGAAATTGTCAGTCAGCATTTAATTTATCTAATGTAATTTTAATAAATGAAAAAAAGTTAAAAACAGTAATACAAGTTTTTTTTTCTAAAATGAATAAAAAGCCTTAAAGTAGACATGATTTGTTTGATTAAATTACTTTAGCACAATGACTTCTAAAAGCTGTTTTGTTTTATTAGTAAAATGAAATTGTATGTCATGATTTTTAAGTGTCACTTAGAATTAAATGTTATTAAAAAGCATTTCTCGATTAAAAATGCCGAGTACATGCATACATATGTTTGTATGTATGTACTTATTTTAAGTATATATGTACATTGTTTTATATTTTTGTCTGAAACATCCCTTATCATTTATTTTAATTTGTTTTATTAAATTCTTTAACAATACCTAATATTTCACGTATGAAGGGTCATTTTTGTGTTGAAGAAGGTCGGCAGTGGCCACCTTAATATTATATGGTCAACATGTCAAAATAAAAAAATTAATACTAAAAAGTTTGTCAGTCTGTGATTTTTAAATGAAGAGGGTTTTTAATAACATTATATTAAAAGTTTTTTTACTTGTTAAAAATATTTTATAAATAAGCAATTAAATGTTTTCAGAAAGAGGATAAAAATAAAAAAAAAAATAAAAAAATTCAAAATTTACAAACATGCCTCTCATGAAGAGTGAAATTTTCTACAAAAAATATGTCTGTCATGAAGATTTAAATTTTCAATAGAAAATATGCCTCTCATGAGAACCGAAATATTTAAAAAAAAATATGCCTTTCATGAAAAGTGAATTTTTTTGTAAAAAATATGCCTCCCATGACGAGTGAAATTTTCTGAGAAAAGCAAAATGTTCCCAAGAAAAAGAAATAATCTGTGCAAAATCGGTACCGATATTTATACGATATATATAAAGATAAATGGCTTTTTCGTATGTGGTCCTTGTATGGGATCATAAAATTTAGTACAACAATATATTCACCTAAAAAGATTATTTATGTCAAATTTTGGCCGTTTAACATTATTTATATCTGTTTTAGACGTATTTAAGTGAATTTTGGAAGTGGACTTTATATGGGGTCTATGGTCAAACATGGGCCGAACTAAAAAAAATTTCGTTTTGCGATTTATTTTTGCATGAAACTTATTCCTGCTGAATTTTGTATTGATATTTCAATACTATAGGCATTTATCTATAATTGAGCAATATTTCGGGAAGATTTTTGTATGGGGGCTATGAGAAATCATGGACCGATTCTTACTATTTTCCGCACACTTTCTTCTTTTATCATAAAAACAACGTATACAAAATTTCATGGGAATATTTGGAATATATTTAAAGAAAAATACTTTTTTTAAATTGCATTTATTTGTTTAATTGAATATTTATGTATAACATGAAATTTAACACACTACAAGCAAATTCCCATTTGAAGCAGACATACATGACATCACAAATACAGACTTATTTGCGTAAATACATATGTATGTATATATACATTACATACATAAAGGTATAAGTATGTACATGTATCTATGCACGTCTAAGTATCGTATTTAAAAAGTAACAACATTTATAAGTAAGATATTCTGTATTTATGTGAATGTACTACAGCTAAACATGTATGTATACATAAATTAATGTATGTACATTGTTTAAGTATTTGTGATGTTCATGTTTGTATGTAAGTAATTTGTAAATCAATGATCAAGCAATTAGTTGCACCATTACCCAAAACAACAAGAACAATATACATACATACTTTTCTACATACTTATACATGTAAGTGTAAAATAAAAGACAACACAGGCAGGCAGGCAGGCACATGAAGTTTTAGTTGCATCCACAAACACAGTTGAGCATCACCTATCTACTTATGTATATGTTTGTATGTATGATGGGAAACTGCTAGAGTGTTGGAATGTCTGTACATAAATTGGTCAAATATATCTCTTATTCCCCTCATAAAATGTTTAAGGATTTCATTAGATGACTACAGACATTGTAAAATCAGCAACAACAGCATCATCATCAAACACTTTAGTCTTCTAAAGTGTGTGTAATTAAAAAAAGGGAACAACAAAACATGGTCGCAAGTAAGCTGGAAGTTCAGGGTTAGTGAAGCGTATCCTTAAGATACCCTATTGTAAAAATATTGGCATAAAAAAGAATTGAATTTTTTCGTTATTTTTGTTACAGTTTAAGTAAATATATAAGTTAGAATGGAGTGCTTTTGAGATAGAGAAAAGCCGAATAATTGTGGGTTATTTAAAGGATTAACAGATTTTCACAAAAAGTATGAATTTCAAGGACATTGGGCATGGAACTTGGTAATACCACTTTGAAGCTGATTACGAACTCTTTATGTATAGGAACTAGGCCTGATAGTTGTAAAGATATCTAACTCTATTTATTTACTGTTTATTGAAAGACTGTAAATTTATATGTTTCTTATCTCAACTTATCTGCATGGCTTTATACTTTCTAGTGCAGGTCAATGTACTGATATTAATTCTAGATATTTTTACTTGTGCCTCTGTATTTGTACACAGTGTGGGCTATCTAATACACCACATTTACTTTTAGGACATTCCTACGATAATTGCATCTTTTCCAAAACGGCATGAGCCTTACATGGAAAAAGATTGTCAACTCAGCAACAGCAGGATGAACTGGGAATTTTTTCTCCTTGGAAGAACCTTCCGCGACAGAAAACCTGTTACAATAACTAATATTAGGCTTTTTTACTTCTACCGTATGTAGCAAACGTTTTGGAATATACATTCTTCTCAGATTGTCAATATCAATCCGGAACGCTTTTTAAAACATATTAAAATTTACTATGCCAGACATTCGACTTCCAATTATCGCAGTTATATGTTAAAACTTCAATTATCACAAATTGGAGTTCTATAAGATTATTCGATTATGTCGTACGCAGATGACTTATCAGCTGTAAATTAGGCTACTTATGCCAACATAACAGGCGTTTTCTGGAACATAAATTGTGGTTATAAACTCACAAATCCACGATCAAAGTTTTCTCTTCTTAATTTATGAAGAGTGTGGTCGGTATTTAACATGACTGTCAAAGGCACGCTACGGAGTTTCTTACATCAACCAAATGCTTAGAAACCAAAATAATACCGTAAAAGATCTCGCTGGTATCTTTAGGCATTATACAAAACAATTCTCTTCTCAAGATTGCTGACCCAGCTGGACTTCTTTTCTCAGCGACATTCAGTGGCGAGGTTTACAAACGGATGTATCCATATCACTGCCGGAAGTATCAATATGGCGCATGTGATTCAGTTTTATAAAGAGACCAGGATGCCATTAATTCGATAATATAATATGCAGAATATCCTCCCTCAACTCATCCAAATAGACTTATGATCCTACATTTAGGATATAATAACATACGATACGGTCTTTTCATCTAAGCAGCAACTCAAAAAACGTTGCATAAAAGTTTAAAAATTAAAATTAAAATCTTAGAGGCTTTTTGCTTTGACCCAATTTACACCAAGCAATTATTTAAGCTAAGCTGATTACTTTTTAGACATCGAAGGGAGGGGAAGAAAATACGAGACATATTTTTTTAGACATCCAAGTGAAGGGAAGATAAGACGAGAAACACTTGATTGTACTTGCAATTCGTTTTATTCTCTTATACGTATTACATATGTGTGTATACTCTCAAATAAAAATAACAGCGATTTTAGCAATAAGAATTGTGCTGTGTAAACACCGAAGAAATTTCAAGAAAGAAATTTTATCAATCTTTTCAATAAAAATTGCTTCGTGTGGACTTATAACAAGGCGAATTAATATTACACCGCTAAATACAACAACAGCAACGGAACTGTTGAATACACAATAGCGCAATTCACAATCTTGTGCTAATGGTATTGCATTATTGCATTTGCAAAAAGGTTTAGCATATTTTTGCTTTACACTAACAATATACACAGCAAGAGCAAAAATATGAAGGATTTAATTTTTATTGATATTTTCATAAAAACCATCAATTTTTGATATGAATAAGAAGACTGAGCTTATTTCTCTTAAAACTCTGCATTTACAAAGTTATAAAGGATTTTAGTTTCATTGACGTTTTCATACCAAATATTGATTTTTGATATGATTTCTGGATTCCTTTTAATTGCCAAATAAAAGCGTCAAGTAGTTTAAAGCAAATATTTCGAGCCAATTTTATTGATAAGTGAACAATCTAAAATTACAGTTTAAGAACACTTTGATGTTTACTCAACAACACAAAGTATACAGAGTGTCACGAGACGGAAGATAATCAAGCTTTATATTTATCTCTTTTTTCAGAACTGTCTTTTGTTTATATTTTTGTAAAAAGAAATAAATATTTTTTCTCTAAGAACTTCTCTAGAATTCTGATTTTGGCTTTTTGAAACGTCGAAATTGTATACTGGCCACTATTGCAATGGTGGCAAATAATGTGTCGTGGGTCATACGCATCTTGAATATGATACTGTACATGCGCAAATAGAAAAGAAAAGAAAAAATTCCTTCAGATCTATTGAACATTCACACGATTGGGCAAACTTAATATCGGCGACCAATAAAAATTATATTGTCTATGAATTAAGACAAGAGGATTTATTCGATTTTCGTACACTGCTAAAGGACAAATATACATGGAGGTCACATAGCATTTCAGGTATAATTTTAAATACCTACAAAAAAAGCAAGCCCGGAGTTTTGCAGTACAAATTTTCATTACACCCAGAAGTCATTTCAGATGCTAGATATAAACTCGCGTCGCCGTAAAGAACCATCTCCCAAATTAGCCACAAGCTACAATATTAGAGTTACAGTTTTTATTTCCTTCCTTTTGAACGCTTTTTTGTTAAACTTAAAATTTGTTTTCCCTACAGAAATATAATTTTTGTCTAATTGAATTCAAGTATTTACATATGTTATATTAAATGTAATAATATTTTTTAAAATAACCTTTTTCTACTATTTTTATTAATTCCATTTTAACAAAAAAAACTTGCCTTGAGATAAGCGCAAAATATGAATCGCATTTTGGTTTAAAACCATTTTAACAAAACAACTTGTGTTATGTAAGTTAATTTTTGGAATTATTGAAATCTTCACTTCAATTTAGTATTTAAATGTAATACTAAGCTTACACCTTTTCATCAAATATTTCAAAATCAAAGTTGTTAAATGTTTTAACAGTTTTTTCTTTCTCCTGTAAAATTGCAGTTTTTGAAAGCGGATGTTTTGTTAAAAGTCCACAGATATTGAATAAATACCAATTTCATACTAAATAATAAAATAATAATTTTTCTTTTTAGCAATTAAAAAACCTAATTTATAAATTTAAAAAGTTGTCCAGCTATTCTATATTTTATCTTTATTTTGAGAGCAATTCTAATATACATATATTTACACAATTTGTAACAAGAAGAACTTAATAATAGGAATATTTACTTTGAAAGATAATTATTTTACGAAATACTACAGATTCTTCTATTATATCTTTTAAAATTTAAATACATGAAAATAAACATTATTACTTCAAATGAGTACCTATAAGTTATTATCAATATTTTAATATAACACTTAAAAATTTGCATTAAAAAGAGAACTTCTTATTTCTTTTTCTTAAAGATTTGTTAGTACAATTACAAATATATATACATATGTATATGTATGTATATAAATAAAAATTGTAATTGCATAAAAAAACTTACCTTAAATACAAATTAAATTAACTTATTACATATCTTTAAATTAAACGCCCGAACCGATTTCCGTTTTGTTTACACTATTTATACAATTGACAACTCTACCACGCACAAATATCAAAAACATTACTTCATTTCCTACATGAAGTTTACTTTTTCTTGCTCTGCTCTGCTTTTATTATTTTAATTTTGCTTTTATTTTCTCTTTATATTTTTACTAGCAACAAACAAAACAACAACATATTTTAATACACAGCATCAATTTTAGAAATATACATATACATATATTAAATTATGTGTAATTTTTTCTTTACAAGATTTATAATTACAAATCGAATTAGTTTGGATATTAATATATGCAGCTATCGATAAAAATTTATTTTATTGAATAAATATTTCATTTTTGGGTATTTTTGGGGATGACAAATCAAAAATTGGGGATAAGCTCTAGAAAAATACTGGCAGCACTGTTTTCTTGCTCTGCTCTGCTTTTATTATTTTAATTTTGCTCTTATTTTCTCTTTATATTTTTACTAGTAACAAACAAAACAACAACACATTTTAATACACAGCAATGCTGTGTATTAAACATAACCAGCGTTACCGTTGATGCGACTAAAGTGGCAATTTGACCCTTTTACAGAGGCCTTGCCACTTTTTGTGTACCTTTTTTTTGTTTTACTTGATACATATTAGTTTTTTTTATTCATTTTTTTATTATATGCATATGTAAACATACATCATATACAACATTTAAATAAAAAAAATACGATTTTTATTTTTGTTTTGTTTATTTTCCATCTTTTTAAAAGTGGTGCCCCTTTTTTTTTAAGAAATCCCCTTTTTTTGCGACTTTCTCAAATTTGCCAACGGTAACGCTGAACATAACAGCATCAATTTTAGATACACACAAAATCATGTGCAAAGGGCTTTTAGAAAAACAACAATAACAATTGAATACAACAGTTAAATACAATAACAACAACAATAGAATTATTGCAAACACAATGATTTATGTGCATATGTGATGATGGCTATTCTTTCACTGATTTATTTGAATAAAATCTTGATTTTAACACTGATTCTTATAAAAGTTAATAACTTTTATTATTCAGTTACATTAAGAATTTTATTATTTGTTTAATTTTGCAAAATTTACTACACTTTAACTATATATAAAAGGCATTAAAAGACGAAGTGAAATTAAGAACGACAGTTTTAAGTGGCGTACGCGTAGAAACTGAAGATTTATTTAGCTACTAGAGCAGAGTTGCCAGTAATTTGGGCGTTTATTAGACGAAAGGTGTTTATTAATGAAGTTAATTGTGTTTTTGGTAGTAAAAGGATTTAGTTAAATAGGATTTTAAATTAATTGCTAATGCACACTGGTAATAATTCAATTATATATTTATTTATTAACAGCCTTTTGACACAAATGAGTAGTAAATGGAGCTAAATAACATCTAAAAATTTTGTGAAGATCGGTTTATAGTCGTAGCTCGCATATAAGGCCCACTTCAGACAATCACTTTAAAGAGCATAACTCACTCAAAAATGTTGGTATCCAAATAATATTTAACATAAATATATTTCATATGTATACAAACAATACGGTACAATTTTCTTGTGATCGGTCCATAATTAGTCGTAGCTCCCATATAAGGCCCACTTTCGAAATTCACTTTAACGATCATAAATTTCTTAAAAATGTTGGTATTCAAATTTGACACAAATAAGTTTCTTTTATACTTACAGAAATAATGACACCTAATTTTATAATGGTCCATAATTAGTCGAAACTCCCATATAACCCCCTCTACGTAATTCACTTCAACCTCCATAAATCTTTTAAAAGTATTTATATCGAGATATATTTATATTCACAAATTTTTGGCTGATCGGTCCATAATAATGGAATGTGTTTCGTGCACTTCTCTTAACTTATGGTCAACATAATCGGCCTACTGAGCGTACTATTCGCAACACCATCACCCATTTTGAGACCCAGCAGTCATTATTGGATAATATTCGACCGAATAGACCACGTCCAACACGCTGTGAAGTTTGTTGTGTACCCGGTGGAATCATCGGTCCATATTTCTTTAGAAATGATGCCGGTGTGAACGTAGCCGTCAATGGCGACCGTTATCGTGCTATGATAGCTGACTATTTGCTTGAAATTGGAGCTCGTGATCTTGGCGACATTTGGTTTCAGCAAGACGGCGCCACTTCGCGCACATCGCATCAATCAATGGATTTATTGAGAGAACACTTTTGAGTCGGTCACCAAGATCGTATGACTTTTTCCTGTGAGGATATGTAAAGTCTAGAGTTTTCGCGGACAAACCCGCTTCGATTCAGGCCTTGGGGGAAAACATCACGCGTGTCATTCGCCAGTTACCAGTCGAATGGCTCGAGCGAGTCATCGAAAATTGGACTCAACGGGTAGACCATCTGCGACGTAGGAACGGCCAACATTTTATAGAAGTAATCTTCAAAAAAAAAATGCCAAAGAATGTTCTTTGAAATGTTAATAAACATTCGCCATTAAATTTTAATTTTCTGTGTTTTTTTTTTTAAGTGGGAACCTCGAAATGGATCACGCTTTATTTTGTGTGAATCTTAAGGAGTCCTAGAATTAAATTATAGTTTTGCATTTTCAAATATTATTTTGAAACTTCTTATTATAGTTTATTTGACCTTTTTATTAATATTTTAGCAATTGTTTTTTATTTGCAATATTTCGCTACGAATTTGTGTAGCATGTAGGATTTTTTTTTTCTTTTTTAAATTTTAAAAATATTGAAAATAAAAAATTAAAATTTAATTAAAAAAAATACCTTAAACTTTAACAATTATTAATGTCATATTTTGAAACGTTACCAAAGTAATTTAATTAACTTGAAATACCTTTGACAACATCAAATTTATTTTTAAAAAGTGTCCTCCTACAAACTAAATATCAATCATAAAAGTTTCTTTATTGCACTATGCCAACAGCTGCACATGTGTCATTTAATATTTGTCACATTGTTAATATAAGTTTGTGTGTTTAGAAGCAAAATATATTCCCTTTTATTTTAAGTAAAACTATTTCCGTTTCCTTTATCTTAAAGCCTTACAAAAATTGTTACGGAAACAGGTTACATTCTTATGGTAACTATCTATCTGTCTGTCCATCCGTACATACATACATATGTCTGAAAGTATGTTCCAACATACTTTTGCCATTGTAGGTGAGTGGGTATTTCCACATACACAATTATGTACTAACAAACATACATATGTTCATATGTATGTACTTCCTTATGGTTTCATAAAGCCAACTTCACTTTAGTACCAACAGATTTTTGGGGAAAAGCCTTTTATAAAACTCTTGTACAAAAGCGTTTATGTGGCTTTTCCAACAATTTATGCAAAATAGTTTAAACTTTTAAAGTTAAACCACAAAACACAAAATAGCATATGAACTCGTACAAACAATTATATATATACTCGTAGAAGAATGAATGAATACATGCAAATATAGTTTGAAAACAATAGAAGGCATCCGTAGCAAAAAGAAAAAAAGGCATTTTAAAACAACAAAAAAAAGGAAATAGTATAGAAACAATCTTAATGGATGGAAAATATTTAACAAGAAAAAAAACATACTGACACACAGACACACATTTAAGCATAAAATATTTAATTCTAAATAAAAATAAAATATATGTATGTACTCGTACTTAAACAACACTAATAACATACAATGGAAAATGTAAGTATGGATTGTATGTTCTTTATTGCTTGGCTACTAAGAATTTTTTAAGATTAAAAAATAGAATTTCAAGTATACCTTCGCAATGTACTAACTACTACTAGCTAGCATTTGCTGTACAAAATAAAATAAAACTAAACGAAGTAATTAACATGTTAAGTAGCCAAAGTTAAGGATTATGCTTAAGAAAAGTAATTAAAGCAGCAGTGCTTTATGGATAAAGAAGTGCGGGAAGCAGAAAACTCATTAAATTTAAAACACCAACGCTAACAAGCCACCATCAAGGACTAAGCAGCTCATAAGGCGAATTCACTTAAAGCAAATACTGCCAAAAGGATGTAACACTCCTCGAAAAAACACTTCAACAAAAGTAATATTAAGAAAGAATTTGAATAGATGTGTATTTAAAACTAAATGCAGGTTAAACTAAGTATAAGTATAAATTATGATTAATAGTGAATTGTGGTGATTATTTAAGAAAAATTATTCAAGAAAAATGCATTTTTTATTTGACTTAACAAACATAAAAATCATAAAAACTTAAGTAAACAAAATATACATACATACATACATATTTAGGTAATTGTTTTGAATGCAACAGTTATTGCGAAAACTGAGTATAAAAACTTAGCTAAACAAATATACTCATATATCTTCATTAAAACGAACCAACTTATACATATCTAATAAACATAATAACATGGCCATGGTGTAACTATACAAGGTGAGTGCAGTAGCATAGCTGACTGACTTTGTTTGCAACTTACTTATGTCAAAAGTAATACTTTTTCCAGTGTTTTTGACAGTAGTAGGGGAGAGGGGGCACGTTTATACCCGGGCACCTTTGAACTATGTTGATAAAATCTCAGTCACATGGCAGCCTTGTTTTCTAGCAACGTTAACAACTTTTGCTGGTTTTTTCAGTCGTCGACCGAATGTAGTTCGGTGAACAAGTTTTCGCAGTGCCATTGTAAATTTTTTTATTTTTTTTTTTTTTTTGTAAGAGTGTAAGAAGTATTCAGTGATCGTTTTCGTTCGTGAAAGAAATTTATTGCAGTCCAAAATTCATTTCAAACAAAATTAAGTTAAGTTATTTGATATTTATGTAAAAAAAATTATTTATTATAAATTTCCGTGGCATGCCAGTTCAGGTTTGAACAAAGAAAAAGGGGGCACCTTTGAACATGTTAATTTATCAACCGAAGTACCAAACATTGTTGATTCTCTCTTATTTTCTGAAAATGACGAATCCAATGCTGATCATGATGCCTTAAAGGAAAATGTAATTTCACCTGAAATCGCAAGGCCTTTTCCGTCTTAATAATATAAAACTTATTTTTGATCTGAATTTTTTTTATTTTTCAATCGTTAATGTTTATGTTTTTCTTAATAAATAAATCGAAATCACTCATGATTATTTTTGATGAAAAAACCGACCGATTATTGGTCAAATAAATAGTCAGCAATATTCCGCGTTCTGGAGCAGTGTAGCGTAACATTGTTTATTAACGTGTATTTCGCATGTGTTTACTACACAAATGTCAAAACAGAACTGACATTAGGGGCCAATCGTAAAATTTATAGCATTTTCTGATAGGAAGATTACTTTTGCGCCACTTGAATATAGAGATAAATGTCTTTTTCAGATGTGGTCCTTGTATGGGAGCTATGACCAATTCTGGGCTGACCACCATAAAATTTAGCACAACAATTTATTTGCCTATATTATTTATATCTGTTTTATACGTATTTAAGTGAATTTTTTAAGTGGACTTTATATGGGAGCTACGACTAATTAAAGGCCGATCTTCACAAAATATATGATTTATGATTTAGCTCCATTTACTACTCATTTGTGGTGAAATTTGTTTGGATACTTGTATAATTCAAACATTTATGATCGGTAAACCCCAACTTCAGGAAGACATTTTATGGGGCCAGGTGAAATAATGGACCGATTTCCACCAGTTTCAATCCCATCCGTCCTTGTGCCGAAAAAATATTTATGATAGAAATGCAAAAAAAAAACGATATTTATATAAAATTCTTCTTTAAAACTAAAATTAAGTATGTGACCAACAGTTAGGAAAATAAAACTAAGAAAACTTTATAAAATAAACAGGAACTCACAACGTAGAAGGGCAGGAGCAAATAATCAACAAACAAGTGATCACGTGAACAAGTTTACGATGCTACAGGCAACAACATCAACAAGTGCCTAATATTAAATCACTACACACGCAACATTCTACTACATGTTTATCCACACATTTTAACTACCGTACCGTACACACAAACTAACCACCATTTTTTTAACATCAAATTGCTACTTTTCTATACATACATTTTCTGCATTTTTATCTTTGATTTCTCGCTTATTTTCAAACTTCAACGCTTGCAATTGCATAAAATGAATAACAACACTTTATATTTTAATTATTTACTATTAGATATTTAATTAACACTTTAAGATCTTTTTAATAAATATTCTAAAACTTCACTGGCAAAACACGTGTTGACGGAACGATTTAATACAGAAACTAAATTAGAAAAGGAATAGGAGGAAAGAAGCTTATAAATATAAAAGCTTTAAACTGAACGATACGTTAAGTCTAAATGCCTTTAAGACTAAAAGTGATATGTCAGAACAGAGCTTACATTTGAAAAGCAAAGACTACAACCATTCTTTAAAAAAGCACATAGGACGACAAATTTTCAATGACCTTGAAAAATTTGGAATAATGGAATTTGTGGTGAATTTCTAAAAACTCACTCACCACGATTTTTTTACTCACCACTATTTTTTATACTCACCACGATTTTTACTCACCTCTATATTTTTTACTCAGCACGAATATTTTCACCACATTTTTAAATTAACCTCTCCCACACGAGCAAAAAAAATTTTTCCTCTACTTTTTTTTAAAAAAAACTCCCCAAACACCTTTTTTTTGTTTTCTTGTTTTCTTTCTCTTTTTCTCTCCACCTTCTTCATTTTTCATATCATTCATCCATCCCATCTTTTTCTTCCGTCGGGCATGATCGTCGTGTTGGTTGTGTTGGTGTTGGGGTGAGTTCGTTTGAAATCTTAGTTAGAAAACCGGTATTATACGAAATTTGAAAAAAAAAATATGGGAATTTTTCGTTGTACGCGTTTGCAAAAATTCAAATTTTATTGTGAATTAATGCCCCTATTGCCGTTTTCAACTCAACTAAGTTTGGTCGTCTGTCAGTCAACCCGACTTTAACTCTACATTAACTCTACTACATTTAAGTTGTGAATGGCAATACCGATTTATGAAAGAAGACCAAATTATTAAAAAAGTTGTGAACCGCAATAGGGGCATAAGTAAAAAAGTCATTGTGAATTTTCGACAACGATGCCAACTCATAATATACATTTTATATTCGATAGTAGAGTTGTGCCCGGTCGTTCATATCAGTCACAAAGTATATATACTTTGTGATTTCAGTGACCGGTCATTTTCGTTCATTTATCCAAGACTGAATCGTTCACTTTGAACAAATGACTACAACCCTTTTCTTCTTGTCTTTTGATAAACAGCAGCTGAACGAAATTGATCCGTACAGTATTGAACGAAAACCGTTCAGTTAAATGACCGGCTCATTCCGTTCAATGAAGTGATCCGTTCATTTTAACCCGTTCGTTCATGAACGACACAGCTCTAATACGCCATGAAAGATGTAATAAAGAAAATTTTAAATGCTTACTTAGCTCTTGATCTATTAATATTTATTTTATTTGAAATTTGAAAAATTTTTTACTTTTGAATTTTCAATTTACAAAACGCTGGTGGCTATATTAAGTTTAACTACATGTATGTAAAACTGTTTAACTTTTACATAAAACAAGTATAGTCGGTCAAGCGCGACCATACAACACCCTACACCCAGTATATAAATAAAACAATTTTTCAGAAATGGGCATGACTTTCGTGATAAAGTAGGTTTGAAGTGTGCTTTTAGATAAAATTTTCATACAAAATTTTCTTAAAGTACATTTGAAGTCTACTTTCAAATAGTTTAAAAGAATTAAACAAACACTTCTTTTTATATTCGGTCAACAAAATATTATTTTTTTATTAAGTGTTAATTTTAAATAAAATTTTCTTTAAAACTATTAATTTTAGTTGTTTTTTCCTTTATAGGTATTTTCTTTATTAAAAACTAACTTAACAAATGTGAAAATGTGAAAAAAGTCAACATAAGCTAGCAAAGGCTAGAAATGAAATAAGTTTGCAGCAAACTTTGAAATAATTGAATTATTTATTAAAATGATTTATTTGATTACACATTTCTTGTAATTATAATGCATGTCAAATGTTTGTAAGAATTAAACGAGGAATTGCTTTCGAAATATTGACAACATAAACATTCCAATTAAAACAATTTAAAAACGAAAGCAGCCCAAAGTTTAAGAAGGTTGAAGAATACAAAACACTATAACGAATGAAAGCAGCAAATAATAGGGAGGTTGGTTACTTTTTGTTCAAACATTTTCTTTAATTATTACAATTTACAATAGTTTTATTAAAACATATAACACAATTGCAGCAAGATGATGAGGTTTATTTCGACATGTTGGGCATGTTTTTTGTTTGTTTATTTTATTTTTGTTAGATGTTAATATGAGTGTGACATTATTTCAGTAAAGGAAGAACTGGGAATCTAGAAAGACTTGTTAGAGAATTACTAGCACACAAAGTGGGATTAGTTGTTGTTTTAGTTTTTTTAGACAAGAGTATTAGAAATTTATAAAGTTTACATTAAACCTAAACAAATGCAATTTTACAATAAAAGAAAATTGTACATAAGAAAAAGAATAATTAAATTATTATAACTAGCTGGCGATGTTGATGGCTTTGTAAGAGTTTATTTGTGGAATTTGTGGTTTACACTAAAAAGTCTCTAATGATGAGGATAAAAATCTAATCTTAAGAAATTTTTATTGTTACAGTTTAATTCTAAAGCAAATACAGAGAAATAAATTGTCAATACAAATCTCTTAAAATTACTCCTTTTCTAAAACAAAAGGTAAGACATTGTTGAAAGTGAATGATTTGCATTTGAGGGCCTTGTTTGCAGAACGTTATTTTAATTTATAATCAAGTAAGTATTAAGGGAATTGGCAATTGGCAAAAAGCTTGAATTGCTGCTAGAGGTGGTCTTTTGTTGTAAAGAGTTTTGTTATTTCCAATTTTCTTCTACGTGTTGTGTTTTTAATTTTATTTTGTTTTTTTGTTTTATTTTGTTAGTTTCGACTGATTTGTAAATAATTTTTAACTCATAATCCCTATTATTATTGAAATCATTTTATAGTTTTTTTGTTTCTTTTCAGTGTTTTTTGTTTTTGTTTTTTCTGTTTTCAGTACTTAAGGTTAACCAATAATAAGACCACAACCTAATCTAAATTGATTTTTGGTATGATTTAAACGTCCACTTAATGCAAATGAAAATGGCAATGGTTGCAAACGTTTCTCTAAAACACCGCACACATTCCAATTAGAATCAAAGGAGCCTGTAAAAAAAAGAAAAAAAAAGAAAATTAGCACAAAATAAAACGGGAAAATTAGCAGAAAACGGGTTTAAAGAAAGGTTTTACATTAAAAATAAATGGATTATAGTTTTAATTAAAAATCCGTTCGAATTTTTGTGTTGCAAAGATCAGGGGGTTATTGTGTATGTCGGTTCGAAAAGAAAATCGTTCAAATTTATATACTTTTTACATTGTATTTATACACAAGCATTTAACTGGGACTCTGGTATGAATAATAGGGTACTTTTTTATGACCACGCCCACATTTTATACCCTACACCACAATAGTGGGGAGGGTATATTGGATTTGTGCTGATGTTTGTAACGCCCAGAAATATTGGTCCAACATCAACCTTAAAGTATACCGATCGACACAGAATCACTTTCTGAGTCGATTTAACAATGTCCGTCCGTCCGTCCTCTCGCTGGCTGTCCATGTAAAGCTTGTGCACAGAGTACAGGTCGCAATTTTGAAGATATTTTGTTATTTTTTCGGCCCAAGGACGGATGCGATTGAAACTGGTGGAAATCGGTACATTATTTCACCTGGCCCCCATACAATGTCCTCCCGAAATTGGGGTTTACTGGTCATAAATGTTTGAATTATGCAAGTATCTAAACAAATTTCATCACAAATGCGTGGTAAATGAAGCCAAATTTTAGAAACATCAATTTACATTTTCTAAAACTAGAATTCCATAAAATCGATGGTAGGAAAAAATGGCAAATAATACGTGAAATTGGCATTGGAAAAATGAAACAGGAGTTACAACAAAATAATGCGGATGAAATTAATGAACAGTTTCTTAATATACCAATAATAACTGCTGATCTCAATTACTACCGGAACCATAGTGATATCTTTCGAAATCATTTCTCTTTTGCCTGTGAACCAATGTCATGTTCTATCAAGCTATCTATCAATTACTTCCAATGGTATTCATCCCAAATTTCTTAAAATTGTTTTACCAAAACTGCTCATTTATTTTCAATAAAATTCTTACTACAAAGTTCTTACCCTACATGCTAGAAAACTGCAGAAATTATTACAATACCCAAATCAAATTCTGAATATAGACCTATTGCAATTTTACCATTTCTTGCGAAAGTTCTAGAAAAACGAATTCATCCCCAAATAATAGACTTTATTGATAATAACAATTTATTAACTGGTAAACAATCTGGCTCTCGAAAAAAGAATAGTTGCATAACTGCTCTGGTGGATGTTGCTGAAGACATAAGGAAAGATGTTGACGGTGGACATGTTGCATTCCTAGTTCTACTAGATCACTCAAAGGTATTTGATACTATAGATCACAATGTTCTATGTTACAAATTGAGGAATATGTTTGGGTTTTCAACAACGGCCATGAATTTAATTCATTCCTATCTTAGTAACAGGACTCAGTATGTTAAAGCTCTTAACACAAATGGTAAGCCCTTTCCAATAAGAAGATGTGTTCCTCAAGTCTCAATCCTAGGCCCTCTTTTGTTTTCACTGTATTCCAACGACTTACAAACAAAACTACAAGAATGTAAAATTCGAGTATATGCGGGTGATATTCAGCTGTACATTAGCTGCAGTTACCTCGTTTGAACTATGTGTTAAAACATTGAACAAAGAATTAAAGGATAGGATATTTATTTTTGGGCAACAGCAAACGGGCTGAGTATTAATCCTAAGAAATCTGAATGCATAATTATCGGAAAAAAACTTAAAAACCAACTATTTAACATCTAATGTTAATATAACTGTAAACAATAAAGCAATTGAAATTGTAAACAATGCTAAGAATCTTGGTATTGTATTCAACAACATTCTGACGTGGTCAGATCATATTAATTACGTTTGTGTGCGCACATTCTCCATGCTCCGGTCTCTTTGGCACACTCGACACTGTACTCCGTTAAATATTCGTATTATGCTTGCTAAAACGTACCTAACGCCAATACTTCTCTATGGTTGTGAGCTATTTGCCAGCAGTGACTCACGAAGTATAAGAAAACCTAACATAACATTTAATAATATTGTTCGCTATGTGTACGGATTAAATACGACCACATCTCAGCATTCTCCCATAAAGTATATTGAAGTTTTGATAACTTACTTAAAACACGATTACTGATTTCCTTCATAAAATAATATACACGCGACAACATAACCACCTCTATGAACGACAGAGGAAAAAGATTAATTACATTTAAATCTCGTAGCCGTATCTCTAAATGGCAATTCTTTACATATGCAATACCTCTCTGGAACTCACATCCCCACAGTTCTCAAACTATCAGCAACGTGTTTAAATTTAAAAGAAACATTATTAAATTGTTTTCAAATTAAAAACCAAATCTGGTAAATGTAATGTGATTGAATATGTACAAATGTAATGTTCAGTTAATATTATTGTATTTCTATGTTATATTGTAATATTTATATTCTCTCAATTTTTGATCTATATGATTTATTTTGTAAAAATTTATTGCACGCCCCCTTTCACGCCTCTTTTGTTTGAAAGTTTTAAACTTTTTGTTCCTTCCAACGTATTTTTTTATTTAGTAGTACATATATTGCTCTTAATACGGTTAACGTCGCCATATAACTATGAACCACGCCCACTTCACCGCCCCCTTTTTTAATTCAGATACTAACTTATACCACTAACAATGTTTGCTATACAAACAAAATACTTTTTTTGTAATATGTATTTACCTAAAGTTTTATATACTTTTTATCTACAGATAAGGTAGTCATACATTTTTTTATTACCAAATCCCCTTTTCGCCCCATTTTACCTTAAATTATAATCTGCTTTTAATCTATATATATAAAAATGAATGTGTGTGTATGTTTGTGCTTAATAGGAGGCAAACCCCTTGACCGATCTGCCTGAAATTTTCACAGCATGTTCTTTTTTTTTTTTAAGAGACGTAACACTCAAGCAATTAATATGTTTATATATATTTGCGCTACTTTCTTTGGAAAAGGGATAGTTGAAGAAGTAAATGTGGGGAAAGAAGAAAGCTTTTTTTATATCACAACTCTGCAATTGCGCATTATGTTTGTTTTTTAGTGCAGAATTGCAGCGCCTAGTTATGATGGATAGAAAAGAAAACTAATAATTATCAGAAACTGATGTTGAGCGGCAGGGAATCGAACACGGGCTACAAATACTAACTCATGCTTAATGATCAAATACGCTAACCAATTAAGCTACAGTCACCCTCACTGTGACTGGAAGGAATAATAGGCCATATGAAGTTTTGATTGTACAAATGGGGGTGGCATTTCCCATATAACCCAAAAATTTAAATCGCCATATTTTGATCGATATGGCACTCGACTTGCAGTAAAAAAAAACTGATAAATAATTTAATAGAAGCGACCATTATAACAGGAAAATATAAAGGTGCAGATGTACTTTTGATACGCATTCCAATGCTACCAGCAAATTTACCATTCGATTTTAAAAAAAAATTTCCTGTTCGGTTAGCGTTTGCGATGACTGTTAACAAAGCTCAAAGTTAATATCCCGTGTATATGTGTATGCTCCTGATGGGCAAACTAAACCTAGAGCATTGCAATAAATACATTAAAATTAAATAAATAAATGTTTGTAAATATATAAATACGTTTTTTTTTGTTTTATAACTAGCGAATCACACCTGGTTTAGCTAGTTAATAAATAAATGAATATTAATTTGTGTTTTATTTTAAAAATAAATGGATTTTATGATAAGTTTTAATTAAAAATGCATTGGCATTTGTGTGTACAAAATATCATCCATTATGCTGTTGATTAAAATAATGTTTGTATGGAAACTTTCATTACAAATGAGAAATGAAAATGGGCTATCCTAATATATCAATCTAGCGGAGAGATTCAGAAATGAACATTCAGATTCAAAAATTTACACATGCGAAAGAAGTAATTGGATTAAATAATATCCATACAAAATGATAATGATTAATGCATCATAACTTGAGCCGATTTCAAAGGTATCTAATAAATTTATTTACTCATTTAATAAAACTAAATGCAAGAAAAAAATCTATGAACAATATTCAAATTTCAACAATAGTTTTGTATTTCAAAACCCCTCAATTTGCAAAGGTTTAGGTAGCACATTAAGTAAAACGAGAACTTTTAAATGCAGACAATTTAAACAAATTATACTTCTGCATTATAAATTTAAAAAATACTGGCAAAATATTTAAATAAACAACACGGCTGTAACAAAACCCCATATTTACAACAACTAAATTGCATTTCACAACTCACCTCTGAATACAACATCGGCTTTAGGCAAATCCACTTGATAACCTAGTGTAGCAACAGACTCTTGCATTCTCAGACTAGTTTCGACTTCCACACCAATTTGTAATTGTTCACTGGCCTTTTGGTAGTAGCAAATGTGTACACCGCCTGGTCCCAAGGTACCCGACCATGTTGAATCGCCGTTAGTATAACGACCGACAGCAGAAAGAACAGCGATTTGACCACCAGGAACATTGGGGCCATATTGATAGGCGAGTTCAGCACCCAATGCAATCTTCTGGGTCACCGATTGCAAATAATGACCCACAAAAACACCGGAATTGTTAAAGATATTAGGATTGCCCATCGTCAATGAAGCCGTAAAGTCATTACCTCGATAATCTGTGGTCAATTGGGCGGCGGTAATTTTTGATTCTTGGATCTAAAATGCAACAATTTCAAACCATGAACAGAAATCATATATAAATACTATTAAATCAACAAACCTGCGAGGCAAATTTACAACGAATACGTGGTGAAAATTGATGAATTACATTGGCATTCAAATTTCCGGATGGATCAATATCACCCAATAGTACTGGAAAGGCTTCAGAGGGACTGAATTGTTTAGTACCCACATAAGTGGCACCAAAGCGATATCCACTGGGTTGTGTGCTGCATAAGTTAAGTGTATGCGATACTTGGAAGTGGTTACTGAGACCTTTGTTTAACATGATTTTGGCACCCTCGAAGGTCATAGCCTGTATATCTGCAATAAAAGTTAAATTATTTATTCAATTGCAAAAATTTCCATCAAATTCATTCATTTTTTCATAATTTTCAATTCACATGCTTGTAGGTTATGTCATCAGCAGCGAAGACAATAACCCCTTTCTGCTCTGCTCATTCATGTTTTTGTTTTCATTTTATCAACCAACACTGACGCACACATACCTTTACATTTTTTATGCAATTCTTCAACTGTTCCTGGATTATCTAATTTCGTATCGTCCACAACTTTCTCCACGGCCTGGGCACCTGTGTAGCCGCCAGGTGCTGCTGGTTCTGGCATTCCAAATTTAACCGCTTTGTCCAAAGAGGCTGCTGCGCTGCTCGGCGTCGACGAAGATGCTGCCATAACATTACCCATTCTGCTTGTTTTAAACTTTTATACTGATATCTGTTGTTCGAAACTTATTTACACCCGAAACACACACACCGCACTGAATTTTTACTCAATTGCCGATTTAAGGGAATTTCTGTGTAATTTTTAACAGAATATGCACGTTTTCAATGTTTTGGCTATTCCCGTCACACCGATTGACAAACAATTTTTCTAACATTCATAAGAAAAAAGAATTTTCTACGAAAAGAGCAAAAACTCCATATGACAGTTGTGAGGTGAGTATGAATGATTTTTTACTCATGACACGTGCGTGGTAAAAATTTTGTGATAATAGAAAATAAGCCGCTGTAATACAATTGACATCAAAATTACACTTAGAGAAATATAAATAAAAATTATATTTAACAACATTCTAAAAATTGCATATTCGTTTATATATTAAAAATTCTAAATTACATCCTTCAATATCTAAAAAAATTTAAAAATTTTTAATCGAAGTTGCCTTCAAGTTAAATATACAAATTATTTGAAAATAAATTACTCATTACATTTTGCTAGTGTCTTTGAATATATTTGTATGATTTTGCATTTATGCTTTCCAACGGAAAGCTATGTAGAACATCTAACAGAAATATTCAAAAATAAATGTAGTGTATACAATTTATTTTCAAATAATTTGTATATTTAACTTGAAGGCAACTTCGATTAAAAATTTTTAAATTTTTTTAAATTTTACAATTTATACTCGCAAGAGGAATAATTCTCATTTAATCCTTCAATATCTCAATTTCTGGTGATTTATAGTCTTAAGTTATACTGTTTGTTTAAAGATTTTTTGTTTCAAAACTGATAACAACTTGGTGGGAAAATAATACTTTAATTAATGATATATAAATATTACATATACATATATCCTAAGTGGACAAAAGGCATGAATTTCTAACGTAAGTTTTTAAGAACACTTAGGGAAACAGTTTATAAAAATAAGATATTCAAAAGAAAATTTTAAATTATTAATTTTAAGTTTTTAAAATCTTCTTCTCGATTAATCTGATATTACTTACGTGATCATAGTAAAACTTTTATACTATGTTTCCACGGTACATGCTTCGCTCTCTATTCATGCTTCACGCCCCAATCATGAGCGAAACAACTTGCTTCACCATACAAAATATGTACTTGTAGGAATTACATCTCAAGATGTTCTTATAGAATAAAAAAAATACATCCAATACAAATTTATTATTCGCCAAAAGGATAAATGGACAAATTAATAAAATAATAAAAACGTTTCATTATCATTGAAATTAATAAAAGTGTCATCAATTTTGAAATATTTATCTATTTTAAAATACTTAAGATAATAATGTTTTGCTAATTTCACGAATTTGTATCTGGTTGAAGAGGATTTCTACTTAAGTGCACGCTGGCATCGTTTATTGTTTTGTGTGAAATAAAACGAACACAGGCGTCGATTCTGTTTATCAAAATTGTTTTGTTACACACAATTTTGTCATTGTCATTGTTTTAAGACAATTGACAAACACTTTTCATTGTCATATGTGCAAAGTTTATGCATCTGCCAATGGCAGCATTGTCATAGAAATTATTTCTAAATACAACTCTGTATAAATAGAATTAATTTTTTAAAATAAAATCTGCCGCTGTAATAATTTCACCACGACAGTTGCGAAACAATTTTATGGCGCACAAATTCTTTTTCTTATCCTTAAATCTTTTTCATATAAAAATCTTGAATGAAAAGCTTTAAAAAATGCCACCGAAAAGAAAACGCGGGACCACCTCTCAAGTATAAACAAAATTATATTTACCAATTCTTCAGCTATTTAAACAGATTTATATTTTTCCTAGGCTTCAGCTTCCAAAAAAGCCAAGACAACCGAGGAGGCAATAAAATTAAACAAAAACCAACCAGTGCTGTACATCGAATGCTGCCGTTCCTGATCGGTGTTTAAAAGGCGGGCAGAAACGTTGTACCGCGAGTTAACCAGTTTATTGATGCCACTCAAATCTGATTTGGAATTACAACTGGTCATTAACGCCGATGGACCGCCGCGTCGAGGATCGTTTGAAGTTTCAATAGCTAATGTACCATCCAGTGATCTTAAGGAACGTACTTTAATATGGACTGGCTTAAAAAATACACCAAGAGCTGCTAAATTCCCGTCAGTGGAAAATATTGCCCAAGAACTAAGAGGTTTTTTGCAATTAGAGGAAATCGACCAAGTGAAAGATGAGTCTCTTCCAACTTTAGACAGTAAAGGCATTACCGAGACTAAGGAAAAAACTGTCGACGTTACTTCTGCCAAAAGAGCCAAACGCGGTAGACCTAAGAAGTAATATTGTCTAATTAAATATTTTCGTTCGTTAATCTTTACATTTTATAACTCTTATGACTTTAGTAGTGGTAAAACCTGTTTATAGGAGCTCTACTAAACGATGTTTTTAAGTTGAATGTTAAGAGAAATGGACTTGGAAATGTAAATTGGACATAAAAAACTCGTAGGACAGTTTTATTAATTAAAATATGTTTATATAGTTTATTAAAATAAATTTTTATTGACTGTAATTGGTCAAACGAGCCTAAAATATTGTTTCATTTAGCTAAATATTACAATTAAAAGTTGATTGTGGAATTTTAAAGGACGACAATTGTACCGATTGGGTCCATCGGATATAGATATTAAAGGGACTGATGTAAATGTTCTTCAATATTAAATTCTATTTTGAATTTTATAAATTTTAATTTGCAAATGGAAAGTTCCCAAATTAAAATGCACAATTTAATTTTGAATTTTCTTAGATTTTAATGCAAAATGGTGTAGTTTAATCCTAGCAGCAATTGATTTGAATTCAAGAAAAGAGTTATATCATTCAATTAGTACTTTTAAGTAATCGCCTATGTTCTATATTCCACTACGAAGTTAAACAAAATCGTTTTCAATTCCACGGCGTTCTAGAAAACTTTTAACTACGATGAACGAAACTAAAAGTTACTTTTCAAATCATTTTCACAAAGTTTAGAACACAAAATTAATGAAAATTTCACTTCTACTTCATTTTACAAATGTAGAACCCAGGTGAATAAGTTTTGTAATTGATTTCAGTCTAATTTTAAGTTCTATGAATTTGCAGAAACTGTCACCGAAACAGCAAGTAATGTAACCGCTGAAGTGCCATTACCTAAATAATTCAAATTAAAGTTACTGTATCCTTTTCATGGGTTCGAATCGGTAGTCAAACTTGATTGAACTTTATTGTTAAAAATTAAATTTTGATAAACAAAAACATGTTTAATAGAAATTTTTCTTTAATTTGGAATTTTCATTAAAAATAATAAAATTATTAAAAACTAAGTTTTAAAGACGTTTATTTAATAACTTAAACACATTCAAATGGAATTGCATTATCTTCGTAATTGCCCTCCTGGTTGTTTTTCTCTAATAATGACTCCTCGCTTTCTGCAACAACTAGCTATTTTTCTTTCCTCTCGGACGACAAGGAGTTGTACAAACGATTCACCTCATTGACAACTATTTTATCAACAATAATACCATTGACATCAACGAAATTAGCACAAGATTTAACACTAGTAGCTTCTCTTAGAGATTTTGTGTCTTTTACGGAAAGCACCAAGGTGTATTTGTCATCATATTTCTGCATATCTGAGCTGGCTTCCCAAATTTTCCGACTGCCATTCGCAGACTTTTCAACGGCCACCGCAAAGGTGCCCTTTTCACGGAATGTGGTGTGTAAAGTTAAAATGCCCATTAATACAAAGTAGGCGAGAACGCAGAACATTAGTACCGGTTTCGATTCAGGGAATGGATGCGTAAAATCCCAGCCATGGGCCAAAACTGCTACTCCCACAGCCAAAGTACAAATAACCAGACGGGTATTGATTAGACCAAACTGTTCTTTTAATTGTGGTCTGGTAGCGAATAAGGAATTCTTAACGGCATCATCTAAAGCATGTTTGATGGCTGTAGAATCCCATTTGTTTACCTTTACTTCCTACAATAAAATATTAATTACTATTATTAAACAATTTGTAATCTAACCACAAACATGACGTGGTCTATTAGAAATACTTTGATACATTTTTATTTCTTTCTATTTTGAAACTCATTTCAAAAATGTGAACTTACAACTTCTTCATTTAGTTGTTTTTCATTATTTTTAGACATTTTTAAAATTAAAATTCAATAAAATTATGAAAATCCAGAAAATTTTTCTGTTTGTGCTACAAAAAAAGTGACAACGCGACACACAGTTGATTTTAATTTAAAAGCCGCTTAGAGTTGTATTGTCGTGATACTAAATATACAACCAAATGAGTACATGTGTATACAACGTTGCACGGAAATGTCAAAATTCTTATTAGTTAATAATTTTCTGTCGCGTCCGGTTCGATTTAACCGCGTAAACTTTATGTGATTTTTCAATTATGAATTCAAGTGTTAAACATATTTGTGCAATTGTAAAAGGTGTTGAAAAACATAGAATAAGGAGTGTTTTATTAAATTAATTTGTATTTTGTTTGAAAATATTGAAATTCCGTGAAAAAATCCAATTGGAAAAAGTATTGCAAATTTGCTATCATTGTGTGTGTGACATTTTGTTAATCGCACGCAGTTGTGAAAAAGGTATGAAATATAAGTTTATTGCAGGTTTGGTAAATAGGGTATTCAAAGTAATTTGCTAAAGTGGTTGAGGAATTTGCTAAAATGTTTTAGGATTTTTGTTAAGGGTTGAACAATTTACTTATTCATGGATTTGTTGGTGTTTGACAAACTGCAAGGTTTGATACAATTACTTTCTTGCCTTTTTAAATACATGTGTACATACAGTGCTGATATTCAGCCGGTTCGGACCGGTTCGCTCGAACCGGTTGTTAAAATTTTAAAAATTTTGTGAACCGGTTGTTGCATATTCACCCTTCTCGTGAATAAAAATTCCATATGAAATTTGTTGGGGTGATTGTTTTTTGTTTTAACGGTTTTATATAATGTGTATTTATCAAGGCGATTAGTCTCGGCAACAAACACAATATTGTTCAGTTGTTCATTGTCCAAACGTACAAACAAATGATTTTATTTTGGTCATACATTTCTTCAATCTTTTGAGAAAAAAATAAAGCAATTTTTTTTGACTTTTATTTTGCAAAATCAAAACTATTTTTTTATTAAACAAAAGTTTATATCATTTCCTTCAAGAGGCTTGTGGTCTGTTACTGGGATGTGACTTTAAAATTTTCGCTATTTTTATCAAAATTTGGCAAAAATATAATTTTTTTAAGCGAACCGGTTGTTAATTGTTTCGAATATCACCACTGCATGTGTATATAAAAGTGATTATGTTATTATAGATTTTGTAAATAAATTTACAATAATTTTTCGTAAGTCGTTCTAGGAGCTTGTACATTTATGCAAAATAATTTACTAATTCTAATTGTACCTCCCAATTTCATAATAGTGTTTTAAATTTTCTTTAATTACTTCAGATAAGCATGGCTATATCATTTAAAAAAATCTTGATTTGAAAAAGTAGAAAAACTGTTAAATGCATAAGCAGCTAAAAAGCAATATTTTCTATTAAAAATTATAAAGCGGTTTTCACGCTGGTTGATTTATCAAATATTAATATACATACATATGTAAATACGAAAGAACCAGAAAATAATATATATATTCTATTTCAGACCTTTCTGATTATATTTCAGAATATTCCAATTATATTTCAGAATTTTCTATACATATATCACAATATTCTAATTATATTTTAGAAACTTTCGATTGAATTTCAGAAACTTCCATTTATATTTTATAACTTTCTAAGTGTATTGCAGAAATTTCTAACAGAAATACAACTTAAATTTTCTGCAATACAAATGGAAAATTCTGAAAAGCAATTGGAAATTTCTGTAATATTAGACTGTTCTGAAATATAAATAGAAATTTCTGAAATTAAATTGGCTTCTGAAATATAATTCGAAATATTAATTTTACAATTTTTGATAATTTTAGTTGGGCTCGAGTTCATTAAATTTAATTTTTATTAAATTATTATTTTTACTGAAGGTAGGAATTGTTTTTACAACATGAAGTCTTATTAAAATTTATTGATAATTTTTCTTGGCTGAGCTGGGGATCGAACCTGGGTTGAATTTACATGTTTCAAGAATCACCACATTCTTTCATCAGAATTCTTTGAGTTCTAACCTCTGCACCACTGCGATGCCTGCTAGCCAACAGTCAAATACCAATCTTTAACCAGTGGTACTGGTGGTTCGAAATTAGCTGTAATTATAATTCTTCAATTTATTTGCATGTTGCTTCCTCCTTCTTCAGTTTTTTCGTATTATTTCTGTCAAGACTTCGTCTTGAAAACCTGACTACATTTGTTTATTATGTTTTTTGTCCACTTTCGTCGACATTTTTCATGTGTACCACTTAAAGTACAAATGCAAACATTATAGCTTGTGCCCTAGCTATTTTAAGAACCATTATTATTTTTAGTTGAACTGTTAATTTTACAAGTTTTGATAATTTTAGTTGGGCTCGAGTTCATTAAATTTAATTTTCATTAAATTATTATTTTTACTGAAGGTAGGAATTGTTTTTACAACATGAAATTTATTGAAATTGAAGCCAAGAAAAATTGCAAATATGTAATATGAAACATTGACAACTATTTTATCAACAATAATACCATTGGCATCAACGAAATTAGCACAAGATTTAACACTAGTAGCTTCACTTAGAGATATTGTGTCTTTTACGGAAAGCACCAAGGTGTATTTGTCATCATATTTCTTCATATCTGAGCTGGCTTCCTAAATTTTCTGACTGCCATTCGCAGACTTTTCAACGGCCACCGCAAAGGTGCCCTTTTCACGGAATGTGGTGTGTAAAGTTAAAATTGTTGATTATAATGTTATTTGTATGTATCTACTGTAAATACTTTGTTTGAGAATAATTGTAGTAAGCTTTTTGAATATTGTATTTTATGTTTTTTATATTTTCACTTCAATAAAAACTTTATCTTAAAAACATCAATACTCAACTAAAATGCCCATTAATAAAGTAGGCGACAACGCAGAACATTAGTACCGGTTTCGATTCAGGGAATGGATGTGTAAAATCCCAGCCATGGGCCAAAACTGCTACTCCCACAGCCAAAGTACAAATGACCAGACGGGTATTGATTAGACCAAACTGTTCTTTTAATTGTGGTCTGGTAGCGAATAAGGAATTCTTAACGGCATCATCTAAAGCATGTTTGACGGCTGTAGCATCCTATTTCTTTACCTTTACTTCCTACAATAACAAATTAATTAATATTATTAAAAAATCTGTAATGCTAACCACAAACATGACGTGGTCTATTAGAAATACTTTGATACATTTTTATTTCTTTCTATTTTGAAACTCATTTCAAAAATGTGAACTTACAACTTCTTCCATTAGTTGTTTTTATTATTTTTAGACATTTTTAAAATTAAAATTCAATAAAATTAGGAAAATCCAGAAAATTTTTCTGTTTGTGCTACAAGAAAGTGACACACAGTTGATTTTAATTTAAAAGCCGCTTAGAGTTGTATTGTCGTGATACTAAATATCAGCGGTGTCAACTTTGAAATTTCAAAACGCACCAAAATGGAGAAAAAAACGCACCAAGTTAAGAATTTCGTTTTTGTTTCAAATATTTATTGAATTAATTTGAAATTTTTTAATATCTTACAGCCTGTTTATAGAACGCGACTCGCCCAACTCGCGACTCGACGACCGGTGGACGAGTGAGAAATAAAAAGCGTTTATAGAACGCGAGTCGATTTTGTCGTGCCACTTACGTTAAATCGCGCATATGACAAAGTTGTTTGAAACCCTACTATTGCCAACATGTTAAAAAATATTTTTTGTTTATATTTCTTCATACAAAATTTTATATTAAATATTAAATATAAGATGGCAACCCTACTTTTATGAAAAATATCAAATAAACATAAACAAACAAAAAAGTAAAACAAAATTTAAATTTTAATTTAATTTAACGAATACATTCCATAGTAGATTTACTGCTACCAAACTGAGGAGCTCCTATGGCCAAGTGTGGAAATTCCTCCATGCAATCCACCAATTGCCTAAACTGCATTGTTGTAGTTATTTTAATGCTGAAAATTTAAGAAATCGAAAGAAACTAACAAAAACATTTATGATATCAATGTGTACTTACTTTTTTTGTTGAAATATCCATTTTGTGTTTACCTTTTTCAATGAAATTGTAATTAAATTTAACTATTCTATATTCGTCCAATTTTGACACTTCGGCGACTCTAACCGTCTTGTATATACCAAATAAATTGACAACAGTTACGTTTTTTTAACAAACTTGTCAACAGTCGTGTTCTGTGACCCAAAATAACAAAACCGCTAACATTTCAGCGGTTTTTATCAGCGAGTCGCGTTCTATAAACAGGCTGTTAAATTCTATAAAAAACTTTTTATTAGTAAAAGTAATAATAGTAAAAGCCTTTTTTTAATAAATGAGCTAATAAAGATAAAATAAGCATTTAACCACTCTAAATTTAACTCAAAATATGATATTCGGAACTAAAGTACTAATTTGTAAAAAAGCTAGTTTCAGTACATATTTTGTACTTTTTTTTTATATATTTTTGTTTTCTAGTTAAAGTACTTCTATTTGATTTTTCACAATAAAATTTGTTAGGATTCCACTGGTACTCTAACCTTGGTTGTTCGTCTACAGTTCAGTAAACCAAACCATCAGGTTATACAAGAATTTGATTTCATTTATCAACTGCAATTAAAAATTAGTAAAAATAAAGATTTCATCACATTTTCGAAAAAATTAAAAAACTCCCCGAAATACACAAAAAAAATTTGCAGTGTTGAATGAAACAGGTGCATTTTATTGTAAAGATTTTTTTCTCACACTGAAACAAAGAGTTGCGTTGAATTTGCTTTGGTGCCACCAAAAATTAAAAAGCGTACCAAAATTTAAAAAAAGCGCACCGCGCACCAACTAAAGAATTTTTCGCACCAAATATTTAAAAAAGCATCAAAAATGGTACGAAACGCACCAAGTTGACAACGCTGCTAAATATACAACCACATAAGTACATTTGTATACAACGTTGCAAGGAAATGTCAAAATTCTTATTAGTTAATAATTTTCTGTCGCGTCCGGTTCGATTTAACCGCGTAAACTTTATGCGAGTTTTCAATTATGAATTCAAGTGTTAAAAATATTTGTGCAATTGTAAAAGGTGTTGAAAAACATAGAATAAGGAGTGTTTTATTAAATTAATTTGTATTTTGTTTGAAAATATTGAAATTCCGTGAAAAAATCCAATTGGAAAAAGTATTGCAAATTTGCTATCATTGTGTGTGTGACATTTTGTTAATCGCACGCAGTTGTGAAAAAGGTATGAAATATAAGTTTATTGCAGGTTTGGTAAATAGGGTATTCAAAGTAATTTGCTAAAGTGGTTGAGGAATTTGCTAAAATGTTTTAGGATTTTTGTTAAGGGTTGAACAATTTACTTATTCATGGATTTGTTGGTGTTTGACAAACTGCAAGGTTTGATACAATTACTTTCTTGCCTTTTTAAATACATGTGTACAGTGCTGATATTCAGCCGGTTCGGACCGGTTCGCTCGAACCGGTTGTTAAAATTTTAAAAATTTTGCGAACCGGTTGTTGCATATTCACCCTTCTCGTGAATAAAAATTCCATATGAAATTTGTTGGGGTGATTATGTTTTTTGTTTTAACGGTTTTATATAATGTGTATTTATCAAGGTGATTAGTCTCGGCAACAAACACAATATTGTTCAGTTGTACAAACAAATGATTTTATTTTGGTCATACATTTCTTCAATCTTTTGAGAAAAAAATAAAGCAATTTTTTTTTACTTTTATTTTGCAAAATCAAAACTATTTTTTTATTAAACAAAAGTTTATATAATTTCCTTCAAGAGGCTTGTGGTCTGTTACTGGAATGCGACTTTAAAATTTTCGCTATTTTTATCAAAATTTGGCAAAAATATAATTTTTTTAAGCGAACCGGTTGTTAATTGTTTCGAATATCACCACTGCATGTGTATATAAAAGTGATTATGTTATTATAGATTTTGTAAATAAATTTACAATAATTTTTCGTAAGTCGTTCTAGGAGCTTGTACATTTATGCAAAATAATTTACTAATTCTAATTGTACCTCCCAATTTCATAATAGTGTTTTAAATTTTCTTTAATTACTTCAGATAAGCATGGCTATATCATTTAAATGATCTTGATTTGAGAAAGTAGAAAAACTGTAAGACAATAAATGCATAAGCAGCATTTATTTTCTATTAAAAATTATAAATAAAATACTTTTGTGTCAAAGATTTTGTTACCCACCAGTCTTGACCTGTCATAAATTTATTTACTCAGCTAAAGCTATGTGTCCACGATGGTCAGATATTACAACTTTGTCCGAAAAATGTGCAGAAAATGTCTAACAACCGTGTAAACTTAAAATTTTTGTCTTCCAACGTTGTAATTTTTCAGAAAACTAGAGGAAGTTTACACGCTGCGACTTTTACCTGCGACTCGAGTTTATAGATGAAATACGTAGTGGAGAGTACGGGGTATCTAGTGACAAAATTGACATTTCTTCTTTGCTCTTGTATTTTTGGCAACACTGCGAATAAATAACTGTAAATTAAAAGAAAACAAATTGTTGTTTTTATTTTAAATAAATAAATACTATGAGGTCAAAAAATTTAATAGTTATATATGTATCAGGAATATGAATACCTGTATAATATCAAAATGTCGCAAGAACAGAGGATGAATTTAGAAGGGACACCAAAAGAGAACGTCAGTACGTAGTCGCAGCGACAAATCGCAGCATGTGAACCCACTCTTACTTGTTTTGTATTTTCTCTTTGCAATAAGTTAATTTACCCACCAGATATATATTGAAGAATTAGTTGTCTCCCAGTGTCTTTTAATATACCATTGTTTAGTCTTGCCGTCTATGTTAGGCAGAATCATATTTTCATCATTTCAAAGATGGCAAGAATTTTATATTCTGTAAGAAATCAACTTCAAATTCAATGATTATAAATGAAAAAAAACGCAACTTATTTATTAAATTTATTGCATCAGATGCTCTTTTCCAGCACTTCCTAACAAATATAACATTCAATTGCTTTTTCGCTTCTTTGTAATTTATTTTTCTGCTGGGCGTTAATTTAAATTACGTGAGGTAATTTTTTTCAACTTAAACTTTTAATAGTATGTATTAAAAACTTGGTTTAGTTTTGAAGATTTTTTTTATTATTTTTTACTTTAAGTTTTTGCTTAATATTTTTATTATTTTCCCTTTTCACATATACACAAAAGGTCATTGAAGAAAATGTGAATTTAATTAAAATAAAATAAAAAAGGATTTATTGTTTTCTTTAATACAAATACATATTATTTATATATTTCTTTTATATAGTGCTGGTAATTATTGTGTACTTAATAATGTTTTGTTTTCTTGCTATTTTTAACAATACTCGTCGTATATTTATCTTAAATGATGGAAATTTAATTACGTTTAAATAGGCTAATTATTACAAGCTGTTTCTGTTTAATGCTAAAAATATTTATAATGGCAATAGCAACAGTATTGGGGGAACACACAGCAATTGCAAACTTATAGCATTTAAGAGCTAATTTATTAAAAAAATTGAGTGTCTTTAAATTTTTTTTGGAAAATTTTAAGTCTTTCTTTAGATTTGGCCTAAACAATTAAATTTTAATTTGGTCGTAAAATTTATGATTTTTGTAAGTACGAAAGAAGAAAACATAATTTATATTTTCTTGTTGGTCATAATGTTTCTGACTGCTGAAATTTTAGTAGAGAAATAGTAGCAGAGATGGTGAAAGATTTGTTTATGTGAAAATTGAGATTAAATGAAAAAAGTATTTTCTACAACCAACGAAAAATTTGGTTGCGGCAGTCATATGAGAGTTTACAGCGAATATAAGATTGAAAAATAACTTGTGATCATTTAAAAAAATGTAATGATATTACGACCATGCTTTTTCTTTGGATGTAATACAAAAGTAATTTATTTAGACATTATTGTGCGACCATATGAGGAGGCTGTTCGTAATCTTGTGATTAAATTTCGCACCAAATTTACATTATTGGACATTAAGCCACCAACACGTAACACCACGCAACGCATGCGTAGAGTGCAGTCATAGGAAAATATCGCAACTCTATTCGCCAGTATTGCTCGCTGCATTTTGGCCTCTGTTACTCCAGTACGTGGAGAATTATGTGGAACGATTTGGGTGTAAAACCTATTAAAATAGAGCTGGTGCAAGTATTGAAGCCACACAACCTACCACAACTTTTGGTGAATGGGCGCTGCCAAATTTGAATGAAGATTCCATTTTTATCGAAAAATTGAAGCAAAAATATATTTTAATTTTTTTTTTACATATATACTAGATGTAGGGTATTATATGGTCGGCTTGACCGACTTCTTACTTGTTTTGTATTCTCCCTTTAAAATAAGTTAATAATATGCTAAGTATAGACGATATGTTGAATCAGCATATTTATGCTGAAAAATTTGTGACAAGTGCTTACATATCGTGTAAACGCAAAATTTTTTCAGCATACGTATGTTTAACAACATTTGCTAACACTTTGTTAACAATGCCAACAAACGTATGTTGGTAATTTTAGCATATCGTGTAAACAGCATATTATTAGTGTTTGACAAATTTCCTGCGTATGTTGACAGATATGTTATTTGTTGAAAAGCGTATGCAAGCTTTTCAGCATATGGCAAATTCATATGCGATCAGAGTTGTATTTTCTAATAAAGCTGATAAGAAAACAACAATGTCGGCTTCATTGATTTAAATCACAAATTATGATCTAAAGGACATACGTTTAACATTTTTTAATTGTTTGTATAGTTTATACAATTTATTATATTCACATATAACAACAAAATAATTGAACACAAATATTAATTTAAATGGCGGAAAACTGCGTTTGTTGACATTAGCAAAAACATATGTTTTTGCATCTTTTTTGTGTAATAGTGTGGCACCTATGACATACTTTGTTGCGATTTTTTTTGAGTGTGATTGAAATCGGTCAGATTTTCCACTGAACGATTGTGTAGGATAGTGTATTACGGCCCAGCCACCGATAGTTTTTTTATGTTAATACACTTCTTGTTGCATATGTACGTACACACATACACACACAAGAACACAAAACGCAATATAATGGCCGGCGGCATAGTTCAAATTAATCGACACAGGGGCCAAATTACCGCATTCGTGATCGAATGAGCGAACGTATGATTTCGATATCGAAATTATGATAAAATATACTAAATTTCTTGCTCGATATCGTATGCCATAATCTCAAATAAGAAAATTACGATCAATTTTACTCGGTATCGAATGCGATAATTTGGCCCCAGGTCTCTAGAAATAAACAATAACCCCCTTATTCAAAAACGATTATTAAATTTAACAAACGTTTATTAAGACAGATTTGCATATAAAAATTTGCTTAAAAACGCAATAGCTAGATCAATTTCCTCCCACGTCATCATTTATGTTTTTTTTATTGATATTTTTATTATTTACTTTTATTTCAAAAATTTCACATAAAATACAGAAGTTGAATAATAATTGAAAAATGTCAAACTGACTAATTTCACAAACAAATGTTTATACGACTCAGCATATGTAGCACCACATAAAATTCAACATATCGTATAAACACAAAAATCGTATGCTAACTCATATGTTGACATTTCATTTGCTGACATATGCTGACATCAAAAAATTTGCTACTTTCAACATATCGTATAAACGTCTAACATATGACATAGGAATTTGCTGCTAATTGTAATCATATGGCTGTCAGCATATATATGCTGATTCAACATATCGTCTAAACTTACCTTAAGGCAAACCAATTATAATAGTGCATTTACAATTGTAATTTTCAAACTAGTTTATGATCATAAGCTACTTTCATAAACCATACCGTTAACATCAGCATTTTTGACAGTTAAGTGGTTTATCTTTGACAAGTCATAAAACAGTTGACATTAATATTAAAAATTTAATAAAAATATGAACGTTGTTATGAAAAAAAAAATTAAATTTGTGTTTTTCATCCAGGATGAATAAAATTCAATTACAGTTTCTTTTTTTAAAGAAAACTTTTTTTATTATTGAGCAAATGTCAAATGTGTCCAGCGTTGCCAGAAAAATGTTGAAAAAACAGTTTATCACCATAAACAACTTATAACTAGTTTATGGCGTAGGTGTAAATGCACTATAAAATACTTCTAGATAATCATATTTTCACCAGTTTAAGGGTGGAAACAATTTATGATGATAATAAATAAAAAACCTAACTGTTGATTAAATTTATTGCATCAGATGCTCTTTTCCAGTACTTCCTAACATAGTTCATTTAAGGTTGAATGGTTGACGTTACTGTAATGGCGAACGCTACCGTGCCATATCACGCGAAACCATGAATCAATTGAGAGGTGATTTCCTCTCCCCACTATGGTGGTGTAGGGCATAATGATAATACCGAATTAAATTAGCTATTCAATATATCATTTAAGAGTTCGGTTATGGTCTCCTGTTGATGTGTTTGTTTCTGATCTGCCTTATCTGAAATTCTGAGCTGTCCTATTTTATATATCGTGCCAGATTTCATTATTCAGATTTTCACAGAGATATTCATATTTTCTTTAGCAAGATTTTTCATAAATTCTGTGTTATCATGCCATGCTGTATTTCCGTATGCTTCATTTGAAGTACAATCTTTTTGCAGGCCTTTCTTCATTAAGTTTTCAAAAGATTCTGGGAAGCGCTGCTCTATTTTGCTTCATTCATTATGGAAAATCACGGTTACATGTCTGGCCGTGATCACTGGCCAATATGTGATCACTTACAAATAAATATGTATTTTTTTTTGGAAACAAAATATTTAAACCAAATTAAAGGATCAACACACACTACTTCCTAAAAAGCAGAAATAAAAAATAAAAACAATTATATACAAATTATAAAAATATTAAAAAGTATTTAAAAATATTAAAAATATTAATATTAAAAGGCGTCTCGAATAAGTTCCGTAATATAAAAAATCGTTATAAAATATGTATGTACGTGTTAAATAATAAATAAAAAAATTTAAAATCTATCTATCAAAAGTCGCAAAGAAAAAAGGATATCTTTCCTTTTCACGATTACATATATTAAACCCTGAAAGTGCTAGATAAAAAGCTATGGCCTGTTTAAAGTTTATGAAATCTGCAAAAATATGCAGGATGTGTTTTTTGTGAAATATAAGTAAAAATTTATAATAATAATGCATTCCAAAATAAATTCACCTTCAAATAACTCAAGATCTGCTGCTGAATTACTGCTGCACAATTTTAAAAAGGTAAATTTATACAATATTTATTTAATTACTTATTCATAATAAAATTTCTACACTGAGGGAAAATCTTATCTAATCGGACTTAAATCAAGTCAGAAACGTCAAAAAAGTCTGTTAAGCTTGAAAATCAAGCCGAAAATCTTATTTTTAGAACGATAATTCTTAGGTTGGTTTTAAGCTGCTCGTTCTTAATTTAAGAATAAAAATCTTGTTTTCAGAATAGGTGTATATTTATAGTGTTTACATTGTCTGTTTTTAAAGCTTGTCTTGGTTCAATTTCATATGATTGAAAATGATTATTAAAGCGTTTTACCTTAATTTTACAACACACAACATATATATTTTCATTTTGATATGAAAAAGTTTTTATTTGAAAGATATCAAGTGTGATGTTCCTAATTGCTAGGAAATAATTATTTATAAAGTGTACTCTTATAGTAAATAATTTCGGCAATTATGTCTACATTAACAAAATTTATATCTGGTACTGAAATTATATTTGAAAAAAAAAAATTGTTTTAAATAAACAGTTTTTGAGGATTTATAACTAAAAACAGATTCTAATGACTTCTCATGATCTAACAAAAAAAAACTTGAAAATTTAATAGCCGATTTAATTGCTAATGAGTGAGAGAGATTTTCTCCAGATGTAATGTTATTTAAAAACATTTTTGATTATTTATGCTTCGCCTCGAATCGCATGCTTCAAATATATTTTAATGGACCACTGGACAACTGGAAAATGGAAATGCTTTGGTTTGAGTGGCCCGTATTTCTTTGTATAAATTGTGTGATGTTTATTGACTAGTTGTTGAAAATTATTTAATTCTTATTTAATTATTTAATTTTTAATTTTTTTTACCAATAGGAATTAGGTTACCTATTATCAGTGCCAAAAAATTAATAAAACATTCAGTTTCGCTAGCAGACATTTTTAAGTTAAATTTCCAATTTCAGCTTCACCGAACTGAAATTTTTTTTTCTGTTTTTTATAGTGTTTAATGCCACGATTTGATTATTTAGCAATGCTACTAATATACTCGTATTGCATACATCGTATGTATATGCAAACACCTTTGTGGAAACATTTTTAATGTGATTTTTTTCATTTGATGTTGTAATGTCGCGTTCTAGTACCTTAATCATCGTTTTTATCAGTACCCCAAAAACCTTCTAATCAGGCAACATACAGTTTTAATGCAAATCAAGTGGCTTTAACTAAAAACGAATTTCTGCACATCATTTTATCATACTCATCTTCTTATTTTCATTTTCAAAGTGTGTCTCGTTCGCTATCGTAAGTGATTTATTGTACCAAAAGAAGAATTAAAATTGAACAACTTAAGTATAAAGCAGAAAAAGATAGAGCAAGTCGCGCAATAGATAGAAAGATAGACATTTGAACCTTATATCTGCAAATAAGCTTTGGGCAAATCAGTAAGTTAAAAAGTTAAAGTTATTGAAGCACTTCATAAAAAGCTAGTAAATTAATAATAAATAGAAAACGTTTGTTAACATTACTTGAAATTCCTATTAAAAACTTGACAGGACTCGATAACAGGTTTGCAAATGCAAATATTTCAACATGACAACTATCAACAGAAAGCTTCTTTATTCTACTTTAAAAAATTATGTTGCAATTTACAGTTTTTGCGGGCGAAAACGTAGCATTCTAGATCCCATGTTTATTGCTAATATATTGAAAACCAAAAAACGAAAAAGCTTATCTTTTGCACATAAGAGTATGGTAGCTATCGAAAAAATGGAAACAAAAACAAATTGTTGAGATTTCTTCATTTGTTTCACTTTAAAGGCGTATGAATGTCGCATTTTGGACGGTGGCAATAACCATATACATTTTCTATGAATTTTTTTACTTTTTTGTATAATTTCACTTTCTAAGATTAAAGTTGCGGCAGCTATATTTTTGCCTTTATTTTGAGAATTTTTAAATTATAATTTAGTTTGACATCAATAACTTTTAAAGTGTTGCAAAACTAAATGAAAGTCTCAATTTACACGAAGCAATTCTTTAAGCTAAGCTGATTACCTTTTAGATATTGGGGTGAGAGGAAGATAAGACGAGTACACACTTGATTGTACTAACAATTCGTATTACTTTCTTATTCGTATATATTCGTATATGTATAGAAATGTGTGTATACTCTCAAATAAAAACACCAACGAATGCAGCAATAAGAATTGTGCTGTGTGAACACTGAAGAAATATCAAGGAAAAACATTGTATCAATCTCTTCAATAAAAATTGCCTCGTGTAAATTGGGACTAACTTGCCAGCCTATTTGTCTTTTCTACTCAAAACAGTAAAAACAAAAATTCAACAACCTTGTTTTGCATAATTTTTCGTACAGTCACGATTGTAATTGAATTGAAGTTGTTTACAAACAAAATCTCATTTTTTACACGTAGTGTCAAATATAAAATGCTACGAAAGAGTACAATTTTTATATGACACATCAAAAAAGAACATTTTACAATACTCTTTTAAGTTGTAGTTGAAAAGGAACCACAAAAAACTTTACAACTTTAAAAGCATGCACAAATCGACAGCTCAATTCCAAAACATGTTAAGTCGAAAAAGTGATTTTTGCAGGAAAAGCTCCTAAAGTTTTCAGACAATATCTAAAAAACCATATGAGGTAGAACTTTGTTGTTTATAACTATTGATTGGACTAGTCAATCACAACCAAAATTTGACAGAATTTAAGTTGAAAAAAATCTAAATTCAAGAACGTAAAAAAATTAAAAACATGTTAAACCGACATAGCATGGTTTGGAATTCAACTGTCGAAATGTTAAATCTACTTTTTTGACACAAGCTACTTAATATACCGAAAAACTAAAGTCATGAAAAAATTAAAGGACTTAATGTTAAATTCTATGTATAAATAAAATAGTAATAAATAATGTTATAAAACTACATTTGAGCCAGTCATGGCGATAATGCTAAAAATCTTTTGCATACTTAATTTCATTAAAGTGAAAAATGACTGATGAAAAGCAGAGTTTTAGAGAAAATATCAACAATAGGTGGGTGCCTAAAAGGTGCTCAAGGAAGTGTTGAAAAATGCGATTACAATTATTTGGATATCTGGCCAAATATTATGCATCAATGCTCAAAATTTCATAAATTGCCAATAAGAAAATGAAGCTAAACGTGTGATCACTCAGAATCCTTATATAACTAAAAAAATTGAATTTTCATATGAAAAACTCAAAGACGTTTAAATGTCAATAACTTTCCATAGGGGATCACTTATTATTCTGAACTAAAATTGCCCTTCTTTTTGAACAAAAATTACTCCTCTTGAATGAAATATTACCTTAATATGTAGGAAAAAAAGTATTTGTGAAATTGCTGTTCTTATTTTCAATGAAATTGAAACTAGCCTTCATATGTAAGTGACAATTGCTTACAAAACACAAATCTGTACTGCCTCTGCACCACTGTCATTGTCATTGAACTCTGTGCGGTTTATATTTTTCAGTAGCTTTTCGAATGAAAATAATAATCTGTCAACATTGCAGGGATATCAGTGCTTTCCATGGCATGTCGCTGTTTGCTCTTGTAATGCTCCAGTTCACTTTTGTTGGAGGTTTTTCATTTTTCACGATGGTCATAATTAACTTACATAAAACACTTAAATTCGCACATACATACATCCACTATATTCGGTATATTTTTTGTGGTTTATTATTTTTTCTTGCTTCTTACATTCTTAAAAGTAACAATGGTTGGAAAAAAAATCTTTTTTCTTTTTCTCGCAAATAAAAATTTTCTATAGAATTACAAGAAAAGTGCTACACAAGTGCAAGAGTGTAAATATCAAGTGTTGTTGCTGCTGCTGTTTCAAGTGTTTCTGTCATTTGCACCAGATATAAATAAGTTTGATTTTTTGACTTGCCATATTCTTGTGTGTGTATGTTTTTTTTTTATTTTAGGGAAAACATAGTGTTATGAATACTAGTTGTTGAGTAAAAGTTCAATGGTTGAAAATTACAAATAATTACAAGTGTTTTTAATGTTGCAACAACTGCTGCTTCAATCGTTATTTTTGCAACTATTATTGTTGCTGCTGTTGATTGTTTCCCTTTAATTAGAGTAGTAGGATCTCATTAAAAAAAGGATTTCAGTTTTCTTTTTGATGATAATAGAAATTTCTTAATGCCACTAAAAAACAGCGTAGAAGAAATGTTCTATCTTAAGTAAGCATCACTTATAAAAAAATGTGTATGTGTGTATAAATAGAATTATCCTTGAGGAAACATACGAATTCACATAATTTTTTTAAATAATATTAATATAAAAGGAAAATTTTAAGTTTTTTAATTTATAACAATTGTAAGAAGAAACACAGTTTCATATATCATTAATAACTTTGTAAATAAGCGTTTATATGGAAAAACGAGCTCAATCTGTGATCACTTGGCACAATTCCTCAGTACACGTTCAACTGCATGTCTATGTGAGTAATTCCTAAGTGCATGCCACCACACCAGTACCCCATAAAATAGAATGGGCTTTATAACACCATTTACGATCCAAGTGATATCTTTAGAGTTAATTCCCCAGTTGGTCCCAATTGCCTTTTTGCATAAGTATATAGCCAATATAAAATATAAAAAACTAAGAAATCTTAAATCCTTTATAACTTTGTTAATAAGCGTTTAAATGAGAAGAGGGCCTTGATCTGTGATCACTGAAAAATCGATTAAAAAATTAAAAAATCTTAAATTCTTCATAGCTTTTTAAAGACGCGTTTATATGGGAAGAGGACCACGATAAAAAATTTTAAAGCTTTCATAACTTTGTAAATAAGCGTTCAAATAACATAAGGACTCATATTTTTGCCTCAAAATCAATTTTTCCTAAAATTTAAATCCAAATGTGTGTTTGTAAGGGTGGATTTGCCTATTTGTTCAGAACAAAAAATTTATTCGGATAAAGTTTCTTTCATATGAAGTTTGACGTCTCTCTTTTTAAGAGAGGAAAAAAAAATTTACGAACAACTCTAAACTTGAATTGGTTTGATTTTATATTTTGTCTGGACAAAAATGAATCGAGTGACCAATAGCTTACATTTTTTCATAAAAAGTTGTATTATAATAATAATGCCTTATGTATTTCAATGGCCATCAGCAAAAGAAAATTTCCTTTTTGAAAATTTTTGTTTTTTGACATTTAAAAACCAAAGTAAAATAAATTAATGGATTAATTAATAGATTTTGTTTATATGTGGCAGCTTTGATTTTTCAGACAAATCGTTCAAAATAAGGTAATTGTGTTGCAAAAAACTCTCAGTAAAAAACAAAATATTTGTTCGGAACAAATGGGTGAATCCACCTTAAGTCAGCAAACAAAGTTGTTTCATTTCTTTTTTCATAATAAAATATTCGTTTTTTTTTTTAAAGTTTATTTCCGCATGTATTTTCTTTTGGAGATTTTGGTTGTTTTGTGTGCATGTAAAAGCGCGCGTGTGTGTAAATTTATTGCCACATGTCTTTTTGTTGTATTCTGTAAAATAACAACGACTATAAGTAACATATACTTAGCTTTGATATACGTAAGTCTTTATAAATATAAGATAAACACATGTAGTGATACACAAACACGTGCGTATAAATATAGGTACATACAAAAAGCATATAAATATGTTTTATTGCAATAATGTTGCATGCAACATGACTTAACATTAGACAAGAAAGCTTAACGGTCATGCACATGCCAAAATACTCGGTACTCTTACAAAACATGTTGGCATATATTCCAACAGACACATGAACACACTGTTTTATCCTTTTTAAGACGTCCAAGTATACATATCTATATGTACATACTTCGGGTGTGTATATGTATGTATGTTCAGATGTCTTAACATGTTAAGGATATTTACGAGTTTAACTTTAACATTTATATGCACGAGTCAACAAAAAATAAAAAAACAATATAAACACGTAGGAAAGTATAGTTGGTCAAGCCCAACCATTTAATACGCTACACCCAATGTGTAAAAGAGTGTTTCATCTATATACTCTATATGGGATCTATGACCTATTCTGAACAGATCATCCAAAAATTTAGTACCATGACTTGCTTCTGTGCATATAAATATTTTTTGTGTTAAATTTTATTTCGAAACCATTTTTAAAGATTTATACATGTTCATGTAATTTTCGAAGTGGTTCTTATATGGGAGCTTTGAATAATTATGGACCGACCGTTATAAAATTAGGTGTCATGATATTTGTATATGTGTAGCTTATATGTGTTGAATTTTATTTGGATACCAAAATTTTTTATGAGATTTATGATCGTTAAAGTGATTTTCGGCAAAGGACCTTATATGGGAGCTTTGGTCAATTATGGACTGATCTGCACAAAATTTGTAGATATATAGAAATAATGGACCGATATCAACCAATTTCAATTCCAATATTCCTTGGACCGCAAAAATCATGTGCCAAATTTTATGGAAATATTTTCAAAACTACTATCTGTACTCTGCGCAAAAGGCTTACATGGACAGCCAGCCAGCCAGACGGACGGACGGACATTGTTAAATCGACTTAGGAAGTGATTCGAAGTCGATCGGTATACTTTAAGGTGGGTGTTGGACTAATATTTTTTGGCGTTACAAACATTAGCACAAATTCAATATATCCTTCTCACTATGGTGGTGTAGTGTATAAAAAGGTGACTGAATAAGTTACAAAATCATGATGGTTTTATGTTTATATTTCTTTGGTTCCTTTTAGCTGGACGTAGTGAACAACTTTAGTTTAGTTGGTTGTGTTTCAGAATTAGAAAATTCGTTTACATTTTCACCTAAATTCAATAAACAAAAAACAATGTTTTACTTTTTTAAAACGATATTTCTTTAATTAAAAGTTTGGTCAAAAGGCTTTAAAATAGAAAATGGAGCTCAATCTGTGATTATTATGCGAGAAATGAACGTTTATATGAAACAAAGTTCAATATGTGATCAATAAAAAATCAATATTAAAAATGAAAAACTATAAGACTAATTATTGATAATCGATGTTTCCTAAGAAATCATCTTTATTACATTTTTCTTTTAACTTAAATATCGCACTGAATTCGTTGATTTGTTATTATAATTATTACCTTTATAATAAGAGTTCAATTTTGTTTTATTTTCCTGTTATAATCTTAAACATTTTTAATAAATTAACCACACTACAAAATCTTAAGCAAAACAATCCATGTGCGTTGTTTTCAGTATGTTGATCGGCAACCATGTTTACAACACAAAATGCATGTGTGAGAGAAATTTAAAATTTGAAGAAAACTAAATTTTGTTTTTGCTACACTGAGAATTGTTGATAACAAGCTACATTTTGAAATTAATGAATGTTTTTTATACAGCATTTTAAAAGGAAATATTTAACGTATAGGTATGTGGGAAGTTAAATGGGAAACGCTTTTTTCATTTTCGTTGGACACATTTAAGGAAGCAGAATACCTTGTATGTAATCAGGAACTAAAAAATATGTTTGCATCTTCAAAAATAAGAAAAGTTATGATTATTTTCAGTGCAATATTATCATTTAAATTGTGTTTCTCTTTGTGGTGGACTCTGCCGTAAAGAGAACATAAAATCTGAATTATAATAACTGGTATCAAGAATGATAAAATAAAGATTACGCCATGCGCATGATTTCCCGTTATGTGACGTACAAGTTTCATTCTAAGGGTTGCCAAGTATGTTTCATGTGTTAGAATTAAAATTTCTTGCGAAAAATGTATATTTTATGTGATAGTTGGCAACCTTGCAATTGAAATCTCTGAGAGTTCTAAAATAAAATATGTTTAAAAAATAAAAACAAACAAAAAAAAAACAACAAAAAATATAAACATGAAGAGTGCAGTGAGCAAATGCTAGCAAAACATGAGTAAAAAAAACAAGTGAGAAAAAATTAGCCAATAGAAACACAGAATGTGTGCTGTCACAGTTCCAAAATGCGCCGAACATTTTAAAATTTTACGCGCGTTGGCGTAATCCTTATTTTATCATTCTTGACTGATATGTACTTTTTCTCTTGCAATCTAACCAGGGGCCAAATTACCGCATTCTTGATCGAATGAGCTATCGTATCGAAAAATGATTTCGATATCGAAATTATGATAAAATGTACTAAATTTCTTGCTCGATATCTAATGCCATAATCTCAAATAAGAAAATTACGATAAATTTTACTCGATATCGAATGCGGTAATTTGGCCCCAGTTATACATAGATTGTGATTTTCTTTTCTTATTTAATAATTTTTATGAACAATCATGATCTGTCTCTGTTTGCTGAGACCCAAAGTATTAACCGAATGTATTTTTGACGAAATTATTGCTAAATGGACGCAATTACTATTAATATTACTAAACATATTTTTTACTTTGAATTATTATTAATTTTTTCTAAAGCATGTTCACGTAAAACTCGATCGCGGTTTTAATATTCACATGTATTCCAAATTGTTAACATTCCGCTTTAACTATAATTTGACTAACTATATACCAATATTGCCGAAGCTGTGGACAATTCTGGGCTTTAAATATACTTCCATTACAAATTTCAGAAAGTTCTGAATATATTGTGTCATACACAACAGGCATTAATATATAATTTCAATTTAATAGAGTTATCCCAGTTACGGGATTTTATTTTAATAAATATCTATAAAACTTATAGATTTTGTAAATTTCACAGGAGATATAAGATTCTTCTAAAACAGGTCACCGGTGGTAACTTTTGTACACCGGAAGAAACTTGTACTAGGACTCAAGGAAATGAAATTCTACTCATTGCCGTTGTTCAATATCTACAAATTATTGCTATGAAAGAAATCATCAAACCAAAATCAAGGATCTCTAACAAGGGAAATTTATTTTAGAATCTTTTTATAGCTTTTTTTATATGTCAATAAATTAGTATTAAAGTAAAGTGAAAAGTAAAAAAAAACTACTTTATCAGTTTTTTGTGTACCATTTTAAAACGAATTTTTTATTCAATGTTTTTCACACTATTTAATTTTATACTAACGGAATCCGCATCCGTAAAATCATTATAAAAAGCTTTACGCAATTGTAGCAATTGCAATGCATTGAATCCCTGATTGATAAGTTGATTTTCCGTTTGTTCAATTAGCTTCTGTAAGCATTCCAATACATTGGCACTTTGCAGCAGCTTATTCGACATAAACTTATGACGATGTTTAGTTTGGGCGTTTTTAATTTTGTTATTGATGCGAGAACGACGACAGGAGTCGGAACGTTGTTGTTGGAAGAGTGTTGTTTCTTCATCCTTGCCATCAACAATTTGAACATTAGAGTTGCTGCAGTAGTAATCAGTGCCACCATCACCATTATTGGCCTCAGTTAAAGATGATGTTGGTATTGTTGTGGGTGTTGTACGTCTTTCGACAATTATGGGACTTTCCAAAAGCATTTGTTCGACATAAATTTCTTCTTCTCGCCTGCAATTGGCTTTTAAACGTTTCATTTCAATTTCCACAATCTGATCAATATATTGAGAGCTTATGTCTCGATAGGAATTGATGGATTGCATTTGGAGATTTTTTGTTAAGCTTGAACATGCATCCTGTAAAATCAGGCCTGTTGTTTTTTCTTCAGGATGTTGTTGTTGCTGCTGGCGATGGTGGTGATTCATTAGTATTGTATATTTGTACGACACTGCAAGTGTTTGTCGATTTGCTTTCTTCTTTGCTACAGATGTGTTGAACTATTGAATTGATTGTAATTACTAAAATGTCAAGTGAGTTTGGTAAATGCAGTTTATATGACTTTATTTCTTATCTAAATTGACCAGCTACTATGTAACTAGTTTATCATTCACACATCATTGCTTTAGTAACCAGACTGCTTTTCAATCAATTTCAAACACCTCCAGTGTTATGTTATGACGTTATTTGTTATCATCATTATATTGGTTAGATAATATAATATCTTTTAAAAGGTGACGAAACATCTAATGACGATGATGTCTCTCTCAGCAGGTATTGTTTGTTTTTATAAGAATTTTTATGATTTTATTTTGTTGTCTACAAAAACTTTCCATTCAATTGTTATTTTTACACTGTTTCTTTTTTCGTTATCGCCTGTTTGACAAATGTTGTTTTCATGTTGGAAATTGGGATAAGTCGTCTATTTGTCTGTCTATTTATCTACCTGCTGTTTTGATGGACAATAAAAGATTTTGTTATTTGTTTATTTCTATTTCTTATGTTTGTATGCTGGCATCACGAGTTCATATTGGCATATTTTAGTTTCTTAATCTGTTTATTAGCATAAAGTTAAATTAGGAATTTAAGTAGATTTTGTTAGACATGTTCATGCATGTCTTTGATACCTCTTGTTGAGCAAAGCAAGACGGTACTACGTGTTTATGAGAGCGTTTATATTTGTTATGAAACATTTGAATGTAATATACATACATATGTATGTATAATAGGTATAACTGTATAGGTAAGTATTTTATTCACAAAGAAATATAAACAAAAACAAGTTCGAGTGCTATATTCGGCTGTGACGAATCTTAAATACCCTCCACCTAACCGTACTAAGAAATAGAAAAACTACACTGGTTATAGGACTAGAATATTCTTATTCTGTGTTTTCTATTCAGTCTTAGTGCAAATTTTATTAGTATTTGATATATTGTTTGAAAGACAATTTTACGACCAACATAATTTATGCTAAATATTTTGAAATTTTATCTAATTTCGACCATTTATAATTGATGTAATTACCGATTCTTACTGTAATTTACAGAGTTTGTTTGATTTTCATAATAATCTTAATTGTAATTTAACAATTTATAAAATTAAAAGAAAAATTTTCCATATTCACAACAAGTTAAGAAACAGAGTATAAATAAGAAACAGAGTATAAAAAAAGGATAAGATATATGATGAGGCTTTTTTGTTTGAATTTGATCTCAATAACGTTATTTACAAAAGATTTATGGGTGACATAGAAGAAATGGACCAATTATGGACCGATGATCCACTGTATTTTAGGATTATATTGGTTGAATTTCATCTCAATAGCGTTATTTACAAGAGTTGTATGGTTGGTTGTTATGCTCGGAAGCGGACTTAATTCAGGAGCTATTATTGACTGACAGTTACAAAATCCAGTAGCTTAATTGCCGTATAAGCGATACTAATATGATTACTGAATTAAAATTGCTGATCCATATAAAAGTTGGTTCGATATCGATATTATTATTAGACATTTTTATGGGTTTATTTGTTTTTTGGAAATGGTTCTTATATGGCAGCCATGACAAATTATGGACGGACCATAGATGATTTATGTAAAATTTTAGCCGTTTAACATTATTTATGTATATCTGTTTCATACGTATTTAAGTGAATTTTGGAAGTGGACTTTATATGGGGTCTATGGTCAAACATGGACCGAACTGAAAACAAATTTCGATTTGCAATTTCTTTTTGCATACAACTTATTTTCGCTGAATTTTGTCTTGATATTCCAATTTTATAGGCATTTATTTATAATTGAGCAATATTTCGGGAAGATTTTTGTATGGGGGCTATGAGAAATAATAGAGCGATTCTTCTTTTATCATAAAAACAACGTATACAAAATTTTATGGTATTATCTGCAATATATTTCAAAATATTGCAATAGAATGGTAAAAAAATATCAAATTTTTATGGAGGTTGTCTCACATATTGGTCCATAACTCTGGTTGGCCTAAACCGATTTTACTGATTTTCAATACCAAAGTTACCTGCAAAATAGGAAATATTTTTCTGGAAATTTCGTTTAGCTAAGTTGTATAGTTTGGACGTGAGAATGTTTTATACAGACGGACAGATGAATATTAAAAAAATTTCACACAGAATGACAAACGTAATATACCCTCATTCACCACTCTTGGTGGTGGAGGGTATAAAAACAACTTTAATATTTGATACACTCTCTGTATTTAAATAATAAAAGAAACTGATAAATTCTTCATTCAGTCTGATCTGAACATAACATCGACAGTATTTAAAGCTATATTTTCGATCGCAATGCTTCAGTTGTTAAATATTATAAATCCATATCCGACAGCAAAAGGAATCAATTAGGATATTTTAAGGATTATGTATCTTTATGACTTCAGTTGTGTATTAGCATACAAATATGTATGAGTCAGAATTCGCATTCAGAAGTATTTTAAAATTCAGGGTTATGGTCGATTGAATCACAATTTATTTGAAGTGCATTGGTTTTTGAGACTAAAACCATAGAAAGACCAAATATTACTTTCAAATTGTTTGCAATTTAGGAAAGGAAACATGCAGAATTTCATTTACTCCAAATTACCGAGACATAAAAGTAAATATAATAAGTAAGAAAGCATACCCAGTGCACCCAGTGCCAAAAAAAAAAAAGATTTTCAGAAATGAGTGCGTGCTATAATAGATCATAGCTCCCATGACATACAATGGAACGATCAGCCAAAAGTTTAGTGTCATGACTTATGTGCATATAAATAATAGTTTTAAAAGATTTATACAAGTAATTTTCAAAGGGGTCTTATATGTATAGGAGCTACACCCAGAGAAGAAATGAACACATGCGTGTACGATTTGACACCATACGGTGACAAAAGTGTATTAACCATGTATGTAAGTATGTATGTGCACAAATCATACACGAACGGTGTCAATTTTGCAACAAAAACTTTCTACTGCGATATTTAATATATAGGTTTATGTACCTTTTAAATGGACAAAAATGGAAGCCATATTTATTGTTTCCAGACATTTTTGTAGTTGAATGTCGTCACTGAATTGGACGAACTTTGTATTTTTCTCGTTTGTCTTTGTTACACTGCCTGCATCTTCAACTACTACAAATCGGTATGTATGTGTATGACTAATTTAGTACGGATCGTCATAAAATTGTACCGAATGCTCTTTATATTGATTTTTGGGAGTGGGCCTTATATTGGTCAATTATGGTTCGATATGCAAAAAAATTTATAGATGTGTTCAGGCTTCAGAAATAAGCTGTACATTATTTGTTATGAAATTTGTTTGAATAAGTGCATAAAACAAACATTTATAATAGTAAACCCCTATTTCGGGAGAACATGCGTAGTGAAATAACCGACATATCTCAAGCGAATACTAAATTAAATCGAAATATCTTCAAAATATCAACCAGATAGACTGACGGATATCGTTTAGTCGGCTCAGTGATCGAATGTGTTACTGAGTCGATTGGTATAATTTTAGGTGGGTGTTCGTCTAAGATTTTTAAGCGTAACAAACATCAACACAAATCCAATAGAGTATATTATTAATGGAATGCATTTGAATCTTTCTTTCTTGTGATAGTTTTGTAACCGCTGTACATAAAGGATTGTTCAACGAGAACTTTATATGGAAATCAGTTTTTGCTGGATTGGAAAGAGAAAGGTTAAGCGATTATAAACGAACAATTTTATCGAACTTACATCTTTTATTGAAATTTTCAATAACAATGTGATAAATTATGACGGGCCTATTTCGTTAATCAGGTCAGGCATTTAGTGTTTCAAGGCTGTAATCGATCATTATATCGCAAAATAATCCATCAATAATTTTATCACCACTCTAATCATTTATATATATATATATATATATATATATATATATATGATTGCCGCAACTTATCTTAACAGTTTTACATGTTGGAATTTTAATGTAATTAATTCATAAACGTTTGTAGATCTTCTGACATGTATGCGCTCTTTGTAATTCAGAGGAAGAACTAATCAAAATTACCTAATAGGTAAAATCACTACTTCCTGCTGTCAGCCAGAAAGTAATCATTCACCTGAATACTGCAATCATATATAAATATGTTGTAGTCATCTAGTAGGAATATTTTTATCACAAATATTGTCTTTTTTGTATACAATCTGCCCAAAACTTTGTTTTAACAATTGATCCGTTTTTTTAAATTTCATAGAAAAGTTCAAGAAAAATATTGAAGTAAAATAAACATAAATTCGTATTAGCTGCTATATTTATGTCAATTAATTTTGTAAAATAATTAATATGGAAAAACAAACAAACAAACACAGAAACAACAGGCATATTGTTGGTGCAAAATAAAGTACTGCTTGTAAACAAAGTCAGTCGGATGTGCTACTGCACTCACCTTGTACAGTTACACCATACATTTGCTTGTAGCCTAAATTAGGAAATTCCCAACATTAACTAGCGTGAACAGATGTAACAATATTTGTCGCGACGTGGCTGTCTTTGTTAATCCTATATGGTTGTCCTGAAAACTAAAATGAGAAAAAACAAAGTCATAAAAACTTGATATGGAAAAACAAAAATAAAAAAAATATTTTACCTAAACTGCAAAAAGGATCACGGATAGCAGGTATAAAGAATTTACAGAGAAATGAATTTGTATAAAAACTAAGAGCGCGTTGAGGAAAACATTCATTTCATCAGCAGCTTTCAAGAGAAAACAACATCGTGCGCAGCCAAAACTACTAAACGAAATTAAGTTTTTCATACTTTCAATAAGCAGACAGAAAATCAACATGAACCAATCTCTCGAAGTTGATTCCTTTCTAAGACAAGTATATTCGTCGTTACCAGAGGACTTCCAAATGCTACAATTTAATCCAGCCGCAATTGAAAATGTCAAGTTTGTGGAACCAAAATTTATCGGTCGCATCATTGATGCCGAAATGAAACGTATTAAGGAAAATTGCCAACGCAAAGAAGACGAGTATGTAGAGCAAATGCTACTGGAAAACCCCATAATAATAGAAAGACGAACTAATAACAACAATCAACAGCAAGCAACCATTGACGATGAAATTGTAGATGTTGTCAGTGTCCCCTCCACCTCAAAAAGGGACATGAAACAACAACGTGCCGACTCTTGCCGTCGTTCCCGCTACAACAATAAAGTCAGAAAGGCTAAAACGATGTACCGTCACAAATTCATGGCTAAGAAATTGATACAATGTAATAAATTGTATGATTGCATACAAGATCTTATCACCCAAACTGAAGACTGTTTACTTAAACATGGTCTGCCCGAAGATAAACTCCAGGAATTGCGTAACAACTATAACATGGATAGTACAATAGAAACAATGCAAAACTTGAAGTATACATTTAATTTCGACAACTAATTGGCCGCTCATCATAACCCAACGCATCATCCTCCTCCTTATCTACTGCCATTTATAAAAAGATTGATCAATATTCACATACGGATTTAACGTATAGAATAAGTTAAAAATTATTTTTATAAATATTGTGATTGTTAAGATTTACCAAATATATAAAATTATGCTCTTTTCAGTATATTTAATTAGTTTTAATTTAATCTAATAAAGCGAACTTTATTCTCTTTCAAAATAATTGTGTTTTTAATTAATGATTTTTACAACCAAATGTGGGATTTTCAGATAAACAGCAAACTTTAATTAACATTTAAACAAATAACTTTTTCCGGGGTAAAATATCAATACCAACAATAACTAAAGTAAAATGTGGCTGGGTATTTGTTTAAATGGTAGAGGTTATTAGAAATTAGTTAGTTTGACAATGGTTTTTGATATGATTAACAAATATGGCGTAATTATTTGCTTTTTATTTTAAATCTCTAGCTTAAAGCTAGTTTAGATAATGTTACAAAAGTGAGTTTTTAACATAATAGGAGAGCAATAAGATACGAGAAAAAATCGATCTTGTTATCATTCTAAAAGAAAATTTCAAAAAGTTTCAAAAAATATAAAAACGCAAGTTACGGTCACATTTGGCAAATATTTGCCTAAAAATATATTTGAACCAGGGACCGTAACTGTTATGACTTTTATCGAAAAAGTAAAGAAAAAAAAGTTATTTTTTAGCTTTTATTTATTAAGGCGGAAATGAAAGTTATTTCTTAACTTTTGATATATTTCTTTAGTCAGGCTCGAGTTCATTAAATTTAATTTTCAGTAAATTATTATTTTTACTAAAGGTAGGAAACATGTAAATTCAACCCAGGTATAATCCCCAGCTCAGCCAAGAAAAATTATCAATACATTTTTAATAAGATTTCATGTTGTAAAAACAATTCCTACATTCAGTAAAAATAATAATTTAATGAAAATTAAATGTAATGAACTCGAGCCTGACTAAAGAAATATATCAAAAATTTAAAAATGAACAGTTCGACTAAAAATAATAATTGTTATTTCTTAACTTTTATTTTTTAAGGCAAAAATTAAAAGTTATTTTTGACTTTTATTATTTTACTCAAAATATAAAAGTTATTTTTTAACTTTTGCATATTACTATGCAATATTTAATTCATGACTTTTATTTTTGCCTTAAAATATTAAAATTTAAAAAATAACTTTTATTTTTTGAGTAAAATAATAAAAGTTAAAAATAATAATAATAATAATATAATATAATTCAATTCAATTTTAATTAATTCAGTTTTTAACTTAATAATTAACAAACACAAACTGCGAAGCTTTTTTTGGCTTGTCTGCAGAAAACACCCAGAGTCTTTGGCGGGAATCGAACCCGCAACCCTCTGACTGATAGTCCGGCACATTATCGCCTAGTCTATCGGGCACTCTAATAAAAGTTAAAAATAACTTAAAAAAATAAAAGTCAAAATTAAAAGTTATATTTTGACTTGTATCAAAAAAGGCACAAATTTAAAAGTTATACAAAAATTTGCATGTACATCACCTATGTATCATAATGATAAGAACCAAAATTTTCTACGATAATTTTTTGTGTGTGATTTTTTGATGTAAATTTTTAAAAATAACAGTTATTTTCTGTCCCTGATTTTGTAATATACACAACACAACCGCTGTACTGTGGGCAAATGAATCACCATTCCAGTGGTGTATCAAGCCAATAGACTTAAAGGATGTTATGTGCAAGTGAGCGTCTTGGTTTATTAACTGCATGAATTCTATCGGACATAAAGATCGACGATTTAGGAGCCTTTGTACTGCTAGCTTTCAGTCTTTTGGGGTGGGTTCTTGTCTTCTACATACCCTAAACTCACATACTGGAGTGTACCAATATCATAATATTTTATAGACTCCCTTGCCTCTGTTTATTAAGTAAGGTTTAAAATAAACGAATCTAATACACACACACTACCAAGCGAAATATATGTTGGACACCCTTGATGTATTGGGGCCATTGCCTCTTTACCCTCCCTACCAATGTTTTAGAGTAGGCTAATTATGCTAAAACCCAAAAACACACTACTCCTATTTCATTTCACATCCGTAAGAATTCAAATTAGTCATTTCGGAATTTATTCACAATTCAAGTTAAATTTAAAACATAGTATAATATGACTAAAGCAATATGTAATCATAACTAAAATTCAAGTAAAAAAATTATACTATTAATTCTATAAAATCTATTAAATTTAATTAAAGTTATTTCTAAATATATAAACAGAATTATTTACTTGGGTATACGTCCCTTACTAGTATCCCGAAATTTAAACATCAACGAAAAGCAAAAAAAAAAGAATAATAATATGAAGATACATAAAAAAAAATATAAATACGTATAGAGAAGCAATAACCCAAATTTTAAAAGAACATTTCATCAAACATGTTTGATATCACTTGTTTTAGTCGTTGCTTCTTTTAAAAAGATAAATGAGAAATATGCAAGTAAAATAAAATGTATGATCACTCACCAACATAGCTGCCAGATTTGACGATTTATCGTCATTTTGACGATTTTTGGTTTCAAAAATAGCAAAATGACGATTTGACGATTTTTTCATTGAAAGTGACGATTTTCTGTATTATTAAAAATTTCTATTATTTGTTAGTTTTATTAATGTTTTTGTTACCAAATTCTCTCTTTTTTTGAGACAACAACTATTTCAAAAACAAAACTAAGTGATAGTAGTGTTTTCTTATTAATAATATTGAGACAGGATAGTCGAAATTACTTATTTATCTGTAAACATAAAAATCAATTTTAAATACTGAATTCCATGAACTAAAATTTTAAGAGGAAACAACTTCTGAATTTCCACAGGGAAATTCTTCTACAAAAACTTCTCCTATTTTAACAAAATGTCGAAAGCATATTCAGCCGAATAAATTTAAATAACAAAAGTACGGAATTCTTTGAAAATATGTAAGTACCTGTACTCGTATATGATGGATGAATTGAATTCTATACTCAAAATGTAAAACTTAATAAAATAAATTGTCTTGACATTCTAATTTAACCTGAATTAATCAGATATGCTAAATTCAGATATTTATTTATAAAATACTGTAGTCTTGTTTCCCTCTCGTCATTTCATTTATATACGTCAAATGAATTTTCGTACTTTTTAATGTAAATCAACATGCATGAAAAAAAAAATAAAAGGAAATAAGAGAATTGACATTACCGTCAAGTTTGTACCCCTTTTGTTCTTATATCCCTTCTCATCCAAAAATACTTGCCTTGACGCGTCAGAATTATAGAAGTGAAAACGGACTAAGATATTATAAAAATATTACACAAGTTGTGTTTAACATAAAATTTTTTGTGATTTGTTATGTAAAAAGTTAAAATTTACGTATTTTGATATGTAGTGTACAAGAGACTATATAAAATTGAATTTTTATGTTTTCGTTTAAATAAAAATTTCAAAATACTATTAGAAATAGTGACTTTTTATTTTTCCGATTTTTTTGACGATTTTTAAAATTCGAAATGGCGATTTTTTTCTTTTTTTATCGGGATTTTGACGATTTTTTCCGAAATTCATCTGGCAGCCCTGCTCACCAACTTTAATGAAGTAATTCATGTTGTATGTTGCGTTTGATGACGTAGAGGCCTCTTCGAACATCTGCATTTGTTTGTTGTTCTGGTGGTTTACTTTTTCACAGTGAACTATAAAAATGTAGTTACTTGCATGTGCCTATTTTATGAAATTTATAATTAAATTAGAATTAATGTAAAACTAGAGAAAAATTTCATTATTATACATACCAAACTCTTATATTTATACTAGATATGTATATTTCTTAATTTTAATAATAATTTTAATAACTTAAAATTATTATTGGTATATCAGTAATTATGGTTAGAAACATTTGTGCAATATTTAATGTGATATTTTATCTGTGATACAAATTGAATGTGCAATATTAGAATTTAAGATTTTCGTATTTTAATACATTTTAAACATATATTTTAGATTTAATAAAGTTTTAGTTTTAAATTATAAATTTTAAAATTGTTCAATATTTTTAGATTTGTTCCTTACAGAATTTTATTGAAATATTTCTGATTTTATGCATGTTATAGGTTTTTAGATTTTTAAACAAAATTTTATATATTTTTATGACATTTTAACAAATTGGAAAAAATTACACTCTATTATGCTTTAAAACTTATTTTTGCATGATTATCTAACCATAATCCCGTCTAATTTAAATTTAATAAAAAAACTTATCGGTTAAATACCAACTAATAAGTATATGTTAAATATGATGTCACGGAGACCTTCCTTCTTTCTTGTTTTTTTCTTCTCTCCTTGTTTGATATTCAATTATCAACTTGCATGCTTTTGAAAAATTATTTGTAATATGGTAAAGCTCAAATTTAAAGCTAGCAATTATGTGACATCACACAAGCTAACGGTCGCTCTTGATGTTTCTTATCAATTTACCAAATATTTTATGTGCAGTGGCGTTGAGAATTATAGCACCCACTAATAAAAATCTTACATAAAGACGAAAAAAATTGTGGTTTTGGGGAATCTATTTAAAATATTTCACAATTAATATAAAAAGAAAATTATGTAAAAATAATAATTTACCTTCAACTTCTTTGTATAGATTTCCTTAATATTATAGTTGGGTATTCAACCTATCCAGATCACTGGATAAGTAGAGGTCACAAAATATGAGATGTAACCAAAAACCTATACACAATTTATATTTAAATTTTTAATAACTGATAATCACTGATATTTTATTTAATATTAAATTTACCTTTTTTTCTTTATTTTACTGCCGTTGGAATTTATAAAATTGCAATAGAAAAATGTAAAAAAAACTAACGGTTACCTTATGGTTTTTTTTATATAATAAAATGCTATAATTCCAATTCACTAATTGGTGCGTGTTGATTAAAAAGAAATACTTAATGCTTTACTAAGAAACAATGAGCCTCTCACTAGTGTAATGCACTCAAATATTCACATGTATATTTAACTAGTCCCAAAAAGTGCTGACAAATTAATGCAATAGTTTAGACGCAAACCTATTCTTAAGTACTGTATGCAACAGATACGTTTTTACACTGAAAGTTTATTTTAGTATTTGTATATAGACATTAACTAGTTTTTATAAAAGTTTTTTTTTTCTATTATCATTATTTATAAAGATTTTAATTATATTAAGAAAATATTCATGCCATTTTATTTTATTAATGCTAATAAGCTGTAATGACCAAATGTTCACCACAATTTGAACTAATTTTTTTATTAACAAAAACTTCGTTTCTTTAGGACAGGACACAACAAATATTTTGTTTTATTTTATTTGATGCTGCTTGATATTGCAAAACCCTTGTAACCCCTTGTTGATTGTAAAGTAATATGAAATATAAATTGATAAGCAGAGACCGAAAATAAGGGGTCAACTTTAATTTTAGTGGTTAATTGTCACCATTTACCAGTAAAAATTAGTTATTTGTTTTATATCACTGAGAGAGTGATTTATAAGAGAATATTTTCTGTTAGTGGTTGAGAGAAACTGAAAAGAAAATAAACAAAAAAATAATTAAGACGAGTGACTTATAATAAAAGTTTTTAATTTTAGAATTAATTTCAGGGTATAACTTTTATTTTCGACCTTTAAAAATAAATGGCAAAAGTTCATTAATGCAAACCAATGAAACTTGAATATTAAATTCGCTTTTTTACTTCTTGTCCAATGTCGGCACTGCTTTAGTTAATATTCAACATATTCAATTTACAATTTGTTAAAAATCAAAGCAAAGCAATGGCAAAGGAAATCTCACAGAGTTCAATGAACGGTAAATGTTTTATTTAATTCTGCTCATATATTAATGTCGCGTTCTTGTACCTAACTCATCGTTTTTTATCAGTACTCCACGATCGATCTATTCAGGTGGCTAGGTTTACGTGGTTGCCTGCTGCCTGCAAGCCGTTTTGAAAAATTCAGTTGGCTAATAATTGTACAATATTGCACATAAAATCGCAATAAACATTAGATTTTTTATGTGTGTCTCGTTCGCTGATGTTTTTATAAATAAATAATATTTCGATAAAGAAGCTCAGAGGAAGCTGTGAAGAGCTATAGAAAAGTTGCAATAAAAGTTTGAAATTTAATTCGGTCTTATACCTCCTTGTTTTTCTGTTTACATTGGAATTTATTTGGCCTTGTAAAATAAATAAAGATAAAGTGCTACCAAGTTTTTCAATATAATTTGTTGTATGCCTTAAGGTATGCTGTAAAACTGATGAATAACAAGCGAGCAATACACTTAACATCACCAGAGTACACTGACCAAAATAATTGCAAAAGATATTTGTCAATTCATAATATGGCTGGAAGCAGACGTAAAAGTTTAAATAAAAATAAAATTATTTGTATGCAGTGTAAAACTGAAGTATGAACTGACGAAGATGCGTTGCAGTGTGATGCTTGTAATAAAACGCTGCATTCAGTATGTACAAGAAAAGATAAAAAGCAGATTGAAAAATTGCTTAGTAATGCTTCTTTAGCGTTTAAATGTCATTTTTGCGACCCAAGTGAGAACTCAAGTGTTGTGAGTGAGCTGACGGAAATAAAATCTAAACTTAATCAGCTCGATGATATTAGGGGTCAATTAAATATATGTCCTCCCAATATGATACAATTTTAAAAAGTGTTACAAATAATAACAAAAAAATTATTGATTTGCAAAAAGAAAATAAATTACTACGCAATGAAGTTAAGCAATTAAAATCAAGCGTTAATTTTTTAAATGATGTAAGAGTACAAAACGATTGTGTTATTAATGACATTAAAATTAAGGATGATAAAGTAAAAGCTGTTGATGTTGTTTTAAATATTGCTCAGAAAACTGGTGCCGATATACGTGAGGATGAAATTGATGAGGCTTATTTTTTTAATATCAAAGAAAAATCGTCCAATGCATTTACTGAACCAAGAAGGAAGTCGATTGTTGTAAAATTTGCAAATAAAAAAAGTAAAAAGATATTTATGGCTGAAAAAGCCAAAATGAAAGATATGGATGATTTTAAACAAGTATATGTCAATGATTTTCTATGCAAGGAGTCTATGGAACTGTTTAATTATGCAAAATCCCTAAAACAAGTTGGATATAGTTTTGTTTACGCTAGAGGAGGTAGTATATTTGCAAGGAAGGATTCTAATTCGAGACCTTTTAGAATAAAATCAATGGATGATGTTGATCACATTTTACTTAACTGTTCCGGTGGTGGTGGTAGAAGAAATGATTCTGTGGCTCATGTTGAAACAAATGACGATGATAGTGATGTGATGATAATGGTAACGTTAATGAAGTTGATGTTTAGATTTCTTTAATTATTTTTATTTACTTTTTCCCCTGTATTAAACAAAATGTTTTTACTAATTTCTTTTTTTTTACATAAATTATGAATTCAATGTATTTTAAAAATTTAAATTCTTATAATTACTGCATTAATAAAAACAATAAGAAAATGTTCAATATTTTATCTGTTAATATTAGAAGTGTTTCTTCAATATCTAAATTTAATAAATTCAAATATGAAATTAGCAAGTTTAAAGAACTTCCTGACATAATTGCTATTCAGGAGACTTGGTTTGACATGCAATATTTAAATCTATACTCAATCTCTGGTTATGAAGTTGTTAACTGTTGCAGAAAGGATGGATATGGTGGGACTTCTGTGTTTGTGAAGTCTGCTCTGAATTATAAAGTTAAACAAAGTTTAAGTGTAGAATTTTTGGACTTAATATCAATGGAATTGCCAGATGTGAAAATTTTCAATAAACCTTTAACGATTGTGTCAGTTTATCGGTCACAAAAATGCTCTATACCTAAATTTCTTGAACAAATTGAGGACCTGCTTGTTTTAAATAATGGTGGTCCATTTTTTTTCGTAGGAGATATTAATATTGATATGTTGTGTAATAATAGAGATCAGAATCTTTTAAATAACATCTTCTCAGAATTTGATATGCATTCTTGTCACAATCTTGTAACAAGACCTTTAAGTGGAACTTCCATTGACTGCGCTTTTACGAATTTATCTAATCCATTGAGAGCAATCTGAGTGATCATAATATGATAAGTTGTAATTTGGATTTGGAATTTTTGAGTCAGGATGTAACGATTAAAAAACAGTATGAAATTGATTACAACAAATTCAAAAGTTACTTAGATAATAATTTATTAAATAGAAATTCATCTTGTAACAATTCATCTGTTTTGTGCCAAAGCTTAATAGATAATCTTTCAGCAGCTGCCATGTATAGCACAAAAATTACTACCAAGCGTTTAAATGATCGTAAATTACTTACACCGTGGATAACAGATAACTTGCTTAAGTTAATTGCACTAAAGGATAATCTTTTAAAAGCAAGAAAAAAAAATCGTAGTGATAAATCCATATCGGAGCGATTAAAAAGAATAAGCAAGATCATCAAAATAAGCCACAACAAACTAATGAATGATTATTACTCGCATTATTTGAAAGGTTGTAATGGAGATCCAAAGAAAACTTGGCAATTTTTAAATAAAGCGCTAGGTGGAAATAGAACTGGTGTAAAAAATGTTGTAAAACAGGATGGTTGTGTCTTAACAAAAGAAGAAGATAAAGTTGAAGCTTTTAATGATTATTTCGTTGATATTGTTGATAATATGCAAACAAATATAACAAGAAATTCAAATACTGACATAAACTTTTTCCGTACTTTAATACCTGAAAGAACAACTTTTGAGCTCAAGAAGGTAAATAGAATTAAGGTGGGAAACATTTTAAATAGCTTGGACAATAAAAAAAGTCCGGGTTATGATAATATTACCCCTAGAATGCTTTTGATAAAAGATAATGTAGTAGTTAATATGTTGACTGAGATTTTTAATAAAATGATCAACGAAGGGGATTATCCTGATGTACTCAAAGTACATAAGGTAATTCCAATACCAAAAGTTAGTGCATCTAATAATATTGAAAGTTTTAGACCAGTTTCTGTCTTGTCAGCTGTGGATAAAATTTTTGAGAAAATCATATGTGAACAATTATCCAATTATCTTGATGATAATAACATTTTATTTCAAAGGCAGTATGATTTTAAAAAAGGGTCAGGAACAGAAGAAGCAGTGGTAGATGTTATTGATTACATTTGTGGAGAGCTTGCTGCTGGGCACAGTGGTGTTGCAGGAGTTTTTTTTGACTACTCAAAGGCGTTTGATCTTGTAAATCATGACATTTTGGTAAAAAAGCTTGCAGTATTAGGTGTAGCAAACAAAACCCTTGAAATATTTCGTCAATATTTAACAAACCGCATGCAATTTGTTCAAATTGGTGAATATAGCAGCTCTAAGCGTCCAGTCAAATGTGGAGTTCCACAGGGAAGTGTCCTTGGGCCATTATTATTCAAAATTTTCATAAATGATATAAAGAACATACATTTTTTTGGTAAGTTATATATGTATGCTGACGATGTTTGTATTTTTTACCAATATAAATATCGACAAGTTTTATAAACTCAAATTGAATATGATGCGGCAATTTTAAGTGAATTTTCACGATGTAATCGCCTTCTTCTGAATCCAAATAAAACCAAATTCGTGAGATTTAAACCATACCGATCAAGGAATGACGAAGAGATGGTGGTTCATATTGATGGAACTCCAATAACTGAATCAGAGATGGTGAACTATTTAGGCATTCAATTAAAACACAATTTGTTATGGGATGAGCATATAAACTTGTTAAAAACTAAAATTTCATCTGGAATTGGTATTTTGTATAAGTTCAAAAATAAACTTAACACAGATGTTAAAATGCTTATATATCAATCACTTATACATTCCCATTATCTATGGCTGCAAAGCAAACAATTCACTAAAGTCCCTTCAATCTGCTCAAAATAAAGCTCTCAAGCTGGTTTTTAATCTTCCGCTAAGATTTACAACGTCAAACTTATTTAGAGAATATGCTAAAAATGTTCTTCCAGTAAGAGGTTTATATAAACAAAAACTTTTAACGTATGTTTTTAAAAAAATTAGAGGAGCAGATGTTGGTGGTTCCACGCAGTTTACACAAAATATATTGCACACTCGAAGAATTACCAGACAGGCTCTAAATTTGAAAACCGTAAGATGTCGTCTAGATTTGACAAAACAACGCATTGCTTATGTTGGACCAATTGAGTATAATCAATTACCAGTTAATATTCGTAATGTACAAGCTCTTTCTACATTCAAAAAATCCATTAAGGATCTTTTACTTAGTAACGTTGAAGCACTTCTAATATAGAGAATTATTTTAGTATTACTATTTCCATTTATTTTTATTTTTTTTTGTTCTTTTTTTATTTTTTTGAAATTTATTGTAAATATTTTAAATTAAAAAATTAGAAAATAGAATTAGATACTTTTTATATTTCTTTATTATAAATATTTTTTTTAATTGTAAATATTTTAAATTAGAAAATTAAAAGATACTTAAATATTTTACATGTATAAACATATAAGTAGTTGCCTTTTAGCCTCTACAAAGCCTTTATGGCGCTGAGGCGTTGAAAATATTATTGTATAACTATTATATTGAATGAAAGAAATAATAAAAAGAAAAAGTAGAGTGACAGAAATAAAAAGTAATTTGAGGAGTTGTATTACAAATGTTAAAACAAAAAACTTAGTACATTGTAATATGATCTCAATATATGTATCATAATGTTACAGCAGTCATGCTACTCTAACATCGCATTAGTTTTGGACCTAGTGATTTTATCTATCAATTAGTATCACCACTGGCTCCAGATAGCAATATGCAGTTCTTCACATTACATTACTGAAGTTTGTCAGTCTTTTGTAACCTAAACGATGCTATACTAATTCCTTCAATTTCAAAAATCAAGATCGATTTTTCTCGTATCTTATTGCTCTCCTATTATGTTAAAAACTCACTTTTGTAACATTATCTAAACTAGCTTTAAGCTAGAGATTTAAAATAAAAAGCAAATAATTACGCCATATTTGTTAATCATATCAAAAACCATTGTCAAACTAACTAATTTCTAATAACCTCTACCATTTAAACAAATACCCAGCCATATTTTACTTTAGTTATTGTTGGTATTGATATTTTACCCCGGAAAAAGTTATTTGTTTAAATGTTAATTAAAGTTTGCTGTTTATCTGAAAATCCCACATATGGTCGTAAAAATCATTAATAAAAAACATAATTATTTTGAAAGAGAATAAAGTTCGCTTTATTAGATTAAATTAAAACTAATTAAATATACTGAAAAGAGCATAATTTTATATATTTGGTAAATCTTAACAAATCACAATATTTATAAAAATAATTTTTAACTTATTCTATACATTAAATCCGTATGTGAATATTGATCAATCTTTCTATAAATGGTAGTAGATAAGGAGGAGGATGATGCGTTGGGTTATGATGAGCGGCCAATTAGTTGTCGAAATTAAATGTATACTTCAAGTTTTCCATAGTTTCTATTGTACTTTCCATGTTATAGTTGTTACGCAATTCCTGGAGTTTATCTTCGGGCATACCATGTTTAAGTAAACACTCTTCAGTTTGGGTGATAAGATCTTGTATGCAATCATACAATTTATTACATTGTATCAATTTCTTAGTTATGGATTTGTGACGGTACATCGTTTTAGCCTTTCTGACTTTATTGTTGTAGCGGGAACGACGGCAAGAGTCGGCACGTTGTTGTTTCATGTCCCTTTTTGAGGTGGAGGGGACACTGACAGCATCTACAATTTTATCGTCAATGGTTGCATGCTGTTGATTGTTGTTATTAGTGCGTCTTTCTATTATAATGGGGTTTTCCAGTAGCATTTCCTCTACATACTCGTCTTCTTTGCGTTGGAAATTTTCCTCTGGTAACGACGAATAGCCTTGTCTTAGAAAGGAATCAACTTCGGGAGATTGGTTCATGTTGATTTTCTGTCTGCTTATTTAAAGTATGAAAAACTTAATTTCGTTTAGTAGTTTTGGCTGCGTACGATGTTGTTTTCTCTTGAAAGCTGCTGATGAAATGAATGTTTTCCTCAATGCGCTGTTAGTTTTTATACAAATTCATTTCTCTGTAAATTCTTTATACCTGCTGTCCGTGATCCTTTCTGCAGTTTAGGTAAAATATTTTTTTCTCTTAAAAGCTGCTGATGAAATGAATGTTTTCCTCAACGCGCTGTTAGTTTTTATACAAATTCATTTCTCTGTAAATTCTTTATACCTGCTGTCCGTGATCCTTTCTGCAGTTTAGGTAAAATATTTTTTTTATTTTTGTTTTTCCATATCAAGTTTTTATGACTTTGTTTTTTCCCATTTTAGTTTTCAGGACAACCATATAGGATTAACAAAGACAGCCGCGTCGCGACAAATACTGTTACATCTGTTCACGCTAATTAATGTTGGGAATTTCCTAATTTTAATACAAAAAAGACAATATTTGTACGTATTCCATGCTTAGAACTCTCTGGCAAACGCAGTATTGCACACCTCTCAAAATAAGAGTACTTCTTGCAAAAACCTATTTATTGCCAGTTCTGATGTATGGATGCGAATTATTTGCCAAATGCGATACCGCAAGTACAGGAAAACTAAACTCAGTTTACAAAAGTATTGTGCGCTATGTATATGGCGTGAAAATACGTGGTATTCAGTTTGATGCCATACTCAAAACAAGAGTACTTCCTGTTCATGCACAAAATCGTGTACCCAACAACCACAACATCTCTATAACCGCTTAACCCTATCGAGTTCTAATAGAGGAGAGCGAATCTTATTGTTTAGACATCATAGTTTAACTTCTGACTGGAAATTTTTTCCTAATGCAATCCGGCTTTGGAATCTACTCCCGCACAACATACAAATAATAAGTAACGCACTGACATTTAAAAAATGCATTATTAATTTTTTTACATGTTAATTTGTTAACCAAACACTTTTCTTTTTCTTTTTTGTTTTCTTTTATAAATTTATAAATTAATTAGTTTAAACACTTTATCTTTAAGAATTATAATTTTTTTTCTTTTTAATGTTTCTGCTAAAACAATGTTCTATACTGCAATAAGAGACTTTAAGTCTTGTGTATAGAATTGGAAATAAATAAATAAATAAATAAATAAATAAATAAATAAATAAATTAAAAATCTTTCTATTTTTTTAGTTCGGCTTGAGGTCCCTTTCATTAAAAATATAAAAACTCTTGTTCGTTTTTAATTTTTATTATATTTTATTTATTTCCAATATTTCGACCAACTTTGTTGATCATCTTCAGGGAAGAAATATAATTTAATGTTTAATACAGTGTTGTCCGATTAATAAACAAAAAAGCTAACAGTCAGTGAAAGAAACTTAAGATATTAACATGGTTCCTAACGTCTTTTAGCGGCAAAGCACTCATAAACTTAATGAATTGCAGGATCATTTGAAGAATTTTATTTTGTTAGATTTCTCTACTACACAGAAGATTCATCTAGTTAGAGATGTATATTTTGAAAGAATAAATAATTTAATAGAATAGTAAATCATGTAATGTTATTAAATTTTATATTAAATTATTAAATTTTATATTAAATTTAAGTTTTTACCTATGTATTGATTATTTGTTTGAAAATATTTTGTTGTTTTAATTTTATTTCCATTGCAGGAATTTATTATGATTTTCCAAAGATTGTATATACATAAAGACAATATAGTTTGCTTCTTTATATCATTATATTTATTATTTAAAAAACCTTACCTGTAACATGAATTGCATTTCTAATTTAACTTGAATGAAATGGGTTTTTGAAAGTGCTGATTTTGATGATAGATGATTAACACAGTCTTTTAGGAATTGTTTTGTTTTTGAGACATAACTTGGTGGCATTATTTTGAAAGATATTTTGGAAAATGTTTATGGATTTTCTTACTGTGTTTCAGAAAGGATTTCTCGTATAGGATATTCATATTTTGGTAAAGGAATATATTTCTATTAGCAGTAGGAATTTGTTTCTGTAATGGAATGTACACATTATTGTGCAATAATGCAGAAATTCCCATCTTCTAACGAAGAACTTCTTTGTAGACAACATTTGTTGTTTTTCCGTCAGGTTATAGAAAATATAAATTTTTGTTTGAACTTACTCTGAGCAAGCGACATAAAATTGACCATGTGAGAAACACTCATCGTTCAAGTCTACACCGGCAACCTTTAAAGACTGTCCCTGGGATTTGTTTGTTGTAACAGCGAACGATATTTTAAGAGGAAACTTTGTTTCTTACAGCTCACGTTAGATACATTCGCAGAAGTATTTTTTTTTTAAACTATCTAAACCAATTCTGCACTTCATATTTATATATTTGGCAGCCGCTGTACGATCTCAAATGTTTTCTAATGTAACATGAACGATCAACAAGAATAATTTGTAAATTTCATAAAAGATTTTTAATCCAATCGTAATTCAAGATTCAGCATTTTTATACCCTTCACCTTCATGAGAAGGGTATATATAAGTTTGTCATTCCGTGTGAAATTTCCACAATATAATTTTCCTACCCTATAATATATATATATTCTGGATCCTTATAGATAGCGGAGTCGATTAAGCCATGTCATCTGTCTGTCTGTCTGTCTGTCTGGATGTTGAAATCAGTTTTTTGAAGTCCCAAGATATATTCGTGATCTAAATCTTCGTTAATTCTATCAGAAATGCTTTCCAGAAGTTTGCTATTTAAAATCAGCAAAATCGGTTTAGGTCAACCAGAGTTATGAACCAATATGTGAGATCACCTCCATAAAAATTTGCAGATAATACCATGAAATTTTGTATATGTTTTTTGTATGATAAAAGAAAAAAGTGTACGGAAAATAGTAAGAATCGGTCCATGATTTCTCATAGCCCCCATACAAATATATATATTCCCGAAATATGGCTTAATGATAAAAAAAAGCCTATAACATTCGAATATCAAGACAAAATTCAGCAAAAATAAGTTTTATACAAAAAGAAATCGCAAAACGACATTTTTTTTAGTTCGGTCCATGTTTCACCATATACCCCATATAAAGTCCACTTCCAAAATTCACTTAAATACGTATAAAACAGATATAAATAATGTTAAACGGCTAAAATTTGACATAAATACTCTTTATAGGCAAATAAATTGTTGTACTAAATTTTATGGTGGTCGGCCCAAAATTGGTCATAGCTCCCATACAAGCACCACATTTGAAAAATACATTTTTCCCCATATATATTGTATAAATATCGGTACCGACTCAAAACTTTGCACGTATCATTTAAATATATACAAAAATCATCCCACAAAATTTTGTGAATTTCGGTTTATTTTTACCCGTATGCCCCATATAAAGCCCTCTTCCGAAAATCACTTTAATACTCATAAATCTCTTATAAATAAGGGTACAAATCCAAAATTTTACACAGATCATTTACATACATGCCTAAATCAAACTGCTGGATTTTGGGAATATCGGTCTATATTTGACTATATCCCCCACATAAGGTCCACTACCGAAATCCACGTTAATACTAATATATATCTTAAATATACCGTTATTATGTTGAAATTCGACGTGAAATATCCTCATATGCATGAAAATAACTGTTCCAAAATTTAAGAAGATCGGTCCATAATTTTTCATAGCTGCCATATAGAACCATTTCCAAAGAACAAATAAATTCGGGTCAAAAAATATACTTTTCGGAATTAACCCATATTCGGTCCATATTTTATAATCATGATATATATCGTTGCAAAGGTATTTTTAATACCTTTTATTTAATGTAATACAAATTATCAGACACCCAGTAGTTCCTGAGATATAGGCCTATATATTTTCAATTTTAAGGGCCCGCCCCCTCGAAAATAGGCGTGACCGCCAACAAATTTTTTTTTTGCTGGTATCTCCTCTAAAAGCCCTATTTGATTTTTTTTTTTGAGCAAAATCACTAAAACCGAATTGTACCTCTTTTTATACTCTGTTTGTTAAGTTACACTCAAGATTATTATGAACATCAGACAAACTCTGCAAATTATGGTAAGAATGATGTTATCAGTATTCTTAATGGTTATATTTTTCTACTTTATATAAATATATTGAACTATGTTTAAAATACCGTAAGCTAATATTAAATGAGTTTTCTTAGTCACATATTTTATATATAATAAATTTTAAATAGAAAAAATCACATTTTATACCAATCTGGCTCACAACAAATATGTTTGGCCATATGTAGATTAAAAATAATATTTAAGACTGAATTTGTATAAAAAAAAACTGAATTTGTATATTAAAATATTATATAATCTATTAATAAATAATAAAATAATAATAATATGAGCAGAATTAAATAAAACATTTACCGTTAATTGAACTCTGTGCGATTTCCTTTTCCATTGCTTTGCTTTGATTTTTAACAAATTGTAAATTGAATATGTTGAATATTAACTAAAGCAGTGGTGATATTAGACAAGAAGTAAAAAGGCGAATTTAATATTCAAGTTTTATTGGTTTGCATTAATGAACTTTTGCCATTTATTTTTAAAGGTCGAAAATAAAAGTTATACCCTGAACTTAATTCTAAAATTAAAAACTTTTACACTCGTCTTAATTATTTTTTTATTTTATTTTCAGTTTCTCTGCTAGAATATAGTGCTTTTAGCAGAGAAAACAAAAATGTGCAAAAAAAATGTTTTAGCACAAATTTGTTTGACGTTGTTTACCCTTACAAGGGTTTTGCAATATCAAGCAGTATCAAATAAAATAAAACAAAATATTTGTTGTGTCCTGTCCCAAAGAAACGAAGTTTTTGTTAACAAATATGTTGAGAATCAGAGGCGATAATTTTACATTTAATTTTTTTTTATTTCTTTTGCAGAACAATATTTTTCTTTTCCACTTCTTGACAGCTCAAAGGCAGGGTTACCAATCAATTCGCAATATATTAATGTCGCGTTCTTGTACCTAAATCATCGTTTTTTATCAGTACTCCACGATCGCTCTATTCAGGTGGCTAGGTTTACGTGGTTGCCTGCTGCCTGCAAGCTTTCAAGTGGAATCTTTTGATTCCGTTTTGAAAAATTCAGTTGGCTAATAATTGTACAATATTGCACATAAAATCGCAATTAACATTCGATTTTTTATGTGTGTCTCGTTCGCTGATGTTTTTATATATAAATAATATTTCGATAAAGAAGCTCAGAGGAAGCTGTGAAGAGCTACTGAAAAGTTGCAATAAAAGTAGAGTGACAGAAATAAAAAGTAATTTGAGGAGTTGTATTACAAATGTTAAAACAAAAAACTTAGTACATTGTAATATGATCTCAATATATGTATCATAATGTTACAGCAGTCATGCTACTGTAACATCGCATTAGTTCTTGAACTAGTGATTTTATCTATCAATTAGTATCACCACTGGCTCCAGATAGCAATATGCAGTTCTTCACATTACATTACTGAAGTTTGTCAGTCTTTTGTAACCTAAACGATGCTATACTAATTCCTTCAATTTCAAAAATCAAGATCGATTTTTCTCGTATCTTATTGCTCTCCTATTATGTTAAAAACTCACTTTTGTAACATTATCTAAACTAGCTTTAAGCTAGAGATTTAAAATAAAAAGCAAATAATTACGCCATATTTGTTAATCATATCAAAAACCATTGTCAAACTAACTAAGTTCTAATAACCTCTACCATTTAAACAAATACCCAGCCATATTTTACTTTAGTTATTGTTGGTATTGATATTTTACCCCGGAAAAACTTATTTGTTTAAATGTTAATTAAAGTTTGCTGTTTATCTGAAAATCCCACATTTGGTTGTAAAAATCATTAATAAAAAACACAATTATTTTGAAAGAGAATAAAGTTCGCTTTATTAGATTAAAGAGGTAGTGGTACTCAGAATGCTGTTGTTAATGTTGTGAATTACATATGCGAAGGATTAGATCAAGGTTATAAAGGAGTCACTGGCATTTTCTATGACTTTTCAAAAGCATTTGATCTTGTGGATTATGAAATCATGTTTGAAAAGCTTCAATACTACGGAATACGGAATACAGAACTTTATTTATTTAAAAGTTATTTGACAAACCGCAAGCAATATGTTGAATTAAATAATTGTCGGGGATATACTATACGGGGTTCCACAAGGCAGCGTTTTAGGCCCACTATTATTTACTATTTATATAAATGATATTGTGAATCTCGAGCTTAATGAAAAAATATACTTGTATGCAGATGATATATCTATTTTCTATCCCTATAAACACGAAACAGCGTTAAGAGCCTACATGCAGAAAGATGCAGACATGATTTTTGAATTTGCAAGGCTAAATAAGTTAGTCAGTAATGCGACAAAGACTAAAGTTATAAGATTTAAGACCCATTTACATACAAACGTTGAGAATTTTGGTATTATTGCAAATGGAGAAGAGGTTTTGGAGTGTAACTCTGTAAAATATTTAGGAGTAATATTGCAAAGCAACTTAAAATGGAACCTACATATTGAAACTGTTAAATCAAAAATATATCCAGTAATAGGAATCTTATATAAATTTAAATATAAATTTAACGAAACTACAAAATTAATGATTTATCAAACATTGATTCAGAGTCATTTGAACTATTTAATAATGATATATGGCTATAAAAATAGTACATAATTGCAGTCTCTCCAAAGAGTACAAAACAAAGCACTAAAAACCGTATACAACCTACCATTAACCTACCCTACAATCACCCTGTATAAGGAAGTTTGTAAAAATATCTTGCCAGTGAACGGAACCTATAAATTACAATTACTTATATTTGTTTTCAAATCTCTTTATAACATTGGTCATAACACGATAGTCCTCTCAAGGAATCAAACAACTCTCAATACAAGAAACAGTTCCAATTTAAGAACAACTAGATGCAGACTTGAAACTACAAAACAAAGAGTTGAACACATTGGCTGTTTTGAATATAACAATTTACCACAATACATAAAAAGTATAGATACTGTATCTGCTTTTTAAATTAATGTAAAGAAATTTTTATTAAGAAATTTTGAAATGCTTCTAAGATAACTTTTTCATTTTGAATTTTGTACATAAAACTGTAAATAATGTAAACTTTGTAAATATACATATATTTGCTTATTTTTTTTTTAATATTACATATTAATACAAGTTTATAAAATTTGAATAAGTAAATGCCAACTCGCCTCAATAATGTATACATGTATAATAAATATACTGAAAAGAGCATAATTTTATATATTTGGTAAATCTTAACAAATCACAATATTTATAAAAATAATTTTTAACTTATTCTATGCGTTAAATCCGTATGTGAATATTGATCAATCTTTTTATAAATGGCAGTAGATAAGGAGGAGGATGATGAGTTGGGTTATGATGAGCGGCCAATTAGTTGTCGAAATTAAATGTATACTTCACATTTCCATAGTTTCTATTGTACTTTCCATGTTATAGTTGTTACGCAATTCCTGGAGTTTATCTTCGGGCATACCATGTTTAAGTAAACACTCTTCAGTTTGGGTGATAAGATCTTGTATGCAATCATACAATTTATTACATTGTATCAATTTCTTAGTTATGGATTTGTGACGGTACATCGTTTTAGCCTTTCTGACTTTATTGTTGTAGCGGGAACGACGGCAAGAGTCGGCACGTTGTTGTTTCATGTCCCTTTTTGAGGTGGAGGGGACACTGACAGCATCTACAATTTCATCGTCAATGGTTGCTTGCTGTTGATTGCTGTTATTAGTGCGTCTTTCTATTATAATGGGGTTTTCCAGTAGCATTTCCTCTACATACTCTTCTTCTTTGCGTTGGCAATTTTGGCAATAGCCTTGTCTTAGAAAGGAATCAACTTCGGGAGATTGGTTCATGTTGATTTTCTGTCTGCTTATTGAAAGTATGAACAACTTAATTTCGTTTAGTAGTTTTGGCTGCGTACGATGTTGTTTTCTCTTGAAAGCTGCTGATGAAATGAATATTTTCCTCAATGCGCTGTTAGTTTTTATACAAATTCATTTCTCTGTAAATTCTTTATACCTGCTGTCCGTGATCCTTTCTGCAGTTTAGGTAAAATATTTTTTTCTCTTAAAAGCTGCTGATGAAATTAATGTTTTCCTCAACGCGCTGTTAGTTTTTATACAAGTTCATTTCTCTGTAAATTCTTTATACCTGCTGTCCGTGATCCTTTCTGCAGTTTAGGTAAAATATTTTTTTTATTTTTGTTTTTCCATATCAAGTTTTTATGACTTTGTTTTTTTCCCATTTTAGTTTTCAGGACAACCATATAGGATTAACAAAGACAGCCGCGTCGCGACAAATACTGTTATATCTGTTCACGCTAGTTAATGTTGGGAATTTCCTAATTTTAATACAAAAACGACAATATTTGTACGTATTCCATGCTTAGAACTCTCTGGCAAACGCAGTATTGCACACCTCTCAAAATAAGAGTACTTCTTGCAAAAACCTATTTATTGCCAGTTCTGATGTATGGATGCGAATTATTTGCCAAATGCGATACCGCAAGTACAGGAAAACTAAACTCAGTTTACAAAAGTATTGTGCGCTATGTATATGGCGTGAAAATTCGTGGTATTCAGTTTGATGCCATACTCAAAACAAGAGTACTTCCTGTTCATGCACAAAATCGTGTATACCCAACAACCACAACATCTCTATAACCGCTTAACCCTATCGAGTTCTAATAGAGGAGAGCGAATCTTATTGTTTAGACATCATAGTTTAACTTCTGACTGGAAATTTTTTCCTAATGCAATCCGGCTTTGGAATCTACTCCCGCACAACATACAAATAATAAGTAACGCACTGACATTTAAAAAATGCATTATTAATTTTTTTACATGTTAATTTGTTAACCAAACACTTTTCTTTTTCTTTTTTGTTTTCTTTTATAAATTTATAAATTAATTAGTTTAAACACTTTATCTTTAAGAATTATAATTTTTTTTCTTTTTAATGTTTCTGCTAAAACAATGTTCTATACTGCAATAAGAGACTTTAAGTCTTGTGTATAGAATTGGAAATAAATAAATAAATAAATAAATAAATAAATTAAAAATCTTTCTATTTTATTAGTTCGGCTTGAGGTCCCTTTTATTAAAAATATAAAAACTCTTGTTCGTTTTTAATTTTTATTATATTTTATTTATTTCCAATATTTCGACCAACTTTGTTGATCATCTTCAGGGAAGAAATATAATTTAATGTTTAATACAGTGTTGTCCGATTAATAAACAAAAAAGCTAACAGTCAGTGAAAGAAACTTAAGATATTAACATGGTTCCTAACGTCTTTTAGCGGCAAAGCACTCATAAACTTAATGAATTGCAGGATCATTTGAAGAATTTTATTTTGTTAGATTTCTCTACTACACAGAAGATTCATCTAGTTAGAGATGTATATTTTGAAAGAATAAATAATTTAATAGAATAGTAAATCATGTAATGTTATTAAATTTTATATTAAATTATTAAATTTTATATTAAATTTAAGTTTTTACCTATGTATTGATTATTTGTTTGAAAATATTTTGTTGTTTTAATTTTATTTCCATTGCAGGAATTTATTATGATTTTCCAAAGATTGTATATACATAAAGACAATATAGTTTGCTTCTTTATATCATTATATTTATTATTTAAAAAACCTTACCTGTAACATGAATTGCATTTCTAATTTAACTTGAATGAAATGGGTTTTTGAAAGTGCTGATTTTGATGATAGATGATTAACACAGTCTTTTAGGAATTGTTTTGTTTTTGAGACATAACTTGGTGGCATTATTTTGAAAGATATTTTGGAAAATGTTTATGGATTTTCTTACTGTGTTTCAGAAAGGATTTCTCGTATAGGATATTCATATTTTGGTAAAGGAATATATTTCTATTAGCAGTAGGAATTTGTTTCTGTAATGGAATGTACACATTATTGTGCAATAATGCAGAAATTCCCATCTTCTAACGAAGAACTTCTTTGTAGACAACATTTGTTGTTTTTCCGTCAGGTTATAGAAAATATAAATTTTTGTTTGAACTTACTCTGAGCAAGCGACATAAAATTGACCATGTGAGAAACACTCATCGTTCAAGTCTACACCGGCAACCTTTAAAGACTGTCCCTGGGATTTGTTTGTTGTAACAGCGAACGATATTTTAAGAGGAAACTTTGTTTCTTACAGCTCACGTTAGATACATTCGCAGAAGTATTTTTTTTTTAAACTATCTAAACCAATTCTGCACTTCATATTTATATATTTGGCAGCCGCTGTACGATCTCAAATGTTTTCTAATGTAACATGAACGATCAACAAGAATAATTTGTAAATTTCATAAAAGATTTTTAATCCAATCGTAATTCAAGATTCAGCATTTTTATACCCTTCACCTTCATGAGAAGGGTATATATAAGTTTGTCATTCCGTGTGAAATTTCCACAATATAATTTTCCTACCCTATAATATATATATATTCTGGATCCTTATAGATAGCGGAGTCGATTAAGCCATGTCATCTGTCTGTCTGTCTGTCTGTCTGGATGTTGAAATCAGTTTTTTGAAGTCCCAAGATATATTCGTGATCTAAATCTTGGTTAATTCTATCAGAAATGCTTTCCAGAAGTTTGCTATTTAAAATCAGCAAAATCGGTTTAGGTCAACCAGAGTTATGAACCAATATGTGAGATCACCTCCATAAAAATTTGCAGATAATACCATGAAATTTTGTATATGTTTTTTGTATGATAAAAGAAAAAAGTGTACGGAAAATAGTAAGAATCGGTCCATGATTTCTCATAGCCCCCATACAAATATATATATTCCCGAAATATGGCTTAATGATAAAAAAAAGCCTATAACATTCGAATATCAAGACAAAATTCAGCAAAAATAAGTTTTATACAAAAAGAAATCGCAAAACGACATTTTTTTTAGTTCGGTCCATGTTTCACCATATACCCCATATAAAGTCCACTTCCAAAATTCACTTAAATACGTATAAAACAGATATAAATAATGTTAAACGGCTAAAATTTGACATAAATACTCTTTATAGGCAAATAAATTGTTGTACTAAATTTTATGGTGGTCGGCCCAAAATTGGTCATAGCTCCCATACAAGCACCACATTTGAAAAATACATTTTTCCCCATATATATTGTATAAATATCGGTACCGACTCAAAACTTTGCACGTATCATTTAAATATATACAAAAATCATCCCACAAAATTTTGTGAATTTCGGTTTATTTTTACCCGTATGCCCCATATAAAGCCCTCTTCCGAAAATCACTTTAATACTCATAAATCTCTTATAAATAAGGGTACAAATCCAAAATTTTACACAGATCATTTACATACATGCCTAAATCAAACTGCTGGATTTTGGGAATATCGGTCTATATTTGACTATATCCCCCACATAAGGTCCACTACCGAAATCCACGTTAATACTAATATATATCTTAAATATACCGTTATTATGTTGAAATTCGACGTGAAATATCCTCATATGCATGAAAATAACTGTTCCAAAATTTAAGAAGATCGGTCCATAATTTTTCATAGCTGCCATATAGAACCATTTCCAAAGAACAAATAAATTCGGGTCAAAAAATATACTTTTCGGAATTAACCCATATTCGGTCCATATTTTATAATCATGATATATATCGTTGCAAAGGTATTTTTAATACCTTTTATTTAATGTAATACAAATTATCAGACACCCAGTAGTTCCTGAGATATAGGCCTATATATTTTCAATTTTAAGGGCCCGCCCCCTCGAAAATAGGCGTGACCGCCAACAAATTTTTTTTTTGCTGGTATCTCCTCTAAAAGCCCTATTTGATTTTTTTTTTTGAGCAAAATCACTAAAACCGAATTGTACCTCTTTTTATACTCTGTTTGTTAAGTTACACTCAAGATTATTATGAACATCAGACAAACTCTGCAAATTATGGTAAGAATGATGTTATCAGTATTCTTAATGGTTATATTTTTCTACTTTATATAAATATATTGAACTATGTTTAAAATACCGTAAGCTAATATTAAATGAGTTTTCTTAGTCACATATTTTATATATAATAAATTTTAAATAGAAAAAATCACATTTTATACCAATCTGGCTCACAACAAATATGTTTGGCCATATGTAGATTAAAAATAATATTTAAGACTGAATTTGTATAAAAAAAAAACTGAATTTGTATATTAAAATATTATATAATCTATTAATAAATAATAAAATAATAATAATATGAGCAGAATTAAATAAAACATTTACCGTTAATTGAACTCTGTGCGATTTCCTTTTCCATTGCTTTGCTTTGATTTTTAACAAATTGTAAATTGAATATGTTGAATATTAACTAAAGCAGTGGTGATATTAGACAAGAAGTAAAAAGGCGAATTTAATATTCAAGTTTTATTGGTTTGCATTAATGAACTTTTGCCATTTATTTTTAAAGGTCGAAAATAAAAGTTATACCCTGAACTTAATTCTAAAATTAAAAACTTTTACACTCGTCTTAATTATTTTTTTATTTTCTTTTCAGTTTCTCTGCTAGAATATAGTGCTTTTAGCAGAGAAAACAAAAATGTGCAAAAAAAATGTTTTAGCACAAATTTGTTTGACGTTGTTTACCCTTACAAGGGTTTTGCAATATCAAGCAGTATCAAATAAAATAAAACAAAATATTTGTTGTGTCCTGTCCCAAAGAAACGAAGTTTTTGTTAACAAATATGTTGAGAATCAGAGGCGATAATTTTACATTTAATTTTTTTTTATTTCTTTTGCAGAACAATATTTTTCTTTTCCACTTCTTGACAGCTCAAAGGCAGGGTTACCAATCAATTCGCAATATATTAATGTCGCGTTCTTGTACCTAAATCATCGTTTTTTATCAGTACTCCACGATCGCTCTATTCAGGTGGCTAGGTTTACGTGGTTGCCTGCTGCCTGCAAGCTTTCAAGTGGAATCTTTTGATTCCGTTTTGAAAAATTCAGTTGGCTAATAATTGTACAATATTGCACATAAAATCGCAATTAACATTCGATTTTTTATGTGTGTCTCGTTCGCTGATGTTTTTATATATAAATAATATTTCGATAAAGAAGCTCAGAGGAAGCTGTGAAGAGCTACTGAAAAGTTGCAATAAAAGTAGAGTGACAGAAATAAAAAGTAATTTGAGGAGTTGTATTACAAATGTTAAAACAAAAAACTTAGTACATTGTAATATGATCTCAATATATGTATCATAATGTTACAGCAGTCATGCTACTGTAACATCGCATTAGTTCTTGAACTAGTGATTTTATCTATCAATTAGTATCACCACTGGCTCCAGATAGCAATATGCAGTTCTTCACATTACATTACTGAAGTTTGTCAGTCTTTTGTAACCTAAACGATGCTATACTAATTCCTTCAATTTCAAAAATCAAGATCGATTTTTCTCGTATCTTATTGCTCTCCTATTATGTTAAAAACTCACTTTTGTAACATTATCTAAACTAGCTTTAAGCTAGAGATTTAAAATAAAAAGCAAATAATTACGCCATATTTGTTAATCATATCAAAAACCATTGTCAAACTAACTAAGTTCTAATAACCTCTACCATTTAAACAAATACCCAGCCATATTTTACTTTAGTTATTGTTGGTATTGATATTTTACCCCGGAAAAACTTATTTGTTTAAATGTTAATTAAAGTTTGCTGTTTATCTGAAAATCCCACATTTGGTTGTAAAAATCATTAATAAAAAACACAATTATTTTGAAAGAGAATAAAGTTCGCTTTATTAGATTAAAGAGGTAGTGGTACTCAGAATGCTGTTGTTAATGTTGTGAATTACATATGCGAAGGATTAGATCAAGGTTATAAAGGAGTCACTGGCATTTTCTATGACTTTTCAAAAGCATTTGATCTTGTGGATTATGAAATCATGTTTGAAAAGCTTCAATACTACGGAATACGGAATACAGAACTTTATTTATTTAAAAGTTATTTGACAAACCGCAAGCAATATGTTGAATTAAATAATTGTCGGGGATATACTATACGGGGTTCCACAAGGCAGCGTTTTAGGCCCACTATTATTTACTATTTATATAAATGATATTGTGAATCTCGAGCTTAATGAAAAAATATACTTGTATGCAGATGATATATCTATTTTCTATCCCTATAAACACGAAACAGCGTTAAGAGCCTACATGCAGAAAGATGCAGACATGATTTTTGAATTTGCAAGGCTAAATAAGTTAGTCAGTAATGCGACAAAGACTAAAGTTATAAGATTTAAGACCCATTTACATACAAACGTTGAGAATTTTGGTATTATTGCAAATGGAGAAGAGGTTTTGGAGTGTAACTCTGTAAAATATTTAGGAGTAATATTGCAAAGCAACTTAAAATGGAACCTACATATTGAAACTGTTAAATCAAAAATATATCCAGTAATAGGAATCTTATATAAATTTAAATATAAATTTAACGAAACTACAAAATTAATGATTTATCAAACATTGATTCAGAGTCATTTGAACTATTTAATAATGATATATGGCTATAAAAATAGTACATAATTGCAGTCTCTCCAAAGAGTACAAAACAAAGCACTAAAAACCGTATACAACCTACCATTAACCTACCCTACAATCACCCTGTATAAGGAAGTTTGTAAAAATATCTTGCCAGTGAACGGAACCTATAAATTACAATTACTTATATTTGTTTTCAAATCTCTTTATAACATTGGTCATAACACGATAGTCCTCTCAAGGAATCAAACAACTCTCAATACAAGAAACAGTTCCAATTTAAGAACAACTAGATGCAGACTTGAAACTACAAAACAAAGAGTTGAACACATTGGCTGTTTTGAATATAACAATTTACCACAATACATAAAAAGTATAGATACTGTATCTGCTTTTTAAATTAATGTAAAGAAATTTTTATTAAGAAATTTTGAAATGCTTCTAAGATAACTTTTTCATTTTGAATTTTGTACATAAAACTGTAAATAATGTAAACTTTGTAAATATACATATATTTGCTTATTTTTTTTTTAATATTACATATTAATACAAGTTTATAAAATTTGAATAAGTAAATGCCAACTCGCCTCAATAATGTATACATGTATAATAAATATACTGAAAAGAGCATAATTTTATATATTTGGTAAATCTTAACAAATCACAATATTTATAAAAATAATTTTTAACTTATTCTATGCGTTAAATCCGTATGTGAATATTGATCAATCTTTTTATAAATGGCAGTAGATAAGGAGGAGGATGATGAGTTGGGTTATGATGAGCGGCCAATTAGTTGTCGAAATTAAATGTATACTTCACATTTCCATAGTTTCTATTGTACTTTCCATGTTATAGTTGTTACGCAATTCCTGGAGTTTATCTTCGGGCATACCATGTTTAAGTAAACACTCTTCAGTTTGGGTGATAAGATCTTGTATGCAATCATACAATTTATTACATTGTATCAATTTCTTAGTTATGGATTTGTGACGGTACATCGTTTTAGCCTTTCTGACTTTATTGTTGTAGCGGGAACGACGGCAAGAGTCGGCACGTTGTTGTTTCATGTCCCTTTTTGAGGTGGAGGGGACACTGACAGCATCTACAATTTCATCGTCAATGGTTGCTTGCTGTTGATTGCTGTTATTAGTGCGTCTTTCTATTATAATGGGGTTTTCCAGTAGCATTTCCTCTACATACTCTTCTTCTTTGCGTTGGCAATTTTGGCAATAGCCTTGTCTTAGAAAGGAATCAACTTCGGGAGATTGGTTCATGTTGATTTTCTGTCTGCTTATTGAAAGTATGAACAACTTAATTTCGTTTAGTAGTTTTGGCTGCGTACGATGTTGTTTTCTCTTGAAAGCTGCTGATGAAATGAATATTTTCCTCAATGCGCTGTTAGTTTTTATACAAATTCATTTCTCTGTAAATTCTTTATACCTGCTGTCCGTGATCCTTTCTGCAGTTTAGGTAAAATATTTTTTTCTCTTAAAAGCTGCTGATGAAATTAATGTTTTCCTCAACGCGCTGTTAGTTTTTATACAAGTTCATTTCTCTGTAAATTCTTTATACCTGCTGTCCGTGATCCTTTCTGCAGTTTAGGTAAAATATTTTTTTTATTTTTGTTTTTCCATATCAAGTTTTTATGACTTTGTTTTTTTCCCATTTTAGTTTTCAGGACAACCATATAGGATTAACAAAGACAGCCGCGTCGCGACAAATACTGTTATATCTGTTCACGCTAGTTAATGTTGGGAATTTCCTAATTTTAATACAAAAACGACAATATTTGTACGTATTCCATGCTTAGAACTCTCTGGCAAACGCAGTATTGCACACCTCTCAAAATAAGAGTACTTCTTGCAAAAACCTATTTATTGCCAGTTCTGATGTATGGATGCGAATTATTTGCCAAATGCGATACCGCAAGTACAGGAAAACTAAACTCAGTTTACAAAAGTATTGTGCGCTATGTATATGGCGTGAAAATTCGTGGTATTCAGTTTGATGCCATACTCAAAACAAGAGTACTTCCTGTTCATGCACAAAATCGTGTATACCCAACAACCACAACATCTCTATAACCGCTTAACCCTATCGAGTTCTAATAGAGGAGAGCGAATCTTATTGTTTAGACATCATAGTTTAACTTCTGACTGGAAATTTTTTCCTAATGCAATCCGGCTTTGGAATCTACTCCCGCACAACATACAAATAATAAGTAACGCACTGACATTTAAAAAATGCATTATTAATTTTTTTACATGTTAATTTGTTAACCAAACACTTTTCTTTTTCTTTTTTGTTTTCTTTTATAAATTTATAAATTAATTAGTTTAAACACTTTATCTTTAAGAATTATAATTTTTTTTCTTTTTAATGTTTCTGCTAAAACAATGTTCTATACTGCAATAAGAGACTTTAAGTCTTGTGTATAGAATTGGAAATAAATAAATAAATAAATAAATAAATAAATTAAAAATCTTTCTATTTTATTAGTTCGGCTTGAGGTCCCTTTTATTAAAAATATAAAAACTCTTGTTCGTTTTTAATTTTTATTATATTTTATTTATTTCCAATATTTCGACCAACTTTGTTGATCATCTTCAGGGAAGAAATATAATTTAATGTTTAATACAGTGTTGTCCGATTAATAAACAAAAAAGCTAACAGTCAGTGAAAGAAACTTAAGATATTAACATGGTTCCTAACGTCTTTTAGCGGCAAAGCACTCATAAACTTAATGAATTGCAGGATCATTTGAAGAATTTTATTTTGTTAGATTTCTCTACTACACAGAAGATTCATCTAGTTAGAGATGTATATTTTGAAAGAATAAATAATTTAATAGAATAGTAAATCATGTAATGTTATTAAATTTTATATTAAATTATTAAATTTTATATTAAATTTAAGTTTTTACCTATGTATTGATTATTTGTTTGAAAATATTTTGTTGTTTTAATTTTATTTCCATTGCAGGAATTTATTATGATTTTCCAAAGATTGTATATACATAAAGACAATATAGTTTGCTTCTTTATATCATTATATTTATTATTTAAAAAACCTTACCTGTAACATGAATTGCATTTCTAATTTAACTTGAATGAAATGGGTTTTTGAAAGTGCTGATTTTGATGATAGATGATTAACACAGTCTTTTAGGAATTGTTTTGTTTTTGAGACATAACTTGGTGGCATTATTTTGAAAGATATTTTGGAAAATGTTTATGGATTTTCTTACTGTGTTTCAGAAAGGATTTCTCGTATAGGATATTCATATTTTGGTAAAGGAATATATTTCTATTAGCAGTAGGAATTTGTTTCTGTAATGGAATGTACACATTATTGTGCAATAATGCAGAAATTCCCATCTTCTAACGAAGAACTTCTTTGTAGACAACATTTGTTGTTTTTCCGTCAGGTTATAGAAAATATAAATTTTTGTTTGAACTTACTCTGAGCAAGCGACATAAAATTGACCATGTGAGAAACACTCATCGTTCAAGTCTACACCGGCAACCTTTAAAGACTGTCCCTGGGATTTGTTTGTTGTAACAGCGAACGATATTTTAAGAGGAAACTTTGTTTCTTACAGCTCACGTTAGATACATTCGCAGAAGTATTTTTTTTTTAAACTATCTAAACCAATTCTGCACTTCATATTTATATATTTGGCAGCCGCTGTACGATCTCAAATGTTTTCTAATGTAACATGAACGATCAACAAGAATAATTTGTAAATTTCATAAAAGATTTTTAATCCAATCGTAATTCAAGATTCAGCATTTTTATACCCTTCACCTTCATGAGAAGGGTATATATAAGTTTGTCATTCCGTGTGAAATTTCCACAATATAATTTTCCTACCCTATAATATATATATATTCTGGATCCTTATAGATAGCGGAGTCGATTAAGCCATGTCATCTGTCTGTCTGTCTGTCTGTCTGGATGTTGAAATCAGTTTTTTGAAGTCCCAAGATATATTCGTGATCTAAATCTTGGTTAATTCTATCAGAAATGCTTTCCAGAAGTTTGCTATTTAAAATCAGCAAAATCGGTTTAGGTCAACCAGAGTTATGAACCAATATGTGAGATCACCTCCATAAAAATTTGCAGATAATACCATGAAATTTTGTATATGTTTTTTGTATGATAAAAGAAAAAAGTGTACGGAAAATAGTAAGAATCGGTCCATGATTTCTCATAGCCCCCATACAAATATATATATTCCCGAAATATGGCTTAATGATAAAAAAAAGCCTATAACATTCGAATATCAAGACAAAATTCAGCAAAAATAAGTTTTATACAAAAAGAAATCGCAAAACGACATTTTTTTTAGTTCGGTCCATGTTTCACCATATACCCCATATAAAGTCCACTTCCAAAATTCACTTAAATACGTATAAAACAGATATAAATAATGTTAAACGGCTAAAATTTGACATAAATACTCTTTATAGGCAAATAAATTGTTGTACTAAATTTTATGGTGGTCGGCCCAAAATTGGTCATAGCTCCCATACAAGCACCACATTTGAAAAATACATTTTTCCCCATATATATTGTATAAATATCGGTACCGACTCAAAACTTTGCACGTATCATTTAAATATATACAAAAATCATCCCACAAAATTTTGTGAATTTCGGTTTATTTTTACCCGTATGCCCCATATAAAGCCCTCTTCCGAAAATCACTTTAATACTCATAAATCTCTTATAAATAAGGGTACAAATCCAAAATTTTACACAGATCATTTACATACATGCCTAAATCAAACTGCTGGATTTTGGGAATATCGGTCTATATTTGACTATATCCCCCACATAAGGTCCACTACCGAAATCCACGTTAATACTAATATATATCTTAAATATACCGTTATTATGTTGAAATTCGACGTGAAATATCCTCATATGCATGAAAATAACTGTTCCAAAATTTAAGAAGATCGGTCCATAATTTTTCATAGCTGCCATATAGAACCATTTCCAAAGAACAAATAAATTCGGGTCAAAAAATATACTTTTCGGAATTAACCCATATTCGGTCCATATTTTATAATCATGATATATATCGTTGCAAAGGTATTTTTAATACCTTTTATTTAATGTAATACAAATTATCAGACACCCAGTAGTTCCTGAGATATAGGCCTATATATTTTCAATTTTAAGGGCCCGCCCCCTCGAAAATAGGCGTGACCGCCAACAAATTTTTTTTTTGCTGGTATCTCCTCTAAAAGCCCTATTTGATTTTTTTTTTTGAGCAAAATCACTAAAACCGAATTGTACCTCTTTTTATACTCTGTTTGTTAAGTTACACTCAAGATTATTATGAACATCAGACAAACTCTGCAAATTATGGTAAGAATGATGTTATCAGTATTCTTAATGGTTATATTTTTCTACTTTATATAAATATATTGAACTATGTTTAAAATACCGTAAGCTAATATTAAATGAGTTTTCTTAGTCACATATTTTATATATAATAAATTTTAAATAGAAAAAATCACATTTTATACCAATCTGGCTCACAACAAATATGTTTGGCCATATGTAGATTAAAAATAATATTTAAGACTGAATTTGTATAAAAAAAAAACTGAATTTGTATATTAAAATATTATATAATCTATTAATAAATAATAAAATAATAATAATATGAGCAGAATTAAATAAAACATTTACCGTTAATTGAACTCTGTGCGATTTCCTTTTCCATTGCTTTGCTTTGATTTTTAACAAATTGTAAATTGAATATGTTGAATATTAACTAAAGCAGTGGTGATATTAGACAAGAAGTAAAAAGGCGAATTTAATATTCAAGTTTTATTGGTTTGCATTAATGAACTTTTGCCATTTATTTTTAAAGGTCGAAAATAAAAGTTATACCCTGAACTTAATTCTAAAATTAAAAACTTTTACACTCGTCTTAATTATTTTTTTATTTTCTTTTCAGTTTCTCTGCTAGAATATAGTGCTTTTAGCAGAGAAAACAAAAATGTGCAAAAAAAATGTTTTAGCACAAATTTGTTAAAAATCAAAGCAAAGCAATGGAAAAGGAAATCGCACAGAGTTCAATTAACGGTAAATGTTTTATTTAATTCTGCTCATATTATTATTATTTTATTATTTATTAATAGATTATATAATATTTTAATATACAAATTCAGTTTTTTTTTTATACAAATTCAGTCTTAAATATTATTTTTAATCTACATATGGCCAAACATATTTGTTGTGAGCCAGATTGGTATAAAATGTGATTTTTTCTATTTAAAATTTATTATATATAAAATATGTGACTAAGAAAACTCATTTAATATTAGCTTACGGTATTTTAAACATAGTTCAATATATTTATATAAAGTAGAAAAATATAACCATTAAGAATACTGATAACATCATTCTTACCATAATTTGCAGAGTTTGTCTGATGTTCATAATAATCTTGAGTGTAACTTAACAAACAGAGTATAAAAAGAGGTACAATTCGGTTTTAGTGATTTTGCTCAAAAAAAAAAATCAAATAGGGCTTTTAGAGGAGATACCAGCAAAAAAAAAATTTGTTGGCGGTCACGCCTATTTTCGAGGGGGCGGGCCCTTAAAATTGAAAATATATAGGCCTATATCTCAGGAACTACTGGGTGTCTGATAATTTGTATTACATTAAATAAAAGGTATTAAAAATACCTTTGCAACGATATATATCATGATTATAAAATATGGACCGAATATGGGTTAATTCCGAAAAGTATATTTTTTGACCCGAATTTATTTGTTCTTTGGAAATGGTTCTATATGGCAGCTATGAAAAATTATGGACCGATCTTCTTAAATTTTGGAACAGTTATTTTCATGCATATGAGGATATTTCACGTCGAATTTCAACATAATAACGGTATATTTAAGATATATATTAGTATTAACGTGGATTTCGGTAGTGGACCTTATGTGGGGGATATAGTCAAATATAGACCGATATTCCCAAAATCCAGCAGTTTGATTTAGGCATGTATGTAAATGATCTGTGTAAAATTTTGGATTTGTACCCTTATTTATAAGAGATTTATGAGTATTAAAGTGATTTTCGGAAGAGGGCTTTATATGGGGCATACGGGTAAAAATAAACCGAAATTCACAAAATTTTGTGGGATGATTTTTGTATATATTTAAATGATACGTGCAAAGTTTTGAGTCGGTACCGATATTTATACAATATATATGGGGAAAAATGTATTTTTCAAATGTGGTGCTTGTATGGGAGCTATGACCAATTTTGGGCCGACCACCATAAAATTTAGTACAACAATTTATTTGCCTATAAAGAGTATTTATGTCAAATTTTAGCCGTTTAACATTATTTATATCTGTTTTATACGTATTTAAGTGAATTTTGGAAGTGGACTTTATATGGGGTATATGGTGAAACATGGACCGAACTAAAAAAAATGTCGTTTTGCGATTTCTTTTTGTATAAAACTTATTTTTGCTGAATTTTGTCTTGATATTCGAATGTTATAGGCTTTTTTTTATCATTAAGCCATATTTCGGGAATATATATATTTGTATAGGGGCTATGAGAAATCATGGACCGATTCTTACTATTTTCCGTACACTTTTTTCTTTTATCATACAAAAAACATATACAAAATTTCATGGTATTATCTGCAAATTTTTATGGAGGTGATCTCACATATTGGTTCATAACTCTGGTTGACCTAAACCGATTTTGCTGATTTTAAATAGCAAACTTCTGGAAAGCATTTCTGATAGAATTAACGAAGATTTAGATCACGAATATATCTTGGGACTTCAAAAAACTGATTTCAACATCCAGACAGACAGACAGACAGACAGATGACATGGCTTAATCGACTCCGCTATCTATAAGGATCCAGAATATATATATATTATAGGGTAGGAAAATTATATTGTGGAAATTTCACACGGAATGACAAACTTATATATACCCTTCTCATGAAGGTGAAGGGTATAAAAATGCTGAATCTTGAATTACGATTGGATTAAAAATCTTTTATGAAATTTACAAATTATTCTTGTTGATCGTTCATGTTACATTAGAAAACATTTGAGATCGTACAGCGGCTGCCAAATATATAAATATGAAGTGCAGAATTGGTTTAGATAGTTTAAAAAAAAAATACTTCTGCGAATGTATCTAACGTGAGCTGTAAGAAACAAAGTTTCCTCTTAAAATATCGTTCGCTGTTACAACAAACAAATCCCAGGGACAGTCTTTAAAGGTTGCCGGTGTAGACTTGAACGATGAGTGTTTCTCACATGGTCAATTTTATGTCGCTTGCTCAGAGTAAGTTCAAACAAAAATTTATATTTTCTATAACCTGACGGAAAAACAACAAATGTTGTCTACAAAGAAGTTCTTCGTTAGAAGATGGGAATTTCTGCATTATTGCACAATAATGTGTACATTCCATTACAGAAACAAATTCCTACTGCTAATAGAAATATATTCCTTTACCAAAATATGAATATCCTATACGAGAAATCCTTTCTGAAACACAGTAAGAAAATCCATAAACATTTTCCAAAATATCTTTCAAAATAATGCCACCAAGTTATGTCTCAAAAACAAAACAATTCCTAAAAGACTGTGTTAATCATCTATCATCAAAATCAACACTTTCAAAAACCCATTTCATTCAAGTTAAATTAGAAATGCAATTCATGTTACAGGTAAGGTTTTTTAAATAATAAATATAATGATATAAAGAAGCAAACTATATTGTCTTTATGTATATACAATCTTTGGAAAATCATAATAAATTCCTGCAATGGAAATAAAATTAAAACAACAAAATATTTTCAAACAAATAATCAATACATAGGTAAAAACTTAAATTTAATATAAAATTTAATAATTTAATATAAAATTTAATAACATTACATGATTTACTATTCTATTAAATTAAAATCTTTCAAAATATACATCTCTAACTAGATGAATCTTCTGTGTAGTAGAGAAATCTAACAAAATAAAATTCTTCAAATGATCCTGCAATTCATTAAGTTTATGAGTGCTTTGCCGCTAAAAGACGTTAGGAACCATGTTAATATCTTAAGTTTCTTTCACTGACTGTTAGCTTTTTTGTTTATTAATCGGACAACACTGTATTAAACATTAAATTATATTTCTTCCCTGAAGATGATCAACAAAGTTGGTCGAAATATTGGAAATAAATAAAATATAATAAAAATTAAAAACGAACAAGAGTTTTTATATTTTTAATAAAAGGGACCTCAAGCCGAACTAATAAAATAGAAAGATTTTTAATTTATTTATTTATTTATTTATTTATTTATTTCCAATTCTATACACAAGACTTAAAGTCTCTTATTGCAGTATAGAACATTGTTTTAGCAGAAACATTAAAAAGAAAAAAAATTATAATTCTTAAAGATAAAGTGTTTAAACTAATTAATTTATAAATTTATAAAAGAAAACAAAAAAGAAAAAGAAAAGTGTTTGGTTAACAAATTAACATGTAAAAAAATTAATAATGCATTTTTTAAATGTCAGTGCGTTACTTATTATTTGTATGTTGTGCGGGAGTAGATTCCAAAGCCGGATTGCATTAGGAAAAAATTTCCAGTCAGAAGTTAAACTATGATGTCTAAACAATAAGATTCGCTCTCCTCTATTAGAACTCGATAGGGTTAAGCGGTTATAGAGATGTTGTGGTTGTTGGGTATACACGATTTTGTGCATGAACAGGAAGTACTCTTGTTTTGAGTATGGCATCAAACTGAATACCACGAATTTTCACGCCATATACATAGCGCACAATACTTTTGTAAACTGAGTTTAGTTTTCCTGTACTTGCGGTACATTTGCATTTGGCAAATAATTCGCATCCATACATCAGAACTGGCAATAAATAGGTTTTTGCAAGAAGTACTCTTATTTTGAGAGGTGTGCAATACTGCGTTTGCCAGAGAGTTCTAAGCATGGAATACGTACAAATATTGTCGTTTTTGTATTAAAATTAGGAAATTCCCAACATTAACTAGCGTGAACAGATATAACAGTATTTGTCGCGACGCGGCTGTCTTTGTTAATCCTATATGGTTGTCCTGAAAACTAAAATGGGAAAAAAACAAAGTCATAAAAACTTGATATGGAAAAACAAAAATAAAAAAAATATTTTACCTAAACTGCAGAAAGGATCACGGACAGCAGGTATAAAGAATTTACAGAGAAATGAACTTGTATAAAAACTAACAGCGCGTTGAGGAAAACATTAATTTCATCAGCAGCTTTTAAGAGAAAAAAATATTTTACCTAAACTGCAGAAAGGATCACGGACAGCAGGTATAAAGAATTTACAGAGAAATGAATTTGTATAAAAACTAACAGCGCATTGAGGAAAATATTCATTTCATCAGCAGCTTTCAAGAGAAAACAACATCGTACGCAGCCAAAACTACTAAACGAAATTAAGTTCTTCATACTTTCAATAAGCAGACAGAAAATCAACATGAACCAATCTCCCGAAGTTGATTCCTTTCTAAGACAAGGCTATTGCCAAAATTGCCAACGCAAAGAAGAAGAGTATGTAGAGGAAATGCTACTGGAAAACCCCATTATAATAGAAAGACGCACTAATAACAGCAATCAACAGCAAGCAACCATTGACGATGAAATTGTAGATGCTGTCAGTGTCCCCTCCACCTCAAAAAGGGACATGAAACAACAACGTGCCGACTCTTGCCGTCGTTCCCGCTACAACAATAAAGTCAGAAAGGCTAAAACGATGTACCGTCACAAATCCATAACTAAGAAATTGATACAATGTAATAAATTGTATGATTGCATACAAGATCTTATCACCCAAACTGAAGAGTGTTTACTTAAACATGGTATGCCCGAAGATAAACTCCAGGAATTGCGTAACAACTATAACATGGAAAGTACAATAGAAACTATGGAAATGTGAAGTATACATTTAATTTCGACAACTAATTGGCCGCTCATCATAACCCAACTCATCATCCTCCTCCTTATCTACTGCCATTTATAAAAAGATTGATCAATATTCACATACGGATTTAACGCATAGAATAAGTTAAAAATTATTTTTATAAATATTGTGATTTGTTAAGATTTACCAAATATATAAAATTATGCTCTTTTCAGTATATTTATTATACATGTATACATTATTGAGGCGAGTTGGCATTTACTTATTCAAATTTTATAAACTTGTATTAATATGTAATATTAAAAAAAAAATAAGCAAATATATGTATATTTACAAAGTTTACATTATTTACAGTTTTATGTACAAAATTCAAAATGAAAAAGTTATCTTAGAAGCATTTCAAAATTTCTTAATAAAAATTTCTTTACATTAATTTAAAAAGCAGATACAGTATCTATACTTTTTATGTATTGTGGTAAATTGTTATATTCAAAACAGCCAATGTGTTCAACTCTTTGTTTTGTAGTTTCAAGTCTGCATCTAGTTGTTCTTAAATTGGAACTGTTTCTTGTATTGAGAGTTGTTTGATTCCTTGAGAGGACTATCGTGTTATGACCAATGTTATAAAGAGATTTGAAAACAAATATAAGTAATTGTAATTTATAGGTTCCGTTCACTGGCAAGATATTTTTACAAACTTCCTTATACAGGGTGATTGTAGGGTAGGTTAATGGTAGGTTGTATACGGTTTTTAGTGCTTTGTTTTGTACTCTTTGGAGAGACTGCAATTATGTACTATTTTTATAGCCATATATCATTATTAAATAGTTCAAATGACTCTGAATCAATGTTTGATAAATCATTAATTTTGTAGTTTCGTTAAATTTATATTTAAATTTATATAAGATTCCTATTACTGGATATATTTTTGATTTAACAGTTTCAATATGTAGGTTCCATTTTAAGTTGCTTTGCAATATTACTCCTAAATATTTTACAGAGTTACACTCCAAAACCTCTTCTCCATTTGCAATAATACCAAAATTCTCAACGTTTGTATGTAAATGGGTCTTAAATCTTATAACTTTAGTCTTTGTCGCATTACTGACTAACTTATTTAGCCTTGCAAATTCAAAAATCATGTCTGCATCTTTCTGCATGTAGGCTCTTAACGCTGTTTCGTGTTTATAGGGATAGAAAATAGATATATCATCTGCATACAAGTATATTTTTTCATTAAGCTCGAGATTCACAATATCATTTATATAAATAGTAAATAATAGTGGGCCTAAAACGCTGCCTTGTGGAACCCCGTATAGTATATCCCCGACAATTATTTAATTCAACATATTGCTTGCGGTTTGTCAAATAACTTTTAAATAAATAAAGTTCTGTATTCCGTATTCCGTAGTATTGAAGCTTTTCAAACATGATTTCATAATCCACAAGATCAAATGCTTTTGAAAAGTCATAGAAAATGCCAGTGACTCCTTTATAACCTTGATCTAATCCTTCGCATATGTAATTCACAACATTAACAACAGCATTCTGAGTACCACTACCTCTTTAATCTAATAAAGCGAACTTTATTCTCTTTCAAAATAATTGTGTTTTTTATTAATGATTTTTACAACCAAATGTGGGATTTTCAGATAAACAGCAAACTTTAATTAACATTTAAACAAATAAGTTTTTCCGGGGTAAAATATCAATACCAACAATAACTAAAGTAAAATATGGCTGGGTATTTGTTTAAATGGTAGAGGTTATTAGAACTTAGTTAGTTTGACAATGGTTTTTGATATGATTAACAAATATGGCGTAATTATTTGCTTTTTATTTTAAATCTCTAGCTTAAAGCTAGTTTAGATAATGTTACAAAAGTGAGTTTTTAACATAATAGGAGAGCAATAAGATACGAGAAAAATCGATCTTGATTTTTGAAATTGAAGGAATTAGTATAGCATCGTTTAGGTTACAAAAGACTGACAAACTTCAGTAATGTAATGTGAAGAACTGCATATTGCTATCTGGAGCCAGTGGTGATACTAATTGATAGATAAAATCACTAGTTCAAGAACTAATGCGATGTTACAGTAGCATGACTGCTGTAACATTATGATACATATATTGAGATCATATTACAATGTACTAAGTTTTTTGTTTTAACATTTGTAATACAACTCCTCAAATTACTTTTTATTTCTGTCACTCTACTTTTATTGCAACTTTTCAGTAGCTCTTCACAGCTTCCTCTGAGCTTCTTTATCGAAATATTATTTATATATAAAAACATCAGCGAACGAGACACACATAAAAAATCGAATGTTAATTGCGATTTTATGTGCAATATTGTACAATTATTAGCCAACTGAATTTTTCAAAACGGAATCAAAAGATTCCACTTGAAAGCTTGCAGGCAGCAGGCAACCACGTAAACCTAGCCACCTGAATAGAGCGATCGTGGAGTACTGATAAAAAACGATGATTTAGGTACAAGAACGCGACATTAATATATTGCGAATTGATTGGTAACCCTGCCTTTGAGCTGTCAAGAAGTGGAAAAGAAAAATATTGTTCTGCAAAAGAAATAAAAAAAAATTAAATGTAAAATTATCGCCTCTGATTCTCAACATATTTGTTAACAAAAACTTCGTTTCTTTGGGACAGGACACAACAAATATTTTGTTTTATTTTATTTGATACTGCTTGATATTGCAAAACCCTTGTAAGGGTAAACAACGTCAAACAAATTTGTGCTAAAACATTTTTTTTGCACATTTTTGTTTTCTCTGCTAAAAGCACTATATTCTAGCAGAGAAACTGAAAATAAAATAAAAAAATAATTAAGACGAGTGTAAAAGTTTTTAATTTTAGAATTAAGTTCAGGGTATAACTTTTATTTTCGACCTTTAAAAATAAATGGCAAAAGTTCATTAATGCAAACCAATAAAACTTGAATATTAAATTCGCCTTTTTACTTCTTGTCTAATATCACCACTGCTTTAGTTAATATTCAACATATTCAATTTACAATTTGTTAAAAATCAAAGCAAAGCAATGGAAAAGGAAATCGCACAGAGTTCAATTAACGGTAAATGTTTTATTTAATTCTGCTCATATTATTATTATTTTATTATTTATTAATAGATTATATAATATTTTAATATACAAATTCAGTTTTTTTTTTATACAAATTCAGTCTTAAATATTATTTTTAATCTACATATGGCCAAACATATTTGTTGTGAGCCAGATTGGTATAAAATGTGATTTTTTCTATTTAAAGTTTATTATATATAAAATATGTGACTAAGAAAACTCATTTAATATTAGCTTACGGTATTTTAAACATAGTTCAATATATTTATATAAAGTAGAAAAATATAACCATTAAGAATACTGATAACATCATTCTTACCATAATTTGCAGAGTTTGTCTGATGTTCATAATAATCTTGAGTGTAACTTAACAAACAGAGTATAAAAAGAGGTACAATTCGGTTTTAGTGATTTTGCTCAAAAAAAAAAAATCAAATAGGGCTTTTAGAGGAGATACCAGCAAAAAAAAAATTTGTTGGCGGTCACGCCTATTTTCGAGGGGGCGGGCCCTTAAAATTGAAAATATATAGGCCTATATCTCAGGAACTACTGGGTGTCTGATAATTTGTATTACATTAAATAAAAGGTATTAAAAATACCTTTGCAACGATATATATCATGATTATAAAATATGGACCGAATATGGGTTAATTCCGAAAAGTATATTTTTTGACCCGAATTTATTTGTTCTTTGGAAATGGTTCTATATGGCAGCTATGAAAAATTATGGACCGATCTTCTTAAATTTTGGAACAGTTATTTTCATGCATATGAGGATATTTCACGTCGAATTTCAACATAATAACGGTATATTTAAGATATATATTAGTATTAACGTGGATTTCGGTAGTGGACCTTATGTGGGGGATATAGTCAAATATAGACCGATATTCCCAAAATCCAGCAGTTTGATTTAGGCATGTATGTAAATGATCTGTGTAAAATTTTGGATTTGTACCCTTATTTATAAGAGATTTATGAGTATTAAAGTGATTTTCGGAAGAGGGCTTTATATGGGGCATACGGGTAAAAATAAACCGAAATTCACAAAATTTTGTGGGATGATTTTTGTATATATTTAAATGATACGTGCAAAGTTTTGAGTCGGTACCAATATTTATACAATATATATGGGGAAAAATGTATTTTTCAAATGTGGTGCTTGTATGGGAGCTATGACCAATTTTGGGCCGACCACCATAAAATTTAGTACAACAATTTATTTGCCTATAAAGAGTATTTATGTCAAATTTTAGCCGTTTAACATTATTTATATCTGTTTTATACGTATTTAAGTGAATTTTGGAAGTGGACTTTATATGGGGTATATGGTGAAACATGGACCGAACTAAAAAAAATGTCGTTTTGCGATTTCTTTTTGTATAAAACTTATTTTTGCTGAATTTTGTCTTGATATTCGAATGTTATAGGCTTTTTTTTATCATTAAGCCATATTTCGGGAATATATATATTTGTATGGGGGCTATGAGAAATCATGGACCGATTCTTACTATTTTCCGTACACTTTTTTCTTTTATCATACAAAAAACATATACAAAATTTCATGGTATTATCTGCAAATTTTTATGGAGGTGATCTCACATATTGGTTCATAACTCTGGTTGACCTAAACCGATTTTGCTGATTTTAAATAGCAAACTTCTGGAAAGCATTTCTGATAGAATTAACGAAGATTTAGATCACGAATATATCTTGGGACTTCAAAAAACTGATTTCAACATCCAGACAGACAGACAGACAGACAGATGACATGGCTTAATCGACTCCGCTATCTATAAGGATCCAGAATATATATATATTATAGGGTAGGAAAATTATATTGTGGAAATTTCACACGGAATGACAAACTTATATATACCCTTCTCATGAAGGTGAAGGGTATAAAAATGCTGAATCTTGAATTACGATTGGATTAAAAATCTTTTATGAAATTTACAAATTATTCTTGTTGATCGTTCATGTTACATTAGAAAACATTTGAGATCGTACAGCGGCTGCCAAATATATAAATATGAAGTGCAGAATTGGTTTAGATAGTTTAAAAAAAAAATACTTCTGCGAATGTATCTAACGTGAGCTGTAAGAAACAAAGTTTCCTCTTAAAATATCGTTCGCTGTTACAACAAACAAATCCCAGGGACAGTCTTTAAAGGTTGCCGGTGTAGACTTGAACGATGAGTGTTTCTCACATGGTCAATTTTATGTCGCTTGCTCAGAGTAAGTTCAAACAAAAATTTATATTTTCTATAACCTGACGGAAAAACAACAAATGTTGTCTACAAAGAAGTTCTTCGTTAGAAGATGGGAATTTCTGCATTATTGCACAATAATGTGTACATTCCATTACAGAAACAAATTCCTACTGCTAATAGAAATATATTCCTTTACCAAAATATGAATATCCTATACGAGAAATCCTTTCTGAAACACAGTAAGAAAATCCATAAACATTTTCCAAAATATCTTTCAAAATAATGCCACCAAGTTATGTCTCAAAAACAAAACAATTCCTAAAAGACTGTGTTAATCATCTATCATCAAAATCAACACTTTCAAAAACCCATTTCATTCAAGTTAAATTAGAAATGCAATTCATGTTACAGGTAAGGTTTTTTAAATAATAAATATAATGATATAAAGAAGCAAACTATATTGTCTTTATGTATATACAATCTTTGGAAAATCATAATAAATTCCTGCAATGGAAATAAAATTAAAACAACAAAATATTTTCAAACAAATAATCAATACATAGGTAAAAACTTAAATTTAATATAAAATTTAATAATTTAATATAAAATATAATAACATTACATGATTTACTATTCTATTAAATTATTTATTCTTTCAAAATATACATCTTTAACTAGATGAATCTTCTGTGTAGTAGAGAAATCTAACAAAATAAAATTCTTCAAATGATCCTGCAATTCATTAAGTTTATGAGTGCTTTGCCGCTAAAAGACGTTAGGAACCAATATTGGAGAAGACATTTGAATACACGGATCATTTCATTTGGGACTTGCGCTTGACGATCTCATTGAAGGCATTTTAAAAATGGTATTATATTAGTCAAGTTAACATTAGTTTTATTTATATAGTATCAGAAAAATTAATCGTTTGATTAAACTGATGATGTGTGTGATAGGGTATATAAATGTCTGCGGGAGGTTGAAATAATATACCAGTCAAAGAAGTAGAATCCCTCGCTTTCGAAAGAATTTAATCCACTAAACCTGAGCTAAATTCTTCTTCGGTGGTTCTCTGACATTATGGCTTAAAAATATTGGTAAAAAGTTTAATTTCTAAAAAATCTTTTTGTAGATTTAAAACTTTGTTTCTTACAGCTCACGTTAGATACATTCGCAGAACTATTTTTTTTTAAACTATCTAAACCAATTCTGCATTTCATATTTACATTTGGCAGCCGCTGTACGATCTCAAATGTTTTCTAATGTAACATGAACGATCAACAATAATAATTTTAAAATTTCATAAAAGATTTTTAATCCAACGTAATTCAAGATTCAGCATTTTTAGTATACGTTTTAATAATGTTGGAAACAGCCTATATCATGTTGTAAGGTGTATTTGTTTTACATAATAATTAAAAGTTCTATAATAAATATTTTAAAATAATTTATGTAGTTGTTTTGTTATTTCCACATTTTTTTCGCTAACGAAGTAGCGGGTTGCATGCTAGTAAAACATAAAGCTCAAATTTAAAATATTATAAATTTAAGTTTTTCTTTTTGTTCATGTGGATTTGTATAAAAGAAAGTTTATTAAGTTGTTACAAATGTTCTAGCTGAAAATACAATGTGTAATTGTTACTGTGTTTATCGTTTATCGTGTTCTTTATTTTTCAATAACCCAAATTTTGTGCACATACACAGAATAGCAATGGGCAAAGAAATTGCATTTTTAATCAAAATTTATGCTAAAGGTACGGTCACACTTGGCAAATATTAACTCATAGCGATTTGATCTTATATAAAAGCCTGTATCATAAATTGTTTAACCCTTTCAGTGGTTTTGTTGACATTACGTGGTACTTTGTTTCTACGACCCTTTACAGTATGAAAATGTACATATTTTTTGTTTTATCTGAAAGAGAGACACTTTTGCTATTTTAAATTGGTATTATAATAGGCATTGAGATTAATTTCTTATTATTGAGCGCATTGTGGTCCATTAGTCAGGAAATTTGTAAAAAGGTTATATTTAAGAAGCAAAAAATAATAATTTCGGTGATCGGGCGATATTAAAAAAATTATAAGTATTGATACATATGTCAATAAGTGTTTACTTGAAAAAAAAATATAGCAAAAATTAATTGTAGGTTCTTTTGTGGACGAAAAAATGTTCCTGGCTTCAGCGCCATTACCTTGCCTTTAATACAAATTTTCACATTTTAATCTCACCGTAAATTATTTTTGACCCTGAAAAGGTTAATATGTATTTATGTATCAATTAACATGGATTCAGTTGTTCATCTAATATTAAGAGAATTTTATTTTCACTGCTATTTCTTTCATATTATAGTATTAGTTTGTTTTGTGGTATTTATATTTTTGTTGCCAATATTTGTTGTAATGAAAAGGCTTTTCATAAACACTAAACAATAATAGAGAGGGCCAGGGAGAGGGAGTATGAAGCAAATACCCGTAAGCAGAGCTAAAAGTTTATATTAGTTTTAATTGTTGGGTTTTTGTGATTTTTTTAATACTCTGCTTCATATTGTATTGCTTTTACACGAGTATTTTTGTGAATAAAGGATTTATTTAGCAAAAGTAAAAGTATATCAAAATTTCCAAATAATAAATTAACTATAGAAAAATATGAATTTGTGCATTTTAAACATTAATCTTTTAAGCATTATTATATTTACTTTTTACGTTAAGTTTTTAAATAGTTTATTTATAACACAGCATATTTTAATAATGCTTATGCAACACGGTGTTGTTTAGTAGGTACGCGGACGTGCGGTCATTTGCATTAATTATGCCAATTTTGTATAAATGCTTACAATGTACAAAACCCTACAGTTTTAAAGGTAACAATTAAAAACTTGAACTATGTTTTTTTTTCTAGTTAGACAGGTAGAATTCACAATTATCCCTGTTACTAGTTACTTTCCTTTAGTTTGTATTGTGTATTACTTTTCACCAACAAAATCGCTAGCTCGATATCTGTATCACAGCATTGGTGTCTAGCTACCAGGCTGCTGACATGCTTATTTTAAACTCTTTGTTGGGAGATTAGGTGGCGTTCGTGAAAATAAGCGACTTATGTTCGTGCTCAGGGACACTGTTTTCTTCTTGTTGATCTGTACGTGTATATGTATATAAATAAACCTATATTCGATTCGATTACCTTAAAAAATAATAGACAATTATTCAATTGCCAGTTGTCACGTTGAAAGCGTAATTAACCACCTCACAATGACATGCTCCTGTTTAATATGTAACTGATTTCAAGCACTGCTGGGTATGTGACCATCTAATTAAAATGTGTTAGTCCGAAAGAATCAACATGTGCAGGTAGGCAGGCATTAAAATGTGTCTGTACGTTCGCCTTTAAGCGCTATTTAACTCTATTATTCAATTGTTCTTAGTTGTATGTTATTTTACATAATTGTAATGCCATGTTTTGCATAGGTAATAATAAGGACATGTTTAATGTTCCTTAATGAGCGTTTGTAAGTCAAATAGTTAATAATAGTGGGAGATGTTCTAAAGTTAATACAGATTTACATATATAAACCGTATTAAATCAGAACTTCCAGCTCACAGTGGTTTAGAAATGTTTTTTTGTGGAAATAATTCGGTAGATTATGACCAATTGGGATTTTAAATATGTATATAAACAAAAAAATATTATGAGACAATTGTTTAAAATATATTTTTACTTCTAATGACAAATGAATATCAAAAACAAGAAAAAATTCCTTGATTTAAGTTAAAATTTATATCTGATTGATATTGTTCTTGTTCTAATGTCGCATTCTTGTACCTCAATCGTTGAATTGTTATCGCTCTAATCAAGATGCTGAACATTTTAATTAAAATCAAAATTTAATGAATTTATATAATAAAATATAATAACTAGACACTAAACATTTTATATTGATTTTCAAGTATGTCACGTTCGCTATCGTAAGTGAGTATTTATACAAAACAAATCGTTTTATTATTTAAACACTCTCATTCTCAGATGGGTATAACAATAGCTTAAAGAAAAGTGAAGAATAAGATACTTGGGAAAATTAAAAGGTGCACACTAGAGTATATTGCGAAATATAGCTTATAAGGTTAAAAAAAGTTGAACGATAGAGAGAACAACAGTTTAACAACAAGTACTACTAAAGGCAGTAAATGTTTTAACATAGACTTAATTAAAGAGTTGTAGTTGTTGAAGCACTATATAAAAAGTATGTACAACTAATAATTATGTAATAATTTTGTTAAATTACTTAAGCTAATCCTTATTATAATCGTCGCAAAAATATGCCGTGTTATTACGTGCTAAATAAATAAAAAAAATTCATTTAAATCCAATTTAGTTAAAAAAATATTTCAATTCAGAGATTTGTATATAGTTGAAAACGAGTTATGTTTTGGTCACGTTCTTAATTTCATATTTACTGCTAATATATTGAAAATCTTAGACAGACAGATGGAAGCAGGAAAATCAATGGTTAAAATTTCTTTATTTTATATAATTTCAAAGGCGTAGAATTATCAAGTAATTAAATTCTCAACTTATCGCAATCAGTGTTAAGTAATTTTCAATATTCTGAAACTTACAGAATAGCATTTAAACTCATTTAGCCAATTCACAATGTGTGCTATTCTGTCCTATTTGTCCTATTGTCTAAAAATTTATGACTGTCATAAAAATGTTGTTGGTGTTTATATTTAAAAATATAATATGACAATACAACATTGAAACTCATGTTTTTTTGCTATGATATTTAATTCAGTGATGACACACTCACATTTGAACTTTGTTGATTCTGCCATATCCATTGCATATTTTTCACACAATTCCTCCATAATTTTTTCTTTTTCTGTTTTGCTGGCCATTTTTTTATTTTAATAATTGCGCCCTTAAAATATTTTTATTTATATTTGACGTTTGATGTTTATTGAATGTGTGTATTCAGTAATGATGTTTATGAAAATAAATAATATACGACAGGCCCTTCACAACAGTGCTATTTAGCCTTAAATAGTATTTTATGACTTAGGACTTTAGTGAATTGGCTAATTGTTTTAACATACTCGTATAATATCATAGCAGGTAAATACCACAACCTTTCACTAATATTGTTGTTTAATAATCAGACACATACACCGCTCATAAATAATCATTAAAAATAGTTACCAGTAACAAGTAACTAAAAATCGTAACAACTCAAGTATTTGATCATGTGCAGATAATCACATGATCAAATACATAGTTTACGATTCTATAAAGGACATACATACAAACATTTATTTTTTGAGATTGGGCATGAAAGTGAGCGTGGCACATAACATTTTTATTTTTACCTCGCCTTCAGTAAGATGTGTATACAACTTGTTTGAAGTAAATCTGTAAAAAGCCATGCAGAAGCAATTAATCAACTTAAAAAAAGTGGGCGTTAAAGTAGGCGTGGTCCTACCAACTCAGAAATCATCCCGGGCTTATGCACAACAACTTTGCCGAAGATAATAACATTATCAGATGCATAGTTTACGAGAATAGAATAGTATAAATGAATTTCAAAAAAGTACCAATATAAGTATACTGAAATTTGGCCCTTTTTACGCCTTTATATTTGAGTCATGAATAGCATGTTCTGGGTTCTTTTTTGTATGGCTGGAAGAATATTTTATCTTTTTTTTATTTTTAAATTGAATAAATAATATCAAATGTTCGTTTTTGTCCCTTTTTTGTCACCCATGAAAAAATAATTTTCAAAAAAGTTCTTATTAATTATCCGTAATACGTACTATTTGAAAATAATAGTTCATGGAATTTTTAGTGAGAAAATATATTTTGATAAAAAAGTAATAAAAAATAATACAATTTTTAGGTCATAGGAATTCGAATTTCAAAAAAGTACCAACAAAATTTCTAGTCTTTATTGATATGAGCCAGACGCATTTAATATAGTATTTCTATGTTTATTAATGTAGGAGATATATATGTTAACGGAGCGTTCTACGGGGACTATTTTTACCCCATATGGTCACTTGAATTTCAAATTCCAAAAAAGTACCAGATACCTGTCGGCTCCTTTTTTGATTAAAGACGGACGCATTTAAAATATTATTTCTAAGTTTATTTGTTCTGGTTTTACCCGTTTGTGTCCTATTTGTCTCCCTTAACGTCCCTTGTAAATGGAACCCATTACCCGAATTTCAAGTTTCTAGCTTTTGCGATTTGGGCTGCGCGATGATGAATGAATCACTCAGTCAGTTAGTCAGTCGTAACGTGACTTTTATATTTATATGGTGAATTTCACGTCAAGTGACCTAATGTTAAAAATTGATTTGGATGAAATTTGCACGAAGGTTAGTACTATTGGATAGTAGGCGAAACATAAATTTTCAGCTCTATCGGTCCAGAAGTGACGGAGTTAGAGGGGGTCAAAGTTGGAAATTTTGGTCAATTTTGGTCATAAAGGGTTTTTTTTAATGAGTGTAACTTATCACCTATTGGTCATAGCAAAAATAGTCCAAAGGATTTTAGATAGCGATTTCTTCAATCATTTCAAAAATATTTTTTTTAAAGAAGGCTTATACAATTTACTTTAAGGCCTTTATAATCACTTAATGGGATGCGAGTGGGATATCAAAAAAATTATTTTTTAACTCAAGAATAGGTTTTTTCAATATTTGGCACATGTATCAATAAAACATTATTCTTAGAGTCGTTTAGTTGGAAACGCTAACTGAGTTCTTCCCCTATAAATGTACCTAAACGTTAGCAAAACAAAACTATTCATATAATTTCTGTTCCACGATTTTAAAAATAAAATTCGTGTGAAATCCTATTAAACTTTTCAAATGTATTTATTTTTCCTCTTAAAACCTTTCAACAATGTAACATAGATTTTAACATAAACAGTAAGTCCCAAATTTACACGAAGCAATTATTATTGAAAAAAGTTGATATAATTTTTTCCTTCTTCGGAGTTCACACAGCACAATTCTTATTGCTTTAATCGCTTATTATTTTTTTTGAGAGTACATATACACATATTTAATACAAATAAAAGAGTAACAAGAATTACTAGTTCAATCTAGTGTGTTCTCGTCTTATCTTCCCCTTCACCACGATGTCTTAAAAGTAATCAGCTTAGCTTAAAGAATTGCTTCGTGTAAATTGGGACTAGCACACATTTACCCTTTAAAATAAGCTGTCTGTGGCATTTTTATTCGTATTAAAAAGTACAAACTAAAACTAATAAAATAACTTCATAAGAAATGTCGTTTCACTTTCAAAATCACCTGTGTCGTTTGTAACATTGAATATATTGAAAATCCTTATATCATTTCTATTTATTTCGTTTTAGCAAAACTGTTTGAAAACAAAATCAATTCATTGCACGTTTTCAAAATATTTTTATATTTTTGGCCATCAATTGCCTTTTTTTCATGTAGGTAGTTGCTATTGTTGTTCTTTTGATACTTAGATGAATAAATTGGCAATTTTATAGCATTTCCATACGTAAAAGTAAAAAATTTACAAGTTTCTATGTAAAAGTGATGGTGTAAAATGTTTAAAATAACATTGTGCAGAAATATTTATTGCCAGCACTTAGGGAATGTTTGAACATTTTTTTGGAGTTGTTTAGAAGGTTTTTGCCACTCAGATATGCAAGTTATTTTAGTAACACTAATTTTGTTTAAATTTATGTGCAATAGTTAATACGATGCATGGAAACAAAAACACAGATTTTTATATTTTCTTCAATTATAATAACTGAGTATCAATTTGTGGCTCAAAAGTATTCAATTGCTTTTTTTTGTTACATAAACATTAATACATTTCTCTACATATTTACATAATATTTCGCAAATCTTATGAAATCTGTGCATCAATAATTAATATAAAAAATTAAAAAGTGCTTACTGAATACTTTGATTAACAATACATATTTCATTTGATTTTGTTTATATTCTAATGTCGCGTTCTTATATATTAATTAAGTAAATTAACTCCTGCTTTCAGTACTCCGCTATTATTATTATTAAGTGCTCGATAATTATTAACTAAAATTTAAATTTAGTGGATTTAACAAAATAAATGTTTTCAAAGTGTGTCGCGTTCGTCATCGTAAGTTGTTCAAAAACAAAAGTTTTTATTATTTTTTGAAAGAATAAACTAAATTATAAAAGTCAGACAAATTTCTCATGTGTCAACTCCAAAACTAATGCAATTTTGAATCCTTAATGGTTTATATTTTCGCTTGTTTAACATGATTTTAAGATGCAGCGTTCTTTATCCCATTTTTAAACTATATAACTTGTCTTGGAACTAAACATATTGCTATACTTTCAAAAGACGGGTCAAATGTTAAGCATTCTTTATTTTCCTTTTAAAGACGTTCAAATGTCGCGTTCTGGAATGCTTTTATTGATATGTTTTTAATTTAGTTAGAATGGAGCTATAATAAGTAATCTAAAATCTTTATTTATTTATTTATTAGATTCAAATCACTTAGTCCTGTTTCACATACTTCAGTTTTAGCAAACCAGTTTTTGTTTAATTCTCTTTTGAACTTGCCATTTCATTCACACGCGTCAATTAAATTTTCGTACTTTTTTATGTAAATCAACATGCATGAAGGAAAACAAAAAAAGGAAATAAGAAAACTGACTAATACCGTCAAGTTTGTACCCCTTTTATTTTTTTTCCTTCTCCTCCAAAAATACTTGCATTGAAGAGTGTGAAAGTGGATGTAGTTCCCAAAAAATTTAACGAAAATCCAAAAACAGATTTTAATTAATTCATATTACTTCTAGATTATAGCTTGCTAGAGAATTTAAATGACAACAAAGAAAATTACACAAAGTTGTAGAAAATTTTATATTTTTAGTCATGTATGTATATACTTTATATACATACGAGACCTTGAAACAATAGATCACATAGCTTAACAAATGATAACTTGTTTTAAATTTTTTCATAAAAACTGCACGATTTGTATTAGTATTTTAATAAAATGCCAACAATCTGTCATCACAGAGATGCCCAAAAGCGATTGTCGAAACTGTTCCAAAACAATTCCCTCCCACACAATACGAGTACAAGTAGAACCTTGTTCTAAAAAATCACTATAGTAACGAATTTATCTTTAAATACTGCAGGCAACATCATTTTCCCATTAATCTCCACTAGAGAAAGAAACATCACGATTACATAAAACATACTCTTGTACTAGTATCACCATTTAACATACAGACACTTAACAACGAGCACAAATGTTTCAAATTCAAATTATTTCAAAAATGAATTGTGATTTTTGTGTCTCGAAAAACCCAGCGAATGTTGAGGTGTGGAAATAATAAAGGAAAAGTGTATGGAGGCCATGGTAAATTCTACCTAGAAGTACATTGTATGCTTAATGATAAAGTAAGCTACAGCCCCCTCAAATAGTATTAACGCGAATTTCGGTAGTGGAGCTTATGTGGGAGATATTTTGTATTGATATTCCAATTTTATAGGCATTTATTTATTAATAAGCCATATTACGGAAAGATATTTGTATGGGGGCTATGAGATATCATAGACCGATTCTTACTATTTTCCTCAAACTTTCATAAAAATAAGGTGTTCAACATTTCATGTTAAGATCTGCAAAATATATTTAAAAAAATTGCAAGAAAAATATTTCAAAATATCAAATTTTTATGGAGGTTGTCTTACAAGAATAATAAACGGTATTTTGTAAACTCTGTTGATTTTGGTTGTGTCTTTGGACTTGAGAGAGTTTTACATAAACAGATAGACTGCCAGAAGGACAGACAGAAGAACAGGGCTCATTCGACTTAGAAACGCATAAATATCAATAATATATATACTTTGTTGAGTCTCAGGTGTTACACACGAAATGACAAACTTATATAAATATACCCTCGTTCACCATTTATGATGGTGGAGGGTATAAATACCATTAGAATAATAGTGAAATAAATAAATAATTTAAGATTGATTGTATGAAGCTGAATATTTTCGTTCCATATATAACACTGAGAAATATATGTCTCTATAAAACACGCTCACAACCATAATATAAAATCAATATAATTAGAAGTTAACTCGAATGTTTACCACTGTCCTCAGTAAATTGTTAATTAAAATCATCAAAAGCAATGAATTAGTAAAGAGTTATGAATAATTTAAAAATACACTTTAAATTTAATAATAGCAACAACATGTTTGTTGGTTTACTCAACTAGTACTGATATTTGTAATACTTTCAACAGAAGCCAAATAAAACAAAAATGTATATTTGAAACATCTGGCGAAATCTGCTCACTTCTATTAAGTACAGACAAATTCAGCTATAAAGCACGTAAATTTTATCTCAATGCGGTTTTATGCCCTTGCTGCTGTTACTTCCGCTTTAGCTTCTTATATAAAATCTCTATGATTATGCCGAACAGTTGTGTTGATGAAGCTCGAACAAAACTAGAAATGAAATCAAGATTAAATATTTAATAAAATCAACTACAAAGTAACAAAAAAAGATAAGCTACTCCTTAGATGTATATATATATATATATATATAAGTGATTCATACGAGTATATAAGTAACCAAACAGGCGTATGTTGCAGCAGAAAGTAATTTAAGGAACGTAACTTAACGAAGTAGCCAATCTAAGATTGAAGTAGTGTTCTCTGCAAGAAAATAAGAAATAATATAACATCAGAATAACAATATCTTTCCTACACTGATACATACCTACATATATGTATATGACTTTTCTAGTTAAGTAGCATTTTGTACAAAAACGTGACTTGAATAATTTGCACTAGCAATAAAAGTTAAATAAAAACATTCATAATATAGACCTTCCTTCGTTCGTATCAATTGAATTATGTAATGGCAGAAAATAAAGAGCTCACAAAATTTACTTTTAAATTAGTAAAACCTTAGTCAGTTTTGCAACAGAAAATTGCATTTTTGCTTCTTTAAAATGTCAATTTTATAAAGATATCATATGTGAGATAAAATAAGATTAAATATTTGTTGTATCTTGTCCTAAACAAAGGATTTTTTTTTTAATAAGCAAACGAGTTGAAAAATATTTTTCTTAGTGGTTACGTCTTTTTCGGCAAATATTTGCCAAGTGTTACCGTACCTTTAGAATAACATACCTGTTAGCACAACTCCCAAAATCTCCATGATTTATTTTATTTATAATAAGTTTGCATCATTTTTTAGTACAAATTGACATGTAATAACCTATCAATATCATTCATAGATTTTTTATTTAACGAAGCTTGTAATTTGCCAAGTTAAGTTCTGGCGCCTTCACCATTTTCTGTTAAAACTTTGCGAGGTGACCTAGCGGTTGTTGAGCCTAAGAATTTTTTATATTTTAATACTCTCCAGAAATTTCCAAACCAAAAAGTAATTTAATAAAAACATATCTGCAATTACGTTTTATTCAAAATCCATTGGGAATTGCTGGTTCGGCCTCTTGCTAGCAGTATTATAGAATTTATGACATGTTCTTAAAATTGTTTTTACCATTTTGAAATAATTAAATATTTAGTATCCATTTAATTGGCTATCGAAAGCCAATGTATTACTTTAATTATCCTCAGATTTCCGTTTCCTGGTACAATATTAGATTTTTCCTCCTATGTGTTCTAAAATGAGCATGTAATGTTATTATTTTAGTTGTAAGCTTTTTTATTTCTCTATACATTTTCTGTGAGTGTAAAATGTCTAGGTTAATAAGTAATATGTTTTTATTTTTCAACCATTTTTTTTTGGTGTCTATTGAGTGCCAAAATATGTAAGCGTATTAAGGAGGTGAGCAATAATAAATTAAAATTATGCCAAGCCATATAATATTAAAAAAATAACAAGTACGGAAGTATAGTCGATTCAATTCGTCCTACAACTAAATATTACAGGTACAAATACACTTCAACGATAATCACATGTCGGTTTTATTAACGAAATTCAAATTTAATAAATACAAGAATCTACTCGTATTTATATTTTTCAGTTTGAAAACCTTTCACCGCAGGATGTGATCATTGTGAATTATAAACTTTAAATTATAAAGTGATTTATAAAACATCAGCAGGTTCATGTTGATTTAAGAGAATACAAAGTCAATTTATATCTGCTTGAAATAGCAAGAATTAATAAGTAGTCTTGGTCACATAAAATCCGGTCACATAATTTTTTAATATTTATATAATATACACAAACCATTTACTAATATTTAAGAATTGCTTAAAGAAGAAACTAAAATTAGTTTTCTCTTATTTCCAAAATCCCACATTTCGATACACCTGTCTCTTATTGTCAAGAAACTACAGCACCATTCCGCTTTTACTTTTTTTTAACTAGTCTAATATTGTCCAATTTTTATATTTCGTCGACCCGATTTTTCTTGAATAATGTCAGGAAAGTAAATCAGGCCAAAACTTTGGCAAAGAGTGGTTATATCTGATGAAGGGAAGTAAAGGTTACTGCCAGCAGTCTATTGTATAAATATCCGAAGTTGAAGAAATATATACCTGTATAATAAGGAAGTTGTTGAAATTTATAAAAACTTTGTCGTAAAGATTATGTGACTGTTTTATAACAATATCTTGCTGATTATCATTACGATTTGGATATTTCATTACTCGATAGCTTTAAAAACCACCATCCACATGTTTTATTCTCGTAATACTTTCATTAGTGGTGGCCATTTCTTAACAAATGCTCTACACTTGATATTGGCCGACTTATATCTCCATATTAGCGTCATAAACGCACTAAAATGGAGAAAAAACTCGCCATTTAACAAAAACGCAGCAAGTTTAGAATTTCTATTTTGTTGAAAATGTTTATTGAATTAATTTTACATTTTATTAAGTTCATAAATTCTTTATAAAAATTTTTTATTCGAAGGTTTACTTCTAGTTAAACATAATAATTTGGAATTTATTTTTGTATACCTCTGTTATATGTTTTACATAGCTTTCCGTTGGAAAACGTAAATATAAAATCATATAGAAATATACAAAGAGACACTAGCAAAATGTAATGCATTTTTTTTGTAATTTATTTTTGTATAATATCATGTTCACACTTGAGTTTTTAAACGCGTTTAAGCACCTCAAACGTGATTAAGCTCTAATCACTTCAAAATTGAGATGATTAACCATACATTGAAGTGATTTGATAATCACTTCATATTGACATGATTACATTTTAATCATTTCATTAATCACATAGAATCATCTGAACATACCTCAAACTGATTAGGATGTAGCATCGGCCATAGTGAACATACCTTATAGGTGTACTACCGATAAATAATTTTTGACAGAACGTGAACATTTAAAAAAATTAAAAAATGGATGTTAACAATTCCATCATTAATTACTTTAAAATAATCTGATTAAAACTTTATTAAAGAATTTTTTCCCATTTTTAATATTTAAAACAAAATTTGTGTGTTGTTTATTTATAACCTGTCTAGAACTGTCAACTTAATCATCTCAAATGTAATGTGAACGGCTTTGATTAACTTAATCAACATTTTGCTTAAACGCGTTTAAAAACTCAAGTGTGAACATGGTATAACAGAAGTATACAAAAATAAATTTCAAATTATTATGTTTAACTAGAAGTAAACCTTCGAATAAAAAATTTTTATAAAAAATTTTACAATTAGTACTCGCAAGAGGAAAAATTCTCATTCAGTAAATTTAAAAAGTTGAATATAAGAAATTTGAAAATAAAAAATAGTAGACACAAAGAATGCTGACGAAGGCTTTAGCAGGCCAGAAAATGCATTACATTTTGCTAGTGTCTCTTTGTATATTTCTATATGATTTTATATTTACGTTTTCCAACGGAAAGCTATGTAAAACATATAACAGAGGTATACAAAAATAAATTTCAAATTATTATGTTTAACTAGAAGTAAACCTTCGAATAAAAAATTTTTATAAAAAATTTTACAATTAGTACTCGCAAGAGGAAAAATTCTCATTCAGTTCATAAATTCTATAAAACTTTTTAAAAAGAGTTGATTAATAGTAAAAGTAATAATATTAAAAGCCATTTTTTTAAATAAATCAGCTAATACAAATAAATTAGGCATTTAACTACACAAAATTTTACACACAATATGCTATTCGGAACTGAAGTATTAATTTCAGAACATATTTGGTAGTTTTTTTAATTATTTTTGTTTTCCATTTTAAGCACTTCTATTTTAAGTTTTTCAATAAAATTTGTTAGGGCTCCACTGGGACTGTAACCCTGTTTGTTTTTCTACAATTAAAATCCGGCTATACAAAAATTTTTATTTCCATGTTTTAAATGTTAATTTTATTTTCAAACAAAGATTTTTACGCTATTCACCTCTAGCAATAACCTTCATGTGACGAATTTGATAGCATGTATTCATTTATAACACATTCGTATTGAAAATACATTTAATGGGATTGTTTTTAATCGTATAGATTTCATGATAATTATTAAAAAACTGCAATTTTTTAATAATAATTTTCATGTAACAATGCCTGCCTTCAGTAAAAATAATTTAATGAAAATTAAATTTAATGAACTCAAGCCTAACTAAAGAAATATCAATTTTTGAAATTTATAAAATTATAAAAAATTTTCTCCTGAAGAATCTACTCAAAGAGTAGCGAAATGTTGAAATAAAAATATAAATATTTTATAAAAAAGACCTAAAGCTTTAATAATTACCAAAATCTTAATAAAAAAAGGTCAAATAAAAAATAATAAGAAATATTATAAAATATTTACCTTTAAAACTTATTATATGTATGTACTGGTTTTTTGGTCCTAAGGGTTTAAAAAGCTATTCAATAAATAAATAAAAGTCACGTTCTTGTATCTATATTGTCTGTTATCAATCCGCCGCGATCGTTCTAATCAATGGTTCTAACTAAAAAAGCAGCTATATAAACTAACACACATAATACGATTTTGAAAATTTGTAGCATTTGCTATCGTAAGTGTAAATGTTTTTAAAAGCTAATGTTTTTATTATTGTTTAGTTTAATATGCATATTTAAATGGGAAATCTCGTGTTGTGCCAGTCTCTTCGAGGCGAGCGGCTAAACGTCGCAGTGTTTCACCAGTAGGCGTTGGACGGCCAGGAAATCTGTGACGAAATTCACGTTGTGCCAAAGTCACCGACCGATTATTGGTCAAATAAATAGTGAGCAATATTCCGCGTTTTGGAGCAGTGTAGCGTAACATTGTTTATTAACGTGTATTTCGCATGTGTTTGCTATACAAATGTCAAAACAGGACTGACATTAGGGGCCAATCGCAAAATTTTTAGCATTTTCTGATAGGAGGATTACTTTTGCGCCACCTTGTAGTACGGTACAATTTTATTATGATCGGTCTATAATTAGTCGAAATTCCAATATAAGACCCTCTCTGTAATTTACATAAACCGTATAAAAGTATTTATATCGAGAAAAAATTTAACACATTTATATTCGCAGACATCAACGCCCATTTCTGAAAAACTGTTTTATACATATACTGGGTGTACGGTATTATATGGTCGGGCTTGATCGACTATACTTTCTTACTCGTTTTAATATATATATATATATATATATACATATGTATTTACAATTAATTTTAATGTTAATGTACGAATATGTTTTTTTTTGCGAGTATTAACAATTTATATATAAATGTTTATTTAGTTTATAAAGATCAAACATCTATTACATACACATGTACTTGGCTAAACTTTAATACAACATTTATTTCCATAAACCATTCAAATGAAGGTCACTTATGCACAATTATCGCAAAAACCAAAAACTACAATAGTATAGGCAGAAAAAAACGTTCTGTTCAATACGCAATTATTTGTTTAATTTAAAGAAGACCGAACAAAAACAACAAATTGTGTTTGTTAATTGTGTGAAATTACTATTTAAAATAATTCGTTTGTTTAGTTAAATTATAATAAATGATTGTTTTTATTATACATAAGTAGATAATTAGAGTTTGTTTCTACATAGAATATTTTAAAATGTAGGCGACAATTAGGTTGAGTTTTTATTACATTATTATAGAGATTAATCGATAAAAATGTAAAATAAAAACCAGGGACCAAATTACCGCATTCGATATCGAGTAAAATTTATCGTAATTTTGTAATTTCAGATTATGGCACGCGATATCGAGCAAGAAATTTAGTACATTTTATCATAATTTCAATATCAAAATCATTTTTCGATACGATAGCTCATTCGATCACGAATGCGGTAATTTGGCCCCAGTACTTTCCTTGTTATGAATGGGAATAATGCAATGCAGAGGTCCGTAACTGAGAAAATGTTAAACTCTTCTTTCAGTTGAAAAATGTATAGAGACAGAACTGTGCTTTCAGAGCATTAAAAATGTAATCAATATTTATACTTAGTAGAAAAAATATAAAATTTAATTTTTATTTAAATGTAATAAGCATAAGAAAAAATTTATTTTTAATTTTCAAATTTTAAATAAAGTTTTATCGTCTAAAGAATTGTTTGGCATAAAGAAAACATGGATTTAAATAACCTGTCACAATTATTTTATGTGCGCTTGGTTTTTTATTTGAAAAGTTTCATAAAACTTATTAAATAAAATTTTTTTGATTTTCATGTTGTTGAATTAAATAACCGATAACATTCAGCCTCGGTCATCTATAAGTGCCGACCAGTGAATGTTTGTTATGGTGTTTTCGATGTGATGCGAGTATTTCACTGACAAATTCTTTCGGTTCTTTTTTTTGATAATTTATTTTTAAAGAAATTTACCCAAAACACAATAAAAAAATTTGCAAAGACACAATACGTGCTACATTCAGTCCACTTTTACATGTTTCAATTCCGACTCTTTAAGGCAAGTATTTTTGGATGATAAGGGAAAAGAGAATAAAAGAGGTACATAATTCTGTTTTTTTTTCTATTATTTTCTCCGTTTTATTCCGAGCAAAGTTGTTTGCATGTTGATTTGCATGAAAAAGTTACTTGATGGTAAAGAGCACAAAAATTAAAGGTAGGCGTGTGAACGAAATGTCAGTTTCATACACTTTCTGTCGGAATATTGTATTTAACGTCGAAACTCATTTCTGGTTGAATGGTGTGAGGAGCAGCCAGAAGCATTGCAAGAACTGCCAATGCATCCCGAAGAATACACTGTTTGGTGTGGATTATTAACTGGTGGCGGAAGGGCTGGACTTGGCTGCCAGGTGGTTTTAACAAAACCGTGCCACATGCCATACAGCACGCGAAAGAATGACCCAATTGAGAGCGAGTTTGGTGAACAATTTATTTCACGTATGAGGCCGCTCGATTTAACGCCTTTAAAATATTTTTGTGGGGTAATGTTAAGGTTCATATCTATAAAGAAAAGCTTACAACGGTTGACGCAATGGCAGCCATGAACTATTTGAGGCATCATCATCTTAAACTATTAAAACATAGAGTCCGACCGAGTTCGGTTTTTGGCCATTTTTTTTTTACCGAATACCAAAACAGAAACTTTTAAAAGGAAAAAATATAGCTGATGAAGTTTTCAAGGCAATACACGTTTTTAATATATTTAATAGAATACAAAATTTTATATTTTATTGGAAAATATATAAAATTACGGTCAAATATCTTCCTTTAACAAATTTGTCAATTCAAGATGAAAGGAATAGATTTATAGAGTAGTGTCGGTATTTTATGTCACCTAAAAATTATCTAAACATATTATAAAATTAAAATAAATATGTGTATGCTTTTAAAATTAATAGTATTATATATATGGTGAATTTCACGTCAAGTGACCCAATTTTAAAAATCGATGTCTTCCAATTTGGATGAAATTTGCAGCAATGTTAGTACTATTGGACAGTACGCCAGACACAAATTTTCAGCTCTATCAGTCTGGAAGTGCCGGAATTAGAAGGGGTCAAAGTTGGACATTTTGGTCAATTTTGGCCATAAAATGAGTGTAACTTTTCACCTATTGGTCCTAGCAAAAATTGTCCAAAGGGCTCTAGATTTCTTGAATCATTCCAAAAATATTTTTTTTAATTTTGATATTTTCTTTTAGTTAGGCTTAAGTTCATTGAATTTAATTTTCATTAAATTATTTTTACTGAAGAAGGAATTGTTTAACAACTTGAAAAATTTTTATTTTTGATAATTTTTCTGACTAGGATTCGAACCTGGGTTGTTGGTTGAATTTACATATGTTTCGAGAAACACCACTTTCTCTCATCAGAATTCTTTACGTTCTGACCCTTGCACCACTACGGTACCTGCTAGTCAACAGACAACATCAATCCTTTAACCAGTGACTGGTGGTTCGAAGTTTTCTGTAATTATCATTTTTTATTAATTTCTATTTGAGTTGTTGTTTTTTTTTTCTTCAGTTTTTTCTTTCGTATTCATGTCGAGACTTCGTCTCGAAAACCTGAATACATTTGTTTTATTATATTTGTTGTGCACTTTCGTACACATGTAAACATTACGGCTTGTGCCTTAGCTATAGGATAATTAGTAGTATTTTGTTGAACTATTAATGTTTCAATTTTGATATTTTCTTTTAGTTAGGCTTAAGTTCATTGAATTTAATTTTCATTAAATTATTTTTACTGAAGAAGGAATTGTTTAACAACTTGAAAAATTTTTATTTTTGATAATTTTTCTGACTAGCATTCGAACCTGGGTTGTTGGTTGAATTTACATATGTTTCGAGAAACACCACTTTCTCTCATCAGAATTCTTTACGTTCTGACCCTTGCACCACTTTTGCTTTTTTTTAATTTTATTTTAAAAATATTTTTTTTTTTCAATTTGGGCCCTTTTGTTTTTCTCAAAAGACAGCTTATACAATTTACTTTAAGGCCTTTATAATCGCTTAATGGGATGCGAGTGGGATATCTATCAAAACAATTATTTTTTAACTCAAGAAAATGATTTTTCAATATTTGGCACATGTATCATTTTCATTTATATATTAATTTTATTAAATTATTTATTATTATTATTCTTATTTAGTATTAAAAATAATAAAAAGGAAAAAAATAAAATAGTGCATATGGTAAAAATTAAAACACTTTCTTCTTTGAGTTGCAAATGTTTTTTATAGATACCCCACTTGCATCCCATTAAGTGACCACAAAGCTTTTAAAGGAAATGGTCTAAAGTATTTTTGAGGAAAAATAAAGAAAAACTCCATTTTGAAAAATAAATATAAAAAAATGGGGGAAAATGAAAATGATACATGTGCCAAATATTGAAAAATCCTATTCTTGAGTTAAAAAATTAAAAATCGTACCGAAATTAAAAAAAAGCGCATCGCGCACCAACTAAGGAATTTTTTGCACAGAATTTTTTGCACAAAATTTTAAAAAAGCACCAACAATGGTAGTTGAAAACGCCGATGGTAATCATGTTTCTGTGTAATATTTAGAGCATGTCACACATTTTGCAAAAAGAAGCTTAATTGAAGAAGATGTTGTTTAATCAAATATTCAGAAATGAAACAATGCTCCCTTCTAGCTGCTAACAACAATATAATTTTACTGCAATAAATAAAGTTCTTTAAAAACAAACTCAACAAGCTACATGCAGGTCGTACAGAGTAAATTAGATGCCATGAAATAGTGAACTTGTTATTGAAACACAAATTAAATTACTTTTGCTAAACTTTAAATAATACACAACAGAGACACACGCTTACTAATAAAAGTACGCATTCATAGTTGGCCATGTACAAGTTTATATTTAACGGAACACATTTTTATACCTTCATGTCTATATACTCGTAGGTAGTTCAAACTTATACAAACATATTTGTTTGTACGTTTGCATGTTAACACAACGGTGTTTGCTGTGAACTCTATTTCCAGGCACACAAATACTGATACTGTAGTTTACTTGCTCTCTATTATACATATATAAACAAACAGATTGCTTGATAAACTTCCGGTGCGACTTGGTTCCTTCCGTTTGTGACACAGCTTGTAATCAACAAAACTAAAATATAAATTTAATGTAAATGCATTACATTCACTAGGAAAATACATGTGGGTCTATTTATCGGGGCTAAAGGTTTTTGTTGTTGGAAAAAAAAATAAAATAAAAACTAAAAACTGAGCCGAATATTTTATTCCCATCAGCTGCAATATTAAAAGCAAAAAAATAATATGATTTCAAAACAGATACTTTAAACAAGTAGTTTATAACATTGATCACTTTATAACTGTGACGCAAAACTTGAAAGTTCAAATAAAATGTGCAACCCCCAAAATTTTACAGATTTTGTTAAAATTCTCAGTATGTGGTTTTTAAAGGACAGAGAATACAGAACTGTGTAGAATAAGAGTAACCCTAATATACATACATACTTTATATCTCTGTAACTGCGTATTGTAGAGTATAATAATAAATAAACATTGAAATTATTTATGAAAGATTTTGTTTTTTGCTCTGTTGTATGATAAGTACAAATTTAATGTTTGTGCATTTTGGCTTGTGTCCTAATGTTACTCCTTTTAGCTTAAATATTAAGTTGACAATATGACGTGTTTGTACCAGTATATTTTTTTTTTGATAAATATATGAACTAAACATCTGCTGTTGGAAAACGTTTAAAGGGAGAAAACATTTTTGTAAAATAATAAGTTTAAAAATTATGGTAAGATAAAGTTTATTAAAGAATGTACATGTAAAAAAAGGGTTGTAGAAAACCGATATAAAACATACGAATATAATTAAAGTAACTGTGGGTGTTTACTTTATACATAAAATACTTTGTAACATATCAGAAAAATATTTGATATTCATGAATGTAATTAAATTTATTAATCGTATTAGTTTTTAGTTTTTGTTCAGAATAATTTTCAATTTCATTAATACAACTTGATATTTAATAGAAAATAATAAAAATAAAATAAAATATTATTTTAAAGGAAATCAATATCTACAGTAACAACTTTCGGAATTTTGGTAGAGCTATCAGAACTACTATTTTTCTAGCTAATAGAAGCCTGGAAAAACCACAAGTCATAAAAATCTTTTTAACAAGAAATTTGTTTTCCAACAGACGCAAATATAAGATAATCAGGGGTGTTAATGAAACCAATATTGTCAGAATTGGTTTTAAAACCGACAAAAAAAAATTGCTTTGGTGTCATAGGACACTGTTACACGTTCAATAAATATCGAGATATTTCTAGTATCACAACGTGTAGCAGTGCCCTATGACACCAAAACATTTTTTCTTGTCGGTTTTAAAACCAATTCTGACAATATTGGTTTCTATGTCACCCCTGAATATTAAAGTCGTTTAATTTTACAAAATTCAGCTGTTAATTGCTGCCCCTATCATGGGGTTTAACACCAGTGTATCACTTTTTGTGGGGCAAAGTCTATATAAAGCAAATCGACTTTCTTACAGCTTTAAGAACTAAAATCCGTCGCAATCTAACGAAATGGATCCATCATTTTGTCGAAATGTTTTTGAAAATGTCAACAAAAGAAGTATTTTATTTAATAATTTAATTTAATACTTAAATAATTTACTTTGAATATTTGTACTTTGTATTGTATAAACCAACTAGCGGACCCCGATGCACTTCGTTGCAACCAACCAAAAAAAGAAATGAAATATTCTAGATTTTTTTTATGAAATGAATGCATTGTATTTAAAAATTATTAATGTTAATCCAAAACATTTGGATATACAATATTTTTCGTTTGCCCATTTGAAGCGAGCACAAACAAACAATTTGGAGTTCCAACTCTTGAGCAGGCCACGTATAGCTGTCCATGTGAAAAGCACGGCTCCCCCAAATTTAATCCGCATATTTGAAGCGTTTGTCCTTGCGCCTTATTGATGGGCATGGCAAATGATAGACGCACTGGGAATTGCAAACGCTTAAATTCAAATGGCATGTCTGTTGGAATCAGTGGAATACGTGGTATGAGCACAATTTCACCTTTCGCTGTTCCGGTCAATATTGTGGTTTCAATTAAATTCGGCATCAATTTTTTTACTGCCAATCTTGTGCCATTGCACAATTTCGGTGCATTTAAATTCCGTAGTAAAATAATTGATGAGCCAACCTTTAAATTCAAACAATGCGGTGGCATACCAGGTGGCTCCAATGAATTCAAAAATTCAATTGGATAATTCACTGCATCATCTGCATTCATTGCGTTATCAACAGATTTATATGATGTCACTGCACCTGGAAATTTTTCTTGAATCTGATAATTGATTTCATCACCTTTTAAATTTTCAATACTTACCAATATTTATGAAACTCAAAAAAAAAAAAAAAAAAAATCACTTGTAATAAAATTCCAATTGGAAAGCAGCGAATGTATGACCGGCTGTATCAGAATCCAAGAGTGAAAGAAAGTGATTTGCAAACATGTGCATTTCAACAGGTTCATCTGTTTGACATTTGTATGCTGTCAATCAAATGAATGTGTGTATGTATGAGTTTGTGTATTAGGTTGGATAGATTTTTTTCGGTAGGTCGAACCGAAATTTAAACTTTTTTTTCAAATGTTGAATTTTTTCAGGAAAAAAATCATAACTGGAGAATGGCTAGACCGATTTTGGATTTCAAAATCAACTAACCATCATCACTCCTCCCTGTACCTTCCCTAAAAATTTTATGGCAATCGGTCGAGCCGTTCTCGAGTTATGGAGTGACAATCAAAATGTACACTTCTTTTTATATATATAGATTTATCCATTTAGGAATATGTTTTTGTTTGTCATAATTTTTCAATTTGGTTTTCACTTTTCATTAAAACATCGAACAATAAACACCTGTTATAAAAAATCAAGCTAATATTATTAACAGTTTATGGGCAGCATACGTCTCCACATACGAAAGGATTAAGTTTCAAAAACTAAAAAAATGAAAAAAAATAAAAATTTTACTGCTGCAAAATGTCTTCAATGAATGGACGAATTCCTTTGTTAAATGGTGATAATTATGGAACCTGGAAACCGCAAATGGAAGCAATTCTTCATAAAGCAAGATTATTACAAATTGTAATATGAAATTTACAAAGACCGATAGTTCATGAAATAACACATCAGGCAACAGAAGAGCAAAAACGTGCATATCAAAAATCTTTAGAAGATTAATGTTCATTTGATGATTTGGAATTGGATGCTCGATGGGAGCCAATCATTGCAATAGAGCCAAATATTGTAAGATGGTTCGCAATTTCAAAAAAGCCTACGAAGTATAAAATTATCTTCAAGAAACATGCAATCAACGCAAATCAACTAGGTGCAAAGCTGAAAAACATCAAACAAACAATAAACACCTTTTATAAAAATTATTATTAAAACTAGTATTATTAACAAGAATGGAATATTGGGATTGAATTTGCTTGAAATCGATCCATGCAAATGTTTTCCCGTAATAGAGCTTTAATAGTCATAAATGTATCCAAACAAATTTATCCACTTATAAGTTATATATAAAAACTAATCACACCTAAAAAATTTATGAAGATAACTCACTTGAAAAATGATAATCAATAAATATAAACAAATATGTTTCATATATACACAAACCATTCGGACTAATTTTATGATGATCGGTCCATAATTAGTCATAGCACCCATATACATAATGTAATGTACACAATGAGTGTTTTCTATACTTCAGTGTTATATACACTAAAATTAGTTTTATTTTATTCTTATACAAGAAAATAATACCTACATGATCAGAATGGAACGAGGGAGCCTTTAATATGCTAGCTAATCAGTCGGGCTGGGGGGATTCGTGTTCCTTCCTTCTCATGTGGACTGCCATATTACAATAATAATTTTGAGGACTCCCTATTTAAACAACACCAATAACAAAACTAAAGGAAATCAAAACTACACTAGTTAAAGCAAAAATAAAATTAAAGCCCATAGTTATTTTAACTAGATTATGAAAAAAATAAATAAGAAAAAAAATGAAATTAGTATATCGTAGTAATCTTGAATACATTGGACTGCTACTAGCTGGATTCGAGACAGCCAAGGCTCGATACCCTCCCTAAACCATTGTTCTCACATCGCCAATATTAGTAAGAACCCCAAAAAAATATGCTTAAGTACCTCTCTTATGACATCATCAACATCTTCTTTCAAGAAAACACCTTATATTTTCTTAGCAATTCATTTTAAAAAAATCAATAAAGTATTTTATTCATCCCATTGAAATGTATAGATGTAACAAAAATATAACTAAACTTAAGAGTAATGTATAAGTAGGATTAAATTTTAAAACTGCATAAAAAAATATAATTTTACAATATAAATATTTTTAAATAGCAAATAATTTATCACAATGTTCAATTATACTTCGCGATAATTTGTACTGCCGCACTAAATGCGTAGGGTATTTTCTGATTTATGTTGTTTTTTCTGTTTTTCGTTTTAATTTATAACAAAAAAAAAAACCCCGATCAAAACAAAATTAACAAACAACCAAATTTGTGCATTAATATCTATATATATATTTAACAGCAAAACAACACCAGATCAACACTAAATGAGCATATTAGTTACTCATTAAAATCAACATTAATTGAGAAATTCCACTCCGAAGAGTAATAAAATTTACAGAAGTTTTTTTGTTATATGTAAATGAACAGTGGGGACAAAAATGTTGTTGCTTGATGTTAAATACATATATTGAATAAGATGTAAGTGTAATTACAACAAAAATAAATTATGGTTTAGGCAAAATATTAGGTATATATATGTATGTATATAGTTTTAACTAAAGAGAAAACTTACCAACATGTCCGACGTCGAAGAAGGCCTTTTTCTATGTCCACATTGTTGTTCAGCAAAATATAGAGGAAACTAAATTTTTAAATTTTGTTCTAAAATTTTTGTTGTTTTTTTTTTTTTTATATATACATATATACTTGTAGGACGCGAATGTAGTAGTATGGTTCAGTTTTGATTTAGATTATAGTGCATATTTGTATTCAAATGATTTTTTTAGGTTATGTTGTTATAATTTAAAATTTTTATATGTTCATTTAGTTTTAGGTTATTACCACTTTGTTAGGTTAAACATTTTTTTTAAAGGATTTTTAGCAAAATGAACATTGTGATATTACAAAAATGTTTCTTTTATTATTGTTTTTTTTTGTTGAAATATTTAGATTTCTACCTTTAAATGATTGAATCACAAAAACCCTAATATTTCTTAAACTTTTAAACACTGTTAACTATAACTCTCTGATTTTTATTTATGAGTGATTATTACTTTCAAAAAATTTTTTTTTTTTTTTTGTGTTTTTATTTATTTTTTTGCTTTTTATATCGATTTCGGTTCTTTATGGTCTACACCATTTCCATACGAAATCGTTTCACAATTTTGATGAGAGTTTTCTGCTACACTATTTAAACATATATTTAAACACTTTTTAGTAAATTCAATTGATTAAATTCTATTTTTTTCTTTATAATTTCTAATTCCTTTTTTTCTCTATACTTTCTGAATACTACTAAAACATATAAACTTTACAAATTTAACACTTTTTACAAATTTAACTAATTTAAGAATATTTACTTTTTTCCACAAATTATTGAGAAGTTTATATTGTTCTTTGGACTTTTTTTTTTTTTTTTTTTTTGGTTTTTTTGATTGTTTAATTTTAATTTGTTCCCTCTATGTAATGATGAGTAGATTTATTGGTTGACAACAAATTAGTTGAGCATCTAGAAAGGCTTCAAGGGAAAAGGCTTTGCATAAAATTGTTGGGAAATAAAGCAATCAAAAGCACATGCAAATTTAATTGAGGGTAAGGTGGCTGAATTCTGGAGGCTTAGTTCTTCCTATGCCAATTGGAGTATCATTTGGTTATTCCAGATTTTAGACCATAACCACAAATATTTCTCTAATTCAACCAAGCGTTTGATAAATTTTCCGGGAGTATAATTTAGTATGCCCTGGATGTTTGTGGCTACCAGGAATTTCTGTGTTTGGAAGTTACCCTTACTGAAAGTGATAAATTTATCAAAAAATATTATGCTGTGGAAAAGTTTTTAACAATAAACGACAATTACCTTTTGACAAAGAATATAGTATAGAATACCAGCAAAATAACTTTGATATAAAATCGTGACGGATTTATATGATATTTTAATTTTTTTTTCTTTTACTTCAATTTATATTTGATCTGCCTTCTATGGTGGTTTGTAGAAAAAGGAAGTAGTGTGGTTTTTCGATCTTTATAGAAAGTTCGTGAAGTGTGTTGGTGTAGGTAAAAATGCAAATACTTAGAAAATAATTGCATAATCGAGTCACCAAAAGAAGTATTGCCAACTAGAAATTTTTTTAATCAATATAACGAAATTCACCACTGATATGCAAATACAACCATAAATTTACCTGTTAATTTAAACATATTAAGTTTTAACTAACACTTTCAGGAGATATAAATATTACGACATAGTTTCAGGTCCTGTCTTGCTAATTAGAAAGCAAGCAATATTTAACAAAAAAACAAAAGGAAAGAATGTTCACCACAAAACCGAATAATTCTGGCTCCATGAGTAACATAATTAGTCGGAAAAAGGACATTTAACTCCGAAGGTCCTTGGCATGAAAAGTGCCTAAAAGCTTACCAGAGAGATCTTCTAGTACGTAGTAATGACTGCCTAGTTTTTGTTTTACTTTAGCCTTTAGAAAAGTTGGAGCTAATTTAGCATTGAAATTTTTGTCTGCACTGCTTTGGGCAAAATTGCGCCTAAATACATCTTGGCCTACCTTAAAATTTGGGACTCTAGTTCGTAGATCATATTGTTTTCGATTTCGCTCGTAAGCCTCTCGAATACATTTCCTTATGTCCTGCCTAATAGTTTGCAATTGATCCTCGCGAGAGAGTACTACTGATGGTTCGTTAAGTATATTTAATTTTCTCAAAACCTCATATGTTGACCCGTGGGTAACCATGTTAAACCCAAATAGAGCATAATAGGGTGAACAGTTAATCGTCTGGTGAAGAGAATTTCGTAAAGCACAGCTTATGGCCGTTAAATGTTCATCCCATAGCTTTTGGTCTCCTTTCAAATACGCTCTTATTCCCGCTATTAAGGAACGGTTAACCCGTTCTGAAGCGTTGGACTGCGGTGAATATATGGCGGTGTAGATATGAGTAATGCCATATTTAGTCAGAAAAGAGTTAAAGTCGTTAGCTCGAAATTGACTACCATTATCGCTAATTATTGTCTCGGGGACACCATAGACGTGGAAAATTTGTTTTTCCATGAAATCTGTGATATTGGTTGACTTGAAATTCTTAAGTGGACATAGCCAGTGGAATTTTGTAAAATGGTCTAGAACGATAAGTAATCCAATATATCCCGACTTACTTCGAGGATATGGGCCAAGTAGGTCGATGTAGAGGCGTTGGAACGGACGAGTGGATATGGGTTGTTTTCCCATCGGTGGTTTGGTAACAAAATTTGGGGCCTTTGTGCATTTGCACACATCGCAATCGCTAATGTAACTTCGCACATCATTTACCATACCTGGCCAAAAGAAACACCTCCTGATCAGATCGAGTGTTTTTCCCATTCCTCCGTGCGCAGCTATTGGTGTTTCGTGTGCACGTTTGATTACATTTTCTACTAAACCTTTCGGTACCCACAATTTCCAAGATTGCTCTTCTTGATCCTCATTACCAGAATAATACTCAGTTCTAATATAGACATAGTTATCAATAACTCTTATATCTGGATATTTACCTTGCTTTGACGTAATTTTATTTTTCAGTTCAATATACTCAGACTCTTGAAAATGTGGTGAAGTTAAATCAATTTCTGGTTCAACTATTTGTAATGCATTAATTTCTAGGTTGGGAATTCTGGATAAAGCATCGGGGATGATGTTTTCTTTCCCTTTTCGATGGCTAACCGTAAATTTATAGGTTTGAAGCTTGAAAACCCATCTGGCAAGTCTACCGCTAAGATCCGGTTGACGCATTAACCAAACGAGGCTTGAATGGTCGGTGATAACTTCAAACTCTTGTAGCTCCAGGTAACATCGAAACTTTTTAATAGCTTCAACAGCCGCCAAGCATTCCTTCTCTGTGACGCTGTAGTTACGCTGTGCTGAGTTCAATTTCCTACTCATATAGGCAATTGGCTTTTCATTTCCTTCATCGTCCAATTGAACTAGGACTGCGCCTATGCCATAATTACTAGCGTCACAGTGAAGGAAAAACTTTTTTTCGAAGTTCGGATTTGCTAACACTGGAGCTGACGTGAGTAGATCTTTTATTTTATCAAACGCTATCTGAGCTTCAGGGGACCACTTGAAATTCTTTTTAGATTTCAGCACTTCGGTAATTGGATAAACTTGACTCGCAAAATTTTCTATAAATCGGCGGTACCAGCCTGCAAGACCGAGGAAGCCTCTCACCTGTTTTAAATTTTTGGGTACTGGCCAGTTTTTTATTGCTTGAACCTTATCTGGGTCGGTCGTGATTCCTCCATCACCTATAATATAACCCAAATAGTTCACCCTTACCTTACAAAATTGACTTTTAGATACGTTTAAGGTAAGATTTGCTCTTCTTAATTGGGCTGCCATTCGATGTAAGTGTTCTAAATGAGTATTAAAATCTTCCGAAACTATAACCAGATCATCCAAGTAACCAAAAATGCAATGACGAAGTTCGGGTGGTATTATTTGATCCATAAGCCTGCACATGGTCTGCGGCGCGTTGCACAAGCCAAATGGCATGACTTTGAACTGATATAATGGCCTTCCTGGGACCGTAAAAGCTGTGAGTGGTTTGGAAGAATCGTCTAATTCAATTTGCCAGTAGGCATCTTTAAGGTCGAGTTTAGATATAATGTTAGCTTTTGGGAGGCGAGAGAATATACCTTCTATATTAGGGAGAGGGTAGGCATCTTTTTTAGTTGCTAGGTTTAGTTTCCTAGCATCTAAACATAACCGAACTTTTTGTGGTTTGATAACCAATCTCATTGGTGACGACCATGGTGAGGTAGAAGGTTCTATCACTCCTAAAGCCAGCATTCTATCTACTTCTCCAAAAATCAATTTCTCTACTGCCGGAGAAACCGGATAGAATCTCTGTTTGACAGGTGTCGAGTTAGACAATTCAATCGTATGCTTTATTAAACTAGTTCTTCCTAACTTTTGCTTTTCGGAATTCGGAAACAGTTCTTTAACAGAATCTAGCTGTCGACGTTGGCTTTGAGTTAAGGGATATGACAATACGTCATTTATAGCTGGATTAATCTCAGTCTCGAACTTAACATGGAATTTATTTTCTACAACAGACAACTCAGGAGTACTATTAGACAAATCACTCATATTGACTATGTTAACAGAGCCAATAACATCTGGGAGCAAATCAAACAACTTCCAAAAGTCAACACCAAGTATCAACCTCTGACTAATTGATGGAATAATGAATAGTTTAATGGCACACGTTTTATCTTTATAGGTCATGTCAACATCCAACCAACCTAACACAGTTTGGGCTTTGCCATCTGCTGTTTTGATGAACGATTTACATTTATTATAATTAGGAAAAGAAGAAAAATCATGTATGGCCAATTCCGAGCCAATACAACTGATGTTGGCACCGGTGTCCAATAAACCATATTCTGTAAAATGTAAAAAATTAACTTTTACGTAGTAACGCATGTCTTTACGATTGTTTATAATTGTTGATACAAAAAACTTACTGCAAAGTTTTCTCATCTTCCAGTATTTGCGATAACGAAGAGTGGATCTTCGTGGTTTAATTCTTTCAGAAGAAATAGACGAGATGTTAAAGATTTCATCGCGTTTCTGAACATAAATTTTCCAGCGTTCATGGTAGGGAAGTTTTGGGTACAAAATTGGTCTTTTATTATTGATAATTTCCGGTGGGTATGGACGTTTTAAAATAGTCTTAGGTGACAAAGAAAGTTCACTCAATTTATGTTTTAAATCAGATTCGTTTATATCAGTACTCGTTGAATCCAAATTAGACATAGCTGGGACATTATTATTCGTTATATTTGGTTTTTCAAATGACAAATCTGGGTGTGTATTTAGTTCGCTATTGGCGTTTGGGCTCCTAAGTTTTTTGAATATTGTTGCCGTTTAAATGCGCATTTTTCGCAATTTGGTTTATAAATACCCTTGGCCCCGCAGCCATAACAAAAAATCTGTCTTTCTTGTAGACAGTCTAACCAGTGATGTCCGCTTTCATTGCAATTCCAGCATTTTGTTGAAATTGGACCTTGAATTGCCGAAACATCTGGTTCCATACTAGGATCAGTATTATTTGATATATCAGGTGTATCCAATTCTGATACATATTTACGAGGAACAAAAGAACTATTAGTGCGTGATGCCAAATTTTTCCGAACATGTTCATCGTTTAGGAAATTTTCGCGCATTTGTACTAGTTTTCGTAAATGTGGTATAGAATGTATAGGTATATACAATAAATCTTGCCGGATTTCCGGTCTTAAATTTCTAATCATTATTTCAATTAACTCCATTTCAGATATAGGTGAAGATAACCGATCAATTATTGTTGATAAAGAATCAAAATAGGTATCAAAAGATTCGCCTGGTCTCTGTTTCCTATTTCGGATTTCTTCTCTTATATCATAAGAGGATTTGAAATCTCTATATTGACAACGAATTGCCTCACAGAAATCCTCCCATATTATGGTCTGAACGCTTTTGTGGTAACGCCAGTACCAATCCCTGGCCTTCCCGGATAGCAAAATGTGTAAATTTTTACCAATTAAGCCAAAATCGGAATTAAATGTGTCTCTCGTTAATACTCTGACACGGTAAAGAAACTCTTCTATATTGAGACCAGCATGAGAACCATCGAATTTAAGGTTCCAATTCTGAATTATAGAACTAATTTTATCAGGGTTATATGAGAAACTAGACGAGTTTGAGCAATGGGTAAACGAGTTTCGCTGATTATTCTGTGGTTGATCTATTTGAGGTTGAGCCTGATTTGATAAATAATAGTTTGGTATATTATGAGTTGCTGAATTCTCATTTCTAATCGGATTTGGAATCATATTCATGTTTTGAAAAAGTCTAGTCACAGTATTCTCAATCATTTGATTGATCTGACTGTAATCAACATTGGGATTATTCGAAGCTGTATTATTTGTGGGATTATTAGGTGATGACACAGAAGTATTCGGAAACAATTGAGGGTTATTGTGTGTAGGGGTGTATTGGTCTTCCTGGGTTTCCGAAAACAGATTACGATTAAAACTGCGAGTATTATACTGATGAACTTTCGCTCCACGACCTCTTCGATTAGAAGGTTTGGTTTGTGCAATTGGTTTTGAGGTAATTTTAATTTTTCGGAGCTCTGAAAGCTGACAAGCCCTCTTGCATACCGGACATTCAGAACTCGTTTGCAAAAACGACTCTATACAAAGTCGATGGAACACGTGAGCACATTCATTTATTATTAAGCATTCTTGAGACTCGCTCATTGATTCACAACATATAAAACACTGATTATGATCTAAAGTGGGTGGTGCTATCGCAGAATCTAGATTAAGCGGACCTCTTGTAAGAACCGAAGGTTGCGACACTGGAGGAGGTGGTGTGTGTTCTAACGACATGTTGAAAAAAATTTTTCAAAAAAAAACTTAAAAGAAAATGTTATACAGATGAGCTTGAGATCTCTGAGAAATTCCAAAACTTAAAACCAAATTTTTATGCAATTATTAGCTATAAAAAGTATGTAAATTCAAATAGTATGGAAAAACTGCTAACTCAAAAAAATGTTCACTAACTGTTAATCTATACACTTCTATAGATTTTTACAAAATAATTAGAATTTATATAATTTCATTACGTGTTTTCTTGTAGATAGATGTGACTTTGTCATAAGATAGTACTTAAGATGCAAGATATACTAATATACACTTTGACAACTATTGTAAATATAGAAATGTGAATATGTATAAGTTTTAATAAGACTTTTATATTAACAAAACCAGCAACATAATTCTTTATCTTATAAATTTTATTTTTTTCAAACTTAAAGAAAACCAAACCTGTAATGGACAATAAATTGCACCGCAAAAATATTGTATTCCTGCTTACGGATTTGTGGCTAATATTCATGTTAATATAAAATATTACCAAAACTGGTACATATACCGCAAGAACTACAGATAATTTAATATCATTCCTCTAAAATATAAAACAAAACTATGAACTTTTCGGTTAGCTTACCCGAATATAATTTTTTTCCAGGTAGCCAAAAGATCCAGAAAAGAATAGACATTTATTTATAAACTAAATTCCTGACACTTAAATTTTCTGACATTCACGCCAAATAAAATGAACTCTAAATATTCTATCGGAATAGAGCCTAAAAGAATGAGGTTCTTTTGGGCCCCACGTTGGGCGCCAATTACTGTAATGTACACAATGAGTGTTTTCTATACTTCAGTGTTATATACACTAAAATTAGTTTTATTTTATTCTTATACAAGAAAATAATACCTACATGATCAGAATGGAACGAGGGAGCCTTTAATATGCTAGCTAATCAGTCGGGCTGGGGGGATTCGTGTTCCTTCCTTCTCATGTGGACTGCCATATTACAATAATAATTTTGAGGACTCCCTATTTAAACAACACCAATAACAAAACTAAAGGAAATCAAAACTACACTAGTTAAAGCAAAAATAAAATTAAAGCCCATAGTTATTTTAACTAGATTATGAAAAAAATAAATAAGAAAAAAAATGAAATTAGTATATCGTAGTAATCTTGAATACATTGGACTGCTACTAGCTGGATTCGAGACAGCCAAGGCTCGATACCCTCCCTAAACCATTGTTCTCACATCGCCAATATTAGTAAGAACCCCAAAAAAATATGCTTAAGTACCTCTCTTATGACATCATCAACATCTTCTTTCAAGAAAACACCTTATATTTTCTTAGCAATTCATTTTAAAAAAATCAATAAAGTATTTTATTCATCCCATTGAAATGTATAGATGTAACAAAAATATAACTAAACTTAAGAGTAATGTATAAGTAGGATTAAATTTTAAAACTGCATAAAAAAATATAATTTTACAATATAAATATTTTTAAATAGCAAATAATTTATCACAATGTTCAATTATACTTCGCGATAATTTGTACTGCCGCACTAAATGCGTAGGGTATTTTCTGATTTATGTTGTTTTTTCTGTTTTTCGTTTTAATTTATAACAAAAAAAAAAACCCCGATCAAAACAAAATTAACAAACAACCAAATTTGTGCATTAATATCTATATATATATTTAACAGCAAAACAACACCAGATCAACACTAAATGAGCATATTAGTTACTCATTAAAATCAACATTAATTGAGAAATTCCACTCCGAAGAGTAATAAAATTTACAGAAGTTTTTTTGTTATATGTAAATGAACAGTGGGGACAAAAATGTTGTTGCTTGATGTTAAATACATATATTGAATAAGATGTAAGTGTAATTACAACAAAAATAAATTATGGTTTAGGCAAAATATTAGGTATATATATGTATGTATATAGTTTTAACTAAAGAGAAAACTTACCAACATGTCCGACGTCGAAGAAGGCCTTTTTCTATGTCCACATTGTTGTTCAGCAAAATATAGAGGAAACTAAATTTTTAAATTTTGTTCTAAAATTTTTGTTGTTTTTTTTTTTTTTATATATACATATATACTTGTAGGACGCGAATGTAGTAGTATGGTTCAGTTTTGATTTAGATTATAGTGCATATTTGTATTCAAATGATTTTTTTAGGTTATGTTGTTATAATTTAAAATTTTTATATGTTCATTTAGTTTTAGGTTATTACCACTTTGTTAGGTTAAACATTTTTTTTAAAGGATTTTTAGCAAAATGAACATTGTGATATTACAAAAATGTTTCTTTTATTATTGTTTTTTTTTGTTGAAATATTTAGATTTCTACCTTTAAATGATTGAATCACAAAAACCCTAATATTTCTTAAACTTTTAAACACTGTTAACTATAACTCTCTGATTTTTATTTATGAGTGATTATTACTTTCAAAAAATTTTTTTTTTTTTTTTGTGTTTTTATTTATTTTTTTGCTTTTTATATCGATTTCGGTTCTTTATGGTCTACACCATTTCCATACGAAATCGTTTCACAATTTTGATGAGAGTTTTCTGCTACACTATTTAAACATATATTTAAACACTTTTTAGTAAATTCAATTGATTAAATTCTATTTTTTTCTTTATAATTTCTAATTCCTTTTTTTCTCTATACTTTCTGAATACTACTAAAACATATAAACTTTACAAATTTAACACTTTTTACAAATTTAACTAATTTAAGAATATTTACTTTTTTCCACAAATTATTGAGAAGTTTATATTGTTCTTTGGACTTTTTTTTTTTTTTTTTTTTGGTTTTTTTGATTGTTTAATTTTAATTTGTTCCCTCTATGTAATGATGAGTAGATTTATTGGTTGACAACAAATTAGTTGAGCATCTAGAAAGGCTTCAAGGGAAAAGGCTTTGCATAAAATTGTTGGGAAATAAAGCAATCAAAAGCACATGCAAATTTAATTGAGGGTAAGGTGGCTGAATTCTGGAGGCTTAGTTCTTCCTATGCCAATTGGAGTATCATTTGGTTATTCCAGATTTTAGACCATAACCACAAATATTTCTCTAATTCAACCAAGCGTTTGATAAATTTTCCGGGAGTATAATTTAGTATGCCCTGGATGTTTGTGGCTACCAGGAATTTCTGTGTTTGGAAGTTACCCTTACTGAAAGTGATAAATTTATCAAAAAATATTATGCTGTGGAAAAGTTTTTAACAATAAACGACAATTACCTTTTGACAAAGAATATAGTATAGAATACCAGCAAAATAACTTTGATATAAAATCGTGACGGATTTATATGATATTTTAATTTTTTTTTCTTTTACTTCAATTTATATTTGATCTGCCTTCTATGGTGGTTTGTAGAAAAAGGAAGTAGTGTGGTTTTTCGATCTTTATAGAAAGTTCGTGAAGTGTGTTGGTGTAGGTAAAAATGCAAATACTTAGAAAATAATTGCATAATCGAGTCACCAAAAGAAGTATTGCCAACTAGAAATTTTTTTAATCAATATAACGAAATTCACCACTGATATGCAAATACAACCATAAATTTACCTGTTAATTTAAACATATTAAGTTTTAACTAACACTTTCAGGAGATATAAATATTACGACATAGTTTCAGGTCCTGTCTTGCTAATTAGAAAGCAAGCAATATTTAACAAAAAAACAAAAGGAAAGAATGTTCACCACAATAAGTCCCATTTTTGAAAATATTTTAAACATGAATAAATCGTTTAAAAATGTTTATATCAAGTTCACACCGGCATCTTTTTTAAAGAAATATGGACCGATGATTCCACCGGCCCACAAACCACTGCAAGACGTTGTTTTTTCTGGATGAAGTGGCAGCTGAATCTGTTTAGGTTGCTTTTCATCCCAAATGCGGTAATTTTGTTTGTTTACAGTATTTTCAGTAGGCCGATTATGTTGACCATAAGTTGAGTAAAGTGCACGAAACATATTCCTCATAGAACGTGCATTTTCGTAATAAAGTTGAACGATTTGTAAACGTTATTCAGGCGTAAGTCTTTCCATTATGAAATGCCAAACAATACTAAACAAAAATAACATAACAGCAGGACACGACTCACACGTGATCTGTCAAAAAAAAAAAAGGCTATTGAAAAAAATATCTACTTAAATCATCCCTTACCATTGTTAATGGTTTTTCATTTATAATTGTTAAGCTTAACTCTTACCAAAGTTGATAAATTTGGTTTGGTAAACAATAATTCGATTTTTATTTATATAAAAGAATGCTTGCAGAATATATTTGCTGTTTTCTATTAGACGCGACCACTTTTTAATAAAATTTTGACTCAATTTAGCTGTCTGTCATTAGTTAAAAGCTGGAACGGATTGGTATCAAAGAAATCCAATAGATGTAATAGTAAAATATAATAATTCTATACTATCTATTGAGCTAAAGGTGTGTTAAAGTGCAATATCACTGAAATTCTTGACGATTCAGAATAAGTATGCAGCGCATGTGGATAGAAATGATAACAGTGATCTATCATAATAAAACTACAGAATTTTCTAAGAGGAAATGAACTTCAGTTTCTTATTTTAGCTTATCACAAATATGAATAAATGAGATACTAAATAGACAATGATTTTTTTTTGTTACATAAATATTGAAACATTTATGCGAGCGGATTGTATGTGAACAATGCTTTAGAAACTTTAAAGCTTCTGTTATTCTCTAAATTGGAAACCTTCTATCCATACCAAACGTTATATTTATAAACCTTAAAATTCCATACTTTTCTCCCCTCCCAAGCATATTACTTCCTGACATAATTTTTGCTTTCTGAAAATCAACATACATTACGTTACATACTCGTACATACGTTTGTAGTTTTGCAAATACCATAAAAACTTTCTAACAATATTTTAATTTCATAATTTTAAACTTAAGAGAAAATAAAAGAAATTTTCTTTTATTTATTTTACACTTAGAACTTTTGTTTTATGAAATTTTAAATTAATTTCCATGATGTTTTAAAAGTTTGTCTTCAAATTTTCAAGATTTATGGTGACACAATGGGTGGGGTAGGCAGCAAGGCAATTACAAAATAATGACATATTGCTGGGAATCATTTAAAACATAGTTAGTTATTTGTTATTGTTATTAACAAATATTTGTATTAAGTGAAAATAATTAAGTCTTAAGTTTTCTTTTGCGTTTGATTATTGCTGGCAACGTTTACTGTTTGAATTGTCCGGAGATGGAAGTTAATGAAACGAGAAAGTTTGTAAAATAAACATTGTAGCTGTTGCGTAATGTTTTAATATGTAAATTGTTAATGTAAAAGAACCGAATTGAACAATATTGTTTTTATTTCCATGAAAAGGAAATATAAATTTATAAATATTAACTGAAACTATTTAATATGTCATATGCTGCTGTACCAAATCTTAAATACTATGTATTTTGAACCTAAATTTTTAACAATTTTAAAACTGACAAGAGAAAGAAATTATAAAAAAATAGTAAATTTACTCAAAATACTCAAAATCGTATTGATGTTCTGACACATTATAATGAGTTTCAAACGAATAGATATGAATATTATAATAAAATTCTCATCAAATAAGAAACAACCCACCCACCCCATAACATTTTTTTTCTCGTGAAAATAATATTTGTTAAATTATTTCTCTAATTAATTTAGAGTACGTCAACTTAATAGCTTTTGAAAACATTTAAGAAAATTGCAAAAAGGGTGATTTTGGGCACGTTCCAATTTTGGGACAATTTTAAGACAAAGAAACATTGAAGTGAACAAGTGAAAATAAAACACTGAACATTAAAATTTCAAGTTGTTCCAATATTGCAACACCGGGAAAAATGGGTTATATCTAAAATTTTCTTTGTAAATGGCTTTTTTTAATAAAAGATATGTTTTTATTTTTTTTGTTTACGATCTATGCTTATGTTTTGCTTGTATCATTTAATTACTTTCAGGACTTTCAAACCGATAATGTTGGATTTTTGAGGAATTTGTGCGCTATTTGTTATATATTGAAATTCCAAATGATAAATTTTTTTGGTTGAATCACCGATTTTATGTTATCATTAAGAGAATGAGAGTAGTTAAAAAGACGTATTTTATATGAACAATTATTTAATAGTTTATTTAGAACATAAATTTTATTTCAAGTTTTTTTAAGTAGGAGTAAAAAAGTTTGTATTCTTAACAATTATTTATTACTAGCTTCGCTACCGCTCCACCCTCCTCATAAAATAAAACGTACTTATATATTTCAAACATTTATATATTTAATTTTAATGTATTTATTGCAATGCTTTAGGCGAGGCCATGCCCCTTTGTCCACTTACGTAGTCAAGAATTTATTATTTCTTAAGAAAATCCTATTGTGAACATTTAATGACGATCGGTCCAGTAGTTAAGACTATATTACGATTTTTCATTTTCCTAAAAACGGGCGTGGTCCCACCCACTTTCCTCCTGGTTCGTATTCCTAATTATGCCAATACCATATGTACCACATATCATTGTCGTAGGTCAAAAAATCCCCAAATAATGGCGATTTAAATTTTTGGGTTATATAGTCGGTACAATCAAAACTTCATATATCCTATTATTCCTTCCAGAGTCACAGTAACATCCTGTGAAAATTTCATCAAAATCGGCTCAGCCATACATACATACATTCAATTTTATATATATAGATAGATGTAGAATTCAAAGTGGAGAGCTTTCGTATGATACTCCATAATTTAATATTTAAAAGTCCTCTTGTTCTGTTTTCCATAAAACTTTATATCAGGTTTATGTAGTCCACGTGTCTTTGACATTTTAGTTATTATGGTTGACTGAAAATAAATATAATAAAGTTATACCATATTAGTAAGAATTAAATAATCTTGCATTTAATATTTCATGTGTAAATGTTTTCCGAAAAAACTACTTTTGTAAACAGCATATAAAGAAAACTTTATTTATCTTCTGTGAAATAAAATAAAAACTACAGGAAAATAATGTAAATATTTAGTTAGTAGGGATAAATATGACAAATATTTAGTGGAAGTGCTTGTCACAAAAACAGTAAAACATGTGTAATTTTCTAACAAAGTTGCACATGTAAATATTTAAATACGGATTGTTAGTTATTATTGTCGCTAACAAAACACTGCACACAACTTGGTTAAGGAAATGAATTGTGATGAATTGTGATCAGAGAACATTTTCCTCTTCAGTTCAGTGGTGCATAAAATGATTTGTTAAAGGTTATAGGTCAATTTTCTAATTAAAATGTGCACTGTTTTTTGTTTATAAATAATCGAGTAATACTTTAATACACTTTTAAAGTGGCATTATAATGAAAAATTCAGAAATTCGTTTTTAAGTTTTTCTTTGATTTACACTTGTGATTCCTTATTCAGGACATTTTTAGTAAACATTTAATACATCTACACTACTAAGTTATATCTGTGTGTTTGTATAAAAACAAAAACTATTGTTGATTTTTTTTATTAGTATTACGAGTAAATTTTTTAGTCAAAGTTATGGTTATTTTTTTTTTTTTTTTTGGTTTTTATATTTTTTTTTTTTATTGTTGTTGTTAGATAGACTCCGGTCTGAGAATGTCCATCAAATAAAAAAAGTTTGTGATTTAAATCGGATTACATATTCTATACAAACCAATAGACATGTAAGAACATGTGGTACATAACGCCACACCAACAGCACCAACAAAACGACAACAATATTTAAAATCATAAATCAATAAAATTGTGTACAAATTTGTTTTGACAGCAAATAGAGAAAGAGAGAGAGAGAATGGAAAAAAACTAAACTAAACTTTGATTTGAAACTTTGAAAATAAAACAACTGAAAAATATGCAAATTTAATCTATTGGCGGAAAAAATTGATTTTTAATATTGTTGCTGTTGTTGTTTGGTGCAAATTTAAAACTATTAAAATAAATTTAAAATGTGCTTCGCTGGAGTTCTATTTTCTCTTGCAATTTGTATTAGTTAGTATTTTGTTTTAAATTAATTTTTAAATTTTAAAAAATTGCTTTAAATGGCTGCATATGAACAGTGTTGTTAGATTAGGGGGTTTCCCCCTAGATTTAGAGGTTTTTTTTCTATTTAGGGACAGCTTTAGGGGTTAATATTATTTAGGGGGAAATTTGGGGGTAAGAAAATTTTATTTAGGCGATTTCTAGGGGATTTTCGAATTTACAGTTTGGTATAGTAGGTACATAATTTAACAACTAAGCATGTCGAAGATATTGTAATGAAATGACGATTTAGAAAGTAATCTGGCAACTACAAACATTAAAACATTTTTCGATGCAAATAGAAGACAATTATGCTCATTAATGAAAATTGCAAAACTTTTACTTTGGAAATATATGGTAAAAAATAAGCTGCGAAACAGAATGAATAGTTCAATAGTTGAAAGTACTTGTTAAACAATAAATGTCAAGATTTTATTCCAACACCTGAAATGCTCAAACTTTTTAATTCTATTGCAGAAGACTTTGCAACTCTTGAAATTTTTAGAGAAACCTGATTTTAATAAAACTAACCATCTGGATGTTTATATGTATAGAAATTGTATTCCTAATATGTAGTTCAGGTTACGTAACTTCATAAAAATGTAAGTGAAGAATAATTCAAATGTTTCTTTTTAATAATTAGTAGAGTATATTATATAAGAATGATAGTACCTCAATTCAAATTTAATAGAGATATGAATGATGAAACTTTAGGGGGGTTTTTTTTAAAAAAGTGTAGAATTTAGTGGGTTTCTAAATTTTTTTGGGGGGAAGAAAAAAAATTATCTGACAACTCTGCATATGAGTGATGCTGCATTTTTCTACATGAATTAAATATTACTCATACGCAAAGTGGTCGGATGAATGGCTAACACTATAATAACTATGTATGTATGTATGTACTTTTTCAAGTACTAATACGATTGTTTTAAATTGCATGACAACATTGTAGAAGAGGACCTAGGCTTTTAGAAAATATATTTTGAAATCAACTTGTTGTAATGCAGTATGACTTAAAGGGTGTCAAAATTGTCCTTCTTAAATGTAAAATAAACTTTATTTAGAGTTTTGCAAACAAAGTTGGTTTTAGTAAAACGGATTTTTTTTAAATATTTATATTATTGCATTACTATAATTACACCTGATGTTTAATTTTTGTTGTAAAGTTTAAAACAATTTTTTAAAAAGTATAAAATATTTTAAGGGTCTGCTTAATGATTTCCGATTTGGAGCCACTTTATTCATTAAACACAGTAATTGCGCATTAATATTTTTCATAACTATAATTACATTTCATGATCAACATAGCAGAATACTAGTAAAACATAAGTTTAACTGTTCCTATTATGAAATTTTTCTATAAAAGGCCTCTTTCTTGCCGCATTCTTATTAGAGAAAATGAATTTTATGTTTTTTTTTTAATCTGTATTAAATATTAACAAATGAGTATCAATTTTATGGTTCAAACGTATTCAATCGCTTTTTTGTTGCACAACTTTAAAAAAATTCATGTGAACGAATTTTATGTGGACAATGATTTATAATTAAATATTTATGCTTTAACTCCGCAGTATTAAAAAAATAAAAACCATTTCTTTGCCCAGATTTAATATTAAATATTTAAGCTGGAAAATTTGTGTCCAAAAATGAAGGCTGTTAAGTAATGCGTAAATCTTGCTTCTCAAAAAGAAATGTTTTAAATAAAATTTATTAGACTCTTGTATGTATATACTTCCACTTAAGTTAATTTGCTAAAATTTCTTTTAACAAACTATGCTGGCATAAAATTTTGTGGTTAATTTGTGTAACCCAGGAGACAGACTAACTTAGATTATGGTAACTTGTATGGACACACACAGAGAAAAAATATAGTTGTACATGTTTGCCACAAAAATTTCAACATTTTGAGAAATTTTTAAAAATGTTATGGTCACTGTAGTTATTTATATGATTGCGTTAACCATAATATGGTTCAGTTCATATATATGATTAGTTACTAGGTATATATTTGTGTTAATCATGTTTATGAATTTATCATAATTTGTTGCTCTTTTATTATGATAGAGAACAACATAATATGATATAATCTTTCATCATAAAACTGATTACCATAAACATTACATAATTGCTATAATCATATATATGATTGCTATAGTCATATGAATAGTAATCTAACCATATTATGGTTGCTGAGATCATATAAATAATTACAGTGACCATATTAAAAAAAAAATTAAAAACTTTGAAATAGTTGTGGTAAACATGCACAACTATATTTTTTCTCTGCGTGCAGTAACTTGTTTAAAAGTAGTTAAAACATGTTTTGTAAGAGCAGAGGAGACTAATCTAAAATCTTGTTATTGGATATAGGCAAACTGTAGAAATTTGTTTGTGTAACAATATAATGGCTAAAGTTGAAAGGAATTCTTTAGTTATATTCTCAGAAACATCAAAGAAAATTAGCTTTTCAATTATTGTGTTCCGTTTTGTTTATGTAGACACGTTTATTTCACTTTTGCATAAATTAATACTATTTAGTACTTACGAGGATGTTGAATTATTAAATGTTTAATAAGGCTAGACGTAAGTTCAGCATCTCATAAGCTCTCTTAATTTTATCAATTATCATTTTGACTTTATGTTAATTTTTTTTCCTGTATTTAGTCTGTTTTAATTTACGCCATTTATATAAATGCTTTTAATGGCATATTTAAACACTTTAATAGGATATTTTTTATGGTTGTGTGTATTTTTACTGTTAAGCATGGTTGGAAATAAAAATCATAAAATTTAAGTATGCTAAATAAAGTAAGACATAAAGGAAGAGACAGATATCATATGTGATTTTACGACTTATGTAATTTTTAATAAATAATATGCATAGAATGCAGTCTGCAGTATTTATCAACAGAATATGGCAATTCTGTCAGTGAACATATTCTGCTATCTTCCTCTGATTTGCCCATATCTTGTCTTATTTTTCACAACTATTAAAACGAAGAGTTGGGTAGGCATTCTTCTCATTCTTATCACAATATTAAATGCCTACAAAAATTTTTACACCAGATCAAAAAGTCATAAACAAGATAGAGTGTTATGTATACACCTAATTCTCTTTTTACATGGACTATTTCTAAACTGTTTTGATTTAACACGGTTTGAGAATAAACAAATTTAAAATTTTTTTTACACTTTTTTATACCATTTAGCAGGATTCATAATCTTTTGTTCTAAAATTTTTTTGGTTAAATTTATTTCTGGCGAAATATGTTCATATCACAAATTTAGGGGAATTACCTTTTTTGGCACACAAATTTTTTGATCAGAGTCCGAGTATTGTAAATAGCACAAATTTAGGGGAAATTGCTTTTAGCGCATACAATCAAATGAATTTGTCAATGACAAGTTGTCATGTATTTGTTTACATTACTTTTAAGCTTAGAGTCATATCTATACATTTGTATGTAATTTGATATTATAAACTGAATAGATTCTTGTTTTTCACTAATTTCAATAGGTTTTAGAGATAAGTAACGAATTACCTATTTTGCATACGATCAATGTCTTTTTTACACGGGGTTTCCTGGAACCAATTACCGCGTTAAAACAGAATTAGGTGTACATGACAGTGAAGAATCTTATACCGTCTATGTGGGGAAAGTATTAAGAAATAAATGGAAAATACGATTTTTATGTGGGAATCTATACATTTTTAATAGCAGATCTTTGGGGGGAAAATAATCTTTGTTATTAATAAAATAAAAAATACTCTAATATGAGACTTTAATAAGGCAAGTATAATAGACTATGCAGTATTTAATTTATCTGAAATCTGTTCAATTTTGTTTTTTTTTATAAATAAGTCGTTGCATTTGATAAACAGAAACTAGCTATTTAGAGGTTTTGCAAAACATATTTCTATTAATATACTGTAAGAATTTGCAATGTGTTCTCAAATAACTATTGTAGATATTACAAAAGCAAGGACAAACCCATATCTACACCATTATCACTATAGCAATAGGTGTAAAAAGTGAAACATCCAAGTACGTGTAAATAAGCCTACAAAACTAATCTGGTTTTAACTGGATTTGCCATGACTATAAACTATTGAAAACTAAAGTAGAAGCAAATCTTATGTGTTTGTGCATCATCATCTAAGCCACAACATAAAAACAAATGCAAATGTTAGTTTTCATGTAGATTTTTACTGCTGTCTTCTACTGTTGTTCAGAATACTAAAATTTAATGTTTGCAGAAATGTGTGTAAAATGATATAGACACCAAACAGACATTTCATTTCAACTATTCTCACCAAATACATAAATAGACAGATGGAAGAAGAATTTGAATTAGTGTATATATTGTAAAAGTACTAAACACCATTTCTGAAGGAATTTGAGAAAATTAAAATTATAGGAGTTTGTTTGGAAGCTTTTAATGAGTTGCTATCATTGTATTAATAATTGCATCTATATTAGTAAAATCGGTTTAAAAATTATTTATACAGAAACCAAAAACAATTTCTGCCCCGCTTTCATAGAAATTCCAATATTTGTTTACATAAAAAATATCAACCAAAAGGATTTAATACTTTTAAACAACAAATTGATACTATTTTGTTATACCCACTACCAAAAAGATGGGGGCAATTAAGTCATAGAACCACATTTGAAAGCATGATAGAGCTTCGAAAAAAAAAGACTTCGAAAAATGAAATTTTTCCCAACCATTCTTTGTTGCAGCAAAATGTTTGGTATTGAAAATGAAAGAATTGGCCACATGTTCTCGAAGTTTGATTCTATGGTACATAAATGTTAATAAAATTCATGCAAAATTCAGTAAAATTGGATTGGAGTATAGGATGTTGTGAAGATCTGATATGAATGTAAATTTGGCCATAGCTCCCATTAACGGTTCACTTCCCAGAAAACTTAAACTACTTAAAAATATATCTGTGTTGGTATGAAATTTACCACAAGACTCAAATATTTTTTTCTTTATCAAGAACTACAATACCACTTCGGGTACTTTGCAGGCTACAACTTGTAATTGCTAACCAAACCATTGCCTTTTACTAGATTTATAAATGTTTGTTTAAATATTGGGTAGGCAGGCTCTCGTTTTGATGTAAATGTTTGTCGTCTTTTTTACAGATGTGGTCGGCTTTGATGTGAACAATGCTTTATGCAGTAAAGGCTATTGACATAATTACGTGATTTTATCTACTTCGCATCTGTTTTCAAATAACTCAAATACCTCGCAAGACTTTGACATCTTGTGTCGCATACAAATGACAATTTTGCAATGTTCGGCAATTTTGTTAACTATTTTAACAACTTTTGGCAACAGTACAAGAATAGTTAAAATTTATATGTTAAACAGAGAGAGAGAAACAGGTAAATGTCACTGGGAGATATATCAGGAGACTAAGGTGGGTGGTCAAGCAACTCGTACTTTAATTCATTGATTGAAGCCATTGTTCAATCACTCTTGTGTGCTGGTACGTTGTCTTGATGAAAAAAATTTCTTTGTGTTGTGTCCTGTTTCTCGAATTTTTACATTTAATTCATCCAAAATGTTGCAATAGCACTCTGAATTTATTGTTTTACCCTTTACCAGATATCAATCAATAAAATACGTTTGAAGTCCCAAGAAACCGACATAACCTTATCAGCCGATTGAATTGTTTTTGCCTTCTTTGAGGCACTTTCTCCAGCTTCAGTCTATTGCCTGGATTGTTCTTTTGTCTCTGTAGTATCCATGTCTCATCTACAGTCATGAAATGTTGCTTAAAATTAATTTTTTTTTTAAACGACCCAAACAAACACCCATCTTGCAGAAAGCTTTTGCATCTGTAGTTCTTCATGCAAAATTAACCCCCTGGCCCTCGATGTCGAACGATAACGTTCGCTTAGATAAGACTTAAGACGCATACTTTTTATCGTATCTATTTTTTACTCAATCAAGTTTGTTTATTCCACAATCAAGTTTGTGTCTTAAATGTTATCTAAGCGAACGTTATCGTTCGACATCGTGGACCAGGGGGTAAATAGACTCGATCATTTCAGATGCCCATGATATTGGCTACTTCACGCACTTTTATGCGTCGATCATTTAATACCATATCATGCACTGTGGCTACAATTTCTGTTGTTGTTGCTGTTTTTGAACGTCCACTACGTAGATCATCTTCAATGCTTGTACGACCACTTTTAAATTCAACAACCCATTTTTTTACTGTTGCATATGAAGGAGCACTTTCACTGAACACATTCACCATATCATTATGAATTTTTTGTCCCGATAAAACTTTTTTATTTAAATATTTAATGACACCACGAATTTCTAATTTTTTTATTGTAAAAAAAAATGCGGATGCTTTTTTTTTCAAAACCTTTCTATATGAAGGAGTTGGCAGCAGAGACCTGCAACGAGTACTAAATTTTCGGGTATACTTAATCATGCACATTGATTTTTATGATTTAATCGTTTTTGTTCAAATGCACAAAACGCTCGTTTATGCAACCGTTCGTTTCAAACATTCAGTTTTATTCACTGGTTGTTTTTTGCGAACATGAATATTCTGACTGTGTCGTTAAATGTATGAAGCTCATTTTACATCAAAGCCAACGTGTTGTTAGCCGAACATGTGTTTTATTCATTTGTTGTTTTGTGCGAACATGAATGTTCGACTGTGTCGTTAAATGTATGAAGCAGCTCATTTTACATTTTTTCTTTAATTTTTTTTGCTGTGCAAAGATATATTTGACAAACTGTACATATTACAAATTTTATCATTGCTTTGTCAAATAAGTTTTCTTTTCGACGAAATAATGTTAAATAGGTAGTAAATGCACATTTTTTATGTTTTCATATTTTTCTGCCAGCCGCTTTTTACTTATAAGTGGCTCGTGTGTTTTTAGTTCAATTCCAATCAGATCATGCACAACAAAGCCGACATGCAAAAAACAAACTGTGTATAAACAAGAATTTTTGTTTTCAAACATTGCAGTTCGAACCAAGTGTTGGAAATGATTTATACTCGTTGCTGAATTTTCTGTGTGTGCATAAAAAGTGAATAAGCATAAAATTGAATCATACTTTTTTGTATTGTTCTTAAAATTCAATGTTAGTGAATAAGTCGGCTCGTTCATACTTGTTGCAGGTCTCTGGTTGGCAGATCGAAAAGAAAATTAACTTGTGTTCATAGCACAGATGGAAGTTTCCAAAACACTTAAATTTTTTCTGTTTATGCATTGCTTTCTGTTCTAGGCTAAGACGTTTCCGAGCCGCCCTCGTCTGAAAGGAAATATAAGTGATCTTAGCATTTATAAAAGAACTAGAGCCTATTTTAGAAATATATATATATATAATAGATTTTTGGTGGAAAATATAAGTGCTCACACACTATTCCTATTTGATAAGTACTCGTATCAAAGTTTATTTTCATAATATTTAAATGATGATAACTTTAAGAGGTTTTTTTTTTATCAGTCTACCAATATGTTTCACTGATATTTTTACAGTTTGCAACACAAAACAAATCCAAGCAACCTGAAATCAATATCGAAACGAGCCACTACTATTTTCTGATTTTCCTCATATACATATGTGTAAAAGATAAAAGTGTTTTTTTTTTTTAGTGAGCAAAAGGCTCAACAAATTTTATGTGGCATTTTGTGTTCAAGGATTGAATACATTGCCTGTAAATACTATTAAAAAAGATTTGGTTAATGTGATAGTATATGTGAAGGATAGTGTGTTGTAATACAAGTATTTTGCAAAAAGCCAAAGGTAAAAATTGCATTAATATGCGGGTTGAATGTTAAACATCATGGATGGACCTCAACACAGTATATTTATGTAACTGTATTAGTGTGTATCTTTATATGCCTGTGTTTATGATGATGATAAATTGTTATCTTTTTTGTGAGTGAGTGTATTTGGGTGTATGATTTGAGGTTGATAGTTTGTGGTCTGTCAACTATGTTGTACTCTGTGTTTAGTACCAACAATCAATTATTTGTGTGTGTTTTTTTTTAATTTTTTTGTTCTTATTTATTTGATTTTATTACTATCATGTTGTATCTTTATCAATTCTTTATCTTTTTCATAGATCTGGCATAAAGCCATTTTGTGAAAATCTTTCCTTTTCTGCAGCTCTTAGCTTAAGTGATATTTCATCTGAATGCACAGATTTTATTTGTTAAAATAGAAAGCAAAAAATAAACTTTCATCAATTTATATTGACAATATGATTTATTTTTATGTTGTTTCTTATTTGGCCAATTTTCCTTAGTCTGTTTGTATTTCCTTATTGAGCTAATACGGCCTATAATCTTTTATGTAATTAAAAACACAATTTTTAATACATTTTTTTCCCGACGTTTCGTCAATTTTTTGTCGACTTCTTCTGGGGATCGTCTATTTAATAAAAACATGACATTAATTAACAGTTTATTTACCAAATAACATTTAGAACTTACATTTTTTTAAATATTATAAATATTATTACATTAAAGAGCCATTTTAAAAACAAGAATTTCCATTTAACATATATAATACAAAAAACAAAAAAACAAAAAACACAGAATTATTATTAAACACATAATACTTAAATATTTTAACTTAGTTTATTGATGGCTACCCTATAACTAGCACATATGTTATTGGTATCTTCTTTCAAATTCATTGTATTATTTATGTTTTGCTGAATTCTCAAGCTCTCCTTCGTAAATCTCTTTCCCATATTTCCATCCTTGTCTAATATCCTAATATGTTGAAAATCTGGGGTATGATGTGACCTGATCATATGCATGGCTAATGCTGTTGTTTCTTTCTGTCGCGTAATATCCATCTTGTGTTCTCCTATTCTTGTTGATAAAGCTCTCTTTGTTGTTCCTATATACACCTGATTACAGAGTTCTTCGTTATTCCCTTTACATCTTATTTCATAAACAACGTTATTTTGTTGTTGTTTTTCTATTGGCGCTTTTATTTTAGTGAATATTGCATTTGTTGTTTTGTTAGGCTTATACGCAAAACATATGTTATTTCGTTTCAGTGTTGTCATCATGTTTCTTTTGTCAGTAAGGCTAGGGATGTATGGTACACTATAGAATCTTTTGTTTACCATTCCATCAGTGTTGTCAATTTTCTTATTTTTGTTCAGTGGATTAAATGCGTCGTCTATTAAAGAATTTATTAATTTTTTAGGAAAACTATTTTGTGTCAATATTTCTTTTATTATGTTTATATTTTTGTTGTAGAATATTTCGTCACTAATCTTCAGTACCCTTTCTATGAAATTTCTCGCTGTATTTATAATCTGGCCTCTGGGTTGTGTGGTGTTGAAATTCATAAGTCTGCCTGACGCTGTTTCCTTAGAGTACCAATTAAAAATAATATTGTCCTTATTTCTCCGTAGTTTTGTGTCGAGGTATGCTATTTCATTGTTTTTTTCTATTTCGATGGTGAATTTAATTTTTTGATGGTGAGAATTTATTTTTATTTGTAGTTTAGTTGAAATGTGTGTTCTTAAGGCTTTAAAATAAATTAGATTCTATGCGGGTTTTGTTTAAATGTTTTAAAATTGAAAGAAGGTTTTAAATAAATTTATTGAGAAATTAATTCATTTTTAACCCTTTAAAAGTAACAGGCACAGTGGTGAAAATAACTGCAGTATTTTTACAGATATTCCCAGAAAATTACACTACTATTTCTTCGAACATAATACCCACAAAATTTAAAAGGTTAATTGTGACTTTCTTAAAAAAAATTCTTTCTTAAAAATAAATTTACAGACATCCTTTGGCAAAGTATTTGTTCAACTTTTAAACTTTAACACTGATAAATAATATCATATGCTCTATACAAGAAAGAAATCACCACAAAAACTCAATATGAGGGTATTCAAATTAAATTAAATAAAATATTAAATTTTCCAAATTTATTTTAAAGATAATAATCATTGGAAAAACAGAGAGAAACTTAAAATGTTATCAGTTTAGCATATTTATTAGCATTTATTTCAATTCTGTTTAAGGTCATTTCAAACTATTTACCAACTTGTGTTTGGCAGAGTAAAATTGTTATTGTTTTGTAAAAATTTTCCTCTTTTAACTTTTTGAGTTTTATTGGCTCTTGAACTTATTGAAGCAAAGTGCCACACGAATACTTTTCATAAATTTTACTACTTAGGAAGAAATTTTGTTAAAACATGAAAGTATTAAAAAAATAAATTAAAATCTATACTTAACCTTTAGTGAACTTTGTTAATATTTCTGTTAATGTGTTGGAGTAGAATTTTATTGGCGCTACATGAAAGGTTTTAACAAATTTACGAGTATTACATAAAATTTACGCCTGCACCCCAGATTCTGCAGAGGCTAAACTTTTCCTATAGAGAAGATATAATTTTAGTATGCTGAGTTCCCAAAGTAGTTAGTTAGTTAATGTCTTTTGTCCTTTGTGCTTCAATTTGGTTCTTCACAAATAGCTCTTTAGAAGTTTAATTTCTTTCAATATTGAGTGTTTAAGTTCGGGCTGAAAGCATTGTGTGATAGTATTTATTTTTGCAAGAGTCACATACAGCCATGTCACAGAATTAAATTCCGTTCATAAGGGCAATTAATTCCGTATTTATAGGCTGATTTAGAAAAATATTCTAATGTGCATTTACACGATCAAGAATGCGACATTTGTAAGCTTTTAAAAATTATGTAAAATAATCTTATATGTTAAAAGTCTTAGGATCGAAACAAACTTAACCAATTCTCAACTTTTTAATGGTTAAGAACCTCAACTTTATTGATAAGACATAGATTTTATACTTTAACATTTTAGCTATGCCCACTGATAAAGCATTTTATGATTTGTACAATGTCTGCTCTCAGGTGTCAAATACAAAAGTTTCAATAGATTTTCACGACAACTTCTCATCTGCATTATCGTTATATTGATCATACATTAAAATCTCTCTTAATGTTTCCTATTATTTTTCCTCTTTGTCTTTTGGCATTATCTATCCACATTTATGATAAAATCATTTGTTTTTTAAATCATTTAACAGTCAAAAAAGTTGATAATTTAAAATAATATCAAATACAAGATTTGTGTTTGAATTTAAATTGTCATTTGATTAGAATGATCTTGGAGTAATAATAATAAACGATAATTTAGATACAAGTACGCGACATATTTCTATTCACGTTTAATTAATGAAAATAATAAATATGCAATATAATTATCTACATATTACGCGGTAAAATATCAAAATCGATATACACCGAAAGAAATATAATAATAGGAATACACTACAAAAATAAATATAAAGCCATGTCACAGAGTTTAATTCCGTTCGGATGAGAAATTAATTCCGTATTTTGCTTCTATAGGAAAAGTAAAATCAAATTTTTTTTTCCAAAATGAAACCTAGAAATGCTTAATAAAACTACAATTCTACACAGCAAATTAAAAGTGGTTTCATTCCGAAAAAATATTCTTTGTACTTTTTCTATAGAAGCAAAATAGAGAATTAATTTCACTTCCGAACCGACTTAAATTCTGTGACATGGCTGATGTAATGTAATTTTTTAATTTTTTTTTATAAATAACTATTGAATTAATAATAAATTTAAAAACCACTCCCTATGGATTTGTTTATTACATAAAACTACTAAAAACTGCATGTGTTGCAACTAACATGACAAAGAGAATTTTTTAGTGAAATCATAACTGAAATCTAAACACCACACAAAATGACCTTAAAACTAAAAGTTTAAGCAAACTTATTGACATTAAAACACAAATAAAGGAAAAATATTTTGCAAATAAACCAAAAAACAAAATATATTTGTTGACATTATAAGACTTCTTGTTGCACTGCACAAAATTAAAGGAAAAAAAAACTACACAAAATCAAATTCGCAGACTGGCCTATTACAATAAAAAAACCACCACAAAGAGAACAAGTGACCAATGTCAGTCATATTCTAGTTAAATAAATGTTTTTTTTTTAATTTCTCAAAAACAAGGCTTCTGAAGAGAAACTCTCATAAAAAAAGTTCAAGGCTAAAGCAGAAAAATAAATTTATTTCCAATATAACATACACACATAACATTTTGGTTGCAACAGTTTCAGCACACAAACATACTTGTACTACCATAAATTTAGCGTACATAAAACTGACCCATAATATCCTTTTGTAGTTTGTGCATAACGTATTTGTATTTGTTCATAGCGCCGAAATGTCCTTGTAATTCTCTCTATGTTTTTGCGTGAGTGTGTGTTTGTTTTCAATTGTTTTTTTTTTCTAAAAATCCCACAACTTTTGTGTGTTAATATTTAATTTTATGTGTCTAAAACACATACAAACAATCGCTATCTTCCGATATATTCTATCTATTCTATCGTTTATAGTATATTGTTTTGTGGGTGCATAAATTTAAAGGATATTACATTCAATTTAACAAAAACTATTAAAAAATTTACCACCACAGCGGCATTTGTGTTTAAATATTTATGTTTGTATGTTTTGTGCACACAAAAAAAAAAAAAGAAAAAAACTTTGAAATTTTATTATTTGTTTAAAAAATTTTGGTTAATAAATTTCATTTTACAGGAAGTGATCGTATATTTTTAATGGATTATTTATTTATGTATTTTATTAGGTGTGCTGAGTGCAATGTATTGCGTTAAATTTGTGTTGCATTGAAAATGTATAAAATTTTAAAAGGCAAAATATAAGCTGTCAAAGTGTAATGGTTCAAATATATTAGAAATAGGAATTAAGAGCTTTTAAACTTATGTTTTATTTTGTGTTTTAATTAATTATGGGATGATTTCAAAATTGCTATTGTTTTTAAAAAATAAAGTATGTAGTACACAGAGGGAAAAATGACGTTAAAGATCAACAACGGTTGGTGTCATTTTGACAGGTTTTTTTTTGGACACCGTACATTTACAATTTGTAAGCAAATGGTTACGAATCGGCAACGCTACTCACAGTGAGTCGCAATTAACGACGAAACATAATTAGTTTTTTAGGTCACGCCGCCGTAATTGTTGTCAGCTAATATGTTTTAAAGAAAGCTGTGCCACCATTGGGGCTGCAGGTAAAATTTAGAGAAAAACTTTTTGCTTGGATGAAAAAAGAGGTGATGTTCTTTTGTAATTTTAAAACTTGATTTGTTTTATAAAATAGGTAATATAATTTTTATTTATTTGAGCTGGGTTCAGAAAGGAGCGGTTTCAAAGGGACAATGATGCGGTGTCAAATTAACAACAACAAGGTATCAAATTGAAAACGGGGCGTTACAAATCGACAACGATGCGGTTTCATATCGACAACGGCACATTAAAAAATTGACAATGATGCTGTGTCAAATCGACAACTGCGCAGTATCAAATTGACAACATCCGTGTACTTTCAGAAAATTTTGTATGAAAATTTTGTCTAAAAGCACACTTCAAGACTACTTTATTTTTTATAAATACGGCAGTTTATCTTTAAGAATTATAATTTTTAATTTTTTTTTCTTTTTAATGTTTCTGCTAAAACAATGTTCTATACTGCAATAAGAGACTTTAAGTCTTGTGTATAGAATTGGAAATAAATAAATAAATAAATAAATAAATAAATAAATAAATAAATAAATAAATAAATAAATAAATTCTTTGTTACGAAATTGACACCGTCCGTGTACGATTTGTGCACATACGAGGGTTGATAGACTTTTCACACCGTAAGGTATTCAAATCGTACACGTATGTGTTAATTTTTTCTCTGGGTATAAGTAGCGCTTAAAATATATTTTTTACATATGAGCTTAATTTACTAAAATCTTTATTTAAAACCATTCTTAAAAAATCTAATTGTTCATTCAGTCATAGTTGCATTAACTCGTAGCAGAATTAATTCAACTTTGAATAATACAATTATTATTAATTCAAGTTAAAAATTTCACATGAAATTTGTTCCCTTTTATTTTTTTAATATTGAATTTAAATAGGAAAAATGTGAAAAGGGAACAAATTTCATGTGGAATTTTTATTCACGATAGGGGTGAATAATTAAATTTTAATTTCGAGGATAAATGTCTCCAATCCAAATTAAATTAAATTAAATTATTATAATTGTTAAGGAGTTTCCTTCAGGCTAATTTGGTCAAATGTTTGTTTCCAAACTCCTTAACAATTATAATAACTATAAACATTGGTCACAAAAACAAAATAAATTAAATTATATTGTTGCATTTGGGTTTGGTTTTTAATCATTTAAAAAATGCATGAAGCAAAATTGTTCTAATTGCATTTTATAATATAAGCTTCAATTAAATGAAAATTGAACAAGAAACTAGTTCCATAATTATTGTATTCAAAGGACTTTAATATATTTAAGATAATAAGAATTTCGTAATCGAATTAATAAGCTGACCGTTTCTTATCGATTGATTTTCTTTGTATATATTGTTGTTGTAAGAAACAAAAATATCAATATTTCTAATTTGGTGGTTCTGCGTTGAGGTCAAGGCCAAGGAATTGTGAAGTAGGGTTGGATGGTCAGTTAAATATGTAGTGGATTATCAGTGGGTATCATGTTTTATATGCGGTACTATCCTGTACACAAGTTGTGAACAGAATTTAAAATAGCATCATCTATCTGGGATCAGTTGGCAGTAAGTTTGTTTTTCATCGTATATGATAAAAGACCTTCAAGTCATTCATGCGATATCAAGCGATGTTGGTATTGCAGAAGTTTTTATGAATGTCGCAAGAAATTGCCTCTGCATGTTTTTCTCGTATACTCGAAGGTTCTTCCGGACATGTCCCGGATTGGACTTCTGCTGTGTGATATTGAAGTTATTCAATGATACTCCATTCACAAAGCTGGTTTCAAACTTGAGAGCTCTGAGTGGCAATCTTAATGCTTGCTTTTGGAAGGTGACGGATCACGAGAATAGATTGAATAGTATTCGAGGCAGTTTATTTTTTCGTTTTTATTTATTTATCCTATATGCTTCACTTTTAAAAGCCTAACAATATGTATTTAAATCTTTAAGTGAAATTAAAACTAATTGCTCTTTAGCGCGAGCATTGATGAACATTTATTGATGAATTATAGGGGAGGTAAATGGGGCGAATGAAGCATTGATCGCCATTGACTCTTGCATGCGGATTTAGGTGGCTTAGTTGTTGACAAGAGGATTATCGTAGTCTAGTAGTTATGCCCCTGAGTAGCACACTTCCCAGGTTTGAAATTTATAATGAGTCCCTATGGTTTTCTTAGCACTGGGTATTAGCAGGCTCCTTTGAAATTTAAAAAAAGAGGAAAAATTAATAGAAAATTGTTTAAATTTTGATATATTTTAACAAACATTATATTCAAAGAGTTTTGCATTGTTGTATTTGTTAGCGCGATTAATTTACCTTATGTATTTGCTTTAGAATAATGCTAAAGAATGATAAAAAGCAACAAAACTAATGCACTAAATTTGTTCAATATTCACAATTTCTCATTGTTTTATTGTAATCTTTGTTTTAATCTTTTTACATTTCACTCATAAAAAAGGTTTCTCTACTTCAAATCCGTAGGGCATCCCTTGACCACTTTTACAAAGACCATTAAACTTCGTGTCCTTTTTATACCCTTCATCACAATAATTGGTGAATGAGGGTATATATAAGTTTGTCAATACGTATGTAACACTGAGAAATACTCACATGAGACCCAACAAAGTATATATGTATATACTTGGTCCGTACAAAATTTTAAGTCGACTGAGCCATTCCCGTCTGTCTGTCTGGCTATGTAAAACACTGTCCCGTCCAAAGGCCACAACCGAAACCAACAAAGTTTACAAAAAACCGTTTATAGTTCTCCTAAGCAGTTTGGTATTGAAAATCAGCAAAATCTGTATCATACTACCAGAGTTATGGATCAAAATGTGAGACAGCCTCCACAAGAATTTGATATGTTTAAACATTTTTCTTCCATTTTTTTAAGCATATTGCAGATAATACCATGAAATTTCGTATACGTTGTTTTTATGATAAAAGAAGAAAGTGTGGGGAAAATAGTAAGAATCGGTGCATGATTTCTCATAGCGCTCATACAAAAATCTTCCCGAAATATTGCTAAATTATACATAAATTCCTATAAAATTGGAATATCAATACAAACTTGAGCACAAATAAGTTCAATGCAAAAAGAAATCTTTTTTTTCAAAAATTTTAATCGAAGTTGCCTTCAAGTTAAATATACAATTTATTTGAAAATAAATTGTTACACTACATTTTTTTTTGAAAAATTTGTTGATTAATACTCGCAAGAGGAATAATTCTCATTTAATTTATAAGTAAAAAGAAATCGCAAAACGAAATTCTTTTTAGTTCGGTCCATGTTTGAGCATAGACCCCATATAAAATCCACATCCAAAATTCACTTAAATGCGTATAAAACTGATAAAAAAAATAACGCTAAACGGCTAAAATTTGACACAAGTTATCCTTATAGGCAAATAAATTGTTGTACTAAATTTTATGGTGATCGGCCCATATTTGTTCATAACTCCCATATAAGGACCACATCCGAAAAAGCCATTTCTCTTATCACAGATCATTTACACATATACGAAAATTATCCCAAAAAAAGTTGTGAATTCCGGTCCATTTTTAACCGTATCCCCCATATAAAGCCCTCTTCCAAAAAATCACGTTAATACACATAAATCTCTTATAAATAATGGTACCAATCGAAAAATCAAACTGGTCGATTTTGAGAATATCGGTCCATATTTGACAATATCCCCCACATAAGGTCCACTCCCGAAATCCACGTTAATACTAATATATATCTTAAATATACCGTTATTATGTTGAAATTCGACGTGAAATATCCTCATATGCATGAAAATAACTGTTCCAAAATTTAAGAAGATCGGCCCATAGTTTTTCAAAACTGCCAAATAAGAACCATTTCCGAAAACCAAATAAACCCACAAAAATGTGTAATAAATATCAATATCGAACCAACTTTTATATAGATCAGTAATTATAATCCAGAAGTCATACTAATAATGGTTATACTGCAATTTTGCTACTGGATTTTGTAGCTGTCAGTCAATAATTGGCAAATGCTCTCGAATTAAGTCCACTTCCGAGCATACTAAACAACCATATAACTCTTGTAAATAAAAGTATTAAGATGAAATTCAACCAAAATAAGCCTCAAGTACATAGAAACCACATTAGTGGATACTGGAGTTAGGAGCTATCAGTCCATAATTGGTACACTTCTACTATGCCACCCATAAATCTCTTGTAAATAACGTTATTGAGATCGAATTCAATCAAAAAAGTCAAACCTTATTATTTTTTCTTTTTTTATACTTTGTTTCTTAACTTGTTGTGAATATGTTCCTTTAATTTTATAAATTGTTAAATTACTCTCAAGATTGTTTTTAAATTCAAAGAAACTCTGTGAATAATAGGATATAGCGGTAATTAAATCAATTATAAATGGTCAAAATTAGATAAAATTTCAAAACATTTTAAATAAATTATGTTGGTCGTAAAATTGTCTTTCAAACACAGATTAAGGATATACTAGGCCTATAACCAGTGTAGTTTCTGTATTGTTTTATTACGTTTAGGTGGAGGGTATTAAAGATTCGGCAAAGCCGAATATAGCACTCTAAATTGTTTTTTGTTCATCTTGTTTTTAACTTAACTTAATTTTAATTTTATTTGTTTCTTTGTTTGTTTTTTATAAATAGCCAGTGATTAATTGTTATTCGTATGTTGTGGCTCCTACTGATGCTGCCTGTATTTATGAAAAAACAAAAGCAAAATAAAAAACAAACAAAATAAATGTTTCATAGTCTATAGAAATCTGTCAATTTCTATAAGGATTTATTGTTGTATTTAAAGTTAATATTTCATGGCTAACAACAATTCATGTATGACAGTTTTTCCGTTTGATTAAATTTTATGGGCAAACATTTAATTTTATTTTAATGGTTTTTTTTATTCAGTTTTGTAAATTTATTTTTAAACAACACATAATAAATATATGTATGTATATGTATCATATAAATTTATATACATACATACATATGTACTTGCATTTGTGAGAGTGGTGTGTGTTTTTTATAAAACAATTTGAATTTGTAAAATAGTATTGAATATTAAATGAATATTTATAACTGACATATTGCCAGGCATACATATTTATGGGCCAAGCAATGCAACTACAAAAATACATTATTTTGTTTGTTTTAGTTTTTGAACAAATTACAAGATTTATTTATAAAACTAATAATAATTTAATGTTTAATTTAAGTAACATTTATCTTGTAAGATTTTTTTTCTTATACAAAAAAATATAGTTCAATTTGTCTTAAAAATAGTATCTGGAAATAATTTTGATTAAAATTTAAGTGCTCGCACACGCTTACAGATATTACTTTTCTTAAACCAATTATAAAGTAGCACATGCTAAATTTCCTTTAAGTTTCTGAGTTTGGTAATTGCATGTATGTGTCTGTTTCTTTATTTGTTAGTTTTTGCAACTCATGTACCGCAATCAACTCCCCAAAGTAAGTCAGCTTCTTTGCTACACAAGCAACCGAAAACAAAGTTTTTTAAAAATTTAATAATAATGATAAAATTCATTTAAAAAACTTTTTCCTCTGGTTCTACTACTATGTAAGTAATGATGTGAATAAGTACAGTGAGTACTAAGTTGACGAATTATTTTATTTGATTTGGAAAATTGTTTCAAATACTCGTTCGGTTCGGTTCGGTTGAGAATATAATTTGTTTAAAAAACGAGTATTTTTATCGAATCAAAATAGTCCTCTATATTTAAAAAATACAGGGGCCAAATTATCGCATTCGATATCGAGTAAAATTGATCGTAATTTTCTTATTTGAAATTATGGCATTAGTTATCGAGCAAGAAATTTAGTACATTTTATCATAATTTCGATATCGAAATCATTTTTCGATACGATAGCTCATTCGATCACGAATGCGGTAATTTGGCCCCAGAGTTTTTAGAAAGAGTTGGTGCGCTAAAATGTTTAACATTACATTATGGTAAGAAACTTGCTATATTCTCTAAGTTAGCAACACTTTCTTAACTGGCGGCCATTTTGTCAGATGTTAAGTTTGGTTCACCATTTCAACAAAAATAGACTGACGCCTGAACAACGCTTACAAATTGTGCAAATGCTTTTTGGAAATCAGGGTCTTGTTCAAAATACGAATTTAAGGTGTTTTTTTGAAGTGGAATAAAACAAAGATGATTTCTTTAAATTGACATAAAATTTACTTTATTCGACAGATAATCTTCTGTCATATAACTGACTTGGACGTAGTCCAATCTAGAGGTTCAACTTTCCAACATTAGTGATTGTATATCGGCAATAACGCGGCGAATTTTGTCCTCCAAATGGCCAATCGTTTTGGACTTATCTTCATAGACTAGCGACTTCAAACATTAATAACTTGACAGCTGACAAAAGAGCCGCCAGTTAAAAAAGTGTTGTCAACTTACATCTAAATAACACCCTATACTTAATTATAATATAATTTCCAATAAATAATAAAAAAGGCTTTCAAGAGCCATTGAGGAAAATATTCTAGCAATGACAAAAGCAGCTACTCTACAGCTTAAAGTAAGGCGCCTATTATGAGCAAAATTTGATTTTCGAAGGCCGTCGAAAATACTTATCGAACGAATTTTTATTTGGTATTATGGTGCACATTCGATGAAAAAACGCTATTGTGAAAATCACTCTTTGTGGGTTATTCACAATAGTACATTTCTATTAGCTGGCGCCATATTTGTTTACAATTTCTTAAAGAAAAATAAATTAAATTTTAAATGACCACCACGGAATTATGGTCTGATGAATAGAATTAAGCTTCTGTTTGTACTGCAAAATATGAACCCAGTAAAAACTTGCTCATAACTTTAGCTGTATATCCTTGATCAGCAAAAAACTTCTGTAATGTTGGAGTTTTCTGTTTAGCTTGAGAAAAAAGATTTAGAGCGCCGTCACGATCTTGAACGCTTGCACTATGAACGGGGTCTATATGCCCTCCCATTTTTTGCCTGCCTGAACTTTAGAGCAAATACAGTTGATCAACGAGCTTTTCCAATCGCTGTTTTCTACTTACGGCCTGCAGGATATTAACAAAAGTAATTTACAAGTAGTATTTGGTTGACCAAAACCAAAAAATAAACAAATTATTACATTTTAAATAAATTTTTCACAGTTTTATACAGCGTCGACAGCAAATTTGTGTTCGATAAAAAATTCGTTGAACAACGAAATTTTCGACAGTGATGCCAACACATAATACAAATTTTATATTCGATAGTCGATTTTCGATAGCCAGCGAATATCGATTGTCGAATGCAGCTCATAATAGGAGCCTAAGTCAAACAGTCATCATAAGAGTCCAAAAGAGTCGTTCTATTGTTCTGAAACCATAAATCAGAGGTCGCGAAAAATTATTAACGAATTCGGACGCAAGTCCCATGACAACATAAAGAGACAAGTTTTTAACACCAAAATATACTTCTATAAAAATAGAGAGACATGTTAGTCGATGGATAACAAGACAATGCCTTCACGATAGTGGTTGCATCTCAGCTGTAAAAAAAATTAAAACCTGCAGTTAAAGTTTGCCAGAGAGCACAGAAATTCGACAGTTATGACTGGAAACGTGTAAACTCATGGTGAAATTAAATACCAGGTGACAGCATTGCTACAACAATTACAACAAGGCAAGAACAACAGGCATTTTTCTATATGAAAAACTTTCGTCACTGTCAAAAAGTTTTTTTTTTATATAACTTTTTGACATTTTCAAATTCACCATGAATAATCAGCTGGCGCTACGCTGTCACCTAGTATTTAAATTCACCTTGTGTAAACTGGTTAAACGAATCCAAATTTGATCGTTTTCAATACGACGGCAAACAATATTGCTGGCCCCGAAAATCCCAGATAATTCAAAGACTCCACGTTAGGGAAACAATGATGCACGGTGGGAGGAACGTCATGTTATGGTCATTGCAAAGAATCGAAAGAATAATGAAGAAATAAGACTATCTGGGGTATTTTACAAATTCATCTTACCGATTTTGTACATAAGAACGTCTATCATGTGGATGAAGTTACTTTTCAGTTGGACAGTGACCCAAAGCAATATTCCAAAATAGTGAAAAAATGGCAGAGGCCAGAAAAAAGTCCGATGGAGAATTTTTGACCAATCGTAACGAGACAGTTGGTACAATACCGCTAAATTCCAACCCATTTAAACGAGCTTTGGTAGCGGTTTCGGAGCGTATGAGATAATATTGCAAAGTAATTAATTAATACCTATTAAACAGAGAAGAAAAAAGACTTTAAAGACTAATATATTTTTTTGATGCGATTAAAAAAAATGTGCAGAACATATAAAAACAGCTACCATCAATATTTTACAATATTGGGCTATTGTCAAAGGAAATTTTATAAATGGGAATGAATAAATTAAATTTATTAAAGAAAATTAAATGAAAGATTTATCATTTCTTCTACTAGCTTTTTGTACCCTACACCATAATAGTGGGGAGGGTACATTGGATTTGTGCTGATGTTTGTAACGCTCAGAAATATTGGTCCAACACCCACCTTAAAGTATACCGATCGACTCAGAATCATTTTCTGAGTCGTTTTAATGATGGGCGTCCGTCCGTCCGTCTGGCTGGCTGGCTAGCATTTAAAGGTTGTGCGCAGAGTACAGGTCGCAGTTTTAAAGATATTTCAATAAAATTCGGTACCTGATATTTTTTTCGGCCCAAGGACAGATGGGATTAAAACTGGTGGAAATTGGTACATTATTTCACCTGGTCCCCATACAAATGTGCTCCCGAAATTGGGGTTTATCGATCATAAATCTTTGAATTATGCAAGTATGCAAACAAATTTCACCACAAATTAGTAATAAATAAAGCTAAATCACATCTACAAATTTCGTGAAAATCAGTCCATAATTAGTCGTAGCTCCCATATAAGGCCCACTTCCGAAAATCACTTAAAAAACATAACTCTTTTAAACATGTTGGTATCCAAATAATATTGAACACAAATATGTTTCGTACACATACATATAATATGGCAGAATTTTATGACGATGAGTCCATAATTAGTCGTAGCTCCCATATAAGGTTTACTTCCCGAAATCACTTTAAGGACCATAAATCTCTTAAAAATGTTGTTATCCGAATAAAATTTAACAAAAATGAGTTTCTTATGTACAAATAGGATGACACCTAATTTTATAATAGTCAGTTCATAAATAGTCAAAACTCCCATATAAGAGCCTCTTCGTAATCCACTTTAACCTTCATAAATCTTTTAAACGCACATATTTATATCAAAATAAAGTTTAACACATTTATATTCGCAGATATCATGACACTACATTTTTTTTATAACCACAATAGGTTATATCTCCCATATAACGCCCATATCTGAAAAACTGTTTAATTGATATACTGGCTGTAGGGTATTATATGGTCGGGCTTGACCGACTATACTTTCTTACTTGTTTTAAATTAATAAATGCGTATCAAAAATAACTCAATCGCTTTTTTTGTTACACAAATACTAAAACATTCATGTGACTCGATTTTTGTGAAACTTGTATGCCTTTGGATGTGGTTTTTTGCCTTCCCTTTGCTTTGAATTTATAAAATCTATCTTCAAAGTCCGTATAACAAGTTACAAATGTCAACAAAAACTCAAACTATTCAAATAAATACATGACAAAAACTTTTTGTCTCTTTTCTTTTACAACCAACCAGCAAAAAAAAAAGTAAAGACAAAAACGGAATTACGTACTTTCCGAACAAAAGTGTATATGGCTGGGTAGATAAATGGATGAAAGAGTTGTTGGCTGAATGTTGGTTGCTGGTAAAGTAAGAGCGTAAGGTAAAATAAAATTTTTAAGACTTTGTTACTTCACAATTCGTTTACATTAAGAAATAATACGAAAAATAAGATGTAGCATTAGAATCCTGTAAGACGAAGAAACATTTGAGTTACACTCTAAAGTCAAGTACCATAAGATGTTGTACGAAAATGTTGTTACTAATTAGCATTCAGTTTTACCACAATGAAATATTGTATAAACAGGTATTTGGAATTGTACAGGAATTAAACGAATTAGATTTAAGCTACACAGTTTAAAGTCTTATCATTTATTTAGTATTCTTACTACAGAGAGTATTGTATTTGAAAAAGTCAATATCTGATGCAATATTCTGATAGAACCAAATATACTATACATGTGTCTTGATATACGTACGAGTAAGCAGTCTGTGTATGTGTTTGTAAATCAAAAAGGGGTCAAGTGTTGACGGTGACAGAGAAGATAAAATATAAACAATAAATTAACTAGAGATTAAAATAATACGTATTTTTTATGTTCAAGTACCAAAAGCAAAGGGAAAGATAGAAAACATACTTTGGATGGTGACAATTCAAGCGATAAATCAATTACTTAATCCAAAGTCTTTAACATTAAATAGCTTTTACCTTGAAACGGTGTGTCACTCAAAGATGGATGGGATAAGTGGATTTAAGGTGTTTATTTTGGCTGTTAAAGCAAAATAAATATTTTCAATTAATTCTCACACATTTAGGTGTTTAGTTAAGAAAGTAAATATTTAGGATATTCTATGTAAATATGTAAAGAAAACAAAAGTAAATAAAATTAAAGCATTTTTATAGCTTTAACAAATAGATAAAAACTACAATAGTATTTTCTGAAACAAAACTCTTACATTTGTAGCAAATGTTTTATTTTACGAGTTCAATTAAAAGATAGATAAAGGTTTTACAGCAATTTTTTAGGCAATTTGTGAGTTTGATTTTAATTTCTGTTTCTTGGAAAGTTTTTGTTTTTTTTTTTCAAAAATACCTTCTAAATCTAAACGTTTTAATAGTTAAATGCTAATGGCAATGCGTACAAAAACAATCGTATATAAAATCTTACAGCAATCATGATATTGTAGCAGTAAAAGCTAAAAACAAAAAATTAAAAAAAAAAACATTGCAGTAATAAAAACCAAACTGCATTGAATTGAAATGTACTTGTGAATTTTGAAAATATTCCATTTCTATTGTCAGAGATAACCAAAGTTTTCCGTCTAAAAAAGAAAGAATATCAGAAGCCTTTTGTTAAATTTTTTTAATAGAAGTGTAATATTTAATTCTATTTCTATTTATATCTATTTATTTATTTCCAGGATGAGCTCTAAAAACACACATTTTTGATATTTGTCATAAATGAAATAAATCAAAAATATGTTAAATAATATTCACACTCATATATGAATACCAACAAATTTTTTGCTTATGGTCACTCATGAGTGTTTACATCTTTTTGTGTGTGTGTTTTTTTTAAACTATAACACATACGAGGTCTGACCAAAAAATAACCGTTATTTTAAATTTTTTCAAAAATATTTATTTATTCATCAATAACTATCTTGTCCCCTTCAAAGTAATTCCCCTCAGATATAATACATATAATAAAGATATAATAAATGAAATGGCAAGTTCAAAAGAGAATTGAACAAGAGCTGGTCAGCTAAATCTGAAGTGTGTGAAACCTAGTTTTTTGTTAGTTCTTTTTTTTCATAATTAATAAACACAAACTGCGAAGCTTTTAGCCTTATCTGCAGAAAACATACAGAGTCTTTGGCGGCAATCGAACCTGCAACCCTCTGACTGATAGTTCGGCAAATTATCGCCTAGTCTATCGGGGCACCCATTAAATTCTCTGTGTTGAGAACCCCTGTTTGCATTTTATACAGTTATTACTCACTTACATACACATTCAGTACAAAACAGTATTTTATGGTGCTCAACAACTGCATTTAGTTAACTTCGATGACCACAGTGGAATTGAGAATGGATTTTAGTTAAAAATCAACTCAAAGCTAAAAAAAAAAATAAAACAAAAACTAAAAAAAAAAAATCTAATAAAAAAATCTCTGTAAAATTCAATGGGTATTTTTTACACTCACTTTTTCATTGTTTTTCAAATGGTGGAATTGTAGAGCAGAAAAGTATGTATGTGTGTAAGTAAGGAAATGTATATGTTTGAGTATCTGTGCTTTTTGTATCAGTGTGTTGATTGTTCAAATTGCCACTTCAACTATTATTTTATAGATGAGTGTATGATGTGTATGTGTAGGAACATACTTACACATTAGTTGTTAGTATGTGCATATACATACAAATGTATATGTGAATTTGTTTTGGTTCTCCTACTGATTGCAATTTACAGATGAGTTTTGGTAAAAAAAAAATAAAAGAAATCATTGCAAAGGATCTTTAAGGATCTTTTTTATTTTGCTTGTTTTCTATCAAATATTTTTTTTGAGTTAAATTAAAGTGGATCAGTTTGTTAGATACTCATTTTATAGTTAACTCCCCCATTTTCTTTATTTATTTTTTTTTTCAAAATGGAGGTTTTTTTTATTTCTCCTCAAACGAAACTTTAGACCATTTGTGGTCACTTAATGGGATGCAAGTGGGGTATCTATAAAAAAATTTGCAACTCAAAGAAGAAAGTGTTTAAATTTTTACCATATGCACTATTTTAATTTTTTTTCCTATTTATTACTTATAATACTAAATAAGAATAATAATAATAAATAATTTAATAAAATTAATATATAAATGCAAATGATACATGTGCCAAATATTGAAAAATCCTATTCTTGAGTTAAAAAATAATTTTTTTGATAGATATCCCACTCGCATCCCATTAAGCGATTATAAAGGCCTTAAAGTAAATTGTATAAGCTTTCTTTTGAGAAAAAAAGGGCCAAAAATGAAAAAAAATTAAAAAAAATTAAAAAAAAAATAATTAATAAATAAATTTTTTTTTTAAATTAAAAAAAAAAAAATATTTTTGGAATGATTGAAGAAATATCTATCTAAAGGCCTTTGGACAATTTTGAAAAGTTACACTCATTTTAAAAAAACCCTGTATGACCAAAATGTCCAATTTTGACCCCCTCTAACTCCGGCACTTCTGAACTGATAGAGCTGAACCTGGCCTACTATCCAATAATACTAACCTTGGTGCAAATTTCATCCAAATCAGAAAACATCGATTTTTAAAATTGGGCCACTTGACGTGAAATTCACCATATACTATGTATAAATCTCTCCATTTAATAGCTACAATAGAATTCAGTATATTTTTAATACATTACAAACATATTGCTTTCAGTACAATATTTTTTAAAGCATATTACATTTTACACTTAGAAAACAAATAATTACGGCTGCAGTCCTTAAATAAATTAGTAATCAGTGGTAACGATTTAAGTGCCTTACTTTTAACATTAACGGTTGCTTATAAAGGGCACAGCTCAGAAAACTGCATTATATATTCTTTTGCCAACCATTTAATTCTGCATTTATTATCTTGCCTTCATATTCTTTCAGTGTAAAAGTTGTAGTAGTATTTTGAAAAAAAAAACAACAAAATTTACAAATGGCACGATTTGTAATACATTTAAAGTTTTCCATTAATGCTGCAAGAACAATATGCAATTACGAACATTTACCAACAATAAAAGCCTGTTCAATATAAATTTCAATGCTTTAAGGGTAAATGTTCAAATGCTCTGTCCAAATTGTTCAAAATGTTGCCAGTGGTAGTTGTTGACGTTGTTATTATAATTGTAATTGCTATAGTGTAAAATGACATTGATGTTTACACTTTGCTTGGCAGTTATTGTTTTTTGTTGTTTTTTTGTTAAACGGTAAGAATGGTTGTGAATGGGAAGGTGTGACAATTTAAGATTATTGAAAATTAGTAGGGGAAAACAAGAATATTCTGTGCAAAAAAGACGAAAGGGACGACTTAGACAGCTGTCTATGTCTTCTTAACAACTATGGGACATAAAAATATAGGTCATATAATAACGTAGAAAAAGAAGAAGGCAATATATGAGGCATATATGTTTAAGACATATAAGACATACAAAACAAATTCTTCTCCAGATCATTCTGGTACCGCTGTAACATTTCATCAGGGTGGATGGTTAAATGCACTTTACTTTCTATTTGTTTTCAATATATCTACGTCCTCCGTCTAGGAGGTTCGGAACTGAAATACTCTTAGCTCGTAATATGGTATTCACATATCATTCGCAATGAGTTCAAGACTCTTGTGTTATAAGCGTTACTTTTTAAAATTGGTCTGCTGTCACATTTTCATTGACTTTGGCATTCAGCTCTCATCTTTGTGCATTCCATCTTATCCATCAGAACAACATGTGCTCAGCACTTTTTGATAGGCCTTAGTACGCTTATTTTTACAAGACCTACAAGACTATTTATTTATTTATTTATTTATTTGTTGTCTATGGATGTTATTCCTTGCAAACATTTACAAAAATTTAAAAATTAACAAACTTAAAACATTTAAACCAGAACACTATGAATTTAAATGCATTATTAAATAAAGTTTAATAAGACTGGGATCTAATGAAAGATCTATAAATCTATATAAGTGATTAAATGTGTTGCACATCCTTCCCAGCATAGTTAATCAGGGGCCAAATTACCGCATTCGATATCGAGTAAAATTGATCGTAATTTTCTTATTTGAGATTATGGCATTCGTATCGAGCAAGAAATTTAGTACATTTTATCATAATTTCGATATCGAAATCATTTTTCGATACGATAGCTCATTCGAGCACGAAAGCGGTAATTTGGCCCCAGCATAGTTTGATCTCAGAAATCTTATTGACAATGGATAATAATTTCTGGTAGGACGTTGTGGAACATTGAAAAGAATTTCATTTATTAGAGAATTAGAGCATGTAACACCATTAATAACATTTAAAATAAATGATACATTCAGCATAACTCTACGACTTTTTAGTGTTATAAAATGTTAAACAAATCCATATAGTTGTTATTTACTTGGGTTTGAACATACTATTTTTCATCAGGCGAATAGTTCCAAGTTATCGAAGGCATATTAAAATCACCCGTAATAATTAAAAAGTCATTATCCTTAGTTAATCTAGCAGCAGATTTAATCGCGTCGGCATACTGTATATACAAGGAGTGCGAAGAAGATGGATTGAAATAGTTAAAAAAATTATTTCTTAATTTTTCAGCTATGATGTAGTAAAATCGCGCTGTAAAAAATATATGCAAAAAGCCTAAAATTTTCTTTAAATATTAATAATAGTAGATTGCATACCACGGTGGGGGTTTTTTCCTTAATTCATAAAATACTAGAAATAGATTTACTTCTAATTAAATTTCCTTTCATGATCATAGACATGAATATTACAATTTCTTTGGCTATCCTTCTTCGTATAATTTATATTTATTTACTGTCGCTTTTTTGCTTTGCTATTTTTCTGGTTGGCACTTGCTAAAAACGGAAATATTTTTACATCTAATTTTAACAATTTATTTTTATATAAATGGCGAAAAAACACGTTTTATTGTTCTCCCTATTTTGTTTTATATCTATTTACAAAAAATAACCATTATCTGTACGAGTTTTTCTATTGCTTTTCTTTTCTCTCTTTTGTATAGCATTTGTATTAAAAAGGGTGTTTTTCTTTTTTTATTGTATAAAATACAAAAAATCACTGCAATTTGTGTAAAAATTGTTATAAATATGTTTTTATATTACCAGTATTAAATAGTGAATGTTAAGCATTTTTATTTTTTATTGCTAATATGTATATGTAGGTATTGCAGTGTAAATAATATGATGATACATTGTGACGTATGAGTGATATTGAAATATGGTTTGTAGGTAAATATCATTCATACGTAGCGTGATTTAAATTGAGGTGATTTCAGTGCAGGTGCTTATAAATACCTACAGAGATATAAATCACCGTTTGTGCTTATATAGTTTATTATTTAGATAGATTTAAATTTGATATATAATAAATTAAATTTATTGTTTTATTTTTCAGGTAATTTCTATGATGTTGGCTGGGATGTATGTATGTATGTATATTTCCATATAAGTTGTAAGTTGTGAAATAGTAAATAGATTTAATTTGATTTCCGGCAACAATTGCCTTGTTTGCAGTGTTTTGTTTTTTATTCCCTACACCACAATAGTGGGGAGGGTATATTGGACTTGTGCTGATGTTTGTAACGCAAAAAAATTTTATTCCAACACCCACCTTAAAGTATACCGATTGACTTGGAATCATTTTCTGAGTCGATTTACCGATGTGTACACCTTGTGCGCAGAGTACAGGTCGCAATTTTGAAGATATATAAATAAAATTTGGTTTTTAGCGCAAGGACGCTTGGGATTGAAAGTGATCGGTCCATTATTTCACCTACCCCCCATTAAAAATATCCTCCCGAAATAGGAGTTTATCGGCCATAAATGTGTGATTTATGCACGTATCCCCATATATTTCATCAGACATAAAGCATAATTTCATCAATAAATTTTATGCAGATTGATCTATAATTGACCATATCTTCCATATAAGACCTGCCCAGGGCTGCCAAATGAAGTTGGGAAAAAATCGTCAAAATCCCGATAAAAAAGAAAAAAACGTCATTTCAATTTTAAAAATCGTCAAAAAAAAAAAAACCGAAAAAATTAAAAGTCACTATTTCTAAAGCTGAAAGTCCACAACAAGCATTTATGCGTTTACGCTCCATAATTAATCATAGCTTCCGTATAATATTCCCTTCGAAAATCACATCTAGAAATTTAACAAAAAGTATATTTATATGCACAAAAGTCATGTCAGTACATTTTGTGATAATCGGTCCATAATAGGTCATACCTTCTATATTGAGCCCATTTCTTAAAAACAGTTTTACCAAAATTCTGGTTGCAGGGTATACTATGGTCGGGCTTGACCGACTCTACTTTCCTACACTTGTTATACATAGCTACCGTGTTATAAAAGGAAATGAATTTTGTATGAGTATCAATTTGTGGCTAAAAAGTATTCAATTGCCTATTTTGTTACATAAATATTAAAACATTTATACGACCGCATTTTATGTGAACAATGCTTTAAGTTAAATTTAACGTTTTTAACATAGAAATTTGAAACTCTTTTTTGTTGCTTAGTTGCAAATTGTTTTAGAAATTAAAAATCTAAACATTATTTTTCTAATACTAAAAATGTAATTAGCACTTTTCCTCACCTTGGCCAAGTGATTTCAAATGTAAACACCAAATACAATAACGATTTTTTCGCGTTGTCCGTTTTCGTGTTAACATGAAACGGTTCAAATAATTTTTGCATTAAGTGTTGGTCAGTTGAGTAGGTATAATCAATGATTTCCGTTAAATAATATTTTATAATTTTAAAGATGTTTCTGATAAAAACCACAATAAATACACGATACAAATATTATGACTTCCATGCCACAACACAATGCTACTACCATTTACTCTTGCCACACACACACACACACATCACATTAGAATGATTTGATTTTCATGTTATACCATATACATGTGTGTGTGTGTGTGTTTTAATATATTTCTATGTATGTATGTGCAAATGAATATTCATTCACATAAAATGAATTTTAATTGCGTTTTCATGTTTACAAAACATGACGATTTTACCGCGATGCATAAATGCATGTAATTTTAAGCAAATAAAGCGTAAAATTTATTTGTCCCGATGAACCGTTAATAAAACAACATCACACGTACATACATATGTACATACACATAGCCAGGCACAAAAAATAATGTTGATACTATAAATGTGTGAGATAATAAAAAAGGTATTCTTTTTTGGGTGGGTCAAGGTAAAATATAGCCAAATAAAAAGGTAAAGCAATAACACTGCGATTATTTTTAAAAGCTGATAATAGATTGATTAGAAGAACACACCGTGACTATTTTTATTTAGAAACAATATAATTTCTGAATTATATAATTTATCAATTCATGAATTGTTTTATGAAATTAATGGTTGAAAGGCAGTTTTCGCGTCAAATCAAAATTTTTTGGGTTATCTATTTTTATGAAGGAATCAGTAACACTGTGCTAGAATTTGACACTTTTTTTGTGACCAGCGGCGCACTTGGCGGGTTAACCTAATTCGGCTACGCTGAATCCAGTGGTGCTAACAGTTTTTTTGGTTAGCTCTTGTTTTCGAAATATACCGTTATTTCGAAAATGGAGGAGGTTGCATAACATATATTCGCGTAACTCAAAAACGGTTTAGTTTGTTGAATAAACTAAAAAAACCGAAATTCCGTAATAAAATTTTCTTTAAGTAAAATTAAACCTTTTCCAATATGTACAGTCGTTGTGGAAACATAATTTTTTTTTGAACAAAAAAAAATAATTTTTAGCAAAATTTCAAAAATTTTGTTTTTTAAAACGGCATAAAAATTTGGAAAACGGAGCTGTGTTTCTATAGCAAATAAAACAAGACATAAATAATTAAAATCTGTCTACAACTTTTGATTTTATTCACAAAAGATGAAATATATAATAACCAGACGAAACTTCAAGAATTAAAACATTTATTTTTGTTGTTAAGTAAAGTTTAAGTTTTTATTTACAAATTCCTTTTATTTACAAATTATTTTCCTCTTCCTCCTCAATGGAATATAAAATCGGTATCTACTGACTCGTCTCTCTCATCATATAGAAAAGCAGTTACTAGTCAAGTCCAATACCGCTTATTTTTTCAGCAAATCATGAACCATAATCACGACAGAACATTTATTTTCACAGATGGTTCTAAATCTAAAGAATCTGTTTCTTTTGCGGTCATATCAGAGAAAAAAAATTTTCACACTTCGTTCTGTTTTTACGGTTGAAATAATAGCATTTATATATTGCTACAATTGAATACTATCAAAAGTCTGGCAATTTCGCTATATGCACCGATTCACTGTCAGCAATCCACGCCATAACTAATATTAACAAAAACAAGTTTTACGCAGTCCACATCAGAAACTTTCTATACAATATTTTCCAAAAGTAATCATTATTTGGCTGCCTGGACACGCTATGATCCCAGGTAATGAATTCGCCGACAATGCTTCCAAACTGGCGCACAAATCCCAATATATGGTTTGATTCGAACAACTGGTATAAATCTATTAACACAAATAAAAATAACATTTACACTTGGGTACCTAATAATAATAGTATCAAACGGAGAGTTTTAATAATTTTCCTTAGACTTAGACTGGGTCACACTAAGATTACTCACAACCACATCATAGCAGGCAAAGACCTTCCTATTTGTGATTGTGATAACGTCAGCCCATTAAACATAACACACATCTTATGTGATTGCACCAAATTTGATCAAGTTAGAAACCAAATATTTTCTGATATAAATCCACTTCTATCTTTATCTCTTCCCTCTGAGCATTCCATTAACAAAATAACAAATTATTTAAAGGTTATTAATTTATATAATAAGATTTAAATTATTTCTACAATATAACAAAACCTTTGTAAAAAAATTCTTTTTACAATAAATATATTTTTTAAAATCTATTGTACAGCTTAAGGCCTAGTTGCTATAGCTAAAATAAATATATTTAGTATATACATTTATGTAATACCTAAATCTTAAATAAAAAAATAAATATGAGGAAAATCTTATTTTTTTATAAGACAGTTAAACATCGAAATCCATCATATCTGTTACAAACATTTATTTTTGGTAGTTCTAGTAGAACGCATGCGCTTATTATACCTGAAAACTTCTCAGTTGTTATGAGTCGTTCGTAGTGCGTGACTATATCACGATTATGGAATTCAATGATTCCGTATGCGGATCGCAGATTTTCCCACAGTTTGTCAAATTTCAAATTAATTTTCTTGTCAAATTTATAAATAAATATTAAATTAATATTTTTTTCTCTATTTCGAGCTGACCATGGTACATTTAAACAGGCAAAATTATTAGGAGTGCCATTATTTGTAATAAAAAAATTTTAGTTTTTTAATTTTGCTTTGTTTGTATGTTTTATCATGGGTTAACAATCATTTTCCGGCAATTATACATTATTTATTGGTTTTGTGCAAATATTAGAGCTCTCTTCATTATTATTATTTTAATCTTAACTTTTTTTTAATTTTATTCTAATTTATAATTATTGTTACATATCTAAATAATTGTATTAATATTATTGAATTGTTAGTAGTACTGCTAATTTTTTTGAAATAAATAAATAAAAAAAATAAATAAATAAAAATAACACATTATTAATATATATATGTATTCGTATTATATTTTATTTGTACCTTGAAAATTACCATTTTGAAATTCTTCTAATAATTATTCGAAATAATTTATTCGATAATTCAAACGGTCCTTATTCGAAGAGATACCCTAATATATAGTCATGAGATTGAATTATAACTCTAGGATTTTACATTGCAGAAGATTCATACAAGTCAAATAAAAGTTTCTCGCACTTTCTAAGCAAGAATTTCTTCAATTATGTGGTTTCAAATCCAGCATGTATTTTAAACTATTAAAACTTCGATTACCAAATGCTAAAAAGCAATGCGAAAATAAAAAAAATTCTGGTATTGCGAACAAGTTCCTTATCTAATCAGATTATATACCACAGAGGTATGAAATTTAAGTGAAATAAAAACAGGCCTTACAATTTTAACTACTTATTGTATTTTAGAATTAAGTTGATTCTACTGCACACTTACAAAACACCACCTACAGGTTATATAGTTACTCTCTCACTGAAACACTAAATACTTATATAAATAAATTACACTAATACATTTATGTACATAACATATACAAACATAATTTCTCACACAAAAGCAGAAAAAATTGGTTTTACTGTAAATACAAATAATGTTTAATTTCAACCATTTCAACATTTAGAAAATTTATGTTTTACAAAATTTTAACATGTAAAGTAATCAAAAGCATTTCATCTGTTCTCTCTCTCACACTCTTCAAACACAGCACTTCAATGAACATTTGCTTTGCTGGGTGGTGGAAGAGTAGAACTAGTAGAATGAGAAGGCTTTGAAAGGGCGAAGCAGTGTTGGCAAACATGGTACAATTGTATTTTTTTTTTGATACATTTTAGACACAATTGGTATCGTGGTACGACCACGAGTCATTTGGTACAATTTCAAAATACTGTTGCAAAATTTGGTATTTCAGATGAAGTATATAAATATATCATTCAAGTTACTATTTGTGCCGAAGAAATTTTATTAAATTTTATGAACGTCAATTTGATCTTTAAATTTGCATCTATAAGACGATTATTCGGACAAGAAATTGTTGGTTAAATTATCGAGCAATGGGAGCCTGTGACATATTAATTCACATTAAATTTCTTCTATCCTTGAAACAGTAATTTTGGAAATACAATCGAAGGATGCACGAATATATACATATACATATACAGTGGAAAGCAAAATTGTCCGGATGTTTTGCATTGATGAAGTAAGGTAATAATACAAATATAGGTATATTGTCATATATACTCGTATGTATTTTTTTTTATTTAATTGAACCTTATTCTAAATTATAAAACACAAAAGCTCACATAAATTGCTTTAATAACATAAAAAAATTAAAAATAAACAAAAAATTCACTATTCGGACACTTTTGCACAAGAAATAATCATTATCACGTCATTACTCTGTTTAAATGTAATGGTATTTGACCCGTTGGTTTTTCTGTTTGTTACGATTTCGTTATCTGCATTAATGTGTGACCTGTGACCTGATTTTTAAGTAAAAAATTAAAAGATCTTAAAAATGAGAAACACGCCAAATGCTATTGAAAATAGAGTGATAAATATGCTGCAAAATAATTATTCATGCCGTAAAATTAAATTTAAGTTAATCCATGGTAAATGATATAAAAAACGACGTAATGATGCTTGAAACAATAACCAAGGGGGTCGACCAAGGCTGCTTTCTGATGGTGATGCCTGGCAAATTGAACGTTTGCTACGTAATAAGGACATCAAGACCCCGAAAAATGCTGCAAAAAATATTGGTAAGGATCTCAGTTCCTGGACGGTTAGACGCGCATTAAATAGAATTTGGGGTGCTGTAGCTTAATTGGTTAGCGCAGTTGATCATTAAGTATCGAACCCGGGCTCGATTCCCAGCCGCTGCCACTCAAACAACATCAGTTTCTGATAATTATTAGTTTTTATCCTTCGGTGGATAGCATTGAAACGCCACCAAAGTAAAATAATTAAATGAAGGCTGTAAATTAAAGCTTTAAAAATAATGCGTCTACTCATCACCAGAGGCACTAAAAACAAACATAATGCGCAATTGCAGAGTTGTGATATTGCTTCTTTCACCACCTTTACTTCTTCAAATATCACCTTTTTAAAGAAAGTATTATATATAATCATATTAATTGCCTAATGTTACTTCTCATAAAAAAAAATGGTTTAGTAGTAGAGTTGTGCCCGGTCGTTCATTTCAGTGACCGGTCATTTTCGTTCATTTATCCAAGACTGATTCTTTCATTCAATCGTTCACTTTGAACGAATGAATACAACCCTTATTGAATGTGATTTTCTTCTTGTCTTCTGATAAGCATCAGCTGCACGAAATTGATCCGTACACTATTAAACGAAAACCGTTCAGTTAAATGACCGGCTCATTCCGTTCAATGAAGTGATCCGTTCATTTTAACCCGTTCGTTTATGAACGACACAGCTCTATTTAGTAGCTAGTGTGAAATAGAAAAACTCCAGCCCTTTCCGGTAGTAATGTAAAAAACGCCTTCATTTCTGTAAACCCCACAAATATTGGACAGTAGATAACTGAAAATGGGTTATTTGGAGCGACGAAACGAAAGTCAGCCGATACCAGTCTGATGGAAAATAATACGATTGGCATATGCCGCATGAGCGCATTACTTATTTACATTCCTAATGCAAAATATCGGGACAGAACATAACGGTGGTCTCATGTAGAAAGGCCCTAACTCGCTATTTTTTCGAAATTTGTTTTTTTTGCGATTCCAATGCATTTAACGCAAATACACCTCCTCATAAAACTTTATTGCAATAGTGTAAAAAATAACGCTCTTATAAGCAGTTGTACAAAAAAAGTTACATGTTGAATATTACAGATTCTATTATGTTTTTACCTTCTCCTGTAAAGTTTCAGATATGCGAGTTAGGGCCTTTCTACATGAGACCATCGATATATATTTAACAAGGTTACCTTTTCGCAAATAATACGATACTTCGTAAACAGGAATATTTTAGATAACCGCGATAATAAACGCAATTAATATTCTTAAAGATTCAGAAATATGTAGTTCTGTAACTATATATATAAACAAATACAGACAAATCCCAAATAAAGATAATTTACAGAAACGATTTTATTATGAAACGAACTCTGTTTCTTTAAGTTTCTTTCTTCCTGGAACACTAGTTGCATATCGTAAACAAACGCTATATCTGGTAGCATTTTTCAATAGAGACCAGTTTTGTACTATCACCAGAAGTTAGATAATGATTCTTTGGAGAAGTACACTCAAAATATTTTGTAGGTAAAATTAACTGAAAATGTAATTTAAAATAAATGAACATTCATTTAAAAACCGGTCAACTCAATTTTCATTTAAATTACATGAAAGGTTCATTTAATTTTCTATGTTAAAAAATTAACTGATAAGTAGATCGGGTTTTAAGTAAATTTTCAGTTATTTTAAATTACAGTTTCGTTTAATTTTACATACAAAATACTTTGATGTAAACAACTGTCAATATTAAATGCAACTGAAAATCCGTATTAATGTGCACTTAGTTTTTTGAATAAATGTTAGATTCAGTTAAAAATAAATTTTCTTAGAATTTTAAATGTTTATTTAGTTAAAAACAACTGCACGGAATACTTCCTAAATAAACTACACTCCGTTACTGTAATAATATTCTGAGTGTATTCTTTTTTCTCACTTGCAATAAATCAATACCAGTAGAGTATAAATTTGTTTAAACATTCGTTATATCGAATTTTTGAAAAAGTAAGTTTATGCTTAAGCTTTATTTTGATATAACAAATATTAAAAATAGTACCATGGAGCCCTTAAAAGTACATTTTATACAGTTGGTCTAAAATCCAAAAACCAATTTTCCATCACTGGTGCGGAGTGTTGTAAAACAATTGTTATCGCGATTTGCCACTACAAACTGCAAAAACAGCAGTCAGTGGCAGAATATATAAAGATGGGCAATCAAATTATGCACAATGCAAGCTACAAGTACGAATGAATACAATTGCAGCAAATATGAATGAATATTAAGCAATCGTTCATAGAACAGCAGCACAAGTGTGCAAGTGAGTATATTTTGTAATACAATGCAACACCCATTGGGTAAATAAAATCATGTTTATATATCTGAATAGAACGGGTGTGAAAAAAAGAGAAAGGGAATTTATATTTTAAATTACAATTTTATCTAGAAAAACTATTTCCAGACTTTCGGAATACAAGATATGCCCATGATTTTCATTTAAAGCTAAAATAGTTCAGTGTTGTAATCAACCAACATTTTAGGTAATCTTCCACATAAATATTATTTATTATTAAGTACTGCAGTAATGCAAGCCATTGACGATTATATTATTATCCATTAAAGCATCACCCTTTATATTACTCTTTGTTTAATGTATGTATTTCTATTCCACTGCGCCTTTTGCAAATAAGCTTTAGTCCAAAATACATGAAAGAATTATGATTACATGAACTGAGCATTCATACATTGTAAATGCAGCATGTGTTTTGAGGTTTGAAACGAAACGAAATGAAATTAATGTAATGTGATTACATTTGCTGGTAATTAAGTAACCCACACTTTTCAAATTTAACACAATAAAGCATTTTGGGCAGTTCGTTTTATATTGTGAGTGTGGAAAGGGTTTTGTTATCTATCAAATAAACTAAAGCGTTTGGCTCTTCAAATATTTGCCACAAACTAATATTTAATGTAAAATGAACGTAATTATGGTGTGTTTTTATTTGGAATAGTTCTAGATTATATAGTGTAATTAAAGCAATTCATTTTAGATTAAATATAGAATTTAATTTTGAAAATATTCCAAATCAAAGAAAAAAAAAAACAAGTTAGAGTGCAATATTCGGCTGTGCCGAAACTTTAAAACCCTCCACCTAAACGTAATAAGAAATACAAAAACTACACTGGTTTTAGGATTAGAATATTCTTATTCTGTGTTTTCTATTCAGTTTTAGTGCAAATTTTATTAGTATTTGATATTCTATTGTTTGAAAGACAATTTTACGACCAACATAATTTATGCTAAATATTTTGAAATTCTATCTAATTTTTCTAATTTAATTTATAATTGCGGTAATTACCGATTCTTACTCTAATTTACAGAGTTTGTTTGATTTTCATAAAATTCCTGAATGTAATTTAACAATTTTTTACATTAAAATAACATTTTTCCATATTCACAACAAGTTAAGAAACAGAGTATAAAAAGGATAATATGTAAGATGAGGCTTTTTTGTTTGAATTTGGTCTCAATAATATTATTTACAAGAGATTTATGGGTGGCATAGTAGAAGTGGAACAATTATAGACTGCTACCTTCTAAATCAAGTATCCAGTAATGTGATTTGGTTGAATTTAATCTCAATAACGTTATTGACAAGAGTTGTATTGTTGTTTAGTATGCTCAGAAGTAGACTTAATTCGGGAACTATTGGCAATTATTGACTGACAGCTGCAAAATCCAGTAGAATAATTGCGGTATAACCGATAATAGTATGATTTCTGGATTAAAATTTCTGATCTATATAAAAGTTGGTTCGATATCAATATTGAAATGGTTTTTATATGACAGCTATGACAAATTATGGGCTGATCTTCCTTAATTTACGAACAGTTAATTTTATGCATATGAGGATATATCACTTCAAATTTCAACGTAATGACGCTATATTTAAGATACATATTAGTATTAACATGAATTTCGAAAGTGGAGCTTATATGGGGGATATAGTCAAATATGGACGAATGCTCTCAAAATCCAGCAGTTTGATTTTGGCATAAATATACATATGTAAATGATCCGTGTAAAATTTTCGATCGGTATCATTATTTATAAGAGATTTAGGAGTATAAATGTAATTTTCGGAAGAGGGCTTTAGATGGGGAATACGGTCAAATATGGACCGAAATTCACAAAATTCTGCAGAATGTTTTTTTGTGTACATATATGTGTACATATATGTGAGTTGGTGCCGATATTTATAAGATATATATAATGATAAATTACTTTTTCGAATGTGGTCCTTATATGGGAGCTATGACCAATTATGGCCCGACCACTATAAAATTTTGTACAACAATTTATATACCTATAAAGATTATTTATGTCAATTGTTAACAGTTTATTAATGTGTTCAGATATGAAACCTAATTGAGTCAATATTCGGTTAATTGACAATATTATTTTAAGTGTTCAGGCATACGCAATTTTCAGCTTACTCAATAATCATTTGACAGTTGAAAAACAATACAAAAAATACTCTAAATAGTTGTTGTGTTTCTACGTAAACAAACTTACCTTCACATTGATTTTTTAATGATTTCTTTTGTTGACAATTGCATTTTATACAATTTTGTTTACTAAACACAGTTGTGAACAGTGTTGCATTTGAAATCTTACTCAATATTATAACAATTTCGTACTTATTGCCCAATAATTAATTGAAATGTAATTGAGCTCAATAGTGGCGTTAATTGCGATTAACGCAATTAAGGGTCATATCTGAACACGCTATAACATTATTTATATCAGTTTTATACGTAGTTAAGTGAATGTTGAAAGTGGACTTTGTATGGGGTCTATAAACATGGAACGAACTAAGAAAAATTTCGTTTTGCGTTTTCTTTTTGCATACAACTTATTTTTGCTGAATGTTGTCTTGATATTCCAACTTTATAGGCATTTAAGTATAATTAAGCAATATTTGGGGAAGATTTTTGTATGGGGGCTATGAGAAATCATGGCCCGATTTTTACTATTTTCCGCACGCTTTCTTCTTTTATCATACAAACGACGTATACAAAATTTCATGGTTTTATCTGCAATATATTTCAAAATATTGCAATAAAATTGACAAAAAATATCAAATTTTTATGGGGAGGTTGTCTCACAATTTGGTCCGTAACTCGGGTACTGAATCACCGATTTTGCTGATTTTTAATACCAAACTGCCCAAGAAAATACAAAACAGTTTTCTGGAAACTTTGTGAAGTTAGGTTGTGTATTTTGGACGTGAGAGTGAATTTCATAAGGGTCAAGAATATAACTACTTTGTTGGGTCTCAGGTGAATATTAGGAAAGTTTCACATGTAATGACAAACGTAATATACCCTCATTCAAATATCCATTGCGGTAAGGTAATGCTCGGAATTTAGTGGGAGCTAAAGGTATCAATTTATTATGAGCTGGTGAAATCTGGCCAGAGGATCACCTGTACCAAATTCAACTGATTCGTTTGAAGTGAGCATTGGCTGAAAAACGCCCAGAAGATGCCAAGCCAGACATGAAATCATAATATTCCATCATGACAACGCCTGGCCACATGTTGCAATACCTACTAAAATCTATTTAGAAATGGTAAGAAAGTTTTGCCTCACACACCTTATGGTCCAAATCGTGTGCCCCTACTATTCGTAGCACGCTTCCTATGGGATACGCTTTAATTTAGAAAAGATGAGCATGTTATTTTGGCGTGAAAACCATATCTAGCCAGAAATCCATATGTGACCACTAGCAAATACTTTAAATAAATTGCATTTAAAAAAATTTTAAATCACAAAACCATTTACATTCCTTTTCAACAATTTATTCTGTATGCTTAGTTTATTACGCTTACTCTGGATATAAGTTTTCTGTTGCAGATATTAGTGGTATTATAATTTGTGTTCAATAATGCCCATTAATTATATTAAAAGCATTTTACTGAAGTTTTTACTCTATTATAGAGGTTCCAGTGAATAACTGTTCACACTGTTTACTAACAAGTATTTTATTGGTCATATTAACACGTACAACCACAAATACCACAATCCAATCACTCTCTCACATAAACACAATTCATACTTAACTTCTTTTGCAATTAGTTTACTATTTATTTAATGAACTGCCACGACTACTGCTATAAAAACGAATGTTATTGTAGAAGTAGTAGGGATTTTCTTATAATAAAATACAAAGGAGGTGTCAGTTGGATGCTGGTGTACGTGGCATTTACTCCTTTCTAATTTACTGTAGCATTGCTCATAAATGTAGAAGTATGTATAAACAGAGATGTACATTAGGGTGTGAGTGGTTTGTGGGGTCGCAAAAAAAAGTTTGGTACATTAAGAACTACAATAAACGATTAGCTCAGTTTAAGTTTGTAGTTTTTAACATATTTTTGGGGACTACCCTAATTTGTCTTTTAAGTGAGAGTGGTTTTGGAGTATGTATGATACGTATGTATGTTTGAATATTAGTTCGTTAAGATAATTTAATAATAAAGTTTCTTTTACAATGTTTATAACTAAATTATATATTACGGAATTAAGTGCAACATACGAACATTCATTCATAACTGTCAGAGAGATAAGAAAAAAGTCAGCATTATTTGTGGCTATACAGTGAGTGTATAGTAAGTGTGTTCATACGTACGACTATGGTTTTTAATTAAGTTTTAATAATTTGTAGCTTTACTCTTGACAACATATAAACCATTAAGAATTTGTAAACTTTATCACAATAATGCAATCAGTAAGAAGAAATTAAAGTAAAGCAAGTTTGGCTTTTCTCTTTTCTCTTACATAACTTGAAATTAATAAAACAAAAGGATGCAAACAGTTAATAAATCCAAAAAACTTGTGTATGACAAATGAAGAATTTAAACAAAATAAAAGATGGTTTTAGAAAAGCATTAAAAAAATTGCCCAATCAAGTAGTAATTGTAGTTACCTCTATATGCCCCAACAGGGACATAAAATTGTTCACAAAGCGCTTAATCTTGAAACCAACTTTAGATACTAATTGAGAAGAAAACTAGTAGAGTGGTGCAAATTGTTTAATTTGTGCAAAGTGCACCAAGTGTAATGTGTAATGGTCTTTTATTAAATTAATAAATAAATAACGCTGAATTTCGTTGGTGCGGTACACAGAATTTCCCTCATCAATGTACGGGAGATAGTTTGACATAGAACTTTTACTTCAAGTGACCCCATAAAAACAAATCCAATGATCAGAGCCAATTCTGATCGGTGGAACCTGAAATTAAATGATTAAGAATTGCTACAAGTATTTATTAAACTATGGCATGTGTCATCGTATTGTATACATAATCCATCATCCAGTTTCGACAGAAAAAAACTATTTTATAAACTACCAGCAGTAACAGCTGCTGCTTGACCAGCCTCATTTTCAAAGTGTGATGCCTCCAGCTCAAACTCTAAATGCAAGCAGTGTTACGTTATTCAAGAAATTGCAGCAAAGTTTTAAAAACAATATCCATTAAAAATATTCGTGTCTAATTCGACAGAAAGCATTACAGTGTCACATATAATGTTTTGTTCTCATCCTTATACGCTTAGCAAATCGTATTATCAGATAGACCGATACGCCAGATGGTCCTTCCGTTTTTAATTATAGTTAACACATTAAGTAGTCTTCTGAGTGTTTTCCTATGTTCTCTTTAGAGTTGGATTTTCCCAAGCAAGATTAAATTGGTGTATTATTGAAGAAGGGTCCGACCGGTTTGATAGACGAAACTATGGGAATTTGCTTCTGTTTCATAACACTGGTTTACAGCCAAAAAATACCAAGAACGCCACTTATCTAGATAAGTTAATTGGGACCTCCTGAACACGAAAAACGCTGTAATTTTTTTTTTCTAAGTACCGTTTTTTAGATAACGGTACTTTTGTTTTTTTCGGTGTATGGTGCCATTCAAACCCTTGTGGAGCCCAACCGAAGAGCCCGATCGAGATGAGTGGCATATCGTTGGAAAGGTAATCGAATGCCTTTTCCGCCGATATGCTGCAAATTTCTATCTGATAAGAAATAGCTGAGTTATGGCACCTCAAAGTTCGAAATTTGCCTATTTTTTACGTTTTTTTCAAAATTTTTCTTTTTTATTTAATTTTTTTTCTACGTTACAGTTAATATCTGGAATGTTTTATTTTTTATCCAAATAGTTTATTTAATTACCAACATTTTAAGCGTAATTTGAAAAAAATCGGATGAAAAATATAGTTTTTATTAAGGATTTTGTGGAACGACAATATTTTCATCTTCATTGCTTACACACTATATTCGGCGTAAATTCAAAAAATTTAAATTAAAATGGCGAGCGACTTGAACTCTTACGTTTTTTTCGAATGGATCTTCGCGAATGAGGAACCAAAAATAATCCGCCATCATTTGTTCGTCCCACCAGCCTTTGTAACGTCTCTCGATTTCTTCCATTTCTTGGTGAAATCTTTCACCTTGTTCATCACTTTCGGAGCCCAAGTTGGTGGGGAAAATATCCAAATGACTGAATAAGAAGTGTAATTTAGGTGTCATATTTGAACCTAAAGGTTAAAAAGAATAAATTTTAAATCATAACGGCCGTTTTGATATACATGTTTTCACTCAACGCTTACCAATGGCATTGAATTTTTGCAGTAATGTATCGATCTTCTCTCCGTAATCAGTTATATAAAATATAACTTCTTATAAAAAATTATTTAATGATACACAAATTTACCCCTATAAAAAATAGATATATTTCCAGTAGAAATAACATTGTTTACAGTATTTACAAAATGTAAACAATTCAAATTTGCCAACCCTGATCATAATTTTAACAAGATTATTATAAAATATAATTTCTAGTATAAAATGATTAAGTATACATAAATTTTACTTATCTAAACAATATATATCTCTAGAAATTACTTTGTTACCATTATTTACAGTATGCAAACAATTCGAAAATTAAAGCCCTGGTCACAATTTAAAAAAAATTTATATGGAATATGCTTCAAATTAAAACTTATTTACCGAGACACAAATTTTAAGCATGTAAACAATACATTTCTCTTTAAATTCTGTAGTTTCCCAAAAAGTTGTGAACGATATCCTGGAATGCTTCCCATGCCTCCAAATGAGCTGGGCCTTAACACTCATTAAATGCTTGGTCACCGTACAGAGCCCGAATTTGAGGGCCATCAAATATACCAGCTTCGATTTTGCTCGCTGTGGCTCTCGGAAATTTTTGTTTAAGGTAATTCATGGCAAGACTGTCATTTGGCAACGTTTTCACAATCTTTGTAAATAACCCAAGCTTAATATGTAATTGAGGAAGTATTATCTTCTCCAGAGGAATGAGTGGGTCATTTTTGATATTGTACACTCCCTGCGTACGTTCACTTCGCTCGGGCCAAACTTTTCGGGTGTAGTGATTCTGACGGTCACGGCTGTCCCATAGACATAGAAAACAGGGAAACTTCATATTGCCCCCTTGCAATCCAGATAGTATGGCAACTAATTTAAAATCAGAGCAAACTTTCCATTGATGTTGGTCATAATGTATGAGATCGAGAAGTTCTTTCATTGTTTCATATCTTTCCTTTATGTATTTTCCATATCCGATTGGAATTGATGGTTTCGTATTCCAAATTCGGGCTCTGTACGGTGACCAAGCATTTAATGAGTGTTAAGGTCCAGCTCATTTGGAGGCATGGGAAGCATTCCAGGACATCGTTCACAACTTTTTGGGAAACTACAGAAGTCCTGATTACGCAGAGAAGATCGATACATTACTGCAAAAATTCAATGCCATTGGTAAGCGTTGAGTGAAAACATGTATATCAAAACGGCCGTTATGATTTAAAATTTATTCTTTTTAACCTTTAGGTTCAAATATGACACCTAAATTACACTTCTTATTCAGTCATTTGGATATTTTCCCCACCAACTTGGGCTCCGAAAGTGATGAACAAGGTGAAAGATTTCACCAAGAAATGGAAGAAATCGAGAGACGTTACAAAGGCTGGTGGGACGAACAAATGATGGCGGACTATTGTTGGTTCCTCATTCGCGAAGATCCATCCGAAAAAAACGTAAGAGTTCAAGTCGCTCGCCATTTTAATTTAAATTTTTTGAATTTACGCCGAATATAGTGTGTAAGCAATGAAGATGAAAATATTGTCGTTCCACAAAATCCTTAATAAAAACTATATTTTTCATCCGATTTTTTTCAAATTACGCTTAAAATGTTGGTAATTAAATAAACTATTTGGATAAAAAATAAAACATTCCAGATATTAACTGTAACGTAGAAAAAAAATTAAATAAAAAAGAAAAATTTTGAAAAAAACGTAAAAAATAGGCAAATTTCGAACTTTGAGGTGCCATAACTCAGCTATTTCTTATCAGATAGAAATTTGCAGCATATCGGCGGAAAAGGCATTCGATTACCTTTCCAACGATATGACACTCATTTCGATCGGGCTCTTCGGTTGGGCTCCACAAGGGTTTGAATGGCACCATACACCGAAAAACACAAAAGTACCGTTATCTAAAAAACGGTACTTAGAAAAAAAATTACAGCGTTTTTCGTGTTCAGGAGGTCCCAATTAACTTATCTAGATAAGTGGCGTTCTTGGTATTTTTCCAAATTAAAAATTTGTAAACCAGTGTAATAGATGAACTCTGAATTCGACATTGTTGAATGGAATAAAGTCATATTCGCAGGAAAGAAAGCTCCTTAGAAAAAGAAGGAACTTCTAAGTGAGATGTCTTCTTTTTTTGCGACGTCAGATTGTGTAAGTTACAAAAAACATATTGTACCGTCCCAGCAAGCCATATGAGTCCGAAAAGAGTCTTTTCTGACACCTTTTACAATCATTATTGCATCGAAAACCTTCAGAAAAGAGGGTCATTACATTCGAAAATGGTCCGTCAGAAAGAGCTCTTAGATAATGTCAGAAAAGAGCCTTTTATGAGGGTTTTTTGGGCTCAGAAGAGATCTTACATCATGCCAGAAAAGAGTCTTTTATGAGGGTTTTTTGGGCTCAGAAGAGCTCTTACATAATGCCAGAAAAGAGTCATTGCAATTTTAAATACAAAAAATTAAAAGTTCACATTTTTTTTAAATTGTTTTTACTTATACAAAAAGGGAATTCATTTACAAATAGACTAAATTAGAAATGGAAAAAATTTAATGAATTGTATTTACAGTAAAAAAAAAATAAAATGGAATTCATTTAAATAAAATATATCAATACGGAAAAAAATTAATTTTTTAAGCAAATTTTTCTTTCGCTCCGAAATTGCCTTTTATTTGGACTCTTTTCTGACTCCTTTTTCGGAGCGCTGTCAAGTTAAGGATTGAGTACACATTTAATGAATCGAATGAATGAAAATCTTTAAGACGTTATTAATCTAACCTCAGTATATCTTTTTAAGTTTCCTTCAACAACAACGCCTTTAAATGACTTGGGTTCTGTACGCAAATTTTGCCTTGAAAGGTATTTTTTTTTTGTCATCTCTCTATAACACTTTATAATCATGTACTAAGTAGTCACCACTAAAAAGATTTGCCTTTCAAGCGTTTTATCTACCACTTTCCATTGGTCACTTAATTTATACAAAATTGAATTTAATTTCATTGCAGTTTACTTCAATTATGCGAAAATCCTTTTATAATCGTTACAGCAAAACTGAAAATCCTTCTTAAAAATATAAAGGCATCCTCAGAGTCAACTACAACACATTTCAATAATTTCCTGCTAAAAGTGTTTGAGTGTTTTTGTTGCAGCTTTTCTTAATCTCTTCAGGTTTGTTGTGTTTGTTATAAAGTATAAAACGCTAAATAAAATGCAAAATGTGCTAAGTAACAATTTCAAAATGTAAACTATTTTTTAAACGAGCTCATACCAAGCCATAAAAATATGGCGAAGTATAAGTTTGTGGTTTTTGTGCAAATATTTTACAACTTTAGTTAGTTAGACATTTTTACATATCACATAACTATTTATATATGTTTTTTAACTGTTACTATGTAAACATTTCACATTTATGTGTTTGTTTTGTAATAAACACAATCCTTTTTTAATCCTTCGTAAGCTCTTTTTACTGTTTTTATCATCTGTTAGTTGTTGTTTCATTATTTTTATTTCTTTTTGCGCTGTTTTTCAAGTTTTACAAATAATTTTTGTAGTTTTGTGTTTCGTTTATTTTAATTCCAGTTTCATGTCTAAAGTAGAGTGCTGAAGTGAAGTGGCATTAGTTGTGAAAGTCGCTCAGTAAAATTTGTATAATAACTATAATAACTATGTTAACTATTTTTGTATTTTAGGAAAGTCTATCGGTAGAAGACGAAAAGCTACATTGGTAAAATTTATGAGAGATCCCAAAAAGTATAAAGAATATTTTAATAAAGCAGCTGAGAAAAAGTCGTGCAAAGATATCGAAATTGGCAAAAGCTAATAACAAGTGGTTTAAGGGAAAAAAATTCAGAATAGATTACGTGATAGAAAAAAGTTATGTTAAAGAAATAGCTAAGTTTGAGCTTTATAGCGGAAACCAAACATTGAAAATCCTTTATGGACTTAATTAAAAAGTCAAAGAACATATAAAAAGTTGTTAAAAATAAGTGCAAATTGTGCACTATATCAACTATCAACAGAAAACCACATTCAGCTTTAAAAAAATTGTGTTAAAATTCATAGATTTCTACATTTTTCGAAATTTAGTAGAAAATGGCTTTTATATCGAGCCATAACCGCCGAAAAAATGTATCCCACAAACTCAAAATTTTACAGGGGAAGGTTTTTTTTAAATAAAATCAGTTTGAATAAAGCCATTGTTTTAAAATTTATAATGTAAATATTGTTTTGTGTAATACATTTAATTTTAATAATTTTAAATGATGTTGAACTATCGATTTCGATAAAAAAAACAACAATCGATTATGGTGTGGGATACATTATTTTGGCGGTAATGGCTCGATATATTGTCACGTTCTTGATCCAATGCTTATTATTTATGAAAGCAATAAACCCCTTCTTTTGCCCTAAATATAGTTTTTACCCAGAAATGCATAATATTTAAAATTTTCACATCAAAGACGTAAGGGTGTCACGTTCTGGACTTTGGCAATACACTGTGAGGGTAGAAAATATTCGAATATTGTTCTCAAAGTTGAATTGTCTAAGACGGACTTACTGACGGCAATAGTTTGCTTTCGGAAAAATATTTTTGTTTGTTCTATATTAAAACATTTTCATGATTCTTCAATTGGATTTCTAAGTAATTGATACATACATATTTACTAATAAAAAAGAAATTTTGTTTGAAAATTACCCAAAATTTAAAATAGTTTCGATTATGTAAAGCAACTGCCATCGCAACTGACTTGAAAATTGTTATTATGTAAGTAGACTTGCGTTTCTAATCATACATTTCTAACTCAATTTGATCTTTTGTCCATGCCATTCAAAATTGCATTACGAATTAATGCAAAGGTAAGAATTGAAGCCACAACCTACCAAAACGGGTAACTTTTGGTGAATATGTTTAGCGACGAAGGTAATTTTTGGTTGAATGGATACGTAAACAAGTAAAATTGTCGTATTTGGTGTAAAGAGCAGCCATAAGTATTGCAAAAACTGCCAATGCATCCCGAAAAATACAAGCTTGGTGTGGATTATGGGTCGGTGCCATCATTGGATCGTACTTTTTCAAAGACGACGAAGGCAGAAAAGTCACTATGAATGGCGAACGCTACCGTTCGATACTTACAAATTTGGTTTTGTCCATGATGGAAGAATGTCTGACTTGTGGTTACAACAAGACGGTGCCACGCAACATGCGAATTAATGGCCCAATTGAGAAACGAGTTCGGTTTATTGCACGGTTGGGACCGGTAAATTGGGCGCCTGGATGTTGAGATTTAACGCCTTTAGACTATTTTTTGTGGGTCTATGTTAAGGATAAGTATAGGGACAAACATTTATTCATGAGATACCGGCCAATATGTTGGAGGGAATTTGCCAAAATTGGACCCAGCATCTGAGCCATTTGAGGATCAGCCGCGATCAATATTTATATGAAATAATCTTTAAACATAAACAACATTCTACCGACTTAAAGATGTCATACATTTCTTTAAATTTTATGGGGTTTTTTAAGTCAAAACACAAAAGGTCTTAAAAATCACAGTTTACTTAAGTTTTAGACCTTGTAGCATAATATTTCGAACTGCTCAAGATTCCATGCTAAAGCAAGTAAAAATCCCATTAACTGTTTAAATGATTTCAGTCCTCTACTATAAGGTGTTTACTTTTTAATTATTTCACTGTAAAAAACAAATGTGACTGCTGTCATTGATGATTATCAGCTGGCAATAAATATCTTTAAATCCATTTTAATACAAATAAAAACAAAGGGCTTAATTTGCAATAATAATTTTCGTGGAATTTCGCCTGTCTTTGTTATTGAAAACCAAACTTACCTGTTTACAGTAATTTAATTAAAAATTCCGTTTTCATTTCATTTATTTTTTATTTTATTTTATTTTTTTGTAATTTAAATCTTTATTTTATTTTTTCTCATTCATTTTGTTGTTTGTTCTATTTATCTTTTCCAATTATTTTACAATTACATTGCAAACAAAAAAATCATACTATTGTTTTTTCTGTAACATTTCTCTTCATAACAGTGTGTTTTAATTCATAATACGTACAGTTTTTTTTCAAATTGAAAAAAAAACTTATCAATGAAAATTAATTCCTTCAATTTCACTTGTTCCACAACAATTCAATTAAAATATCATTTCGTAGCTTTCATTCTTATTATTATTCAGATACTTTGCAACAAATTTGTTTTATTAGTTTTGTTTTTTTTTTTTTTTTGTTAAATCATTGATTTTGTTAAATAGTTTTTGACATTCATTACTAAAATATGTTTTATTTGATTTTTATTTCTCTTGGTTTCTATACTACAGTTTTGTTAAATAATTTCGTTTGTTGGTTTTGTTGTTATTAGAAATTAAACATTTACACAAACAAAATTTAAGAAAATTAATATAAAAAATTTAAAATTTTTTTATTTGGTTTTAATGACATTTTTTTATTTAAATTTTTTTTTTATAGTTTAGGTTTTGTTTAATAATAAAAAATATTTTTTTATTGGATTTTATTTGGTATTTATTAATTTATTTGTTTCTTTAAAGTTAGATTACAAAGTAGCTATAACAACAATTAATATAATTTTGATATTTAGTTTTTTCTAGTACGATAACAGTTTGGAGTTTGGTAAATTTGAAATACTCTGCTGCAGTTTTATATAGTAAATTCTGTTGTTGCCTTAATTAGAAATAAGGAAAATTGTAAAGCTATATTCGACAGTGTCGAATCAACTTTGACTCGTTTCTTCTTTGGTTTTTATTTACACACAGTTTAATTAATGATATTCTCCAAGAGAAATTAAAGAAATCAAAGGGCAATAATCAGCGGAGCAGAATCAAAACATCAGAATTTAAACTCGTTTCAACTTTGGTGCTCATTGACACACACTTATATTAATGGTATGCTCGAAAAAAAAATTAAGAAAGTCAAAAAGCAATAATCAGCAGAGCCGAATCAACTTCGACTCATTTCTACTTTGGTGCTTATTTACACACACTTATATTCATTGTATGCTCCATGAGCAATTAAGGAAGTCAGAGAGCTATAATTAGCGGAGCCAAATTAAAACATGAAAAATTAAACTCGCTCAATTATACACACACCTATATTTAGCATACATATGTAATTGTTGTTATTTGCTTTAACCTTGTAAAAATGCTACGGAAATGAAGAGAAAAAGTAGACAAATTTTTTGACATGAACTTCGATAAAAAAACTCCAAATTACAAAATTATATAGGTTTAGCTGTTTAAATAACCACTGTAATAATAAACTAAGTAATAACCCAGTCAAAATTCACATAACTGCTCCTGTATTCAATTGCTGTAAAGCTTTACTAAGGAGCAGTAAATAATCGAATACCGTTGAAATTATTTCTGTACTAATAAAATCGAAAAGCAATAAACAACTTACTGCTATCTCTTACAGGGATGGAAGCAGTTTGTAAGCGAAAAAACTAAAGAACTATTGAACTTATTCTGGTCCCTAAAAAGGAAGTAGGCTGCATTACAGAGACATACATCCAAGTGGAAAGTCAATATATAAAAATCATGTCTTATGGAAGTAGGTGGTAAGGGGGAATTTAGCTTCGCTCGAGTACAAAAATGCTCACAGGTAAGCTCCAAGCTAAATTTTTCGACATTTTCTCACATTTTGATTTAGAACTTTAATTTTACTAAAACGAATTTTGCTGATTTTCTATGTACTTCCTAGAATAGTGATAAACACTGCAGATGAGGAGTGCCCAAGCCCTATACTCTTGGTGCTCTTTTGTATTTGTAAAAACTCTTAGCTATAGGCTGTGTGTTTTGTATACTCATTACAGCACTCAGCACTAGCAATACGAAATACACAAACGACTTTGCCTTATTTGTTTTTTTCTCGTACTTCACTCTATACAAGCAAGCGCAAAGCAACAACGCTTTCGTATGCTCTACTGGTAAACATTGGTGACTGCGATCGTCAATGTAGATTTTGATTTTGTTTAACGTATGATTCCGTTTAAAAATGTGTATTGTTTCTTTGTGTGTATTGGCTTTTACAACAAAAAATACTGAACAAAAATTAGTTTTTATTTAAATGTATTGGTGTTTGCTCTTGCATAAGCAACTTTTGGGCACTCCTGCTGTAGATTATTTTCATTATTTGCGGTTCTATATTTGTCCGCTCTCACTCGCTTCAGTTTTGACTCTTCAAGGCAAGTATTTTTTGGTGAGAAGAGAAAAGAGAATTAAGAAGCTACAAACTTAGCGGTATTAGTCAATTTTCTTATTTCATTGATCCAAAATGTTGCAATAGTACTCTGTATTTATTGTTTTACCCTTTTGCAGTTATTAAATCAAAAAAATACCGCGCTTGGTTTCTAGACTGAGATGTTTCCGAACTGTCCTCGTACATGCGAATGAATTCTAAATCAAATATTTTAAGAATTCTGGATTTATTAAGTTTTTCCTTTTCAACCAATTTTGCTGATTTTCCATAACGTATATCCTAGAATAGTGATAAATATTTTACACGATTTTCATAAATTTTGATTTTATATTTCCAACGTAAAATTTATTGATAATTTTTCTTGGCTTAGGATTCGAACCTGGGTTGTTGGTTGACAACCAAGGTTGTTGGTTGACAACCCAGGTTCGAATCCTAAGCCAAGAAAAGTAATCAATAAATTTTAATAATAATTTTCATGTAATAAATCCTACCTTCAGTAAAAATAATTTAATGAAAATTAAATTTAATGAACTCGAGCCAAAATAAAAAGAAATATATAAAGAATTTTTAATTTATAACTTTCACCCCTTCACATCCATGTTGCGGATTTTTTGATGGCTATTGAAGAAGAATAGAAAATATGCTGTAAGCATGTTATGATGAGCATGTTTCACACATACATACATACAGATGGACTTGAATAAATCAATTTAGAATAAGGACAAAGCATATATACGAGTAGCTGTATATTGTTTAGATCATCTTTAATTCAGACATAAATACTTGACTTTGTTTTAAAGTATAAGCCCCAACTACAGCAAAGTATTTGTTTTAATCGTGCTGGACGACCTTCAACATATTACACAGTTTTTTAAGTTTTATAGAGTTTTTTTTGGTAGACCTTTTTCTAATAAAAATCATAAAATAGTAACAATTGTTTAATTGTTTTGGAAAAATGTAATTTCTTTGGCCTTCCAATTCCTTTGCAATGCAATATTATTCATTGTTATAGATTTCCAGGAATTTTTACTTTCGCCTTAATGTTTTGCATACTTCATAAAATAGTTCTACAGTTCTAAAAAAATATTTAGTTGTTCTGCTGTTTGGTTTTTGTTTTGTTTGTTTTAATGTTATTTTTTTTTTGGTTCAAAACTACACAGTTATATTTGAAATAGATTTCTTTGTTTTGTTTTTATTGTTTAATAATAATTGTTTTAAAAATCCTCTAAAACGAGATTTTTGTTTGTCATATTTTGTTTTCTTTGTTTAAATAGGGGAATTTGTTTATTTTTATATAATTTATAATTCTTTGTTATTAATATATAATTCAAGATTTCTAATGATATAAATAATTTGTATCTATTTTATAAATTCTAGTTATTTACATTTATAATTTTCTTTATAGAGTTTTTTTTTTAATTTCTTTCTATTTTTTAGTTTTGTTTTTTTGTTTTACTATAAATAATTTGATCTTTCTTGAATTTTCATAATTGTTTGTATTATGTGGGTTTTTTTATGTTTAATTAAAAATATTTGTTGTTTGCTATTTGTTTAAAATCTTTTCTTAATACTTAAATTTCTATTAACACATCCACTTAAAGCCGTATATTGTTTTTGTTTTGGGTTTGAGTTTTTTTATTTACTTGTAGTTTTTAATTTTATGACCATAAACATTTACTTACACATTTATTTAAAGAAAAAATTATTTGTAATTTCTAAAGATTTGTTTATTAGTTTGGTTTTTAGCTAATTTTTTTTTAAATTATAAATTTGACACAATTTGTATTTTTAATTTATATACACTTAATTAGGTTTAAACTTTTAATAGGATGTTTTTTTGTTTTTTTTCTGTTTCTGTTGAAATTGGTATTGATTTGTTTTATTGTTGTTTCAGAAAGAAAGGGTGGGCTTAACACATGATATTTTGCATAAAAATTAAGGTTTTGTTAGTCTTTATACTCACCATTTTAGTGCGTCTAAAATGTAATACCTGCACGAAAAAACCTAAGCATACAAAATAAAATAAAGCTGAAGAGTGATCAAAAAAAGTTCCATTTGAAAATATTAAGTCCTGTTACCATCAGTTCCATAGTTAGCTCCGTCTTTATCATATACCAAACAATATTTAAATAATTTAGTAAGAAATAACCTAAGCATACACATTATGGGTCATAAAAGTGGTTTAAATTCCTGTCCTTATATTATCCATAAGAAATGAGATAAAACTGTTGCTTTATTAAAACTAAGCTGTTCAGTATACCAAAGGGTTTCCAACAAGAGTTGCTACAAATTATTGTTTCAAATACGATTTTTAACTAAATAAAACCGAAATATTTTTTTATATTTTTTCGCTTGTGAAAGATTTAAAACTTTTCAATTTTACAATTACTGTTATATTGAAAAATAATTTTTTTTTGTTTTTGAAAATATTGGTTAAATTTGTATGCTAAACACTGGCTTGGAAATAAAATACAATTAAAAAAATGTTATAACCTCAATCAAGCTCAATAAATTATATTTAAAATTTTAAACATTTGCTTGTTTGGGAATTTTTACATAAAGTCAAGTATTAAGTGTGTTCCTGAGATAATATTAACAATTGAAAATTTTATGATCCCAGCTCCCAGGATTTTTAAATACATATTAAGAATAAATTCAAATATTCAATAAAAAATTGTTTAAATTAAGAAGAGCGTAGAGTAATTCCTTTTAGTGGCTAATTTAAAGTGGTTTCTAATTTTAAACTATCCCTGTTGAGATACTTAAAAATAAATGATAAAGACATAATAAGTTCTTTAAGAAACTTTTTTTTCTAGAAGACAAAAATATATCGCTCAAAAATTTCGTAAATTAAAAAATTTTCTAATTCATAATCAATTGTTTTTAATATTGAATCCTTTTCACATGATTATTTAATTCCTTGTTTAACAAAGAGAAAAAATTTGAATTCAATTCGACATAAATTGTTGCCGATGTATTGGTATGTTAAAATTTTGAAATTTGAAGACATTTTCATAAAATATGGTAAATCATAGTTTTTCGGCTCAAAATGTTAAAAAGTTAAAATTTGTTGAAATCGGTCCATTATTTCACCTAGGCGCAATACAAATGTCCTCCCGAAAAAGGAGTTTATCGGTCATTAATGTGTGATTTATGCACATATCTAAACATATTACGCCACAAATAAATTGTACATGAATTTACATTTACATTTACAAATTTTGTGTATATCAGTCCGCTGAAAATCACTTTCAAGAGCATAACTCTCTTAAAAATGTTGGTATTCAAATAATATTTAACACAATATTTTTTCATAGTTACACAAATCATTTCGCCCAATTTTATGATGATCGGTCCATTATTAGTTGTAGCTCCCATATAAAACAAGAGAAATAAGTTTCACATACAAAGTTATCATGATACCTAATTTTATAATGGTCAGTCCATAATTAGTCAAAGCTCTCATGTAAGATCCTCTTCGAAAGATCCTATTCTCTGTCGAGATAAATTTTAACACAAAAAATATTTATATGCACAAAAGTCACACCACTAAATTTAAGGACGATCCGTTCATAATAGGTCACAACTCCTATATAGCGTCCTGGGTGTAGGGTATTTTATGGTCGGGCTTGACTGACTATACTTTCTGACTTGTTTAGTAATTCTTTGTGATTTCATCAAACATTTTAATTCTTTTAATCTGGATGCTTTAAAATTGCAAAACAGAGCGAAATAATCAAGGCAAACACAGTATCCGTCATAATAGTGGGAAATTTTTGTCGTTACAGGGCGTATAATAAAATAGAGGGAACTGATATTGTATGAAAACTAGTTCTATTTGATTTATATGAAGGATTTTTCATTAAGAGCAGATCTATATTGACAGTATCTGGTATTATTTTATAAGTAGGTGTCCGTCAAATCTGTTTCATATTATAACGTCATTAAGGCTTAAGCTTAAAATCAACACATACATAATTACATGATTGATCAGAAACATGTTAAACAGTTTTCCATCTGTTGTACCTTTTTCAACAGCTCCTTGTTCATAATGGTGATTATAAAAATATTCGACTAAGCCGAATTTTCAAATGTTTTTATTATTAAGATTTCCTTTTGATTTAGTTGATTTTGTGATTTATAGGTATATAGAAACCAGTTATTTTTAGTTTTAAGTTTGGAAATATTTTTAAGATTTTCTGTTTTCATTGGTTTTATTTATTTTTGTTGAGTTAATTAAGTTTTGTTCTAAAAATATTTTGTTTGTTTTACATTTATTTTTTCATTATTGTTTTAGTTTTGGACTCCTTTGCTTTAAGAATTTAATTAGTTATTTATTGTTGTTGTTTTTTTTTTGTAGCAAACAATTTGTTTAAAATTTTTATTACATATATTAAGGATAGACAAAGCTTTATTTTTGGTTTGGTTGGTTTTAGTTTTTCTTTTTCAAGTAATTATCTAAGGTACAAAGTTTTCTGTTTTTTTCTGGGTTTGTTCTTATGTATTTTGTTTTTTTATTTTTGTTTTGCTAATTGTTTTTTGTACAAGTTTAAAGAAGAAATAGTTTTAATAAATTTTTGATTTTTATTCGCAACTTAAATTTTGTTGTTTTAATTTTTTAATAATTTTTCCGTTTTTAAAGGAAATAATAATATTTTTGTTTCTGTTTTATTTTTACACGGAAGACTATGGTTTAGAAACATAAATTTAAAAATTATAACAAGTTATTTATTTACTTAATTACTTTCGGTTATTATTAAAATTTTCAGCAGATAGTAAGTGGTTTTTGTAAAGTTTTTTAAGATGGCCAGAGGAGAATTTGGGGTAACAGTTAAATAATGGGGTTTTAGTGTAAATAGAAGTGTTAGGGGATTTTTTAAATAAGACACATTAATTTATAAAGAGCTAATGGACAATTCAATCAATACAAATATAAACTATTAATGATTTTTTGACACTTACAGCAACTCTTTATAATTCAAACTAGACAAAAATTTTATAAAATGTATTAAAAACTATATTTTGCATTGGTCCCCCGTTTAAAAATTTTCAAATTTATTCACCATTCACCTTTCGAATGCTCTTTCCTATGGCCACCTTAAAAATACTGCAAATACCCGTACTTACATTTTATGTTATTTCAAAGAAACCAATTAAGTAAATTATATTTTTAACTTTCTTACACTTTCTGCTTAATACTTTTTGTTAGATTTTGTTTTGTTGTTTTTTTTTTTTTTTTTTTGCAATTTTGAAACCAAGGCAACTTAAAGGACATAAATATTTTATTTATATAGTTTTTATTCGTTTAGTATTGTATTTCATTTAACTCGTATGTGTTTCTAACAATTTGTGGTTCATAGTTGTTGTTTTTCTTATTTATTTATATCTTTTTATTTCTGTTTATTAAGTTTATTTAAATACAATAATAAATGATAGTTTAGTCTCTTTCAATCCAATTCATTTAATTTAATTTTATTTTTTCTCTTTTCCGCAACATATATATGTATAGATTTTAATGGAGTTTATAGATTAAAGATACCCTACAGCAGAGTAACGAAGTTTATTTAAAGAAGACTGGCAAATGTAATTTCTATTTGCAAAAAATATTTGAAACTTACAAAATATTAGCAGAGTGTGTAATAAACATTTAGTTTCTATTTGGAGGAATTTTTAACTGTTTTTGACTTTAGTTTTTATATAAACTAAGAATTTTTTTCAACAACACCATATGGACCTGTGCTTTCTTGCCAGCTGCGTACTTTGTCAGCATTTTTTGTTTATTTCACTGTCTTAGATTTTAACTTAAAGCTAAAATTTTGCTGAAAACTAATTTCTAAGTTAGTTACTTAAATCGATTTTTAAACGCTTTCAGTTGATGTCTACAAATTGTTACGAAAAAGCACTAAGTATAAATTTTAGTACTAAATTTTAGTCCGAAAATATAATTCGTTCAACTAGACTCTTTAGATTCTAATTGAAAGCTTCTATTGCGTAGAAATTTAGACGATTTTTTAAAGCTTTTGTTGGAAAATATTTTTAAAACATTAACAATTGTTGGCAATTCCAGAGAACGGCTTAATTTAGTCTTCCACGTGAACTTCTTAGTCTAGCACAGTAAGAGAATAGTTAGTTTTTAAAAAACATACTTATTTTTCAATATAATCTCCTGAAACTTCAATACACTTAGTCCAATTCTATCCCTGGATTAAAATAGTTTTCCTCAAGGCCTTTATAATAGTGGTTTACAACTGTAATTGCAACTTCATTTGAGCTAAAATGCTTGCCAGCTAGACATTTTTTAGATTTGGCAATAGTTAAAAGTCACTGGAAGCTAAATCAGGAGAATAAGGTGGTTGGTCAAGCAACTCGTTTTTTAATTCGTTGATTTTAGCCATTGCTAAAATACTCTTATGCGCTGGTGGGTTGTCTTGATGACAAAATATTTTTTTGTGTTGTAAGCCAGGGCGTTTTTCTCATTTAATTGATCCAAAATGTTGCAGTAGTACTCTCAATTTATTGTTTTACCCTTTTGCAGATGGTCAATTAATAAAATAGCTTTGAAGTCCCTAAAAACCGTTGCCATAACCTTACCAGCCGATTGAAGTGTTTTTGCCTTTCTTGGGGCACTTCCTCCAGCTTCAGTCCTTTGCTTGGATTGTTCTTTTATCTCTGGAGTATATTGGTGGGTCTATGGCTCATCCACTTAAATTTTCTTGTTTATACCGCGTATTCTGTTCCAGGCTAAGAAGTTTCTGAACTGCCCTCGTTTAGACGAAAATCCATAGCCGATTTTACTGGTAGGTAATATACTTTGCAAGGACTACTGCATACTGCTTACATTACATAGAAGTTGTTTAATAATATCTACTAGGTACATATTTATTACAAATCTGCTTTACAAGCCTGCATATCATATCAACAGATCACCAAACATTGGCATATCATTCAGTTCAAAGCATTTGGAAATATTACGATTTCTCAAGCAATATTACATTACAATGCATTATAACTACACAGCTTCCTAAAGTGTAATATATTTTTAAATAATGAAGTTCATAAAAAAACAATATGAAACTGTTAAGATCAGAACAGGCAATTTAATTTTAAAGAATTTATTTTAAACAAATCTATGCAAACTAATGTCATTTATGAACAGCCTGTTTGTTTTTTGCTGCTCAAAAATCTCAAATTTTGTGCCAACAAAGCTGCCTATGCGTAGAGTTTTGCTATACTTTTTTAATTCGTTTGCCTACCGAAGCTTATGGAGAATGTGTTACATCTGTTTTAACAGGCGAGAAATTGTTTATGCGTTTCAAAAGTAGTGATTTTGTCACGGAAGACAGACCGCCAAGGCCAGCTTAAAATGTTTGAGGATTAAGTATTACAGACATTATGATTGTAGTGAAACTCAACAACAGTTTGCAACAGCAATGACAGCTACTCAAGCAGCAATTTTAAAATCATCCAAAAGCAGGAACATTGTGTAGCATATGATTTGAAACTGAGAGACCTTAAAAGACAAATGTGCATGGCAGAAATGCTGTTTAATGTTGCATCGAATTATTATTTGCGCTAAAAATTGGATCCATTGCTACAACACGAAACGTAAAAGATGGTATGCGAAATCGGCACCAAAGCCAAATACCCATGCTCTGTATTTGGTGGGACAAAATGGGTTAAAAACATTACAACGCTCGGCCACATGTTGCAAAAGACATTTGCAAGTAATTAACTTTACTAATAACAAATAAGTCCACTTTCCCACGTTTCAATTCTGATTCTTCAGGGCAAGTATTTTTGAAAGAAAAATTATAATTAATTCCTTTGTTTTCTTCATATTTTCTCCGTCTTATTGTACGTGAAATTTTTTTTGCATGAAAAATTAAAAAAATTTAAAAAGAGCACGAAAATTTAATTGACTGGTGTGAATGAAATGGTACATTCAAAAGAGAATTGTACAAAAACTGGTCAGTATTATATTTGGCTGTGCCATTTTCAATACTAACCCCCTGGCCCACGATGTCGAACGATAACGTTCGCTTAGATAAGACTTAAGACACAAACTTTTTATCGTATTTATTTTTTTACTCAATCAAGTTTGTTTATTCCACTATCAAGTTTGTGTCTTAAGTCTTATCTAAGCGAACGTTATCGTTCGACATCGTGGGCCAGGGGGTTAATATTTCTGATCAATAGTAAATAATAAGGAGAAGTAGAGGTAAGGTAAGAAGCAGCCCAATCATGAATAAAAAATCCGTGGGAATTTTTTCCCTTTTTATTTTTTTAACATTGAATTTGAATAGGAAAAATGAAAAAAGGGAAAAAACTCCCGCGGAATTTGTATTCATAATTGGGCTGAAGGAGATAAGCAACATTGTGACAAGCATAGCTAGAGTGCACAGGTTTCTTAATTTATTTTTTTTTTTTGGTTGGCCTAGCAATGTGTAATCTCATCCAGTCAAATTTCTGTTTTCCAGACCTTTTCGTTTAGTATTTGTGTCTTATACTTGTTATAAACGTCGGATAGACATTCATTTTGTTCAACATTAATTTTGGTACGACCATCTTGAACATTTTCAACAGTAAACATTTTTGATTAACAGAAAATATTTGGGTAACGTTTAGCAATTTTCAATATTTAACATTTCTGGTCAAATGAAAATATTAGGGCAAAATTGTATACAACTCGTCTTCCTGCCTTTCCACTAGACTCTATTGAGCATTTAACAGACTGCTGGAAGAACATTTATTATGGACAATTTCATCCTCCTGGGTGCTAACATGCCAACAATAGGCAGACGAACTGCCGGTGCTAGATTGTCATAGATTTTTTTTGGGCTCAGAATATATACACTTTTTTTTGGTCTACGACTCATATATTGTGATGTATTAAATTGTTAGCCGACCGAGATCCGAATAATTTATCTCATCGGATTTCACTCATAGTTATTAACTCGTTAGCCGACGGAGATCTGAAGTATTTATCTTCAGTGTGCCGAACGGTCCATAGTAATTAATAATATTGATCCCCGTAACGATCCGATCGTATACGGAAGGTAAAATAAAGCGCAGTGGAAATATTTCAGACGAAGCAGACCTGTGACGAACCGGGACAGACTGGGCATACCCCGGATAGGAAAATAAACTGCATCACAAATGTTAAATGTTAAATATTGGGTATAAATATGTACAAAGGGGCAAGTTATGGTCAAATTTCTCAAGCACTATTTGCACAAACGATTGCAAAAAAAGATAAAGTTTTCGAAAAATCACTGTAAATAATGAATTCAGAATAATTGAAATTCTGAATATTTTTTGGTTTGTTTTTTAAATGCTGCTGCGTGCCAATGCTTTTCATAATTGGTTGGGTATTTTGGTTATAATATACAGTGTACTGACTTTTTATATAGCAAGAATTGATAACCTTACTTAATATATCTTTCTTATTGCTGTAGGGTATCTTGTAGTCAACAACTTCCATTATTTTCTTAGTACATTCATTGCATCCCATTGAATCCTACACAAACAATAACATCATCATTATATAACAGACAGAAAAAGCAAACATAAAACCACATTAAAATTTATTAATTCATTAGGGATTCTGTAGTTCCTACTGTCTATGTTCAGGAAGGAGTTTTTCAGGCGTACAGACGGGAATGTGTAGTTTGGGTTTTATACAATTTTAGCAAACAAATAAAAGCTTAAGTTTAAGACAATTTGAAACAATTTTTTTTTGTTAGTAATTTGTTTTTTTTTTTCAAATTATTAGTTTTATAGTTTTCAGTTTTCTTAAGTTTTGTATTTGTTGTTCTAATCAATTATTTAATGCAACATGCATTTGTAGTTGTTGTAGTTTTGGAAACATTTTTAGTTCTTTTACAAACAATTATTTTTTAACTAAGTTACTTACTTTAGTAAAGATTTAAATAACAATTTATTTATTGGTGATTTTTTTTAATTTTATAACAGTTATTAGTTTTTTTTTGGTTTGATTTTTCATAAGAATTTTTTGTTTAAGGATTTTTCATTTCACAATTTGTAAGAGTAGATTTTGTGTTTTTTATTTTTTCTTTTGTTGGAATAAATAACAATAAAAAATAAATATTTATTTTGTTTATGGTTTTAGGTTTTTTTTTCGTTTAGTGAATTTTTAACTCTGGTTTTGTAAGTTATTGGAAGTTTGTTAGTTTGTCGCAAGAGGAATGTTTAGGAATATTATTTGGGTTTCGTTTTGTTTTTAAATTGTGGTAGTGAAATAAATAATTTAAAAAATAAAAGGATTTTGTTATTTATGAAACTGTATTTTTTTGTAAAATTTGTTTTTTCAGTTTTGAAAATATTTGTCAATCAATTGTGTTCATATCTTTAGGGGCATTTATTAACCAAATTGAAATAAATATGTGTATTTAAATTATTAAATTAATTAAAAAAGTAAAAACTATAGAAAACTAAAACTGCAACCAACAAGATATGCTACTTTCTTCATTGTAATGACTACTATATACCGCCTGCATTACTAAGAGGCAGTTTCGTAATGACTAGCTTAATTTAACCTTAATGTTAATAAAGTATTTCAGAAAAGTTAAAAACAATATCCATTATCCTTGCACACAACTTTTCATGCTTATACAAATTTTTTCTTTCTTTAAACAAAAATTTTATTAAAACTACAATTTGTCGAAATTATCACAGCACACAAGTAGTCTGACTTTAAAAACTATGTTTTCATTTATTTATTTTACACAAAGAAACCTCAAAAAGTTTTGCTGTTAAATAAAAACATTTTGTTTATAGCTTAACAGAAAAACACACAGCAAATATTTGTGCACATTTTACTTTTTTCCCATTCTTTATAAAATTTTCGCTTTAACTCCTTTTGTACAATTAAGAGAAAAAGTTTTTTTTTTTCAAAAACATATAAGAAAAACAAAATCAAAATACTTGTTTAAAGATGCACCAAATACTTAATTTCTTTGCTTAATTATTTACTACATAAAGAGAAAAACAACAAAATCCAACTGAAACTAGGTCAATTGCGGAAATATATACCAAAATTAGAAGCCAAAAACTTGTATAGAGCAGAAAAAAACTAATTAACAAACTGCAGTAATTAAAAAGAAAAAATAGAAATTTATATCGAGAGCTAACAACAACATTTGAACAGGGAGGTAGCTGGCGAAGGCTGTCAATGGTAAATGAAAACTTAAAATTTAAATTTAAACAATATTTTAAATTCATATTTGAATGAAAATCATTATTTTTAATTATAAAATAAACAACAAAATCATTATTTTATAAAAATTTTAAAAATCGTTTTATTTTATAAATTTGTTTAAATTTATTATAATATTTTTTTTAAATTATTAACAATTTGTAACTTAAATCTTATAGAAAATTATACGCAAAATTAGTCAATAATAATAATAAGTAAATTTAACTAAAAAATATGTAGGTATGATTTAAATTAATGTATTTAATATTTAAATTCATTACAACTAAGAAGATGAGAAGTAAAGTGGTGAGCGCAGTAGCGTAAATAAACAATAGCGCAATTCACAATCTTGTGCAAATGGTTTTACATCATTGTATTTGCAAAAAGTTTTAGCATAACAAAATACACAGCAAGAGCAAAAATATGCTAAACCTTTTTGCAAATGCAATGATGCAAAATAATTTGCACAAGATTGTGAATTGCGCTAATGTAACTAAATGACTAATATGTTGTATACCTATATAAAGGATAACTAAAAACTCAATGCAAATAGTATTTTATTAATGCCTACAACCAAGGAACAGGCAAAACAAGTTCACTATATATGTTAAATAAACAACAGTCACATGATCAAAAATGCGACAAAAAATAGAAATCGTTTTTTACTGCATCTAGAAAACTCAAAAATATTCGAATTGCTATTTTTTGCAACTCACAGATATTTCAACTCACTTGATTTATCGCAATAAATCATTATCCACGTTAATCAGGCCATAATATAGATTCTGGTGGCAAAACTTTAGTTTTTTGCCAGTGATTTTTTTTATTAAACATAATTACCGTTACGTTTCTTTCGAAAATTGAAACAATTCAGAGCAATGGAAAATCGAAATAAAATTGTGCAGACATTCTGTAAAATCCTGTTCAATAATTGGAAAATCGTCAAAAGTTCTTTAAATAATATTATACCTTACGATCATAAACAAACAGAAAATTTAAAGTTTATTAAAAGAAACCATCGTATTAACGACAATGAACGCTGAAATAAAAATGCCATCAGTGTAAGAATGCTTCTTTTACATGACACTTGTAAACTGTGTAATTAAAAATAAATATTTGCCCATTAACATGAAAAATGTTTACTATCAGAAACGCGACATTCGTAGGCATACAAAAATAAATAGTAAAGATTTTGTTATTTCCAGTATATTGATCAGGACTGCAACAATTAATAAAATTCTTTTTTAACTACATGTGTAAAATGCAAACTTCTGCGAGTTGATTGATTGCATTTGTTATTTTTTACAATTTTTAGTATAATTTAGAACGCGACATGTTTTTCTGTTACTATTGTGTAATAAAGATTAGTTAAAGGCATTTCAACTACATATTCCATATATTATTATATAAAACTATGTAATAACAATTAATTGGTTTGACATATATTTACATAGTGCTCATTTTTTTTTTTAAATTTAGCCTAGCGTTAGTGCATTTTTTCTTTGGCTACTTTACTGCTTTTTAGAGGCATAAATTTCAGTCTAATACGATACTTTTTCATTATTTCCTTCAGTAGCTTTGTTTTTTTTTTGCTTTTTGGGACGTCTTTTACTTGATTTATTGCTTTATCTTTTATAATTTGTCTTAGTAACACAGTGCTAGTTGAAAAAAACCGACCAGCGGGGCATCCAGTAAATAAAGATAAATCGAGTATGCTGAATCCAGTAGTGCTAACTGTTTTTTAAGGTTAGCTCTAGTTTTCGAGATATAGTCTTGTTTAAAAAATGGAGGAGGTTGCACAATAAATATTCGCGTAACTCGAAAAATGTTTAGTTTATTGATTTAAATAAAAAGTCTAAATTTGGCGACAAAATTATCTTTAAAATGGACTAAAGTCGTTTTGGAAATAATTTGTTTTCTGGTCTCAAAATCAAAAGTTTTGTGATATTGCGAAAAATATATATTTTAAAAACGACTGCTCGAATTTCAGTTTTTTTATTTAATTTAATAAACTAAACAGTTCTGGAGTTACGCGAATATTTATTGTGTAACCTCCTCCATTTTTAAACAATGCTATATCTCGAAAACTTGAGCTAACCTAAAAAAACAGTTAGCACCACTGGATTCAGCGTACTAGATTTAGCTTTACTCACTAGGTGCCCCGTTTGTCGTTAAAAAGTATCAAAATCGAGCGCAGTGTAATTGTTAAAATCATAAGATATATCCCAGTAAAAAATGTGTTCCAAAAGGAGCAGGTTTTATGTATGAATTCATAACTCAAATCGCTTCAAACCTGCTAATGGGATACATGATTTTTGTATGAGGTGTTCCCGGTTTGGACGACTACTTTCTGCTGACAATAATCGCTTATTTGAACCTAATCAAACATGCAAATAAAGCATTTTCCCAAAGTGTTTTATGTCATTTCGCGCACACTAATCAAAGAACAAATTTTATCTACATAAATGATTTTGCTTTCGAAAAATTCATAGCAACTGAGAAGCGCGATATTCGTTTTGTAATTGACTTTCGTTGTCATACGTAAATCTGTAGGCTATAATTTAATTTTTGTTTTTTCGCTTTAAAACCTTCTTCGTTGTCAGCACTAAAAGAGCATCTTTTTTGTATATTTTATTCGTAAGCATTTACTGCTTCAAAAGAGCGCTTTTATTTAAGCGCTCGATTATGCGCTTTTTCTCTTAAGTGCTTCAAAAAACACGATTTTTTTTTACTGGGATGTTTTAACAAAATTAAGTTGAAAGGCTTCAAAGAGAAACGCGGCAATCAAGCGGGTTTTTGGAGAGAAGCGCTGAGTAATAAAAATAAGACTGTTTGTTGAAAAAAAGTTTCCAGACATATTTTAGCAATTGTTCAAGCTTAAGGTCGTTAAAGGTCAAATAAACTGTAATAAGAAATGTTTCCAGACATTTAAATATTGAAAATTACAAGAATATTTTCTCTCAAAATGAGAAAATTTTCTAATGTTTTATATTTGGTGTCCATGTCTTGATAATATTTTTCTCTATTCATATTAAATATCAATCACGCTGATTAAAATATATTTTGAAAATCTAAAGAAAGAAAAAATAAGGGGTTTTCGTTCCAAGATCTTCGTTCAACTGATTTTATAAAGAATATTTAGCTATCATTCGAGGTCCTTAAAAAAACTGAATTTTACAAATATTTTTAATTTGACACATTATAAACTAGAGAATTGGCTAGAGCTTTGGAAAATCAGGATAAATGAACAAAAATGTATTCATATCACTTTCACATTGCGAAAAGATACCTGCTCGTTCATCAAAATAAATAATCATATTATTCCTCAACATAATGAAGTTAAATACCTCGGCATTCACCTCGACCGCCGTTTAACTTGGAAGTCTCATATTGAAGCGAAACTTACACAGATGAGATTAAAAGCAGTGCAACTTAATTGGCTAATTGGCAGAAATTCTTCACTAAAGTTGGATTGGAAACTATTGTTGTACAATGCAATACTAAAGCCAATCTGGTGCTATCAAACATTGAAAAAATTCAAAGGGGTCACAACAAAATTCTACGTATAATTACTGCAGCTCCATGGCATGTTAAAAATTCTCGAATCCACAAAGATCTAGGCATTCCTTTGGTGAAAGTCGAATTTACAAAATACGCCCCAAAATATGTCAGCAAACTTGAACACCGTGCAAACCCACTTGCACGAGACATCCTTAACTTTAGTGGACACAATCGGTTGAGAAGGAGGGATACCCTTGATTTAACTCAAGCGCAAAACAGATGACTGGATCAGTTGATGTGAATTTTTTTTAGTATCATAAAAATTTTTGTCTAGCACTGGCTGGGCTTATTATTTTCTATTTAGTATTAAGATTTGAATACTTATTGTCATTTCAATATATGAAGATTCAATAAATAAATAAAGGATAAAAAAAAAATTTCACACATTTCCTGTTCTGAAATATATTGCGAAGAAATTTTTTTTCAATTTCAGCTTAACGGTGTGTAACGTCTAGGTTCAATATTCATTATCTACGCTGTTGCCATTATTGTTGCGAAGTATATAATTGCACTCTTATTCGCAAAGTAGAGTTCTCTCTAGTGTTTCCGCCAGATAATGCTGGAATTTGCTAGAATATGACGCTGATCCGGCTTTTTTAAAAATTACATTTTTTCAAAAAATTCAAAAACTGATTTTCCAAAAAATGCTGTTTTTTTAAACACATTATGTGTACATAAAATAAAAAGTCCATAAATGACTGATTTCAGCAAAAAACTTTTTTGTCAAAAAATCTTATTTTTAATAAATTCATTTCCAGACATAGCCCTCGCCCATTTGCCCTCGAAATTTGTTTTATTAATATTAAACAAATTACTCATAATGCTACAATACCACTTAAACGCGAAACTTCCTACTCAAAGAAATTTATTTTCAATACTTAAAAGGTCCCTCGCTTATTTTCTTCTCTGTGTATGTATTTTTTTTTTTTGGTTAACATACATACTCTTTAATTAAAAAAATATTGTTTTATCACATTCACATTATATTTTATTGCTCTGGCGCACCCATTACAAATTAATTCATTTACCAATTTCCGGCCTTTCACCCGCATATAAATTTTAAACGAATAATTAAACTTAAAAACTGCACAAAGTTCAATGAAAACATTTTTTTGGTTCATTGCAATGAACAAGAAAAAGATCGTTCGAGTCAAAGGAAAACCAGAGTTAAAAATTTACACACTCTCAAACACATACAAACGGAGGCAACTGAAATAACTGACTCTTGTTTACACTTAACATATATTTAAGCACACACATACACACAGCCATCACACAGGATACAGGAAACCCCATGCATGTGCACACAGCAACACACACACCCACACCCACACTTATGCATACATTGCTTTGTTTGTAGACTCGTGTGTATTAGCATTATTTTATGTTACGTTTCAGGTTGTTTTCGTTTTTTTTTTCTTTTTGCTAGAAACTCTTTGTTGCACATCAATTAAAAAGCAAATATCAGTAATAACAGTGCACATTCTCTTACATGGAAATACATCTAGTTAAGTTTGGTTGTGTTGTGTTGTGTTGTGTCGTAAACAAGGTAAGTCGTTTGGAGTTTGTTGTTGTTGTAGTAGTTGTTGTATTAGTTAAATGTGGAAAATTGCAACCAATTTTGTGGGGAGCAAAAAATATTAGCAAGAAACGCCCTGCTTAGCAACAGTATACCAAGTGCTCACTTTAACCAATGAAGGAGAATCGGGTGTAGTGGGTGCAGCCAGATTAGTGGGGTCCACTTCAGCAGATGTTGTAGGATTATTGAAATTTAAATTTCCGTGTTCAGCTGATAATGGCAATGGTGGTGGTGGAGGTGGCGGTGGTGGTGCAGGAGGTGGTTGTGCAACGGCTTGAGAGGGGATGTTGGTGCTAGTTGTTGTTGTTGTTGTTGCTGTTTCCACTAATGTGGTGGCATCTAAAGAAGCAACAGCTGTAGTAGATGCGGTTTCTAGATGTGTTAGTGGCAGTTGTGGCAAATTATGAGGCAGATGTTGATGTTGGTGGGGGTAGTGGTGGTAATGATGGTGATATTGCGTTGTTGTTGTTGCTGCTGTTGCCATAGCAGTGTTCGCTGAGCAACAACAACAACAATAACATGAAGTAGTAGTAGTGCCAGTGGTACAACAGTTTGCTTGTTGCCTGTAATCACTGCTACATTGGGGACTTTCATGAGGTTGATGGATTGAGGAGCAGCAACAGTTTTGTAAAATGTTTGTAGCTATTGTTGTTGTTGCTGTCGTATTGGTGGCAGTTAAATCTTTTGTTGGCGTTGCATGTGGCTGTTGCTGATTTTTATTTGATTTTTGATTATTTGATAAATGTTCGGTATGTTGTTGATGATGATGATGTGGATGGTGCTGATGGTGGTGGTGCTGATGCTGCTTCAATTCACTTTCCATGGTTAAAGTTGTTGTTTGCATGGGACTAATGGCTTGTTGGTCTCCAAAACGTTGTTGTTGCTCATAAACGTGTGTGTATTGCACTTGATATGCTGTCAGTTGCTTTTGCACATGTTGTGGATGATGAAAATGCAACATGGGTGGCATTTGTCGATCACGTCCCACCTGTGGTCCCACTTGAGGACAACGAAAACGTATGGCCTGTTCGTTGGCCGTATTCAAGTCCCGTATTAATGGCAGTTTTAGATGTTGCTCCTTATTGCTATTTTTAGTTTTGTTGTTCTTGCTCTTGTTATTATTATTGCTGCTACTACTAGCAGTGTGTTTATTATTACGGGCACGTTTAGCACGACTCTTAGAACGGGATTTTTTCGAACGGGTTTTTTGTGCTTGATTACCGCCGGCACTCGTATTGGCATTTCCACTGCCAGTGCCCGCACAAAATGAGCTAAAACGCTGTTTACTTCTCTCACGTTTGGCATGCTGTTGCTGTTGTAATTTGCTACGTTGTCGCAGTTTTATATGCCTGAGTTGCAACTCAGATTGTGGCCTCAAGCAATGGCGACAATACGAATCTGACTCGCTCACCTCACTTTCGCTGCCTTCGTCGTCCACATTGCGGTCTTCATTATTTACAGTTATTACCGATAGTATCTCCTCGACATCACTGCCATCACCTTCATATTTTTCACGTAATTTTATTTCTTTGTCATGCTTTCGTTGTTCACGTATTGTCTTCATTTGTTTGCTGTGTTTTGCTTCTTCCGTTCGTCCGGCATGTGCTTTTGTCCGTTGTCCACTCTCAAATCGTTTGGCTTTCTTAGTTGTCGCCGTTGCTGCTGATGATGATATTGTTGATTTCTTTATTTCACATTCCAGTGGATATGGTCAGAATGCAGAATCAAATACTGACATTGATCTTGAAATGGCATCATCATTGTGACAAGCCTCTAGGAATTCTTCCAGCGTCACTACACCATCACGATTTATATCCATTTTCTAAAATTGAAACAGAGAATAAAAAATTGTGGAGGAAATACATAAATGAAATTTGTTTTAGATTGTTTTTTTCTTGGCTTAGTTGTCTGTGCTGTTTTGTATTGCCAACATGAAGTAATATTTTGGTTTTCACCGAAAATAAAAGGAAAAAAATAATAAGAAAGAACATTTAAAAAATGTCTCTAATACGTGACCAGTTCGTTTATAATTTGAAAAGTGTAGATAGGGCAAGCCATTTCCTTCCATATGTTGCTAAAAATACCACGTGATTGTGTTTAAGTCCGGTAAGATGAATATGTTGTTTTTGTGGAGATTATTATTTACGAGGTTGGGGTGTATAATTTTGTTGAATAAATTTAATAGAAATATTTTTGGCAGTAAGAATTTTTAAATTTTTTTACGAGTGCTGTGTAGTAAGGTCTGATCATAATTGTTAGAAACATGTTAATTAAACTAAATCTTTTTCTAGGTTTGAAATTTTTAATTTGGAAATTTTATTCGAATATTCGAATATATCTTTATATAATAGTTAGGTAAATGAATTTAAAAAACTATATTTATATATTTGATATTGATAATATTGATAATCACAATATTCTGTGTGAAAATTAATGAATATCTCAATATTTTAATAATAATTCTCTTTAAAGAAAAAATTATCCGTATAGTTTTCTATACAGAAAATTTTATCGGAATAAATTTCTTGAAATAAAATTTTAATTAAATAAATTTCCAATAAAAGACAATTTTATGCAAATAGTTCTTTATAAATAAAATTTCATCCGAATAATTTTCTATAAAAAAATTTAATCGGAATAAATTTCCAATAAAATTAAATTTTATCTGAATATTCCTAAACAGAAAATTTTAGCGGAATAAAAGATAATTTTATGCGAATAAGTTTCAAATAATATAAAACTTTATCCGAATAGATCTCTTTAAACAAAATTTATCCGAATAATTTTCCAATAAAAGAATATTTTATCTGAATAATGTCCTATAAAAAATTTTTATTGGAATAACTTTCCTATAAAGAAAATTTTAGCTGAATTTCTAATAAAAGAAAACTTTATCCGTATAATTCTCTATAAAAAAAATTTACCCGAATAAATTTCTATAAGAAAATTTTATCGGAATAAATTTCTATATATAAAATTTTATTCGAATAAATTTCCTATACAGAAAATTTTATCTGAATAAATTTCAAATAATAGAAAATTTTATCCGAATATGTCTCTATAAATAAAATTTTATCCGAATAATTTTCTATAAAGAAAATTTAACCAGAATAAATTTCTATAAAGAAAACATTATCCGAATAAATTTCCAATAAAAGAATATTTTATTCGAACAATTTCATTTTAAGAAAATTTTATTCGAATAAATTTCCTATAAAGAAAATTATATCCGAATAATTCTCTCTCTCATTTTATCCGAATAAATTTCTATAAAAATTTTTTTCGAAATATATTTCTATAAACAAATTTTATTCGAATAAAAAATAAAGTAAAAGAAAATTAAATTCGAATAAATTTCCTATAAAGAAAATTTTATCGGAATAAATTTCTATGAAGAAAACTTTAGCCGAATAAATTTCCTAGAAAATTTTATCCGAATAATTTTCTTGAAATAAAAATTTATCCGAATAATTTCCTAAACAGATAATTGTATCCATAAATTTCCTATAAATGAAAATTTGAGCGAAATAAATTTCTATAAATAAAATTTTATCTGAATAAATTTCAAATGATAGAAAATTTTATCCGAATAATTCTCCATAAAGAAAATTTTATCCAAATAATTTTCTATAAAGAAAATTTTATCGGATTAAATGTATATAAAGAAAATTTTGTCCGAATAAATTACTACAAATAAAATTTTTACTGAATAAATTTCTACAAAGAATATTTTATCCGAATAAATTTCAACAAAGAAAGTTTAGTCCAAATAATTATTTATAGAAGAAAATCATATCCGAATAATTTTTTAAAAAAGAAAAATTTATACCTATTCTGTAAAACAAATTTTAAAATTTTTCGAATCGATTAATATTTAAAATAGAAAATCTTATGTTTAAAAATTGATGTAAAAAATCGTATTCCAATATATTTCTTTTAATGTTTAATCATTATCATGTTGGAAGAATATTACTCTCCTCAATTGGATTATCATTAGAAATATATTGCTCAGTCAGTCATTATTGGAAACCTCTGGATTTTATTATTATTTGAAATAAAAGCGTGTTTTTGTTTAAAAAACGTACACACTCACTCTGCCAGTCAAGTGCATTGAAACTCTGTTGAAAACTTACGCTAGCGCATGATAAAACACTACAGACCACTTGAAATAAAAAGTTCATTAAACTAACAAAAACTCTTATACATACGTATTAAACTAGGAAGCCGCTTATTTATTTAATAAAATCTCTGATTTTGAAATAAATTTTTAATTGTTTATAAACATTTTGTTCACAGCACACTAATTTCTGTGAAAACAGCTGAACTTCAAACAACTGTAGAAAAATATTAATTTATTAAATCTGTCATTTAAATAAATTTACGCATATTTTTCTAAAATTAACGTTTTTCTTCAGCTTATATCAAGAAATCTTTTTGACATTTCCCTTTCCATTTTTCTTTTCTAAAGCATCAGTTCTTGTTTGAATATATGAATGTGTGTGTGTTCATCCACTTTAGCTATTATTATTATTATTATTATAGCCATCATGTCAAAAAATAACTTTTATTCAATTAACTTCCGACTTTTAACATCAAGACTTTTAACAAAAGCACAAAGAAACAACGCACACAGTCTCATAAAAACACAAATAGTAGACGTTAAAACCCATTATAATAAACATAATTTTGAGCTGAAATGTCCTACGGAATTTTCCTCAATAACATATTATTTCCTTTTCATAATATACATAACTTGGAGTCCTTGTCTTAATTTCTCTTTTTCGAAATACATGTACATATACTTAAAATTCATTATCATTACCTTTTATTTTTTTAACATTGACTTTTAATAGGAAAAATGTGAAAAGGGAAACAATTTCATGTGGAATTTTGTTTTCACGATAGGGGTGAATAGCTAATATTTGTGTGACTATTGCTGACATAAATGTGGAGGTGTAGGTGTAAGGCGTGAGTGTCAGATTTTTGCTCTTACCTGAAATATTTGTTCCACTTTTCCTTTGATTTTTTCCTCTTCGGGTAATTCATCGGGCAGACGGCCCATCAGTTCATAAATGGCAGTCACAATATCAGTCATTTCTTCCCTCGTTATATAGCCATCACCATTGATGTCATATAATTGAAAAGTCCAACGTAATTTCTCTTCCACTGAACCACGCGACAATATCGAAAGTCCTTGAACAAAATCCTAAGGAAATAAAATAATAATATCAGAAAAAAGCAAATATTTGTTTGGTTGAACAAAAAAGCAATCATAATGATGGAGAGGATGTTATTGAGAGGTTAATGTAAATATACGAAATATCAGAGTTCTACAGGAGTGAAATGTTCGGATCAGATGAAAGTATTCAATGTTTCATATTTAACTTCGAAATTTCTAAAACTAATTTTGTGTTTTTTATCTGAATAATATTTACTTAGAAGAATTTTCTACAATAAAATTTTATCCGAATAGTTTTCCATTATGAAATTTTTTTATACGAATAGTAATCTCTCATGAAAATTTATTCGAATTTTCTATTATGAATATTTATCCGAATTTTCTGTTATGAAAATTTATCCGAATTTTCTATTATGAAAATTTATCCGAAAATTCCCATTAACTTTTTAGAATATGAAAAAAAGCATACGAATAATTTAATCTAACGCACTTCCTTACATACATTTACTTCGAAATAATTCCTTTAAAGTCTTCCTTTTAGCCATAAACGAATAAGTAAATGTGCATTTGTATGTTTTTGTACGAGAATGAGGAAACATAATTTTGTAAAATTGTAGGTAAATTTATGAATTGATGAGAAGGTGGTCTTTGGAAGTACTTCCAAAGCTTTCAGTTTATGTCAATGCTGAAATAAATAAATGTTACTGTCTTTGTGCACGAAAACAGGAAAAAATTACTTTAATACAAAAAAAAAAAAAAGAAGTCTAAATTGTAAGAAATTGCCTAAAGTCATAAGATAATTTTCCAAAACCTTTTTCTTTCTATTTTGTTGTTAAGTTTTTGTTGAAGACTAAGTAAACTCATACATTTCTTTTATTCTATATCTGTTTTGCCCTTTAAGTGTTGGTTTGCAAAGGTCATTTGTTATAGAAATGAAAATAATGACAAATGTTTTACAGTTGAAGGATTTAAAAACAGTAACCAGAAAATAATTTCATATTGTTTGTTGTTTTTATAAAGATGAAGTTTTTTTATTTTTGTTGTGTTTTTTGTACAAAAATTTATAATGTATTCAATCACTATTTTATTTTTTTTTGTTAAATCTTTAAAAAGTGATCAATCACATATTTCTGCTGTAAAATTGTTATGAAGGCTAAGTTTTTATGGCAAGGTCTTTAAAAGTGTTTCTTTTACACTTGTGCACATTTTAGTAAAAATTATTTAATATTTAAAGGCTTGTTTACCTTAAATAAAATCATAAATTTGTTTTAAACAATTTTGACATTTCTTATTTATTTTGTGTTGAAGCAAAAAATCCTTATTTGTTTAAAAGGAAATATCAAGGACTTGGTTTTTATTTGTTTTAGTCTTGGGTGTGTTCTAAGTTAGTGTGCTTTTTAAAATGTATTTATAACTTACACCAACATAGTGGAGGGGTCAATATACACCGCAAAGTACAAGTCGCAATTTTAATGATATTTTTGCAGATATATCATGTATTTGGTACATGATACTTTTTCGGTAATAAGATGATTGGGATTGAAATTGGTTGAAATCAGTCCATCCATTATTTCCCCTAGCTACATACAAATGTCCTACTGAAATAGCGGTTTATCTTTCGTAAATTTTGATTTATGAACGTATCCAAACAAATAATTTGTATATGAAGCCTAATCTCATCGAACCATAACTGACCATAGCTCCCATAGAACGCCGCTACCGAAATCACTTTAAAGTGCATAACTCTTAAAAATTTTGCTATCAAAATAATATTCAACACCTATAAGTTTTATGTATACAAAAATCATGGCACCTAAGTTTATGACAGTCGGTCCATAATTAGTCAAAGCTCTCACAAAATACCCCCTTCTAAAATCACTTTAACATGTATAAATCTTTAAAAAGATACAATTTAGCACAAAAAATATTTATGTATATGCGCAGAAGTTATGGCATTAAACTTTTGGATGATTGGTTCATAATACGTCATGGGTTAGAACCCATTTATTTCTGAAAAACAGTTTTTGCACATACTGGGTGTAGGGTTTATATAATTGGGCTTGACCGACTATACTCTCTTACTTGATATTATATACAAAGTTCTAAAAATTTTCTATTAAAATTGTAATCGATTAATTTTTCCGAATAAGAAAAAAATTTGATTCGAATAAGAATTTGATTGGAATAAAATTTATCCAATTTTTTTATATAAAAAATTTTATCCGTATAATTGTATACGAAAAATTTTATCCGAACAATTTTCTACAGCAAAAACCTTATTCGAATATATTTCCATAGGAAAAATCTTCTCCGAATAATTTTCTATAAAGAAAATTTTATCCGAATAATTTTAAATTTTCTACAGTTAAAATTGTATCCGAATAATTTCCTGTTGAGAAATTTTTATTCGAATAATTTTAAAATATTTCATTCCAATAATTGTCTATATAGAAAATTTAATTAGAATAATTCGAATTATTATCTATGTAAAAAATTGTATTTCAATGGCTTGTAATTACTGAATAATATTTTATGTGAAATTAATGATGATTTAAGCTATTAATTTCACTGTGCTAGAATTTGACACTTTTTTTTGTGACAAACGGGGCACCTGGCGGGTTAACCTAATTCGGGTACGCTGAATCCAGTGGTGCTAACCGTTTTTTTAGGTTAGCTCGTTTTTTCAAAATATACCGTTATTTTGAAAATGGAGGAGGTTGCACAACATATATTCGCGTAACTCAAAAACGGTTTAGTTTATTGAATAAACTAAAAAAACCGAAATTCCGAAATTGTCTTTGAGACAATTTTAGGCGTCGTACCATTATATCCAGACGATTTTGCGTAATTTCGTTGTGGTTACATGGAATCGTGATGTATGACGGTTGATACATCGATGCAGCTGCTCCACAGGTTTCAACAGATTGAATTATTGAGGGAATATCTTCTGTTGGTATTTGGCTATCCGGAACAGGAATTTAGTCAGAATGTGGCATCGGAAATTGAGCATATATTGTTGCAGTGTAAGATATAGAACTACTTTTTTTTCTGTTCATGCCGGCTGTATGATTTATGCACGCATAACACTCATCTTCAACATGGAGTATGGGATCTCTCCAAATCATTGGAACACCAATTGGCATGGCAGCTCCATTTTTTTCCACTTATTTAAATGTTAAATGCACTTTGTACACACTATTGATGGTGACCAACTCTTGCCACATATGACGCTTAAAGAAAAATATGTTTCATACAAGTTAATTGTTTCAGTAGTCATTTTACGGCGACTTGGCATATTTGTATATTTACCACACACATAACAAAAGTTATGAAACTTGTTACACGCTTCCATCTTAGATATTTCAATATAAATGATTAGACTCAAGACTGTCAAAGACTTTAAACTTCACTATTCACTTTCGCAAGCACTCGCCATATGACATTGAAGGGGTTGAGGAACTCTTATTTATACTGTAATTTTTTTATCAAAGTACCTGTCAAGACCTTCATGAACATAATTTGTAAAAAACCCAAAGCCGGGACGATTTCTGTTTCTACCTGTTCCAGGTATAACAATAGAATACGTTACTTAAGTTCTTTACAAGACCGATTTGTGCGGTTTTTGTTCGCACAAGAAAATACAAATATGTAAAAATTTATGACTTTATTTTTTAATTCTAATGCTAGGTAAACACTACGCAACTCGTTTCTGCAATACCATGCCATAAAACACGACTACACACTATGCACCCAACATCAATACAATCAGAAAATATCAAAATATTTAGATATTTTTGCCTGGTATTCTATTGGTATACCTGGAACAGGTAGAAACAGATATCGTCCCGGCTTTGGGTTTTTTACAAATTATGTTCATGAAGGTCTTGACAGGTACTTTGATAAAAAAAATTACAGTATAAATAAGAGTTCCTCAACCCCTTCAATGTCATATGGAAAAGATTTTGCTGCCTCCACTCCACATCAAACTGGGTATTGTAAAACATTTTATAAAAGCATTGAACCCAGATGGAATTAAGCGGCATGAAAGTAAAAGAAGGTATGAACTCTAGCTACTTTATTAAATTAGATTTATATTTCATATCATAATGTTTTTATTTTACAGGAATTCTTAATGAACCGGACATTCGTCGTCTAATGAAAGACAAACAATTTGAACTTGCATTGAATGATATGGAGCTATTGGGCTGGAATTGTGTGAAATCAGTAATAGAAAATGTATTAGGAAATCATCGGTCTGAAAATTGGCGAATTTTAATTGGAGATATGCTAACCGCATTTAAAAACTTAAACGTCAAAATGTCATTGAAAATACGTTTTTTGCATTGTCATGCAGAAAAATTTAATGAACAATCACCAGCCGAGTCTGATGAACATGGCGAGAGATTTCACCAAGTAACAGCCAGACTCGAACACTGGTATAGTAGCAAACAACTTGATTCGCTATTACGGGATATTTGTTGGAATCTGCAGGAGGAAGAAGAATAAATTTGTAAATAAAAACTTAAACTTTAATTAACAACACAAATAAATGTTTTAATTCTTGAAGTTTCGTCTGGTTCTTATATATTTCATCTTTTGTGAATAAAATCAAAAGTTGTAGACAGATTTTAATTATTTATATCTTGTTTTGTTTGCAGAAAAAATTAGAAGCACAGCTGCGGTTTCCAATTTTTTATGCCGTTTTAAAAAACAAAATTTTTGAAATTTTGCTAAAAAAAAACTATTTTTTTTGGTAAAAAAAAAATTATGTTTCTACAACGACTGCGCATATTGGAAAAAAGTTTAATCTTACTTAAAGAAAATTTCATTGCGGAATTTCGGTTTTTTTTTAGTTTATTCAATAAACTAAACGGTTTTTGAGTTACGCGAGTATATGTTGTGCAACCTCCTCCATTTTCGAAATAACGGTATATTTCGAAAAAACGAGCTAACCTAAAAAAACGGTTAGCACCACTGGATTCAGTGTACCCGAATTAGGTTAACCCGCCAGGTGCCTCGTTTGTCACATTTTTCAACTAGCACAGTGTTTTTAATTAAAGGTTTTGCTGCCTCCATTCCATTTGTCATTCCGTGTGTAACTCTGAGAAATATTCATCTGAGACCCAACAAAGTATATATATTCTTGATCCTTCTAAGTCGATTGAGCTTTGTCCGTCTGTCACTCTAACTTGTTTTTATTTAACCTGCTTCATTGAACTCTAGTATTTATTTAAACCTGGTCCAGTCTCTTGCAAATAGCCTTTTCTTAAGCAGAGCAATTAAAATATTTATTAAAAATACCAAGTAATTTTCATCGTTTTATAAGCATGTAATTAAATAATAAAACAACAACGGTTTTAAGACTTTCGTTTAAAATTCGTTTTTATATATAATATTAGTTTAATACGGCCTTTGTTACATACACTCCTATGCAAGAAATAAATTTTCACCAAATATAACAAACAGATTGACCTTCGACCTTTTACATAATTAAGCTTTTTAACCAAAAATAACAACACTATAAAAAGAAATATATATACATAAACAAATTTAAATAGTTGGGATAAAAGATAGACAGTGAGAAAAGGAGGCCTGTTTGTAATTTTTATGGAACTTATCTGTCTCCCTGTACAATTTTCTCATGCAGTTGTTTTTGGTTGTTACTGATGTTGTGTATTTTTTATTTGTTTTATATTTAAGCTGGTCCCTTCACTTATTTACACATTATAAACATTTAGCAATGTTGTTGTTGCTGCTACTGCTGCTGCTACTGTTAAATGTTTCTGTTTATTATTGAGGGGGTCTTGACAACATCATAAGCTAATGAGGTTTTCATTGTATTCTTGAGCAAAGGCAACAGCATAAACGGCAGCAGTACGAAACATATACAAATAACAAGATGTAAAAAGTAAACAATTTTTAAACACAAAGAGAATGGTAGAGTAATAGAGCTGGAAAGCATGTAAACAAAAAAAAAAAAAAATAAAAGCACCAGGGGCAGCTTTCGTGATTGGCTTTTATCTTACATTTACACATTAAATTTCGCGTCAGAATTTTAATTTATTTAAGTCTCCTTAATGTTGGGTGGCTCATAAGACTTTAACAAGCATACAAATGCGGACACACGAAACACAAAATATTTCTTGGGCCTAGAAAAAGTTAACACAAATGTCTTATTTTTGACATAGTAGATAAATTAAAAACGTTAAAAAATTTATTAAATATTTATATTCATTATCACTTATTTATTTCCCTAATTAGCTCAGTAGGCATTATTACATAAACTAAAAACTTTCACCTTTTCCTAATACTACAACACCACGACTAATTACACTGAAAAATAATAAACAAAATAAATCCTGCAGTTTATGAGACTGACTGGGCGGACTGGTTACTTGACTAGACCATAGGTACCATTGACTGTTTCAGAAACAAGTAATTTAACCCTTATATTATCTACATAAGGTGAGTAATTTTTCCAGTCCTAAGTAGTCAATGCCCTCTACTTTACTACTTTATAACTTTGAGAAAGTTGAAAGTTGAATTATCTCCTTCCTGTTAGAGTTTTGTATAAATTCAAAAGGGTTCCTTGGCATAAAACGAACTAGCGGACAAATATTTGTATTAAAAAAGAGATCAGAGGAGACAAGATACTGAGGAAGCGGTACGAAATAAATAAATATAAATATGTAACTTTAAATACAATAAAAAGAAAACAAACTCATTATCCTTAGACCATAATGACTTTATTGTTATTGCTGCTACTATTATTTGTATTGTTGTTGTTGCTGTTATTGTCTTTTGTATGTATATGTTTTTGCTGCCTTCAAAGACACAACGCAAGTAAGAAAAAAATTGAAATTAATGTTAAATTTGTGTTTCTTCTTTTAACGAGTTGCAAATTAAGATTTTAACCAAAATGGAAAACAAAAAACTGTATTCGTATACTAGATGTTTATGAGTTTGTTTACAATGTTGTTTATTGTTGAGTTTTCTTAGTGCTTAAATGTATGGAATGGAGGATTCTGGTTTAGATTAAAATAAGTTTGAATACATTTTCTACAAACAGTAATTTGGGAATATTTGTTTTTTTAAGATTTATTAATCTATGAAGATTTTGAAAGTAATTTAATTTTGTTTATACTCCTAAAATTAAATTACTTTAACATTCTTGAATCCAACATTAATGCATGGACATAATTACATATTAAAACTTAGAACTTTGAATAGTTTATGTTTGTTTCTATATTTCTTAAAAGTACATAGATATACTTGCATATAGAATAATGATAGTCAATATCTTATGCATTTCTAGTAAGTTTAGAATCATACATATCATACATGTATGATTAATACATGATATGCAATAGTTCATCATTGCCTAGCTACATAAATGATAATATTTAAAAGATATTGCTTTCATTCGAATACTAGTAAAAGCAATTTTATTTAATATTAAGCATTTATTCCAGATCAAATTTTTGTACGAATAAATTTTTACATTGAAATTTTTATCCTAATATTTTTTTATAAAGAAAATTTTTATCCGAATAATTTTCTATAACGAAAAATTGTATCCGAATAATTTTCTATATAGAAAAATTTTACCAAATAATACTCTATAGAGAATATTTATCCGAAAAATTTTCTATAGAAAAACTTTTATCTAAATAATTTTCTGTAGAGAAATTTTTATTTAAATAATTTTCTATTAAGAAAATTTTTATCCGAATATTTTTTTATAAAGAAAATTTCAAGCCGATTAATTTTCTATAAAGAAAATTTTTTGTCCCAGTAATTTTCTCTAGAGAAATTCTTATGCGAATAATTTTCTATAAAAAAAAATTTATTCGAGTATTGTTTTATGGAGAAACTTTTATCCGAATAATTTTCTATAAAGAAACTTTTAACCAAATAATTTTCTATAGAGATATTTTTATCCAAATAATTTTCTATGAAGAAAAATTTTATTCGAGTATTTTTTTATGGAGAAACTTTTATCCGAATAATTTTCTATAAAGAAACTTTTATCCAAATAATTTTCTATAGAGATATTTTTATCCAAATAATTTTCTATAAAGAAAATTTTTATCCGAGTAATTTTCTTTAGATAAATTCTTATCCGAATAATTTTCTATGAAGAAAAATTTTATTCGAGTATTTTTTTATGGAGAAACTTTTATCCGAATAATTTTTTATAGAGCAACTTTTATACAATAAATTTTCTATGGAGATATTTTTATCCAAAGAATTTTCTATAGAGAAATTTTTATCCGAACAATTTTCTGTAAAGAAAATTTCATTCGAATAATGCCTTGCATACTTATTACAAAACGCTAAAAAAAATGTATTGTCAAGAATTAGAGCCACATTCTGCTTTATGTTTCTTTTTAGAACAGTCTAATATTATGCAATAGGTCGAAGCAGTGAGAAATTTCTTTTTCGACTAGCTTTTTGAATAATGATAGGGAGCTAAATCGGGCCAAATTATTGTTGAAGACCGGCGAAGTCCAATATGAGACCAAGCTTTTCTGCAGGCATTCTATTATATAAATATCCGAAGTCAGAGTAGAAGAAGTGACAAAAAGAGCATCTTCCGGTCACAACTTCAAATTGCTCGCCAAACAAAATTTATTTAGGTTTGTATATTAACATTTTGGGTCAGCATATCCCCCTTTTCATTGCAACATACAATTTTGGTTCTACTTGCTGTTTCAATTTTACATATGTATTATCATATATAATAAGACCTGCATTATTAATGTCGCTTTTTACAATCACTGAAACCGACAATGCCAGATTTTCAAATATTTTCTATTGCTTTGCACTCGTAAAAATATTTACCTACTGATAACATTTTTTAAAAGAATAACTATAAAAATAACATACGTTTACAAAAAATGCTTCTGTAGTATGGCCGGATTTTATATTAACATTGCTGTATATTATTTGATTTTAATATTATTAGTCTTCAAAGTCCTTAACTTTAATTTCAACTTAAATCTAAACAACTTTCTTCTCCTAAACAAAATTGATGAATCATTTATCTTTATTATGCGTGACACATTTAAAAATCATTTAATTTTCATTTGTTATTTTTTCAAGACAAATTAAATAACTGTAACGTTCTTAAGAACATTTTACACTTCCACGTCGGAGTTTTAATAAAACTTTTAAGAAACAATTAATGATAGAGCAGCCAACACTTCACTTGCAATTTATACAACGCTTCAGCGGCTTATTAAGCAGAAGACTTCACTTAAAAACTGTTGGCACAAAAAAGAAAAATTAATAAAATATGTAAGTAGGTACGAGATGTATATTAAAATTATGCCTATATTTAAACGAGAAACAACAACATAATACAGATAATTAATTTAGCATAAATTTAAATGATTTTTAAACACTTGGAAATTCCAGGGAATTTAAAATACTACAATAAAAAAAATAATTTATTACTATTGTCAAACATTTAGAAATTCAAAACAGAGTCATGACTATCACGTAAATACAAAATAAAAAACGAACTTTTAATTAATTTAATTTCTTATCTAATATGACTGTCACTTTTTAATTTGACACATTTTCAATTATTCGCTACGTAAAATATTTTTCAGCCGTAGTGTTTTATTGAAGTCTTCTCTACAGCTGCTTGTGTTCTCTAGCTATTCATAGTTTTCATCTTTTGTTCATATTGTTTGCAGGGAAAATTTAATTTGGTTCATACAATTGTTGTTGCTGAAGAACAACTGAAGCATTAAATGTCCTGTAATAATTGAACGCGCCAAAACAATGGTGGAAAGTGAAATTTTAGCTAGAATTCTACGCGTAAACTTTTTGAAGCGTTATTAATGAGTAAATTTATTACAGAAAGTTTTTAGTTTGAACGATATACATAAATAAATAAAAAAGTTATTGAACTCTAAATACATTTTTAATTGTAAATTGTAGAAATTTTGATTGTGTACTATGGAGGCGTATGATTAATATTTATATACTATAATTGTAATATTAATAATACGTAGGAAAAGAAACAAATTAGTTATTGAGAAAAAAGTTAGCTATTTATTATAATTAATTAATTATTACACTTATTTTGTAAAAAAATGGTTTGGCAAACAAATATGCAGTTTCAGTAAAGTTTTGGACTGATTTTACTTCATGTCTTTATTATATAATATATGAATAACACTTTGTGGTTCAATCGACCTTTTGTTCATAAATTTTTTGTTTCATAAACGTTATGCGACCATATTTTCAATACTTTATCACGAATATATGAGTTTTTCTATTATTATTTTTTATTTTTTATAATTTACATATACTTTCATTTCCTGTTTCTTTTATTCTAGCTTCCTTTTAAACGAAATTGCAGCACGAAATACTAATAAAATACGTTTTTGGTACTTAAAAACAGAAGTTTCCATTAGAACCATACCAACTTTTTTTTAACAATTCTGTATTATTTTCATATATTTTTTTTCAAATATTTATCATTGAAAACAAACACTGAAATTTTTTACAAGAAAACTGTTTTTGACAACTAGAGTTCATGCCAACGTAGCACAAACGATGAACATGAAAGTCTGCAAAGAAAAAAAAAAAAATTCACTCACTCACAATCAAAAACATTTAAATGAAAATTTTTTTTATTCTTTTATTTTAAAAGCTCAATTACTTTGTCATTACACAGCAACTAAGCCGATGGCATTTATACGTGGTACGTGGCTGCTTGGTTTTTTAATGTTGGCGGTCTGTTGTAACAAGGTAGACATCATCAAATGTCAGTGTCAGTTGACCTGAATGAAATACTTTTTTTGTTTCTGTTTTCTATTATACTTTTTCAGTTTGACAGACTTTGTTCAATTTTGTAATTCTTTTAAACCAAAAGAAAACAAAATTGAAAGCTGTGTACTCTTTCAGTTAAAAGCATATTTAATTGTAGAGAAAAACTCGGTTTGCTGTCTTTTTTCTTAACAAGTTAGCTAGTGAGAATGTGTGTTTTGAAAGTTTTTAACTAGTTTTTTAACTTTTTTTTCGCACGTGTAACACATCGTTTGGATTTGTATAGAAATATCTTTTAAATGCGTGTGTCGTAAATTCAGTTTAATAAAAAAGTTGGAGTGTTTTCAATAGCAATAAAGGTATTCACGTCACTATTTTTAATATCGACAGTTCAATTCCAAACCATGCTATGTCGATTTAACATGTTTTTAATTTTTTTGCGTTTTAGAATTTAGATTTTTTCAACTTAAATTCTATCAAATATTGGTTGTGAGTGGCTAGTCAATAGTCAATAGTTATAAACAACAAATTTCTACCTCATATGGGTTTTTAGATATCGCCTGTAAACTTTTGGAGCTTTTCCTGCAAAACTCACTTTTTCGATTTAGCATGTTTTGGAATTGAGGTCTCGATAATAAAAATACTGACGTGAATACTCTTTAAATAAGCCTTAATAATGTATTTTCTGTATTCTTTACTGCATTTACGGCAAGTTTCGTTGCTTAATTTTACTTTCTACTGCTTAGTTTATTCTCTCATAGACAATCTGTTTATAATTTTTTCTTTCATTAGCATGTTCTTAAAGGTGTTATTCAAGCTGCTTTATCGGAATATTCTTTTATATGTATTTTAGTGGAATTTTCAGCCACTTGATTTGAATGATACCAAAGTACCGATAATCAGCGATAAGTTAGGTACAAGAACGCGACATTAGAACATTAACAAAATTAAATGAAAAGTTGACTGTTATTCAAGATATATTTGTTTGAATTAATTTCATGTAGATAGAGACAGTGATTTCATAATATATACAATCATGATATAAACATGTAGATAATGAATGCTAAGCAGAAAATATATTAAAAGTGATTGCACAAAGATAATCTATATTTTCAGCTTTCTGACAAAATTTCTTATATACATTTTATTTTAAAATTAAAGTTAGCAATTTCTTAAAAGTATGAAACAATGTCAAGAATGCCATTAATAATGCTACATTTTATATACATATGGAAACACCATGTCGTTTTTTTTTTTGGATCAGGTAACATTTATTTTCCTGTTTAAATATACACTGAAAAGTTTATTGAAACAATGATAGCAAAAACTTACCTCAAAACTAACGATACCCGTGTGATCCTGGTCTAGTGTATTGAAAACATAGTGGGCATATAATGTTGGATTGGCTAAATTGCAGAAAAGACAGGATTAGTATTAGGATATGTTTTATTATATATTTTTTTTATTATATACAACACATTAGTCACATTAAACTCTAATTACACACTTAAAACATGGCTTATACGAAGTTTGTTACAAGCTTTAACATCAACATGAATACTGGTAACTGGAATGCTTTACAAAGCTGCTACACATTTTTATTAATTTCTGTTAGGCAGTGTTATTACTATAAAGCTAGAAATTATAATTATGTACATATATGACATTCTAATAGATGAGAACATTTAAAAGTGATCTTATACATAAATAAATCAATTTTAATAATTGTTTAAACATATAAATTACTAACTTAAGTTTTATTTTTATGATATCTGTTTGTAAAGTTGTAACTTAACGTAAAGCTATTGTCACATATGGCAAATATTTGGGGAAAAATACATAACCACTAATTCAAATATATTTGAATTCCTTTATATATTTAAAAACCTTAGTTTACAGAAGACAAGTCAGATTAAATATTTGGTTTTATTTGATCTTAAAAAACTTTTATAAGAGTCAAACAAATTTATACTTGAAGGAAAAATAATAAATGGTTTTCAGTTTTTTTAGTTAATATTTGCCATATGTAAACCTACCATAATTCTCTTTGTTAAAATCATATTTGTGTAAAAACTATCTGTATAATTATAGGTTAAAAATAACTACAAATTTCTTTTGGACTTAAAATTATACCTACATTTTTCTATAATTTACTTATTCTCTTTAAATTACTCTAACTTATTGCTTTAAAGTTTAATATTGATTTATTTCATTGTGTAAATATTTACATACATTTTATTTTTAGTGTCCTCTGCAAGTAGAAATAAAATTGTCATCTTATTCGAATGTTATAACTATAAAACAAGCCAAAAGCCCCAGCGGACATTTTCACACATTCCCTTGTGATCGTCTAGATTTTTTTTTAACCTAATCTAAAAAAAATTTCCTTGGAATACGTATCGGGGTCGGGTATACTTCTTATGAATCATCAAGGAGTAATTTCAGTTTGAAAATTAAAAATGCCCCTAGGACCATCGCAGCCAACGGAGAGTCAAAAAATCTCCTGTAGTAAAAAAGTACTGAAATGAGTTTTATTTTATAGTCTTCTTAAGCTTCAATTATTATGATGAAACTACAAAATATCTTAAATGAAATTTAAAGATCATTGGAATACACAATCTAATAACTCCGTAGTCCGTATATATTTTTAATATTTTTTCCAACGAAAGTATGTTTACAATATTTAAGTCTTTTGACTGGTTTTTACGCCACTCAGAAAAATAACTGCTAAATTTAAAGTTTCTAAATTCTTCAATGCGAAAGAATAGAGAAGAAATATTTATATTGCTGCGTTCATAAAGAACGCGACATTTGTATACATTTAAAATGAAAAAAAAACAAACAAAAATTTAAAACATTTTTAGTTTGTTCCTATTTGTCGTTAGCATTTTAGTATTACAATTTGATTTGTTGTCTTTAAGACCTCTAGATTGATTTAGCATGCGACACACTTTTCTGCAACATTTGTAATACAACAAAATTTTCGTATTTATTATTTATTGCTTTAAAATAGTTTTCATTTAGTGCTTAAATAACATTAACTTTTAAACAAAGCCGTGTTCAAATAATAAAAAAAAATTGTTCTTGATAACTAATGCACCTGCATAGCGAATGCGACACACCTTAGAAAAATAAAATGTTTTGTTGCTTTTGTAAAAAAAAAACTCAATTTCGATTTAAATTTATATTTAAAGTCACTTTATTAGAGCGATAGTGCAGTAACCATAACAACTGGTGATTTAAAACGAGAACGCGACATTAGAATATGATCAAAATAAAATGAAAAAATTATTGTTAGTTGAACTTTTTTTTGGTTTGTTTTGACAATTGCAATTTAGATACGAGAACGCGACATTAGAACATGATCAAAGACAAATGAAAAACATGAAAAAATGAAAAACTCTTTTTTATTATTATTTTTATTAGTTCATTTATTTAAGACGCTATTTGGGGAGAACAAACTAATTTTGTACCAACTTCGCTAAGCTTTCAAAAATGTAATGAACTAGACTATTTTCTCTAAAGAATGAGAACAAAATTCAGAGATTGCATCGGCGATTTTCTTTTAGCTTTCAGAGATTGTCAAGACTAACGGGAGCCATTTAAAAAGCTAGCAATCAGCCGGGTGGGGTGGTTCTTGTCTTGTCAATCTCTCTTACCGATGGGCAGTCAACACATAAATATTATTTTAGACTCCCTTAAAAAATGTAATTATGAAATGGACTAGAATGTTGATTTAATAATTGATGTTGAAGGATACCCCTGTTTAACCAACATAACAACAGAAATTGGTCAATTCATGATCATACAACTGTGTAGAATAACTCCCCTAGCTGTCTTTGGGGGGTTCGACGCTTCTTTACCCACCCTACCTGTGATCTTAGGGCGCCTGATATAAAGTCTAAGATCCCTAACGCAACTTATTCAAAACCAATCACATTATGTAAGAATTAAGAAATTTTAAAGTTCCATTATAATAAATTCGTTATTTATTCAAAGAATATGTAACACTGATAATTCATGTATAAGAAAAAAATTCTAATTCTATATTCACCTATTATATTCATTATTTTTAAACATCATTATACAACTTTACATAAATGATATTAACAATTCTTAAATATATAATGTGTATTGAATTTATAACTTTAACCGAAAGCTACTTACAAAGTACAGAAGCTGTAATAACAAAAGCTTTTTTTGTTGATCAATGCATTTGCTCTCTCAGTAGAATAATTTATGAATGAGCATAGTAAATTCTAAAAATAGAACAAGTATATTATTTTTTCTTGTTTTTGTTAAATTTTTTTTTTTTTGCGGGTGTCGTTGTTCAGATACCAGAAAAAAATTTTAACAAAAAACAGAAGATCAAGAAGAAAAAAATATTTTTTTAGCAAACAGACATCCCTCAATAAGCAGGGTATGAACTTTTTGTGTAATAAAATTTTTTACATTAAAGTTATAAATTCTCAACAAATTATAGGTAGTTTTTCAAGGTACTTAATGATAATTATGCATATAAAAATCAGTTAAAATTGCAAAACAATAAGGTTATATAAAAACGATAATCACTCACCAATTCTATAAACATTTCGGCAACTGCTGGATGAAGAGGCCTTTTCAAACTGCTGTAGGTTGCTGATTAAAAGGTGTAAAACAAAAGGTAGATAGGTTTTGCAATTATAGCTGTTCTCTTATAAATTAACGCTGGCTTATAAAATCTAAATAAAATTTAACTTGATTAGAATTTGTTTAATATATAGTAGAATAATCGAATTTGTTTAAATTTCAATAGTTTTAAAATACATTTTCTTTTGACAGGGCAATGTAGACTGAGTGCAATACTAGTTTTAAGACACAAACATTTTTTTTCTGTGATATTAGTTCTTTAGATATTAATTAGAATTGTTTTATAGTTTAATAGTGTAAATTTAGTTTAACTTAAATCTTAAGCAAATGTCCCATTGGCACTTCAATATTGTCTGGACGAATTCTTTATGTAACTTTGGTTATTATTTTTCGGACACTAATAAAATTTTTACGTTTTTTAATATTAAATTTTTAATTGCGAATTAAATTTGCCCTGTCGGTATTTTAGAAAAATTGAATTAGTTTACCCAGACTTATATAACTTAGGTGACATAACTTATGTTGGTGGCTCGTGTGTTCACGACTCTGGCAAACCGTAGGAATTGTGACCAGTAGCAGCCTGAGAAGGTTATGTCCGCTGGACTTCGATGAGATGGTAGTATATAGAAATATTTTCTTTTTGGAGTATTGGGATCTTCGAGAAATGTCTTCAGACTGTACTTTTAGTTTTTTTCTATTCTAGATCTATAATTTAGCCGTTTAGCTCACAAACTGTCCGCTTTAGGTATGGTTATCAATGTTGAAGTGGTAAAAAAAAAATTTGCAATGTGTTTTCTGATTTTTTTTTTTTATGTTCTTCTATCTCCTCTTTTTCTTCCAGTTTAGTAATCAAGATCACAGCTTTTTTTGTGTTTTTTTTTCCAGAATGTAATATGATCTCGTGAGAAAAGCACAGTGGTGGCTCATTGAATGAGTCCACCACTTTTTATATTAAAATTTGTGAAGTTTGATAGACAGAATGACAATCTATTTAAAAAAATATATATAAAGGCTCGTAAAACGAAAGATATTTAACTTATTGGTCATTACACTGTCTTACCTTGAAATTTATTTGAAATATGGTGTGTTTAGAAAATTTAAAGAAATTTATTGTAAATAAGTATTTACTCGAAGCTGACAAAATTAGACGTAGATTTTTAAAATATATTTATGAGCTCCTGCTGGGATGAGTGTGAGCCAAAGTTGGAAAATATGGCTGTGAGGAAAGACGTATGGATTGATAAATGTTTAAAACTACAATATTTTCGCATATTACCTGCAGTATGTTTAGAATTTAGTTTTTTCCTTTTCTTGATAATTTAATTGACACAAATGTCATGAACTTATAACTGCTTTATGAACAGTTATTGGTGGTTAAGTAATACTATACTTTTTTTTTTTTGGTGCGTTGAAGCCACTACTTTCCTCGGGCAATGCTAGATGTAAAAGAATTCCTCAACGGTATTCTTTAAGTTAAAGAAGCTATGTGTGACAAAGAAAAAACTTCGAAAAATTCCTGGAAAACACAATGATTACCGAATAATCGAGTTGAAGCCAGCATGCGTTAACATGCGTTTCGATGCGATCATATGCGTTGGCTTACTTTTCTACGGTTTGTAGTATATCAACTTAACGATAATTTAATGCCAAATAAACACGGCTTTTTTTTTTTTATTACTTTTCTTAAAAATTACTATTATTCGATGAATTTAACTACTGTTGTAAATGATAACGCTATTAATTATAGTTATGTTTTATGCAAGAACACCTGTATATTTAAATGTTAATAATTTTACTTAATGTGGTAACAAAAGGTAATACAAGAGAAGAGGGGTTCGATTAACATTGTATGGATACATAAAATACAAAGTTAGAAGCCAACCTGGAATAACTTTTTGAATATTTGACCAGGCATCTTTGCTGCCCAAATTACAACTACGAACAGTACAAACCACATAATACTGGCTTATTGAGCAACAGTATTAGGGGGAAATTTAGTATAATAGGGTCTTAGATCCTTGGCATGATATGTGCCTAATATTCGACCATCAGTATCCTGTAAAATATAATAATTATTTCCTACTTTCTCCTTAATAATGGCTTTCAAAAACAGAGGGGCCAACTTTGCATTAAATTTCCTTTCGAAATTGCTTTGAGCAAAATTTCGTCTATAAACTTCTTGGCCTATTAGATATGAAATGGGTCTTGCACGCAAATTATACTGATTTCGATTAGTTTCGTATGCTTTTGCAATGTGTTTCTTTAGGCTTTTACGAATTAAATAAAGTTCGTCTTCTCTATTAATTCTCATACTGGGTTCATCCAACACCTGGAGATTTTTGAGTAATGAATATGAACTACCGTGTGTAATCATTTCTAACCCAAACACAGCTCGATATGGGGAGCATTGAATGGACTGGTGAAATCCGTTTCGTAACGCGCAACTAATGGCACTAATATTTTGATCCCACAAAGTTTGATCCTGCTTAAGATATGATCGAATTCCTGCCAAAATAGAGCGATTTACGCGCTCCGACGCATTCGATTGCGGAGAATATATGGCTGTGTATGTGTGACTGACACCTAACGACGTGAGAAATGCGTTAAACTCATTTGCTTTGAATTGAGATCCGTTATCGCTTAACAAAATCTCTGGTACGCCGAAAATGTGAAATACGTCCTTTAATAAATAATCCTGTATAACTCGGGATGTAAATTTCTTTAGCGGAAAAAGCCAATGAAATTTTGTCATATGGTCTAACACAATTAATAAACCTATGTGACCCTGTTTGCTACGAGGATATGGACCTAAAATGTCCACATACATTTTTTGAAAGGGCCTGGATGTTCTAACAGGGTTACCCATCTCTGGTTTAGTGATAAAATTAGGTGCTTTACTAGTGTTACATGTCTCACATGAACGAATATAGTCACGTGCATCTCGTACTAACCCGGGCCAAAAGAAATGACGTCTTATAAGTTCGATGGTTTTAACCATACCTCCATGTGCAGCTGTAGGGCTATCATGGGCCCTTTGGATGACAGATTTTCGCAAATTGTAAGGTACCCAGAGCTTCCAGCAGTTATTTTCTCTTTCAATATCCCCGTTGTAGTGCTCTGTACGAATGTACACAAAATTATCGATGATTTTTATGTCCGGATATTTTTCAATATTTTGGTTCACTTTAGCTTTCAATTCGACATAATCCTTGTCAGCAAAGTGAGCGGAATTTAGATCTATTTCCGGGAACGAAAATTCTATGCTACACACTTCTTCAAACGGTATTCTAGAAAGAGCGTCGGGAACAATGTGCTCTTTTCCCTTCCTATGGGATATGGTGAATTTGAAACCCTGTAATTTAAAGACCCATCGGGCAAGGCGGCCTGATAAATCGGGTTGTTTCATCAACCACACTAACGACGCGTGGTCAGTAATGACTTCAAAGTCCTGTAATTCAAGATAACACCTGAATTTTTTTATAGCTTCAACTGCCGACAAGCACTCACGCTCAGTAACGCTATAATTGCGTTGAGCACTATTTAATTTTCGCGACATGAATGCTATCGGGCGTTCATTTCCATCTACATCAATTTGAACCAACACAGCTCCGATGCCCACATCGCTGGCATCACAGTGAACATAGAACTTTTTCTCAAAATTGGCATTTGCTAAAACAGGGGCAGATGTTAAAAGTCCCTTTATTCTGTCAAATGAACTTTGTGCCTCTGTGGTCCAACAAAATTTTCTCTTCGTAGACAAAACCTCAGTTATGGGATGTACAACCGTAGAAAAATTCTCAATAAAGCGGCGGTACCAGCCGGCTAATCCGAGAAAACCACGGACTTGCTTTATATTTTTAGGCACGGGCCAGTTTTGAATAGAGATAACCTTTTCTGGGTCTGTTTTTATACCACCATTACCAATGATATATCCCAGATAATTCACTTCTGTTACACAAAATTTTGATTTTGTAATGTTCAGGGTAAGATTAGCTTTCCTAAAAGCATCTGCTATGCGGACTAATATTGATAAATGGGTTGGGAAATCTTCGGAAACTATTATTAAGTCGTCTAAATAACCGAAGACGCAATGCCGTAAGTCTGAGGGTATTAGCTGATCCATCAATCGACACATAGTGGATGGGGCATTGCATAGGCCAAACGGCATAACAACAAAATGATATAGGGGACGGCCTGGGACCGTAAAAGCAGTTAATAGCTTAGACTCTTCTGATAAAGCAATTTGCCAATACGCATCCTTCAGATCGAGTTTTGATATTATGTTTGCCTTTGGCAGCCTGGAAAATATCTCCTCAATACTTGGTAGTGGATAGGCATCTTTTTTCGTTACGTGATTAACCTTCCTGGCATCAAGACACAAGCGTATTTTATTTGGTTTTACGACCAACCTCATGGGCGAGCTCCAAGGTGAATTTGATGGTTCTATGACCCCTAAAGCAAGCATCCTGTCAATTTCTTGGAACATTAATTTCTCCACCGCGGGAGATACAGGATAGAACCGCTGCTTTACGGGTGTACTCGAGCCCACTTCAATTGTGTGTCTTATTAGGTTTGTTCGCCCTAATCCTTCTTTCTCAAAATTAGGAAATAGTTCAATAACTGCAGATAGCTGTTGACGTTGATGTGAATTTAAGGGATATTCGCCACAAGAATTATATTGTCTAGATTCTTCATGAATACTAGTTAAAATTTCAGACTTAATATTGAAAGTAGAAAATTCGATGGAATTTTTATCAACAGGATCATTATTAGATGCAAGTACAATATCTCCGAAAACTTCAGGAGCCAAATTAAAAGATTGCCAAAAATCCAAACCCAAAATTAATCGTTGGCTAATTGAAGGTACTATCAAGATTTTTAATCTATTGCTTTGGCCTTTAAAGAAAATATCAACATCGAGATAACCAATAACTTTTTGAGGTTGCCCATCAGCTGTCTTAACATATGAGTTAATTTCGAAAAATTCATTAAATTTAGAAAAATCAACACAAGCCAGATCTGATCCTATGCAGGACACATTGGCACCAGTATCTAATAACCCGAGCTCGTTAAAAGTCAGAAATTTTACTGATGCATAAAATCTTTTATCAGAAGGATTAGTCATGATTGAAGACAAAATAAACTTAGATGTAAATTTACGGTTTTTATAATAATTTCTTAACCTAATAGTTGAGCGTTTTTGTTTCTTAGAAACATTATAAGATATTGTAGATACATTAAAAATAGCATTACGTTTAGTTAGGTAATTTTCCCATCTTTTGTGGAAAGGTAATATTGGATATAACTTTGCTTTTCGATCAATGTTATTAACAGAAGAATTGTTATCATTTTTTACGATTCGAGTTGGGGGGTTTGAGAAAGGTGATAAAATAGAAAAATCAGAAGTAGAAGATGATTTTTCTAAGGTCGATTTCGAGGGAGAGTTTGGGACTGAAAGTTTTTTGAAGATATTCTTTTTTCTGAACATTTTGTACACTGGGGTTTATAGGTATTTTTCTCACCACACCCGTAACAAAACACATTCCGCTTCTCCAAACAATCTTCCCAAAAGTGGCCTAACTGATCACAGTTCCAGCACTTAGGTGGTTGTTGTATAGCATTTATGGACAATTCTTGTTCTCTATTAAAATCTTGAACTGGTTTTTCTTCTGAGTATGAAATATCAGCAATCTGACGACGTCCTGCAGGGTATTGAGCAGTTTTCAAAGACATGTTTCTACGATAATACTCATCGCCTACCAGATTTTCTCTCATTTGAACGAGTTTTCGTAAATGAGCCAATGAATAAATGGGTACATACAGTAATTCATGTCTAATTTCAGGACGAAGATTACGAGTGAGAATTTCGACTAAATCAGTTTCTGGGATGGGCTTTTCTAGGCGATCTAAAATGGCAGAAATGGATTCATAAAAGGCTTCAAATGTCTCATTAGCCTTCATTTTTCTGTTCCTAAGTTCCTCATGAATATCAAAGCTGGATTTAAAGTCCTTATATTGATATTTTAAAGCTTCGCAAAATTCATTCCAACTTATAGTTTCGGCCTGCTTATGGTATCTCCAGTACCATTCTCGAGCACGTCCACTCAGCAAAATATGTAAATTTTTACATATGACAGAAAAATCATTATTAAAATGTTCGCGAGTTAGTACCCTAACTCTATAAAGGAATTCATCAACACTTATGCCTTGAGTAGACCCATCAAACTTGATATGCCAATTTTGTATAATTGACGTTATTTTGTCAGATCTTAAAGTAAATTGTTCATCAAATGAACTACTACAGTTTCCCCGAGAATTGGACATATTGTGAGGATTAGATGGTATTTGAGAAACTGGTATATTACCATATGTTTGAACATAAGGTCGATTATTTTGCCTTTGAATAGGAGGTACTATTTGTGGCGGTGATTGCAACAATTGGGTTGGTACAGTGGTATTTTTGGAAGTATTTGGTAACAGATTAAGATTACTTAATAATCGAGATACCGTACTTTCAATCATGTAACCGAGATGTGGATAATCAATAGTAGGTTGAACGTTATTTGAAAAATTTCTAACTGGAGTATTTTGTTGTGCATTGGGTAATAAATTTGGAGAATTTTGTCTACAAATCGGAGTTGAAGGGTTTTCATAATCAGGATTGATACTAACATCATTGAAATTATTTCTATTTGAATCTGTAAACAAATTTCGACTATAGCTACGCGTATTATAATGTTGAGCAAGTGCTCCACGGGGTTTACCACGAGTAGTCTTTTTCTCTGTTGGTTGATTCTTGTTAAAGCTGTAAATTTTCTTCAATTCAGAAAGTGCACATGGCCTCATGCATATTGGACATTCTGATGACTGAGACAAATAGTTCTCAACACAAGTGCTGTGGAAAACATGATTGCATTCAGAAATTATCAGCAATTCTTGTCCTTCGGACATTGTATCCTTACAAATTTTACAATTTGGATTATTTTTTGATAACTGTGTGGCCGAGGGCTGTGAAACAGATGCCTCTGGAAGAGCAACTTGTGAAGCAGCAGCCTGAGCTCCTGTAGGTGAGCGTTCCATTATAATTTCTTATAACGTAAACTATTCAAAAGATATAATACACAGTATCTAAAAGTATGCAACAAAATAAAGTATGTATTATTTTGTTTTTTTTTTTTTTTCAGTATATAATTATGCGAATATTCGTAAAAAGAAGTTTAAAAAGAATTAATTTACTTATTTACAAAAGCAAATTAACAAATAACAGTTTAGCAATTATTTAAGAATAAATCAAATAGGTTTATCTATCTTACATATTAATGTGATATGGTTTGAATAAGCCTTCAAATGTTGTAATAAATGAATTGACCTAGAAGTATTCTAATTGGGCTATTGAATTCTTAAAAGTTTATTGCATTTAAAGAAGGTTTTACCAACAGTTATAGGTTTTTTTCTTTTATTTATTTCTATTCAAATTACCTAAATTTTGACTGGACAAAAACCCACTGACTGCAGATATTTTGTAATCCGAATCAAAATTAGGATATCAATAATTAAGTTAAACAATCTATAAAGTGCAATAACTTCTAAAAACTTACACAACTTATAAAGCAACATACATATCTCAAGTTATTTAGCAAAAGATACTTTAAATATATCTTCGGTCGACTTAGTCGAATCTATCACGCAACTAATCGAAAATCCAGAAGAATTTTAAATTATATTTGCCAAATACCTTTTAAAATATATGCTTATTTACAAATTATGATTTAATGTTAAAAAAATGTAAATGAGGTTTTTTAGAGCAAAAAAATCTAAATGTTTTACGCAACTCAGTTTTTCTTGCCCCACGTTGGGCGCCAATTTATGTAATGAACTAGACTATTTTCTCTAAAGAATGAGAACAAAATTCAGAGATTGCATCGGCGATTTTCTTTTAGCTTTCAGAGATTGTCAAGACTAACGGGAGCCATTTAAAAAGCTAGCAATCAGCCGGGTGGGGTGGTTCTTGTCTTGTCAATCTCTCTTACCGATGGGCAGTCAACACATAAATATTATTTTAGACTCCCTTAAAAAATGTAATTATGAAATGGACTAGAATGTTGATTTAATAATTGATGTTGAAGGATACCCCTGTTTAACCAACATAACAACAGAAATTGGTCAATTCATGATCATACAACTGTGTAGAATAACTCCCCTAGCTGTCTTTGGGGGGTTCGACGCTTCTTTACCCACCCTACCTGTGATCTTAGGGCGCCTGATATAAAGTCTAAGATCCCTAACGCAACTTATTCAAAACCAATCACATTATGTAAGAATTAAGAAATTTTAAAGTTCCATTATAATAAATTCGTTATTTATTCAAAGAATATGTAACACTGATAATTCATGTATAAGAAAAAAATTCTAATTCTATATTCACCTATTATATTCATTATTTTTAAACATCATTATACAACTTTACATAAATGATATTAACAATTCTTAAATATATAATGTGTATTGAATTTATAACTTTAACCGAAAGCTACTTACAAAGTACAGAAGCTGTAATAACAAAAGCTTTTTTTGTTGATCAATGCATTTGCTCTCTCAGTAGAATAATTTATGAATGAGCATAGTAAATTCTAAAAATAGAACAAGTATATTATTTTTTCTTGTTTTTGTTAAATTTTTTTTTTTTTGCGGGTGTCGTTGTTCAGATACCAGAAAAAAATTTTAACAAAAAACAGAAGATCAAGAAGAAAAAAATATTTTTTTAGCAAACAGACATCCCTCAATAAGCAGGGTATGAACTTTTTGTGTAATAAAATTTTTTACATTAAAGTTATAAATTCTCAACAAATTATAGGTAGTTTTTCAAGGTACTTAATGATAATTATGCATATAAAAATCAGTTAAAATTGCAAAACAATAAGGTTATATAAAAACGATAATCACTCACCAATTCTATAAACATTTCGGCAACTGCTGGATGAAGAGGCCTTTTCAAACTGCTGTAGGTTGCTGATTAAAAGGTGTAAAACAAAAGGTAGATAGGTTTTGCAATTATAGCTGTTCTCTTATAAATTAACGCTGGCTTATAAAATCTAAATAAAATTTAACTTGATTAGAATTTGTTTAATATATAGTAGAATAATCGAATTTGTTTAAATTTCAATAGTTTTAAAATACATTTTCTTTTGACAGGGCAATGTAGACTGAGTGCAATACTAGTTTTAAGACACAAACATTTTTTTTCTGTGATATTAGTTCTTTAGATATTAATTAGAATTGTTTTATAGTTTAATAGTGTAAATTTAGTTTAACTTAAATCTTAAGCAAATGTCCCATTGGCACTTCAATATTGTCTGGACGAATTCTTTATGTAACTTTGGTTATTATTTTTCGGACACTAATAAAATTTTTACGTTTTTTAATATTAAATTTTTAATTGCGAATTAAATTTGCCCTGTCGGTATTTTAGAAAAATTGAATTAGTTTACCCAGACTTATATAACTTAGGTGACATAACTTATGTTGGTGGCTCGTGTGTTCACGACTCTGGCAAACCGTAGGAATTGTGACCAGTAGCAGCCTGAGAAGGTTATGTCCGCTGGACTTCGATGAGATGGTAGTATATAGAAATATTTTCTTTTTGGAGTATTGGGATCTTCGAGAAATGTCTTCAGACTGTACTTTTAGTTTTTTTCTATTCTAGATCTATAATTTAGCCGTTTAGCTCACAAACTGTCCGCTTTAGGTATGGTTATCAATGTTGAAGTGGTAAAAAAAAAATTTGCAATGTGTTTTCTGATTTTTTTTTTTATGTTCTTCTATCTCCTCTTTTTCTTCCAGTTTAGTAATCAAGATCACAGCTTTTTTTGTGTTTTTTTTTCCAGAATGTAATATGATCTCGTGAGAAAAGCACAGTGGTGGCTCATTGAATGAGTCCACCACTTTTTATATTAAAATTTGTGAAGTTTGATAGACAGAATGACAATCTATTTAAAAAAATATATATAAAGGCTCGTAAAACGAAAGATATTTAACTTATTGGTCATTACACTGTCTTACCTTGAAATTTATTTGAAATATGGTGTGTTTAGAAAATTTAAAGAAATTTATTGTAAATAAGTATTTACTCGAAGCTGACAAAATTAGACGTAGATTTTTAAAATATATTTATGAGCTCCTGCTGGGATGAGTGTGAGCCAAAGTTGGAAAATATGGCTGTGAGGAAAGACGTATGGATTGATAAATGTTTAAAACTACAATATTTTCGCATATTACCTGCAGTATGTTTAGAATTTAGTTTTTTCCTTTTCTTGATAATTTAATTGACACAAATGTCATGAACTTATAACTGCTTTATGAACAGTTATTGGTGGTTAAGTAATACTATACTTTTTTTTTTTTGGTGCGTTGAAGCCACTACTTTCCTCGGGCAATGCTAGATGTAAAAGAATTCCTCAACGGTATTCTTTAAGTTAAAGAAGCTATGTGTGACAAAGAAAAAACTTCGAAAAATTCCTGGAAAACACAATGATTACCGAATAATCGAGTTGAAGCCAGCATGCGTTAACATGCGTTTCGATGCGATCATATGCGTTGGCTTACTTTTCTACGGTTTGTAGTATATCAACTTAACGATAATTTAATGCCAAATAAACACGGCTTTTTTTTTTTTATTACTTTTCTTAAAAATTACTATTATTCGATGAATTTAACTACTGTTGTAAATGATAACGCTATTAATTATAGTTATGTTTTATGCAAGAACACCTGTATATTTAAATGTTAATAATTTTACTTAATGTGGTAACAAAAGGTAATACAAGAGAAGAGGGGTTCGATTAACATTGTATGGATACATAAAATACAAAGTTAGAAGCCAACCTGGAATAACTTTTTGAATATTTGACCAGGCATCTTTGCTGCCCAAATTACAACTACGAACAGTACAAACCACATAATACTGGCTTATTGAGCAACAGTATTAGGGGGAAATTTAGTATAATAGGGTCTTAGATCCTTGGCATGATATGTGCCTAATATTCGACCATCAGTATCCTGTAAAATATAATAATTATTTCCTACTTTCTCCTTAATAATGGCTTTCAAAAACAGAGGGGCCAACTTTGCATTAAATTTCCTTTCGAAATTGCTTTGAGCAAAATTTCGTCTATAAACTTCTTGGCCTATTAGATATGAAATGGGTCTTGCACGCAAATTATACTGATTTCGATTAGTTTCGTATGCTTTTGCAATGTGTTTCTTTAGGCTTTTACGAATTAAATAAAGTTCGTCTTCTCTATTAATTCTCATACTGGGTTCATCCAACACCTGGAGATTTTTGAGTAATGAATATGAACTACCGTGTGTAATCATTTCTAACCCAAACACAGCTCGATATGGGGAGCATTGAATGGACTGGTGAAATCCGTTTCGTAACGCGCAACTAATGGCACTAATATTTTGATCCCACAAAGTTTGATCCTGCTTAAGATATGATCGAATTCCTGCCAAAATAGAGCGATTTACGCGCTCCGACGCATTCGATTGCGGAGAATATATGGCTGTGTATGTGTGACTGACACCTAACGACGTGAGAAATGCGTTAAACTCATTTGCTTTGAATTGAGATCCGTTATCGCTTAACAAAATCTCTGGTACGCCGAAAATGTGAAATACGTCCTTTAATAAATAATCCTGTATAACTCGGGATGTAAATTTCTTTAGCGGAAAAAGCCAATGAAATTTTGTCATATGGTCTAACACAATTAATAAACCTATGTGACCCTGTTTGCTACGAGGATATGGACCTAAAATGTCCACATACATTTTTTGAAAGGGCCTGGATGTTCTAACAGGGTTACCCATCTCTGGTTTAGTGATAAAATTAGGTGCTTTACTAGTGTTACATGTCTCACATGAACGAATATAGTCACGTGCATCTCGTACTAACCCGGGCCAAAAGAAATGACGTCTTATAAGTTCGATGGTTTTAACCATACCTCCATGTGCAGCTGTAGGGCTATCATGGGCCCTTTGGATGACAGATTTTCGCAAATTGTAAGGTACCCAGAGCTTCCAGCAGTTATTTTCTCTTTCAATATCCCCGTTGTAGTGCTCTGTACGAATGTACACAAAATTATCGATGATTTTTATGTCCGGATATTTTTCAATATTTTGGTTCACTTTAGCTTTCAATTCGACATAATCCTTGTCAGCAAAGTGAGCGGAATTTAGATCTATTTCCGGGAACGAAAATTCTATGCTACACACTTCTTCAAACGGTATTCTAGAAAGAGCGTCGGGAACAATGTGCTCTTTTCCCTTCCTATGGGATATGGTGAATTTGAAACCCTGTAATTTAAAGACCCATCGGGCAAGGCGGCCTGATAAATCGGGTTGTTTCATCAACCACACTAACGACGCGTGGTCAGTAATGACTTCAAAGTCCTGTAATTCAAGATAACACCTGAATTTTTTTATAGCTTCAACTGCCGACAAGCACTCACGCTCAGTAACGCTATAATTGCGTTGAGCACTATTTAATTTTCGCGACATGAATGCTATCGGGCGTTCATTTCCATCTACATCAATTTGAACCAACACAGCTCCGATGCCCACATCGCTGGCATCACAGTGAACATAGAACTTTTTCTCAAAATTGGCATTTGCTAAAACAGGGGCAGATGTTAAAAGTCCCTTTATTCTGTCAAATGAACTTTGTGCCTCTGTGGTCCAACAAAATTTTCTCTTCGTAGACAAAACCTCAGTTATGGGATGTACAACCGTAGAAAAATTCTCAATAAAGCGGCGGTACCAGCCGGCTAATCCGAGAAAACCACGGACTTGCTTTATATTTTTAGGCACGGGCCAGTTTTGAATAGAGATAACCTTTTCTGGGTCTGTTTTTATACCACCATTACCAATGATATATCCCAGATAATTCACTTCTGTTACACAAAATTTTGATTTTGTAATGTTCAGGGTAAGATTAGCTTTCCTAAAAGCATCTGCTATGCGGACTAATATTGATAAATGGGTTGGGAAATCTTCGGAAACTATTATTAAGTCGTCTAAATAACCGAAGACGCAATGCCGTAAGTCTGAGGGTATTAGCTGATCCATCAATCGACACATAGTGGATGGGGCATTGCATAGGCCAAACGGCATAACAACAAAATGATATAGGGGACGGCCTGGGACCGTAAAAGCAGTTAATAGCTTAGACTCTTCTGATAAAGCAATTTGCCAATACGCATCCTTCAGATCGAGTTTTGATATTATGTTTGCCTTTGGCAGCCTGGAAAATATCTCCTCAATACTTGGTAGTGGATAGGCATCTTTTTTCGTTACGTGATTAACCTTCCTGGCATCAAGACACAAGCGTATTTTATTTGGTTTTACGACCAACCTCATGGGCGAGCTCCAAGGTGAATTTGATGGTTCTATGACCCCTAAAGCAAGCATCCTGTCAATTTCTTGGAACATTAATTTCTCCACCGCGGGAGATACAGGATAGAACCGCTGCTTTACGGGTGTACTCGAGCCCACTTCAATTGTGTGTCTTATTAGGTTTGTTCGCCCTAATCCTTCTTTCTCAAAATTAGGAAATAGTTCAATAACTGCAGATAGCTGTTGACGTTGATGTGAATTTAAGGGATATTCGCCACAAGAATTATATTGTCTAGATTCTTCATGAATACTAGTTAAAATTTCAGACTTAATATTGAAAGTAGAAAATTCGATGGAATTTTTATCAACAGGATCATTATTAGATGCAAGTACAATATCTCCGAAAACTTCAGGAGCCAAATTAAAAGATTGCCAAAAATCCAAACCCAAAATTAATCGTTGGCTAATTGAAGGTACTATCAAGATTTTTAATCTATTGCTTTGGCCTTTAAAGAAAATATCAACATCGAGATAACCAATAACTTTTTGAGGTTGCCCATCAGCTGTCTTAACATATGAGTTAATTTCGAAAAATTCATTAAATTTAGAAAAATCAACACAAGCCAGATCTGATCCTATGCAGGACACATTGGCACCAGTATCTAATAACCCGAGCTCGTTAAAAGTCAGAAATTTTACTGATGCATAAAATCTTTTATCAGAAGGATTAGTCATGATTGAAGACAAAATAAACTTAGATGTAAATTTACGGTTTTTATAATAATTTCTTAACCTAATAGTTGAGCGTTTTTGTTTCTTAGAAACATTATAAGATATTGTAGATACATTAAAAATAGCATTACGTTTAGTTAGGTAATTTTCCCATCTTTTGTGGAAAGGTAATATTGGATATAACTTTGCTTTTCGATCAATGTTATTAACAGAAGAATTGTTATCATTTTTTACGATTCGAGTTGGGGGGTTTGAGAAAGGTGATAAAATAGAAAAATCAGAAGTAGAAGATGATTTTTCTAAGGTCGATTTCGAGGGAGAGTTTGGGACTGAAAGTTTTTTGAAGATATTCTTTTTTCTGAACATTTTGTACACTGGGGTTTATAGGTATTTTTCTCACCACACCCGTAACAAAACACATTCCGCTTCTCCAAACAATCTTCCCAAAAGTGGCCTAACTGATCACAGTTCCAGCACTTAGGTGGTTGTTGTATAGCATTTATGGACAATTCTTGTTCTCTATTAAAATCTTGAACTGGTTTTTCTTCTGAGTATGAAATATCAGCAATCTGACGACGTCCTGCAGGGTATTGAGCAGTTTTCAAAGACATGTTTCTACGATAATACTCATCGCCTACCAGATTTTCTCTCATTTGAACGAGTTTTCGTAAATGAGCCAATGAATAAATGGGTACATACAGTAATTCATGTCTAATTTCAGGACGAAGATTACGAGTGAGAATTTCGACTAAATCAGTTTCTGGGATGGGCTTTTCTAGGCGATCTAAAATGGCAGAAATGGATTCATAAAAGGCTTCAAATGTCTCATTAGCCTTCATTTTTCTGTTCCTAAGTTCCTCATGAATATCAAAGCTGGATTTAAAGTCCTTATATTGATATTTTAAAGCTTCGCAAAATTCATTCCAACTTATAGTTTCGGCCTGCTTATGGTATCTCCAGTACCATTCTCGAGCACGTCCACTCAGCAAAATATGTAAATTTTTACATATGACAGAAAAATCATTATTAAAATGTTCGCGAGTTAGTACCCTAACTCTATAAAGGAATTCATCAACACTTATGCCTTGAGTAGACCCATCAAACTTGATATGCCAATTTTGTATAATTGACGTTATTTTGTCAGATCTTAAAGTAAATTGTTCATCAAATGAACTACTACAGTTTCCCCGAGAATTGGACATATTGTGAGGATTAGATGGTATTTGAGAAACTGGTATATTACCATATGTTTGAACATAAGGTCGATTATTTTGCCTTTGAATAGGAGGTACTATTTGTGGCGGTGATTGCAACAATTGGGTTGGTACAGTGGTATTTTTGGAAGTATTTGGTAACAGATTAAGATTACTTAATAATCGAGATACCGTACTTTCAATCATGTAACCGAGATGTGGATAATCAATAGTAGGTTGAACGTTATTTGAAAAATTTCTAACTGGAGTATTTTGTTGTGCATTGGGTAATAAATTTGGAGAATTTTGTCTACAAATCGGAGTTGAAGGGTTTTCATAATCAGGATTGATACTAACATCATTGAAATTATTTCTATTTGAATCTGTAAACAAATTTCGACTATAGCTACGCGTATTATAATGTTGAGCAAGTGCTCCACGGGGTTTACCACGAGTAGTCTTTTTCTCTGTTGGTTGATTCTTGTTAAAGCTGTAAATTTTCTTCAATTCAGAAAGTGCACATGGCCTCATGCATATTGGACATTCTGATGACTGAGACAAATAGTTCTCAACACAAGTGCTGTGGAAAACATGATTGCATTCAGAAATTATCAGCAATTCTTGTCCTTCGGACATTGTATCCTTACAAATTTTACAATTTGGATTATTTTTTGATAACTGTGTGGCCGAGGGCTGTGAAACAGATGCCTCTGGAAGAGCAACTTGTGAAGCAGCAGCCTGAGCTCCTGTAGGTGAGCGTTCCATTATAATTTCTTATAACGTAAACTATTCAAAAGATATAATACACAGTATCTAAAAGTATGCAACAAAATAAAGTATGTATTATTTTGTTTTTTTTTTTTTTTCAGTATATAATTATGCGAATATTCGTAAAAAGAAGTTTAAAAAGAATTAATTTACTTATTTACAAAAGCAAATTAACAAATAACAGTTTAGCAATTATTTAAGAATAAATCAAATAGGTTTATCTATCTTACATATTAATGTGATATGGTTTGAATAAGCCTTCAAATGTTGTAATAAATGAATTGACCTAGAAGTATTCTAATTGGGCTATTGAATTCTTAAAAGTTTATTGCATTTAAAGAAGGTTTTACCAACAGTTATAGGTTTTTTTCTTTTATTTATTTCTATTCAAATTACCTAAATTTTGACTGGACAAAAACCCACTGACTGCAGATATTTTGTAATCCGAATCAAAATTAGGATATCAATAATTAAGTTAAACAATCTATAAAGTGCAATAACTTCTAAAAACTTACACAACTTATAAAGCAACATACATATCTCAAGTTATTTAGCAAAAGATACTTTAAATATATCTTCGGTCGACTTAGTCGAATCTATCACGCAACTAATCGAAAATCCAGAAGAATTTTAAATTATATTTGCCAAATACCTTTTAAAATATATGCTTATTTACAAATTATGATTTAATGTTAAAAAAATGTAAATGAGGTTTTTTAGAGCAAAAAAATCTAAATGTTTTACGCAACTCAGTTTTTCTTGCCCCACGTTGGGCGCCAATTTATGTAATGAACTAGACTATTTTCTCTAAAGAATGAGAACAAAATTCAGAGATTGCATCGGCGATTTTCTTTTAGCTTTCAGAGATTGTCAAGACTAACGGGAGCCATTTAAAAAGCTAGCAATCAGCCGGGTGGGGTGGTTCTTGTCTTGTCAATCTCTCTTACCGATGGGCAGTCAACACATAAATATTATTTTAGACTCCCTTAAAAAATGTAATTATGAAATGGACTAGAATGTTGATTTAATAATTGATGTTGAAGGATACCCCTGTTTAACCAACATAACAACAGAAATTGGTCAATTCATGATCATACAACTGTGTAGAATAACTCCCCTAGCTGTCTTTGGGGGGTTCGACGCTTCTTTACCCACCCTACCTGTGATCTTAGGGCGCCTGATATAAAGTCTAAGATCCCTAACGCAACTTATTCAAAACCAATCACATTATGTAAGAATTAAGAAATTTTAAAGTTCCATTATAATAAATTCGTTATTTATTCAAAGAATATGTAACACTGATAATTCATGTATAAGAAAAAAATTCTAATTCTATATTCACCTATTATATTCATTATTTTTAAACATCATTATACAACTTTACATAAATGATATTAACAATTCTTAAATATATAATGTGTATTGAATTTATAACTTTAACCGAAAGCTACTTACAAAGTACAGAAGCTGTAATAACAAAAGCTTTTTTTGTTGATCAATGCATTTGCTCTCTCAGTAGAATAATTTATGAATGAGCATAGTAAATTCTAAAAATAGAACAAGTATATTATTTTTTCTTGTTTTTGTTAAATTTTTTTTTTTTTGCGGGTGTCGTTGTTCAGATACCAGAAAAAAATTTTAACAAAAAACAGAAGATCAAGAAGAAAAAAATATTTTTTTAGCAAACAGACATCCCTCAATAAGCAGGGTATGAACTTTTTGTGTAATAAAATTTTTTACATTAAAGTTATAAATTCTCAACAAATTATAGGTAGTTTTTCAAGGTACTTAATGATAATTATGCATATAAAAATCAGTTAAAATTGCAAAACAATAAGGTTATATAAAAACGATAATCACTCACCAATTCTATAAACATTTCGGCAACTGCTGGATGAAGAGGCCTTTTCAAACTGCTGTAGGTTGCTGATTAAAAGGTGTAAAACAAAAGGTAGATAGGTTTTGCAATTATAGCTGTTCTCTTATAAATTAACGCTGGCTTATAAAATCTAAATAAAATTTAACTTGATTAGAATTTGTTTAATATATAGTAGAATAATCGAATTTGTTTAAATTTCAATAGTTTTAAAATACATTTTCTTTTGACAGGGCAATGTAGACTGAGTGCAATACTAGTTTTAAGACACAAACATTTTTTTTCTGTGATATTAGTTCTTTAGATATTAATTAGAATTGTTTTATAGTTTAATAGTGTAAATTTAGTTTAACTTAAATCTTAAGCAAATGTCCCATTGGCACTTCAATATTGTCTGGACGAATTCTTTATGTAACTTTGGTTATTATTTTTCGGACACTAATAAAATTTTTACGTTTTTTAATATTAAATTTTTAATTGCGAATTAAATTTGCCCTGTCGGTATTTTAGAAAAATTGAATTAGTTTACCCAGACTTATATAACTTAGGTGACATAACTTATGTTGGTGGCTCGTGTGTTCACGACTCTGGCAAACCGTAGGAATTGTGACCAGTAGCAGCCTGAGAAGGTTATGTCCGCTGGACTTCGATGAGATGGTAGTATATAGAAATATTTTCTTTTTGGAGTATTGGGATCTTCGAGAAATGTCTTCAGACTGTACTTTTAGTTTTTTTCTATTCTAGATCTATAATTTAGCCGTTTAGCTCACAAACTGTCCGCTTTAGGTATGGTTATCAATGTTGAAGTGGTAAAAAAAAAATTTGCAATGTGTTTTCTGATTTTTTTTTTTTATGTTCTTCTATCTCCTCTTTTTCTTCCAGTTTAGTAATCAAGATCACAGCTTTTTTTGTGTTTTTTTTTCCAGAATGTAATATGATCTCGTGAGAAAAGCACAGTGGTGGCTCATTGAATGAGTCCACCACTTTTTATATTAAAATTTGTGAAGTTTGATAGACAGAATGACAATCTATTTAAAAAAATATATATAAAGGCTCGTAAAACGAAAGATATTTAACTTATTGGTCATTACACTGTCTTACCTTGAAATTTATTTGAAATATGGTGTGTTTAGAAAATTTAAAGAAATTTATTGTAAATAAGTATTTACTCGAAGCTGACAAAATTAGACGTAGATTTTTAAAATATATTTATGAGCTCCTGCTGGGATGAGTGTGAGCCAAAGTTGGAAAATATGGCTGTGAGGAAAGACGTATGGATTGATAAATGTTTAAAACTACAATATTTTCGCATATTACCTGCAGTATGTTTAGAATTTAGTTTTTTCCTTTTCTTGATAATTTAATTGACACAAATGTCATGAACTTATAACTGCTTTATGAACAGTTATTGGTGGTTAAGTAATACTATACTTTTTTTTTTTTGGTGCGTTGAAGCCACTACTTTCCTCGGGCAATGCTAGATGTAAAAGAATTCCTCAACGGTATTCTTTAAGTTAAAGAAGCTATGTGTGACAAAGAAAAAACTTCGAAAAATTCCTGGAAAACACAATGATTACCGAATAATCGAGTTGAAGCCAGCATGCGTTAACATGCGTTTCGATGCGATCATATGCGTTGGCTTACTTTTCTACGGTTTGTAGTATATCAACTTAACGATAATTTAATGCCAAATAAACACGGCTTTTTTTTTTTTATTACTTTTCTTAAAAATTACTATTATTCGATGAATTTAACTACTGTTGTAAATGATAACGCTATTAATTATAGTTATGTTTTATGCAAGAACACCTGTATATTTAAATGTTAATAATTTTACTTAATGTGGTAACAAAAGGTAATACAAGAGAAGAGGGGTTCGATTAACATTGTATGGATACATAAAATACAAAGTTAGAAGCCAACCTGGAATAACTTTTTGAATATTTGACCAGGCATCTTTGCTGCCCAAATTACAACTACGAACAGTACAAAAAGAACAAAAACGATAAAAAACATATACAAACAGACTGACTGACGGTGATCAAGGAAGTAAAAAATATTTATATATTTAAAAGCATCAGCGCCCTTGATTGAGTTCAGCGAAATTTTTTTATACGTTTTACCAAAACTGCGAATGTATTCTTTAAACTATTACAGCCCTTAACTTAATTTACCGCCATTTTTTACACGTTTAAACCTCGTTTCAGCGAAATAAGGCCGTCAAAGTATAGTTTTTGAATTTTAAACTTATGTTTTACATCAGTATTTACGTTACATAACTTATTCGCCTTTAAATATATGTAAATTACCAAATACATTACACTGTGGCAGTGCTAAATTTAACGACAAATAAAATTAAAAATAAATTATAAATACTTTGGCAAGTAACCTTCACAGTGTAACCCATTATATATTCAGGTGTAAGAATATAAATTTTTATATCGCATATATTCCACATGATAAAGCCAGTAGAGATATATTTTTCATTTTAGCAATATTTTAACATGCTTCAATTAACATGTCATCTATAATAAAGTGCAAAAAATTGAATATCAGTGGCTAGAAGAAAAAAATAAACCATCAAAGTTTTTGACAGTATGAATGGTTGCCAGCATTTCATATTGAAATCATATTAGGGAAACACATTTTTTAAATATTTAAGTCATCACACTGACTTCCATTTTATATACATATGTCTTGTTTCACACTCTTTAGTTTTAGCTGACCAGTTTTTGTCAGTTAAATTTTCCTACTTTTTAAGAAAATTGACTAATACCATCAAGTTTGCACCCCTTTTGTTCTCTTTTCCCTTCTCATCAAAAAATAGTTGCCTTGATGAGTCAGAATTGAAGAGTGTGAAAGCCTTCCATATAAAACATAAAAAACACAACCCCAATGAGTATATTTTTCTCTTTGTATAAAAGAAAAATTAATAATAAATTTATTCACTTAATAAATTTCATTTCTACAAATTCCTGCTTATATATTCCTCACATTTTTAAGCATATTCTCAAGCAGCGCAAATACCAGCGTATAAATCATGAGTTTTTTTCTTGCAATTCTCGTTCGTCAACGGAAATCCGCTTATATTTGTTAGCAAGATAACGAAAAAAAAACAGCATACTACTATTTGTCTAATAATTTGATATTCTAACATAGAGTAAGTATTTTAACAGCGGGAAAGAAACTGGAAAAACAACCAGCATATAAATTTATACATGTGAAAGTATTTTCATAATCATATACATAAATAATATTGCTAGTATATGTATTGTACATTTGACATTTTTATGTCTACCCTACATCTGGCTCCTCTTAACCTTTCTCTCCTCTTACACCAATAACAATATGGCATCGTGCAAGCAAACAAAAGCAAACACCAAAGAGGCTTAACTTATATAAATACACGTTTCACACAAACTCATATGCAAGTAGCGTGTGTGAAAACATACTCGTGAATAGAAAACATACTCGTACATGACATGTCATATATTCTCTATCTCAGTTTACTTAAACGTGATTACATTACAATTTTATAATGAAGACAACAAAATATACCCAACTGCAACTAAATACATGTGAAAAGTCATATTACATTAATGTCACAAACACAGTGAACATACAGCAAAAACAACAACAACCACTAGATTTAGTCATGTGTATTTATGCATGTATTCATCTGAGCACACTAGGGTGGTGCTTATATTTGATTTTTTTTTCGTTTTACTGTGCCATGGACAGAAATTAAATATTAGAGTCTATAAAAAAAATTTTTAAAAAATGGTTTACAGTATTTAAAATTGTAAATCCTGTTTTAGCGCTTATTATTTTAAATTTCTATTAGAAACATTTTGGAAAATACAACATTTTTGTTTTGGCTAAATTAAATATAAAAACTGTTTTTAACTGGTATTTTATAAAAATAAGTTTGTGATTTTATAACTCGAGAACCACTCAACCTATTTTCAAGGAAGTACATGCGTTGAAAAAGTCTACTTTCACTGATGGCTAAATAAAGAAAAATATATCGAGATTTTTTTGCGAATATGCGTTGTACGCGCACTTTTATGATGGTGTGTTTTCCCCATGTAAAATGTTTTATTTTTCTTATGAGAATGACATTTTGCCGGTATAAGGCTCTGCTTGCTTGCGTCATTTGACTTAATTAATTTCTGTGTGTTGATAGATTTTCATTTAAGTTTACAGTGCGAGCATTGACATTTTTTTTATAATTATTAATTTGTAATCTGTCACTTAAAATTAAAATCTCTTGCATCCAAAAAATATTAAAAAAATTATTCAACAATGCCGCGACGAAGACGTTCACAAATTGGCCGACAAACCAGTCAAATACGTTCAAATAAAAATAATAAACGACGAATGCCACCGCATACTTTGCAATTAAAAATCGGATCTACAATCATTATGTTTCGTAATATAAATCCACCAAAATTATGCAACGGAACAAGACTTGCGGTCAAAAAATTATTGAATTGCTCGTATGTAATTGAAGTAACGAATTGAAATGGGAAATACAAAGGCAAAGATGTTTTAAAACCACGTATCCCAATGATTCCCACTGATACTCCATTTCAATTTCAACGATTACAGCATCCCGTTCGTTTGGCTATAGCAATGACTATAAATAAAGCTCAAGGCCAGCTAGTGCAAGTTTATGGAATAAGTTTAGAATTTCCTGTATTTTCACACGGTCAACTGTATGTTGCCTGTTCACGTGTTGGGAAGCCGTCGTCCTGATTCATTTTCTGTTAAAACGGCAATAGTAAAAATGTCGTTTACTACGAAGCTCTGCAATATTTTTTTTTTTTTTCTTTTTGATGTTCTCAGTTTAAAACATTTATATTATTTTGAACTTCTTTTCCAGGAAAATGTTTATACTTTCTGGAAAATTTTATTTTTAATACAAAGGTGTAAACGTATGTTATTGTAAAGTCCAGCAAGAGGGTTACTCTATATAAAGCGTGATCCATTTCGAGGTTTCCTATTTTTTTAAAGCAGAAAAAAACAGAAAATTCAAATTTAATAGGGAATGTTTGTTATCATTTGAAAGAACAGACTTTGGCATTTATTTTTTGAAGATTATGTGTATCAAATGTTGGCCGTTGCTACGTGATCTGTTGAGTCCAATGACACGCGTGATGTTTTCCTCCAAGCGAACCGGGTTTGTCCGCATAAACTTTAGACTTACATATCCCTACAGGAAAAAGTCAAACGGTGTGATATCACACGATCTTGGTGGCCAATCGACCAGCCCAAAACCTCAAATTAGTGCTCACCGAGATGTTGTCTCAATAAATCCATTGTTCGATGCGATGTGTGGGAAGTGACGCCGACTTGCCGAAACCAAATGTCGCCAAAGTCACCAGCTTCAATTTCAGGCATAAAATAGTCGGTTATCATGGCACAATAACGGTCGCCATTGACGGTAACGTTCACACCGGCATCTTTTTTAAAGAAATATGGACCGATGATTCCACCGGCCCACAAACCACTCGAAGCCGTTGTTTTTTCTGGTTGAAGTGGCAGCTGAATCTGTTTAGGTTGCTTTTCGTCCCAAATGCGGTAATTTTGTTTGTTTACAGTATTTTTAGTAGGCCGATTATGTTGACCATAAGTTGAGCGAAGTGCACGAAACATATTCCTCACAGAACATGAATTTTCGTAATAAAGTTGAACGATTTGTAAACGTTGTTCAGGCGTAAGTCTTTCCATTATGAAATGCCAAACAATACTAAACAAAAATAACATGCCAGCATGATACGAGTCACACGTGATCTGTAAAAAAAAGGCTATTTAAAGAAGCATGTCTACCTGAATCACCCTATATATATATTTATATACATTGTTATTTTTACCTAACTAAGCGAAATTTCAAACATAAATGTTCACCTCTAATCGTTAACTGATATTGCTGAACTTTTTTTAGTTTTTTGAAAGCGGAAAATAATTTAGACCGTGAAAGCTCTGAATATTGCAAAAGTTCAATATAAAAGCCACCCTAATGCAACAACATAAGTCTATATTATTAATACGAGTATTACTAAGTTAACTAATAATTTTAATTTATAAAGTCAACTGCTCAGTAGGATGAACAAAAACAATTTTATTAGCAATGCTTTCAAGAAATTATGTTTATGTGGTTTTCTGATATTTGGCTTTTAGTCTCGGAATATAGGAAAGTTCTGTTCTTGAGCTCTTTAGACATAAATTATTGACTTGTTATTGTTATTGTTTTCATGTAAGGTTATTATTAATCAGTACATTAATTATCTAATAATGTAATTGCTATAAAATAAGCATTTTGAAAAGTACATTTTTAATGTACCTACTCTTTGTTTTTTTTTTGTATTTTTTGTTATCTTGTCAATGTTGGTGGTTGTATAATTATATGTACTTTTGGGCGTTTTAAATTAACCTATATATGTAGGTATATGTTAGAATTAGTCTGTAATCCAGATTTGAAAATTAATCGTCATTTTGACGATTTTTTGTTTCAAAAATAGCAAAATTGACGATTTGATGATTTTTTCATTGAAAGTGACGATTTTCTGAATTATTAAAATTTTCTATTATTTGTTTGTTTTCCTAATGTTTATGTTACCAAATTATTTACTTTTGCGCCACATTGTACAATCAAGCTTGTACTCGTCTTATCTTCCCCTCACCATAAAGTCTAAAAGATAATCAGGTAAGCAAAATAATTTCTTCATGTAAATTGGGACTAATATTATTTGATAAGTCTTTTTAAAAGAAATTAGTTTTAGTTTTTCCAAAGAAATAATGAAATTTGGCCGCAATCTCTAAGGTTTGTGATATTAAATATATTTTTGTGTGTTTTAACAACATGCTTATTTTATGATTTATGAGCAAGATTATGAATTACGAGTACGTATATTGAAAAACAAGGTTTCGATTTCTGTATTGAGAAATTATCTTCGTTTAATTTAGCTGTTAAAGTTGTATTATTTCAAGGTATTCATAAAATTGTGCTCAGCAAAGAATACGTTGACCTATTGTCAAATACTGCCTTTTTTAAATTTTTAAGCCCTTTATTAATTAGCAATTAATGAAAATAAACAGATTTAACATTTATAATGAATTAAACAAGTTCATTATAAATAATTAATTGCAATTGTTTTGAATTACTTCTTTTGTTGGGAAAGAAGTATTAAGAAAACACAATTGTTTTAATTACAGTGTCCCAAAATTAAGAAATTAAAGGCTTTTAAATTTGGAGAATTTTTTATTTTAAAATACGGCCTTTTTTCCAACAAGTTTCATAATAGAACGTACAATTTTTTTTGTAATTTTATTTATTTATTGTATCTTGATTAATAACGAACTAACAATAAGTTTTTCAAATCTTTTATCTAAAAAATTTTAATTATTAGTCCAGCCAGTGCCGGACGGAAATTGTTTGACCATTGTTTATTTTATTTATTAAGTCGGCTCAGATCCGCTGTATCCCTCCTTCTTAGTCGAATATAGCCACTATTATTTAATATGTTGCGGGTATTTTTCTGCATATTTTTAGATCTCAGTGTTTACAATATATTTTGTAGGAATAAAAATAAAAAATTTTAAATTTGGTTTTTTTTTTGTTGGTTTTTGGGACAAGATGGTGCGTTGTAGAATATATAATAATATAATTTTCATGAGCGCCGACGAAGTTTTGAATAAACCCATATTATAGGAAACTTTTCAACGATTTCAAATATGCCACTCTTAATAATATCACATTTTTAGTTTAGAAGATATAACCGTTCAAAGTTGACCGACTTTCGGTTTTCAAAAAAACACACAATTTTAGTCAATTTGTTGCGATTTCAGGTGTAATATCACGAAAAATAGGTAACGAATCGCCATATTTTTTTCTTTGTATTGATTGATGTATTTATTAAATGTATAATGATAAAAAAAATTGCCTGTTTGCTTTGTGTTTCTCCTGGTAAATCACTATTTAAAAACTATCCGTTTTTTCACTATTTTTCAACTTTGACGGAAAATGCAAAAAAATCTATATTTTTCTATATTTGCCATATATGCAAAACCTGTTCTTTGCTTATTTCTTTACATAATTCAAAAGATTTTATCTGCCCGTACGTGCCCGTTTGGCTTCTAGAGGTAAAAAAGTTTAAAAAGCCATACAGAAATTGTATGGCGTCCATCCCTAATATGTTTTGACTGACAGTAGTTTTTTTTAGTAGTAAATTTTTAGACATGGTAGCATAAGCCTATATATTGCAAAATAAGCATAATGCCTGGTTTAGTCTACGACTGAAAGTTGGCGCAACAATTACTGAAACCATTAAACAATTTAAGTACTGAAAACATGGCGTTGAACAATTTAAAATTATTTGAACTGTTTAGAAAGTCAACCACACCAAAGTTTTTCACGGAAGCTGATTTTTACAGAAAATTGAAAAAATAAATTAAAAAAAAAATTATATTTTTTTTAATTTGTTGGGTAATAATTTAAAATATAAAACCTTAAAGAAAAAAATAAAAACAATCTAAAAATGTTACCATAAAATTGATTTTTCTGTTAATTTTGACTCTGATAGCTCATAAGTAGGCCCCTACAAAGCGTAGCACCCTTTCCAAATGCTCATTTCATAGGCTGAACAGTTATCTATCATATGCTGTTTAAACTGTTCAATTATCTTATTCGGTTCAAAAGATATGATTTTTGCAACGAAAAAACTCAAATGGCGCCACTGTGCGACGTACAACTACTACGCCACTGCAACATTACTCGTGAATTGAACAAATGTTTATAAAGCGCATAAAGCTGTTCACCGTGGAGTATGAAATTTATTTAATAATCATACGTCCCGGTGTACATTCCATTAAAAATAGATGTTATTGAAAAAGACAGGCTTCTAGAAAGTCAACTAAAAAATTAAAATTACATTGAAATAGTCTTTTCTAAATATAAATAACAAAATTTATAAAACTATGTAGACCTTTTATATTGGTAAAAATCTTTTTACTTCATTAATTCGGCTTGAGGTCTCTTTTATTAAAAATATAAAAACTCTTGTTCGTTTTTAATTTTTATTATATTTTATTTGTTTCCAATATTTCGACCAACTTTGTTGATCATCTTCAGGGAAGAAATATATATACGCGGATGTAAATTTCGTTCTAACTCTTAACATGTAACAAGAAATATGATTAATTCCCGAAGTATATTTTTCAATAATGGTGAGTTAAATAGGAATGTTTACAAGTAGATCTGCCAATTTTCTAGGAAATATAAATTTACAATAATGTTACTCTTTAAATTATTAATTAAAATGTGCTCAAGCCGAAATAATAAAATTTTTTTTTCTAATAATAAAAATAAAACTTAGCTCTAAACATACATACATACGAGTATGTATATAAAATTGCAAGTGCACATTTTTCCCCTTTTTCATAATGTTAGTATTTCTTTAAATACACGGTTAGATAGCTGCTTCTGTACCACAATAAATCACAGTTATCGACAACATTATTATTTAGCTATTTGTGAAATAATAAAGTTAAACTTAAAGAGTTAATAGAAGAGTTAAAATCATGTTTTTGAAATTCTAACTTAACTAAGTTTGAAGCTTTCGTTTTTGGATTCAAAGGCTCTTATTGGTTGATAAATCTCCCAATAATAGCTTGTCGTGATAACTATCTTTTAGAATAATTTTTTAGATTTAAAAATCAAGTGTTTATGCAATTTAAGAAAATCATCTCTGCGGGTTGCAGTTTTACAGAAATGCTACTTTAAATCATTAAGGGTCCTCATGATATCGTTTAAAAGTTTTGCAAATTGTGCAAACAGTGCATTTTTATGCCCTCGAAAATGAATTTTCAAAATTACATGAAAAATTAGTTACACATACGTAAATTTGCCCAACAATTTTGGCTCGTAAACTTGCGTTTTTCAATTGTCCATTTAACTCAACAGCTGACTTTTATTTACTTTTGAGAACATAAAAAAACATCACAGAGTATGATGGTGGATAGTCTAAAGATAGTTCTGATAAAGAAACTGCGGAACAAGCCGGTTTTATTGACTTTGATCAAAAAAAAAAAAAAAAAAAAATCATTAAATAGGGCTTTCAGAGGAGATGACTGCAAAAAAAATTTGTTGGCCTATATCTCGGGAACTACTGGGTTTCTGATAATTTGTAATACATTAAACTAAAGGTATTAAAAACACCTTTCTATCGATATATATCATGATTATAAAATATGGACCGACTATGGGTTAAATCCGAAAAGAATATTTTTTGACCCGCATTTTTTTTTAATATCTAAAAAAATTTAAAAAAAAGTTTATATAAGTGTTATTTTAGTTTATCAATATAAATAGCCAAGACATTAAGCTCTAATTTAAGGTATCATATGTGTCTGTAGGTACTATAGTCATAGAATTATAAGATCTGAAACATTCAAAAAACACATTTTTTCAAAACTTTGTATTCATGATAGGATTTTTTCCTCTATGGTATACAGAATACCGGCTTCGCATTGTACAAATTTCCTATATTGACGGCCTACGGCCGGGCGGAAGGGTTTTCTCCTCTATGGTTCACAGAACACCGGTTTTAAGATTCTCTTTAATAGCAAATTATTTTTATATTTTGTTGGATAAAACTGTTTCAATACATAAATATTACGAAAAAATTAACTTCTAAAACTCACTCGTTTTCATTGTCGATTTCCATCACATACCTGAATATTTTCGGATTTATATTACCTACATGGTCATGTTATACCTTAATTTAAAGCTTAATTTCTTGACTTGAAAATATTGTAATTTATCTATTTACTTACATAGACATTTTTTCCGGATTTTTTAGATTTTTTAAAAAAATTTCCGATCAAAAATATTTTTGCAAAATTTATCAATAGTTGGTCCATATAAATAGGTCATGTTACATATAGTTGGAAATACCTATCATTTGATATATATATCGGCTAATAAAAAAAATGTAGTTTTTAAGATATAGCTAAATATATTACAAACTTTGGAGCCCCGCCCACTCGAAAATAGGCGTGACCGCCTCAATTTTATTTTTTTATTTTAATCAGAATTTAAAATTCTATTAGTGATAAAATTTTGATAGTGATTTGAAAAAAGTCACTAAAACCGACTTAAGCCGAAGTTGCTTGCAGAAATGAGGTCCATGTAAAACTTCGTCATTTTAAATCAAATTATTTGAAACCCATGCCAGTTAATCCGTACAATTTGTTTAAATCTGATCGCATCTAAACTAGGCAACACATCCAATAGGAAATTGTGCGATTTCGGGACTGAATAATGAACAAGTGCCATTGAATAGCGAAAATATTCGCCAAAAAACAAATATCACAAACGTTAACATCTTCAAATAATCTGAGTAATTTAGTACTTTTACTTTCTTGAGGCAGTTTTAAATATTAATTACTTTTTTAAAACAAAAATTTTAAGTTTATTTGTTTTTATTTATTTTTGAATTAACATTTCTCACAAACTAACGTTGTTAGATTGCACAAACGGCAATTTTAAGCAATATCATGAGTACCCTTAATTATTTATCTATTGCATCTGGAATACAAAATTTTGAAATTTTTGTATCAGAAAAAGTATAATTGTAACACTAAGTATTCTGATGTTGTAAACTGTGACACTTCTCGGCTTAATCTTAAAAAATGCATGTTGTGTTGTAGTAGAGATTTGAACGTTGTAAACGATAATCAGGGCCGTATTTTTATGAAATTTCATAAGACTTCTTTTAGTTACAATAGAATGGCAGATACAAAAAAATCTACTTTCGAAGTCTAAAAACTAAATTTAACAAAACATTAAAGAAAAGACTATTCTTTTCTCTATTATGTAAAAGCACCCTCTTATTCCAACACCTGCCTGCTAAGGCTTTTTATTTGTTTTGTAATAAACTCTAACTCTCGTTTTTGCTGTTAGTACCCTTTTCTTTTCATTTGATGGTTTAAGTGTTCCTAAAATCTTCAAGCCAACAAACGCCATAAAACTTTTTAAATTATTTCTGAACGTATTTAGTAGGACTTGGTTTCAGTTCAGCAAGGACGAAAAACGTTTAGTTTTCTATTATCTATATTAATAAAATCTATTATATTTAAATGATTCAATGACATCATTATAGCTAGAAAAGAATGTTTATAGAATTTTCGCTGCAGACAATTTAATTTGACATAGTTTACAAAAAAAGTTTATTGAAAAAAAACATATGTATATTTTTAAATATTCCCAACTGGGAATGCAGCATATATATACAAATATAACGGGTGATTCAAGTAAAAATACTTTTTTCAATAGGTTTATTTTTTGACAGATCACGTGTGAGCCGTGTCATGCTGTCATGTTATTTATGTTGAAGTATTGTTTGGCATTTCATAATCTTCAAAAAATAAATGCCAAAGATTGTTCTTTCAAATGTTAATAAACATACCCCATTATATTTGAATTTTCTGTGTTTTTTTCTTAAAAAAAGTAGGGAACCTCGAAATGGATCACGCTTTATTTGGCAGACAATGTCAGGATTTTTCATTAAATTCTTACATAAATAACTTATTACTATTGATACATGATAAAAGTGTTTGTAAATATAAAGAGAAAAAAAAAACACATTAATAAATTTCCAAATAATCTACAACTTTTTCTAAATAATTTCATAGACTTATTTATAAGTAATTTGTGTCATACAATAAAGTTGCCATGATATATACTTATATTTATTTACCAATAAAGATGTATAAATAAATAATTTTATATTTTGATTTATGATACAGGGACATACATAGACATAAATACTTTTTATAAAAACGTTTATTTCAATGTTTATTATTTATATAAGTTTTCTTATTGAGAAGTTATTTTGCCACCCTAAATTTTGTTTCTTTTATAAGCAATGATTATGAAGATAGTTTTACTTTTTGCTTTATAGACATAAATACTACTTAAATACATAGTAATATATTTTATTTCAAGTTTATTAAATATATACACAGAAAGAAAAGTACTGCTAGAAAATATATTAGATGACATACTCGTCTTTTCATACCACATAGACAGTGTATATAAAAAAGTTTGTTTCACTCTTCGCCGATTATATTGCCTTAATATTTATTTACCCTATCATTTTAGGATTAAAGTAGCTCATGCTTTACTAATGTCACAAATCTCTTATGGTATGCATATATTTTTAAATACAACTTAGTAAAATCAGAATTTTACTGAACAAAATTGTACGTTTTGTTTTGGAATTACACTCTACAATCATAATACAAGTTGGCACAAAAGTAATCCCCCTATCAGAAAATGCTATACATTTTGCGAGGCTCCTTATATCAGTTCTGTTTTGACATTTGTGTAATAAACACATGCGAAATACACGTTAATATACAATGTTACGCTACACTGCTCCAGAACGCGGAATATTGCTGACTATTTATTTTACTTTTGCGCCACCTTGTATTTATCAACTTTGAAATAATCAGCGAAAGTATAACCATATATCATCCTATGTCAAGCGTTTTCTAAAGTGCTCTTTTAAAAAGTTTGTAATTTTAAGATACTTATTAGTATTTTAGAAAATCATTAAAAGTAACACACCACAATTTTTATTACAATTATTAAATTTTTTTACATTCAACTAGGAACCCAGTAAAAAAAATTCGTGTTTTTTGAAGCACTTAAGAGAAAAAGCGCATAATCGAGCGCCTCAATAAAACTGCTCTTTTGAAGCACTAAATGCTTACGAATAAAATATACAAAAAATATGCTCTTTTAGTGCTGACAACGAAGAAGGTTTTAAAGCGAAAAAACAAAAATGAAATTATAGCCTACAGATTTACGTATGAGAACGAAAGTCAATTACAAAACGAATATCGCGCTTCTCAGTTACTATGAATTCATCTGAAGCAAAAACATTCAGATAGAATTTGTTCTTTGATTGGAGGGCGCGAAGTGACGTAAAACACTTTCGGAAAGTGCTTTATTTGCATGTTTGATTACGTTAAAAGAAGCGCTTATTGTCAGCAGAAAGTAATCGTCCAAACCGGGAACACCTCATACAAAAATCATGTATCCCATTAGCAGGTTTAAAGCGATTTGAGATATGAATTCATACATAAAACCTGGAGCCAAATTACTGCATGCGATATCGAGTAAAATTTTCTTACTTGAGATTATGGCATTAGATATCGAGCAAGAAATTTAGTACATTTTTTCATAATTTCGATATCGAAATCATTTTTTGATACGATAGCTCATTCGATCACGAATGCGGTAATTTGGGCACATTTTTTACTGGGAATGTACAGATTTGTATTCCCAGAATAAATAACACAGTTTTTGAAAGATCATTTCTTATAACTGTTGCGCTTACTTGGAATCTCTTACCGAATGATTTAAGGCCATTTTCATTTCCTTATACCACTTATCGCAGAAAGTCAACCGAATATTTTAATAGGAAAGACAATTGATTTGATATTTGACATTTCATTGCTAACTTAGGCATATATTCATTTTAACTTATTTAATGTTTCTCTCTGTTACAAATTTGAGGCTGTTGGTAATAAAACATTAATATTAAGTAAATTAAATTAATTTTTTTTACTATTCTATCATCAATTGTAATACAGTCAAACCTTGATATAACGACCCTCACTATAACGAATTTACCGAATTTTTTGATATTCCATACAACGCTCCAAAAGATTTAATACAAAATAAAACTCTCTATTACGAATACATTTGTCAATATTTACCTCTACTTAACGAGTTTTGTCAACTTACAACCTTTTCATAATGATTTCCATCAATTAATCCAAATTATATGAAACAGATACACACAAAATTATTGTGTTTGCAACGACAACGTCTCCAGCAAACCTACATTCGTAATCGACAATACTATTTTTGAATTTTAAAACTACAAAATACAGTGTTTTCCTTCAAATGTATTTTGATTTATTAGCGGAAATCATTCGCTATAACATGGCAAGCAGATGATGATTAATATACAAAATTTTTTATTACCACGTTATAACGAATAGAAGTGCAACTTCAACTCGATATAACGAACCTCATTGTAACGAATTATTCGATATAACGTTTTTTTCTAATCCCCTTAAGATTCGTTATACCAAGGTTGAACTGTATTTAATTGGCCACTAAAGGCTTTCCTATCACATAACTTGTTAATAAATAAATAAAAAAAGAAATGAAATGAATTGGGAAAGTCCGTAAAGTTAATTTAGCTTAATATTAAAAATAACATTCTTAGAATTGGAAACTAAAATTGTTTTTCTTATTATATAATAAGTTATTATTCTAAGTACTTTTTTAAGTTAGGAAAATAAGCTTATTTATTATTTATATATTTAATAAGTATAAAACTAGTGGAATGAATTGTATATATTAATTTATTTATATGTTAAACTATTTAAAGCCACAAATAATACGGAAAAGCGTTTTTGTTCACAATTTACATTTACACACACTAAAACAGCTTTAATACAATTGAAAGAAACAAAAAGAAAGCAGGAACAAAATACACAATAGATATTTTTTTTTGGCAGGCATTAGTAACTAGCGTTCATTAGCAAAATGTTAACAAAACAAAATATACTGTACCGCACGAACCTCCCTGTGGAAAAAACTGTGAATAGATCAGTTTAAATGTCTCCTCCTTGACGACGCCAGTTGGACATTCAGCCTTAAAACCACGATAAATTCGTTTGATTTCATCTTCTGTAAAGCGGGTGGAACGACTTAAAGCACTAAGGGAATCGGGTCGATAGCGTGCCGGTGTTTCAAATTCTTCTAGTTCGGAATCTGTAAGAGTAAGAAGAGGAAAGCATAACAAATTAACTAATTGTTAGTGTTTCAAAATAAATAAATTCGTTATTTATTGTCTATAGTTTTTTTCTTTCAGTCAGTAACGTTTACAGTCATTAAGGAATTTTTGTTATAACTTTTGGAATATGATGTGATGTTTACAGTGTATAAAAATATAATCAATGATTAGGTTTTATAATTTTTATATCCTTCAAGGATTCTCAGGACACGCACACTTGATTTTCATTAATATTTTTTAACTAAAACACATTTTTATTGCATGAAACGATTTCAATTATTTTGAAATATTAAAATTTATACTTTTTTAGTTAATATATTGTATGTGCACTTTATTATTTGTAAACGATTTATAATTTTGTAATTAAAGACACTTACTTACTTCCACGGCTCATTTTGCTAAAACTGAAATGTGACTGAAGAATTTCGCAATAATTCAAACAGAATAGAAATGTGAGAAGCAAATACAAAAAAAAAAAAAAAAACAATCAGCACAATCGATGCATGCCAGCCTATTTCAAATTGGGTTAACAGAAGCAAAAATATTGAAACCGAAACCCACCCGTACTAGTCATGACTTCTAAAAATTCGCTCAAAAATATTTAGCATTATTGTGGGTACGAACCGAGTTTTAAAAAGTCATGACTAGTACGTGGGTGGGTTTCGGTTTCAATATTTTTGCTGCTATTAACCCAATTTTATCGGCCTAAAAATAGCGACACAGTGCACAAAATTCTAAAAGGGCGGTATTTGTAGGCGTCGTAAAAAAATAAAAATATAAAAAAAAAATTATGGAATTGTTTTTACATTATCTTTAATTCTAGGGGGTGACTGACACAACTTTTTTTTCAAACCACTCTACTACAGTCATGTGAAAAATAATAGGGACAGTGCCCATCCAAACTTACAATTTATTTACTACCGGATAAAAACTCGAAAATTTTTCTTGTTTAAACGATTTATTTTTTCTTAAACGGTAGAAAAAAGATTAATAACAAAATTTTTGCTATTCCCATAATATATTTTGATTTTTTTTTGTGATTTTGTATGAATGTATGTTTATAACAGCGCGTTATCAAAAATGTTTGTAAATGAAAACTTCTACTAATGCAAATGTCGATAATAATGTTGTATGTTGATAGCAGACGTTAAATTTAAATTGAAATATAATTTCGTAACAATATGAGTATAAAAGCAATTAAGTTTTTAAATACTTTAATATCCAAAGAAACTAATAATATTTATATTTCTCTTTGTAAGCGAAATAAATAGAAATATTTATTAAATTTCTTATCAAAGACATATTAAATATAAAGATATTTGCTTTATTTTGGCAACTTTAATGTACGAAATTGTTTTGCAACAGAGCAGCTTTAGGACTCACAAAGACTGAAAAAAGGCACAATAGCAAAAGCATCATAGAGACATTAAGTTTTATAGTCGTTTATTGCATTGTTTTGTAAGACCTTAAGGACATTTTATATATTTCATACATACATTCACTCATTCATTCATATTCACTCAGTCAGTCGTTCAGTGTGTTCCATGTTCATTCCATGTTTATTTCATTTCATATCTTTGAGAAAACAAAACAACGAAATACAACAAATGCTGAACAAAAAAGTGCCCCAACTGGCACTTAACGGCCTTGTTACAAACACACAGTGGCTGTGGGATGTGTATGAAGAGGTCGTTTGGCTGTGATGTTGGAAATGCTAGCGGTGTTGAGGATGATGGTGATGCCACTGTAATAATGACGATTATACTGACAATGACGATTTGACTTATGTTTCTTTTAGCTTTTCTGTAATTTTTGTTTGTTGTAAACAAAATTGTACAACAAGTTTTGTTTGCCGTGACTAAAAAGTGAAATTTCCTTATTTCCAGACTCCCCTAACCTCTGTAAATAAATATTTTCAACACTGTACTAATGCTTAGCCATAAAATACAGCAAAAACATAAAAAAGCAATATGAAGGTTTAGTTATTATGTTGGGTTTTAGTTAAAAGTTTTAATACGAACAAAAACATATTTCTAGGGATAATTTGCTTTAAAAATGTAATGTTTTATACATTTAACAGTAAGAACAGTTTATGGTCTTATTTATTTGTTTGTTTTTTTTATACCCTCCACAACCAAGAGTGGTGAATGAGGGTATATTACGTTTGTCATTCCGTGTGAAACTTTTTTAATATTCATCTGAGACCCAACAAAGTATATATTTTCTTGATCCTTATGAAATTCTAAGTCGATTTAGCCATGTCCGTCTGTCTGTCCCTCTGTCTGTCTGTCTGTCCGTTTATGTAAAACACTCTCACGTCCAAGCTATATAACTTAACTAAACGAAATATCCAGAAAAATATTTCCTATTTTTCATGTAACTTTGGTATTGAAAATCAGCAAAATCGGTTAAGGTCAACCAGAGTTATGGACCAATATGTGAGACAACCTCTATACAAATTTTATATTTTTTGTCAATTTTATTGCAATTTTTTGAAATATATTGCAGATATTACCATGAAATTTTGTATACGTTGTTTCTATGATAAAAGAAGAGAGTGTGAGTAAAATAGTAAGAATAAGTCCAAGATTTCTCATAGCCCCCATACAAAAATCTTCCCGAAATATTGCTCAATTATACATAAATGCCTGCGAAATTGGAATATCAAGACAAAATTCAGCAAAAAAAAGTTTTATGCAAAAAGAAATCGCAAAACGAAATTTTTTTTAGTTCGGTTCATGTTTGACCATATACCCTATATAAAGTCCACTTCCAAAATTAACTTAAATACGTATAAAACAGATATAAATAATGTTAAACGGCTAAAATTTGGCATAAATACTTTTTATAGGCAAATAAATTGTTGTACTAAATTTTATGGTGGTCGGCCCAAAATTGGTAATAGCTCCCATACAAGGACCACATTTTCAAAAGACATTCTTCCCTATATATATTGTATAAATATCGGTACCGACTCAAAACTTTGCACAGATCATTTACATATATACAAAAATCATCCCACAAAATTTTGTGAATTTCGGTCTATTTTTAACCGTATGCCCATATAAAGCCCTCTTCCGAAAATCACTTTAATACTAATATATATCTTAAATATACCGTTATTATGTTGAAATTCGACTTGAGTTATCCTCAGATGCATGAAAATAACTGTTCCCAAATTTAATAAGATCGGCCCATAATTTGTCATAGCTGCCATATAAGAACGATTTCCAAAAAACAAATAAACCCACAACAATGTCTAAAAAATGTCGATATCGAACCAACTTTTATATGGAACAGAAATTTTAATCCAGAAATCATATTAGTATCGGTTATACGGCAATTAAGCTACTGGTTTTTGTAGCTGTCAGTCAATAATAGCTCCGGAATTAAGTCCACTTCCGAGCATAACAACCAACCATACAACTCTTGTGAATAACGCTATTGAGTTCAACCAAAATAAGCCTAAAATACACAGAAATCACATTAGTGGATATTGGATTTAGAAGCTATAAGTCCATAATTGGTCCATTTCTTTTATGTCATCCATAAATCTATTGTAAATAATGTTATTGAGATCAAATTCAAACAAAAACGCCTCATCTTACATCTTATTCTTTTTTATACTCTGTTTCTTAACTTGTTGTGAATATTGAAAAATGTTCTTATGCCCGTTGACCCACGATGTCGAACTATAACGTTCGCTTAGATAAGACTTAAGACACAAACTTGATTGTGGAATAAACAAACTTGATTGAGTAAAAAAAATATATACGATAAAAAGTTTGTGTCTTAAGTCTTATCTAAGCGAACGTTATCGTTCGACATCGTGGGCCAGGGAGTTAATTTTATAAATTGTTAAATTACACTCAAGATTATTATGAAAATCAAACCAACTCTGTAAATCACAGTAAGAATCGGTAATTACATTAATTATAAATGATCGAAATTAGATAAAATTTCAAAATATTTAACATAAATTATGTTGGTCGTAAAATTGTCTTTCAAACAATAGAATATCAAATACTAATAAAATTTGCACTAAGACTGAATAGAAAACACAGAATAAGAATATTCTAGTCTTATAACCAGTGTAGTTTTTCTATTTCTTAGTACGTTTAGGTGGAGGGTATTTAAGATTCGGCACAGCCGAATATAGCACTCGAACTTGTTTTTTATAAAAAACGGTCCCCACATAATTCATATTATTAAACTTAAGTTAATAAATATCTTATTTTTTATTAACCAAATTAAATGGATTTCATGGTGACTTAAAAATTATTTATGGCAAATTGCATAGTTTGAATTTGTAAAAAATTATCACATTTAAATGCAAAAGCTGTTGTGGAACACAGATGTTTTTGGTCATAAATATATAAGAATAATAACATATTTCAAAGATAAATGTCTGACCTTTAAGAAATATTAAGGTAAAGAGAAGCAATAAAGAAAACACTTACCACACAGATTGACTTTCGTACCACAAAAAATATACATACATATACATATATTATGTTGTACTACATACAACTAAGAGGTATCAGTAAAGTTTTCTGTGGTACTACCCAGCATACCATTCTAGGAGCGCTCCGAAAAAGGAGTCAGAAAAGACTCCAATAAAAGAGCATTTCCGGAGCGCTCCGAAAAAAATAGTCGGAAAAGAGTCCAACTAAAGAGCATTTTCGAAGCGAAAGAAAAATTTTCTTGTTACTGTCCTGAGTCGGCACGCAGTATGACTCAGAAATTCCACTTAATTATGTGTGTACCAAAGCGTTGTTGTCCTGTTATTTGTGCTTTGAACAAAAAAAAAAAAAACATAGCTGTACCACACAAGAATGATAAAAACCTCATAAAAGACTCTTTTCTGACATTATCTAAGAGCTCTTTCTGACGGACCATTTTCAAATGTAACGACGCTTTTTTCTGAAGGTTTTCGGAGCAATTATGATTGTTTTTTGGGCTCATAAAGAACGTTAACGCTCCGAAAAAGGTGTCAGAAAAGACTCTTTTCAGACTCATATGGCTTTCTGGGTAGTTTTTTCTTACAGAGAATAGAAAAATTCATTTATGTATATCATACATTTGTTTTGAGCGATAAGTTTTCAATTGTGGGGTCGGGTCTACCATGTTTTGTATTGTACTCGTTGTTTGCTACAGTTTTTTCATAGTACCAGGATAAAAAAGACCACAACAAAGATCATTCATCTTGATCTGTGTATAGGTTCCTTTTAATATCCTTTTTAGATGCATATTTGTTTGTTTGTTTTTCTCAAATTTATAAATTTGGAATTCGGATTGTGTTTTTGCACAAGGTCGCTGTTTACCATTTCCAGTAGTTTATGTATGGATCATTCTATATCGTTCGAAATTATATTTTGTCAATCACCAACTAGTAAACGAATGAATTAAGAAAGCATTAGTATCAGATTGTTGAGAGGCATGTTGACGATGTAGTTTTACTATTGGGTGCATAAATTAAAAATGCGTTATTCATAACAACTGACATTTCTATTGAACGCAGTCTTTGTCTTTAGTTAACTACAGTTAGGGACTTCGTACATACCCTAAATTTCATATTTTTTAATTATAATTTTGGGAAGAAGCCACCCCCATCTTGTATTTGTCATACGATCAGAACAGAGTATACGAAATTGTCTGGATTCGTTCTTGGCCTCAAGTGATAATCAGTTCGTTTGGCGTTAAATCTATATGTTGCCAGAAAGATGGAAAGAGGTCATAGCTAAGAATACTTGGAATAAATTTATATTAAATAAAAAGTTTTCTAAACTGAAGCTAAAGTTTAAAAAAAAAATCCCGCATTTTTAAACCTTACACCCAATATTATCAGATAATTTTCAAATACACTTGTTGCAAAAATGAAAGGATTCTCCGCATGTGCCAAAGGTTTATGCTATTGAGTATATATAAATGTAAAAGTCCAACATATTGCCAACTGCCGATCCATAGGATATAATTTTATCTAAAAGATACGATCATTCCAATACACTCGTATTTACTTTGTGTTTCTATACAGAACTTTTGCTCTAAATTGCTTGAAATTGGACGGAATCGGTCCATTATTTTAGCTAGCTCCCATACAAATGTCCTCCCGAAATAGGAGCTTATCGGTCATAAATATATGATTTATGCACAAATCCAAACAGAATTCGTTACAAATAAGTTTCATATGAAACCTAATCATATATACAAATTTTGTGTAAATCGTTCCATAATTGATTATAGCTCCTATATAAAGCCCACTGCCCAAAATCACTTTAAAGACCATAACTCTCTTAAAAATGTTGATATCTAAATAGTATTCAAGAAAAACATGTTTCATATACACGAAAATCATTAGGCTTAATTTTATAACAATCGATTCATTATTAGTCATAGCTCCCATATAAATCACAGTTTCGTAAATCACTTTAACGACCATAAATCACTTAAAAATGTTGGTATCCAAATAAAATTCAACACAAATAAGTTACACATAAACCGATATCAGGACACTTTATTTTACAACGGTCGGTCCACTATTAGTCACAGTTCTCATATAAAATCTTCTACGAAAATTACTTAAATACGTATAAATCTTTTAAAAGTGTTTCTATCGAGATAAAATTTAATCCACAAAATATGTATGTACGAGTATATGTACAGAAGGCATGATACTAAGTTTTTGGATGATCGGTCCATAATAGGTCATAGTTCCCATATAGCACCCATTTCTGAAAAACCGTTTCTGCACAAATACTAGGTGACCGGTATTATATGGTCGGGCTTCACCGTCTATACTTTCTTACTTGTTTTTTTTTTAGTTTTGTGCAAAATATGCTAGAGATTACTGTGAAATTAAAATAAATGTTGTAAAGATATACTGGCTGTAGATCTGTGTTACTCGTACTTTATTGTTAGCTGTGTGTTTTTGTTTAAATCCAAAGTAAATAAATTTTTAAGGAAACGTGTGTTGTATATATATATATAAAGGGTGTCCCAACTAGAACGCAATTTTTAAATTTTAAATAAAACACAGATATTAAAAAAAAAGTGTGAAACTTTATTATATCGTAAAGTAGACAGAATGAGGTTATGTATAGAACAAGATATCGTGCAGATGGCAGCCGCGGCTTTGCTGGCACACACGCGATCTTTTGATGAAATTTTCAATAACTTTTTTGCATAAATGCTGCGGTATTTCATTAGTGCAGCGTCCAATTTCCTCTTTTAAGGCTTGAGTCGTCCTCGGCTTATTCGCGTAAACCATCGACTTCAAAAAAACCCCAAAGAAAAAAATCTAAAGGTGTTAAATCGCACGATCTAGGCGGCCAATTCTGGTCTCCAAAACGCGAAATAACACGACCGGGAAATGACTGATGCATTTTCTCTGGCTGTATGACATGTAGCGCCATCTTGTTGAAACCATATGCCCTCCACATTAATTTCTTCAATTCTAGGCAAAAAAAAAAACTGGTTATCATTTCACGATACCGAACACCATTTTTATTGTTGCGTTCTAGTTGGGACACCCTTTACCTTCATATATTTACATAAATGTTGTAAATGCGGGTGGTTTTTTTTTTTATAAAAAAAAACTTTACAAGTAGACGTGTGTTTGTAAGTTAAATTATATAGTTTTGTTGATCTAAGTAATATGAATAGTTTATTGTATTCAGGTTTTTACACTTAGCTACAATTATTTAAACGTTTTGTTGTTTTGGTTAAACTTTTGTTATAAATGAAGGTTATAAAATTATTTTAAAAAAGTTTTGGATAATATAATAGATATTTACTTAGTTATTAATGAGTTTTCAGTTATTATGTCTGCAAACATTAGTTTTTGGATAAAATTCTTTATGATCTTCTGCCGTATTAATAAAAAATAAAGTAGGCTTGAAGTGTGCTTTTAGACAAAATTTTCATACAAAATTTTCTTAAAGTACATTTGAAGACTACTTTAATTTTTTATAAATACGGCAGCTTATTTTTATCTCTAATATTGTCATTACTGAATTGCTCATTGCTGAATTTCATGAAATTATACGATCGGAAAATTTGGTTTGGAATAACTTCATTGTTTCGGTGGCATGCTGCACCATCTTGTTGAAAACACTTTGTCAGTGATATTCATATTATCAATTATAGCAAAAGAAATTAAATTGTTAACATCTCTCACTAGCATAATTTATTCACCTTATGTGAAAATCATGCCTCCAGATCACAGAACACACTATATGGTAGCACATTCAGCATTCAAAGGTTTCTTAGCAATTGCTCTTGAAATTTCAAAAAATTTCCCAATACCGGTCTCACGTGGAGAATTCTGTTTATTGAAACTAACACGAATTTTTTTTATTTTGGAGCGTAATTGAATTTATTGTAACAATTGTCAAAGCTTCTATTATTAACATGTCACCAAGTAAAATGTCAGAACCGTTGTAAGAGGCCCTTTACAAGAGGCAATTTTTCATGCAATTAATTGCATGCAATTGATATTTGTAGGCGAACCGGGTAGAGTAGCAAGAGGGGTAGAAAAAGTTGCACGACTTTCGTTTTTCATGCAATTTTTTGACATTTCCTTTTACCATCGTTTGTGTTTTACTTATTTTGTTTTTTTTCGTATTCTGACCTTTAAGTATGCGTTATAAAAATTAATGCGCAAGAACATTTTCAATTACTTCTTCTGTATTAAAATCTTCAATTTTTTTTAATTATTAAAATTTTTGTATATTGTATTTATGTATGTGTATGTATATTATTCTGTATATGTGCATATATATGTACATATATTTTTTGTATATTATATTTACATATATTTTAAAATTTTGTTTTCTTTGTTGCGAATGAAAAACTAAAGGAATGTGTAATTAAACGTCAAAAAATTTCATGATTTGTTGCACGTAAAATTGCATCGTATAAGTGCACAACATTTTACGTAGTAATTTCAAAAGAGAATGGAAAACGCAAAGTTCTTGTTCAAAACCTCGTTATTCATAAGTGGGTATCAATTTGCTGTTTAAAAGTATTCAAACTTTTTTTTGGTAACATAAATATTAAAACATTTATGCGACGGAATTTTATATGATGATATGATATTTTTATATCAGTGTATTATTACATTGCAAAAGTGTTGTAATTTTACAGAATGACAATGGGGAGCACAAATGAGTACATAATAGTGCTTAATAAAGGAAATTATTAATAATAAATAATAATAATATTTTTTTTTATGATTTACTTAAGTTTAATAATTGACAAAATAACTTATAAATTCAAATTAGAGTATGTATCAGTTACTAAAAAATACAAACATAACGAAAATAATCTTTATGTATTCAAACACTTAAGGGAATGATAGTATTTTTAATATCTAGTTCAAAGCCCTCATTTTGAATACTCTCTCATTCGCGCTGCCATTTTTAATTATTGTATGTTTGATACCCCTTGAGTACTCAATATTTGTCATATCTGATTTGAAAACTAAGCTTAAGATTAGCAGTTTTAGTTGCAAAACAAAATGTGCTCATATAGTTTAATTGCCTTAGAGATTTATACACAGTTTATGCAGGATTTTCTAACACATACGTGCGCATACAAAATTTAGCATATATAAAGAAAGAAAGAGAACAAAATACAAACAAGTTTTATTTATAAAATGGCTGAACAAACACATTTGCTAGATGCAGTCTTGCAAACACTTAAAAATATATAAATACACAAGAAAATAAAAAAGAAATAAAAGTTTTTTAATGTTCATAAATAAAAAAAAAAAGAAAAACACACTTTAATACAAATAAATAACATTGCATCACAAAAATAGTTTAGCATGAGTGTTTGTACTTATTCACATGTTCATGTTTAAATCATGTTCAAACAATAACTTTTTAGCACATTCTGTTTCATTTGAACCCGCTCTCCTCACCTTAGTTAAGAACCTAAATAAAAAACAGTTGTTTCCTTTGAACTTTCAACGATATGGCTGCTGTTTTGACAACAAACTGATTTCCAATTTTTGATATTTATTTATTTTTTGTTGTTGCTACTTGTTTCACACTCATTGCAGTTGTTTAACAATCTGTTTGTCATGCTGATGATTTTTGTATGTTGAATTGAATGCCTGCTCTATTCAGCCGTAAGTTGCAATTGTGTTTTACGGAAAATTTTAATTAAATTTTGTGCTCATGACATCTAGTATGTATCATCATGTACTAGCTTGTGTATTTGTAATGGTTTGTATCGACAAATTGCATTCAATTTGTTTTGTGCTTTCTGATTTTATTTTTATCGCAGCTTGTACTCATTTCATATTGGGTACAATTTTTGAACTTTGGTTGTTGAAAAAAAATACAGCTGGAGTTTAATGAGGTGCATATATTCAAATTTAATTAAAATGAAAAAAAGTCAGGAGAGATTTCATTTCAGAAACTTTTAAATTTAAATAATTGCAAATTTGTATGACAACATTAACACTTACAATAACTGGCTTACTAAAAAATTCCGCAATTTATCATCGTGAAAGTATTTGTTTTTTCTAATAAACACTTAAGCGAATGCAGAAAGCTACAAATTTTGTCAGAGATGGAAATGTTATGAACAAATTCATCAACATATGGCATGTTTATCGACATAATCGTGCATAATATAATTATGCATCCACAACAAAAGTGAAGGGTATATAATAATATTAGCCGAATATAGCACTCTTACTTGTTTTAGATTAACTTTATTAGTTATATTTTTAGGCAGCGAAGAGTGCAGAAGACACACATATGTACTCATTTGTGCTGCTCCCTGTATAAACCTTTTTTGATACAGTGTGTAGTCTTTCAAAACGGAATCAAAAGCTTTAACTTGAATGCTTGCACGCTGCAGGCAAGCACGTTAATCAAATATTGCATGAAAAAGTATCAATTATATAATTGTTTTCACTTGTTTGGTCTCCTATATTTTTGATATATCAAGTTTAGCGCCAATATGTTACTAATTGAATTGATATATTAAAGTTGGTATTTATAATAGACAAGGGCATTCTCATGGTCAAGTACGCGACAATCGCATTTGAAATGATATACTTCATGAAATCCTGACAACTTTTTAAAGCTTAAAACTGTGATTGGCGCATAAAAGAAATGCTTTGTTGTTTACATTATGTAAGCAAATACAAATAAGATCAAGAATGTGATAAAAAAAAATAAAAAATTTTTTCGACTGTGTTGAAACAATTTTAAAATCTATAATTTTGAACGATTTCTCTAAACTAAAATAGATAAATTAAATATTGTATTGTTAGTTTTTGCATCAGAGTTTTACAAAAATTAGAATGATTATGAACGCGACATTTTTTCCTTCGCATTTACACTAAGGATTAATTGAAGGAATTTGAACTCAAAACTGCATAAGTACCAAAAGCCTTGTATTAATTCATATATTTTTTATTGTTTCGAAATAGAAATGATAATGTAGGTACAAGAACGTGACAATAGCACATAAATAAATATATTCAAAAAAACCGATTATTCAAGTTTAATACTTTTTTCATATAAAATTTCTGTTGTAAAGCCTTGATAATAACTTAATAATAATTTTTGAATATGAGAGAAAATGAATAAGAGTAAAAAAAATATTTATTTAGTTTTCAGGCCAATTTTTTAATAATAACAACCAAGATTAGCGGAAATATAAATTAAGAAATTTTTCCACAGAACTTTTTGTAATGCCTATATATTAAAGATAATTTTATACTTCATTAAAAAAACACAAAAAATTAAAAAAAACTATTATAAATTTTTAATAATCAATCGTAAACTTTTTTAAACTGTGAAATATTTAATAAACAAATATTATCATATTTTGACTTAAATACATAGTTTCATTTTAACCACAAGCAATATTTTGCAAAAACATGACACACTCACTCATGTTTACTAAAACCTTTATGTATTTTTATTGTTTTAGAAATTTGTTTAAAAAACAGATTAAATTGTTTTAAAGTTTTTGTGAATTTTAATGTGGTTGAGTGTTGCAAAATAACAGCTGCACTAGATTTGGTATAAAAAAAAAATTAACACAGACAAATACACATACACAGGTGAAGTGCCAATCACAGTTGCTTATGCTGTTAACTTTATTTTAAATAATTTATTTATACACATGAAATACATGAAATATTTATGGCATACATTTTAAACAATTATAGAGAAAAACTGTAAAAGTTTATTAAAAAAACAATTTATGAATTCAATTAAAAAAGTATGCACAAAGGCAAACAAAATAAATTGAAAAATAAAAATTATAATCTATTAGCAGAATGTTGATAAAGTTGAGAAAAATTCAACAGCAGTATTAGATGAAAATGATGGCATAAAAATATTTAAGGATATATTGTACAGCAATGAAGAGTAGTATTTTACATGATTAGTAGTTGCTAAAATATGCATAAAAAAAGATAAACTCATTTAATAGATGAAGAAACGTAAAATTTTTTTTGGGAATATTGTCTATCTTAAATGTGGTTAATAAATGTTAAATTCCTCATTTGCTAAAAAAAACACATTCGATTACAAAATACTCAAATTCTGACTACTGCTTTACTCATGATATTGAGTACTTGTGGTAATGAAACATTTGCCATTTTCAATTTTAATAAAAATTTAATTACTTCAATAGAAAAACTACATACATATAATCTAGTTGTTCGTTCCATTCAATTAAATTTTGAACAGCCATGTATCTGTTTTTCTTTAATTTGTTATAAATTGTATTCTATTATTATTGTTTATCTCTCTCTGTTTTTTTTCTGCGCCATAACATTTATACAAGTACTTACTATCCAGTGTTTTTATTGTTAAATAAAAATACATTCATCAGCAACAGAAATTGTTTAAACAGAATACTACATACAAAAATTTGCAAAGAAATAGTTATTTTTTTGCTTTAAAACTGTGTTGTGTATTTTCATTTTTAAACTGTATGCAGTAGTGCGGACATAAAATAATGTGCATTCTCCAATATTCTCTTTATCATTATTTAGCATTTGCATTTGCGTATATATATTTCGTGTTTATCTTATACAAACTTTTAATTATGCCTTAAGCGATTTTTTAGTTGCATCCCATAAAGTATGCATTAAAAACTATTGCATATTCGAGTATAAAAAAAAACGACAGAACGGAAAGAAAAAGCCAGCAAAAAATTTAAACGGATGTTGTTATTATGTTAATGCATAAATTAAAAGAAATTTTGCTAATTTTCTCAGTTTTTTATGCGTTAAGAGTTTTGTTTTCATTTTTCCACTTTTTAAGTACCATATTTAAAAAATAATATACATATTTATAATCTATAAGTTTTTCTCTGTTTTTTTGTTTAAATGTATGCATGTTAGTGTTAGCTAAGTAGGAAATGGCATGTGTTTTTATAGTGAACTGCTGTTGTGAGTAATAAAAAATTGTTATTATATATTTCTTTTAAATGTTACTCGTTTCATTATATTGGAATGTATTAAAGTGGAAATTCTAAAAAAATTTATTTGCAATAAACTTAAATGGAAATTGGCAATTTTCTGTGTACAATAGAAAAATGTGTTCATTCATTAGAAAATACAAAAGAAAATTGCATTAAAAACTTTTGCTTTAACTTTTATTCCTATTAAAATGTTATAAAAGCTAAAAGTAATTACATTAAGTATTTCAAAATATAAACTAAGAGGTTATTCCATTCAAAGACTCTGGGTGACCAAGACTAAGACTAAGACTAAGACTAAGACTAACACTAAGACTAAGACTAAGACTAAGACTAAGACTAAGACTAAGACTAAGACTAAGACTAAGACTAAGACTAAGACTAAGACTAAGACTAAGACTAAGACTAAGACTAAGACTAAGACTAAGACTAAGACTAAGACTAAGACTAAGACTAAGACTAAGACTAAGACTAAGACTAAGACTAAGACTAAGACTAAGACTAAGACTAAGACTAAGACTAAGACTAAGACTAAGACTAAGACTAAGACTAAGACTAAGACTAAGACTAAGACTAAGACTAAGACTAAGACTAAGACTAAGACTAAGACTAAGACTAAGACTAAGACTAAGACTAAGACTAAGACTAAGACTAAGACTAAGACTAAGACTAAGACTAAGACTAAGACTAAGACTAAGACTAAGACTAAGACTAAGACTAAGACTAAGACTAAGACTAAGACTAAGACTAAGACTAAGACTAAGACTAAGACTAAGACTAAGACTAAGACTAAGACTAAGACTAAGACTAAGACTAAGACTAAGACTAAGACTAAGACTAAGACTAAGACTAAGACTAAGACTAAGACTAAGACTAAGACTAAGACTAAGACTAAGACTAAGACTAAGACTAAGACTAAGACTAAGACTAAGACTAACACTAAGACTAAGACTAAGACTAAGACTAAGACTAAGACTAAGACTAAGACTAAGACTAAGACTAAGACTAAGACTAAGACTAAGACTAAGACTAAGACTAAGACTAAGACTAAGACTAAGACTAAGACTAAGACTAAGACTAAGACTAAGACTAAGACTAAGACTAAGACTAAGACTAAGACTAAGACTAAGACTAAGACTAAGACTAAGACTAAGACTAAGACTAAGACTAAGACTAAGACTAAGACTAAGACTAAGACTAAGACTAAGACTAAGACTAAGACTAAGACTAAGACTAAGACTAAGACTAAGACTAAGACTAAGACTAAGACTAAGACTAAGACTAAGACTAAGACTAAGACTAAGACTAAGACTAAGACTAAGACTAAGACTAAGACTAAGACTAAGACTAAGACTAAGACTAAGACTAAGACTAAGACTAAGACTAAGACTAAGACTAAGACTAATACAAAGACTGCAAGTGTGACAATGACTATGACTGTTTGTAAGAAAATCTGTAAATGAAGAATTCTATTCTTCATAATGTTTGAACTCTGTACAATTAATGTTTTATTTATTTTTATTTTATTTACATAATTTGCAACATACTTCGCTTAATGCAACTTATAGAAATTTCGGCTGTTGTGAAAGCTGAGGTTGTTGCGAAAAACGAGTTACATTTTTGAAGGTTTTTTTCGTTTTTGTGGTGAAGAAAAAACAAATTACATATTAATTATTTTTAAAATAAATTCATTATTTTATTGAAAAACAACATAAAAAATACACATTCTGATGTCATACGGATACACAAATTTTAATTTGTAATTTTAATAGTAAAAAATCAATTAAAAAAGCCGGAATTTTTTTTACTGTATTTTGTAAGATGAAATATTTTTCTGCACTGCAATTGCACGAATAAGTTTTAATGCTACACTATTTAACTCGGCCCATTGAAGACAAATGTTAAAACAATCAACAGCATGCTGAGATCTAATTTTGGGAAGCGCTGTAATAATATTAACATTATCGCTTTCATCTTTCACTTTCAAATTCTTCTTAAGGAATTTCTTCTACAGTTGAATTATTAGAAGCATTAATTTCTCAATTTGTAATTTTTAGAGTAATTGCATGAAGATAAATCGCCACATAGAAATGTTATTGAGTAAGTTGTGTTAACTTAGGCAACAATGCAAATATTTTACGTGTTGCAATAATCGAGGAGTTGCATTTATCGAGGGTTGTGTTATGCAAGGTGGCACTGTACTTTCAAAATAAAATCGGGCCTCGATTATCCGTAATGGTCGAGACCGAAAGCATTATGGATAATCGATTTTCATGGTTAATCGAATAACAATTTTGATTATACAGTTTTTTTAATATTTTTATTATTTAACAAGTGAACATTGATGTACGTACATATTTGCATTAAAAAAAATTAATTCTTCTTAAAACTTTCTATTTTTGAGCTAGATTTTTAAGACTCACAATATTTTTGGAATGCTCGTTAATTATTTTAACTTTATCTTCTTTTACCACTGGTAACGATGCCATACTTAATATAATTAGATCTAATCACCCGTACTTCCCAAATTTCAAAATTAAACAAGGGAATTCCCCGTTTTCATGTTTATTATATTTTATTTATGAATTTTTAGTTAATAAACAAATTTTGTCATCACTGATAATAGAGGTAAACATGGTGAATCGAAGCAAACAATTTGAAAACATTGCAAACAAAAACTATAGATTGATATTCATCTCGGTTTATCGGGGTTACCGGTTAACCAGATCACGGATAATCGAGGCCCGACTGTATCAACATAATTATGTATTATTTTGCAAATATTCACAAACTGTTTGAGATATTTTTGACCTACTACATATTTGTAGTTGTGTGTAGAGGTTTAAGGTTTACATGTCTGTGCATCTGTGTTAGTCTAATTTTTGTTAAGTGCATTAAATATGTAACACATTTACAAGTATCGACATAATATGCAGTTCAAATATTAATTTCTATTTAATCGATATATTCATAGCATTATGGAAAATATTTCATAAGCATTAGCATAATAGATATACATAGTTTTAGTTACTAATGAACATAGTCTGGCACAGCACTTGGTTAGACAAAATTCACCACATGACTGCTTATTTTTTATATGTTTTCATTATTGTGGGATTTTGAATTTTAATTCTAGTTTCTTGTTTACAACATTAACGTTGTTATATTAAATGCATTTTAAATACATTGCAAACATATGCACTAAACTGTACGAGTAGAGGAACAATAATCGAAACAGACTTTCAGTTCAGCAGTAAAGAGTTTTATATTTATGTGTAACTTTTTTTTAATCTACATATTGTTAGTAAACTTTTAGTAAACAGCAGATGTTTGCAAGTGCATGTTAGAATATATTTACATACAAACGCACTTTGTTACAGCCATCAGTCATTTGTGTGTGTGTGTGTGTGTTTGTGTGCATGTTAGTTTTCAAAGCCTTGTGGTGCCACCACTTCATTTGCAATGGAAATATCGTTTATCTAAAATTGTGTAGACTTGTATATAGATGATGCCAACACCACTACAATTACCATCATATCATTTGACGGCGGCAAAAGCATCGTCGTATAACGCTACAAATCCTGGAAATCCTTTACAGTCAGTATAAAAGCATTATCTAGGTTTTTGTTGTGTTTTTTAAAGAATTTTTGCTGTATTTTTTTGCTGTATGAAATGAAAATGATTTATGCGCAATTAAGCTTCCATTGTTGTGTTTATCCTGATTAAATACATTGCGATTCATTTATAAATTGTCTTAGTGTGAGTGTGTGTTTGATTTTGGTTTATGGGTTTTGTTAACTCCTAAAAAGCACGCACAATCTAATATTCGTAGTAAATGCTGTTGTTTTTACGTTTTTTTTTCATTTGTCACATTAATGTGTTTCCCGTTTTATTTAGGTAGGTTTTTGTCTGCCTTTAATTTGGATTTAAATTTTTTTAAAGAACGTTAATGTTTATTAATTAGTATTGAGAAGAGGTGTTGTATGCAGTTGAATAATGTAGAGATATTGTAATAGGGAGAGAAACATCAATTGAAAAATTTACAAATAATAGAATTTAGTTCTAGTGATGTTGATAGAAATACATATATTTATAAAATCGGATGGAATACAAGATTTATGTAACAACATAATCGTTTGAATATTTTTAAACCATATTTATATATTGGGTCAGCATTCGGTGTAACATAAAATGTTGGCCCAGTAACTATTTGAAGTCCATTTTTACACATGTTTCAATAACCTTATCTGGTTGTCCAAATTTGTCTTAAAAAATGAGTTAGTTTAAGAGCAGAATGTCGCGTGCCTTACCGTGAAAGGGTTTATTTATGTATACGATTAATTACTTCAGAATTAGATTTTCTTGATATATATACGCCGCAGATCGTCTATTCATTGAGTCCAATTTTCGATGACTTGCTCGAGTATTTCGACTGGTAACTGGCGAATGACACGCGTGATGTTTTCCTCCTAGACCTGAGTCGAAGCAGGTTTGTCCGCATAAACTTGGAAAAAGTCTAACGGTGTGATATTACACGATCTTGGTGGCCAATCGACCGGATCAAAACGTGAAATTATGTGCTCACAAAAGGTTTCTCTCAATAAATCCATTAATTGATGCAATGTGTGGGACGTAAAACCAAATTTCGCCGAGGTCACGATCTTCAATTTCAGGCAGCAATTTGTCAGCTATCATAGCACGATAACGGTCACCATTGTCGGTTACGTTCGCACCAGCATAATTTATAGAGAAATATGGACCGATGATTTCACGACCTCACAGCGTGCTGTACTTGGTCAATTCGGTCGAATATTATCCAATAATGAATGCTGGGTTTCAAAATGTGTGCTGGTCTTGCGAATAGTACGTTCAGTAGGCCAATTATGTTGACCATAAGTTGTACGGAATGCACGAAACACATTCTACAAAGAACGTGAATTTTCGTAATAAAGTTGAATGATTTCTAATCGTTGTTTAGGCGTAAGTCTTTCCGTTATGAAATGCCAAACAATACTAAACAAAAATAACATGATAGCATGACGCGACTCACAAGTGATCTGTCAAAAAAGGGCTATTGAAAAAAAGTGTCTCTACTTAAATCACCCTATAGATGGTATGTTAAACCACAAACTGGTATCTTAAAACAAACTACTCAAAAATTTAAATGTTTTTAAGTTCTTTATAATATTTTTTTTTAGTTTCTTTTTGAAAAATGCTGGCTTTAGAATTATCTTAATACTTTATTTATTACCTCGATTCGTGAATATATTTAGTTCAAGGTTTTCACACAATCATTGCTCACTTATCCCAGTTCAAATTAAACGACACACGCAAAACGTAAATTTCACAAATGTGGTTTTAAGTTTAAATGTTGAATTGCAACCAACAAAACTCCAACCTAAATTCCAACTAAAATAGAATTTAAATAAAGAGAGAAACATTTGTTCATGCCATCTAAGCGGAATACACATACATATGGTTGTATGTATGTGCAGATAAATAAAACAAATTCCAGTAAGGAGGCCAAATTTAGCATACAGATGCTAGTATTACATACAAGCACATAAACTGTACAAACAATGGAACTTTATTAGACAGCAGGCAGGATTCAGAAAAATATACAATTTAAATGTAGAAAACAAAACTCATCTGAATTTAGGGGGGGGGGGGGGTTAAGCAAGAAATAAATCTAAAATAGAAACAGAAACTATTTTTGTTGAACAATAAAATTGTTGAAATATTTGAAAACAAACAGTAATAAAATAGATAAACCAAATATAGTACAGACACGTACGCACTTTAAATGCAATTGCACACATACATATGTACATACGTACACACAAAATACATACATACAAAAATGCGTTTGCATATAAGGATGCTGTCACATTATGCACATGCATGAAACGCTCAATTGACATTGAATAATACATAGCATGCACGCAGGAGTCAGGAGTTGAATGAATGTGTGTGTGTTTATTAAAAAAATATTTTTATTGTGAGCACAGGATATCCAAAGGTATTCTGTGCACATACATACTTTAAGGACTAAGACCAGTGTAGCTATTGTTGAAAAAAAATATGAACATTGGCAAAGTGTTTATTTTCGGATGAAATTTAAAATTTTAACAAAAAAGATTTTCTTTCTTTTTGCACAGTTTCAGTTTGTTTTTTTAGGAAATTTTGTTTACATGTGAGTTAAATATAAGGAATTGCATGATCAAGAATGTGACTGTTTTCTCAGCTGCTTGATAGAAATATTTGTTATTGAAAAATAGACACTAGACATAATGGGATTTCAAGCAAGTTCTTTGTTTTTCTCTTTGTATTTCATTTATACAATTAAAACGCCACTTTAAACATTTTTATATATCGATAATTACAGATTGTATGATATCACCATGTTCGACGAAAATAAACATAAGAGAAATTTAAAATAAAAAAATCAAAGAGAAATTGCAGTAACGGTACATTTTAATTTGCAAAAACAAGAAATTCTCTTTGTTTAACAAGTATAACGTGATAAAGTGATAATAGCAATATAATTAGTTGGTCATATCGGTCTGTTTTGATAAGTTCAGTAAATTATTGATTTTTAATACAATACGTGTATGCAGCGTGGTACAACGTTAAAAGAAATTGAAAAAAGTAAAATTCTTGTTTTCCGCGCAGCAGAAATAGGAATACGTGAAATTTTTCGACGCCTTAATCGTAATCATCGTGTTATACAAAACTTTTTGAAAAATTCTTCTGTGTATAATACTACATACAAAGCGTTCTGGAGCAAGAAGGAAACCTACTGAGCGCCTGGAGAGGCATATCGTAACAAATGTATTAGCCTAAATGAGCTGTGATCACTATGTGAACGAACAGTGAGCAAACATTTTAAGGCGTTCAAAAAACATTGAATGAAACGTACGCTTACTAGATTAAAGTATGCTTGTGATAATTTGAACACAAATTCTAAGCAGGTACACCAAAAGTTTGGTTTTTATCTAATTATTTAAATAATTCATGATCTAACATTAATAGGTTATTTTTGCTGACGAGAATCTTGATGGACCAAATGGCAATAAAGCGTGATTTACTTAAAGACCAACTACGTGTTACAGCCAGAAATTTCGGTAGCGGCAGCTTAAACGTGAGGGAAGCATTTTTCATAAATGGTTGTTTGGAATTAGTGTTTGTTTCTGTTAAAAATGAAAAGTGCTGACTTTGTGAATACTGATAAAAGAAATAACTGGATTTTTCAACACGATAACGCACGTATACATGTGAGTCGCGAAACAACATTCTGGTTTTCATAAAAAAAATTGATGTTTTGCCATGGCTTTTCTCTGGATTTAAATCCCATTGAAAATCTCTGGGGAATACTTACTGAGCGAGTAATTAAAAATAATACCCAGTATGATTCTATAAATCAGCTCAAAGAAGCCATTCTGGGCCAGTGGCGGTCGATTGAAACAGATGTCATCAGTTATTTTGTTATTAGTATGAACAATCGTATTGAAAAGCTTTACGCAGCTAAAAGAGATTTGATAGAGATAGATTCCTCATTTCTATTTTTTGCTTTTTTTCTGAATTCATTTACGTATTTTAATTTCGTATAAATGGCGTTTTAATTGTTAAACAAAGAGAATTTTTTACTTTTACAAAAGAAAATGTAACGTCACTTAAAATAAAATTCTCTTAAATTTTTTTATTTTAAATTTATTTTCGTCAAACATGGTGATACCTTACAATATGTAATTATCGAATTTTTAAAGTGGCGTTTTAATTGTTTAACACTTATAAAATACAAAGCATATGAAAGTCACATTAAAAATATTTCCTAAAATTAAATACTATTTCTACTTAAAAGCCGTCCTTAGAACTTCACTTATGCCTTTGTTGTTGTTTATAGCAGGATGGGTCAAGGTATATTCTGCAGAGTGCAGTGTATGTTTGCCATTTTACTATTTAATAGTTTTGCAGAAAAAAAGAGAAATATGTTTTTGTTTTTAAGCATATGAGTGTCATTCGAGTTAAACACTGGATGGAATAGAATAATAAAAGTATATTTTCTATTATCATTATGTAGCCACACTCACAGGATCAACATTCTCATTCACAATCACATAGTTATAATACTGAAGTGTATGTAAAACACAAGTAAAAGCATGTCATTTGAAATAAGAGACACCCATCCAGTACATTAAAACCAAAATAAACAACAACAAAATTATACTAAAATGTTGATGCAGCTGTTGTTTGTTGTTATTGCTGCTACTGCTAAACATCAGCAGAGTAATGAAAACAACAATTACTACAATAGTAATAACAATAACATTTTGTGAAACTGTGAGTGCCCATGCAAACAGAGCAGCGTCTAATGTATGTGTATCAGATATGACACTAAATGTACTTTGTCTTTAAAGGGTCCAATTTTCTTCTATATAATTGATGCAATATTTGAGTTAAGTTAACGATTAAAACAATAATGCTCTTCGTTGAGGGACTAAAAACAATCCTTGCAACCGAAGAACTCTACTTCTATGTGGCCGTAATGGGGTTCTATAAAATTTGAATACGAAACATAGTAGGTGAAAATAGCTAAGTACAAAATATTATGATTTCCCATACAACAATAGGTTTGTTGATTTACTTGCTTGTGCCAGAGCATGTAATCTTGTGTCTCTACTGTAAGTATACCAGTTGTTTTTGGAGAGGCCATATGACAATGGCAAGCAGCGATGCCAACTTAGCCCTTTTCGGGCTAGATTTAGCCCGTTTTGAGTCACTCAAAACGCGAAAAAAGAAAATTGGCCCGAAACTAAAAAACGCGTAAATATAGCACTTTTTACAATTATCTTTTAGCCCTTTTAGATCGTTATTACTTTTTGCTCGATATGGCTACATTTTAGTTTTTTCGTACTTTTTCTTCCTTTAATCTAATAATATCGAAATAACGTTAGTTTGCTTTACAATTTATAAAAAGAAGAGGAATCTAAAATAATCTACATACATATATTTCTTTCAAATTGGTGTGCTTTGAAAATTGTTCTACAAATTTAACCGTCATAAATGAAATTAGAGCAAAACTTCCATCCAACATACAAATATTATATATATAAACATACATTACATATATAAAAAGTAGGAGATATTGTCCTATGAAATTTTACATATGTACATCAACTTCAGAGTATTCATTAATTACGTTCTCTACAAAGCCTTTCACTCGCGGTTGTGGATTTCTTTCCATAATCATAAAAAATATTTCATCATCATCAGATGATGAAGATGAATCCACCCAGCCATCCATAATTTTTTCAGCAAATAAAAAAGTAGTAATATTTTCCATTTTGTATCAGCTGTTTTATCGTGCGATTCTCCCCCTCTACAAATACAGAGTGTTAAAGGTGCGCCATTTTTTAAATTTATAGTGTGACATTTATAGAAAAGAATACACTACACTTTAGCAGTGTTGACATTTTTTCAGAAAAGAACACAAAAAAATAAAAAAGGTGCGAAATGGGAAAAACGTGTAACATTTTTGCCAGAAAAGAAAACGCCATAAGTTTAAAAACATGTGAATGGAATAATACTGAAAGACCTGATAAGTTTTGGATCGGTGTTCATAATTACAAAAATGCTATTGGTAATAACCCATTCCTTAAATTATCCAGTTTTGCCTTACACATATTGACATATCCGTACTCAAACGCAGAAGTTGAGAGGAGTTTTAGTGTCATGAATTTATTCAAAAATAAAATTAGAAACAAAATGTCATTAAATACGTGTAACAGTTTAATACACATTAAATATAACCTAGAAAGAGATAATGTATGTTGTTGAAACTACAAAATACCTGCCTAAGTGTGCATTAAAATTAATTCGAACGAAACATATGGACTGAAAATGATGATGAACAAGGAATCGAAATTTTGTTCAGTAACGACCAATTTCAAATGTATACTATTTAATATACGTATGTACCTTATTTATTAAAATGTAATATGAAATGTAGATAATTTAAATGTGTATCTCATTATAGTAATTTTTTTCTATTGTTTTTCCTTTTATATTGCTAAAAATCTTTTTATTAAGTAAAAATATTTTTTTTTCTAATAAATTATTTTATAAAAAAGTCTTTGCTGTTTTGATTTTTAAAAGAAACATTTATAATTTAGCCCCTTTTCGCACGTTATCGAAAATTTTGACAGGATGTGGCTTTAAATGAATTTTTTTTCAATTTAGCCCTTTTTAGCCCTTTTTTCAAAAATTTTTACGCGTTTTGAGTCTCAAAAGTTGGCATCCCTGATGGCAAGGTTGAAATCATTGACAAAATAATATTACAGTTTATTATTATTTTTTCAAGTTGTTCAAAACTATGAGGTTTACAGCTTTCTCTCTCAATCTCTAACATTTGTTAATTTTTCTCCCCTTTCTGATATAAAATAACAAATATAATACAAATAGACACACTTGTGATCAATGAATGGAGTAATATACATATAGAGTGTTTTTTTTGTATTTTGTCAGCTGTCAAGTAATTTATGTTTAGTTTAGTTTGGCATTTTAACATTAATAGACTGACACCTGAACAACACTTCCGAATTGTGCAAATTTATTTTGTAAATCATGGTTCTTTTCTTTTAATTTAAATTGACATAAAATTTACTTTATTCGAAAGATAATCTTTCGGAATTATAATTTACATATGACACTCTATACGACCGCCTGGCTGGCTCGGACATAGTCTAATTTGGAGGTTATATTTTCGATGACTTTTTCCAACGTTTGTGACCGTATATTGGCAATAACGCTTAGAAAGTTGTCCTCCAATCGTATCGAGCTTATCGGATTTCAAATATAAATTACTTGACAGCTGACAAAATGGACAGCAGTTAAAAAAGTGTTGCCAACTTAAAATTATATACATTTTGAAAAAATCACTCTATATAACTTGGTTAAGGAGACGAAAGTATTGAAATAAACAGGGAATTATTATCACCTATAGAACTACCGGGTTAATATCGATACTAATTTGTTTATCAATTTTCGTTTATATTTAATAAATTGGCATTCTTCCATCTTTTATTTGGCTCAGATCCGCTGTTAATATGTTGCGGGCTAATTTTTCTGCATAATTTTGGATCTCAGTTTTTACAAAAGTTACCTTTAGATCTTTATGAGTATTCCAATTTTTTTCTGTACCAAAGAGTGATGTTTCTTATTCGTAGCAATTTATTTTGGCATCTTTAAATTCTGTCTTCATTTGAAACTGAAGCCGTTCCCCTTAGCTGTATTCCACAACACTATATGGTTTTATAATTGAGTTATAAAGTAGCAGTTCAGAATTTAAACTAAGCTTAGAGTTTGTGCCAATGAGCCTATTAATTTGATTAATTTTAATTTCATTTGAGTCAATTTTGTATCTATAATTTTAATATTAAATTTAAATAACTTTTAGATTTAATAAAATAAACCATTCAATGGTTTAAGAAGTTTTGAATTTTTACATTTCATTTTACGACTCAAAACTTGTTATACCCTACACCACACCTTAATACCTTCCGGATTTGTGCTGATCTTTAACATCTAAATCTGAAAGTATACCAATCGACACAGAATCACTTTCTGAGTCGATTTAACGGTGTCCGTCCGTCTGTCTGTCTGGCTGGCTGTCCATGTAAATTTGTGCTCAAAAATTAGTACTTTTTTCGCTTCAAGAACAATTAGGATTAAAATTGGTTAAAATCTAGTCATTAATTCTTAAGACTTCCAGACAAATGTTTTCCCGAAATAAGATTTTATCGGTCATAAATGTTTGATTAATACACGCATCCAAACAAATTTCGCCACAAATAAGTCATATATACATAACCTACAAATTTTGTGTGAATAGGTCCATAATTAGTCATATCTCCTGTATAAAAACCAGTACAGTAAAAAAGTTTAGCTATTACGGTCTCTTAAAATTGTTGGTATACAAATTAAATACAACATAGATAAGTTTCATTTCACTTAATTTTATAACTTTTGGTCCATAATTAACCATTGCTATCATATATGTATGTAAGACCATTTGCCGAAAATCACTTTAACATGCATAACTCTTTTATAAATGTTGATGTTGAGATAAAATTTAACACAAATGATTTTTATATATGACTACTGTCACGCTACAAAATTTTATGATGATCGGCCATTATAGTTAATAGGTTCTATATAGCGCCTGTTATTGGTCATATACTCGGTGTTGAGTTTTGTATGGGTGTGCTTGACCGACTATGCTTTCTTACTTGTTCTAATTTGAATTTCAATCTCCAGTTGCTTTATAATAAGAATAATGTCATTTTATATACTAATCATACTCGCCATTTATTTAAACAAGTGTATCTGCTTTCGAAAACAAATCTTTTTATTATTTTAGAATGAATAATTTTTAAAAAATTAAGAGAGAATTTTGTGTTAAAGCAGCTGACAAATATCAGGCTGCTGAAGGGAAAAACATCTCGTTAGGCAGAGAAAGTGGAGTGATAGAAAAAAAAACTCAAACAATCTTGAAAAGCAAAAGCAGTAAAAAAGGCAGAAAACTACGAGTAGTTTTAGTTAATGAACCTAGCTTTATATAATAATAAGTTTAAACCAATAAATAATACATAGGAAGCTATTTTTGTAGCGTTATAAATGTCGCGTGCTAAATCATACTGGGTGTTTTAAGAATCACTTTGTTGTTTTGATTCTCAGAATTTTAAATTTTTCTAAATGTTTTAGAAAACGTGCTTAATTTTTTGTCGCGTTTTGGAACTTATAATTTTGCACTAAAAATGAATCTTAGCAAAATTTCTATTGAATAATGCAAACATAAAACCATTCGTGATCCGGTTTATTTAAAGGAAATAAATCACCGCTTTTAAAAGGTAAAAACGTAACAATATGTAAAAAAATCGAAATTACCAACAACATTTGTACAACTATTGGAAATTCAGATGTCGCACAGTGGCGCCCGTAAAGCAAACGAGGTTGCAAAAATCAAAATTTTCATGAGCGAAATTTTGAATAAACCCATGTTATAGGAAACTTTTCAAAGATTTCAAATATGCCACTCTTAATAATATCAAATTTTTAGTTTAGAAGATATAACCGTTCAAAGTTGACCGACTTTCGGTTTTCAAAAAAAACACACAATTTTTAGTAAATTTGTTGTGATTTCAAATGTAAAATCACGAAAAATAGGTAACGAATCGCCATATTTGTTCTTTGTATTGATTGATGTATTTATTAAATGTATAATGATAAAAAAATTATCTGTTTGCTTTGTGTTTCTCCTGGAAAATCACTTTTAAAAACTATCCGTTTTTTCACTATTTTTCAACTTTGACGGAAAATAAAAAAATGTATATTTTTGTATATTTGCCATATTTGCAAAACCTGTTCGTTGATTATTTCTTTACATAATTCAAAAGGTTTTATCTGCCCGTTTGGCTAGAGGTAAAAAAGGTTAAAAAGACATGGTTGCAGAATTTGTATGGCTTACATTGACGCCATTTGAGTTTTTTCGTTGCAAAAATCATATCTTTTGAACGGAATAAGATAATTGAACAGTTTAAACAGCATATGATAGATAGTAGAAAAATCAATTTTATGGTAATGGATGAATATTTTACAGAAAATTGAAAAAATAAATTTAAAAAAAAAAATATTTTTTTTTAATTTGTTGGGTACTAATTTAAAACATAAAACCCTAAAGAAAAAAATAAAAACAATCTAAAAATGTAAAAATTATTTTTTTTTAGTTACCATAAAATTGATTTTTCTACTAATTTTAACTTTGATAACCCTTTCCAAACGCTCATTTCATAGGCTGAACAGTTATCTATCATATGCTGTTTAAACTGTTCAATTATCTTATTCGGTTCAAAAGATATGATTTTTGCAACGACAAAACTCAAATGGCGCCACTGTGCGTCGTAAAACTCCACGACACTACAATATCGCATGTGAATTGAACAATTGTTTTTGAATGTTGTATCAAAGTTTAAGTTTTACTAAATGTTCATATCTGTAAATAAACTGATGTTCCATCAACTAATTTATGACCGTGTGTAGAAAAGGGATATTTTCATCTAGGAAAATACGTCGTACAGCATCTGGAACAAAAAACTTGGTCGTTTTTTATTTTAACATTTTTTTTATTCCAATCCATAGATTTTGGCAATCCTAGATTAACATGTTCTTTAATTCGATCCTTCTCTTCTCCATCACTTGTCTGTTAAAAAGGAATATTTTTCACATAATATGTCCCTATATCAACTCCAAAAGTGTAGTTAATATAATCAGAAAACCATTAAATATTTAGTAAAAACTTATTTGCAAAATAATACAGGCATCTTCAGCAATGTTTAATTAATTATTTAACTTTCACTGGTATTGTCTTCAACACCTAGCTAAAACTTATTGTAGCAATATTCCATATTTTATACTTAACATTTAAATGTGAACTGTGAAATTTGTTAGAATAGATTTAGTTTTATATTTATGATAAAAATTCTGCAATTATGGTTCAGCGTGCTCCAATATCAGTCGTGTTAAAATGATTGTAGCAATATTCCATATTTTATACTTAACATTTAAATTTGAACTGTGAAATTTGTTAGAATAGATTTAGTTTTATATTTATGATAAAAATTCTGCAATTATGGTTCAGCGTGCTCTAATATCAGTCATGTTAATCTTTTAATATTTAGATTATTTACACCAAAAACTAATTGAGCTATTATGCTTAAGTTATATTAGACGTATGTATAAGCGCTTACGCATTGTTAAAAGCTTGCTTTCCTTATTTAAACCAAATTAATTATAATATTTTGTTAAATTTTAAAATTCTTACCAGTTTGTGTTGTGCTGCGATGGAATAAACTCTTTAAATATGTTAAAAATCTCCTATGCAACGGTCGATGACGATGCCTGGATGATCGTATCGTTTTACCCTGTTCGATGTCGTCCTCATCTTCTTTTGTATCACATTTTGTATCATCAACGATGATTTCTATACTACTTTGTTTGCTTTTACTGGAAGCTTTAAGGGAATGCGATGAAATATTTATAGGTTCTGTATGATGTTGTGAGGCCACCGCCAGAGTGGCTGCAGGAACAATTAATGCATCATTAGGACTTTGACCTCTGCCAGCAATGGTGGCTAAATTAATTGAACTACCACCAATGCCCACACCTCCAGCACCAACGGACCCACTCGTGGGTGCATTGTGCAGTAGCATGGGTTGCTGTTGTATGATCGAACGACTTGTACTGGCCGCACAGGCGTCCTGTACTGATGTTGTGGATGTGACGGAGGTGTTGTTGTTGAGATTATGAGTATTACCATTCGAACCACGATAGATGAGTTCACTTTCATGTGATATGGTGCGTATGATATGAAGGCCAGTGTGATGTGAAGTGCTGGTTGTTAGACCACCACCACCACCACCACCATCTGGTCCTCGATTGCCATTTTGATGGCCATTGGATGAACCATTTAGTCCCGTATAGTAGGCGCTTTGTGGACGTTGTACTTGTGGACCCGCCATATTTTTGTTCTTTGATTAGTTGTTGGCTTATTTGCTAATGGAACACAATTGAGTTTTCGTTTTCGTTTTCTATTTTTATTTAATTTTATTTGTTTTTTAATGATTTCTTTCTATTACTTTAAGCTACACCTCGTTCTCTTTTCATTTTGTTGCTGTTGTTCAATTCAATTCAATTAGTTTTGTTCTGCTTTCTCTTTTAAATTTCATGTTTTTCAGGTACTACATACTCTAATTTGGCACTAAATTCTGTTGCTTTTTCATAATAGACAAACATTTTATTAAATGATTTTGCTTTAAATTAATTTACTTTTGTTTGCGTTACTAGCTGCATTTACATACTATATTAGTTGCATTATTTCATTTCTTATTTGTACACTTCGGTATTTTTTTTTAGCTGGTTGTTAGTATTTTTAGTTGCTTGTTAATTTATTTTACGACAACATTGAGTTGAGTTAATTACATTGAATTTTTATTTATTTTTTATTTGCTTTTTAGCGTTTTGTCTGCAAAGAAATAGAAAAAATACAAACATAGAGTAACAACAAAACATACAAATTACAACAAGTAGAAATATTATAAAAACAAGCCATTTTTCAAATTTTTTTTTTTTTTTAATTCAGTAATTTTCGAATTTACATTCTAGAGACACATTATTTGTGGTTAGACATACAGACAGATAAATTTTTATATACCTAGAGAGTTTCTCATTAAAATTTGAAATGCTTGCCTTACGCTCTACACACTTTAGTGCGTTGGCATGTGCCACAAAAATGATTTGCTTTGACGGCTGTTGTACTTTTTTTTATTTTTTTATTTTTTTTTTAATTTTAGCTCGTTGGGCGAAATTAGCTTGTTTCTATTTCAGCACATTATTTATGTCATTTCCTTAGGCATGAGATTATTTTGCATTACAGCAATTTAAATAAAAATAATAAGATTTTACAAACAACTGCAACTTAGTTGTCAGTTCTGTCTTATACAGGGTGGCGCAAAAGTAATCCTCCTAACAGGAAAATGGCCACTAATGTCAGTTCTGCAATATACCGCGTTCTGGAGCAGTGTAGCGTAACATTGCTTATTAACGTGTATTTCGCATGTGTTTACTACACAAGTGTCAAAACTGAACTGACATTAGGGGCCTCGTAAAATTTATAGCATTTTCTCATAGGAGGATTACTTTTGCGCCACCCTGTATTTTTGCTTACATGGGTTCTCTACAAGTGTGAGAATTATTCTTCTTATTTTTTCTAGCTGTTTCATTTATAAATTTCTAAAATTAAATCTTGTTGTTCTGAATAAAATATTACAAATTACATTTACAATTTGCAAGAACTGGAAGAAATTGAATGTTTCTATTTAAAATTAGTAACGTTTTAATTGAAATTATGAATTTTCATGTGAAACTCAGAAATTATTTGTATAAACACCAGCACCACAAGTGGTGAATGTTTGTTTGTCATTCCGTGTGTAACACTAAGAAATATTTATCTGACACCCAACAACGTTATTGATCCTTATGATATTCAAAGTCTATTTAGCTGTGTCTGTCTGTCTGTCTATGTAAAAAACGAAAATGTACAAAATACCTTACCAAAATCAGCAAAGTTTAAAAAACCGTTTGTAATTCTCCTAAAGGTGGTTTTAGACATTATGTATTTTGCATTGTACTTGTCAGTTTTATGATACATATGTAATTGTGCATGTCTGTCAAAATTGGCAATTTACAGACAGTTTATAATTTTTGCTTTCACATGTCGGTTCTATAAAATCTATAAGGTGCTGAGGCTTAAAATTAGAATTTGAAACAATATTTATTTGTCAATAAAATTAAATAAAAATAAAAAAAAAATAAAAGTTGTATGTGACATTATCTACAATACAAGAAAACAGCTGTTTTTTAAGAGTATTTTCGCGGGAGTTTTATGTTCTTGTAAATACAGTTTGAAAAAATGGACATAAAAATATTAAGCATAATATACGGAGCCAAAAAAATTTTTCTACTTAAGTTAAATAAAAATTAATATGTATAAATAGGTTTTTTTTAATAAATATTGCTATACAAATTTATTGTTTTGTTTAATACAAATTTATTTAAAATATAAATTTGCTGAATCACAAAAACTATGATCTTGGCGACATAAACAATTGACTTGCAAAACAGCTGGTTGCAGGTACTTTGCCAGATGAAAATAGAACAGCTCTAATTGAAAATTTTACACTGTAAATGCAGGCTGACATTTGCAGAAGCATTTTTATTTTGCTTTTACACGACGTGTTTGCATTTTGCAGTGGACAATTTGACAAGCACAATGCAAAGAACCACCTTAAGCAGTTTCATATTCAAAATCAGCAACATCAATAAGTAGAACAAAAGTTATGGACTAAAATGTGTGACAACTTCCGCCAAAATATAATAATTTTATTTCAGTTAATACCATGCAATTTTATACACGTTATTTATACGTTAATAAAATTGAAAGAATTGATCCATGAAATATGGGTGAGTGGTACATAAAACCTATAAAACTGCAATATCAATACAAAATTCAGCAAAAATAAGTTTAATGAAAAAAAAAAAATCGAAAAACGAAAACCAAAATTCACTTAAGTACGTATAAATGGTCGACCATATAAGGACCACATTCGAAAAAGTCACTGAAATTTATATATATCTTATAAATATCGGCACCGACTTAAAACTTTACATAATAATTTACATATACACAAAAACCATACTACAAAATATTGAATTCCGGTCCATATTTGACCATATATAAAGTCCACTTCCGATATTCACTTAATTATATTATTACTATGAATGAAAATTTCCATTTCAGTTCATATTAATTGCAGGAATATGGTATTCCTTCCAATTATGGCATTTTTTAGATCTTGCCAAAATATGTGTATGATTCCTGCATTTTTCAGTTGAAAATTAAATGCTTCATTCTAAGCTTTACTGGGAAACTAACAGCTTAATTTAATAACTTATGGAACAATGTATACAATGGAAATCATTTAAATATATTGCCAAATTCTAAATATGTATTTCTTGCTCAACTCCATTATGCATTTTGGTTTGGCAAAATCTTACTGAAGTAAACGAAAATAAGCACTAAATATTTAAATTAAAATTAATATCACTCATACGCCAGCAAGCTGACAGTTAAATTGTAAAAACATGCACATAATATATAAACAAACAAAAAAAAAAGTAATATATGACATGTAGTACATTTCTCAAACAGATATATACGTAGTGAGTGACATGAATTAGTTGTACGAGGTCTGATCAAAAAATAACTGTTATTTTAATTTTTTTTAAAAAGTATTTATTTTTTCATTAATAACTATCTTGTACCCTTCAAAGTAATCCCCGTCAGATATAATTTATTTTATCTCCTTAATCGTAGCAAAACGCTTTCCTTTCATCGGTGTCTTCAGTTTTGGAAAGAGATAAAAGTCAGCGGGGGCCAAGTCCGTTGAATACGGTGGTTGAGGCATGATAAAGGTTTTGTTTTTGGCCAAAAACTAACGCACAAGCATCGATGTGTGAACTGGTGCGTTGTCATGGTGCAAAATTCATGATTGGTTTTTCCACAATTCTGTGCGTTTCTGACAAACTGCTTCGCGAAAACGGCGCATAGCTTCACCACGCCATTGCAGTCGAAGAAAACAGTGAGCAAACCCTTCACATTTGACCGAACTTGACGTGCTTTTTTCGGACTTAGCTCTTCTGGACGTGGGATGATTGGGCTTTGGTTTCAATGTCATAGCCATGCTCCCACGATTCATCACCAGTTATGACCTTTTTGAGGAAATCTGGATCGTCGTTGACGCTGTTCAACAGCTCCTGAGCGATGTCCATGCGACGTTGTTTTTGCTCAAAATTTAGCAATTTTGGAACAATCTTCGCTGCCGCACGTTTCATGCCTAAAATATCGGTAAAAATAGCTTGGCATGAACCGAACGACGATATGACAACATCATCAGCAACCGCTCTGATAGTGAGTCGACGATTATCCAAAATCATTTTCTTCACTGCTTCAATGTTTTCATCGGTTGTTGACGTGCTCGGGCGACCAGGACGAGCATCGTCATTGACATCTTCTCGGCCTTCCTTAAACCGGTTAAACCACATTTCAAATGTCCTTGCGCATTTAATTTAATTTTTTACACCAAACTTAATAGTTTTTTTGGAATAGTAAAAAATCGCAGAACACACCAAAACACGACTAACCTTTTTACCTGTGAAAAACAAACTGACAATCCAAAATAGCTGATATTACCAACATAAATAACAGACATGTGTACCAACATAACAAAAAATCGAACATACGTAACTTGCGAAATTTAAAAAACGGTTATTTTTTGATCAGACCTCGTATACAACATCAATTGTTTATTCAAAACTGAAAGATTAAAGTATATGAAATGTTATCATACATGAAATATGTAATATAAACACTTTGTATATATTTTTATAAAATTGTCAAGTCCATGTATGTTTGTGCTGGAAATTTTATACATTTTCACAATTTATAATAATAATAGCGCAATTCACAAACTTGTGCAAATGGTATTGCATCATTGCATTTTCAAACAGGTTTAGCATATTTTTGTTCTACACTAACAAAATACACAGCAAGAGCAAAAATATGCTAAACCGTTTTGCAAATGCAATGTGCAATACCATTTGCACAAGATGGTGAATTGTGTTAATGTATATATATTTGTTCATGTTGAAATACACAAGTGGTATGAATTACACTTAAAAAAAAGCAACAACATGTTATATTATTTTTTATGTGTGTTTTTTATTTTATCTTTTTTACATTTGTCCTATTTGACTATGTAAGGTTGGAAGTAGTCGTCAGTTGTTGTTCTCTAGTTCTGAGTTGTTCATTGTTGTAGACAATAATGCAACGTATTGTTGGTAACATGCAGCTTAACATGAAAATATCAACATTTACATACATGTGTGTGCATAAATGAATACAATACATATGTATGTATGTATGCAAGGAAGTAGATATTTTCGTGTGCATGTAAATGATCACATCCTGTACTCATACTATTACAAGAGTTTCTGTTTTCTTTTCTGTACATTTCTGAGAATGCAAGTGTCTTTTTTCAGAAATTTCTATTTTATGAAATACAATTTGTTACAATATATTAAAAGTTGTCAGTTACTTTGATTGCATTTATAATTATATTTAAACTATTTTAACTGTAGTCTGCCTAGTAAATATATAAACTACATAAAACAGTTTTTGTTACCCCTTGAAAATAAACATTGCCTTGTTTAATGCCACATCTTACGAAATATTTTGGGTTCAGTAATTCTGGCTTTGGCTTAGGTTTTTTTTTTTGCAAATATTTCTATTTTCTCCCAAAAACAAAATAAATTATATCGGGTATCATTTAAAGAAGATTTGAATGTACTGATATTATTTTTTTTCTTATATTCAAATATCAAAAAATTAATTAAAGTGCATTCAAACACGATCATATAATATAATAAAGATAAACTCAGGAGGTGATTCTGACTCGATTGGTACCTATACTTTAAGATGGTTGTTAGAATAATATTATTGGGGCTTTAAAATCAGCACAAATCCAATATACACTCCCACTATGCAGCTGTAGAGTATAATTACCCAAAATGACACCATTGCAGATTATATGCATAGAAAAAAAGTACGATTTGAGTGTTTTTGTCGGTCGAAAGTACTAAGGCGCGTATCTGAAATGTCGTTAATTTGATATACACTGAGAAGTACAAATAGTAGATGTTTGTGCCTTTTTCTAAGTATTTTCTGTCATTTATTTTAGGTTTAATGTTTAATAAAATAATTTACAAAACACAATGGAAAATAATAATTTTCGGCATATTAATAATTAGTACAAAAAAAAAACTTGCTTGTACTTAATTTTGCGCAAATGTGTCTTTGAAAATATTTGCAAAAAAATATCAAAGTTTACGATTAGATTTGTATGTGTTTGATTTCATTTTGACTTTAAAAAAACACACGTTTGATATTAATTTATTTGCATGTGGCAAACACTTTTTGCAAATTATCCAACACAAATTAAATCATAATGCATATAATAAAGGAACTGTCAGAGACATTGAGGATAATATTCTAACAATAGCAAATAGTAGCTATTCTATGCGAGTAATAACTGAGCAGCTTAAAGTAAGCCAATCAATGGTGATAAGAGTCCAAATAAAATGTTGCACATCTCATGATAATACAACTGAAAACAGAAAAGTGTTTAACATATATAGCAATAGCCCAACATGTTAGTCTATGTACAAGAAGACGATCTCTTCACGATATAGCAGAGAAAAAATTAAAACCCATATCGACAGCTCAATTCCAAAACATACTAAGTCTAAAAAGTGAGTTTGTTTTTTATAACTATTGATGGGACTAGCCAATCACAACAAAAATTCAAAAACGCAAAAAAATTAAAAACATGCTAAGTCGACATAGCATGGTTTGGAATTTAACTGTCGATATTGTTAATAAAAAGGCACTGTTAAAGTTTGCCAAAGAGCACAGATATTGCGCAGTCGATTACTGGAATGTGTTATCTAGTCAGACGAATCCAAACTTAATCGTTTTCAATTCAAAGTTAAAAAATATTATTGGTGTCGACCAGCCCAGAAAATTCAAAGACACCAGGTAAATGATACAATGAAACAAATAGGGAGGAAGGTTATGATATAGAGTTACTTTACATGGTGGCACCTCGGACCATTGCTAAGAATCGAAGCAATAATGAGGAAAGAAGACTGAATATTGGCGTAATAAAAATATAAACTCATCTTCCCGATTTTGTAGATAAGAGCGTTTATCATGTGGATGAAGTTACTTTTCAGTTGGATAATAACCCAAATGCATTAGCCAGCCCAATGCGATTTAGAATTTGTGGTCAATCGTGAAGAGATAGTTGGGAGAATACCGATTAACTGCAAGCCATTTGTACGAGGTTTGTCAGCAAGTTCAGCGCGATTGATTGAGTATTCCAAATTAGTTAATTAAAAAATTGGTAGAGAGTAAATTTGTTTTACGAAATAATGGGCTTTGAACTAAATATTAAAAATAGTATAATTCCCTAAAGTTTGTTAATGGTACAAAATAGAGTACATTTTTTTAATGTTTTTTATTTTTATTAATTCAAAATTACAATTTTACTTTATAATGTGGTTTCAGTGCCCCTAGGGCATTATTGAGATTTCGTTGGCAAAATAATTACAAATTATTATCTAAAATTAAAAAAAAAAATACAATAGAATAGTTAAATTATACTACATTAGAAGCATTTCAATATGATTAAGATAACAATCGTTTAGCTTTTTCTTAAATAATGACAAATTATTTTATTCCAAACTACATAAGTACTCTATTCTTTGTTTAGTGATTTCTAGACGACATTTAGGAATCCTTAAATTTTAATTATTTCTTTTATTAAAAAATATTTGGTTGACAGATAAACTGATCGTTTGGTGTCCAATTTTATGTATGGTTTCATAAATATATATCAATAACTGCTGTTTATAAATACCATATATTGGTAAAACATTTTTAGCAATATCCTTATAAAGCAACAAAGTTTCGTTTTGTTTGTATTTTTTCTTGGAACTTGATACTTTTAGTTTCGATTTGTAAATTATTTTGTTGAATATGAAACAGAAAATAAATGATAAAAGAGCTTTTCTTTATTTTCTTTATTAGTAATCATTAGTGCATAACATGTACTCGTTTGTGCTCCCCACAGCATATACTCAACGACATGACGTGCTCGTAAAATGCAGAAATAAGTCTAACAATCGTAGATGTCTTGTTTTTGGCAACTAGAAACGGCAATATACTGATGTATCAATTATGTTTGTGAGTTATTTGGGGGCTGCGGAATACCTTATGGACATACATACTCATGGTGAAGGCTATAAAAATTAGGTTATTTGTCCTGTGAAAATTCATATTATTTTGCATGGTAAATCTTTTGTTTGATTTATCGTTGTTGGGTAATTTTTCAAGCTTTACCTTTTACCCTTTTAGGGGTATTTACAAAATTTATAGAGTATAGAATTTTCTTCAGTTTTATTTAAGATGATTTTGCCATATCATCATTTGTTTTCAAGTTGTAGTAAATTTTTGTTCATTTGCATTGTGTTTTTATTCCATTATGCAAAAAGGTATCCTTTTACATTTAACTGGTTTCTGGTTACTAAATTACTGGTAAAGCTTTTTAAATTTGTTTTCAGTAATAAACATGTGCTATAATTTCATAACACAATTCATCTCACCATCACTGTCTGGACCATTATAGGTGGCTATTTTTATTCTAATTTTATGAAATTCGGCGCAAACAATTCAATTGATTTAACACCATCAACTTTTAGTTTGTTACAATACTGCAAAATCCTGCTAATTTTTTTTTTTCATTTTCTTTTTTTTTTAAACATTGCAGATTCTACTCATATGTTGTTATTTTTATTGCTCTCGTATTGTCACATTGCCAAGAGGTAAACATTTAAGTTAGAGAGAGATATTAAACTGTAGACACACTTTTATTTTTCCATTCAGTCACCAAAAATAGACAAATATGTGACAAAAAAAATAACGGAATGAGTACAACAACTTATTTTCAACACCATTTAAACATGGTTCAAATAAAATCTGGTCGCAAAAATGTTTTAAATTTTTTGTAAAAAAAAAGGAAATAAGTTTTTACTTATGAACCACATATTGATACTTATTTATTAATATGTATTTATTAAAAGTTTAAAGAAGATATTACATATTAAAATGCGCTGCACTCCACTTAAACTTTTCTTTGATAATAGTCAATTGTTCGGATGGTCAATTTCTATATTTCTTCGATACCAATCCATTGTTATTTTTGAATAATGACATAGAGCTAAATCGGGCCAAGAAAGTGGTGACGTCTAATAAGAAGCAGTAAACACATCATAATTTGTAGAAATATATTGCAAAAATTTTTCACAGAATAACAGCAGCTATGTTTAAAAAACAAATCACTGAAAACCCCAATAGTTTAGCAACGATAGGTTTTTCAAAATAGCTTCTAGAGTGTGGCCGGATTTTGTGTGAACCATACTTTTTTTTTAAATACTGCACATCTAAACATGCGGATACACTTACATACTCTTCACACATTTAACTTTTAAATGTACGAGTATTCTCAAGAGTAATAGTGTAATATCTACATCATCCTTTATTTTTGTTTTTGCCAACAATCTAACAATCTAACCATTTTCCATTCTGTATGTTAGATTGTCTGTAGACCTAAATGTACTAAGTTTTGGTATGATGATAATAATAATGATGATGACGATGTGAGAGCCTAAACTATTATATTCCTCTAACGGTGTGATAATACCTGTAGGCCATTGGGTTTGTTTTTTTTTTCTATTTAACAATTTTTTTTATTTTAGAAGGTGTTAGAAATTTGAAACAGACTATAATAAAGAAATATGAGGGTATATTTTTGTTAAACAAATTTGTATATATAGGGTGATTCAAGTGGAGATACTTTTTTCAATAGCCTTTTCTTGACAGATCACTTGTGAGTCGTGTCATGCTGTCATGTTAGTTTTGTTTAGTGGCAAAATTATAATGAATTGCTTTTGGGGCATCATGAATAAAAACAAATACTTTTTCAAGTAGTTTTGTAGTTGTCTGGTCGACAATTTTCTCTTACTTTTTAACTTAATTTGTAAGTAAAGTTTTTATTGAGTTGTTACTATTTTGCAACTTTTATTTCTCTACAACTTTTTTCCTTAAAATCTTAAATTATAATTATATTCTTTATTTAAACAATATTATTTAATATTTATGAAACAAATGCAAACATTTTCAACAACATAAATATATATTCTGCCCCGTCTACATACTATCTGACAAAATATTTAATCTTTTATCTTGTTTTGTTTACGGCTTTGTTTAAATGCCTCGAGCAGTTTTTGCAAATATTTCAATTTAACGCTAAAGCTTTAGGTCATTTAACCATGACACTCAATTGTTTAGAGGAGCATAAACAGTGACACATAAACACACGCACACACACACATAAGATGTCTCATGACATCAGAGATATTACAGTGTAGGCAAGAGAACTTTGAAAGGAATGCGTGTTTGTCTGCCGGCTAACGTCTGTAGATGTGTTGTGTGTTGTTTTTATAAAGTGCGTTGAGATAAATTAGTTGGGAAGGTAGCCTAGGATAAGCAATTGGAAATTTAAGATTTTTAAATTAATTTATACATAAAACTGGGGATAATGAAACAGCTTCGTAAAAGCTGATTCTCATTACCTTCACCAGAGAGATTAAGTAAAGCTAAGATCAATGTTAAATGGGTAAATGTCTATTTCTTAAGTAGACATGTATTTAAAGTTGGTAACTTTGTTTTGGCAGGTAATTTTCCCTTGGGGAAATCAAACAAGTTTGAACAATATCCAAACTTATTGAAAATAGGACATCATCATACCATTAAAGACAGGATTCTAACATCCCTGTGAAAATTCATTTTTACATTCTAATTTGGACATCTCTTCGAACAACTCTGTAGACTTTAGCGATGAACATGAGGAGTGCTTCCTCTATTACATTTAAGTCAGAATAAGTGGAACGTTTCTATATTCGTTTCCGTCAAAAGCAGAATCCCGTCGTACTTCTTATTAATAGAATAGTTGTATGAAATCTGGTTTAGATTTCCTTCCCTTTTAGTAAATATATATACTGGGTGATTCAAGTAGAGATACTCTTTCCAATAGCATTTTCTTGACAGATCACATGCGAGTAGTGTCATGTTGTCATGTTAGTATTGTTTGGCATTTAATAATGGAAAGACTTACAACTGAACAACGTTTACAAATCGTTCAACTTTATTACGAAAATTATTACGTTCTATGTGGAATGTGTTTCGTGCATTTTGCTCAACTTATCGTCAACATAATCGGCCTACTGTATTATTCGCAACACCATTACCCATTTTGAGACCCATAGCTGAGACAAAATACAGCTTGTGCAACAACTGAAGCCGCTCGACCTTCTCAAGCGACATTGCTTTGCTCTATGGGCTCTTGAAAAGTTCCAAGAAGATCCGACGTTTTCGATTGGCCACCAAGATCGTGTGATATCACACTTTTAGACTTTTGCCTGTGGAATATGTAAAGTCTAAAGTTTATGCAAAACCGCTTCGATTCAGGGGCAAAATTACCGCATTTGTGATCGAATGAGCTATCGTATCGAAAAATGATTTCGATATCGAAATTATTATAAAATGTACAAAATTTCTTGCTCTATATCGAATGCCATAATCTCAAATAAGAAAATTACGATCAATTTTACTCGATATCGAATGCGGTAATTTGGCCCCAGGCCTTTGAGGAAAACATCACTCGTGCCATTCGCCAGATAGCAGTCGAAATTCCCAAACGAGTCATCGAAAATTGGACTCAATGTACTACGGCCAATATTTGATAGACATAATCTTTAAAAATTAAATGCCGTTCAAATGTTCTTTCAAATGATAATAAACATTCCCCATTAAATTTAAATTTTCTGTATTTTTTTCTTTAAAAAATTAGGGAACCTCGAAATGGATCACGCTTTACATTGGAAGACTTCAAATAATCTCTGCACTGCATTAATTTATAATATAACAATTCGTTTTTGCAAGAAAATACTTCCGTTTTAATTAAAAATTTAAATAATGTTTGATACTAATTTATATTATATTCTTTTATGATAGCTCATTTAGAGGTGCTAAAAGTTGTAATAAATTACCTGGGTTCAAGGGTCATTTAAAAGTACACCTGAGCATTTGTAAATGCACAAACTTAGAGGATTCCCTTTCAGTGCATACAATCAAATGAACTTGTCATACATTTTTACATTGGTGTTAAAGCATCAGTTAGCCGACTGTAACGGAATGTAGTGTAATGACGTAAAAAGGTAAGGAAATTCTATTTCTTACAGATTCATACATTACGGTGTTGCGTTACTTTACATCTCCATAACCATTTGCATTACTTTACACATAACAATATCCATCAGCTGTTTCTTACTGTTGCAGTTACATTCCATTACAGTCGGCTAACTGAGGCTTTAGATTAGAGTTCGTATCTTTTTTTCTTTTATAACTATGCTTGTGCAAACACACATTATCTGTACATACGTATAATATGTATGCATGTATGTGACTTAATATTATAAACCTGAATAATCGTCTGAAGAAATCCCTGTTTTTCAATGTCTTTTTTTACACGGTTTTTTTTACACTAAGTTTCCTGGAATAAATTACCATGTAAATCAGAATTAGGTGTAAATTAATATTTTAGAAGGATGTTTTCAGAAAATGCTGAAAATGCTTTTCCCAGAATTCCTAATGAAAAAATAAGTGAGGTGCATATGTACAATATAATTAATATATACCTCCTTTTGACGCTTGATGTTGACTTTCAAATCTAAGTATTATTAACTTAGAACATGAAGGTAAAAATACGAATTATACTAAGGATTTATTTATAACTTTTGTTGTTCTACACATGCATATACGAGTATGTATGTATATATATAGGTACTTGCTCTAGTTTTTCGTTGCAACGCATGATTTTTGTTTGAAACTGTCATTTGCGGAATAAGTTCTATAGAATCGTGACGGTGCTGTTAACCCTCCTATCGAACGGTTTTGGAACTAGTTTTTAATTGTTACTCTCAGAACTAGTTCTACGAAGCTGTAAATAACTCTTTCTTAAGAACGGTTTAAGAATAGTTCTTTCACCATTGTTATTATTTTGAAATTATAACTCTCGGAAGCGCTAAATAACTAACATAACTTCTTTAGAACGGTTCTAGAAGTACTTATTTTATGATTGTTTTTTGTTCGAAATTGTAATACTTGGAACTTGTTCTAGAAAATTTATGTTTTCTATTAAACTTAACTTTAAAGTGCTGGCTTAATAAGATTATTAGCTCCCACCAAATCTATTAAATGCATCATTTTTATTTACTGTCAACTTTTCCGAAACTAGTTTGTGTTGCATAGAACTAGTGTATAACCAATGTGTCAGTAGTTGTAAATAACAACCCTGCAAATAACGCGACTAGTCCATACATGCATGTAAAGACTAGTCCAAAGAGAAGTAGGAGTACTCCAAAACTACTCCAAATATATGAAAAAAAGGTGGTCCATTTAACATTGCGATGTCCTAGGACTGGACCATATAACCCATCGGAGTAGTCCCAAAACTACTCCATGGAGTACTCACGAGGGTTAGTTTTAAACAACAAAAACAACTCAATATGCAATCGTGTTAACACGAAACCATGTCGTTTAACTACAAACTCTTGTTTAACTATGCCATGGCCCATGACTGCATTCATTGTACCATGTTGTGAGTAGTCCATATCATCTAAAATGGATCACGTAGTCCAATATTATTTGCAGGGAAGTTCCTGTAAAACCCCTCTAGGAAATGCCAATAGTGAAATTGTAATGATTAACTATTGACCAGGTGTACCTAGCCAATGTAATCTTCTATTGACATTAAGCATTAGCTTGCCATTGAAAGTAGACTGTGTCAATACTGACTAAGTAGTTCTTTTGGGACCATTTTTTTCTACACTCTGAAATATAAAATGAAACTGCATTTTTTGCCAACTTAAAAAAAAATAACACACTAAAAGGCTTTCTCTAGTTAAAAATAAATTAGAAAACACCGCGAGTCTTTGGCGGGAATCGAACCCGCGACCCTCTGAATGATAGTCCGATACACTATCGTGGAACACAATTGAAAAAAATAATTGTTTAATAATAACCATTGTGCCGCCTTTGTTGACAATGTCGTCAGTCACCAAAATAGTACAGAAAAGTGGTGACTTGGAGACACTTGTTCCCAGGGTTACTTCAGGGACTCTATAGAATTTCTTTCTAACAGTAGTAGCGATATCTCTGGATACATATATGGAAATTATCAAATAATTTGAAATGATTCTGGTTATAGTCGCTCTAGATATTGAGATTTTTGAATAAGTTCTAAACATTTTGCTGGGTATTAAAAATTGAGTTTTAAATACTAAAAAAATAGATTCGTAAACTTAAAAACACACACAAATTTTTATTGCAATATTAAATACTAAATACCTCTTTTTATATTTTCTCAACTAAAAACATTGATTAATAAAATTATTTTGCAAATTTAAAGAACTTTCTTGTAGAGCCAGGAAAAAACATCTTGAAAGGAACGAAAAACTTACGGCACAATTGCTGCATTTAAATACATTCATATTTACAATACTTTTCTGTGTTTAAAATATAGCATAATGGAAAATAACTTAACGACAAAAGTTGAGCAGAAAGAAAAAACATCAGAAATCCTGTTCAATCAGAGAAAATAGTGAAAGAACAAATCTGTGAAAAGAATATGAAACCTGCAATAAAGTAAAGAAATAAAAACGGTTTCCTTTGGTAAACTCGAATACACAGATTTACATATTGAATTACACTTTATACTTGCATTGCAGCTTGTTTCAATTATGACTGTTTGCGGACTAAGGTCTGTCGTATTTAAGCTAAGAAATAGCAAGGATGGATGTGTTTTGTATAATTGCATTTATATTTTTACATGAATATTCTAAGCTCATGGTTTATTACTATGATTTTAACAATTTTAGAGCAGAGCGTTCGGCATTCATACTCATTAGTGCCGCAACATGATCGATTATTTACGTGCAAACACAAATCAGAATAAATTGCTAGTCAGATCAATCAAAGACAGAAGTTCTTAAATTATTACTATAATCCATGTTCTTGTAACATCGACCTCTGCTTTGTATGTATTATTTAAACTCAGACATAACATCCATTACTTCTGAAATCCATAGTCATAAAATTACTTTAACGAGTACAAAAATATGCATATGAGCGTATACACAGGAAAAAGTTCCTCACCAAGTACTTTAAGGGAACAAAACAGCTACAAAATCCATTGTTAAGAAACATCAATACAAAAGGTCTACAGTTTTTCTGAACAAACACTTTAAATATAAGCAAACAAAAAGGAATATAAAAAGCAGAAAAACTTGGCTAAAAAAAACAACTTCAAGTACAATTCCATTTTCTTGCAATCAACAATAAGTTTGAGTAAAAATTTTTTGAAAGGAAAGTCAACGGGAAATTGGATTTCTGTAGTAAGTTGGTTGGTTCGTTGGTTGTTTGAGTGTATTGCTGGTTGGCTGCTGGTAATAACTCTGAACACAATCAGTAACAATACTCCAACAATAAGCATCAACAAACAAATACGAGCAATTGTTGATTGCTGGTCTATTTGTGTACAAAAATTACAAGTAAACTATTTGCAATAAGAACATTATTAAATAGTTTTGGAGAAATGTGTGAAATTTAAGTTTAAGTATAGTGGGGAGCAAAAATGAGTATATGCCAGTGCACTTGTCATTACTTGAAATTAAACCTAGCAAAGAAAAATAGAAAATGTTATTGATGATTTATTTTATTATTTATAGTTCACTAAATAATTTATAAATCGAAACTGAAAGTAAAAACGTTTAGGAAAAATTAAAATTCAAATCCGCTCTTATCTACAAACACATTCCCACGACAGCCGGTTCTACGCACCGGAATGACCCGATATCACTCGGCCAAGGGCTGTCAACTCAGCAATTACTGCTGTTACAACAGCAACAACAACAAAAACGGAATTATGAGTTCATTAAATAGTTTTATTTCATCAATATTTTTTCTATTCTTTGCAGTGGTCCAAAGCAAATCCATATAATGACGTTCCTCCCAGCCTGATATATTGTTTCTTTTACATCTTGTCTTTAAATTCTCTGGGCTTTTATATATAAATTTATTTTTTTTTAAACAAACACAAACTGCGAAGTTTTTTTGGCTTGTCTGCAGAAAACACCCAGAGCTTTTGGCGGGAATCGAACCCGCAACCCTCTGACTTATAGTCCGGCACACTATCGCCTAGTCTATCGGGGCACTCCCATGTACGTTCTCTTGTTCAAAGTGCAAAGTTAATATTGTAAAGTCCGTAATGTGCAAAGATTTTGCAAATACACCAATACCTCGCTTTGCGTTCTTTCGTTTTGTGTTTTTTTTTTCGAAGTTGCGTCGCTGCTTAATTAGTACTAATTTTCACTGTATGTCGTTAGATGTTCGAGGTTGCGTTGTTTGGGGTTCGAGTCTTTAATGTTTTTTTAAAAATTTTTGCAAAAGCTGAGACATAATTAGATGCTAAAATGGTGACCCACCCGTACAAGAAGTGCTTTGATAATCAAAATGCAGTCCTTGCTTTCCATTTGGATTGAAAATCAAGTTACGCAGAGAATATCTACCATTAAGTAAAATGGCATTTTAGACAAAAGCAAAAAGCTTATTTGATGACATAAAAAGTAAACGATAATGCTAGTGATAGTAATACAGGCAATTGCTACAAGGAAATTTATTTTACGTTAAGAAAAACTGTTCAGCAAAAATTGCACCAATTTTCTGTGAAAGAAAGCGGACGACTTAGTATTTTTGAAACCCTAAAACCTATCTTCGATCTTTACAGGGTTTGCTATAGAATATTTTAAATCACTTTGCGTTGTTTCAATTTGCGTCGTGTTTTTTTGGAATTTAACCTCGACGTATTTATTTTGGCAAATTTTTATAAGTATGCCAAAAATTTGACAGGTAAACGATCGCTTTATAAATGCATATTGTTTTACATAGAGAAGCTTTCGAAATGTAAAAACCTGAGGTTTTGTTCGATGACAATCAAGACGCGGCTGGAACAAGAAATTATAAAGACCAAATTAATTTTTCGGTACTACAAAACTTTAATTTTAAAGTGTGCCTTCGTTTAAATCAAAACCAAGTTGGTTTCATTTTAAATATAATTAGAGAAATATATAAAGAAAAATTAGAGCACAATACACAGCGTAGACATGTTTTATCGGCTGAAAATCATTTGCCATGAATATGCAACTATACTGGACAAATTCACAGTTTGCATAGGGTCGACGTTATAGTAGACATTTTATTTCTAAACACAATAAGGTGGTTTGATGACGTCAGCGGTATTGCTAAAAAGATTTTTTAATAAATAGATTCCATTGTGTGTATGGTGGCGTAGATGGCACAATCATTAAAAATGATGTGCCAACAAGAAAGGATATGTGGACCGGCATAGAAACCACTCATTGAATATGATTATGATATGAGGGCCAAACCACACATTCGAATGCTGGTGGTTTTGGTAATAGTGGTGACTTTCAATCGTTGTTGCAAACAAAAAACCGGGGCACATTTGAAAATAGTTTTAAAAGTGCTACTGATAAATTGTCTAGGTTTTTATTTTTACTGTTTAGCTGTTGTTGCTGTCCAATAGTCCATCGACTATTGCTATAGAAGCCTCTTTTAGTGTCTTTTTATTTGTGTTATCATGAGACATGCGTCCGCATTCGTTAGCTTTTTGCATCCTCTTATTTGTGGTTTGAAAGGTATTGACTAACTTTAAACTGTTTAGCTATAACTCTACCTTTTTCATTACTGGAATATTGAACTTGACAGGTTCTTTATTATTATTTAAAATTTGTGTTATATTAATTATAATATTGGATAATTGGCAAAAAGTGTTTACCACATGTAATTAAAAACCAATGTTTGTTGTTGTTGTAAAAAAGAAAATAAACTTACAAATCAGACAGTAAACCTTGATACTCGTATATTTTTGTGTACATAATTTAAAAGACACAAAAATTGCACAAAAATTTTGTACATGCAAGTTTTTTTCTTTTAATTGTTTATTGCCGAAAGTTATTATTTTCCATTTTGTATTGCAAATTTATATTTGTTTAGCATTAAACCTTAAATAAATTAAAAAAAACATTTTTAAATTTTCTTTACTAGTTTTAGTTTTATGCAATAAAAAGTGCACAAGCAAGTACTCGTTTGTGCTCCCCACATTATTGGATAATATTCGACCGAATGGACCTCTTCCAGCAAGCTGTAAAGAGAATATAGCGGCCGTAGCTGAGAGTGTACACGAAGACCGTGGAGAGTCGATTCGGCGCCATAACCGTCAATGGAGACCGTTATCGTGATAATCGACTATTTGATGGCTGAAATTGAAGCTCGTGATCTCGGCGACATTTCGTTTCAGAAAGATGGCGCCACTTCCCACACATCTCATCAATCAATGGATTTATTGAGAGAACACTTCGGTGAGCACATAATTTCAAATTTGAATCAGGCTTTGAAGGACCATACGAGGAGTGTTAGTCGCCAATTACCATTCGAAAAGCTCGAACGAGTCATCGAATCGTAAAAAAAAAATAAATGTCGCATGTTCTTTGAAATGATAATAAAAATTTCCATTAACTTTGAATTTTCTGTGTTTTTTCTTTAAAAACAAAGGGAACTTTAAAATGGATCACGCTTTATATATTTATAACAGAATTATGTTTTATACTAATACAACAAATTGTATTTAAAATACTTTTTCTATTAAACTTTAGAATATTTTTTTACTTTCATACTTAAGTAGTTTTAAAATATTACGCTGTTATTAATTGAATTTTTATCTTAATATTCTTAAATGATTAACTATTTACGCTTCATTTAATAGACTTAACACAGAAAATCACCAAAAAATATTTGAAAACTCTTAATAACTTTTACAAGCTTTCGCATTTTCGTAGTTGTACTTTGGAGCGAAAAATGTGAAAAAAATATTTCCCTCATAAATCTCCTTTTTGATAATTTTCTTTTATATTTCTTTAAAAGTTATTATTTTCTTTACTTCTACTCATTTCTTTCATGGTCTCTGTCATATTGTTTTTTTTTATATGTATTTTGCAAAATAAGCAAATTTGTATTTCATCCTTTTTAATAATAACTATAATATTGTACATTAAAGTAGATGAAGGAGAGTGAGAGCAATAGAAACTGTTTCTTGCTAAATGAATTTAGTTGTTTATGCTTAAAGTTTCTTTTTTTCTACTGCAAATTGCAACTGCATTTTCACAATTTTCTTTAGCTGTTACAATTTCTATATGAATATGTACATACATATGGACATACATATAAATGCTTTTTTTTTTGTCGCATATCGCAATGACAAGGTGAAGGTAACGATGTGTAGCTCCTCATAAAAAGAGAAAAATGGAAATACAATTTAAGTGGTAGAAAGGAAAATGTCATACGGAATGTGTGTGTTAAGGGTTTTGGGTTTGGTATAATAAAATTTTGTTACCCAGTAGAGAGACTGTAAGGTTTTTCTTGTCATAGGTAAATTATTTATGTATCTTCTATTCAAAAAGGTTTCTTCTCCAGTCAGAGGCCATCGAAATAATTGAGGTTAAGGAAAAGTGCATCATCGGTTTTTCCTTTGTCATTTTTAAGCATGTTTCAAAAACAAATTAATAATAACACAACTGGTTACTAATAATTAATCTTAATTTAAAATGGACGAGTTAATAATAGCAACTAGTTGTTAATAATTAATCTTAATTTCAAATGAAAATTGTGTTCTTTTTAATTTGATATTACTTAATTAAATAAAATGGTGAAGGTCTCACTACACGTATAAAAAAAAAATATAGTTGTGTCTGTTTACCACAACTTTTTCAACATTTAAATTTTTTTTTTTAAATATTATGGTTACTGTAATTATTTATATGATTCCTGCAACCATGATATGGTTAAGTTACCATTCATATTATGTAATTTTTATGGTGATCAGTTTTATGATGAAAGATTATACCATATATTGCTACAATCATATATATGATGGTTACTGCAATCATATAAATAATTACAGTAACCATAATATTGTTGAAAAACTTGCAAAAATGTTGACATTATTGTGGTAAACATGAACAACTATGTTTTTTCTCTGTGTGTATGAAGTTTATTATTAATTGAAAAACCTGCCTTTTTGGGAAACAATTTTTGATTAATTATCTTTTTTTTTTCTAATGAAAAAATTCAGTTCATGGTCAATATGGGATTGCTACAACCGAGTACAATCTTTAAATTTATATACGCTACAACCGAGCACAATCTTTAAATTCAAGGAATCAATAATCAACAATTCCAGAAAAATTGCAGAACTAAATTTCAAGAATATATTTAGTTTACTTAAAAAAATAACACATTATTTATTAGTTATTTGAAAGAAGAAATATGGAAAATATTCTTGAACATTAATCTCTTCATTAAAAAGACTGCCAATAAAACGAAAGTTAGTTCTCTCAAGTCCCATACAAAACGGTCGTTGGATAGTGGAATATTTTAGATAACTCAAAAGCGTTTGATATGGTCAAGCATGACAGGCTTTGTCTTAAATTAAGAAACTTTCTGAAATTTAATTCTTCCGCTACTGAGCTAATATCAGCGTATATTTATAATAGATATCAATATGTTTGTGCAAATAACATACATATATTATTTGCACAAACAATCAATCCTAGGACCACTTCTATTTTTAATATACATATATTAATGATCTACCAAGACAATTGTCACATTTCACAGTTCATATGTATGCTGATGTTCTTCACTGGCCAAATGAATGAATGTGTTGACAAGCTGAATTTAGATGTCTTAAAAATTCAATCACCCCTATCGTAAATAAAAATTCCACATGAAATTTGTTCCCTGTTATTTTTTTTTTAACATTGAATTTTAATAGGAAAATGTGAAAAGGGAAGAAAGGGGTAAATGTTGTGCAATATCTAATGGCCTCCGCCTTAACCCTTTAAAATCTAAATGTCTAAAATTTCCCGATCTCCGGTACAAACTACTGGTGTACCGAATATTTTGCTTAATAACCAGTCTATTGAGATTGTCAATAAAGCTAAGGACCTTGGGATAATTTTCAACTCTACACTCACCTGGTCAGATTATATTGTTACGTTCATTATTGAAAACCAAAAACCTGACACAGGTTTCCTTACACATAATGCTTACAAAAACTTTGATTCCAACACTTCTCTGTACGATTCTGAAGCATTTTCCAGCTGTGACTAAAAAAGCACAAGAAAACTTACTTCTGTGTATAATTCAGTCGTGAGATATCTATTTAACTTAAGAAAATCGATGTTCCTATAATTCAGCATGCCAACATTTTCAGCGTCCAGACCCTAATAATATTAGCAGCGATAGTTATTATTTACCTTATGATATGTGAAACATGTGTATTCGTCACATATCAATTACTTATTTGCGATCGCTGAAAAACAATTAATTTAAAATCATTGCAACATTTAAAAGTGTTTTGTAATTTATTTGCTGGAAATCATTTAAAGCCTACTTGGCAAAGATTTTGATTTTTCATAAGAATCTGTAACTAAAATTAAAATTTGTTTACAAAATATTTCTCTTCCACACAACTGCTAACAATGATTCCAAAGAAATTCTATAGAATTCATTTCACTGGGTAATTTTGATATCCACATACGCACAAATATATGGTATGTACAGGTACGGTTATATGCATGACGTTAATGATAGTATGGATGATGCTGGAAATAATGATGACGATGATGTTGATGACATGGATGGTATTAAAGTCTACATTTAACACCCACTTAACAATTATAAGAAACAGGTGCAAACAATTTAACAAAATGAAGGCAAAAACAAAACAAAAAAAACCCATGAATAAAATGTAATGTACATATGTATATGATTTTGCTGTATGTATGTGTTGTAGTATTTATTATGTTGTGTACTGAAAAAAGGATAAATACTTAAGTACACACGTAAATATTTAATACGTATGTATATGTAACTAAAAACATGCTCATTGCTGTGAATATTTTTTCGTTTTTAAAAAGGTTTTCAGAGAGAAAGCCAAAAAAAAAAAAAGTCGAAAAGTTGTCTTAATTGCTATTGGTACTTCGAAACATAAACGTCTCATATGGTTAAATATGTTAAAACAAACTTTTTGTTAATTGTATTTTTATTGTATAACGACCATTAATTAACACGAATTACGAATTTTGTGCCAAAGTAACATTTGTTTTTGTTGTTTTGGGGGAGTGAGAGATTTTGTTTCTATTAAATTTTATTTCTTCTTAAGTTACCAACATTTGATAAGTTTTGTTTATGAATACTAATAGTTTTCACCATTTTCATTTAATGTTTTTATTATTTCATTAAACTTTTCATTCTTTCATTAATTCATTCATTCATTCATTCTTTCATTCATTCATTCATTCATTCTTTAAACAAAGTAAAAACTAAAAGTTTTATTTTTGTCGTTTTACTTATTTTTTGATTATAGATGCTCAGCGTCTGTCGTTATTTAATTGTCATTTAATTGAAAAAGTTTTAATGTTTTAACTTAAATAAACGATGAATATTTAAATAAATAAAAAAATGGTTAATTGTGTTTTATGACAATATCCTTTTCTATGTTTTATTTCATTTTGCAATAAAACCATCACTTCGTAGTTGAATTATTAAAGTGTTGAACAAATAAAATACAAAAACTGCGTTAATTAAGTTTTACGACAGAAAAAAAAGTTTCATTCTTATTTTATTGATGTGTCAGATGTGCGTAAGATTTTTTTTATTTTTGAAAACCTTAAGAGAAAAAGTTTCAATTTCATTGTAAGGGATTTAATGATTAACAATAAATTCTTTAAATTCTTTTCGGTAATTTCTAGTTAAATTGTAAGACGCATTTGCTGGACTAATTTTGGGTTTCCTAAAGATTTCTTAATAGTTCGTATTAGAAGTCCTCACTATTTATTTTATGACATTTTTATTATAGATATAGGAGTCGATTAAAATATTGTACAAAGTAAAGCCTGGTGGCATAATGCTCGATTTTTATAAAAGAAATTTGGTTTTAGTTCCTTTTTTTTAGATTTTCTTTTGATTTAATAAATGAATGAATAAATATTAATTAATAGAACTTGGCAACAGTGACATTTTGTCACTTGAAAAGTCTTTTAAACAACAAACACTTATTACAAGAGACTTAAAAGTGGTTGAAAGAATCTAAGCTAATTTTTCGTTTGATTTGGTTAATGTTCTAATGTTACAATGTCACGTTCTTGTATCTAAATCTCTTTTTGTAATCAGTACATCGCAATCATAATAATGTAGTATAATCAAAGTAAAGTGAAATTTAATCAAAGTACATAATAAAGTAGACGAACAAAGCTAAGCTTTTTTTCATTTGTTTTATTTGATTTGGTTCATGTTTTAATGTCGCGTTCTTGTATCTTAATCACCGTTTGTTATCAGTACATCGCGATCATTCTAATATAGTACAACTAAACTTATATTAATAGTTATCTTTCTATTAATATGATATTGATTAGCCTAAAATATGAAAATATATTTGCTTTTGCTACTTTCAGTGACATTTTGCTTTTAATGTTAATCTTATCAAGTCTTTTAATCAAATTTATACAAGAACTTAAAAGTAGCTGAACAAAGATTAGTAATTGTTTCATTTGCTTTGGTTTATGTTCTAATGTCACGTTCTTGCACCGTTTTTTTTTATCAGAATTTGGCGATAATTCTAGTCCAATAGCTGTAAATTAACTTAATATTTTATTCGGCTGTGATTAAGGTGATAAAGAGTGTAGCAGCAATATGGTTTTTGGGAAAAATTAAAAGAGATTTACTATTGTATAAAGAATATTTATTGAGTGGTTGAGAAGACGCCGTAAAACAAAAAAGAGAGACAGTTAATAAGACCAAAGAAAATTATTCTGCAGAAAGTTAAATATGTAAGTCACATTTACCAATGGTCTCAGTTAAAGCTATTGAATAAATTGAATTGAATTGAATTGAACTATTTAAAAAGTATTAAGAAACTTTTGAAAATAAATAGTTAGAATTAATTGAAATTAGTTGAAGTAATCCATATTACATACAATCGTAATAGGCAAATTTGTTGCAATTTGTGTTAAATCGTGCTTAAGTTTACAATAAAAACATATACAATTTTTTCAACATGACAACTATCAATAAAAAGGCACATAATTCTGCTTTAGGTTAAACAATTATGTTTGAATTTGCAGAATGTCGCGTTCTGGTGTATGGAAACGCCCATATACAATATTAAAGATTTTAGTGTTTACTAAAAGAATTAAATTTAAATTGGTGTCTATTTTATTTGTAAATATTTTTTTGTTATAGTTATTCTTTATTGATATATGTTTTTTTTTTGTTTTGTTGTTGTTTGTTATTCTAGTTTATTTGCAATTTCTTAAGAAGGGCAAGAAAGTAAATACTTGTTTTTTCTTTGTCTGCATGTGTTTTTTAAGTCACCAGCTTAATCAAATCTTGGAATAATAAACAGGACATGTTGTGTTTTGTTTGTCTATTGTAAATAAAAAAATGCTGTTTGTAATACAGGGCTTTTTTTTTTAGCAAGAATTTACATATGTAAAATTTAAAAAAAAATATATAAAAAAATGTTTATAATAATGTAATTAATAAAAAAATGTTTAAATAGATGTTCCCTTGAAGAAGTCAACAAAAAATGTTCTGGTTTTAATTTACAATACAATAATTTAGGCCCAATTAGCTTATACGGGAAACAAATATAAAACAACTTTAAAGTTTTTATTATATTAGAAACAGCAATTTTTGACAATTATAAATGAAAAATTATAAATTAAAATAATCATAGTACACATGATTATGGCAATCATATGCATATATGATTGTAGATGATGAAAGTTTGCAACATTTTATGTGACAATCATATAAATAATTACTGTAACCATAATATTGTTAAAATATTATTAAACAAATTAAAATGATTGAGGTGATCATGCACAAATCTGCAAAAATCGACACATACTTCAAATTTAAGGAAAATCTATGACATTTTTATCATACTTATATATCATAATAGTTTATCTTTGCTCAATGATATTTAAGAGTTTATTAATCTTTATTACATTAGAATTTCTCTCATAACTTGATTAACTCTCAATTGCACGTAATTATTGTCTGTAAACATTTTATTGCTCTTTAAAATAATAATCCCTTAAGAAGTGATTAGGCAATTAAGAACAAAATTTAAACGTAAGCGTTTGTTAATACGTACATATTACTATCATTTATTTACATTTCAATGAATTTATGTCAATATCTTTACTAGAACAATTTCTTGTTTATATAAACCTAAACAAAGTAACAAAATGATATTGAATTAATTCGTAAGTTAATTACTTTGTCCTGCCCATATGATTTGAGCATAGTTATTTAATAATTAAATTATCTATTTGTACCTCAAAGTCTTATAAACATCAATGGCACATGGATGGCTTCTGCAAGCAAAGGAATGAATGAGCACAACCCCTAATAAACTAATTAACAGGAATTGCTGTAACAACACCAACAACTACTATAAGGAGAATTAAATAAATGTTGAATAGCATTAAATCATTAATTTGATTTAGTATATCAAAGCAAAACCAAACATATAGTATGTATAACATTTGCACTAAAGTTCTATAGTCCAATCAAACTCAATGGAAATTTATTACCAAACTTGAATTCAGGGTTCTAGCCAGAATTTTATAAATTAAATTAAAAAAAAAACACAATAACAACATGAACATGTTAATATTTAAAATAGTAAATGCATTTACTTGAAAAAGCCCAACATCATAATAATATTATTATGATGTTTTTGTTTATACATGGCAGAGTCATTGTGTCAGCGCCAGCAACAATTTAAAAATAATCACAAACACCCAAATACCGCCTACTTCTCCTAACGCTCTACAACAACACCTACAAGGACAATGTCAGGACATGAATCTAAATGGCCTCAGTAAACAATTTGTTGGTGTAACTAGCAACAAAAAAAAAAAAATTAAAACAAACTCGTAAAGATATACAGAATCCAATGCTACTAATGGCAAAAGTTTATGTCTGTATGTATCTATGTACAGAATGTACTTTAAGCTCAGACTATAATTAAATCAACCTCCACATCAAAATTTTTTGTAGTTGCTTGCCTTTAAGCTCATGGTCCTTTATAACTACAAGTCTGTGTATAGTTAGAGGATGATGATGACGATGATACTCAACAACTCTAAACCCCAACCAAAATGAACAAGGAAGAAAGAAAAAAAAATATGAACAAGCAATATAAGCTATTCGGCTGTGCCGAATCTTTAATACCCTCCATCTAAACATAATAAGTAACACAAAAACTACACTGCTTATAGGACTAGAATATTCTTATTCTGTGTTTTCTATTCAGTCTTAGTGCAAATTTTATTAGTATTTAATATCGAGCCATAACCGCCAAAATAATGTATCCCACACCATAATCGATTGTTGTTTTTTTTATCGAAATCGATAGTTCAACATCATTTAAAATTATTAAAATTAAATGTATTACACAAAACAATATTTACATTATAAATTTTAAAACAATGGCTTTATTCAAACTGATTTTATTTAAAAAAAACCTTCCCCTGTAAAATTTTGAGTTTGTGGGATACATTTTTTCGGCGGTTATGGCTCGATATATTGTTTTAAAGACATTTATTTTAAATATTTTAAAATTTTATCTAATTTTGACCATTTATAATTGATGTAATTACCGATTCTTACTGTAATTTACAGAGTTTGTCTGCTTTTCACAATAATACTGAGAGTAATTTAACAATTTATAAAATTAAAAGAACATTTTTCACAACAAGTTAAGAATGTCGAAAGGACCAATAATATATGTATATATTTTGTTGGGTTGCAGATGAATGTTACATATGGAATGACAAACTTAAATATACCCTCATTCACCACTTATGGTGGTGGAGGGTATAAAAAGAAAATATAATTTAACAACGACAACTATTGCCAGCAGCTAAATGACATCATCGTCATCATCTACAACATCAACAACGCCAACATGATTATTTCTAACATAATCAATTATACATTTATGTTCTTATCCACTCTTAATCGTATATAGACAGATACTAGTGTTGAACATTTACATGGAGTACTTTGTATTTGGGGGCATACAGACCTACTGTTTAGGCTTATTTTTAACGTCATGGAGCTTGTCAAAAATAAAAATAAGACAAAATATAAAAAGTAAAAAAGTGAATAGAGTTTGTAACTGGATTCAACTTAATAAAACTTTGTAAATGAGTTAATTTTTCCGTTTGTAGTATTTAAAAGTTTGATTGTTTCAATGAAAACTAATAAAAAGATGCAATAATTAATAACTGATTACAAATGTTTCTAAATATCAATTCAATAATTGAGTTATTCGAGTGTATTTCGGGCATAAATATAGAATTAAGAAAGAAAATTAGTTTTTCAAACATTTTAATCGAAGTTACCTTGATTAATACTCGCAAGAGGAATATTCTCATTTAATTTAGAAAGAAAATTAAAAAATCTTTTTTTTTGCCATTTATTTGAGTATTTTATATTTAACGCGATAATGTATAAATCACAACTAAACGTAAAAACTTATAAGAAAATATACAAACGAACCGAAAATATTTTGGTTTCACATACGGGTTGTGCTCAATTTTGCACCATACAAAAACTTTAAGAAATGATAGTATTTCTGATATTTAGTCCCAAGGTCCGGTATTTCGTAAAACACTTTTTATATGTTTTGACATACTCTACACAAATTTTTCAATTAATTGATTTAGAATATGTACTCTTATATTCCGTTGTCAAAACTATTTCAAATTGGTTGAAATTAATCGATATTGTCTACAAGTTATGTGTGTTCATTTCTGCACATTAACTTTTATCCTCCAGTGATTTTGAAGGTTGTGAGACGCTTCTTGAGATGTATAAGTACGATTGTATAAGTACGATCTAGCGGATAATATTCATGGCGTAATATGGCGTTAAAAATAAAAAGTATTATTTTTATTGCTATCCGGGGTAGCTCCATAAGCATTTTGTTACTGATTTTTTCAATACCAGGTGCTTTCTTAGAGTTTGAATTAATAATAGCCATTTTGATCTCTCAAATATCAAAACGTAGGGCTGCAGCTGATCCTAAATGCTGTGTGACTGTTGAAATGATTAGCAAATAGATTGCCTTCTTCAGTGCAATTTCTAGCCCAACCTCCACGTAAGATTCACAAGGGGGGCTTACATGACACAGGTCTTTTAAGATTGTTAGGCGGTCGCATTAGTGAGTAATCTGATTGCGGAGTTGAGTCTAGTCTTTTAAAATATTTATTTAGTAATTCAATTTTCTGGCCACTGCATGATTTTGGAAGTGTGCTTTGGGTTACTATCCAGCTGAAAAGTAACTTCATCCACATGATAGATGCTTTTATCTACACAATTTGGAAGATGTATTTGCAAAATACTCAGATAGTCTTCTTTTCTCATTACTCATTCGATATTTTACAGTGGCTCCAAGTTCCAACATGTAAGGTAACCCCATATCATTACGTTCCTTCCTCCAAATTTCATTGTTTCCTTAACATGCTAAATTGGAATTCTCTGGGTTGTTCGGTGCCAGCAATATTGTTTATCATCGGATTAAAAACGATTAAATTTGGATTTGTCTGATCAGATTATACGTTACCAGTCCTCTACTGTCTAATTTCTGTACACTCTGGAAAGCTACAACGGTGCCTTAATATTATTTAACGACAATGCAGATTTTAATTTTTATGTAACACGCGGCTCTCACCTCATCTTGTTGTCAGCCAACTTTCAAGTTTTTCTATAATTATAGAAGCATCTTGTGGTGTTAAACACTTGTCCCTTTTCATTCGGGTTAGAATGAGTTAATAATCTGATTTGTTTAAGTTTACTGATTTCTTTAACTTTACTTTAACCCTATACGTATTTATATAGCGTGACCACTTTTTGTCATTGCTAGAATATTTTCGTAAAGGCTGCTTGACAGTTTCTTCACTTTTTTTATTATTATTTTTATTATATTTTGATTTGTGTTGTGTTGGATGATTTGCAAAAAATGTTTACCACATACAATTAAATTATAAGTAATTTGTAACCATTGCTATGTTATTATTCTGTTTAAATTAGAATGTGTTTATTTTGTGGAAATGTATACTTTTAATTTTGGTTTCAGATGCTTTTTCCTAATTCTTCATGGTTTTTGTGGCAAAGCATATCTAAATTGTTTAGTAAATTTTATTTTTTAAACTTCTTTTTAGTCACAATTATTTTCTTAAACTCAAATTGTCATACAAAATATAAATGTTTATTCAATGCAATTCGTTGTTACATATAAACATAGTTTTCTAGACACATACATATTATGCTGTATATTTACATCCTTCTGAGAAGATAAATCTATGGCGGTTTTATTGTTTACCATCATGTGTTGTACAAATTGAACAGATAATTTATCAAAATTTTAATGTTTATAAAGTTGAGCAAAAGAACATATGCACAATGATTGATTAAATAAACGCGGTTACGCCATGAAAAATCTTGCTGTTAACGCGATGAAATATTAAGAAAATAATAAAAACAATATACAAATATTTTTAACCTGCAGCAGGGGACAAGCAAGTACAGTGTATAACAAAACTTGGCGTATATAAACCATTTTTTCAATTAAGAGTAAGTTGTATACTTAGTAGAGTTACTTTGTGCTTCACTGTTTTTATAAACGTATTTATTAGGGTATCCACCGGAATAATGATCGCTCGAATAATCGAATAATTTCTAACGAATAATTATTCGAAATGTTTTTAAATTAACCATTTCGACTAACTAATAATTCGATAATATAATGAAAAATAATCGCATTAAACGAGCTTTTGTGTTTAAACAAGTTTTCGCAATGAATTTGTTAATTCAGTTACCCTACATAAAAATTTCTTAATTTTTTCCATAAATTTCGTCAATAACGCTTTATAACTTTTAAAATTTATATAAAAATGAAAACAATTAATGACAGAGTTGAAAAGCTGCTGTTATCCTGGTTTTCCAAAAACACCAATTTGGTTTGGAGAACTCTGTTTGTTCTTTAGATTTCCTGTAATGTTGAGCGTTTTTTTTCGAACAAGCTCTGCATGTCGTGCACGAAGATTACAAAGCAATAAACTTTGAAATTTAAACATTTAATATTAATGTGGTACAAACAAACCTTAAAAATGTTAAAACTGTGGAACGGTTAGAGCAAATTCAAAAAATATGAATTAAAAGATCTTATTACAATTACACTTTTGTTTTTACACGGACATTAATAGTGTGCAAAATAGGTTATTGGTTTCTTATCTCTAAAAGCTATTAAAATTAGTGAAAAACAAGGAAAAACAGCTATTCAGGTTTATAACACTAAATCACATATACAATGTGTTTTTACACAAGCATATTTTTTAAAGAAAAAAAAAAGATACACAGTCTAAGCTTAAAAGTAATGTAAAAAATGTATGTATGACAGGTTAATTTAATTGTATGCACTAAAACATAATTCCCCTAAATTTGTGCTATTTACAATTGCTCTGACCAGAAAGTTTGCTTGTATCAAGGAAAAGGAAATTTCCCTAAATTTGTGATATGAAAATTTAAGCTCAAAAGATTTTGAATCGTGCTAAATAGAATAAATTCGTATAAAAAATTTAAATTTGTTTATTTTCAAACCCTGTTAAATCAAGACCGTGTAAAAAAGACCATATAAAATAGAATTAGGTTTGCTTATAATATACAAGAAAATATACTAAATAATAGAAGTGGGTTTATAATGGCCCGCCTTGATTGGTTTTTAATTGCATACAACCTAACTTAAGGTGGTGCTGAATATGTGTACGAAACTGATATTTAGGCTGACCTTGATGATGATAACGTCGAAGATGACAAAGAACACATTTATTAAAATTTATATAAGAAAATTATCAATAAATTTTAATAATAATTTTCATGTAACAATTCCTACCTTCAGTAAAAATAATTTAATGAAAAATTAAATTTAATGAACTCGAGCCGAAATAAAAGAAATATCAATTTATATAACTTTTATTACTAAAGGCGACTACTTTCTGTTTATTGAAACATTTTTAAGTTGTTCGAATAATTCGATTAATTTAAAATTTTTATACGAATTTTTCCAACAATTTAAAATGTTTTATATATTAGAGAAAATTTTTTAATTAGGCTTGAGTTCATTTTTTTAATTAATAACTCGAAGAATACCATTGTGAAAACTATATTTTTCTAGACAAATGTTTGTTAATTTTTAGAGAATATTATGTCAAACTTTTTTATATTTATATATTAGAGAAAATTGTTATTAATTAAAAAACTTAACTCAAGCCTAATTAAAAAATTTTCTCTAATATATAAATATAAAAAAGTTCGGCATAATATTCTCTAAAAAGTTAAAATGTTTTATTCAAATTATTCGTTTTATTCAAACAAAAGATAAATCGAATAATTTGGTTACTCTAGTGTTAATGTATGTGCCAACTCTATTCAATTTTACATACATGACGTATGAGTGATTTAAGCCATGAAATATTACTTATACTCATATGTTGAAATTCTTTTTAAAAGACGAAATACAAATAAGACAAATTAAACTCAGATTCTATATACATGTACATGTACGCAAATAAAAGTTTAAGCTACTTTTGATAAATTACCACTGTGGCGGTATTTAAATAAGTACAAAATAATGTAGCAGCTTAGCATTGTCGAAGGATGTCCTAATTAACAAAATGAAATTATATTTGAGCGTTTTGTGATAGACTCCAATAAATTACAATATGTTGTGATTCAGTTTATACGTTAAATTAATAAAGAATTATTTACATTATTAAATAAAAATTATTTAAAATATCTAAATTGTAATAAAATTTTTTTGGAATTATAATAGCGCAATTCACAATTTTGTGCAAATGGTATTGCATCATTGCATTTGCAAAAAGGTTTAGCTTATTTTTGCTCTACACTAAAAAAATACACAGCAAGAGCAAAAATATGCTAAAACTTTTTGCAACTCTAAGATATTTGGGGGATTTAGGAAGTAGATACCAACCCATCAATAGAATAATTTTAAAATAGTAAATTATTTTATTTTATTATTTGAGACTTGTCTTGTTCTCAATATGTCACAATTTACACGAAGGAATTTTTATTGAAAAGATTTACACCTTTATACAATTTGTTTCTTCTAATTTCTTCGGTGTTCGCACAGCACAATTCTTATTGCTAAATCGCTCGTAATACAAATAAGGGAGTAACACGAATTGCTGGTACAATCAAGTATGTAATCGTTTGATCTTTCCCTCAAACCCATGTCTAAAAGGTAATCAGCTTAGGCTAAAGAATTGCTTTGTGTAAATTTTTACTATAATCTAAAACCGTCTACTGTAATAATGCTCTCCTGTTAAATTTTTGTTATAATCTTAATTTTCAATAAACAATTTAAATGTTTAAAAATGTGCATGCAAATTTGTCTAAGTAAAGTTTATATTTGAATATAGTTTTTTTTTCTGCTTACCGTTTCCCTAAACTTGCCCTACACAACAGGTTGCTTTTTCCCACGTTTCAATAAAACAACATTATTTTGTTTTGTTGTTGTTGTTTGTTTTGCTGTGTCGTGTTTTGTTACTTTTATGTTTCCTTTTTAACTATTAAACTATAGTTTATGGTTGGCAAGGTAAACCACTAACATGAATATATTGTAACATTCGAGAGTGTATGTGTGAATAAATTTAAAAACCTTTTGCCACATTATGCACACATTTTACATATGATAACACTCGGCGGCATTCGAACGTAGATTAGGAAAAAGTAGCATATCATTTCACTTATCCTATAGTAGGCAAAAATTAAGAATTTTAAGCTAATCTGGTAAAACAATATAATCAATTAATTTTAATGCACTTCTGTGTTGAGTATTATAAAATTAAAAACGTCAGATTTGTCACAAAGTGCCTAAACGAAGTTAATTTATACCTTCATATAACACCGCCTTGTTAAGGTTTTAGCCGTCTTTTGTAAAAATGGTAGGATTTAAAAACGGACTTTATATTTGAGAAAACAATAACCGCACCAGCTGTGTATAGATTTACTTCCTGCTCAGCCTGAATTTTGGAAACAATATTTTCTAGCTCTTGTCTAGTTTTAATGATATGCTATATTTATTAACTAAAGAATTGTTCAAATAAAATCTGGTCGCATTAATGTGTTAATAAATACTTTTGCACCACAATCTGATACACATTTATTAATATTTAAGGGAAACTAAAATTTAGTTTCTAACAAAACAAAATTTCAGAATCGCAGCATTTCTATATAACAAGTATGCAGTACAGGTAAGTACTGCATACTTTTTGCAAGTTGGTAAATTTTGTTGTCAGGAAATTTGAAATTAAATAAATACATGCAGAGAAAAAATATAGTTGTGCATGTTTACCACAACTATTTCAATATTTTTAAATATTTTATTTTTAAATATTATGATCACTGTAATTATTTATATGATTTCGGCAACCATAGTATGGTTAAGTTATAATTCACATGAGTATACCAATTATATATATGATTATAGCAATTATGTAATGTTTATGGTAATCAGTTTTATGATTAAAGATTATACCATGTATTGTTTTCTATCATAATAAAAAAGCAACAAATTATGATAAATAGATTCATCATAAACATGATTGCCACAAATATATACATAGTTACTACAATCGTATGTATAATTGTAGTAATCATCCGAATCGTAACTTAACCATATTATGGTTACCATAATCATATAAAGAATTACAGTGACCATAACATTGTTAAAAAACTTGTAAAAATTTTAATTTTTTACAACTATATTTTTTCTCTGTGTGTATATTGATTTTTAATTTAGAATTTATGTGTATATGGAAGTAGAATTAAACGTCGTAGTATTTGTAGGCGTTGCAAAAAAATAAAAAAATTATTTCTGGAATTGTTTTTACATTATCTATAATCCCAGGGAGGGACTGACACAATATTTTTTCGAACCACTCTATTAAACAGTATATATAAAAATTATGTTGAAGCAATAAATAAGAAATTCGAAGCTTAGTTGAAAACAAGTTGATTTTCAAAACGACAATTTGTAAAGCAATAAATTAATAATAATGTCTCAACATTTATGCAATCCATATGAAAATATTTATGTTATGTTTCGTGATATTTAGGAGCTTACAATTACTTGATTATATTGCAAACATGACAGTAAAATCTGTCGCTTGCTAAATCATACATAAAGTTTTAGAAGAAACATATGCAGATAACTATAAAATGCAACTATTAATAGAGATCAGTATTGTAAAAGTTTAATTTAAAAAATCGCTTTACAATATTATGTACATTTCAATTTCCAGAAGTAATCTAAAACGAATTTGATTTCTGGTCGCGTTCTTGCTGCCGTGTTTATTGCAAATGTATGGAAAATAACAAAGCAACCAAAGTCACTATTGTTAAAATTAGTTATTTGTGGATATGCACTTTTGGCAATATTTTCTAAGATCATATTAAAATTAATACGTTTAATTGAATATGAAGCTAAATTAAAATAAAAATTATTAAACAAAAAATATTTGTTTAATTTAATTAAAGATAGTTTTATAGTCTGTAATCTTTTAATCTTCAGTTTCATTTTTTTTCTAACTACAGTTTTTCCCGTGTCTTTTGGCGGAAGATAAAAGCAAATAGAAAAAATATAAATTAATTTACAAACACACAATGAAGATAAATGAACTTAACTATAGTATACTGCTATTATAGTAACTAAACAACTTTTAAACATGTGTAAAAATAATGTAACAGAAAAACGTTTTCTTCTTTTTTCTTTTCTAGAAAATCGTGTTAATAAATTAACTTAAAGTGCTAACAGAATTATAAGCATAAACAATTAGTTTTTTGTTAATATAATCTTATATGTATTAAACCTTCGTCCTTTGTAAGATTTAATTTAAATTCTTGTCAGAGTTATAATGCCATAAAATATAAAATTGGCTGTATGAAGCTATTGCTGATAAGGATCAGACATTTTCCTTAGTTAGCTAATTTCTAAGGATAATTAAATATTCAAGAGGAAATTTTACTAAACGAATTTTATAGTAGTCAAACGAATTTCTTGGCAAATTTTAAATCTTTGAGTTAAAAAATTCACAAAAAACTGATTTTTATGACTTTATGAATTTGCTAATTTAGAAATTATTTTATTTTATAGAAACATAATGCTAATCTTGATTTAGAAACATGTAATTAAATTTAATAATTATAGAAAAAACTTCAATACTTTCAACCTTTTTTCAAAAACTAATTAATTTTTTTTATTATTCTATACTATTGCAATTAATATCCATGCAGTGGATATGCAAAATGAACACTTTTATACTAAATAAAACCTGCATATTTTATCACCATCATGCTATCATACGTCAGCTGTCATATTGATTGTTTTGTTTTATCATTTATTTATGACACAACATGCTGTTCACCCTTCAAATATTTATTGTATAAATAGATTTCATATGCATATACGAGTGTAAATGGGCAGGGCTGGGATTTGCTTGCACAGAAAACCTTTATATAATATCAATATACATACACATAATTCTGTTTTTACACGGTAATTGGTTCCAGAAAACTTCGTGTAAAAAAACCGTGGCAAAAAAAGACATTGATCGTATGCAAAATAGGTGATTGGTTCCTTATCTTTAAAATCTATCGACATTAGTAAAAAATAAGGATTTTTTAGGAACACGTATTCAGGTTTATAATATTCACATATGCAATTTGTTTTTACACAAGCATAGTTATTAAAGAAAAAAATATATGACAAGTTCATTTGATTGAATGCACTAAAAGAGAATTCCCCCAAATTGTTCCTATTTACAATTGCTCTGACCAATAAAAAAAAAATTAAGCCCTAATGATTTTGAACTGTGCTAAATGGAATAAAATCAAGTAAAAAAAAATTTAAATTTTTTATTAATTAGAGAAGGAAAATGAACTAATATTTTTTTTAATTTTTTTAAGAGAAAAGTTTTTATTCAGGCTAATAGCTGAAATAATCAGGAATACTATTGTAAAGTCCTGGAACAATTGGCAAATTGGAATTTTTTTATTTTCAAACCGTGTTAAATCAAAACCGTGTAAAAACAGAATTAGGTGTATATATATATACTCGTATATATCATTTATTTGAAGTCAAACCTGGGTGAAGAACGCGACATTAAAAAAAGAAAGTTTTAAAATTTATGTTTCATATTTTAATTTTCTATAGATTTTTAATATAAAATGTAGATTTTGTCGATTTATTATTTTCAATTTATTAAAAACAAACAATGTTTTCGACTGTAACTTAAAAAATGCAAAAAGTTGAGAAATTTAAAAATATTTTATTTATAAACTAAAGTTTCATTGAAATATTTATGTGCATTCGAATTAAAGCAATTAGCTTTAAAAGAGAGGATATTGCAACACACAGAGAAAAAATATAGTTGCAACATGTTACCACAAAAATTTCAACATTTTTACAAGTTTCTTAATAATATTATGGTCACTGTAATTATTTATATGATTGCGATAACCATAATATGGTTAAGTTACGATTAAGATAATTACTACATTCATATATACGGATAATCTGTCTCTATTCGTGGCAATCATGTTTATGATATTATGATAAAGAGCAACATAATATGATATAATCTTTTATCATAAAACTGATTACCATAAACATTACATAATTGCTATAATCATATGTATAATTGCTTTAGTCATATGAATCGTATCCTAACCATATTATGTTTGCCGAAATCATGTAAATAATTACAGAGATTATAATATTTTAAAAACATTTTTAAAAACTATTGAAAGAGTTGTGGTAAACATACACAACTTTATTTTTTGTCTATATCATCATTCAAGACTTATATTCAATAATGAGAAGTTCATGGTTTTATCGTCAAAAATTGATAACTATAACGGCTGGCAAAGATGCAGCATGTTGTGCTGATTACAAATACATTTTTCATTTGAAATTAAGTAAACTACAGTCCTGCTGATAAATATTTATTTATGGTTTTGTATTAGATACAATGTTTTTAAGCGCTCTAAAACCGCCATTAACACCGACACCCTCCACTAGTATGACAGCCTGACTGACAGTAGAAGCAGACATATTTGTGTAATCTGTATAAATATTTATAACAGCACTAAGACCACAGATTACAAGGCATATTAATTAATGCTGAAATAATTTGTATACAGAGAAGTATCGACATAAATAAATATATATGTAAACATACATACTTAAATAAGCATACTTATATGTTGATATTGTATTATTTATATGTATATAAATGTCTGTTACTGTCTAGTATAACTAGTATAACTTGAGGACTATATATATTTTTTTAGAATAAAAAATTCATTACTACCATAAGGATTATCCTCTACGTTACCATCATAATTATATACAGAGAGTAATAAAATAAAAATAAAAAAAATCCGATTATGAAAAAAGAAATTAATTATAAATTATGATGCGTGCAAGTATTTCACTTAATTGAGAGCTGCACACTTGATGAATTCTTTATGGAATATTAAATCAACATTTTATTAGCGAAATATTTTATAGAAATTTTTTAGCAAGTTTTCAGCAGAATATTTGAAATCTAAATAAATTTATAGTAAGTTTGATCATGCAAAAATGTTAATAAATGTTTTTGTTTCCTTTTGTAGTTTTTTTTTCTTGTATACTCGTATATACAAGTATTCATTATGCTCGAACTAAATTTGCAACACTTTGTTTTATTTTACTTTGTTGAAGTGTAGAAGAAACTTGTTAAACAAAACTGTTTTTGAACGTACATTTTAAGTGTTTAAAGATGAACTTTGTTTTGCATGCATTTGTTTTGTAGATTTAAATACTAGTTATAATTTATGGTAAATGATTATTATAGTTTACTTTGAGTTGGGTTTTTAAAACCGGCTTATGACACCCCGGGAATTACTGCATTTAATGCAGCGAAAGGCAAAACATGGGCGCCGCGTTTTTCATTTACTCTTCTCTTAGGTACGTGTGCACACGCATTGTAGAGAAATGAATAAAGTTGAATGAGCATTCAAACAGAAAGGTTGTGTAATTTAAAAATCAGTGTTGCCAGAAAAAAAAATTTTCCCAACTTTTTTAAAAATGTGTGATGAATATAAAATTAATTTTTTATTTTCTTTAAATTATTATGTTGAAAAAGTTCTTTCTTTTACTGATAAGAGTAAGCTTTCCTCTGTATGCACTGATGGTGCCAATGTAATGTTGGGTAAAAAAGAAGGTTTTGCTGGACATTTCAACATTTAATACGCATAAAATGTTGCCCATATGAAATAAATGTTGAAGATGTAATGCAATTTTCTGACTGATTTTTTAATTTTTCGCAAATAATAAAATAGATATTTTTGGAGATTTTAAATTTTTAATTGGGGATAAGTGACGAAAGTTTTCTGGCAATACCGATTTGTGTTGAGAGCGAAGAGAGTATATTACTAATACAATTGCAAAATGTAATAGTATAGGTTGCCTTTCGCTGATTTAATGTCAGACAGTATGAAATTCGTTGCCCAGGTTACGAAAAATTTGTAAACACCTGTAAAATATCGCAATCACTCTAGCCAAGAGAGTTTTGGTCTCTTTTAGGCTGTGGAGGCTTAGAGTAGTTTATAAAGAGTGATTTTTAAGAGTTTTTGGATTTGATTAAAAAAAAACAAATGTATGAAATCTTTATTTGATATATAATAACTAAATAATTAAAGATGATTGCATGTAAATGTTACCGCGGCTATGCATCAAATTATTAGGTTGATGAGTCCAATTTTGGCATACTCTCTTCAATATATCAAGCTTCCAGTGTGTTAAGCTTAACAGATCTCCACAAAAGATAGTCTAAAGCCATTAAATTGCACGACATAGGTTTCCAAATGGATGGCCCCAAATCGTGAAATCAACTGTGCACTGAACTTTTCTTTCAATTGGGCTAACAATGAGACAAGTCTAGCTCTACCATTCTGGGCAAAAAAAAAAAAATTTAAATTATCACACGGTAGCGCTCGCTACCACAGTAACATTCCTGCCTTCATCGACTTTGAAAAGCACGGTTCAATAATGCCACCAGCCTATAATCCATAATAGTACATTTTTCAGGATGCATTGGCAGTTCCTGCAATACTCATTTCTGGCTGCTCTTGACACCAAATACGACAATTTTGTGTGTTTACGTATCCATTTAACTAGATGTGAGCTTCGTCGCTGTACACAATTTTCCTATAAAACAGTGGAAATTCACTTTCTTCACCGAACATGAGTATTGATAATAAAATGTAATAATCTACAAGCGTTGGTCGTTTGTAAGTCGATTCGTGGTTCAATTATAGACCTAACTGAACATACGTATCAGTGATAGCAGTAACATGTAATATGTTATACGAAAATAGCTGAGCTGCCAAAAACAGTCTTGCCAAAAAGAAAGTTGCTAAAAAATCACCCTTTGTATTCTATTTCATTCATTATCATGTCTTTAATTTTTATCAAGCCATTTCATCTTTCATAATGAGTTCTTTACCTGGAAACCATGCTAATTGAAATGGTATTTTCTAAGTTGGACCAATGTATAAATGCAATCAATCAATTCGATCTTAGTATGTTGAGAGCCATAATTGATGCTAGATAGTCCTCTTAGATCTCTGAAATCTTATGAGGAGGTCAAAACTCAAGTCTCAGTCACCTCTAATGGCCTTGTAAAAATTCGGTTTACATTCATCCATCGTCTTATTGTAGGATGTTGCCATTACTAATACGGTCATGCTTTAGTACGTCTAATTTTTTAAGTTTTAGAACAGACTAAACAGAGATATAGTAAATATATAAGTTGAGGGAGAAATGAGCAGCATCGTCCCCAGACTTGACAACAGAGTAGAAACCAGTCAGTAAAAGCAACGTCCTTTCATGTTTTGATGATAGCTTATAGTCTTCACATCTTCGGACATTTCATGGCATCATGCACCCCTATTGATATAAGTTTTTGAATTTTATATATTCTCTGTTTTGTACAAAATTTTGTATATTGAGAATAATAAGCAAATACCAAAATCTTCTGCTAATAAATTTATAAAGTTATATTTGTAAAATGTTTTTTAAAAAGAGTTTGAAACCTAATCTAAATAATCACACTACTACTGCATTGTCTTTCAAACTCATTACGTGAACATGGTAAATTTAATTATTTTTCTCAAAGGCTTACAAATAGGGAGAGAAATACGACGGCGGTTCGGAAACTTCTTAGTAAACGAATATTTTTATATCATTATTATTATTTTTACCTAACTACTTCTAAGTAATACTGATTAAATAGAGCAGATATTGAAAAGTAAGTTTTTTGCTTATTACAAATCATTACCAAATTCTCGCTGCATCAGAATTTATTCAAAACAACACAACATTATTCAAAACATTTTAACTATTTTGCCTCAATATCTAAACATACAACATGCTAGCATAATAAGTGCATATAATAGTAAATATAATCACAACATAAGCGCAAATTTGTTTATGTTTACCAACAACACAATCTTAATTACTTGAATGGCAAAATCACACTTAATAGATGATAAACAATAACAAGAGAACGACATCTACATATGTACTCGTACAATATGGCAAATATTCATGAAACTACAAAAACAAAACAGATTTTGTCATTATTCTGAAGTGAAATTTCAACAATAATGACAATAACAATAACACTTCAAATAAATGAATATTAATTACATACAGAAATATGTACATACATATATGTATGTATGTATGTATACATACTTTTCCACACTCAATCAACGAGAGCCGATACTGGCAAATATGTGGGCTGAGCGAAAAGCCAACACTTTACCAGCAAATTGACAGATAAAGCAACCTTCACAACAGCCATAGAGATTCATAACAAATGTTGATGCAAAATTTTGTTTTAAGTCAATGTGCAGAATATGTAATTGATAGAGACGAGACTTTAATGACAGTAATAATAAGCAAAAATCTTATAGCTATGTTCAAAAAGTTGCATTAGCATGGCCTTGTTTAATTAAAACCAAATATAAAATCTTAGTTCAGAATCTGAACAATTTCGGTATGGTTGGAATTAATCGAAAATTCCATATCATTTCGTTGTAACTAAAAAATCTTCCATATTACAGTAATTTCATGTACATATGTATGTGCTTTAAAAACCATATCAGCAATATCAATATCCTTAAAATTAATCTCTAAGGTTATTGATATGACTACAATGGAAATTGAAACAATAATTTTATGAAATGCTATCTTAAATAAAGCAAATTATATTTGAAGTTGTCAACATCAACATATTTGTTGGGCCTCCCCCTAACATACTTTCATTAATATGCATTTTAATATATTAATGTCTGACGCACATTTTGTACATAAAGCTGCAGAAGCATCATTTTCATTCTTAAATTTAGAATTATTGTTTGTTTGTGTACTTACGTACATATGTACTCGTATGTATATATGTATTTTAAACGATAAGCCATGTATTCTCTAAAGAAAAACTGTTATACCTTTTTTTTTTTTTGGTTTTTATTTGTCGTATTATATTCAAATAATATTTCGTATGCTGTTGTTTTAGTACCCTACACCATCATGTGTGTGGTTGATATGACTGGTTTTTGTAACGCCTCTAATATATAAGAAACTTATAATTAAATTATGTAAACGACAAAATTTTAAAACAATTCAAAACAATTTAACAAATTTTTAGTAGTCTTTGTTTTTGTAGAATCCTACACATCTCACAGTTACTTCTTCCTATAAAGCTAAAATTGCACGTTGTGATCCTTATAGGCTGACGATGAAAATTCACGTGAATTTTTCATAAAAATTAAAACCCTCTTACGTTTTTCTAATACAAGGAGAACCATCAGCTGCTTCGACATTCGACAAGATTAAGCAGTGAACCAGCGTCGTTAATTATTTAATAAACTAATTATTTTATGTTTAATTACATTTGTTGTAAGAGAAAAATCAATTATTTTATATAGATTGTTAAATTCACAATATGTGACCCTGCCAATGAAAAGGTGGCTTATGACTCAAAAAAGAAATTGCGAGACACAGCTGTTAAAGACAAATAACGCATTTCGTCAGTGTGTGTTGGACAAAATAAGAATAATGGCGGCTGGGTCGAGGAATCAACACTTTCACCACGTGAAAGAGCGTCTCAAAATCTATCGTAACCAAAAAAAAAATGGAAAAATTTTTTTTGAATCATAAGCCAACTGTTCATAGGCCGGGTCACATATAATCTATTTAATGGGTATAATTAGTTCTTGGGTTCTAACATGTTTGACATATAATGGCTTGAAATGGCATGAAAATCGTTGAGGAACATTAGAAGTAACATTATTTACAAGGAAATCGGGGCAGACTTCACCAATAATTATATTGATCATAAATATTACATTAACCATAGTTCTTCTACTATATAGAGTTGGTAATTTTATTAATTTAAGTCTATCAATGTATGATGGAGGGATAATATTAGGATTCCAAGGTAAACCACGTAGACAAAAGAGTACAAATTGTTTATATGAATATACTATACTTAGGATCCCAAATAATATAACCATATTACATTACACTAGAGCCCCGATTTTCGTCGTTAATAGAGACCGTAGAAATGCGACACAAACTAAAACGATGCAAATTGAATCTAGACAAATGCGAATGGGTCCAAAATTAAAAAAATTTAGCAAGCAAAATCATATTTTTATTAAAAAACGTCTTATGGTACGTTTGTTTATATTTATTTCAGCAGATCTTTGAAATAAATAATTGAAATAATTGAAAATATATTTGTAAGCAAGGAATAAAAAACTATTTTACGAAAATTAAATCTATTTACATATCGTACATACATACATACTAGGCTGTTACACTAAATACACTTAAATTCAAAAACATTTGCTTTTTTAAACATTCTCATACTAATTTCAAGTACAAAAGACAAGCAAAGCAAATAAATGTCAAAAAAAAACACAAAGAAAAATTTTATTCTTTTTATACTCTCAGAGTATTTATAATTACTCATTCTTGCTCACTATAAGTAAAGTAAAGTAAACATTGTTTTTTCTTATATACTGTAGTATTTGCAAGGTTCTTATTTTACAATATGGGCATTTTAAGAACTAAATGCATGCAATGGTTATGGTTGTTTAATTTGTCTTTTTGTATTTATAACACGCATATCGTTAGTTGAAATTCCTAACTTAAGCCAAATAACCATTTTTAGACCACGTCCAGCACGCTGTGAAGACGTGGTATCATCGGTCCATATTTCTCTAAAAACGAAGCACGTGAACGTAACCGTCAATGGTGACCTGACGGTGCCATGATAACCGACTATATAATGCCTGAAATTGAAGCTCGTGATCATGGCAACATTTGGATTCAGCAAGATGGATTTATTAAGATAACACTTTGGTGAGTACATAATTTCACATTTTGGGCCGGTCGATTGGCCACCAAGATCGTATGATATCACACCATTAGACATTTTCCTGTGGGGATATGTAAAGTTTCAAGTTTATGCGGACAAACCCGCTTCGATTCAGGCCTTGGAGGAAAACATCACGCGTGTCATTCGCCAATTACCAGTCAAAGGAAAGACCATCTGCGACGTAGCAACGACCATCATTTGATAGACATAATCATCAAAAATTAAATTAAAATTTTCTATGTTTTGTTTTCTTCAAACAAGTAGGAAACCTCGTAATGGATCACTCTTTAGAAACTTAAATAAAGTATTACTCTTTTATAATTTACTTATTATATACTTCAAAATTGTTAGCAATTACCCAATGCCTTATTTTCAGTGACCACTACATACATCCTATATTACTTAGGAGTAGTCGTAAATTTACTAATACAGAGTATTTTAACTGAATACTTCGTAAAGGAACTGACCAGTAAATTTGCTTGTACTCACAAAAAGGTAATTTCCCTAAATTTGTGATAGAACATATTTCGTATAAATTAAATTTAACAAACTAACTTTAAGCCCAAAAGATTTTGATTCGTGCTAAATGGAATAAAATCGTGTGAAAAATGTAAAACTTGTTTATTTTCAAACCGTGTTAAATGAAAACCGTGAAAAAAAGACTGTGTAAAAACAGAATTAGGTGTACATCAAAATTGTCTACAAAATAATATTTTAAATTAATATGAATTGGATTTGAATTAATAAAAATTAATATTAATATAGGCTATTATATAAATTTCACAAACTAATACTTGTATATTCAAGTATATATCAGTCATTACCAAACTACTTCGAAGTAACGCAGTTGGTATGAAGTAGTCATTAAAAAGTACATTATTCAGTAATTTTTATTCCCAATTTTTACTGCTTATTATAAACAACTATTTAACTTGTTTACAAAAACAAACATTTTTTGAAACCATTTTTCCCTAAAAATGAGCACCAAATATAGTAGACAAAAATTTAACCAATTAAGCACACATATGACAAACATGTAAACATATAACAAACCATTAAAAAGTTAAACATACAAATGATATTAAAAATGTTTTTTTTTGCTCTTTAAAACAACTAAACAAAAAGAAAAAAGACAATTTAACTTTCATTATTCTGTTAGCAATTTTCTTATTTCCTTTTTCTGTTGACATATAACTCCACTTCTCATCATTCTCTTTCTCTGGTTGATTATTTTAAAACAGACACAGCACACTGACAATAGCATCATCAATAAATTTGCCAATATTATAGTACATTTTATTTTTGCTGTTTGTAGTCATTGGTATTTTGTTTTTTTCTCTGCCTGCTTTTATACCCTCCACCACCATATTATATATTTAAGTTTACAAATCCGTGTGTAACACTGAGAAGTACTCATCTGACACCCAACATTGTATATGTATATATTCTTGGTCCTTACAATTGTCATGTCCGTCTGTCTGTCTGTCTGTCTCTCTATCTGTGTAAAACACTCTCACGTCCAAAGGACACAAGCGAAATCAACAAAGTTTACAGAAAACCATGTTTAGTTATCCTCATCACTTTGGCATTGAAAATCAGCAAAATTGGTATAGTAGAACCAGAGTTATGGATCAAAATGTAAGACAACGTCCATAAAACATTGATATTTTTAAATATTTTTCTTCCAATTTTTTTTAAATTTATTTTTTGTATACGTTGTGTTTATGATAAAAGAAGAAAGTGTGAGGAAAATAGTAAGAATAGGTCCATGATTTCTCATAGCCCCCGTACAAAAATCTTCCCGAAATTATACATAAATGCGTATAAAATTGAAATATCTATACAAAATTCAGCAAGAATAAGTTTTATGCCAAAAGAAATCGTAAAACGAAATTATTTTTTAGTTCGGTCCATGTTTGAACATAGGCCCCAAATAAAGTCCGGCAAAATTTCAGTTTATGGGGGACACCCCTGGAAAAAAAAAAAAAATGCCACGCCCCCTTAAATGACCCCAGGAGTGCGAAAATCATAATGAATAAGGGGGCTCACGCCCCCTATGGGCGTGGCAGTCGAAAAACGACCCGGCGCACCTACGTAGACAATATGGGTATCAAATGAAAGCTAATGTCTTCACGATTCCAAAAATAGCCGTAGTTGCCAGATCGGGCGATTTTTGTAGCCGATATGGCCATTTTGGCAAAATTTGGGGTGGGGGAAATTTTTTTTTTTTTTTTTTTGCTTATATTTTGTTAAAAACAAACAAAAATGAGCATTTTGTGCGAAAAAATTACTATTGTCAAATCATAAATGAGGATAAGTACAAAATTAAGAAGCGAGGAAAACTCTTGAAAGCTTCTGATTGATTAATGAAAATTTGTTATACTGGCTTCGCTTAGTAAAGTTTTTCTGCGTGACCGGCCTACGGCCGGGCTTAGGGGTTTTTAACTCCAGTATGTCTTAATTCTAGACGGCGGGGATCTCGAGTGCTCGGCCTTTGGCCGAGCTAAAAAGAAATAAACAAAAAAAGTCCTTCCCCCATTTTATAAAAATTAACATATCTTCCTCAAATTCTGGACGATCTGGCAACTACGGGTATTTTTGGAATCGTGAAGACATTTCCTTTCATTTGATACCAATATTGCCTAAGTAGGTGGCATGGGTCGTTTTTCACCCCCGCCCCTATTTAACAAAAATGGCCGTATCGGCTGCAAAAACCGCCCGATCTGGCAACTATGGCTATTTTTGGAATCGTGAAGACATTAGCTTTCATTTGATACCCATATTGTCTACGTAGGTGCGCCGGGTCGTTTTTCGACTGCCACGCCCATAGGGGGCGTGAGCCCCCTTTTTCATTATGATTTTCGTACTCCTGGGAACATTCTGAAGGGGATGGCATATTTAGATTTTTTCTCTAGGGGTGTCCCCCATAAACTGAAATTCAGCCTAAAGTCCACTTCCAAAATTCACTTAAATACGTATAAAACTGGTATATATAATGTTAAACGGTTTATATTTGCCACAAATAATCCTTGTAGGTAAATAAATTGTTGTACTAAATTTTATGGTGGTCGTCCCATAATTGGTCATAGCTCCCATATAACGACCACATCCGAAAAAGCCATTTTACTTTACATATCGTATAAATATCGATACCGACTCAAAACTTTGCACAGATCATTTACATATACGAGTATACAAAAATCATCCCACAAGATTTTGTGTATTTCGGTCTATTTTTAACCGTATTCCCCATATAAAGCCTTCTTCCGAAAATCACTTTAATACTCATTAATCTCTTATAAATAGCGGTACCGATCCAAAATTTTACACGATTCCTTCACATATATGCCTAAATCAAACTGCTGGATTTTGAGAATATCGGTCCGTATTAGACTATATCCCCCATATAAGCTCCACTTTTGAAATTCACATTAATACTAATATGTATCCTTAATATACCGTTACTGCGTTGAAATTCGACATGAAATATCCTCATATGCATAAAAAGCACTGTACGAAAATTTAAGAAGATCGGCCTATAATTTGTCATATAAGAACCATATCCGAAAAACAAATAAAACCACAAAAATGTCTAACAAATATCGATATCGAACCAACTTTTATATAGATCAGTAATTTTAATACAGAAATCATACTAATATCGATTCTACGGCAATTATGCTACTGTATTTTGTAGCTGTCAGTCAATAATTGGCAATAACTTTTGAATTAATTCCACTTCTGTACATATCAACCAACCATACAACTCTTGTAAATAACGCTATTGAGATCAAATTGAACCATACTGGATTTAGAAGCTATCAGTCTATAACTGGTCCACTTTTACTATGCCACCCATAAATCTTTTGTAAATAATATTATTGAGATCAAATTCAAACAAAAAAGCCTCACCTTATATCTTATCTTTTTTTAGACTCTGTTTTATACTCTGTTTTTTTACTGGTTGTGAATATGAAAAAATGTTGTTTTAATTTTATAAATTGTTAAATTACACTCAAGATTATTATGAAAATCAGACAAGCTCTGTAAATTACAGTAAGAATCGGTAATTATATTAATTATAAATGCTCAAAATTAGATGAAATTTCAAAATATTTAACATAAATTATGTTGGTCGTAAAATTGTCTTTTAAACAATATATAAAACACTAATAAAATTTGCAACAAGACTTAATAGAAAACACAAAATAAGGATATTCTAGTTCTATAGTCAGTGTAGTTTCTGTATTTGTTATTACGTTTAGATGAAGGGTATTAAAGATTCGAATATAGCACTCGAATTTGTTTTGCTCACAATTTATCACTTTTTGTCATCATGTTCATTGTGATGGCGTTTGTAGTATTTGGAGGAGTAGGCTGCTCTGTAGTGATGTTTTTTTGGCCTATATTTCATTTTTGCTGAACATTTGTTTTAAGTTTCTTTTATGTTATTGTGGTTATTTGCTGAAAGACAATGAATGACACAGTAATAAAAACCAATGGCAGTAATACTTGCCTGGTATACATTTGTATTCAGATACATACATTGTACATAAATATATAAAATTTCAGAATAATGGTTAAAGTTTTTTCTTTCTTTTTTTTTAAACATACTCTACTTTTGGTAAAATGTGTTTAATATTGATTGTGTAATGCGTATTAGAAAATTAAATATTATATGAAATGAAAGATTTAAATTAATTGCTTATAATATTTGATACTTATCTCTAAAATAAATCAGCTTTAAACATTAAACACTCACCTGCAAGAAAATAAGAGAAAATAAAATTTAGTACGAAATATTTATGTTGGCTGAAATATAGACGGATTTAATTGATAATAAATATTTAATAAACTCTGTATTGAAAAGAATTACAAATAAGATTATGGTATAATATTCACAAACAAGTCTATAAAAAAAAATAATATTCCTAAAGTCAATTAAAATATAAAGTTTATTGGTAATAAAATTTTATTTCATTGAATTTGAAATATAACTAGCATAAATAAGTCAAATTAATATGTTTACCGAATACAGTTCTTATATACTATAAATAAATTTTGTACTTGAGGCAATAAAATATTATTGTATATTTCCTTTACTTATTATAATATATTTAAATTAAAATACATACATATATATTTTATTGTTTAGAATTATATTCGCATTATATTTTTGTGGTAAGCAATTACTTAAATATATGAAAACAAAGGCCCATAATCATAGTCGTAGAAAAAGCATACTTTAAGTAAAAGTAGACTTTTAAACAACAAAAACATATAAATTTTCTGAATTTAAAACAAAAGCATGCTTTTGCTTAAAGTATGCTTTTTCTACGACTATGATTATGGGCCAAAGTATTTCAATTTAAATTTAACGGCTGGTATCAACATACAAAATGTTTGTCAACATACAACTTGTTTAGCAAAATATTTGCATTTGTAGAAGTTACAATTTATAAACATTATTGATAACACATAGCTGAACAATATGGCAACATTAAGTTTTAATGACTTTGGCTGAATATTCTAGACATGAACACTCTAGACTTGCATTCATGAATATTCTAGTATCTTAGCTCCGAACCATCCAGAAATAATGATTTGTGTTTAAATAGACTAACAGGGCCAATCAAGTTAATGAGCTTATTGTGAGTCATTGTTGTGTGAACATTAAAGTGTTCTCAAACTATAATTTAAGTGTGTTCTTAAACCGTAACATAAGTGTGTAGAAAGACAGAGAATAAAGACTCGTTATATTTTCTTCAAACTACTTGATGCTTTTATTTTGCAATTAATAAAAATCCGGTTGACAAACGTTAAATAAACGTAGATATATAATTTCCATATGACTTTAGCAATCAGTACAAACCTATATCAAAACTTTTCTTCAATTGTAAGTTTACATGCAAACAATATATTTCGGGAATTTCTTTATAAGCTTTCTTTTCATACACACCAACACAAAGAAGGGGTTATATTAAATTTATCATCTTGTTTATAACACATCGAAATGTTGTGTCCTTATCAAATTCAAAGAAGATCTAGACACGTCCGTCCGTCTATTGAAGGTACCATAGAGCTTAGAAAAAATCAACACAAAAGAATGAAATTTTTACCAAACATTCCTTGTTCCACCGAAATGTTTTTTACTGAAAATAGGCAAAGTCGATCTAGTAGGATCGGAGCTATAGGTCAAAGTTTAAGACGGCCTCGATATAAAATGCATATAATATCATGACTTTATTTCCTTAATAGAAGGGCAAATTTTATTAAAAATAATAAGAATCGGTCCGCAATAGAGCAGAGTTCAAATTATACAAAGATTTTAGAATATATATTATATTTTCCTTAAATAAAATGATATTAACTTTTAAAAATCATAATATTGTTTTAGTAATGTACTACACTCGGTTTTACTTATAGCTAATTAATGTTCCATTTAAAGTTTTATAAATTAAAGATCTTTTTACTTTATTAATTCGGCTTGAGGTCTCTTTTATTAAAAATATAAAAACTCTTGTTCGTTTTTAATTTTTATTATATTTTATATTTAGTCAGTGGAATAAACATCAGACATTAACATCGAACAACACTGCATTAAACATTAAATTAAATTTCTTCCCTGAAGATGGTCAACAAAGTTGGTCGAAATATTGGAAACAAATAAAATATAATAAAAATTAAAAACGAACAAGAGTTTTTATATTTTTAATAAAAGAGACCTCAAGCCGAATTAATGAAGTAAAAGGTTTTTTAACAATATTAAAGGTCTACATAGTTTTATAAATTTTGTTATTTATATTTAGAAAAGACTATTTCAATATAATTTTAATTTTTTAGTAGACTTTCTAGAAGCCAGTCTTTTTCAATAACATCTATTTTTAATGGAATGTACACCGGGACGTATGATTATTAAATAAATTTCATACTCCACGGTGAACAGCTTTATGCGCTTTATAAACATTTGTTCAATTCACAAGTAATGTTGCAGTTTTTAAAACGGGGTCCCTTCAATTCTACTTAATTGTTCGCACGTAGTGAACTACCACGTAAACCAATGTTGCAGTGTCGTAGTAGTTGTACGTCGTCTGAATTTACAATATTTGTACATATGTTGTTGGTAATTTCCTTATAAATATTTTACGACATTTTTACATGATATATTTTTCGAATGTTGTATGAAAGTTTAATTGCTGAAAAAGTTGAAATATATCTATATCTCAATCAAAAAATTACTCATTTTAGGTAACACTCAAATCATAAACTGATTCACAAATTTAAAACAAGAAAATAAAATTATTTAATAAAAATTAGTGTAAAAAAACGATACTTTTTTTTTATTTTTTCAGCCAATGCAGAAATTTTTTAGTTTTTCGTTCTTGCATTAATTATTTTTAATAATTAACTTTTGACGTTCTGAAGGCTCGACAACAGAAACATACGACTTTGGTCAAAATTGTGTTCACAATCTTATAGTTGTATCATACAACATACAACATTACTTGTGAATTGAACAATTGTAAACGTATGTTAATTTCGTTCTAAATCATAAAATGAACGGAAATATGATAAATTATCGAATTATATTTCTAAATAGATGATATTAATAGTAGATCCCGGACAAGGAACATTGCTGACGATGGCCTTGGCAGGACAGAAAATGCATTCCAATTTGTTAATTGTTTAAATTACTTTGCAATTGTTTTCTTTGACTTATTACAGAAATAATGAACTCAATAAATAAAAAAATATAAAACTTCTGTATCTGTTTAAAATAAATTCAAACAAAAATGAATTCCTGAAAAAAAGTTAATAAATATAAAAACACTAAAAGTTTTTAACTCCACATTAATCTCCACAATAACTCGAAGGGAACACTCAAACAAAGTTAGAGGTTTTTTAAACACCGCCCACCCCTCCCAAGAAAATATTCTCATATTTTTTTATATAAGTTTAGAGGATTTGAAGAGTTAATTTGCATTTCTAGCCAGATAATAAAAGAATACATAGAAAAACATATTTTATGCTTCTCACCTAGATATTTAACGATATTATAACAAGATTTCTTAGACCGTAAACAACTGCATATCTTATCAAAATCTGTTCATTAAAAAAAAAAAAGGATAATCCGAAGAGATTTTCTGATTATCAATACAAAATCTTCTAGAATTCTGATAAAGTCTGTTAGTATTTATATATACATACACAAAAATAAGTCCTTCACATTTGTAACAAATGGTATAGTAGAGTAACTTAACTTTCCCAGGAGACACACAAAAAGTCGTTGTTTATATCCTGACGCAATGAAGTAAAAAGTTTTTTTTTTTGTTAATATTTTTGTCTGCCATACATACATATATTTTGACTATATACATACATTCGCACATTTCAGGCACACATTTCCATTTCATTGACTTTGGTTACAATTGTCAACGCCGTATGTGTGCTCGGTTTGGTTTATATGGATGTGTTAACACAATGTGTCAAATAAAATTGATGGGTTTTTTTGTATTGAAAACTGTCATGGATTGTCTGAAAATGGTTTTTCTTTATTTTTTTCTGTGGCTACATGTGCATTATTTTCCGCAAATAGTTTTTGAAATCTTATTAAACATCAAATAAGTATTTTTTTAATCAACTATAGCTTTCTTATATATAAAAAACTTAAAATAAAATACAATTTAAATAACTGTCCTTCAGCTGGTATAACCTAAAGGTGCCCTTTATTTAAACATTTTTTATATGCTCTTAAGAGTTCAGTGCTGCTGCAGTAGGTAGAGGAAAAGAAAAAGGGTCATGTATGTAAATATTCATAATTTATATGTTTGGGTAAGCAGAATTAGTTATAAGTTTTAGTTTTAAAGAATTGCTAACATTGCTTGTAGTTCTCTTGAAAATCTTTATACATAAGTGCATATATGCAGCATTTAAAAAAAACATTATTAAATTTGCATACACTTCTTTGAGGTTTTTTTTAGTTTAAATAAAGGAATTACTAAACAACTTTATTTAGTTATTTTTCATATATCACTGAAGTATCTTCAAATTGTTTACACTTTACACCATTACAGTGGGGTGGACACACTGTATTTGTATCGATGAGTTAACGATGCCCGTGTGACTGACTGATTGTTCACGTAAAACAATTGCAAGTCGCCATTTGGCAGATACACTCTGTTGCATTATTAAAATTACACCAAAGCTGGTTTTAGACATTATGTATTTTGCAGTGTACTTGTCAGTTATACGATACCTTTGTAATTGTGCATGTTTGTCAAAATTGGCAATTTACAGACAGTTTATAATTTTTGCTTTCACATGTCGGTTTTTAGTTTCGTGTGACATAATCTACAATAGAAGATAACAGCCTGTTTTTGTTATGATTATTTTTGCAGCAGTTTTGTGTTCTTGCAAATAAAGTATGAAATAATGAATTCAGAAAATAAAATAATTGTTACTTGCAGCATTATTGCAATAGCAGTTTTTATAAAATATAAAAATGAAAAAAATTAAGCAAGAGTTAAAAAGAAAATGTACCATATGAAGCAAAAAAAAATTGTTGTACTTAAGTTAAATAAAAATTAATATGCATAAATATTTTAATATAAATTTATAGTTTTGTTTAATACAATTTTATTTAAATATAAATTTGCTGATTCACAAAAACTATGTTCTTGACGCCATAAACAATTGACTTGCAAAACAGCTGGTTGCAGGTGCTTTGCCAGCTGAAAATAGAACAGCTCTAATTGAAAATTTTACACTGTAAATGCAGGCTGACAACCAACCCACTTTTTACTGTTACATATGAAGGAGCACTTTCACCCAACACATTCACCATATCATTATGATTTTCTTGTCCTGATAAAACTTTTTTATTTAAATATTTAATGACACTACGAATTTCTAATTTTTCCATTGTGAAAAAATTGCGAAATCGTCTTTTTCTTCTTTTTTTTTGAATGGCAACTACTAGATCGAAACAAAATTTAACATGTGTTCATAGCACAGAAGGAAGTTTCCAAAACACTTAACTTTTTTCTGGTTATACCGTGCTTTTTTCTCTAGGTTAAGAAGTTTCCGAACTGCCCTTGTGTACTTATAGTGCATACACTGTTTTACTTTTTCTGTAAATTAGAAAATAAATCTTGCGTTAATTCAAAAGCTAGCAAAACTAAAACTTCAGTGATGATTTTTCACCAGCAAATGTAAATTTGTTTTACAAATCATTTCATCAATATTAAACTTTTTTTTAGTTTTAAAGTTTTACTTTAAAAGCATGCCTTTCTCTTAACCATTTCTTACAATTGCATTATACAAAAGAATAGATTTTTGCACGTTATCAATAGCTAATTAAATACTTAACCTTAATTAATTACTCACTAGTATTATGTATAAGGACAAAGAACTGCATGTGTGGAAGCACTTAACCCACCATCATAATCACCCCACTACCAGCAACCACTTAATAACCTCTAAAATATAAAATAATATATGTACAAGTTTAATAACAATCACAAGTACCTTTTACGTTAGTACTTAATACAGTGGGCTGCAAACAAAATATATAATAAAATAACACAAATTTTTTTATTAATCTACGATAAGTAGGCAAACATATTGACTGTGAAGGGACTGATAACATTGAGCTGTTTCTGAAGTGCTGAATATATTTCACAACAAACTTTTTAATTTAAGCTTTGTTTTTGCCACTAATGCTTTGTTGAACTCTTGCAATATTAGTGTTTTGATTCTATAAAATTCATGGAAATCTGTCCTACTGTTTGAGCTCAAACGAGTAGACACTCTTCAACAAAAATCATAAACTTTAAGTATTATTATGGGGCCTTTTATGTGTGTGTGTGTGTGTTTGCGGCTTTTATATTAAGTCCCAAATCAAATTTTTATGGCCACTTCAAATCAGCTGCAGAGAGCAAAAAATTGAGTAAATGAATGAATGAATGGAAACAATATATACACGTATATATGTACACATATATTAAGGTGGCTGTACCCAAAAAATTGTGATTGTTCGTAACTTAAATAGAAGTTTTATTCATATTGGTGTCAATATTTAATGAACTGGATTTTTCAAGGTTTTTATAGATTTTTTCATATTTTTCGAAGAAGCAACATTAAAAATGGTTGGTTTTATGTGAGAGTTATTTCGTATAAATTTAAATATATCCAAAATTATTAGAGACAATTTTATTTGGCTTGAATTCATTAGTTTAATAATTCAAAGAATACCATTGCAAAGTAATATTTTTAGACATTGGAATGCATTTTCTGCCCTGCCAAGGGCGTCAACAGCAATGCAAATTGTCTAAGATCTATTCATAAAAACTTACAACAGGTTTATAAATCAAATTTCCATACAAAATTTGCTTTCCATACAAAATTTGTTTTATAAACCGCTTATAAACCTGTTTTAAATTTTATGAATAAGTGCATACCTATTTAACTCACAATTACGAGGATGGTTCGAAAACTTCTTAGGCTAGAATATAAAGACCGGTATAAACAGAATAAGTTAAGTGTTTTAAAAACTTACATCTGTGCTATAAACACATGTTAAATTTCTTTTTGATCTGGCAATTCCTTCATATAGAAACAGATGTTCAAAAAAGACGCATTCGCGATTTTTTTTACAATGGAAAAATTAGAAATTCGTGGTGTCATTAAACATTTAAATAAAAAGGTCAAAAAAATCATAATGATATGGTGAATGTGTGGGCAAACAACAACAGAAATTTTAGCGAAGAACTACAGATGAAAAAACTTTCTGCAATATGGGTGGCGCATTCGATAACAGTCGACCAAAAATGCATAAAAATTCTTTGGATCGTTTTAAGAAAAATAAAATGGAATTAAAGTTCGAGTTGCTTGACCATCCACCTTATTCTCCTGATTAAGCTCCCAGTGATTTTTAGCTGTTTCCAAATTTAAAAAAATTCCTAGCTGGCAAGCCTTTTCGCTCAAATGAAGTTGCAATTACAGTTGTAAACCACTATTTTGAAGGCCTTGAGGAAAACTATTTTAATCAAGGGATAGAATTGCTAGCTAAGCATTGGACCAAGTGTATTGAAGTATTCGGGAGATTATGTTGAAAAATGAAAATGGTTTTGAAGAACTAACTATTTTTTTTCTATGCTAGGCTAAGAAGTTTCTGAACCGCCCTCTTATTGCGAACTAGATTTCGAGAACTATTCATATTTCTTTTTACATCATACGTTTGACAATATCAGCAATGTATGTTATTGTTGTCATTTCTCCATTATAGTAGTTTCTGTTTATTAGGGCAAAAAATGTTAAGATTTTAAAATTTGTACAAAGAATTATTTAAAGTAATTTTTTAAATTTCATTAGTTTGAACTTTTGCCAGAATTGTGAACAAAAATCATAAAAACCTTAAAAAAAGTATGCAGCTCACCAAATACTGACGCCAAAACAAACATTTTGAGAAATAGTTGAAAACATCAACATCTTATTTGAGTCTCCACGTAAACGAGGCCTCCCTAATGTACATAGTTATATAATGCATGAAAACGACATGTTAATCATCATATTTATAAATGTATGTAGTAATATAATGTCATTATGTGTGGGTATATACATAATGTATAATATAGGTATATTTACTCATATGTGTGATTATTTTTTAATACATTTGTAATGTGTGGTTATGATGTGTTAATCGTTAGTGTTCTTATTTCCTTTTATTTTAAAAATCAATTACAGCAGCAAATATCCTTGCATATATCTTTATATGTAACTGAGCAAAAATGAATGAGTTTGAAATGAGACTTTCATGTGTGCAGATGTGTGTTTATAAAAAAAATCAATAATTCCTAAAACATAGTTACATATATAGTTTATAGCAAACACAATATTCAACGACGTAAACGTTATAAAATCTTGAAATAGAAAAATAAGTTTACTTCTAAATACTCGTATGTAATAAGTATGTGTATTTCTATACTCTTCAAACTTGCTTTTATATATGTATGTATGTATTTAATTCAATTCATTCTTTTCTATAACCATACTCTTGCAAACAATATTTTACACACACACACATGCACCCAATTTAGTATATTATATTTATGTTTCTACGTATGTATTTATGTAGAAATAACTAAAAAGAAAAGTTATTTCAACTATTTATTACTCAAGTCATGATGGGGTCATGTTATAATAGAGCTTGAAAAAAATAAACATAGGAAAAGCTAAAGGTTCTCTTTAGTAGACATTTTCTATACAATATGGTTGAATAACCTATGAAATATTATTTCTTTACTATTGTTTTGTTTTTTTTTTTGTTTCATTCTTAAGTAACTCTATGCTCTCTTGTTAATAATACAAATAGTTTGCTGGTAACTGACATATGCATATATGTATGTATTTCATATATATATGTATGTGCATAGACAAATCTAACAGCTGTGTGATATTGGGTGTTGAAAGAAGTTTGCGTGCTGCAAACAGTGACCTAAACGCAAAGAAATAGTTTAAATGTATATGTTTATCACAGGCACTTGACCATGTTATGTTCTTTTAACAATATTATGATCTCTGTAATCGGCAAGCATAATATATTAAAGTAACGATACACATGGTTTTAGTAATAATATGTATGATTGTAGTAACTATGTACTGTGAGCGTCAATATTAAGTAAGCACCTAATATTGTTTAATATAAAGTTTTATTATTTATACGAATTTAAAACGAAATATATTGCATAATTCATAAATAACTTAAGCAAAATATAACTCATTAATAGAAACTTGAAAAATAAGAAACATAAAATAATAATTCAATTTTAACTGAAAAGTACAAGATGCTTCGCGTTAAAATAAAATAAACAGCTGTATTGAAATTATATAAAACATTATATATAATATTTTGTTTTGTAGTAATTTTGCTTTTATCACAACTGACAATCTTCCGGACAAAGACTCAAATAGGACAGATTTTTAGTGAAATCTTTGTTCCATTCTTCCTGCATTACAGCCTTTAGGTTATCATTGCATGAAATGTTTCTTTGCCACTAGGTTAGCTTAGAATGTATGTGAGTGAGACAGAAAGTAATCGAAGCCGGGACAATTTTGAAACGAATGCGAGTGCTTTGCCACTATAGTTCAGTTGAATTGAGGTCTGGGAACTGCAATGGATGATTTAAAGTTTTTAGCACCACTATTTCACATTTTTTGAAGGTATGCTTAGGAATATTGTCCTGATAAAAAATCTAGTCCTAATTTTTTTTTTAAATGTCAAGATAATTAATGGCGCCATACAACACCAGACCATTATTGAGCCGCCGCCATCTTTTACCATCTTGGTAACATACTATTTATTACTAAATGCATCGTTATTGATTTGCCATATTATTGGAATGGTTTTGACTCCAAATATCTCAAACTTGCTTTCATTGGCGAAAAGAATATTAGGTTTGTTAGATTTATAACGCCGCGAATATTGTCAAACTTCACATATCCCTACAGAAATTAGTCAAGCGGTGTTAAATCGCACAATCTTGGAGGCCAATTCACGGGTCCGAAACGTGAAACTATGCGGTTGCCAAATGTTTTCATCAAAAAATCAATCATTGGCACGAGCTGTGTGATATGTTGCATCGCCTTGTTGAAATCATAACAAAACCCAAAACGTTTGAACACTTAGAGGACAACATTCGCCGCGTTATTGCCGATATACGGCCACAAATATTGGAAAAAGTCATCGAAAATTGTACATCTAGTCATGTGCCAGAAGTCATATTTAAATTATAATGCCAGAAGATTTACCTTCAAATAAAGCAAGTTGCATGTCAATTGAAAAAATCATCTTTGTGTTATTTAATTTCAAAGTTCTATAGGAACAATTAAAAAAACACTCTCGATACGTACTTTGAACAGAACCATGATTTTCAAAATATATTTGCACAATTTGGAAGCGTTGTTCAGGCGTCAATCTATTCATGTTGAAATGCCAAACCAAACTAAACATAAATAACTACAGCTGACAAAATGGCCGCCAGTTAGGAAAGTGCTGCCGACTAAATGTTCTATACATCTAAAAAAACACCCTGTTTGGTTCTTCTTTGATATAAAGGCCATTTTGATAACGCTTTCGTCATTTTGCAACAGGAAAATTTGGCTACAGTATTGTGTTTATGTATACTTGTTTATAATTATTTTATTGTACAGTGATGCCTTCTAACTATTTCACCTATTTCAGGGACGGATTTACCTTTTCTATGTCTCTATATCTATTATGATTTGCCGAGTGTTAATTGATGTTTGTCTTGCCATTGTAAATTTTTCACTACGTCACAACTTAATATTTTTTAATGATAAATTATAAAGCTTGGAATTATTTTATACTTTCAAATTAAGAAAATGTCAGGGTTTTTTTTGCATAGGGATGATGCCACTGTTTACTTTACATTTGACTCGTAATAATTTTTCAATTAAATTTGTATACGCTTTGTTTTTGGTTTTGTTTCTTTTTTTGAATTTGTATTCTTTCATCTTTGTTGTATTTATATACAAAGAAAATAAACGCTAGACATGTTTTATACCATCAAAAGGGAATTTTTTTCAAAAACACCTCCTTTTATGTTTCTGGTTTAAATGATATTTTTCAATTTGCCAATTGTGATAGCTCTTCAAGGCATTTTATCAGCCGCGTTATTAAAATATTGTTAATACTTTGGTTATTTGGCATTTAGAACAAGAAATACATATTTTCGATAGCGAACGTGACACACTTTTAAAGTGAAAGTTGTACAATTGGTATAATTATTAAATGCAACAATTCTTTTAGTTAAATATGTACACTAAATTTTCACTGAGTTATGACAAGAAATTACGATTTATGTACAACATTCAAATAAAAACTTTACCGTTATTACAGAATTCTTTTGAATTTTTAACCAAAACTTTATTTTCTTAAAAAATATTTGTCATATTATTCCGAAAATAAAAACCCACCATAGTATCCGCTGTGGTCCATTTGCTTTTATATACACCTCATACTCATCTATCTTAGCTATTGTGAATAGGTAAGTTGTATGCCAATTAAGTTTCAAGTTATTTTGATTGCTTGACTTTTCGGTCTACTGGGACACTTTCATTAATTTCAGTGACAAGACATTATTAGTTTAATGATAAAAAAAATGCTTTAATTTCATTACAAATATATGTAGGTCAATGTTGTTTTTATTAATTAAATGTAATTTTTAAATAAATACTCTAGCGTTAACAAACAAAAATAATTTTGCTGGTATGTATAATGTTAGGAACAATGAAAAATGTTTTAGTACAATTTTTCTTATATTTTTTAAGAAAATTAATGTGCAATAAATTAGCTAAAAGAGTAATCGATGTAAGGTAAATGTAAATTTAATTTAATTTGTTTAATTTTTTAGACATTAACCCTTAAGTTAACATGAAAATGTGTTCACATAAGCGAACCCCAGGGCATAGCTGGGAGTTTTTATATTTTGTATGGATTTAAATTAAAAAACTTCAATTTAATTATAACTCGTTCCCAATATCAGAAGTATCGTCTTCATTTCCATCGACCCCATTCTGATTTTTAATTTCTATATCATTGGCATATGCCACTGCCAATCTATCATAATAGTTAGGATCAGATTTTGAAACTATTTCAGAGATTTTAACTACTTCAATGATCATTGTAACACTATACACTTGTAAACTGGCAACACAACAATAAAAAACTAATTTCTGAAGTATACAAACACATTGATTCTGATTTTTATACAAAACACAAAATTTTCATATATATAAATTTAATTAATCTCTTTCTTTTTTGTTTTGATTTTATTTGCTGTATTCTTTATATTATAGGATGGGCCTGGCTGGACCCTGGTGTTACAAACATGTTGAGAGTAATTACCACGCCTACAAATAAAAAATTTTACGTTTTTATTATTTTTTGTACAAACACCATCAACATGTAATTCATAAAAAGCTACAGAGCTCCGTCTGGCCAGACCCTGGTGTTCGCTTAAGGGTTAAACATTTAAATAATTTTTATATAATTATTCAGGGAATACTAGAATTTTATACTATGAAATACATATATGTATCTGTCTTTGTCATTTTGCATTTAAAAATATATTTGTATTTCTGTACAAAGTATCTAACCTATTGGTTATAAAAAAAATATATACAACATTCCACTTCTTGGAATTATTTCGCTAGAAAGAGCCACAAAGTCTGTTTCAAATATTCAATCAGTAATTTTTTTTGTTAAGCAGAAAATAAAAAGAGTTCAAAGAAATTTTGTCTTTATTAATGCCGCTTATTAAAACTTTAGCAATGTTCCTGCTGTCTATTATCGCAAAGGCACATAAACACATTCTATAATCTTGCAAGTATCATTTTTCAATTATATTCTGTCTACACGTGTTTTGCTTCGAAGAAAATGTAGGTATTTTTAGATATTTTCTGATTATTTACCAATAACAGCATATACGTACATATGTAAGTAGACTTGTATTATAAGAGCAGTTTTAAAAGGAAATAAATTGAATGTGATTGTCTCTATTGCAATTTATCAGAATTGATTAAAATTTAATTCTTTCAAGTGTGAATATTTCTAGTCTGATTGATTGCTACACGCTTCAGATTTACATTTATTTGAGGATTATTATTTAACATGGAAACAAGCTTAAAAAGGGGAAAACAATTTAATTTTCATTTGTGTATGTTAAATAGAAATTATTGTTGCCCAAATTACATGCTTTTCTAAATTGAATTTTTATTTAAAATAAAAACCTTTGTATATTCCCAATTTACACGAAGCAATTCTTTAAGCTAAGCTGATTACCTTTAAGATAGCGGGGTGAAGGGAAGATAAGATGAGTACTCACTTGCGTATTACATATGTATGTGTATGCAAATGTGTGTATACTCTCAAATCAAAATACGAACGATTTAAGCAATAAAATTGTGCTGTGTAAACAGCAAAGAAATTTCAAGAAAAAAATTGTATCAATCTTTTCAATAAAAGAAAGCTGCTTCGAATAAATTGGGACTTTCCTGATGACTTAACTTTAGACATAATTTTGTAGAGCCTACGTGCTCTTCTAACATAGAAATTAAGTTTCCTCAAGTCTTACCATCCCAGCTTAATTCATCTTTTGATCTTTTACATTTCATAAGAATATTACATGTTTCCTATCCAATACTATTATTAGACACGCTTTGTGGGTAAAGCAAATTCAATTTATTTCAGAAAAAATCACAAACAGAAAACAACAAATCTTTTGCTATAAAATGCAAAAACCAATTTTCTTTGCTATTGCTTATAAAAACAGTTGATACTCTTCACAAGAAATTGTTAAAATAACTCAAAACACAATTTTCGACTTCTTCACAAAAGCTATTTAATCTAAAAAACAACATCAAATTTAAACTAAAAATTCCAGCTAAAAGGAAAGGTTAAACGTATCTTTAATCTTTGATTCTAATATTTAAATAAATAAAATTTGGTAAAACAGAATACACAGTTAAAGGAGCAGGAAAGTATAAAGAACGAAGCAAAATGATTTGATTTGTATGCATACAGTGCTCATTGCATTTCACATTAAATTGTGATTATATGCAGCAGTTGGTTTCTTTACTTTATTTTCCTTTCTTTAAACTTTTACTTGCTTCTTTCTATATTTTTTTTGTATTTGTCTTAACTAGTGACTACGTAATTTTCTCAAAATAATAGAGTAATGAAAGTTCTTCAAATTTTGTGGTAAGATAGATAAATGTTGATGTTGATATACAGCTACGTGCAACTAATTAAGGTCGCGATAATAACATGTGAGCTTGTAGCAAGTAATACGAAAGTATTTGGTTTGATATTCTCAAAATCTGTCGTAGTTAAGTCAATTTAACTCTTACTACTAGAAAATAACAAATGAATTATTATTTATGCATCTGTGAGTTATATTTTCAAATACGATTAGTCGTGCATATAATTGAGAACATAAATATTTTTTTTAATTCGGCAAAGAGATCTTTAAAATCGCATACTTTGATTTTTACAACTTGCCATAAGTCCTTAATCGGGTTCAGATCAGGACAGCATGAAGGCCAGTCAAGAACAGAAACAAAATTGTTAAAAAATCATTGCTTGACGTAAAGAGCCGTCCTTTTAAAAGGACAGTGGCTAAATATACTACCCACTTTTGTAATTTCCATTACATATTAGTTATGTGATTTTGCAGTAAGTCAAAGAGAAAGCCATTGAAGCTTAATTAAATCTTGGAAGAATTGAATCAACAGAGTGATGATGAAGTTTTTGGCATCATTTACATCGCACCCCCCGTCAACGCTAACGGTAATATAACGGATGGAGACAGTGGCGATGAAGATAATGTATGCATGTATACAATTTGCCGATCAGCTACGTGCAGACGCAGAAATTAGGCATAGCAATGTACTTGACTATGAGGTAGCGGATCAAGTCAAGCACAAAAGGGTTGCAGCGCCAATACCCAACAGACCAAAAAATAAGTAAAGTACTTTAGAAGAAGCTTTTAAAAAAAAAAAAATACTAAAGTTTTTTTTAATCATGTTTGAGAAACTTCACAATATGTTTTTAAACATAGTATATAATAAATAGTATACAATAAATATATGTATATTAAACTGCTTGTCATATTTTGTCATTGTTAATTTTGATTTAAAATAAAAAATTATATTTGTAAAAATGTTTTGTTTATCCGAAAAGCTTTGATTTTTTTTTTTTTTTTCGAAAAAGTACCCCCTGCCCAACGATGACGAACGATAACGTTCGCTTAGATAAGACTGAAGACACAAACTTGATTGTGGAATAAACAAACTTGATTGAGTAAAAAAATAGATACGATAAAAAGCTTGTGTCTTAAGTCTTATCTAAGCGAACGTTGTCGTTCGGCATCGTGGGCCAGGGGTTAACTCCTTCCTTTTTTAACTATGAATGCCATTAAAGATTTTTGTTTATTTATTTTTTAAGGAGAAAGACTTGTCGTCGTTAGCCAAAGCTCCGAGTTTTCTTATTTGCAAGCATAATCAAATTTTACAATTGTTGAAATAAGCTTATTCTACAATTGTAGGTATAAGCTTATCTTTATTTAGTTTAATAAAATGTTATTTGGAGAAGCTTTTTGCAAAATTGAGAATATAAGCTTATTAAATAATTATTTCAGTACTAATATCACGAGGGTTCCTTTTTGATTTTTCTACAATAATTTAAAAGTGTTTTTCTATAGTTTCTCAAGTCTTTTTAAACCTTAAGGCTTATGCTCGCAATCTTTATTATAATATTTTTCTAAAGGGTTTTGGTCTATTGGGTACCGACTAAAAAGAAATGTGTAAATAAATGACAGCAAAGGGATATGGTTCCTAGGCTAGCACTGGTAGAAGTGCTATTTTTAGAAAGCCATCAAAATCCAATTTCTATAAAACTGTTTCACGATGGTACATATGTATATTTAACTTGTTTGTTGAATTCACAAATATGTATGCAAATAGCCATAACCTCTCTGGTGATGTGACACAAAATGAAATGCGTTGGTTCGTGGGAGTTTTGCTAATGAGCTCGTCTGTCATTATATAGAAAATAGCTAATTATTATATCGTTCGTATGGCGGAAATATGAACCATTTAGCCTTTAGAAGAGTGAATGCAAACAGATTAGTGAAATATTTTAAAAAATCCTCGAGTCCAGCGCCAACCTTGATATGAACTCGCGATTTGATGGACAACACAATGAAAACCCGTTGCACATATTGCCCTAAGAAGGCTGCACCCAAAGGAATGCTTGTTTTCGTATCATATTCTACTTTAAAACATAATATTTTTTCCAAAAATAAAAAAAATTTAAAAGGACACCCTATTCCGGGAAAACTATTGGATTTAAGAAAAAAAAGTTAGTTAATTATAGGTTAGAAATAAAAATTGAAGTTTAAAAATTGGGTTAATTCAGTGCACGATTAATTTATTTCACAAATTATAAAACACACCACAAGGAAAAAAAGAAAAGTCTCAAGTTTTAGCGTTTTATTTAATAAATATTACCTTTACCATAACTATTTAAATACTGAAAATACTGTACTTTATTAGTTGCACGTAGCTGTATACCATATAAAAGCACTTTTGGGAACTATCTAAAAATGCATAGACTTGTTATTTAAACATGGAAAATTGTTGTTCTAATATATTTGCTGTTTAACTGTAATGTCTGTGAGTTTTTGTTTAGTTTAAACAGATATCACATTTATTTTCTTTTAACAAAAACGTATCCTTGATAGACACACATACCGAAATATGTGCATACCAACTTATTCTTATATGAGACGACACTGTCACACTAACTTATATGTAAATTCAAGGTCTTTGTTTCCAACAAAATTCTTTTGATAAAACAAAACTTGTAAGTTTGTCTTATAAGTTTTTCATCTTTTGTCAATTTATTTAAACATGGAAAATATTTAGAAAATAGATAGTATTCGAGATTTAATTAAAGATTTTTATGAGTTGGGGGTAAATAAAGCTATAAATAAATAGAAATTTCTATTTAGTATTTAAAATTTGGTTAGAATAATTTAAAATTTATTAAGGTAAAACTGTTTTACTAATCTTCTGCAGGTATTTTAAAATTAATGCCCTTATTCATAAAAAATTAAAGTAGATTTCAAATGTACTTTAAGAAAATTTTGTATGAAAATTTTGTCTAAAAGCACACTTCAACCTACTTTATTTTCTGCAACTTAAAGCAATACATATAGCTATGTACAATATGTTCAAACATATTAAAGAATGTAAACGATAAATCATAATTTTTGTGATATATGCATTTAGTCTATGTTTCTGGAATTTGATATGTTAAACATTTTCGCTCATAGTTAAGCCAACTTTGAGCCAATATTTTCGATTTTCAATAAAAAAAAAATCCCAGAAACAACCGATTGTATAAACGATTCAAGTAGAGATACCTTTTTTAATATGATTTTCTTGACAGATAACGTGAAAGTCGTGTCATGCTGTCATGTTATTTTTGTTTAGTATCGTTTGGCATTTCATAATGGAAATACTTATGCCTGAACAACGTTTACAAATCGTTCAACTTTATTACCAAAATTCATGTTCTATGAAGAATGTGTTTCCTGCACTTCGCTCAACTTATAGTCAACACTATCCATTTCTAACCCATTCTAACTCATTTCAAGACACTGGCTGTGCTCACAAAATATACCTTTTAAATTAACTATTTAATTACATGGCTGAACAGCCCTGCCTGCCAGCCCATTATAATTTTGTATTATATATTTAATAGTAACATCAAACTAAAACAGAACAATAAAACTAATGAAAATAAATATTTGAAAGACAATAAACATAAACATAAATAAAAATGTAAATTGAAATGAAAAAGGCTAAAACCACAGTCCCCAGGGGACGCACTGCTCCACAAGCATAAAACCCTTTGTGGCATTAAATAAGATAAACTTTAAAAAAAAAACTACTTTATTAAAATCATCAATTCAAATGGTAAAACAAAACAAAATAGACAGAATAAATGAACATTTCAAGTATTTGGTTTGTAAAAACTAAAGGTACGGTCACATTTTACAAATATTTACTCAAAAAAGCGTAACCACTTGTTTTAGCACGAATTTGTTTGACGTTGTTTACTCTCAGAACAGTTTTGCAAGATCAAACAGCAGCAAATAAATTGAAATTAAATATTTGTTGTGCTTTGGCCTAAATAAGAAAAGTTTTTTTTTCAAATAAATAAACATTTAGTGGTTACGTGTTTTACGGCAAATATTTGTCTAGTATGAACGTACTTTAATTAAAGAGCGATAAGCAGAGGGTAGAGAGACTGTAAAACGAATTAATGTAGAACGAACTAATCTTTTAAAAAGAAGACAATTTTGAAAATAAATTTTAAATTAATTTTAAGCTTATGATGTCTAGAAACCAGATAAATTTTATTTCGTTTTTATTTATTAAAGTACTTTTACCATCAGTTATTTACTGGATATTTGTACTCACCTGCAAAGAAAAGAAAATAAAAGGATATTAGTTTCAAATAATTATAATAAATTAAAAAAAAATATATTAAAAAACGACATATATAAAAATGTATTTCTAGCGATTAAAATATAAATTTGTGTTTGCACAGTTTTAATGCGGAACGAAAGGCAGTTAGCACGTTGAGTGCCGTATGTATCGCCGGATGTACACACTTAACTTTGATTAGAGTGCCGTGTGTTCTTCCGGCGGTGCACAGCTGCTTGTGAATTCAATTCAATATATTTCCTGCGGCACTACAGTAATACGATTAGATATTCAGGCATGTGATGGAAATCGATATCGAAATGGAATCAGTTTTGGAAATACATTTTAAATTTTTAAATTTTTAAAATTTTTCTTTTAACATTCTCTTTAGTATCCCAATAGCTTTATCTTTTATGTGATAAAAGTTTTTCAATACAGAAATATTACGAAAAAATTTACTTCTAAAACTCATTCGTTTACGATATCGATTTCCATCACATGCCTGATTATGTTATTATGGCACCGAGAAAAAGGCATTTTTTTTACTTTGAGAATTTTCACTGTATCTTTTAATTTTAGATCAAGTAGAAAATTAATTAATAAAATTAATTGACACCCTTTATTATATATTGGCACTTTACAAATATAGTTTTATTCTAAAAAGAGAGTAAATCTTGGTAGACGCAAACAATTATATAATCGTACACAACGGTATTACAATGAAACCTATAAATTATTCCGTTCTCTGATTAGGAATATGATGTGAATGTTTTTACTCAAAGGAACTTAGGTTATTTCTATTTCCCTGAAAACAGTTAAGCTTGATCTCAAATAGAAATAGTTTGATTAGTCTCCATTTTTGGATTGTTTTTATAGTCATCTTATTTATAATCCTTAAACTAAAATGTATATTTGGATTACAACTAAGTGCGGAATATTATTTTAGAAATTTTGTAAATCTAAATCCAAATACTTGAAATGTTTTTGGGAATAAATATATGTTAGTTAGTTAGGAAAAATCAACTTTCCATCCCGGCAAACATTAGTCAAACTGTTGAAGCAATTTTTCACATAAAAATCACCAAACACAATTATACAACAGTTTTCAAGTTAGAAAATTTAAAGCAAAGAAATATATGATTTACCCGATAATTTTGACCATTACAGTTTCCCATTATAGCTTTAATATATGTAGTATGTACGTCATAAAAAATCATGCTAAAATCATTTAAAAAACAACAATAACAATCAACTGGCTGCCACACAGCAAACAAAGCAAATAATCTTAAACGCTTTGTTTTTAAAATAAAAGGACTTACACTGACTTACACTGACTTTCAATTTACATAGATAAGCGAAATTTTAAAAAAATTATATCATTTGTCGATGTTCATTTTACTTTCCAAATGATGATTTGCCGCAGAGATACGAACTGGAAAAAAATAATTGAAAACAAAAAAAAAAAAAAAAAAAAACAAGAACATTTATTTAGGCGTGAGAATTTAAATGATATTTTATTTTCCTTCACAAAAGTAGTTGCCAGAGTAGGAGTATTATTTTGGTTATTTTGTGTAAAACGCAGATACTTTGTCAGAGATATACATACATATGTAAACAATGCCAACAAACAATAACAATACAAATAACATTTTATCATGAATATAAATAACCACATTGTTTTTCAATTTGTGAAGATGTCTTGTTTTTACTTTTTTTTTTAATTTTTTGTTCTTTGTTTGTTACTAAAAAGCAAATACGAATTGTGCTCTACTCTAGATTTAAGGTATGTTCAGATTGTTCAAGTAATTTGATGAAATGTGTAATCAAAATAATATATTTTTGTAAAAAAAATTTATTAAATCGTAAAAGCTTTAACATCTTGTTTAATCTAACAAAAGTCATGTAGGATCGTATAAATGTTGGCCAAAAGTATTAGTTGCACTTATTCGTCACTGTTTTGGGTTTGCAATGCTTCAATACAGGGGCCAAATTACCGCATTCGATATCGAGTAAAACTTATTGTAATTTTCTTATTTGAGATTATGGCATTCTAGTACAAGAAATTTAGTACATTTTATCATAATTTTGATATCGAAATCATTTTTCGATACGATAGCTCATTCGATCACGAATGCGGTAATTTGGCCCCAGTTCTCGCTTTGAAGGCATAATGTTTATAGGTTGCATATTTTAATTGCTGTTCAAAGTTTTGATTCAAAAAAGCAAAAAATTACGCATATCTCCCCAAATATTAAAACAAAGTGTACTTATCCTTTTGAATGTAGTTTATCAATGTGCACACATAAAAAAAATATGCTTGTACATGTTTACTACAACAATGTCAACATTTATTTTAAGTTTATCAACAATATTATGGTCACTGTAATTATTATTATTATTGCGGTAACCATAACATAATATGGTTAAGTTACGATTCACATGATCACTACAATCATATATACGATTGTAGAAACTATGTATATATTTGCTTATGATCTATTTATCATAATTTGTTGCTCTTTGATTGAACAACATAATACAATGTGGCGCAAAAGTAAACTTGCGATGTTTTTTGGCTGCCACCGACCGATTATTGGTCAAATAAATAGTCAGCAATATTCCGCGTTCTGGAGCAGTGTAGCGTAACATTGTTTATTAACGTGTATTTCGCATGTGTTTACTACACAAATGTCAAAGCAGAACTGACATTAGGGGCCAATCGCAAAATTTATAGCATTTTCTTATAGGAGGATTACTTTTGCGCCGCCTTGTATGATATAATCTGTATTGCTATAATTATATATATAATATCTATAATCGTATGAATGGTAACTTAACCATATTATGGTTGAACAAATTATATAAATAATTATAGTGACACATAATATTTTAAAAACATTTTTAAAAATGTTGAAATAGTTGTGTTAAACATGCACAACTCTATCTTTTCTCTGCGTGTAGAAACCAAATAATCTGCTGCGGCAATGTCCATAGTAGATGCTTGGATTATTGATTATAATAAAAAGTTCTACACTTTCTTTATATGTTTATTATCTAGTATGTTTTCCTATCTGACATACAAATAAATTTTTCTGACATTAGGGGATAACCGATTATGTTGCTCCAGTTCAAAATCTTTGGGACTTAAATTTGTTTTTTTGTTAAATTTAATTTTTACGAAATATGACAAAATTAAGTAAATTTCCTTTCTGTGGACACAATTTATTTACTGGTCAGAGCAATTGTAAATAGCACAAATTTAGGGGAATTCCCTTTTAGTGCATACAATCAAATCAACTTGTCATTCATTTTGTTTACATAACTTTTAAGCTTATCTTTTTTCTCTTAATCAACTATGCTTGTGTAAAAACACATTGTATACATACATATGTGATTTAATACTATAAACCTGATTAGGTGTTTTAAAAAAATCCTTGTTTTTCACTAATTTCAATAGATTGTAGAGATAAGAAACCAATCACCTATTTTTCATACGACAAATGTCTTTCTACACGTTTTTTTACACGAAGTTTTCTGGAACCAATTACCGTGTAAAAACAGAATATTAAATATAAGTTACTGTTTTGAAATAAGTAGTTTTTATTATTAATAAACCAATTTGTTTTAATAAGAAACAAAAATCCCGAAATCCCGGGATCAAAAAAAACTTATTTAAAATCCCGAAAATTCAGTCCAATTTGGCATCGCTAATATGTACTGACCACTGTTCGACTGTAGTTAATAATCTTCCTATTTGTGTTTTTTTATTATTTATTTTTGCATTCAATCCTTCACTAGGAATACCTCCTGCTTTATATTTAGACCAATATATTTACATCTTCCATCTTTCTCTTACATTCTTTCATCTTTCTATAATATCAACGTTATTCTAACCATTGTTATTTTCATCACATAAACTATACAGTACGAGTATATTATATTTATATGTACATATGTAGGTTACATTTTACAATTGTACCTGTGGCAAAAACTTTATTTTTTTTTTTGTTATTTGCCACTTCAAACAGAAGTTTTAACTTTACAACTTTTTATAAAATTCAATTTTTTATTTGTCTATTTGCATGTTTTGTTTATACATATTTTACTGTTTTCCGTTTTATATTATTTACAACTTTTACAAACAGAATATTGTGCTGCTGGTATTTAAGATTTTTGTTCTGGTGCCGGTCTTTCCATGCCTTTCCTTTTTATTTGCATTGTGTGTAGATCCCTGCTAGTCGATATGCATAGCATGGAACTTTATAAATACTCAAAATAGCTTGGATGTATACATGCATATAAAAAGAAATATTATTTTATTCTTATTTCTTTATTCCTTTCTATTCCATTCAACTGTTTTCTGTTATTTTTTTAACTATTCATTTTAATGCTTATCTCTTGTGTCATCATTGTTAATGAAGACTGGCTGTGGATGTCGTTTTGTGTTTTGGCTTGGAGTAATAATACTGAAGAGATTAGAAATACTAGACACAAATATTAACTGAGAACCAGTGGTTTGGTTATTTAAGAATTTTAAATGTATTGAAAGTGTGAGTATGGCAGAATAATGGACATTAAAATGTAAATGTTTTTCATCTTTGCTAAATCTGCACTTAAAAATTCTTCTGAACATTTTTCTCAGACTAAACCAAAACCATTATAATTTCTTAATTAATATTTTGTGTGGCTTCAAGAGAATGTACTATATAGTAAAAATACTTTTTACAATTTATTTTTTCAGGCAGAAAAAAAAAACAAAAAATGTTAAGTTTCGATGTTGATCAATATTATCACAACGTACTGTTTACTAAATTTAAAATGTAGTCATAATTTTTAAAATTTTTTAATCAAAGTTCACTTCAAGTTAAATAGACAATTTATTTTAAAATAAATTGTATACACTACTATTTATTTTTGTATATTTTTGTTATATGTTTTACATTAGCCTTCTGTTGGAAAACATAAATGTAAAATCAAACAAAAATTAACAGAGAGACACTAGCAAAATGTAATGCATTTTCTGGCCTGCTAAAGCCGTCATCAGCATTCTTTGTGTCTAATAGTGTTTCATTTTCAAAGTTAAATATACAAAGTTTCATGTTATTATCTGTGATCTATAACTTAGATCCTACTGGGCCGATTATGCCGATTTTCAATACCAAAAAGTTCGGTAGAAATTTCACTGTTCATTGTTCTATCTATCAGAAACTGCTAGTGGATTGAAAAAAATAAAATCAGTTGAACAACAATATTAAAAAGCACCTGACCAGTAATTGCTAATATAACAGACTAGCTAAAACCCGGTGTGCTTCGCTACCCGTATCGTAATGAAATAAAAAGTTTAGCGTTAAATAAATATAATTAGCAAGTTATTAAAAAATCTGAAATCTTATTACATTATCTTATTATGATTTACAATATAAAAACAAACAAACACACATTCACTTTTATATATAGATAAGGATTTCAAATGTATACAATTTTTAACATTTACTTAATATTGTTGCTAGTCAGCGCATTGGTGTCCTAAATATTAATATTGATAGCTGATATAGCTTTCCCTATATATAATTTGTCATCATATCTATGGGAGGTGCCACGCCCACTATTGATAGTCCGCCCATTCTTGTCCTAAATATTAATATTGATGGTAGAATAACCGTACAATATATTTGATTTTTTTTTTAATTATCATCATATGGGAGGTACCACGCCCCCTGTCGCTACTACTCCCATTTTGTTTTCGCAAATATTTAAACAAACAATGGAATTGCTCATGCAAAATTTCATAAGTATTTGATTTTTAAAATTAACTTTGTATGAGAGGTACCACGCCCACTTAAAATTTCAAAAAAAAAAGTAGCCTATAGCTCCTTCCACACATACAGAAATAGACTGTGAAAATTTCAAGCAAATCGGTAGCCGTCTATAGATCCCAAACTAATAATAATAAACATACATACATACAGACACACAATCACTTTTATATACATACATATATAGATTATTACGAACTTTTAGAAAAAACCATCAACCTTCAATTTACCTTTTACAATTATTTAATATTCTTTTGCTGTTTTTTTTTTAATTTTTATATTTTATTTAATAGTTTAACCCAATGTTCTTTATTATAATGTTAAAATTTATAATATTTTAACATTATTCTATGTCCCCATTAAAGCAAGGATCATACCACCTTTACACATTTGTTCATACATTCCACAAGCCTTTAAAAATATATATAAAGTAAAATTCCCCTCAGAAATATTATCTTGTGTATTTAACATTGATTTTTATCTTCATACATATTTATTTTATATTATGGCCATTTTGCCAACTAAATAATTTGCCGCAATGCTGGTGTTCGCCGCCGTAAATAGTATATATTTTTTTTTAATTTTATACATTTTTGTCTTGGGCCAATTTATATTAATATTTTAAATGGGCTGGCTCACTGGCTATTCACTCGTTGGCTTGTTAAGCTAAATAATGAAATTAAGCTAGACTTTTTTTCGTTGTTGTATTGTTTGTAATAGAAAATTTACTGCCGTAATAAAGAACATTGTTAAATGAAATTTATGTTAGCAACATTTTGCTTCATTACATTTACATTTATTTTGGTTACAAAAGCTGTGAAAATAACAAATTCGTGCAGCTGGCTATTGAAATAAATTTCCATATAAACAATTATTTCCAGGCCATTGTTTAACATTTCGTGTATTGGCCACTTTGACTTTGTCCACATTAACATGATGATGCTGTAGCACAATAGACTAAAAAGAAGAAACAAATAATGTATAACAGATGCAAAATGTAAATGTATTCTTGGTATGGCTGGTGAAAACAAACATTGAACTATATTTAAACTTAAACTTTGTATTGTATTATTAGGTTCATTTCCTCATTTCTATGTATTAATGTGACTCCACCAGCAATCCAAAACAAAAAAAAAAAAAAACTAGAAATAGGTTTATCATCATTATCATGTCTACAAAACAATAAAAACATTTTTGTTTTCTAGAGGAGAGATTTTTTTGCTGCTGAAAGTAATTTTTTACTGCTGCTGCTGGGCTGTAAGTTTGAGTCAAGTTTTCTATTTTTTACGTTTTTCATTGTGACCATTAAAATTACCTATTTGTTCACATACATATCCTGCCAACCAGAGCTAAATGAGGGCCAAACTCATAGAAATGAACTCATACACTGACACCGTTTAAGTGAACATTTTATCATGTATTTTTATATCCATTTTTTTTTTAAAGTACCTTCTGTTTTGTTCTATAAATGTTTAAGTACTTTTTTGTTTTAGTTTTCTTCTGTTAGTTTTTCCACTTTTTTATAAATTTTCTTCTCATTTTTTTGTTCGTTTGGCTGCTTAAGTATGTGAATGTGTGTTTGGAGGCTCATTTACTACAAGTTGGCTGTTATGGTTTTCCCCTACTGCCAGTCATCTTTTAGTTTCCTTTACTTTAGTTAAGTAGGTTTTGTTGGTTTGCGACCCCAGGGTGCTTTGTTACGATTTAACTTTTCTTTTATTGCTAAACTTTGCAGTGTTTTTTTGGTTTTATGTAAAATAATGGTTCGATTATTTCATTTTTATGTACTCAAGTAGATTTTTTAAAGAATAACAACAGTTCAATAATGATGACTTTTAATATAGCAATTTCCAATATCATATATATTATTGACGATCTAAGAACATCTTTAAACAAAAATTCAATATTAAATATTGATATTTCAATACTACAAAATCGTGAAGGTTCTAGAGTAATATATGATCGAAAACTGCTTATTTGAGCTTTTACTATAATTTAATATCTTCAGAAATAATTGGGATGTGATATGTACCAAAATGACAAATAATTTTAAGCCTAGGAGCCCCAATAGACTAGGCGATAGTATGCCGGACTATCAGTCAGAGGGTTGCGGGTTCGATTGCCTCTGGGTGTTTTCTGCAGATTAGCCAAAAAGCTTTGCACTTTGTGTTTGTTAATTATATTTTAAAAAAAGATATAAGGTTCAAAATTAAATATTACTTTATAACAATATGTTTTTAATAGCGCAGCTTTTGACTTTTTAATCAGCATATCATTTGTTAAATCTAATAAATATTGATTTGACTTGAAATTTTCTGCCACTTAGTTACATAAAAAAATCGATAATATATATATGCAAAAACGCGTCATTGGAATATAAGCAAAATCAAATTAAAATTTGTCTGTTAATTTAGATTTGTTTAGTGTACTGTTGTTAGAAAGGTGTGGAAAAACAAGCTCAATCTGTAACCACTAGAGATGCCAGGGACTAGTTTTTCAAATCCCGCAATTCGGCATTTCATCTTACGAGATTTCGGGAACAAATTGATGTATAAATAATAACAATTTATTTCAAAGAAAGTTACTGTAAAATGTAAATATGTTTGAAAACAAAATTTTTAAACTGATTAAAAGTTTATAAAACATTAATAAAAAAAAAACGAGTAAGAAAGTATAGTTTGTCAAGTCCGAACCAGTATATGTATGAAACAGTTCTTCAGAAATGGGTGCTTTATGGTAGATATTACCAATTATGGTGGAAAAAATCCTACAAAGAAGGATTAAGTTAATTAAATTATTTATATAGGAATATTCACATTCCAAAAACTGTAGGCACATCAAATAGTGTGTTGGAGCAGAATCCCGGGATTTTTTAAAACAAATCGGGATTTTCTTAATGACTTCTTAAATCATTAATAACTTTGTAAATAACTGTTTAAATTAAAAAACAAACTGTACTCGTATATGTGATCACCATAGAAGACAAAAGCAATCAATACTAAATATTTAAGCAGCAATAATGAAACTGTAAAAAAGCAACTGAAAATTTATAAAACAGCAAAACAAGCACTAGAAAATGTTTTATTCTAATTTTTCCATTTCATCAAAATTATTACAATGTGCTATCATGTGGGCTTTTATATTTTCAAATTTTAGTTTTCTACGTTGATCTGTTAATAGACGGAGGTTGAAGGTGCAAATTGTTTCTCCACGGTGCTTGTAAACATATTTTTTTAGCATGTCCTTTTAAAAAACATAAAGTCGTACTATTTACTTTAAACAAAGTATTTTTAACACTGGAAATCAATTTATTGACTCTTTCAAAGTGTGTTCGACTGAATTCATCTAGTCGATGGATACCTTGCGCAAAACATGTCAAATGAAGCATTTTCGGATAAATTTCCTTTGGAGAAAATATTCCACTTAACATATATGCAGTTACATCTGTTACTACAAGTAACAATTTTTCATATTTTATTCCTAAATACAAAAAATTAATATTAAATCATAACTCAATTTCTTTCCTACTTTACCATCAGGACACAATATTTGTAACGATTCATTACAAAATGCCGCAATAGATGCGCCTTGCATGTTCTATAAAGAAGATTTATTGTCTTTCAAATCTTCTAAGACTCTAAAAATAAAATTTGCAACATATCTCTGTTTGCTGTCCGTGGTTTCATCTGCAGAAATCCATATATATTTGTCTTTGGCTGCTTCACGCATTTTTTCTATAGATTCCCAATACAATTCTGGTATGTATTTCTGGCAAATGCAAGTTTCAAACGGAACCGACATTTGAGAATATTTCACAATAAAATTATTTAAACTCAGACAACTAACTTTTTTTTATTGGTTTATTGGTTTTCAATAATGCTTTACAAAGATCCTTTTGAAATGTTGTGGCAGTTGGAACCACTGGATATTCCGTAACGTTTCTGTAGACGGGTTTACCACATCTTATACATACATATGTTTTTCTACATTACACTTTTTCGAGCTATTTACTTGCAGCAACATATATTGCAAAAGAGCCACTTTTCTTCAATCTTGAAGACTCCTTCATAGGTTTTTACCATTTTTAATAATAAATTTCTATTAATTCTTTCTTTCGACATTTTTAACTTAATTTTATTTCAGTGTTAATAAAAATCGATATTTTATACCAAAAATTCAATATTTCGTTTAAATGCAAATACAAGCTCAATCTGTTCATTTAATCAATAATCCTTAAATCATTAATAAATTTGTAAATAACCGCTTAAATCGAAAAACAAGCTAAATCTGACATCATTCGTATTTCTAAAAAAGTCGATATTTTGTATATTTTCTCAATTTGTGATAATTTATGTTTCTTACTAAAAATATATATTTTGTATCAAACCTTTCTTAAATCATTAATAACTTTGTAAATAAGCATTTGAATGGAAGACCAAGCTCAATATATCGATATGTTATATGAAAAACTCAATATTTCCGAAATGTGTAATAACTTTGTAAATAAGCGTTTAATTTCAAAAACAAGCTGAATTTGTGATCACTCATATTTCCTTCCAAAAATTTAAATTTTCTATGAAAAACTCAATGTTTTTCCAGTCATAAGCAACTCTGTAAATAAACGTTTAAGTGGAATAAATACCACATTTGGCTCTTTCATATTCACCCATATCGTGAATAAAAATTCCACATGAAATTTGTTCCCTTTTATTTTTTAACATTGAATTTTAATAGGAAAATATGTAAAGGGAACAAATTTCATGTGGAATTTTTATTCACGATAGGGGTGATTATCTTGATTCATTAGTAAATCAAGCAATGGGGAGTTCGCTGATGTATAAGATATATAAGTGAAACACATCAATCAGAAATGCATTCGAGTATTTTTAAGTCCACAGAAAGTTATTAAAGTACTATATTCTTGTAATTTTGGCATGATCATATAAGTTATGTTTCCAGTTGAACAACTTTAAAGTTACAAACTTTCTTTACTTTAATATTGAGTTCGTTTTAACTTCACACAAATGGTGCTATTTCTGGAATCATTTTGATACATTACAGGTGAATAAATTTCAGAACGTTTATATGAGATATTACTCTAAATGAATGAATAAAGCAATCTGTTTATAAAGAAATTCCCTTTTATTTCTAGCGCCTAATATTAACCCCAAGGTGACATCAATGTGTCCAAAGCATGCCAATATTATGTACAGCACTCAAAACCAGGTCATAACAAAAAAGTCTAACATTATATTTTTACCACAAGTAAATTAAAACTTTTAGTAATATTAAAATTACTTTGGTTGCTTAAGTTTATTGCCTTTGGCCCTCAACACATACTATTAAAAAGTGCAAAGGCTTTTATACATAAATATAGCCTTTCGTAAATATTACTGTGTAGCATAAAAATGTTGGATTATCCGGTAGCCACCCTTATATACGCCTAAAACGACCATGTATAACATTTGAAGAAAACAAAATAATCCCTTAAAGGTACTTCTGAGGAATGTTTTTGTTCTCGTTTTTTAACAAAAAAGTTTAAACACAATCACACAATGTGCGACTGTATTCATTTTATTAGTCACACAATGTGTGACTGTGAATACACACAAAAACGATGACCATCATTACACAGCGGGGAAAAGATGCTGTAAAGAGGCCTTCCAGAAGGCCTTATCGTGCAGTCACAAGAACTACCAGCCGTATTGCAAAATCGTTTTGATTTTACACAGCGTATCATTGCCAATCAACTCGTTACTGGTTAGATGCCTGATAGAAGGCCAACTTAAGAAGGACAATTAGAAGGTTTACCTATCCTCAAAAAAGAAGGTCTTAATAATTTCGTTAAGTAAAGTAAAGGAAAGAAAAGGTTTTAAATTAATTTTAACTTAATAAAATAAATCACATACGTATAGATATATAAAGTACTAATTCACGCGTACTTTACATCACAAACTTTCAAAAAAGACAAACGCTCTCTTTACTCATTTTTATTACTGGTATAACAAAGTGAAACCAAATAATAGCGCAAATCACAATCTTGTGCAAATGGTATTGCATCATTGCATTTGCAAAAAAGCAAAAGCAAAAATATGCTAAACCTCTTAGCAAATGCAATGATGCAATACCATTTGCACAAGATTGTGAATTGCGCTAATGTTTGTTGTTGTAGTAATGATAAACAGGAATAATTGCAAAACCATTCGTGTTTGCTAATGAAATCATGATTTGTTGATATTCTTTTGAAATGCAATTTTGAATGTGTGTGAAACACCTTCTGAGAGAAGCCATAGAGGAATGCGTATCGAGTCTTTTAGAATGTATAAACAGGCCTAGAAATGGAAGCACTTGCACTTTTTCCCGCTGTTTATGAGGGAGTAAAACCAACAAAAAGGAAACAACATTCATATGGGTATTTTTAAAACAATTCATACAATACAAACCAAAAAACTGTAAACTTTTATTGTGCTTTCTTTGTATACATATGTAAAGAGTTTTCCAACAAGAACTTTGTTTTCCAACTGCAACATAGTTATTTGATAAACAGTTAACTTATTGATATATCAATATAAAATCCTTTGATATTTTCTATATAGCAAATATTTCTGAAATTTTGTTTTCCTGTACTTTCTTAATTGTTTGTCATTTATAATTGTCCAGCCTTATTATTTCCTAAACCAAAATTATTTGATTAATAAATGCTTTTAAACAATGTTCTCGTTGAAAAACATGTTGTGTGTGTTTTCTCAGTGTTAATGTGTGTAATTTTTGTCCTAAATGGCCTGGCATGTCGGTGTTGATGCTGATGGCGGTTTTTGTACTCCAGCCTGCCTGACATCAATCCATTTAAACTTGCAAACCATTATATTTAAATTTGGAAAGCGAATGTAAAATTTTTTTGGTTTCTTTTCTTGATAAATCGTTGGATTATCAAGTTTATTTAAACATTAAAAGGAAATGTTTTTCTTTTAAATTTATTTGTTTTTTGGTGTTCTTTCCTTTCTTAACAACCGAATAAATATAATACATCGTTGTTGTATTTTGACTTTTGGATGTTGGAAAAAGAAACACAAGTGAAAAATAAAACAAAATGTATCCATTCTGCGTGCACAAAAGCTCTTGGTCTGTAAGCTACTGTGTTAAATATATGTTTCAGCAGCTATAGATGGCAGGAGATGGAGGAGGAGGGTAGCTGGAAACAGGCTATAAGTTTAAAATAAACAAACCTAAGTAGTAAAAGTAAACAAATGATTTTATACGTTTTCCTAAACTGGCATAAAAGTAAAATAAACTAGTTAAGCACACAACAACATAGAACAAGTTGTGTGCAACAATTCAGCAACACGTTTAAAACAAAGTTGTAAAACAGCATTTGTAAGTAGAGAATAGTATGACTTTGCAAGTTTTTTAAAAACTGTGGTAAGTTAATATCTTACAATTGCTGCATAAATTGTGCTAATTCACTTGGAAGTCGCCAAGCTGCAGACAAATTTTATTAGAATATCCCTGCAAAAATCCTTGACACTTGACCAATTATCCATAAAACAACATAAGCAGATAACCAGCTTTGCAGTAATATTTTTACAACCAGTTGATTTACTTATCAAAGCCTAAATGTTGTCACTCTCAGTACCAGTATATATGTATGTATATACTCGTATATATTTACATATATATATATATATACAGTGAATCACATTCAAAGTCGGGCAGGATGATTTGAAAAATTTACTTTCAATGAACACTTGTGGATTATATCTATCAGCACTTTAAAAATTTACAGCTCCTTTTCACCGACGAAAGCAAATTCAATTTATTTGGGTTCGATGGCCGGCGTTATGTGTGGCGCAAACATAATGAGGGGGTTTGTCCTAAAAATACTAAGAAAACTTAAATGCACGAGGGCTTGTCAGTGATGGTGTGGGGTTGCATGGCTGCTTCCGGTGTCGGAAATCTGCATTTTATTGAAGGCATTATGTATAAAAACATGTATCTTGTTATTTTGAAGGCAAATGTTAAGCAAAATGCTTATAAATTGGGGATTGCCAATAACTTTAATTTTTACCAAGACAATGACTTGAAGCACACATCGCTGGTTACGAAGAACTGGTTGTTGTATAATTGTCTTAAAGTCCTCAAAGCATCTGCGCAAAGTCCAGACCTTAACGTAATCGAGCATTTATAGGACCAGCTGGGGCATCGGATGCTAAATAGATTATTGATCAGTAAAGACCAGCTCAGAGCTGTGTTATTGGAAGAGTGGAAACAAATAAGTCCTGATGTGTAAAAAAAACTAGTTGAATCGATTCCAAAAAGACTCCAAGCTGTCGAGAATCAAAAAGGCTACGCAACAAAATACTAAATATCTTACAAAGTATTAAATTTAATGACCTGACCGACTTTCAGTATGATCACACTATTATTTTATTTAGTATTTGTTTTTGTGTTTAATTATAAATAATTCATTTAGTTTAAAAAAAGAATTAAAAAATCCTAAACTCTCTTTTCTCAAATAGGGTTTAATATTTTACAAACAGTTTGCCCGATTTTCAATTTGAGCCACTGTATATACATCCATATCCATATGTATATATATATTTATGCACATCCATTTAAACCCTACAACAGTTAAGTAGTTAGTTAGTAAATCTATTTATATTGTATTATGTGTGATGTAGGTTTATGAGATAAAACACACTTACCAAATACATAAAATACACTGACATATTAGTGGCGTTGATGCCAGCAGCATTAAATTTCTGTGTGTTTGAACTTTTTGTAATTCAGACATAAAGTAGTTTAACTTTTTACGATACAAATTCCTCCAAAATGCTGGCAGTCGTACTTTGTTGTGCGAACTTAGTCAGAATTTAAGCAGCTGTTGTACAGATTCATTTGCAAACATTAACACATGTTCCATCACACATGTGTGTATACAGATATATTCCTAAAATGAAAATATCCAAACGTACATATGCCATGATGGTAAAATGAAAATCCCTAAAAAGGAAGGAAATTTGTTGAAAAAATTATTGCCACAAATACTCTCGCATTTGTTTTTTGTTTTACCTGTCATCATTAAGGTAATATTAGTGGCTTTTTTATGGATTCTACTTTTCAATACAGTCCATGATGTTCTTTGCACTACCATTCTCTAGTGGAATCATTAGTAATTTATTTTTATTAAGGGGCACATATATGATAATTTTCAATGATTTATTGCATTAAAGTTGTTTGTGAGAGCATAAAAGTATTGCTGAAGAAAAACTCTCATATTTTTTTTGTTTGTTGTGGTTTATGTAGAAAGCTAATCTTAGACACGAAATTACCTATTAAAATTAAAGTAATTGTATCATCCAAAATAAATAAACGCCAAAATTAAACGTACAATTTATATATGAAAACCATTAAAATGTTTCTTGTGTTGAAAATAATGTCTTTGGCAATTATACAGTGGTTCACAGCTTATTTTATGCTGTGACTTTTTTTTATTCTCAAAGTTCATAAAAAGAAAACTAGCAGCAATTAAAAAGAGAAATTGGTGTAATGTAAACAAAATTATAGTCTAACAAACAAAATTAATTTATTGTAAAAAGTGCACATTTTAATTAATGGTGAATTTCACGTCAAGTGACCCAATTTTAAAAATCGATGCTTTCGATTTGAATGAACTTATAATACTAAATAAGAATAATAATAATAATTAATTTAATAAAATTAATATATAAATGAAAATGATACAGGTGCCAAATATTGAAAAAATCCTATTCTTGAGTTAAAAAATAATTTTTTTGATAGATATCCCACTCGCATCCCATTAGGCGATTATAAAGGTCTTAAAGTAAATTGTATAAGCTTTCTGTTGAGAAAAAAAAGGGCTCAAATTGAAAAAAAATTATAAAAAATAATTTTTAAAAAATTTTTAAAAAATATTTTTTTAAAAATTAAAAAAAAATTATTTTTAAAAAATAAAAAAAAAATATTTTTGGAATGATTGAAGAAATAGCTATCTAAAGTCCTTTGGACCATATTTGCTAGTGAAAAGTTACACTCATTTAAAAAAACCCCTGTATGACCAAAATGTCCAACTTTGACCCCTTCTAACTCCTACACTTCTTACCGCATAGAGCTGAAAATTTGTACTAACCTTGACGGAAAACGTCGATTTTTAAAATTGGGTCACAATGTGACCCAATATACAAATTTAAAACACAAAAAATGCTCGTTTTTCACGTCACCGCTTATTTTATGAAATTAAAACTTTACACATTTGAATATTTGGTGTCATAGCCTTTATTACCTACAACAGATTTTAGGCGATGTGGCATAGATGCGACCACTTTTTGTGTTTTATTATGCTGCTTTATAAAATTGACCATTAGTTTTGAATAAAATTAGGGCTTGGCGTCGTGGTGGCGGTGTCATCAAATGTGGGCAGTTGTATATTAGCCATGTTTGCATAATACCCGATTTGTGCATTGCATCATTATTTTGATAAAATCGAATATCTGATCTTATACCCATGTTCTCTGCTCATTGCAACAAGTTGTCTTTCAGAATCTGAAGGTACTTAAAACTGTTAAATTCTTAGTAACAGCAGCTGACATTCAGGCCCAAGCCATACAACTGGCACCACCATGCTTCACTGTTGCCTTAGGGTTTCCTTTGAGGAGTTCTGTATTTGGTTTTCGCCAAACATACGATATGTTATCTAAAGCGAATATGATACACTTAGATTTATCTTCGAAAATGACCGAATTCTAAAATGCAGATTCCTTGCAAACATGTTCTTTGGCGAAATTTAGCCTGCACAGTCTGGTTTTCGGGTTTGTAAAGGGTTTCTTGCGTGCAACTCGGCCATTGAAATCATGTTGACGCAAGAGAAGATGGATACTTTCAACGCAACATTCTTTGCCCAGGTCAGCTTCAACTTCAATTTGCCCTTATTTTTTTTTTTAGTTCATCTGCCTTTGTTCCGGACTTGAGGGATGAAGCGCTCAATTATTTTTTAAACTATTTTTTTATGTTAGTGGCCATTTTGGAAATGGTTTAAAACCAATTTTCGTTATTCTATCGTTGTACGCGGACTCATTTGAACTCTTTCAAATTAACACTGGACGTTACAAAATCGGTTTCACAATTCAACACAAAATATTGATAAAAGTATAAAAAAAAGAAAAACGAAAAATCAACAACACTGCCCTGAGCTATCGGTACAACAGATTGCATTTGACTTCATAAAATAAGCTGTGACGTTAAAAAACGAGAATTTTGTTGTTTGTTTTTAGTTTGAATATATTAAAATCTGAATTCTGCATTAAATTATTCTTGTTTGTTAGACTATTATATTTTTTCTTTTAAATGACATGAATTTGTTTTATAAGTTTCTATTATCGAAATATGAAATCGCAAAACGGCAGGTACATTTCATTATTCATTTCATGGATTTTCAGTTTAAAGTATGAAATCTTATGTTAAATCGTTGGTTGATTAGTTTACGTGGTTGCTCGCTGCATGCAAGCATTATTTGATTCCGTTGCGTAAAAGAACGCAAGTCTTAGTGAGATATGCGATACGACTAGATCATATCTAGATGTTAGTAAGTAGGAAAGTATTATATCCAACTTGTAGCGTTCAAGTATCAAATTATACCTGAAGTTTCTGATAGAGCGTATAGTATATTTGTGTTAAAAAGTTTGTGTCTAAAACTGTGAAGAGTCGGGCATTCACAGAGAACATGAAATACTGTTTTACAAATACCGTTTGACAACTGCTGCAGTGACTGTTGAAATAAAGTGATTGCCAATCGACCAGTGATCAGTTAATACTGCTATTATCTTAGAGATATACTATCGTTTCCTAGTCAGTAGCTGCATTTTTCATTATATTCTGGTCACATTTTTCTTGCAGTCTTGCATGTATTCAGATTGCGCAACTTTGTATTAAATCAAATGATTTGCAACAACACTGCAATTATATTCATATCATCATACAGTAACATTTTTGGCATGCAATAATTGCTCTTGTTTTTAAGGTTTTTTCGACTAAATTAATAATCTATGTCGCAGAGTGTTGATTATAATGGCACATAAGAAATTTTCTATAACTTGGTATGCTAAAAATTAACTCAAACCAAATTTGCAAGATATTGTCAAAAAAAAAAAAAAAAAATCAATTCTTCTATCAATGAAATCAATGTCAAAGTTATTGGCAATCTTTCGTTTATATTGCTATCTTTTATTCCGTAGCAACTGATCTAAGTGACAGAAGAGCTAATAGAACTCTTATCCGCATGGGTAAGAAATAAATGAAATGAAATTTGCAAATAATAGGAAATGAAAAAAGTTGCTCCAACTGGTTATCAAAGTGTTTATTGGGGAGGTGTGTATGCACTAGGGATGCCAATCCCGAAATCCCGATTCCGAAAATCCCGGGATTCGGGATTTATCAAATTTGTTTTCAAAAATCTCGGGATTTTTTGGGATTAATAAATCTGTAATAAATCCCGAAAATCCCGGAATTTTTATTTGTGTAAATTATCCAGACAATTGTTTTTACTTGCTTTTTTTGGCATACACAAATACAAAACATCTACACTTAACATAAATCAATGTCAACAGAATGGTTGTTATGTAATAAATAAATATTTTTACGATTAAAATTAATTTTAGATTGCCAAACCCGCTGGAACACACTATTTGATATGTGTCAACGGATTTGCTTTACTTGAACAAAGAGTTGTAATTTAAATCCGATTAAAGTAACAGTTGAAGCCCTTTGTCGCAGTGATATGAATCTCTGTAAAGCCGATGCTGCACTTTCATTTATGCTAAAAGAGGTATCAAGAAGTGATTGCAAATTAAGTGATGACCTGGTGAAAGCTTTCCTTAAAAGAATCCAAGAAAGAAGAACGATTTACTCAACACTCTTAAATTTTTTGAAAACCCAAAAATTGAAATCAGAAATAACAACGTAGAAATGTTTGTTATAAGAAATGAGTTAAAAACGTTGATTGCTCATTCTAAAGGAAATAAGATCTGTGGTTCACCTGCAAATTATTCTGAATCGGATTTATCAATGATTGAGGAAACAAATGATGATTCTAATATTTCAATCTCAAAAAAATTAAATAATGCAATTAAAATGTGCAGAAGTCCAAACAAAACACCTATTAATGTCCGTAATGGTATGGAATCAAACATTGAAAAATAAATTGAATTATTTATTTCCGGGGGTGAGAGAGAGGAGTGTTTTTGCAATCAGCATACAACAATTTGCTAACAGTTTTGTCCACAGGCGTTGATTGTGAACGATAAGCATCATATATTGGTAAAAAAAATTAGATCAAGATTATCTGATGACACTTTAGATAATATTCTATTATTTTTAAATTTATAAATATAGAAATTAAAAGCCAAATGACATATAATTTTTGTCAACCTAATAATTTATACTTATGTATATGTATGTACAGTGTAAAAAACTATAAATTGTAATTTTGTTTTTAAAATTATTAAAGGTTTATAAACTTTTAATAAATGAAAAAACTATAGCTTTGAGACAATTTCTGTTTTTAAACAAATTAATATGAAATATTTTATTACTTTACTGGTTTTTTATTACTTTAATTCAATGAACTAATTTTTTTGTTATATTTTTATTTAAATTTATGAATTAAATGAATAGTTTTTTCATTAATATTGTAAGTTTTTTAATCTGAAACAAAAATCCCGAAATCCCGAAAAATCCCGATTTCGAGATCCCGGGATTCATTTATGAAATCCCGAATCCCGGGATTTGAAAAACCAGTCCCGTTTGGCATCCCTAGTATACACATACTATATCACAAATATACTTAAATGTGTGTGTACACATAAAATCTAGATGTATACATATGTAGACATTTTCGTACACACACATGTTATTTACGTAATAGAAAAAGTTTCTAACTCGTTTATAGAAATGTTTATGTGTGAGTATATATATGTATACATACATACGTATATTGTATGTGGTTGACATTTTCTTTAAGCCTTTTTAAATGTGAACTCATTCATGAACTTTATATAAAGGACTCACGCACCTTGCGATTTCTATTATTTTTTGTTGTTGTTGAGATTTCCATTTGTTTTTGTTATTTATTTTATGTTAAAATATATACACGTGTTTATACATATATCCGTTTTTCCTTTGTATTTAGCTGTGTGTGTGTGTGTGTTTGTTATTTTCTTTTCTCTTTTGTTTGTTTTTGTTAAGTTACAAAGTTGTTTGTATAACATTTTTTTTTCGGAAAATATATTTTTAGATGACTTTGTTACCTGGAAAGGAGAAAAAACTGTGTTTTTTAAATTATCCTTGTCTTTTGTTGGCTTAGAAGATGAAAATAAGCTGATATGAACAATAAGAAACTCGTTAATTTCTATTAATTTTTTATAACGAAATTAGTTTAGTATCAGAGTATTATTAGATACTGTGCTTGGAATATTTGATAAGATGTCTGTTATGAAGGTTAACAGACAAAAAATCTATATCTGAGTTATATGACTGCAAATAGAAAAGAAATCGTCATTGTGGTGGTTACAGGATGAGATTTGAATAAACCTATTTTAATCATGTATGAACAAGTTTTGTATTCTTAACCATGTAAGTTGTGCCGATGATACACGGAGAGAATTGTGTGCAGAAATTATGCGCTATGGGCACAACTTATGCTCAAGTTGTTCACGAAAAATGACCAGGAACAGGTGTTCATAATCTATGCACACTTGTTCATAACTTAAGTTCAGCACTATGAGCATGTTTTATGAACAACTGGGCATAGATTATGAACAACATTTTCATAGATTGTGAACAAATATCATTTTATTTTCAAATGTTTTTATTTCAAAGTACAAGTGCTTAATAACTAATATTATATATATGTATACATATAATTTTTTTTTAATTTCTATAAAATTCTTATCATTAAACGTAGTCTAGCTAGTGCTTAATATAGGATGAAGATCAAAGGGCTTAGGAAATTTAATTTCTGTAATGGATTTCAATATATAGTTTTCCGTTCTTTCCCCAATAATATAAGCATAATAATGCAAATCAAAATTTTCAATTTGTTATTCATTAGGTAATAAATATATGCCGCCTTTTAATAACATTATATCGACAATACTATAAACACACTCCTTCATAAAAATATAGTACCCAATTTTGAAAAGTGTTCCTTTTTAACTTATAGAATTTGAAACATTCTTGCCACTGGCTTAAAAATTCCTGCCAGCACCTTCGAGACTTCAATTAATTCTAAATCTGCAAGAAAATTCAAAAATAATAATTAAATTAGTTCTTTATTTCATAAGTTTAAATGGTTTTTTATCTTTACAGGTTTATTTTACGCTCGCACTCTCACCATACATGAAGAGAACATATCGAGTATCAAGCGACAACAATACTTCACGTGGTACTTGCAGTACTACGCGAAGTTTGGCAAATAAAATTTAAATTTAATATTTTGTTAATGTGTTCACGTTCTCTTCATAAGAAATGGAAGTAAATGAGGTAAGTTTAAAATATATTTTTTTATTTCTTAAACTTTTTTTAAATCTGATATTAAAGCTTTATTATTTTTTATTTGCATTTTTTATCACCATGAAGAGAACATGATTTTTAAGGTACTTCTTTTTTATTCTTCATATTGCATAAATTCTTTTTTTTGGTACTCAATTAACTTCGGCTACTTACTTAGTCGTATTTAATAAGCAAACATTCTCTTCACTTCCCTACATGTTCTCTGAGTAAGAGTACAAATATATACTACATTCGACAGCACTCGTTGCAGCTCTCTATTATCTCTAATATATAAGCTGGAAATTTAACAATATTTTTGCATACTGCTATGATGTCATCCTTCAGTGAATTCCAGTTGTTAAGAAATAAGTTTGACTTTTCCGGGTACAAATTATGGAAGTCAAAGCTGGAGTTCCATTTCAATTCCACCGTGTCCCAAGGCGAATTTCTTGTTTTTAGGCAAATTTTATCTTCTGAATCGATTCCTGATACCGAAATAGCACTTCTCGACTTTCCAATTCGAGTTTGTTATTTATTTTTACGTGGAGATATTTAAAAAAAACCCGGATTTTCTGAAGGCTCTGGACAACGAACGGTATTTATAGTACAGTTCTCCGTTCCGCTTATCCTTTTGAAAATAATATTCCTTTAAACAATCAAATAGGATCAAACAGTTGTATATGTATTTTTCCTAGTTTTGTACTTTATTTTCTGATACAAATCGTTTTACTATGTCTTCTGCTATATTATCGAACACAGCATAATTCATGGGCACGTCTTTCTCTAAATCAGGAGTGCCCAAGCCCTATACTCTCGGTGCTCTTTTGTATTTGTAAAAACTCTTAGCTATAGGCTGTGTGTTTTGTATACTCATTGCAGCACTCAACACTAGCAATACGATATACACAAAAAACTTTGCGTTATTTGTTTTTTTGTCGTACTTCACTCTATACACGCAAGCGCAAAGTAACAAGACTTTCGTATGCTCTACTTTTAAACATTGGTGACTGCGATCGGCATTGTAGATTTTGTTTTTGTTTAACGTATGATATCGTTTAATAAAGTGTGTTGTTTCTTTGTATGTATTCGCTTTTACAAAAAAAAATACTGAATAAAAATTAGTTATTATTTAAATGTATTGGTGTTTGCTCTTACATAAACAACTTTTGGGCACTCCTGCACTAAATGATCTCTGACTATATTTGTCATCAAAGTCTCTATGTCTGATTTTTTTGGCTTTTCTTAATCCATTGCAGGGCACTATTCAATACTTACCTCTGGTTTTCTTAATTTGTACAATTATATATTTCTAAATAATATTAAATTATCTATATATAACACACTTCAAAATCTATGCACAAGTAGACATACCTCATTAACAATAAGTGTTAATAGTCGTTCATGCAATTTTCAAATAATTAAGCGATGAACAATGTTCACAAACTGTGAACATTTTTTTTGTATAACTTATGAACAATTTTAATAGATTGTGAAGAATTTATGATTATTAGGCATAATTTATGCTCAAAGCTGCATATTCAAAAATGTACCTAAACATTTTATAGTTATAAACAGCTTGTTCATAAATAATACACAACAGTTTTCTCCGTTTATGTATGATAATTAATTTTTTCGGGCATGTTTTCTAGAATCTAATTATTGGAAATCAGTAAATACGGTTTGTAAACGTATGAGCTATATACAGTTGTTGGGTTTTACATAAATACAAGTGTAGTAATATAAACCAATGTGTGAGATCAGTGTTTTGGAATTTATTTTGATAATTGCTATTTTTAATTTTTAAATTTTAAGGGTACATATGGTTCGTTACAGCCCGATCTTAAGACTTTCATAATATTTGTTTGCTTATGTTGAAAGACTTATAACATATTGCATATCGCTTCTTTTGTTGTAATAAAATTCTCATTTCCTCCTATGATGTTGCTTGAAAAGTGTTTTGCTCTTAATCGATTTTGGAAATTTATGTTTTCTTAACACGAACAAATTAAATTTATTATTCATTTAAGAAAATATTCTGTACGGCACATACTCACATATTGTCATCGAAAATCTAAAAGGCCGTAACTACACATTTTACTTTTTTACAGGAGAAGCAACAAATTTTATATCTTTAAGACTATTTCATTCTTATTGGCCAAATTTATCTAAAAAATTAATCTTAAAAAAACTATTGCGGATTTGGTTTAATAAACAAATTATAATAGTAGTTTTTTTGTAATTGTACTTAAGGCCTTTTGGAATCGTTCTGAACAAAAAAAAATTGTTGTATAAAAGTTAAAATTAGGATGAAAAAAATTCCGCTTTTCACTTTTATTAAATATTTTTTTACTTTTTGTTTTCTGTGCTTTGAATATAAAATATACAAAACTCATAGCAACGAGTTTAATGAATTCGAGAAAAATATATTTTGTTTAAGAGAAGAAAACAAAATTCAAAAAAAAAACAAAAAACGAAAATTCATTATTGTTTACATGAAAAGAAAAGGAGTTCACATTGCGAAGTAAAACTTATAAAGGTAATCTCAGTATGGCAAATTATCGTAGAAACTGTGGTAATCAGCCGGAAGTAAAAATTTAAGTTCCCGCAGAAGGCTCCATTTCATTTTGTTGATTTTTATTTTTTCTTTATGTAACCGACAAAATATCCATAGCGTCCTTGTTACTAATTTGAAAAAAATTAACTGTCAACTAACAGTTCAACAATTGCTTGTTTTTTTTTTTAATTAAAAGTGTAGTTACAACTTTTTGTTTTATAAAGTTGTGTTATTGCTCTTTTATTCCTGGCCGCTGATCATTTAACATTCTGTTAATCTGTTTTCGTGTGTAAAGTTGCAGTTTATTCTGTGGCAGAAAAAAAATATTCATACATGGCCATAATGTATAAGATATTAATTGATATTGAAAATTGTGTGCTAATAAATTTTTCATCATTAAAGGAACAGATGACCCGATTCCCCTTTTTAAGTATTTTTATGAATGTAAGACTATTGTTTATATAAAGAAATATGGGTAATATCAAAAAACATTAAGGTGATCAATGCTAGTAGACTATTTTGATCCCTTTAAGAAACTTTAGACTTTACATATCCCCATAAGAAAAAGTCTAACGATGTGATATCACACGATCTTGGTGGACAATCAAGCGGCTCAAAACGCGAAATTATGTGCTCACCGAAGTGTTCTTTCCATTGATGCAATGTGTGGGAAGTGGAGCCGTCTTGCTGAAACCAAATGTCTCCGAGCTTTAATTTCAGGCATAAAATTGTCGGTTATCATTGCATCATAACGGTCGCCATTGACGGTTATGGCACCGACATCATTTTTAAAGCAATATGGACCGATGATTCCACGTCTTTACAGCGTGCTGGACGTGGTCTATTCGGTCGAATATTATCCAATAATGAATGCTGGGTCTCAAAATCGATGATGGTGGTGCTGCGAATAGTACGCTCACTCGGCCGAATATGTTGACCATAAGTTGAGCAAAGTGCACGAAACACAATCCTCACAGAACGTAAATTTTCGCAATAATGTTGAACTATTTTTAAACGTTGTTCAGGCGTAAGTCTTTCCATTATGTAATGCCAAACGATACTAAACAAAAATAACAAGACAGCATGACACAACTCACACGTGATCTGTCAAAAAAGGCTATTGAAAAAAGTATCTCTACTTGAATCCCCCATTACTTATTTAAGCATATGCTCAAGCATATTGTTATTTTTTTCAATATTATTCATGCCAATTTTATTTATCATGTATTATCGCTTTTCATGTACGATAAAAGTACACGTACTTTAATTGTATGTAAATATTGCGCGAACGTTGTGCCTGTCAAAAAGTTTCACACACATTTTACATGATTAAAAATATTAAAAGCAGACAGGCGACAAATGAGCTGAATAATTCTTTCAATTGAAGCAAAAAATTTGGTCGTTTAATTGTTTGTAGTATAAAAAAAAACGAAAAAATGTTTCTTAAGTGTGAAAAGAACAAAATGTTAAAGGTTACTAACACCAAGGTGTTGACATGACATATTTTAGTCTATTATAATACACACACACACACCAAAACACTCTCACGCTAACGCACATTCGCATAAATTTGTGTAGACATTAATTGAAACACGCATACAGCCAGACATGCTAAAATGCTTAAGAAAGTTAGGAATTTTCTTTGAATTTTAGGAAAAGTTAAATTACAACGTAATTACTCTAAACACATAAATAAGTCACTTAATATTTAAGGAGTTTAGTCAAAAAGGCATGTTAATGGGGTCAGGTTAAAAGGTCAACAGATGTAATGTTGAGCATTTTTATTGCAAATTTAGTAGTATATGGTTCAATATGTAATGTATCTATTGTTCTACACAGTCAAAAATTTCAGAGATTTGGAATATGTATGCAGCGCAGGTATATTAGAATATTGTGAAATAATTAATTAGAATAAAAACACGGATTTTTATAAGGCCAAATGATTTTTAGTTTCAGATATTGTATATAAAAAAATGAGTCTCAATTTTTTTTACTTTCCAGGTTTTGCTTTGAAATTTTTTACACATACTACTTAAATCCTCAAAAATTGAAAGCTGAGACGTAAGCAAATTGAAAGCAATTTGTTTTCATATACAACAAATATATTTCTTTAACTATAATTAGCGATTCTTAATTTGGTGGATTATTATATTATTTTTAAAAAAGTAACAACACACAAACCAAAAATTATGACACCAGAATATTTATAAAGAAAACTCCAAAAATTTGTTTATTAAAATTGCAATCAGCTGTTATCTTGACTGTAATTTTAAACACAAAATTGTAACGAGAATTTGACAGCAAACTCGTATCAAATTTAACAAGTATAAATGTATTAGTGAAAAAGTGTGAGTGTATTAAAATTTGAAAGAAAAAACTTTATCGTGTAAGCCCCAAGTTATATAAATAATAAATCCGTTTTTATGTAAACAATAGATTTATATTTATTGCAATAAAACTCATAACTCAACTCATTTGTAAAGTCTCAGCATTAATTGCCAAGCAGTCCTTGTTTGTCCTCATATACGAGTATAATTGTTTTTAATTATTGTATTTATTTTTATTTTCCAAAAGCAAAATAATTTTAATCTGCCACTGTTCATTTCGAACAACAACAAAGCAGCCATTTCTCTTCCATAAACCATAATAATTTGTTAATGATTTGTAATATCCGTTTTTACACAATGAGTAGGTAAAAAGTGTATAAGCAGATAAATAATAAATTAAACAACCAACAGCAAAGAGATAGTAAATATAAAACATATTTACTACCTTTTGTAAATATGTAGTAATAAAATAATATAAAAATAACCAAGAGTATTTAAATTTTACATTATGGCCGACCTCGTTATTAATAACTTTTTATTTTAGTGGAATTTATTTCTGAGCAGTGGCTGGTGTACATAGGAAACAGGGGACGAATGCGATCGGATATCTGATTGTATCTAAAATGATTGTCATTGCCGCTTATTAGGTTAAATAAACTTTAATAAAAACAATTACAAAAACATTGAAAATGCTCGCAGTGTGCAAATATTCAAAATGTCAAAATATCTTTAATAACATTTAAATTCAACTTAAAAAATTGCAGGAAAATTGTTGTTGTTCTTATTATGGCAGCCACTAATTCAATCCATTACAGGCATACGGGCACTTAGAGTACAACATATTTTTAAACAAAATATTCAAAGAGAAATTATCAGTAATTAGCTGCATAAATGTTTTACGTGTCGTGAAAAGATAAAAAGTAAATACTTAAATAACAAATTTGGCGGAGGAAAAATGGTAATATCAATGTCTTTTAATCAAATTTCTTAATCAGTATGTTAACAGAACCAGTTTTTTTCGTTTAGTTCTGCGACCTGTTACATATTGTCTAAAAACTATCAACATACTAGGCCATTGTATAACTACGTTGAAGTTATTAAAGTGACCTTAATTTGAAATGTTAGCTCTGTAATTTTATATTAGATCTATAATCTCCAAGGAACCAATCAAGGGACTAGTTCATATTATTCCCTCTAACGCAGTGTTCAAGTCTTAAGGTATGGTTGCACTTGTTATAAATTTACTTAAAAAAGCTTAACCACTTGTTTTAGCATAAATTTGTTTAACCCTTATGTGTGCACCAAGGTACCCAGGTACAAGGTACAAATTTTTTTTGTTGAAATTTAGAACTTGTATATCTGAAATTTGTTGAGAGCTACTAACTTTCAAATGATTTAGTTTTTTGCAGCCCTAAGCCTTGACCTTTTTTGTATATTGCTAGTAGCTTTGCATGAATAAATAAAAGTCGGTATAAATTCTAAACAAAAACAATTTATGACATCTTATTGAGAATTAGAAACACAAAAACCACAAAATTCAACAAGTAATGAAAACAAGAGAAATAAAATTTCAAGATAAATTTATAGAACAGTTTGTACATATTGGTCGACTAATCGAGTATTGATTGCAGATTGGCTTGTAACAGCCAGTACAAGCTTCACCAGTCTTTTTCTGTTTCATACGTAGCTGCGAGCACTGGTAACAACTTCCTACTACTGGAAAGCGTCCGTTTGTGTCTTTTTTTTGTAAAGAAGATGTTGCAGTTTCAAAGTTTGGTATATAAAATATTTGTATTGCAGATGATGTCGATTTTTGTATTTTTAGCCCAATGCTTAATATTTTCCTGACACCAACCAATGCTAAGGTATTTTCAGAACTTTCGACAGATGTTGCGTATTAAATATAGGATGCTAGTGCTGACAACGGCCATTGTTCTGTATTGTTTTCCGTTTGCATGTGTATACTCCTAACAGTTTATACATATTGTCTACTTTAACGACGCTCTAACAATATATTGGGTGCCCCGATGGACTAGGCGTTAGTGTGCCAGACTATCAATCAGAGGGTTGCGGGTTCGATTCCCGCCAAAGACTCTGGGTGTTTTCTGCAGACAAGCCAAAAGCTTCGCAGTTTGTGATTGTTAATTAATTTTAAAATATGTAAAGCGAAAATGCTTTTTCTCTACTTAAATTTCATATTGGTACCCAGGTAACTTGCAACGCATTAGAAGCAGGGGCCGTAACTGTTATGACTTTTATCGACAAAGCCAAGAAAAAAAGTTATTTTTTTACTTTTATTTTTTAAGGCAGAAATAAAAGTAAAGAAACAACTTTTGTTTTAAGGCAAAAATTAAAAGTTATTTTTGAGTTTTATTATTTTACTCAAAATATAAAAGTCATTTTTTAACTTTTAATTTTTTAAGGCAAAAATAAAAGTCTTTAATTAAATATTGCATAGTAATACGCTAGTTTTATGCAATAAAACCAAATCCAAATAAAATATTAATACTAATAGTTTTCACATATATTGAAATCATGACACCTAATTTCATAACGGTCGATTCATAATTACTCAAACCACGAATATAAGATGCTCTGCGAAATTTTAACATGCATAAATCTTTAAAAAGTGTTTATATCAAGATAAAACTTAACACAAAAACTATTTATGTGAAGAAGTCATTTTATTTTTGGATGATCGGTCCATAATAAGTGAAAGCTTCCATTTCCGTAAAACTGTTTTTAAACATATACTGGGTGTAGGATATTATATGGTCGGACTTGACCTTAATTTCGAGAACTCTTATGGTTTAAACCATAATATTTGGTATATACCGCCCAGAAAAGTCTGATTGGCTTTTTTATTGTACATGTCTCATGTTTTCTTGTAGAATTTTGTGACCTCTTGGGAAACATATTTTTCTGACGTTTCAGCACACATCGAAATTTAGACGTATATTCAAGTTTTTAAATTATTTTGTTAACTAATTAATCAACTTGTTCTTCTGATTAGGAAAAATTATTTATGTGATTGTATTTTCTTTATCAGGGCACGCAATATTTTAATTAAGTTTGCTTTTATTTGACATAAAAATGGAACTGATAATAAAAGGGCTTAGAGAATAAACATGTTGAGCCACAAAGAAGCAAAATCAGATTTTGTATAATAATTTTATTTACTTAAATTTTTTTTTCATTTAGTGACTTAACAAGTAAGTGCTCTAAATGTTATATGTACCATAGATATTTGCATGTCATACATTAATTCTATAAAAGCAATTATTTACAACCTGTGTTGTGTAAACATTATCCATGCTGGTAAAACTATAATATATGACTATAATTAGTCATACTGCAGTCATGCCTTTTTAATTTTATGCTGTCGTTGTTGTTACATTTATTTACCCTTTTATATAGTTTTGTAATTTATGTTTTAAATAAATAAATGGTTTGTTTAATTGTAAAATTTACAAACACAAATAAGCCAACACACGTATGTATTTATTTATAAAGGTTTGTTTTAAGTGCTTACTAAATTGATAATTCAGTTGAGAGACCGAAAATAACTTGTTCACTGATTCAAGTTCTAAACATTGCCACCAATCTCTAGTTATTTGTTATAAAAAATAAATTACATAAAATGATTAATCAAAATAACTGTTAATTTTGTTTTATAAGGCTTGGTATGATCTAAGCAAATTTTGTTTATTTTTATGTTTAACTATTGATTTTAATCTCATATGTATGGCTTTTAAAGCAAGCCAATCAAAACTCTCACCTCAAAAAACAACTGAAACAACTTACAATGTATGTATATATATTGCAACGTAATAATAATTTATGAATAAATATGTACGTACATACAAATGTATGCATGCGTACTTGTGTACATAATAATTTGAGGCACTTTAAATATATACACATGCATGTGTGTTTATGAAATACAAATATATGTCGAAAATACATACTTATTTACACACATACATATATATGTAGGTAAATATTTCTGAGTATATTTTTATTATGCATAAATATACATATACATATACATTTATAAATATACATACATGCATATGTATTCACAATCATTGCTGTCACACATTATTTACACATATGTGACTTTTATATTTATGAATGTTTTCATAATTTCAAAATTAAAATTGAGTTTTTTTTGTTATTCTTAGTAAACAGAAGGTCGCAATAAAAACACATTGGAAATTTGTTAAATTGTTTAATTTAACAACATTTTAACTGACAAATAATACAATATTGCAATTAATGTTAATTTGACAAATAAGTTCGCACTAAAAGAAAAAGCACATACTCTCTTGACAGATGTTAATGTTAATGTTAACATTAATATTAAGATTAATAAATTAATTTTGTGCAACAAACACATGAACTCAAAATGTATCAACTGGTATTTGGTCCTGAAAATTCCTGCCAAACACTTCAAATAAAATACACAATGTAGTACAAGCTGAATTTGAAATAAATAAAAAAAAGCGGTTTTTTGTTAAGTTTGATTTTTGTTTAAATAATAAAGTACGAGGGCGGTTCGGAAACTTCCTAGCCTGGCACAGAAAAAGAATAGTTAGTTTTTCAAAAACATTTTTATTTTTCAATATAATCTTCTGAACCTTCAATACACTCAGTCCAATGCTTAACTAGCAATTCTATACCTTGATTAAAATAGTTTTCCGCAAGGCCTTCAGTGGTTTACAACTGTCATTGCATATTTATTTGAAGTAAAACGCTTGTCAGCTAGGAATTTTTGTAGATTTGGGAACAGGTAAAAGTCACTGGAAGCTAAATCAGAAGAATGAGGTTTATGGTCAAACAACTCGTACTTTAATTCGTTGTTAAAACATTCTTGTGCGCTGGTGTGTTGATGAAAAACAATTATTTTTTTTTTGTTTTTTAAGCCAGGACGTTTTTGTCGAATTTTTACATTTAATTGATCCAAAATATTGCAATAGTACACTGAATTTATTGTTTTACACTTTGGAGATAGTCAATCAATAAAATACCTTTGAAGTCCCAAAAGAACGTTGCCATAACCTTACCAGCCGATTGAATTGTTCTTGCCTTCTTTGGGGCACTTCGTCCAGCTTCATTCCATTGCTTGAATTGTCCTTTTGTCTGTCCTATTTCACGCACTTTTATTCGTCGATCATTTAATATCATATCATGCACTTTGGTTACAATTTCTGTTGTTGTTGCTGTTTCTGGATGTCCACTACGTGGTTCATCTTCAATGCTTTTACAACCACATTTAAATTCACCAACCAAATATTTAACTGTTGCATATGAAGGAGCACTTTCATCTAACACATTCACCATATCAATATGAATATCTTGACCCAATAAACCTTGTTTATTTAAATATTTAATGACACCACACAAATTTCTAATTTTCCATTGTAAAAAAATCGCGGATGCGTCTTTTCTGAACACCTGTTTCTATATGAACGAGTTGACAGATGGAAAAGAAATTTAACATGTGTTCATAGCAAATCACTTAGGTTTTTCTGTTTATACGGCTTCTGTTCTAGGCCAAGAAGATTCCGAACTGACCTCGTATTAAATATAGGATTATCTATGGGATGGCACTAAGGACAAGAACAAAGTAGTTTGTCCGTCTTCCCGTTTCCAATAAGGCTATGGCCCCAATTTAAACGAAGCAATTTTTATTGAAAACATTTCCACAATTTTTTCCTTAAAATTTCTTCAGTGCTCACACAGCACAATCCTAATTGCTTAAATCGCTCTTAAATGTGTATATGTACACATATGTAACATATGTAAGAGAGTAACACCCCGATGTCTATAAGGTAATTAGCTTAGCTTATACAATTGCTTCGTGTTAATTTAGAACTTACTGGTGTAACATTTTTGTTTCTAAATCGGTATTTTTTCCTTTAAATAACATATTTTTGTTGCAAGGTAATGCAAAGAGTGACGTGCTTGTTGTGTATTAATCATATTTTATTATTTCCTTATATTCCCACTGCTGACATGTTTTAATGTTTTAATTTAATATTTAATTCTTTATATGAAACAAGCCTCTTGGTAAACATTAATTATATTACAATGTTATTAGGCTTAAATTAATTAGCAACATGTACATATGAATACTGCTAATGCTTTAATGCCATTCCTAAGCCATATGAAATTTAATTATAACTGCAGAATTTATTTTTGTTTTTATATTATTCTGTTTTTGCTTGCACAAATTTAATAACCCCAGGCTATTATTTCATTTAAAAATAATAATAATCTACCTTCCTTTTTTTTGGATGCAAACAAGCAAACAAGCATACAAAAGTGAAAACAAATGTTTCACTAAAGTACAAACAAATCAAAGTACAGGACAGAGCAACATTTTTACAACATTTCGCACTATACACCCCAATTAAATTTATTAAATTCAAATCAATAATTCAGCAGGTTCCAAGCTGTGTAAACCGCACTGAACTCAACACAGAGAATTAAATGAAATAAAAATGTACGTACGTACAGCTTGCTGAATAAAAAGTTAAAAAGTAAAAAAGTAAAAAAAGCTTTAGTAATACAAACATCACCAACCTCTATTGCTACTACTACTCAACCAAATGCTTCTTTAGCTAAAAAATTACAGACTAAAACAGAAAAATAACATTATTCAACTAACCCGGCAACAAAACAACCAACCAACTAACCGAACATCCGACAGCCAGACACCAAAAAAGGCTGTAAAAATGTTACAAATAAAGAGGAATATAAAACTGAATATTAAAATCGCTCTTGTACGGGCAAATAAAAAAAGAGATGAGATAAATTTGGTACAAAAGTACTTTTTTGGAGCAATTTAAAACAGGTACAATATACAGACTTCAATAGATTCTAGGGGTTGCAGTTCTATTTCTGTCAGATATTTTATTGTGTCTTACTACAACAGAATTATGGAGAAACAACTTTTTCCAATATAAGAAGTTTCTTCTGAGAAGTTTTGAAATTAGTAATAAACATTCTCTTCATTTATTGTTTATATATTGTTATACAATATACAATTTGGGCATCGCGAAACATTAAACAATTAATGCTGAACAAGAAAATTAATACAAACGTAAATCGTTTTTGGTTCCACACATACCAACACCTACACAAATCGTACTAAAGGATAGCAAAGAGAAAGTTTAAAAGGTCCCTTTTATATATACAAGGATTCTGTATGTTTTTATGATCGCATTTGTTTAAGTGTACCAGTATTATTTCTGCATAAAAATAATAATAAAAAAAGTAGGTGATGATGAGGTGGTTTATTTATTTTCTGTTGCTGTTATTCATTCGTTCGTTTATTTGTTTCCTGTTTCTGTGTGCAAATGTATATATATTCTACAGAAATGTAATTTATACCAACATTATATACATACATATAATACATACAAATGTCAACCTATTTATATACTCGTATGTAAAGGGTGTCCCAACTGGAACGCAATTTTTAAATTTTAAATAAAACACAGATATTAAAAAAAAATCGTGAAACTTTATCATATCGTAAAGTAGACAGAATAAGGTTATGTATGGCCGCCGCGGCTTTGCTGGCACACACGCGATCTTTTAATGAAATTTTCAATGACCTTTTTGCATAAATGCTGCGGTATTTCATTAATGCAGCGTCCAATTTCCTCTTTTAAGGCTTGAGTCGTCGTCAGCTTATTCGCGTAAACCATCGACTTCAAAAAACCCCAAAAAAAAAAAACTAAAGGTGTTAAATCGCACAATCTAGCCGGCCAATTCTGGTCTCCAAAATGACTGATGCAGCAATTGAATTGTTTCCCTGGCTGTATGACATGTGGTGCCGTCTTGTCGAAACCAGATGCCCTTCACATTCATTTCTTCAATGATAGGCAAGAAAAAACTGGTTGTCATTTCACAATACCGAACACCATTGACTGTTTGCGCTTGACCTGCCTCATTTTCATAAAAAAAAAGGTCCAATGATTCCTCCAGCCCAAAAACCACACCACACAGTGACACGTTGAGGATGCATTTGCTTCTCGTGAATCACTCGAGGATTTTCGCCACCCCAAATGTGATAATTATGCCTATTGACGAAGCCATCAAGATGGAAATGGGCCTCGTCACTGACGACGATTTTATCGGCAATATCAGCATTTTCATGTTGTCTCTCCAATACCCAATTAACGAACTCCCTTCGCTGTCCATGGTCAGCTGGCTTCAGTTCCTGAGTCAATTGAAATTTGAAAGATTTGCATCTTATCTTTCGTCAAAATTCTCTGCATAGTGGATTTGGAGACACCAATTTGCTGAGCTCGGTGTCGAACTGAGGTGGATGGAGTTTGAGCGACATCATCACGTACATTTTCGACATTTTCGGTCGATCGACCTGGTCGAAGGTGCGTTGTTGTCTTTACATCACTAACAGACCCAGTTTCGGCAAATTTATCCATTAATCTCTTTACAGTTGACTCTTTTGGAGCATTATTGTGACCCCAAATTGATCGCAATTTGCGAACTGTAGCCGCAAAACTTTCACCATTTTGGTAAAACAATTTCACAATGAGAATGAGTTGTTCATTCGTGTAGCGCTCCATTTTTACTAACCTCGTACCTTCTACTAGCAAACAATAACAATTGTTCAAATGTCAAACAATGACACTTCGAATGGCGCCAAATTTAAAAATTGCATTCTAGTTGGGACACCCTTTACATACATATATGCATGACAATAATTTTTACAATTTACTACTCTCAGTTATGCTACCTTCTAAACCTACAGCCATCCTCTTACATGATGGCAGCTTGTTTAGGCTTTTTCTCTATTTTTTTCTATTTTTTTTTTAATTTTTTTGCAACCATAAACAGAAATCTAACATGGTTCCGATTTACACAAAGCAATTTTTATTGAAAAGATTGCTCAAATTTTTTACTTGAAATTTCTTCCGTGTTCACACATTACAATTTTATTACTTAAATCGCTAGTATATGTGTATAATCGTAGGTACACATTTGGATACACATATATCATACCAATAAGAGAGTAACAAGATTTGCTAGTACAATCCAGAGTGTACTAGTCTTATCTTTCCCTCACCACGAGATCTAAAGAAAAAATTGCTTTGTGTAAGTTGCGACAAATGTATATGAATACGAACGTGTTAATATAAATATATTTAGATGCAGTGTAGATCAAAATGTGTTGAATACATTTATAAAATTAACTTAACGAAAGAAAGTAATCAAAATATTTATTTATTTATGTTTCAAAATCATTTGTGTTGCTTACATTTCTGAATTTTTTATTCTCATTTTATTCATTAGGGTCGTTTACTGAACACATGCATAAATATTTGTAAAAATGCTCTGCGTTATTTACACTATGCTGGAGTTTGCCCTGAAATACTTCAATGGACATACCAATATTGAATTTTTTCCACTAAACATTGTCAAGTCATGCCGTGTTTTTTTTAACATGCTGAAGATGACATGTAAGCGAATACTGGTCACAAAATTAAATAACTGAAAAAACTAATTTTAAAATATCTCTCTATGGCGACGACAGAAGCTAATATTTCTATGTGGATTTCATACCGAAATTCGATCACATTAAAAATTTTTATTTTGTTCCTCTTAGTAAACAGAGGGTCGCAATAAAAATACTGTGGAAATTTGTTAAATTTTAAAATTTTCTAGCATTTAAAAATTCTATTTGGTCTGTTGTCTATCTTCATCAAAACTTACACTTTTTACAGTTTTTTACGTAATACACGTTCTTCAGTCAGGGCTCATCCTTTTGTGGTCGACTGGACAGTGGATCGCACAACACACTACAGAGAAAATTCGTTCTTTAGCCGTACTGTCCGTATGTGGAATAAACTCCCAACAGAAGTATTCCCTGCCACTTTCAATATAGGAAAATTCAAGTCAAATGTTCACAAACACTACTCCCTCTATCCTCCCTCCCATAACCTATTTTCCTAGTTCCAACACAATGCATTGCATAAGTAGGGGTCATCCCCTGAGTGCTGGTCCAAGAAAAAAAAAATACCCCTTTGTTTGAGTAGCCACACGGGATTAGTGATACTATCCTCGATCCTTAGCAACATTGATCGTATCACTAGTCTCTACTCAAACAAAAAAGGTATTTTAGTTTCAATTCCGAAAACTATTGCTACTAGGAATTTGTTTAATATATTTACCAGCCCTTATTTTTGATACATACTGTATTGTGGTTTACTGGTTTGTAAGAATGTTTGTATGAGCCTAACAAGCCACAAATACAAATGTAGAATACATACAAGAACATTACTTTACACCCATTTCATAGTTGGCAAATGCTTTTACAAAAAAAAAATCATACTTATCGGCAGCGAAAATGCAAAAGGTCGTAACAAACATTTAATTAACATTGCAGATAAAGCTCTTATCAAACTTTTGCTTAATAATTTGTATTATGAAAACTATAGGTTTAGTTACAGCCTCTTACTTTTTGTGTAACGATATGTATATAAATACATATATTTCTTAATGTATTCGTATGTAAAATTCTTGTATAAATATAAGCTAAAATTATATATCAGCATCCATTTACTTCAACACAATCAATCTTTAAAAGTTCTCAAACAAATGAATACACAGGTATAAGTAAAATAATATAATACTGAAACTATTGCAAATATTTGCAGGTTATATTATAATCTAAATTGAAATAAACAAAGTAGCTTTTGTATAGTTTTAGCTTATTGATAAGATTTACTAAGTGATTTTAATGTCTAATATCTAAATTAATTTAATTTGCTTTAAAAGAAAATGTAATTATTTTTTAAATTCCAAATTAAAAGTATTTTTTTAAATTGTGTTAACATTTACCTAGTCAAGTCATAAATACTGCTACTCAGAAAAATCGAAGCCAAATGCAAACGTATGTATATTAAAAAAAAATAGTTTTTGGTTTTATTGGGTTATTCAATGGCTGCAAATCTAAGAACAGTTTACATATTCGAATTTACTTCCGATGTGGCCATTCATTACACGACTCAGTAATTGAATTTCGAGTAGAGCAATCGATACCTTCTAATACGCACCATAACTTGTAATCCAACGGTTTTTTTATTTTTATTTATTTATTTATTTATAAGTCTACGGATAGAAATCCTTACAGACCCTTAATTTACAATATAATTTAATTATTAATTAGTATTAAGGTACAATATAATATTACGTTTTATAACACTGACATCAATAGAAAAATCAATAAGAAAATAAAATTCATTATAAACTCTACATAATCTTCTTAATGAATCAGCATTGGCATAATTGGATTGAAAAACTTGCAGATATAATGGTATATAATAGCGAGTTGATCGTTGTGGAACATTAAAATTTATATTGCTTAGCAAAAAATCAGAATAGATATTACCATTAATTAAATTAAATAAAAAAGATACATTAAGCATGACTCTTCTGCTTTCCAAGGTTGGTAATTTTACTAATGACAGTCTTGAAGAATAAGATGGAAGAAGAAAATCAGGATTCCAAGTTGAGTTGCCCAGACAAAAGAGAAGAAACTGCTTTTGGACCGATTCAATCTTATTTATATCACAATATGCATCAGGAACCCAAATGACAGATCCATATTCCAAAATTGGTCTTACCAAAGAAGTGTATAACCGTTTAGTGATCGTTAGCTCCGTAAATTCTTTCGCCCATCGTTTTATAAAAGCTAGCACACCACGAGCTTTATTAACAATCATGTTTATATGATTTTTAAAATTTAATTTAGGATCCAGAAGAATACCAAGATCCAGAAATTCTGTAACTGATTCAAGTTGATGTCCACCTAATAAGAATTTACCGACAGTACTATTGATTCTTGAAAATCTCATATGCTTGCACTTTTTTAGGTTTAGTTCCATTAAGTTCAGAACACACCAATCGAAAAATTTGTTTAAATCTTGTTGCATGTAATTTTTTTCAGCATTATTATTGTAGGTATAAAATATTTTCACGTCATCGGCATACATTAAAACATTACAGTATTTAATTACACACGGTAAGTCATTGATGAAAAGGGAGAATAAGATTGGGCCAAGATGACTACCTTGAGGTACTCCAGAACTCACAATTATATCTTTAGATATGACATTATTAAAAAGAACATTTTGCTTCCGGTATGTTAGGTATGATTTAATCCAATTTAGACTCATTTGTGTAAAGCCCATAGAACTAAGTTTTATCAGTAGCAGATTATGGTTGACTTTATCAAAAGCTTTACTAAAATCAGTATAGATACAGTCAGTAAACTTCTTTTTAGTAAAACCACAATTAACTCTCGTAGTCAGCTCCAAAATATTAGTTACTGAAGAACGACCCTTTCTGAAACCGTGTTGATAAGGGGATATCAAAGAGGAGATTTGATGCAGGAGATTATCGGTAACACATTTTTCGAAAAGTTTGGGAATTGCACTCAGCTTTGCTATACCTCTATAATTCGCAATATTTGCCTTACTGCCATTCTTGAATAACGGTATAATAAATGAGTCTTTCCAAAACTGTGGAAAGTAACCATTTTTTAAAGAAATATTAAACATTATGTTTAGCGGTATGACTAACGAGTGTGCACAGTTCTTTAAAACACAACTTGGGACTCCATCAGGACCACAATGAATTGAGGATTTAAGTGTTTTTAAGACTTCAATTATTTGGGATGAATGAATTGGAGAAAAATATATTGAGTGGTGTTGATCAATTGGATGAGGGTATATATCCTGGGTATATTGAGCATCCGAATATGTGGTGGAAAAAAAAGTAGTAAACAAATCACTTATTACCAAGTTGTCATCAGATTCTTGATCATCATACTTCATCACGTTAGGAAAACCAATGGACTTCTTTTTAGTATTGACAAATTTATAAAAAGTTTTCGGATCAGACTTGAAATTGTGCTTTATATTAGATATGTAGTTTTTGTAGAGATTAGTATTTAGTAAATTATACTCAGCGCGGGAAACAGCAAATCTAGCATAATCAGACTGCAGGCCAGTTGTCTTGTATTTTTTAAAGCGTTTATTTTTAATATTTTTAAGTCTAGATAATTTGTTTGTGCACCAAGGAGGACCAGATTTATTATGTATGATTGTTTTTAAAATACATTGATTAAAAAATATTAGTAGAGTTTCATAAAAAGTTGATATCATTGAGTCAATAGATTCTGGAGCATTAGTTGATATTGAAAGAAGATCATTCCAATTGGTGTTGTATATATAATGGTTTAAATCGTCATAATTACATTTTTTAAAGCAGAAAACTTTATCTTGTGAATTTGAAGAACTGGATTTGGTTTTAAAAGAAACATTTAAGCTAATATCGAGAGTAGGATGGTAGCGGTCTTCAGGCAAAACGATTGGATCAGAACGTTGTAGTAAGCAATCAGTTGGTTCATTTATAAATACCAAATCTAATAATTTTCCAAACGAGTTGTAGACATCATTAATTTGGAAAAGACATAAATCGTGAAAAGAATTTAAAAATGCTATTATCCAGTCGTCAGCTGTTGTAGGAGTTAATATATATGAGTCTGCTAGAAATTTCCAGGATACGTTAGGTAAATTAAAATCACCTAAAACAAGGACTAAGTCTCCAGGATCAGATAAAGATACAACTGATTTGATTAAAGTAGCGTGTTCAGTATAAACAACTTGATTATTTTTATGTTTTGGTGGGATGTAAGAACAAGTAATAAACATTTTTTTTTGAGCTCTGGACTAGCAGCTGGAAAATCATCCGTTGATATGAACTCCGGAACATTGTTTTGGAGCCTCAGTTGATTCGTCTTTGCTTTGTTAGCTACAGCAGAGTCTTTCTGGAAGTCCATGGCTTGTTGGTGAATATTGATTGTTTGAGAGGCTTCACAATGAATTCCAAGACGGTCGATTGCTTGGTAGCTTGGTAACGTAATCGCAGCTCGCTCCCCACCATACCTATTCTGGATTACTAATCATACATATACACAGTGTTGAGTTCGTAATGAGTTTGTCAATTGTTTACCAATGTTTATAACTTATCTAGGTACTACGGGTTTTTGTATAACCAAGATGTTTGGTTGTACTTAGCTTTTTCAGCTGTTTTCTGCATTGAAAATTATCCATATCTTTGTTTTTATAATGTCACAATGTTCTTTTTATAGAAGTAGGATGCAAAAATGTTATTGGAATTATATAAAAATATATTTAACCCTTAAGCAAATACCAAAATGTGTTCACATAAGCGAACCCCAGGGCTTAGCTGGGACATTTTTTTTTATTTTGTATGGATTTAAATTAAAAACCTTCAATTTCATTATCAACTTCTAACTTGTTCCCAATATAAAAAGCTACGTCTTCATCTCCATCATACTCATACGTATGAATTGCCACTGCCAATCTATCATAATTTGAAACTGTTTCAAAGATGTTGTCTACTTCAGTACCAAATGTAACACTATACACTTGTAACTGCCAACACAACAATAAAATAAAATAATTTCTGAAACGTACAAGCACATTCATGCTGTATTTTATACAAAACAAAAAATATATAGTTATAAATTGGTATAGTCTCTTTCTATTTGGTTTTGATTTTATTTGCTGCATTCTCTACATAATAGTATAGGGCCTGGTGTTACAAACAGGTTGAGAGTAATTACCACGCCTACAGATAAAAAATTTGAATTTTTTTTCCAGATGTTTTTTTTTGCACAAAACATTGAGGAATTCATAAAAAACTAAGGGGTTTTGTCTAAGATATCTAAGTAAAAAATTATAAAAATGGTCTGTCCAAACCTTGTGTTCAATTAAGTGTTAATTGTCGCAATAAATTCATTCCTCTATCCAATATATAGTTTATTTGGAGGATAAAATTGGCAAAAACCTATTTAATTTTTATTTAAAACTACTCACACTACTTCACTACAGACTAGATAAAAAAACCTATGATGATACTAGTTCATTAATATGAACAAAATCGGAGTTTTGACATCTGATATTAAAATTTTGTGTAAGCCTATTGATTTTGTCTGAAACTAATTCCAAGCCTGTAATATTATGAAGGCGTGTGGTAGATAAATCATATGGAAGATTGTACATAAGTTTTAATAATTTGTTTTGAGGTATTTGCAATTTTTTTTATATGACAACATGCGCTAGTAGACCAAACGGGGACTGCATAGATCAGGGATGGCGAACCTATGGCACGCGTGCCCAAGGTGGCACGCAAGTAAATTTTCATTGGCACATATAATATGTTTCATTTTTGATACATATGTACTAAACTAAATGCATTTTTGATTTTGCAAAAAATTATTATATTTTAAGGGTTATATTCATAAACATTTTAAGCAGGATTTCAAATCATTGTTAAGCTAAATTCGATAAAATTGTATTCAAAAACGAATATTATCTTAAAATGCCTATTTTAAACCTTGTGTAAATAAACACATTTTAAAATTGGTTCGAACCTATTTTAAGGTGTTATGACACTTGCTATTTTTTGTATTGGATTTTTTTAGGATTGATTGAATGAAACAACAAATGCGAGAAAGAACAAGACATACAATAAAATAAAATGTAAACAAAACAAACAATATTGCTCACGTTTTGTTCCCACAAAAACCCGTAAAAAAGATAAAAATCGCAAAAAAAAAATTTAAAACCGCTACTTTCGATCAAAAACTAAAAAAAATGGGCAACAGTGTTAACATTTAATCTCGAAATGTCAATTTTAAGTTAAAAAATTTTGTATTTTTTTTGACAGTCTTGGATTATTTATCGATAACACACGTATATTTGTTTGACATTTCAAGATTTTTTATGATATACTCATACTCTTTACACTTAGTAAGTTTTCCTATGCAAATATATTTGTACTCTTCTCCAATATTGAAAAAATACAAAAAATACAAACTAAAAATCAACGTTATAATTATATTGTTTGTATTGTTTGTGTATGCAGGTTGTGTATGCTTTTTAATAAATGTACAATGTTTTGGGATTTTGTATATTATACATGAAAAAACGTGATATTGACAACAATACTTTTAAGTATTTTCCTTTGTTGAAAGATCATTTTCAAAAATTTTCCATTCATGGAAGGTATGAAAATAATATAAATTTTTATAGCCAAGTTATAACTTACATACAAGACAATTTTGTTAAGAGATTTCAAGATTTCAAAATATTTGAACCGTTAATTAACTTTATCAAATATCCAGAAAAGTTCGATTTGGAAACTACTAAAATTGATAAGTTAGAATGGTTAAAGTTGGAGGAGTTAGAAATGCAATTGGCGGAGTTTCAATCAAGCTCTATTTGGAAGCAGAAATTTATTGAGTTAAGGCATGAAATAGAAAATAATGAAAAAAAAAAAGATTAAATAAAGAAGAATACGAAAACATGGACAATATGTTGTTGAAGACATGGTGTTCGCTTCCAGAGACATTTAGTGCGATGAAGGAACTGTCTTTAGCTATTCTTACAATATTTTCATCAACGTATAGTTGTGAAAGCTTATTTTCGATATGCTTGGTTTTCACTATGTCAGTTTTGTTGTCAAATTGTCTAAATTGTTATGAAATTACCAACAATTTGGACAATTTGACAACAAAACTGACATAGTGAAAACCAAGCAATAATGAATAACATAAAATCTGATGTACGAAACAGACTTACTGATGAATCTGGCGAGGCTTGTATTTCATTAAAATTGTCAAACTATCACCCGGATATTGATGCATTATCAAAAACTATTCAACAACAAAAATCTCATAAAAATTATGTCAGCTAATTATAAAAATAAATGTATATATAATTTTTCGATAAGGCATGGCACGCATGTATTTTCATTTTATAAAAATATTTTTTTTGGCACTCAGTCTAAAAAAGGTTCGCCATCCCTGGCATAGATTATTATAGTATGAAAAATGGATGTTAGAATTAGTTTTTTTATTATGGATGTTAGGGGTAGAATTCCGATTTATGAAGGGGTATAGTATACGGGTTAAAAAGTTAACTTTATTTATTATATAAGGTATGTGATCATGTGATCTTTAAACTTCATTTTCGGATAAAGAATAATGCCAAGATATTTAACTTTTTGTTTCCATTGCATAGGAGTATTATTCATAATAATATTGGTTTGTGGTATGTAACATTCTTTTCGCTTCCTTGTAAAATATATTGCCTGTGTTTTATCATAGTTTAACCTGATTTTCCACTTATCAAAATAAGATACAATATCAGATAATACTCTTTGTAGATTGGCCATAATTTCAGAGCTGAGAATCCAATATATAGTATTTTTCTCGAAATGAATCAAAAAGATTTATATTTTTGTCTCCTCAATGTGTCTACGAATATATGTCTGCTATTTAAGTTGGTTTTAATGTCACAAATTTTACTAGTCTAAATAAAAATTAATTTGACACACCAAATAAGAAAATATTAATAAATTATTATTTGTCTTCATTATTTCTGGATATTCATATGTATCTACATACATACATACTCGTACAAGCAAAAACAATTTTTAATTATGTGTGTAAGGCATCTGACAACCATCTGTTAGTATTTCATATTTCATATGACTGTGTTTCGGTATATGTGTGTGTGTGTGTGTGAGTGTTTTTTTTATAGATTTTTATTAATTAATTTCTCATTTTTATAGCTTCGGTTAAATATGGTATAATGTTCTTACTTATACATACGTGTATATGAATGCATGTGTACATATTTTTCGGCCAGATTCAGTGTAATATTTTAAATTATTGAAATTTATATGTTTAAAATACCCTACAATGGATGTAAAGCCTGGAAGGCTAAGAAAAATGTATACATTGTAAAGCTATTCCTGTGTCCATATTCTGTAACTTTCTGTCTAAAAGTTATATTCCATCTTTTCTCGAAAAGTGAGAAAAGAATGTGTCTGTAACTCATGTCGAAATCTATTACGTCGTTACGTTAGAAATGTCAAAATATACAACTTAAAGCCGATGTGAAATTTCAGTGTTTGAAACCGCTAATCACAAATATCGTTGACGGCGAACAAAATTTATTAAAATTTAAAAATTTTCAACGAAGGCGGTAAAAACACTACCGCCGGCTATACAAAATAATTTATAGTACATTTTTAATGTTTGTTGTTTACAAAATAATTTGCAATAAGATAAAAATAGTTTCATGGTATAAAAAAGAAAACTTTGTTTTGCTAAAAGTAGTACAGAAAATGTATAGTAATGTGTTGCCATTCATTGCGGTTTGAATATTTATTATTTTTAAAATTATATCTCGCTGCGTATTTATTTGAGACTTCAAAGTGGAAACCTTTCTTACAAACATTTTACAAACACACCTTTTCTCTAAACTGACGAGTAATTTTCTTATGTGACAGACATTACATACCAAAAAAAAGTTACAGAGATAGTTTTGTGAGAAAACCAGCTGTTTGTTTCAATTTATGGCATTTCTGTTTCATTTCACACATTTTTATCGAAAAGTTTCTCGACAATGGAGTTACAGCACTTGAATACTAGTGAATTTTAAGATTTTACGAAAATTTAAATTTCCTTAATAAATAAATAAAACTCTAAAATAATTAAAACTGAAAATATTCATTTATTACTCATAGTAGGGCATTTATCAACAGTCACTGACCAGCCATTCAATTCATACTGTTTTACTACTTTAATCATCTCATCACTTTCATTTAGTTTGCGCTACTTTTTTTGCTTCGTATTTTTTAAATAACTCTTGTGTGCGGAGTGAATGACGCACAATAATTCCCTTTTAATATCACACCAAATACAACTGCAATAGTTGTCTGTTAACAGTACGGTGGCCCTTATTTTGAACATCTTGGATTTGCTCTCAAGGTTCAAAATGTTTTTGCTTCGTCATCTAATCATGAAAATCGTTTCACTTGAAGTTGGGTCAAAGTAACAATATATAAATAAATAATATGCTGTAGAACTCCATTCTCCGGTTATCATTATCAAGGAATGAGTTACAATATGTTCATTATTAAATGTGGAGATAATGATACGTCTCTTACAAATATAATTATAACTCATTCCTTGATAATGATATCCGATGGATATCGAAATATTGGAACAAATAATTTAATAAATGATATATAAATTTTTTACAAATAATCGAGCTCGAAAAAACTTTTTGATTTTATATATGAGATATTTTAATTTTGATAATTTTTAATGAGTGAGAAGATCACAAATCAATCTTTACTATTTGGTGTTCACATATACATACATAGGTATGTCAATATACTTTATATACACTTTAAGCACTGTTTCACTAATCGTAATAAAAACCTGAATACACTTCTACTTAAAAGAATAGAAAACCTCAATCCATGTAAAATAACATTAATGAGTACAACCAGATATGTGTAACAGTTATTTTCTGGTTTCTCGATCATATATATCAGTTTAAAAAAACACAAAAATATGCAAACACTCATGTGTGACCATAAGGAAAAAAAATTTGGTATTTGGTATTCTTTTATGAGTGTGAATAAAATTTAACATACGAGTATTTTTCATTTATGAGAAATATCAAAAATGTGTGTTTTTAGGGCTCACACATGAAGACATTTGTTTCCTGCTAAAAATATTAAAAAAAATTAAAATGTTCAAAATATTTTTACAACGAAATTTCAAAAAATTAAAGGACACATTTTCATTTCTATTAAATGCCAAAAGAAAATTCAATGTAAAATTAATGTAAATTTCAACGCTTTTTCGTCTTAAGGGTTAGCGAGAGGACTGATTTTAAATTGAGCAATTTCTTCGACTTTTTTTATATTATATCAAATATGTTGTTAAAGAATTTTTAATTTCTAATTTATAATTTGGATAGAATTATTTGTTAGAACAATTTCTGTATTCTATTGCAAAATGGGGCACAATCGAAATTGTTTCGAAAAAAAATTTGGCATTTCTAAACTGCCTGTTCGAGATGACATTTTATATTTGTGTGGCCAAGGAGTATTGAAGTTAATGTTTTGAAAATGGGCCCCAAAAGCCGTCTATGGCTGTCGCTGTTAAGGCTCAAAATAGGACAATTTTTTTTACGATTTTCAAGATTTTTATATTTTATCGATTACATTTGTTTTCAAAATTTTACAAAAGCCAATTGAATATGAGATATGGATACATCGAGGACTAATAATGAAGCTAAAATATGACTTTATAAAGTATGTACTACGATGAAAACTAAAATATCACAGTATGAAATCCTTTCATGGAAGATAAAATTCGACACATTAAGAATACAATTGAAGCTGCATTGCATATAACTTGTTAACTATGAAATAAGCATTTTGTTTTATAGCCAGAATTGAGGTTTTTAAGAACATATAAACATAATTTAAATAAAAGAAACCATAAACAATTTACTAGTCTTCAAAATTTGGCAAATTCCTGATCGGGTTTTTTTTAAATATCGGACCGAAATTTGCTCGATTTTACTTAAATTAATTTTTGTTAATTAAACAATCATCACCCATTAGACACAAGATATTTCTTTATTTTCAAAAGTAAACGATTTTCATTTTGAAAACTGATGCAATAATATCTTTTTTTGCATATTTTTGAGCAAAGAAGCACCTTATTTTTGTTTGAACTTTCTTTAAGAATATATAACAAATTTATAGGTTTGTAAAACGCATCTTTTCACGGATCTTTTTAACATAAAACATCATCACAAATTTTCCGAATATCTTGCCCCAAATATGTTCTAAATTTTAAATATTTTTTTATTAACATTTCGATTTGAGGCCTTAAGTTCTAAAATTCCAAAGCTAGGATTACAAGTTTCGAGAACCAATTTAGTCTAAAAGTATTTTACCAGCAACTATGGAAATGTAAACCTTAAGAGAAAAATTGTAAAAAGTCTCATTTTTGGTATTTTCGTCTCATAGTTTGATGAATTCCGAGATTCCCTTTGCATTATTGTTAAAATATTTCATAACTTGTTATTTGGAAGCATATACATATATTTAATTATTGTTGAAAATGTCATTACATTATTTTAATAAGTAAATATTTTATTACATATTTGTGGAATCTCTAAAACACAATATATATATTAATATACTCGTCCAAAGAAACTTCAAAGTTATTGGATTTTAATGAAATTTTCGGTTTGTTATAGTTAGTCCCTAAAAATCATAAAAAATAAATTGTTTCAGCCCCTGCAGTTTATATGTCCTTAGAAACAGGAGAGATTACATATGTTTTTTAAACTAAATTGTTTTGTTTAGTAATTTTCGATCTTTCCTAAAAAGAGCCAGTCAATATCTCGATTATATTCAAAAATTCCAAATATTTGCCCATTTTAACATACTGATTTTATAGGAATCTTTTTAACATTTAATATTGATGAAGCGTTAAAACTCTGAAATTTGCACGATTTAGCTTAAGTTTCTTTCATTTAATTTTAATAGACTTAAAACAATGTGAAATCCTAAAAATAACAAATATTAACAAAATGCAATATAAGGACCACCCTAATATGCTATCTGTGTTTGTGTGTACTTATTGGTATAATTAAAAGTAAACAAATGGATGATTTTTTTTCCTTCATGCACTTCCATTATAAAATTGCATGCTCATCATCAGTGATAAACAAATTTTATGTCAACTTTAATGTTAAAAATTGGAAAATTGGCAAAGTAAATGAAATTGAAAAAAAAACTTAAAAAATATTTCCATTAATAAACAAGACTGCAATATAAAGAGAATTACGTTTAAATTAAAAATGTTTAATGATGATACCAATAATAAGCTGGCATGCGGGATAATGCCTTTTTTAAAATCACACATAAATGTTTCTCTTCAATGGAGCTTAAGGTAAACAGAAATATTACTTTTTTTCTTTTTTAATTTAAGGTAAACAGAAATTTTACATGAATCGTGGTATTTTACTGATTTAGTTTTAAATCCCTTAAAATCATTATCATTAAAAAATTCAATTTGTTGGCTCTAAAAACTGAATTTAGAAATGTTTTACTTTAAGCATTATTAAAAATTTTAGTTCTATTTTCACAACTCTCATATTAAATAAAATATTCATTCTAAATCACCGGTAATAAAACATTAATATTAAGTAAATTAATTTTTACTATTCCATCATCAATTGTAATATCTAATTGACCATTGAAGGCTTTCCTATTACATAACTTCTTAATAAATAGACAAATAAAATAAATTATTTATATTTTGAGCAGAATATAAATTAAAAAATCTTTGCTTTGCTTATATATGATTTATGTTCAAAAAGTTATAATTCCTAGGCCAGACTTTTAAATTGCAATTTAAATACTGCTGCCACCTTTTTAACAAATTCAATAAATAATTATTATTTTTAGTTGAACTGTTAATTTTTAAATTTTTGATAATTTTTTTAGTTGGGCTCGAGTTCATTCAATTTAATCCAATAAATATTTTTATATGTTATATATATATATATATATATATACAGTGTCGGCAAAAATAATAGCACTTCGATCATTTATTTGATATCTGATTATACTGCATTTTTATTATCCAGTCCTTTTGACGACGAGAGTAAAATCATTTTATTTTGTGGAAAAGGTTTTCGTTAATATGTTAGTAGCCATGTCACAGAATTTAATTCCGTTGGGAAGTAAAACGAACAGTTTTTTCAGAATGAAACCTAGAAATGCTTAAAATTACAATTCCACATAGCAAATTGAAAGTGGTTTTATTTTGAAAAAGTTTTCGTTTTGTTTTTTCTATAGAAGTAATAAACGGAATTAATTCCACTTCCTAACGAAATTAGATTCTGTGACATGGCTGTAGAAGTCCCCTAAATGCAAAATACAATGCACAATTCATATCTAAGACGGTATGGTATGGTGAGGCCGAAATGCCATTGATTTGGGTCTTCTAACAAAGCAACAATATTGAGATCATGGAGTGGCCCGCGCAATCAGCTGAGATGAGCCCAATAGAGAATATTTTGGGCTGACGTAAAGAAAAGTGTATCTGAAATGAAACTGTCTCACAGGAGCATCTTTGCACTGTAGTAAAGGATTCGTGGGCGAAAATATCTAAAGAAAGATGTGCAAATTTAACTAACTCCATGCCGAAGCGCTGCGCCGCTGTTATTGCCAACAAAAGCCATGCAATCAAATATTAAAAAGGTATTTCTTTTATCAGCTTAATTTTATTTGTTTTTTTTATTTAATTTATTTGGAATGTATGTATGTACAGTGGGAAGCAAAACTGTCCGGATGTTTTGCATTAAGGAAGTAAGGTAATGATGTCAGCTACTGTCTAATTTGTGTGGGTTTTACAGAAATGAAGGCGTTTTTCACATTTCTATCGGAAAGTGCTGGCTTTTTCATTTTCACACTGGCTACTACTAAACCAATGCGCGTCTAACGCTCCAGGAACTGACATCCTTACCAATACTTCTTGCAGCATTTTTCTGGGTCTTGATGTCCTTATTATGTAAGAAACGTTCAATCTGCCGGGCATTACCATCAGGAAGCAGTCTTATGCTGTTTTTTATATAATATTTACCATGAATTTACTTAAATTTGATTTTTCTGTAATTTTACGGCATGGATAATTATTTTGCGATAAATGTATCACATTGTTTTTAATATCAGTTGTCGTTTTTCTAATTTTTAAAGATCTTTTAATTTTTTTTTTGTTTAAAAATCAAGTTAATCACTTAACAGGTCAAACAATAATGCACAAATGGAGCAACGAGATCGCAACAAAAAGCCAACGGGTCAAATACTGTTACATTTTAACAGAGAAAAAGTGTCCGAATAGAGAAGCTTTTGTTTATTTTAAATTTTTTTATTTTTTTAAGCAATTTATGTGAGTTTTTGTGCTTTATAGTTTAGAATAAGTTTCAATTAAATAAAAAAAATACATACATATATATAATATGTATTTGTATTATTTTTATTACCCTTCTTCCTTAATGCAAAATATCCAGAATGTTTTGCTTTCCACTTTATCTAGTTTAATTTTTTTAAAATCTCTAATGCATCCAAATTTTGATACTTCAACTCAAATGTTAAATCTTTTAAATAAAAATTCAATAAAAGTTACACAAATATTGTTTAAGTTTAGTAAATAATTGACATGTTTTAATTATGTGTCACGGAAATTACTAGGGAACTAAATCGAAGAAAAATCCATATGTACAGTCGAATCCTGCCTTCAGTGATATTTTATTTTCATATTTTTACCGCAGTTACATGTATGTATTTGTATATGAGGTAGGTCCAGTTTTTATGCAGGAAAAGTTTTTAACTAAAATTAAACTTTAATTGTTTTCAGGAGATGATTTCTCAATTTGTTTCTGATGTATCCAGGCATCAGTATTTGCTGAACTGGATCAAAGAATAAAATGTTTTTTACACTCAACCTTAAACATGCTCGTAGTATGCTGAGATTTGCATTGTAATTTTAAATATTCAAACTTGTTTATTAAAATATTTTGTTTTTCGAAAACTTTTTAATTAAATGTTCCGCTTCATGTCTAAGTGTATTTCCAAACTGTATGTCTAATTTGTATGTTTTAATGTGTCAGTTTTTAAAACATACTCTCACATACTTTCTTATTTTTACAACGGGTATCTTTTTATAACATTTTGACACACGTAAACACCAATTAACTTGTTCTTCTTTTTTCCATTGCCATTTTACTTGCTTTTTTTTATTATTGTCAAGCTAAAAATATATGTTAAACATTTTGTTTCATAATAATAAGCAAAAAAAAAAAAAAAAGAAAACATAAAAATAAAACACTTAACCTTCAGTTTTGTTTCAATTTCACTCACTGTCATTCTTATCAGTATTTTCATCATCCACTCACTTCGTTCCTCAGCATAATTCGTTGCTAAATTCTTTTGCATGAAAAAGTGAACAAAAATGTTTCTCAACAACTCAAACTGTGTTTGCATTTGGGTTTTTCTTTAAGTAATTTTTGTGTAAAACAAAAAATCGTTACATATTATCTTGTTGGTGGTTTACAACCTAGATGGGATGGGGTTGCTGGTACTTGGCTATTATTTCGTAAATTATCTTGTAAATTGTTTGCTTGTTATATAAAAAAATGTCACAAAATTTATGTTGGGCTAAAAAATTAAGGACGCATGAAATTTTATAAATTTTTGTATAATATTTAACAAATTAGAGTGATATACATAACTGTGGCAAAGTGTTTCTATATGCACATCAAGATGTGCTAATTACTTTTTATTATTTCAATATTTTCTAATTTATCTCAATGCATGTCATTCATCTAAACTTTGATTATCAAAGTAGCGAATTAAAAGTCTTTTCGACACCATTTTGATATAATTTGCTTTAAAATGTTTATACATCCACACATCAGCTGTCCGTTAATATAATTTTTTCTCATAAAACTCATTATCCGGCAGTATAAACTGTACACTACATTTATATGACAGATGTTCAAAATACAAACAAATATTTGTTTATTTATTTAAAACGATACCATTCCATTCAATACTTTATTAGTGCACATGACAATAAATCCTAATCATAATAAATTGTTTATATAATAGACTGACTCTATACTACTTTCTATGAAATACCTTAATTTAACATCATCTAAGTAGCAACTCACCTGCAAAGACACAAATAAAAGAGATTTTATTAATAAAATTCAAAGATTTAATCCAGTTGTTAAAATAAATATTAAATGTAAATATCATTAAAGTATAAAATCTAAATAATTATAATTAAGATATAAGAAAAAATATTAAAACTATTTTTAAAATTTTGTTTTAGATTTTTAATGTCCAAAAATATTATTTCAACAACCACCTTTTAGCAACAACATTTTTAGAAAATTTCTTTAACAGCCTTGAATCTGTTATTATAAACATTTAATTCATACATTCATTAAATTGAAATTAAAATTTTAGATTTATTTAACAAAACTCTTTTTATTTTAGGGAATATTTTAATAGCTAGTGTTTCATATTTATAAATACAAGCAAAGAAACACATTAACAAAATTCGTGTAAAAATGAAAGATTAAAAAAATTTATTTTTAATGGAATCTTCCTCAATTTTAAAAAGCTCTGACATAATCTCTATCCAACTTTCTTTTAATACTTTAATTTACTTAGCCCATATTTACACGAAGCAATTCTTATTGAAAAGATTAATACATTTTTTTCCTTAAAATTTCTTTGGTGTTCATACAGCTCAATTTGTATTGCCTAAATTTCTCGTATATGAGTATACGCATTTGTATACACATATGTAATTCGAATAAGAGAGTAACACGAATTGACAGTACAATCAAGTGTGTACTCGTCTTATCTTCCCCTCATCCCACTGTCTAAAAAGTGATCTGCTTAACTTAAAGCTTTGCTTCGTGTAAATTGGAACTAAGTAAATTAAAGTATTAAAGGAAAGTTGGATAGAGATTTTATCAGAAAGGATGTTTGAGCTTTTTAAAATTAAGGAAGATTTCATTAAAAATAAATTTTTTTAATCTTTCATTTTTACACGAATTGTGTTAATGTGTTGCTTGCCTGTATTTATAGTTATGAACAATGATCAACAACAGCTATTTTTTTCAATATTCCATGAAACAATTTGGAAATTATAAACTAAACCATTCATTCATAGATTTATATAATTTGGTGCATGTTGTTGCTGAAATTGAATTGAAATTGTTATAATTTTCCAAAAATGTAATAATTTGCAACCAGCACCTCCAGACATGTAAACTAATTCTTGCTAGTTATAGGTAGTGCTTACCGTATTGAAGCACACAATTAATGACCGACTAATGAAATGAATCTTAAATAAAATTCTAGAGTCCATTCGCAGATCTCTTCAATTCTTATTGCAATCATTGTATCCATCAGTAATAAATTTATTTTCATCTAAAAATATCTGATTGCACTACAAAAATTATGAAAAGAAATAATGCAATCACATCAAGTAGTTTGAAGACCGTCTTTCCAGTACGCTTGAAAAATTTTCTTTCGAAGTACCAAGACCTTTTGGTTTTTAGTCTATTGAAATCTTTTATGGCCTATTTCACGATGTCGAAAGATAACGTTTGCTTAGATAAGACTTAAGACACAAACTTTTTATCGTATCTATTTTTTACTCAATCAAGTTTGTTTATTCCACAATCAAGTTTGTGTCTTAAGTCTTATCTAAGAACGTTATCTTTCGACATCGTGAAACAGGGGGTTAATGCTGCATATATTGTAGATTTTCATATTTTAATGGCGAAATCAATTATTGTTACATGGATAATTTTTTTTATAAAATAGGTTGCAACATTACCTGATTGCACGCAATATCTGATACACGCGATATGTGTTTTTAGCTACCAGGCTAATCTAAATCGTGATCCATTACGAAGTTCCCTACTTTTTTAAAGAAAAAAAAAACAGAGAAAATTCAAATTTAATTTAAATTTATTATCATTTGAAAGAACATTCTTTGCAATTTATTTTTTGAAGATTATGTCTATCAAATGTTGGCCGTTGTTACGTCGCAGATTTTTTTCCTTTTCAATTTTGAATTCTGAATTTAAACGTCAACAGAAAACATTAAAGTGTTAGTGAATGGCAGAATGGTTAATTTTGTGGTTAAAATTTTTATAAGAAACAATTGTCGTTAAAAAAGCTTACTAAATCGCACTACTGGCGTAAGTCTTTACATGAAAGCATGACACGACTCACACGTGATCTATCAAAAAGGCTACTAAAAAAAAGTATCTCTATTTGAATCACCCATTATTAATAAATATTATTATTAATATAATCATTGGCTCTTTTTAAATTTTGAAAAAAAAAAATATCGTTAAGAGTTACTTTTTCGACCAAACTAATTATTGTACCCTGCACCACTACATATATTGGGGATAGGTATATTGGATTTATGAGTCAATTTAATGATTCCCCAATGGCTCGTTGCCAGTCTATGTAAATTTGTACGCAAAGTACAGATCTCAATTTTAAAGACACTTTGTTAACATTTAGTACGTGAATTTTTACCGATTCAAAGACGATTTGAATTCGGTCCATGTTTTCCTCTAGCTCCTATACAAATTTCCTCCCGAAATAAAACTTTATCGGTCATAAATATTTTATTAATCTACGTATTCAAACAAATTTCAATACACAAAAGTTATATATAAAACTTGATTACAACTATAAATTTTGTGAACATCGGTACACAATTGACTTTAGCTCCCTTATATGGGAGCATACATCTCTAAAAAATGTTACTATTCAAACAGCATTCTTTGTAATTTCTTGACGATCGGTGCATTACATTCCTTATAAGGCCCACTTTCAAAAATCGTATAAAACTCGTAGCTGCCTCTTTTGAAAATCCTTTTTTTTGCAAATATTTTGTACATCACAGAAGTAACGCTACAACATTTTATGATTATCGGCTCATAATAGGTCATATCTTCTATATAGTGCTGGCTTTCTGAAATACTGTTTCTGCTCACCTACTCGCTATAGGATATTATATAGTCGGTCTTGATCTACTCTGTACACATAACTTGGTTTTAGAATATTTTTAATGCAGTTCTATTTCATGCTGAAAAGTCTTGGTTTTAAGAAGACTTTTCCATTATTATGAACTTTATAAATCTCTGTGAAAAAATTAAGTTTTTAATTGTTTTAATAAAAACACTTTTTTTTCTATAATTTTTTGTGATGTTTTCTAGAAGAAAACTTTTTAAATTTATTAAAAATTTTTTCTCTAAGAACAAAGTTCCAGCAATTTTCCTTTTTTTTATTTTTTAAAATTGCATTTTTTCACCAACTTTTTTTTCCCAAATGTATTTTTTTACTAAGAAACTTTGGCGTAATGATTTTTCCACAAAAACTGCCTTTATTGTTTTATTTTAACTTGTCAGGAAATGAAATATATTCATTTATTTAGTCCATTGATTTGAAATCTTAATTTAGTATCTAGGTTAATTAATATAGTTTATTGTCATACGCAGTTCTTTGTTAATCTAATAATGTATTATTGGTTAATTCGTACACACTCTAATAATAAGTTATATATTATTTCTGGGACATAAACCTTTTTGTAGAAATTTCAAATAAATTTTTTCTCATACACTTAAATACATAGATTACAATATGTATATATAGATTATACATATGTATATGAAACACAAAAGTTAATATGATAGAGTATATGTGAAAACGAAGAAAACAATTGCTATGTGTATGTTTCTTTATGTTATTTAAAGCAACAGTCGTTTAAACAAATACTCGACCCTTTGTAATGAACTTTTCTAATAAGCAGATTTCAGTTTTTCAAAATTAAGCTTGGAAGTTTATTCACTCAAGATATTACTGAAATTTTCCAATAATTGCACAATTCATAATGAGAAGCACGTCTGTATAATTTTATCTAAAACATTTTAAACAAACATTTTTCTTACTAACCAACTTTATATAATTGGTGTTACAATTATTTGGTTTGGCATAATTAACAAAAACGCATGCCAAAACTAAATAAGAAATATCAGTTTGATCTTAATACTGATTTGTTTGCCCTTTACAATATTTTTTTGTATTGAAAATATTCAATAGCTTCATGTTAGAGCTACTCTATTCTAATATTCACTAAATATATTTGCCTATCATAAATAAAATACATAAAACAAACACATGCCTACATACCCACATGCGGTTAAGGATACAAGACTGTAACTCGAATACAAAGACCCATACAAATATGAAGGAAAAAGCAGTTGTCCTTTAGATTCCTGGTTATTGTTGGCGTGTGTATATGTGCTGATTGTTTGTTATTAATTTAAAGTTTTAATTAAGTCAAAAAATAATGCAAGATATTACCTAACAAAAAGGACCGAAAAGCTCCAAATGCTTTTGTTAGCTTAGCAAGGATTTTTCAGCCAAATTAGCTATTGTGTGTCTTTGCTGTATAGCCGTTAGTTTGTTTTGCATAATGTTTTAATAAGTGAAAGATTATAAATATTTACCAGAGCACATTATGATTTAAATTCTAATCATAATTGAAACTACAGATGATTCAGAAAGTGAGTGTTCACACATAAATTAAATTTAGAAGTACATATTTCAGTCTAACCTTATTACACAAAAAAAGTCAATACTATATATTGTAATAATTAAAACTAATACAAAAACATAAATAAAAATATTAATTAATGCAAAATCACAACGCATTACTAAATATACAACCATAATACAGAATTAATTTCCGTTCGAAAGTGGTATTAATTCCGTATTTGCTTCTATAGAAAATGAAAACGAATTTTTTTTCGAAATCAAACCTAGAAATGCTTAAAATTACAATTTTATTCCGAAAAAATATTTCCTTGTACTTTTTCTATAGAAGCAAAATACGGAATTAATACCACTTTCCAAAAGAATTAAATTCTGTGACATGGCTGATAGTTCAGCTTTTAACTTCAAAATGTGAGTACTCATTTCGAATTTTATATGTAGAACATATATTTTAGTATTTTGTATGGCTGTCCATGTTCTTAATTATAGCATCCAGTTTTCTGGGAATAGAATCCACTAAGTTTTGTGGCACCAAAAGCTATAGTTAGGTCAGTCCTATTTCTTATTTCTCTCTCTCTCTCTTTAAGTTTTCTGTCTAAATGATCCCACAAGTTTTCAATAGGATTAATATCGGTTTCCAGTCCTTTTTCGTTTTCTACTATAGCCAAAAGTTTAGCATTATCAATTGCGTATTTGCAGTTTTTGTCTTCTGAACTGATTGCTATAGTTTTTACGATAATTCACCATACTCAGATTAGATTTATAAATTTTATTTTGCAATGTAAACTCTTTTTCTTTTCATGTAAAAATTTTTTGTTGTTACGATATTTTGCTTACAGAAAAATAGCCTTACAAAAGGTCTTAAGTATAATTACTAAAAAACTACTATTCAGGCAAGTGATGGAAATCGAAAACGAAAACGAATGAGTTTTAAAAGTCGATTTTTTCGTAATATTTCTGTATTGAAAAACTTTTATCACATAAAATATAAAGATATTGGGTCTTAAAACAAAAATTTTAAAAATTAGATTATAAATGCATTAAAATGTATTTCCAAAACTGATTCGTTTTCGATTTCAATTTCCATCACATGCCTGATTATTTTTTTTTTATTAAATTAAATTGGCAATAGTTAATTCTGAAATTTGGATAATACGAATGGAATAGTTTTAAATTTAAAATGTGGCCTTTTGGATTTTCGGTGACAATATGTAAATTTCCAACTCCAGAAGCGCTTACACTCCCCCAGGTGTAAAAGTAAGATATTAAACTTTCGTTCAATCATAAAAATCACTCTGTTTCAAAAGTCGTTCGATTTATTTCGATATTGTTTACTTGCTAATATAAGGTTTATTACGAGAAACACGTCTGTTGTACCCAGATTAATGAAGCACTTTTCGTACTGTATTTGGAGAATTGCTTTTTTTTTGAAGTTGTTATTAATAATTTTTGTTATTTTTGCTGCCGGCACCTTAGGAAGTTTTTTTTATTTCCCGCACAATATTTAGTAAGGGCCTGATGGTGTCTGCATCATGGCTTATTTGCAATATTTTTTGTTTTGTTAGTTGTATTTTTCAACAATTTTTTAAATAGTAGAATAAGGTCCGTTGGTTATTCCACCAATTTTAAGCCATGAGTTGTGCGATTTTTGCAAATTTATTCTTATTTTACGTTCTGATTCCGTGGTTACTTATCGCTTTGTTCTTTAAACTTTTACAATTTATTAAATATTTTAACAACATTCGTTAATAAAATTATGTGACATTTTTTGCTCCAGCTTATGTGACATTTTAAATTTATTGTTGTTGCATAATATTCCGTTATCTTTTTTTTCAAATAAAAGCTTGTTGAAGTAAAAATTGAGCACTACATTTGCTTTTGGTGTTAAAATTATGCCGATTAAATGTTAAAAAATTTTTAATTTATTGGTGTCAGGCATTGAAAATATATGTATGTATTTTATTTTGATTTTATTTACCAGAGAGAGAGAGCATCTTAAAAAAATGTAAGGTGAGCACTCACTTTCTGACTCAACTGTATGTATATTTTTAGTTTGTCTATTAAATATTTAGTTGGTTTTGCAGCTAAGGATTTTCTATTAAATGGCAAAGTATGCAAATGTAAGTTCATATTGTATAAAATACGTTGGCATAGCAAAGCTTTTAAATGACAAGCACAACATGACGTCTAAGTAATATCAAACGAATATTCATAACAAGCATACGCCACAATGTTTTATTATTAAGATTAAAGGTTTTTCAAACAACAATTTCAAAAGCTTAAAATGTTGTGGTAAATTGATTTGTAGAAGTTATTAAAATGTTTAAGCTGTTAAAAAAAATAATAATATTATTATTATTATTATTATTTTGTTATTTTGTTTCATTTTAAATAAAATCAAGCTGTTTTTAAACAGAATCAGAATTAAAATTTTTACATTTTTAAATCTACCTTGAGTTTCACAAAACAAAAATAATAAACAGCAAACTGTAATCAAGATTAATGAATTTTTCAAAATTAATTTCCCAAAATTACTGTATTTTATTTACGGACTTTTGTAAAATTCGAAAACAAAACAAATACATATACATATGTAAATATTTATGTGCTGTGGTGTGTGTTTACACATTTAACATGCCATCAACACTTGTTCACATTTAGAAGCAACAACAGCGGCAACAACAAACATATAAACAAATAGCAACAGTAGCGGCTGGTGTTGACGCCACAGGAAACCACAAAATACCTGTTTGTAACTAACAATTTAACAAATGACAGGGAAAACCCACAAAAAAAAAAAAACTACGCACACACACATACTCTCACATACTTAAAATATAGCAACAAATTGCTGTACAAACCAAAAAGCTAGAAAACAAGAAAATCCCAAAGAATTCTTCTTTTTTTTATTTGAAAAGCATACAAATGAAGCAACGTTTGAATGTAGCGACACAACAAACAAATTTATTCCGTATATTTAGACTTTAATCAAGGTTATTTTTGTGTTAGCTGGGTTGTTGCAACACTTGCAGTAATTGAAGTGGTGCACAGCTAGAGTGCACTGTAGTGTTACAGTGGCAGTAGCATTTAAAAGTGTTGGCTGGCAGTTGTTCGTGCTACATATTATTTGTTTCAAGTGCCCAACATAATATTAAAAGTGTTCATATATTTCTGTACATAGAAAACAACATGTGTTAAATTTATTACACTTACATTCTAGTATAAATTCTAGTTGTTGGGCATGTTTTGAAATTTAAATTTTTGTGAGATAATCTAAACTATATTAAATAGCTTTAGCTTGTTTTTTTCATAAGCAATAAATTTATAAACGTTCATAAATACTTGGCTTAACAACCGCACAATGGAATAACTATATATATAACATTCGTTTCTAAAGTATCTCAAGCCAAAGAATAAGAAATGTTTTTGAGATTGACGGCATTGAACTCAAAAATTAATTTAATACTAATGAAATTTAATTAATAATGTTTAACGTGGTTAAATTTAAATATTAATTTATTATTGCTGTACATATGTATACTACCTGCAAAGAAAAACCAACAAGAATTACGGTTTTGAGCAAGAAATATTAAACTAAAATAATTCAAAAATAATTTTACGAAAGACTAGCATCAGGGTTCTACATTTGTGAAATGAAGTGTAAGTAAAATTTCACTAAAGGTGGATACACCCATTTGTTCTTAACAAAAATTATTCCGGAGATAAATATTTTTACTGAGAGTTTTTTGCAGCACGATGCACCCATTTCGAACGATTTTTCTGAAAAATCAAAGCTGTCATATGTAAAAAAAATCTTTTAGTTTTACAAGTGCGGCCATTGATTTATTTTGTTTTGAGTTTTAAGTGTCAAAATACAAATATTAAATTATTTTAAAGTATTGTGTATTCAAAATTCCAGATAAAAATTCAAAATGCATGAAAAAAGAAAGTTGCTTTTGCTGATGGCCATGGAAATACATAAGGCATAGTTCGTGAAAAATATTTGCTCACTCTCAAAAAGAGAGACGTCAAACTTCATATAAAAAAATGTTCGAACGATTTTTTTGTTAAGAACGAATGGGTGAATCCACCTTAAGCTTGTGTTCTAGGTTTTGTGAAAATGATTTGAATAGTAAAATATCATTTTTAGTTTGGTTCATCGTAGTATAAAAGTTTCATTAATTTTCTAGAACGCCGTGAAATTGTCCATGTGGAATTGAAAACAAATTCAGTTTCACTTCGCGGTGGAATATAAAACATAGGCATAAATATTTTTGACAAACAATTCAATATTTTTTAATTTGCTAACGTTTGTTTTTATTTATAATTTTTAAATTTCCGTTTATTTTTTGCGTTTACAACTTAAAAATGAGTGATTTTTATTTTTAAATATATGTACAATATAAATTTATTCAAAGTGTAGGCCAGTGTTAGATATGGAAATAATAATAATTACAATAATTTTCGGCATATAAACAATTAGTACAAAAAATTTTTGTATGTACTCAATTTTGCACCCCTGTGTTTTTTGAATTGTTTGCACAAAAATATTAAAGTTTATCGTAAGATTTGTATGTGCTGTCTGTATTTTTGACTTAAAGAAACATTAGTTTAATATTAATTTAATTTTAAGTGGTAAACACTTTTTGCAAATTACCCAACACAAATTAAATTATTATAAAAATTATAATAAATAATGAAGAAACTGTCAAATGCGTTCAAGCAAGTGATCGCTTGCGCTGTAACAGCTGATTCTTACGTTTTTATACCCTACACCACCATAGTAGGGAGGATATATTGGATTTGTGCTGATGTTTGTAACGCCTACAAATATTTGTCCAACACCCATCTTAATGTATACCGATCGACTCAGACCCAGCATACCAGTCTAGGAGCGCTCCAAAAAAAAGGAGTCGGAAAAGAGTCCAACTAAAGAGAATTTTCGGAGCGAAAGAAAAATTTGCTTGTTACTGTCCTGAGTCGGCACGCAGTATGACTCTGAAATTCCACTCAATTATGTGTGTTTCAAAGCGTTGTTGTCCAGTTATTTCTGCTTTGAACAAAAAAAAAAAAAAAAAAACATTGGTACAGCTATGATAAAAACAAGATTACACAGAGCCCAACAAAACCTCATAAAAGACTCTTTTCTGGCATTATCTAAGAGCTCTTTCTGACGGACCATTTTCTGAAGGTTTTCGGAGAAATTATAATTGTTTTTTGGGCTCATAAAAAGCGTTAACGCGCCGAAAAAGGTGTCAGAAAAGACTCTTTTCGGACTCGTATGGCTTGCTGGGAAATCACTCAGAGTACGTGATATTTTTTAAACAATATTTGCTGGCGCCAAATGGTCGAGAGAATTGAAAGACTCCATGTAAAGGAAACAATGAAGCTTGCTGGGATGAACGTCATGATATGGGGTTGCATGTTATGGTGGCACCTCGGAACGCTATTATATTAACGAAGCAATACTATTTAAAGAACGAATATGCAAAACATGCATATAGTTTTGCAAATTCATCTTCCCGGTTTTGTAGATAAGATCATCTATTACTTTTCAGCTGGACGGTGATTAAAGCACACTTCCAAAATCGTGAAAGAGTAGCTTAGCGAGCAAAATTTACTTTTGATACAGTGGCCAGCAAAAAGTACTGACCTCAAGCCGTTTGGGAATTTGTGATCAATTGTGAAGGTTTGGGATAATCCCAATTAACTGCAATTGAACTAATTGAAAAATTGGTAGAGAATACGACAATACATTTTGAAACTGTTTTACGAATTAACGGGCTTTGGACTAAATATTAAAAATGCTAGCACTGCCTAAAGTTTTTATAAGATGCAAAATTGAGTGCATACACGTTTGTCTGTTTTAGTAACTGATACTTTTATTTTTGATTTATTTTGCGAGTTTTTTTGCACCGTAAAACCACTTTCATTTGAAATATCAAAAAAAAATTGTATAAAGTTTCTTTGAACGATTCAACCTTCTAAGTTATATAATGTAATTTTGATACCCTTCATCATCAATAGTTTTTAATAACTGCATATTGAGAAATATTCATTTAAAATCCAACAAAATTATTATTAACAAGTCAGTTTGTCCGACTAGTGTCCAAAACACACAACCGAATATAATGAAATATATAACATAAATGTAAAACTTTACAAGCTAAGAGACTCTTTAAACGTGACCATGTTTTTATAATATTTTGTGTAAATTTTCAAACATAATTTAGTGTTTTAGTTGAACTAACTTTTTGTTATATAAATTTCTTATATTAGTTATTTAATTACCCTGAGTAAATGAGAAAATTTTAAATTTGTTTAGGAAAATTTATAAAGTTTTAATTTTCTATCGGTTAAACAACTACTTAAATTGTTTTTAAATAATGTCTGTACAAAATGCGTTGTTTAAACAATGTCCACAATGTAAATAATTATTTACACGGAGTAAAAAACAGCTTTGGAGAAGTTAAGAGTTAAATACTAGAAATTACTTTTCACAATACCCTATTTTGTTGTTGTGGCTATTTTAGCTGTTGTATGATTTAATTAAAAATATATGGGTAATTTTATTAAAAAGTAAATTAGGGCTACGATCTGCTAAATCTGCCAATAAATTACTCAAAATAATATCAATACAACAGAAGTTAAATACAATTACAAATTGTTTTAATTACTACAATTACAGTTAGAATTACAAAAGCAACACCAATCAATTGACAAAACTAAATAGAAAAACCTGCCAATTATTCACAAGAATTCCATTATTTTTAACCCCAAATATTTATTTAGTTTAGTTTGACATTAGATTTTCTTGCACATTTGTATACTAAATTACTTTTGTTTGTCCATTAAATAATAGAATTTATTTGTAGTTTGTATATTTATTTGTCGTAATTCTAATTTATGTTCTTAAATACTAAAACAACAAATAAATAAGTTGCCATTAAGAATATTTAAGTGGGTGCAAGTGGGTTTTGTGGAGTACTTCACCCACTACTTAAACTTTGTTATTTTCGCTCGCATATACATACATATGTACATATGTATTTGAATGTTTATAAATTTTCTCTTTAAGGGGAATATCCCCAGTTACTTATGGCTCTGTCGTGGCTAAAATAAGAAACTTACAGTACTCATTGTGCTGGTAGTATGTACTCGTTTCCACAGTTTCAAGTTCACTTTATTTTACTTTATTTTATTTTATTTTATTTTTATTAAGTATTTTATTTAATATTATTTAATTTGTTTCTTTTTTTTTTGTGTTTCATTTCTTTTTCTATGTAAATAAGGCAAAATTTTGTGCATTGTTTGAGTGAATTAAGTATTAAAGAAAATTGTATTGCATACTCAAGGGAATATTTAAAATATGACCATAATAAAACAAGAAATAAGGCAAATTAGAGTGCATATTCGGCTATACCGAATCTTTAATACCCTCCACCTAAACGTAATAAGAAATACAAAAACTACACTAGTTAGAGGACTACTTGTTGCAAATTTTATCAGTATTTTATATATTGTTTGAAAGACAATTTTACGACCAACTAATTCGTGTTAAATAATTTGAAATTTTAACTAAATTCGAATATTCATAATTGATGTAATTACCGATTCTTACTGTAATTTACAGAGTTTGTCTGATTTTCATAATAATCTTGAGTGTAATTTAAAAATTTATAAAATTAAAAGAACAGTTTTCCATATTTAAGAAGCAGAGTATAAAAGAGAGTGTCAAAAAGGATAAGATATAAGGTGAGACCTTTTTGTTTTTGTAGAAGTGGACCAATTATGGACCGATGGGTTGTAAATCCAGTATCCACTAATGTTATTTCTATGTATTTTATGCTTATTTTGGTTTTCATCTAAATAACGTTATTTACAAGAGTTGTATGAATGTTTAGTATGCTCGGAAGTGGACTTAATTCGGGAGCTATTGCCAATGATTGAATGACAGCTACAAAATCCAGTAGCATAATTGCCGTATAATTGATATAAGTATGATTTCTGGTTTATAATTACTGATCTATATAAAAGTTGGTTCGATATTTATTTGACATTTTGTGGGTTCATTTGTTTTTCGGAAATGGTTCTTATATGGCAGCTATGGCAAATTATGGACCGATCTTCTTAAATTTTGGAACACTGATTTTTATGCATATGAGGATATTTCATGTCGAATTTCAACGTAGTAGCGATATATTAAGGATACAATTTGTTTTGATATTTTTCTTTTAGTTAGGCTTAAGTTCATTGAATTTAATTTTCATTAAATTGTTTTTACTGAAGAAGGAATTGTTTAACAACTTGTAAAATTTTTATTTTTGATAATTTTTCTGACTAGGATTCGAACCTGGGTTGTTGGTTGAATTTACATATGTTTCGAGAACACCACTTTCTCTCATCAGAATTCTTTACGTTCTGACCCTTGCAGGTACGGTAGTGGTGCAAGGGTCCAACCAACAACCCAGGTTCGAATCCTAGTCAGAAAAATTATCAAAAATAAAAATTTTTCAAGTTGTTAAACAATTCCTTCTTCAATAAAAATAATTTAATGAAAATTAAATTCAATGAACTTAAGCCTAACTAAAAGAAAATATCAAAATTGAATTATTAACAGTTCAACAAAATACTACTAATTATCCTATAGCTAAGGCACAAGCCGTAATGTTTACATGTGTACGAAGGTGCACAACAAACATAATAAAACAAATGTATTCAGGTTTTCGAGACGAAGTCTCGACATGAATACGAAAGAAAAAACTGAAGAAAAGGAAAAACAACAACTTAAATAGAAATTAATAAAAAATGATAATTACAGAAAACTTCGAACCACCAGTCACTGGTTAAAGGATTGATGTTGTCTGTTGACTAGCAGGTACCGTAGTGGTGCAAGGGTCAGAACGTAAAGAATTCTGATGAGAGAAAGTGGTGTTTCTCGAAACATATGTAAATTCAACCAACAACCCAGGTTCGAATCCTAGTCAGAAAAATTGTCAAAAATAAAAGTTTTTCAAGTTTTTAAACAATTCCTTCTTCAGTAAAAATAATTTAATAAACATTAAATTCAATGAACTTAAGCCTAACTAAAAGAAAATATCAAAATTGATACATATTAGTATTAACGTGAATTTCAAAAGTGGACCTTATATGGGGTATATAGTCAAATATGGGCCGATATTCTCAAAATTCAGCAGTGTGATTTTCGCATGTATGTAAATGATTCGTGTAAAATTTTCGATCGGTACCATTATGTATAAGAGTTTTATGTGTATTAACGTGATTTTCGGAAGAGGGCTTTATATGGGGCGTACAGTTACAAAAGGACCGAAATTCAAAAAATTTTGTGGGATGATTTTTGCATATATGTAAATGATCTGTGCAAAGTTTTGAGTTGGTACTGATATTTATAAGATATATATAATGATAAATGTCTATTTCGAATGTGGTCCTTATATGGGAGCTTTGACTAATTATGGGCCGACCACCATAAAATTTACTACAACAATTTATTTGCCTATAAAGAGTATTTATGTCAAATATCAGCCGTTTAACATTATTTATATCTGTTTTATACGTATTTAAATGAATTTTGGAAGTGGATTTTATATGGGATCTATGGTCAAACATGGACCAAACTAAAAAAAAATTTATTTTTCGATTTCTTTTTGCATGAAACTTATTCTTGCTGAATTTTGTATTGATATTCCAATTTCACAGGCATTTATGTATAATTCAGCAATATTTCGAGAAGATTTTTGTATGGGGGCTATGAGAAATCATAGGCCTATTCTTCATTTTCCCCACACTTTCTTCTTTTATCATAAAAACAACGTATACGAAATTTCATGGTATTATCTGCAATATACTTAAAAAAATTGGAAGAAAAATATTTAAACATATCAAATTCTTGTGCAGGCGGTCTCACATTTTGATACATAACTCTGGTAGTGTTATACAGATTTTGCTGATTTTCAATACTAAACTGCTTAGGAGAACTGTAAGTGGTTTTTTTGTAAACTTTGTTGAGTTCGGTTGTGTCCTTTGAACGTGAGAGTGTTTTACAGAGACAGACAGATAAACGAACGGACATACAGACAAACGGGCATGGCTCAATCAACTTAGAATTTCGTAAGGACCAAGAATATATATACTTTGTTGGATCTCAGATGAGTATTTCTCACTGTTACACACGGAATGACAAACTTATATATATGTACCCTCATTCACCACTTATGGTGGTGAAGGGTATAATAAAAATTAAAATATTGCGTACTTATGGGCATTACATTTATATATGTATGTATGCACATATGTATATAATATGTCGTTAAGCTATAATTTAAACAAGAACATTTTGTATGTATGTAATTTTTGTTTTAAACTTTCATTATGATAAATTTTCTTTTCTGTTGTTTTACTAATATTATAAATGCAGTAAAACTATTCTTGAAAATAGTTATTTACATAAAGCGGTAGCTATTTTCATTATTTTTATTACTTCTAGAACTATGTGTATAAAAGTTTGTGTAAGTTTATTTTAGCAGTGTTTATATTTTAAGGCAAGTTTCTTTTAGTTTCTTTTATTTTGGATTTCAAAGTAAATTTGTTATGCTTGAAATTTTGTTAAATTTAAATAGCGTTAATATATTTTTATGCCCATCGTTTTGGTTTGTATTGCAAGTATGTTGCCACTATTTCATTCATTGCCTATGTTCAAAGAATGCAAACTGTTTTAGTTCATAAAATCAAATGGTTTTTCAAATTGCTTCATTTGCACATAATATTATCAACACTGTCATACATTGTTGAAAAGTTGTACATAAAGTAAGTGACAGAAAAAAGTTTGCTTAACTACTACTAAAGGGTGACTTTTTAACAACTTTCTTTGTGATAAGACTGTTTTTGGCAGCTTAGCTGCAGTGTTGTCACCCTTGAAGTTTCAAAACTCATCAAAATGGAGAAAAAACGCACCACAATTTCTTTTTTATTAAAAATGTTTATTGAATTAATTTATATATTTTTTTTTTAATTTCATAAATTCTAAATAAAACTTTTTAAAAAGAGATCAACGGTTAATAGTAAAAGTAATAATATTATAATAAATAATGAAGAAACTGTCAAATGACATTGAGAAAAATATTCGAGCAAAGCCAAAAAGTGGTGGTTCTACGCGAGTAATAGAAAAACAGCTTAACCTAAGACAATCATTTATCATAAGAGACTAAATATTTTATTATACACAAACCACAAATTAGAGGTTTCAAAAAGCTCTTAAGGAATACGAGAAAAGTGTTAAACACATTCATTAGTCGAGCATTGTCATTAAAAAAAATTAAGGCACAGTTAAAGTTTGCAAGAGAGCGCAGTGGATGGTTACATCATAAATTAATAGAACAAAAAATAAAAATTTGGTAATCTAAAAACAAATAGTTACCACATCACCTGCATTTACTCTATTGTTAAACATGTTTAGTTTGTTGGTTGTGAAGAGCAGCCAATGCATCCCGAAAACTGCTTTATTTTGTGTGAATTATGGGCATCATTGAACCGTATTTTTTCAAAGACGACGAAAGCAGGAACATTACTTTGAATTGCGAGCGATGGTTATACTTATTTTGTCCAAAATGAAAGAGCTGGTTGAGACTGACATGTGCTTTTAGCAAAACGGTGCCATATGCCACACAGCATGCGAAACAATACCCCAATTAAGAGGCAAGTTCGGTGAACAGTTTATTTTTCATTTGCCGCCAAGATGGTGTTTTTTTTGGCGCCTTAAAACTATTTTTTGTGGGGCTATGTTAAAGCTCATATCTATAGGGACAGACTCGCAACGGATAACGTAGTGGAAGCTAATATTGAAGAATTTAATTGGGAGGTACCGACCGATATGTTAGAACTCAGCGTTGTGTTTTTGTTTTTAAATCAAAATCGAAAGCTCTTAAACAATCACCCTTTGTAAATACATTTTTGTATAAAATTTATAAATATTTCTGAACATAAATATGTCTTTTGAATACTTTACTTAAACAAATATTTTTGTGACATTCACTTGTTTATAACAGTTTTAAGAAAATTTAAATTTTTAGAAATACATACATAAATAAATAAAACATCCTAGCAGGAAATGTCAATAGTGAAACTGGTCTGACTTAATATTGAGACAGTCACCAGACAATGCTAATTACTATAGACATTTAATATGTGCGTGTCATTGAAAATTCACTACTGACATAGGTACTATTGAAAAGGTAGTTCTTTTGGGACCACATTTTAGTAATTCTTGTCTACAGGTTTAGTACTTCTCTGAAACAGAAAGTGGAAAACTTTAGGAGTTTTATTACAAAAAAAAAAAAATAAAATAATAATTAAAACTAAATTAGAAAACACTCAGAGTCCTTGGCAGGAATCGAACCCTCTGAATCCTCTGAATGATAGTCCGGTACACTATCGCCTAGTCTATCGGAAAACACAATTGAAAAACATAATTGTTTAATAATAACCATTGTGCCGCCGATACATTAAAAGTTATCAGCCGCCGCCATAATTTTTTTCTAATCAATGACAAATATAAATATGTAGACGCTTTGTTGATAATGTCGCCAAACTGTCACCAAAATAGTAGACAAAAGTGGTGACTTAAAGACACTTGTCCACTTGTTTCCTGCAGGGATTGTTCACAAAAGAAGTAATTTTTTAAAAACTTGTAGCATCTAATCATATTACGATTAGATCGTTAAAATTCTCTTTATTTAAAACATCGACGCTGAGGAGTTTGAGGGGTCAATTATCAAGTCTTAAACTCTATTACTTTTTCTCTGAAATGTATTACAAAACTTCACATACCATTTTAAAACATAAAAACCAAAAAAAACCAACAGCACTAAATTGATTACTATCCTTTTAGCAAAACAATATAAAATCTAATTTTAATTCAATTCAATTTTAACCAACATTAATTTTAATTTTCATTTTCAATTTGTTGTTACCCAATTCAGCAATGCAGTCATACTCTTACAAGTATTTTTCTGCGCATTTGCTATTTTCCTATAACCCTTTGCCCTATTGAACAGCTTCTGTAAGGAGCATATTTATTTACAAATACAACGGCAACTTCATTATTAAAATAGAAAAGATAAAAAAATAAAAACAATATATAATGAAATATGGGTAAAAATGTATGTACTTTCATTGGTGCATATATATGTACATTAGGTTGCCCCGTTTGTATGGATAAAAAATAAGGTATCGATGTTCCCGACTAATATGAAAATTTGATTCGTTTTAAGACTACGTTTCTCAATTTTTTTGTCCTGGGGTCAATATTTGGTGAGCTGGATCAAAGGATAACAATGTCCTTTTTAGGGTTTTTTTGATTTTTTCCACATTTCCCCAAAGGGAACTATATGTAAATTTGGTATCATATGAAAGGTCTTTGAGAGCCGCATTCAATGGGTTATCAAAAATTAAAAAACAATTTTTTTTTTGATTCAAAAATTTTGAAAATTTCGGACAAAATTTTAGTGTATTTTTATTTTTTCATATTAGCCGGGAACATCCGCAAATTTATTTTGGGGCCACCCTAATGTACATACATACATATGTGTGCTAATATTTCTTTGGTATCCATATGAAATGTTCATACGTATTTACTCACTATGTATTTTAATTGACGCCAAATTGACGCTTTTAAAACAATTTCTCGTTATATAAAACAACAACAAAAATATCCAAACACACACACACATGCTTTTTCATTTTATACTCAACACTCGATATTATTTTTATATTGTTTTAATGGCTTTTGTTAGTTAAAGTAGTTTTTTATATTTTTTTTTCGATTTTACTTTATGTTTATATTTTTAAGTTTTCAGCCCCACCACCACCACTATAGGAGAATAAGGATATGTCTAAGTTGGTTATGCCGTTTGTAACAATACAATGTAGATGTATTATTAATCTTTATACTGTGTTCAGATATGAAACTTAATTGAGTCAATATTCGGTTAATTGACAATATTATTTTAAGTGTTCACGCATACGCAATTTTCAGCTTACTTAATAATCATTTGACAGTTGGAAAACAATACAAGAAATACTCTAAATGGTTGTTGTGTTTCTATGTAAACAAACTTACCTACACATTGACTTTTTAATGATTTCTTTTATTTTCTTTTGTTGACATTTGCCATTTTATATAATTTTGTTCACTAAACACAGTTGTGAACAGTGTTGCATTCGAAATCTTACTCAATATTATAACAATTTCGTACTTATTGCGCAATAATTAACTGAGATTTTATATGGAATATTGAGCTCAATAATGGCGTTAATTGCGCTTAACGCAATTAAGGTGCATATGTGAACACGTTATTAGGTTTTCTAGCTGTCTGTGTAAAACACTCTGGCCACTAAAATTACCAACAAACATTTATCAGCTTTAGGCAAGAATGTTTTTCATTAGAGCAATTTATAAGGCATCACAATGGGACCAACGATATGGACCTAAGTGGGCCGTTTCACACGGCCGCCTGCTAACCTAACCTAACCTAACCTAATTCACAATCTTGTGGAAATGGTACTGCATAATTGCATTTGCAAAAAGGTTTAGCATATTTTTGCTCTACTCTAAAAAAATTACACAGCTAGTGCAAAAATATGCTAAACCTTTTTGCAAATGCAATTATGCAGTACCATTTGCACAAGATTGTGAATTGCGCTATTGTCGTAAGTATTGGAAGCCAGCTAAATTGGAAGAGTTGTTATAAAGTTACGGACCAAAGTCTGTCATAGTCTTATATAAATTCTATGTATTTTCCCAAAATAATTTAAATCATTATTAGATTATTTTAGTTTGTTATTGCCGCTTTTGTTGAATATAATATCATGATTGCACACATCTTCTGAAATCTTTCTATCCGGAACAAATTAATATTAAAATAAAATAATAAAAGATGAGAATTTATTTTTTTTACTTCACAAGCATACAAGTCTGAAATTCTCTGGACTTAGGAGATTCACATATTGTGTTTGTAATGAAATTATTATTTGAATTTGTAAAATATTTAGTTATAGAAAAGTGGAAAGACATAAACCCCCTGGCCCACGATGTCGAACGATAACGTTCGCTTAGATAAGACTTAAGACACAAACTTGATTGTGGAATAAACAAACTTGATTGAGTAAAAAATAGATACGATAAAATGTTTGTGTCTTAAGTCTTATCTAAGCGAACGTTCGACATAGTGGGCCAGGGGGTAAGATTTTTTCTTTTGTGTCATGTTCTGAATTGCCTAAATTTACACATTTGATTTTTAAAATTATTTTAGAGTTGAAATGAATATCAAATGGCATGTATAGTATAGTGGTTCGCCTTCCACACAAAAAAAGTTTTGTCAGTCACCCCCTAGGATTAAACATAATGTAAAAACAATGCCAGAAATAATTTTTTTTTATTTTTTTGCCACGCCTACAAACACCGCTCTTTTAGTATTTTGTTCACTGTGTCGCTATTTTGAGTCCGATCATTAACATTTAGTATACCGGTGTTCAGGACTACATTTCTGTCATTAAATTTTTTTTACTACCATGTTAAATTCTAGTCATGACTTTCAAAATTTCGGTTCGTACCCACAATAATGCTAAATAATTTATATTATTTTTAAAAGTCATGACTAAAATTTTTTCGAAAAGAAACCACTTTTAATTTGCTATGTGGAATTATAATTTTAAGCAATTCTAGGTTTCATTCCGAAATAATTTTTCGTTTTACTTTTTCTATAGCAGCAAAATACGGAATTAATTCCACTTCCGCACTGAATTAAATTCTGTGACATGGCTGAGAATTTAATATTTTACTTAATTTTTTTAGTCAGTTTGTAGTTTTTAAAACAAATTTTTATGTGAATCACTATTTTGAAACAAAGGAAATTCGTTCATTAAAAATATGCTTTAAATTTGTTTGCTTGTTTGTTGTATCTAAGTCAATTTAAACCTTTTAAATTAGAATGCTCTTTTCTAATGATGTGTGGCATGTTCGTTCCTTTATGTCTTATCTATTTCCACAATTTATACCGTAAATCAATTAGGATTTGACGTCAAGCAGAAACTAATCAATCAGTAAATCTCTATGCAATTATTTAAGTTAAATGCCAGAAGGCTTTATTAAAAGATGCCTGCTAAGACATTTCATATAAGCATCGTTTAATATATTTGATATCAATTAGTCCAAATCACTTTAAATAGCAATTTAACAATCAGAATAACTGAAATTTGAAATTTTTGTAAACTTTATATTATTAATTGTGCGTAAGAAAACAGTGTGTGGCATAATAATACGCGTAAAAATAAATTTAAAATTTTTAAATTTTCTGATATTAAAAAATAAGCAAAAGCGTTTGCTGACTCTTATTAGACTTCACTACTCTTGGTTGGTTTACGTTTACAGAAGATAATAATACTTTACAGAAATAATAATTATCGTCATAATATAAAAATATAAGCACCCAAATTATCCCAGCCATTAGGTCTTTAACTAAATTCGTATCTATCAATATTTAAGATTCAACATATTCACCAACTTTTGTTTTTGGAATCATCACTACTGTGCAACATGTGATTATTTTGTGCATACATAAACGGAATATGTAGCTTTAAATATATTAAAAAATTGATTTTTATTCATTATATTGCCATGTTCACTTTATTGAATTTAATTATTTTATTGTTATTATTAATAATATTATGTATTAAATAATTTATTTAATAACAATATGAAATATTAAAATAGATATAATTAAATTTCATTTGCCAGTATTTGCGTTAAATAGTAAATGTGTCATGACCATAGTATTATGGTACAAATGAACGTTTGAGTGAATAATTGTGGGAATGTATGGTGTTTATTATAAATATTGCAATATAATTTTGGTGTAATTAAAGAGAGAATTTAAATTAATTATTTAAATGAAATTATAAATAAAATATGTACATAAAAAAAGGTTACAAAGTTATACACTAACATAATGAGCATGTTGCCCTCATCAGGCAAAATTTATATACAAAAGTAATAATTTATTACGATTTCTTTTTTGTTAATTGTTTTCAATATTTACTGCCGTATTCAGAAAAAATAAAGTAGGTGTGAAGTTTAGACAAAATTTTTATACAAAATTTGAAGTCTACTTTAATTGTTAATGAATAAGGGGGTTAATTTATATTGGTTTATAATGAGTTAATTTATACGAAACTTTTTTTAATATTTATATAAATAAATCTACACGTATTTTAGACTTAAAAAATTAACGTTTTTCTCAGATTTATTTGTATTTTTTTTTTTGCTAATAGTTGGTTGCTTGAAAGTTATGTATACATTAACCTTTTTATTTTGCTATTTTGTTACAAATCTTTTACAAATATTTATAAATATCGATTTTTTTGTTTCTTTAATTTTTAGTTTCCAATACTTATATGTACATATCTACAGTATTATGTATTGTTTTTTATTTTATTTTTTCAATATTCAGTATTTTTTCGTTTCTGATGTTCCTTGGCAGCTTTTGTAATCCTCTGATAACATTTTAATACCTTTTTATTTTTCTCCATTGGTTTTTTTTCCTACTTGCTGTTGCTGTTCTCTAGCCAAATACTCATAAATAAAGGGTGGCCAAATGACATTAGCTCTGCGGCTGATAATGCCATCTTCAAAAACAGGGCGCAAAACATCGAGTGTAGCTTCGGCTGTGTGGCACGTAGCGCCATCCTGTTGAAACCAAATGTTGCCAATATCCTCCTCTTTTTGTGAACAAAAATTCGTTCAACATGGCCCGATAACGATCGCCATTGACTGTAACGGCCACTCTTTGCTCATTTTCGAAGAAAAATGGCTCAATTATGCCTCTGGACCAAAATCCGCGCCAAACAGTGATTCGTTTTGGGTGCAGCGGCTTTTCAATGTATGCCTGCGGGTTTTCTGTGCCCCAAATGTGACAATTTTGCTTGTTGACATACCCGCCAAGATCAAAATGAGCTTCATCTTAAAATATGATTTATTTTGGCGAAATCGGCATCTTCTGTAATGTGAAGCGAAAACGCATTGGATGGTCAGTTGGCTTCAACTCCAGGGTCTTTATGCAAGATTCGTCTCAATGATGTCTCCGAAATGTTCAATTGTTGATAACGATGGTGAATTGATGTTGATGGCACACGCACACTGTCTGCCACAGCAGCAATATTCTCGGGTGTACGCACTATTTTTGGCTTTCCGCGGTTTGGTTTATCGATGAAATGGCAGTTTCTTTCACTTTTTTCACAAGATAACGAACATAGGGAGCTGACGGTGCTTCTCTTCTTCCAAAATCCGTATGCAATTTTCGCACACATTCTGCAACATTACCAAGATTTTAAAAGTAATGTCGCAATATTTCCCAGCGTTGTTCAAGCATATACACAACCATATTCGTTAAGCGGAAGGATAAAACTAATTATCTGTCAAATCAGACATGAGCTAAGTGTTACCATTTACGAAATAAGCACTAGTTGAAAAAAACACATTAGATGGCGGACCCGTTACATGTAGGTATTCTTTAAGGCTATTGATAAACAACAACGTTTTCTTATATTTTGTTCCTTATTTTTTGCTTGTTATTTTGATTTTTATTTTTCATATTGTCCTTAACAAATAAAAACCCACACAATTCCCTTTCCTCTTCATACATTATATACAATAAAATGCTACACCATGGGAATTTGTTTTGTTTCTCTCGAACTTAATTAAAATAGTTCAGAGATTAAATGTAAAGCAAATAAAATACTATATGTATTATTTAAATAATCCTCCCCTCTTCGTTGTCATCACTACTAACTCTTAAAGTAATCATGAAGAGATCCACAAACTAAAGATGTCACACAGGAATAAAATACAAAACAGTAAGTACCTATACTTACTACTTACACGACTGGAACTTATTTCAAAGAAACTTTGGCAAAATCTGTGTCTCTCTTTTCTTACTAAACTAAGAATTTTTTTACGAATAGAAAGTAATATGGCCACAAATTTATATTGAATTTATAAAGCTTTATATTTTATAGAAAATTATAACGAAAAACATTCAAACAGAGATTACTTTATTGTTGTTAACAAGTAATTTTCTTTATTATGCGTACACTACGACGGAGGTTCGGAAACTTCTTAGTCTAGCACAGTAAGAGAATAGTAGGTTTTTCAAAAACATTTTTATCTTTCAATATAATCTGTTGAAACTTTAATACACTTAGTCCAACGCTTATCTAGCAATTCTATCCCTTGATTAAAAAAGTTTTCCTCAAGGCCTTCCAAATAATGATTTACAACTGTAATTGCATCTTCATTTGAGTTAAAACGCTTGTCAGCAAGAAATTTTTTTAGATTTTGGCACAGTTAAAAGTCACTGGGAACTAAATCAGGAAAATATGGTGGGTGGTCAAGCAACTCGTACTTAAATTCGTTGATTTTAGCCATTGTTAAAACACTGATTTTTGTTTTATTTTCTCGAATTTTTACATTTATTTGATTGTAAATATTGCAATGGTACTCTGAATTTATTGCTTTACCCTTTTGCAGATAGTCAATCAATATAATAGCATTGAAGTTCCAAAAAAACGTTGCTATAACCTTACCAGTTGATTGAATAGTTTTGCCTTCTTTGGGGCACTTCCTCCAGCTTCACTCCATTGCCTGGATTGTTCTTTTGTCTCTGGAGTATAGCGGTGAAGCCATGTCTCATCCACAGTTGTGAAACGATGCTTAAAATCCAACTTATTTTTCTTAAAACGATCGAAACTAGCTTGAGAAACTTTCATTCTGTTGCGTTTTTGGTCGACTGTTAACAAATGCGGCACCCATCGTGCAAAAAGTGTTTTCATCTGTAGTTTTTCATGTAAAATTAAATGGACTAGATCTTTTGAGATGCCCATGACTTAGTTATTTCACGCACTATTATTCATCGATCATTTAATATCATATCATGCATTTTGGCTACAATTTCTGTTGTTGTTGCTGTTTCTGGACGTCCACTTCGTGGTTCATCTTCAATGCTTTTACAACCACGTTTAAATTCAGCAACCAAATATTTAACTGTTGCATATGAAAGAGCACTTTCATCTAACACATTCACCATATCAATATGAATTTCTTGACCCGATAAACCTTTTTATTTGAATATTTAATGACACCCCGAATTTTTAATTTTTCCATTATAAAAAAAAAACGCAGTTACGTCTTTTTTGAACACATGTTTCTATATGAACGAGTTGGCACATCTAAAATAAATTTAGCAAGTATTCATAGCACAGATGGGAGTTTTCAAAACACTTAACTTTTTTTGTTTATACCGCGCTTTCTGTTCTAGGCTAAGAAGTTTCCTAACCGCCCTCGTATTTTAGATCTTCTACAAATAGATTATACAACTACATGGTTTTTTAATATGCAAAAAACAATTATATATTTTTGTCACGTTTTTGATACCAATATGTATTTTATTTTTAATATCATATACTAAATATAACAAAACTTTTTTTTACTAAAGAAATCGCTACAAAAATGCCATTGACAGATGTAAATAAGAATAATATTAAATATTGTTTTTATTTTTATATTAAAATCGTTAGAACGTCACGTTCTTTACACGGTCAAATACATTATATATTAAAATAAATATTAAAGTTGTTTATTAACAAGCAGTAAACCACTCTGAAGTAAACTTTAAAACCAGTGTGTGAAATACATCTACTTTTATTACGTTGGCCGATAGAAAAAATAATTCCTTAAGTATTTTGTTACAGTTTATTAAATAATCCTGGTGAAATATTAAAGCTTTAATAAAATTAAATATTAAACAGCTGAAATACAACTATAGTTGAACATTACAAAGGGTCAACATGGGTCAACTCGTTGCTGCAAAACCTGCAATAGTTCGTAATTTTAAAGAGAGAATAAGGAAACTTTGAGATACTTAAAAAGTAAACAATGAGATAAAGTAAAAAAAAAAAGCTTTTTGAACAGAAATATGATGTTCATGCAAAACGATTATTTTGAGTCGTAAAATTAAATATTAATTAAATTTAAAGTGGATTTTATAATCATTTCTTTAAATATGGCAAATTTTTCAACGAAATTTCAAGTTATTATAGATTATAACAAACGTGAAAATATTGTGTCATGAACAGTTAAATTTGAAATTATATTCCTCCCTTTATCACAAAATTATGGTCTGTTCTGCTGTCATAACTGAAAATACTTAACCTTTTAGGAAACAAGATTTTCCCATAAAATTATAAATACAAATATATTAACAAAGGTTTTTTTTTTATTAACTTCTTTTTTTTGCAAGGCTGTTTTTCGCAGCTGTTTATTGTTAATTTTGTTCACTTTTGTCTATAATTTGACCATAAATCGACTTGCAAATTAATAACGCATGCAGATTATTAAATTTTATCATCAAAATTCATGCTCGGTTAAGAAAGAGCATCGGCTTATTTCTAGTCGTTGTTGTTATGTTGTTTCCAGTGTACTAGCGATAAACATGGGATTAATGAAAACCATATTCCTGACAGCAATAATTTAATATTATTTAAACGATTTTTTTTTAAATAATATAGAATAATGTTCCTTTCTGTTGATGGCTGTCATATTGAATTATTTGCTTTCTTATTTATACCTCCCATGAATTGTTTTTTAAATAATGGTAATGATTTTTATACCCTACATCACCAAAGTGGAGAGGGTATATTGGATTTGTGCTGATATTTGTAACGCCCAGAAATATTGGTCCAACACCCACCTTAAAGTATAACGATCTACTTAGAATTACTTTCTGAGTCGATTTAACGATGTCCGTCTGTCTGGCTGGCTGGCTGGATGTCCATGTAAAGCGTCTGCGCAGAGTACAGGTCGCAATTCTGAAGATATTTCGATAACATTTGGTACGTGATATTTTTTTGGCGCAAGTATGGTTGGAATTGCAACTGGTGGAAATCGGTTCATTATTTCACCTGGCCCCCATACAAATGTCCTCTCGAAATTGGGGTTTACCGATCATAAATATTTGAAATATGCAAGTATCCAAACAAATTTCATTACAAACGTATAAATATAAAGCCAAATCACATCTACAAATTTTGTGCAGATCGGTCCATAATTACTCGTAGCTCCCATATAAGGCTCATAAGAGCATAACTCACTCAAATATGTTGGTATCCAAATAAAATTGAACGCAAATATATTTCATATATATACAAAAAATACGGTACAATTTTATTATCATCGGTTCATAATAAGTCGTTGCTCCCATATAAGGCATATTTATAACAGGCTTATAAAGCAAATTTCCATACAAAATTTGCTTTATAAACCTCTTATAAACCTGTTGTAAGTTTTTGTGAATAAGGTCATAAATATTTTATTTACCTTCAAAAATAATTAACAATTATTATTACACTTAATAAAAAGGATACCTTCCCCATATTCATGTTACTGCCAAAAATAAAAACTATCAATATATCTGAAAACATGCTATTAACTTCCTTAAACATCTTTAAAAATTAAAAAGATACACAACCAGCACATGAACAATCATACAACACAATATTGCTTACTTTTTTTCGCTTTACACAATTCTAGGAATCTCTTTTCTATGCTATACTTTAGGGAGTGTAAGGCTAGATAAAGAAAAACTAAAAGCACAAAAAAAAATAAAAGAATCTATAAAAAAGTAATATTAAAGTAGTAGTAGCAGCAGCAGTTCATTTCTTTTGCATTGTGTTTGTATCTACGAATGACTATGGGTAAAAACGGGAAAGGAAGAAAGAAAGTTATTTTCATTTATCATTTGTGACACATTTACACACACTTTGACACATAACCACATTTTAACGAACACATATGAACATATTGTTTGTATGCACATGTATATGTGTTTAAATAAATGGTTCTAACAAAGTGTAAAGAGGGAGAGTAAAAAGAGAGATTTAGTATGAGTGTTTCAGTATGTTTAGGGGCAGGGGGACTTTACTAAACTTGAGCAAGGATTACTTTTAACAGAAAAATGTACGGAAAATACAAAATTTTTTTATACCAAACAATATCACGTTTAAGTGCGCACAAAAAGTTGTGCATTGTTCCAGTACAACATAAATATCAAATGTTTAGAGTTGTATGACCATTAATCAATTTTAATGTTTTGCTTTTAATTTTTTTTTTTTTGAGAAAGATTAACAGTAACAACATATCATCAAGTACAATTAAATTAATACAATGATCTCCAGAAAATTGTTGAAGTAGTTTTCGGATTTTTGTGTAATTTTCACACATCTACACAAACTTCACTCCAAGTTGCTGATTTGTTTGTATGTAGTACGATGTTTTTTAGGATTAACAATCACTGTAAGTTAATTTATACGAATTTATACAATAGATTTCAACAAGGGTATTTCTTAGGTCATGATCGTAACATTTCCAGGGCAAATACTAAAGAAATCTTTACTAAGATTTGTTATATCATCAAGTATAATTAAATTAATACAAGTAAATTGTTGAAGTAGTTTTCGAATGTGTTATTTTCACACATTTACACATACTTCTCCCTCAGTTGCTGATTTGTTTGTATGTAGTACGCAGTTTTTCAGGGTTTACAATCACTGTTAGTTAATTTATACAAATTTAAACAATACTTCTATATGTGTATTTCTAATGTCATGAACGTGACATTTTCAGGGATTATAATAAAGAAATCTTAACTAAGGTTTGACAGGATTTGTCATTTCCCATCAATTAACAAACATATGGGATTAACGCGGCAAAAATTAGAACTCATATTCGACTGTATCTAGACAAATTAAAAATGCAATGAAATTTGATAGTATATCAATTTAAAGTTTCCTGCAACTATTTTTATACATTTATAACGTGACATATTTCTACATCACGTTCAAAGTAGAATTCATAAAAAAAACCTCAACACCTTTTTTATCAATAGGTTGACATGCTTTAAATAAAGAGCTTTATTACCACTAGTTCCAATTTAGACGTAGCAATTCCTATTAAAAGATTGATACAATTATTCCTTGAAATTTATCGTATTTTTATTTGAGAGTATACATACATTTGTATACACATGTAATAAGAAATACATAAAACTTAAAGAAATCTATAAAATCTTTCTTAGAATCGATAAAACGATCTATATCATTCAAGCTTAAAAGATGTTTTCATGTAAATGTTGGCCGCGGCTACGACACTCTCCAACATATCGGCCTCTTGGACCTTAATCTACATCAAACAGAGCATTTACCAGGATGCATTGGCAATTACTACAAGGCAGCTGGATGCTCTTCACATCAAATACGACAATTTTACTTGCTTATCTATCCCACCAGAAATAAGCTTCTGACCATAAAATCGAAGAACTGCACGATGCACTTTTTTAACCCAGCATGAATTTTTAGAATAAAATTCAATAATCTGCAAGCGTTGTTCATTTGTAAGTCGATCTATGGTTGAATAATGGATCAAACTGAACATCTTTAACCGTAATATGTTATGCGAAAACAGCTGAGCTACAAAAACACTCGTGAGAAAAAGAAAGTTGCTAAAATATCACCGTTTGGAACAAAAATAAATTCCAAGTCTTATAAATTCTTTGTTTTATTTTATTTTCTAAAACAAACTTATGCTAGGAACACAACTGCGATGAACGACGAATTTTTGAACGCGAATATTCGTCGCTAAAAATAAATCACTTTTGTGTGCATGAAAAAAATGGCATCGGCTGAATGCGTTCGGCGAGATCTAAAATAGATTCTATTTCTATTTTTTACACAGAAGAACGAAGAACAAGCAATACCATGTCGATCATGCTTCTTTTTAGTTTTTAATGTTTCAGTAAATAATGTTAATTTTGACATTAATTACTGTTTTAATACTTATAGCATAGTTCCGTATAACGAGTGATTCAAAATTTTCGCCCAAATGAGTACAAAAATTAGTTTTGGGGTTCTACAACACTAGTGTCAATTCTCTTGAGTAAAAACGTAAGACTATCTTCTTTATGGGTTCTATATTGAAATTTCAATCGTCCTAATGCCAAAAACAGACGAGTAGAAATAAGTGCTTGTGTGCATCACAAAACAATATTTTATACATTATTTCATATATTTCTACAGCATAAACTGTTGTCCACTACCTTAACTTTCAATTTCAACGTTAATTGCGATAAATTAAAACATTTTTCATTCAATTTATTACAAAATTAAAAAATTCATAGCAATTTCAATTCACATAAATTATTTTTGTATTGTAAATAAAACACAGCTGTTTTTATTTTGGTTTCTAGGGTTACCCCTAAAATATTAAAATATTGACTAATAACATGGAAAAAAGTAAACAAAATATCTAATTAAATAATTTGGCAATAATGCAATATAACAACTCAATATTACCAAGGTAACTAACGTAAGTCAGACGAGTATATTATAGAATCTCATTTGTTTACGTAATCGCCCGTGTACCAATCGTTCGCCTGAGAATACACTCGTTATACAGAACTATGCTATTAAAAATTAAATAATTTTTTTTAATTCTGACATTAGGGGCCTCGCAAAATTTATAGCATTTTCTGATAGGAGGATTACTTTTGCGCCACCCTGTACATATGTTTTTATTAATTTAAATACATATATACACATGTCTCTTTTAATTCGGTATTATAAATTTGTTTATTAAACCACAAAAAAACCTTTGCGATTTTTAAAGAAAACAAACAAGACGGCTGATGTTAAATTCTCTAAAAGTTTTGTTAACGTTTGCCTCCTTTTTTTACTTTAACACCACAAAATGTTAATAAATATTCTTTAGAGATGTAGATACTGCATTTTAATTTCGCATGTGTGAATATTTTTTCAACAAACTTATATACTGTTAGGCAACATATGTGTATTATGTATGTAAATATATTTGTGTTTTCGTGTATATACTTTTTAATGTTCTTGTGTTGAGTTTTTACATAACAACAATTGAATTTTAAATTTTATTTTATTCTTGTTCTTGGTTTAAAAGACATTCTTTACTCTATGAATAGGAAACAATATCAATCTTAGCAGCAAAAAAGGTGCATAAAAATATGTACAAAAAACAAATGGAAGAAATAAAATGAAAATGTTAGAAAAAGTTATGGAGAAGTGTATAGAGACAAATTCTCATACTACTTAGAAAATTTAATTTCTTAAGTGATTTTACACAATAATACTTCTACCAGCGTGTGCACACAGTAGTCTCGTTCACGAAAAAGAGTGCATTGGTCTCCCCATGAAAATTACGTTTTTTTTTAATCCATGTTCTAAGATCATTAATTAATTAGATTGCAGTTCCAACTCAGGAAGCTTATCTATATCTTTATCGTTTATTTAGTGATTTATTTTTTTAACAATCTGAATATATATGTTGATTAATGGATGCTTAAAGACCGACGTCACTCAATTTTAGTGATAACACCACTATTCACAATTTCTGCCATTATTTAAAAGCTGCAATGGGATGGTTTAAAAAATTCAGTTAGACCTACTAGAATAGATAATATACGTAAGTACCTCGTTAATTTTTGCAGATGATGGCAACATTTGCCATTCGTACTAATTTAACCATAGGCCAAATCATTTGCAGATTGGGAAAATGAGATAAAACCTGAATGATACGCTGAGGCAAGATCTCAGACAATCTCAGCATGGGATTGTGCTAACAAAGTTTTTATGGGCGGTGTAAATATTAAGGAATCAGACGCTCTTCACGTTCTAGGCATGAGAATCCAGTGTGATGTCCGCTGGACCAAACACATTTTTCAAGTGTCAAAAGAAGCGTTCAAGTGCCTTGGTTTTTTAAAACGATGTAGAAAATACTTCACTCCATCTGGTCTTCTTACTATTTACACCACATATATTTGGCCGAAAATGGTGCTTCGAAGTCTTTTTTGGAGTAACTCGACCGCGTACAGGAGAGGGCGAAGATGTTTATCGGTGACAGTAAGGTATCCAACTCTATTGATTCATTGGTGCATCGTCGCAATGTGGGTGTGTTTCACTGTTCTGTCGATACTATAATGTAATGTGTTCTGCTGAAATTAGGGAACTTATTCCCGAAACACGTAGTTTTTTGCGTAAGACATTCAGGATCCTTCTATTCATGGTCGACTGTATAGTGGATCGCAACACACATTACAGGGAAAATTCGTTCTTTAGCTGGGAGGAATACCCTACCAGCAGAAGTATTCCCTGCCACATTTAATATATAAAAATTCAAATCAAATGTCCACAAACACTACTCCCTCTATCCTCCCTCCCATAACCTATTTTCCTAGTTCCAACACAATGCATTGCATGAGCAGGGGTCGTCCCCTGAGTGCTGGACCAAGTAAAAAAAAAATTATTCACAGCTGTCATTAAAGGAACAATATTGGACTATTGTGAATGCAATGATAAAGCGGAGTGGCACTGTTGTTCTCAGGGATGCAAAATAAGATTTTACAAGTTGTAGTAAATTTCAAGAAAAAGTGTACTTTTTTCAGGCCCAAACAACTAAATTCTTTTCATATTTTTTTTTAATAATAATATTTTAGAAATTGTACTAAGTTTTTACATACGTATATGGAGATAAACTTAACAATTAATATTAATGTTTTAATATCAAAAGGTACATAAAGACTATTAGTTGTTGCGATCTGAATATAAAAGTATTATTTATGACATACTTCTTGCTAACAAGCTCACAAATTTGATGACTTCAGCAAATTCTTTGTTTGGATTAGATTGGAGACTATCGAAATAAACATTCTGTTCCTCTCTTTGCTTTTTATTATAAACATTTTAAATACTGCAAAATTGGTCATTGGAGTGCTATTGTACTCATGATAATGCTAAAAAGTACAATTATACCAACTTTTGCATCCCTGGCTGTTCTAGTTCGATTTGAGAGGCAGATTGAAAATTACGTTTTATTTTATATTATTTCAGAGAAGAGCCAGTCTAATTTTTCTACATACTTGTTTACTATTTCACTGTCTATATGAACTCAAATAACTTTCTAACATAAGTATGAAGAAAGCAGCATGCTAATTTAATTTAAGTATGAGTTGAATATGTTACAATAGAAATAATTTAACAAACACAAAAAGTTTAGCAAAATTAATACATACTTTGTGATTTCCCCAGAAATATAACATTATAAAATTTTAAATTTAACACTTTTTAATTGGTGTTTTACTTTTACAATAAGGACAAATATTAAATGTTTCAAAATCTAATGAAAAGATAAAATAAAAGTAGTGTTAGAAAACTCGGCCATGAAGATAGAGAAACTCATTTTGTCTACCTACTCGACCAATTTCGTAAAATTTATAATATATTCGTAAATCGTTCTTCTGAGATAACTATTAAAAATGTTGTAGATAAAATTGTAACATTTAAGCTTAGATATCACTGATATGCGGTGCCAGCAGCACAGTGTCATACCTTGCACAACCACCGACACAATTAATTTATAACATTTTATCAAAATGTACTTGAAAATTTTAATTAAAGAACCACAATATATATGCTTGATGGCGATAGCAGTCTACCCGATATAATTTGTTATTTAGAACTTTTTCCACTGCAATAAACATTTGCATGATTGTCGTATAAATTACTTGTTTTAATTAGGTTTCAAAAACCCAGCCCTACAACAAATTTGCTGAAATATGATACGAAATTCCTATATTAATTGTATTAAAAATTAATATTTATATGTAGCAACTATGTTTTAAAATTAATTGAATTTGTGTTAAAACAAAGCAAAATTATCCTATATGTAATACAATTCTGACAACATAATAAATTAAATGAGCAGCACTTGACATTAATGTAATTTTCTTTCATCAATAAAATAAACCAGAGATGGGCAAACATAAAATATGAAGTTTATATATGTGTTGGTTAAGCAGCAGCGAGCTTTGTGTATTAAGAAAGAAAATCATAAGCAATTGCGTATAAGTGTTAACCAGCAACTAATTTAAGTTTGATCTCTGCGATCACAACAAAGCAAGAAATAAATGCTCATTTTTGTAAAACACACAAATAAGCTTATAGTGTCTTATAGTGTCTAAGCTTATAGTTTCTGCAGATTTTGTAAAGATGAAGAAGAGGAAGATACAATCTCTCATTTTCTCTGTCATTATACAGCAATGTGTACCTCGCGTAACAGACTTGGGACAACCATCCTTTAGTAATCTATCTGAAATATCAGACTTGAAATTAGAGCATATCAACGTCTTCATTAGGAATAGCAATTGGCTGTCATGATCTCAGACCCAATCCCTTCACGTGTAGTGCAACTATTGGTCGTTAAGCGGTTCGGAGTATTTACTCCATCTTTTCTTCTGATCCTTCCATCTTCTGTCTACATCTACTCTCTATCTGTCTCTAACAACATTTATCTCCTTATTTTATCTATCTGTTTTCAGACAACACAAAAGGACCACCGAATGGACCTAAGTGAGCTGTACTAATCATGGCTGCCTGTTAACCTAACCTAACCTAACCTAAGCTTGTACTGTGTACGTGTGACAACGTGGCGTATGCAGTATTTTGTGAGCGAGCACGAGTACTGGGAAATTTATATTTCGCCCATGACTGACATAAACTCAACATTTCCAAACAATATGAATTGTTTTGCAACAGCATCAATAAATTATTTAGTGGCACAACTAAACCAATTCAATTAAATCTAAACACAAAGGACACACTTGTAAGTAACACACATATATACATACAAATTTACACAGTTAAATATGAAACAAACTGATAAGACAACAACTATCTCTATAGAGATTTTATTAATCCTAAAATTATGATCAATAAACTTTAATCCTAATTTAAGAAATCAACAGGGAAATCTCGAAATACAATTTTACATTAAAACTAAAAAACACATTGATTTTAACACCAGCGCAAAATAGTGAAATCAGTTTATTTTTCACTTTATTTAACAATTTCTGTTGTTATTTTCATTTCATAAAAGAAACCATAAATTTTGTTTTTCTTGTTTGTTTTTTCCCCTAATATATATTTACCTTTTACTTTTGGCAATCATAATAAATGATGAGATGTTGTTGTATATTTTAGCAGACATTTATATCGTATTACATTATCACAGGCAACGTTTACATATATAGACAAAAATAACAAAAAAAAAAAAATATATGAAAAATGTAAAGAGAAAGAAGTAATATGACATGTTTTCTCTGAACGACATTCAATAAATAGGCAAATATACACACATGAATGAAAATGTTACAGTGTTTGTGTTAAATGTCATATGCACGACTCTTTCTTCTTCTTAGACCCAACAACAGCAACACCAAAAATAAATTGAAAATATGAAATTCTAAACAATGGCTGACTCTTCTTTACATGTGTAAGTGTATACATGACAGTTTAAGCATGCTCTTGTGTGTGTGTGTTTATTTTATGAAATATAAATGATTGACTGTTTTTCTCAAGTTCTTTGAACAGTGAGCTCTAAATACATATGCATACACACATACATATTTAAAGTCTTATATGGAGACTGAAACCAATCAAATATGTAACTGACAGAAATGTTTACTCTTTAGAATTTACTAAAAACAGAGCCAGAGCTACTAACTAAGATTTCTTTATACATCTAATTCTGTTTTTACAAAGTAATTGGTACCGGGAAACCTCGTGTAAAAAACCTTGACATTGACCTTATAAGTGAGTGGAGATAAATATGCCGAGTTAAATATGTATCGAGGTAAAACTATACATTATTAAATATTTCCAAATATGTTTCTGCAAAACGCTTTACATGGCTATACACATATTCATAAATACGTTTCTATTATTTATGACATATTTGACAATTTAGGACATATTCACAAATATGCTTTGTTATTTGTGACAATATTCAATGTATCTATGAATCTATATTCATATACGAGTATGTTAAAATTTTTCTAAAAATATTTTTAAAAATAGTTTCTGGAGAAACTCAGACAGACGACAAGAAGAGACAACCTTAATCTAAAGGGAATTAATCAAGCTTTTATCCAAGTTATAGCGTATTTACAAAAAATTTCGTCTGACTATTTTTAATTTTTTATAGATAGTTGAAATTTTTTCTACTGCTATTTGGAAGGATTTTTGGAATTTCTGGACAGAACAAATTTGGAAATATTTAATAACGTAAAGGTTTACGTCGAAACATATTTAACTCACTCACTTTCATCCTATACATAATAGGGGAATAGGGTTTCTTATCTCTAAAACCTATTGAAGTTAATGAAAAACAAAGATTTTTTTAAAAACAACTATTCAGGTTTATAATATTCAATCAAATATATGAATCAGCAAACGGTTTGAATGCAGAATTTTATGTTTTCGAATACAATCACGAAATTCGAGCATGTTGTTGTCAATTCACATCATTTGAAAAAAGCAATGCATGACACCATTCAAGAAAATAAAGTATGACGATTAACACGCATTGTATTGCATGTCTTCTATTAATGTCACCTAATACTCACAGAAGCAACGAATACACAACGAATGGTACGATAATGTTTATAATGCTTATTGAATGAAAAGTTAAAATTCAAATTTTGCTTTTTGAGTTTTTTTTATGGTATGAAAAACACCGTTATTTACTTTTTCCAAAATAAAAACAATGTATGCATTACATGGCAACATCAATAGTTGATGTTGTCGAGTGACTGCATGGCAAAAGCAACGATTGGCATGAATATGCAATGAAAACGAATGCTTTCATTCTGTTTTCTGATATGCATGTACAATTTTTTTTTACACTTGTAGTTATTAAAGAAAAAAAGATATGCACTCTAAGTTTAAAAGTAATGTAAAAAACATGTCTGACAAGTTCATTTGATTGTTTGCACTAAAAGGGAATTCCCCTAAATTTGTGCTATTTACAATTACTGTGAACAGCAAATATTTTGTATCCACAAAAAGGGAATTCCACTAAATTTGTGATATAAACATATTTCGCAAAAATTACATTTAACCAAAAAAAAATAAATAAGCCCAAATGATTTTGTATCGTGCTAAATGGAATAAAATCGTGTAAAAAATTGAAAATTTGTTTATTTTCAAACCGTGTCAAATCAAACCCGTGTAAAAACAAAATTATGTATTATTATCGTTATAATTATATTAATTATATTAATTGAAAAATATTTAAAATTTCATTTTATTTACAAGGCAGTGGGGAAATAATATTAAGAAACATACAGTTAGATAACGAAGAGAACAAACAAAGCTACAGTGTTAGAAAAAATAATGAGATCGTGTTCTACATTTTGCGAATGACTTAAAAACGTCCCCAATATTATAGTATTTTTTATACTCTTCTTATAAATTTTTCAAAGGCACAAGATATTTTTGACTAATATATTTGAAATTTTCATCTTGATTTAACAGTAGTAAAAGATTTGACAATTGTTACAATTAATTATATTTCGCTCGAAAATTTACTATGAAAATATTGGATCTGTAAACGCAATATTTACTGCACAAATCGCTATTAGGAATTGGCTCATAAAAATTGCCGCATGTGGGCTTTTGAAATCTAAAGGCAAGTATGGAGAAGCCTTTAAATATGGAACGTGTTTATGGTGCTCTATGTGGTCTGGAGGTGTGATTGAGCCATTTTATTTTGATAATTCGGCTGGTAGTTTGATTACAATTAATGTATCATGCTATCAAGAAATGTTAGCAACTAACTTTTGGCCTATAAATGATGATATGATAGATTACTGGCATGTGATTTTAACAGCATGGTGCTACATGTCACATAGCAACTGAAGCAATAAATTTATTGCAAACCAAATTTCCCAACGAGAATCAGTTGTTGGGCTATGTTGAAGACAATCTAACGATAACAGTATTACAATTCAAAATGTGGGACGTGATTTATGAATTCAACCCGCCATTAAGCCCGCCATTTAGCAATTTTGATAATATAATCCATATCTGTTTGGGTGGGCGTGGTTGTTGACATATGTCGAATATCATTTTTCTTAATTGTCAAACCTTACTCCTACCAATAAATTATTTTCATAAAAAATCTTTTATTTACATTGTTCTCTTTGGAAACCCATTTTTAATATCCTTTTTAATTTGGCAAATTACAATACAATAAACAAATTTGTAATAAAAACCAATTTTTAAAGAAACTTTTAAACGATTGACTGCTCCCAGACCTTTAAAAATCATAGTGTAAAACACATAACATCACCTTAATATTAACAACTCTACTAATCGTTTTTAACAATAGAAGAAATAAAAAAAAATTAAAGCACAAATAATAAACCTTTTTCAAATGCACACATTGTAATAGAGTACATGTATGTTTGTATTGTTATCATTGTTATTAGTGTTGCTTGTTACTGTTCACATGTGTAAATCCAAAATGTCATTAACTATTTCACTTTGACTTTATACATTGTTCAGTTATGTTGCATGTCAATAACAAAACTTTTGTCTTGCCAACAATAACGCTGTCGTGTGTTTGGGTCTGTTAGTGTCATTACATGTGTTTACAAATGATTTTATATTTAAGAATTGTTAGCATACATAAGTGTATAATGTTTTTGTCATTTTCCTTTCTCACATATATGTATTTACATATAAAAGTATGTAGAAAAATGTCTAAAGCACTTGTTGACTTTAGTTCTTGTAATGTATTTCTACGCTTTTCTTATTATTAAAGCTTCAGCCTGCATTTAACATCGTAAACTTTTTAACCAGTTCTATTTAATATTTTTTTTTTTTTAATTTTTTTTCTATACAAATGACATTAATGCTGGTTTTGTGTCGCTGTTACTATAATGAAATATTTTTTCTCTTTTTTTATTTGGTTAAATACGTATTAGTAATATTAAATAAATCATATACACATACATATATAACTCATACGTCAGCAGTAGAGATGCAAAGGTTGAAGGTTTTTATTGCTATTGTGGTTGTGTGTCAACTATATGGGGATAAATTTGAATTTCAGTCTTACGAAAGTATTAAATTCGCATTTATCATCTTGTTCATGTAAATATGCATGAATGTCAAAGGAAATGTTTAAATAAAGATTATTGTGTGTATGTGTTAGGTAAAGGAATGTAAATATTTACATTATGGTTGGACTTGTCATAACAATATATGAATGTATTAAGTACACATAAAATCTGGCCATATTAGTGCCAGCAGTTTTCTTTTTTTAGTGACTTTTATTTTAAGTCTAATCAGTCCTAATGAAGGGGTTTTCAACAAGAGCTTTGTTTTATATTTTCAAAACAAAATACAAAATACAATTTGGCAATAATAAATAAAAAAATGGAAATTTGTCGACTACGTTGTCTCAAAAAAAAATGGTTTTTTTCATTGGTGCTCAAGCATAATTTGAAAGCTTATAGGGTAAAGTATTATTCAGATTTTTCTCAGATTTTTCGGAAAAGGTTTAGAGGTCGCACAAGTAAAATTTTTGCCAAAAATCGGCTTTGCCTGCCGTTTTTTTGAGTTTTTTTCATATTTCAATTAGAAATCTATCGGAACGTTGGGCAGAGCTTCTGCCATCGTACTATAATCCACATGCTTGCGTTACGGTTTCCATGGGCATTGTAAATATCGCCAATATATGCCCTCTACGCCATAGAAATACGGCATAAAATTTTGGCTCATTTTTCAGCTGCAACATGCTATGTTTGACGAATGCAGCCATATCTAGGAAAATGTTCCAGCGGAATCACAGAAAAAAAAAACAAGAAGAGCGAGTGGTTTTAGATTTGACAGAAGTTTTCAAAGGCCATAATGTCACTATGGACAACTTTTTTTCTTTTTTTTTTTTTTTTTGAGGAAGTATGCTTTGCAGGTGGAAACAAATATTGAACAAAATTTACTGCTATAAAACATGAATTTTTATAAAAAAGAAATTAACTTTAATTTGTTCTTTTACCTTTTCTTAAATATCAATTTGTAGTAGCACAAATGTTTGTGCCTCGTTAAGGCATGGTTAAAGCTTAAGTTCTGAAATTGGACATTAGATGACGTTAAACGTGGAATCTGATCAGATAAATCAAATTATATAGTTTTTCTGCTGGCGCCAAACAGTCCAGAGAATTCAAAGACATTATGTAAAGGAAATAATGAAGCATGGTGGGAAGTTACTTTTCAGCTGGACGATGATCCAAAGCATATTTTGCAAAACGTAAAAGAATGTAACCAGCCAGTAAATTAATTAATTGAAAAATAGCTGTCAAAAAAAAGGTATGGCAGAACATGTAAAATGTATTTTCTGAAATAAAGGGTTATAACCTAAATGTTGAAAACACTAATATTCCATAAAGTTTTTGTATGGCACAAAATTTAGTACATACGGGTTGCTTTCGTTTTGTTTTTATTTTTTCTCAGAACTTGATACATTTAGTATTAATTTGTAGATCATTCCATTAAATATCAAAAATAAAATAAATGACAGAAAGCACTTTCGAAGTTTCTTTATTAGTTAAATTTATATGAAATATCAAGTGCTGAAATTGTAATACAATGTACTCATTTGTGCTCTCCACTGTTCAATCGGGTTTTTTTTTATTTCTTAAATATCAAAACATTTAAACGACCTGATTTTATATGAATAATGCTATTTTTTAAAGTGATTTACATAAAAAGGTAGCAGTTTTAAAATTTTTTAGTAGACGAAAGTCTAGAAAAGTTAATTAATTCTTTAAAAATTACAATTCTGTAGGTAAAATATAAAAATTACTCACCTCTTTTCGAAAGCATTCTCATTTTGAATTTCATGCTAAATTCTCTATCGTCAATAGTTTAATAACAAGTTTAATTCTTTGCAACAATTCAAAAGCACAAACAATAACATCAAGTTTCTATATAACGAACTTAATGTTATATATTCCACAACCAAAAACCCTTAAACGAACAAACGTTTAAGCAAAAGATACACTGCAAGAAACACAACAAAGGTTTTTTGAACAAATTAATTGATACATATGTATTTGTGTTACTATTTAGTTTAAATGAAAAGAAATCACTTTTTCTATTTAAAGACTTTTACTTTGTTGTAATGTTATATTAATTACCCAGAATATTGACTACAAATCAGCAAAATATTTTCCGTTTCTTTTGTTTTGTTTTGATTTAGTTTTGTAAATATTTATCTTTGTTTCCTTTTTTTTTTGTTGATTTTGTGTTGTTAGCTGAATTTATTAATTAATAACAAATTAATTAATATCATTATAAATTGTTACTAAAAATTAACAAACTTATTATTTGCCTTAAGTAAATATGCATTACCTTTTATTAGTAATCAATTAATAATCATTGCAGTTTTTTTTTGTATTTTAACTTTAAATTAATTGTTGCTAAATTTGCATTAAATTTTTTGTTGTAGCTTTGATTAGTATTTTAATTTTTTTTCGTTTATTCTTTTTGAAAATTTATTACATTTCATTTTTGTGTGGAGGAGGGTTTTTATAACTTTTTTTTTATTTTTGTGTGTTTGTTAATGGTCGGTTTATTATATGACCTGCAATAAAATAGATTAAATTAATTTGTTTTGTTGTTGTTTGTTTGTTGCTTTAAAACAGTCTTTGTTTAGTAGACTGCTATAAAGTAACACATGTGTTTTTGTAGTTTTAGCACGCCGTTTAATAATTTCATAATTTTTCTTTGCTAGAGTAAATTTATTATCGTTTTAGTTGGAATTTTATATTTCTGCAATTTACAGGTGCCTTGTGTGTGTTTATGGGTGTTGCTGTTTTTATACCCTAAAACACCATAGTGGCGAGAGTATACTGGATTTGTACTGATATTTGTAACGCCCAGAAATATTGGTTCAACGCCCAACACCCGATCGACTCGGACTCACTTTTTTAGTCGATTTAACGATGTCCGTCCGTCCGTCCGTCTGGCTGGCTGGCCATGTAAACTTTGTGCGCAGAGTACAAGTCACAATTTTGAAGAGATTTCGATAAAATTTGGTACGCGACATTTTATCGGCCGAAGAATGGATGGGATTGAAACTGGTGAAAATTGGTCCATTATTTCACCTGGCCCCCATACAAATGTTCTCTCGAAATTGGGGTTTACCTATCATAAATGTTTAAATTATGTAATCATCCAAGCAAATTTTGATCACAAATGAGTGGTAAATGAAGCCAAAACACATCTACATATTTTGTGCAGATCGGTCCATAATTACTCGTAGCTCCCATATAAGGTCCACTTCCGAAAATCACTTTAAAGAACATAACTCTTCCAAGTGTTATATCAAAACCATGTAAAAAAAGACCGTGTAAAAACAGAATTAGGTGTACTTGTATAAATGTATATAAATGTATATATTGTAATATTTATATAAGTGAAAACAAAAACATTGTAAAAATGTATACAAATAACATTATTGATTTTAATGAAAATCAATATGTTATTTTTAGTATTGAATTTTCAGCACATTTGCTTAATATTTTAAGATACATTGCAAATAAAGAATACATTAAAAAAGATTTTGTATTGGAAATTATTTTCTTTAACATTAAAGCTAAATTAAAAGACGAGAAAGATTTTTAATTTTTTTTAATAATTTTAATTTTTATGTAATATAAAGTGTAAATGGCACAAACATGAACTAATTTCTGCATTCTTTCTTTTATGTTGACATGAGTTGACTCAAGGTTTTATGTTAATTTAATTTAAGAAATATTTCCAAGAGCCTAGCATTACAAACATAATGATGACATTTACCTACTATTTTGATATTGAAATGTTTTTGTTCACAAAATCTTTCCCTTTTACGAAATTTCTTCAGCACTATTCTTATATTAATCTTATATTAAGTTCAACTGTAGCATATTTTCATAATGTTATGGCGAAACACTTTTTACAGTTTATTTTTATTATACTAACAAACCCATGTTATATTTTTACTCAAATTTGTAGCTATTTTAAATTGCCTTCCATTATATTCTCATCATTATTCAGTTTTCAATTTACTTTCTTTTGCAATTTTTAAACAGAAATAATTGCAAACCTTTGTCAAATTATTCCAATTAAAAATAAAACTTTAAAGGTTTGTGTGTGATAACTACAAAGTACTAAAAGCACGTTGGCTTGCATATAATTATTTACTTGGCGTTACAAAGAAAGATTTTGCTATGCAATTTCTTGCAAATTAATAAAATAACAATATTGCCATAATACTGCACTAGCAAATGTATGTGGTGGTTTTATCACATTTCTTGCTGGGTTCTAAAACCTTCGAAAATTTTTGTATAAACAAATATTGCACATTTTTATATAATAATTAATTAAATTCATTATAAAAACACTTGTTAAGACCACAAAGACATCTATTATTTAGACATTAATTAAATAGCTGTTGTTAATGTTTTTCCTCAATTTTGTTTTCTTAATAATTTTCCCTCTTCAAATACAAATATTCTTAAAAAACATCATGTTTACGTATGAAATTTTAGCAACTATAAATGAAATGAACACAACAAAACAAAATAATTTTTCAATTGCAAATAATGTAGTTATTTCTTTTTTAAACAAATAGAAAACAATATGTAAAATTAAATAAAACTCATTCATATAAACTGCCAAAAACATACACTCAGACACATGTGAATCATACTTTAGAATTTTATCTAAATTTTAAAATATTTTTTTTTTTTGGTGCAAAACAATTGTTTTTTTCTTCCTAGAAAAATTGTTTAATGAATAAATATAATAAATTTATAAATTAAATTTATTATCAGTTGTATTGTGTTTGTTTTTATTTTTGTTTTGTTTTAAGAATTTGTATGTAGTTTACGAGTGTAATGAAGGTTAAAAGATGATGGCGTATGATGAATAATTAATACGAGTTCTAAACAAATAAATTACGTATACGTTATGGTGCAAGTGTAATTATGTGTTAACGAATATTTCTAAATGACAATGAATGCAGGAAGTTACTTAAATCGTATGAGTAATATTCAAGCATGTGACAAAAGTTTTTTGAAATTTTAATTCATTTTTTAATCAATTACGTCTGCAATTTTAGATAATTAATACAAATATAATTTCATTTGTTGATGTTTTTCAGTAATTTCATATTTTTTCTGGTCCCAAAAATGTTTTAATATTTATGTTACAACGAAAGCAATTGAATAATTTGCCACCACAAATTGATACCCATTTTAAATTATATAAGAAATATGTAATAAAAAAAGAAACTAAATATAATTTCCTCCTATACAAATCAGTGTTTTGCTTTGCTGTACAACTACAATACAACAATTTCTGATATTCATATATATGGAGCACTGAAAACAAATAACTTCAAATCTTAATAAAAGAAACCAAGTACAATATTGCTTATCCTGACTGCTAAAATTGATATTAATACGATTTAATGCAATTCGACTTTTTTGTTACAAATTATATTTCAGTGGAGAAATTCATGATTTCGTTACGATTTAAACTTTCTTAGTTATATTATTCCAATCAAAATGTATTTTGAAATATAATTCAAATTATTCTATAAGGTTTTAGTAACACAACTTAATGAAAGCTTAGGAATACAATTTACGCAGCCAAGAGGGATATGAATTGATTGCCAGACAAAAAATTGTGTTAGTTTTTCTATGTCAGTTTTATATTCCGGAAAGTTTTCATATCACAAACGTAAATGACACTTTGCAAATAAGTTTTATGAACATATATGACAGCTATTGAAATTAACTCAATAAAGAATTTATTAATACATACTTAAACCCTCCAAAAAAGGAAACACAAAAATGAGTAATATAAATTTATCTGTCAGTACAAATTATGGATTTCATTCCAAATATTAAGAAAGAAATAAATGAAATGTCTTTTATTAATAGCTTTACTGTATTAATGAGTTAATTAAAGTGTGTACAAGCGAATGTCTCACCAATATTGTAGAATTTTTCTCTTAAATTAGTGATAGCAGGAAATAGTTAACAATATTATTTTATAACTTAAAATATTGTATCTTAAAATTCTCATTGTATCATAAATATCCGTAAAAAATGACAACAAAACATGTTGCTTACAAACGATTGTCTATCTCTACATTAATATTTCAAATCATTATAAATTATTTTAACGCTTCAAAAATAAGGAAAGGAATATTGTTGCACATGTTTGGCACAACAATGTCAACATTTTTACAAGTTTTTCAGCAATATTATGGTCACGGTAATTATTTTTATGATTGCAGTAATTATAATATGGTTAAATTACAATTCAGATGATTACTACAATCATATATACGACTGTAGTAACTATGTATAAATTTGTGGCAATCATGTTTATAACGAATCTATTTATCATAATTTGTTCCACTTTTATTATGATAGAAAATAACATAATATGATATAATCTTTAATTATAAAACTGATTACGATAAACATTACATAATTGATATAATCATATATATGATTGGTATACTCATGTGAATCATAACTTAACCATATTATGGTTGCCGAAATCATATAAATAATTACAGTGATCATAATATTTAAAAAAAAAATAGCGGTACCAATCAGCATATTTGCTCTTGAGTTTTATATAGTTTTTAGAGCTACACTTTATATACATAAATAAATATTTAACATATTTAACAGAAGTATACAAAAATAAATTTCAAATAAATTTTATGTTTAACTAGAATAATACTGTGTTCAGATATGAAACTTAATTGAGTCAATATTCGGTTAATTGACAATATTATTTTAAATGTTCAGGCATACGCAATTTTCAGCTTGCTCAATAATCATTTGACAGTTGGAAAACAATACCAAAAATACTCTATATGGTTGTTAACTTCACATTGATTTTTCAATGATTTCTTTTGTTTTCTTTTGCTGACATTTGCCACTTTATACAATTTTGTTCACTAAACACAGTTGTGAACAGTGTTGCATTCGAAATCTTACTCAATATTATAACAATTTCGTACTTATTGCGCAATAATTAATTGAGATTTTATATGGAATATTGAGCTCAATAATGGCGTTAATTGCGATTATCGCTGTTATTATTGCTGTTATTGTAAATTTGTAAACTCAAATATTTATTGGTTTCATTATTTGGTATAATCAATAACTCATTAGTTATACAACATTTAGAACTATTGTTTGTGGTTTCATGAATAATTTAACTGAGATTTAATAAACAAGTGCAGCAGTTTGTTTTTAGCATTTAGCGTAACAATTTAGCATAACAATTCGAATATCACATTAATTTGTTATGGATTTTTTTGGTTAGCGTAAACTTTTATAATTTTAGTTGTATATTTAATGATTATAGATTATGTATTGCACGTAAATCTATTGCACTGTTGGTAATTTAAAGGATAAGATTTGTGTTTTATAATTGTTTCAGCAAAGAATTTTAAAACGAAATCAAATAAAAATAAATAAATTATAATTGATGATTGTATACTATTTTACAGTATATTATTGGTGTTTACTCAAAACTATAGGTTTATTTAATTCTCAATGAAGTAAATTTTCCATATAATTATCTGTAGAACTGGCTTATGCAATTGTGCTTGGGAAATGACTTAACTCACTCTTTAACTTAGTGAAACTAACAAGAAATGTTTTGTACATGTTTTGCTAAAATTTTAAAATTTCATTTTAGCTAAAACTGAAACGTGTGAAACTGCACTAAAGGAAGAAATTTTGCACAAATAGTTATCACTAATTACAGTGGGTGGCGAAATTATTAGTTACACTTATTAATTAAGATTCAACCGCTTTTAATACGTATATAAATTTATTTCCTGTACCAGATGTAATTCTGGTAATACTGTTAAATATTTTGTGCAGTGTCAACAATGATTGGCGGCATTAGAGTGCAGTTGTAGATCATTATCTGTCATTCTGCTCTGAAGTGTGAAATATGTAATTAATTAAATTCATTAAAGCCTGGTATCAGGATGAAGAACTAAAATAAAATGTTCAAAAATGCACTCAGAGTGTGCCAAAAAGGGTTTAAGCTGTAATTGATGCCAAAGAAGGTTCTACGAAATATTAAGGTTTTTTTTCAAAAAATTTTATAATATTTCTTTTCCTCAAATATATATTTTTAAAACAAAAGAATTTATTTTTAATTGAATTAGAAACACTTAATTTACGTAAAAGAACAAATAAAAGGATAAATTTCCACCACTTTAAAATGTTATACGGCTTCAAACTAAACAATTTTGCATGTGTAACTAATAATTTGGCCACCCACTATATGTTCCAAAATATTTAATAAAACAAGTTGAACTTCGAAAAAGGTTCGTAATAAAATACATGAAAAACTTTTGTTAATAAATGAAAATGAACTATTTATTTGTTCAAATGCAATTATCGTTCTTATAATTTTTTCCTGTAAAATGTTGCAATTAACTTATTACCATTGAAAGATCTTACAGAAAGATTATCAGCATAGATACACTATAAAAAATGTTTATTTAATTTTTGAATTTTTTTCCGCATCATTGAAAATAAAGAAGCAGTACTTATTATTATGTATATATAAAAATGCTGAATAAATAAACTTCAATAAATATTTTTCTATAAATATGTATTTTTCTATATTTTGAAAAAAAAGAGTATATGTGCAAAAACCGTTTTTCAGAAATAACCACTATATGGAAGCCATCAGCTAGTATTAATTTAGTGGTATGACTTCTGTACACACCTACTTCTGTTTTTACACGGTCTTTTTTACACGATTTGAAATGACAATTTTAAAATTTTTTACACGATTTTATTCCATTTAGCTTGATTCAAAATCTTTTAGCCTTAATTTTTTTTGGTTAAATTTATTTTTGCGAAATATCATATCATAAGGCGAATTAGCTTTTTGTAGATGCAAGCAAATTTACCAGTCAGAGTAATTGTAAATAGCACAAATTAAGGGGAAATCCCTTTAAGTGCATACTATCAAATGAACTTGTCAGTGACAAGGTGTCATACATTTTTTTTAAGCTTAGAGTGCATATTTTTTTCTTTAATAACTACGCTTGAGTAAAACGACATTGTAAATATATGTACGTGATATAATACAAGGTGGCGCAAAAGTAATCTTCCTATCAGGAAATGCTATAAATTTTGCGAGGCCCCTAATGTCAGTTCTGTTTTGACATTTGTGTAGTAAACACATGCGAAATACACGTTAATAAACAATGCTCCAGAACGTGGAATATTGCTGACTATTTATTTGACCAATAATCGGTCGGTGACAGCCAAAAAACATCGGGAGTTTACTTTTGCGCCACCTTGTATTATAAGCCTGACTAGTTGTTCTTTAAAAAATCCTTGTTTTTCAATAGTGATAAGGAACCAATTTCCTATTTTGAATACGATCAATATCTTTTTTGCCACGGTTTTTTCCTGGAAACAATTGCCGTGTAAAAACAGCATTAGGTGTATATAAATATGTACTGTGTGTAATTGTATCTCGATACAAACACTTTTGAACAATTTATACATGTATGTTTCGAAGGTGATCATTTACCGGAGCTTTGACTAATTATGCAGCCATTGTTATAAATTTAGTTGTCATGATTTCTGTATAAGTATATCAAACTTATCAACTTGAATTTTATTTGGATGCCAACATTTTTAAGAGATTTGTGGTTGTTAAAATGATTTTTCATCATAAAATTGTACCAAATGATTTGTGTATATATGAAACATATTTGTTTGGAATATTATTCTTACATTCTAAAGAGATTTATGCTTTTTAAAGTGATTTTCGAAGTAGACCTCATATGGCAGCTATGATGAATTATAAACCGATCTGCACAAAATTGTTTCATAAGCTTGGACTTTATATAGAACTAATTTCTTGAGAAATTTTGATACGTGTATAAATCAAACATTAATAACTGATAAAATCCAATTTCGTGAGGACATTTGAATTGGGACTCGATGAAATAATTGACTGATTTCAACCAGTTTTAATAAAAAGCATTCTGGGGCCAAAATAATATCATGTATCAAATTCTATCGAAATATCATTAAAATTGCAAACTTTACTTTGCGCCCAAGGTTTACATAGACAGTAGAGTAGTTCGCCTTCCATAAAAAAGTTGTTTTAGTCACCCCCTAGGATTAAAGATAATGTAAACAAAAGACAGAAATAATTTTTTTATTTTTTTGCCACGCCTACATATATCGCCCTTTTAGTGTTTTGTTCACTATGTCGCAATTTTTAGTCCGATCATAACATTTTGTATACCAGTGTTCATGGCTCTGTTAGGGCTACATTTCTGTCCTTAATCTTTTTTACTACCACATCAAATCCTAGTCATGAATTTAAAAAAACTCGATTCGTAGCCACAATATTGCTAAATATTTTTGCAAGAATTTTTAGAGTCCTGAAAAATTGACTTAGAAAATTATTCTAAGTCGATCGATGTGGTCGTTACTAAAACCAGCGCAAATCGAATATACCCTTCTCACTATGGTTGTTTAGATTATAAAAATAAACATATCACAAATAAATTCACAAAAAGTTTTTGAATTATACTATGGAGTCTTTTAAAATATAGTTGCAACGAGAATCTTTTTAAAACCACACAAAATTTCCAAACTTCAAATCAAAGGAAAAACACACACAGCCTAAACATAAAACACGAGACAAATTTTGTTGCCTATTAAATTTTAAACAGATGCTCAAATTAAAAAACACACAAATTTTATCACAAGCTGTCACTCGTTTTTTCCTAGAATATGAAATGTACAGACATCCGAAAAAAACTTTAACTTTAAAAACACAGACACACACAATAACCAACACAAATTTAACCAACAAACAATACAATGAAATTGTAGAACAGAAAAATGAAACTCCATAAACGAAGAGAAAGTTTCTCCAAAAACAAAAAGAGAAACTCATTTAATGACGACGAGAATGATGATGATAAATTTGGGTTTAAAGAAAAGTTTTTAATTTAACTTATATTTTTGAAAACTTTTTTTTACTTTTTTGGGTGAATTTAAATTACACGTACATGTATCCTTTTTGATGAAATTTATATTATTTTGGTTATAGGTTTTTTTTTTATAGGTTTTAACTTTTCTTAAATATTTATTAAAATTTTTAATATTTTAGCATAATAATAATTTGTAAGTAGAATTTATTTATTCTTTTAGTTTTTGTAACTTTTTGAAAATATTTGACTTTGATTTTTGTTATTTTGTGAAATTTGTTGCCTTAATTTAATATATTTTTCTTAATAACTTTAATAAATTTATTTGATTATTTCATTATTTTTTAATTATAGCTTTTTCTATTATTAACATATTTTTAATTAAAAACAACTTTTATTTAAATAATTTCAGCATATATTTTTTATATTAATTATTTTTATGTTTTTTAACACTTTCTTATTTTTGTTTTTTTTTCTTGTTATTTTTCAAAAATCTTTCATTTGTTACCGTCTACATGTTTAAACGTCGTTAAAGCTACACGAAAACTGGTTGGGATATTTTTTCTAGTTTAGTCGTTTAGTGTGCCAATTGCCGTTGTCTTTATTTGTGTGAGTGAGTGTGTGTGAGTGTGTGTGTGTGAGTGATTGAGCATGCATATGTGTGACTACTTGTTAAATTTATTTTGCTTTTTGTTGCTACTAAAATTGAGAGTGAGAGCGAAATATGTACAAAGATTTGTTATTGTGTGTGTGTTCATTTAGATTTCTAAGTTTTTTGTTGGTACATTTTCTTTTTGCAATTGTATAATTTTTTTGTTTATTTGGGAGAGTAAAACATGTGTTTAAAGGGAATTTTATTTTGTATTTAAGTTGCTTTATTAGTGTTTTTTATAATTGTGTTGCATGCTAGAAATTTGTTAAATTGCGTTGTTTGCACGTTTTTATGTTAAGTACACATACATAAAATACATATGTAATGTTAGTGTGTGTGTATGCTGCGAATTATTCTAACATATGTTTTGTAAAATTAAATTTTTAAATCCTGAATACTTGTTTATTTTTATATATTTAATTTTTTTTTTTATGACATTAACACTTAGTTTACGGAATAATTAAGTTACTATATAAGGCACTGTATACTGTACACCGAGGCGTATGATAATTTTTCAATACTAATTCGTCATGGTATTCAACTGAATACTGTGTACATTAGTTGATGTTGTATAACAGTTTTAAACTAGTAGTTCCATTTCTTTAAAACGCGGAACCTAAACAAAAAAGGCAATCATCTAGAAAAACCTTTGAAATGTGACAATGCAAAAAAAACCCCGTATCATTTACGGCCTGAAATTTAAATTCTGTTGACTCTGTTTTGAATAGTTCTTTACACTATATTATCATTATTGCTCATAACATTATTCTTCATGAGCTGGATTGTCATCTTTCACTAAGTCTTGCGAAGTTAAAAGCTAAAGTAAAATTTATCAAGCTCGCAACTAGGTTTAATATGTATTCATATTGATTTTTGAATGGAAACATTACAGAGCATTTATTTAATGGTTTTGATTTGAAATTTTCATTTAATTCATACTTTCGTTTGTGTTTTTACTAATTTTGAGTATTTTTTTAAACAGGATTCAATAAGGTGTTCAAGAAGTTATTTCTTTGATGAACTTAAAAATTCTAGCACTTGAAAGTATTGTTGAAAAGTATTAAAAAAACATTCTTCAAACAAAAACATATTTGTTTTGAACTTATGTCCTTTTTTCACTAACAAATGATTTTGATATAAAATATAATACAAGTCAATTCAAGGCTTAAACTACACTTTCAAATTTAAGTTCAGTAAAAATTCTTATTAAGCGATTCTTGAATTATTTGATTCATATGCTTTAGTCAGAAACATTTTATATCAAAACATAGTATGTAAAAACTATTTTTATTATATATAAAAACATATATACATATATATATTTCGTATAAAAACATATAAAATAACGTAAATTTCCATACAAAATTTTATTTATAAACCTCTTAAAAACCTGTTGTAAGTTTTATGAATAAGGGCATAAAACAATTATTTGCGATCAACCCCCGAAATCCGAAGGTACATTTATTTTAATAAATACCCGATAAATTAAAATATAAACTAAAACTCCTTTGTTTTTCTTGTCAACTCAATTTTAAAAATATTTTATTTGCTCTACCCCATTCAACACCAACACTGAGCTCTTTCACAAAATAATCCACCACGACCGAAATTTAAAATGTTAATAAACAAAGGATATTTCTACGATGATGTTTAAAACATGACAAAAATTGTTGGCCAATTATTATTGTTCAGTCTTTAAAAATACATTTTTAGTTTTTCAGTATTAGACTGTAGGTATTTGCTTTATTGTACTTAGGGATTAGTTGGTGTATTTGATTATATGTACACAAACAACATGTGTTTTGTGCATAGAACATAAAAAGGCTCTTCCAGTAATATCATTTGTATATGCTGCAAATGCATGTTACATATAGCAAGAATTTATTTTAAGATATTTTAAGATTGCCGACTTTATTTTAAAATTTATAAATAAAGTTTAGTTGCTTTCGAAAGATCATGTCATTTCTCTTCCTACTCGTGCGTGTTCGCTGGACAGTTATATTATATTGCTATTAGCATTTAATAATTTGTCTTTAGTATTTATTGTTCGCATATTTAAATCATGATTATTCGATTTTGTTCTGGTACCAATGTCGCGTTCTGGTAGCTATTTGTCACGTTCGCTATGGTAAATTTAAATTTTTTTTAAAGCAAAATTTTTATGATTTTCACATTTCTATTTATATAATCCCGTGCCGAAAGAAGAAGGAAAGCAACAAAGGTAAATAGAATATTTGGATAAAGCATATCTTAAGTGTTATGGAAATTAGCAAACACAAATAGAAAAATGGAAAACTATTGTAAAAGTTAGCAAACATTTTTTTGATATTAAAGAAAATGATATGTTTAAGCCTTATAGCTGCAAGAAACATGGGGAAAATCAGTAAGAAACGCTTAACTAAAGAGTTACGTTACAAAAATTATGTACAACTATAAAAAGATTTAGCTGAAATTACTAATCCGTATTACAAACTAAAATAATTCATACAAATATTTCAATAAAGAGCAAAATTATTCGATTTTAGTTATTAAATAGTTTCAAAAAATTGTCAGTCAATAAACTGACTTTTAGCATTTTTCTGGCTGCAGTTTTTGCAAAGTTCTATATTCCACGTTAATTACTAAAATATTGGGAACAAAAAACCCAAACTTTTGCATTTTTGGTCGTGTTCTAGACCAAATTTATATATACATATATTTGTATCAATCACTTGTTAAAGTTCTTATACTTTCCAACTGCCGGAATACAAAAAAGTTTTTAAATAAAATATAAGTCTTCCTCTTAAATAATCATACTTTTATTATAATATCGACATATTAAGTACATTGTCACATTCACTGATTTTTCTATGGCATGCTATAAAATAGTTCTCTCAAAAACTCTCTCCTACAAAAGAAAACTAAAACTCAGCATTAAGAGTACTACTCTCCATGCACTCTCACAGGCATAAATACTCACGCATTTATTATCCCAGAAAATTTCCCTTGTAAGAAAACAAATAAACAAAAAAAGAAACACGCATATACATACATACGAGTACGTACACAGTTATAAAAAAAGCTTTGAAAAAATATAAATTTCCCAAAAAAAGAAACGAATACTACAAATTTACTGTGTGAGGTTCTATAAATTGAGCACGAAATATATTCAGCTACATTAAAAGTTTGTGAGTAAATATGTATTTGTATGTAATTGTTTTTTTTTTTAATACAAATTTTAAACTCTCTTTTTTTATTATTATTGTTTTTGCTGTTTATCGGCAATACTGTTGTAGATATGTATTTAGTTTGTTGCTGTTTTCATTTTCGAGTTAAGCAGAGGCATGTTTGATTTTGGGAATGCCTACCTGTTGCTAGCAGTAACATGTCTTGTCAGTTTTTATGTCTCATTTTGGCACAGCTCGTTTAGTGTTGTTTGTGGTTTCTTTTTTGCTGGTTTTTCTATACGTGCAAGCCAAAAAACAACGCAAATACATACACTTGAAAACATATCTAAGAGTATATACATACATTTTTGTATGTATACAAATATAAGCTCAAACAAATAAGCTGTATAATATTGTTTGTAAAAAGAGCCTTTCGTAGTCTAATTATGTTACACACTAGTAGGGTAAAAATGGTTGTTAGTATGTGTCTATACTAAAAAATCCTTAATGATTGCTTTGGAGCCATAAACATCATTATCGATGACTGGCAAGCAGCTGTTGCTTTATAGTATACCGAAAAAAAAATACAGTTTGTTGTGTAGTAAAGCTGCTGCTAAAACTTTGCTGTTGCCTTAAATCCTGTAATTTTCCATTTTGTTTCCTCTTGTCTTTGATTACATTAATACAAACATATACATTCCATATACACACACACACATATTAACACATACTAAATAACATGTTTATATTAAAAGTAAATACAAAGACTAAATGCTAAACAATGAGAGTAAAATTTATGAAAATATTGCTTTAGAATAACAGGAGAACGACAATGTAATGATGCTCATAATCATTCGTTACATGTTCACTTCTGAATAATGTATGATTTAAGTGTTTGCAGGCTTAATTTCACTCTACTAAAGTCATGTACAGGAAAGTAATGTAACACAATCGTACATATGGGAATATTTTGAATTTAGTGTTTTTAATTGAATCCTATAATATTTGATAAATGGCTAGAAAATTTAACATAATTCCTTTTAATATATATTCATATGAATATGAAATTATGGACTTAAATAGGTACTTTTGGTATCTTCCTGAACCTTTTGTATATTTTAAACATATATTTGATAATTTGCTAATTTTTGGAATTCTAACTTTAAAGAAAAATAACTTTCAGCCATGTCACACTTTGCTGCTATCGGAAAAGTAAAACGAAATATTTTTTCAAAATGAAACCACATTTAATTTGATATTTAATTTAATTTTAAGCTTTTCTATGTATGTATATCGATTTTGATATTTGACCATCATATCCACGTAATTGGAATATGGAATATATATATATATAAGAATATGTAGATATCTATATATATTTAATATTACCATTAATTAAACATGAATAGATAAAAATCGTGTTCTTGTATCTAAATTATCGTTTATTTTTAAAGTGCAAAATTATTTAAAAAACTAAGGATTTTATTATGAATGTGGATAGATAATGCAAAAAATGAAGAGAAGAAATAATAGTTAACATTAAGAGAGATTTTAATGTATGAATAATATTGCAATAAAGCTGATGAGAAATCGTTGTAAAGATCTATAAAAACTTGCACAAACAATGAATATTAAAGAAAAAGTGCCATTTGTATATCACACCATAGAGCAGACATTTTGCAATTTATAAATTGTTTTAACAAAGGGCATAGTAAAAGTTTTAAAATATGAAAGTTATGTCTTACTACTAAGTACATTAAATTTGTGGTTGAAATCTGGAGGCTGAATATACTTTTGGTTCATATCACAGCGCTAGTTATGCTTTCCACAAATAGCCTAGTAAGTACAAGATATCACAAAAAGAACCATAATGCCAAGGAAGTTGAGGTTCTTACCCATTTAAAGTTTGAGAATTGATTAAGACTGTTTCGATTTCAAGACCTTTAATCATCCACTTTAACACATAAAATTATTTTACACCAGCTATTCTAAGGAAAACAAAGGACAAAATGCACATAACAACGATTACCTAAATCAACATATAAATAGGTGCTTAAACTGTTGAGACTGTCAGTTTTGTTTTCATAATTATTAAGTTATTATATAAATAATAATCATAGCTATTATTTTATTTCTAAACAATTCCTAAATAATTTGTATTAACTTGAATTTCGATGCAGATTTTCTGACCATTCTGCGTCAACTTGTAAAAGACTTGAAACACAACTGCAGTCAGACCTTAAACAGCATTCAAATTACGCTTTTCTGAACGATTTTCACATAAAATTTACCATAATCAATTAATTTTTTTATTAATAATTTTTAAGCTTGAGGTCACTTTTTGTTTTTTATAAAAGATTTTTTATATTTATATATAAATTACTCGATATTTCGATTTCCTTTGGAAATCTTCTTCAGGAGTTATTTATAAAAAACAAAGTGACCTCAAGATTAAAAATTATTTAATAAAAAAAATCATACAAAAAGGTCGAAGAAAATACAATAAAATTATTTACATAAGCAATTAAGCAAATTTTAATATGACTTCAGTACCTTTTGCATTGGAGGTATTTATAGGATATAGTTTAACAAATGGAGAATAATAAATCAGCTACTGCGGAAACACCAAATTGTGTTCACATAAGCGAACCCCAGGGCCTAGATGGAACTTTTTATAATTTGTATGGCTTTAAATTAAAAATCTTCAATTTCATTATCAATTTCTAACTCGTTTCCAATATCAGAAGCATTGTCTTTATTTCCATCAACCTCATTCTGAATTTCGTTTTCTATATCATTGGCAATTGCCTCTGCCAATCTGTCATAATTAGGGTGAGATTTTCAAACTGTTTCAAAGATTTTGTCTAATTTAGTACTCATTGTAACACTATTAACACTTGTTAACTGCCAACACAACAATAAAAAAAAACTAATTTCTGAAACATTCACGTACATTGATTCTGCTCTTTATCGGTTTAATCTCTTTCACTTTTGTTTTGATTTTATTTGCTGCATTTTTTACATAATTGGGTCTGGCTGGGCCCTGGTGTTACAAACATGTTGAGAGTAATTAACACGCCTAGAGATAAAAAATTTCAAGTTTTTTTTTTAATTTTTTTGTACAAAACACCTTTATTGAGGAATTCATAAAAAGTTAAGGGGTTCCGCCTAAGTTAGCTAAGTAAAAAACAGGGTAAGAACTTGGTGTTCGCTTAATACTGTGTTCAGATATGAAACTTAATTAAGTCAATATTCAGTTAATTGACAATATTATTTTAAGTGTTCAGGCATACACAATTTCCAGCTTACTCAATAATCATTTGACAGTTGGAAAACAATACAAGAAATACTCTAAATGGTTGTTGTGTTTCTATGTAAACAAACTTACCTTCACATTGACTTTTCAATGATTTCTTTTGTTGACATTTGCCATTTTATACAATTTTGTTCACTAAACACAGTTGTGAACAGTGTTGCATTCGAAATCTTACTCAATATTATAACAATTTCGTACTAATTGCGCAATAATTAATTGAGATTTTATATGGAATATTGAGCTCAATAATGGCGTTAATTGCGATTAACGCAATTAAGGCGCATATGTGAACACGCTATAAGGGTTAAATAATGTAGCAAATTGTAACCATGATTTTAACGGTGCTACATTTCTGTTGGAGTTGTGGGGCTTTATTTGTTTGTGGATTACGCTCATCAACACTTGTGAGCAATACATAATCGTGATCCACAGATTTTTATTATAACAAATCGATGAATTGCAATTGCAATATAGTTTCAATAGCACTGAATAACTCTATACAAAGTTTTCATCGTGGACAATTTACGGTGTGCATTTTTGGTTCGCCTAATAATAACAATATTACATGATGTTCCCACTACACACTTTTTTTTTTGGAATTTCTTGGCTCAAAAGTCAATCTGAAGAATGACTCTGGAAACTCTTAAGGAAATATCTGTCTATAGTGTGAAGAACTTATGGTTAACATTCTAGCCAGACTGATCTAAACTGCTTTAAAAAGAGTGTAAATAGTCATCAACAATGGCTGCGACCACTTGAAAGATATTAGTTTATTTTATGTTATTTTATTTTTAGAAATATACAGAATTAAACTTTAAGATTTAAATTATTTTTCTTCCGACTCTTTATTAGCATTTGCTTCTTTCTGACGACAAATTTTAGAAGCTTTTAATTTTTAAAGCGTATTTGGAAATGTTTTTTATTTGGAACTCTTTGATAAGAGTTTAAGGTAACATAATAAATCAGGAAACATGAAATTAAGTATATATGTACGTCTATTCCTAAATATAATGGGAACACATAAAATTCATGCCACATTTTCTGTAATCAGCTGGTACATATGGATTATTTTAAATTAATGAACCTAGAAGTATGAATCCAAATTGAAGGTCTTTATGAATGTTATATTTTAACTAATCAATAAATGCAAAAATTAGAATCATTATTGGATACTTTTTCTACTTTTTGGAATTTTTTCTATGGAAAGTTCTTTTCATTAACCTCAATCAATGATCAATTAATGAATTCGCCAAAAATGGTCTTATGGTACGTTTTTAATGGTACTTTTTAATTAGTTCAAATTGATGAATCTTGATATATGAAATAAAGCACAAGTATTCCTAAGTTGATTAAGAATTTGCTAAGGCGGGTTTTTTACGTGTATAAAATAGTTTGGGCTTCTTGTTAAAGACTATTTCAATTTTGAATAATATAAAACGTAAAAGCACTCGCACCAGTATGCTGTAATAAAGTATTGCTTCCAAAAAGAGTGCTTGAAACTTCTACTACAACTTCTGCTTTTTCTGGCATCAACCAAATCATTTCTAATTTATATTTTATACCAACAACTACAACTACAAAATAACCAATAATTATATGAAAACTTGAGACCCAGTTTTGTTTTCGCTTTGCTTTTGAAATAAATGAGATGGGAAGAATTTAAAGCTGTTAATTGTATATTACGTGCAAATGATAGCTGTTCAATCTTGTTTAGAGTTTTTTATTATTTTTTTTTATTTCTGTTTCGTTTGAGCTGTGCTGTGTTGTCTTGTTTTACGCCCGAAGTCTGATATCCTTAAGGAAAATTATACTTCAATTATCCTTGAACATTTCTGTATTCTCTAAGAACAGCTGTCGCATGAAATGTCAGTATATAATAACCACAACAACAATGAGAACAACAAACCAAGAGAAGAGTGAGTGAATAAATGAAAAATATAGGAAATAAAACATACTAAATATAAACTTCTTTGCGTTTGTATGCCTTCGTATTAGTTGTATGTATTCTACCTTGTTTGTTGTATTTGTTTGCATTAAACTTTAATACAAAATTTAACTTAGTTATAGCTATAGGTGTGATTTAAAGCTTTAAATGTAAAATTAGATATTGTTGATGTCTATGTTTATATTGGCCTTCAGTATGTTTGTTTTTTTTTTTTGCTGGTTTTTTAAACTTGTTTATTATTTCATCTTCCTAGCTCTCTATGGCCTTCCGCTTACATTTTGTCAGATACAGAGGTATTTGTTTTCGTTTACACGCTTTGTAGATGTTTGCATAAATATTTGTTTGAATGTATCTGAAGTGTAAATACAAATTGCGTTTTTGTGGTTCAAATTGTTGACAAATTCTACTTATTGATTTGTCCAGAAAATTACTTCTTTTCGCATCAGTATATACAAACAAACTCACTCATATACACACTTATACTAATAAAGTTATACATACTCGTACAGCAGTATTATGATAAATATGAAATCTACGTGCTTCAATTCAAAAGGATATATTTTTCAATTTCTTCTATAAGATATGTATGTATTTCTGTGTGTACATAAAAAATTATTTTCATTTTCACAATTTTCCATTTTAATTCTTAACAGGAAATAAGGTTAAGTGGTTATACTCGGATCCACTGTATATTGTGCTTTCAGTGAGGCTTTAAAATGTATACATTATATGAAAAGGAAATATAGGTTATTATATTGTATTAATATTTATTAAGATTACAATTTAAACACAGGATGTGTATTGTGGTTAACTGTATACCATTAAAGTTATAACATTTTGGTTATTTTAACATTTATTTTAAACGTTTGTATTCTTTATAATACCTACTCAATTGACACGAATGATAAGTAATTATTAAAATAGTACATGAATAAATTAAATTATCATTGCCACAATTTGTTTATATATCTGATATAAAATATGAGAGCCATCTTATTAATGTTCATTAGGCCGGTCCTTAATATGCAGTTTTTTTTTTTTGGATTTTCGATACTCAATATCTAAGACCAAATAATGAAAATTTTGAGCAAAATCATTTAGAGCTAAAACATTTGATTTAAAATTTTTCCATATTTAAAAAAAAAAAAAAAAGATAATAAAAAAAATTATTTACTCATAGATATTTATAAAATAACGAGCTATTCAGCAAGAACTATGTTTACCAACATGAACATTTTGTCATTTAACTTGTTGACATATCAATAATAATAGATTTAACAATTGTTACAAAGATTTTAATAAAATGTTACAAATTAATTAAAAAACAACCAGCTGGTATATCTGTAAAAATAATTTTTTAAGTCGCAGCTCATTTTCATTTGTCTAGACATGATGCCGCATTTGGTCTGCAGAAAATCCAAGAGTAAGTGCTGGAAAATCTTTGCATGCTGCATGTGTCACAGTATGGTGTGCTATATAGTCAGAAGGTGTAATTTTCGAAAATTCGGCTAGACAGGCGGTCATAGTGAATAGAACAACCAAAAATTTCGCCTATTATTGATGATATGAATACCACTGGCATGTGGTTTCATCACAACCAGATGCCACCTGTCACACAATCACCGAAACAATGCAGTTTTTGCAAACCAAATTTACTAATCGCATAATCTCACGAAATTCAGCTGTTAAATTGCAACCATGAACTTGCGGTTTAACAAGTTGAAGCTATGATAAATATAGGTTCTAAAAAGAGCGAAACAAATCGATTACAGCTTTCAAACTCAAAATTCGTAAAGTGTATAATTATGATTTGCATGAGGACTAAGTGAAATAGTGGATCGATTTCAACCAATTTTAATTCCAAACGTCCTTGGGACAAAACTATAGCATTTTATAAATATATCTTGAAAATTGCGACCTGGGGCCAAATTACCGCGTAATTTCCTTATTTGAGATTATGGCATTCGATATCGAGCAAGACATTTAGTACATTTTATCATAATTTCGATATCGAAATCAGTTTTCGATACAATAGCTCATTCGATCACGAATGCGGTAATTTGGCCCCTGTACTTTATTATATATCGTCACCGAAAGTCCAAAAGGACATAACTATACACTTAATTTTTTTACAGAAGAAGCAACAAACTTTATAAATTTAACGCTATTTCATTCTTATTGGCGAAATTTCAGATTTAACCTTAAAAAACTTTTTCGAATTTGGTTTAATAAAAAACAACGAATCCCGCAATCACTTTTGTCAATGGCCATCAACAATAAACTTCTTTATTTTTAATTGTCATACCACGAAAATATCACATTTGTTACCTTTTGAGAATTTTGGAAGTAGACTTTATATGGGGTTTATGGTCTAACATAGACTAAACTAAACAAAATTTCATTTTCCGATTTCTTTTTACATGAAACTTATTTTTGCTGAAATTTGTATTAATATCCCAATTTTATAGACATTTATATATCATTGAGTCATATTTCCTGAAGATATTTGTAAAGGGTCTATGAGAAATCATGGACCGATTCATTACATTTTCATCACAGTTTCTCCTTTAATCATAGAAATACCGTGTACAAAATTGCATGGTAGTATCTGCAATATATGTAAAATAAATTGCAAAAAAATTTATAAAAAATATCAAATTTTAATGAAGGTTGCTTCATATTTTGGCCTGTAACTCTGATTCTATTATACCGATTTTTCTGATTTTCAATACCAAACTTTTCTACAAAATAAGAAATGTTTTTCCTGTAATTTTGTTATGCACAGTTGTGTATTTTGGACGCAAAAGTGTTTTACACTAACATATAGACATACGGAAATAGCTCAGTCGACTTAGAAGGATCAAGAATATATAGACTTTGTTGGGTCTCAAAGTTTCACATGAAATGGCAAACGTTATATGCCCTCATTCACCACTTGAAGTGGTTCTGGTTATAAAAAGTGCCTGACCTATAAATTCCAAAGCAGTAACAAATGTCATAAAAATTGTTTATCAACATTATGTTGCAATATGTTGCAAAAATGTATGATAATCTTAATTTTATGAACAAATTACTGCTGAGTTTATATTTATTCAAACTTGCATTTTTATTATAATGTTACAGTGATACATTGTGTATAAACGAGAGGTAGTTTTATTTAACTGCATTTATGTACGTGCATAAAAATGCTATTTAGATAATTTTTTTTTTTGAAGACATACTTTAAAATTTGTTTCTTTTTATTTGAAGCTATAAAATTTAACGTTGCTTAAAACACGTATATAAAAATATGAAATATAAAATTGTTGCTCTTAAAAATACTTGTTGTACAAATCGTGTTGCCTTTTACTTACAATCATAATATTCATATCGATCAGCTTCACTGGGGTTGTTGCTGCCCATAATTTTAGTGAAAACTATAAAATAGGAAATTACAAAATTATTATTATAAGGTACTAAAACAACATATTAAAATTATGGACATTTAAATAAGTATGCAGCAAAACTATGTAATAAATTATGATTTATAAACAAGTTATGGTTTATATTCGGCTGTGCCGAATTTTTTATACCCATCACCAAATCATTATAGGGCAAACGTCATGAAATATAGTACCGTAATTTCTATACATTTAAGGTTTATTTTGGTTGAATTTAATCTCATAATAGTTTTATGTTTTAGAATTTTCTAATCAGGCTTTCAATTTGTTTAATTTTTCTTTCTCCATTTTACTGGGATATTTCCAGCATCTTCAGGGATTGATTTTTGTATAAAAGATTTTGAGTATAAAAGATAATTTATATTTGTCTTTTTCTTTTAGAACTGCGCTTCGTTAATATTTTTGCAGTGTGTAACATAAAGCGATTTACTTAAACACACAATAAATTAAGTAACAAAAAGCCCTAGAAAACTGATTTCGACTATCTGAAACTTTTGTCAAAGTTGTCACCTCTGTATACTCTGTGGTTATTCTCAGAAGTATAGCTTGTATATGAACTATGGCCAATAATGGACAAAAGTCAATAGTATAAGTTTTACATATTTATAATTGATCTGTGTAAAATTTCTGTTCGATATACATACATACATAGATGTTAATGTAGTAATTCTGTACGATGTAAATTATTTGTGTTGAATTTTAATTTAATAGTGAGTTTTATAAGAGATTTGTACGTATTTAAATGATTTTTCTAAGTGGACTATTTATGGGAACTGTGACTCAAAATTTGTGTATGAACACTTCTATATACTCGTATGAATGCATCATTTGTATCGAATTTAAAATTACTGATGATGCGTATAAAAGATTTATGCACATTAAAGTGATATCCGGATGTGTATGGGGGATACGGTCAAATATAGACATATCAATATAAAATTGGTTGTAAATATTTGTATGTATGTATGAACTATTTGTGTAGTATTTAAATTTGCTGTTGAAGCTTATATAAGATTTATGCTCATTTACGTGCCTTCCGGTGCGCTTCTTATTGTGTCTATTGTCAAATATAGACCGATTATCATAAAATTGAGTATGACGATTTGTAAGTATGTATGTATGAACGATTTTCATTGACATCCAACTTTATAATTTTTTTTAATATAATGAACAAATACAAACTGCGAAGCTTTTTGGCTTATCTGCAGAAAACACCCAGAGTCTTTGGCGGGAATCGAACCCGCAACCCTCTGACTGATAGTCAGGCAAACTATCGCCTAGTCTATCGGGGCACCCAATAGTGGTTTTTATAAAAAATTTATGCGTATTTCAGTGATTTCGGGAAGTGAACTTTATATGGGGGCTATGGTCAAATTTGGACCGATGTAAACAAAATATACTTTTGAGATTTCACTTAAAACTTATTTTTGCAGAATATTATAAGGCTTTTCAATAGACATTTATGCGCCATAAAGTCATCGTCAGGGAATATATATGTATAGATCTGACACTTAGATCTATAACTTGCATACTATTATGTAGATTTTACTTATTTTCAACGGACAGACAGGCAGAGGGACATATCTAGATTGTCTTAGAATCTTATAGGGACCCAAAATATAGTGACTTTTTGGTTTTACGATCAACATTTGGTTGTTTTACAAACGGAATGACAACCTGAAAATACCCCCCATCTTTGTGGTGGTGGGTATAAAAAGTAAGAGACAGTGTTCAAATTATGATTTTTTTATTTTGCAAAATTTTTTTTAATAAATCTTTTATATTTTAAACATTTACATATTTTAATATTTAATTCTATTATATAACATTTCATATTACTTACAATTTAAGCAACACTGCCGCCAACGCACCAGACACGATTTCGAACGTGTTAAACTTGTATTCGAGTAATTCTCGTGTTGATTGTTATTGCCGTTTTGGTGCTGCTGCGATATGCGAACTATAGGTGGACGCTCCGATAAAGGTATTGCAACAAAATTTCTGTTTGTTGTTGTTGTAATAGATGTTGAGTTCTGTTCTAGTGTTGTTGCAAACAAGCTGTGCAATTGCTGTTGTTGCAAGAATTGTGTATCAATATTGATACTATTATTGTTGTTTATATTATCGTTGTTGTTGTTATTGCTGTTATTATTAGTGTTATTACTACTATTGTTGTAATTTGTTGTTGTGGTAATGGTAGCAGTCGTTGTTGTTAGTAAAAGTTGTGTGGAAGGTGGATCTGCAAAAAAAGAAAACACAAAATATAGTGTCATACGTCTAGAAAAGTAGAAATTCATTAATTCAATTATTTAGAAATATCAGAACTCATCACTAAGAAAAAATAAGTTAAAATTGTCTTTTTAAATGAATTTTTTACATAGATTTTTTCTAATATTAAAAAATCCACCGCTGATTTTGTTATTTATAATAAACTTTTGAAGCTTCTGTTTGTTTTAAACCTAAAAATTTTAATCCTGCATTTATATATATATATTTATATATTCAGTACTTTTGTATTAATAGTAGATTTTTCAAAATTTAACCCATTTAACATATCAGTTTGATATGTGGCCATCGTGCTTTATAATATATTTGTATATATGCGTTTAAATGAGAAAAGCACAGCAGACGGTAATGACAGAAAATCAATTTTTCATATAAAAAATTAAAAAATCCTAAATTCTCAATATCTTTTTAAAGATGCGTTTAAATTAGAGAAAAGTAAATTCTATTTTGAAACCAAAATAAAAGTGTTTACAGATTGAGCTTATCTTCCTAAAACATGCAGTATTTGCCGAGTTAAAACGATTTATCTGCTGATAGAATGAATTTGTATTTAAAACTCCACAACAAAAAAATTTCCTAAAATGCCTTCATATTTTCTGTTGTAGTTAGGAAAAGAAACTACCTTAACCGTATCTTTAAAGATATTTTGATTTATACTAATAATTTTGTTTAATCTTAAATCAATATAAATAAACCTTGAAAGAGAAATTATTTCAACAAAAACTATCAGTTTAAACAGATTTGCAGTCATACATACGCGTACATAACATAATAATATGACCTGTCAACAGTCATCAACTGAGTATGACAGCTCTAAATGATACACATGTATAGCTGAAAGTATTTTACTTACGCCCGTTTTCTCAATGGGTCGACAAACTGTCTGTTACTAAATGTCGACATAAATTTATTAGACTGATACTGTGTCCGTTAACAATTTTGGTTTTCTCAATATACCGACAGAAACATTATTTTCATTTGGCAATATCTCTCAAAATTTATGTGAAAATTGGAAACTCTGTGTTCAAGTGACAAGTTGTTGACATATATCAGCTGTTTTTCAAATGTGAAAAAATAACAAAAAATAAAATCAAAAAAACAGATATTTTAAAACATAAATAATATCCATGTCTGCCAGGTAGTTAAGTCTGGCATGATAAACTCTTTCAACATTCCTCCTCCATCAAATTAATGTTTATTCATCTATTAAACATTGTTTCTAAAATCTATTTAATGTTTTTACAAAAACTCAAGGTATTGCCACATAAAAAATATGAACAGCAGTCAGCTGATTGAATTTATCTGTACAACAAATAAATAATCGGCAGATGAGGGCTGGTTAGTTTTGCGACAGAATAGAAGCAAATGAGACATTGAGAAAACCAAATTTCTTTAATCGGCAGTTTTTCGTTGGAAAAAACATAATCGCCTAATGAGAAAACAGCCCTTAAAATATATTTCAAAAATATGTTTTGAAGTTTTTTAGTATTTATTTATTTTATCTTAAAGTTTAGACAACAAGCAGACACATGAAAAACAAACTGCAAACTATACATATTTATTTATATTCATAAAAACACTCACATTTGCTTTAAATAAACAACTACTTTTGTACTAATAATTTTATTTCAAATAAAAGTAAACAATTTCAAAGTATAATTAAAAATCATAAAATGATTAAACAGCTATAAAATAAAATACGTGTTTTATTACTTTTCAACAACAACAGAAAAAAAAAAACAAATGAAAACAAAAAAATAAATTCTTATTAAATATAAATTTCTTTAAACAAACAATTGTAGAAATAATATTTATGTATGTGCGATGCGATTATTATACTACCATTATAAACGAAAAGGCTGAACACTGAAAAGGTTTTCACTATGAATTTGTTCGGCAGTTGTTAAAGCACGGGCTAATATTTATTCTGTTTTGTTTTATTGATAGTTTTTGGTTGTTTTTTTTTTTTCTTGTTCTTTATCACACAATTTTTACTCTTGTCAGTGGTTGTTTTGCTGTAAAACATGTCGGAGTATGAGTGTGTCTATATGAATGTACATACATAGTGGTAGTAGTTTTGTTGGCCAAAAGCCAAAAATGTAAACAAAATCGACATTGGCGACCCACAATAAACGGACGCATTCATGTTTGGCACAAGGACGGTTGGTTGGTTGGTTGGTTGGTTGGTTGGCTGGCTGGTTGATATATATATGAATATATTTGGCGGAAAATTCTCAAAATTCAAGCATCCACAGAACAATTTTTTTTAAACAATTTGGCAAAAAAAAATAAATATATAAATGAAAATCCGTATATGCAAGTATTTTGGAATATTTATTTGTAACGGGGGTTTCAACAAGAACTTTGTACTTGTTGACATATCATTACTTGCTCGAAAATTGCATTAGAATATTTAAAATTTACTATGAAAATGTCAGCTCTGTAAAAGCTTAATTTTGTCAAATTCCTGATAATTTCAATAACATATGTGAGCTCTATTAAGAACTTGATCTATAAATTTGTGGTATCTGGCTAGCTACATTATGTGCCAACATCAACTCATGTTCAAACGGGTTGTTCAAGTAAATATATCATAGCCATGAGCCACAATGTTGAAAAAGATCTGAATTGTTTGGCATTCTCAACAATTGGTACTATTTACAATAGCCACATGGCAAATTTTACGTAAAGAAGCCTAATAAGCTATAAGAGGTGCATTCATTGAAGCCGACCTACCATTAACTTTGCAGTGAATTCGCTGAATTCATTCAAAAATATTCTGCTGGTGTTTTTGGAAAAATCTTTATCTCAGGCGAAGACTATTTTCATTTATCTGTATAAGTCAGCAAGCTAAATTGCAGTATTTTAGAAAATCCAAGAGCAGTTGTCAAAAATTCATTTGAAAATTCAGTTACAATGAATGGATCACGATGTCGAGAGATTTTAAGAGCTAAATATTGTTATATTTTCGATGATGTGGATATCAGAGACATAAAACTTACAACAGGTCTATAAAGCAACTTTTGTATGGAAATGAATAAGGGGGTAAGTCTTTATAGAGCCAATAAAAAACTCACAAACCGCAACGTGATTTAAAAAATAGATCCGGCATTTTATCGGCAAGATGTGATTGTAAAAGTGTTGTATTTATTTTATCAAACAATTTAATAAACCTTTCAATAATTTTCATATAAGTGACACAGACTTGCACAAAAACAGCTATAAGAAGATCAGAAAAATACTTAGCGACAACAATTTTCCGACAAATCTAATTAATAAATTAGTTTTTGATTATGACAAATACAAAACAAAGAATCTGGATGGTGAACAACAACCAAAAATATATAAATCCCTTATATTTGTTCCCGTATTATCTGAGAGATTTGAAAAATCTAAATTATTTAATAATGAAATGTACGCAATGGTCCACAGATCTAGTAACACATTGGCAAAATTGTACAGTAAAATTAAAGATAAAATAGATAAATTGGATAAATCAAACGTATTTTATAAAATAGCATGCAATGATAACGAATTTGGGATATGTGACAAGGTTTATATACATAGGTACCACTAAAAGCAAACTAAAAACAAGAATTTCAGCACACAAATAAGATTTAAAACTAAGAAATAAAATTCCAACACAAAAAACCCGCACTGTTAACCCACTGTGCACAAACAAAGCACTCTCCTGATTTTGACAATGTACAAGTATTACAGAGTGAGAACAAATCCAAACGACATTTTACATTGGAAATGTTACATATAATTAAAACAACAACAAGGATACATTTTAAAGCCGATATTGATGAGAATTCTGCAAGAGTATACCTTCTTCAGACCGTGGGTACACATATGTGTACGTTAACTTATTACAAGGTTTAAACACTAGCGATATTGTGTGATCACTAACAACCGTTTTAGTACTAGCTTTAAGCCACTGGGCTGAAAAAAAGTATTAGTAAATGGTGCTGCTTAGAAGTTGTAGGTAATATTTTTTAATTTGAATTTAACACTTTAAAAACTAACTAACCCATTACATTATCACTTAAACCTGAAGTGCAAATATGTGCACCTCCTTTTTCTAACACTTTAAATACAAAATTTAAAAAAATAATAAAAACAAGTATTTTATTTACACCTCATAAGATAAAAAAAAAACTGTTGAAAAACCTTTTACTCAATCGGTTCACGTTCGGGTGTTAAGAGGTTAAGTCTATTTTTACACACTAACTAATCATTTAAACCTGAAGTACACATATGTGCACCTCCTTTTTCTAACATTTTAAAGAAAACATTTAAAAAAATAATGAAAACAAGTATTTTATAAAAAAAAAAACAAAAACCTTTTACTGAATCGGTTCACGTTCAGGTCTTAAGAGGATACAGACATCCTGTTAAAAAACGATCATAGTGCAATATTTATTTTAGGCTCAGTTCATAATTAGACGATGTTGACACAACATAATAAGAATTAATTTTTTCTGTGTTTTGTTAATTTTTTCTATGTAAGAGTTTTTATTGTTTACATATGTATGTGTTTTAAAAAGAAAAAAGGAAAATTTTGTACTTATACATTTATTTGTTCTTTTTGTTATTTGTACTTTCTATATTATAGCCCAGAAGATGTTGTTCAATGAAAAACGAAATATTGGCAAATTTAACATTGTAAAATTAGAATAATTAATAATAAAACCAGGACCTCGAGCTCAAAAGAAAAAAAGTTATTTTATTACTACTTTATTTTATTTTGTATTCAAAAACAAAGTTCTTGTTGAAAGCCCTAAATATTTATAGGTACTTACAATCGTATGAATTAATTGTATATTTCTGTCATATTTTTTTGCTTTTCGCTACTATTGCCAGTTGTATTTCCTCATGTTAATAAAAATATTTAATTTTTTTTAAATGAATTATTTGTGGATAATTTCATATAAAATTTACACTTATTTGCTAAATAATTTTTAGTTTTTTATTATAATAATTTTTAATTAAAACACAATTTGCTATAGGTTGTTGTCTTATATTTTAACTATACCTTAATATTTATTATTATATGCACAAACATTTCGTGTACTACATATATGTATGTTTATAAAAGGTATAACAACTTACGGTTGCAGTTTTAGTTCGGTATCACATTCAAACCCATATTTGAATAACTGAAATAAAATTTGTAAAAACAATGTGCACAAGAATATTGTTATGACAATGTTTTTATTCTTCAAAATATATATGTATTCATAAATATTACTATATAATACTGAGCATTTTTATCCTCTAATGGAATATTTCACATTTCATATATTTTGGGTGTAATACGTTTTTTTTTATCATGAAAAAGTTTAAGAATTTACTTACGGTGCGGTTACACATGGCAAATATTTGCCGAAAAAGACGTAACTCCTAAATAACATATATTTGAACTCGTTTATTTATTTAAAAAACATTATTTAGGCCAAATCACAAAAAAATATTTAGTTTTAATTTATTTGATTCTGTTTGATCTTGCACAACTCTTGTAAGAATAAACAACGGCAAACAAATTTGTGCTAAAACAAGTGGTTACGTTTTTCTTTGAGGAAATATTTGCCAAATGTGACCGTACCTCTAGACTTTGCATTTTGCAGACAAAGTAAAAAGAGTAAGCTGCAATTAAATATGTGTCGCAGGTAAACAAATCTAAAGGAATGAAACAATGCATCATGTTCTTAATATAAAAGTCTTTAATATTAATAACTTAAGTTCTTAAATTCTAACTTAAATTACTTAAATAATAACAATTTAATTCATTGTAATTGTAGTTATTGATGTAAATTTCAACACAAAGTAGAATTTTCATCTACATGTAAATATTATATTCGTGATTAAATAGTGACCTTTCCATGGATTACACAATACCACAACTCCTGTTTTAAATCCAGGTTTTATATACCCGATAGATCTGTCAATGAAAATGGCCTCCGTATCTGGGCGAACTTCATGAATAGACTCACAATTATAAATTATAATCTAGGATGTTTCAAGCACAACCTCATCACAACCTTTGCAAAATTGCCTAAAAGTATAACACGCTTTTGTGCATACAATTGCTGGCAACATATTTAACCTAATTCTTAGAATATTCCCGATTTTTTTTAGATTTTTTACAATTTTCAATAAAAGTTTACAATATAAAAAACCCGTTAGTTTGAAAGATAATAGTATAAACTATGTGGCAAATTATTGCTCATACAGTGTTGGAAAAAATAATAGGGACGATATTTATTTTTCAGTTTTTCTTAATTTTTCTTTACATACATAAATGTATATTTAAAATTAAGTTTATACATAAACATAAAGTACTTCAAAAGGATTAGCAAGAAGTAAAATAAAATTTATTATATTCCATTAATTTAAAACAGAAAATTTTAATTCCAAAAAAAACAAATAATAGGAACGATTTAGTTTTTTTATAATTTTTTAATTTCCTTCCATAAATTACCTTAATATTTGGTAGATTCTCCCTTCATTTTTATTACCTCCTAGCATCTGCGTTGCATAGATCCAACAAGATAAGCACAGGTGTCTGGGGGGTATGGAATACCACGCTTCCTGAATTCTATGCCACAAATCCTCTTTGTTTTTAGCCTTATGTGCCCCTATTTGGGGGGTCCCACAAATGTTCAATGGGATTTAAGTTCGGACACTGGGAAGGACACCCACATTACTCATTACGGAACCCATAACTTAGCATGTCTAGAGGAGTGCTAAGAGTCGTTATCCTGCATAAACTCCCAGGTAAGTTGCATTTCTTCCTCAACAAATTGTAGCATTTGATTCTTAAGTACCTCCACGTAATCTACGGCGCACATTTTGTCGTTTATCCAAAAAATTGGACCGACTCTAGATGACGAAAAACAACCCCAAATCATTATGGAACCGCTACGATGTTTGACGCCCTTTTTTGTGTATCTGGAGTCAAATGCTTTGTTTTTTGGTCTTCGTACAAACAAATTTATCTTTGTTTCATCTTAGCACAATAAAAAAAACGTTAGATTCGCTATCATATTACAGTATCGACCAATGATATTGATCGTTTATGTGAATCATAAAACAAAATAAATAAGTTTAAGGTTTGCATCCCTATTATTTTTTTTTAACACTGTATACAACATATGGTTTTAAAATTGTTGTCATAAATTATGCCATCTTACATTATTTAATTACTTTTTAATAAATGTATCTTCTTTATATATAATTCTACTGTACGTGTGTTGTGATTGAACTCCTCCTAAACGGTTGGACCGATTTGCATAAATTTTTTGTATGCATTTGGGTGGCGCCCCGTGTAGTTTTCGATTTACAATTCGGTCCAACTGGACAAAGGGAGGTACCACGTCATACAAAGCACAATTTAAAAATCTATTATTTCTGCTCCTGATAACGGTATTTGAACAAAATTTGGTACGTCGGTTTGGTCTGCACCATTCGATCTAGAAAATCCGGTTTTTTCACATGGCCAGTTATATGAGGCGTGTTCTCGTGTAGGAAAACCATCAAGTTTATTCATTTCTACTCTGCAGGACTTAACTAATAATAAAATGAAAATTAAATTAAATTTTTGATATTTCTTTAGTCAGGCTCGAGTTCATTATATTTATTTTCATTAAATTATTTTTACTGAAGGTAGGAATTGTTTTTACAACATGAAATCTATTTATTTATTTTATTTATTTATTTATTTATTTAATGTGTTTATCCTGTACAACAAGATTAAATCTTATAATTAAAGTACAGGAATTTTAGATTTAAAGTTAAAGTTAAATTTAAAGTTAATTGAATTAAAGTTTAGAATACAAATAAAGAAGCAAAGTACGAAAATAAGTAAAAAATAATTGTACAATAAGTATAATTTACGATTGAAACAACTAGAACATAATAAAAAATGTGAAAGGTTAAAAAAATTAAGAAAGAAGAAAAAAAATATCAATAAAAAGATGAAAACAGTAGTAAAATGGAAATAAAATTAAATTAAATTAAATTAAATTAAATAAAAAAGTTTATGAAGTTGTATGTACAAGTACCCATATGAAAATCAAAGTTAGGAAGTTTTTTAAACAAAATAATTTAAAAATCACTTAAAGTGTTCAAAAAGATTTTTCTGAAATGCGTTTGCATTACTAAGGAGCTGAATGTTATGAGGGAGCAAATTCCAAAGACGAACAGCATGTATAAAGAATTGCCACTCGGAAACAAGACTGCAGCGCCTTAATGGTACAATTTTCTTTCCCCTGTTGCTTCTATTAAAGTGAATTTTCTGATAAAGATAGAAAGGCTTACCAGTATAAATAATTTTATGAAGGAGCACAAGTGTTCTGACATTTATAAGGTTTTCGAATGAAACGCCATAAAGTGAGCGGGAAAAATTCGACACATGATCAAAACGTTTAATACTATACACGTATCGAACTACATTATTGAAGACTACGTTTAACTTTTGCTTACTTACGGAATCACAGCTGGCGAAAAGATCACAGCCATAAAGTAAACCGGGCATAATGTACGTTTTTGCTAATAGCATTCTTATATTTTGCGGGGTAAAATGTTGGGTTCGCCAGAGTGATCGTAGTTTAGCATACGTTTGACCTACAATAGCATTAACATGATTTGACCAAGTCAACCTATCATTGAAAACTATCTATATTAAATCTATATTAACCGACATAAATTCCTTTTGCTATTGGATAGAAAAAAACGTTGACCTAAAGAGATCTATAAGTACTGATATTGAACTTGATAATGTTGTAGAGAATTTCACAAATCTGATACACGAAGCTGCTTTCTTATCAACGCCAACAGACCAATCTGTTGCCCCCCGAAGTCATACGCAAGTGTCATTAGAAACTCGCGAACTCATAAATAATAAAAGAAGATTAAGAAAAGCTTGGCAAATAAATCGGAATCCAAATGACAAAAGGCTATTAAATCGTGCAACAAAAAATTTAAATCTCCATTTAAAAAATCTTAAAAATAATTCAATAAGTTCATTTTTCGATAATATAAACACTGACTGTGACAATGGACACAAACTATGGAAGGCAACAAAGAATATAAAGCGCCCTGCAACAAGAAGTCCTCCATTTAAAGACGCCAATGGTCAATGGTGTAGGTCTGATAAAAATAAAGTAGAAGCTTTCGGAAATCACCTGTATGATACATTTAATACACATCCAAGTGAAAACACAGCGTTTCAAGAAGAAATACTTGAATATTTAAATGCTCCATGCCAAATGAGTCTGCCAATACAACACATTTCTCCACGAGAAACAAAAACTGAAATTAATAAACTTAAAAACAAAAAGTCTCCCGGCTATGACAGTATTGATGGCAAAATCGTCAAACTTTTACCAGATAAAGCTATCATTTACCTAACAAATATATATAATGCAATCCTGCGTACCTATCATTTTCCATCTCAGTGGAAGTGCGCCGAGATTATTATGATCAAAAAACCGCAAAAACCAGAAGGGGAAATAAAGTCTTATAGACCTATTAGTTTACTCTGTATTTTCTCAAAAAATTTCGAGAAAATGTTATTAAAACGTCTGCAGTTAATATTGGAAGATCTTCATATAATACCTGATTATCAATTTGGTTTCAGACAAAAACATGGTACACCGGAGCAAATTCACCGAGTGGTTAATACGATTCGAAACTGCCTGGAGGAGAAAAAATTTTGCTCTGCTGTTTTCTTAGATATAGAACAAGCTTTTGACAGAGTTTGGCACAATGGTTTATTGTCAAAAATAAAAACTATACTTCCAGCTCCATTTTATTTTTTAATAAAATCTTTTCTACAAAACCGATCTTTCTACGTTAGAGTCAAAGACGAGATTTCTTCAATATTTGAAATCAGGGCAGGTGTGCCACAAGGTAGCGCACTTAGTCCTGTGCTCTACACTATATTTACAGCCGACATGCCTCTGTCTGAAAACGTATATGTATCAACCTATGCGGATGACACAGCAATTTTAGCCACCCATGATTCACCCGAAATAGCATCAAGACTAGTGCAAAGCGAATTAAATAATTTGGAAATTTGGCTAAAAAAATGGAACATAAAAGTAAACGCACAAAAATCTGCTCATGTTACATTTACATTAAGAAGAAATGGCTGCCCTCCCTTGTCAATCAACAACACTCAAATACCAAACACAGATTGTGTTAAGTATCTTGGAATGCATTTAGATCGCCGACTTACATGGAAAAACCACATAAAAGCTAAAAAAGAGCAACTGAATATAAAAAGTAGAAAACTTTATTGGTTAATGGGCACGAAATCTCAGCTTAATCTTGAAAACAAAATTAAATTATATAAAGCAATTCTAAAACCTGTGTGGACATATGGAATTCAACTCTGGGGTACTGCGAGTAACTCCAATGTTGAGATTTTACAACGATACCAGTCAAAAACCCTTAGACTTATCAGTCAAGCCCCTTGGTTTATAACAAACGAAGCCATACATAATGATCTAAAAATTCCAACTGTAAAGGAAGTCATACGATCTCAAAGTGAAAGATATCTAAACCGATTAAGCAACAACGTAAATCCGTTAGCAATATCTTTACTAGACGATACCAATGAAATAAAGAGACTCAAACGACACCATATTTTAGACCTACCATTTCGTAGATAATGACTTCATTACCTAAATAGATGAAGTATTTTTTAAAATGAAACATATTCATGTAAAATGTAAAATGTTATCGTAAAAATTGTAAATTTTTTTTTCGTATTTTAATAATAGTTTAAGTTTATATTAAATTTAAATTTAGTATCTATTATTTAATGTCAAAATATATGTATTTATGTATGTTTAGTTAAAAAGATTAATATCAAACTTATAGTTGTACTACAAAGAGTACGATTATCAATGTTAGATTATTTTTCATCCAATTTTCTTATTATCTAATTATTGATAGATTGAAATTTAAATAAACGGAAGGAAAAAAAAAAAAATCTATATTAAAATTTATTGATAATTTTTCTTGGCTGAGCTGGGGATCGAACTTGGGTTGAATTTACATGTTTCAAGAATCACCACATTCTCTCATCAGAATTCTTTTGCGTTAAATTCCTACCTTCAGTAAAAATAATTTAATGAAAATTAAATTTAATGAACTCGAGCCTGACTAAAGAAATATCAAAAATTTAAAAATTAACAGTTCGACTAAAAATAATAATTGTTCTTGAAAATGAAATTATTTTATTATTTGTGTATCATTTAATACTTTGGTTAATATCCTAATCCCTTGAAATATTATGCAGGACAACGTCTGCCGTATCAGCTGGATACTATACATCTTTGGTGGAAGTAGGCAATGTCACGTCCCTTTTCAACAATGGCACTGGTGGCCTTTCTTATTATAATAGACCGATTGGCATGAAACCTTTTCAATAAAAATAAAATTTAAAGGCAAAGCAACGTTTGCCGGTTCAGCTAGTATATTATATTTTTATACTTTCTCAAAAAAAAAAAAAAAATCAATTCTACACGTGATAAATAAAACTAAAGTCATAAAAAGATCTTCTAAAGAGCCAGCTAACCAATGATGCTTGGCAAAACCTAAATTATTAGATACGACTGTCCACAAATATTTATTTGATTTTTAGCTAAACAAACAAACATGTGTATGAGTATTCGAGTTTATACGAAATTAATTATTTAAAAATATTTTGAATTTAAGCCAATTACGTGTTGTTTATAAAAATAGTTTTAGTTTGGTTTTCCATTCATTTTGTATATTTTTTTGCAGTTTATTTATAAACACGAAATAATATATTTTTAATATTTCATCTTTTTTTGTGTTTTCATCATATTCTTTGAGGTGTATGACCACAGATGATGAACAGCAACAAACATTTTGAATATTAACCAACAAAAATAGCCAAATTGATGCCATTTAGACAAATACTAAGTGTTGTGAAGGCAAAATAATTCGTAAATAGTTTTTTAATAGAAGCTGTTTTTTTTTTTTTTTTGTTACAAATTTATCACAACAAAGAAAAATTAATTTTTAGAAAATTGTTTCCTAAAAAAAAAACGTAGTTGTAGCAACTAAACATAAAATATTTTTTAAATATATTTAAAACTTTAAAGAAAATGACTTAAGTAGTGGGCGTTCAAATACATGTATTGAATAAAGTAATTTTTTTTCACTCCCTCAGTTTTAAGTATTTTATATTCATATTGAAGAAAATCAATTGTATATTTCATTATAAATAATTTGATTTCTTTTTTCGTATTTCCTGTATCACATTCCATTAATTTCGCACAGAAAACCATTCAAAACTCATTTTTTACATTCATGTTCTGCAGTTTGTTTATCTTAAATTCAAAGAAAGAAAAAAAAAACGTAAATTAAAATTTGTACAAAACAAAATGGGTAGAAAGTCAAACATTTATCATTTACCCAACATCAATCGATCAAACTTATCAAGTTTATTCATCATTAATGATGTGTTTTCGTATTCGCCTCTTTCATTCTTTCTGTGCCATTGATATGTAGTTTGTTTATTTAAACAAATTTAACAAAATTACTAAGAAACATCAAATAATACAAACGCATAAAAATATTTACAAAAATAAACATCGAATTTCTTTGTTTTAAATAATTTTCTTAAATAAAGTTGTTAAATTTTTATTTGTTGAAAATTGATGACATACTCGTAAATTAAATACAAAATCGGGTTTCTTTAGATACATTTGACTCAGATAGAATTTAAATAAGGATCTAGAGTACAACAATTTCGAATAGCATACGTGTGTGTATAATTTTAAATATTAAAATTTGTATATTGAAAAAGTTAAAAATAATACTATTCTCATGAAGAAACTGACAATGCATTAAAATCAATTGCTTATGTGTGTTGTTAAGCATGACAGCAAGAGTTATAAAAAACATTGTCGGGTTGTGCTGTGTTCCTCAGACATGTTTGACACGACATTTGAAGACAAGGTCGAACTCATGTTAGACAATTTTTTAAGTTTTTTCTTCTATTGAAAAATCTTAAACGAAAAAAAAACTTACATGCATGACACATATTCTTTGCGATAATGTGATGTTGTCGTGTTGTAAAAACAACTGAGTTGAATTGCAAAGTTGACAGGCCTTGGCTGGTCATTCCGGTGCGTAGAACCAGGAATAGGATTGATGATTTGATGTAATTTGTGTTGTTAATAAGTTATTTCCAATAAAAATATTAAGATGATTTTAATAACCAGGGAAATTAAACAAATATTCGTTAATTTTCACCATTGTTGGTTAAAAAAAAGTGACATAATATAACGAATATAAGCTAGAGGTTTCAATTGAAGATAACACATGTGAATTTCAATTTAACACATGGCACTAAACCTGATTAGAACAACGGCAATATGATTCTTAAAACAAACATTTGATTAATATTTGATTACGTTGCAGTAAATATATGTAACACGATAATGCTTTAGTACAGATTCCAACTAGCTATGTCAACTATCCTGTTTATGTAATCACGATATATTAGAATATGAATTAATTTTGACTTACGTCGACGATCACATTTGGCAAATATTTGCCGAAAAAGACGTAACCACTAAATATAATATTCTGGTTTATTCGTTAAAAAAAACTTCATTTATTTAGGACAAGACACAACAAATATTTTGTCTTATTTTATTTGATACTGTTTGATCTTGCAAAACTTGTTCTAAAACAAGTGACAACGTTTTTTGAGTAAATATTTGCCATAGCTTTAGATATTTTCAAATTTCTTTGAATCGATTTATTGTTTGATACTACTTACTTATAAAGTAGTGAAAAAAAGTGTCAATAGGTGCTGCACACTTCAAAAGGTTTTGTTTTCATTGTCGAGTTTAATACAAAATAGATAAATCAATTTGCAGTTGTTTTCTACAGAGCACCAATTATATCATCTCTTCAGTTATGACTTCGAATCCTTACAAATAACTATTAAGATTTGCCTCACCCGCCTTATAGTCCAGACCTTGGCCTGTCTCACTACTATTTTTTTTTATCGATTGATGCAGAAGGCTTCACTTCAGACCAATACACGGTACACGATATTGTTTTGACTCGTTCTTGGCCTCAAAAGAAGAGCAGTTGGCGCTGAATCAATATGTTGTCGGAAAAATGGGAAATGTTATAACTAAGAATGGCCAATAATTTGAAATAATTTATATTGTGCAAATGTCGCAAAATAAAAGCTAAAACTTTTAACAAATAAATTTTTTCCCAATACATTTTTTAAGTCTAGAAATTGTTATAAAAACAATTTATGTTTCATAGGCTTTTATTACCGTAGTTACATTGTCGTTTATGGCAAGACTGGATAAACATTTTTTTTTCAGCCTGGCTTTAATACGTATAATTATTGAATTTTGAAATTAATATATCATCATTGTAAACATCCATAAAATCATTTCATCATTTCTTTAATTATGACTTCGAGTATTTATATAAAACAAGTAAGAAAGTATAGTCGGTCAAGGCTGACCATATAATACCCTACAACCAGTATATGTATAAAAAAGTTTTTCAGAAATTGGCGTTATATGGGAGATATTTCCTATTATGGACCGATCATCCAAAAATATAGTGTAATGATTAATGTGAGTATAAGTATTATATGTGTTAAACTTTATCTCGATATAAATATTTTTGAAAGATTTATGGAACTTAAAGTGAATTACGGAGAGGGTATTATATGGGAGTTTCGACTAATTATGGACCGAAAATAATAAAATTGTACTGTATTATTTTTATACATATGAAATATATTTTCGTTCAAGATTTTTGAGAGAGTTATGCTCTTTAAAGTGATTTTCGGGAATGGGCCTTACTTGGGAGCTAAGAGTAATTATGGGCCGATCTGCACAAAATTTGCAGATGTGATTTGGCTTGATTTATCACTCATTTGTGAGGTGCCCCGATAGACTAGGCGATAGTGTGCCGGACTATCAGTCAGAGGGTTGCGGGTTCGATTCCCGCCAAAGACTCTGGGTGTTTTTTGCAGACAAGCAAAAAAGCTTCGCAGTTTGTGTTTATTAAAAAAAAATAAAAAAAAAAATTTGTTTGGATACCTGCATAATTCAAACATTTATGATCGGGAGCACATTTGTATGGGGGCCAGGTGAAATAATAGACCGATTTCCACCAGTTTCAATCCCATCCATCCTTAAGCCGAAAAAGTATCACGTACCAAATTTTATTGAAATATCTTCAAAATTGCGACCTGTACTCTGCGCACAAGCTTTACATAAACTGCCCCCACTATGGTGGTGTAGGGTATAACAATGCCTGCATAAACATTTGCTACCATTTATTAGAAGTCACCAATCATCAGTAAAGACTTGGTCCGATTTAAAAGCTGCAGTTGTATTGAAGCTCAGCTTCGGTCAATTGAACAATATTATTCTCTTAACAAATAGAATTTAAATTATATTTATACTGTAGTTCTTGGCAATAAAAACAACAGGTGGATCAAACTGTTGTCCAACAGTTAGTCCTAATTTAGACATTGGGGTTAGGGGAAGATATGACAAGTACACACTTGATTGCACTAGAAATTCGTATTACTCTCTTATTCGTGTTACATATGTATGTGAATACACTCAAATAAAAATTCGAGCGATTTTAAAAGATTTTAAAAAAATTGTGCTGTGTGAACGCCGAAGAAATTTCAACGAAAAAATTGTATCAATCTTTTAAATAAAAATATGTAGTTAGCTTTGTGTAAATATGGACTTACAAAAATAACAAAAGAAATTAAATATGTATATGTTCCTTCTTTTAGCTTTTACTAATAAGTATCAGTTTGTGGTTAAAATTTACTGTATCGCTTTTTTGCTACATGAATAGAAAAAACATTTATGAGATCGGATTTTATGTGAGTGATACTTTACAAGTGGGCGATGTGCTTGTTCTTTTGCCAATTAAGCGAAAAAAATCTTCAATATACACAGATACCGAACATTTGAATTACACTATAAACATATAAATTAGATCGTGCCATGCTGCACAATAAATATGTTCATAATCACATAAATTTTAATTAATTATATTAAACATTTAGCAACATGTATTTCTTCTTTTGTTACTACTGCTAATAAATTTAGTTTTTTGGAAAAAAATTTAATACACATACAATTGTTTATAAACAAAATTTGATTGTTTTTTTAATTTGCTTCAACTGATTTTACTGCAATAAAAGATATATTATTTTTCATTGAAACAAATATTGGTTGTTATTTTCGCAATGTATGCTATGGAAATTTAATCAAGTTGTGTGTTTTTGTTAGGCAATAAAATAATTAAAAACTTTAACAATTTTTAATGATTCAATGAATTTCTCTAGATAAATTTATTTATCCTTCGCCAACAACAAAGTTGAATGAGGCCATATACGTTTGTTTTTCTTTGAGTAACACATAAAACTAGCCTATAGTTTTTATGTTTGTGTAAAACACGCTCACGTCCAAAACATTTAACCAAAATGAATAAGATTCACTTAAAATCTGTATCACTGTTCTAAGGAGTTTGGTATTCAAAATCAGCGTGGTCAGGAAACATCTTATTAGCCTAAATGTGAGACAAACTTAATACAATTTTTGGTTAAATAAAAAACATTTGACGATAATTTTAGTTTTAAATTTATGATATTTCTGTTACAGTACAGCATTAATTTATTTTATCTAATTTTTTTGTATATATAATGATCATTGACCCAGTACTTTGCAATTAATATTAATACTAAATGTGCATGAAAAATTTATTTAAAGCAATAAACTATAAAGTCAATTTAAATATTTTGCAACCCTTAATGGTTTTTCCTACCCGCTGTTATTCATGTCGAACTCATTAAGGAGCACATTTAACAATACGTGGTCTACACAACCACTGCGGGTGTACACTAATACTATGATCTGATGTCTCTAGATTAAATGTGAATCTTTGAAGCAAATTAATTCTTTGTTAGTATATAAACTATTTTGGTTATATTCGTTTTAAAATAGAAATTTGTTTTTAAATTAATTGCATTGGTAATTAGAAATCATAACAAAGAAATATATTTAAGCAGCATTTTATAAACAAAGGGCTAACGTAATGCAGTATTTCAGTAGACATTTTTTATTCCCATTATTATATCAATTAGACAGTTGAGCAAAGTATTGCAAACGTTCAATTAAACTTTTAGCGAACACCAGGGCCAGGCATTTTTTAATATTTTTATACTTTTTTACTTAGATATCTTAGGCAGAGCTCCTTAACTTTTTACGAACTCCTCAATGACGGTGTTTTGTACAAAAAATTTAAAAAAAAACTTGAAAATTTTTATCTATATGAGGTTTAATTACTCTTAACATGTTTGTAACAAATGAAATCCAAACAAAAAAAAATATTAAAAGATATTATATTTTGTGTTTTGTATAAAAAACAGAATAAATGTGTTTGTATCTTTGAAACAGTTTCAAAATCTGACCCTAACTGTTACGATAGATTGGCAGAGGCAATTGCCAATGATATAGAAAATAAAATTTAGAATGTCGTTGATTGAAATGAAGGCGTTGCTGCTGATATAGGGAATGAGTTAGAAGTCCTAGCTAGGCAATGCGGTTCGCTAATGTAAACACATTTTGGTGTTTGCTTAAAGGTTAGCAATGAATTTTTAATATTCCAAATTTGAAAATTTCAATAAAAAATTGGTCTTGGGCATTATGATAAACCAAAGCTTGTAAATAATAATTCTTTCTAATCAAATCTGCTTTAAATATTTTATGATCACAAATTGTTGCTAATATACAGTGGCTCACAGCTTAGTTTATGCAGTGCAATTTTCAAGGTTTTCAAAACTTCATGAAAATAAAACTTCTTTTATAAGAAAATGGTGTCATTTAAAAGAAAAAAATGTTATAGTCTAACAATTAAAATATATTTACTGCAAAAATACATTTTACTATATGAAAATTAAAAAAAATTAAAATTGCTCGTTTTTCTACGTCAAAACTTATTTAATGCAGGTAATTTCTATTGTACCGATAGCGTTGTTGGTTTTTCGTTTTTCTACTTCTTTTAATATTTTCTGTTGAATTGTGATTTCGATTAAAAATAGTTCAAATGAGTGCGCGTATAGCTATGGAATAACGAGAATTGGTCTTACAACATTTCCAAAATGACTGCGCACAGCGAAAAATATCAGAAACGGTTAACATTAAAGTTTCCATAGTCGAAAACATTATTGAGCAGAAAATTTTCAATGAACATGATGACAGATTTTAAGATGAAAAATTTTAAGAAAAATAAGCACAAATTCAAGGCTATCAGCTTCACAATTGGCCTCCAAACTTGAAGCTAATCTGGACAAACAATGTATTGTTAAAGCCGTTCGCCGTGGCTTTTGCCAACATGATTTGAAGTAAATTGTTTATAAAATCGAAAAATAAACTGTAGAGGCTAAATTTCGTCAAAGAACAAGTTTACAAGGAATCTGCAAACAAAATCTAAGTTTAACATATTCGGTTCAAATGGCAAGTTGTTTGTTTGACGGAAACCAATTACCTCACTCAACAAAGAAAACCTAAAGACAACAGTGAAGCATGGTGGGCAAAAATGTCAGCTGCTGTTACTGGAAATTTAACTATTGTTAAAGAACAGCTTGTTGGAAAGCGCTGAGAACCTGGGTATAAGATTTTCGATTTTACCAGGATAACGATTCAAAGTACAAATCGTGTATTGTGCAAACGTGGCTAAAAAATAACTGCCCACATTTGATGACAATGCCACTATAGTCGCCAGACCTTAATGTTATCAAAGGAAACAAAAAATTTGTTTATCAAAAAAGAACAGAGTAATTGAATATTTCGCCCATTATTACCAAAACACTAGGCGCATCTATGACGAATCCCTAAATCTGTTTTAGATAATAAAAGCTATAACACCAAATATTAAATCGTGTAATTGCCAGTTTTAATTTCGAATTTTCGAAACTCATACGGGTCTGTATACAATTTTTAATTAATAAATGTCTTTTAGTTTTATTATACTAAAATGCACTTTTTTGCAATAAATTATTTTTGTTTGTTGGATTATAAAATTTCTTAAATGCCCCCAATATCTTTTATAAGTTCCTGTTAATTTTCTTTTCACAGAGTTTTAAAAACAATAAAAAAAATGCACTGCATAAAATAAGTTGTGAGCCACTGTACTTATTATATATACTTATTTTCAAATTACAATATGAAGTTTTCAATTATTTTATGGCAAGAAAAAAACAGCAAAAGTAATAAATTTTTCATAAAGAAAGCAAATCATTTAAAGATCTATTAAACATTTTGAAACGAAAACTAAACAAAATCATAACATTTCAAATTCAATACATTAGACTATTGATTTTCTGTTCTAAATCATTTTGCCTTTTGTTGTTTTCAGTTCACTTCAGATCAAAACAGCTCAGTTCAATTGCATTTTAATGTATACAACGGGTTTATATTTGGTGCGAAATAAATTTATTACACTCAAACTCTCGTACCCATTAATAAAAACAGTCAGGTTCTATCTGGAAAATTCTGTAATTTGATTTTGACTTTTTTACTTTTTGTGGTTTAGATAAGTTGTTTATGTTTGTTGTGTAAACAATTCCATTTTTTTTAAGATACAAGTCGAAATAATTTAAGTAAATATTTTTATTTAATAAGTCTAAAAAACAATGAAGCTGTTTTTTTAGAAAATGTTTGTTTTGAATCAGCTTGGGATTAAGAGTGGTAATAATTAAAGTGAATTGTTTACAATGCAGTGAAATGGTTATGAGTAAAATATTTTTGCAAGTCTATTGGAAATTTTCATTCAAATTAGAACAGATACAAAATTAGAATCGACAATTTATCTCTGAAAGCTTTGATGTCTTTAAATTTATTATCCAAATTTAACGATTCTAAGAAAAGTAAAACAATCACACTGTGACAGAGCAGAGTTTTTGCTGCTATAAAACAAACGCATTTTTTATGGCAAAGTTTTAACGAAATTCAACAACTTTATTATTATAAATGATAAAACATTTAAAACAACTACCGTGAAAAAGATTTTATGTTGTAGCGAAATAAAAAAAAATACAAAAATGGAGAAATTAAATTAAAAGGCAATGGCAAGCAATTTTAAGTTGTCTGGTGCCTTTCACCTCGTCAACTATGACCTTTACACGTCATTACTCTTCAGTATGATAATGCATGCAAAGGTAAAAGGTCAGGTCAACGTAATATCAATATAAATGAAACCGGCGGTCATACTAGACTAATATTCAGCAACCCAATTTTTTACTGTTGCATATGAAGGAGAATATTTACACATTCACCATTATGAATTTCTTGTACCGAAAAAGGCCTAATGGCACTAAATTTTTTGTTCATTAAATTGATATAGAATTGATAGCAAGAAACAGAAAATGTTAGAAACAGCAAACTATAAAAAATGTAAACAAAAAAGCCTTTTAGTTTTTTTCTTTTGTTATGGTTTTGTACATTTTATTAAATGTTGTCAACTTTTTGTTTTTGAGAAACATAAAAACAAAGCAAACAAAAAACGGTTAATCGCCAAATTTGCCCATAAACCGCTGATTCAGCAACACTTCTAATATTTGAAGCTTGAAATGTCAATTTTAAGTTGAACAATTTTACATTTTTTTTGACATAACTTCAGTTTTTATCGATAACTTTAGAAAAATGTTTGACAGTTTGTCATTTATCTTAATACTGCTGAACTCTTTGCACTTGGTAAATTTTTCTATTACATTATATTTGTACTGTTCACTAAAACATGTAGTGTCATAAGGCCTTAAACCTTTTTTATTTAAAAATTTAATGACACAAAGAATTTCTAATTTTTTCTTTGTAAAAAAAAAATCGCGGATGCGTCTTTTCTGAACACCTGTTTCTATATGAAAGAGTTGCCAGATCGAAAAGAAATTTAACATGTGTTCATAGCAAATCACTTAAATTTTTCTGTTTATACCGCGCCTTCTGTTCTAAGCTAAGAAGTTTCCGAATCGTCCTCTTAAACAGGCTTTTTATATATTGTCAGGATTGATTAAATAACAACTTTCTTGTAATTTCTATGTGTCATTAGCTATTCCATTTTTATATATTTGATAGAATTTATGTAAACAAGAGACCCGAATTTTTGTGGCATACATTTTATATGATTATTAAAACTCAATTGAATTCAAAATTAAATATAAGTAACAAAAGAGAACTTACTAGATTCACTTATTTCTGTAATATTTTCCATGATTCTTATTTTTATCTTAAACACTTTTTACGAATTAGACATTTATTTTATTTTTCAACGTTTTTATAATTTTTTTCTTTTAAAAACCACTTAAAATTTCAAATGATTTTTTTTAAATAAATTTTCGCATACACATCAATCATTATTTTTAATTTGAACATTCTAAGCAATTTTCTTTGCCATTTGTGGTTTTAATTTTACATTAAACACTTTAAGCAACATTTCGTTTTGTTGTACAGCACTTGAACACTTGTTTTCTCATTATCAGCATTAAATTTATGTTTTACTTTGTTTTTTTTTTATTCTTTATATTAAGTAAAATTTATGCCAAATGAATCATTTATGAATATTTTATAAGGCTTTCATATTTATAATTTGTTTCTTCTTTTTGACAAAGAAACGCACAGAAATATGAAATACAAATATACGAATTTCAAATGACAGCCATAAAATGTGCGTGTATATATAAATTTTTCTATAAACTTTTATTTTTTATTAGTATTTTATTTTGCAATAAAGAATTAAATGTGTTTTTTTTTTGCGAAAAATCACTAAAACAAAATTTGAAAATTTTTTAACAACCGCAAGTTTATAAACACAAAACTGGATGAAGGATAGAATAGAAATTAAATTTATATTTAACAATAGAATTGAAATAAAACAACAACAAGAAATATTAACGAAAAACACGTCTGTCCGTCCGTCCTTGCTTCTAGTCTGTAAAAACAAATGTAAACAATTTAACAAAATGCACAAAATAAATGATTTCCTTCCTTCTTGCTCTTGTTTTTATTCATATTGCTGTGTCGTTGTTGTTGTTGGTTTCTAATATTTTTCCAATACATTTTTGTTTGTTTTAAATAATTTATTTTCTTTTATAAAATGTATTAAGGAAAATATACTTTCTATTTTCATTTAATTTATGCTTTTTTCATCTTTCTTTTTTGGTTGATTTTATCTGATTGATTTAATAAATTTATTCTTGCTTTGTAATTTGTTCTTGAAATATATTTGTGTTAAGATTTTTAAATTTTCCTATTTTAAATATTTTTTTTAAATTCATTAATAATTCATTATTTTCTTAACACAATGTACCACTTGTCACTTCAATATTCTATCATTTATCATTCACTTTTTAGAAACAATTTTTTTGTTTTTCTTTGTTAAATATAATAAATAAATTTATTTGAAAATTTCGTTATTTGTTATGTGAAGACTTTTGAATGATTTAGAAAACATGTGTGTTTCTTCTTTGAATTTCCTATATAAACTGCTAACTTATTTGTTGTCATTGGGGCTTTCCAGAATACTTTCTCTTTCGTTTAAATCTTGGAAAATGATCTTGAGATTTTGTGTTATTCGAAAATGTTTTCTCTTATTGTAGTTGGCAAGAGATACAAATAAAGATTGAAGAGAATAACGAACGCAATATTATTGCATATCGCATTGTGAATGGTTTTAAAAATCTGCATTATGGGCTGAAAAAGTTAAGGAGTTATGCGTTTTGAATACAGTTTGGAGCAATGTCTAATATTTGAAGATGATGCCCTTTTTCAGCCATCTTTTTTCGAAAAAAAACCCCAATAGTGAAATATTTTCATTGAAATGCCCTGAAGGTATCTTAACCCTTAAATACCTGAAATTGAAAATACATTCCAACTGCAGAAATAAATTTTTGTTCTAGCATGTATTTCATCTGCAAATTACGAATTTCAGTTCCAATTCAGAAAAAAATACTCCTGGAAAGCTCCAGGACAAAAACAAGGAAGACAGCCTCTAGACGATCTTAGTAGCTAAACGGAAAAATTTTAAAATATAAACAAAATTTGATTGAAAATTTAAATATTTATGAATTTCACAAAATATTGACGTATTTGATTCCATTTCCATATCTCCCCTTGCGTATTTATTGTGTTCTTCTATCTATTCTAGGTATTGAAATTAGTTAGTTTGTTTTGGAGTTTTTTTTTCGATAGTCCATCTATTTTCGGAAATGGACCCTATATGGGAACTATGGCCAATTATGGACTGGCCTTCAAAAAATCCAATAGTAAAATTTTTACTTACATCGTTGAAAAATTTTAGTTCGATATCAACATTTATAAAATATTTACGAAGGTTAATATATTTTTCGGAAGTGGTCTCTATATGAGAGATATTATTATATATGTGGATTATTTATGCCGAATTTCATCTTGATAGTCAAAGAGAGATTTATGCTCATTTAAGTAATTTTCGGAAATTTACTTTATATGGCGGCTATGGTCAAATGTGGCCTCAACTTGTTAGTGTTTTTTATAAGAGCATTTAAGATAAATATTTTCGGAAGTTTCGGTGTTTATATGAGGGCTATGAAAAATTAAGAACCAAATAAAACAAAATACCGCTATGTGATTTATCTTTGCGTGAGACTAATGATTGCTGTACCACAGAATTATATTCCGGAAAGTCATTTATATGGGAGCTATGATAAATCGTGGACCGATTATTGCCATTTTAACAAAACTGGTCCCTCTATAATAAAAATAAAATGTGCAAAATTTCATGATATTATCTACATTATATTAGAAAAAAATAGAGAGATTGTCTGCAACATTAGTCTGCAACTCGGATCCTACTAAACCGATTTTGCCAGTTTTAAGTACCAGTAGTTTAGCTTAGTATTTCTATGAAATTTGGGAGAAATTTCATTGCTCTAAGTTTTTTTTCGAGGCTCTAACGAGCCTTCAACTGATAGACGGGCATGGCTAGATCGTCTTAGAATTTTACAAGGACCCAAAATGTATAAACTTTTTGGTTCTACAACCAATATTTCGATGTGTTACAAATCAAATAACAAACTTAATATACCACCCATCCGTTTGGTGGTGGATATAAAAGTAGTTTTAAACATCTAATATCTGCCAATTTTTCAAAATATTAAGAAAGATTTTATTTGGGTTTAGAATTTAATTCGCACTAAAATAACATAATAGTAGTCACACTGTTCCGAAAGTAAATGGGTTATTTTTTCTACAGCCACAATTGTCGAGAATATGAAAGTCAAACATGTCTTCATAAAGGCAGTGTTATACTATTTTAAATCGAAAGTTATATACCGGGTAGCTGTTTGGTATAAAGATATCACAACTATGAACAATGTCCATTATAACAAAGAGAGCGATTTCAACCGTGTTACTAAGTTGGAGAATGTAAATTTGAAAGTAACTTTCAGGTCGCGGTTCGAGCATGGTACTTAAGATTGAGCGGTCATGCTTGAATAATCGAGATCATAAGAAATTTTATATATTTAGTGTAAAAGGTATATCCTAACTTATTACCAATAAAAAAAACTTTGCAAACTTTAAAGTTTACAGAAGAGATAATAGTGTTGGTTATGGTGACTACATTTACAAAATATAGGCTTTAGCAAATGGAAAAGTGACGAACTCATTCTCAGAACATCGGGTATGCAGATGGTAAGTTTGAATATAAACTACTCCCATTGATTTTAATTCATATTGGGCGTATAACTTAAAAATGAAGGAAAGAATGAGTGATATTTTATTTTGAAACATTTGTACAATACTCGTACTAATTTATTCAAAATGTTAGCCATCGTTAACTATGACCTTTTCATATCTTTCAGGCAATATATGGATTCCGCTCCAAATAACTGCTCATCTTTTGAGGCCAAGAACGAACCAGGTCAATTTCGGATACCCTGTTTTGAGGTAAAGCGTGTTGCAGGTAGAGCGTTCTGCATCGATTGCAACAAATATAAGTTACACGGGACAAGAAATGGACTAGGCTAGGCGGATGAGGCCAAACTTCCCAAACACTTCTGTCTAAATAGTTTTTACAGGTATTGAAAAATTTGGCTGAGTCCTGTCACGATGAAATATTACGCTTTCAATGCTCTTTTGAAACAAAATCTGCCCAGATTTTAACAGTTTACAATTTTTAAGACTTTTTTGATTCCACAAAATGCAAAGCACTACCTTAGCGCCATGGATATTTGCTTTGGTTTTGATTCGGCTGGTTGCCCGCGCTTCATATGATCTCTTACGCTTCGGTTTATCGTAGTGGATTCAGTTTTAATCGTTACAAAAATGATTATAGCCTCTAGAAGCATTTGGGACATGCAAATCGTATTCCCAATTCTGATGCTTTTGTTCACACAAAATTCAAAATTTTTAAATTTTTTTTCGAAAATTTATTTTTCGCTTATATAATTTTCAGTAAAAAAGTGAGAATAAATGATTAAATTAATAAATGAAAAGGAACATATCACCCTTCAGGATAATATGTAGTAACTACTAATATGTACTAACTATTTCTTATATCTTGAAGACTTAATGAAAATTATTATAATTAGAAATTTCTTAATCTAAGAAGTGAAAAAAGTTATTTTTTTTCAAGTTGAATTTTTTCTATAATGTGTTGAGTATACAGGAATTTTAGCCATACTTTAACAGGATAACTTCTGACTTCCATTTTACCTCTTTCACCCTTTTAATTTGTTCCTTTTTTGAACCACTGAGACTGGCAGATAATTTTTTAACTTAAATGATTTTGACGAATGTTAAAAATTGGTGGTAGATTTAGTGAATATCTTCATCCATCTTAAAGATGATAAAATGTTAAATCTTCTAGTAACAATATATTTTAAAGTAGAGCCAGGAAAGTAGATTTATTTTATAAATTTCTTCTTAAAATATGTCACAAACACGAAAACAAAATCATTCTACAGTTTTTATCGACAAAGAGTATTCACAAAATTAATTTATGAACTATACACAATACATTATTTTAAAGTTGGGGTCTATATGATAAAATATTTTGAGGGTTATTTACAAGGAACTTTACAATTCTAAGGCCAGATGTAACAAAAATAAAAATATTTAGTATTTTCTCTTAAAACATTATAACATTTTCTAAAGCTTTATAGAAATTATTTAAAAAAGCTTAAACAAAGATGTTAACATCGGAAATGTTTTGAAATATTTTTCTAAACTTTTTTTCTTGAAACACTTCTCTTAAAACAAGATCTCTATGAATCTAAAAGCTTTTTCAAACTGTTAAACTTTATACACAAATGTTAAAACAGCTGTTTAGCTAAATTCGAAAATATTCAAAATACTCATTCTTCAGTTTTCATTCACATAATTCTCTTAAATCCAATTTGTCTCTGGTACACAGTAAATATTTCCATTATTACAATTTAGTTGTTGCAAGAAATTAGACATGAAAAATAAACAAAATACCACCAAAACATGCAACACCAACAAATATAGCAGCTAGACAGAAGGAAAAAATGCATTCAATAAATAAACTTTTTCTTCAATATAACATTTTGTATCCATTCGTATTTGTAATGTGTTTATGTTTAGTGTTGGAGAAAAAAGGCAAATCTGCAGCAATTATTTCTATTATTTTGATTTTATTGTTTTGAAATGATGTTGAAAGATCAAAAAACTTTTCGAGTAAACAAACAAATTCACAAAAATTTATAGCATTTTAATGGAAACGTGAAAATAAACAAAATAAAGTTAATGCACGTATTAGTGGAAGAGCCAGATATTGTGAATATAATATTTTACCAAAGGGGGCATTTACATTTGACCCCTTTGAATGAAAAATGGTTAAAGTAAAAAAATTTAAACAAAACAAGTAAGAAAGTATAGTCGGTCAAGCCCGACCATATAATACCCTACATCCAGTATATGTATAAAAAGTTTTTCAGAAATGGGCGTTATATGGGAGATATAACCTATTGTGGACCGATCATCTATTTTTTAAATTTTAGTGTCATGATGTCTGTGAATATAAGTATTATATGTGTTAAACTTTATCTCGTTATAAATACTTTTAAACGATTTATGGAGCTTAAAGTGAATTACGAAGAGGATCTTATATGCGAGTTTCGACTAATTATGGACCGATCATAATAAAATTAGACCGTATTATTTAAATACATATGAAATATATTTGCGTTCAATATTATTTGGATACCAACATTTTTGAGAGAGTCATTCTCTTTAAAGGGATTTTTGGAAGTGAGCCGTATATGGGAGCTACGAGTAATTATGGACCGATCTGCACAAAATTCGTGGATGTGATTTGGCTTCATTTACCACGCATTTGTGATGAAATTTGTTTGGATACTTGCATAATTAAAACATTTATAAACACTAAACCCCAATTTCGGGAGGACATTTGTATGGGGGACAGGTGAAATAATGGACTGATTTCCACCAGTTTCAATCTCAACCATCCTTGCGCCAAAAAAATATCACGTACAAAATTTTATCGAAATATCTTAAAAATTGTGACCTGTACTCTGCGCACAATATTTACATGGACAGCCAGCCAGACGGACGGACAGACGGACATCGTTAAATCGACTCAGAAATTAATTCTGAGTCGATCGGTATACTTTATGGTGGGTGTTGGACCAATATTTCTGGGCGTTACAAACATCAGCACAAATCCAATATACCCTCTTCACTATGGTGGTGTAGGGTATAATTAGTGAAAAGGTATATAAACTTTTACTTTACGAATAAATAAATGTAACTTTCCATACAAACTTTTTTTGGCTAAAAAAAGAACTGTTGAGAGAAGGTGAAAATTATTACATATATAAAATCATAATTATAAATTATGAATATCGGATATTGTCGCCACCTGTTCCGCCATTTAATTTTTCGGATTTCTTTAGAATAGATAATAAATAAACCTAAGTGTTAATTTAAATAGTTAGCAGTTCTTTAGCATGGTCATTTATTTTTTTTTTTTTTGTTTAACAAATGAAAATCGTTTTGTTTATTGTATTTTAATAAGTTTGACAGTTTGTTTAAAATTCAACATTTTGTTTTGGCATTTGTTGTCGTTTATTGTTAAACATTTTGAAAATTTCTATTTACTAAAATTATTCTTTTATTCGTTTACAATTCTTGTAGAAAAAATTCTTGTTGTTTTATTGGCCAGTTGCCAAAATGTAATACCCTGTGTTGTAAGAGTTTTATTACTTTTTTTTATTTATTTAATTTCGCATTCAAATGTACAAAAATCATTGTAATTAGCTACTACGAGTATTTTGATTTTGAATTTAATATTTGTTGAGTAAAATGTGACGACAACTGTCTGTTTGATGATTCTTAATATATTAAAGAGTAAATAGAGACATAGAAAAAAAAAGTATTTTTATTTTGATTTTATTTTTGGCTATTATCCACTAACTGAATAAGACTCAAGTTCATTGTTTATTTATTTATGTTTTCTCCCAGTTAACATTGCTGTCATTATGCACAATTTGTATATACATTAAGGTGACGCCAATAAAATTGTCAAGTTTTGCAACTAATTTAAAAAAGTTATTAAAATTTATATATACCCTTGCCAACTTTAGATGTCTTAAATACAAAATTTAAAATAACGTTTATTTTATTTTTTCGAGCATATTAAAATTTTTCATAAAATTTAGACAATCATACATAAGATCAACAGTAGTAAGAATAAACAAGGTTATTCGTTTAATTGTTTCTTCTTCACAATAATGAAAAAGAAGATACCAATAACATATGTGCTAGTTATAGGGTAGCCATCAAATAAACTGAGTTAAAATATTTAAGTATTATGTGTTTAATAATAATTCTATGTTTTTTGTTTTTTGTATTATATATGTTAAATGGAAATTCTTGTTTTTAAAAATTGCTCTTTAATGTAATAATATTTATAATATTTAAAAAAATGTAAGTTCTAAATGTTATTTGGTAAAAAACTGTTAATTAATGTCATGTTTTTATTAAATAGACGATCCCCAGAAGAAGTCGACAAAAAATTGACGAAACGTCGGGAAAAAAAATGTATTAAAATTGTGTTTTTAATTACATAAAAGATTATAGGCCGTATTAGCTTAATAAGGAAATACAAACAGAAAATTAATTTAATTATGATTTTATCCAAGACTGTACATTAGAATGGTTTGCTTTCCATACAAAAAAAGTCATCACTAGAATTTGACGTGATAGTGAAAAATGATTAAGGACAGAAATATAGCCATTACAGAGCCATGAACACCGGTATACAAAATGGTATGATCGGACTAAAAATAGCGACACAGTGAACAAAACACTAAAAGGGCGGTATTTGTAGGCGTGACAGAAAAATAAAAAAAAATATTTCTCGAATTGTTTTTCCATTATATTTAATCCTAAGGGGTGACTGACACAACTTTTTGTTTCGAATCACTCTACTGTACATTACTAAAGTTACGGTCACACTTGGCAAATATTTGCCGAATAAGACATAACCACTAGGATGGGGTGAAATTTTGCTTTGTCTTAGATCGGCTTCTAATAGCAAAATTTTGTTGTGTTACTAGTTCAAATAGAAGTCTTTAAAATTTTATTGAAATATTTTAAATCTAAGGGCCCGCTACAAGGTAGGGTGAAACCCTTGTGTATGGGAAAAAATAAAAATTAATTAATAAAGTTCTAATAGTAATATTTTGCTGTCTTAGACTTAAAGAGGTAATAGCTACTTAAAAAAAAATATTCAATTAAGTGGTATCTTTAGCCCGCGCATGCGTCTTAAAATTTTAGGAATTTTCATAAAAACATTTTTCATTTAAACTTCAATATTATCGCAGTTGTTGTAGAGTATATGTAGTGTTTTATGTAAATGTATTAATTTTTAGTAACAAAATAATAAAATATTTAAAATATTGAAGTTTAAATGAAATGAAAATTCCAAAAATTTTAAGCCGCATGCGCGGGCTAAAGATACCACTTAATTGAATATTTTTTTTCAAGTACATATTACCTTTTTAAGTCTAAGACAGCAAAATATTACTATTAGAACTTTATTAATTAACTTTTATTTTTTCCCATACACAAGCGCCCCACCCTAATAACCACTAAGTAAAATATATTTGTACTCGTTTATTTATTCAACAAAAAACTTTATTTATTTACAACAAGACACAGTAAATATTTAGTTTAATTTTCGATCTTGCAAAACTCTTGTAAGAGTAAACAACGTCAAAAAATGTTGTGGTAAAACAAGTGGTTACACTTTTTTGAGTAAATATTTGCCATGTGTGATCATACCTTAAGAACTGTTAGCGACTATTACTAGCTCAAACATATTGAAAAATTGTATGTAAAAATAAACAAAATTCATTTTATTTAAAAAGAAAACGTTTGCTGGGTTGTTTATTTTAAAATACAATTAAAATTTTTTAAATTTAAATTATCTATTTATTTAAAAATATCTACAGTTGAGTGATTTCATATGCAATTTTATATGCATGGTGATTCAGTGTATATTGTGTATTAAACTACTAATGAATAATTGTGAGTATAGCCGTAATTATAATAAACATTTAGTGTAATAAATATGTTTACAACCAAAAATTTTATTCGTCCGTTAGTCCTTGTGGATCCAACGTAACGGATTAAAGTAATAAATTACTGTTTCATAACAATAAATGCACTAAAATTAGAGTAACTTAAAATATCACCTATATAAAAAAAACATTATATTGAATCAACCAGATTTGTACTTATATTTTCGGATATAAATATACAAGCACTTATAGCAGCTTCTTTTATAAAATATATGTTTTCATATTGTCGGTTTTTAACATAAATACGACAGCTTAATATATCACAAATGTTCTCAATGAGGTTCTGATTTATAGAGCATTCAAGGGCCATAAAAGTATTTTATTATTATTCGAAGACAACCCTCCCTTTGTTAGATGACTTACATGTATAGGTGCGTTGTCTTATTGAAAAATAAATGTTGTCCATTACTATTTTCAAAAACTAACACTAATTTATCATCTGGTAATTTTTTTGTAATCAAAAGAATTCATTTCGCTGATTGGAAAGGCCAAATGCTCCCAAACAATTAAAGAACCACCTAACAAATTTCTCACTAATAGTTCTCTCCAATAGCTATTGAAATCATCTGGACCATCAAGATTGAATTTTTTCTCTTCGGAAAACATCACCTTAAACAAATAGTCCCACTATTAACAAATATTATCGGCTTACCTACTTAAATTTCATTTAGCGAATTTAAGTGTAGTAGTCTTGTGGCAGAGTAATAGTATTGGCATAGTCAACAGCTTTTGTCGAGTAATAGTCTGGGATTTTTTAACGGTCTACTTATGGTTGATATGGACACATTTACCTCACATTCATTAACAATCTGACCAACACTCTTCGTTGCACAGTTTATAGTTCTGAGATTGTCCCGTTCTGAGCGCTTTTTTTCAGGCCGCCACTTTTATTTTCACTCTTATAATACGGATAATTTGAAAAATTTGTTACCGATTTTTTTATTTTTTTTTTTGGTAATTGCTCGAAAACTTAATAAAATTCTATAATCAGAATATATATGCGATTTCAAGTCACTGGAATTTTTTAAAACTAAGATGGTCTAAACTGCCACATATTTATCTTTGAGTATGTACTTGTACTCATTTTAGCCAGTATGTTATTAAAACTTTAAAAAATTTAAAAATCATAATTTGTTACACATATTATGAAAATTAAAGTTTTTAGTGCGTATTCATATTTGTAAATGTCTTGTTTCGCTGTCGGATTCTGTCGGTAGATCTCCAAAAATTATTCTGTGTTTTTAATAAATATAGGTAGAATAAAATATTAATGGCACAAAATCCGATCGCATAAATATTTTAATACTTGTGAAGTGATACCCATTTATTTGTATATTAAAAAAAATTAAATTCAAGAAGCCAGGTTGACTTTCCTTTAATAAATACTGTTCATTTGGCCGAAGTTGGGTACAATTAGAGCATTCATATATTTTCTGATTTCTTCGTTACTAATGCCAAAACTTTATTGAACAGGGCAGGCATTTGTTACCAGATGCCATTAAGAGGCATTGAACGTCTAAGCAGCCATTGAACGTTTATATTATATTATGTCCTGTGGTTCCTAGGGCCGTTTATATTGGCTGTATAATATAAAACTGTGGAATTCATAGCCGATGACGTATTATACAATTTCGAAGGGTGCATATCTGTCATTTATTCTCACTTTGTTATTGAACATTATGGTGAAAACAACAATGTTTTCGTTTGCCTTGAAAATGTCGAATAAAGCGTAATGTGCGGGAAGTTTTGCCTTACTTCTTTAATTTGAAAACAAAAATGAGGCTTTACATCGATTGATCAGTGAACCTTATGGCGAATGTATTCCATCAGTTTCAGCGTGCGGGAGATGATTTGTACGGTTTAGAAGTAATGATTTTGTTAGCAAAGTCAAATAACCATGGCGTTAAGGTAATGCTAAACTAAGCTATTTGGTGGGAACAAAAGTATCCTATCTATTGGGAACTGCTGAAATCTGGACAGACCACGGACACGGCCTTATAGTCAAGACCTTGCGCCATCCATCTACTACTTGTTTCGATCAATGCAGAACGTTCTCGCTGGGATATGCTTCACTTCAGAACAGGGGTATACGAAATTGGCTTAATTTGTACTTGGTCTTAAAATATGAGCAGTTCTTCTGGCGCGTAATCCATATGTTGCCAGACAGATAGGTAGAGCTCATAGCTAACAATGTTTAATAATTTAAATAAAATAAAATTTTAAAATATTTTTAGTTTAAACCCAATATGAAGTCACAATTGAAGATATGACAACTGCAAATTTCTAGCCAAGACACTGCCATTTCACCAAATTAGCCATTGTTAAACAAGTATACTTTGGCTCAACATCATTTAGTTCCGGCAAAAGGCAGTTGATGAATTTTGTCACAAAAATTTTTGTTACTTTTTGTTAATGCAATTCTGTTTTTCACTACAGTTTGAAGTTAATTACACGATATGTTTGAAAATCACGTTTCACACGTATTATTAGTTAAAAGCCCTTACTTACCTAAACAGAAATTTGTATTAAAACTTTTCAATTTAATTTTTTTCGAAAACACTTGTAGCACAAAATATCACCAAAAACCACAAAATGTTCTTTTTCAATCTTCCGAAACCGACCGACAAACGTCAAATAAATTTTTCAACTGAACAAATTGAAAATTGAGAAAACAAATATTATTTTTAATAATTCCATAATTTACCTTCAAAAATTTGTGCTGCTAAGTATTTTAAATAATAATTTTTATAAAATATTTATAAAAAAAAAACATTTCGTGTCAGCCGGAAATATGCATATACAAATACACCGGTATATTTCATATGTATCAGACGTATGTTTGAATATGAACCTGTATGTATGTACATATGTTCCTATGGCTATATTTGTATACAAAAAGAATTTAAAAATTATATTTATGAATTTAAAAAAGAAAACAGCAGTCAACAATTTCAATCGATTCACAATAAAAAACAGACATACATATTTAAATGCCAATCACATTTTCATCAAATTGTTTAATTGATTATTTAAAATATTTTTGTTTGAACATGCCACAGATAAATAATTTCATTTAAATTGTTTAGTAAAATATTTAATTTTTCGTAAAACTAAATTTTTCTTATACCCATACTTTTATTTCTGAAATATCGATGTGGTTGGACGCAAAAAAAGCACACGCTGTGACGATTTTTAAAGACAAAAAACAACTAGTTGTGATTTTGAAATGAACATGCTGAACAAAAAAAAAATTTTTTTATTTTAATAAAAAAAGCACACAGAAAATCCGCATACTAAAATCCGTTCAAGAATAAACCACATCGAAATCTTTATAATAAAGAAACTACAGCAAAAATAAAATAAAAGAAAAGAAAAGCAAATACACAAACGGCATCATTAATTGCAACAAAAACAACAAATCACCGGAGAGCAAGTGGCTGTGAGTGGTTCTGTTCTGTTTTTGTTGGTAGTCTTGGTGGTTGTGGTTTTCTTTGGTAAATGTGATGATACCCCCCCCACATATCGGAACACGAAGAAACACAAAAAACATCAACATCCAAATACCCTGCCAACATTTTCTATTGCGGAAGTGCACTTCTGAGTCACTTCCTAAGAAGTTGAAACTCATTTTCTGCGACATAATTTTCTCATCGTAGAAGCGTCTTCCATATTGAGAAGCTGTACCCCCCGGAGGTAACTTCAAGAAGTCACTTCTGCTTAACTTCAATTTTTTTTTTTGCCTTTACAGATAATACACTCATATTGACTATGGGATAATAAATATGTAAAAACTAGAATAATAACAATGACAAAACAAAACCACACTTTACCACTGACAGACCACAGCAAATGACAAAATAAAACTAATTTCGATGATGTCGAAAACTTCTTTTACAATATCGTGTCATTTTCGGCTGGTGTTGTAAACAACAAACAATCTTCCAAATGTCGTCTGGATGATTAAAAGACAACTGCATTGTAAATTGTTATTGTTATCTGCCAATTAACATCTGGAAGTGAGTAAGACGTAACGCCTTTAACGATGGACGATGAAACAAACTTTTGCTGGCAGGGTAATATCGAATTATACTTATGTATGTATGTGTGAGTGTAAATGATGCGGAAAAATATTGTTTCAGTGATGATTTAAATACTTAAAATAACAACAACTAAAAAACATTAAATTATAAAAAATAAATGTTATTTGTTTACGCTACATTTGCTTTTGTTGTTGGGCTCGATTTTCAATAATGGTTTCTGTTGCTTAAAAAATCACTAGACAAAATTCTCTTTTTAGAAAAAGAGCTGGCAAATTTAATTTTTTGCTTTTTTATAAATTTTTTTGGAACGTTAATGCATTAAGCAGTTATAAACAATATTGGTTAAGAAGTGGCCAAGTTTTCATGCAATTGAAAATAGAAACACTTAATAGGCTTAAAAATAGCTAAAATTATTTCTTTATATATGTATGTACATATAAAGGCATTTTCACAAAAATGTCCAAGGAAAATACAAATTTTAACAAACAAATATGTTTTCTAACATTATATTTAAAGTATGTCAAAGGTTTGTTATAATTTTAAGATGTACAGAACTTTAAATTAGCAGCACTTTTTTAACTGGCGGCCATTTTGTCAGCTGTCAAGTGATTTATGTTTGAAGTTGCTAGTTTACGGCGATGAACCACTTGGAGGAGAAAATTCGCCACGTTATTGCCGATATACAGCCGCAAATGTAGGAAAAAATCATCAAAAATTGAACCTTCAGATTAGACCACTTCCGAGCCAGTCATGTGCCAAAAGTCATATTTAAATTATAATACCAGAAGATTATCTTTCGAATAAAGTAAATTTAATTTGAATTTAAAACTTCATCTTTGTTTTATTAATAGTTATTAAATAAATAAATTTTGAAGTAATTTTGCTGTTTACACGAGTTTGAAGTATTTTGAAGAGCAATTTTGAATAAAATTTCAATCGTGTAAATCTAGCATAATAAAGTAGTTGAGAAACGGTAAGCAGAAAAATTTAGCAATTAGAAACAAAGAGAAGAAGCTTATATTGGTAAAAGGCGTATATTCGTAAATGTAGTAAAAAATACAATAGATGCATTACCCCTGGGTGTGGTTAAAGAGTTCTTTGATCCAAATTTCTTTAAACATTAGGGAACTATTGACTGTTACTGATGCTCAATATCGGAATTTGAAACCGGAGTTTGTTCTACCTAAATTGAAAGATATTAATGTGGATGAAATGTATTTTCAATTATGGTCTCAAATCTACAAGCAAATTAGAGTTTGAAGAGCAACTTTTTCGTCAATTCTTCGATTATTAATTCAGATATTTATTTAAAATAATACCTGCAGAAATATTTGCTGCTTTTTATTATTCTTCAGTAAATGTTTGCCTAAATTCCCTGTCAATATTCAAAGGCTGAAATGAAATGGTATCAAAGAAATCAGATCGGTGTCAGATAAGAATATATGTTCACAGCTTCAGTCAATTTAATACTATATGGCTATTGTCAAATGAAATTTAAAGCAGAGTGGTTCTGTAGCTTTTGACAATAAACAAATTTTAGCGATTTTTAATAAGTGTGCAGCGCATGTGAATCGAAGTGTTGTGCAACAGATCTATCAAAACAAAACCACGAATTTTTATAAAAAGTAACGAATTATAGTTTCTTATGTTTCTTAAATATGAGCAGTAATTTCTAGTCACAATTTATGCAATCTTTTTATTAAAACATTTAAGCGATCGGATTTTATGTGAACAAAGACATATAACTAAATTTGTCCTAAATTTTATTCAAACATAAAAAAATGTCAAAAGTAGACCCGACATAAATTTACATTGCCCACCACAAACTTAAAACAATTGAAAAATTTCAACACATATTTAGCTCTTAAACTTTTTTAAAAGTCAAATATGAGTTTCCATAATTTATGTATTAATAAATAATTTTACTCTCATAAATTGGAAGAAAAATGTTTTTTTATTTGGAGAATAATTCCTCCGAAAAAAATATGAAAAAGCAACAATGTATAAATTAGTACTCATCAGAGTTGTCAACTTGGTGCGTTTCGCACCATTTTTGGTGCTTTTTTAAATTTTTGGTGCAAAAATTTCCTAGTTGGTGCGCGTTGCGCTTTTTTAAAAATTTCAGTGCATTTTTCAATGTATGATAATCAAACATTCGTCACATGAAGGTTATTGCTAAAGCTGAATAGGATGAACATTTTTGTTTGAAAATAAAATTAACATTTTAAAGATGAAAATAAAAATTCTTGTGTAGCCTGATTGGTCTACTGAACTGTAGACGAACAACCAGGGTTAGGGTCTCAGTGAAGCCCTAAAAATTTTATTGAATAGGGTAAACGAAGTACTAGTACTTAAAATAGAAAACAAAAATATTTAAAAGATATATATCTACTGAAATTAGAAAAGGCTAATACTAATATGTGGGAATATTTATGCCCCGGAAAACTCCTGGCAATTACTTTGAGATTTTTAACGACTGGGGACAGTTACCCAAGTCTGATGTTCTTGTTTAAAAGATCAAGATCATCGATATGCAATATTGTTCCTGAAGTCTGCGCTGCATTATTAAAAGTATTAAAAGATGAATTTTTAAAGGTAAACCCTAATTTATTAAATAAAAAAACACATCAATATTATAGCACCAGCACATGTATGTATATGTATTCATATGGTTTTGAGTCAAAAGAATGAACATGCTGTCAAATTATTTATTGTTATCAATATTGCCAGATGCGATTTTGATGCTGATTTACACGGCATCAATAAAATCTTCAAGAGTTTTGTTCAATAAATTTTGATGAATAAATTTTAAAGAAATTTTGCTGTTTACACGAGTTTAAAGCATTTTGAAGAAAAGTTCAATCGTGTAGATCTAGCTTTAGTTTATTTTTTATTTTTGTTAAGTTTTATTTTTTTTTTCTAAAAAGGCTGAACTTTTGAAGATTGTTTTATTGTTATATTTATAATACAAAAATATTATATTTTTTATGTGAAATTAATTCAATAAACTTTTTAAATAAAATAGAAAATCTAAACTTGGTGCGATCTTTTTCAAATGGCGCGTTTTTTTTTACCATTTTGGTGCGTTTTGAAATTTCAAAGTTGGCAACGCTGGTACTCATACATGTGTTTGACTGTGAGAAAGCAGGCACGTTTGTAGTTGAGTTTAAATTCTATTATGTTTATTTTAGCAGGAGAGCATCAGAATTTTTTATTCTATTCTAAATAAACAATAGAAAATTAGAAAATATACTATTTTAATGCAGTTGCTGTTCTGTTCATTTTGAGCGCTTGTAATATGGCTGTATAGAGCAGCAGATGAAAGAGATGAGATTTTAAATTCAAATAAAATGAATGTGTGAGTGTGTTGTGTTGTTGCACTTTTTCTGTTTGGTCTTATTCAAATTAAATTTTTCTAATGAAAGTGAGAGTAACACATAAATAAACAATGTGTATGAGTGTTTGTATATATTTGAAAAAAATGTTTGTTTCTATTGCAAAATCATTTATTTATTTTTCTTTAATATAATTAACAAACACAAACTGCGAAGCTTTTTGGCTCTAATCTAAAGAAAAAACAAAAGCAAATAAACTTTTAACACATGTGTTTTGTTCAAAATCAAATTTATTTTGAGAAGTTTTTCTGTGTGTTTCAGTTTTGTACTTGTTGTTAAATTTAAAAGAATTTTTATTTCTGTTTGTTGGCTGCTTCAACATTTTTATTTTCACAGCATTTCATTTGAGTGTGATTAAAATTCAATGAACTTACAACGAAGAAAAGCAATTTACTTTTCATCACATATTAGTGGCCATACAAAAAATTATCAATAATTTTCTTTGATCGAAAATTTTTGAAGGTGCAAATGATATAATAGGAAATTAATTATGAACAAGCATTTTTTTTAACATCGATTTTTGAAGTTTTTATAAGTAAATGAGTTTTTTTGGTCTTCAATAAATCAATCATCAACATGTTGCTTATGTACACTACATAGAATAACTTATTATGTATTTCGAGATGTATGCCACCGAGTCCAAAACGACAGTTGTTTAAATAATAAGAGACAGTTTTAAATTTAATTTTTAATTTATGAATATTTATGTCGAAATATAATAAATACATAAGTGCAAAGAATAAAAGTTTACTCAAAACTTATGAGAGATTTAAATTAAAAACATTGATTTTTCTTTCTTTATTGTATTACTTGTTTTATTGAAACATAAAATATGGTAGAAAAATGGTCTCCATGACCTTGTTTGCATAAATGTTGCTGAATTTTGTTGACGCAGTGAGGAATTCCCCCTTTCAATTCACGAGATCTTTTGACTTCTACTAACAACATAAAAATAAATTTAATTGTGTTAAATCACATGATTATGTTCACCGAAACGACATGCATAGTACACGAACAAGATATTTCTGTAATTGAACTATCTTAGTCCCCGTTTACACAGGGAAACATTTGGAAGGGAAACATTTTGTTTAGTAGAGAGGGACGGGTTGGGAAGAGAATATGAAATTTGTTTTTCGTTCTCGGAGACACGCTTTGTGCTGTCATTTTTATTTTTTAACATTTGCTATGCATTTTGACATGTTGTTTTATATTTGACTTTGTTTGAATAAAAATAAAAAAGTAAATAATGCCCTATTATTTATTTATTATTATTTATTTATTTCACAAATCAAATATACTTACATTAGCAAACCAAATACAGTAGAAATTAAAAAAAGCAACACTGCAATTAGACAAATGTCAAAAAAAGAAATATAAACTGGAATGTTTCCGACAACAATGTTTTCCTGTATGACCGCGAAGGAAAATACAAAAGAGAATTCCAGATGTTTCCCTTCCAAAGGTTTCCCTGTGCAAACGGGGACTTACAGGTTGTATGGCATGTTGAAATGTCTAGCAGAAGTAAGAGTTACTACTTAAGAAGCGACATTCAAAAGTAGGGTCCGCTTAAGCCTCTAGTGTTAAATCTGCTCCAAGCATTGACACGATGTGAATGTATTTGTATTTCGATAATCACATGTGGCTTATATGAAACCGACCTAAGGTAATAAAACAAGTAAGAGTTTACCCACCACAAAATCACCTGTTACAATGGTTTATAATAGATTTATGCGCATTGAAGTGATTACTTAAAGTAAACTTTATATGGGGGCTACGGTCAAATATGGGCCGATCATCATGAAATTTGTTACGACGATTTAAATGTATATTTCGATTTTGCTTGTCGAATTTCAATTTGATAGTAATTTCTAAAAAAGGTTTATGTTCATTTAAGTGATTTTCGGAACTGGACTTTGTATGGGGCTATGTCAAAATTATGGACTGATGCAAACAAAATATTGTTTTAAGATTTCACTTTGCATAAAACTTATTATTGCAAAATTTTGTTTAGATACGGCTTTTGTATAGACATTTATTTAAAACCGTATTCCGGAAAGACATTTGTATGGGAGTTATGAGAAATCGTGGACTTATTCCGACCAGTGTCAACATGACTTGTACTTCTATAACATAAATAAAGTACGCAAAATTTCATGATATTATCTGGATTATATTTAAGAAAACAGCAAAAAATATCTGAAAAATATCAAGATAGTCTAAAACTTAGATCTATAACTCCTAGCCTACTGGATTTTGCCCATTTGCAATACCAAACATTTCGGTGGTAAAAATTTCATTATTTTATGTCTTTTTTTCGAAGCGCTATCGTGCCAACAACAGACGGACAGACAGACGGGCATCGTTTTAGAATATATAGACTTTTTGGTTCTACGACCATTATTTCGATGTGTTACAAACGGAATGACAAACACAATGTACCCCCCCATCTTTTTGGTTGTTGGTATAAAAATGTGTAAATATTATTTCCAAAATGATGATCATAAAGAATGTCGCAATATAAATCCGGTTTCGGTTTTTGAACACTCTAAACGTAGTATTTTCGTAGTATTTTTGTATTTCTCTTTGTTTACGATCTGTACTTAAGGTTTGCTGTATAATTTTATAATATACTTTATAGTTTTTGTCTTTCTAGTTTTATTATTCAGTGCGTAGCACTTGTATAAATATACAGAAGTACACCGAAAGAATAACCGGTAGCTATATTTTTTGAAAAAGACAGCAACAATAAAACGTTAAAAAAAGTGTGACCTAATTTTATATGAAGAATTTCTTAAAGAAAAACTGTGAATATTATTTGTTTCCTGGTCTGAAGAGAAGGAAAATAGTCGAATAGAATAGTTTTATTATAAATAAATTCAGTGAAGGTTAAAAATGGTTTGATTCAATGTTTTAAATGCAAATTATATGTTTAAAACACTTATATAATATTATATGATTTTAATAACATAATTATGAGTTATTCGTGTTTTGTCTTTACAGAATCCCCAGCCAATTGGTAAGTGTTTTTTGCACTTCTTTTGTTAACATTAAAATTAACGTAAACCTATTTATAGAAATACTCTTTTGTATCCTTTTTGTTATTCCTTTACCATCTTGATTTGTTAAAATTTCTCAATCCAAATCTAAATGTTGTTTTGTCAAAACCTAAATTATGAAATTTCATAGAACATTCTATATTTTCATTTTTCATAATAGTTCATATAGTTTGGTTTCGACATATCTTCGACAGCATATTAGTTTTGATTTCGTTTGTTTAAAAGCATGTGTTCCCCACTTTTTATTTTGACGTTGTGTTTTATTTCGTTTTTCCTACCATCACCAACTGTCAGCAACACTCCTGGCCGAATACGGGAAACCGGTTATAAGAAACTAAATTTTAATGAAAAACTTAAATGAATTTCTCGTAGTAAAGCAAATTTCAAATAAAATCTATTCAAGGTTTTGTTGCATAATGATTTGGAAAATATTCAATTTTTGATCATTTTTAGTTAGGCTCGAGTTCATTAAATTCAATTTTCATTAAATTATTATTTGTACTGAAGGTAGGAAACAGTTCAACTAAAAATAATAATTGTTCCTATTTGGAAAATGTTTGAATTTTTTTTACAAAAATTTTTGAAGGAATTGAAAAATACAACTAGACATGTTCTTTAAATATTCATTAATTACATTTTATTGCTATACAGTGCACTCGGAAAAACGTCAACTAATTAAAACCGCTACTGTTGACGTTTATCAAATTGTTGACGTTTACGAATGTAAAATTTTTAAATAAAAAACATATAGATAATGTGCTTTTAAACGTTTTTATTGATAATAAACTAAAATCAAACATAAACAATTTCAAAAAGGAAACAAAAAAGGCATTCAACCTGACTAGAACCATAGAAGACAACTAGAACCAAAAGAATACATTTTAAATGAGATATTTTTATATATATTTATGATATTTTTGTATCATATGCATTTAAAAAAAATCTGTTATTTTTTTCTGCTGTTTTTTTCTTTCCAACACTTGGAAGAGAGCCTTCTCTCTATTTATTTCATAAAATTTTAGAGTAGGTAATGTAAAAAAAAAGGGTTGACGTTTTGGGATGTTGACGTAAACGAGCGTTGACGTTTTCCCGAGTGCACTGTATATTAGGGGATCCATTTTGATTTTTTTTATTTGTTTGTTTTTTAATACATTACACTGTTATCATGTTTGTATTAGTTATTATTTGAAATGTAAGAACGTCTCCAAATTAATCCAAAGTAATTGTCAAAGATTTTTCTGTCGGCTAACAATAAAGTTTCCGACGTCCAGTTCTATTTTAAGTGTTTTATTTAAAATTGAAAAAGGTTTAAAGGAATCACCCTATACAAAATTGTTTTTACTTTTCATTTATATCGTACTATAGTTTGAGAAGATATTATACATAGTTCAATCATAGTCCAAACTTTAAGTTTAAAGACTAACCCTACCTATAATAGCTAGACTGGTTCTGTGATTCTTATTTGGCTCAAAGAGAAACACATCACGCGTGTCATTCGCCAGTTACCAGTAAAAATGCTCGAAAGAGTCATCAAAAATTGGACTCAACGGATAGACCATCTGCGACGTATCAACGTACAACATTTGATAGGCATAATCTTCAAAAAATAAATCCCAAAGAATGTTCTTTCAAATGAAAATAAACATTTGCTATTAAAATTGAATTTCTGTGTGTGTTGTTTTTTTCTTTAAAAAAGTAGGGAACCTCGAAATGGATCACGCTATTTTTATATTACAGAGTTTATTTGTGACAATAAAACTGCACATTATTTTTTTTTAACAATTTAAAAAGATTCAATAAATTCTAACCTCTTAATTTATTTAATGTAAGGTGCAGCATATGGTCCAGCTTAACCGAAAGTATACTTACCCCTTTATCTTTTTTTAAGCCTCAATTAATTTGGATTAGTTAGTGCCAGCCAAAAAGAGAATAAATTCTAAAAAGTTTAAAAGGGTTGCACACCATACATAGCTCTTCTTACTACAAATATGTATAATGCCTTCGGGTTAATTTGTTGCTGGAGTTTAAAAGCCAATGCCAGTGCAATTTCAATTTCTGACAACAACAATTGCTGGTTTTATGTTGCTCTGCAATTTAATTTCCCATAAGCCAAATTTCGATGCCATTGTTTTGAATGTTTATGGGGCTGCAGACAAACACTTTTAATGGCATCATCATTTAGTTTATACATTACTCGAATTCTGTATTGTTTTGCATTTAAACTATAGTATATTTAGTTCATTTTCATTATTTGGGTGCTGGACAACAACGCTGGGGCTATTTAATATTTGTAAAGAGTATGTAGTATTTTATTATTAGCTGGAAAGTGTTGCACGGGTTTGTAATCATAAGTGTGTTTAAAATACTGTAAAAAAATATAGTTTAAGAGAGATGTTGTGTAATGGAAGGTTTTTTCTTTAAACAAAATTTGTTAAACCAACCCACTGTAAGATGGCCTTAAGAACATTTGTTTAAAAATTCTTCTGTTATTTTTGGTCCATTTTCATTTTTATTTTTTGTTTGTTTTTTACACACATGCTGAGTTAGTTTTAATTCACATTTTGCTCTATGCTAAAAATTCTAAACTGTAAAATATGTACTATTGATTTTGTCATTTTGTACTTTCACCAAAATGCTGATGGTCTTTCTGCCAAGAATAAGCAAAACAAAGAAATTTTGTATGTAGGTATTGTAAAAAATTTGTTCTAAACTTGAAAAAATAAAACTATTCCATGAATTTAAAAACAATTCTTTTACGGAGCATATAAAAAATGGAAAATAATAAAACAAAAAATTAATGCATTACAATCGAAAAGGAGTAAAATAAAATGTTTTATAAAAAAATGTTATTGTGTGAAAATAATACACACATATAGAAATATGTTCCTGTATTAGGGTAACACCAAAAATGTTATCGCTGATCGAAACTAAAATAAAATTGAAACATTTCCCAATGTTTTAAATATTTAATAATAATAATAACAATCATAATAATACATAATATTCGATGTATCTTTTGAAGGCACATTTATCTATTGATATGCTTTCTTTAGCGAAAATATGCTTTCAGGAATTAAAACGAGAGCAATTATTAAATGTCTTTAAAAATTTTGGAGGTAACTTTAAAACAAGTTTAACCATCTGTCGATGGTAAGCAGTGGTGATATTCGAAACAATTAACAACCGGTTCGCTTAAAAAAATTATATTTTTACCAAATTTTGATAAAAATAGCGAAAATTTTAAAGTCGCATCCCAGTAACAGACCTCTTGAAGGAACTGATATAAACTTTTGTTTAATAAAAAAAATAGTTTTGATTTTGCAAAATAAAAATAAAAAAAATTGCTTTATTTTTTTCTCAAAAGATTAAAGAAAACGCTATCGAAAACATCATCATCCAAGAATCCAATGTATGACCAAAATAAAATTCATTTGTTTGTACGTTTGGACAATGAACAACTGAACAATATTGTGTTTGTTGCCGAGACTAATCACCTTGATAAATACACATTATATAAAACCGTTAAAACAAAAAACATAATCACCCCAACAAATTTCATATGGAATTTTTATTCACGAAAAGGGTGAATATGCAACAACCGGTTCGCAAAATTTTTAAAATTTTAACAACCGGTTCGAGCGAACCGGTCCGAACCGGCTGAATATCAGCACTGATGGTAAGTAGAATTGTTGATGGCAGTAGAATTGTCAGGTATTTATTTCATTTATTCATATCCAATCTATCCAAACTACAGAACCTTTTTGAACCACATTCTGTAAAAACAAAAGTATTTAGTCGGAATACATCAAAATAGCAAATAAAAATCGTTCACAAATTCCCTGAAAATATAACACAGTCGGGTGCAATGATTGCTAAAAAGCAAAATCTACCTAAAATTACTGTACAATTCTCTTGATCTTTTGATTTCATTTGTATTTTTGTTTTAAATTTATTTCCGCAAACATATTAAAGTGCAAGTTTCGTGCATTCAACCATCATTGTGTAAGTCTGTGTAAATTGTTTAGGATTGAACAAAGCCATACCTTAATGAAAATCAGCATAATCGGTAGAGCAGAAACATAGTTATGAACCAAATTAGAGGTAACCTCAAAAAATGGTTTTTATTTAGTTTGATATTTTCAAACCTCTTGATCAGAGATACGAAAACAGATGAAGATTTTCCAACGGTTGAATTTTGTAACACATTTTCTAGTCTTTATACTTACAGAATCACTTTTCAGCCTGCCTCCATATATTCATTCAGTATGGGTATTTCTTTGTTACTCTAGATATTTGCAAGAATGTTTGTAAGTGTAAAGTGTAAATTGAAACGTGTTTGAATTTATGTATGACTTTCACTTTATATAATCGTATGTACATATATACATATATATATAGAGTGCAAGTTTATATATTATTATACAAGTGTATGTTTATAACCATATATTGCATGTTCCAGCAAGCGATTGCATGCTTATGCATGTGCACAACAATTATCCATTTAGTAGTAAAAATTTGTTGTTTTAAATATATATATATGCATGTGTTGTCTTGGTTGCTTATTTGCATTTACACATAAAACATTTATTTTTACTGAACAAAACAAAAAAGGACCTTTTAGTGTCCTTTGTTTTAACACTTTATCATACATATGTTAGAGTGTGTATGTGTTTGCTGTCCGAACACATGTGGTGAGGAGAGCGCCTTTGTTTCGTGTTAAATTTAAGTAAAAGGAGGAGCTGAAATATAAGAAAAACAGAAATAAACTTTGTATGTGTTTTGTTTGTAAATTATTAGCATTATTTTTCCAAGTGTTGGTGTTGGTGTTGGTGCCACCTTCTTTTATTTAAACTAACAGTCAAATGCAAGTTGCATATGTGAAAGCGACAATGTGTATGTTTATATGTCAGCATACTTTTGCTCTAATATAAGTAGATGTCGTTTAGTCGCAATCGAGTCCATTCGACTCAACATTTATCAATGACAGTAAAAATGTTGCAAAGTTTTTACTTATTTTTCTCTTTTACTACTTGTTTTTACACTTGCCAAAAAAAAAAGAAAAAATTCCAGCTGTAAAAACTTTTCCATAAAGAATAACAAAAAAAATAAAACGGAAATGTGTTGATAGTTACTACAATAGTTAAACAAAAAAAAAGCACAGCATGGAAACAAAACAAAAAAATCTACACATCATTTGCAATGTTACCGAGCTTGACGACTGGTTTTTAACTTATACCAACAAATATGCTTTAAAATTTTAAAAATACTTTGAAATTTTATAAAATCTAAGGACACAATTTATATTACCCTTATAACTAATCATAGATCGATAGCCATTAAAATAAATTGTACAACAAATGTGATTAGTTTAGACCAATAAAACACTTAAAGTCAAATTAGGTTTTAAGAAATCATTGAATATTACTTATAATATATTCGATCTTGACCGACTATAACTGTGATTTTGTATTGCTTAACATTGTTGCAAGGTTAGAAACTACTAAAACATCACAGTTATGCAAAGTAAAAAAAATCTTAAATCAATCTTTATAGAAAAAAAATGTCCCTTGAGGTTATTGCTAGTAATAATTTACAAATCATACAAAAACAATAATACTGAGAATTTTTCAAATTAAATTGAATTAGTTTGAATAATATTAAAAAAACTAAAATGTAAATTCAATTGTAATTTCTAGTTAAAAATAAAAATAAATTATCCACTCTTCATCTAAGAGCTTTTCTTCATAGATCACGAGAGAATGTTTTCATACTGACGTCTTATATTTATTCCGTATTATTTGACAATTCGTTATGTACGATTTTTTCAACTGTATTACGAAACACAGCATTGGTCAGCGTTTGTGCAATTGGGCAAACTTGCGAGACTTGTTTCATAAAGCCCTTTTGTAAGGCGATTTAAAAATACATAATATTAAATCAAATTTTTTGTTTTAAAAAATATATTTACTTTTAAAAATGTCTAAAAAAAAGCCAAAACACTAAATTACTCAGATTATTTGAAGAAGTTACCGTTGGTATTTTGAATTTTTTAGTAAAAATTATGGTAAGCATAAATCTTTTTGTATATGTCACTATGTTACTTCTCTTTTTTGGTTGTTTATTGATAATCAAAGTAAGGCGCAAGAAGAGATTTTGGAAGATTTCACATATGTATGCTCTTGTATCTTACTCTGTGATGTCTTTTTTTCAAAAGTAAATAAAAATCAGTTAAAAATCAGTTGTTGAGTTAAATGTACAATTGAACAACGCAAGTTTACGAGGCAAAATTGTGAGGCAAATTTATGAAATATGTGTAAATAATTTTTCATATAATTTTTGACAATTCATTTACGAGAGCGTAAAAATGCACAGTTTGCACAGTTTTCCAGACTTTTAAACCATATCATGAGGACCCTTAATGTCTTGCATGCACTTCGAGCAACATATGGTTTGCATCATCAATGTTTTGAGTGTTTATTGGAATGAGTAATAGAAAATTGGGAAAGGAAAATGTCATAATTTTTTTGTTTCTAAGATACGGTCTGATCTAACTTTTCTAATCAACAACGATCCGCGAGATAAAGATATTAAAAGTGTAATGATAAGTTGATTTTTAGTCCCAATTTACACGTAGCAATTTTTGTTGAAAATATTACTACAATTATTTCCCTGAAATTTCTTCGGTGTTTACACACACAATATAATTGCTTAAATCACTCTTAGTTTTATTTGAGTATATACACACATTTGTATACACATACGTAGTGCAAATAAGAGGGTAATAGGGAGTATAATCAAGTGTATTGATGTCTAAGCTTAAATTGGGACTAAATCTTACTACTGTTATTTATACACTAGTCAAACTCGACAGACTCTAACTTTTCTTTTTCATTTCTGAAAACTTCTGCAAGATTAAAATGAATTATAGTAGCAAACAAATCGTGAATCAAATTTTATAATAAAAAACTTCCCTTGATATCAGTAACATTGAATTCAAAAACAAAAAAAAAAACATTAAAATACCATAATTCAATTGTTAACTAAAAAGTAATTTCATATAAAAAATAACAACAAAATGTGTCTCTCATTACATAGGTTAGATTATTGGTGTTAGTAGCCAATAACAATATCAGGTATTATTAATTCCCTAAATTAATTCCCAAAAATTTGACGGAATGAGTTTTTATCATTAACCAGCGGATGTTGTCCTTTAAGTAATCAAGCGTTTCAAATTTATCGTAGACTAGCGATTTCACACATAAATCACTGGGCAATTGACAAAATGGCCACCAGTTAAAAATGTGTTGCCAACGTTAAGTTCTATACATCGGCAAAAAAAAAAACACCCTATACATTATTTTGGTATCCACTGCCTATCGAGGCTTCTTGACAATTGCATTTATCAGCCATGTCACAGAATTCTATTCCGTTCGAAAGTGGAAAACGAAAAATGTTTTCGAAATGAAACCACTTTTAATTTGCTATGTGGAATTGTAATTTTAAGCATTTCTAGGTTTCTTGTTCGTTTTACGTTTTCTATAAAAGCAAAATACGGAATAATTCCACTTCCGAACGGAATTAATTTCTGTGACATGGCTGTATATTTGAAGAATATTTTGCAATTGACCAAAATTCTGGACACTGGGATAATATTTTACCAATTGTAAAGAAACTTTTTGATGAACTACCTCAAAATATTGTCCCGCAATGTAGTGAAAGTTTGTCCAGCTATATGTTTCATCATCGCAATCATATTTTGTAAATTGTTTTCGTGGAGTCCTCTATTGCAAGTCTGAGAATAACTCACTTTGTTCTTTGATTTTTAGGAGAAAATTATGACGATAAGACTTAAGACACTAACTTGATTGTGGAAAAAATAAACTTGATTGAGTGAAAAATAGATACGATAAAAAGTTTGTGTCTTAAGTCTTATCTAAGCTAATGTTATCGTTCGACATCGTGGGCCAGGGGGTTAATTTTACCCGTAAAATTATTAAGAAAGCATCTATTACCATTTGCACAATTTTTAGATCTACATGCTTGGCTAAGCTTATTGCCATTTCAATTCTTTCTTTCGATTAATAAATGGATAAGCTAGTATGCTAAGCAAATCATAAACATAATTTCCGTTAGTCAAAAAAATATTAAATCGCACAGATTAGCACTAATTCTAGAATTTGTTATTTTAGAATGAGATCTTAAAGAACATACCAAGCATAATTTTCGGAGTAATGAGGATTAATTAAATGTTAAACATGTGGTCGCTTTGTTCAAGGTCAAAGTGTCTTAAAAAATAAGATTAAAAATTAAAATTTTTGTGTCAAATTATGTCAATTAATAAAAATGTTTAAGCTTATTAAAGCTCTCATTACATATTTCTAATGCTTTGTTGTCCTTAATCTGTATTAATCTTGCTTATTCCAGCTTAAATAAAAACCTATTAATAACACCACTCTTGACATTTAACGACATTACACATTTCTTTCTCAATCTTTTTTTTCCTCTCAACCCCCTTCCCTGTGACACATATTTGCGTATATGAATACCTGCATCCGACATGTTTGTATGTCCTTCAACATTTACGCGAAATTGTTTCTTTTTGTAAAATTGCTGTTTTTTTTAGCATTTTATCAAATCATTTTTCTTGTCAAACACCTGGGTATTCTGCATTCATAAGTCATCTTAACAAAATCTTTTAAAGCTAAAGGAATGTAAAAAAAACATACACACATACAAGAAAATATGTTTAAGAAATGTTTTCAACAATTCTAAATGTCAGTTGACAGCTGCTAGTAAATCTTAACGCAAATTTCTTATTGTTTGTTGCCTTTTACTTACATAGTTTTATTTTACTACCCCCTGCATTTAATGCAAATAGGTATTCATTTATTCCTCTTGTTTTAATGCAAAAAATATTTGTATACATATACATGTATATGTATATTTATATAAAGCCAGCATAATGGCATCTTTAGTTGAAAGAATTGAAGGAAAAAGTACAAAATCCAACCAAATATTTTATATGACAAGATGACAAACTACATGTTTTTGTTTTTGTTATAAAGAAAACAAACTACAACTCAAAGTTTTTATTTGTAACAAACATCAAACTTGAAAAACGTCTTGTTTTCTTCAAACGAAAAGACTGTTGGTTTCTTCTTTAAGTGTTTTTTTTTTTGTCTATCTTGAAATATTAATAAATTTTTAAGGATTTTTGTGGAAAAGTTTAAATTTCAACTTAAATTTAATGAATACAAGAGTACTTATGACTAAATGAGTCTAGGTTTTTTTATTAGTAATTGTGTAAGGACACTTGTGTTTAACTGCACGGTAATTTTACATTTCTTTAAATTAACTTTTACAATATAAAACATAAATAACTTAAATAGGTTTGACAAAGTATATTATCTTCACCTTTAATGTTGGAATTATTTTTGTTTATGTGTAATTTTTATAACTTACACTACCATAGTGGAGAGGGTATATTGAATTTGTGCTTATTTTTGTAACTTCCAAAAATATTAGTCCAATACCCACCTTAAAGTATATCGATTGGTTGAGAACCGTTTTCTGAGTCGATTTAAAGATGTCCGTCCATCTGTCTGTCTGGGTGGCTGGCTATTTCGACAAAATTTTGCACATGATAATTTTTGGCCCAAGGACGATTGGGATTGAAACTGCTTGAAATCGGTTCATTATCGTAATTGGTTCGCTACCGAAAATCACCTTAAAGTACATAACTCTCTTAAGGATATTGGTATTCAAATCATATTTATTGTAAGACTTTATATATACACAAATAATTTAGCCCAATTTTGTAATAATCAGTCCATAATTAGTCATATCTCTTATATAAGGCACACTTCCTAAAATCATTTTAAAAACCATAAAATCGTAATAATGTTAATAACCAGCTAAAATACAACACAACTAAGTTTCGTATATACAGAAATCATGACAACTAATTATATAACGATCGATCTATAATTACTCATAGGTGCCATATAAAATAGACTTTGAAAATTACTTTAAAACCATAAAATCGTAATAATGTTAGTATCAATATAAAATATATGCAACATAAAAAAATAAATAAAATAATATTCATACGGAAACTTCTTAGCGTAGAACAAAAGGCGCGGTATAAACAGAAAAATGTAAGTGTTTTGCTATGAACACATGTTAAATATCCTTTCGATCTGCCAACTTCTTCATATTGAAACAGGAAAAATTAGAAATTATTGGTGTCATTAAATATTTAAATAAAAAAACGTTTATCGGTACAAGAAATTCACAATGATATGGTGAATGTGTTAGGCAAAAGTGCTCCTTCATATGCAACAGTAAAAACTTGGGTTGTTGAATTTAAACGTGGTCGTGCAAGCATTGAGGAGAACAACAACAGAAATTGTGGCCAAAGTGCCTGATATGGTATTAAATTATCGCCGAATAAAACTGCGTGATATAGCCAATATCATGGAATTACAGATGAAAAAGCTTTCTGCACGATGGGTGCCGCATTTGTTAACAGTCGACCAAAAACGCATAAGAATGGAAATTTCTCAAGCTTGTTTGGCTCATTTTAAGAATAATAAAATGGATTTTAAGCATCCTTTCATAACTGATAAAAAGACATGGATCCACCACTATACTGCAGGGAAAAAAGAACAATCCAAGCAATAGACTAAAGCTGGAGGAAGTGGCCTAAGGAAGGCCAAAGCAATTCAATCGGCTAGTAAGATTATGACAACGGTTTTTTGGGACTTCAAAGGTATTATATTGATTGACTATCTGCAAAAGGGTAAAACAATAAATTCCGGGTACTATTACAATATTTTTGATCAATTAAATGTAAAAATGCAAGAAAAACGTCCTGGCTTACAACACAAAAATATAATTTTTCATCAAGACAACGCAGCAGTGCACAAGAGTGTTTTAACAATGGCTAAAATCAACGAAATATAGTACGAGTTGCTTTACCATTCACCTTATTCTCCTGATTTAGCTCCCAGTGACTTTTAACTGTGCCCAAATCTAAAAAATTTCTAGCTGGCAAGAGTTTTAAGATGCAATTACAGTTGTAAACCATTATTTTGAGGACCTTGAGGAAAACTATTTTAATCAAGGCATAAAATTTCTAGATTAGCGTTGGACTAAGTGTATTGAAGTTTCAGTAGATTGTGTTGAAAAATAAATATGTTTTTGAAAAACTAACTATTCTCTTACTGTGCCAGGCTAAGAAGTTTCCGAACCGCCCTCGTATGCATAGATGTAATGCCACTACATTTTTGGATGTTCGGTCAATAATAGATCATAGCTTCTAGAACCCATTTCTAAAAATCCTTTTTTACAAATATACTGGGTGTAGTGTATTATATGATCGGGCTTGACCGACTATACTTTCTTCCTTATAATTTCTTTACTTAAATTTTTTTCTATTTTTCTAAAATGAAAAATTTATTTACATTTTTTTAATACAATACTTGAATTAATTTGTTACCTGTCATCGTTATAAATTTCTGAAACCACAAAATCCAACACCGGAAAATCTGTAAAAAAAAAAACGTTACGCAATTTGAATATTAATATATTTTTTGTTTGCCTTTATTTTTTTGCAAGTAAAATTAATTATCATTGAGTTTTTATTTAGTCAGCATAAAATAGAAACTTTCGTCTTTAAGGAAACTTTAGGGATTTTGTGACAAAAAAAACTGCTTATTAAGTATTGGAATATAAATTGTATTAAAATTCTGATTTATTATTTGTCGTACTTTGGGTATTTTATATAACATAAATTTTATTTGAAATTTATAGCCGAAAGAAATTAAACGTTTAACATATAACCGATGCAGTAACATTTGTAATGTTTTTAGTTGTGCTTTACGATTTTATGAGTGTGCCTTAAAAGAACATTTCAACAGTGTTGCGTATGAGAAATTTTATCAAATTTTATAACAAGTATACGTAGCCAGCTTCGGCTATCGATTCGAAGCAGATTAGTTCGGCAACGATAACTTTGAATGACATAATTTATTAATAAATTTTACAAAAGTTAAAATTAAAAATCTGTAGACTTATTTTACAAAATATTTGTGGCAGTATTATGTATCATATCCGATATATAAGACCACTATGAAATATATCATCTATATGATATTTTCTTTTTATTTAGGCTCGAGATCATTAAATTTAATTTTTCATTAAATTATTTTTACTAAAGGTAGGAATTGTTACATGAAAATTATTATTAAAATTTTATTGATAATTTTTCTTGGCTTAGGATTCGAACCTGGGTGGTTGAATTTACATATGTTTCAAGAAACACCACTTTCTCTCATCAGAATTCTTTACGTTCTCACCCTCTATACCACTGCAGCGCCCGCTAGCCTACAGTCAAACATCAATCCTTTAACCAGTATCACTGGTGGTTCGAAATTTTCTTTAATTATCATTTTTTTTTTCATTTATTTTACATGTTGCCTCCTTTTTCTTCAGTTTTTTCGTATTCATGCCAAGACTTCGTCTCGAAAACCTGAATACATTTTTATTATGTTTGTTGTCTACTTTCGTCGACATTTTATATGTACCAATTAAAGTACGACTACAAACATTAGCTTATGGTAAGAATTATTATTTTTTTATATTTGTTATATCTTGTAAATCCTGTTCTATTTTTACACAGTTATTGGTTTCGGGAATCTTCCTGTAAAACAGATATTGATCGTATGCAAAATAGGTGATTGGTTTCTTTTCTCTAAAACCTATTGAAATTGTGAAAAGCAAGGATTTTAAGACCAATATAATATTATATAATATTAAATCACGTAAACAATGTGTTTTTACACAAGCATAGTTATTAAAGAAAAGACAGATATATATATACCGCCTTATTCATAAAACTTTTCAAAGGTTTATAACAGGCTTATAAAGCAAATATCCATACAAAATTTGATGGATAAGTTTTTATGAATTAGACTGATGCACTGTTAGCTTGAAAGTAATGTAAAAAACTGTATGTATGACAAGTTCATTTGATTGTATGCACTAAAAGGGAATACGACTAAACATGTGCTATTTACAATTGTCATGACCAGTAAATTTGCTTGTATGCACAAAAAGAGAATTTTCCTAAATTTTACAAAAAAAAAAAAAATTAAGCCCAAAAAATTGTGTATCGTGCTAAATCGAATAAAATCATGTACAAAATGTAGAATTTGTTTATATTCAAACCGTGTAAAAACAGAATTAGGTGTAGTTATAACGCATCATTAATTAATTTCTCAAGATATAAAAGCCTTTACTATATTACATTAGGGGAATTTATGGTTGGTGACTATATCCTCAACTTCACGTTAGTTTTAATTTTGGAACAAATTATTTCAATAAGATTAAGTAATGGCTAATAGCGACTTAATCATAAAATTGTTGCTGGAAATTTGACAAAAATTTACTATGACAAGGTGCATTGTCACTTAACAGAATGATTTCGGTTAAATAATTTCTCAACGCTTACTATCTATCAATAGCTATTTTAACCCATTCGTTTGCACATTCCACAATGAACGAACTGTAGGAAACTAAAATTTTATTAGAAAATTTCTCAATTTTATTTGGAGTTATCCTAATTTCAAATTAAAAATTTAAACTAAAATTTTAAATTCTAAAAATCATTTGAATTAATTCTATTCTCGGAAACAAACAGCCCTTCTAACAAATATAACAAAAACCACTGAATGTGTTTAAATTATTCAATGTAAATTAACCATTCAATTACCACCCTGACTAAATCACAAAATAATAATTATACGCATCACTGTTTATAACAGAAAATCGTCGTTATATATGTACATAAACACTATGCATAAGTATGTAATTCCGTTTGGCTGCGTAAATGTTGTTGAGTTAATAAATTTCCATGAAATATTTATTGTGTCAGTTTATTTTGATTTCTACTATACATAAATACATACATATACATATAATTATTTATACATAAACCGAAAATGGAAATATATACATATGTATGTATGTGTAATAAAAATACAATATTCTATATTAACGCACGAATGACCTTTAGTTGGTATTTGCTACGCTGGCTGGTATTTCTACTCAATTTACATTTATACTGCAATACATTTTTATTCTTTATTTCTTTATTATTATTTTTTTTTTTTTTTTTTTTGACAAAATATATTTCTCTTCACATGGCAAAAAACAAAAACCCTTGAAATAAGAAAAAATATCCTTCACAGAGAAGGACATTTCGGTTTTGTGCTGCAAACATCGATCATTGTTCTAAGAATACATGTTATAATACGATGGCAATATAATTTTTCAAAAACCAGTGGGCCAGCGAAAAGGAACATATTTGTTAACACTGCTTTTGTTTTTGTTACGTTTGTTTTGCTTCCTTTCCACAAAGTCAATGTTTGTTTTTCATGAAAACCCATTTTTTTTTTTGTAATTCTTTATTGTTATGTTTTGCTCTGTTTCGTTTTGTTTTTTTACACTTTAGTTTTGTTGTTGTTATTGATAGGCCTCATATGGTTTCGTTGTCACAGAAATGTATTAAACCGTTATGTAGTTATGCATGTGAGTACGTGAGCATGGATATTAGGGTTGCCAAACGTGACTGGATTTGCAAATCCCGGGATTTGGGATTTTTAAAAATATGAATCCCGGGATTGTTTTTGTTTCTTATTAAAGCATAAACTTAAATATTTTTGAAAACAAACATTTTCTGTCCTCATAGCAATAATTTTTTAAATTTACTAAAAATTTATAAAGCAAATTTTGTTCACCAATATCTCACTGTGCGTCGGGATTACGTTCCAACACGACGCAAACGGAATTAAGATTTTCTGAAGCAAAACATGTAAAGAGAGAAGATAGGTTCTAGAGCATTGGTGGCCAAAAAGAGAAATGAGAATGTTTAGTTGTGTTTAACAAAAGTGAGAGTGTATTGGTAAATATACGCATGGAGAAATGCATTTGTTTTCTTTTGTTTGCGTTGTTGGATTGTTTTACTATTTTTGCTTATATATGTTAAATGTTTACTTATTATGTTTTTTTTTCTTTAAGAAAACAGGTACGTAAGTTCTTTTCACATAGTATGTTATCTTAAAAATAAGTTTAAAAATATTATAATTATTTGGTTTTCAGAGGTTACAACAAGGCATTCTGCATCATTAAAAATATTTAATGAAAATAAAAATGAATTTTCCCAACCAATATCCCACATATTGAATGAAAATCAAAAAATGTATTTATTAAAAATCAAAAATTTTATATATTAAATTTATATAATTTTTAAAAAATTTTATTTAATTAAAAATTTTAAATTAAGAAAATAAATATTATTAAATAAAATCTATTTAATTTTAAATCAAATGTTTAAAATAAAAATATAATATATATATAAGTTGTATTTTAATGTGCTGTTTGAATATTTTACCAGTGTACCTATTTCATAAAATTTAATCATAAATTATCAAACAAAGCGACGACAACCTGCCTTTGTTGATGCTGGTATGCAACTGAGTGAATTTTTTTGTTTTTTCCTCTCTATTTTATTTTGTTTCGTAAACGTTCGTGCTGTGTGTGTGTGAAACCCGACCAAACTTCGTCGTTTCAACAAGAGTTGGCCACCAATGTTCTAGAGTTACGAAAATACTACGTCGTTGGTTTTTCACAAAAAAAAGTCCTTGCAGCAATTTTCTGTATTACTACCACTAGCATTATGGTTGGATAATGCTTTACTTTTTATGTCATCAAATAAGCATTTTACTTTTGTCTAAAATACCATTTTACTTAAAGGTATTCTCTGCGCAACTTGATTTTCAATCTAAATAAAAAACAAAAACTCCATTTTCATCATCAAAACACTTCTTGTACGGGCCATCGTTTGAGTATATGATGATGTTGCAGATTTTGCAAAAATTTCAAAAAAAAATTAAAAACAACACAACTTCGAAAACCTAACGACTCACAGTGAAAATTAGTACTAATTAAGCAGCGATGCAAATTCAAAAAAAAAACCTTTAAAACGAAACGACGCAAAAACGAGATATTGGTGTATTTTATAAAGATAACATTATCGCCCATGTTCTGAAAAACGCAAAATGCTTAAAATTAAAGAGGTGTTCTGAAAAACGAAAACGCTAGAAATTTGGCGTTTTCAAACCGTTAGTGTATACTGAAGCGATCTGGCTTATTTTATTAAAACTGCACTTTAAATACAAAAGGAAATGATGCACAATTTAAATTTAAAATGTTTTTTTTCTTTAAGCTAAAGCTTGTAACATTTTTCCACAATTGTCTGTTTGAATTGTTTACTTTACTAACTAGCGATTTGTGTAAACAGCTGATCAACTTGATCTTTGAAAAGTAATGCAATGCATTTTAATTTGAAATGTATTTATTTACGTTATTTTATGACAAAACATCTGTTTTTATTGTTCAAACGTAGCTTCGAAAAATGGCAAAACGCTAGCAAATCGTAGCGATTTCAGAACAGGTCAAAAGGCGTTTTGCGTTTTTAAAATTGTATGCGATTTGAAAACGCTGCGTTTTTTCAGGACATGTGCGTATAACCCAATAATAATTTAAAAACATAATACATGGGCCCCGATTACCCGTGATCCAGTTAATCAGTCACCCCGATTAACCGTGATGGGCAAATATCAGTATATTGTTTTTTGTTTGCTACATATGTTTTCAAATTGTTTGCTTCGATTAACCGTGATTATCCGTGATGGCAGAATTTGTTTATTAACTTAAAATTCATACATACAATATCATAAACATGAAAACGGGAAATTCCTAAGTTTGCATACGATAAGTCAGAAGCATTTACAAGTGATTAAATAGTTTAATTTTGAAATTTGGGAAGTACGGATGATTAGATCAAAATATATTTAGTATGGCATAATTTACCAGACATAAAAAGACAGAGAAACGTTTTAAATATTGAAGATAAAGTTAAAATAATTAACGAGCATTCAAAAACTAATGCGAGTGTTAAAATACTAGCTCAAAAAATACGAAGTTTTAAGAAGAACTAATTTTTTTAATTTTTAACAAGTGAACATTGGTGTACAATAAAAAACTGTATAATCAAAATTGTTATTCTATTAACCGTGAAAATAGATTATCCATTGCGCGTCTGTTGCTGACTATCACGGATAATCGAGGCCCACCTGTAATATTACATTGAAAATTAGATGGAGAAAAATAATATGTCATTTTGCCAATAGAATATTATCGTTTTATTATCTTAAAAAAAGTTTTTAAAAAATATTAAAGTAACTAAAATAAAAATAATCTTGCTTTATTTTCGATTTAATTTTGCTACCGAAAAACATCGTTCACAATCAACGCTTGTAGGCAAAATTGTTAGCAAATTATTGAATGCTGATTGCATTTCTCACCCTCCGAAACAAATAATTATACATTTGTATTTCTGATTCAATTGATTGCTTCTATATCATTACAGACATTATAAGTTATTGTGGGGGACTTTTACATGTTTCAGTTACATTCACTATTTCTTTGTTTGTTTCGCAATCAACGTTTTTAATGCATTTCTTATAACAAATTCAGTCTTCAATTTTGCGTTTTCCAGAAAATTTAAAATTTTGAGTAAATCATCCCTCTTTTTTGGTTTCTTTTATCGCTTAATATTCAATCACATTTTGATATCTCTTCGAACATAAATAAAAGTGCAACATCGGGAGAGATTTATATCACTGTCATAATGAGCTTCATCTGTTACTTTAATCAGATTTAAAATAGCAACCAATTGTTTAAGAAACCCAAATTCTACTTGGAATTTTCAATTCCAAAAACCGTAGATGTTCAAGTTTGGCAATCCAAAATGAATTTAGATTCTTTTACCTATATTTCTTTGGCATTCCTTGTAAAATTTATATTTTTGTTGATGATTTTGTAAATAATTTTGAAATGTTTTTGACTATTTCAGTAAGAGATTTAATGAGAAGCATTTCTCTTTAATTTTCTCTTAATAAAAACAATAAAGAAGCATAGATTTATGTTAAGTGAAGATGTTTTGTTTTTGTGTACGCAAAAAAAAGATAAAAACTATTCTATTTCTCTGGATCGTTTATACAAATGATAATCAATGGATTTTTTTAAATACATCCCAAAAATCCCGAAATCCTGATTTCTGGATTGGCATCCCTAACACATACATACAGATGTCTGTAAGCATGTGTAAAATATGTAGTGGGAAAGTAAAATTCTGGGTAAACCTTAAACATAATGTTTGATACTGACTCGTTCTTTATTATTGCTACTCATAAGTAATAATTATTATAACTTTTAGCCAGTACGTAGTTTAATTTAATATTTCTTACAATTCAATCCCTCTCTGTACTTACATACATATACAGTTACTCGAATCAGTAAACTGTTTCTACATATACATAATCGTATATACGAAGGTTATTGTGAAAAAAAAATAATATAAACTAAAACATTTACAGCCTCTTTAAATGAATAACTGTGTGAAGTTAGCGTTCACTAACAAATTTAGTTTTTAGAAAAAGTTCAATTTTAAGTACTCACTAAGAATTTCAAAATGATCATTTTCGAACAAAGAATAATTCGATTAATTTTATGAAGAATAATCGAATTAAATGAAGAAATATGTTTATATTAATTTGTTTAAAAAATTTAATAATTTTATAATAAAGTTAAATTATTATTGTCTATCTATTATAAACTAAAATTAAATAAAGTTTTTCAATCAATATACGTATATGAGTGGTTCTGTTAGCTGCTTATACAAATATATAAATGTTATTGCAATAAGTTTCAAATCTTAAACAAAATCTAATATTTAGTAAAAATAATACTGAACGAGAGTGAAATATATTTCGAAACAGATATTTAAGAGTCCACATTTTTTAACTAACTAAGTATTTAGTTTTGTATTTGATTGATATTGAAAGTGATTGCATACAAATTACTGTATAATACGGGACGAATCAAGTGTCACAAACATAAGGCTAGGATACCACTAAGGGTATGGTCACACAAATGCCAAATATTTACTCAAAAACGCGTAACAAATATATTTTGTACAAATTTGTTTGATGATGTTTAATCTTACGAGTGTTTTGTAAAAACAAATGGCATCATACTAAGTAAAACTTAACTCCTATTGTAATTTTTCCTTAGTAAAATAAGTTTTCTAAATAAAAACAAGTAAGAAAATATAGTCGGTCAAGACCGGCCATATAATACCCTACACCCATTAAACAGTTTTTCAGCAATGGGCGCTATATGGAAGACATGATCTATTATGGACCGATCATCCCAAAATTGAGTGCCATGACTTCCACGAATATAAATATTATGTAGGTTATACTCTCGCTTTATATACTTTTAAAAGATTTATGAAGGTTAAAGTGAATTACGGAGAAGGTCTTATATAGCAGTTTCGACTATCTATGGACCGACCATTATAAAATTACGTGTCATCATTTCTGTATATATGTATATATTTAGATGGGAGCTATGGACCGATCATCATAAAATTGTACCATATTATTTGTATATATACGAAACATATTTGTGTTGAATATTATTTGGATACCAATATTTTTCTAGAGTTATGCTCTTTAAAGTGATTTTCGGAAGTAGGCCTTACATGGGAGCTACGACTAATTATGGCCCGATCTACACAAAATTTGTAGATATGATTTGGCTTCATTTTCTACTCATTTATGGTGAAATCTATTTTTATACTTGCGCAATTCAAACATTTATGATCGTTAAACTCCTATTTGGGGAGGGCATTTATATGGAGGCCAGGTGAAATAATAAACCGATTTCCACCAGTTTCAATCCCATCCATCCTTGGGCGGAAAAAATATTACGTACAAAATTTATTGAAATATCTTTAAAATTGCGACCTGTACTCTGCGCACAAGCTTTACATTGACAGCAAGCCAGACGGACGGATGGACGGACATCGTTAAATCGGCTCAGGAAGTGATTCTTTGTCTATTGGTATACTTTAAGGTGGTTGTTGGACCAATATTTATAGACGTTAAAAACATCAGCAAAAATCAAATATACCATTCCCACTATTGTGGTGTAGGGTATAACAAGAATTAAAACAACACTTATTTAGTGGTTACGTCATTTTCGTCAAATATTTACCATGTTTGATCCTACCTTAAAAGATATCACACATTGAATTGAAAACCCTATAATATACAAGAAAACATAATAAATAATATAAATGGCATCATAATGGACAGCTTTATTTTCTAAATACACTGGTTTTTAATTGAACCAGTGTCTTCATTACCACCTAACCTAAAGTGGAGGGGGAGGTGAATGAGAACATAATTATTAAAATGTATATAAGTGATATAATTAAAGTTGGCTTTAGACAATACTACTTTCTGTAGAACTTGATGAATAAAAAACATTGTTATTCTACTTTATTTAAAATTTTTTGAATTATGCGAATAATTCGAATTATTCGTATTATTCAAACAAAAGAAAAATCTAATAATTTGGTTACCGTAATACTCAATCAATGAATTGTCAATACTTTAATGCGAAACTGAATTCATTGCAGCAATTATCAAAACAAATAAAATTTTGAAGCTTTCATGTTATTGCAATGTTAACTTTATTGAAAAAAAAATTGTTCTTTTTGCAAACCGATTATTCTTGTCCCAACTTTATACGGAAACGACCTACTGTGGCCTGCGCTGGACCAATGCTGTTACATTGGTCTCGCGTTGGAAAAACTTGTATGTGAAGCAGCATTTGTTCATCCCTCGTATGTATGTATGTGCTTATGTCTGGGCAATTACATACGACTGCGTGTATTTCATGGCGTTCATATTCAGTTTTTTTTCTCGACTGAATTATTTATAATGTAGCATGAAATTGATTTTTACTTTATTAAATATTTTTTCTTGTATTTTTCCTTATTTTTTTTTTTTCTTTTTTAAGGATTATTTACTTTTGTGCTTTCCTCTCGTGATAACCACAAAACCCAACAGCCAATAACATTTAAGTGTTCAATTCATTTATTTGAACTGCACAAATAGTTAATTATTTTGCTGTTAGTTTTTTTGTGTTATGAGTGCGTGCATATGAAATATTATTTATGTAAGTAAATTTGTGTGTTTTTATACATTTAGGGTATTCTTGCAAATAAATGTGTAACAAAAAGGATAGTAAAGTTTGGTAGAGTTAACAATTATTTCCTAGTCCTTGATTAGCCGACAAATACACCCGGAATACTTTGCCGGCAATCGATATATCAAGCATCTGATTGAAAGACCAGCACACTATCGTTTGGTCTGGTGCTCCAATAGCACCCCTTATTGCTCAAGCATTAGCTTGGAAGGTTTTGGAAAAAGCTTCATTTCAGTTATCATCATCATTAGTAAATTCTTTAATTTTACTAATGCAGTTTTTGCTTTCAAATTTAATTGTTGCTACTATTTTCATTATTACGACACAATATATGTATTGTGTTTATTGTTATTGTGTTTATAAACATTGATTTGTGTGTTTTAGTTTTTATATGGAATTTGTCAATATGAAGAGAAAATCGCTTTCCTATTTTATTTTGTTTATTTCTTTAAATAATTGTAAATTAGAAATCAATTATGGCTGCAATTTATATTGAGATGATGTGCAAATAACGTTGAAAACAATTATGTAGGTCAATGATTTGTTATATGATTGATAATACTTATTATTAAACTTAAACAAAGAATTATTGTTGAATAAAATTTAAATTAAGAATTACTTATTATTTGATAATATTTCAACTGGCGGCCATTTTGTCAGCTGTTAAGTGATTTATGTTTAGTTTAGTTTGGCAATTTCAAAAGGAATTGACTGACACCTAAACAACACTTAAAAATTGTGCATCTATGTAACGATTAACCACATGGAGGTCAGTATTTGCAGATTTATTGCCGATATACGGCCATAAATGTTGCAAAAAGTCATCGAAAATTGGACCTCCAGCTTACACTACGTCTGAGCCAGCCGTGGTGGTTATATGCCAGAAGTCATATTTAAATTATAATGCCAGAAGTTTATCTTTCGAATAAAGTAAATTTCATGTCACTTTAAAAAAATCATCTTTATTTTATTCCACGTCAAAGTTATATACATCTAAAAAAAGCACCCTATATAGTATATACAGTAGACAAATTTGGTAACATGTTAAAATGGCATTTAAGAGAGCACAAACACAGCCCTAAAAGACGATCAACATCCTTATTCTTGTCATTTTTCCATTTAAAACTAAAGATTTCCATAAATGTGAGACACACAATAGAATACAAATAATAATTGCCAGAAAATAATTTGTTAGCATTTTAATTTCAGTTAAATTCACATCAATGCCAAAATAATTTCAATTAAATTAAATAAAATTTAATGCTAAAATATCTCATTTAAATTGATTTAATAAATAAAATGACCTTTACAAATATCCTGATGATTATTTAGGGGTCAAACCCATACATGCATAAATATTTTACGGAAATATTTGTATTGTTATTAATTTTTCCTGTTTATTAATAACAGCAATTTATACACGTCCCAAACTCTTTATTTAAAATACTCGTACTTATTTATTTGCACAATGAATTTCAAACAAATAAATCATGTTTTTTTTTAATTAAACACAAATTTGTTCTACCACTTTCACACATAAAACATTTAAAACACAAACACATAAAAATAACATTGAGCGCAACCACATTTATTTAATTTATTTTAATAATATTTGGTGAATATTAAATTTAAATAATTGATGAGTTTACGAATATTGATGATTCCTGTGTTAACACACCAACCTCCTAACAGCAGCAGCAGGACTAAAACAAGAAAAACAACCACATTAATAAACAAACAAAAAAACACAAGTCAAATGTCACCAACTTTGACAAACGGTTACCAAATTACAAACATATACACTGGACGTAAATACTAACAACTATTTACAAAATATTAATAAATGGCACTTAAAGTTGGAAATTTGTATTACTGGTTATTTCAACGAACATTGACATACAAATACTCTTGCAAATAGAATCATTAATTGTCTCAAACAGCTGGTTGAAATATTTATGTTTGTTCTGTTTTATTTTGCGTCGTTCTTCTGTCATTCTGCATGATTTCGATCTTTAACTTGTATTTTTATACAAAATAAATAATACAACAAACAAAAACATTTGTTTATATTGAGAGGAAATCAAAAACGCTGAAAAGTACCTCCTCAGCTGTGCCGAATCTTTAATACCCTCCACCTCAACGTAATAAAAAATACAAAAACTATACTGGCTGTAGTATTACAATATTCTTATTCTGTGTTTTCTATTTAGTCTTAGTGCAAATTTTATTATGATTGTTTGAAAGACAATTTTACGTGCAACATAATTTATTTTAAATATTTTGAAATTTTATCTAATTTTGACCATTTATAAGTGATGTAATTACCGATTCTTACTGTAATTTACAGAGTTTGTCTCATTTTCCTGAGTGCAATTTAACAATTTATAAAATTAAAACAACATTTTTCCATATTCACGACAAGTAAAAAAGCAGAGTATAAAACAAAATATGAAAAAGGATAAGATATAAGGCGAGGATTTTTTGTTTGAATTTGATGCCTCGTATGGGGGGCACATTTGAACACAATGACTTCATCCATTAAAAAAATAAAAAAAAAAATATATAAATTGCACTAAAAATAAGTTACTTGTAGACTTAAGCTAAAGTTTATTTCCATATATATTAGTTAAATTATGTAAAAAGTCAATAATTCAAAAATATAAATTTGTATGTGGCTTGAAAGCAAAAAGTGTTCTAAGGTGCCCCCTCTCCCTAACTTTGTTGGGTCTCAGATGAGTGTTTCTCAGTGTGACATACGGAATGATTCACCACTTATGGTGCTGGAGGGTATAAAAATAACAAACGGGAAAAATAAGTTAAAAAACACCATCATCATTCATCATTTTCAGAATTTTGTAGTTTTTTTGTTGTGCTGTTCTGTGAAGAAGTGTTAGTGGGAATATATGGAATACTTTTTGGAAAGGGACTATTCTATAAACTGTTATACATATGTATGTATTATTGTTCTTGTAAGTAGATTTCTAAATATATATATTAACAATGGTTAGGTAATGCGTGTAATTAGACTGTACTAAAAATAATAAAATATAATACGAGTATGTATGTACATTTTAGAAACCTTTAAGTGTATAATTCTTTTATTAAATTTCAAAAAAATTAAAAAGTCAAGCAGATTGAGACTCGCAAGTCGCGCAGAAACTAGCCTTTCAAAAATAAATAAACGCAGCAGAAACACTAATTTTTTTCATTTTAACCCTCAAGAAGTCCTTAACAGCGAATACTCGAAATGACTCGTTAAGATATCGCGAAGTTAGTTTTATCGTTATGGTAATCAGAATTCGATCCATATATCTTGTGTTTTCCAACGAATGGACTTGTTTTTAGGCGATTGTATGAGTTCAAAGGTCTATACCAACAAAGTCAAAAGTTTAATAATACTATGGTCACTGTATGTATATTTATATGTTTGCGTAAAACATAATATGATAAAATTACGATTCACATGATTACAGAAATCATATATATGATAGATTATATCATATTATATTATTATCTAGCATAATCAAAGAGCAACATATCGACAGTTCAATTCCAAACCATGCTAAGTCGACTTAGCATGTTTTTAATTTTTTTGCGTTTTTGAATTTAGATTTTTTCAACTTAAATTCTGTCAAATTGTGGTTGTGATTGGCTAGTCAATAGTTATAAACAACCAAGTTCTACCTCATATGGTTTTTTAGATATCGCCTGTAAACTTTAAGATCTTTTCCTGCAAAACTCACTTTTTCGACTTAGCATGTTTTGGAATTGAGCTGTCGATATTATGATAAATAAACTCATCATAAACCTGATTGGCACAAATAAATACATAGTTACTACAATCGTATATATGATTGTAATAAACATCAGAATCGTAACTATATGTATATATTAGAATATATGTATATCATATAAATAATTACAGTGTTAAAAAATTTGTCAAAATGTTGACATTGTTGCGGTTAACATGTACAACTATATTTTTTCTCTGTGTGTATTTGCAAGAATATCCATATTTAGTTAAAACCCCATAATAAATTAATTTAAAACTCTATCACGATGTGATAATAGTTTGCAGTAATTGCAAAAAAACATATAAACACATATTTCATTGCATTAAGGTTTTTAAATAACATCATAACTTATGAAGTTATATATAATAACAAATATTTTAAGAAATATAACTTTTGTTTATATACTCTTATTATATTTAAGACATATTGAGGCAAGTTTTTTAGTCAATGTTGCAATTGCACTTTGAAAGACTAAAACAACTTTTGAGAAGAACTTTTTAGTGGTATTTAGATTCAAATGCAATAAAATCTACATTGCATAGCCCATACTAAGGCCACTGTATGTAACAGCCAAATTGTTAGTTGAGTAACAACACCAACTAAATAGCATTGAAATACCAAAGTTAATTCAAACAAACTGTTGTTTGTGGAAAAATAAACATACGAACAAAAACTACTACAAATAAAACAGAAACCATATGTTGCTGTTTATTTTGTAAACATTATCAAATGTTGGTTGGTTGTAATGTGTCTCTTGTAACGTGTGTTAAAACAGAACTTCAATAAGGAATGTAAAATATAGCTAATAATTTGTTTTTGAAAATGGACTGCTTATACATAATTTAAACTTTGGAAAATTAAAACATACCATAAATACTTATGGCTCATACATGTGTCCAAAAATCCAAAAATAGGTTAAGCGGTGAAATTTTTTGGATTATATTTAGATACAACTTTAAAACTGTACTTGTCATTTCATCAATGTGTTACTCCTATGCTGTTACTTTGGTAAAATGTTACTTCTTTCGTGTAACTAACGGCAATTTTGCTAATTTGGTCTGTTACTAACTACGTTAGCATTTTTTTGGTCTCACGGTTTTTTTTTTAAAGAAGTAACACTCAGGCAATTAAGAAGTAGAGGTGGTGAAAGAAGAAAGCTTTTATAGCACAACTCTGCCATTTGACATTATGTTTGCCTCTGGTGGTGAGGAGGCGGATTATTTTTTTAAGCTCAATTTTTATAGCCTTTGTTTAATTATTTTACTTTGGTGTCATTTCAATGCTATACCACCGAAGGAGGACGTTGTGATAAATATTAGTTATGATTTATTATATTTTCATTTGGCTTGAGTTCATTTTTTAATTAATAACTCGAAGAATACCACTGTTAAACAATATTTTTCTAGACAAATGGCACACTGAAATGCATTTTCTAGTTATGATGGATAGAAAACTAATAATTATCAGAAACTGATACTGTTTGACTGGCAGTGGCTGGGAATCGAACCCGGGATACATATACCAACTGATTCTTAATGATCAAATCCGCTAACCAATTAAGCTACAGCACCCTCAACTTTCAAATTTGCAAATCTCCATAAAATTATTTCTATGTTATCAACTACCCACCACCTATCTATATATATCAGTAGTGATCTGATCTATGCATACTTGGAAGAAATTTGAGTAACAATTTCTATACGAGTTATCCTATCTTTCGGAACCCTTTTATGAGATCTACTATATGTTATGTGATGATCGTTTAAAATATTTTACTGTCTTTGAGTCTTATTGTGAATTTCATATCCCAATTACGATATTTTCATCTCAATAACGATATATTTTAGAGTGTTTTTGGGTATTTCAGTTAATCTCGGAAATGGACCTTATAAGGAAACTGTGGCCAATTGTGGACTAACCTTCACAAAAACCAATAGTAAAATTTTTACTTACATATAACTGATCGGTGAAAAATTTCAGTTCGATATAGATATTTATAAGATATTTACAAAGATTAATGTGTTTTCCGCTATTTGGGAGCTATGACCAATTATTGGTCGATCGCCATTGTCCAGTTGGTTACTATGATTGATATACATAGTAACCATATAAACGTATGTGTATTATTTTTGTCGAATTTCAACTTGATAATGATGTTTATAAGAGATTTTTGTGCATTCAAAAAATTTTCGAAAGTGAACTTTATATAAAGCCTAAGGTCATACATAGACCGATTCAAACAAAATTCCGTTTTCCGGGATTTATCGTCACGTCAAACTAATATTTTTTGAATTTTTTATGGTTACAGCTTTTCTAAAGGCATTTATGTAGCATAGAGCCATATTTCGGAAAGACATTTACATATGTATGTATATGAAGGCTATGGGTAATTGTAGACCTATTCTTGCAATTTTTTACACTTCCTGTATAATAAAAATTAGTGTTATCCCCAAAATATGTAATCACTTATATTTTTGACCAGAAATCACTTTTTCATGGGAATTTCGAAAAAAAAAAACTTTAAACCTTAATATCTCGGTAAATACTGCATTTTTCGAGAAAATAAGCAAAATCTGGGATCACTTATATTTTTGACAAATGCAGTTTAGTAAAAGTTATGTCGATTCTGAGAGTGAGGGGTGAAAATAGAGGCTAAATTAGAAGACCTGTATCGCGGCGTTTGTTTATGTTGGTTCGAATTTTTTTTTTATCGACCTTCGAACTTTGCAGTCAAATGCCGATTTTCAGCATATTGTTTATATGGTTTTTTGGCTATAACTCGTCGACTAATTGATATTTTTTAAATCTGTGAAAACCAAATTAAATTTTAATTGTTGCACAGATCTCTAGCAATAATTTGGCTTTTACAGCCAAACCACTCACTCTCAGAATCGACATAACTTTTGCTAACCTGAATTTGTTCCACAGTTTAATAAAGGTAATTACGGTTAATCGAAGCAAACAATCTGGAAACATTGCAAACAAAAAATAATAGAGGATATGTTAACCGAATCACGGATAATCGACGCCCGTCTGTAGTAGAATAATTGGGATCATTATGAACAAAACTAACAGATTTATCCTAATTGGACATATAACAGCTCGTCCAATGTTTGGAGATTTTAATGAGTTGCGATTAGTGCAGATGAGCCTGTCTAAGGGGTTAAATTTAATATTAATTGCTGACAAAAAAAAAACTTAACCTACTAGTGAGATATAACGGACAATATCCATTATAGTTGCAGATAACAAACCTGCTTCTAGATATTGTTAGATATATTTAGACAAGTATATGTACCTCGTTAAGCGTATCCGCCTGACCATTTACAATAATAAATTTACTTAAGTGTTTAATTTCTTTAATGGAGTGTATTTCCAATTCGTCCACATCCCACTCTTTTAATTTATTTATTAAAAAAAAAAAGGAATTGAAAAATAAAACTACAAAGTCCTTAAAAACGTTTGTTACTAAGAAAATATAAACTATTTGTTTCAACTGCCTTGATTATTGTTTTTACTACTTTCGGAAACATCAAAAACATTTTCTCAAAAATAAAAAAAACACAAAAATATTTTCTTAAATGCCAAAAAGTAACATTTGCCACATGTGTACATTTTGAAATGTTCTGATTCGGTTCTTGAGTTGTATGCATGCTTGTATGAATGAATGTAGTTTTACATTTGTTGACTTTAAATGGAAGTAGTTTTATGTTGTTCTTTCTCTACACATTTCAACATCAACAAACAAATAAAATAAATGAACGAAGGAAGAAACGTCAAAAAGGCGTTGAACATGAAAATGAACTTGGAATGATTTTTTTCCTCTAACTTTACATATGAACATACATATGTACGAGAGTGTGTATTTTTTCAGCACTTTTTTGAGATTAAATTAAATTTAGTTTGTTTTAGTTTTATTAAACATGTACAATGGTTTTCAGAAATAGAATTTTTGAATTCGAGATGGTGTTAGAAAGAAACTAACATACATATGTATTTATTTATTAACAAATCCGTTGAGATAAAACGAAAAGTAAGGGAGATACATATGTATATGAAGACAATTAAGTAAATTGTTCATATAAAATACGGCCTTTGTATATTTAAATAAAAGAATGCCAACAAAAAGCTTTGCTGCCTCTCATTTGACAGTAAAATTTTAGAACGATTTAGCTTTCAAAGGCGAACTGGTCAAAAGTTAAGGGGACGTTAATCAGGAGTGGTATCGAAGTTCTTGACAATAAACAATTGTAGCGATTTTAAATAAGTATGCAGCACAGGTATTAATTTAAAATGTATAATTGTTTCTTCTGTAAGCTTTTTATTAATAAATAAGATTCAGTTAATAGATCAAAAGTCTTTAATCCGTTATAAACACATTATTATATAAACAAACGACTGTATTCTATGTGAACATTGCTTTCAGCATTCATGTAAACTTTCTTGGTTTTGATTGCTCACGACATTTCATTTTTTTTTTGTTGTGAAAGAGTCTGCTGAATTTACTTTAAATTTAAGTTACTGAAAAACTTCTGTTTTCACTCTTCAATACAACTGACAAGTTGTCATTTGTTATTTTTACCACTGAGAAATGTTCGGTTCTTTGCTAATACATTTTAAAATTTTTGATTCAAGGTTATATTCCACATGTCTTGCACACACAGGCATAAATACTCGTATTCATGCATACATTCTACGGGTTATTGCTTAAAAAGTACAAAATTATGAGTGAGTTAATATTTTTGGGTATGAGTATATGTGGTTGTGTCCTGCTTGCCACCAACTATGTAACTATTTGATGAATATTTATGTGTGTGTTTAAACAAGGTTGTTCACTTTATCTTAGCCACCTTTACAACAACTAGTGACAAATATTCTTATGAATTTAATTAACTTTATAACAACGAAAAGGAATGATGATGAAAATATGTTTGTATGTGGAAGCAGGAAATTTGAAAAGGATATTATGTTGGTTGTCTTACTAGATAAGAGTGGAATTATTTTTATTTCTGTGATGATGGCAGACAGTTTCCTTAATGTAATTCAGGTATAAAAAATTAATGCTATTTTATAGTTTCCTTGTCAACACCCTTGATTAAAACATTAATGGTTGAGGTGATTATTTGAAGCATATAGTATTGTTTATAGAAGGTTATTAGATTTCAATTAGGTTCCTAAAAACAAGTTTAAAGAAACAGTTTCCAAATAATGGAAAATATAAAAACATAATTGGATTATATAGAGTAAAATTTAGATAAGTGACTAATAATGCTATTATTAGTATTTCATATTTCATCAATAAATCCTTTATCTATAAAGGATATTCAAAAATTATGAAGGATTTGAATTAAATACAGAGAACAGTTTTAATAAAATAATTTTCCTTTTTATATAAAGTTTACATAAATATTTCAGGCACATTAAACTAACAGACATAGAATTTTATTTTTCCCTATCTTTTTAAAGAAAAAAAAACAGAAAATTCAAATTTAACGGCGAATGTTTATTATCATTTGAATGAACATTCTTAAGCATTTCTTTTTGAAGATTATGTCTATCAAATGTTGGCCGTTGCTGCATCGTAGCTGGTCTAACCGTTGAGTCCAATTTTCGATGGCTCGTTTTTTTTTTTTTTTGAAGAGAAGTAATACTCAGGAAATTAATATGACTATATATAATTGCGTTACTTTCTTTGGAAAAGGGATAGATTGAAGAAGTAAAGGTGGTGAAAGTAGAAGAAAGCTTTATATCACAACTCTACAATTGCGCATTATGTTTGTTTTAGTGCAGCATTGCAGACCCTCTGGTGGTGGCGTATGAATACTATACCACCGAAGGAGGGCGCTGTGATAAATATTAGTTATGATGGATAGAAACAAAACTAATAATTATCAGAAACTGATGCTGTTTGAGTGGCAGTGGCTGGCAATCGAACCCGGGCTACTAATACCAGCTCATGATCAAATGCGCTAACCAATTAAGTTACAGCACCCTCATTCGAGCATTTCGACTGGTAACTGGCGAATGATATGCGTGATGTTTTCCTCCAAGACCTAAATCGAAGCAGGTTTGTCCGCATAAACTTTGAACTTTACATATCCCCACAGGAAAAAGTCTAACGGTATGATATCACACGATCTTGGTGGCCAATCGACCTGCCAAAAACGTGAAATTATGTGCTCACCGAAGTGTTTTCTCAATAAATCAATTGATTAATGCGATGTGGGATGTGGCGCCGTTTTGCTGAAACCAAATAATATCGATTTAAGATCTCGCCGTAAAATTATCCAAGTCGTTTCATACGTCAAACCGAGTTTCTGCGAATGGCGCCGAATCGACTCTCCACGGTCTTCGTATACACTCTCAGCTATGGCCGATATTTTTTCTTCACAGCGTGCTGGACGTGGTTTAGTCGGTCGAATTTTATCCAATAATGAATGCTGGGTCCCAAAATGGGTGATGGTGTTGCGAATATTACGCTCAGTAGGCCGATTATGTTGACCATAAGTTGAGCGAAGTGCATGAAACACATTCCTCACAGAACGTGAATTTTCGTAATAAAATTGAGCGATTTGTAAACGTTGTTCAGGCGTCATGACGCGTCAGTCTTTCCATTATGAAATGCCAAACGATACTAAACAAAAATAACATGACACCATGACACGACTCACACGTGATCTAGCAAAAAAAGAGTATTGGCAAAAGTATCTCTACTTGAATCACCCATTATGATCTCATGAAAAAAGGTCCAATGGTTTTAGTTCTTATGTGGCTGGCAGGGTACACGGGTATCTGTTAGGTTTTTAAAACATTTTTTTTTTAGAAATTGGCAACCATCGTGCTTGGAACTCTTTGGCAGCTTCCAATTTTTAATATTTTTTTGTAGTTAAACGTTTGTGACATTTAAAATTTTGTTGCAAAATGGATTATTTTTCATAAGATTTGTATAAGGGTTAAATCATGTAGCACCATCTTATTAAAACCACTGCCGTCCATATACAATATAAACAATAATTCAATTGACATAGAACTAATTCTGCTATCTATCGCATGAATTTGCAGAAACCTTAATCCAAAGCCTTTAAAAGTGGCTGTTAAAAGGTTTTCGCCAACAACATTAGTAATGACTTGTAAAATTGAAATATTTTTACACTACAACGAGGACAAACTTATCATAATAGGCCGCCTAAAGGCTAGTGATCTGCCACAAAGGACTTTAATTTGCATTATTATAATAACAAGTCTCTAAACACAACCTCATTGCTACATATAAACATTAAGCCGAAAATATCAAACAAACACATTCAAACACCCCTCACACAACCTCTAAATATTTTAGACATAACAAACACATTTAGTTATACTGCCATTGCAGTTTAGTATTTGTGTATGCTTCCACACTCAACTAGGCATTAGTATTCAAACTCTGCACCCTCCTACTATGCACTCAACCATTCATCCATCTAATCATTGAAAGAAAATTATGCAATTTTCTCTGTATAGCATCAAATATTTTGCATTAACAGTCAGTCATCTTGTGCATATACGGGGAAAAAAACAAATTTATATAATTTTAAAAGTAGAAAACTGCATGTAGGGTTTAAATTGCAGTCTAACTACTCTTATCCTGGTACATACATACATACATATAAATGCATTAAAATGTCACCAGATACATGAATCACTAAAAGTTTTGAACAATAGTGGGAAAAAAGCAAAATGTATTGAAATCGTTTGATGTTGGTACAAATGTTCAGTTGGACACGAACGTGCATAAACATGAATTTTCAATTTTGGATAAAATATTTATGCAAACATTATGCCAGTACAAAATTCATTTGTATGGGTTTAAGTTTGGTATGTAGTGTGTGTGTTGTTGCGGTATGATTGAAAAATATCATTAGTTCAGTGATTCGTAGTTTTGCAGTAGGTTGGCTCCAATAAAAGCTATCAATCTATCAAACTCAAAGGTATGTAAAATTGTATTATTTTAAGAAGCAATTTCTTAATCAAAACTTAAAGTTGAGATTGAGCATTTAAACTCCGCGTAAATTTCGTTTATAGTTTACATTTTATAGCCCTCTTAATTTGAAAAAATGTTGGAATTTTTTTTTTAAATTATTCTAAAAAATGTATATTTCTTCATTTGCAAAGTTTTTTCTTATATTAGTTTTTAAAAATATATAACTAAAGGGTGTCCCAAGTAGAACGCAACATTAAAAATGGTGTTCGGTATCGTGAAATTATAACCAATTTTTTCTTGCTTAGAATTGAAGAAATGAACGTGGAGGGCATGTGGTTTCAACAAGACGGTGCCACATGCCATACAGCCAGAGACAGAATTCAATTGCTGCATCAGTCATTTCCCGGTCGTGTTATTTCACGTTTTGGAGACCAGAATTGGCCGACTAGATCGTCCGATTTAACACCTTTAGATTTTTTCTTTGGAGTTTTTTGAAGTCGATGGTTTACGCGAATAAGCCGACGAAAACTCAAGCCTTAAAACAGGAAATTGGACGCTGCATTAATGAAATACCGCAGCATTTATGCAAAAAGGTCATTGAAAATTTCCTTAAAAGATCGCGTGTGTGCCACCAAAGCCGCGGCGGCCATCTGCATCATATGTTGTTCCATACATAACCTCATTCTGTCTACTTTACGATATAATAAAGTTTTACAATTTTTTTTTAAATATCTGTGTTTTATTTTAAATTTAAAAATTGCGTTCTAGTTGGGACACCATTTAGTTATTGAAAAAAATAAATAAATGAATGTACCAACAAATCTTATAATTAATTTTCATGCTAAAACTATAGACACTTAAGTTGTAAAAACGAAAAAGGAAATTAAATTATTTTTTAAAATTTTTTGAAAAATTAATTCGACTTCCGAGCGGAATTAAACTCTGTGACATGGCTGATAAAAGTACTTAGGCTATTCTGATTTTCTTTTAAGCTGTTTGATGTCTTTTTTTGCATAAAAACACAAATTTTGTTGCTATATTTTGGTGAATCGTGGCCAGCTATAGTGTTTTTGAAATAAAATATAAATTTTATTGTAAAATATATCAATATTTATTTTACAATAACCTCAAAATAAAATATCGAAAAAATACAGAAAATAAATGAAAAGTGATATTAACCAGACATATTTTGAATTCAATCTTAAAATAAAACAACATTTTTTTCTATGTTTTTATGTGATTCTTGCCATTTTGGTTTGGTGTTTTTCTAGCCAAGTAATAGAAACCTTGGTCCACATTAATTGTTCTATACTGCATATAACCATATCGATGATTTTTTTACCTAAAATATGACAAAATGACAAAAAAAAACATTTTTAAATTTTCTTTAACTTGTGCAAAAACATGTACTCATTTATGCTGCCCAGTGATTAATTTTAAAAATAAAAAACTAAATAAATATTTTGATTAATGATAATTGAAATATAAAAAATTTGTATAAATTTGTTGGTTAGTGATCTGTCTCCAAATTAGTTTAACATTATTCATGGACTTCACTAATATTCTTCTTCAATTCTAGCAACATGTCTAATTAATACAAAACAAATACAACTTCATACAAAAATTTTAATATACTGCAAAATAAAAGTAACAAATATTGTCATCAAACATGTTTTTTGAAACTTGCTAAAAACCAACAAAATCAAAACAAATTTAATGAAAGCAACTCACATACACGAGTACGTATGATTAATATTTTGTTTGTGTACCTACATTGCGTAGATTTCATATCACTCATACGTCACGTTCATATAATTAGTTTTGTTTGTTTTTATATTAGTTTCTTTTTTTGCTTATATTTTTGACAAATAATAACAAAATAAATACAAATCAATTAACTATTACTAAACAAATATACTTATTAATATTCACGAGAACATGAAATCTACTACTATTATAATTTCAATTTTCATAAATGTTAATGTGCTGAATTGTATAATAAGTATAATATAAATATAATCATATTTGGTTTATATGTATATTTATTTATATATGTTCAAGTGCATATTTACATACAAATGTATTTATGTTTATTCAAATGTCATATTCCCCAAGCTAAAGTTCTAATAAAACTGTTTATTTTATTATTTCGGTCTATTAAAATGTGAGTTACTTCGGCTGTAACTTATAATAATTCACACAACTATTTGAAAATCATGTAAACCAATACTCCAATGTTAGACCAACCACAGAATATGAAAGCAAAAATAATTTTAATACCTCGATATTTCAAATTGTATGTCTGTTTGCGAAAATATGAATTTTAATACTGTATTATTTATTTAACATATTTAATACAATTTATACTCACTTACAGATTTGCAATTTAAGCATTAAATATCTGCAAATATTTCATTATATTAATAAATTTATTTAGATTATACATACTATTATACTTAAACTTTATGCATATGTATGTTAAACATGAAAATAAATACTATCAATTTTATTATATAAATTTCATGTTTAAATTTCATTTTATTTGTATGCATAGTCATATGCTGATGATGTTCAATGAAAATTTATCAATTTCCATTTAATTTGGTGTTGAAATGCTTAAACGTATAACATCCTGTATTAGCAAGACGCTTAAGGACAAAATACATGAACAGGAAATATCTTATTGAAATAAAATATCTTTGTTTACACACAAATTGTTATTAGATTGAAATGAATGATAAATAATGAAATAAATGAATGCATATGTATTTAAAGACTATTCTTGAAATTTTAAATGAAATATTTTTACTTATAAAGTCACTGATATTGGATATAAAGCTATGAATATCGTATTAATTGCACAGTAATTAAGGTGTTCTGTAGAAAACTGTAGACAAATATTTCTGTATAAAATTTATGACAATGTTCCAATTTTTGGGTGAAAAGTTTAAAATAATCTATTACTATAGACGATAAGACTTTTCTATTTATTTAGTTACTTAGTAATAGATCAGATCCAAAAAATTTTGATTTACATAAAGTACAAATACAAAAATTGGATTGTTTGTGTGGAAACACTTTAAGCTTTTTCAAGGCCGTCTAGCCTTAGTAATATAAAAAAAATGTTTGTAATAACTCGTTAATATATACAAAATTATTTCTTACTAGAGTGTAAAGTCAAATATTTACTCAAAAAAGCGTGACCACTTGTTTTATCACAAATTTGTTTGACGTTGTTTACTCTTGCAATAATTTTGCAAGATCAAATAGAATAAAACAAAACTAAATATTTGTTTTGTCTTTCTTAAATAAACGTTAATTTTTAAATGAGGAAACGAGTTTAAATTTATTTTATTTAGTGGTTACCTCTTTTTCGGCAAATATTTACCAAGTATGACCATTCCTTAAGTATCAAAATAATTAGTCCGCTTTCACACATTTCATTTCTCACTCTTCAAGGTAGATATTTTAAAGTCAGAAGGGAAAAGAGAATTAAAGTGGTACATACTTGATTTTCTTATTTCCTTTTGTTTTCTTATTTTCTTCTACGCATGAATTTTTATTTGCTTGCAAAATTTGAAACTTGATGCACGAATATTGAACAAAACGGCAAGTTGAAAAGAGAGTTTAACAAAAACTGTTCAGCTTAAACTGAAACGTGCGATACAGCACAAGTTTTTTAAGATTTTTCTAAATTAACATAATTATTGATTTATTTAATGTTATTATTACTATTAGTTTTCTTTTCTTTTTTTTTTTTTTTTTTTTTTGTCCAACATATTGGGGAGTGGATTGTAATGCCAATATTAAAGTATATCGACTTTATACAGACTTTCTGAAGAGATTTAACAATATTCATCAGTCTGGCTGTCTGGTTCGTTGTCCGTAAATCTAATACGCAAAGCACACTTGTCAATTAAGAAGATTTTTTTTATTTTATTAAAAAATTTATTATAATACAAATTTCAATCACTGGCTATCGGCTATAATTTCGAAGATATATTGATAACAATATTGTCATAGTTGTAAATACCGACAAGCGGGGCATCCGCTGAATCTAGTAGTCCTAAGCGTTTTTTAGGTTAGCTCTAGTTTTTGAGATATAGCTTTATTAAAAAAATGGAGGAGGTTGCGCAATAAATATTTGCATAACTCGAAAACTGTTTAGTTTATTAAATTAAATAAAAAAAACGAAATTCGGTGACAAAATTATCTACTATATATAGCGTTTCAAAACTAAATGAGAATAAATAACAGAGCAAGCTTCAAAATAACATTTAAGTTACTAAAAATAAAAATCGTTTTCAATATTTATGAAAGTTATATACCAACTGGTCCTACAGATTTTCAATTCAAACAGAAAATTTATGGAAACACTTAGAAATTAACTTGAACAAAAACAAACAATTATATCAATAGCTGGATTGCAATATATTTCTAAAAAAATATTTTTTCACTATCTAGAGTTCTTTTCATCTTCTAACTATAATTATTGCTTGACGATCCATCAAGTTGTTTAATCAAATAAAAAATTCTTGTCGCCACATGAATCTGTCACTTATGGACCAGTCTTCTTGAAGTTATGTTTTTGTTCTAACAGCATAGACAGAAAATTCTACAGCACATTCATGTCTAGGATTACATTTTATTTGCAATATATAAGAATAAAGAAAATTATGAGCATTAACATCGACACGCTTTCTCCGCTCAGTAAACAAATATAAAGAGTTTTGCGATGATTTTATCTTGAGCCCACAAAACAAAATCGGAACGTAGTGCAAGGGGCAAACAATTCCACAAAATATTGACAATATAAAAGAGATATATTTAGATATATTGGACAACTAGAGTGGAGAAATCCATCAGAAAAAACAAAAAATAAGAGAAAACAAGTAGGAAAATATAGTTGGTTATTTCTGACCATATAATACCCTACAACCATAAAATTTGTTTTTCAGAAATGGCGGCTATATGGGAGCTATGACTAATTATGTACATTTTTTAGGTGATGGGCCTTATGTGAGAGTTACCCTCAATTATGGACCGATCTGCCCAAAATTTATAGATGTGATTAAGCTTCATGTACAATTTATTTGTGGCGCAACTTTTTTTAGATATGTACATCAAATCAAAAATTTATGGCCGATGGAGTCATATACAACGATTACGTGACAAGAGAATATAGGATTGGAGCAGGAGTACAACAAGGAAGTGTTCTTGATTTACACCTTTGATTTGCCTACGAACGATATATTAACTATTTCTGCATTTGCTGATGACACCGCAATTATTAGCTCGCATTAAAATCCATCTATCTAGTATACTAGATAGCTCTATAAGATGTGTGGAACCATGGTTAAACAAATGGAGAATACGAGTAAATGAGTTAAAAGCAAAAAGTTCACATTGAGGAGGGAATGCTGTCCACCTGTCACACTTAACAATGTAAATATACCTCAGTCCGATTATGTTACATACCTTGGTATTCACTTAGATAGAAGACTTACTTGGCATCGTCATATATAAACCAAAAGACTTTACATGAAGTTAAAAGCATCTAGCCTTCACTGGCTAATCAGTGGCCAGTCTAAACTAAGCCTGGACTATAAAGTCACCCTGTATAAAACCATTTTAAAACCAATTTGGGGAACTACTAATAATACCAGTATTGAACTTATACAGAGGGTCCAATCAAATAGTATTAGGACCATGACGGGCGCACCATGGTACATAAGAAATGAAAACATCCACAGAGATCTAGAAGTACAACTGGTAAAGGATGAATTCAGAAGGGTCCGCGAGAACTACATCAAAAAGCTACAAACCCACCAGAATCCGGTTACTAGAATTCTAGCTCAGAGCCAGACGGAGTCGAGGCTTCGTAGAGCTTAATAGCCAATAAGAAATCAATGCTCTGTTAGAGAGTAATTAGATTTATTTTAGTTTTAAGATTTGAATACTTATTGTTAGGCCTAAAGAAATAAGGCAGATTCCATAAATAATAAAAAGTTATAATAAATTATAACTATATAAAAATTATAACAATTATATCGAAATATCTTCAAAATTTCGACCTATACTTTGCGCAATAACTTTACATGGACATCCAAACGAACGGACGGACAACGTTAATTTGACTCAGAAAGTGATGCTGAGTAGAACGGCATATTTGGACTAATATTTGTATAGGGAATATCTGTTATAGCCTACCCACTATGGTGATGTAGGTGATAAGTATCTAATTCTATTTTTGATCCCTAAACATAGTTTATAAAAATTCCTTCGTAAAAAAAAATGCATTTCGAATTCTATGTATGGAATTTATGACATTTGAGCTGGATAATTTTGCTCCAAATTCTATTTTTAAGTTATTTCTCACATTAGCTAAATAATTGTAAATAAGTTCATAAGTTGTTAAGAATAAAATCCTTTAATTTGCTTTGCATTTAGTTAGAGTTTCCAAATCTTATTTTTTCACTTAATATTTGTCTTTTTATATACATTTTGTTTTATTCAGATTCATGACTTCATAACTTCTAACTTCTGACATGTAAAAGAAATTGTTATTTTACAAAAAGTTTAAAAGTTTTTCCTTAATTTTTTTTTTTTTGAGTCATTCTTAAAGCAAAACTTGAAATTTTTAGGTTCAAAGTTGTTTTTGGAAAAGTTTTGTACTTTTTTCTTGAAAGTAAAGTAAAGTAAAATAAGTATGAGTTTATTAAATTCGTATGAATTTACGCATGTACAGTGTACACATGCTGCTAGTTAGTACTTGTGAGAAGTTGTTCTAAGATGCTTTAAGCCACATACATAACTATACAAACTCATTACAATAGACTGTTACATTTATTACTTTAAGCTGTTTATAGCGAGTGGAAATACTGTTTGGCTTGTAGTTGAAATAGAGATAATGTTGAAAACACTTCTACACATATAGGTATATGTATGTATGTATGTATATACATGTTACAATGAATATTTTGTCAAACTAAGCAAAAATAAATACAAAGAAATATGAGTATTTAAAAATACAGTGAAAATGTTAACTTTTGGCATTCCATTGACAATAGTCCAATATTGTTTAATGTATTGAGGCTGGGAATATTTATGCCATTCTTATATTTTTCTATTTCAGGGACTGGATTTCTCCAAAACCAATCCGTTGCAGGGTTTGATAAATGGCAAAGATCAAAATTGGGCCAAAACTTTACTGAATGGTGATGACCGCGAATGAGAGATAGTAAACGTTTCTGAAGACATGATTTCATACAAACATTTCCGAAGTTATAGTTGAATAAATCATAACTGCAGAAACTAGATTTTTAATGTTAATTTTAACATGTGTTTCATCTATAATCTTTAAGAGACATTTGACAATAGCTCCGTACTCCACATTTAACCCTTATGTGTGCACCAAGATACCCGGGTACCTTTGGCGTTTTCAGTCAAAGTTTTTTCATGGAAATTTATAACTTGTATATCTGAAATTTGTTGAGAACTACTAACTTTCAAATAATTAAGTTTTTTGCAGCCCTAAACCTTGACTTATTTTTGTAATTTGCCTGAGAGACCAATTTACTTTTAACACCCTTTAATGCGCATCAAGATACCCGGGTACCTGTACGTGTTTTATATGAGAAAGCGGCCATTGCAAGTATATTATTTGAAGTTGTTAGTAGTTTTGCATGAATAAATAAAAGTCGGTATAAATTATAAAGAAAAACAATTTATTACACCCAATTTGGAATGAGAAACATAAAAACCACAAAATTTAAAAAGTAATGAAAATAAGAGAAATAAAATTTTAGCGCAAATTTATAGAGCAGTTTGTACATATTGGTCCACTAATCGAGTGTTGATTGTAGATTGGCTTGTAACAGCCAGTATAAGCTTCACCAGTCTTTCTCTGTTTTATACATAGCTGCGATCACTGGTAACAACTTCCTACTACTGGAATGCGTCCGTTTGTGTCTTTTTTTTTGTGAAGAAGATGTTACAGTTTCAAAGTTTGGTATATAAAATATTTGTATTGCAGATGATGTCGATGACTGTGAATTTATTTTTGTCTTTTTAGCCCGATGCTCAATATTTTCCTGACACAAACCAATGCTTAGATCTTTTAAGAATTTTCGTAGACGATCACTAGACTGATGTTGCGTATTAAGTTCCATATATATAATATAGAATGCTAGACAACGGCCATCGACTTGTTCTACGTTTGCACGTGTATTCACACAACAGTTTGTCCGTATTATCTACTCCTCTTTTAGTTTTATTATAATATGAGTAGATTATAATTGAATTTATTTTGTTTGTTTTACGAACAAAAATATTACCTACGCCAGGCCAGGTCGAATATTTTTACAAAATTGTACATTGTTAAATTTTTTAAAAAAAGAATGATCCAAATAAGTAACAGCATGACGATTAATGTTGACTGTCAATGGTGTTGATACTCAAAACAACAAGAGTGTAGCCAATGAGAAATAATTTTATGTCAATTGGTTGGACTCTCAGACAATTTCGCGCGAAGCAGTTGATACGACAACATTGGAAGAAGTGAGATATTACACAAATATGTGACAAATTGGACTTAGCGCCTTTACTCATCACTACAAAACAACAACAACTAATGACATAACTGTATTTTTTTTTTTTTTTTTGTTGTAATCGATGTATTTTTACTTATTGAACACAACTGCATCAAAATCTCGATTTCTAAAAAAAGTGGACTTAGAGCCTTTACATGTTAAGCCAGCGATATACTTATTACCAGTTTTGTTTATTTAGATAAAAATAGAGACAATATACATACATAAATACAAACTCATTTAATCACAAACACTCAAACTGTTGTACATACACCTAATTTCTATAGAATTCTTAACATGCAATTTATAAAATTAATTATACTAAAATACATATAAACATAAGTACACACAATCCTGCAATACGTAGTTGTTAATGTATAGATACCCAGCATACCATTCTAGGAGCGCTCCGAAAAAAGCTTCAGAGAAGAGTCCAACTAAAACGCATTTTCGGAGCGAAAGAAAAATTTCCGTGTTACTGTCCTGAGTCGGCACACAGTATGACTGAGAAATGCCACTTAATAATGTGTGTACCAAAGCCTTTCTGTTATTTGTGCTTTGAACAAAAAATAATAATACAAAAATAATAAATGTGAACTTTTAATTTTTTGTATTTAAAATTGCAATGACTCTTTTCTGACATGATGTAAGAGCTCTTTCATAGCCCAATATAACTCTTATAAAAGACTCTTTTCTGATATTATCTAAGAGCTCTTTCTGACATTCTGAACATTTTCGAATGTAATGACCCTCTTTTCTGAAGGTTTTCGAAGCAATTATGATTGTTTTTTGGGCTCATTAAGAGCATAAACGCTCCGGAAAAGGTCTCAGAAAAGAATCTTTTCGGACTCATATGGCTTGCTGGGTATGCATACACACATTAACAAATATGAACAAAAACAATTTGATATTATGTGAAATGTTGTTGTTGTTTTGAACATCCTTGTCTCTATATATCTCCTTTCTGTGCTAGTATATGGAAGTGTATACAACTTATCAAAGTGATTATTGGAATACAACTAAATTGTTATATGTAAATATGTATGTTTATTCCGCATGTATATAAGTATGTATGTATTTCCTCATACATATATGTATTTAAATATATGTTTCCGTATCACAAGCACTTTTGTGTATAACTATCAACCTATATTAAGAGTGTATTTATACATTTTGGCAAAATGTTCATTTTCATATTATTGCTGCTGTTAAGATGTATTAAGTAGCATTATAACCCAACGGGAAAAATTGCAAGTGTTTCCATTTGTAGGCCTTATAGAAGAACTGTTTACACATTCTAAAATATTCGATACTCATTCCACTAGGCTTTCTCTCAGAAGAATAAATAGGGAGAAATTTAGTATTTTATGAAAATTTTTGGTGTATGACTTAAACAACCAAAACAAACTCTAAAATTTTTAAAAATAATAATGGTTTTTTATTTAAAATGTTAAATAAATAAAACAAAAATTAAAATAAATTGAAATTAAATGTAATTACTTTTGCACGTTAAATTTTATTTAATCTGGCAGCAAGAATAAGTGGATAGTTGCAGCTAATGTATGGACATAAGCGCTGTTATTTGATATTTGTAAAACTATCAAAGCATGTAATTTTTCAAATTGTTCATAAATTTGTTTGCAAGTTTTTAGCTTTTAAAAAAATGAGAAAAATATCAGACTTTTTAGAAAATTATTATTTGCCTATGACAAATAATAATTACTCAGCCCGCGAAATTGCTCAGAAGTTGGGAATCTATCAGCGAACAGTACTACAAGTCATAAAAATAAAAAACATTAGCCCACAAACTCTAAAAAAAAATCACGGCCTTGTCTGCTTTCGGAACGAGATGACATGACAATTTAGCGATTATTATCTTCCAGACAGCTAGAAACACCCAAACATGCTGCAGCTGCTATAAACAAACCTGTAAGCGAGCCTGCGTTGTCTGAGAAAAAAAAATGTGAAGGCTCGACTAAAAGTTTGTAAAGAGCACACGTCGACGACTGGAAAAGTGTTATTTGGTCCGACGAAATCGAAATAAATCGCTTCCAGTCTGACGGTAAAGAACACTACTGGCACCACCCTATGAACGCTTAGAAAAATACCAACGGTCTTGTTTTATTTAAAACCCTTTCTTTTACTGTCTTTAGTAAATTATAAATTACGCCTGCTATGAGTCTCCTTCTATTAGGCACAAAAATAACAATTAATTTAAAACCCTTGTTTTACTTAAACCCCTTTATTTTACTTTGCATAAAAAAATTATTAATCTAGCAGACCTTTAATTGCGCACTCTACGAGGCATTTCTTGGTAGACCTCAAGTAGGCCTTTTATCAGGCATATACCTCGTAGCGAGTAAGCAAGGCCTTGATTGGCAATGACACGTCGTGTAAAATTGAAACGATTGTGCAATGCGTCTGTAAGGATTATGGCCTTCTTTAAGGCCTCTCTACATCATCTTTTTCCCGCTGGGAAGTAAACACTAAAAAATACACATGTATGTAAGTAAAACTAAAATTACATTGTTCTCCATGTTTTGTTAATGTATTAATGTACTGTGCAACTGATAACAACATCATACAACATAAAATGTCTCACAAAGTTTCGAGTTTCATGTCTCCTGTTTCTTTTTTCTCAACGTTTCCTACTCGTAAACTCTTTCTCGACTGTCATGCTGTTGTAGTTGTAGCCAAGAGCAAAAATGTTGCCAAAAGATTTGTATCACTCGTTAAATGTTCAATGTTGAATTTTGTTTGTTCGTTTGTTGTTAGAAGATAATAAAAATTTCCGTTTTGTATTCTTTACGACGTTTTCCAAAGGCTGCCTACTACACCAACCATCATCATAATCATGGACAACAAGAAAATCGTCTTTGACAACATCATCTTGAACACATTATACTGACAACAATTATTCACTTCCGTTTTATATTTATTGTTTTTGTTTTTATGCTGCTAGTTTTTGTTTAAGCCGTTTTCTCTTTTCATTTTACTCATTATGTTGTACGAGTACATTATGTACTTGCATTATTTGGTGTAAATGTGTAAAAATCTTTATATATATATATATACTAGCTAAAGTCCGGGGTAATTTACTACCTCTATCCTACACAAATTAAATTTTAAGCGTTAAAAACTATAATTGTTTTGTATTTATTATCTACAATTTTTCTTACGTTTACTAGTATTATTTGTGGAAGAGAATAATACTAGTAAACGATATATGCAAGAGATGTCACATATAATTAATACTCCAATTGATAAGAGACATACAATAAACAAATACAAAAATAATAATAAACAAAAAATAATAATAAACAAAAAGTCAGTGAAAGAAACTTAAGATATTAACATCGGACAACACTGTATTAAACATTAAGTAAATTGTTTGTTAATATAATTTTAAGAAAATTGTTACAATTATAATAATTATGTTTTTTAGATTATATTTCTTCCCTGAAGATGATCAACAAAGTTGGTCGAAATATTGGAAATAAATAAAATATAATAGAAATTAAAAACGAACAAGAGTTTTTTTTATTTTTAATAAAAGGGACCTCAAGCCGAACTAATAAAATAGAAAGATTTTTAACAATATAAAAGGTCTACATAGCACATAAAAAACAATCAGAAATATATATATTTATTTTAGTTCCTAAAAAAAATATTAAAATTAATTTTAAAATATTTAAAAAAGTGTGTTTCTACAAGGGGAACCCACCGAAATCACGAAAATCCCGTATTAATATATCCTAGTATTTGTTTACAAATCTATATATATAAAATTCAATGTATGTATGTATGTATGTAACGTATAGACTCCAAAACGGCTGAGCCGATTTTGATGAAATTTTCCCAGCATGTTACTGTGACTCTGGAAGGAATAATAGGGTACTTTTTTTACCACGCCCACTTTTACGCCCACTTTTTTAAAATATTGTAAATGGAGACCAAACCTCTGGACCGATATTTTTGAAATTTTCACAGCATTTAGCTGGGACTCTGGTATGATTAATAGGGTACTTTTTTTGACCACGCCCATTTGTACGCCCACTTTTTAAAAATTATGTAATTGCTCCCATATAGTTTATAGTTGTATACACATTATATACTCCAGGCGAGGTAAAAATAAAGATTTATTAAGCCACGCCCCTTTCACTCCCTTTTTCACGCCAAATTTTTGAAAGTTTTATACTTTTTGTTCTCTATACAAATTTGTTCATTCCAACGTATTTTTTTATTTGGTAGTATATTGCTCTTAATACTGTTAACGTCGCCATATAACTATGAACCACGCCTACTTCATCGCCCCCTTTTTTTAATTCAGATACTTACTTATACCACTAACAATGTGTGCTATACAAAGTACTTTTTTTGTAATATGTATTTACCTAAAGTTTTATATACTTTTTAACTACATACATTTTTTTATTACCAAATCCCCATTTTTCGCCCCATTTCACCTTAAATTATATTGCTTTTAATCTATATATATATAAATGAATGTGTGTCTGTATGTTTGTGCTTAATAGGAGGCCAAACCCTTGGACCACTCTGCCTGAAATTTTTACAGCATGTTACTGTGACTCTGGAAGGAATAATAGGCTATATGAAGTTTTGATTGTACAAACGGGGGTGGCACCGCCCATATAACCCACAAATTTAAATCGCCATATTTTGGGCATTTTTTGATCTACGTCAATGATATGAGGTACATATGGTATTGGCATAATTAGGAATACCAGGAGAAAAGTGGGTGGGACTACGCCCCTTTTTAGGAAAATTAAAATTCGTAATATAGTTTTAACTACTGGACCGATCGTCATTAAATTTTCACAATAGGATATTCTTATGAAATAATAAATTCTTGACTATGTAAGTGGACAAAGGGGCATGGCCTCGCCTAAAGCATTGCAATAAATACATTAAAATTAAATAAATAAATGTTTGTAAATATATAAATACGTTTTATTTTATGACGAGGGGGGGGGTAGCAAAGCACACCGGGTTTAGCTAGTTCATCAATAAAAATCTAAGTTTTACACAAGTATATCGAAGAAATAAAGTTGAAAGAATTAAAATTAATTTTCGATTGATAAACACGAACCCACTATTTTTTATTGATTTAAAATCTCAGCAGATGACGATTTTGTTTTGCTTAAACAAATAGTTGTAATTCTAAATGTAATTTAAAAAGTAACAGATTAAGTGCTTTGTCGCAGTGATATGAATCTCTGTTGATGTTGCCCTTTTATTTATGCTCTAAAAGATATGAAAAAGTAATCTAGTAAAATCTCTTCTTAAAAGGAACTAAGAAAGAAGGATGATTTACACAACACTTTAAATTTTTTTTTTTTAAACCTAAAGTTTAAGTGTGAATTTAATAAAGAGATAGACATTTTTGTTATTAGAAATGTTTTTAATGCATTCACGTTGATTGCAAAACCAGTGAAACAGTGAAATAATGAATGCAAATGAAATATGTAAAAGTACCCCATAGCACCTAATAATGTCTGTTAGGATATGGAATCAAATCTAGAAAAAGAAATACAATTGTTTGTTTCGGTGGGTAAAAAAGGATTATTTATGCATCCAGCATACAACAGTTTGCTAACAATTTTGCCCACAAACGATGTTTTTCGTTGAATAAATCGATAAATGTTTAAATTTAAATTCATTTATTTTTGCAACTAGAAAGGATATTATTGTAAAATTTCTTGTGTAAAATTTCTAACAAATTTACATTTAAATTTAATGTGTATTTTATTTTATGTGTGTTCCTAAAAAAAACATAACATTATCGTAAATCTGGTTTATTTCACAACATCCTTTAAATTTACAACTTCTTCACTGATTTTATGTTTAGCCATGGTTTTTCTTAAATAATTTAGCCTAAGCAAAATCAAATACTATAAATATAAATTGATTTTCATTTTCAATTCATGCATCCTTAACTTAGACAGTCACTGACTTATTAAGGTGAATACCTATGTATTTATTGCCTATTTTTACCGTATAATGGTACTTACATATGTATGTGCATTTGTTTAGTTGCTGAGTGTTAACTTAACCTTCACTTTCCGCTTTTAGATTATGCTCTCATTTCATTTTATGCAAACCAGTCATCCCCTTTTCTTCTGTTGATTAATGACCAAATATAAATCAAACTCACTCTTTTCTTTTACATATTACACTTAGCTTTTAATGTTTTTTTATGTCTGTATATCCCTGGTTATAAAGTAAATTCTTGTATTAATCAGTTCTTCTACCTGCCTTTTATTTGATAAATTTCTTTAAATAACCAAGTTAATGTTTTGAAATCGTTACTTTTTTCTGGTTTCTTTTTGGAAAACACCCATTTAGACTTAAATCGAATTATTTAGTGCTGGTTTAATATTTATGTGCTAAAATATTGTAGATTTCGTTTATTGTATAATGAAGTCTCATGCAAACACTTAATGGTTGTAAGTATTTGTATATAATTTAAAAAATAAATAGATGAGCTTTAGTAAAATTAGATTTAATCCTAATAAATGAAATATTGTAGAAAGCGAAAAGTGTGTGAAATATATTTTTAGTTTAAATGAAAGGGTTTCAAAATGTGTGCATAAGAAAATTGTATAACAAAATTCTGTCAACATTTGCTAAGGATACATCCGTGGATGCGTTGTTACGATTTACGAAGTAATGTTATAATTAATGATTTTGACATTATTGTTCAAATATTTTCACAGTATTGTGATATGTCATCCTTAATAATAAAAGTTGTTTTACATATTCGTGAAGAGGTTTTCCTGTGTAGTTGGTGCCCTAGTTCAAGAATTTATACTTCCGAGAACTGCTATATTTCAAAAAAAATCAGCTATTGAACTGGAACAATGAGTTGTTCGATGTTTATTTTTAAAGTGTTGGAAGTAATTATAATATTGTTATTTTTTTAAATCTTAATTCACTTACGGCATGCTCATACGAGGTCGGTTCGGAAACTCCTCAGCCTAGCACAATAAGAGAATAGTTAGCTTTTCAAAACCACTTTCATTTTTCAACATAATCTCCTGAAACTTCAATACACTTAGTCCAACGCTTATCTAGCAATTATATCCCTTGATTAAAATAGTTTTCCTAGATACCTTCAAAATAGTGGCTTACAACTGTAATTGCATCTTCATTTGAGTTAAAACGCTTGCCAGCTAGGAATTTTTTTTAGATTTGGCAATAGTTAAAAGTCACTGGGAGCTAACTCAGGAGAATAAGGTGGATGCGCAAGCAGCTCGTACTTTATTTCGTTGATTTTAGCCATTGTTAAAACTATCTTGTGCGCTGCTGTGTTGTCTTGATGAAAAATTATTTTTTGTGTCGTTTTTCTCAAATTTTTACATTTAATTGATTCAAAATTTTGCAATAGTACTCTGAATTTATTGTTTTACCCTTTCGCAGAAAGTCAATCAATAAAATATGTACCTTTTAAGTCCCAAAAAACATAAACTTACCAACCGATTGAATTGTTTTTGCCTTCTTTTCTCCAGCTTTACTCTATTGCTTGAATTGTTCTTTTTCCCCTGGAGTATAGTGGGGGATCCATGTCTTTTCAAATGTTATGAAACGACGATTAAAAATCATTTTATTTTTCCTAAAATGTATTCTTATGCGTTTTTGGTCGACTGTTAACAAATGCGGCACCGATCTTGCAGAAAGCGGATGCGTCTTTTTTGAACACCTACTAAGAAGATGCTTTTGAATTGCTTTCGAAATTGGTAAAAGCAATTAACACGCTGATGAAGCAAAAAACATAAAAAAATGTCAGAAAAAGTTGCACAAAAGAAAGACAAATTATGCTGAAGTTAAAGAAAAGTTTGAGTATTGCACCTGCAAGCAAACATTGGAAAAAGAAAACAGAAAATACAGCAGTTCAATTTATTAAAGTATGTGTTAACAAATACTTATTTCAAACGTGACATGGAAATTTTGACGCCTGCTAAATCTTATTTAAGATTGTAAAAAAAATAATGCAAATATTTGAACATGTTATATTTTTTGTCGCGTTGCTGATACCATGTTTATTACATTGTAGTCCACAAATTGTAATCTATAAGTCTACTTTCTAGTAGCTCTAAACATAGTGCTACTAAAATGTTACAGAAAAATATAGATTTCTGTAGATATTTGTTTTTATTTCACAGGCATACAAATGTCGCGTTCTTTACTGTGGAAATGTAACCAATTCGCTTTATATATAGTTTCAATATTCATAATTCACATTTTTCTATAGGCCCATTTTCTTTTATTAGTGGTGACAAACGCTACATCTTTAGGAAAAGCAATAATTATTAAGAAATTTTCTGGATATCGTCTTGACATTACTTATGATATCACACATTTGGCAATTATTACTTATAATTTTTTATTACAGAATGACACTTTTTTTATAAATAATAGGGTAACTAATTAAGCATTACAGATATCTTCAAAAATGTCCACTAGTCCCGATTTCCTATTTACCATGGGAACTAAGGTTTCATTGTGATTCTGAAAGCGAGTAAAATTAAAATTGGCACATACTTGTATAAAAGAACTGTGTCCTTATGCAAACTTCCAACACATTGAAGAAGAATTTCTTATTTCTGTAAAAACTTCTGAAATAATAAAAACTTTAAAACCATTTTGAATATAATTGAGCGAAACGTTTTAAAAAATTCACTTAGATCTTAATGTTAAATCGCTGGTAGAGTATATATTCTAAACAATATTATTCTTACTTTTTTCATATTCACCTCATCAATATTTGTCATTTGCTCATAGTTTCTACCAAGGTGAATTTAAATACTAGGTGACAGCGTAGCGCCAGCTGATTATTCATGGTGAATTTGAAAATGTTAAAAAGTTATATAAAAAAAAAACTTTTTGACAGTGACGAAAGTTTTTCATATAGAAAAATGCCTGTTGTTCTTGCCTTGTTGTAATTGTTGTAGCAATGCTGTCACCTGGTATTTAATTTCACCATGGTTTCTACTATGGATTCACAAAAACTTTTCAAGGGGAGTGTCTAATTATAATTAATTTATTTAAAATTATTTCTCAAAATTTTTTTTTGTCATGAATAATTATTTTTAAATCGTAATGTCATTAAAATTTATATTTACAATTGCAGTTAAAATGCCACAATTATGACCACATTTTCAAGAATTTCCATTTAATACAGATTTTAAATTATTCTAAAATCTTTTTCCTCTTACCAGCCAAACATTAATACTTTTAAGCACTTTAAACTTATAATCTTTTTTCATGTATCAAAGCAAACAGGAAACTAGCAAATAGCTGCAAAATTTTAACTTCAACGTGTCTATCAAATATTTGAGGAAATAAGTTAAACGCAACTTTGATTTAATATACAATATTTTTAGATCTTTATCAAGAAAACATATGTCTCGTTCTATAGTTTTGCTCTAAAAAATCTTTTTAAAAATCTGTGAGTTTGCAACATACACAAACTAAATCAAATAAAATTGAAAGTAAAAAATGAACTTTCAACAAGCCTTTATTTTTTTTTTTTTTTTTGTTTTTTTCTTTACTCAGTTTATGCTATTTATTGATGGATTTATAGTTTAAGTTAGAAAGCATGCTCATGTGTGTGTGCAAAGTAAACTTGTTAAAGTTTGGCATGTTCACTTACAAAGCTGTTGTAAAATAAATGGACTTTCCGTTGGCAGAAAAAATAAAATATTCTACAATAACAATAAAAACTAACTGACAGAGAGACAGAATAACGTTGCGCCAAAAGAAAACCATAAAAATAACAAAAGGCTTTATGAAACATCAATCACTTTGTGGCAAAAATACATGCTCGTAAATACACCGTTGCTATGCAATTGACAGTTAGATGGAGTGTGGTGGTTAGCTTAAATACATGTGCAGTCAACCAACACATTTACACATAGACAATAAAATTATTAAAAGAATTTAGATGAAAGTGACCAGATATAAAGGAATATGCATTTGTTTTGTGTAATAGTAGATGACTATATTGTAATTTTCATGTTTATATCAATCACTTGACTGCAATAGACTTACAAAATGTTATTTTTTTTTTTGTTTTATATTAAAGTTTTACATTGTATCAAAACAAGACTTAGCTTATTTGTATTCTAAACAAGGCCTATTTTTACAGAATACGCTAATTACTTTACGCAGTGCAACGGTAAATAATTTTGCTACAAGGTATATTTAGTTGGTTTCTCACATTTTAACTTCTCTAGAATATTTATTTATTACTGGTCACCCTTCGATATAGAATTTTAATAACAAGAACTACGCATCACTTACACAAACAAACATATACATATGTAGGTATATGCAACATAGCTCCACCAGCAACGGACTTAATAAAATAACAAGGGAATCGCATGACGGTATGACTTTGATTTTTTTACTATATTTAAAGGAAACAGTTACTATAAACATCTACTATATCTGAAGGGTTTTTCAACAAGAACTTTGTTTTGACACTGGTTGACATATCAGTAGTAAAAATTGTGATATTTTCTACACTAATTATAATTTCACTCGAAAATCGTTATAGCTATTGCTGCTGTATGGTGCGCTATGTCGTCTCGTGGCTTGCTTGAGCAATTTTTTTAAAGCATGATAATCTGGATATCACTGACAAGTTGTTTTAGCAAGAGAATAGATTTTGCAAACCAATTATTGCGATCGCATAAGTTCATGACACTCAGCTGTTAATTGGATTCTCAATTATACGTTTTTACAGCACCAAAGAGAATCCAGACAGAGTCTATTGAATCGATTATATCGTTTTAGCAAACCTTAATCTTTCCAATCCATGATTATTAGAGAAAATTACTTATTATTTCGGCTTGAGTTCATTTAACTAATAATCCAATGAATACCATTGGAAAGCTATATTTTGTCATCCCATCTGCGGTGTTTCACAGTTACAAAAAACAGAATCTACCATAAACGAGAAATGACAACAATTCAACAATTTTTCATTAAGAAAAACACTAGTTTCTAAAAATTAATTTTAATGATTTTATAGAAATTTTTAGTTTTATTTTATTTTATTTTATTTTATTTTATTTTATATTATTTTATTTTATTTTATTTTATTTTATTTTATTTTATTTTATTTTATTTTATTTTACTTTATTTTATTTTATTTTATTTTATTTTATTTTATTTTATTTTATTTTATTTTATTTTATTTTATTTTATTTTATTTTATTTTATTTTATTTTATTTTATTTTATTTTATTTTATTTTATTTTATTTGATTTTATTTTGAAAAACAAAGTTCTTGTAGAAAAAATCCTTTACTATATATACACATTTCTTTATATATGTGCGTTGTTCACATAAAATCTGGTCACACAGAAGCTATTTATAAAATCCTGATAGCAACACTCTTTCCCTGATTTGTTTCTCAAACGTAATCAAGTTTTTCAGTCAAAAAATGTAAACAGTCGGAATATATTTGTACGAATGCTGAGCATTAGAAAATCAGAAAAGAATTATGCGACCGAACTCTGTGTGAACAGTGCTTTATTTGCAGACTTGTACATGTCAAACAAGACATACAAACAAAAATATGTATTTATGTTGCATGAAAACCATTTACCACATATGAATGGTATTTAGCGGAAATTTAACAATTGCACGCCAATACAAGTATAACAACTTAATACACAATCACAATAATACATATATATGTATTAATGTGTGTATGTATGTAAATACAACCACATATGCCCATATATGCTTCAGTCAATGCTTAAACGATGAAGGCAAGGATGATGATGTTGATATTTTCAAGGATTGTTAGTGGTAACATTTAAATTTACAACAATAACAACAAACGCACAAAAAATCCTTAAGCAAGAACATATAAAAGTATATAAAATAATAAAAAAAAAAACATATAACATTATATACACAGATATCTTCTGACATATGCACTAGAACATTTAAGATATACATATGTGTTTAAAAAAGACCCGGCCTTTACCATTTATTATACATATTGTTTGAATGTATTTTTTTTTAGATTATATAGTCCTGCCATAACAGTTGATAAATCTTTGTGTTAGAAAAACAGCAACAACAGAAATGAAGTCTAAAAGAGATTTCAAAACCTGTGTCATGTATCATGTTGTTGTAGTTTGTTTGTTTGTTTCAAACACAAAAGTATAACAAAAATAATATTGTTACTGTTTTTGTTTTATTAAACTTTTTTTTTTCAAATCACTAAAGGTGATTTGGGTATTTATACTTTGTATAAATCGTATGTTACTCACAGAGATTACAAAGTTATTTGAAATGTTTTTCCTAAAGAAAAAAGCATTTTTCTGCTTGGTATAAAAGTATTTAAGGATTATCACTGTTAAATTTCTGAGTTAAATTTAAGAATTATGCCTATATTTATATTTTGCCCATGACTTTAAAATCAGAACTTTACCAATAACATTGTTTCAAAAATTTACAAAATTTTCAGGCTCTTCCTTGGCAATGCCTTTTCACCAGTGGTCTTTGAGATGGTATTCAATCCGTGGATGAAATATATTTTTGCATACGAGTATATTTCATCCTATGTTCCACTGGGAATTAAAGGATAATTGGAATAGTATTGTGAATTTGAGATGATGTTTGTAACATTTATAACTATTAGTCTTATACGCGGTTTAAAGCTAATCCATCTTAAAGTGTCAGTTGATTTAACTAAATTCATTGTAAAGTACAGGGCTAGTCCTATTGAAATTGTTTATTTCATTTGTATGAGAACTGTATTTCATATATTCACCAATACCACGCTTTGCGTCGCACATAGGGGTTTTTTGCCAATCTAGCCGGACATAATTAAAATTAAGAAATGTAAAAATCTAAGTACGCAGCTCGACAGAAAACAAATTTGAATTTCACCTTTTTTCTGTTTTTGCTCATCTTGCATAGGTACATATGATAGAAACCCTTTCGTCTGTCATAAAATGTTTTGGTTGTACGTAGTTTTTTTTTATTTAAATTATTACATCTAAGACTAATATTACCTGTGTAAAAAAAGGAATGTGCGAAACAGTAAGTAACGGTTTTTAACCACCTGTGCAGGAGCTAAATGATATTATTTTATGGAGCAAAATAAATGTACCTGTTTTGCAAAACTTTTAAAAATATTAACAACAAAAATAATATTTAATAAAAAATCTAATCTGGGCTCCAGGTACTTAGTTTTTTTTACTATACAGTATATTGTGGTTATTGCATAAAATTGTTATCAGAACCATTTTGAAGCTTCGAGAGTAAAATGGAAAAAGTGTATACGCAATTAGAGTTATTCCATAATTTACATTTCTGTAGAGGATTTACAAGATTCACGTTCAACCTATTAAAATATTTTCAACTGATATCATTTCCTCGCCGCCTGTCTGACTTTTCCTGTGATTATTTATATAAATGTAAGCCCTTAAGAGATGTATGACTGTATCAGAAAATTATAAAAGTATTAAAAGAAATCGTTATATTTTTTTCTTTTCATTACAATCACCTTAAGCTATTTTCTATGTAATTTTACATTTTATTTTTTATCTGCTATGTGTGCAGAGTACATAATTTAAAGCATTTATTAAGAGGGTAAGCGGCTTACTATTTCCAACAATAAATGCTCAATATCAGTTGATATTTATATTTCTATTTCTATGACTTATTTTATACATTCCTTTTTTCTAATACTTTTCTTCTTTGCAGCAATTAATTTTTCACTTTTTTTCCTTTGTTCTAAATACTCGTACATATTTGGTTGGTAACAGTATGTTGCTTTTTCCGTTCGCTTTTTGTAACAAATGACACTCATATTTTTAATAACTTTATTTTATTTTGTAAATATTGTTGCCATGGAAGTTTCCAATTACCGTGTTTTACTGGTTTATTGCACCAGTAAAACAACTTCACCCTGAAAAGTTGGCAATTAAAATTGACTTATTGTCCACTTTATCAATATTTTTATTTCGTTTTTTTTTTCAAACATGCAGAAGGTTTTATTAACCATAAAAATGTTATAAATTCTTGGCAACAAATTATATTGGACAATTGGGTGTTTTATTTATTTGTACGATTTATTTTTAAATTTTTTTTTTAATGTCTCTACTGATTTTTGTTATTTTATTTTACTGTTAACAAGTTCTAATTATTAATACAAAAATATAATAGTTAATTAATTAATTGCTCGTGACCTTAACAATTTATTTTTTTTAATCATCAATTAGTTATTGCCAAAAGTAATGTCAATTAATTTACTAATTAAACAATTTGTTCACAAAAAGTATCCATAATATTTCAATTCACAAAAAAAAAACAAACGAAATAAAAACAATTTCATCTTCAAATATCTATAAAAAGTGTTATGTTGTCAATATTATAAAAAGTGAAATAATTTTTAAACCACAACATGTGCTATACGAAAAAAAATATTTTCTTCATTTGCATAATGTGTTTAAAAAATTTATATATTTTTTCTGCTTTTAATTTATTATGTAAAATATTGCTTTTTAACATTTGATTTTTTATTTCCGCTGCTTTTGATTTCCCAGGCGTAAAAATATTTTAAAATTTGTCATTTGAAAGTTTCATCGAAGCAAATGAATATCAATGCTACTCTACATGTGCAGTGTTGTGTGAGCGTTAAATATCATGATGAAATACGGAAATATTAGGATGGCCCCAAGTTGACTTTACTTTACTTTACTTTAAAATGTCCTTGAGTTACAAGTTTTATGAGCCTCACTAATGTCTAATTATTTACTTTTAATCCAAATTTGTTACTTATTCTTGTTTTACTTCTTAATATTTTATCAAAAATTTTCTTTACATTACTGATATTATTATCTTTATTTTTAATTTCATTCATTCTCAAATATTTTTCTTTAATTTTAATTCTTACACTATTCAAAACAAGTTTTACTGACCAAATACGACAATTTTGCTTGTGTACGATCCATTCAATCAGCGATAAAAATTACTCGATGCCAGCGTTGTCAGTTTAGGGGATTTGTCCCCAAATTGAGGATTTTTTTTTCGTGATTTGGGATAAAAATTTCATCTTGGGGTACCGGGGATTTTTTGGGGATGACAACACAATTTTAAGGGATTTTTGGAGATCTTTTTATTATTGATGGTAACAAGAATGATTTTTGAGCTAAAAAATGTGCGTCTGGCAAGTCTAAAAATGTGTGTTATATATATAGTGGATGGTTTCTAATAAAGAAGAAGTATGTAAATATTTAAAAAAAGTATATTTTTTACAATTTAAAATGGCTGCAAATGCTAATTTTATTAAAAAAATCATAATGCTTCTTGGGAACGCGAAGATTGGGCAAAAGGTTTGAAATATACACACATACAAGTATATTTTTAAAGGATTTTAACATGTTTTCTTTTAGGGTGGCTAAAATGTGTTTCTTGTGCACTAAAATCGATTCAAGCCACTAGAAATCCAACAAATTATTCTTGGTGTGTTGCATTCAAGACATCTTTAAAATCACAAAAAAATAGGAATCTCAAGAGTGAAACGGCCAAATCCAAAAATAATTTCGAATCTCTTTATGCAAGAAATACTTTAGAGAATTATTGTAAGAAATATTTTTTTCAATTACAGTCATAATGTGTTTTTAAATTCATTTAGGTACTATCCCTGTCATAACAGAATCCAAAGTTATGGATATTAAGATGGCCATTTTCACAGCAAAACATACCTCTATTTCTTCTGTGGACCACCAAAATCACTTTTGGGGATTTTTGGGGATGACAAATCAAAAATTGGGGCAGTACTGCTCGATGCAATAATTAATAATCTGCAGAAATTTTTGTTTATAAGTCGATTTCTGGTTAAAATACAAAACAAACTGAACATATTTAACAGTAACATGTTACACGAAAACAGCTGAGCTGTTGAAACAGTTTTGCCAAACAGAAATTTGATTAAAAAACACTCTTTACATGTACCATATTCAATGGCTCCATATATACGGTACCCTCCTAAAGCTATGTATACACAATCGTCAGATATTAAAACGTTGTCCGAATAATGTTCAGAAAATTTCAAGCAACCGTGTGAACTTAAAGTTTTTGTCTTCTAACGTTGTAAGAAAAAGCATTTTCAGTACATTTGAAGACAAAAATATTGTCAGACATCTAACAATCGTGTAAATACAGAATTTTGTCATTGTTTTAAGACAATTGTCAAACACTTTTCATTGGCATATGTGCAAAGTTTATGCATCTGCCAATGGCAGCATTGTCATAGAAATTATTTCTAAATGCAACTCTGTATATACATAAATAAACAAACAAGTGTGCATTAATAAAATTTTTGAAAAAAGTGGCAGAAAATTAAAGAATTAACTTAAAGAAAATAAAAAATGGAAATAAAATATGTTGCTATATCTTTTGATGAATCCTGTTTCATGGAGTGCAGATAAAATGTTTTCAAATGCTCTTTTTTATTCCATGACAATATTTAAAATTTTTAAACACACACACAACGCTGCAAAACGAATTTGAAAATGCCACACAACTACCTGACAACCGTGTGAACTGACAATTTCGGTTGACACATAAACGCATTGTGTGCCAATGAAATTGTTAGTTTTCTTACAGTCGCCTAAACTGACAATTTAGCTTTTGCTAACAATTTTTCAATGTCAGTACATTGCTAGCACATTGCTAGATCTGACAACGTTGTAATATCTGACGATCGTGTATACACAGCTTAATACACATAAACAAGAAATTAATTAGATATTTAAATATTTGAAATAGATAATGTAATTGATATTCAAATAAATATTATCAAACACTATTCAAACATTTATTATAGATATAGCTTGTATTAAAAAATTTTGCAATCATAGCAATACGATATGAGCTTAAACGGATTTTAAATATTACAAATCTATTTAAAATAAAATATGTAAACAGGCCAATTGTTAAATTTATTCAAAGTTTATAAAAAAATTCCTATTTGATTAAAACAAAAAGTTTTTGTTGCCTTAATTTTATATTCTTGCACTTAATTATTTGTTCTACTGTACACATAATTTTAAGCAATACATTTAACATATTAATTATTAATATAAAATGGAAACTTATTTTCCAATTTTTTCAGATTCTCAAATAGATTTTTTTTATTTCGTTAATTGCGAATAATTTGAGCTAATTAATTATTTAACAATTGTTATGAATTAAATGTTTAATTGTTTTCAGTTTAATAATGCATTTGCTTATAATTTTTAAAAATGGCTTAATTGTATGTTGCAAAAACGCTTTTATGTTGATAAGTATTAAATTTGCAAAATTATTTAAAAATTTGTGGTTCAATTGTGTTAGTCATTGAACTACCAGCTAATTGTGCTTTAAAAATGATGCAACAAATTTAAGATATTTGTTTTGATTATGATTGTGTTAGAGAGTGTAGAGGATTTGTTAATACCCTTCAAAAAAATATGAGGTTTACAGATTAAAAGACATTTATTATGAACAGCTTTTTAAACCATTTCAATGGAAATTAAAAGGAAACAACATGTATTATCAAATTTGGAACAAATATTTCAATAATTTTTTTTATTATTATTGCAACTTTTTGAATGTATTGCAAATCATACTGACTAACTTAATACAACATGTCCAACACTAGTAAATAGTACACTAAAGGCTATAAGGTACAAAAGACCAAAATAAAAGAGATACAAATACACACTTGGCAAAGAATTATAAAACTACTCACTTTGTAATTGTCAAAAAAAAAAAAGCAACAACAACAATGACAAAAATGACACTTGTAATAACAAACAATCGTAAACTGTTGAATTGCAATAAAAATCACTTGTTTGTTTTTCTGTCGTCATTACCATAAATGTCATGACAATATACAATTGCATACAAAAAAACCAAAGAAATTTTAAATATTTAAGTATATAAAGGATACTGTGTTTATACACTTGCTTAAGCAAGCTTTTGTTCTGAATTTATACGTTTATTTAATTTTTTTTTATTCTAAGTTTTAAGAAAAAAAATTGTTTTAAAATAATAGTTTGGTTCATAAAGTAAATGAAGTTGAATTTCATTGATACAGTCAGTAATTTACTTACTTGTATACATACATATGTATGCATAATAATTATTTTAAAATAATTTGAAATATGTACTTATGCACACATTCAAACGTGCTTACAGTTAATGACAAATGTTTAGCAAAATGCAATAATTTAATTTTACATCTGAAACTGGTTAATGGTTCAGAGAATTCTCCAAAGAATATTGAGCCCAAAATGGAGTTTGATATTCGGCAGAAGGCCACCTGAATACAGAACACTTTTTTCAACAAAATGTAAACCCAGTCTATCCTAAAGTAGACTCGAACCTGAATTTAGATGAAATAAACAGTTACAGTGTATCGCAAAACTATTTTGCCTACAATTTTAATTTGTCAATTAAATGAATTTGTTTTTAATTTTTACATAAAATTGCATAAATCAAGTAAAAAAAATTATTTTTAGATGGTAGAATAGAAAACCCCACAAAAACTTAAAAACCTTGGCATTTCGTAATGGAAAGACTTACGCCTGAACAACGTTTACAAGTCGTTTTACTTTATTACAAAAAATTCACGTTCTGTGAGGAATGTGTTTAGTGCACTTCGCTCAAATTATGGTCAACATAGTCGGCCTTCTGAGTGTAAGTACTATTCGCAACACCATCATCCATTTTGAGACCCAGCATAATAATATAATAATATTCGACCGAAGCACGCTGTGAAGAAAATATACTTGCCGTAGCTGAGCGCCATTCGCAGCAACTCGAACTGACGCACAGAGGAGTATTTGGCCTGAAAAGCTGGCCAAAAAGGCAAAACTGAATTTTAAGAAATCTTAAGAACTAAGTACGCAGCTCGACAGACAACAATATTTTACATTATATTGTAAATTTTGAAGACTTTTAGTTGCGATTTGTAACTCTGAGACCCTGCTAAAGTCAGGAAAGTGAAGAAATTTATATGAGATTTTAATGTTTTTTTCGGTTTCTGGATGTTTATATGATATTTTTTTTGCGACTAAACGAATAAAGGTTTAACAAAGATTATTTTTTTCGCTGAAAGGTTTGATCAAAAGTAATTTAAAAAAGAAAAAAAAAAAATAAAATATGTTGAATATTCATGTTGAAACAATTCGTTCAAAAGCTTAAAAAAACAAATTATACACTTTTTTTTGCAAAAAAAAGGAAAAGAAGAAGTTTTTAAAAGTGAGGTTAGCATGTCTATATATATTTCAATACTATTAAATAATATAAAATAAATATAATAAAGCCTTTTTTCATAAATAAAATACAGTTTTATAAGAGCCTTACAATTTTGAAATTTTTTTTTTTAATTAGACTGTAAATCATATGTATGTATGTACATACAGTCTGTCAAGAATGAGTTTAAAATCAACATTTGTTAATTGAGTTTTGCGATTTATACCAACTTTTATTCCTTAGGAATGTGGCTTTTAGAAAAATCTTGAAAACTTTAACGTTTTGGTTCTTAAATTTTTTTATTGCATTTTGAAAACAAAAAATTTTACGCATTTTGCATGTAAATTTTTTTTTTCGCCATTAAATTTTTAATAACTCCAAAATAGTAATAGATGTAAAATAAATGTGTATGGTTAGTTTAAGCAGAATTTTCCGGTGCATCTTCTGATCCTCCTGCTATTAAAATTGGAGAACACGTTTTCAAGTTATGGCAAAATATATAAGGCAACCCAACGATTTAGGGGGTGAAGTATGCCACGCCTTTAAAAGAAAATCCTTACGTACTAGAGAAAAACGGAAAAAAGATTTGAATTAAGGGCATCAAAATCCATATAGTCCACATACTTTTATTTCTAGGGTAGAGAATCTTCTTGAAACCACATGTTACAGTTAGAGTCGCCGTTTTACCAGCATCACTTTATATATGTAGTTCTCTTAAAGCCTAATTATGATCTCTACTGTACGAGTATATCAACTTTTATTAATCCTTTCAACCAAACGCCCCCAAAAGCACACATGTAAATCTATTTTCGAAATGTATCAAACAGATTAAAGAATTTATAAACTATATATGCCTTAATGTATGTATTTATATGTGGATGTGCGTTTGTGTGTGTGTATATTTGTGCATGCTGCTGCATGCACTTTTATTCATTGTTAGCATTATAGGTCTCAAATGAATTGAGTTATATAATCATCTACTATACATAACAAAAAGCAAACATTTAGCTAAAATGTTCTTTTTCAAAATATTTTTTCCATCTATAGCCATATCATCATCGTCATAGTCATAGTCGGCATAGTGTATGATACAACATTGACGATGTTGATAGTGATAATAATGATGATGATGATGTCGTCATTACGTTCCTTTAGCAATTCGTTACTTTAATTGTGCAATGTGCTGGCATTAAGAAACAAAATTTTCAAATGAGATAATAACTTTGTACTATTTTATCATTCACACAATATAAATATGTTAAAACACAATTTACTCTGCGTATTTCTTTTTAAAAATTCATTTAAATTTGTCTATTTATTTTTTTAAATCATATTTCAAAATTATATTCTTATTCTAATTACTTCCTAACAAAATGTATTAATTTTTTTAATTTTCTTAATTAAAATTATATTTCATTGCACAAAAATATACATTGTGAGAACATAATTTTATTATATACAGAATATATACCTGTTTAGTACTTTTGCCCCACTGTTTCGTGTATATTTTCACCACCTGCGACAAAAAAATACACAAAATATCGTATGTTTAGTTACTAGTTACTTTTTGCGCACTTGTAGTTCGCGCCAATTCTAATTAAGCTATTTACTTAATACTTTTTCGGAGCATATAAATACTCAATTCGTATGATCACGTTACATTTATTATCCCGTTTTTATAGAGTCTATACTTAAACTAATACTTAAAATATTGAGAAGAAAAAGCAAAGTGTGCTTAAATCAGTGCAAAATTATATAATTCTAAATATAAAATATAATTTATATTTAAAAGAAAAGAAAATTTCGTTACTGTTTCTTAAATTTTATAAACTGGTTGCATATACGAGTATTTATACTAATAAATTATCTTTGGTGCCAATCTACTTCGGTAAGGTTTTAATTTTATTTAATTTTCCTCTTACATTTTAATTTTACTTGTGAAAACGTATATGTTTTTGCAGACTTGGCACCAAATAATTAATTTACCATTAACAACTCCCGAACTGTCCGAGAGCAATACCAAAATTAGGCTCTAATTTTTCTTTGAAAACTTTTGGAAAGAAAAGTCTCGATCATCAAACGAAGTCCTAAATCCCTTATCTTAATATTGCACCTACGTCGTAATATTTCCTAAAGTATCATTTAGAAGGCAATATTTAATATATGTAAAGCATTTTTACATCTACACCTAAAAAGAAAAGAAGAACCAAAAGGCGGCATCTACATCATCGGTGAATGCGTTCAACAGGAATAATTAACACTTTTATCGTGTTAATAGAGTAACTTTTATTTGATTCAAAGAAAAACTAAATTCAATTTGGTCACCCTAGTAGAATAAAAGCTAATTATTTTTCATTATTTTTTTTTTATTTAGAAATGTATAAATTTTCTAGTGGATTTTCAAGATAATGTTGATAGACCTTTAGAAACATGTTGCTGTGTATACAAATAATATAGGAAGAAGAAGAAAAAAAAAATAAATCTCTCATCGATCACATCAAAGTTAAACTATATAATTTGTCTCCCTTCAACATATATAGCATAGCATTGCTGAATGGCCATTCATCGATGGAGAAACCTGTGACAAATGTAAGTTACAAATTTCATTAACTTATATCTTTATATTGATGCAAAATTAGTATTTTTCACAACTTCATAAGTAAAGTAAGAAACTAAAAATAAATTTAAAACATAAAAATAAAAGAACATAAAATATGGAAGTTATATAATTATAATAAGTGGTGAAAGATTCTATATGTATCATAGTTGAAAAATATTATTTAAAAATTATAAAGTTTAAAATTGGTGTGAAGAAAATTAGACGTGAGATTAAAAAAATTTAACATATGTATATAGAAAAAGAAAAAGTAAAAATTTTGTGAAGAGTAGAAATTAAATTATATATACAAAAAGAAAAAGAAAATATCTAAAAAAAAAAAGTAAAAACAAAAGCAAGTTAAAATATGAATTCAACATAAAATATAAGGTAATTTTTATAAAAACTAACTAAATTACACATGCATTAAATAATTAAAATTGTTCTAAATTTATATATTTCCAATGATTGATTCGGATAATACCCCCCCTTCAATTAATTTAAACCTACAACTCTGTTCGTCTTTAAATTTTAGTATTCGTTCTCTTTTTCATATTTTTTTAACTTACTTAGTTTGACCTAATTTCGGTATCTTTTATGTCACATTTTCGCAATTATTAAAACGAAATACCGGGTGAAAAGACCAAATTTAGCTTACATATTGATTTTCTAATATTTATATAAAGTAATTTTTAGGCAAATGGTTATTTAAATAAAATGTTTTTTTGTAAAATTTATTATAAAATTAATTATAACTTAGCTATCGGTTGATATTATTTTATAGAATTTAAAAACAATTATTATAATATTGAGTATATATGTTTTCATTTGAAAAAAAAAATTAAATAAAATCATGAATTTCTAAATCTTAAACATTTGATTCTTTAGGCAAAGTAGAGCTTGGTAGCAAATATATTTGGGATCATCTAATAAATTTAAGAGTGTTCTTGTAGATGATCATGGTTGGGAGGGATATTGTTGCTTAATTAACATCTAATTGCAACATAACTTATAGATGCAAAGAATTTCAATAGGATAGCTACAATGTTCAAATTCTATTTCACTTTTCACTGTTGTTGTTTAGCCTCTCTCATCTTTAGATACTTTTTTTATTTTTGCATGCAATTAAAATATATATTACTATGTGGTCTTAATTACATCCAATGTTAAGTTCAATTACCCCACCCATTTACGACGAGCCAGAGCCGGAATAATAAAAGCATGCAAGAACTTAACCACAACTCATTGTAAGAGGTTTCTCTTCTTTTTGGTTATATGCTACATAGATAATATTATTTTTGGCGCCCAACGTGGGGCCCACACTGAGCAAAAGAATTAAAATAAAAAAATTTACACCTTAATTATAATCACAGTGGGTCTACATTATTCTCTGGAAATAAAATAGCCCAAAAATCTCTCAAAATCTATAATTTTTATCTACAAAATATATCTTGGAATTCATTTCATTGAAATAAAATTTTGATTAATGACCAAGATATAAATTAATTTCTTATTCTTTTTGTTTATTATTGTTTTTTATCTTTTGTTTGGAAGCTTGAAGCTGAATTAATTTGGCTTTATGCCAGCAAAAGAAAACTATTAATAACTTGTCTCTGAACTGTATTGGAAATTTGATTTCGTTATTTTAAACTACTTCAAAGCCATCAGATCCATTCTTCTATTTACTTTTTAACTACTTTTCTTTTCCTGAGAGATTTCCAATTTCAAAACTAATATTTTTTTATTATTCTTGCATCTAAATTTAATTTATAGCTACTTAGTTCAAAATATTTTGCCGAAAAGAATCAAAGCTTATTGAATCATTCTTATTGATTTATATATATATATACATACATATATATGCAATTTTTTTTAACTATTGCTATTTATTATGTTTTCAAAAATCGTAAATATTATTTAGGCTTTTCTAATAAGGCTTATGTCAGTATTAGAATGTACAATTTTTAGTTTTTTGCTTGCAAACGCATTAACACTATTAACTGAACTTCAAAAAAAAAAAAAGTCTGTTTTGAAATTTAGATATTTTGGTTACTATTAACTAAAACTATACCAATAGATACATCTACCTTTTTATATTTTTTTATTCATCATTTCTATTAAATACTATCATTATCAAGAGATTTTCAGAATAAAACATAATTATTATATTAGTATCAGTTGTACTTATTTCAAGATATTTCGCTATACACTCTAACACTTAGTCACAAATAAATCAAAACAAATCATATAATTATTGAAATTTTCCTACTTTGATTAGTGATTTCGAACCATTTTATGCAAATCTTACCTGATTTTACTTCAAAACAACTCATTTACCAGTTTAATCACAATAGGTTTTTATTTTTGCTGGAAAATTCCCAAGTTTCGTCCCCAATTACTAAAAAGTATATGTGATTTGACTTTGTTCTTTTAAATACAAATTTAAAATGCCACTCAGACATAGCAATGAGAACTTGGCAGATTGTGCTCCTAATTCTTCATCTCAAGCACCAACACCAGCCCCAACACAAGCATCAATCCAAACAACAATACAAACACCAAACCAAGCTCCACCCCCTGCAAATTTGTTTATTTGTGACATTTGCAAGAACCATATTTCAATAAAAGCTCAATCTATAAAAACTGTTTGCAATCACCTTTTCCACAAATCATGTCTTACAAAATCTACACATAATAAACCAAATTGTCCAACCTGCAATATTCAAATCACCCTTCCAAGTAATTCAAATCAACAGCCGCATTTAAATTTATCTGCAACTATGATAACTCGTAACAAAGCTCGTAAGCAACAGTTAGATGAAAATCGTGCTGCTAATTTTTCGCAGTTTAGACCCCCATCAACTCCTAATTCTACCCATACTAATGAATCTTCTCCTGAAAACACTGAAAACCAGAGACAAATTATACGTAATTTGGTCACGGCCGCTGTAAGGACACAACAAGCGGAAATGTTAGTTTCGCTTAATGAACAGTTATCTCAACTTATTCAGACAAACATTGAAGCAGGATTTCGTAGACTAAGTTTAGATCACAATGATCTTGCTGAAAATTATATTGCGAATGATAATAACAATCGTGTAGATTTTACTACCAATACTCAAAACCAACGTGTAGAAAGTCAAAGTTTAGATCAACTCTTAGGCCTGCCGGCATCTGGCAATAATAATAATATTAATAATAATATTGAAACAGATTTTCATCTCCAACCAAATTCCAATATTTTAAGATTAAATTCAGGTTTCTCTACAGATTTATCTCTTCGCCCTGACAAAATAAGTCAAATTATAAGCAATTGGAAGCTTAAATTTTCCGGTAATTCGTTTGGACTTTCAGTAGATTCATTCCTCTATCGAGTTGAAGCCCTTACAAAACAGACATTAGGCGGAAATTTAGATTTGCTTTGCAAGAATGCATCTGTCCTCTTCGACGGTAAAGCAAGCGACTGGTTCTGGCGCTATCATAGGTCTGTAAGGGAAATAAAATGGCCAGACTTATGTTTATCACTTCGCCGACAATTTAAAGACACAAGAACCGACATGGACTACCGTGAGCTTATTAGAGATAGAAAGCAGAAGATAGGAGAAAGTTTTGATGCTTTCTATGACTCTATTTTGGAGCTTGTTGATCATTTAGAAGGACCAATACCAGAATTATCAATGATCGAAATTTTGCGGAGAAATCTCTTGCCTGAAATTCAGCATGAGATACTAAATTTACAGATATTTTCTGTTGCTCATTTGAGAGACATAATTAGAAAACGGGAATATTTCTTACAGGATGTTAAGAAAAGGAATTTTGTAAATAGACCTTTAGTATACCCAAAGAAAGTATCTGAGTTGTATGAAGACGAGGAGTGTCAGATTTTGGAAACTGCAAATGAAAATGATGTTTCTGAATTGAATCTTATCTGCTGGAATTGCAGGAAGCAGGGACATAGATACCAAGACTGTCTCTCTGATCGCAATGTGTTTTGCTACGGATGTGGTACTGCAAATGTTTATAAGCCCACATGCACAAAGTGTAATCCACAAAAAAACTGCCAAATGAGTGCACATCACAGTGCACGCAGACAGAGCCAGATCAAGAAGACCGACAGTTCCACCAGCACGGATTAACTTTTCTTCCCAAAATTGCAAATTCTCAAATTCTGAACCCTGACATACAAAATGACAAACGTAAACTAACACCAATTATACCTTTCCATATCAGAATGAAAAATTACCAGAAAGTTCGATTAAAAATATTTAATGAAGAAATAACAGTAAAACCAAATCGATCTGCTGTACGTATGAGGAAGTTTTGGTTAGCAATTAAACGAAAACAAAGAAATATTATTAATAGCATATTTGAAAAGAAAAATGATTTACGTCCTTACGCCGAAGTTTACCTTTTTGAAGAAAAAATAAGTGGACTACTCGATACAGGTGCATCAATATCCTGTATTGGTGGCACATTGGCTACAAAATTTTTAGAGTCTGGTAGACCATTTAAAAAGATAAATTCAAACGTTTCAACAGCAGACGGCCTGTCGCAAAAAGTAATTGGTATTGTGCATACAACAATAGTTTTTAGATTTGTTGAACACCATATAGATTTGTATATTATTCCTAGCTTAACACAACCACTATACCTCGGCATTGACTTCTGGAAAAGATTTAATCTTTTGCCAAACAATTTCTTTCAAAACTTAAATGTTTCTGCCATAGAAAGTTCTGACTCTCTTCTTCTTAATGAATGTCATTTGGACGAGAAGGAAAAACAGAAACTGCTGAAAATTGTAAATTTATTCCCATCCTTTTCAAGGGAAGGACTAGGCAAAACATCTATAGTTAGTCACGTAATAGATGTAGGTGAAGCTAAACCAATTAAGCAACGCCATTATCCCGTCTCGCCAGCCATAGAAAAACTAATGTATGACGAGGTTGATAGAATGATTAGTTTAGGCGTGATTGAAGAATCGAATAGTGCGTGGAGCTCACCTTGTGTTCTTGTTCGAAAACCGGGAAAGAACCGTTTATGTTTGGATAGCAGGAAGGTAAACGATGTGACTGTTAAGGATGCATATCCTTTACCTAACATCGACGGTATATTGAGTAGACTTCCGAAGGCTAGGTATATTACAAGTTTGGATCTTAAAGATGCCTTCTGGCAAATTCCTTTAGATCCAAAATCAAGGGACAAAACAGCATTTACAGTGCCTGGACGGCCTCTATATCAATACAAAGTTATGCCGTTCGGACTCTGTAATGCACCCCAAACTATGTCTCGTTTGATGGACAAAGTAATTCCTGCCTATTTACGGAATGAAGTATTCATATACCTAGATGATCTTCTTGTGATTTCAGATGATTTTGACAAACACTTAAAGGTTCTAAAAATTGTTGCAGAAAGTTTAAGACAATCCGGACTGACGATTAATGTGGGTAAAAGTAAATTTTGTATGGAAGAGGTAAAGTATCTAGGACATATCATTGGTAAAGGAGTAATTCGGACTGATCCGGACAAAATTTCAGCAATCTTGGACTACCCGACACCGAGATCAGTAAAAGAAGTTAGACGCTTTCTAGGAATGACTGGCTGGTACAGGAAATTTATTGAAAATTATGCATCTCTATCCTATCCACTAACAGATTTGCTTAAAAATAAAAAAAAATTCTCCTGGAATCAAGAGGCGCAATCTGCATTTGATAAATTAAAATCACTTTTAAGTTCAGCTCCTGTATTGCACAGCCCGGATTTTAAAAAACCCTTTTTTATCCACTGTGATGCATGCAATACAGGTATAGGAAGTGTATTGGTCCAGTTAAATGCGGAGGGCGATGAAGTTCCTGTGGCATTTATGTCAAAGAAACTCAACAAAGCCCAACGAAATTACTCAGTGACCGAACAGGAATGTTTAGCTGCAGTTATAAGTGTAAAAAAATTTCGTCCTTACGTGGAGGGGCATGAGTTCACTATAGTGACAGATCACGCGTCACTAAAGTGGCTTATGTCTCAAACCGACTTAAGCTCGAGATTAGCAAGATGGGCACTTAAATTACAAGGCTTTTCATTTAAAATTCAACACAGAAAAGGCACCTTAAATATCGTTCCAGACGCTTTATCCCGTACCACCTCAGAAATTCTAGATCCGTCCGAAAGCAAAATTGATATGGTTGTGAATAGTTTGTCCGAAGACCATGGAATTTTCATCGACTTAAAGTCATCATATTTTCAAACGGATGAATACAAAAATCTAATTAAAAACATAAATGAAAACCAATCCAAATTCCCCGACATTAAAGTTTTGGACGGTTATGTATATAGGCGAACAGAACATGCGACTGGAGAGCAACTCCATGATGACCTTTGCTGGAAATTGTGGGTTCCACAGGAATTAATCCCAGATGTTCTGTCCAAAGCTCATGACAATCCGTTAGCATCACACTTTGGAATTAATAAAACACTTGAGCGTTTGCGAAGGTATTATTTTTGGCCAGGATTAGTAAATAGTGTCAGAGACTACGTAAATTCATGCATTATTTGTAAATCGACTAAACATCCCAATTTTGTACTCAGACCACCTATGGGACAACCGATCATGACGCAACGGTTATTCCAAAAACTCTACATCGATTTTTTAGGCCCATATCCTAGGTCTAGAAGTGGTCATATTGGCATATTCATAGTATTGGACCATTTCTCCAAATATCCTTTTTTAAAACCAGTGAAAAAGATGACTACAGATGTTGTTTGCAAATATTTGGAAGAGGACATTTTTCATGTTTTTGGTGTGCCAGAGTCTATTGTGTCTGACAATGGCGTACAATTTAAGTCAAAACCCTTTAAGAAGTTATTAGAAAAATACAACATTGATCATATACTCACTGCAGTGTATTCTCCACAGGCGAATGCATCTGAGCGAGTAAACAGATCTGTTATTACGGCTATAAGGGCATACATTAACTCTGATCAGAAAAACTGGGACGAAGTTTTGAGTAGTATTGCTTGCGCTCTTAGATCTAGCGTTCATTCGTCCATAGGAGTTGCTCCATATTACTTAGCCTTTGGCCAGAATATGATAACACACGCACAAACTTATTCATTGTTAAGAAAATTAGGAACTTTAGAAGATAGAGCAGTTAGCTTTTCAAGAGAAGATTCAATGGAGATCATTAGAAAAAGAGCGATGGAACTAATGGAGAAGCAATTTCTGCGAAATGAAAGGAGGTATAACTTTCGTTCTAAGGTAGCAAACTTTAAGGAAGGACAAGAAGTATATAGACGAAATTTCAAACAGTCAAGTTTCGAAAAGGGCTATAATGCTAAGCTTGGCAACATATTTGTCAAAGCTAGAATTAGAAGGAAGATTGGAAATTGTAATTACGATTTGGAGGATATGAGTGGTAAATTCGTTGGTAAATACCATGCAAAAGATATAAAACCCGGCTGATACTACTGCCAGCTAGATCAAATTTTGTTGTTCTTGTAAAAGAATCCCCAAAATTCGATCTTGTTTGGGGGGCTGTGCAATGTGCTGGCATTAAGAAACAAAATTTTCAAATGAGATAATAACTTTGTACTATTTTATCATTCACACAATATAAATATGTTAAAACACAATTTACTCTGCGTATTTCTTTTTAAAAATTCATTTAAATTTGTCTATTTATTTTTTTAAATCATATTTCAAAATTATATTCTTATTCTAATTACTTCCTAACAAAATGTATTAATTTTTTTAATTTTCTTAATTAAAATTATATTTCATTGCACAAAAATATACATTGTGAGAACATAATTTTATTATATACAGAATATATACCTGTTTAGTACTTTTGCCCCACTGTTTCGTGTATATTTTCACCACCTGCGACAAAAAAATACACAAAATATCGTATGTTTAGTTACTAGTTACTTTTTGCGCACTTGTAGTTCGCGCCAATTCTAATTAAGCTATTTACTTAATACTTTTTCGGAGCATATAAATACTCAATTCGTATGATCACGTTACATTTATTATCCCGTTTTTATAGAGTCTATACTTAAACTAATACTTAAAATATTGAGAAGAAAAAGCAAAGTGTGCTTAAATCAGTGCAAAATTATATAATTCTAAATATAAAATATAATTTATATTTAAAAGAAAAGAAAATTTCGTTACTGTTTCTTAAATTTTATAAACTGGTTGCATATACGAGTATTTATACTAATAAATTATCTTTGGTGCCAATCTACTTCGGTAAGGTTTTAATTTTATTTAATTTTCCTCTTACATTTTAATTTTACTTGTGAAAACGTATATGTTTTTGCAGACTTGGCACCAAATAATTAATTTACCATTAACAACTCCCGAACTGTCCGAGAGCAATACCAAAATTAGGCTCTAATTTTTCTTTGAAAACTTTTGGAAAGAAAAGTCTCGATCATCAAACGAAGTCCTAAATCCCTTATCTTAATATTGCACCTACGTCGTAATATTTCCTAAAGTATCATTTAGAAGGCAATATTTAATATATGTAAAGCATTTTTACATCTACACCTAAAAAGAAAAGAAGAACCAAAAGGCGGCATCTACATCATCGGTGAATGCGTTCAACAGGAATAATTAACACTTTTATCGTGTTAATAGAGTAACTTTTATTTGATTCAAAGAAAAACTAAATTCAATTTGGTCACCCTAGTAGAATAAAAGCTAATTATTTTTCATTATTTTTTTTTTATTTAGAAATGTATAAATTTTCTAGTGGATTTTCAAGATAATGTTGATAGACCTTTAGAAACATGTTGCTGTGTATACAAATAATATAGGAAGAAGAAGAAAAAAAAAATAAATCTCTCATCGATCACATCAAAGTTAAACTATATAATTTGTCTCCCTTCAACATATATAGCATAGCATTGCTGAATGGCCATTCATCGATGGAGAAACCTGTGACAAATGTAAGTTACAAATTTCATTAACTTATATCTTTATATTGATGCAAAATTAGTATTTTTCACAACTTCATAAGTAAAGTAAGAAACTAAAAATAAATTTAAAACATAAAAATAAAAGAACATAAAATATGGAAGTTATATAATTATAATAAGTGGTGAAAGATTCTATATGTATCATAGTTGAAAAATATTATTTAAAAATTATAAAGTTTAAAATTGGTGTGAAGAAAATTAGACGTGAGATTAAAAAAATTTAACATATGTATATAGAAAAAGAAAAAGTAAAAATTTTGTGAAGAGTAGAAATTAAATTATATATACAAAAAGAAAAAGAAAATATCTAAAAAAAAAAAGTAAAAACAAAAGCAAGTTAAAATATGAATTCAACATAAAATATAAGGTAATTTTTATAAAAACTAACTAAATTACACATGCATTAAATAATTAAAATTGTTCTAAATTTATATATTTCCAATGATTGATTCGGATAATACCCCCCCTTCAATTAATTTAAACCTACAACTCTGTTCGTCTTTAAATTTTAGTATTCGTTCTCTTTTTCATATTTTTTTAACTTACTTAGTTTGACCTAATTTCGGTATCTTTTATGTCACATTTTCGCAATTATTAAAACGAAATACCGGGTGAAAAGACCAAATTTAGCTTACATATTGATTTTCTAATATTTATATAAAGTAATTTTTAGGCAAATAGTTATTTAAATAAAATGTTTTTTTGTAAAATTTATTATAAAATTAATTATAACTTAGCTATCGGTTGATATTATTTTATAGAATTTAAAAACAATTATTATAATATTGAGTATATATGTTTTCATTTGAAAAAAAAAATTAAATAAAATCATGAATTTCTAAATCTTAAACATTTGATTCTTTAGGCAAAGTAGAGCTTGGTAGCAAATATATTTGGGATCATCTAATAAATTTAAGAGTGTTCTTGTAGATGATCATGGTTGGGAGGGATATTGTTGCTTAATTAACATCTAATTGCAACATAACTTATAGATGCAAAGAATTTCAATAGGATAGCTACAATGTTCAAATTCTATTTCACTTTTCACTGTTGTTGTTTAGCCTCTCTCATCTTTAGATACTTTTTTTATTTTTGCATGCAATTAAAATATATATTACTATGTGGTCTTAATTACATCCAATGTTAAGTTCAATTACCCCACCCATTTACGACGAGCCAGAGCCGGAATAATAAAAGCATGCAAGAACTTAACCACAACTCATTGTAAGAGGTTTCTCTTCTTTTTGGTTATATGCTACATAATATTATACTGGTATATATACTATATACATATAGTGTTTTTTTTTTTTTGTTACAAGTATGTACATATGTTTATTTAGCATTTGAATTTGCATTTTATATTTTACTTGCACTGAAATCCTAAGTCAAACCAAAAAGTAGGCACATAGTGACATGTATGCAAGTAAATTTAAAAAAAAAAAATATAGACAAACCTATATTAATGGTACATTTTATATGGCAAGCCATGCTAAGCACATCATCATGAGAATGTGCAAGAGCTGATGATGTCGGCAATGGCAGATGAGCAAGCATCGTAAATATGTATGTTTGCTCAAAGGACTAGAGTAAGTAGTTTTAGCAGGAGCGTAATTTAATTTAATATTTTTTAAGTAGGATTAAATAAGTCTAGAATATAAATCAAGCTGAAAATTCATAATTTAGTGCAGGTTTTTTTAAACTGTTTGAGTATGTACGAGTATACTGAGAAAAATACTCGTATAAAATAAAAATACGAAATTGTTGAATATTGTTTCATACAATTACTATTAGCATTTTAGTCAAAATCTTAGAGACGGTTATTTTTGTTATTGAATCATAATGTACACAGCATTAGTATATCAGTTAACACGTTGGCTGCCACGTCGCACGTTTTCATGCGATACCCAGATGTTACCCTGAGGCCACGTCGCACATTTTCGTACATTTTAATATGGAATTTTACATGGAATTTGGATTCTCTGTAACACACATGTTTTATGTTCTCCCAGGCCATGTCGCACGAAAATGTGCGACAAAAAAACCCCGTTATAACTTTAAAATTAGGGACCAAAATAAAGTCGCGATTAGTCCAAACTTATTTCTAGGCATTAACAAACAAAAAAGAACAAAAATAAGTTGTTGGCCTCAGGAGACCAAAAAGGCTTTGGCAGCCAACGTGTTAAGTGGGATTACTCTTTTGTTGAAATTTCCCATGACTACTTTGCATAAATATGACTGAATGTTGTTAATTTTTATGTTTCAATGCAAAAATGTTTATAGAAAGAACGTGGTGCAATCTCAAACACCAATAATTGTTACTCAAAATAACTGTATTAAAAAAATCTAATGGTGTTAAATCAGACGATTTAGGTTTAAATTTTGATCACCGAAACGGAAGAATACTGGATCTGGAAATGTTTCATGCAGTAATTAAACTGTTTCACGAACTATATAAATGTTGATCCGTGTTTTCAACATTTTCTCCGATAAACATCATATTTTGTACGAAATTTTCTAACAGTTACGCCAAACTTTCTTTAGTTATAAAGTATTGTAATTTAACAAACTATATTTAACAAGTGGCAGAAAATTCGCTATTTATAATTCATTTCGGATAATCGACTTTTAGCAAAAAAAAATATAAAAACTAATGGTCTAGAATGTAAAAAAATAAACAATGCTTTTCTTGTTACATATAACATTTTAGCAGCTTCATATTCCGCTCACAAGATGGATTTCTCATTTTGTTGTTTTAAAAATTGAGTGCCCCGATAGACTAGGAGATAGTGTGCTGGACTATCAGTCGAAGGGTTCCGGGCTCCATATCCGCCAAAGACTATTAGTTTTTCCAAAAAGCTTTAAGGTTTGTATTTGTTTAAAAAACTAAATACGGTATCAAGAACGCGACAAAATCTGAAATTTTTTGATGCACATAGAAAATTGAAAAAAAATATGTGGATTTGATCATAATTATTACATTGATTTATTATAAACCGGGTTTCTGCTGATAATTATCATGTTGGAATATTTGCAGTAGTTTTTTAAAAACTTCTATATTTAATCTCATCAAAAGTTTTGTTTTTATATTTATTGTATCGACATAATTGATATTTGTTTCTGGTATTTTCAATTCAGTTCTAAGCCCATTATTCGAAATATTATTTATACTTTAGGGGATATCTTTAAATGTTTTCGTAGAACCTGCAAGTTGATTACGTTATTTGTCTGCATACACTCTATCCATCTAAATATGTATTTATGTTCAAAATAAGTAATTTGTTTAATAAAAAGATACAGTTACTATAGAAAACGAGACATATTTTGAAAATGAAAATAAAATGCTTAGTATAATTATTATATGCTGGTAATATATTTGTGTAGTTAAATTCTCTATACATTGAATTAAATTCAAATTCCAGTCTATTTGTACATAAAACAATCGCAGAGTACTAATAACTAATAATGATTTAGGTACAAGAATGAAACGTGAAAAAAATCGAATTAAAGTTTAAATTTGAAAAAGTCTTACTGTGGGATATATTAATTTAACTGTTGCGGATGCTAATACTTTTATTTTTATTATATTCGTGAAAAATACATTTTCTACATTTAAGCGATATTTAACAAAACTGTATTAAGTGTTTTCGATTTTGGTTATGAAACTTTAAATTTATTTCTTAAAATATTAATAGTAGCCCAACTTGATTTACTATCTACATTTTGAAACATACATACAGATTTATTTTAAGCTAAACAGTTTTAATTAGTGTATGATTAATTTTATCTCGTATATTGTATTAAATATTACTCATACGCAACTTTTTTATATATTTCCAAAATAATGAATGTTTTGCACACATTTCACCAGAGTTTACTTTATTTTGACCACATGCAATTTAAAGTTGAATTTCAATTAACTTTAATTTGAGCAATGTTTTGTGTTGCACGCATCTGGTAAAGATAAATCGATGGCATGGTTTTAACAATTATAGAATATTGATGTGTTTGTCTTGTTCTTAAATGACTGACATGTTCTCTGTTTGTAATTTGTTTTCTACACTATTAAATTTGAGCACAGCAATTGATGTTGAATAAAATGTTGTGAAATAAAATCGATTTTAAGGCTAAACTTAATAATTATGTTAAACATTAACTGCTGTATTTAAAAAAAAAAAAAAGTAGACTTTAAATGTACTTTAAGAAAATTTTGTATGAAAATTTTGTCTAAAAGCACACTTCAAGCCTACTTTATTTTTTATAAATATGTACATATATTTAATTAAATACACTTTATTTGGTTAATAAAAACAAATTAAATATTACTTTAAAATTGAGCAATTTTCTGTAGATATCTTTAAATTTTAAACTAGATTTTAAATACATTGTTTTACAAACGGTATTTGTCATTCTGTATAAAAAGAAACCCTTTCAATTAATTCAAACTTTTAATCTTTCAATTATCTTGGTTGATAAAATCAATTTAAACAAAATAAAATTTCAATTTATAATGAAATTGTGTCTTTGTTCCATTGTAACTCTTTTGAATGCTTCAGTAGCATCCTTTCCTGTTCAAAATAAAATTTTTAAGATTTCTATGTCGGTATTTAATCATTGCAACGGATGACAACCACAATCATTGAACAACTGATTTCAGAGCTTTTGTTCTGGCCACATTTCACAAAATTCATAGTAATTAAAATTGGAGCATGTGTTTTGTATATTTAAGTATTTACTGTGTAAGTACGTGTATGTGTATGTATGTTTGTATTTGCAGGGATATTATAAAGGATACTAAATTATACCTTGGATTTGTAAAGCTCAAGAGGAGTTGACATCAAAGAAATAATTATAGAGTAAAGGTAATAGTAACATTTAACAAGTAGCATGAGCATTTAGAATACGAAATACACTGTAAATGTATGTATTTATATCCAACTGAAATTGAAATTCATTTGTGTTTGCATAATAATGAAAACAAATTAGAATAAGGTTTGTTTTAGTAAAATCAAAATTATAATATTATGCATACCATTTGGAATATAAAGTTTATTTGATTTATGGTACCGGTAATGAATAATAAGAAGTTATTTTCAAAATAAAACACAAAATGTTATGAATTTGTAAAAACTTTGGAATAAAAAGTAATCTAATTTAAAAGTTATTGTATAATTAAAACTTTTAACCAAAATGGCTTAGAGCTGAATAAAAATTGTAAGTTCTTTTTATTTAAAAGAGTCTTATCTGCATATTAGAATACTTTATTTCAGCGTCCTTCACAATTGTATTCAATACAAGATTAATATCTAATTTTCAGCAAAATTTATTTCAGTACCCTACTGATATATGTTGGTATATTATTAAATTTCATATGGATATAACATTGTACAAATGTTCTTCAATGCTATAAGTAAAACGGAGGACTTCTGCAGGAGATTATTGAACATATTCAGTAAAAATTGTGCTCCAAAAGGAGCATGAATTCATACCTCAACTCGCTTCAAACCTGCTGATGGAATGCATGATTTTTGTATGAGGTGTTCCCGGTTTGGAGGACTACTTTCTGCTGACAATAAGCGCTTCTTTTAACCTAAGTAAACATGGAAATAAAGCCTTTTCCTAAAGTATTTTACGTCACTTCGCGCACACCAATCAAAGAACAAATTCTTGTTTTTCAAATTTTTGTTTTTTCGCTTTAAAACCTTCTTCATTGTCAGCATCAAAAAATCATCTTTTTTGTATATTTTATTCGTAGGCATTTACTGCTTCAAAAGAGCGCTTTTATTGAAGCGCTCGATTATGCGCTTTTTCTCTTAAGTGCTTCAAAAACACGAATTTTTTTTACTGGGTACTAATAATACGACGTAGAATTTTGTCTGTAATGATTCAGATTTACTGAAAAATGTGCACCTAATTCTGTTTTTACACGCGCTTTATTTACCCGGTTTGAAAATAATAAAATTTTAAATTTTTTCCGGCTTAAATCGTTGGTGGTTAAATTTAATTTTTGCGAAATATGTTCATATCACAAATTTAGGCGAATTACCTTTTGTAGATACAAGCAAATTTACTGGTCAGAGAAATTATAAATAGCACAAATTTGGGGGAATTCCCATTTAGTGCATTCAATTAAATGAACTGGTCATACCTTTTTTTACATTAGTTTTAAGATTAGAGTGCATATCTTTTTTTCTTTAATAACTATGCTTGTGCAAAAATATATTAATTGTATAATTATGTGATTTAATATTATAAACCTGAATAGTTGTTCTTAAAAAATCATTATTTTTCACTAATTTCAATAGGTTTTAGAGATAAGAAACCAATCACCTATTTCACATAATTTGTCTTGTCTTTTTTACACGGGGTTTTCCTGGAACCAATTACCGTGTAAAAATAGAATTAGGTGTATTCAAGTTGTATAATTTTGATAGAACACAATTGATTGTAGTAGCAATTTTTAAGTAAATTTTGAAAACAAGCCTTGAACTATACTAGTCTAGTTATAGTTTTACACACAGGTGGTATAAATAAACACAGTGGTACTTTCATGTTACCTTTTACTCAAAAAAAAAATATGTTTAGTTTATCATGTTAATTTTACGCATTACAATAAACATTGATACTAGCTAGCATTAAAATACAGTATATTCACATCAAATCATTCAGAACTTGCTACAATCTCTAAGTTATTTATTTAGATAATTTTTGACATGGCATATGCTTCATCAACTGTAGACGGTGACACCTTCTGCCCTATAGAAGGACTATGCACAGCCAGTTGCTTAGCAAAGGAAGAAGTCATGCAAAGTATTTTTTAATAACATACATTAAATTGTCAAAGTCTTAAAATTTCTTTTTGAAATAAAATTTTCAAAGTTGTTATTTCTCTCTTTAAAAAATACACTCAAAATATTTTGTAGGTAAAATTAACTGAAAATGTTATTTAAAATAAATGAACATTCATTTAAAAACCGGTCAACTCATTTTTCATTTAAATTACATGAAAGGTTCATTTAATTTTCAATGTTAAAAAATTAACTGATCTAACCTGTAAAAAATATTGATTTTTCCTTTATTTATTTTTTTTTTACTGTAAAAAAAATTAACCATACATTCTGTAAAAATAAATGATTTTTTCTTTGTTTTTACTATATTTACTATCGAAAAATTTACCCCAAAATCCGCAGATATAACTGATTTTTCAGTGATTTCCTTTTTTCTTATGTAAAAAAAAACTAACCACATATTCCGTAAAAACAAATGATTTTTACTTTATTTATTTTTTTTTTACTGTAAAAAAAATTAACCATAAATTCTGTAAAAATAAATGATTTTTTCTTTGTTTTTACTATCGAAAAATTTACCCCAAAATCCGCAGATATAACTGATTTTTCAGTGATTTCCTTTTTTCTTAAGTAAAAAAAAACTAACCACATATTCCGTAAAAACAAATGATTTTTACTTTATTTTTTCATTCTTAAAATGAAATTATACATATTATAATTATACATATGCATGCATAAAATAATATAATTAATAATTTATTTTACAATTATTGATAAAACTATATATATGTATATATATATATTTAACATATGCAAAAAATAATATAATTAATAATTTATTTTACAATTAATATTAATATATAATAATTAATATTATTATTATGCATAAAATAATATAATTAATAATTTTTTTTACAATTATTGATAAAAATAAACTTTAAATTCATTTTTGTGACTTCAAAAATGATGACAAGCATCGCAAAGAACTTCCTGCATAATCACCTTTTAAATGAATATCAAATAAAGTTTTTTGCACAAATAACCAAAAGGTTTTACATTTAATATTATATTCTAAATTGAATACTTGGTGGATTTTGAAACATAGGGCTAGTGCCGCTGCCACTGTATCTATTTTATAAATTATTTGGTCTACTATAACAAATATTTCTTCAGAAACAAAAACACTGCTTTTAATTACAATCAACGGTGAGTGACCGGTGTATAAGTTTAATTGAATATCCTTTTCAATGAATTTAATAGTATTCATTTGAGATTCAGCTATAGTTGCTTTGCCAATCTCTTTTGAAACCCTTTCAGGCTTTAAAATACCGTGCAGTAGATAAAAACTGCATCTTTAGAATCTGAGAATGAAAAAAAGTTATAAATTTGGTAAATAATTATATGTATAAATAAATATGTATGTATGCTTACTTTGATCCAATGTTGACCATTTCTCCTTTGCTTCATTCCATACCGACTTCAATGTAACGTCTTTTAGGTTCATGTTGAGATATGTTGGCAATATTGTATTTAATTTCGTCCAATTTAAAAAAAAGATATTATTTTTTTCTGGATATAACTCATCAAAATCAATTGAAACCTATAAATAAAAATCAGTTACACTAGGCTCATATAACTTTCAATTAAAGAAGATACATAATTTCTGATAAAGCAATTTATATTGTACGATTAATAACATTTACACATCATTGCTATTCACAGACAAAATTTTCACACCAAACGTACGTATAAATGTTTGTACTATGTATATACTTATGTATGTGGCTGTAAAAAATTACTTTTAAAATCATTTAACATGCACATACATAGGAGTACAAAAGCTTATAAATACATATACATAAGTATTTTGTTACCAGATCTGCTCCAAAAGTCTGCTTATATGCAGGCCAGCTCTCAATAATATATGCAATATTTGCATCTGTGCATTCTATTAACTCTTTTAGGCGGTAGTTAATACATTGTTTCCAACGACGACATGTATCATCCTTGTCAGCAAAGTTGTATTTAAGGAAAGATTTTGTTTTGGAAGCATCTTGTTCTAAATATAAGATAAAATATTGAAAAAAAAATCAACAGAAAGAAATGTATTTTTGTACTTACCATTCTCAAGAAAAGAAACATTTTTTTCGGTGAACTGTTGACACTTTTTATTCGGCTTTACATTTGACTTCAACATATTTTGGTATCTGAAAAAGAGTTTACCTTTCGCCCTTTGGGTTTTCTCTTTTTTAAAGTAAACTTCTTGTGCTTCGCCGGGAAATAATGCTACAATTTGTGATGCGAGATTTTGCAAATAGGTCGATTCTAATCTTATATTTTTTGACATATAGAAATCAATAATTGCCCTGGACAGTTTGTTCTGCTCGGTAGACCCCAATTGTCCGTACTTATCATAATAGGATCTAAGATCAGTATAAATTGGATTATCTTTGAATACGTCGTTTAATGTCTAAATATAAAGAAAATCTGTTAATATTATTTAAGTTTAAACAAGAAAAGAAGTTAATATTAAACAATGACTTACATAATTTTTAGTAGTAGTTTCTGGTTGTAGCCGTTCGGCGTTGTTGTTAAAATTTTGTGATGATTTCCAAATACAAAATTTTGCAATGAACTCTACTTCTCTTCCCAGTTGTCTGATCTGGCGAAAGCTACCAATTTCAAATAGTTTTTCTAGGTGGTATCTGTCAAAAAGTTTAAATTGACTTTCTGTGACTTTGTGCTCTGTAAAATAAGATTATATAAAGTACTTAAAGTAATAATTCGTAAAACTGTATAAACTTATTTTACCTTCTATGAACGGCATAATATATACAAAATTGTTGCTGTCAATACTTTTCAAAACTGATGACAATCCGTTTTCTTGTATTTCATGTTAAGTATTTGTTAAAGATTGATTGTCAGGCTGAGGTTGAAAGAGTGATCCCGGTGGAATGTTTCTTATGGGTGGATTGTTTAATTCGGATAGCGTAAATAAATTGGGTTCGGTATGGACTTCCATTTTATAACAGAATGATGTTTGTAAAATTATAAAAATATTATAAATTTAAGAAAAATTATTCATTATAATGTAAGCCTGAAATACAAAATGAAATTTAATAAAAAAAATAACATAAATACCTATCACTTTTTTTAAGACTTTTGACACCTAGTGTATATTTTTCACAATCTTTACCACTTTATTTATACGTATTAACATATGTATACTTACACAATTTATTTTCAAACAAATGTTTAATATTTAACACTTTTATAATTATAAAACAATAAACGCACTTATGTATGCATTTTAAATTGTTACCACTCTGTCCGGTTTCTGCTTAAAGACTAACTTTGTATAAATTATAAATATATACGCATGCATACAAACGTACAAGCACAGATAAATACAGTTACTTTTTCCAAGTCAATCAGTTACTGCAGAAATATTTTGAGTATAACGAGAGCATTGTTACGTTCTTTGTTTGTGCTTCTTTCCCTTTTGTCTTCCCTCCCGCATCAAAAGAAACACAAAATTTTGTCAATTTTAAATACACTGTGTGCAACATCTAGACTTTGATATTAGTATTTTGTACGTATATATGCATGTACATTGTACAAACATACAAATAAATACAGTTACTCTTTCGTTGATGCATCATATTTGTGTTTTGTTGGTGTAAAACAGTGTTTTTCACAAACTTAAATCCAAGGTTTTGTTTCTTTTGGTAAATTTTAGCAAATAATGCACACTCAAATAATTTTTCAGTTGCCAAAATTAAAGACATTTTTTGGATTTTAGTATTTTCTTTCGTTGTTAATTAGTTTATCATAAAATTTTAATATTAATAATTAAAAACGAAAGAAAATATATACATACAAATAATATTAAATAATAAAATAATATATGTATGTACATAAACATAATGCATAATTAAATATTTTTTGACTTACAATGCGATGACAAATCATACTTCATTAAACATTTTGCTTTGAGTGTACTCAAAAAAATGTGCAGCGAGATCAGACAGCGAAACAGGTTTTAGTATACGTGTGCTTTGGTTTAAACAATTTATGTGCAAATAACCAACGCAAGAGCAAATGCGACCGATTGTGTAATTGTAGGGCAAGAGTATGTGTTTTATTTTTGAAAAAATTAAACTATATCGATTTGCACCGAATTATAGTTCCCTTTTTGTAGACATTTTAGTGAATGTAGTGACTGATTTTGGAAATTTTGGTTTTCGTTCACTGGCCCATTATATATGATATATGTATGTACATACATATATTCTTTGTAGTCAAGTTGTTAATTTAAAAAAAAAAACTTTGCATTTCAAGTAACCACATGGTTATATAAATATGTAGTATGTATGTATGTAACTATTAATACCTACTTTGGCTGTTAAAATATATAAAATAACTGAAAATTCTTTTGTTTTTACGGAATTCACAATCTAATTTTTGATAGTAAAAATAGCATAAACAAAGGAAAAATCTTTTATTTACACGGAAGTCGTGACTTTTTCTTTTGATAGTTAAGTCAGCTATTTTAACATTTAAAATTAAATGAACTTTTTGTTAAAATGAAATGAAAATAAGTAGATCGGGTTTTAAGTAAATTTTCAGTTATTTTAAATTACAGTTTCATTTAATTTTAGATACAAAATAATTTGCCGTAAACAACTGTCAATATCAAATGCAACTGAAAATCCGTAGTAATGTGCACTTAGTTTTTTGAATAAATGTTAGATTCAGTTAAAAATAAATTTTCTTAGAATTTTAAATGTTTATTTAGTTAAAAACAACTGCACGGAATACTTCCTAAATAAACTACAGTCCGTTACTGTAATAATTTTCTGAGTGTATACATACATATACATGAATATATGTTTAAAAACAAGACTTTTGAATGTTAACTTAAGTAAAACTGCGACAAATGTTGCAGCAAAAATTGTCAAGTCTGACTGTGCTCCCCAAATATGATCGGTAGTGTCTTGTAAATTTAAATCGTAAATCGTTATTTATTTTTTTTTATTTTTTATTTATTTACATAACATAAGAATAATTTTTACAAGTAATATTACAAATATATAAGAGTTCAGGTGAATAATCCTTTTCTACTTAGAAATAATTATAGAGACTAAAAATTAATAGTAGGATAAAGTGACATTTTATGTTTAGGTAAAAAGTAACAAAAACCTATGTGAAGCGAAAAAAAAAAGAAAAAAAAATTTGTTTGTTAAGATAAAACTTAAGACTATGTAATAACCGTCAATTCGTTGATATGTGCATATTCAGATAATTGACATCTGAGATCGTAATTGTGTGTAAGTATCGAAATTCTTTGTTCAACCATATTGATACAATTAATAGAATGCAGCCGTTGGGTAAAAAAATACCAGGGAAGATTATAAATCATTTTTAACATTTAATTTTGACTTATTTGAAGTCTTTTTTTATGGCAGTTTGCGACATCATGCCATACTGGGGCCCCATAATACATTATGGACAAAAAATAGCTTTAAAAATTATGATTTTGTTATCTTGGCTTAGGGTTGACTTTTTATTTACAAAGGGGTACATAAGTCTTGTGGTGTTATTAATTTTGTTAATTATATACGAAATGTGATCGCTGAAATTAAGTTTTGAATCTAGGATAATTCCTAGATATCGTAAATCGTTGCATCTTTCTAACAGTGGCAAATGATAGCAAATCATTTCTAGCTTAATGACATGACACGTGTTCTGCAAATATATTTACCCCCTGGCCCACGATGTCGAACGATAACGTTCGCTTAGATAAGACTTAAGACACATACTTGATTGTGGAATAAACAAACTTGATTGAGTAAAAAATAGATACGATAAAAAGTTTATGTCTTAAGTCTTATCTAAGCGAACGTTATCGTTCGACATCGTGGGCCAGGGGGTTAATATATTTTGTATACCTATTAAAATACTACATTTGTGTTACAAATAAAAATTGAAAATCATAAACCATTCCCTAAGAAAAATGTTCATAAATTTCTCAATCAGTGATTTACGTTATCTGCCTTTGCGCAAGACTCTGGATATTTTTAATGAATCCTGCTGCTCGCAAACGTTTGAAAATAATTCTGCAAGCTCTTGTTGAGTTTGACAATAGTCTTTATGTAGTAATGCCAGTGGATCATTGACCATTCGCTGAGAAATCTGGGTATTTTTAAGCTGCACTTTTTTAAATTGAAGAAGTAATGCAAAATTGGAACAATATTCGACATTTTCGAAACAAGAAAAAAACAATTTGTTGTCACACTTTAATGTTCAATAACTAAGTGAGAATAAATTATCAATATTTACCTTTAATATACATACAAGTTAAAAAGACAGCAGCCGCGTTTAAAAGATATGCCATCTGTTATCAATGTCGCATTTTTAGGTTATACACCCAATATATATAAATGAATTTCATCAAATACAACCAATCTGGAAAAAAAAAATAAAAAATTTGACATTTTTAAAGAAATTTCTTGTCATGAAAGCCGCCTGTCTCCAGAATTACATAGAAAAAATTCACTTTGCTGACTACTAGGTGGAAAAGAATGGCGGGAATAAACCAATCATCTCTTAAACTAAAGAAAGCAATAAAAAAGAGCAGATAAAGGACTTGTTCCACATTTCAAAGTAGTAATAGACGTTGCAGTAAATATCTGAATATTCTTTATGACCAGCTATTATCTATAAATTCTGTACATTTTCAAAATATGTAAAGTTAAAGAATGAAAATTAACTAAAAACTCCCAAAAATACAATTTTAGCAAGTGCAATTCTGACAAAAAATCTTTATAATGCGAATGATGGAATGTTTAAATATGCGAAAGGACATCTGAGAAAGTGTTACTGAATTTGATTTATACTTTCAAAAGAAAAAGCACAAATTTTAAGATACAATAAAGTACTACTGCAATAGTTGTTACTTCCTTGAAAAAATAATACAAATTCAAATTCCAATCATGAAAACTTTGTAAGATGCAATGATATATTTTATCAAACAAACTTTCATTTGAAGCACATTTCAATTACCGAAATTAATTTGACATTTCCTAGAATTGTTACTTACATGCTACATCGTTATGTTGATGTTTCACACTTTCACATTTGTTTTTATTTTGTTAAAGAATTAATTACATTAATAACTAGGAATGCATGTGCACTCACATTCACACAGTAGCAAACATTTAAACAAACGAATGTGACAAAAAAAAAACACACACAAAAAGAATAAGAAAAAATCTTAACACTTAAAACAACAAATTACATGCAATCATAACAAATGCACATGGCCTCAGCAACTCAACCCATCATGTGTCTTGGCAAGTACCCAGGGTACAAGACAATTAAAAATATTAAAAAAAACACACACACACAAATGCGCAAAAGGATACTGAATACATGTGTTGGTGATCATATGTATACAAGTATTTAAAACCTTGAAGTGTATGCAGCCAGGTTCACATCACAGTTACCCACTTGTGTACGTATGAGTGTATGTACGTAGAATATGAAGGAATTGATGTAAGAGCATGTGTACATTTATTTATTCATTTACTCATTCACTGTGAATAAAAAAGTAAAAAGCAAAACAAAACAAAACAAAACATTACATATGATAAAAACAAAATATTTATTCTACTGTACGTCAGTCAGTATCCCCTTCATGTTTGCCTACCTGTGGTATTCCTTTATGACACATTAAATTTTCATTTAAAATCTATCAGCATGTACATGCGAGTGTTGAAACTTTTCCTCGCCCAATGTATGAACGTGTATTGTTCTCACCTTTTTTATTTCCATCTTGTACTCGGCCAAAAAAAAAGTAAATAAAAAGAACGAAACAAAAACGAAAAGAATATGAAATACGCCAGTGCAATGCAAAAGATAAATAATCCAATTACAAGAAGAGCTGGCAACAGCAACCAAATACAAAAGGAGCAAGAAAAATTTACCAAAAAACATGATGATTTTCAACGATTCTTATGACATACAAGTTCATATCAAACTGCTTACTTAAATACAATATGTAGTAACAACAACTTTCACAATAGTCGGTCAAGTCCAAAAACAAAAAGAAGAAAACCAAAGAAGCAACGAAATAAAAAAAAATAATAAAAAAAAGTGTCTGTTAAAAACATCCTGTAGCCACAAAATGCAGCGAATGCGTATATATTATAGCTAGTTAGGGATGGCAATCCCGGATTCCAAGGTTTGTTTTAAAAAATCCCGAGATTAGTATTTCAGTAAAAGATCCAGAGAACTAAAATTGTTTTATCTGATTTTTTATAAATAAATTTTTAATTTTTAAAATGTTGCCAACAAAAACAAAACGAAACAAATTGTTTTTATAAAGTTCTCTTCCTTTTCAAAACATATCAATATTGCCGTCTTGTCAAAAGAAAAAAATCTTGAAATAATTTAAATATACAATTTTTTTTAAATTCATGAAATGTTAGCTTAAAAATATCATTAAGAAGTGTTGTGGAATAGTTGTGTTCCTTTTGCTTTATTATTTTTTTGCAAAACCCCGAGAATCTGTTTTAAACATTACTTTTACTTTAAGACTGGTAGCACTGTATCTTCATTTGTCATTTTACTTGTGGCAAGTGTAAAAAATTTACTTACAAATTCTATTGCAAGCTGACCTGCAAATATGATTGTGTTAATAAAAAACTGCAAGAGTTTTGAGTTTTTCGAACTTGCACTTGCATATGGTAACGAGGGGTAAATCAATACTTAAAAACTTCAGAAAATTATTTAGGAAGTCATCAACAAAAACGGAAGATATAAGAAGTGAGATAGATGAACGAAAACCCAATATTTTAGTACTTTTAGATCATTCGAAAGCTTTCGATACAGTCGATCATAACGTCCTATGTTATAAACTACAGCACATGTTTATGTTTTCTATAGCCGCTACGCAACTAGTATTTACATATCTTACCAACAGGCATCAGTATGTTCAAAGTGGTAACGATAAATCAAATTTATTACCTGTTATGAGAGTTGTACCGCAGGGGTCAATTGTTGGGCCTCTACTTTTCGCGCTTTATGCTAATGACCTGCCGAGTCAACTTACGCACTGTAAAATCAGAATGTATGCTGACGATATACAAATTTACATCAGTTGCGATTTATCTAAAATTGAACAGTGTGTCTTATCTCTAAATAACGAGTTAAAACATATTTATAAATGGGCTACTGCTAATGGTCTTAGTACCAATCCAAAAAAGTCTAAATATCTTCTAATCCAAAAACGGACTACTATAAGTGATCATATACCGGATATTTTTCTTAATGACACACGTATAGAAAGGGTAAAATCTTGGAATTATTTTTAATAAGAAACTGACATGTAGCAATCATATTAATTATGCATGTGGCCGTATGTATTCCATGCTTAGAACTCTCTGGCAAACGCAGTATTGCACACCTGTCAAAATAAGAGTATTTCTTGCAAAAACCTATTTATTGCCAGTTCTGATGTATGGATGCGAAGTTTACAAAAGTATTGTGCGCTATATATATGGCATGAAAAGGTTTGATTCTGTTTCGCCTTTTACGGCAAAATTATATGGTATTCAGTTTGATGACATACTCAAAAGAAGAGTACTCCTGTTCATGCACAAAATCGTGTATACCCAACAACCACAACATCTCTATAACCGCTTAACCCTATCGGGTTCTAATAGAGGAAAGCGAATCTTATTGTTTAGACATCATAGTTTAACTTCTGATTGGCAATTTTTTCTTAATGCAATCCGGCTTTGGAATCTACTCCCGCACAACATGCAAATAATAAGTAACGCACTGAGATTTAAAAAAATGCATTATTAATTTTCTTACATGTTAATTTGTTAACCAAACACTTTTTTCTTTTTTGTTTTCTTTTATAAATTTATAAATTAATTAGTTTAAAAATTTTATCTTTAAGAATTACAATTTTTTTTTATGTTTCTGCTGAAACAATGTTCTATACTGCAATAAGAGACTTTAAGTCTTGTGTATAGAATTGGAAATAAATAAATAAAAAAAATTTATATTGCAAAAGTTAAAAGAATTAAAATTAATTTTGGATTGCTATATTCAAACGCACTATTTAATGTGTCTACGGTTTTTAGAATTGGAAATTCCTATAAAAAAGCGTTAATTGATTAAAAAGCTCAACAGATGAGAAATTTGTTTTACTTAAACAAATATGTAGTTGTAATTTTAAATTCTGTTAAAGTAACAGATGAAGCCCTTTTGCCGCTGTGATATGAATCTCTGCCAATGTTGCACTTTTATTTATGCTCAAAGAAAAGTGAAATTATTAGAATATTATTATTAGAAATTAATATAAAAAAACGTGGATTGAGAGGCAAATGAAATAATCAAATATCGAATCAATAAAATACATATCACCCCTATCGTGAATAAAAATTCCCAATGAAATTTGTTCCCTTTTCACATTTTTTCTATTAAAATTCAATGTTAAAAAAATAAAAGGGAACAAATTTCATGTGGAATTTTTATTCACGATAAGGGTGATTAATGTAAAAAGCCCCCACAACAGCTAATAATGACTGTAATTAAATACGAAATATACATATGTAATTATGCGTTTTATGGGTGAGAAAGGAATTTTTATGTTTTAGAGATAAGGAACCAATCACCTATTTTGCATACAGTCAATGTCATTTTTTACACTGTGTTTTTTTACACGGAGTTTTCTGGAATCAATTACCATGTAAAAACAGAATTAGGTATATTATTATAGTTTATTTGACTTTTTATTAATTTAATTTAACATAGCTGCCATATAAGGCCCACTTCCGAAAATCAATTTAACGAGCATAAATCTCTTGTGGCTAAATTCACAGTCTTTAGATATGGCAAACGCTTAACTATTAATTCTTTATGCTTAGTTTGCCATGAGAATACCAAGTAATAGTTAAACAATAGTTAGTGTTTTAGTTTACCAATGGTTAACTAATGACCGAAAACTCGGTTATTAAAATTGTTGGTATCCATATTAAATTTAACATAAATAAGTCTCATATATGAGTCATTCCATGTCAGACCGAACACCTTTTTTACCACACCTCATCCGATTTACTTTAAATTTTGCAGACATATTCTTCATTAAAAAATATTATACACGTATTTCCAGAAAAAAAAAAGAAAATTTCTTTTCAACAAGTTGAAAATCGTCAAAATCATGAAAAATCTTCCGACAGGACAACTTTTGAAGTAATATTTCGCAAAACCTTGTGAATGGATTTTAAAGACCAATACCTTATTTTAAAGGTATTTTTTGTATACAAATTTCTAACGGCACATAGAAAAAAGAAAAGAAAGCATGCTCTAGAAAAATTTGAATTTTTCAGCGAGTGTTTTTATAATGTTCACATGCAAAATGTAATTTTTCATGGTACTACAATGGAAAAAAATCGAAAAAAAATAGAATTCATTCGACTTCCATTCTGAATTAAGAAAATATTTTTTTAGATTTTTTGACTTGTTCGAAGGTGGTGGAAAGCAGAAAATAAATAAAAAAAGCAAATTTTAAAAATAAACAAAAATTATAAAAAAATTTAAATAATAATTTTTAAAAAGGAGGTTCAAATACCTTTAAAATAAGGTATTGGTCTTTAGAATCCATCCACAAGTTTTTGCGAAATATTAGTTCAAAAGTTGTCATGTCGGAAGATTTTTCATGATTTTGACGATTTTCAAATGCACATAACTTGTTGAAAAAAAAAATTTTTTTTTCTGGAAATACGTGTAAAATATTTTTTAATGAAGAATACGTGCTACAATTTTGCAAGACTTCGGCGACATCAAAGTCAATTTTTAGCAAAAATCGTTCGGTCTGACATGGAATGACTCATATGCAGAGATTATAACACCCAATTCCAAAAATCACTTTAACATCCATAAATCTTTTAAAAATATTTATATCCAGATAAAATTTAGCCACAAAATTTTACATAATAGGTCATCATCCCAAATAGCTCCTTTTTCTGAAAAACTCTATTTCCACATAAACTGTGTTTAGGGTATTATATAGCCGGACTTGACCGCACTTTTCCAGCAGTCAAAACTAAATTTTAAGTATTATTTTTGTGTGTAGTGCCAATATTATAGCAAAGGATTTTAGCCAATAAAAGCCTTACATGGAATTGACATTAAATAGATTAAGCTTATTGAGTTATTAATATTTTTCCATGTATTCCTTTAATAATAATGTTTTCAGAAAATCGTATCTATTACAGTTAATTAAATTTTAGTACAAAATAAGAAGAACTTGGTGCATTTATCATCAGTATCTAAAAATTTGTTGTTCACGGTTTAATCCTGTTGCTTTTCCAATCAAAAAAATATTCATTTTTCTGTTCTTAATTGTGACTTAAAAATTGTTATCTGTTATTTAAAAAACAAAGTTGTGGTTCCGGTTAAAACCGAATAGGAAACTCTATACTGACTACTTGCAAAAGTGCTGGGTACTTAGTATAAGTATGTTAATGTTATGTGTTACTCACTCAAAGTAGAGGAGATCCAATGTATAGTACAGTGGAGTTTGTAAAGAACATAATAAAATATACAACTTTTATTACAGTAGCTTTTATTTTTGAAGGTGTTAAATTGCTATTATATGAAAAATATAGTTCTCTTGTCCATATATTAAAACACATTTACGAGGGCTGTACAGTATATGAAATAAAACTTTCATTAGTTTAATGCAAAAACTTTCATTGTCAAGTAATGATATTAGCTTCATAATATAATTTTAGCTCATTATTGGAAACAAGCACGTACCACAACCGCTTATAAATATATACATATACATTATACCATTATACACAGTGCTGATATTCAGCCGGTTCGGACCGGTTCCCTCGAACCGGTTGTTAAAATTTTAAAAAATTTCCGTACCGGTTGTTGCATATTCACCCTTATCGTGAAAAAAAATTCCACATGAAATTTGTTCCCTTTTATTTTTTAACATTGAATTCACGATAGGGGTGATTATGTTTTTTGCTTTAACGGTTTTATATAATGTGTATTTATCAAGGTGATATAGTCTCGGCAACAAACACAATATTGTTCAATTGTTCATTGTCCAAACGTACAAACAAATGATTTTATTTTGGTCATACATTGGATTCTTGGATAGCGTTTTCTTCAATCTGTGGAGAAAAAAATAAAACAATTTTTTTTTTTTTTGAATTTTATTTTGCAAAATCAAAACTATTTTTTGTTAAAAACGTAACTTTTTTTTATTAAACGAAAGTTTATATCATTTCCTTTAAGAGGCTTGTGGTCTGTTACTGGGATGCGACTTTAAAATTTTCGCTATTTTCATCAAAATTTGGCAAAAATATAATTTTTTTAAGCGAACCGGTTGTTAATTGTTTTAAATATCACCACTGATTATACACATGTAAATTACTGAAAAGTAAACAGTTTAATAAACAGATAATAAATTAATCATTATACTTCTACTTCTAAGTAATGCAGACGGTAGATACTAGTCATAGAAAAATCTGTTACTAAATTATATCAAGTCATTAGTAATTTTTTGCTGGGTAATTCATGAACGTTAGATCATACTTTGATCCTTTTCTTTCAATTAAAATATGTCTCAATGCAAATTTACATTAATTTCTTGACAAATCAAATACTTATACTTATTAAACATCCCTCGCATATGTAGGATGTAAATGTGGAAACAGACATATTTAAAGGTGCAGATGTATGAATATATAATAAAACAACAACACACACGGTCATATTTGTGCAATTAAATACATACGACTGTTGAATTATTTACACCTGTGTGAAATTTATACAGATTTTTATGAATTCAGCGAATTCAACTAAAATTTTGAACTTTTAATATTACCATGAATTGCTTACAATAAGTCCTACACACACATAATTCCATCATTATGTGGCTCCACAGATTGTACATCACATACATAAATACCTGCATATGCATTTATCAGTGTTGTCAAGTTGGTGCGTTTCGCACATTTTGTGGCGCTTTTTGGAATTTTTTGTGTGAAAAATTCCTTAGTTGGTGTGTGCTTTGCTTTTTTTTAAATTTCGATGTGTTTCTTTAATTTTTCCGAAAATGTGATGAAATTTATCTTTTTACTTATTTTTAATAATTCATTATCATGAAATCTATACGACGAAAAAGGGCCCCATTAAATGTATTTTAAATACGAATGTATGATAAGTGAATATATACTATCAAATTCGTCACATGAAGGTTATTGCTAAATGTAAATAGGTTGAGAGTCTTTGTTTGAAAATAAAATTAACATTCTTGTGTAGCCTGATGGTTTGGTCTACTGAACTGTAGACCAACAATCATGGTTAGACTCCCAGCGGAGCCCCAACAAATTATGTTAAAACAAAATGCAAATAGAAGTATGTACTTAAAATAGAAAACAAAAGTAGTTTAAAAAAGTACCAAATATATACCGAAATAAGCCCTTTTTTACCAATTAGTACTTCAGTTCCGAATAGCATATAGTGTTAAATTTTGAGTGGTTAAATGTTTATTTTATCTCTATTAGCTCGTTTATTAAGAAAAAGGCTTTTAATATTATTACTTTTACTATTAATCGTTGCTCTCTTATTAAAAAGATTTGTATAGAATTTATGAAATTAAAAAAATTCTATAAACATTTTAAATAAAAAGCAAATTCTAAAATTAGTGCGTTTTTTTAAATAGCGCGTTTTGTCTCCATTTTGGTGCGTTTTGAAATTTTAAAGTTGATAACGCTGGCACTTATGCACAGATGCAATGTACTAGGATAGCTCCAATTATTAATAATTAGTAGAATTAGAGAATTTAATTAAAAGAAGTTTTGAACAAGATTTTTCACAAAATATTTATGTTTTAATATAAATCATTAACGTAGTTTATGATTTCGTTTAGAAAATTTTACTCAATTTTGTAGGGACCATCTTAATATAAATATAAAGTAAATCATACCAAAAATATATAAAACAAATAAGGCAAAAAAATATAAGTGCTATCATGTAGCACAAAATAAAATTGATATACTTATGTATGTTTACTAGGGTGGCCCTTATTTTACACTTTAAGAAATATTTATAATTTAAAATATTTTTAATAAATTTGTGATCAGAAACTAACAGCCATATCAGTTTCTGGAATAAAACCACTTTTAATTTTCAATGTGTATTTCTAGGTTTCGTTTCGAAAAAGTTGTTCGTTTTGCTTTTCTATAGAAGCCAAAAACGGATTTAATTCCACTTACGAACGGAATTAAAGTCTGCGTGCGACATGGCTGTAAATTTCCTCTAAATCCGATAGTTTAAAATCGGTACATTGGCAACCGTTGAAATATACAGTTTTAATTATTATTTAGCATTCATTATCGATTTGAAAAAATACACATATCTTTTTGATATCAAGTTATAATTTTAAAATTTTTATATTTAAACCTCATTCCTCAATGAAATACAATATTTTATTAATATAATTGTTTCCCCGCATTTAATTTTTAAATTTAGTTTTAAAATATCCATAATACGAAAATTCAAATAAAATAAAAGATAATAGAGAATAATTTTAGATCAAAAATTTAAAAATTTTAAAATAAGAGCCCAACTATTTTAAAATTTGAATTTATGAAAAACCTTAAACAAAGTAAAAGTACAAAAAAAAATACAATAACAATAAACCCCAACACGTATCACACGAATTTCAAGGTAGAAAGGATGCTGCTTTTGAACACGTTTCAGCTATTATGTTGTAATTGTTAGTGTTGTATTTATATAGGTAGTATTTTGTCTTTTTTTCCCCCGCTTACACATACTCAAGGATTGTTTTATATACATAGGTGTAAAAAAATATACATTTTTTTCAGTTACATATTTGTTTTATTTTATGCATAAATTTAAACATTGAAAACGATTAAGCAACATCCACATACAACACAAAATGCGAGTTTTGTGTTATATTCATATCATGAGACAGATTAAGGGTCAACATTGCCAGAGTGAACGGTTAGAAACGTTGGCTAATGTAGGAATATATTCTAGTTTTTATAGTTACGTAAAAAGGACCTGTCATTTCAATATGGCGTTGAACAAACTGTTGATAAATAGACATTTTTTTGACATGTCTTAGATATATTATAATACTGCTCATTTAATGGAGTTAGATTTAATTAAAAAATATTTTAAGTGAAACAGTTGCTTTTTAAACAATTGACACACATTTGCGGCAGGCTATACTCAGAAAAATTTATTGTATAAAATAAAATTCTAATGAACATTTTAAATGTGTATTTGTATACATATTATCAAATGTTCCATAATATTTTTATTTATAATTATAATTTTGTAGTTAAAGAATTTGGTTATTGTGATTTCTAATAACAAATTGAAAACATGTCCTGTTAGATAACACCAGTAGTGTGATCTATGAATAATTAAAGCTACTGGTTATTTTATTTTGAGCATCCCTTAGTGCTATCAACTATTATGGGGCAGATCGTCATAAAATATTGTACAGTAATTTATATTTATTTAAAGTTTATATTGTTTAAATTTCATCTTAATGACAACATTTACAAGAATTGTATGCAAAGTATATGGAGGTGTTACGAGACGGAAGATAATCATATTTTATATTTATCACTTTCTTTCAGGAAAGCCCATCTCGGAAGTGGAGTTGTGAAGGAGCCAATAGTATAATTTGTACATATACGCAGAGAAAAACCATGGTTGTGGTAAGCATAATCTAAGAGCAACACATTATGATAAGATTTATCTAAAGTAAAAATATTATTATCTAAAGTAAAAATATTATTATCTAAAGTAATCATATTATGATCTAAATCAATCATATTATGATATATAAAATCATATTATGACCTAAAGTAATCATATTATGTGTTAAAGTAATCATATTATGATATAAACTAACCATTTTAATATATATAATAACCATATTATGATTTGAAGTAATCATAAAATGATATATAATAATCATATTATGATATCAAGCAATTATATTATGCTAGTACTTGATCATAATATGTTAAATTAATATCATTTTATTTTTACTATTTGTCAAATTATGATTTCATAAGTAGCATAATATGAATGCAAAATTTTGTAATGGTATCACTTAAAACATTAGCGCAATTCACAATCTTGTGCAAATGGTATTGTATCATTGCATTTGCAAAAACGTTTAGCATATTTTTGCTCTTGCTGTGTATTTTGTTAGTGTGGAAAAGAAAGAAAATTTTGTTTTGAGATTTCACTTTGCATGAAACTTACCTTTGCAGAATATTGTACGGATACGCCTTTTCTATAGACATTTATGTACCATAAAGCCATATGACGGGAAGACATTTGTATGGGGGCTATAAGAAATCGTGGATAGATTGCTACCATATGCAACACAACTTGTCGTTCTATAATACAAATAAAGTATGCAAAATTGCATGTTATTAGCTGCATTATATTTTAATATAATACCAAAAAATCTAAAAATATAGAGAAATATCTGATCCGAGTCCTACTGAACTGATTTTATGCATTTTCAATATTAAACACTTCAGTGGATTAAAGACTGTTTGGTAAAAATTTCATTGTTTTATGTTTTTTTTTTCGAAGTTCTATCGTACCTTCAACAGACGGAGAGACGGATGGATATTGCTAGATTCTAGAACTAATATTTCGATGTGTTACAAATGGAATGATAAAATTATTATATTCCCATCTTTTTGGTAGTGGATATAATAAAAAGAATTTTATTTACAGTGCCATTAACTGTTACTGTAAACATAAGGTAATTTAAAAGACCTTCCTTTTTAGTTGTTTTTTATACTGCATTTTTTAGTGAATTTATACGTTTGCATACGTCAAATAACAATTTCATTATTATCCTCAATATCCTTGTAATTCAACGCCTTTGAACATAAACTGTTGATATGTGATACCAACACTTACACTTACATATGTAGTTATTAGGCAGATCCCAAAATAAGTTTATTAATATACCTCACTAATTAAAAGAAAAGTTTAGTTCCTTTAAAATAAAATTTCTAAAGTTATTAATACTCTTCGCATGGTTTCTGATTTTGTTGTCATATTTTTTGTAAAGGAACATTTGATACCTCATAACTTAAGTATAAAATATATAATTTTCCAGTACGATTGAAATTTTTTGAAATACAATTAGAAACTTCTAAAATACAATAGAAAATTGAGTATTATGAAGTTTTTTATAATGTATTTTAATAAAATATAATAATTAGTCTCATGTTCAAAAAATGTTAGACATATTGCCGGAAAATATCTGACAGTACTTTGCCTGATACTCTTAAGCTATGGTCACACATGGCAACTATTAAATTAAAAAAAGCGCTTCCATTTGTTTAAGCACAAATTTGTTTTACGTTGTTTACTCTTACAGCATCAGATAAAATAAAATTAAATGCTGGTTGTGTCTTGTCATAAAGTTGTTTTAAATAAATAAACGAGTTCAAATATATTTTATTTAGTGGTTACATCTATTTCGCCAAATATTTGCCAAGTGTGACCGTGCCTTTAGAAGCTTCATATTATTGATAGTTTTTGTTTTTGTTGTTTTAAAATTTAAAACTATAAAATTTTCTTATCTTGAATTTCTACAGCAATGTCTGTGTGTATGTTACCTCAAGTTTTTTGATACAAATATGTATGTTGAAAAATGTGGTTTATCAGGGAGACCCTGACCAAGAGGCATAAATTTAGAAGCACACGGTTTATGCAGGACCAGCAAGCATCGAGTCTGCAGCTACTAGATCAGTTTTGCCATAACTGTTCTTGTTTACTAAGACAGGTTTTTCTCCGTTCCTGCTATAGTAGATGGGTCACTTCCAAGTACGACATTCTTATGGTAACCATGGAATTAAGAGGATTTTTTAGGAGTAGGAATGTCGCTCCAACTCCTTATTACAAATTACGAGCCAATGCCTTCTGCGCATATGTATATGCAGAATCCTTCTCAACATGCCTCGGTGAAGATTCCAGGGATATCACATGACTACCCCGTTTCGCCAACAAGACGTTATGATCCATTGCCACGCAAAACTTCATTTCCTGGTGTAGATCTTGTTCTGACATTATCTGTATGCAGCCTATGGCAGTTCACCTGGTAGCATTTTGGCTGCTTTCTCCACTGGATATTGCTCAACAAAGCTGGTCACACTGAATAGTAAGTAAGTGACCAATTTTCTTATAGCTAGCAAGCATGACGCTTTGAGAACCTTAATTAAACTTCGCAATTTGTGTATGATTGCATTGGCATGAGCTGTCACAGGTGACTCCAAAAATTGTTGGCTTGTTCACAGTCGAAATACGAATCCCCTTGACCACAATGCCAAGGTTAAGCTTATCTCATTCGTGGATGTGATGAAATTTTTTGCCGCAATGACTTAATTGAAAACTTCTTTTTTTAACAAGGACGACGTTTCTACTCTTTTGCAGTTTACTCTTTTTCACTTATGAATTATGTAATCATTCGTGTCATTTATCGAATCATTTAAATTTTTTTTAATTTCCTTAATTTTCTCAGTATCATAAAATTTGTCTAACACATATCAAATTTCTGTATTGTGTCTTATGATCTTAATGATATTCACAAAATGTTTCGGTATCAACAGATATTTACGTTTTTCAGTCAGCCTTTTTCAATATTTCATATTACAGTATCAACAAGTTTCCATGTTGCATTTTTGCTTGTTGTGTTTAAAAACGCTCATTTTATTATTTTGTTAAAAAGTTTAATTTGGCAGGACTCCAAATGTTCTGTCAGCATAATTATTGACCCGACTGTCTTCAATTCTTACTTCATACATTTTTTTTGTTTATTATCTTTGTTTTACAAAATTTGTCAGAGTTAATCAGCATTAGTTTTTAAAGATTGCTGACTTTAGTTGGTGGCAATTATAAATCCGTAGATTTAGCTAGATCGAAAAATCATTCTTTATCACAAAAATTTATTAAAATTGACTTTAAAAATACCTTCATATTAATATTTCTGCATATCAATATCCATATTGTATAAGTTTACCATACATATTTAAATAACATCACCTTGAACAGAAAATTGTTATCGAAAAATTTTGGTAAAGCTCTAAGTAGTTCAAAGTATTTAAGTATTATTTCCGGTTCAGTAGAATGGTATGAATTTCAACTAAAAAATTCATTGGGAGTTAATTAATCGCCACAAATAGAACCACACTAATGGTCAACATACTTCACATCTACACACAAACACATCATTTACGGTGGATACCACAACACAAAACACTGACATTAACATGGAATTTCATCTGCTGTTCATATAAAGCTGCATTATCACTATATAATTTGTGGTTTTCCACTTTGACATCATTTTATGGTATTAAATTTGTATATATGTATATTTTTTCTGCGCATGGAAAAACTTATACTTTTATAAAAACAATAAAAATCATTAAAATTAATACCATTTAAATGTTAGTGCTCACTGCTGCCAACAAAACAAACTCGTATTAATAAAAATATTGCAATAAATTGTGAATTATAATTTTATTTCATTTTAATTGTTATTTTTAATCTTTATTAAAATTCTCCTAGAATTGTTGAAAGTTGTTGGTTGAATTGTTTTTAATATTTTATTTAATTTAATTTAATAAAATTTCTGAGTATTTAGATTTATTTAGTTTAAATTAAATTGCAAGTTTTAAACTCATTTGTTATATCCTACAGTACCATAATGGGAAGAGTATATTGGATTTGTGCTGGTGTTTGCAACACCCATAAATAATAGACCAGCACCCATCTTAAAGTATACCGAATGCCACAGAATCACTTTCCGTGTCGATTTAATCATGTCCGGCCGTCCATCTGTCTGTCCGTCTGGCTGACTGTCAATGTAAAGCTTGTGCGTTAAATACAGGTCGCAATTTTCAAGCTATTTGAATAAAATTCGGTATATGATATTTTTACGACCTATGAATGGTTGGAATTAGAAGTTGGTTAAAATCGGTCTAATGTTTAACTCCTATGCAAATGTCGTTCCGAAATATGAGCTTATCAGTCATAAATGTGTGATTTATAAACATCTCCAAACAAATTTCACTACAAATAAATTGTACATGAAGTCTAAACACATCTATATAATTTTGTGCAGATCGGTCCATAATTAACTATAGCTCCCATATAAAGCCAAATTACTTTATAGAGCATGACTCTCTTAAACTATTGGTGTCCAAATATTAATCAACACAAATATGTTTCGTCTATAAACCAATCATTCATCTCAATTTTATAATGATCGGTCTGTAATTAGTCATAGCTGCCATATAAAGCCCAGTTCCAAAAATCACTTTAACATGTATAAATCTCTTAGAAGATTATATATCAAGATGAAATTTAATTCTACAAATATTTATATGCACAGAGGTCATGTCACTATAGCGCACATTACTGAAAAACTGTTTTTGTTTATATATTAGGTGTAGGGTATTATATAGTCAGGCTTGACCGACTATAATTTCTTACTTGTTGGCAAATGAATTTTTTTATTAAGATTTAAATGAAAGTACAGTGGAATCGCAATAGAATGAACTAATTCGTGCAAGGCCTGTTCACTCTTTAAGAAAGTTCACTCTAAAGAGTCTATAAAAAAAACACTTTTTATACAAAAAAATCCATATTTATTAAATATTATTAAATAATATATGCAATTTTTTAGCTTTTTCTCTCAACATTTCTCCACTTACTGGCAGATTTATGGCTCGTTGTCTTAAAAACAAATTGACAAGAGCTTTTTCAACACGTGGGTATTCCGATTTTTTGAACGACTTTCTTTTAAGCGCACTTTTACTTAAGCATACAACACTTTCAATTTTAGATTTCTTTTTTTTTTATCCCACTTATTGTGGATTTTGCTACTCCATATTTCTTTGCAAGCACTGTAGCTCCCACGCCTTTGGATAGTTCTTTAATTATTTCTTGTTTTATTCCAATTGAAAGAAATTTTTTACATTTATTAGAACTCATTTTGTAACTTTTTGTCCGCACATAACACAACTAGGAATTAAAAATCACTAAAGTAATCTTTCATAAAATCATTAGAAAAAAGACAAGAACACAAAAATGTTTGCAAATTCAACAGAAATCTAACGGTTTCATAAAACAGTATGTAAAAAAATGATAACTTCTGTGTCTTTGTCTATTTTGTATAAGAAAAACAAAAGTTCACTCTATTGAGTTGGGTATTGTTCACTCTATAGAGTAACTAATGAAAAAAATCGGGAGTTCGTAATATCGAGTAGTTCATATTAACAAGTGGTCACTCTATTGCGATTACACTGTACTTAGAAGTATTTTAAAATCATTGTTAACTTTAGCTATGCTTGACTAAGCACATTTTCCATACAGCATTCTGTTGTAAACAATAACCCTCTTCAAATTTGGTGGCATAAATGTCTGGATGTTTTAGAAATATTGCAATTCATTGATTGAATATTTGATCCCAAGTTATAAATAGGGCGCTTTGCTTATGAAACTCTCGATTCTAGATGTTCAGTATTAGTCAATAATATTGTTGTTTCAATGGACAAAAAATTCTGCCTAATTAAACAAATATACTACATACCACACCTTGATGAGCGAATGTATAAAATGTAAATTATTCTCAGTTAAAAATTATAGCAAGTTAATAAATTTATAATTAAAAATAAACAATTCTACGTATGTATGTATGTATGTGACATGTGATTTAAGCAAACACATTTCATTTTCATTTAAGCTTTCAAATACCTAAATACATATTTTTTTGCGAATTTATTTAATTATAATTGAAATTTGATTTTAGAGCAGCAGTTTGTTTTGAAAACCACATTTCGTTTAAAAGTTTGCATGATAATAAATAAATAGTCTGTTAAAAACTTAAATGAACATTGTCGACTTAAAACTTTTTTATTAAAAAATAATTTATTTCATTATAAAATTTTAATCCTGAAGAGTAGCGAAATATTGAAATAAAATTTAAAGTATTTTTTTTATAAAAAAGACCTAAAGCTTAAATAATTACCAAAATCTTAATATTCATTTTATTTATACATTTTGCTCTTGTTAATCAACAAACATTTTGATTGATTTATTCTAGAAATTTAAATAATTTGTAATATTTACAAATGTTAACGAAGATTTTGCTTTTAAAATGCTTAAATATTCTAATAATGTTTATGTATACACTAGAGCCCCGATTTACGTATATTCTATTTGCGTCGTTTCGATTTGCGTCGCTTTTCTAAATGTGGTTTAATCCGCTTTGCGTCGTTTTGATTCCGATTTGCGTCGACTTTGAAATTTTGTGTCAATACATTTGTATAGAAAAAAAATTGATTCGATTTGCGTCGTTTCGGTTTGCGTCGAAATTCCTCAGTCCCTATTACCGACGCAAATCGGGGATCTAGTGTATTCATAAATAAGGAAAATTTAGGAATATGTTATATACTGGTTAATATTTCTGTATTATCGTACCAAAATCCACTGAGTAAAGGGCGATTCCATTAGTCTATTGTTGATTTTGAATAAAACTCTTTAAGTAGAACTATACAGACACATTCCGGTATAACAAATCTCACTTTAACGAAAATCCGATTAACTAGCCTATATAACGAATGTTTTATTTGTAATATATGATGAACGATGAGAAATAGAAAACAAAATCCAACAAAGAACCAAATTTTTAATATCGACATTAGTGACAAATTTTGAAAAGAATGGATCAAAAACACGTTGATCTATTATAAAATGAAGAGTAATTGATTAATTTATTAGCATAAATATTTATTATGGTAGCATCATTTCTAGAACCGTAATCCCCCCAATGAAATCATTATAATGCTTCAAGTCAATCTCGTTAAGAATAATTGGTAATAACTCCAAAACAGAAATCTCAATATAAACAATTTTTGAATTTGGCAAATAGGTCTGACAATATATCGTTCATTATAGCGTGATTTGACTGCAGCTGTAGGAATCTACATATATTTTTGTCCAAATGAACAATAAATTTATTCAAGTGTTGTTAGCGACTACAATGTAGATGGTCCATCCAGAAGGTGCAATTTTCAATAACTCTTTCCAACGAACAAGTGATCTGTGATAAAATTGCTTTTATCTGAACACTTCTTTATTTTTTTACAATCTCAATTTTTTTATGGTACTAGAGCCTAAAAACAGAATAACGTCTATAATTCTTACAATATCCTTTTTAATGTCTAAAAGAAATTATTAATTAAAATGTCAAATGTTTCTCAATACGAACATATATTTAAACATAATTGTAATTTCGTCATTAACACCTAACACATTTATTCTTTCATTTGCAAAGAAAACTACAAATTTCATAGAATATTAACAATAAAATGTTTTTGAACTCAAAAACGGCCAAACATAAAAAGCTTACAAACATAGATCTTAACTTAAACAAAATAATAATGCTTTAAAATACACAATTATACACGTACAAACTCATACAGAAATCTTCTAAATAATATATTACTAATACTAATATCAAGTTTTTCTTTTAGAGTTGACAAATTATTACTCAATAATTTTCTTATTAACATAATATGACTTGTATATGTACATATGTACATGTATATAGCTTTTGTTTTCGGAAGATAACTATAAACAACGATCGTGGTATGTTCTACAATAAAATGACAAACAAGCGATATGAAAAGTTTCCAATTGCTCTCATTCATAATGCAAGGTTCTTTTAAAATGCTGGGTGTTAACTGCTGTTATATACATTTCTTTACACTGACTACACGTATATTCTCTTGTGTTTATAGGGAAATCAGTATACATATGTATGTATGTATCGATGGTCTCATGTAGAAAGGCCCTAACTCGCATATTTGAAACTTTACAGGAGAAGGTAAAAACATAATAGAAACTGTAATATTCAACATGTAACTTTTTTTGTACAACTGCTTATAAAAGCGTTATTTTTTACACTATTGCAATAAAGTTTTGTGAGGAGGTGTATTTGCGTTAAATGCATTGGAATCGTAAAAAAACTAATTTCGAAAAAATAGCGAGTTAGGGCCCTTCTACATGAGACCAACGGTATGTAAGTGTTGTTTTTTTTTTTTTTTTGTACTGTTATTCAATAATTTTTTTCATCTCATAAAATATTTAATAACCTCAAAGCATTATGGTATGATTTCATGAATACATACTATATACATATATATATACATATACATATATGTGTGTGTAAATGTGATTGCTAACAAATGAGTATTTCTTGTATAAGTACCTTTATTGTCATTGGTATTCATTTTTCAATACGAATTGTATCCTTTTTTGGGTTTTTGTGATTTTAAATATGTCAAACAGCAAGACAAGATAGACAGATAGATAGACAGACAGATAGACAGACCATAATAATTTCACATTGCCAAAATCTCAACTGAAAGTGTTGAAAGTGTTGAAAGGTTAACTATTGTCACTAAAGTGTGACATTAAATTTTTGTCTTAAATTTTCGTTATGTTCAATTTATTCATTTTTCTCACATTTTTTGTATGTTTCATTATAATTCTATTTTTGCCGCAATCACACTTGTACTGATGTTATACTGAAATTGTGTTTCAGTGTTTGCTAACATATTTATAGGAGAGGAAGTTTGAGGTTTTAATAAAATAGCTTAAAAGCTATTGAATAAATACGAGCTGGGATATATATTGTATTTATAAAGGTTTTAAACAAATCTGTAATTTGCATTTCCCTCACATTACAATCATGGTGTATATTTTTTCTGATTGCAATTTACATTTGGTCTATAATCTTCAGGTGTGCATATTATCTTTACTTATTTCTTTAAAGTATTCAATCATTAAGATTCGTCCTTTGTCCACATGAAGTATTTTTCTACACAAATATAATTCCATATATTACACTTACATTTATAATATATATGCATTATTTATATACATACATCTATTACTACTATAGTACTATGAATATTATTTCTTGCGCTCTACTTATTAGATTGAAAGTACGTCAATTGTTACGACCAGAGCAACCAAGTATAAGCTTAAAAAAATATTTTAAGTGCATAAAAATGCACCTTAAATATTTTGATTAAATAGTGCTGCTTTTTATGGGATTAAATTTCAGCAGCAAATGATAAAATATAAAAATTGCAAATATGACTGAACACAGATTATCGCCTTTTTCTAGAGCAAATTTTTTTAATTCTATGTGAAAAACAGTATTTTTGTCGAAAATATAAGTGTTCACAGATTAATATCCTTTTTCAGTTTGGATCTACAGCCTATTTTACAATTCCATATATAAAAACAGATTTTTTGTTGGAAAGATATGAAAATATGGGTGATCACAGATCTTCTTTTCTTTTCAATTTGTATCAGTTTTAAAGGAGACAGAGCATATTTTATAATTCCCTATAACAAATCGATTTTTGATGAGAAAATGATCACAAATTATCCCCATTTTTTCAATTTGGACTAGTTTTAAAGGATCTGGAGCTTACAATTTTGACCCACATTAAAGGATCTAGAGCATATTTTATAATTCCCTATAAAAACATCGATTTTCGTTGAGAAATATGAATGATCACAGATTGTCTTCCTTTGTCAATTTGGACTAGTATTAAACATATGGAGCCTAGTTTTAAGGGAAAATTACCGTCTGATTACAGGAAAAATATTAAAAAAAAATAAAACAATAATTTAGTAGATATTATGCAATTTTCATATGTATCACCAGTGATACACTATGCAGTAGGGGAATGTATAACATAATAATAAATAGTAATATTCCAATAATAAAATTGTGTATCACCAGTAATACAATATGAAGTGTAGGGTTAAAATATTACATTGACAATTTTTGCCAATCCTTATTTTTCAAATTTGGCCACTAGTAAAGGATCTAGTGCAATTTTTTAGTCGGAAATATTATTGATCAGGTATTTTTTTCTATTTGGACTAGTTTTTAATGATCTAAAATTTCAGATCAGAATTTCATCAAAATATCGAGTTTTAGTTCAATAATTAAGGGCACACCAACTATATTTTCATATGAGAATTAAATTTTTTTAAAAAATATACAAACTCTTTATTTAAAAAGAGTATCATTCAATAATAAAATAGATAAAATAATATAAAATGGAAAAATAAGCTTTAAATATCCTGTAAAGCACAAAATAAGCGCTAACGAATCGACGGATATGATATTGCTTATTTTTAGTTGCCCTACATATTTTTTCTTTTCGTTTTTTTTACCTAACAATACTTTTTTAATCTTAGTTTTTTTATAATACTGTATACATTTATATAATTCATTACAAAAAATATATATGTACATGAATGCTAATAAATAATATTAAATTAAAAAAAAAAAATTAGTGTTACCGCCGTCAACAATTATGTAATTTTGTTGCACAGTGTATTTTTTAAATTCTTCAAGAATTCTCTATGTATTACACTTTTACATGATAACTTCATATATTTGTATGTATGTTTGATCTTATTATTTATTCTCTTTATTATTATTATTTTCCCCTGAAAATAACGGTCCTTTCGTGTTTGTCATGTAGACGTAAAATCTTGTTTTCTTTATTTAAAGAATAATACATAAAACATACGGTACATACATGTATTTTATGGTTATTTAAACTACATTAAGGCTTTAGTGTAAAAAACTTCAAACGCGTCGGAAGAATATATTAAATTTTAACGCGCTCGCGCTCGCTCTCTTTCGCTCGCTCTTGCTAATAAATAATATAATTATTCTAAGTATTAAAGTAAATTAATAAATTGTGCTATTAAAAAGTATTTTCTAATAATTTCCACGTTGCTCTAAGCAACAATTTGTATTTTGTATAAAAAGTATTTAATAGAAAATCTTAATATTATTTCAAGGTTGTTTTTTAAGTTAATAGGATTTCATAAAATATTAGGAAAAAATCAGTTTATTATAAATAAATCATTATTTTCTTATTACTTAACTAATTTACATAACTAATTTAACTGACGTCATACAGTGATGCCGATGGCAAGACATGGTAATAAATATGTAGTATAGGGTGGCATTAAAAGGTGAAAAAAAACCAACTGCTTAAAAATTGTGCAACATCGCTTTACGTAAAAAGGTTTCACGTTTTATTTGAAGTTTGAAATTTAGGATCGAAGCAATATATTTTGGAAAAATATTCAGTTATAAATGATTTTCCCAAATATTCAGCTAAAAATTGCATTTGTATTTCATTATAATTTAATACAAAAAAACATAAAATTTCAAGCAATTTTTATCTCGAATACAAAATATAATAGAACCATTTAACTTTAATGTTCAAATCCACAACGTATAATTATTATACATTATTATATAATTCAAATGTTAATCATACGCAACGCTTAACCTACTAAACGCCGCACACTGTGGCCGTGTAGTGCATTTAATGGCCTTAAATCAAGGAGATTTCGGAGCTTAATGAAATTTTGCACACATTTATGTTAAATTTTTTAAAAATTTTAATTTTTTTTTTTTTTTAATACGCCCACTTTTACGCCCACCTTCCATACAACTTAAATAGAAAATGTGGCATAACTTCCATGATTTTAAATATATCAACTCAATTTTCATAAAACATTAATATTATAATTGTAGAATGAGCTCCTGAAAATATGAACTTAATCCGCCCACTTTTACGCCCACCTCCCATACAAATGATATTTCAAAAATGCCATATCTTCTGTAAATTTGTAACTAGAATATTTATTTTTCGCAAAAATGTATATAACATCTATTAAATGCTGTTTTGAAAATATGAAGAAAATCCGCCCACTGTAACACCCACCCCCCATACAACTCCAATACAAAAATTTTGTCAGTTTCACTCTATTTCATTTATTAACAACTTTTTCACATCTTCGTGATAATCTAATTTTTTAAGCTTAAATTTCGTTCGAAATGAATTGATGTATGGGTCGGAGGATATCAACAAATGATGCATTACGTCTTCGTTAGTAGAACAGCGACCAGTATTGCGCGAGTGATATAGCCTATAACGTCTATAATCATTGTTCCTAGGTTCCTGCGCCTCTTCTGATAACATTCCTTTGAAAAATAAACCATATGTTAATTTAAAATGTGTGAAACAAATTGTATATTTAACCTACCTATAGGTAGAATGGCCTAGAAAAATGCGATCAATGTTAAGTTATTGATAATATAGATACTATGTAGAACTCTTCATTTAATGTGGAGTAAGTTCACATTTAGATTTTTTGTTGTTTAGTCTACGTAAACAATGTACCGATATTGATAAACATGCAATGAAATTTTCGTATTTCTTGATCCCAAATTGGCACCGGCTACGTGTACGAGTAGCAAAGAAAGAAAGAATGCGCATTTGTTTTTGCACGCGTAAAATAACGCATATTTTTTACTGTAATTTTTTGGTTTTTCATTGTTTTTTCGGCGGCGGGCAAATTGGGGCAGGTTTTTTTTTTTTAGTCTGTTAGCTGAGACTCTCAGCTTTAATTTGGTATATGACTCCATGTGTCGCACTGCTTCGCACACAACTAAAAGTCTAAAAGAAAATCATAAATGTTTATTTTTTTGGCTCAAAATATATTGTCAAAGGAAATTTTTTTTTTAAATTTTTCAAAATTTTTTTTTTAATTTACATAATGCTTAATGTCTATTTTAAGTGAAAAAATACTTATAAAGTACATTCGGTGTATAGTTTATAAGTAACAAGCTTTTGAATATAACATAGAAAACTATCACATTTGAGACTTGTTCACATACTTCAACTTTGCGCTGCTCGGGACAGAAAACCAATGGAGGTATTTGCATGAAATTTTCCACACATGACCTTCAGATAGTTTTTAACCATCTGTGCAAAAATCATCAAAATCAGACAGAAGGTCCAAATTGATTTATTGCCGCAGTGGCCACAGTGTGCGCCGTAATCCTTAAGTGTGTGTGCATTAAAAATGCATGCTAAATGTAATGGTCAGTTTGTAACATGTAATTTACAATTTCCTATTACCTACTTACTTTAATGCATAAAATTGCAAACAAAACACTTCTTTTTTCTTTATAAATTTTACAAAATAATGAACATAAAAACACGAACAAATTAAATATTCAATATGGCCTATTAAGTAATTATATTTAACACTTGTTAATTCTGTTGTTTAAAGACTTCATTGAAATAATTTACTTGCGAAAAAAAGCAACAAAAGGAAAAGCATGAAAGAGCAGAAAGCAACAAATAATTACAATTGAACATGCAAGCACACATTTTATGTCTAAAACACATATGGGTAATACTATTCCAGGAAGACAGCATGAAAAGTTCTTCAAAAGCAAACATGTTTTTATTGCCTGCAATATAATAGTATTATTTAGCAAATACGTTATATAAATTTCATACTTCAAATCTAGGTGACGTTTGCATAAATGTGTTAATGAAACACAAAAAAAACACGATTGAATACATTTGATTCATATGTTGATACTAAAGAGCTGCACAAAATGTTTTGAAAGTTCTGTATTCTAAAGGGCACTACTTCCAAGCCGTGTATTTCAGTGTAAAGATTATTAACAAAACAAACATAACAGAACATGACTCTCACTGAAACAAAACAAGCACCATTCGAAAAGTTTCTCTCTATAGTTTTGTTAGTGATTGTATGTTAAAATGAAGTAGAACATTAAAACAAAAACAGACAATGAAATAAAAAAAAAGGTAAATTACACCAAAAGCATCGAGAACACTAGAACAAACACAAAAAAGCGTAAAAATGTAAACAGGAGTGTTATTAAATAATAACAATTTTTTTTATTTGTTTTGTATTGTTTTATTTGTTTTTCCAAATGTGAATTAAAAAATTATTTTTGCATACGAGTATGTAACTACATTCGATTTTTTATGTTCATTAAAAATGTTGAGTTATTCAAACATGTTTTGAATATCCAAAATAGTTTTGATGTTCTACTTCAGTTCTCGTCTACTTCAGCCTTGTTCTATTGTAATATTGTTTTGTTGTACTTGTGTTCACTTCTTCAATGTTTTGATCGTGAAACAAAAGAAATATTTTCGGAAGTATGTGTTTTGCAATGAGCAAGTTATACATACATACACACTAATTGGAATTTCATGAAATGCTTGTAGGACATTTTTGTTGTGTTTGTGCCGCACTTTAATTGATGGGCCAAATGGCTCTTATTCCACAAAACATATACATACATATATATTTATTATAAGTTACTTTATTTAAATACAAATTATTTTTTATTATTAATAAACCAAATTGTTTTAATATGAAACAAAAATCCGGAAAATATCAAAATCCAGGAATTTATATTTCAAAACCCAAACACCGGAATTTGAAAAACGAGTCCCGTTTGGCATCCCTAGTGTAAATTTAGATTTACAAAAAATATTGTGGAACAAATGCCCAAGAAGTAAGCAATTTGATAAGTGAAAATTTGTTGAGTTCTTTTCAGGAGTAGGGTCCTGATCTGCATATCGATAGCTTAACTCGATTTTTTTTTCTTTTTGTTATTTTACAGACGAAGGAAAAAATTTAATATAATCCGTAAAATTTTAGATACAACAAAAATTTTAATACAATTTTAAGTAAAAAAAGCAACACATTTTATTTCGCATTTAAAATTTCTTATTTTTTTTAATGTAGGTATCGAAGATACCCTTTTTTCATTAATTTTTTTGAAAAAAAAAATTGAGTTAGGCCTTTTTATATTAACCCATCGACATATGTGACCCGGCCTATGACTCAAAACAAAATTGCGAGCAACAGCTGTTACAGATGGATTTTCAATCAAATTCTGTTTTTCTTTAATTTTTGCTCTTCTTTCTCTACATTTTTAGTATACTTCTAAACAAGTTACAACTTTCTAGTTTTCACCACGTGAAAGAGCAAAAACTATTGAAACCAAAAAAAAAAGCGGAAAATTTTTTTCTGAGTCATAAGCCACCTTTTCATAGGCCGGGTCACATATGTGTATAACATATTTATATTAACAAGAACGACTGTAATACTACGCTTTAAGTTTTCTTTGATGTGAATTTGTCGTTCAATTGGCTACTGCTGTTGAAATGTTGCTAAAGCATTGGTTTCATTGAATCAGGTCGTGCAATTGTTTTAATACTTACGTAACCAATAAAATGATGGCATAACTTGAACCAACAATTAGAACCCATTTATTAGCATTTAATAAAAACTAAAAGAATAAACTAAAATTAACCCCCTGGCCCACGATGTCGAACGATAACGTTCGCTTAGATAAGACTTAAGGCACAAACTTTTTATCGTATCTATTTTTTACACAATCAAGTTTGTTTATTCCCCAATCAAGTTTGTGTCTTAAGTCTTATCTAAGCGATCGTTATCGTTCGACATCGTGGGCCTGGGGGTGATTGCCACTCACAAAAATCCATGTTTTCGTGACAAATAAACTTGTGCAAAGCCCATAACTTAACCACTAAGATTAGAATAGAATTTCTGAATTACCCTCGTATAAGTGTCTGCCAAAAAGGAGGCACACTTATAACAACTATAAAATACAAGTCATAAATTCTTAAAAATTTATTGTCATAATAATTTCTTTCACTTGCGTTTAGTGTAAATTTTGAATGGTAATGGAAGGAAAAAACTAAAAACTAAAACTTAAGCCTTTTTTAACACAAATCCATTTTTAATGGACTCTAAACAAAACATACAACCAAATCAAATTTGCACTTAAAGCTTTTTTAACCTCAAATATTTAAATTGAACAATACTCAAACATACATGGCTCGAGTTTGCTGCGTTTGTTTCTGTCATTGTTTTTGTGAATTCAAATCGAAAGGAAATTTGTTAAAATGTTTGCAACAATTTATTTAATTTACAATTCAAATTTTTTTATGTGCTCTTTCCAAGGGAAGTGGGTGAGAAATCAGCAGAAAACTAAACAAATATTTATTTGTTATTTGTTAAATTAATTTAGTCGCTAAGTTGACAATTATTAAATGTTTGTTCTAACTCCCCTATAATTTGTTCGCTCTTACTTCTTAAAGCTTTCTAAACCGTTCAAAGCCGGATTATATGTATATAAAGTTAATATAATACTAGGAATTTCACAAAGAATTCACAAATACTTAGGCTGCAAGTATAATTTATGAGTACAGTATAAAGAGAAATATATTGGCCATAGATTAAAGCTTTTGCAAATTGAAAATTAGAACCATACAGCAAAAGTAAATATAAAAAAATGTTGCATGCTACACTTTTGTTTTTGCTTTGTTACGAAGATTACTTTAGCAAGAGAGAAGACTTACTACATATAGGTCATTTAGGTAAATTTAAAAAGACTATAAACTTGAAAGTATATAAATTACTTGAAAATCTGACAATATCGGGTTCAATTATTGCAAATGATATTTATAAAACAATTCAACCAAACTTAAAGAATAAAAAGCTAGATGTAATTAAAAGTAACCAGAAAGAAAATACCACGTACTCGGTCTCTCTGATAATGACCGTGCAAACACATACAAAACCAGTGTAAGTATCTCGAGAAGATCTGGCAGCTGTTTTTTCAGTACTATCGTAAAAATTTAATATCCAAATCGTAGTGAAAATGAAAGTGTTATATACTTAAACAGCCACCGATACAAAAATTTCATGTTGCAGCATACTGTTGTGGTTTTTAACTAGACGTCACTGCTCTTCAGAAAAGTCTTTATTAAAAACCTTTGGTGACGTGAGGCACCATCCTGTTAAAACTACGTGTCTTTAATATGCCAAAATGTTGTTATTAACATCTCACCATAGCGTAACCCATGCTCCGTAGCAACATTTTCTACTATTTCTTGCAAAATTAAATTCACTGTAACTGCCAAACCTTCTAATATTGGTATGACAACGTCCTGCAGCACTGAATCAAATATCCTCTACATATTTTTTCAATCATTTTTCTAAATGTGAAAAAAAGCAATTTCCGAAAAACATTATTACTTACTTTGCCTTTTTATTTACAGCCAAACCCAGTTAAAAGCCCTAAAATTATATTAAATGTCCCTTTTTTTAAATATCAATAACAACAACATCTTTGTATTAATCTGCCTTAATATTAAATTTCATTTGAAAAATAACAAAATAATTTGCTTGAAATCTCAACAATCCGGCCATAATTTACATTCAATATACTTTTAAACATCATTGAAATAAACCTTAACCCTTTCCTTTTAAAAAGGAAATAATATCTTCTTTTGCCTACTAAAGATTGTATAATAAAATATAATTAAGTCATTAATTTTCAATTCAATATAATGACATTGTTTTAAAGCATCCCATATACCTATAACAAAAAAAAAATACCAGAAAGGAAAAGTTAACTTTAACGCACTTTTTGTTGGCGTGAAATTCCCAGCAACACTGAAAAACAAAATCACTTAAAAGGGTTTATTTATGCAAGTATTTATTTATTTATTTAGTTTTTTTGGCTAAATTTTTGTTCATATAAAAAATACAAAATGTAGAAAACATGCAGATATTTTTTGCATGCATAATGAATAAGTTTCGACAAAAATATTCACGCTGTAACCCTTAAACACACATCAAGTTAATGAAAGGAAAACACAAATTTATGCTGGAATACCGTTCTTTTGTAAATGACAAACAAAACCATAGAAATGGCCTAAAGAAGAAATACAAACACAGAAAAAATAGTAAAGAATATACTGCGCATACTAAATGATTGCCAACCAAACTGAAAACCTCCCAAAAATACACAGCACAAACATTATTCACTTGCTAATCAATGGCAATTCGTAAGGGAATACTAAGAAATTGAGAAAACGTTTTTTTAGAACTTCCTTCAAAAAATACCCAACTAAAAAAGCACATTCATTAATTTTTTTTTTTATTTCTTAAAAGATAATTCTAATGGCTTAAAACAAAAAAAAAAAGAACGTAGAACGAATTGTGTTGCTGTAGCTTGTTGATTTACTTAAAGCCAATAAATGGGAATACAGTCAACCACCATTACACAAATATACTGCGACAGTTTTACGGCAAAAGGGTCACAATTTATATTCAAACAATGTTGCGAAAAAAGAAACACTAGTCACATATTTTTCTGTGTAAAAACACAGTTCAAAATATTTCTTTAGAATGTTTTTTTTTTAATTGCTTATAAGTAAAACCCTTTTTTATTTTTGTTGTTTGTTAAGTAGATTAACTGATTTGTATTTAACTTAATTCCAACCAAACTTTATGATTTTCAAGGATTTGATTGTAAATATTGAATTTTTCAATTTGGTTCTTTTTATTATTTAAATATGCATTGTTAAAGTTTTACACTAAGAACTAACTAGAAACTAAGACTGAAAAATCACATAAATACATGAAAATGGATAAATCCACATAAAAATATACCCTTATATTATTACGATTCCTACTGATGGCAAAGAAACGAAATGATGCAACGTTTTGGAGGAACGTGTAAAGAAATCTGGTCTATGTAATAGAAAAGTAAAATAAATCTCTAGCTTCGGCTAATTGAAAAATATTTGGCATTAGCAACGATTCCTCATCCTCAGATCAAATTCGCTTCGAAACGAAAAAAGACAAAGTCATTTTTCACTTCGAAGAAGATATTTTTGAATTATACAATAATACAGGAATAAAACAATAGAATAACAGGATAATCAAATAGAAGAATAACAGGATAATCGAACAATAGAATAATAGAATAATAATTTTGTCATACTATTTACAATACATCGAAATATTAGTCTACAAAATTGTATATACAAGGGTATCCAAATTATTCGATTATTATTTTGTTCAAACGAAACGAAAAACTTTAATAAGAGATTTTAACTTGTTCGAATAATTTGATCACATATTGAAAATTTATCAAATTATTAGTGAAAATTTCTTATTATTTCGGCTTGAGTTCATTTTAATTAATTAATAATTCAAAGAATACCAAAGTTTTATTTTCTACACAATTGGCACACTGGAATGCATTTTCTACCCTGCCAATTACATTGCTGATATTGTCAATCAACGGTAGACGCAGCAATAAAAGTGACAAAAAACTTGAAGTAATACAAAATTTGTAATAATAATAATAATAATAATAATAAAGAATGCACACACATTGTAAACGTATGTAAATTTCGTTCTAACTTATAAAATAAAATAAGGAATACGATTAATTCCCGAAGTCTATTTCTCAATAATGGAGAGTTAAATAGATGATGCTTGCAAGTAGATCTTGGGCAACAAATATTACTGATGACACCTTTGGCAGCGTAGAGAAATGCATTCCAATGTGCCAATTGTCTAGGAAATAAACCTTTGGTATTCTTTGAATTATTAATTAATTAAAATGAGCTCAAGCCGAAATTATAGAAAAATTTCTCTAATCAAAAATATAAAGTTCAACAATTTTTCATTAAAAAAAACACTAGTCTCTTAAAATTAATCGAATTATTTGAATAATTTAAAATTTTTAAACAAAGTAAAATGAAAATGTTTTTCCTTTATTAAGACGTCTATATATATTTTAATAATTATGTTCTTTGTCCATTACAACGTTATCATCATATAAAAAATAAAACTTTATTCAACATATCATTCACCAACATATTTTATCATGTTATAAGGATGATACTCGTTTAATTAGAACCGGTGTATATACAAGGTGGCGTAATAGTAAACTTTCGATGTTTTTTTGCTGTCACCGACCGATTATTGGTCAAATAAATAGTCAGCAATATTCCGCGTTCTGGAGCAGTGTAGCGTAACATTGTTTATTATTACGCATGTGTTTACTAAACAAATGTCAAAACAGAACTGACATTAGGGGCCTTGCAAAATTTATAGTGTTTTCTGATAGGAGGATTACTTTTGAGCCACCTTGTAGAAACCAAAGTGGTTCATTGTGATTCCTTTTCTATTATTTATTATATTTCCCTGTATTTCAATTCGATGAATTAGTATGTTTTAGTAACAACGGGTGATTCAAGTAGAGATACGTTTTCCAATAGCCTTTCTTTGCCAGATCACATGTGAGTCGTTGTTATGTGATTTTTATTGAGTATTGTTTGGTATTTCATTCACGTTCTGTGAGGAATATGTTTCGTGCACTTCGCTCAACTTATGGTCAACATAGTCGGCCTTCTGAGTGTAGGTACTATTCGCAACACCATCACCCATTTTAAGACCCAGTATTCATTATTGCATAATATTTGACAGAATAGACCACGTCTACTAATTCCACTACCAGTGGAATCATCGGCTCATATTTCTTTAAAAATCATGCCGGTGCGAACGTAACCGTCAATGGCGACCGTTATGGTGCCATGCTTTGATGCTTGAAATTAAAACTCGTGATCTCGGCGACATTTGGCTTCAGCAAGACGGCTCCACTTTCCACACATCGCATCAATCAATGGATCTATTGAGAGAACACTTCGGTGAGCACATAATCTCACGTTTTGGGCCGGTCGATTGGCCACCAAGATCATCTGATTTCACACCGTTATGCTTTTTCCTTTGGAGATATATAAAGTTCAAAGTTTATGCGGACAAACCCGCTTCGATTCAGGCCTTGGAGGGAAACAACACGCGTCTCTTTCGTCAGTTACCAGTCGAAATGCTCGAACAAGTCATCGAAAATTGGACTCAACGGATAGACCATCTGTGACATAGCAACTAACAACATCTGATAGACATTTCAAATGATAATAAACAGTCCCCATTAAATTTTAATTTTCTTTATTTTATTTTTTTTATATAGGGAACTTCCAAATGAATGACGATTTATTATCGTGTTTCCAAAAGTTTCTGGCTATATTTGACATTTGTTTCATCTCATAAGTATTTTGTTTGCAATTACTTTCAATACTTTATTTTATGCTATCAATAATGGCAAATACATAATTTAGATTTTACCAATATTTTGGCCACCATATGTTTGCTCTACAATTTCCAAACTCCTTTACTATTTTTTTACTAAACATTAAATATTTATTTTTAGCTTCAAAACTTATTGCAGTGCATTTATATATTTGCAGAAGAAATTTTCACAGCAATCATTTATACTAAAAATCATTGTTTAACTTTAGTTTATATTAGAAATGTTTAACATAATTTCATATTGCAGTTTTTCACTAGAAGCATTTTTAAATAATTTTTTTTTTAATAATTAATAATAATTTAATTTATGTATACATTGAATTTAAACGAAATTGTTTTAATTATTACTACTTTTAATGATAAAATTATGAAAAATTCTTTAAAGAAACGATAAGTAAACACAAAAATATTTATTCATTTTATTCGATTATTTTACATAAAATTAATAGAATTATTCCTTATTAGAAAATGGTCAGTTGGAAATTCTTTGAATAATTATTAGTAAAAAATAGTTCTCTAATATATACTGTGGATATACACTGGAAAAGATGATTAACCTATATCCGTCCGTGTAACTGTCTGTTGAAGGCCTATATGAAAAGGGTTTTAAATATTCTTTGTTTATCTGAAATGATATTGAAATGGACAAAATCGGTCTAGTAAAACCAGAGATATTCTTCAAAAATTTTATACCTATACTCAACATATCCGTACATCTGTCTGACTGCCTAAAGCGATTTAGATATGTCTTTCATTCTGTAAGTCTGTCTGTTGAAGTTTTATTAAAGCCCAGAGGGAAGGGCCTAGATAGGTGCAATTATCATTAAATATTCTCTGTTATTCAGTGTCCGTATTATATACGTTGTAGGTATATAAGATCGTATTGTTTTTTAGTTGAATTATCTAAAAAGTTATGCTATATATAAAACTAGAATAACTAGACTTATTGTTTCCACTAATTTGAAGTAATAATATTTTGAATTCCAGATAAAATAATTTTTGTAGAATAAGTTATTAAGTAACACATGAAAAATTATTGAAAATTTAATTTCAAACAAAAATGTTTCCCTTAATTTTCATAAAAAATAAAACTATTGACCACTTCTATATAAACTTATGCAGAAAATAAATAACTACAAAACCCAGGACAGAAAATAATTTAATGACACCACATGGCGTATGAGTGATTTTATTAACACTCAATGCCAAAAACAAAAGAAAATTGTTGCTACACATTTGAATTTATCATCGTTCAGCTCCTCAGGATATTTGGGCAAAAAACAAAGCACTGAACGAGAAAAAAAATTAAGTATTCTTATCATAGTTTTAGTTTTCGTTTTCGTTATGAGTATATTCATTGTGTATTTGTTCATTTTGCAAAAATTTTCACATGACTGCATTTTACTACCTTGGGACGTATATAATGTTAAGCAGTGGTATTACACATTTGTTATGCAGTTTGTGCTGCACACTTAAAATTGAACTGCAAAATTTAATTTCTTTTTAAATTAAATTCTGTAAAAACATAGAGTTATTGGTTATACTGTGCGTATGAATACTATTTAATTTGTAAATATGGTTATAATAATCATACGGCTGGTTGGCAAAATGCCCAAACGCAAACAATTATTTGTTTGGCTGTGTAGTGTGCAAATTTTGTTGTGATGCTATTCTATTGTTCATGAAATCTGTTGATTGCAAGGGTTGAAGACAGCCTTTGGCCAAGATTGGTTTATTTTCGTTCGTTCATTTAAACTAAAATCGATGTATGAATCCTTTGTTTAAATGATAACTATACGAATAGATGTATTTGTGTAGTTATATACTTAGATACAGTGTAATAGATACTAGTGATTCATAAATTCTAAGAATTCTAGAAATATAAAGTTTTCTAATCTGCAGAAATCAGTTAAAACTAAAATACATTATAAAGTTAGCTATTTTTAAAGTATAATACAAGTTAATATAAACACACAGATAATCCCAAATTTTAATTTAGACGTAAATCTTATACGTTTATTAAGTTATTATTCTGGGACTCTGCAAATTCTCATATTATATACAAAGAGTCATTAATGCAAGATTACCCAAGATTAATGCATGTTACGCCTAAATTGTTATCGAGCCTTTTTGCGAGATGTTACCCACCATGTGTAGTATGACTGTGAATCCGTACAGAATCATAATCAACAAGATTTTATAGCCGGCTCATGTGTTTCCCACACGATACTGCAAATGCATGCACATCTTAAGCTACAATATTTTTCCAAATATATCCAAAGGTTTTTTTCAGTACATAATTTTTTTTTCGTATTTAATAATATGTCCTTAATTTATATAATATTTGCAATACATATTTACTAAACATATACTATAAATGCTTGTGTAAATCAATGGACCTATTTATATGTTCAAAGAGTTTGGGCTCTCTATCTTTTTTCACACTGTAGCCATAAGCACATACATACTCTTCATACACATCTTATGCATTTTACAAAAATAAAAATATATTTGTTTTATTAGAATTTGTGCTTGAGTAAATTTTCCAAATAGCAATTGTACGCTTGATCAGTTTTTTTCTACTTAATATGAACACGAACATTAGATTGGCATTCATAAAAATCATCCCTCAGACCAAATAAATAATATACCAGTAATAAACGTACATTTTACAAATACATAAAGTAAAATGCAAAAAAATGGATAGATTTTAGACAAAAGATGTTAGTGCAGTCAAATCAAATATTATCTTCAATATAACTAAGCTGTAAAGAACAAAAAACTACTTTTGCTTATAATAATAAATTTTTGAATAAGTCTTTAAAATTTAAAGAACGTTTTTCAAATATGTTTGCTACAAAATTATATAAGAATTTTAAAATTCGTTTTATTTAGAAAACTAGCCAAGTTCCTCCCTAATGAGAATATAATAAAACACTTCTTATGTTATGACCTAAAATAGTATTGCCCTTGTAATAGGATAAAATGTGATTACATAAGATTAATTGTTATAGATATGATAAAAAAAATATAACTTCAAGTATTATATAAAATGAAATAAACTGAATTTACTGCTTGGTATACATCTCTTAACAAAATAAAAGGATACCAGACGAACAAAATGACGAGCAAAATGTCTTGAATATGATTTCTATTAATAGCATCTGAGCACCAGTAACAATAACTGCCTCCACCCCAAAATTCACACCAAACAGTGACTCGTTTGGGATGTATCTATGACGTGTTGGTTTCTGAAAAGCAAATGCTGCATTCTCAATAATTATCAAAACTGCAGATAAAAACAATATTAAGTATTGTTCAACTGTGGGAAAGCGTGTAACACCATATGCCCATATCCGTTTTTTTTTTTTTGTTATACTGTGACAATGACTTCATTATAATCAAAGACCAGAAGGACGTCCTTGTTATTCACTTCGTCTATAGGTATTTCAGGATAGAAATCAATCATGGTGATGTTGATATCTTTATACTCAGAGCTGAGAAGAACGTCCTTGACAATTACCCTAATACTATGTTTCCACGGTACATGCTTCGCTCTCTATTCATGCTTCACACCCCAATAATGAGCGAAACAACTTGCTTCACAATACAAAATTTTAAGAACGAATCAAGTAGATTCATATTGAATCTACTTGCGAAGCACGAAAAATTGCACTCTTCTCTAATTTTTATCGCAAGTTTATCTGCACTAGCTGTAAAAATTTAATATTATTGTAAACAAAGCAAATTATTTTCTTGTTGCTGGAAGTAAAGAAAGTAAATACGTACGAATGTATGTTTTTTCAAATAAGCTAACTAATTTCCACTCACTTTTTTTTTTTGTTCATTAAAAAAAATTATTTTCCACAAATTGTAAATTCTTTTTTTTTTTATTCTGTTTGTTTATTAAAAACAACTGTCAAATCAAATCAAGTTTATTAGTCATGTAAACAGCATGATTCATAAACATGATTCAGAAGGCGAAGCAGGTGGTTCAAGTCGTCGTGGAAACATAGTATAAGTCAGTATGGGATTGAATCTCTGTTTGACCAGAGTCCGTAAAAATTATTTTGTCTGCTGTTTCTTGCATTTATTCAAAAATTATCCACCTATTCTGAATTTGAATAAGACTCACTTTTCATAATTGAGCTAGCAGTCTCATCGTATGGGCAAATGGCAGCAAATTGAGGTTCGAAATCAATCTTATTAACAGCTCTCTTTTGGCTTAATAGACTTGTAAAAAGATGGATTAAAATCCGCATTCGGGCAATCGTGAATAAGGCTAAGCTAAGCAACTGTAGTATATCCCGCTAATGACAAGGATACGCAAGTATGATGGTTCTTGATTTACGTTGTCTTTCCGAAGAATAAAAAAATAAATTCTAATAGCTCCGTTTATCCATACTATGCAACTGATAACCTAGGATAGGAAGGATATATCAAGATTGCTGGCAGTATTAACGGGACACTGGACGTTAGGCAAGCACGCAAATCGCCTGGGACTCCCTTTTAACGACCATTGTCGTAGTTGTAAGGATATGGAAAAAGACGCAACGATTTTTCAACTTCTCTGCGAATGCCCAGCCCTGAGTGTCAAGAGACATAAATTCATGAGAAACTATACATTGAACAACCTTGCTGAGGTAGCCGGGTCAAAACTCAATGACCTACTGAGATATCTCACAGCTACAGGTTGGGTCTAGCAAGACACGACTTTTTTTGTACACACATATTAGCTACAGTATGTTGTATACGACATTAAACCTGACGAGTGGTGTGGTCTTTTAAAATGGGGTCGCTTCGACTCTACTTAAGTGTTCGCACGTAGTGAACTACCACATAAACCAACCAACCAACCAGCTCCGTTTATCTTAATAGTCTAGGTTGATTGTGCATTAATACAAATACGAGGGCGGTTCGAAAACTTATTTTTCAATATAATCTCCTAAAACTTCAATACACTTAGTCCAACGCTTATTTAGCAATTCTATCCCTTGATTAAAATAGTTTTCCTCGCGGCCTTTAAAATAGTGGTTTACAACAGCTAGGTATTTATATTTAGATTTTTTAAGGGAACAGATAAAAGTCACTGGGAGCTAAATCAGGAGAATAAGGTGGGTGTTCAAGCAACTCGTACTTAAATTCGTTGATTTTAGCCATTGTTAAAATACTCTTGTGCGTTATTGTCGAATTTGTACATTTAATTGATCCAATATGATGCAATTGTACTCTGAATTTATTGTTTTACCCTTTTGCAGATAGTCATTAAATGAAAACCGTTGTCATAATCTTACCAGCCGATTGAATTGTTTTGGCCTTCTTTTGGGAACCTTCTCCAGCTTCCGTCCATTGCTTGGATTTTTCTCTTGTCTCTGGAGTATAGTAGTTACTTAATACAAATAATCGTAGTCTATAAACTTGGCTTTAATTACTATTGCTGATCAGAATTACAATTGAAATTGTGACTGACTGTCGCCATAATAAATTTTATTTTCAAACTGAACTGTCATTATAAGGAGTTACACGAAAAGAATTGTGCACAAAATTTTAACTAATAACTGAATTTTTGTATATTTATTATATTAAGAAACAACAGCTACAGTTCATGATTTCTATTATTTGATTTGTTACATCCTTACATCAAAATATTTTGGCTTCAAACATATTTATATTCCAAAAAATAAAAAAAATAAAATAATTACCAACTTATCTCAAAATTATTCATCGTTCTGTTAAATTACTAACATTTAATTATTCTTTCTTAACATCTAAATAACTTAAATTAATCTAATAGAATATAAAAGCAAAAAACTATGGAACCAAAAAAACTGGAACATTTAAGCAGTTAATAATTTTGACTTTTACTAATTTAAGGTTCCAGACAAAATTATGTACAAAATAATTTAAATAAATTTACCATAATCTTAACAATATTCTTACACACCAAGAACAAACAAACACTCGAACAAACAAACTTATTGTGTGATAATAATCACTTTATTATCATTATTCTACTTACTATTATATCTCTTTCTATCATTTTTCTATTTCGTTCACTGATTACATTGTTTTTTTGTGTTTGGAGGATTTTTTGTATTTAGGTCATTTCAAGTAATTTGGCATTAAGATTTTAATGCGTACATAATACAGTGATTAACGACAACGTGACAGATTATTTCTACAAATGAAAATAGAAATACAAGTAAGAGTGCAATATTCGGCTGTGCCGAATCTTAAATACCCTCCACCTTAATATAATAAGTACATATGTAATAATAATATCATAATAATAAATATCATACTAAAACTACGAGTATAGGAATAAAATATACTCATTCTGTGTTTTTATTCACATGCCGATGCTATGACAAAAAAATATAAAAAGGTAACCCCTACGTTCGGCAAAAAAACAAAAATTAATTTTTTTAATAGTTCTGTTGTAATTATCGAAAAACTTCCTTTACAAAAATTTAATGATTTTGTGTGAGCTTTTATTTTCTGATATTAGGGTGGTACATTAGGGTGGTAGGAACTGAGATCTGATGAGTAAATACTAAAACGGGATATTTGAGGTAAATGCAAGATAATAACATCGATAGATCTCCTCAAGCTAAAAACATCGATATATCACACTTTGAGATCGGACTATAAATGCCGAAGATATAACAAAAAATGTATTTTGGCGACCCCTATTTTTGGCAAAAAAACAAAAAAAAATTTTTTTCGAAATTGTCTTGCAACAATACTTCATATTCGGTGGTGTACCGCGAACTTTTTTGATTTTTTTGCATGTAAGGCGAGACACTCTACTGCACATTGTTGTAGCGAAATATGTATTGGAATAAACAAATAAAAAATAAATAAAAATAAATTAACTTTAAGCTCAAAACAAAATATTTTTTAATAAAGATATAAAGGTCGAACAATCAGTGCAATAATCTAATTTAAAAAGCATCTAAAAAATACTTTAGTCAATAACTCGGATTCTTAAGGTAAAAATTTCATTGTACTTTTTTTGAAGCTTTATCCTGCCTTCCAAAGACGGAAGGACATGTCTAAATCGTCTTAGAATCTTATAAGGGCCCAGAATATATTTCAATGTGTTACAAACGAAATGACAAACTTAATATACTCCTATTGTGTACCCATCTGTGTGTATAAAAATAAAACGCTTATATACACTAGATTACAAAATCGCGTGAGAGCCATTGCGATTGTCAGAAACGTGTTGCTATTTAGGCGAATTTTATGTACACTTCTAAAAATAGGCTTTTTTATATTAAAACAATAATAATAAATACTTGTTGATTATTATCTGAATTGACTTTTTTCAGTAGTGTTGTAAAAAAATTATGCGAATTAAGAGTAGTTTCTATTAAAACAGACCTGGGGCCAAATACCGCATTCGATATCGAGTAAAATTGAACGCAATTTTCTTATTTGAGATTATGGCATTAGATATCGAGCAAGAAATTTAGTACATTTTTCGATATCGAAATCATTTTTCGATACGATAGCTCATTCGATCACGAATGCGGTAATTTGGCCCCTGTAATTAACAATAACTAAAAATAGATAAATTTTGGAATTTCTGAACTTAGAACTCAGATTAATTTCACCTAAAATTAGTCATAATTCTTATCTGTTACAAACATACTGATGATGACATATTTTCCTTTTCTATTGTAGTAAATTACAAGTGTAATAAATAATAAAAGAATTTCAAAGAATATGCAATGAAATGAGTTGAATAAAAAAAATGTAATATACATACAAATGTTAGGTATGTTTGTATATAAACATTAGATTTTATGTATACTATTATCATTTCTATTTCATACAGTGTTAATGAAAATGTTGAAAAATAAAAAATAATATTTTTTAAGGCGTTTGACAAATCATAAATCGTTAAAATCATGGTATTAAAAATTCTTAACAATGCTATAAATGGTCTTGATAAATTTTCCTAAAGGAAAATTTGTATAAATCTGGTTAATCACAAAGTAACATTTATAAAACCTTTTTATTTTCTGTTCGTTTTCTGCCAGCAAATTATGGCTACTCCAACCCCTTAGTGAAAACTCGCATAATTTATGTTGATTAATTTGAATTGTTCTTTATCTGTCTGCGAGTCTGTTTTTTTCTCTGCTCATATTCAACTTTATTTTTATAATCATTATATTTTTTTGCTATCCAAAAGTCAGTCTCTTACAAAAACAGCACAAAATACAAGAAACTAATGGAGTATTACAATGTTATATTATTGTTGGAACATGCGAATTGCAATACAATCCGAAGCAAGAAGAAAACGAAACTGAAAAAAGTATGATTACAAGCAATATTTCATGGTCTCATTAATGAAGCTTCATTAACTTTAAACTGTGTTTTTTTCGGTTTCTTTGTACTACTTTTAATTTTGTTTTTATGGATTTTTTTTTATTTTTTTTTTTACACTTTTGAAGAGAATTTTGTTTTGTAGGGAAGGAGAAGATTTTGCAAGGCATCATAATGGAAAGGTTTATAAAGGTCAATATTAATATAGATTTATCATTTAAAAAATTCAGTTATTGGCAAAAAAAAATAATCTCTCAAGTTATCGTTACCCAAAAACTCGTTATAGAAAGAAATACAATTTATAATTATCTATATTTAACAATTTCTTTTAAAAATATTGTATAAATTTTTTTAACAATAAAGCATTGTTCATATAAAATCTGGCCACATAAATTTATTGGGACCTTAAGTTTAAATAAAACACTTACAAGTGTATAAAATATCGGATGTCGGAAAGAACAATTTTTGGAAATTACCTTTTAAACGTATTTTTTTTTTTGCTTGGACCAGCACTCAGGAGACGACCCTACTCATGCAGTGCATTGTGTTGGAACTAGGAAAATAGATTATGGGAGCGAGGATAGAGGGAGTAGTGTTTGTGAACATTTGATTTGAATTTTCCTATATTGAAAGTGGCAGAGAATACTTCTGCTGGTTGTTTATTCTACATACAGACAGTACGGCTAAAGAACGAATTTTCCCTGTAGTGTATTGTGCCATCCACTGTCCAGTCGACCATGAATGGATGGGCCCTGACTGAAGAACGTAAAAAACTACGTGTTTCAGGAACAAGTTCCCTGATTTCAGCAGAACACATTCAATTATAGTATCGATAGAACAGTGAAACACAACCCACATTGCGACGATGCTCCAATGAATAAATAGAGTTGGATACCCTACTGGCACTGATAAGCATCTTCGCCCTTTCCTGCACGCGGTCGAGTAACTCCAAAATAGACTTCGAAGCACCGGCCCGTACATTAGAGTTGTATTCCATTTTCGGTCGAATATAGGTGGTGTAAATAGTAAGAAGATCAGATGGAGTGAGGTATTTTCTACACCGTTTTAAAGAACCAAGGCACTTGAGCGCTTCTTTTGACACTTGAAAAATGCGTTTGGTCCAGCGGACATTACACTGGATTCTCAAGCCTAGAACGTCAAGAGCGTCTGATTCCTTAATATTTACACCGCCCATAAAAACAGATGAAGCAGTATGATATGTTGTACGTTTGTGTGTTAACATACAACATTGAGTTTTAGGTGCCCCATTCTGAGATTGTCTCAAGATCTTGCCTCAGCGTATCATGTTTTATCTCATTTTACCAATCTCCAAAGGGTTTGGTCTATGATTAAATGAGTATGAATGGCAAATGTTGCTATCATCTGCAAACGAATAGATAGGATTGAAAATTTGACATAGCAGGCCATTTATAAAGATTATAAAGATTATTCAGCTGCGTGTTTGGCCGCAACTACGCAGTGGGTTCGATAACAAAATTAGCTCTCTGAAATTGTTCATGTAAAATTATGGCATCGATAACTCAAATTATTTTATATAATCTGTTTTATTTTATTTTGAAATTACACTGTATTACAGTGCAAAATACTAGTTTTAAGGATAAGGATAAAACAGATCAAATATCTCCCTTTTAAAAACAGTGCGGATTATAAGTCAACCAGACCTTCAAACTACAGTTCATCCGTTGAAGAATATGTATTAGATTTTTTAGTAGGTAGCACAGTGTTATTTACAAAATGTATTGAAAATTTAATGTTTTATTAAAATGCTTGCATACTTCCCTTGAGGTGATGACTACATCTCGTAGCAGCAGAACTGGAGGTATATAATCATTGTATGAAGTATGACGGTATATAAAAATTTCTGTTTGTGTGGTATTCCTGCTACTTTTTACAATATCCTTGAACTTTATTTAAAATATAACATTCACTTCATCACATGTAGAAGTAACAAAAAACGAGTTGAATCCTTAAAATACTTTGGATGCAGTAAAAATCTACAGCAGCATACAAGTCCGCATACACGCACACATAGCTACATACAGCTATTTAACGCTTAAAGCACTTTACTGCTGGTACATGCTACATTATTATAACAAGAACAGTGTGTAGTTGTTGTTGTTGTTGCAGCAATAGCAACAGCCACATTCACTACCGCAAAGACAGCAGCAGCAGATAAAGCAGTAAAATAAGTAACATTATTACAAGTTACTTTGTATCTTATTTAAACTGTTTTCGTTGTTTATTTATATTTTTTTCTGTTGTTTTTTTTTAGCGCTGTGGTTACTTTAGTTTAAAAGTTTCAACCTTTTTTTCATACACATGTGCATTTTTGCAAACTATATTTTCATTGTTTTGTTAAAGTGAAAAAAGAGATAAAAAATTCCTTTAATTATTTTGTTTGCTTTTTTAACAATAATGAAAACAAACAAACAGACAGACAGCCCAGCCCAGCAAAAATTAACGCTTTAGCAAATTCACTTAAAGATGCTGACGTTGATGTCTTTGTTGTTGTTGTTGTTGTAGTATTTCCTACTCAGCACCACTAAAGTTAATGTGTATTTTTATTTCATTATTTAATTTTTATAGTGTTACATTTCATAGATTTTTTTTCGCAGTCTTCATCTCCGGACAAAAGAACTGAGAACATTTTATAACATTGTTGTCATTGTTGGCAGAGGATTCCAACGTGTGTAAGTACACTCATAAAAAACTAAAACAAAACTATGAACTTCTAGGTCATTATATAAATATGTATAATGAATTTAGTAGTTTTGATTAAAGTCCCAGGATTAAGTGTAAATAAAGCAGATATTTAGCAAATGGTTAGTTTAAAATTTACCTAACAAATTGCTACAAAGATGCTTAAATAACAAATAATTGAAAATGTCAAATTTTAATGTCAAACATTTTCGAACTTGAGTTTTATACAAAGAATTCTATTCAATTGCAAAATTTTTCCTAGTGCATCTGTTCAGTTACTAATGCAATGCTTATAAATTAAGAGGGCGTGTATTTGGCCACTATTCACTCCCAAGCTATTCGTTAAGGTAAATAAAGATAAATAAACTTGTCTTGTTTCTTAAGTTTCCTGTTGAAATGATGGCAAATGTGCCAGCCATTGTTTAGTTTTGTTGGACGGATGCAAACAAAAACTTTCCGCAACACTCTGACATACACACACACACACACACACACAACCCAGCTGCTCTAGCACGTATTGCAACTAAACCATTGTTGCAGATACACACAAACATAAATTAACGTAAAAATAATTAAATATTTCTTTCCAACATACAACAACTGCGTTTTAATCAAATTGAAATTTAGAATTGTAAAGAAAAAATAATGAAAAAAACACACACACAATGGAAACATGATGGATATTTTGCAACATAACCACAAGATGCCAAACATAAAACTTGTTACTACTTAATTCAATTAGAAGTTTTTTTTCTCTGCTTTTCTTTTCAATGTAACTGTAAAAGTAGATAAAGAAAGTGATTAGAAAATTTAGATGACAAAGATAAATTGTAAGATTAAAAGGTATTACGTTCAAAATATTTAACCTTTAGCGACAAAGCATTCACTCTTTTAGGTCCCAAATCGTTGCTGTCTAAAAGCCTTGTAATATATTATAGAAGCTGATATATAATGACATACCGTAAAAATATTATTTTTTTTAAAAACAAATTTATTGTCAAAACTAACCCCCTGGCTCACGATGTCGAACGATAACGTTCGCTTAGATAAGACTTAAGATTGGTAGTATTTTCTGATAGGAGGATTACTTTTGCGCCACCCTATATATATATCAACTACTTATTTATAATGCAATATTGGTCACAATACAATTGCTTTCCCCAGGAATCTAAATATATTTAATACAAGGAATAGCTCAAATGTATGTGTTTCAAGGTGTAGATTAGAAACCACTAAATAAAAAATTGAATATATTGGTGGTTTTGAATTTAATAAATTACCGAATGATTTAAAAAATATTCGTTATTTAAAACAAATTTAAGAAAATATTTGTTTCAAAATCTTGAAATGCTTCTAGTATAACATCTTCTTAATATATGTACTTTAAACAGAAAATATAAGTATAAATAATATTAACTATTATATAATTTTTTCTATTTTATTTTTATTCTTAATATTTTTTATTACATAAGTTATAAGAAATTAATTGTAATTTTGTTAATTAACTTTTTGCCAACTTTCCTCAATAAAGTCACTTTGACGCTGAGGCCCAATGTAAATTAATTTGGAGTCAATAAATAAATGCATTAAAAAAAATAAAAATAAAATATTACTAAAAATCTTTCTATTTTATTAGTTCGGCTTGAGGTCCCTTTTATTAAAAATATAAAAACTCTTGTTCGTTTTTAATTTTTATTATATTTTATTTATTTCCAATATTTCGACCAACTTTGTTGATCATCTTCAGGGAAGAAATATAATTTAATGTTTAATACAGTGTTGTCCGATGTTAATATCTTAAGTTTCTTTCACTGAGTCAGTTGGTTGTAGTGTATACAATTTATTTTCAAATAATTTGTATATTTAACTTGAAGGCAACTTCGATTAAAAATTTTTAAATTTTTTTGTATCTTAAGTTTCTTTCACTGAAAGAAGCTTAAGAGTTTTTATATTTTTAATAAAAGGGACCTCAAGCCGAACTAATGAAATAGAAAGATTTTTAACAATATAAAAGGTCTACATAGCACATAAAAAACAATCATAAAATATTACATAATATAATTCGAATTTTATTGATAAGTAAAATATCACACAATTTTCAAATTCGTCTAATTATTGTTAAATATAAAATTTTACTTAATTCGGAAGTCATTTATGATTGAGAAAATTATTGTGGTAACAAGTTTAGCCATTTCTTTTGATAGTAAATCAATTTCGTTCCACCCCGTTCAAAGGTGTCAGTTTAACAGCTGGATTTCTAAAGTGAGATCTGAAGCAAATCGCAAAACTTTTCTGTCTAAGTTTTATTAGCAGTTGCAACGAAAGCCTTGGAAATTTTACAATGTTTACCTACTCGTACTCGGGTTAAGTTATTTTTAATGAAATATTTAAAGGAGTTATGGAATTTATTTGGTGTATACTTTAAAAATGCTGAAATGTTTAGCTTTTACTTACAATGTCGGACAAAATAAAGTGCGGTTTTTTAACCTTCTTCATTACTTTTTGATATTTTTCTTCTACATCTATTATTTCCTATTTATTCACAGTGCCTTTATTTATTGGCATATCTGAATTATTTACGTAAACATTACAATTTTATAAAGTTGCTCATTTATGTTTCTGATGTAAATATACTGAAGTGCAAAAGAAATCTCTGCGACATAATAAAGTGCGGTTTTCTGTTAACCTTAAAATAGGAGTTGTATTCCTGATTTTTTTATTTTTATTTTTTGAAAAATTTGTGGTAAGTTTTTTAAAAATAATAAATTATAGTGAAGTACTTACATATTTAATTTAATATTACTTGAATGTACACAAAATAAGGCTAGACCCCGACTATTTCGAAATAAGGACTTTAACCGATCGGAATATGTGGTCAGAAAAATAATTGCTTTATATAAAATAAGAAAGTTAAACACCTTAAGAACTTATGTTGCAGAAAACTTAAGACCACGAAGCTAGACGATGATCATATTGCAATTCTAGCAAAAAGATTTGAATATTTTAACGCGAACTGTCTAAAGAAGACTTAACAAAAACGGTCTAAAAAACTGTAAATTTAAAAAATCGGTTAAACTTTGCAAATAACTACATAAATATTAGATAAAATAGTAACTGAGTTCAAAATAAAACTATAATTTATAATTATTAAAAAGTGATAAATACGAGTTTTAGTCAAAAAACAAGAAATATTTGACACCTCACTTTATTTTGTCCGACAGTGTAGAAGTATTTGTATTTATTCAAATTATTGGCTATTGTTAGCTATGTCCTTTTTCCATTTTTCTGACAGCATATGGATTCCATGTGAAAAGAACTGCTAATTTTTTATACCAAGAATGCATTAATCTAATTTATTACCCCCAGTTCTGAAGAATAGAAGAATATAAAACGTATGTGGCAAAACTTCGTAAATACTTCTTAATAGTTTAAAAAAAAAGTATTTAAACATGTGGCCGATTTCTATCATGATCAAATATTCTGGGAGTTTTTAAACCAATTTTAGCTTCAAACTGAATCGGTTGCATTTAGTATATATTTCCTGTGATGATCTGGCCCGATTTTAGCAGCTCATAGTAGACAGGGCCCTTTCTACAACCCACCAAATACTGAGCTTCAGTTAACAATCGATGTGCTTCAGTGGCACTTTTTTAAATATGTCACTTGTTGGCACAAAATGTTCGTGACATACAAGTTACAAGAGACAAAAAAGAAAAGACATACATTAAGATTTTCAAAACAGCTTTTCATTTTCAGTTTTGGCATTTTAGAACATGTAGCCTAAATTATATTTTTTGACCGGGAAAAGATATTGGTTCCAAACTTTCTGGGTATATGTAAAATATCGAAAATATGTTTAATAGCAGAAATTTGAATATATTTTAAATCAGACCAACATTTTGAAATTTTAATTTTCAAATGAGTTTAATTTTAAATTAAATATTTCATTCCGAAAAAAATTAGTTTTTCGCTTTCTAAAGACTTAATTTGCGGAATCAAAGCCACTTTCGATCGGAATTGAGTTCTGTGACATGGCTGAATAATCTAACTAAACTTAATTCAAATGTTGATTACATTTGGAGACACCCTTTATAATTATTAAGTACATAATATTTGCTAGTAAAGGTACAAATGCAATCAAACAAAAATTTACTACACAAATAAAATTTCTTATCTTTAACAATACTTTCATGACCTACAGATAATCATAAATATTAAATATATACGAGTATTATTAAATACATTCAACAGTATTTAAAATACTTTCAAACTATTAACAACATATTAGAAAAAAAGTAAATGAAATATAATGGAACGATGGCAAAATAAAGCGGCGATTGTGACAGGAGCCAGTTCAGGTATTGGTGTGGCTATTGTTAAGGATCTCATTAAGAATGGTTTACAAGTGGTGGGTTGGCCAGACGTGTTGAACGTGTAAAGGAAATTAAACAACAGCTGCCTACAATGCTACAAGCTAAACTAACAGCTATAGAATGTGATGTTTCCAGCTTTTAATCGGTTAATGAGGCATTCGATAAGATCATCTCCCACTTTGGGGGAGTTGACGTTTTAGTCAATAATGCTGGTTGCATGAGTGAAGGCAAATTGTGTACGGGAAATTCCGCAGAAATACAACAAGTTTTACTAACCAATGTAATGGGTGTATTCTATTGTACTCAAAGAGCTTTCAAATCAATGAAAGAACATAATTTCAATGGTCACGTAATATTGCTACATAGTATATCTGATCATCGTGTAAGATGCTTACTTAATTACATACCAGACAATAACATATGTATATACACCTTTGAAATTCGCCATAACTGCCATAACAGAAATTTATCGCCAAGAATTTAAATAACTGTAAGCTAACTGTCAGGCATTATTATAATGTATTTTAAATTAATTCCCTAATTTTCCAGAGCATTAGCTAGTCCTGGTGCTACAGAAACCGAAATTATACCAGAAAGTATGAAACACACTGTGGCAGCAATACTAAAACCAGAGGATATATCACAAGGCATTGTCTATGCTCTATCTACACCGGCTCATGTGCAAATACATGAAATGACTATTAAACCAGTAGGAGAAATGTGTTAAGTAGTTGTATAGGCTTCTTTATTTGCATGGGCTGGACAAATAATAACAATATATTTTTTTCTAAACTTTTCTTATTGTGTGTCTCTTAAAATTGAAAAATAGCTAAATCTATAATTTGCTAAAAAAAAAAATTGTACAAATGTTTTATGTTCTTAGAATATTAACAAGCATCTTTAATAAATTTTGCCAGCTATAAAAACAGCAATAAATAAACAAAACGTAAATGAAACATGAAGCACACAAAATCCCCCTGTTACAAATAAATATGAACTTTAAAGAAAAGATAATGGAATGAAAGAAATTCTCATGAACATGAATTCATTGGGTATGATAATAAATTATCTAAGCTTTTTATTACAAAAAAAAGTGAACAAATATGGTGTATCCTTTAATACAGCCTATACAATGTTTTAATATGTTATGTTAGTCATAGTATTTGTGAAATTTTTTAAACTTTTCTAGTATACAAAGAATTATAAAGAATTGTGTTGTGAAAAATGATTTTTGTCATTTATTTCAGGTTTAATAATTTAACAAAATAATTTATATTACCAAATGCTAATTAATAATTTTCTAAACTAAACAACTAATACCAAAAAATAAATTAGCATTTACTCAAAGTTGCACATACATTTCTGTCTTTTTATATATATGCACAAAAATATTAAAGTTTCCTTTAGATGTGTATGTGTTTGCTTTGTTTGTGACTTTAAACAAAAAAAATATTACTTATATATGAATTTAATTGCATGTGGTAAACACTTTTTGCAAACTATGCAACAGAAATCGAGTAAATACAAATAAATATAATTATACAAATTGTTGCAAACAGTGTTGCCATTTTAGCACTTTCAGTGTTAGATTTAGCATTTTGTTTCTCGAAAATGCAGTGAAATTTTTAAAAATTATGCTAAATGCTTTTCAGCATAATTTGGTTGATAAAAAACTATTTTTTTCTCGAAAAAATTTTTACTATTTTACTCCAAAAAATACTTTTGGAGAAATAAAAAATAACTTTTATTAATATTTCAACTAAATTTTGTTCGGTGTGGTAAAGCTATGTACAGACGATCGTCAGATATTACAACGTTGCTTATGTATATACAGAGTTTCTATGACAATGCTGCCATTGGCAGATGCATAAACTTTGCACATATGACAATGAAAAGTGTCTGACAATTGTCTTAAAACAATGACAATGACAAAATTGGGTATTTACACGATTGTTAGATGTCTGACAATATTTTTGTCTTCCAATGTACTGAACTGGACCAGATACATCTCTCCAAGTTTCGAGTAAACAACATAGAAATCAAAGATGTCCAATCGTTTTGCTACCTAGGAAGTATCATATCAACAACAGGCGGCTCACGTGATGATATTGCATCTCGCATAAGGAAAGCAAAACAGTCTTTTGGTGCATTACAAAGAGTATGGAAGTCACCACAAATACATATAAAAACCAAGCTTCGACTTTTCTTCTCTAATGTTCGCTCTATCATGTTACATGGGTGCGAGTTCTGGAACTCTACTGCGAATATTTTTGGCCGAACGTAGTTTCCAACAGAGACCTCTGGCAAAGAACAGGTGAAATACCGATTCACATATAAATTGCAAAGAGGACATGGAGCTGGGTTGGCCATATTCTGAGAAGACCCCATGATGATATACCAAAGATGGCAATTGATTGGAACCCTAATGGCAGCAGAAGAAGAGGTAGACCAGCTAACACCTGGAGAAGGCAACTAGAATCCGAGATTAGCGAAGCAAGAAGAACATGGTCTGAGATCAGACTAATCGCACAGGACAGATCCCAATGGAAGAATTTTGTTACGGCCCCTTGTTCCAACTTGGAACCATAGGAATCAATATATATATATAATGTACTGAAGACAACATTTAAGTTCACACGGTTGTTAGACATTTTCTTAACATTTTTCGGACAACGTTGTAATATCTGACGATCGTCTATACATAGCTTAAGTAAATGAACACGGACATTTTTGAATTAATATATGAAATACAATCTATTAAAAGAAGCCAACAATTGTTATGAACAAAACTAGAAAAAACTATAATTTATATTTGTAATATTTGAAATAAAAATTGTATTGTTACATTGAAAAATGTATCACTTATTTTTTTTCTGTAGAACATTTTAGCACTTAGTTTTTCAAGTTTTAGCATATTTTAAAATTTGCTTCGAAAGGCACCACGGATAATTTAAGAAATAATGAGGAAAGAAGTCTTAATTGCGTATATTCAAATTCTTCCTACCGATTTTGGGGTAAAGAGCGTCTATCATGTGCATGAGTAATTTTTAGCAAAATGGTGACCCAAAGCACATTTAAAAATTATGAAAGAATGGCAGTAACCAGCAAAAATACCCGACCTTAATGCAATTGAGAACTATTGACTGTTTGTGAAGTGGTTGATGCGACAATACCGATCAACGCCAACTCATTTGAGAGAGTATTCCAAATCAATTAATTGAATAACAATTAGTAGAGATTATGCCAAAACATAAAGAAATTGCTTTAAATAATAAAGGGGTTTAAATTAAATATTGTATGGGGCAAAATTGAGTACATGCGGATTGTTTTTATTTCGTTAGTATTTTTCCTTGGAAGTTAATACTTCTAGTATTGATTTATAAAATATTGTTACGAAATTGTATTTCAATTTAAATTTAATGAAGTTTCAATTTATAAACATTATTGAAAACACCCTGTTATAAAAATAGCTAAGCAATATGGCAACATTAAGTTTTAACGACTTTGGCTGAATATTCTAGACACGAACATTCTAGACTTGCAGTCATGAACATTCTAGTATATTAGCTACGCACCGTCGAGAAATTATGATTTGTGTATAAATAGACTAACCGGGCGAATCAAGTTAATCAGTTTATTGTGAGTCATTGTTGTGTGAACTAAACACGTGCACAGTTCTATCTGTTAGTACCAGTTTCTCTTAGTTTGCTACTTCTGGTATGTATTGGTAAATATTTTCTTGTTTCTGGTATTGGTAAGTATTGTTATTGTACAAAATACTTACTGTGTGAGTAGATAAAGAGAGAATGAGAGTAACATATTTATTTTTATTTGTTTTCATAAAACAGATATGAACAAATACTGATGTTAATAACATGGTTATTTGTGATACTCGGGCAAATTGCTGAAAAAGCTGAAAAAAGAACAAACATGCGGCATAGACCTGCTTTGTTGAATGTTGACTAACAACTGAATGTAATATTAGTATTTTTACGCTCTTGTTGTGAGTATTGTTTGCGATCGTGTTGTGTATATGTAAATAGCCGAAAATCTTCGTATTCTGAACAATACTAGTGAGGACCACTGTTTTACATTATTTCTTTTAAATATTTTCAACGATACACAATTAATATTTCTTACATTATGTTATTTTTCCTCAAAAATATCTCTCGTACAACAAATATTTTGCAAATAATTGTGGTATAACAGTTATTTTAGAATAAAAAACAAATACAAATATATACTGGTACAAAATCAAAATTCAACTGTTATTGTTGGTATAAGTAATGTGTGTTACAAAAAAAAAACAAATACAATATTGTGTATTCTTTTTTGCTTTTTCATATCCATTTCAACAGATATGTATATGGTATATTTGTTTTGCAAATACTTTTGGGTATACTGTTGCACGTCTTTAGTGTGAACATCAAGCGTTAAGTGTGTTCTTAAACTGTAATATAAGTGTGTAAAAAGACAGAGTGGTCATTTGTAATTGTTTTTGCGAACATTTAATTTAATAAAGACTTGTTATATTTTCTTTAAACTACTTGATGCTTTTACGTTGCAATCAAAAAAGAATCCGGTTTATTTAAAGGAAAAACGTAAAAATATTTTGCTAAATATTAAACATAAAATAAATAGCAAAAAAATATTTTCTAATTTTCTTTACAAATAACAAGAGTATAAAGTACTAGCATGTACTAACTTATGCTCCTCACTGTATAATGTACATTATTCGACTTAAACCTTACTAAAATCTTAAGCATTTGCACAAACACCATTGACAAAAATAAATAAATAGCATTGTATTAAAAGTGATATAAAGCGAAATATTAGATGTTAAAACAAATGTATAACAATAACGAAAAACAACAGAAACGGCAACAAAATATTTAGCACCATTATTTTGTGGCTGTGATTAGGGACCAAAAATGTAAATTATAAATTCAAAAAAGTCTGGAAATTCAACTTTATGTTAGGGAGAATGTATAGGTATTACTTGCAGTATTTCACAATGTATCCGCACTTTTAAGTAAATAAGTCATGTTGTAATGGTGGGTTTGCTGGTCTTGTATTTTATAAAAATATACATATGAAAGAACAGAACATAAAAAGATTGCGGTTAAAAACGAAAGATTACTTACAAGAGTTTACAGGAAATAAAACCAATTTTAAAATGGATATAAAATGTAAAAATTTGTATGTGCTTTTATTAATTTTTTTTGCAATATGTGCAGAAATTATCCTTAAAATTGTCTTACCTCTTAACACTAATAAAATTATTTAACACTCTTGCATGGCATACATAAATTGCCCATATTTCGTTGTTCTTTCATTAAGAATATCATTATTATGGCACATTTGGAAACGGAAATTATTTATACATTAGATAGAAAGAACAATAAATTGCAAAACGGATCTGAGTCAACTTACATATACGAGAACACATTCCACTATAAACTTTACACAATGAACCATAATTTCTAATGAAAGAAACAATAAAAATGTCATTTAATTTTGCACAACACTCACACACAAACATAAACACTGACATCTACTTGTATGTGTATCCGGCTTTCACACAAGCTGTGGCATTTCTTAAGCATTTAACAGGAAAAAGGTTCTTTCTGCAAAAGCTTAAATATGATACAAAAAATATTTTATTCTAGGTTGTTGATTCTTGATTTTGTTGCTTTTTATTCGCATTATTATTACTATTATTAAAGTCGGCCATACTTTGGGGTTAATTTAGGAAATCATTGCTTTGGATGACATTTAATAAAGTCGTTTTCTACCAACAATATACAGTGGAGCAAACTTTGAATTTTTCGAAAATATGTATGTCTGCCATTTCTAAATGGCTGCTCCAATCGCTATAAAATTTTACATGATCACAGCTAAGCAATTGAAAATTAAGTTTTCAATATTTTGAATTTTTGACAGATTATCCTCACATCCCATGTGAACAACGCCTTATGCTAGATTTACACGATTGAAATTTTCTTCAAAATTCCTCTTCAAAATGCTCCAAACTCTTGTAAACAGCAAAATTCTTCAAAATTTATTTATTTAATAGTTATTAATAGTTATTAAATAAATAAATTTTAAACAGCAATTTTGAAGAAAATTTCAATTGTGTAAATCTAGCTTTACTTTAAATATTCCAAAGACTTCAAAATAGTTTTCTTAGCACTTATTTCCCAATCCATCCCACTGCACCACATAAGAAAACCATTTAACAATAATAACAACAGTCCAACATAAATACAATTACACACATCCTTACATACATACATACATCTATATACTCTGATATGAATGTGTGTAGAATTTTAAGGTTTACCAAGATAAAATGCAGGCCCCATCTATTGTAAACGACTACTCGGCATTGTATTGTATTAAAACTGTAAGAAATCGTAAATTTTTCCAATGAACTTATGTGACTGAATGTATCTGAGTGTGTGGGTGGAGTATGTATGTGTATGTGGGCGACCAATAATAATGGACTCTTTACAAATTTATGTAGAAGTTAATTTTTTCTGAAACATTTATGGTCAAAAGCTTAGACAATAAAATATCAAACAATACAAAGGAATATTGTAACGTATTTCTGAATTTTTGTTTCTCTCTCATTTGTTCTGGGCCTGGGCTGGTTAATCAATAAAAAAAGTACTTGATGCATTATTTGCTTTAAGATTTTGGCAAATAGTTGTTCATGGTACTAGAGTTGGTCATAAAATCTAATAGACATTTGTACAAACATGTGTATATCTTCTCAACAGAATCATAAGTGCACTTGAGTAGGAGGTGGGCTTAAATAATGGGCGTGTATAATGAAAATCTGTATTTAATTGCAGGGAAATAATGTTTAGTTTTTGTTAAAATAGTAAGACATAGTATGCAATTAATGTTAATAAATAACCACAATCGAAAAATAAACTCATCAAGAAATTACTTAAATTATTTATTATCTTGGAAAACATTCTAGCTGTAATTGCATAACTTTTACTAATTGCAAAAAAGGCTGACTTTAAATTAAGCATCCATCAATAACTGTAATTCAATATAATTATTTATTTAAAAAGGATTTAATGTCATGTTAAATTTAATTTGTTTAAAGTATTGCTATATATGAGGAGTGTATACCAAAGCTTAATTTTCAAATGAAGATCTAGAGAAATTTAAAATATTTTGTTCAAATAACTATGATACACACAAGTACTTTGAAAATAAACAACAGACCACATACTTAAAAGCAAATACACACATAAACATATATGTCTCGTACATACATACATTTTCAATATACCTATACAAACTTATATAAAATAACAAATATTTTAAAATAAATAAATATTTTAGAGTTAAAACTATTTTCACATAAACAGTAGGAGAAACCCAAAAAAGTTGTTCAAGGTTTTTATATTTTGAAATAATTTAAATATAGAACTGTGCAAAAGTTTTCCATTAACAACAAACATTACTGAATTTTTCTAAAACATTGAAGATTATACCGACTTATAAGAAATCAAATTACACCTAATTCTGTTTTTACACGGTCTTGATTTAACACGGTTTGAAAATAAACAAATTTTACATTTCTACGCGATTTTATTTCATTTAGCACGGCTGATTGAATACGTGAAAACAGTTTTAAAGCGTTTTTCAGCGCCGATAACATTGTTTATGTTATGTTGTTATGATTTCAACTTGTTTGGAAAACATAAAAAAATTTAAGAAAAAGTAAATGAAACATGCAATCAACAAATTAAAAAAAAAATAAAAATTAAAAAAAAAAATAAAAATTAAAAAGAAAATAAAAATTAAAAAATAAAATAAAATAAATGTACATAAAACACAAATAGTAGCTAAAATATCAGCGCTGATTCTCGCATCCACTCTGAACACTCAAACTTGTTTCTCGCATGAACAATTCTCGCAATAAGCGTCAACCAGCTCGGCTTGGCAACCAGCTGCCACTCTGTACATACACTTATGGCGTTTTCTTTTCTGGCAAAAATGTTACACGTTTTTCCCATTTCGCACCTTTTTTAGTTTTTATGTGTTCTTTTCTGGAAAAATGTCAACCCTGCTGAAGTGTAGTGTGTTCTTTTCTATAAATGGCACACTATAAATTTAAAAATGTCGCACCTTTCACACTCTGTATTTTTAGAGGGGGAGAATCGCACGATAAAACAGCTGACATTTGCTTTGTTTATGAATGTGTATTTGTGATAAGAAACAAAAAAAAATATACAAAATGGAAAATATTACTACTTTTTTATGTGCTGAAAAAAATTTGGATGACTTGTTGGATTCATCTTCATTTTTTGATGATGATAAAATATTTAGTATGATTATGGAAAGAAATCCACAACCGCGAGTGAAAGGCTTTGTACAGAACGTAATTAATGAATACTCTGAAATTGATGTATGTCAAATTTCATAGGACAATATCTCCTACTTCTTATATACATACATATGTAATGTATGTATATATATATAATTTTTATAGTTTAAGAAGAATTTGCGTATTTGTCGGGTAGGTGCCATTGGTACTTTTGAGAGATATTCATTGTCTTATTTCAAGCAATCCTACCAAAAAGCTATCTGCTTCTTCTTTTTTAACAAAAAAAAACAAAAACAGCTGTACATGAAAAAATGTGTTACACTGTTGTGATTTTATGTTCTATTCTGACCATTAAAATGCGACATCTTTAAAATGTGGGGTAAACATTATAAAAATGTACATAATAAAGATGTAACATTTTATTTCAGAAAAGAAAACACCATTAGAGTGCATACCTTTTTTATTTTCTTTAATAACTATGCTTGTTAAAAATACATTGTATGTACATATTTTCATATGTACCTAAATAATTGTTCTTAAAAACCCTTTTTTTCACTAATTTTAATAGGCTTAGAGATAAGGAAGCAATCACCTATTTTGCATACGATCAATGTCCTGTTTTACACGGAGTTTCCTGGAACCAATTATTATAAAAAAACAGAATTAGATATATAGGTGTATCAGAAATGGTACCAACCTAATATGCGTATGACTATATGTCTTTGATTATTTGCTTCTACCAACTTCATTACAAGGTCACTTAGTACTGACTATAATATACTAGTACCCAACATAAATGCACACTTCGAAATATGTATATGGTGCACACTAAGATACTAAAAGTTGATTCATTTAGAGATGTTGTTAATTTTAAATAAAACCCTTAAAATATAATTGAACGTCGTTATCGTTTTTCCGCGTCCTAAAGAACAATCTCAGGCATTTACTTTTTTATGATAATTTCTTTGAAATGCTGATTGAGGGAAAATTCGGTCAAGATTCGGCAGCATTGATACCGTTATCTTTAGAATTACGCAAGTAATGTTGGCTTTCACGTTTTAAAACATAGCAGGCTTATGCATGTACACTTTTGGCTATACATAGAACCATATAAAAAAATCCAGAATTACACTATCAAAGCGGCCAGTTGACAGTTACGTAAATCAAAATTAGCTGCTGGGCTCGAAAGGTGGAATACACAAATCATATGAAAAATTTTCGCAATACAGCAGAATAATTTGTAGACATTTTTGCAATGTGAGTCAATTCATAATAAATTGTTCAAAAACCCGGACACAGTAAAGTGTTGTTCACATCAAATATATCCGCACAAATATTTTAATATTCATTAAAATTAATTTAAGGGTTAAGAAAATATTTCAAAATTTATTGATGTTATTGTTTTTATTGCTCGCATTGACAATATCTTAATATGATTAATATGGAAGAAATTGGTAAAGTCCTGAAAAATAATTCCAGATAAATTCGAAAATATGTGAATTGGAACATTATTTATTAAAGCGATTTTTTTTTAACAAAAGTAAAATAAATTTCATTCTTGTTTTTAAAACTTTAGTATGATTCAGTCCGGAGCATTTATAACGCGATATATTTTCCATTATATTATTTATTAGTTCGAGGTACTTTTTATAAATTGTTATACATAAGCGGTAACTTTATAGTTATGTAGTTAAAGCCATGGAATTTTTATTTTTGAATTAAGGTTTTTAGCTTCATAATTGTACGATCGTGAAGCGCTGATAACAAGTGATGATTTCGGTTGCAGAACGCGATACTAAGACATTAACAAATTTAAATTAAAAACAAGTAAGAGTTTATATTCGGTTTAGCCACCACCAAATCACCTATTATGGAGACTTATAAGAGATTTATGCGCATTTAAGTCCTTCTTAAAGTATACCAATCAACTCTGAATCAATATCACGTCCGTCTGTCTGTCCATGTAAAGCTTATGTTTAAATTACGGTTCTCAATTATGAAAATATTTGATATATTAAACCTAATAATATATCAATAATTGATAAATTTCTTAAAAATATTCGAATCTAAATAACCACAAATAAGTTTCATATGCAAAAAAGTCATATAACCAAATTTAATAACGATTACTTACAAATAATTTGTTTTGCATATACCACCCATTTGTGGAAAACTGTTTTTGCTGTTTTATATACTTGGAGTAGACCATTATATGGTTTTTGATGCAGTCACTTTATTGACTTAAATTAAATCTCCTTAAAACAGTAAAACATTTTCAAAATTTAATCTTATATATTTATTAAAAATCTACAGTTTTGAAATTTACTGCGATATACAATATAAACTAATATAACATTGTTTAAACACACATAATTTATATCCTTTTAGAACATTTCACCCACTGGCTTAATAATCATTTCATGAATTTGAACATGAGGTGGTGTAGAAATGGCATACAAAACGCCTTGGGAAATATCTTCAGATTTTAATAAAGTATCACCAAGTATTTCTTTCATATAATCGGGTATAATTTCAGTATCAACTGCACCGGGACTTACGCTCTAGAACAAGAACAAATTTGTTTTAAATAAAAAGTTGTTTTAAAGATATTTAAAATTTACCGTAATTTTAATTTTGGTACCCAAACCCTTAAACTCTTGTCTGTACATTTCCGTTATAGCGGTAATGGCAAATTTACTAGGAGAATATATATTAGTTTCTGGCGTCTGATTTCCCAAAGCTATGACTTTATGACCGGCAACACTATTAATTAAAACCACATGACCATCAAAATTACGCTCCTTCATGGATTTGAAAGCACGTTGGGTACAATAGACAACACCCATGACATTTGTTTGCAAAACCTGTTGAATGTCATCGACATTACCAGTACATAGTCTGCCGCTTTTCATGCAACCAGCATTATTGACTAAAATGTCGATACCGCCAAAATGTGAGATAATCTTATCGAAGGCCTCATTAACCGATTTCAAATTGGAAACATCACACTTAAGGGCGGTTAACTTCGATTGTAGTTTATCTGGCAATTGCGTCTTAATTTCTTCGACACGCTCTACCCGTCTGGCCAGACCAACAACTTGCAAACCATTGTTAACGAGATCCTTAACAATGGCCGAACCAATGCCTGAACTGGCACCTGTTACAACAGCCACTTTATTTTGCCAACGTTCCATTATAATTTCTAGATTTTGTAAAATTAGTCTATTTTAGATCTTAACAACTAGACGTTTTTATTAACACTATGCGATTTGTTATAAAATTTATTGAAAATATATAGATTAGATAATTGGCCATACACTGACTGACCCATTGCTTTATAGATAAAAAAATAATAATTTTGTTTGTTTAATTCTTTAAATGTATTTTATAGTGAAATATTAAATATTAATATTTAGTTGTCGTCATTGTTGCTTTATTATATTTCATGATAAGATATGATTTAGAACGATAATTATAAACAATAGGGTGGTAGGTTTAAAAAAAAATCAGTTGGGGCTTAAATTTCAATAATGAAACATTTTTATTCACAATATTGATGTATGCATGCATTCATTGTTGCAAAATAGGGTTTTTGCATTTTGATATTTATATCTTAAATTTATTTAAATATATAAATACTTTGTTTTCTAAATTTTTATATAATTTTTTTTATTACTAAATATGTAAACTACCCTAATTTTTGAAAAGTAGTTGACAAATCATGACAAATCATTATTTTTAATTATAATTTGTACAAATTCATTTATATTTACTTACATTTTAAATTAAATCAGTTGAATTTTTGATATCTCTTTTTTTATTTCGGCTCGAGTTCATTAAATTATTTTTACTGAAGGTAGGAATTGTTACATGAAAATTATTATTAAAATTTATTGATAATTTTTCTTGGCTTAGGATTCGAACCTGGGTTGTTGGTTGAATTTACATATGTTTCGAGAAACACCACTTTCTCTCATCAGAATTCTTTGCGTTCTAACCCTCTGCACCACTGCGGCACCCTTATATTAAACTAGAATGCTTCTAGACATTTTAAATGAGTCTATAACCTTGCACTACCCTAATTTATATTTTATATAGTGTATTAGTCTCAATTTACACCAAACAATTCTTTAAGCTGATTATCTTTCAGACATTGGTGTGAGGGGAATATAAGACGAGTACACACTCAATTCTATTAGCAATTCCTGTTACTCTCTTATTTGTATACACATCTGTAAAACGAATAAGAGAGTAAACCATATGTGTAGAGAAATGAAAATACGAGTAATTTATACAATTACATATATTGCGCTGTGTGAACACCGAAGAAATTTCAAGGAAAAAATTTTATAAATTTTTTTAATAAAAATTGCGTTGTGTAAATTGGAACGTAGTTTGTTGAGAAATTTCATAACGACCAATATATTTAAATCTGGCAAAAGGAGTACAACGCCCTTTCCAAATATAATAGTATTATACATTTAAGTTACGAAAAAAAAATAATTGATGCAATTATTTCCTTAAAATGTCTTTTATTTTTACACAGCAAAATTTTTTCTTAAATCACTCGTATTTTTATTTGAGTAAGAGTAGACACACATTTGTATACACATATGTGTGTTACTCTCTCATTCGTATGTAAGAAGTAAAATAATTGCTAGTACAATCGAGTGTCTTATCTTCCCCTCACTCCGATGTCTAAAAGGTAAGCAATATTGCTGCAATATTTTTGTCGTGTAAATGGGGACAAAGATTAATGCATACTTGAAACAAATTAGTGTTTGTATTAATAGCGAAATTCGGACTTGTGCCTTTCCTAATCACTATGAGTGCCGGTCATCACAAAATGCAGTATTATGACTTTTGCACACATTCAACCTATCTGTAAAAACTTTAGCTACAACATTGATATTGACATGTGTTTTCAGAAGTGAGCCTTATATGGAAGCTATCACCAAGAATGGGGTGATCTTGTTAATATTTGATATAGTTATTTTTGTATATATAAGAATTATTAATGTACTATTTTATCTTGATAACGATTTTGAAAAATATTTATGAGTATTTAAGTGAAACGGTTTTTTTATTACCATAAATATGATTAATATGATAACGAGATTTACAGGTATAATAGATTTATATGAACTTAAAGGAATTTTCGGAACTGGACTTTATTTAGTGTCGATGGTTAAATGTGAACAGATATTCACAAACCCAGTAGTAATTATTATTGCATATATATAAGTTGTCTGTGTAAAATTTTAGATACTTCTATTCCATATATTTAAGATATTCCAGGGAAAAAATTGTAAGGACAAGAAAAATTACGAACCGATTTTATCCAATTCAAACAGAGCTTATGCTCTTATCATCAATATCTTTAAACAAAAATATCCACTTTTTGGCAGTTATCCATAACTCTCGTTGTATTTATCCGATTTTACCCATTTTCAATATTATATTCAATATTATATATTATGAGGAAAATGTAATCCAACTTCGAACGTACGGAGCTAGATCGTCTTAGAACTTAATAATTATACATATACATATGTACTTTTTGGATCGACAACCAATATTTCAATATGTTAAAAATGGTATGATAAAGGCAATATGCCATCCGTCATATTGGTAGTGGATATAATTATAAACAAAAAATATTAATTATTGTGTATGTTAGTGTTTAAAAAGCCGGCCAACCTAACAAAAGCGTATATATTTTTAAATATATGTACATGTAGACATTAAAATAAACACTACCAATTACCATCTAATCTCTTTATCAATTATTATAATAAATGCATATGTAATCGAAAGCGCGTATACTAACAGTATAAGAGAAATAAACAAAACGTCAAAAAAATTTTACATATGTAAATAAAACCGTTCTAGTTAACATGCAAGTCATAACACGCTAACTTTGAAAATGGAACGTTGGCAAAAGAAAGTCGTTGTTGTTACCGGCACCAGTTCGGGTATTGGTCCAGGTGGTGGGCTTAGCCAAGCGTAAAGAACGTGTTGAGGAAATAAGAAACAGTTTGGCAGGCGACCAAAAGTCTCTGCTAACTGCCATCAAATGTGATGTTTCCAATCAACAATCAGTCAATAAATCCTTCGATGAAATTATTAAGAAATTTGGTGCTGTCGATATATTTGTCAACAATGCTGGTAGCGCCAAAGCTGGAAGAAAGGTTTCCATGGATGTGCAAGACATACAAAATGTGTTACAAACAAATGTCATGGGTAATGTCTACTGTACACAAAGGGCCTTCAAATTAATGAATGTTGATGGGCATGTTGTGCTCATTAATAGTGTTGCTGGTCATAAAGTTTTTGCGGCTGTTATGAATCAAATACCTTCCACGAACATTTATTCGCCATCGAAGTTTGCTGTAACTGCAATAACAGAAATATACAGGCAGGAATTTAAAAGTTTGGGAACCAAAATTAAAATTACTGTAAGTGTTTTTATACCCTACACCAACATAGTGGGAAGGGTATATTGGATTTGTGCTGATATTTGTAATGCCTAGAAATATTGGTCCAACACCCAACACCCGATCGACTCAGAATCACTGTCCGTCGGTCCGTCCGTCTGACTGGCTGGCTGTCTATGTAAACCTTGTGCGCAGAGTACAGGAAGCAATTTTGCAGATATTTGAATAAAATTTAGTGCGTGATATTTTTTCGGCCCAAGGATAGATGGGATTGAGACTGGTGGAAATCGGTTCATTATTTCACCTGGCCCCCATACAAATGTCCTCTCGAAATTGGGGTTTACCCATCATAAATGTTTGAATTATGCAATTATGCCAACAAATTTTATCACAAACGAGTGGTAAACGAAGCCAAATCACATCTACAAATTTTGTACAGATCGGTCCATAATTAGTCGTAGCTCCCATATAAGGCCTACTTCCTAAAATCACTTTAAGCTCCATAAATCGTTTAAAAGTATTTATATCCAGATAAAGTTTAACACATATAATATTTATATTCACAGACATCATGACACTAAATTTGTGGATGATCGGTCCACAATAGATTTATCTCCCATATAACGTCCATTTCTGAAAAAGTGTTTTATACATATACTGGGTGTAGGGTATTATATGGTCGGATTTGACCGACTATACTTTCGTACTTGTTTTTAATATGCAAATTTGTTGTGTAGCATTAAATATTTATTTTTGTTTCCTATTCACAGAGCATCAGAATAGCTTTGGTGGATGCTGAAATCATTAGTGACCCCTTGAAAGAAGCTATGAAAGATACTATTCTCAATGCTCACGATATTTCAAATGATGTTTTATACACACTCTATACACCGCCTCATGTATAAATTCACGAAATTAATGTCCAACCAGTTGGTGAAATGTTTTAATTAATGTGTGTGAAAATAGATTATAAACATTTGTAATAATATTTAGAAATAAATTACAGCTTTGTTTTGTTTTTAAAAAACAAACAACAGTTAATTGGCTGTTGTACAGCTGACAACGGAATTTCAGAAATTACAGATTTATTACTTTTTTCAAAAACTCTCCCCATGGTGTAACTATACAAGATGAGGTCAGTAGCACAGCTTACTGACTTTTTAAAGTGTTTTTGACAGTAATATATTATTTTACACAAACAAAATACCTGTTGTTTCTGTATTATGTTGTATTTGTTGCCGATTTGCACTCACTTTGTAAAATTACACCATGACTCTCCCATTGTTCAACCTGTGTAACCTCAATCGTTAAACCTTTAATTGAGAGATATACAATTGTTTGCTAATATTTCAGAACCAATTGTGCAGATTTTCAAAACCAAAATTATTATTGATTTAAACCAACATAATGACAGACGACTCACGCTACAGTATTGTGCAATATAATAATAAGAAGAAGAAACCGTAAACAATTAATAAATTTGTTAATTCTTAGTGTCAAACTACTTATGATCTAATGGTGAATCTAGTTTTTTATGAATCTCTTTAATAGTCATAAGTTAATTGCATAAATTTTTATTGGCCAATTTAAATTTTAATAATAAGAAAGTTATTTGCAATTTTGTTATATTATTTTACTATTGTAATTAATTAAGAATTTGAGTTAATTATTTCGAATTCTGATGTAAACCTTAGATTAGGGAAACAAAAGGTTAATTAATAAATATTAAAAACACGCATAAAAATAAAATTAGTTTGTAACATTCGTTCTGAATAAAATATTTATTCGGACAAAGTTTTTTTCATATGAAGTTTGACGTCTTTTTTTTTTAAGAGAGAGAAAATATTTATATGAAAAAAAACTTTATCCGAACAAATATTTTGTTCAAAACGAATGTGTGAATCCACTATAAGTGATTTATTTTTTGCAACTAAAACTAAAAGATAATTTCTAGCACCTGAATTCGAGAACGAAATATTTTCGCTAGCTGCTTAAAACATTTCACCCACCGGCTTAATAATCATTTCATGAATTTGCACATGAGGTGGCGTAGCAATGGCATACAAAACACCAGAAGCAATATCCTCGGCTTTTAGAATAGTACCTTGCAATGAAGTTTTAATATTATTGTTTATAATTTCTGTATCCACAGCACCAGGACTAATGCTCTATAAAGAAAAGTGTACAATTGTTACAATTGGATTTAAACAAGAACTCCAACATCCACAACTTACAGTAACTTTTATCTTTGTACCCAATCCCCTAAACTCCTGTCGGAAGATTTCCGTAATAGCAGTTATGGCGAATTTACTTGCGGGATAAATATTATATTCGGGTGTCCTACCACCCACACTGCTAATAACATTATGACCAGCTACACTGTTGATGAGCACAACATGACCATTGAAATTACGTTTTTTCATTGACTGGAAAGCACGTTGGGTGCAATAGACGACACCCATGACATTTGTCTGCATAACTTGCTCTACGTCAGTTACATTCATGGTGGATAATTGTCCCATTTTGAGGCAACCCGCATTATTAACTAAAATATCTATGCCACCAAAATGTTGCACAATTTTGTCAAACGTCTCATTTACGGACTTCAAATTGGAAACATCACATTTCAATGCTGTCAGTTTTGTTTGCAAGCCCTTGGGCAATTCCTTTTTAATATCCTCCACACGTTCGACACGTCTGGCTAAACCAACGACTTGCAAGCCATTATTAACAAGATCTTTAACAATGGCAACACCAATGCCAGAACTGGCACCTGTTACCACAGCTATTTTATTTTGCCAACGTTCCATATTATAGCTTGCTTTTTATATTAATAATTTTAAATATATTCGATTTTCTTTGGTTATTTATGAAACTCAGCTTCAGGTTTTAATAATTTACTTGCACGTTTGTTTTGTTTAAAGCTTTCAATCATACTAATAGCAAAACAATTGGTGTTAAATTATTTAAAGTTTTATTCTGGCTTGAAAATTATAGATAGTCAGTGAGATTAAAATAATACTAACTACATAGTAATTTAATTATATGACTAAAATGTTCTCATGAGCACATATTTGTGCTTTTAATTTAATAATAATTTTTTGAGATTTTTACAAAGTGAATTTTATATTAGTAATCATTATTTGTTTATATATGCATTTTTTAATTTTAGTTATTTTAGAGCAGAGATTATAATGAAATCAAATTCTGCAAGTCACTTGATTAGACTGTGTATACCTACAATAATTTTGTTTACCGGCAAACATTACCAAGTGTTCAGTTTGCATGTATAAAGTAAATAATAAAAAAAAAAATACAAATAAATAAATTTTAAGTAAATAAAAAATAATTAAATATTAATAATATTAGCAATAAGTGATAAGGAATCCCACAAGCAAAAAAATATAGAAACAATTAAAAATATATTAAACGATAATAATTTCCCCGTTAATATGATTTGTAAATTAATAAGACAATTCAAAAATAAAAGGAATAATACAGAAATATTTTCTGAATCTAAGATATATAAATCATTAACTTACATCTGTACCTAAGATATTCAAAAGATTAGAAAAATCTAATATATTTGATAATAACAAATATCAAATGGCTCACAAAATGTATAAAACAAAACTAAAGATAAGATACATAAGTTAAAAATGTCCAACGTAGTTTATAAAATACCATGTAATGGTAATGACCAGAGAAGACTGAAATGCTTTATTGCTGTTTTTAATGAAACCTGCTTGTTTTTGCTTCTTTTTATACCCTACACCACCATAGTGAAGAGGGTATATTGGATTTGTGCTGATGTTTGTAACGCCCAGAAATATTGGTCCAACACCCACCTTAAAGTATACCTATCGACTCAGAATCACTTTCTGAGTCGATTTAACGATGTCCGTCCGTCCGTCTGACTGGCTGGCTGTCCATGTAAAACTTGTGCGCAGAGTAAAGGTCGCAATTTTCAAGATATTTTGTCGTAACTCTCATATAAGCCCCATTTCCGAAAATCACTTTGAAGAGCATAACTCTCTCAAGAAAGTTGGTATCCAAATAATATTTAACAGAAATATATTGCATATGTATACAAACAACACGGTGCAATTTTATTGTGATCGGTCCATAACAAGACCCATATAACCCTCTCCGTAATTCACTTTAACCTTCATAATTTTTTTAAAAGTATTTATATCGAGATAAAGTTTAACACATATAATATTTATATTCCCAGAAATCATGACACTAAATTTTTAGATGATCGGTCCATAATAGGTTATATCTCCCATATAACGCCCATTTCTGAAAAGCTGTTTTATTGATATATTGGGTGTGGGGTATTATAAGGTCTTGGGCTTGACCAACTATACTTTCTTACTTGTTTTTATATTGATTTATTTATTTGTTTCGATGCAGTTTTAGGTATTTGGCATTTTACATTATTAAAGGGTCAAATTTATTAGTTTATATAGAAACATTTAAGTTTAATCAAAAAATCATTAATTGAAAATTAGAGTTATTAATTTTTATTTATGATTACAAATTCATGTGTTTTTACTATTTTCGCAGCGAAATTTATACAATTTTTTTTAAGTTGTGGCTGAAAATTTTGGATATTCGGCAGACATTTTTAATTCCTAAACTAAACAAAAAAAAACATATAATTGATATAGTGGTTATTTAAGATCCAATTTACTACTTCTATTAAGAATTTGTAGACAATTATATAAAAAAAACACAAATAAATGGCTAAAAATTAGGGGCTCCCTAATATTAAGAGACTTATAAATGTTGTTATTGGCAATGAAAAAAATTCTGAATCATGGTGTCATTAAACAAGTTGAATGCAAATCGGCAACAGATACAACACAATACAGAAACAACAGACATTTTTTTTTTGTATAAAATAAAGTAAATTGTAAACAAAGTCAGTCAGCTTTTCTACTGCACTCACCTTGTATAGTTACACCATGTTCTGAATTTTATAAATAGTTTGTCATTTTATAATTTAATTTCTATTAAACAATTTGTAGATTTTTTCAGTTACTTTGATTCCGTTTAAGTATAGCGAAGAAAAATTTATTGAAAGCCCTGCTTCCTTATAAGCATTTAATGAGTGTTGATAAACAATTTTTACAGACAAATTTCAAGCAAACAATAATTTTTGATGTTATGATGATTTATGTTAACCTTTTAAGGTTATAAAACAATGATGTCCAAAAATAAAAATGAAGATGTATTGCCCACATTTTCGGAAAAATTAAGAAACGCTCCGAAATTAAAACAAAAACGCACCACGCACCAACTTAGGAATTTTTCGCACAAAAATTTCAAAAAGCACTACAAAAGGTTCGAAACGCACCAAGTTGACAACGCTGATCACTGTGATTGGTTTATTACTTTTTTCTTAATCAAAAATAATTGATTATATAATAAATGATTACATTTCTTTCTTGCTCTAGAATTTTATCTCATATCTTATGTATTACTATTTACAAAATCACTTTAAGTTACAAAAATGATTTATTTATTTACAGTCTATAACTTAAAATAAATGGCAATTTGTGTTAATTTTGAAAAGTGGACAAGTTATTTTTAGAGTTTATTTCAAACAAAACGTTTGAATTTCAAAGCTTTCTGCAGCTTTTTTAAAATAAATTAAGTACAAATTGTCGCTCAGTTAAACTTGCTTCCTCAAAATTTCCTTAATGACAGTAGCGCGCATAAAAAATGCAATGCTTATAATAATAATTCGATTCAGCATTCTAGCTGTGTCTTTGTTCTTTATAGTCATAGTCTGCTACAAGCTGTATATTATTTTGCACAATATTTTTGTACGTAAATATAGAACACAATAAATAATTTTCTGCAATCTAGGAAATTTGCCAGTACACGTTTCTGTAACTGTTTCTAAAGAATCGTTACAGTTGTCACACGTCATTTGAAGCGACTCTGTAACAAATTCTTTAATCAATGATTTTTTTATTGAAATTGTCAGTCCCGGTATTAGTTCTAGTTAAGCTTTACGAAGTAAACACACATTCTTAGAAACATTTTTAGAATTAGTTCGTTCATTAGTGATTTTTGTTTCAAACTGTCACGCTTGTAACATATTCCAGCGATCTTGAAATAGTAGATAACTGAATTATTCAGTATGTTATCAACATTTGCTCTAATATTAACTTGTTAACAGTACTGAAAACTGAGGCTTATTTCCTAAATAAAACATTACATGAAATTATGCGCATAAATTTAAATTATCACTCTTGTATTTAAAACAAAATACTCGACAATCAAGATATTTACCATGGCTGCTTAAGTAATGGTCATTTACATACTTCTGCATTTTATAAGTGAATGTCCTTCAGTTTAGTATAATGATTATGGTCATTGTCTGCTACACAACAGCTACATACTTGCCGTTTGCATCGATGAATAAAGGCAGTCCGGTTGGCTCATGTTGTCTTGATTAATGACTTTTAATATTCTGACCTCCATTAATGGGGCTGTAGTATAAAGAAAACAATTGCGTAAATAATTATGTATGCAGTGAGTGAATACGGTTTAATGGCGAGTACAGAAGTTAATAGAATTAAGAGACAAACATTTATGGGTCTGGCTTAATTAGTTAAACAAATTTAATATAGGTTGAGTGATTTTATTTATTTCTAGTAATTTATTTGCATTTAATAGATTTTTTACGTGTTTAACAATTTCGGATTTGCATCGTCTCAAGTAACGATAATAAAATTTAAAACAATATCAAAGGTACGAGTGTGAATTACGTAAATATTTATCTATAAGTACCTAGGGGTGTATTTTAATAATTTTCTTATAAAGTATATGCCAAAAACATATTTTTGTACGGAGTTTTTATCACAAATAGCAGTAATTTATTTATAAGTAATAAAAGAAATTTACGCTTTCTAATTTGTTTGGTACAAAAAACTCGTCCTCAAATTTAAGTATTGAAAATTACCACTTATTTTTAGTTCTTGTAAATAAATCCCTTGGAAAAACTATTGTTCAAGTTTAGCTTAAAGTAACATAACTCCAAAATAATATTTTATATAATTCTGTTAAAGCATGGTTCACTTAAAATGCTGCTACGTCCCCTTTTACAGTTGAGAAATTGAAAGACAGACAGACGAAGTTTGTAGGCGATAGGAAGAGTGTGCGGTAGACCTCTACTGTACTGGACCAAGGCATATTTATTATAATCACCTCTACTGTACTGGACCAAGGCATATTTATTATAATCAATATGCCTTGGTCCAGTACAGTAGAGGTCTACCGCACACTCTTCCTCTTCAATACATCGCCTACAAACTTCGTCTGTCTGTCTTTCAATTTCTCAACTGTAAAAGGGGACTACTCTTACGTTTTATTAAGTGATATATAGTTTTCTGAAAAATTCAGACAGTCGAAAGAAATTTGCACGAGATTTGAGAAATGGAAAGTCAAAATAAAATAAAAACGTGCACAAATTCCTTGAAAATTCGACATTAACGAGTTCAATGATTGTAAAAAAAATGTTATAAAATGATACATGGAAATCTTAAATACATGTTGGAAATAAAAAGAAAACAAAAATATTATTGAAATTAACCAAAAACCTACAGTGAAAATAATACTTTCAATGAAATATAATTCGAGGCTCTCCGTCAATAATTGTACAAAATACATTCAACGCTAGTGTAACTTACCACCAGAAGAATACTTCTGGAGTCTACCGGGACCAAAATTGTATGTTGTTGTCTATTTTCATACATATATAAAAGAATGTCTGCAGAAATGTTTGGAATTCTTCGGTTAATTTTTAGACCTATTTAGCTCCGTGTCATTATTCAAAAGCTGCAATGGAAGAAAATAGGTCGACGTAATAGGAAAATATACACACACACCCGCTAATTGTCCCCATGGATTAAGTAAAGGGTAATTTTTTTTAGCAACTTTCTTTTTGGCAATACTGTTTTTGGCAGCGAAGCTGTTTTCGTGTAACATGTTACTGTTAAATATATTAAGTTTGGTGTATAATTTAACCATGAATCGAGTTAAAAACGAACAACGCTTGCAGGTTATTAAATTTTATTATTAAAATTCAGACGCAGTTAAGAAAGTGCATCGTGCACTTTTTTTATCGCGAAATTGTGTTCAACGACGAAGCTCATTTCTGGTTGAATAGATACCTAAACATGCAAAATTGTCGTTTTTGGTGTGAAGAGCAGCCAAAAGCATTGCAAGAATTGCCAATGCATCCCGAAAAATGCACGGTGTCATTATTGGACCATACTTTTTCAAAGACTATAAAAACACAAATGTTACTGAGCGCTATCGTGTTATGATTACTATTTTTTTTTGCCCGAAATGGAAGAGCTGACATATGGTTTCAACAAGTAATGCGAAATAATGGCCCAATTGAGAGGCTAGTTCGGTGAACAGTTTATTTCACGTTTGGAGCGTGCGACTTCAAGCTTTTGTGGAGCTATGTTGAAGCTCATATCTATAGGACGGTAGACAAAATGGAAGCTTATATTAAAGAATTTATTCGTGAGATACCGGCCGAGCTGATATGTTAGAGAGAGTACCCAGCGTATGAAACATTTGAGTCGTGACCGTGGTTTACATTTATATAAAATTATCTTTAGACATTGAATTATATAGATCGTTCCATCGACTCAAATAAAGATTTTATACATTTCTCTAAATTAAATGAGAATTATTCCTCTTGCGAGTATTAATTAAAATTTTATATAAAAAATTTAATCGAAGTTCACTTCAAGTTAAATATACAATTTATTTGAAAATTGTAATATACAATATACAAAAATAAATGTAGTGTATACAATTTATTTTCAAATAAATTGTATATTTAACATTTCTCTAAATCTTATATCGAATCGAAATGGAAATTTATTTTAGTTTATTTTTAAAACTTTTCTTAACTTTTAACAGTATTCACGCGATTTTTTATTTCATAAATATTCAAACATAGTATATGCGACCAGATTTTATGTGAATTTTATTCTTTATTCTACAAATAATTTACTTACTAACAGACATCATTAATTTGTAATACATACCTTGAACAGCCAATTAGATAACAATAAAACAACATCGAACAAATTACATTTTTTATTATTAAATTGAATATAGTTTAGTTTTAAAATGTTAGCAACTGAAATCAACTTACAACAATTCACCCACCGGCCTGATAATCATTTCATGAATTTGTACATGAGGTGGCGTTGAAATGGCATACAAAACACCCGAAGCAATATCCTCAGCTTTTAAAATCGTACCTTGTAATACAGATTTCATATTTTCATTTAAAATTTCTGTATCCACAGCTCCGGGACTAATGCTCTTTAAAAAGAAAATAATGTCATTATCTATATATGTATATATGATTATAGCATATACGTTATGAAACTTACTGTAACCTTGATCTTCGTACCCAATCCTCTAAACTCCTGTCTATAGATTTCCGTTATAGCAGTTATGGCAAATTTACTAGATGGATAAATATTGAATTCGGGTGCCTTACCATCCAGACTGCTTATAACTTGATGACCGGCTACACTATTTATGAGCACAATGTGACCATTGAAATTACGTGCTTTCATTGACTGGAAAGCACGTTGGGTACAATAGACGACACCCATGACATTTGTCTGCATAACTTGTTCTACATCAGCCACATTCATGGTGGATAGTTGTCCCAATTTGATGCAATCCGCATTATTTACTAGAATATCTATGCCACCACACTGATGCACAATTTTATCGAATGCCTCATTTACCGACTTTAAATTGGAAACATCACATTTCACAGCTGTCAGTTTGGTTTGCAGATTTTTCGGCAATGCATGTTTAATAGCCTCCACACGATCGACACGTCTGGCTAAACCAACGACTTGCAGACCATTTTTAATAAAATCCTTAACAATAGCCGAACCAATGCCCGAACTGGCACCTGTTACCACTGCGATTTTATTTTGCCAGCGTTCCATATTGTTCTTTATTTAAATTCAGATTTATTTTGATTATATGTAAAAATTAGCTTTAAATTTTAATATTTGATTTGAACGTCTGTTTTGTTTAAAAGTTGTTGCACTACTATTAGCAAATCAATTTTTGTAAAATTATTTTAAAATTGTTAGCTTGAACTTTAAATTGTAATATAAAAGTTTTATGATATGGCTACATTATATTAATGTACAGATATTTTTTTGTTTTTTTTTTTTTTAATTAAATAATAAGTATATGTTTTTACAAAAGGTTAAGTCAATTTTGTTTAATATGTATTTATAATTACTGCTGCTATTTGCTTTGATTTTTTAAATGTGTTGATAAATTAACAAACACTACAAGTCATTTTATTAGATAAATAAAACAGACCTACACTAATGTTAAACAATACGGAGTGATGCAATTGATGATACAATGACATTAAACAGTAATTTCTCAAGCAGTCATGCATACTTGCTTTTTTTTTAACAAAACACAGAATTATGAAGATATACACCAATGTCTCACTTTGCGTCGGGATTACGTTCCAAAAAAAAAACGCAACGAAAAGTGAATTAACATTTTCTATAGCAAACCATCGACGATAGGTTCTAGAGTTACGAAAATACTAAGTCGTCGGCTTTCTTTCACAAAAACAGCTGAACAGCTTTTCTTCAACGTAAAACAAATTTCCTTGTAGCAATTGTCTGTATTACTACCACTATCATTATCGTTGGATAATGCTTTACTTTTTATGTCATCAAATAAGCGTTTTGCTTTTGTCTGAAATATCATTTTTCTTAATGGTATTCTCTGCGCAACTTGATTTTTAATCCAAATAGAAAGTAAGGACCCCATTTCGATTATCAAAACACTTCTTGTACGGGTCATCGTTTTAATATCTAATGATGTTGCTGGTTTATTAATGTTAAAATATTTTTCTAATTGAAAGCTGTGACTAATTATGAACTAATTATGAAGAAACTTATTTATGTTAATTTTATTTGTAAAGCTTCGTCTATACCAAATTGTACTAAACTGTCTGCCTGTTCTTTGCGCACAAAGCTTACAGGCAACCAGCTAGACATACGGACAGCGTTAAATCGAATCGATTTTGAGAAAGGGATTCTGAGTGGAGTGCATTAACAAACAAAATTGAACAAAAAAAAAACTTCCAACTGTTTTAAAAACGAGTAAGGAAAATCGTTACTGTTAATCGTGAGTGCTGATTACCTTTTTTTTTGCCCGAAATGGAAGAGCTGTGATTGGCTGATATGTAGTTTTAACACAGCCCGCAAAATAACGACCCAATTGTAAGGCGAGTTCGGTGAACAGTTTATTTCTCGTTTAGGACCGGTCAATTAGGCGCCTAGATCGTGCGATTTAACGTCTTTAGACTAGTTTTTGTGGGGCTATGTTAAGGCTTATATCTATAGTTACAGCGCCTGACGCGCAGGAAGATAATATTGAAAAATTTATACCAAAATTTTACCTAGCCTATGAACCATTTGAGGCGTAGACGCGGTCAACATTTCCATGAAATCATCTGTAAACATTGAATTACATAGATTGTTCTATTGACTCAAAAAAAGATTTCATACACTAAATGTTATGCGTTTTTTTTTTAAATCAAATCTAAAAGCTTTTAAAAAAATCACTTATTATTTGTTTATTTCAATGTTGTACATTGTATAACACAACTATTTGATTGTGAACACAATCTTGAGCGAAGTAGTATGTATGTTTATGTTGTCAAGCCTTCAAAATGACAAAAGTAGAATTTAATGGCGTAGTTTTTGAACACGGTTTTTGTTTTTCTATGTGATTTTTAAAGTTGCATATCTGGCATTCATTCTAATAAAGGTACGGTCGCACTTGGCAAATATTTACTCAAAAAAGTGTAACCACTTGTTTTAGCACAAACTTGTTTCACGTTGCTTACTCTTACAAAAGTTTTGCAAGATTAAACAGCATCAAATAAAATAAAATTAAGTATTTGCTGTGTCTTGTCCTAAATAAACGAAGTTTTTTTAAGCAAATAAACGAGCTCAAATGTCTTTTTTTCTAGTGGTTACGTCTTTTTCGGCAAATATTAACTCAGTTATTAAACGTTATAGTGTAAAAACCAGCAACAACCCTCATTTTAAAGTTATATGCCCAATATATTATCTTGTTTTAAATTTGTCGGTCAGCTTATGATTAGAGTGTTACTTGATTAGTGTGATTGTTATTTAAACTAAAATTAGAAATATATGTAAAAACGTCGTATATGCAGTACAAACAATTTATATAGAAATTACCTTTAACTATTGTTAATTTAGACGACTTACAACCTCTACGGCACTACAACATAAGTTGTGAATTAAACAATTAAATTAAAAATGGAAAATATTTGTGTATTTTTTTATTTTCTATCAGCAAAATAAAACAATTAATTAATAAACAAAGTAAAAAAATAATATTAGAGAATTTTTATTTTGGCTTCAGTTGATTGAAGTAATTTAAAATAGTAATTTAATTTGTCATGACTTGTAGAGTAATTTAGACAATTGGCAAATTGGAATGCATTGTATATCCTGTCACGGGCGTCATCAACAATGTTCATTGTCCAAGGTCTTTTGTACATATTTAACTCTATTAAGCTTTATTAAGAAATATAATTTAAGAATTAATCATATTTCTTTCAATATTATGAGTTGGAACGATATTTACATAGGTTTGCAATGTGTGTACATTCCTCTAATTATTGTAACCAGTCCTATGTAAAGTATTTTTACTTTCTTTATAACAGGCCTCGAAACCACTAGTTAATTTTTGGATATTATAATACTAGCAGAACAAGTAAGAAGGTATAGTCGGTCAAGCCCTACCATATAATACCCTACATCCAGTATATCAATAAAACAGTTTTTCAGAAATGGGTGCTATATAGGAAATCTTACCTATTATGGATCGATCATCCAAAAATTTAGTGTCATGACGTCTGTGAATATAAATATTATATGTGTTAAACTTTATCTCGATATAAATACTTTTAAAAGATTTATGGAACTTAAAGTGAATTACGGTGCGGGTTTCGACTAATTATGGACCGATCATAATAAAATTGTACCGTATTATTTTTAGACATATGAAATATATTTTCGTTCAATATTATTTGGATACCAACATTTTTGAGAGAGTCATTCTCTTTAAAGTGATTTTTGGAAGTGGAGCTTATATGGGAGCTACGAGTAATTATGGACCGATCTGCACAAAATTCGTGGATGTGATTTGGCTTCATTTACTACTCATTTGTGATGAAATTTGTTTGGATACTTGCATAATTCAAACATTTATGATCAGTAAAACCCAATTTCGGGAGGACATTTGTATGGGGGCCAGGTGAAATAATGGACCGATTTCCACCAGTTTCAATTCCATCCATCCTTGGGCCGAAAAAATATTACGTACCAAATTTTATCGAAATATCTTTAAAATTTCGACCTGTACTCTGCGCACAAGCTTTACATGAACAGCCAGCCCGCCAGACGGACGGACGGACATCGTTAAATCGACTCATAATTATTATTTTAAATAATTTGACACACTGTCACTTATTATTCATACTGATCACTTTTTCACCAGTAGTTTAAATTAAGTTAAACTTGCAAAATATATTAATTTTATTTGGCACTTATTTTGGATTATTATTAATTAAACTATATAATTAACACAAAATTGTTCTCCAGTTCTCTACAAAGAAAAGCTTTTTTAATAAAAACTTTTTCTGTTTTTGTTTCTGATAATTTGTAATCACTCGAAGTACTCTAAGTTCTTGAAACATTTAACTACATAATTGATTTAACCGAAAAACTTTAATGTACTCCTTCCCACATACTGGCAAAGAAATAATTTCGTGCATTTAATTACATTCACTAACAAGTTTCAGCAATCATTTAGAATCATTCACACTCGAAGAAAAACAAACTTAAAAACTACATGGAAAAATACACTTACACACAATCAAATAACACAATATGTACCTACAAAGAACATAACATGAAGAAACAATTAAAATTCTCATCATTTGAAAAATCTGTTTAAAATTAGTTTTATTCTTAAGTTTATTTAAAAACAGAATAAAATTTTTCATATTAAAAGTTGAAGGTTTTTTCTCCGCACGTTGGTTGATGGTACGTACAAGTATGTATCTTTCTTTAACAAATAGTGCAGTTTACTTCCTGTTAAAACAACTCAACAGAATTGAAAAAATCTTAACGATTATACCAACACGTTAACTATTATTTACACAAGTGTTGTCGTTTTTTCATCTTTACGAGATTTTCCTCTGTTTTTTTTTTTTTTTGGGGTTTTTTGTTCACTTTGTTCGTTATTTTATGTTTGAAACTTAACAATGATTTCCGTTTTTATGTGAACACCTCAGAGTACAATCATTTTTATGCAATGCTGAATATTTTGAATTTCTTTTGCAATTTTTTTCACCCCAACATTTTACTGGTCTTTTGGAAAGACTTTTTATGTTGGTTCATAAAAAGGAGAAAGAGAGAAATGTGCATTATGTATATAGGTAATTCTACCTGAGTTTCCTTGTCGGTATTTTAAACAGCACAGAATCTTCAATATAGAAATGTTATTTTAGTATTTGCCAGTTGTTATAATCTATGGTTTATTTTCTTTTAAGGGAAAGTAATGTGTATGTGTATAAATCGATTTTCGAACAATAGAATTTTTGCTTTAAAAACAATATACGAAAGTCAAAAAGTCAACAAATTTAAACAATTTTTACCTTTTTTTCTGCATAAGTGTGGCCTTCGCTTCCCACTACGTTGGTGTAGGGTATGATGGTAACGAACAAATGTCCACCACGATCACGCCTACATTATTTTTAAAAACATTTTGGTAAAATTAACGTTATACTCGTATTTCGTTAATCACTCTAGGAATTTTGAATTTTAAGGCTGCAATTGATAGCGCCACAAATAATTAACCTAGTGGTGTTAAATCACATGGTCGAGGACCACAATTATTTCAAATAAAAATTTGTATCAGTCTTTTCAATAAAAATAGCTTTGTGTAAATTGAGATTTGCTTCGGTGGCAGTGTGACATGTGACACCGTCCCATTGCGACCACGCGTCAGTAATATCCAAATCATCTATAGTAAGTGCTGCTTTACACATTTCAGTTTTAGTTGACCAGATATTGCTCAATTCTCTTTTGTGCCTGTCATTTCGTTCACATGCTTATCTTCAATTTTAGTGCTCTTTACCATCAAGTTTCTACGTTTTCTTTGCGTAGCATAAGACGGAGAAAATAAAATAAGAAAGCAAAAGAAAATGAGAAAATTGGCTAGTACTGTCAAGTATGTAGCCCTTTTATTTTCTTTCTCCTTCTCAACCAAAAATACTTGTGTTGATGAGTCACTATTGTAACGTGTGAAAGCAGACTAAGCCAAAATTTAGTTGTCAACATCTTTTTTTAACGTGATCATACACCGTTAAGACATTTAAAAAAATGTTCAAGTCACGTCTCCCGACCACATAGCGCACCATACAGTGCCACGTTCAGTAGGCAAAAGTCTCTTAACAACTGCTCTTGGATTGGCTGCCGTGAGCCAGGAACATATACGCGTGGACACTCCCAACAATTGAACATCACAAAATTTAGCATAAAGCAATTCATTTGTACAGCTATTTCAGTGGGCCAACTAATTTAGACAACTGTTGCTCTATTGTTAATGCTCATATTTTTGCTTTGCATTGGTGTTAATCAAATTGAATTTGTTATTGTTTTTTAAGTCTGAAAAACTTGTAATTTGCCTCAACTATTTGTGATATCAGGAACTGCACACAGTTTGGATCTTAGTTCCATTAGTTTTCCATTGCTGCAATTATTTTTATATGTTGATGTCATATCTCTGTTAAGTATTGTGCTATCGATTCGACTTAAATGCTGCAATAACTTTAAATTAACACCCTCTATTGAAAAACTCTTTATCACAGATTTAACTAGAATTGGCCTACTATTTTCAATACAGATATGTTTGTAGTGTAAGAACAGACTCTTTGGTTTGATTTTAACATTAGTTTCCTTTTCTGCAAGTCTATCTATCGGGCCGTCTGTCTGTCTGTCTGTCTGTCTGTCTGTCTGTCTATTTCTAACACTGTCTACATTTGCTAACTCACACATTGGCTTACTAACTTCCGATAATTCGGGTTACATTTGGTATCTACTAGTATGTATGTATGTGACTTTGTTTGAGAGCATTAGTGCAATTCTACTGCAGCATCTAGTTTACAATGTAAAGTGACTTTTTGTTTGCCTTTCCGATGTAGTAGCATGTTAAGTGTAGTCATGTGTATGAGGTCTTGTAAATGTTCTTGTTCGTTTAAGACCCACAAAAAGTCTTTAAGTTAATAATCACTTTAAGTATTATTCTGTCGGTTAAGATTTCTGTTTAAGTTTAAAGATTTAAATCAAGATAAAATTGTACAGTTTTCTAAACAAATGTAAATTGTTTGAGACATTCAAAGTAGAAAAAGTTTAAGGGATTAGGTAAAAAAAACAGTTTATTTTATATTATTTGATTTTAAAATAATCTCAATATGTTAAGTTTTGTAGTTTGGGTGATGTAAATTCAGTAAATCAATTTTTTTTGTTTTTGATAGAGAAGTAATACTCAGGCAATTAATATGCCTATATATAATTGCGTTATTTCCTTGGAAAGGGGATAGATTGAAGAAGTAAAGGTGGTGAAAGTAGAAGAAAGCTTTTCTGCAATTGCGAATTATGTTTGTTTTAGTGCAATTGCAGCGCCTCTGGTGGTGAGTAGGCGCAGTATTTTTAAAGCTTGATTTTATAGACGCATATTCAGAAATCGTAACTAAAGTCGAAACTTATTAAGCAGAAACTAAAAAATAGTTCACAAATAGTTAAAGGTCTTATTCACAAATCATAACTAACTTAGCAACTGCTTTAAGCTGTTAAAAGAAATGCAACACTGCATTTAGTAGATTTTTGTTGATGAAAAACACATCTCTTAGTTTGTTAAACTTAGTTATCATTTCTGAATATGCGACATAGTCTTTATTTAATTATTTTACTTTGGTGGCATTTGAATGCTATACCACCGAAGGAGGGCACTGTGATAAATATTAGTTATGATGGATAGAAAGAAAACTAATAATTATCAGAAACTGATGTTGCTTGAGTGGCAGCGGCTGGGAATCGAACCAACTCATGCTTAATAATCAAATGCGCTAACCAATTAAGCTACAGCACCCTTAAGAGTTGGAAAAAAATTCAACCATTTTAGGTTTTAAAAGTGCATTTGTTTTTTTTTTAAGTCTTTAGTTTTTTTGGTAATAAAACTATCTAAACATTTCATTAATTTATATTATATTTAAATTGTGTTGTCATACACATACATGAATGTAAAAATAAAAAATTAATATTATTTATTAATGCAAGTAGTGTATCAAATACAATACCTCTCTACTACATAAAATCCTCTAAGTTGTCCCCCTTTTTTATCCATAGAGTACAAAATTTTAAAGGAAATTTATAACACACACATGTCCCAAACAGTTTTCACTAAATTTTAAACATTAAAAGGCAAATAAACACACTTATACCTATACATACAATAAAACTTTTAAATAATTTTACACATTTTGAACTTTGGCAGGCAACAGAAAAATAAAAAAATAAATAAATACATACATACATATGTACTCGTAAAATCCCCAAACATATGCTACATTCATTATAAGCGGAAATTAAAGGTGTGAATACAAGTTTAGAACACACACTCTCTCAACCAAGCGAATACGAGCACAATAGAAAAGAAAAATAGCAACAACAAATATAGCGAAAGCGAACAATGAAAAACTGCACTTTTAAAATGCACAACATGCTGAACCGAAAAATAAAAACTCATAAATTAAACACAACACAATTCGTAAACGTTTGTACCACAAGTACTAGGGAATCAACTAAAATTACTAGGAAATTAAATAAATGTTAAATAAATCTGATAAATGTTCATTTAATTAAAGTTGCTCGTTTGTGAGTGTTTTTTTTTTAGTTGACAACGTTTTCCATTATCTAACGTTAGCCATTATACCAGAATGTCGTATAAACTGTAAGAAATGTATAAAAACACGTTTATTTCAAAGGGTCATGAGCTTTTTTGTTATCTAGATAAAAGATAATACTACGATAAACATTATTCGATAATGACTTTAGGTCAATATATACAATTTCTTGTATATAGAAATTGTATTTGAAATTAAATAAAACAAAAATAATTTTTTTAAATCAAATTTACTTTACTCGCAAGATAAGCTTTTGGTATTATAATTTAAATATGACTTCTGGTATATAACAGGCTCGGATGTGGTCTAATCTGGAAGTCCAATTTTCGTTGACTTTTTCCAGCATTTGTGGCCGTATATCGGCAATAACGCGGTCAGTGGTGTCTTCCAAATGGTCAATCGTTGCGGGCTTATCGGCATAGACTAGCGACTTTAAGCATAAATTACAGCCGACATAATGGCCACTAGTTAAATAAGTGTTGTCAACTTAAAGTTCTATACATCTACAAAAAACACCCTTTATTTAAATCACTAAAACATTCAGACTTCCCCAATCAATCAGGTGTATAATAAAAATCATTTTTGAAAATTAAAAAGGAACTGGTGTATATACATAAATGTTCGTTTTGGTTATTTGTTTAAACATTAATTTTGATCATTTTTAATAAATATGTATCATAGTGATTGGCTTCAATTATCTTACATTTGTAATTGATATAAAATTGCCCACACCTTTTCAAATCGTTCGTATTTTATCTCATTAAAAAATATATTTTTATCTGTATTATAGTATCACAAGCTTGCGGCTTTTAATGACGGTTAGGCTTCTCACAAATTAAATGAAACGGTGCGGTTTTTGTTGTTATTTCATTGATGTTGATATTGTCCTTATTGTTATACACAGAACCAAAAATATGGGGGTATATTACGTTTGTCATTCCGCTTGTAACACATCGAAATATTGGCCGTAGAACCAAAAAGTATCTGTATATATTCCGGTTCCTTATTAGATTCTGACACGATCTAGCCATGTTTAAGGCACAATAGAGCTTCAAAAAAAAAAAAAGAACCAAAACAATTGAATTGTTCCCTAACATTCTTTGTTTCACCGAAATGCGAAAAATTAGTCCAGTAGAAAGTTTCAGACAACATCGATATTTTTTGCTATTATCTTCAAATATAATACAGATAATATCATGAAATTTTTCACACATTTTTTTTTTTATAGACAAACAAGTCCTATTGAAAATGTTAAGAATCGGTCCACGATTTCTCATAGCCCGCATACAAATGTTCTCCCGCAATATGGCTTTATGGTACATAAATGCCTATAGAAAAATGATTTTGACCATAGTCCCCATATAAAGTCCACTTCTGAAATGGACTTAAATGCTCATAAATCTCTTATAAAAATCACTCTCAAGTTGCAATTATATATACATACATCCACATGTATATATAAATCAGCGTACCGAATTTTATGACGATCGGTTTATATTTCACCATAATAAAGTCCATTTCCATCCATCTCTTATAAATATCATTATCATGAAGAAATTCGGCACAAATAATCCACATATATGTAATTATATATATATCATAATAACGAACTTTATGATGATCGGCATATAATAGGTCAAAGCTCTTATATTCCGATAAATACATCAGTCTACATAAATATCGATATAAAATGGAAATGTTATGTAATTTTTTATGTAAGTAAAAATTTGTAAGAAAAATTTAAATTGAATATATGAGTATAGTTATTGAGTTGAAAATATCGTTATTGAGGTATGAAATTCACCAAGACTGAAATACAGTAAAATATTTTATGACGATCGTACTATAACATGTAGCAGATCTCATATAAGGGATACGAAAAAGAAATTAACTCGTACATATTTGTTTTAATTATACATACACAGATCACACTACTGATATATACGAGTATGTAAGGTGATGGGTTTATAAGATTCGGCACAGCCGAATATAAACTTTTACTTTTTTTATTTACTTAGATTTAAATATGCCTAAATCATAAGCATTTAAAATAACAAATAATTATTAGTTTAATCTTTAAACTTTTTTTCTCAAATTGCCAAAACAAAAATATTTTTCATAATTTCTTGCTTAATAGCTTTTATTGTAATCATTTAGGAATTATGATTTTCACCTATTCAAGATTAAGATCAAAAAATGTATGCTAAAAGTTTTGATACATTCACCTTAAGGGCCAAAGATATTTCTTCATACCTAACGTGACCAGACGGTTTTTATCAAAAAAAAAAACTTTATAAATATTAAAAAAAATATTTTTGAAATGATTAAAGAAATAGCTATCTAAAGTCCTTTGGACAATTTTTGCTAGGACCAATAGGTGAAAAGTTACACTCATTTTAGAAAAACCCTGTATGACCAAAATTTACCAAAATGTCCAACTTTGACCCCCTCTAACTCCGGCACTTCTGGACTGATAGAGGTGAAAATTTGTGGCTGGCCTACTATCCAATAGTACTAACCTTGGTGCAAATTTCATCCAAATCGATTTTTAACATTGCGTCACTTGACGTGAAATTCACCATATGTATAAATGAATGTATGTATGTAACGTATGGACTCCAAAACGTCTGCGCCGATTTTGATGAAATTTTCAGGGAATGTTACTGTGACTCTGGAAGGAATAATCGGCTATATGGTGTTTTGATTGTACAAACGGGGGTGGCACCGCCCATATAACCCAAAAATTTAAATCGCCATATTTTGGGCATTTTTTGACCTACGTCAATGATATGTGATACATATGGTATTGGCATAATTAGAAATACGTACCAGGAGAAAAGTGGGTGGGACCACGCCCCTTTTTAGGAAAATTAAAAATCATAATATAGTCTTAACTACTGGACCGATCGTCATTAAATTTTCGCAATAGGATATTCTTACGAAAAAATAAATTCTTGACTATATAAGTGGACAAAGGGGCATGGCCTCGCCCACTGAAATACATCGCTCATATGACGCGCTTCAGTATCCTATTATTTTTCCATATGGAGAAGATGGATATTACTTTGAAATGCGTCAAATCAATCAAGCAACCCGTAAGGCCGTTAATTATCCTGTTGAGTTCTTAAATTCACTCGATGTGCCAGGCTTTCCACCACATGTGCTACAAATTAAAATTGGGGTGGCAATTATTTTACTGCGTAATATCGATCACCACGGCTTTGCAATGGCACTCGACTTTTAGTAAAAAAAAAAACTGAGAAATAATTTAGTAGAAGCGACCATTATAACAGGAAAATATAAAGGTACAGATGTACTTTTGCTACGCATTCCAATGCTACCAACAGATTTACCAGTCGATTTTAAACAATTTTTTCCTGTCCGGTTAGCGTTTGCTCAAGGTTAATATCCCGTGTATATGTGTATGCTCCTGATGGGCAAACTAAACCTAAAGCATTGCAATAAATACATTATATAAATACGTTTTATTTTATTTTATAACGAGGGGTGGGGGGGTAGCGAAGCACACCGGGTTTAGCTAGTTAAGGATAAAAAACCGGGATTTGGAAGTAAATATTATGCAAAAGATTTTGAAATCATGATATGAAAACCGAGTGTTTTAAATTAATTTTATTTTTATAATTAACTTTTAAACGTTTTTATGTTATTTTAAAATCATTAATTCTATACCTGGGACCAAATTACCATTCGTGATCGAATGAGCTATCGTATCGAAAAATGATTTCGATATCGAAATTATGACAAAATGTACTAAATTTCTTGCTCGATATCGAATGCCGTAATCTCAAATAAGAAAATTACGATCAATTTTACTCGATATCGAATGCGGTAATTTGGCCCCTGGCTAAATCAGAATCACTGCGGAATATTTAATCACAGCCTTTTAACAAAAATGTACCGCAAAAACTTAAACAAATTAGGCAAAGGATTCGGATATGTAGTGTGCAAGACATTGAATGTGCAAGACATATTAATAAACTTCAGACGAATATTTGGTTTCAGATTAAACCAAAAATTGCATTTCGACTGGTATTCTTTTACAAATAAAAACCTTATTAAAGCTGTAAGCAAACCAATACATACAGTTAGGGACTTAAGTTTTCGTACATACCCAAGATTTCATATTTTCGCTAATTAAAATCAATCAAACCAAAAAATTCAATTCCATTTTAATTACTCTTCCAAAATAAAAAAAATTAATTTTCTTTAAAAATATTGGTAAATATGAAAAAAAAAACCTGATATAAACAGAGACAAAAGTGTTCATACACTACATTCTCTTCTGCTTCATTTATAATTTAAAAATATTTGCAGTTCAAATGCCGTTAGTTTTTTTTGCAATTTAGGTAGATTACGTGATTGCTGAATTACTTTTTACAAGATGAGCACGAGTAAAAAAGTGTCGAAGTAAAAAATCTTATTATTCTTTTATTATATTTTTTTTATTAGAAACTTTATTAGAAAAAATTCATCCAAGAACTATTCAAAGAGCATACGGGACCAAGGGCATGCAGGTCGAATTACCGCAAAAAACCATTAATATCTGAAAAGAATCAAAGACTTCAGCTGGAGTTTGCAAAAACACATTTAAATAAAGGCATTGATCGGTTTAAAATTTATCAAATTTACCAATTGCTAGCAATAATAATTTAGAGAACAATCTTAAACTTTTGAATAAAACTTAAAAAAAAACATTTGAAGTTTTTAATCTGAAGCACTTATAGGTGTACTCCAGGTAGTAATGATATAGAATAATTTGAAAACTAGAAGCTAGGAGTGCTCCATGGAGTAATTATATAAAGTAGCTTAAAAATTAACCCCCTGCGGGAGTAGTTACAAGGAGTAGTTTTGGAAATAGTCCCGTGTTATGCAAAGCTGGATTATATGGTCCAGTCCTAGGACATCGTAATGTTAAATGGACTAGTTTTTTTCATACAAATGAATTATGTTTGGAGTACTCCTGGTCCATTGTGGAGTAGTCCATACTCGCGTTTTTTGCAGGGAAAGCTAATACACACACTATTTCGAAAAAAAAATGCCATTTAACAGCAAAAATTTCAATTACACACAGAAAGTTTGAAACCAAAAAATAACAAAACCGGGTTTTCAAAACAAAAAGTTTTGAAAATTTTAATGAATGCCCGAAAGCAATTTGGACCTGTAAAAATTGCCATTTGTAAACAAAACATTTTTGTGAATTTCATCTCATTTTTTGATAATTACTGGATTTTCTTTGTTCTTTAATAATTTACAGAAAATAAAGCAAATTAAATTCAAATGTTAAAAGAAAAAAGCGGGTTATAAAATCTAGGCGGTATGGGCTTTCAAAAAACTGAATAATAATGTATGGTCACGTTATTCATACCTCATAAAATTTCCAAACCAAAAAAAAAAAAAAAAGAACATACTCTGCATATTTAATAAGTCAGCCACTGTAACCATTGAGTTTAAGGGCTATAGAATAATATTAAAGTAGTAATATAGGTATGTACGAATATATATTATAAATGATTAGCCTTAAGCCAACTACATACATAGATACAAAAGCCTACCTCAACATTTATGCAGCTGAATACATTCGCTTACACCTAAAATTTCCATTGAAAGTGTAAGTAAATGTGACTGTTTGAGCTTCACTGAATGTGTTAGCAGGAAGGTTAATAATGCGCACTTTTACTGTTTTACTGTTATACCTACCCTTAGTTTGTTTAGATTTCATACGTTAATACATACATATAAACAGCAAATTGTTAGTGAAAAGGTAGAATATATGTACATTAGGGTGGGTCAATTTGTCCGGGTGAGAAAAAAACATGACAGGCGTATACCAAAATCGAAATCTACACAAAATTATAAGAAAATTACCCATAGAAAGTATGTATCTAAAATGAAAACCTAGCTCCCGCCGAGAGGCTTCATTATGAAAAACAAAAAAGTATATGGAACATTGTTGTTCCATCGATATTATGTTTTAATTTTTATACGAATTACGAAGATTTAAAAAGAGAATGATTTTTTAAGCGCCGCTCTTCTCTTTTAAAAATTATAATTTAGTAATCTGCTATGAAAGTTATTAGTGAAGAGTAATTAGAATTCAATCTTATTAATAGTTCTCAAGAATGATAAAATAAAGATTACGCCAACACGCGTAACATTTTAAAATGTTCTGCGCATTTTGGCCCTGTGACGTCACACATTCTGTGTTTCTATTGGCTAATTTTTTCTCACTTGTTTTTTTTGCTCATGTTTTGCTTGCATTTGCTCATTGCACTCTTCATGTTTATATTTTTTGTTGTTTTTTTTTTGTTTGTTTTTCTTTTTTAAACAGATTTTATTTTAGAACTCTCAGAGATTTCAATTGCAAGGTTGCCAACTATGACATAAAACATACATTTTTCGCAAGAAATTTTAATTCTAACACATGAAACATTCTTGGTAACCCTTAGAATGGCCCTTCTACGTCACATAACGGGAAATTATGCGCATGGCGTAATCTTTATTTTATCATTCTTGATAGTTCTAGTGATTGTATAAATTTACTTTTAATGCATTTTACAAAATCGTGGTGTTAAACATTTGTTTCGATTGACTTATGGCACTTGATATTTAACTTTCAAGAAGTTAGCGTGTTAATTTCTTATTTAAAAAATGAACCATTAAATTATGGAATCATCAGCGATGTCGATTGACTCTAACAGGGCAAGTTTTCTGACTAATCAGAACGCTAGTATAATTGGCATGCCAAGTAAATTTAGTAGATTAAATTTGCCAAGTTATCGTGATATTTTGAAGTATTATTTTTCCTTAAGTGAACGCGAAAAAGAAAAATCAAAAAAACAACAATCGTATTCAAGATTTTCTCCAATAATTGCAAACAAAATAATATTTCACTGATAAAAAATAGAAAAAGCATTTTAAGAAAACTAAATATATTTCTCAAAAAATATCATAAAGAGGTAAAAACCTAATCAAGAGGTAATACATTTTCAGTATTTGAGACGTTGTTGAATGATATATTTTATATCTGTAAATGCAGTTGCACAAAAACAATGCTATGCTCCTGTGGATTAATTCCTAATCCTCTCAAAGCATTCATGATTGACCAGCACACCAGCAGAAAGAATACAATTCCTGAATGCGTGTTAAATATAGTAGACCAACAGTCCAGTGAATTCCCAGTTACCTTAGATCCTTCATATAGGTTCGACTCTTCACAAATGGATGTCGCGTCTGAAATCGAATTTGCAATACCTGCTAAAAAAGAGGCGATTATGCACAAAATGGAACCATACGCTAAGAGATACGACGCAATTAATTTTGCTATGATGTGTGATAGATTCGGCGTTTCAGACAGAGTTGCCTCGTGTTTAGCTAAAGCTTTATTTAAAGACATTGGCTTTATTGACGAAAATGGGAAACAAATTATTGTGGATAAACCAAAGTAGGTCGTGAAAAATTAAAAACAGGGAGTCCGTTCGTCGTATGCAAAACAATGATTCTGCCTTACTAGCTTTTTCTTTTGATGGAAGAAAAGATGTTGCACTGACACTGTTTTAATATTTTGCTCTCATTACCTATTATTTTTTTAAAAGCAATTTTCAAGATTCCATTTTGTCTCTCGGCGGGAGCTAGGTTTTGATTTTATATCCATACTTTCTTAGTTAAGATTTCTTAGAATTTATTGTAGATTACCCCCCTGGCCAACGATGTCGAACGATAACGTTCGCTTAGATAAGACTTAAGACACAAACTTTTTATCGTATCTATTTTTTACTCAATCAAGTTTGTTTATTCCACAATCAAGTTTGTGTCTTAAGTCTTATCTAAGCGAACGTTATCGTTCGACATCGCGGGCCAGGGGGTACGTTTTTTCTATACGCCTACTTACAAAAAAAAATTGACCCACCCTAATAGGGCATGCCAAATTTTTGACATAGTACCACGAAATGGCCAAGAATGTTTTAGTAATGAAAACACCTGTCTCCCATTATTTTGCGAAAAAAAAACTCACGCAGGGAAGTAAATTTCTGAAACCTTCCAAGAAATTTTTTTTTAGAAAAAATTTTTATTATTTATTTTTTTTAATGTACGCGATGCTTTACACAGTGAATAAATATCTTGTACAACTTTTATTGCTCGCTCTGCACATACATATGTATATTACTCCTTTGTTGCAAAGGAATTGCTGAAGGTTCTTTTACCCAGTGTCTTTAAAAAAATTTGTTCAAAGAAACCACTTTTCTTTAAAAACATCTTTTATTAATTCCAACAAACAACATAATTTAATAATATATATGTAAATACGCAACAATTTCCATGCTTTCTAAATTAAATAGAAGTTTTTAAAATAAAAAGTTTTACAACTTGTTCGTTTATTTTGTGATATTTATACCCAGGGGGTATATCACGTTTGTCATTTCGTTTGTAACACATCGAAATAATGATCGTAGAGCTAAAAAGTCTATATATTCTGTGTCCTTATAAGATTCTAAGACGATCTAGCTATGTCTGTTCGTCTGTTGAAATCACGACAGAGCTTTGAAAAAAAACAGAACAATGTAATTTTTACCAAACATTCTTGATCTACCGAAATGTTTGGTATTGCAAATGGGCAAAATCGGTCCAGTAGAATCCGAGCTATAGATCAAAATTTCAGACTACCTCGATATTTTTCAGATATGATAATACCATGAAATTCTGTACACTTTATTTTTATTATAAAACGACAAGTCCTGTTGATAGGAATCGGTTCACGATTTTTCATAGCCCTCATAAAAAATGTCTTCCCGGAATATGGCTTTATTCTACATGAATGTCTATAGAAAAACCGTATCCATACAAATATCTGCAATAATAAGTTTTATGCAAAGTGTAATGTTAAAACAATATCGGCACATTTTTACCATAGCCCCATACAAAGACCACTTCCGAAAATCCCTTAAATGCGCATAACTCTTTTATAAAAATCAATAACAAGTCGATATTTAACACAAGTAATCCGTAGGCACATCTAAATTGTTATACTAAGTTTCATGATGATCAATCCATATTTGACCACAGCCCCCATAAAAAGTCTACTTCCGGAAATCACTTAAATACGTATAAATCTCTTATAAGCATCAGCACAAATTCGACACAAATAGTCCATACATATATAGAAATATTCACACCCAACTTAATGATGATCGGTCCATATTTGAGCCTAGTCGTCACTTTGAAAAATCACTTAAATGTACATAAATCTCTTACAAACATTACTATCAAATTGGAATTCAACACAAATAATTCGCATACACATATAAATCTTCGTACAGAATTTCATTACGATTGGCCCGTAACAGGTCATAGTTCCCTTGTGAGGACCACTCCCGAAAACTCATTAACCTACATAAACATCCATATCGAACCGAAATTTTACACAGATCAGTTATAAGTATGTAAAAATTATATTATTGACTTTTGTGAAAGTTGGTCCATAATTGAGCATAGCTCCCGAACAAGCTCCACTTCCGAGAATAACCACAGAGTATACAGAGTTGACACAATTTTGATGTTTTTTGAAAACAAAATCAGTTGCCTTGGGCTTTTTGGTACTTGATTTATAGTTTGTTATAATTAATTTATAGTTTATGTTACACGCTACAAAAATATAAACAAAGTGTAAACTATTGATTATAACTGGAATATGCATAAAATTCTTATAAATGACATTATTGAGATGAAAGTCAACTAAAACAAACCTAAAATAAATAGAAATTTCGGTACAATAAATTCCAAAATAGCATTTGAGTGATACGTATAGGATTATCTAGAAATATCAGGCGAATATTTTTTAAAATTTACGTGAGATAAAAATGGTTGTTTTCAAACTTCAACCCTATCCCTGCGTGAACTTTTTTAAATATTCGAAAAAATTATCATATTTTTTATTAATAACTTTTAATGTTCTACTCAACTATACTATGTATGCCGTTTTGATATTCGCAAAAATTAATTAGAATTTAGTTGAACTGTTAATATTTTAATTTTTGATATTTCTTTTAGTTAAGCTTGAGTTCATTAAATTTAATTTTCATTAAATTATTTTTACTGAAGAAGGAATTGTTTTACAACTTGAAAAATTTTTATTTTTGATAATATTTCTTGACTGGGATTCGAACCTGGGGGCTTACTCTGTATTTCGATTCGAAAAGAAAATCATTCGAATTTGTATACTTTTTACATTGTATTTCGAAAGCTTTTGCTTTCGAATCGAAATACGGAGTAACCCCCCTGGGTTGTTGGTTAAATTTACATATGTTTCGAGAAACACCACTTTCTCTTATCAGAATTCTTTGCGTTCTGACCCTTGCACCACTACTGTGTCTGCTAGTCAACAGACAACATCAATCCTTTAACCAGTGACTGGTGGTTCGAAGTTTTCTGTAATTATCATTTTTATTCATTTCTATTTAAGTTGTTAAAAAGTTATTGCCCTAATATACATACATACATACATACATACATATGTATCTTTATTGTATATTCAATTATCAAGATTAACCTAAATCATTTTCTATTATAATGAAAAATTCACTACGTGAGATTCTTCTGAATACTAAACAACAGCAAAAAGAGTAAAAGATTTTATTGTAAATGAATTAGCATATGGTTGTTTTTTTTACATGCGTAAAATACCAAAATAATATCATGGCGCGATGATAAATTACTTAGATTATTAATATCGATATAATTTTCTTCTTTTGCTTGTTATTTTTACATTTGCTTTAACAGAACATTTATCATTTTGCGAAATATATAAAAACCTTAAAGTGTTTTCCCAAACTGTGTCAATATTGACTTTGTCTTTCGATTGCTATTAAGTTGCAGAGTAGCAAAACTAGCGACAATAAAAATAAGCAGAAAAGTCTATTACATAGAAGAACAAGACCAATCATGTATGTATGTATCCCCCAAAGATGCTGAATTTTTAGATGGAACACTTATTGTACCTATACGTCTGTCTAACTAACCATAAAGAGAGAGAGAGAGAGAGGTCAAGTAAATTGTTATCCTTGAGCGCGTATATAAATACCAACACAAAAATAAAGCGAAAAACAAAATACTCACCATTTTGTTGGTGGTTTTAGGCAAACTAGGATATGTTACCAGCTGTATCATTCTAGGTTTTTGCGCGTCTCCAGCACACATCAGCCTTGGAATTATTTTAGTCATAAGCAGCAAGCAGTATGTAAAAATTTTACTGAAATTAAGTGAACTGAATTAAGGTGCCAAAAAATATAAATTGATCTTTAGGAAGAAAACAGCAGAAGAAGAAAAGGACAAATGACTACCATTTCTTTGCTGGCATACTCAGTCATTTATCAAAATTTTCCATGACCATTTTGCATGGTTGCAGCATTAAATTTACTCCCTCAATGCATTTTTGACCTCAAATTAATCCATTAAAATAAATCACTTTGACTTTTTAAGCCAATTCTGATCACCAAAACAAGATACACGACCAGTAAATGTCTCATGCTGTAATTAAATTGCTTCACGAGCTGAATAACATGTGAAACCATACATGCCGCCATATCGAACACCATCAGCAGTTACTGTTTGTTTAGTCGTATTTTCTAAAAATATCTCAAAATCCGCACCAAGCAGTGGTTATTTTTGATGATTAGAAAATCCATTAAGGGGAAAATGTGCTTCATCGCTTGACATGTCATTAATTTGTGCACAATTTCATGTCTGGTTTATGTTATATTCTCGTTTGAACAATGTTGTCAGAACATTTGTTCGCACAGCTATGTACATACATATGTCTGCCATCAAATGTAATGTTCACACAATAAAGCGACATTTTAAAAAATTACAAAGAAAGCTATGAACCTGAACACCGACTTGTTTTCCACATACAAAAGAACATGAACAACTTTGTATCTGTAATGCTGCCGACCGGCTAGTCAAGACATGGGTTAGGATGATTTAGATTAGAAAATCAATCATAATGGCAAGACTTGTTGAACTATTGGCGGCAAATTGAAATCTTACTGGAATTTTGAATACACACATAAATTTATATAAATATCCGATACCTGATTAAATTTAACACGAAAAGATAAAACCAACATTTGTTCCCTAATGAAATAACTTTCTGTTTTCTAGTTGGAATTTACACGTTGCCTATATGTTGCATAATATTTGCTTATTTTTAAAACAATTTCTTTAAAAAATCCTAATTTACACGAAACAATTTTTATTGAAAAGATTTACACAATTTTTTCCTTGAAATTTCTTCGGTGTTTACACAGCACAATTCATATTGCTTAAATTGCTCGTATTTTTATTTAAGAGTATACCACATTTCTGTCTGTCTGTAAAACACTCTCACGTCTATAGGACACAACCAAAATCAACAAAGTTTACAAAAAACCATTTAATTTGGTATTGAAAATCAGCAAAATCGGTATAGTAGAACAAGAGTTATGGATCAAAATGTAAGACAACCTTCATAAAAATTGATATTTTTAAAGATTTTTCTTGCTATATTTTTAAATATATTGGAGATATTCCCATGAAATTTCGTATACGTTGTTTTTATGATAAAAGAAGAAAGTGTGAGGAAAATAGTAAGATTAGGTTCATGATTTCTCATAGCCCCCATACAAAAACCTTCCCGAAATATTGCTCAATTATACATAAATGCCTATAAAATTAAAATATCAAGACAAAATGCAGCAAAAATAAGTTTTATGTAAAAAGAAATCGCAATACGATTTTTTTTTCGTTCGGTCCATGTTTGACCCCATATAAAGTACAATTCCAAAATTTACTTAAATACGTATAAAACAGATATAAATAATGTTAAACGGCAAAAATTTTACACAAATAATCGTTATAGGTAAATAAATCATTGTACTAAATTTTATGGTGGTCGGCTCATAATTAATCATAGCTCCCATATAAGGACAACATCCGAAAAAGTCATTTATCTTTATATATATCTTATAAATATCGGAACCAACTCAAAACTGTGTACAGATCATTTACATATACACAAAAAACATTCTGCAGAATTTTGTGAATTTCGGTCCATATTTGAACGTATCCCCATATAAAGCCCTCTTCCGAAAATCACTTTAATACTCATAAATCTCTTATAAATAACGGTACCGATCCAAAATTTTGCACGGATCATCATCCATCAAACTGCTGGATTGTGAGAATATCGGTCCATGTCGGAAATTCGACGTGAAATATGCATAAAAATGTTCCAAAATTTAATAATAATTTGTCATAGCTGCCATATAAGAACCATTTCCGAACAACAAATAAACACACAAAAATGTCTAATAAATAACAGAAATCATACTAATATCGGTTATACGGCAGTTATGCTACTGGATCTTGTAGCTGTCAGTCAATAATTGGCAATAGCTCCCGAATTAAGTCCACTTCCAATCATACTAAACAACCATACAAATTTTGCAAATAACGTTATTGAAATGAAATTCAACCAAAATAAGCCTCAAATACGCAGAAACCACATTAGTGGATACTGGTTTTAGAATCTATCAGTCCATAACTGGTCCACGTCTACTATGCCATCCATAAATCTTTTGTAAATAATATTATTGAGATCAAATTCAAACAAAAGAAGCCTCACCTTATATCTTATCCTTTTTTATACTCTGTTTCTTAACTTGTTGTGAATATGGAAAATGTTGTTTTAATTTTATAAATTTTTAAATTACACTTTGGAGTATTATGAAAATCAGAGAAACTCTGTTAATTACCTTAAGAATTGACAATTACATCAAATATAAATGGTCAAAATTAGATAAAATTTCAAATTATTTAAAATAAATTATGTTGCACGTAAAATTGTCTTTCAAACAATCATAATAAAATTTGCACTAAGACTGAATACAAAACACAGAATAAGGATATTCTAGTCCAGGAGTGCCCAAGCCCTATACTCTTGGTGCTCTTTTGTTTTTGTAAAAACTCTTAGCTATAGGCTGTGTGTTCTGTATATTCATTGCAGCACTCAACACTAGCAATACGAAATACACAAACAACTTTGCCTTATTTGTTTTTTTGTCATACTTCACTCTATACACGCAAGCGCAAAGCAACAACACTTTCGTATGATCTATTGGTAAACATTGGTGACTGCGATCGTCAATGTAGATTTTGTTTTTGTTTAACGTATGATACCGTTTAAAAAAGTGTGTTGTTTCTTTGTATGTATTGGCTTTTACAACAAAAAATACTGAATAAAAATTAGTTTTTATTTAAATGTATTGTTGTTTGCTCTTACGTAAGCAACTTTTGGACACTCCTGTTCTAGTCCTATAACCAGTGTAGTTTTTGTCTTTCTTATTACGTTTAGGTGGAGGGTATTTAGGATTCGGCACAGCCGAATATTGCACTCTAATTTGTTTTCTTTAATAACTATGCTTGTTTTTTGTATTTCACTGTATATGTGATATTAATATTATAAACTTAAATAGTTGTTCTTAAAAGTCCTTGTTTTTCACTAATTTCAATTAGTTTTAGCGATAAGGAACCAATCACTTATTTTGCATACGATCATTGTTTTTTAACGGTTTTTTTTACTTTAAGTTTATTGGAACCAATTACCGTGTAAAAACAGAATTAGGTGTATTATGGTTACAGAATTCGAACGATGCATAGTTGTTTAGCAACTTTTTTTTAACAATTCGGTATCTCGGAAGCAATTGAAGATATCGTAATGAAATGTCACATGGTTGGAGCTGAGATGTTTCTGATTTGATTTATAGTTGTTCGGCTTCGTAGGTGAAATGGGTACCAGTGGGTGGCACCTCAAAGTGTGTCACCTCTGGTGTCACATTTTTTCAAATCGTTAAAAATCCATTTATGATCCAAATGAGCTGATAATTATCATTATAATTATAATTAAAATATATGTATGTTGGTAAATAGTTTATTTATAAAATTTCAATTTTTGAAAGACGCAAGGTTTGTAGAGTTTCTGAAGAGTAAATATAAATAGACTTTTTATGTACATACATATGTAAGCATATAGTGTTGGTGAATATATTAGGACTTGAAGATTGAATTTTAGAAAAATTAAATAATTTTATAAATTCTTCGGACGCCATTTACCTTTAAAACTAAACAAGTTATAGGGTGGTGATTTGTCATGAAGAAAATATAAAATTTAAATTAATGCAAAATTTTAACGATTAAAGATATCATAACAAACTTTAAAAAAATATAGATTCATATATCCTTAAGTCAATGGAATTCCTAAAACCGGGAAAATGTGTTTCAAAATTTTAATGTTTTTTTATAAAAGTGATCGCTGTGACCTTATTTATCGTGTGATAGTAAAAAAAACTTTCTGTGACTTAAGTGACCTATAGGTTACTAAAGAATCGGCATTTTTAGAATTTTTTACTCAAACCTAATTTTTTTCAAAATTGGCCAAGTTTGAATAAGGCTCAGGGGGAGGAGCAATGTCCGCTTGAACGAACCATATGTTATTTTACAAGCTTATGCAGTAAGTTCTCTATTCGCATCATATGAAAATTATATATGTATATTTCCGCAGACAATTTTTTTCTATGAAAGAAATCGTCTAAAATACGACTCTTTTTAAATGTTCCAACTTCGGATGCGTCTAACTTCCTATAGGGAAGAGATAACTCTTTGCAAGTTGTTTTAATTTTTATTTCGAATTTTATCACAAATTAAACTAAATATCTCTTGAACTAAAAGAGATAAACTACACTGGCCCATGTGAAATTTCGTTGCGATATCTCCAATAGCTCTCCAGATACCGCATTATTTTCACAAAATAAAAAAAAAAACGTTTCTAAACCATTGTGCGTTGAAAGACACCGATTTGACTGAAACTTTGCAGAAGTGGAAACTTATAAATAATAAACAATTCTAAATTAAAAAACTTTAGAAAATCTTATCTTCTTTCCAAAAAACTGTCTGGTTTTTTAAATAAACAAAAGCTGGTTAACCTGTTTCCGTGTTCGGGTTTTGAATACACTAGTTATGACCTATAATGGGCCGACCTTTATATAATTCTGTAAGGCGATTTTTATATACACTGTCGGACAAAATAAAGTGAGGTATCAAATATTTCCTGTTTTTTTATTAAAACATGTATTTATTATTTTCAATAATTTCTAATAATTATAAATCATAGTTTTATTTTTAATTCAGTTAGACACCGATTACCGTTTAAACCACTAAGTATTTTGATGTTTTGATGTTGTAAACTGCGATTCACAACACTTATCGGCTTAATCGTGTAAAAACTACATGTTGAGTTGTAGTTGTGAAGTTGTGAATTTTAAGTTGATAACGATATTTAAGTATGTGATTTTCGGAAGTGGCCTTTATTTTGAAATATGATCAAACATGGACCGATATATTCTCCAAATTCAATAGTAGTAAACCAATATATATATATTTTTTTCATTCTTCCATAAAACCGATTTGTCTGTAGTGATTTTAAATTTAACCATAGTGGGCTTTACAGTAGGACAATGTTGACCAATGTAAATAAACAAACCACACATGCATTAATTATTTATTATTTATAAGAAACACAAGACCAAATGCATAATAGTGCTAGGTTAGTTATCAAATTCACAACGCTGCTTTTTGTTTTGGGTGAACGACTTAATACACATATGTATTAAATTTCGACTTGGAGTTTGAACCAAAAAAATAGAACACTTGAAATTAGAATAAACAATTAATGTTTGAGTCACATTTAAAAAATTAAATGCACTCAATATATAATAATAATATGTACTTTAAAATTTATGAGAGCCTGGTACAATCATGCATAAGGGTTTGTGTAGAATTTAAGAAATATAATTGTAAAATTGTAATTGAATAACATTATAAGAATTACTCAATTTTAAAATATAAATTGTAACTCTAAACGATTAACATTGTAAAAATTACTCAATTTTAGGCTAATCTTTATTCTCATAAGTAGTATATAAGAAACAATATTTGAAAATAAAAATCAGTTCATTATTGGATTCATTACTGAACTCTTGAAAAAGAACGCTTCTTAATATCCCCATCACAATAATCAGGTATGTGATGAAAACCCATTTCGAAACTTTAGTTGACCTATAACAGTAATAATTTATGGGTGAGCACATTAGTTTAAACTGTTATTTAGATCAGCCTCAATAATAAACGTACATACAAACATTTTATATTTTATAAGAATTTTGTTTATTTTTTAGCAAAAAAAAACAAAAACACGTAAGTAAATGGGTTATTTTTTATGTTTAATAAAATAAATTAGGCAAAATATAGTTTCTAATTGTGAATGTTAAAGATATATTGGCTTTGCACAATAAGCAATAAAGAGCATGCAACAAAATATATGAAATTTCTACCTTTTACAATAAAAGTAAAAAAAAACATTTAATCACACAAACTGCTAATGTTGAAAATTTGCATCTAAACTTAGTTGAAAGTAACCACAATGGACCACAAGGTCTCCGGGTGGAAGTGCACTTTATGCACTACCCTTCTATCCTAGTTGAAAGTAAATTTATGATTTGATTTATCTTAATAAAGCCTTAAGAAACACAAATAAATTATTCTTTCATGTTGTATATATGTTGTAAATTATAGTGATAAAAATTTACATTACTATTATAAAATCTTTTGGAGATATTATTTGGTATTTTATATTCGTATTTCATTTTATATTCGCGTGGTAATAATAATAATAATACTTAATTGGTTTCTTCTAAATAACTATTGTCAATTTGGACAAGTACACCTTCTTCTACTTGCGGAGCTTGTTCTAAACTCGAACTTGTACGTGAAGTAATCTCTCTGCTTGAACTGGGCTGATTATCGGCAAGTTTACGCTGTTGTTTCTTTTCTTCAACAGCTCGCTGTTTTTCTTTTTCAATAACTAGAAAATTAGGATCCTGTGACGGACACTCCAAGTGGACACAGTGAAAGATTTCATTGGCTGTATTTCGTGTACCCACAATGCGTATAAACACCACTGGTAAGGGATTGAAGGAAAAGTTTTGCCATGATCTGGCCTTTTCATTGCGCTTGTCTACTACCATAACCCAATCCTTTTGATTAACCGATGTTTCAATAAAGAAACTGTAGTTGCGATCATCACAATCCCACAGTAACAAACGCATTGAACCAATTATATAGGGTTGTCCTTTAATAAAATTAATGAATATCATTTGAAGTTATTCAAAATGTTTAAAAGCTTCATACTTACCCAAACGGACTAAAATTTCACCACTTTCCAACTGATGGCAAGTATAACCCGAATCCCAGTCATAATCAACATAGTTACCATTGATTAAAGCATTCCTGGTGCGACTGACACCATCTACCACCACTGCACTCATTTCGATGGTGGCCACATTTGCCGTGGGTGCGACAATGCCATTAATTACTTTTGGTAGATTCGTAGTGTACATGGCCTCTAAAGCCACAACATGAAATACTTTATTTACGGTATTATGTGTGCCCACCAATCTTATATAACGAACAGGCCGTGCTTGAAAATATAGAAACTGCCATGAACGGCAATGATATTGGGAATAGTCAATAACACGATCCCATTGTATTTGATTAGCAGAAACTTCTATAAAATACGAATAAGCACGATTATCACGATCCCAGAGTAGAATTTTTATGTGATTTATTATACAAGCCGTGCCCAACTCAACAACAATTGCCATTTCGTTTGTGTCTGTGATGCAATGGCGTGAATAGCCTTTTTCCATGTCATACGTGGTAACATCGCCATTCAACAACTCAGCTCGACATTCACCTTGTATCATACGTGAAACGAATTTAGCAGTGGCTACATTTTCCTCTGGCCACAAGGCAGCCCGATATGGTAAATATTTTGATGTACTTTGTTCTTCAATGGCGTCTAAGAGTTTGTCGGGTTCTAAAATGCCAGATGGACGTACTACTTGCAGTAGGTGTTCGAGATTCATGAGTGGCAAGCGAACATATGATACAACAGACTGCAATTAAATAAAATGAAAATTTAAACGATTTTACAAACGTATTCATAAGGAAACCATGTGTGCAAAACAATTATTTTCGTTGTATTTGTAGGTATATCTTAATGAGAAAATTAATCACTCGCTATGTAGCATATTGCTTAGGATTTAGTAAAAAGGCATATCTTTCGAACAAAAAAAATTATAAAAATACTGAATTTAAACAAGTAACCTTGATAAAAAGTTCAAAACTACTTCGAAGTTAAATCTCTACGCTCTTGTTTCAAAGACGCTGTGAAAAATGACTCCAGGAAAAAAATTAAAAAAAATCCGAAATTTCGTTTTAAGATTTAATCTGAATTTTTTTTATGAAAAATCACCCAAACACTATGAAAAGTTACGCCATGGTTAAAAATTAAAGGTGAGATTTGGGACATTTGGAGACGTAGCGAAAAATTGTCCCAAATATGTAAATGAATTTTCAGCCAAAATTTTGTCATTTTTTTAAATATTTCTAAATATGTACCTACATAGTAATAATGAAAACCCCAAAATTTTACATGTGATTTTTAATGTAATTTTTCAATTTGATATTTTTAGTACAAGGTGGCGCAAAAGTAATCCTCCTATCAGAAAATGCTATAAATTTTGCGAGGCCCCTAATGTCAGTTCTGCTTTGACATTTGTGTAGTAAACACATGCGAAATACACGTTAATAGACAATGTTACGCTACACTGTTCCAGAACGCGGAATATTGCTGACTATTTATTTGACCAATAATCGGTCGGTGACAGCCAAAAAACATCGGAAGCTTACTTTTGCGTCACCTTGTATATTTTACAATATTAACGAATGGAATTTATCCCCAAAGTACAAAAACAAAATTTCTTGGGGTCTTTTTTTATTCTACGATTTTGAGGTCATTTTTAATTTCTCTTAAAATGCAAAATTGCCTCAAAGAAAAAGTGCATTATTATAACCCCAACAAACATGAAAAAGGGCCAAAAATTTTTTGTTTTTGTAGTCAGTGCAATTAGTGCAAAGGGGTTATTTTTCCTGGGGTCGTTTTTCATAGCGCCGTTTCAAAGCAACAATGTTGTTATATCAATAGTTACACTTTTATTGTATTTCAGTTAAATTAAAAACGACAAGCATTTTGTGTTTCTCATTACTTACCTGTATGTCAACATTTTTATTATGCTTGCACCACTCCCAGACGGCTACAAAAATCTGTACTTCGGGTGCAAAAAACGAATCACGTCTTAAAACTTCCTGCAGAGATTCCTGTAATAAATGGAAAACAGTTTATAACATATTGCAATAATATCAATAAAAATAAAACCAACTTTTGATAAATTCTTAAACGATTCCTGTTGTAGTATATCGGCAGCATTGCGATCCATAAATGTCAAACAAACTTTTGCCAACTTCTCCAAATTATAAAGACGAGCAGCATCCAGAATTGCACAGACATTTGACAAAGCCAAATACTGGCGCAAATAATCCGATATGGCTAATTCCAATTCGGAAAGACCATACTGATTGGCCAAACCCAATGTGTCCAATATGTTATCTTCGTCCATTTGTGTCAGCGACAAGTGACCGGAATATATGTAGCGTAGTAATGCCTTAAAGGCATCTACTGGAACCTTAAGATGTATTTCAGATTGTTTGGACTCTGAGAGACCACCATATAAGAGTGCACGAAAGTATTCACTGCGACCAGCCAACATAACACGGTGAGCTGGCAGCCTTTGATTTTCCACAATAAACGCTACATCGGAGTAGTCATCATTTAAGCAAAGCTGAGCCATTTGGGCGGAAAATAGTTCTAAAAAAGAACATTCAATCAGAATATTTTAAACAGCAAGACACAAAAATTTAAATCTTTACCTGTAAGTTCTATTTCATCACATCGAGGTTTATTTGGCAAACGTACGCCAGACATTTTACGATGACTTTGGCTACTCATGTCCAAATATTCCGTAAATTTAATTTTAACATGCAATATCAAATTATTTTCTTTCAATTCGTTTTGGTTATACTAGTTGCACTTTTCTTAATTTTTGTTTCTTATCTAATTATTTTTTTGTTTCGTCTTTTTACACACACTTCCCTGTTTTTATATTTGTTTTATTGTCTGTTTTGATGTTATATTGTTTATATTAATAATAATTTTTGGAGTTTTTTTTGGATTTGGCTCAATTGTATCAAAAATTTTCCGGCAGAATACAAAAGTTTTTTTTATACACCAATTTACACTGGATTGGATGGAATTTGTAGAATTTCGCAGTTTGTTTTAATGGAAAGTAAATAGAGTTGCCAAGATTATATCATAGGAAATTGTTGCCAGACCAAAAAATAGAATGTTGTTGATTTTGTTCTGTTTTTTTTTTGTTCATGTGCTTTGTTCATATTTATTCTTTTTTTTTAAAGTTAGCTATATATACAACGAACCAAGGTAAATTTATACTTGTGACAGCATAGCGCCAGCTGATTATTCATGGTGAAATTGAAAATGTCAAAAAGTGCTTGAGGAAGAAGAGAGAGAAGAAGAAGAAAACGAGGTGTGTTTTTGCTCGTGTGAATGAATTTAAAAATAAATGTGGTGAAAATATCGTGGTGAGTAAAAAATCATGGTGATTATAAAAAACGTGGTGAGTATAAAAATTCGTGGTGAGTTTTTAGAAATTCACCACAAATTCCGATTCCAAATTTTTCAAGGTCATTGAAAATTTGTTATCCTAAAAGTAGGCAATGTGCTTTTTTTAAGAAAGTTTCTACAGCATAACTTAAGGATGCCAAAAAATATTTGAGTCAACCTGTAGCCAAAAAATCAAACAAGGTGATCCAAGTAATATTATGCTTGTTACCAGTGTTGTCAATTCCGAATATCATATATTTTTACTATCAAAATTTCAAGTGGAATGCTGTCAAAATACATGTTAAAAAAATCACATGAAATTATGGTTGTTTTCATAAACGCAGTATGCAATGCAACATTCATTGCATAGAGTTCTTAGAATATGATTTAAAAAAAAACGTTTTTAGCGTCAGGAATTTCAAGTTACATGCGAAGATTTTTCGCGTTAATATTTTTTTTATATGAAGTTTTTTGTCGGTTTGTTTGTCAAACTCATATAAAATATGTTATTTCAACCGTCATTTTTTCTGGTGACATCATCTTTAAAATAAATTTGCTTTGCATTTGTCAATGTCAGCTGTGACGCGTGCACCGCGTTCAAAAGTAGAAAGTAAACGAACTTTTCGCGTTTTAAGCGTCAGCGCGTCCTACGATTTTGAGTGTGTAACTTAACTCATACAACTACATTGATTCTTCTTTTTTGACAGTTGCTTAGAACGCGTGAAACGCGTAGACGCTTGGTATGGACCTCCAGCTTAAATTTGGTGCGATTTTTTCTCCATGTTGGTGCATTTTGAAATTTCAAAGTTGACAACGCTGTTAATAACAACTTTGAGATGTATGAATATCGTCAAAATTAGAGTCAAAGGAAGGGATATTGATACCAAAATATTATGGGCGTTAAAATATTTCAAGTACCTACTTTATAAACTAAAATTACTTTTACAGTCTTAAATTGAAAATTTGAAATTAATTGAATTGAATACTGCCTCCTACATTACAAATATTGATATTGATATTAATGCAATGCATTTAGCTTACGTCAAATTTAATAGCAAAAAAAAATAACTAATAATTTTTCTTATCAATGTATTTCATTAATCCTTATTATAATTAAATGCAAATACATGTTTCTCTCAATGCGAAGTTACACGAGATGGTGGCATAATCGCATATAGCAATTTCATTAATTATTTATGTATGAAGTTTGAATTTTACAAAACCTCTGCCACCACTTTGTACAAACTCGCCTGATTTTTTCTCTCACATCCAACCATGCATTTTTCTGACATATTGAATTGATTTGTGACGGCATATCTTTTTTATTGCAAAATGTTTTCGTTGAAATTCAATCAATAATTTTTATATCGATAATTAAAATTTTAATAAAATAAATAGATTTTGATTGATCGCTGTGAAAAATCGATTGCAGCGCTTGCAACCACTCTGTAAAAAACACATTTTTTAGGATGACAAATTTCTTCTAATATGAAAATTTTCGAAAAACGGTATTTGTGGTGAATTTCTTATTTTTTAGCTAATTCAGCAACCACCCCGTAAAACTGTAAACTGAAAATCCATTGCCTGCTTTAGGATGACAAATTTTCAATGACCTTGAAAAATTTGGAATAACGGAATTTGTGGTGAATTTCTAAAAACTCACCACGATTTTTATACTCACCACGATTTTTTATACTCACCACGATTTTTTATACTCACCACGATTTTTTCACCACATGACAGAAAAAAAAATTTTCTGCCATCGGCGGTCACCCCCGTCCATCCCCATCATCCGTCCGTCCATCCCCATCATCCGTCCGTCCATCCCATCCCATCATCCGGCCGTCATGTCATCCCCATCATCTTTTTCCTTCCCCTTTCCTTTTCCTTTTCACACCCACTCCTCATCCTTTTTGTGTGGTGCGTGTGTGTGTCTCGTGTGTGTTGCGGATTGATTTGAAAACACCTTCTATGCGAACTTTTTTAGAAAAAAAATAGGGAATTTTTAGAACAATTGTAATTCAAACAAGATGGCGCTAAAGCGGAATTGCCAACCATATGTTCAATCACGTTTTTACGTGATTTGTTTGTATACAACCCAATTGCCAACCATATGTTCAATCACGTAAAAGTGGAATGACAACAGCTGTGTTATGTTTTCATATACACTTTTCTCTTTTTCTCGCTTGCAAAATAAACAAAGGTATATGGAAGAAAAGTAAATACAAATAAAAACAAAACAATGAAAAAAACCACAAAGAAGATGCAGAAAACAATAAATATTGGACACAAAATCAACTAGTTTTTCAAACACCATCCGTGGTCATTATATTAAACTGATTTGTTGTGTGTTTTTTCGAAAAGAACATAGTGAACGAGTAAAAAATAATATTGTGTAAAGTTTACTTGTGTTTTTGGGTAGTTCTTCGCTTGTGTAATGTACATATGTATATTCTAATAGTATAAATAAGGAAACATATCGAAAAGTAATAAAATAAACATGGTAACGAAAAAACGATAAGAATATTACAAAAATACAAAATTCTAGAAGGATATCAAGAAATCAAAAGCTCACAACGAAAAAAGTTTCTCCAATTTCGAACAAAGTAAACTGCGTAATTATTGTCGAAGTATCTACTTTGAAAAGGGAAAATTGTGAATTAAAGGGAAATTTCAAGTGAAAAAGTAAGAAATTTCCAAATCTCATCTAACAAATTTGGTATACCAGAAATAAATTACATACTGTACCTACAATATTTGTTACATTTTTTCCTTATATTTGTTTTTGGTGAAAAATCGAAGTGTTTAGAGAATTGCAACAAAAACAATATTTTATATGACAACAACTATAAAGAATAGTGCAGCTGGCTGCAGTTTTGCCCTTCATTGAGAAAAAAGTATATACAAAAACAAAGACATAATTCAATTTGTACCTAGTTGTTGCTGATTTTTTAATTTTTTATTTTCAATTTGATTTACTCTTACAAAGATGTGTTTGTGTTAGTTGCTTATTCTCTCAAGTGTGGGTCAAAAGAAGAACGAAAGAAGAAAAAAAAAACAACGTAAGACAGCAACAGAGTCGTAACCCGTGTTTAGTTTTACCCTTGAATTGGCTTAAAAAGAAAATACATAGTTAAATATATTATAAGCCTTTTAATTAAGTTATTTTTTTAAATAAAATATTCACTTGATTTTTGTGCATTTGTATGGTGCAAACGTTTTCTCTATGTTCTATAGAACTCTTGACTTTCAGTGCATTACGAGTAATTAAAGAGTGCCAGTGTAGAATTTAATTTCTGGTTGATTACATTAAAACGTGCTAACGGTTTCTATAGAGGATTGAAATAAAAACTGGATTTTGCAGTTTTTTTGCTAAGTCTCTTTTAAACAACATTTATTTTATAACAAGAACAACAATTGCAGCAGTATTAAAAAAACAAAATCAGTTCAAGGTCTTATTGGTAAGTTATAGTGCAGTGGTAGTTTTTAAGAATGTTGTTGCATTTTTTTTTACAAAATTTGATGTGCTTTTTATTTATTGTTTTAGTAAAATTAACATTTGCTATTGTCAACTAGTGAATCGATTTTATTCTATGTCCGTTTCCAGTTCCTTGATATAGTTAAAAATTAAAATTGATATAGCTAGGTACGGGCTTTTATTCGAGAAGGTATTTGAATAATTAAATACATACACATACATACATATCTGGAAAAGTACCTATGTAGGTACATATCAGAAAGAAATAAATGCTGAGAATAAGATCGAATTGTTTGTTAATTTCGAAAACTTTTCAAATCATAAATTGTAAATAAATTTTTTTTATTTATTTCTTTATCCAATAATGAACTAAAAAGAGCTTTCATAAAAAGTAATTTAACTAATTTACAGTTTTTGTCTCTGACGGAACAAAATATGTACCCTTAAAAACCTATATTTTGAGGATAAAAATTAAATTTAGGTAGTTAGGGTGTTCATATCTAATTTTTTCGACGGCGTGACAAGCTTGAAAAAAAAATCATTCAAACATAAAGTTTATTGATCGTTTATTTATTATAGTAAGTGCGTGACACCGACAAGCTTTCTAAAAATAATGTTTTATTATGGATTAATATTTTGTATTGCTGGATTAATAATATTAATATTTTTTAGCTTTTATTTTGTGTTGCCTCTTTGAATCCGATAATAAAAAACATTATTGTATTTTTTTACAAATTGATCTAATTTGATCTAATTTGTAAAAAAATACAATAATGTTTTTTATTATCGGATTCAAAGAGGCAACACAAAATAAAAGCTAAAAAATAATGTTTTATGTTTATTATTTTTGAAGTTATTAATTTTATTAAATCAAAAAATAAGTCATCCATGATTTTTCAGGTTTTGATTTTTAAATAATTAAATAATCATTTTTAAAATAAAAAAAAAAAAAAAACAAAAAAGTCATTCATTGAATTTTCAGTTCTTGATTTTTCAATCATGTAAACACAAATATAAAAAGCGTATTAAAAATAAAAAATAAGTCATTCATTGACTTTTATCACGATTTTCAAATCACAAATAACTAAAAATAATAAAGGAACATTTATAATTAAACTAAAGATATTCATCACTTAATTTCACTTTTTTTCAAAAGTAAAAACCCTTTTTCGGTGTCTCTTTTTTCTAAGAATTCCCCATCAAACTGAAAATTCTTTCGGAAGATGCATTGACATGTGGAATTGGGTATGGTAGATAAAACTTAATACTCTTATAATATTTTTAGATCTTGCCCCACTGGCGAGAACAGTAAACTGAAAAAAATATTAAAAAAAAAATTTAACGAATATACCCCTGCAAGAAATGTGTGACCGAAAGAACTTATGTTTACTATATGCAACATGTGTTAGGGAGAGACAAAAAATAAGTGGAAGGGAGATAGCAAATCACACGGACACAAATGTTCTATAATTTTGTTCATATTGCCCTTGATGGATATATCTCTCATCAGTGATAGGCATTTTACCTATCAAATGATCGACACTGTTCTTGTAGGGACGTTACCGCTTGGACAGAAACGACGCGACGCGATTTAATGCTAGCATACTCGACAGCTAAATCATTGTATATAAATTAACTAACAACATTTTAGAAATTGTTTCTGTTTGAACGGTGATTAAAAAATATAATTATATAAATTGATCCATCTCGTCTAGCTCTAGCAGTGTATCTGGCGTGATTTTAAAAAATAAAGCGTGACACGCCAGGAAGATTTCAAAAGTGTGACAATCACGCCAAAAGCGTGATGTCTGGACACCCTATAAGTGCATAGGTACATATATTTTATTATATAATTAAAAAGTATAATTTAAATTAAAAAATATTGGTTACCAATAATTTTTAAATTATCAATAAATGTTTTACAAAATATTGACTTGAATTACAAATTTATATGTATGTATGTATCTATGTATTTGGTTTACATACATTTTCTAATTTATAAAACCTACCTATGTATTTATCACATTATTTGTAAATTATTTATTCGATTTGCATACATTTTTTACATTAATTTATTATAATTTTTTTTGTTTATTTGTATCTATTTTTATATTGTACTTTTTAATGTTTTTTTTTAATACCTATTTGCTTCTGTTCTATACTAAGATATCAGGGATGTACATATAACGTTTTTTTAATACAATTTTTCTTATCGATTTCAAACAATAATGGAAGAAATTAAATATGTAGGTAGTATCCCACTAACGCGTCAATTAAGCCGATGATTTAAATTAAGTTTACTTTTGTATTCTTTCTATTTAAATGTATTCTAATAAAATATTCGGTTTTCGACAAAATATAAAGAATAAAAAAAAATCAAGATCCATCGTCAAGCCAAGTCAAAGACAAACATTTAAAATATGGTGGCAAAATTTGAATTTTTTCAGATTTTGCATATTTACAAAACTTGTCGAAATTAGCTATGACTTAAGTCCTAAATACAAATACATTTCCAATATTATTTATCAATATAATCCGTCTTTTATGGTATCAATTAAACTGTTTAATTCGCAATTGATAAGCATCTGTAAGCAATTGCTGTTTAAAAACTAATTAAGAATTCATCCATTTAAATTGATAGAAAATTTAACTAGAAAGAACATATAAAGAAAGACAAGAACAAATAAAGTTTAATTATTTAAGTGCTTTCGGATTTGAATTAAAAAAAAACAGAAAAATTAACACATAATTTATAAAATCATTATTTAAGTCGATGGAACAATTTATATCTTTCAATGTTTAAAGATGATTTCAGGAAAATGTTTACCGCATATTATCTTTCAGTGCATCAACCGTTACGGGCTTGCCCTAAAAATATGAGCCTTAACATAGCCCCACTAAAAATTGCCTAAAGACGTTGAATCGCACGATCAAGATGACCAATTGACCGGCCACAAACGTGAAATATACTGTTCACCGAACTCGCCTCTCAATTGGGCCGTTTCGCGTGCTGGGTGGCATGTGGCACCATCTTGTTGAAAGCACGCCATTCTCTGTAACGTTCCTTTCTTCGTCATACGTAAGTACGGTCCAATAATGCTACCGGCCAATAATCCACACCAAACTGTGCACTTTTCGGGATGCATTACCAATTTTTGGCTATACTGCTTCGTTTGTTTCAAAGTCGATAAATAGTTAAATTACAGACCAAACTGAACATATTTGAAAGTAACATCTTACACGAAAACAGATGGTATTTTTTCAAATAAAGCGTGAATAGTTTTGAATGGTAGAATCATTCCATTGAAGTTTTTATTAATCCTTGATAATGACAGGTCTGATGAACAATTAGTAAAAACCTCTTAAGTCTCGCCAATTACAAGTATTTTTAAAAAAGAAGAAAAATCTTAATATGTATAAATAATTTTTCAATGTAACGATGGGGCCTGTTTTTGTCTGTATGTATGTATGAACTTCGCTTAGAAAGTATTTTCAATCGAACTGATATGTAAAACTCAGTAAACTAATTCTATCAAAACTTTTTATTAATTTTTTTTTTTTTTGTAAAAAATTTCAAAAAATGTTTGCATTAAGCTGCAAGTCCCTACCAAGCTTTTATGCGTTTCTCGCGTTCTAAGCAACTGTCAAAAAAGTAGAATCAGTCATACGTTTTAAGTTACACACTTAAAAGCGTAACGCTTGACGCTTGAAAAGCGAAAAGTTTGTTTACTTTCTACTTTTGAAGCGTCGAACAGCTGACATTGACAAATGCAAAGCAAATTTATTTTATAGGTGATGTCACTAAAAAAAATGACAGCCGAAAAAACATTTTTTATATGAAATGTACAAAGAAACCGACAAAAAACTTCATATAAAACAAAATTAGCTGGGCTTACGGCATCACCTCCGAAAGTACATATAGTATATAAAACACAAATGATTGACGCGAAAAATCTTCACATGTAACTTGAAATACTTGATGCTTAAAACGTTTAGAAAGCTATAAACGCGTTGACGCTACAACACGAGTTGTGGACCTCCAGCTTTAGTTTTTTATTTGACTTTTTGAGATAATTGTATTGTAATTTCTTCCATATTTCTCCTGAAGTAGTACCATTCCATAAAATTTTCCAACCCTGTTATATTTTACTCTCGCGTTTTGTCGCACATTTTACATTTTTGTTTGGTCATGTACTATTTTGGCCAGCGTTGTCAACGCTTCCCACCATTTTTGGTGATTTTTGAAATTTTTTGTGCGAAAAATTCGTTAGTTGGTGCGTAGTGCGCTTTTTTTAAATTTCGGTGCGTTCTTCAATTTTTCCGCAAATATGATGAAATCTTTTTTTTACTAATTTTTAATAATTTATTATCATGAAATCTATACCATGAAAAAGGACCCCATTAATTTGTCTCTTGAAGGTTACTGCTAGAGGTGAATAGGGTAAAAATCTTTGTTTGAAAATAAAATTAACATTTTAAACATGGAAATAAAAATTCTTGTGTAGCCTCATGGTTTGGTCTAATGAACTGTATACGAACAGCCATGGTTAAAGTTCCAGTGGGGCCCTAACAAATTTTATTTAAAAAAATTCAAATAGAAGTACATACATAGGTATATAAAATAGAAAACAAATTTTGGGTGGTTAAATGCTTATTTTAACTTTATTAGCTCGTTGATTTAAAAAAAGGCTTTTACTGTTACTACTATTACTATTTATCGTTGATCTCTTATTAAAAATATTTGTATAGAATTTATGAAATTAAAAAAATAGACATTTTAAACAAAAAAGAAATTCTAAATTTGATGCGTTTTTTTAAATGGCACATTTTGTCTGATTTTGTCGTCTGTCAAATGAATAGTAATGAACGCAGATTTATGTGAAAAGTACGGTAGGTCACCGCTGTGGCAGTTCAGCTAAATTAAGATTTAAATTTAGGTGTTTGTAGAAAAATAACTTAATGAGAATAGTTCTTAATCAATGAAATATATTAAATTATAATTCGTACCTACCTACCACTTTCAGTTGATGACACAGTTTTATTATCACATAGATTATTATTAAATTTATTTTAAAACATTTTTAAAACTTTACTAATACTTATCGTCAACATATCCATGCCTAAATCAAATTTTTCCAAAAATAAGCTGACGTTATATTTTTGTACGCGAACACACCGAAGGAAAAACTCTTCGTTTGTATAAGTAGCGTGATGTAAAAACTAAACACAAATAGAAAAATCAAAACAAAATGATAAATAGTTTTTTGTGTTTATTTTGAGACACGATAACAAAAATAGCAAACCCAGAAATCATTTTGTTTGTTTTTATAATACAGATGGTCATATTAAGAAGGTTGCTGTACTCGTAAACACAAATGTATCGAATATTTATTGTAATATAAGAGCGTCAAAACCTCAACAATTTTTAATTATTTTAAAATCTAGGTAGGCATATGTTTAATTCCTATGTACCTACCTCCTTATAAATTTATTTTTACTAACCATTAAAATAATTTAGAGTTACTTTTTAAATTTATATGTAGGTACATACATATGTATGTATGTAAACATTATCTCAATTTAACGTTAAACATAATAAGACAATCCTAGTAATTAAGTCATATAGGTACATACATACATATGTAGGTAGGTAGATAGTATCCATCTTTTCATGTATGTAATTAATTCATACTGCGTTTTTTTGCACTTTATAAATATCAATTAACACTTTTAAAGAAAATCGAAGGAAAGCTAAACAATAAATTTATAGATAAGAGCCAACCAAAACAAATGTTATTTATAACTTATAAAGTGCTGAATTATTTCTTGATACCCCCACTAAGAAAAGTAAATACCTATGTTCCTACTTTTTAATGTGTAGAACAATATAATCAAAACAAAAAACACATTTATTACATATGTATGTATATATATGTATGTATGTATTTATATATACATATTTAAATACGTTTATGGATGCGTATGTATATATAACTGTGTCTTATAAAGAAAAACAAAAAACATATGATTGATTCTGTACAAAAATAAAAAAAAAAATTTTTTTTGAAAAAAAAAGAAAAAGTAAGAGAGCAAATAGTACAAAGAGTGTTGCCAACTTGAAAAGTATTGCTATATTCACAGAGTAATGTTTAATGAAGGGAAAATGGAAAATAATGTAATGAGTAGTGATTCGTTAAATGTAGTTTTTTATTTTAAATTATATATGTATTTAAAATACATATAACTAATTCGGAATCTTTATTATGCAACGAAATAACCATCACTGGTATTTTTAAATGTAATTACATAAAATTTTTGGCTGCGACTACGATGTAAGTGGTCTTTGCGGAAAGTCCAATTTTAGGCATTGCTGCCGGTATATCGTGAATATGAAATTTTAGTTAGCAATCGACTATATGAATTATTTCTAATAACAAGTTACTATAAATAAATTAAAAAACTTCGAACAAAGCTCGATTCAAAGTTTGTCTGGCGTCTTCCTTTAATCGTAACCGCATCTCCAGCAGAAAAATTATTTTCTCAGATAAGCGGGTTGTTTTTGAATAAAAACGGCGAATATGCTGTAATTTTCAAGCGAAACTGAATTTAGGGGCTGTTCACAAATTACGTAACGCTATTTTTGCGGATTTTTGACCCCCCACCTCCCATGTAATACATCATCATCATAACAAAAATACGACCCCTGCTTCTGGGTTTTGAACAGCAACTTTGGTCATCACAATTTAACAATTTGAGTGCAATACTGACTCATTTGGACATGCTTTGAGAACCATTCTGAATCGCTCACCAAAATATTTTCTTGAAGTATTTCTGATTTATCTGGTTCGATATAGGTATTCAGCAACAGTTGAAAAGTTATCAAAAATTATATTACTCCAGATTTGTGCGAGAGTCTCGCCTGCAAATTTAAAATTTTGCTTTTCTAAATCTTGGTCTTTTGTTTATCCACGTTCGTCCAAATTTTACATTGTAAAAGGGGGCTTATGAAAAGATTGAAAAAGTATCACAACAAATTTTGGGTATACTTTTATTACTTTCGCTTATTGTACATTTATGTAAACAAATAAATGAATCATAAGTATAAGTGTTGATCGACCTTTTTTTGTTTGCTATTAATAGTATATAATTTTGCATATAATAAACACATTTTGTTGTTACGTAACATTTTTACGAGACCTCTGCCTCCCCCACCGTAACAAATCATTATATTAATATAATTAAACTCATACCTCCTCCCCTTCCCCCTTGAGCGTTAGTAATTTATGAACAGCCCAATGAACAATTGCCAAGATTCTACTATTGATGTCAACAAGTAAAATTAAAAACTATTAACAACACTGCCACACAAAGCTTAACTGAAAGTTTATTGCTCTTTTTGTGCTTTCTGCTGTTATTGTTGAGTAGTTTTATTTTAAATGTAGAATTAAATAAATTATTGCGCTGGTCAGAACTCAAAAGCATGGCAGAAAATTAAAACAAAAATTAATAATAAACCAGAGTAGAACAAGCTAATGGCCAAAGGTCTTTTCCCCTTGATTTGTTTTAATATTTTGAGAACATATCTACATACAGATACTAGCATACATGTTAACGCTAGCGTTTAATATTATTTCCGCGTAGATACCCACTTTAGTTTACACGCTACACAAATTCTTTAAATTAAATCAATTTAAACAAAGATGTTTATTTCTAAAAACCTTTTTTTAAAAAACTTGAGTACCAATAATCAACTAATTTAAAATTAGTGTCATGCTTGAGGAAATATTGAAAAATTTAAAACAAAACAATTTCAAATTGAGTTTATTTTTAAATTAAAAACGACATTGAATTTTATGAAAATAAAAACATCATAAAGCCCAACATAGCGCATACATATATACTTGTTTTTGTTTTGATTCATTGGTTGAGTGGATTGACATTTTAATCGCAAAATGTTTTAAAAATAAAAAAGAAATCTTTTAACAAATAATACATATTAGGTATATTCTGGTTTTGTTTGCTTTTAATTGTTTTTGCGTTTATACCCTAAACCCATTTTAGTCTTCGTCTTTGCACATTTCGGAATTTTCAATACAAAACAACTGCTCAAAAGCCCACTCACTCACAATTTTATTTTGATTTCAAAATTGAGTTGTCTCTTATCCTTATAAATCATTGTTCACATAAAATCCATTCGCATAAATGTTTTAACATTTATGTAGGTACATATATAACAAAAGTAGCTATTGAATACTTTGAAAAGCTAAAAATTAATTTTAGTTTTAGTTTTGTTAACTGTTGCACATTGTTCATCCAGCTGTGCTCCATAATTATTCCCATAATTATGTCGGAGATCGCGGATTTTGCTTTATTGGACATAGTCCCTGGTTTCTTTAAATAACATTTTTCATTTACAGTACTTTTTGGAAGCTTCACCTTTTATCATGTTATCATTGAACCTGATAATGTATAGTTTTTAATAAATTTGTGCACGATTTGCTTTCTGTTTTGATTTTCCATTGTTCAGCACTCAAATAACGAGTTTTTTTTAACAAATACTTTGTTTCCAACAGCAAATAGGAATGAAATTAATAGTTACATAATTGTTAAATTTAATTAAATTTTGCATTAAATTCGTGATATTTTCGGTCAACATAATAGTCCTTCTGGGAACGCTATTAAGAAGTTTGTTGAAAAATATGTTGCATTTGGGCTTCTAAAAATCCAGCAGCAATTGTCGAGAAGCCTTTGCATGTTGAACTTGTATGATACGCCATGTGGTCTGGAGGCGTGATTGGGCTATTTTTCCTCTGGATTGAAATTTTAAAAATTAGCAGACCGAAGAAAATGTTTTTAATGTCTCCTTATTTTTTTAAAGCTTTGGGTGACCACTGGCATTAGTGCCTTTTATATTTTTCGTTGATATTGCTACATTCTTAAACTCTTTCCAAATGCATATATATGTGTATATGTGAAATTTTATCACATTAAAGTTTAAGAAAACTTATTGAAAATGATTTTCCTTATAAATCTTTCAATTTCTGCAAAAAGCAAGCTCATTGTTGTACAAGCTCTATGTTGTACATAAACCTCAGTCCAAATAAACACAAACAAGCGGATAAATTAACAATAGATTGCAAAACAAGTTCAACGTTTTTTTTTAATTTTTTCTTTTTTTTTCATTAAAAACAAAAACTGGTACCATAAAGTCTATTGTCTATAATCAGAAACATTCTATGATGCAAGTTTTTTTGCAAACTTGTAACCGGAGTTAAACAAAAATAGCGTGGAAAAACCAAACAACTCTTGTTTGGTTGGTGTGGTATCTTTGTTTTGAAAAATTTGTAACCAATAAATACACACTTCCTACAAAGAAATCCCAAAAAAGAACATCTTACTCGCTTTAATTCTTTTGCTTTTCTCAATAAAATTTATTTATTTTTTATTTACATGTATGTACCTGCATATGTATATATTTCGAATCGTCTTACATTGTTAGACACGCAGATACTCTTTATGTCATATTTTCATATACAGAGTTTTTATTTTTCCATTTTGCGTGTTTCTGGTTTTTGTTATTTCTTGTACCGTTTTTTTTGCGTGAGTTTATAAAAATTTTAGTTTGAAATTGTACACAAATACGAGTTCAACAAAAATTATCTTGCTATATAGTACCTATATGTATAAAGATTCAGGAATGCGAAATGAAAATTACAAATCGTACTTAAGCCATAAAAAAATGGCACCTTTTCGACCTTAATTGTACCCAATATATCTTATTATTATACATGTTCCTAATTTATTTGAGTTTGCCGGAAAGTTGATTTCAAAAATCATACTGTTGTCGTTAAATCAATACCCTACCTATAAGAATACTTCGTATATCCTACTAATAACGATTTAGATTATTTAAAGATTTAGTTAATGGCCCACAAATAAATATTGCAGTAATTACTAACGGAATTACAGTCTTTTTTAAACCGATTTATTTTATAAATCCCCCCCGCGTAATGTTTTCGATTTTAAAAGAAATGTACACAGTTATTAATTATATATACATACATATATACATACATATGTAGGTAGTTTAATAATAATATTTTTGTAGTTAGATTAGATTATTATATTTTTATAAAAACATATTAAGCTTAAATAATATTCGATTTATTTTTCAATATCAATTTAACGATAATTTAAAGGTTGAATAAAACTAAAATTCAGTGCTTTATTGTATATCTTGGCTTAAATTAAATTAATAAAATTAATATAAAAATACAGTAAATTAACACTGAATGTTTGACTTGAGTTCAAATTTATTTTTCACTTTAGAATGTTATTGAAATATAATGTGTGATATGATTAGAATTATATTTGTCTCACACTTGAATTCCAAACAAAATGCTTATTGGGTATGTGCCAAATTTCAGACGGACAGTCAATTTGTTCTGTTTGTAGGACCGTTTTTGCCCATTTAAACTGGCAAACAATTCTTCTAACTTTTTACAGATCTTTTGCAGTATTCTAAATAATTTTAAAGTGCCAAACAAGGGTTAGACTTGCACCAAAAAGTACAAATATATTTATTGCATACAAATGTGTTCATCACTGGTATCATTATATAGGAAATATTTTTATTTTTTCGTAGGTATGTATGGCATATTCATTGTGGCATCTTTGTGTGGTGGAAATTCCTCTGACATATTTTTTGTACGAATGTAGTATCCCAGCAAGCCATATGAGTCCGAAAAGAGTCTTTTCTGACACCTTTTTCGGAGCGTTAACGCTCTTATGAACCCAAAAAATAATCATAATTGCTCCGAAAACCTTCAGAAAAGAGGGTAATTACATTAAAAAATGGTCCGTCAGAAAGAGCTCTTAGATAATGTCAGAAAAGAGTCTTTTATGAGGGGTTTTTGGGCTCTTAAAAAGCTCTCAGATAATGTCAGAAAATATTTTTTTATGAGGGTTATTTTGGGCTCTGAAAGAGCTCTTAGATAATGTCAGAAAGAGTCTTTTATGAGGTTTTTTGGGCTCTGTGTAATCTTGTTTTTGTTATTCTTGTGTGGAACAGCTATGTTTTTTTTTTTTTTTGTTTAAAGCACAAATAACAGGACAACAACGCTATGGTACACACATAATTAAGTGGAATTTCTAAGTCATACTGCGTGCCGACTCAGGACAGTAACAAGTAAATTTTTCTTTCGCTCCGAAAATGCGAAATGCTTTGTTGGACTCTTTTCTGACTCCTGTTTTCGGAGCGCTCCGAAAATGCTCTTTTGTTGGACTCTTTTCTGACTCCTTTTTACGGAGCGCTCTTAGAATGGTATGCTGGGAATATTTAGACGGCTAATAACCTTTTGAGGAAAAAGTTTTGTGTTTTTTTTGTGCACACATACATGTATAATAAAGCTGACAAACTTTTGTTTAAGACAATTCCGAACAAAGAATAAAAATAAAAAAATCGTTCTTCCGTTATTATAAGTAGTCATGTATAAAATTTAAATGCAAACTTCTAGCACAAAGACAATAAGAAGTGATTTTGAAAACTTTTGAAAGAAATTTTGAAGGTTTAACAGATGTTACTGATGAAAATACAGACGGAAGTGTTGTGTGCATATTTATACCCTACACCACCATAGTGGGGAGGGTATGTTAAATTTGTGCTGATGTTTGTAATGCCCAGAAATGGGCAAAACTTTCTAAATTTATATTATTAGCCCACGTTTAAAAATGGCAGATTTTTTTTCCAAAAATTTCGATTCTTTCCCACTATAAAGACATTTCCAAATAACACAACCAATGCCGCACAGTAAACAATATTTGTAAATTTTAATTTGTTGCAAAATTTAAAACACTTACACAGACAAAGAAAGTAAATGTAAAATTATTCTTATTATATTCCAAACAGCAAGAATAAATCTCAAACAAACCAGACATTTTACTTTTAGCACACGTTCAAGTTCACATTTATCTCCATAAAATAGACTACTACGTATTTTACTCACTAATGATTATGCATCTTAAGCTTAAAACACACAGGACCCTTTTTCTTTATCCACCATGACCTTATAGCTTGCATGTGTCGAGTACTTGTATATTTATAATTCGTCTTACACCACAAATAAATAAATTCAAAACTGGTGAACGCATACGAGTATGCTAAAAAAATATTGTCAGTCCACATGGTAAATAATTCTTAATCAAACCAAACATATTGTGTGTGCAGAGCTCGCGCAATAATAACTTCTGCCATCGTTGGGATTCGTGCACAGTCATATCATTAACATTTGTGTCACTTTACGACTCCCAGACAAGCAAGTACTATGAAGCTATTTGAGTGTAGATATCGTTTTATTGTTGCATTGCTACAATTGTTATCGATGTACTCTACTTTGGGTTAATGCTGAATATGGTGGGAGGGTAACGATGTGCAACTTAAATATGGTAAAATTATTAATCTCAGTTAATGAAAAAATCACTTTCCGATGTGTTGAGCACTTAACAATTCACAGTCGCTTTTCGACTAACTTTTTATGTCTACTCATCACAAATAAATTACCAGGTCAACAATTTTCATCGCCAATGTCAGCTAGGATACGAATCTTCTATGTAATTCCTTAGGGATTTCCAATCAGTGCTAATCTAGAGAGACCGAGAGCAATAGTAGAGTGTATCATATTCATCGCTTGTTGTATGAAAGACGGAATGTTATACGCTTAGTATCGATCGGCAATTTGGCCTATTTAACTTAAGAATTTCCACCGTTGCTTTTGTTAGAATGCTAGACGTTTGCATGATAGTATCTTCTCCAAGTGTTTGACATTATATTCAAATGCCCATTCTTTGAAATTTCTTTGAACTCTTAAAACGGTTTAGTAGGGATCTGTGATTTGGTCTATTTAACTTCAGAATGTATACAGCGTTTTTTTGTTGTTTTTAGTTGTCCTATCAAAGTGTTTCACATGTTTTTCAAATGCCCATACCTTGAGATCTTGTTTTGATCTCTGATAATTATTTGGCATTTTAAAGAAAGAATCACTGCGGAATAAAGCATTAAGAAACGTACATTGTATTAATTTAATGTAAGTAAAAATTGGATCAAATCCATGGTAGTTTTGAAGAATTTTATCTGCAGGTGTTAAATTTAAGATGTTCACACTTTTATATGAGTTTTATGGTCTTACTTTTCTCGGTTTTTATTTTAAATAATCTACAAACTCTATTACAATATTCAGATAATATCGAAACAATTACACTAATACTTTTTGTAGGTAGTTCTTGTTCTGTTAATATTTTGAAATTACTAAAGGTAAAAAATTGGGTTGCTGAATTTAAACGTGGTCGTACAAGCATTGAGGATGAACCACGTAGTGGACCACCAAAAACATCAACAGAAATTGTAGCCAAAGTCCATGATATGGTATTAAATGATAGATGAAAAAGCTTTCTGCAAGATGGGTGGGTGCCGCATTTGTTAACAGTCGACCAAAAACTCATAAGAATGAAAATTTCTCAAGCTTGTTTGGATCGTTTTAAGAAAAATAAAATGTATTTTAATCGTCGTTTCATAACATTTGAAAAGACATGGATCCACCACTATACTACAGATACAAAAGAACAATCCAAGCAATAGAGTAAAGCTGGAGAAAATGCCCTAAAGAAGGCAAAAACAATTCAATCGGCTGGTAAGGCTGTGGCAGCGGTTTTTTGGGACGTCAAAGGCATTATATTGATTGACTATCTGCAAAAGGGTAAAACAATAAATTCCGGGAACTATTGCAATATTTTGGATCAATTAAATGTAAAAATTCGAGAAAAACGTCCTGGCTTACAACACAAACAAAATAATTTTTCATCAAGACAACACAACCAGCGCACATGAGTGTTTTAACAATGGCTAAAATCAACGAATTTAAGTACGAGTTGCTTGACCACCCACCCACCTTATTCTTCTGATTTAGCTTCCAGTGACTTTTACCTGTTCCCAAATCTAAAAAAATGCCTAGCTGGCAAGCGTTTTCCCTCAAATGAAGATGCGAATATAGTTGTAAACCACTATTTTGAAAGCCACGAGGAAAACTATTTTAATCAAGAGATAGAATTCTTATCTAGCAATTGGACTAAGTGTAATAAAGTTTCAGGAGATTATAGGTATTGAAAATGAAAATGTTTTTGAGAAACTAACTATTCTCTTTCTGTGCTAGGCTAAGAAGTTTCCGAACCGCTCTCGTATATAATCCGTCGATATCTGCATTACTCTTGATGCCAAAGTTGTCTGTGACCCAGATGATCTCCAAATCACCATAAGTTGTTCTTCTTAAATTTCAAGGTACTTCATGATTTTAAGATACTTTTTAATTGTTTACCTTTTGTGATTGTTCGATTGTAGGACATCTAATCGGCTTGTTTAGAAGTTCGTTACTTTTGTAGATAAGTATACATATATAATAGACAGTCCCACTGTTTCTTTTAACAGTAGGGAGCTCTCACTGATCGACATTATACGAGTACACAGTGTATAATTATCTTTTCAAAAATAAAATTATATTTTCTTCTAACCATAAAACAACAGACAAAAACAACCAACCAGCAACATACTTACCATCATACAACAAACAACAACCAATTACAACGATATGGTGGTGTTAATGATGAAGATGATGAACAACATTCGTATACACACAACACACATTGTAAGAATCAACAACTCCTACATCTGCTTTGTTGAGTTGTTGCTGTTGCTGCTGATTGTTGGTTAAATTTTTTGTTGCTAATATTGTCGCTGCTATGCTAACGACTTTTTAAGATTTTTTTCTTTCTTCATACATTAATTTGTTTTTATTAGCATGTTAATAGTGTATGAGACTATGCTGTCTTGTTGCTGCTGCTGCCGGTGCGGTGTTGTCGATTTCTTTATACCAGTTGCATTGCTGCTTCTTGTTGATTTTATTTGAATTTTTTGCTGTTAATATTTTACTTGACTTGAATACTACTGACTGTTTGTTGTCAGCATTCAGTACAACATTATGATGTTGACTGTAAAAACCAACAACTTTTCCAAAACAATTCATACAGAAAAGTACTGAAAAAAAAACAAAATGAAAAACCTGCCAAGCAACCAACCAACCAACCAGCCAACAGTTGCAAACTAAACAGTACAAGTTGAGACGTTCTCGAGTGCAGTTCATATTGTAAACATTTTTAAATTCTCGTAGAACGCATGGAAAAATTATTTTGCTGTAATAAAATTTACATAAAAAATTATTAAAATAAAAATAAAATTAAATCGTTTTTAATATTTTGCAATTTGATTTGTGATATTTCCACTTATAAAGGTAATTCAAATTTAATTACTTTTCTTTGCCTCAACAATGAAATAACAATTAATGCCGGTTAAGACTGGTTTCTTGAAATATTTTTTTTTTTAAATTGTTCTTTGTGCTGCTGATGGTTTAATTAACTGTGTAAGATTTAAATGAATTAATATTTGCTGCTTTTGTCATCTTTTTACTGGTGTTTTTGTTTTTTTTTAGTCAAGTGTATAAATAAGCCTCTTTTTTTCTTGTTACTTCCTTTTACTCTTTGTTTATTTACATTTTTATGTATTTTTTTCTTTTCTGCCTTTTGTTTTTGGCAAAATGTCAAAGAACTTTTTAGATTTTGTTATTGGTAGAGCGGGGTGTTGTTGGCTGGTAATTTGTTTGGTTTCCTTTTTTTTCTTTTCATTTCTACTTTAGATCATTTATATTATTATTATTTTTCATATTTTTATGTTACTGTAATTACAATCACAACAATGACATGACAACCACCATTGTTATTGTCATTATCTTCAGTTTGGTTCGCAAGAAGTAACCAATATTCTTCAAAAACATCATCTTTGTCGTCATTTGGTTTCAGGCTCGGTTTGTTCGTTTCTTCATTTATATTTCAACGTAAATTTAAAGTAATATTTATTAGTTCAACGAACTTTTATTTGTTTGTTTGAATAAATAATTTCATATTTGTAATAATTGTTGGACAATATAGGTAAATAGTTACAATTATTCTAGGAATACAGTTTGTTTTTGAATTAAATATTTTAAAAGTGGCGTAAGTCGTTTTTTGCTCGAATTTGAGGTTTTGATAAAAATCGGAAGAATTTAAAACAATTTTAAAAATTACTCCGATTTTAATTTGCGCAGTTTTAAACTATTGTGAGCGTCACATAATATTGTTTAAAAAAATGTTTTATTACAAATTTAAAACAATATATATTTCATAATTCATAAGTAAGTTAAGCAAAATACATATAACAACTCATTAACAAAAACTAAACAAATAAAGAACATAACGGAAAAGTTACAGATTTTCAAAATAAAAAAAATAAATAAAATAAAGTGAACAGGTATATTAAAATTATGCAAACCATTGTATTTACAATTTTATTTGTTGTCCGTTTGCTTTTATCACAGCTGACAATCTTCTAAATTGATCCTTTAGGTTATCCTTGCAAAAAATATTTCTTTGTCTAATTTTTTGTCTAGATATTCTTACAGATGATTAGGATGAGCTAAAGTTTTTGGACAATGATTGAGCAATCACTCTTTCACAATGTCGAGACAATCTTCCTTATTCATTGTAGATTCTATAAATGTAAGATTACCGACAACTGATGCCGTTATAGAACCGCAGACCATTACTGAGCCCGCCGCTAAGTTTTACCGTCTTGGTAACATATTTATTATTAAAGACTACGTTCTTGATTCGGCATATTTTTGGGGGGTTTTGAATCCAAATATCTCAAACTTATTTTCATAGGTGAAAAGAATATTATTTCAAACAATATTTTTTTTGCTGATATTCAAAATTTTGGTTTGGTTGTTTTTTTATGTAAAGGGCTTCTTACGTGGCACTCTACCATTTAGGCATTTTGATTCAAAGATCGTACAGGTTTTCCAGAAGTTTTTGTAATATTTTCAGCTATTTTTACAGCACAAGATATTAGATTTGCTCTTTCTTCTCTTACTATAGCTTACGTACAGTTTTTGTAAGACGCTTTGGTTGTTTTGCACCATGTAAATTTTCTACGGTATTGTGCGGTATAATTTGTTTTGTTGTAGGTAAATGCTTTCCAGCAATTTTACATATTTTTATGTATGTAAGCCCATTATGATTTGCCGAGACTCAATTGATGTAAAAGTTTCACTAGTTACGTCACAACTTAATATCTTAATAATAAATTAATTGCAATTATTATGAACCAGTGATGGAAAATGGGTTTTTGTTTTTCGTACCAACTATATAAATAAAATTCACTTTTTTGACCTCCATGGTACGTATCAGTTTTAATATATGTTAAATAATCATAAAACTTTACCACAAATTTACTTTATCGACTTTTTCTTTGGAAGCAAAATACGGAAATAATTCCACACGAACGGAATTTAATTCTGTGACATGGCTGATATTTTTCTGTTTCATCTGAAATACTAAATTTTTATGCAACAGTATTTTGAAATTGTACCATATGACTCGTGGTAGTACCACGGTACCAACTGTATTTAGAATGTATCAAAAAAATACAATTTTACCATGTTTGCCATCAGTTTTATGAACAGCACTTTACCGTTATACTTTCAAACAAAAACAATTTTTTTGCATAAGGATGATGCCACTGTTCACTATATTTTGATGCGTAAAATTGGTCTGTTTTATTCAACAATAAATCAATACAATTTTTATACGCTTTTATTTATTTTTTGTGAATTTAATTCTACTGGAATAACTAGGAAGGTATATAAAACTGCAATATAATTTTCGAATATAATATTATTTATATTAATATAATTAAGCTCTTCTTTTAAAAATATGTGGTGTTGACTTTATTTTTTTTACAATGTTTTTAAAGACACATTTCTAGAATATTTCCTTGGATATTCGCTATATAAGTGCACTACTACACGTTCAATAGAAATATCACGATATTTATTGAACGTGTAGCATGCAATATTGATGGATCGCGATCCATATCGCATAATGGCCTAACATATGAAATCCAGATCGCGGATCGTGGATCGTGGATCTCGTGATAAATATTGAACGTGCAGCATTTTCATGGTATTAAATCATGATACGTCAGTAAAAAGTAACAAATAAAAGAAATAAAATAATATCAAATATGCAGTGGAAAAAATTAAACAAACAAAAGTAAAACAATTGACAAAAGCAAGCAAATAGCTAAACATGCTTTCTTTTGGTTTTCTCACAACATTGATAAACGACCCGCACAGTACAAAAATAACATAAATACTGATGCGATAAATATTGAACATGTAGCATACGCTCGTGTAGCAGTGCCCTAAAACTAGTAGCAATGCTTCTAATTATTAAAACCTTCTTAAAATTTTTGACCCCTGTAAAAAAAACATATTTTTCCTGTAATATTGGACAATGTTTCTATTATTGGACGATTCACGATCTGTTAGGGAAAACCAGCTTTATATAGTGGCCCAAAAGTTATTTGTAGCTCCGAAAGTAGTAAAAGCGGAAACAAAATATGAAACACATCCTCGCTAAGGCCTTATCTAACTGGTTTTTGTTGTTTTTAAGCTTCGGTCGGATATATTAAATTTTATTAAAATTTTCTATTGCATAGGCAAATGGAAAACACATTTTCAAACAACAGATAATATTTGATGGACATTTTATTGCACTATGTCATTTTCTATAGACCATATCGTGCCTTCAACAGCCAGATAGACAGACATACAATAGCGAGATCGTTTTAGAATTTCATAAGGACACCGAATATACATACATATGTATGCACTTTTGAGGTTCTACGACCAACTTGTCGATGTGTTGCAAATGACAAAATCATATTTATAGGTAAAAAGTCATCGAATATTACAAAACTAGTGTCACTGTGCTGCTGTTCCTAAAAGTTCATCAAGTTCAACGGAATTGTAAAATAATTCAACAAATTGCCATTGCACATTTTTGTTTTATTTTTGTTCTTGAGATAACAATCCTTATCATTGTTTTACATAAATCGTACTTTAACCCGAACCCTGACATCTTCTTTTCTTTGTTGTAGCAATGTAAAATTCCTTTTCCGTATAAAATATCCAATGTACTACTCTGAACATACATATATACATACAGTGACTCACAGCTTATTTGATGCAGATAATACTTTTTTAGAAAAACGAAAATGACTCCATGTTTATTAAATTTAAAAAAAGAAATGTATACGACTTGTAATGAGATATGTGTGTACTGTTTACCGCTGCAGAAAAAACAATAAAAAAAACAAAGCTTGCTGAAAAAATATAGAAACAAATAATTTTCTCATCAAAATATGCTCACAGCTTAAATGATGCAGTGTATTTTTTCTTTTCTCTGAGAATGAAATAAAGGTGCAAAGTGTTTTTTTTTCTGTTTTGCTTAGCGTCTTAGGCATTCTTAAAAAATTTTGTAAAGGAAAGTTAAAAAAATAATTTTTTTTTGAAAATGGGAAAAAGGACCTCATTTGAAAAAAGGGAAGACGTTATTCGTCCTTATAAAGAGGGCAAAAGCCAACGAAAAATTGCAGAAATCGTTGCTATTAGTTCGTCAACTGTCCAACAAATTATAGAAATGTTTCGCCACGAAAATAGGATAAGAGATAAGGGCAGATCTGCGCCAAATAAAATATTTATTGATGCAGATAAGCGGTGGATTGTTCGCAATGTTAAAGCAAAACCAGATTTAAGCGCTCCAAAATTAACGAATGAAGTCGAAAAGTACTTAGGCAAGGTCTGTAACCCTGAAACTGTTGGTAGAGTTCTGCGCGAAGAAAATTTTCATGGAAGGACTGCCCGAAATAAGCCGTTGATCAATGCTCGTGGTAGAAAACGAAGAATAGAGTTTTGCAGACAACATATGAACAAAGACATTTCGTTCTGGAAGTCAGTTGTTTTTGCTGATGAAAGCAAATTTAACCTTTTCAGGTCTGATGGGAAGTCCTGCGTTTGCAGAAAACCAAACACCGGGCTTCAACTATGTAATTTGCGCTCTACAGTTAAACACGGCGGAGTTAGTGTGATGGTATGGGAATGCATGTCCTATTCAGGCGTCGGAAATTTAACATTTATTGAAGGAAACATGGATAAGAAGATGTATCTAGATCTGCTGAAAGATAATTTAGTTCAAAGTGCGGATAAAATGGGCATTAGGGATTCGTTTAGGTTCTACCAAGACAACGATCCCAAGCATACGTCTGGTATTGTAAAAACGTGGCTTATCTGGAACTGTCCACATGTAGTACAGACACCTGCACAGAGTCCAGATCTTAACGTTATTGGGAATTTGTGGTCAGTGCTTGAAAATAAAATAAGAAACCACAATATTTCTAATGCTTCTGATCTGAAACGGGCACTACAGGAGGAATGGATAAAATTAGTTCCGATTATACAGCAAAACTGGTATAATCTATGAATTCCCGATTAAAAGCTTTTCTTAATCAAAAGGGATACCCCACTAAATATTAGCCGTAATCATGAAATCTAAATATTAATGTATTTATTATGTTTTTTGAATACTTATAACTTAATGCATCATTTAAGCTGTGACCTCAAATCTGTAACTTAATTATTTAACTTGCTATATCTTTGTTATGAAAAAACATGTTTTGTTAATTTCTGTTATTAAATTAAATATGTAATTCAACAATATAAAAAATATAAAATTTAATTAATTTGTTTAAAATAAAATTTTTCTCTGTAATGGAAATACCATAAAATATATTTGATATTTTATAAATTTTTTTTCGCTGCATCAAATAAGCTGTGAGTCACTGTATGTATAACAAACATAAGTATCTACTACTGGTACAGAAATATATGTATACATAATAGTGTAGCTCTAAACCTTTATTGGTTTTGTTTACATAGATAAATATTCTTATAGAGCTGCCTCTTTCAAAATACAAAACACATAGATAAGATACATAGATACAAATAAATATATGTATATGTACTCACTAACTCGCACTAAGTTCATTAAACGTTTGTTGTCGTTGCTGTAAAAGGCAACCAACCAGCACTGTTGCCATATTTGTGGAGGTTTTGCGATTTTCAACAGAAAAGGAAGAATGTTATTTAAGTAAAGGCAAACATAAAGAATGTATAAAACTATGAGAAATTACAGTTTTTGTAAATCTAAAAATATAAATATGGTTAGCAATCAAATTTTTATTATAATTTCAATATAAGTACGAAAGCTCCTATATACATCTATAATTTTATTTTTTTTATACATCTTTCCCGAATAAACGATTTTGTAGCAAACTGATCTGGCAACTATGCCAAACAGCCAACCTACCAAACAACCAGCATTGTCAACTCGGTGCGTTTCGCACAAATTTCGGTGCTTTTTTAAATTTTTTGTGAGAAAAATCCCTTAGTTGGTTCGCAATGCGCTTTTTTTTTTGAATTTCGGTGTGTTTTTAATTTTTCCGAAAATGTAATGAAATCTTTATTTTTACTAATTTTTAATTACAGTTTTTTAATAATTCATTATCATGAAATCTTTACGATGAAAAAGGACCCCATTAAATGTATTTTAAATACAAATGCATGATAAATGAATACATACTATCAAATTCGTTACATGAAGGTTATTGTTAAAGGTGAATAGGATAAAAATCTTTGTTTGAATATAAAATTAAAATGTTAAACATTGAAATACAAATTCTTGTATAGCCTGATGGTGTGAACTGTAGAACCACCAGCGTTAGAGTCCCAGTGAAGCCCTAACAAATTTTATTAAAAAAAATTCAAATATAAATACTTAAAATAGAAAACAAAACTAATAAAAAAAGTACCAAATATGTACTGAAATTAGCCCCGCTTTACCAATTAGTGCTTCAGTTCCGAATAGCATATTGTGAGTTAAATTTTGAGTGGTTAAATGCTTATTTTATCTTTATTAACTCGTTTATTTAAAAAAGGCTTTTACTATTATAACTTTTACTATGACTCGTTGACTTCTTTTTAAAAAGTTTTATATAGTAATTATGAAATTAAAAAAAATGTAAAAGTTAATTCCATAAACATTTTATACAAAAAATAAATTCTAAACTTGGTGCGTTTTTTCTTAAATGCCGCGTTTTTTTCTTCATTTTGGTGCGTTTTGAAATTTCAAAGTTGACAACGCTACAAACAACCCATTTCGAAATCATAACAAAGAGCAACAGCTGTTTAAAAAAAAAAATAAATAAAAACAAACTTGATTGTTTCTACATGTGTATGTATGTATGTATATGGTTCTCATAGAAAAACAACAAATACATACATACATACATACATTTATACCTAAAACAAAAATATTGTTGGTGGGTTTGTCTTTGCTTTTGTTTTGATTCTGTTTCTATGTTGTTTTTATAAGCAAGAGCATTTCAACGTATTTTTCTTATTTATATACCTACATATGTACATACGTGCAGGAAAATACAAAAATAATGGGTTTTTATGAAATATTTTTCTTAAAACTACGTCATTTTCTTATATTTTTAAATTATCTGCTTATTGTTAAAAATTACGAAATTAAAATAAATAAAATTCCTTTCAGATCATGATTTTACTCCGTTTGCTTATAGATAAATATTTTTTTTTATTATATTTTTGCACAAATAAGAATTTAGTATCTTGTGAAAACTTTTGTGTTTAAAATAATAGCAATTAAATGTGTAGAAAAATTTTTTTTTAGAAAGTTGGTTTAAAGCATTGTTTACATAGAATCCGGTGGCTTAAATGTTCTAATACTAATGTAATAAAAAAGCGATTGCATACTTTTAAACCAAAAATTAATATTTTTTTTACTTTTAAGAAGAAACTAAAAATAATTTTCTCTTTTAAAAATTTGTATTTTTTATGGATGGCATTAGATAACACAACATTTTTTTCATTGGCAAGAACTACAGTAATACTTAGTTTTTATTTTCTTTGGTGAATAGTCCAATATTGTTCAATTAGCCGAAGCTGGAAACAATTAGATGCGATCATATATTTTACTGTTATGCCGTATTGATTTTTTCGATACTAATTAACAGATTAAAACATTAGTGAAGAGTGGCGAAGTCTAACAAGAGCAGCAAACTTTTTTCTAAATTCATAATTGAAGATTGGGAAAATTGCTTGCCAAATGCCTTCTTACTAAATTTATTAATTTTTGTACCTATATTAATATTTTGGCTTGGGTTTTGCTTGCGATTAGGATATTTACTTGTACGATAGGTTTGAAAACTAGCATTCACGCGTATTCTTACATAGGGATTCTTGGAGTTTGTTCAATTGAATGTAGTATTTTCTTTCTAAGTTCGTGGTTGCTTTTAATAAAATTTTTGCTTATGTTAAGCACAGAACATTTGCATGTACATATCATTTCATAACACACATAATTTACAGTAGTTTTTGGAAACTTAGGCTTTTTGTAGGGTTTTCTATCAAAAAGTTCATTAAGAATTTATAATAAAACTTATTCAACTAATATTAGAGCCCACTTTGTACAAATTAAAACATTTAAATTTTTCAAATATTAAACATTTTTATCCCATATAATACTAGAACTAAGTATTCGTTGTACCAATTAAACCAAACGTAAAAAGTATATAGGTACCTACCTAAGTCTTAAATAAACATATTTTCAACATCTTATAATAGGTATTTCATGTCTAACTTGAAATACCACAAATTTGTATCTTGTAAATATCTTATTTTTGGAAAGGGAAAAATAATACAATATATAGAAAACAGATACATATCAGAACAAGATTTTGTGTGTGTGTTTTTTTCCAAAATGCAACATATACAAAATTTTTCAATTCGCAATAAAACAGACTTTGGTGGCGTCTAAATACACGAACAACAATAACTACAAAAAATAGTAAAATAAATAAACGAATTGCATTAACAGATTGCAAGCAGACATCATGGCGGAAAATAAATAGAAAAAATAAACGAAGTACATACATACATACGTATAAACTGAGAAAAAATTAAAAACAAACAGAAAAAACATAAAACAAAAAAATAGAAATATAAGTAAAGATAAATATATATGTATACCTAAATATGTATAAGAGGTACATATGTATCTACGTACTACGTAGACAAGAAAATTAAACTGCCAACAAAGAATGTATAAAGTAGATATGTATGTATGTATGTGTGTATGTATAAATGTTTGTAGATACATAGATAATATTTTACCCTGCAAAATATGTAAGTACTCAATGATAACATAAGCATTAAAAATCATATAAATTTAACAAAGATTTTCCTGTATTCGTAAAGGTCTATTGCATCATATAAATTCTCATCTGAGATGTTTGTTTAAAAAATTAGTTTAAAATCTTTGGTGTCTAAATTCCTTCTTCTAAAACCAACGCTTACTTAACGCATCACAGTTGTTTAGTTCAGATGTGGTCAAAATATAGTGGATTTGTGCTGATATTTGTAACGCCCAGAAATATATTGTCAAACGTCCACCTTAAAGTATGCCAATCGACTCAGATTCTCATTTCTAAGTTGTTTTAACGGTGTCCATCCGTCTGTCTGGCTGGCTGGCTGTCGATGTAAGTACAGGTCACAATTTTGAATATATTTCGATAAAATTTTGTACATGATATTTCTTCGACCCAAGAACGGTTTGGATTGAAATTGACCCATTATTTCATCTAGCCCCCATACAAATGTCCTACCGAGATAGGGATTTATCCATCATAAATGTTTTATTTATGCATGTATCCAAACATATTTCGCAACAAATAAGTTTTATATAAAGTCTAATCGCATCTAAAAATTTTCCGCAAATCGATGCATATATCCCATATAAGGCCCACTTCCGAAAATGACTTTAAAGAGCATAACTGTCTTAAAAATGTTGGTATACAAATAATATTCAATACAAATACATTTGTTCATGACACCTTATTTTATAACGGTCGGTGTTGAATTTAAACCTGATGGTGATATTTGTAGCATCGATCCTCAAACAATTTGGTCTGATAATTTATTTATATATTAAACTTATCTTTCATTAATTTTGTTTACATATTCATTAAGTCATAAGAAAAGAAATTTGTTTGAGAGTTTTAAATCATTGTATTATATGATGTGTGTAAAATTTCGTGGTATCATCTGCAATACATTTAAACAAAATACCATTTTTTTAATTAAAAACTTTGTAACATATATTGTTTCATAACTCTGGTACTATTGGACCGATATTATTGATTTTCAATACAAAACTACTTAACCCACTTGCTGCGACGGTTCCATATGGAACCACCCTTAGCCTTTTGCGCTTTGAGCGATTAAAATGCAACACTGTAACATTCTGATATTAATCCCATTTTTTTCTAACGGTAAATGAATGCCACAAAACATGTGTGTCTTTTGTTTTGGTCATTCGAGTGAGTTACATATGCCGTTCTAAAAGCACGCACAAAGTGATTAAAAAAATTCGATAAAAAATACCTTCGCAGCGATTGGGTTAAGAAAATAGTAAACGGTTTTATGTAAATCTTGTTGATTTGATCTTGTTGTAAATACCACATTGTCGAGTTAAATGATTGCAAAAAGCTTAAGATTTTAAAAACTACGGTAAATGATGTTCTTAAACGTTAGAAACAAATGTTAAGAATATATCATAAACAAATAGAAAGCAAACATTTTATTAATAGAAATTAGAAACTTAGAAAGAAAATACCACGTTCAATTAAGCAAACTTTAGGACTGTCCGTCAATGGCCGTTCAAAAAAGTGTAAGTACCGCAAGAAGAATATTTGTAGATGCTAGTTTTCAAAGCTATCATGCAAGTAAATATCGTAATCGTAGTGAAAACCCAATCCAAAGTATTAATATTACAAATGTGACGGATAGTGATTTGAGAGGCCGGATAGTAAATTAATGACTATTTTATTGGAACACTTAAGAATGACTTGCGACACGTCTTCCATCAGTAGTTGTTCATCGACGTCTTCAACTAGACCTAAACAGTTACGATTAAATGAAACTGATTCAAATGTAGCTCGTGAATCTCACGAAACATTTTGGGATTGCTTTAATGAAGTGGCAGATGAAAACAACATTCAGTCTCGGGATCATGAGAAGAACCCAATTGCTGCCGAGATTGAATTCTTCTTGAAGGAAGTTCGAATTGATCGCAGGCAGGATCCTTACGCTGGGTGGTCGTTTAACTTCAAAAAATATCTAATTTTGGATAAGCTTGCAGCAGCGTTTATAGCGAAAGACTTTTTTTCGGAAGCTGGCTTTGTTTATGAAAACAAGCGAAATCGTTTATTGTCTGCGAACGCTGAAAATTTAGTTTTTATTCACAATCTACCGCTTCTTAATTTTGAGTATTAATGTCAGTCGTTTTTTAATTGGACGTTTTTATTTTATACATAAATAAAATTTTAAATTTTATACATTTAGTTGCTTTTTCGTTACATAAATCTTGAAATATTTCTGCTGCTGGATTTTATGTGAACAATTCTTGCATATAAAGTTAAAAACTTTTAATTATCAATTTTAATTATTTTGGCCTGCATATATTTCTTTATTGTACATAACTTTTGATTTATTATATTTAAATAACTTTTTTCCCTCGCTTTCAAATTATGTATTTGGAAATCACACCTACAAAATCCTAAATTTTAAGCTGTGCATTTAAGTTAAAATTTAATTTTACCCTAAACGCTTTTTTTATTTTCATTAACATTTTGTAGTTTTTGGTTGAGAAAGTTTCGTCTCTATCGATTTCTTTAGCACTTTTAATACCAAACGATGTGGCTAAAATGTTTACACCAACCACATCACATAAACATCCCCAACAAACCGCATCGCACCATCTCGACATCGTCTTTAAAAAACATACTTCATAAATTTTATGGTTTTTATACATGAAGAAAAAAGTTTGTCTGTTGCAACTGATACTTTTGTAAAATTTTATTTAAACATTGGTTTTTGTGGACCCCTTTCTCTTGTATCTTGGTGAGACATTATCTTGAAGATTTTATGCCATACCATGGATATCTATTCATTGCTTTTTATTTTTCTTAAAACAGCAATTCACAGTTAAATTTCTTTTAGTTCTGTTGGTTTTTATTATTGCAAAAACTTCTAAAGGGGAATGAAACATTCTTAATACTTAATGATTAGTGTTTGTTGGTGGCAAAGGTTACAGGATAATCATTTTGTAATTTAAGGACTTTTGCCATTATATACATATTTGGTATGCAATTGGCCATTAGTCACAGTTCAAGATGGTTGCATTAAAAATCATGCAATTATTTTTAATTTAATAAATTTTAAAATAGTTTTTTTTTTGTTCGCATTTAGCTATTTGTTGTTCGTATGTTCGAACGTACGTACGAGTTTTATTACATTCATAAACTTTCTTAAGTGTTTTCTTTGTTGTTTCATATTTGATCGTGTGTTCTGCTGCAGTTGTTGGCTGTTGTTTTCCATTTATGTTCGTTGGACATGTTTAAAATGCAAACATGGTTCTATGTTCAATCGGTATTTTCTCTGTTCTCTACAATTATTATTATAATTCATTGTATGCATTTAATAGTTTTATTCTCATATAATATAGATATGTACATATACTTTGTAGAAGTGAGTATATGTGCAACAATCGATTTAACATTGACAGCACATAAATTTAGACTAGGGTAATCAATTATGCAAAGTTTTAAGAGATTTTAGAATAGAATCCGATTAAATAAATTGCACTTTAGACTGTGTTTATTACATAGTGCAAATTTGGTAAATGGTGGTTCTCAGGATACCCTATAAGTTTGCCAAATAAAAGTTTAAAAGGTTATGCTTCGCTCCATGGTAAAATTGTTAAATATCTTAAAAATAGTTTTTTTTTTTGGATTAGAAGTCAATATTACTTGTCGTCACTCGTAGCCAACAGGGACCGAACATATCAATGATATAAGCAAAACTCGTTAAATTTATTAAAACGGAAACAAATTAAAGATAATGCATCAAAAACACTATCAGAGAATAAATTTTATGCAATATTACATTACATTTACTAATGGCCGACCACTGATCTATTATACATAAATATGTACATACATATTTATATGACCGTAGTGGACTGAATAAGTTTTTTATGATGACCCAAAACCAAAATTGGTTACACACGAGCCGCTGAAGCAAATCTTAGCATAAGCAAATGGTGCTAGGAAGATCAGTTTGTAATGATACACCACCACAACGTTTCTCATGCTTAGAATTTGAAAATCATGATCATGTTGAAATACTCTGTTACATGAAAAAAAACATGAATATGAGGGCGTTTTTATCAGGAAATGTAGGATATCCAGGGTTGAGCGGGGGCAAAGGCGGTTCTTCACAGGATTATCCTCTCCTTCATCATGAAATCTTTTTAAGAAGTCCTATGCACATCGATCAGACAGTTATCTAGGATCACACCAACCACAATCCGTAATAGATCACACACAGTAAATAATTTTTGTATCTACGTTTGTACAGAATAATTAATCGTTTAGCCTGTCTGAGCGTAGACTAGTTACGTCAATGTCGGGAAAATTCTGATTTAACTCAGGGAACAATTCTTTCCATAGTGTATCTACGCAGGATGCCAAAGAAAGGTTCAGGTCCAGTAAAAGCAGGTCGGGCATCTCTATTAGCTCAGAAATCCGCTCGTTAGTTTCCCGCGTGGCTTTTCCAGCACAATGTTAGATTACTATGCGCCCCTAGTTTATTCAATAAAAGTGTACTTTTTTGTCGATGTTCGTCAATTAAAACACGATAGACCTTGAGAAGACCTATTGCTAGCTCACTTTTATGTCTCCAGAAATTATAAAAATAAATTGAACTGGTATATTTTTGGTATTTTGGTTATTTTGGCGGTAAAGGTAATTACAGTTGTTGAGGTAACGGTATTCGAGTGAAAAGGTATTTTATGGATAACTTGAATTAAGTAACAAACATTATTTGAGGATTTTATATTAGATACAACTATGTACGTGCAACTAACTACATACGTGCGGGTGTACTTCGCAAAGAAGTATCTCCATTATTTTTTTATTTTTTTTATCGAAACAAATATGAATAGGGTCTCTAGATGGAAAAAATATGTTCGCCGGTCAAAGTTGAAATAATTTGATCCGAAGTACACACGGGTACTATGTCGCCACGATGCCGTATGCTAATGTAAACCTGGCATGTTTACATGTTACATGGATATTTCAACAAGATAATGATCCGAAGCATGTGGCTCATCACGTTAAGCAATAGTTTTTTTTAACGATCCGATTACTATTTTCGACCGGCTTTCATGTAGTCCTGATCTTAACTCGATTGAGAACTTATGGCAAGTTGTAAAAAAATTTAGCAATTTTAATGATTGGGAAGCCATTCCAAGTAGTGTATGTAAAAAAATATGAAAAAAATTTAAAATATGACACAGATTCATAAATAATAATAAATTTTACACAAAATGCAGTTATTTTCTAGAAGTAACAGTTAAATTGACTAAAGCTCCCTTTACACGGTATGTATTTTGCAGTGTACTTGTCAAAATTTCCACTGCAAAATGCATACACGTCAGTTAGAACATGCTCTATTTTCATCTGACAAAGCTCCTGCAACCAGCCGTTTTGCAAGTCAATTGTTTATGACTTTAGTGTTTGTGTTTCAGCAAATTTATATTTAGAAAAATTGTATTAAACAAAATTAATTTGTATTAAAATATGTATTCATTTTTATTTAACTTAAATACAACAATTTTTGACTCCACATGACACATTTACTCCTTAATTCTTGCTTAATTTTTTTTATTTTATAGAAACTATTATTATTGCAAGTTAAAATTATTTTATTTCTTAATCCATTTTTTCATACTTCATTTGCAAGAACACAAACTCCCGCGAAAATAACCATAACAAAGACAGCTGTTGTGTTCTATGATAGATTATGCCAGATAAAATTAAAAACCGACGTGTGAAAGCAAAAATTATAAACTGCCTGTTAATTGCCAATTTTGACAGACATGCACAATTACATATGTATCGTACAACTGACAAGTACACTGCAAAATACATACCGTCTGAAACCAGCATAAACTGCGACAAATTTTGAGAATATTATAAAACCTTTCGTATTATTTGTTTCAAGCTCACATGTTAGTTTCGTGTCCTTAATTAGTTGCACGTAGCTGTATAGATATGTATGTATTAACCGATATATGAAATTTTAAAACCTACACATTTTTATAAATGTATAGGTATGTTCTCTATGAATTGTAATATTTCAGATAAGTAACTTTATTCTTTTGAAGGGAAAGCATATTAAATAAAAACACTAAAAGTGAAAACAAGTACGTTCTCAACATACATATCGATGGTCTCATGTAGAAAGGCCCTAACTCGCATATTTGAAACTTTACAGGAGAAGGTAAAAACATAAGAGAAACTGTAATATTCAACATATAAATTTTTTTGTACAACTGCTTATAAAAGCGTTATTTTTTACACTATTGCAATAAATTTTTGTGAGGAGGTGTATTTGCGTTAAATGCATTGGAATCGCAAAAAAAAACAAATTTCCAAAAAATAGCGAGTTAGGGCTTTTCTACATGAGACCAACGATATGTTTTTATTATCGACACTGTTCTTGATAATGAAAACGCGTGAAAGCAAAAGACTGCAACATTGTTAATGGCAGCAACTATTCTTTTCCCACAATAAAATCAAACAATCCTTTATAACGTTACATACAAACACTGGTACACTCTACATATACATACATCCATACATACATATAACAGACTTAATGAAAACAAAGAAAACCCAGATGCAACAATTACATTTTTAATCATCAACTGATTATTGTTGTCGTTGTTTTGGTTGAATATACTCCATATTGAACATTGGCAATTAAAAACATATGAACATAACGGATACGTGAGACCGTCAAATAGACAGATTTGCATATGTAAACATGTACATATATGTGTACATATATGTATGTGTACATACTCGTATGAACGAGTAAGTGCAGGCAGGCATTCTATTGTTGTTTTTATTTTTTTTTTATTGTTGTTATTGTCTTTGGCATATATTGATTATAACAATATTAACATTATTATATTCATATTGTAATCTCTTTGTCTTGTGTTTTTATATTCATTCTGTTTTTTCTGCTACGTTTCAGGAAATTCAATATTTAAACAGTGCAGGAGAGACAAAGCAAAAAAAAAAAAAAAGCACATACTAATGCACAGAGCCAGAGCAAGAAAAAATGCATAAGTTTTTATATTAAAAACGAAGTAAAAATTAATAAAAACAAAACAAATAATCAGTTTTTTTTTGGTGTATTGTACTCTGGGAGTGGAACGACGACAGACAGTAAAATCGAAGAGATAAAAATATATTATTACAAAAATACAAAGACAGATTTTTGGATGGTGTTTTGTGTATGTTTAAGGAGTTGATTTCACTACTTTCAAAATCATACCAGCACACAGATACAAACCATTTAACCAACTTACCACCGCCACACAACCAACAATAACAATAGAAACAACAACAAAGCACTAGAGCAAACGAAATCATCAGTTTGTTTTATTACAAAACCAGCAGCAGACAGACGGTTATTTACTCTTGAACGTAATAAAATAAAACAAAAATAAATAGTACAACCAGTAAAACGAAACGAAACGATCTTTAAATAAAAACTACACAAAGAAAGACGACGCTGACAGCTGAAATCTGAGTAAGTTTTTAACAAAGACAACTCTATTGTCTGGGGTCTAGGTTTTTGCACCATTTCCATTTGAGTTAAATAATATGTATGATTTATTTAATCGAATTGGTTCTTAAAGAAGAATTTTAATTATATACCTACCTAATTTGTTCTAAACTGAGTCGAATTAATTTAATTTCGGCTTATTTCGCCAAAATCCTTATTCTGAATTAACAAATGTCAAAAATTTATTCCCTAAATACATTCTCAACCAAAATTATTTAGCTTCATTCAAATTCATTCAGTATTTTATTAATTTATATTTATACCAGAGTAAAATAAATCGATTTATTTAAACATTTTCTTCTTACACAAGAAAATCAGGTATCATAAGTGTAAAGTAAGATATTCTTAACAGAACTTCCAAGTAATTAATACAATTTAAGCTTAATTCACAAAAATTTTAATTCAGACTAAATAAATGACATAATGACAATATATAAGTTTAAATTAATTACCAAAATAAATTCTTAATCCTTTTTCAAAGGGTTTTATTGAATTTGAATTCATTCATGGTTTAATGAATTCGTAATAGATTTCATTCAACCTTTGAATGGTAAAATTGTTGTTGATTGAAATCATATTCAAATTGAATGGAAATATTTTTTCTTCTTTTAATTGTTTAATTCACAAGTGAGGTGGTAGTGTCGTAGGAGTTCTACGTCTTCTTAATTTACAATAGTTGTACAAACGTTGTTAGTAATTTTAATATAAATATTTTGTAGAACACCTACGACATTTTTACATACATATGTTTTACAAATGTTGTATTAAAGTTAAAGTGTTGCCAAAGTAAAAATATGTATCTCAACATAAAAATTACTCAAAATTATTTTCTAATGGAATAACCAATTTTGGTTTTTTTAATTTCTTGAGCGAAAATATGCCTGAAAGATACGGCTACACTTGGCAACAATTTGCCGAAAAAGACGTACTCGTATATTTATTAAAAAAAACTTTGTTTATTAAGGACAAGATACAACAAATATTTAGTTTTATTTCATTTGAGGCTATTTGATCTTGCAAAATATTTGTGCTTTGGCACGTGTGACCATACATACCTTAAGTCTCTAAATACAACTTTCTTTTAGAACATACATATATTAAATTTATATTTTCTTAAAGGTAAATAATAATAATTGTTAAGAAAAAATTTAAAAAATTTAAAATTTTGATATTTAAAATGCGTATAACGCGGAAATAATAGCTTTACAATTGTATCCCGATATGCCGCTTAGATGGGGCAGATTTATTTCCCAAAAATGTTGATTAATCACCACTGTGCTTAATTAAAAATTCTATATAATTGTTAAATTTTATTAATTTCGGTTAAATAAATTTCACCTAAAAACAGTTTTAACTCGTTTTTACAATTTCCTTATTTTTCCATTGCCTTATCTTTTCCACTAGTTAAATGGTTTTGAATTTAGAAATTCTCCCACTATGCAACAAAGATTTTCCGTTGCGATCAAATTAGAATTGTCACCATTGGAACAATTTCTACGGAAGCGCTATTCCTTGCAACGGTTTTCTAATCAATAATTTTTTTCTTGAACTAATTCAACGAAAGCACTTAATAATAAACGATTCTAAAAATGTTTCTTGCATCCATGTGTGTGGAAATAGTTCCAAGAGCAGCTAAGAAAATGTTACTGTTTCGTTACATAATATTACATAAAAAGTTTTAACGAAACATTCTGGAATTCATGTATCGTTCATATCATTTTTAGGTAAACATAATATTTCAGTTTTTTTAATTCATTGGACGAATCCATTAGGAAAGCATCAGATATTACATTTTTCGTATAAATATTCGCTATTAAACAAGAAAATTTGATAAAATAGTTTTTAATTTTTCTTTTTAATAAATATTATTTTTTCCAATACAAAATTATTTTTTTAATAGGTTGAATGAAGTTCTTTCTTTCTTAAGAACTAGTCTAGAACCAATGTGAAAATAGTTCCTATAAAACTATAGAATTACTTAAAAATTCATTTCATTCCACAGAATGGGTTCAAAAAGTGACTGCGATATCACTATTTCTATGGATGTTATCAGGGAATCTAAAGTGTTTACTAGTTCTAGTAGGACTATAATCAGGTGCTTCTAGAACTAGTAATTTTGGAAACAGTTCTAAAAATATTCCTACGATAATTCCTTCTTTAAGAAAACTTAAGCAAGCAAAAGTCGTGCATATAAAAAAATCAGGAATTAATATTTTGAAACACTACTGGAAATGGTGCACCATAGTTATATCTTAAAAATTTAAAAATAAGAACATAATAAAATCCACACAATCTACTGTGTGTTTAGGTTCTTGGCAGGAGGTAAATAAAACGTATTTTCCTATATACTTTTAGCTCTCTTTTAATGAAATAACACACGTACTTAAGCAGACCTGCTGGTTGATGGCTTAACAGAACAGTTTTGTAAAAATTCTTGTTAAAATTTATGGATCAATTTTCATCAGACGGCAAAAAAGTTACTGCTGCTGCTGGACAAAGGAAATAAACTAGAATTTTAATAGTACAACAAGCGACAGCATATAGTGACAAGAGTGGGTGCAGTTAGAGACCAGACAAAACAGAAATTTGCCAACAACAACAAATACAATAATTATCAGCAATTTGTATATTCTTTGTATAGTATTTTAACTAGTAAAAATATTAAACGACAACAACAATAACAACAGTAAATACAAGCTCCAACTGATTGTGAGCTATATAGACAACAACAACAACATACTGCTGCCATACAATAGACCAGAATAAAGAAGAAAACAACACTTACTACGACAACAAAAGTATTATTAAAAAATAAACATTTAAACGTAATAAATTAAATATATACAAAAAAAAACGTGCTAAAAACAGCTGTTGCTGTTTTCATCGTCAACGTCAACGCCGACGTAAACTGCTGTTAACGCTACATCTTGAGGAGTGTGTATGAACTGAAGTAAATATATGTATATGTACAATACAATACAATAAATACTATACTATATAATATATATATACTATATACTATATAATATATATAATCCGACAAACCAACAAACTTTCATTTAAGATCTCTTCTATAACATACCTAGATGTAAGTACTACATACAAATATAAATATGGATTTACTAAATGTGTGTAAATGTATGTACAATTTGAATACTTGTCTACCTGCCCGCCTATTCTACAATCTACAATGTGTCTAAGTAACTGAACAAACTGAACTGAACTGAATTGACTGACTGCTGCTGTTGTCTCTGGTATATTTTTATACGATTTGCTGCTTGCAATTCACTCACCTAAAACCAAAATAACAAAAAAAAGTTTAGTCTACCATCTGAGTTTGCGTTATTTAGTTTGGTTACGAGTCTTTTTAAAGTCTGCAAAGTGAACTGAACTGAACACTGAAGAAAAAGTGATCGTTATTACAAAAAAAGAAAAATTTTAAATAAAAACAATATTTTTTGTGTTTACTTATCATCAGTTTGTTAAATTCTCGTGCGGATTTTTACAATTTTATTATACATATGTAATTGTTTCGTTTTTATTTGTTTAAAATTTCCAGTGCTTGATTGGTTTTTGCTCTAATTATTTTAGCGCGGAAAACTTGTTTAATTTGTGTTTTTTTTTTATAACAAATTGTCAAGAAAACAAACTCTTAAATTGTTTCAATAAAAAAAAGTAGTTCGAGTGCTAAATGCATAAATTTCATTTAACTATGTACATCGTTTTTTCTTTTTCTTGTTAATATTGATGTTGCAAACCAAAAGTAAGTGTTGTGCACTTAACGCTTTTAAATATTCAATTATTTTAAATTGGGATTATTTATATACAATCTAAAACATGTTTTTAACACTTTTTTCTTATAATTTTCTTTTTCTCTTATTTCCATTTTAGATTTTCAAATTTTAATGTGCTAGAAATTAATTTGCGAGTGTTAGAAGAAATATTTTCTTAATCGAACAAAGAGTGAGTATAGAAATGTTGTAAACATTTAATGTGTTTACATTTGTATATAATTTATTGTATATATTGGCAAATGTTTATTATTTTTAGCGATTAAATGTTTCATTTAAACTTTTTGCTGTAAGAAATTTTGATATTAAAAAATTTTTTGTGTAAAATGTGTTAAAGAATTTAGATTCTAGTTATCGTAAGAAACATACAAAAGTATATAAAAAAAATTAAAGCAACTGTAAATTTGACCAGTGCACAATGGTATAGAATCGAAATTCGTTGGAAATAACTTTACCATTTCTAAATAGGCGATTCGATCGGGATAAGATGTAATAACAAATGCACCAATTTTTTGTTTTAATCAGATTTTTATATTTTCTGAAAGTTCTCGGTTAGATCTTTATAGAAAAGTAGTTGTGTGTGCTATTTACAACTTCTAATTTCAAATTTTTTTTATAAATATCAGTTAGAATTTTCTACCGATTTTTCCAACAAATTTATTAATTACTAGCTAAAACCCGGTGTGCTTCGCTACCCGTAATCGTAATGAAATAAAAAGTTTAGAGTTAAATAAATATAATTATTAAGTTATTAAAATCTACAGTTTTCCATTTAAATTAATTCTTATTATATTATCTTATTATGATTTACAATATACAAACAAACAAACAAACACACATTCACTTTTATATATAGATATTCACTTTTATATATAGATATTCACTTTTATATATAGAATAAAGGTTTCAAATGTATACAAATTTTAACATTTACTTAATATTGTTGCTAGTCAGCGCATTGGTGTCCTAAATATTAATATTGATAGCTGATATAGCTTTCCCTATATATAATTTGTCATCATATTTATGGGAGGTGGCACGCCCTTTATTGATAGTCCGCCCATTCTTGTCCTAAATATTAATATTGATGGTAGAATAACCGTACCATATATCTTATTGTATACCATATATTTGATTTTTTTTAATTATCATCATATGGGAGGTGCCACGCCCCCTGTCGCTACTACTTCCATTTTTTCCGCAAATATTTAAACAAACAATGGAATTGCTCATGCGAAATTTGAGTACTATAGCTATTATAGTTTCCTAAGTATTTGATTTTTAAAATTAACTTTGCCCACTTGAAAGTTCAGAAAAAAAGTAGTCTATAGCTCCTTCCAGACATACAGAAATATACTGTATATGTAAATGGTATATACGGTTCAGCCGTTTAGCCGATCCCAAACTAATAATAATAAACATACATACAGACACACAATCACTTTTATATACGTAATATATAGAAAATTAAAAATGTCTTTCATATTCAACTTTAAAGTCACATATTCGCATCGTTTGAATTTTACATAGACAATTTCACGGCGTTCTAGAAAATGAGTGAAATTTTTTCTACAATAAACCAAATTGGAAATTTTATTGATATTTTACTTTTCAAACCATTTTCAAAAAATTTAGAATACAAACTTAAGGCGGATTCACCCATTTATTCCGAACAAATATGAAGTTTGACATCGCTCTTTTTATGAGAGAGTAAATATTCATATGAAAAAAACTTTGTCCAAAGAAATATTTTGTTCGAAACAAATGGGCGAATCCACCTTTAATGAAAGTTTCACTTCCACTTTATTTTACAAATGTAAAGGGTATGTTCTGTTTGGTTTAGAATTTAATCATGAATGAACTTACAAATGAAGAACGCTTGCAGATTATTGAATTTTCAAGTTGGATGAAGATCCACTTTTTTATCGGAAATTTGTGTTTAGCGACGAAACTCATTTCTGGTGGAATGTATACGTAAATTAGCAAAATTGTTGTATTTAGTGTGAAGAGCAGCATTGCAACAACGCATCCCGAAAAATGCACTGTTTGGTGTGAATTATGGGCCGTCGGCATCATTGGACTGTACGTTTTCAAGCCGACGAAATCAGGAACGTTACTGTAAATGGCGAGCGCTTGCGATGATTACAATTTTTTTTGTCCCAAAAAAAAAAATATGAAAAGTAACCCCAAAAAATTACACTGATTACAAAAACACGAAATATTTGGTCCTTTGTTCACTATTGCTGGGGTTTAATGCACATTTTCTTTGGGGTAATTTTGCATTTAAAGATAAATAAAAAAATATATGGGGCAATTTTTGTCCCAACATATGGGCCCACCTTTAATTTTAACCTTGGGGTGATAAAAATTGGGCTAAATTTCATAATGAAATGTGACGCCAAAATTTAAGTTTTTTTTGATTTTTTTCTATGCAGCTATTTTTCTGCGGTAATTTTTCACAGCGCCGTTTATTTCACGTTTAGGGCCGCCTAGATAGTGCGATTAAACGCTTTAAGGCTATTTTTTATTACGGTTCATAACTATAGCGACAACGGTTGACGCACGCACTAAAAGCTTATATTGAAGAATTTATTCGTGAGATACCGACCCATAAGTTGGAGGCAGTATGCCTAAATTGGGCACCGCGTGCATGAAATCATCTATAAACGTTGATCGTTCTATCGACTCAAATAAAGATTTCATACATTTCTCTAAATTTTATGTGTTTTTTTAAATCAAACACGAAAGCTCTTCTCAAAAAAAAATACTCTTTAGAACCCAGGTGTTTATTTGACTAATACGATATATTGATTTGAAATTTGTTTTTCTGCAATTGGAAACTTAACAGAACTTAAACGGAAATACTCCACTGCTATGCCAATTTTATCTGCTAGTTACAGATGGTTTAATTAATTCCAAAATATTTTGATTCTGCCCCGCTGTGCTCTGATAAATGAAGCCACTTCAATACTGTCAAGTTTACTTATTTAATTTTTGAAATCAAACGTCGCACAGATTTTTAAGCTTGAAAAGCCCGAAACCTTTAACATTTAAATATTAAAATTGACTATTTTTGTTAAGAACATTTAAAACAACTTAAATACTAATTTCCTAAAACATATTCTTTCAGATTTACAAAAACAACAACCACAACTGCAACAACATCAATAAAAATGGTTAAAACATTTCAATCTTATTTACCGTCCACCAATCGGACCTACTCATGTGTTCACTGTCGAGCTCACTTGGCCTCACACGATGAGCTTATCTCAAAATCATTTCAGGGCAGTCAAGGTCCAGCCTATCTCTTTAATTCTGTAGTTAATGTGGCCTGTGGTCAGACAGAAGAAAGAGTGCTGCTAACCGGCCTGCATGCTGTGGCAGACATCTACTGTGAATGCTGTAAAACACCGTTGGGCTGGAAATACGAACATGCCTACGAGTCGAGTCAAAAATACAAAGAGGGTAAATACATCATAGAATTAGCACATATGATTAAGGAAAATGGCTGGGATTGAACGTAGCAATAAATGAGAAGGCGAATTATAAAAAGTTTGATACTTTTAAAAAGGCATGTAAACTTCTAAATGAGCTACGATGAGACGTGATAAAATTTATACAATATAGCAGCAAAAAAAAAAAAAAAAAAAAAAAAAAAAAACATATATCTCTATTGCTTTTTTGCTGAGCCGGTCGGTCCTAAGGGAGAAGTAGTGGCTGGGAGTTTAGTTTAGTAATCTATCATCAAACATCAAATACAAAACACAACACAACATCCAAACAATATATTTCAAACCAATACGTATTATTACCACAAATCATGCATGTGACTCAAAAGTCTGATCAACTCATAAAGGAGCAGAGTAAAAGCACAAATGCACCATTTGTAAAAGCCAGAACAAGAAATGTTTTGTTGGAGTTTAAATTACGTGTGGAAATTTGTGTATTTTTTTCTACTTTATATATGTATATACATATGTACGAGTATTTTATAAGTAGCTATAATTTTAATGAACTATAACAAAAACCAATATGAAAAAAGTCTAGTTAATTTCTAATTAATAATGAAATGAGAATATGTAAACTAGAATCACACCATTTAGATAAGAAATTCAACAACAAAAACAACAACTACATCACCCAAATCAGCAATTACTGCTGTTACAGCAACAACAACAACTACATCACCCACCTATAAAAACAACACAAATCAAACAAAATTATACAACAACAAAAACACACACACTCATTTCAAAAACTTCTTACTTACTGTAAGAATTTAATACTATCTGCTGTTATGTATTGCGAAATGTTTCTAAACACTCTGCCTCTACATCTCCCTTTTTAAAACACCATGTTTTTAAAAATTCTTTGGACCAAAATCATACAAAACAAAATTTGAAAAACACCATTAAAAAAATTATTTTTTATAATAAAAAGTGAAAAAATGCTTGCTTTAAAGCTAAATATTTTTCTTTCTACAATATACAAAGTTAACACAAAGCTTTGAATTTTTAATGTATTAAAAAAAAACTATAAACCCAAAACCTAAAATGAAATGAAATGCAATTTTTCACTTTCAGATTTTCTTCAATAAACGAGTTATTCCGTTTCGTTTTAAACATTTGTAGTTTTGATTTTCTTTTATTTAAGGGTTTCATAATAATTTATAACTAATTTAATAGTGTTTACAGCTGTTTTTTTTATCGATAATAATGAGTTGGTTATTTATTTCTGTTTATGTTACTTTGATATTTGTCACATTCTTATCTCTATTTGGGTAAATTAATGTTTTTTTTTTTTTTTTTTTGCTAAATAATGTTTATTGATTTTGATATAAAAATTTGCTCAATTTAACATACTACACATCTAAATGCTTTATTATTTATGTATTTGATTTAAATTTATTTTAATTTGTATTGAGTTTTTTATTTAATTTTTCGTTTTGTTTGTCCTAATAATTTTATTTATGGGTTTAAGAAGAAATTTTGAATATTTTTGAAATTATATAGTTCTCTGAACATTTTAAAATTCCTGTAGTTATATTGTAATTCAATTTGCCATAGATCTTTTTGTTTTATGTTTTAAGATATGGTCTTTAGAATTCTCTTTGAAGTTGAAATAGTTTTGCTGTAAGAGAAATAGTCGGGTTTTAGAAGATTTTAAATGATTGAAATGCCATTCATTTTATAATAATATTGAATGTTTTATACAATATTCTGTAGTAAAAACAAAATATGACATTTTCATATTTTTCAGTGTTGAAAATCTATGGATTTCTCAAATTTATCATAAGGTACTGAATTTCGAATTAGATCCGGTTTTATTTTTTAATCCAGACTTTGATATTGTCTGTGACTGTTTAATAATAATAAAATAACACTTTTTATACCTCAATATTTAAAATCTATTGGTTTTTCAAATTTATCATGTGGTGCTGGATTTTGAATCAGTTTAAGTTTAATTTTTGATCCAAGACTTTGATATTTTCTTAAAAAATGTTGTCAAAATCAAATAAATCTAAAATTTAAATTATTCTGCTTTCAAAAGGATTATCAAAATTGAGTTTTAAATAATATTTGCAAAACGATCTTAATTTCAATCAATTATTTTAAAAACTTCATGGCTTGAAATCATTAATGTTTTTGTCGGAATCGTCATTTTAGTCCTTATCATAAATGTCTACAAGACTATCTCTGTCTGAACTAGTAAACGAAAAAGTTAAACCATTTTTGAAAGCATAAAATTTAACTTTAAATTGTAGTAATGTTACGTGGTATAATTTTTATTATATTGTCCTTATCTTTCGATAAATACTTATTTTTACATGTCGGTAATTTAAAATGTTCTTTTAACAAACCTTTAATTGATTGGCATCAATTTTCTATTCTATATCATTAGGAGCTATGACACCTTGGGAACAATTGCGTTGGCGACTTTTAAAAGATCTGTTACAAATGAATTACAAAATTTTTGAACAAACATATTTTACTCCTAAATACATATACTTTCAACAAATATCTTTTTGAAAAGAAACACTTACAATCAATACATTTCAAAACACAAAACTCAAACCCATTAGTTATTTAAACAAGGAAATTAGTAACTTATTTATAAATAAGAATAAAAATAAAAAAATATATTAAAAAATTAGTTAAAGCAAATTTTAACGTTTAAAAAAAAAGTAAAATAAAAAATTGTATTACATATTAGTAATTTCGGACATATTTTGAAATAGCAAACAATTAGCAAGCAGTTTTTTTATATATCCCCCTTAAAAAAATTAATGTTTGAAAATGAAAAGAAATGAAACTGAATAAAATTGAAAGTAAAAATTGTACTTATTTTAGAAAAGCAAATGGCAAAGAATGCAAATAAATTAAAAAAAGCTATATTAAAAATAAATAAAAAGAAATGTTATTGGAATAAAACTAAATAAATAAAATTAAAGTTTAAGGTTAAAAATATAAAACCAACAATCATATAAATGTATATCATTAGCGAAACAGGCAATTACTTTATCAAGAAAAAACAAATCATTTTAACATAAAGTTGAGGGCAATTAAAAAGTTATAACAAAATTGTTTTTAACAAAAATTTTATTTAAAAAGTTTCAATATTCAACTGTTTTGTCATTACCATAAATGTGTGAGTAAAGGCTTGTCTTTTTAATTTAAATAATTTTAAATGAGATACATATTTAATTATGTATATGATTATATGTATGTACTTCTGCTAACGATATTTTAATAAACATCAACTGTTCTGGAATCTAAGAATATTAAATTGATAATTTTTAGTATTTGTAGTTGATATGTTATAATAATAAAAGGCTTGATTCTAAATAGAATATAATGAAGTTAAATTAACATTTTGCAATGATTTTTTTAATTTATTAAATTTACTAAAAGAAACGAATCAAGTGAAATGTTAATATAAACAATTTTCATTGAATGTGATAAAATAAATATTTAAAAAGCTCAATTTCTACATCATTTAAGCGTAACTGAATACAATGAATGAACATTTTAAATTCTAAAAAACGCTTTTACAAATACATATTATTTAAATCATGTTTGTAAAAGAAACGAAGTATTTGCCTATATAATTCGAACAAATTTAAAATAAATTTTTAGTACGTTTAATAAATTTTATTTACCTTAAAATTATTATTATTATTTTTTGTATACTACAATTGTTCAATTCACAAGTGATGTTGTAGTGTCGCAGGAGTTGTACGTCGTCTGATTTTAGAATAGTTGTACAAATGTTGTTGGTAATTTCTATATAAATATTTTGTACAACACCTACGATATTTTTGCATACATATGTTTTTCAAATGCAGTTGTGTTGACAAAAGTAAAAATATGTATCTCTACATAAAAATTACTCATTTCAGTAAAAAAAACAAAAATAACCAAACGGTTACACTCAAATCATAAACTGATTGACAAATTTAAAACAAGAAAATAATAAACAAAAAATTTGAATAATGGATATTGCTGAAAATACTACGTTATGTTTTAATTTTGGAAAATATTCATACTTTATGTTTTGTATATTTGTTTTTAAAATATTTTTCTTTTGTCATTTTAAAGGTTTGACAACATAAACATACAACTTTGCTCAAAATTGTGTTCACAATCAGATAGTTGTACCATCATACGTTGTACAACATACAATGTCACATGTGAATCGAACAAATATGTTTTGATCTCATTTTATATCTATATACTGTTTTCCACCAAATTTGTGTTTAACCTTAAACTTTAATTTTAAGTTAATAAAAAATTACAATTTCTACTAAAAAATAAAAAATCTAAACAGGCTTCTGGCTTGACTTTAAAAGGTTGAAACAGTATAATAGCAGTATCATTAAAATTGTATTTTAGTTTAAATTAAAAAAAAACAAATAATAAACATTTTCAATAAAAACTTACAAGTTGTCATATTTTGTAAGTGTTAAAGGTTCTGTTTATATAAAATGAAAAATATAAAATATTTAAATTTAGTCTATGTATAAATTAAAAAATTAGAGAATTATTAAAAGACAAAGTAAAGAATTTTATAAAATTTAAACAATATTATTGCCAAGAATGGCATTTTACATTCTTGGCATTTTCGAATTGAGAAAAAGTTAAATGAATGAATACCGACCGTATATCAAACAAATAATTTGTGTTAATTGAAACCCTAATGGAATTTCATTTATGCGAACTAATTGTATTATGATACATACGTTTCTACTAAATAATACTATGTATTAGGGTCTAAAAGTGCCATAAAGAATGCTAGTGGAAAATTGGTATTCAAAGACTCCCACTCCTGTAAAGTTTAAATAGAAGTATTAAAAAAGTCTGTTTATACCCTACACCACCATAGTGGGGAGGGTATATTGGATTTGTGCTGATGTTTGCAACGCAACATATTTATATTCACAGAGTCATGCCACTAAATTTTTGAATCATCTGTCCATAATAGATCATAGATCCCATATAGCTCCCATTTATAAAAAACATATACTGGGTGTTGGGTATTATATGGTCGGGTTTGACCGATTATACTTTCTTACTTGTTTAGTACTAAATTTATGCAAAGACCAGTAAAATATTTTAAATACATTTAGTAAAAGAAGACCAAGTTAAATCTGCAAAAAAATTGGAAATTCGTTTTAAAAGAAAACATTTTCAAATCATAATGTATATAAACAAATGTAAATCAGAATTATTGTCATTATATTCTTTAAATATGAATATATTTAGATGTTTTTATGTTAATGTTTTTTCTTTCGTTTTTTTTCTTCTTAAATCAACCTACTAGAATTGTTAATTTGACTGTTTTAAATACAATATTTTTCGTTTCTAATTACACAGAGAATATAGGTTTACCTTTCGCGAATTTTTCTGTTGCTGAAAAATTTTAGTTGGTGTGACAGAAATTCAGCTATTTAAATAGTAATTTTTCTATTATTCCACTGATGCTTTGAAGCATTAAAAATATCTGGATTATAACGATTCATAAGTTGGGCAACAAATCACAACGAAACTGTTTTATCTGTGCGGAAATAAAACTTTGAGAAGAAATATTGTTTCGGTAATTATTTCGAGAAAAAACTTTCCTTAATGGGAATCCTAAAAGTAGGAGAACCACGATTGTCTACCAACCACTGTAATTTATCACCAAGAGGTTTCTTCAGCAGTATTTAGCACTGATTAATTATTTAAGTTCAAACTGTACTTTTCATAAAAAATTAAATTAATTTTAATATTCATTTTGTATCCTTATGCCTGAGACAAAAAGAGAATAATTGTATCTTAAAGATATCCAAGTAAAAATGGTTTTGAAAATGATGTTATTAAATCACTAGAATTGCAAACCTGAAGTACTTAAAATTCAGGCAAATAGGTTCTAAATTTAACATTAGCATGTCCTTTTTTCTACATATAATCCATAATTCTGATAATGTAAAATTTTCATATTTAGATGTCATTAGGAAGTAGAAAAAATGCTATTATTTTTGTAATAAAGATTTCGGCCCGGACAAAGGCCGCCTAGTCCGGGATGAAGTAAATAACAGTAAAATTACATGCATATTGAAATTTTCAAAAATTGAAGAAATTGCTTTTTTCAAATTATTATTTTTGTAATAAAGATTTCGGCCCGGACAAAGGCCGCCTAGTCCGGGATGAAGTAAATAACAGTAAAATTGCATGCATATTGAAATTTTCAAAAATTGAAGAAATTGCTTTTTTCAAAAATATTTTATTGATAAACTAATTCATTGTTAGGTTAGGTTAGGTTTCGTGGGTAGCCGTTTTTTTGAAACAGCTCACTTGGGTCCATTGTGTTGATCCCATTGTGATATCCGTTGGTGGGCGACCTATCGGTTTCAATCCGCATTGGTTGCTTCCCTATCGAACCATCCAGACTCCTTGGCAAAGGTGCTGATGCATCTTGGATTAATCCTAGATAGTGCACCCAAACATGGAAGAAAGGGTGCCCGAGTATCCGTTCCCTCTTCATCGATAGGGCCGGGCATTCGCAGAGGAAGTGGATGACTATCTCCTCCTCCTCCTCGTTGTGACAGCTTCTACAAAAGTCATTGTATTGTAGACCAAGTCTTGTGGCGTGTGTCCCAAAAGTACAGTGACCTGTAAGTAGAGAGACAATAAGCCTAATTAGGTCGCGACGAAAACTAATGCATTGTCTATAATTTATTTAATAAAAAGTAAAATGACTGTGGACGCTTTTTAAACACAATTAAACGAATTTATTAAAACTAATGAAAAAATTAGACCAGAGAAGTTATTTATATTTACTTCATAAAAGCAAAACAATCACGCCTATCGTGAATAAAAATTCCACGTGAAATTTGTTCACATTTATTTTTTTAACATTGAATTTAAATAGGAAAATGTGAAAAGTGAAAAAATTTCACGTGGAGTTTTTATTCACGATAGGGGTGAATATGTATTAGCTACATTGGAAGATGTCGCTTTTAAAGAATGACTTGAGTTGTTTTTTCTGAAACGAGTTGTGGAAACCTAAGAGTAGAAAATGGTTATAAAATGAGATCTTCAAAGGAGAATTCCAGCAATACAACAAAATTTAAATTATTGGTTTTAATTTGCTTTAAATTTGGTTATAAAATTTGATGAATTTAATAATTTCTAAAATACAATTTGAATGTGCATGTATAAATCTTAACAAGTTTTTGTGTAAAAAAACTATACAGAATTTTTGAACATTAAAAATCGGCCTTAATTCGTCGGTTTTTGTAATCCTTGTTATTTTAAACAGAATCTTTGAGAGGCATGTTCCTAATTTGAACATGAAAATGTACATGAAAATTTCACAAGTAAATAAAGTAAATAAATTTACAAAATTTTTTAAATTTAAAGGCTAATTCATTAAATATTGTTAAATACCATTCTTAATATAAACAGAACCTTAGAAAATTCTAGTTTAGTTTTTTTAACAAATTGGTACTAAAACAAATTACTAAAGAAAAAACTTGAATTACTACTGCTTAATATAGTTTTAGCATTGATAACAATGAAAAATTATTTAATAATTTATTAAAAATTAAAGCAAAATGAAAAAATGGTATAAAAATAAAAGCATTATAACTGCCAAGAACTTTAAAATGTTTAATGTTCTCTAAATGTTAGTTTAATATTAAAAAAAAAAAAATATTAAAACAACAAAAAATATAGAATATTTAAAAAAGAAATCATATAAACAAAAATATTTCAAAAGAACGTGCAATTATTACAGCAACATACAAAAGAAAAAAACTCACACATAAATGTTGCAAATTGATTATATGATTATTATTGTAATTTTTTAATCGATTTTCTAATTAATTTTATGTTGTTTTTGCTATAAATAACGTAAAATCACACGAGCTTAACAAAAAAAAAAAATAAATGAAATTAATATACAATTAATAAAAAAAAGTATTACAACAAAAACTGTTATTAAAATCAAAATAACAAAATACATAATATAATATTTTTTTGCAAGTTTAAAGTAAATTAAAATGTTTATTTAGCAAAAGTAAATATTTGGTAATTGAAACAGCCACAAACAAACTGAAATTTAAAACCTAACAGACGTTTTGATATTAATAATAGAACATACTGCCCAAGCTGTATAAAAAAAACGAAAATTTATATGAATATGAAAATATGTTTTAATCAAACAAACTGCAAGTTAACTTAAAATTAAACAGACTTGAAATTTAATACTGCTGACATTCTAAAACTAAGGATGTTTTTTAATATTAAAATTTAAAAATCTTAAAACAAGTATTGTTTTTAAATATGAAATTTTGGAAAATTAAAATTCCATATAACTTTAGGCAGTCGTCAAAAATAATGCTGGGAACACTGAAAAATATTGTTGTGTGTCTACAATGGGGCGTTTTTCCTAAACGTTATTAATACATATTTACGTGACAGAGGTGTCCTACTTTGAACCCTACACTTTGCCGCCTCTGGGGTGTTGGTGACGTCTATTTTCAAGAAATAAACTTCAAAAATTCTATGGCGATCGAACCAGCCCTTTAGAAATGTCAGCTTTTAATTCTGCCCCACTGTGATATGTGATAAAAATTAAAATATCCCAGTCATTATTACACACAAACTTGTCAACTTAACTTAAATTTGTACAATACACAGTTTTAGTAATGTCTGTTTATGCACCTTTGCAGTTTAAAATCACTTGAAACTGAATTGCACGTTTTTTTTTTCAAGTAAAATTAGTAGTTAATTCAATAAAAAATTACAAACGTTTATAACTAGAGAAACAATATTTACAAATAAATGCTAATAAAAAATTTCAGTATATAATTTAGAAAACATTATTGAGGTCTTTAAATTTTAAAATAATTCAAAATAATTATATGTATATAACCCACCTTTCAAAACATTCCTCATTGTTTATTAAACATATTTCTGAAACAATTTTCATAAACAATTTGTCAACACAATATTGAGCTAATTTTTTTTGAATTATTTTAAATTTTAAACAATAATAAAAAACAACTAGTAACTTTAAAAATTATAAAGGTATTCTAAGCATATTAAATGCAGTTTCGTTTTTAAAAACATATAAAAGAAAATTTAAAAAAAATAAAAAAAAAACTTAAAAAACAAACGATTTCAAAGATCCTATATCCTGTTTTAATTTATAATTTAAGCCAATAATAACTCAATAACTCTATAAATGTTTAAATTTAAAACTACAAAAAACTCTGTATTTAACAAGAAAATATATCTATATTTAAATTACAAACAAACAAATAAAATATTTAAAATAAAATGTCTATTTTTCTCTACGCTAAAAAGAAACAAAAAACAAAATAAAAACAAAAGTACCCCTTAAATAAACAAATAAAATTATTTAAAAGAAAATCCCCCAAAACAAATATAGATAAAATATATATATTTTAGTATTAAATAACAACAAACAAAAAGAAATCAACCAATAAATTAAAAAAAAAAAAAAAAAAAACGCAAGCAACAACAAGTGCAACCTACCAATCAACAAAACCCACTTCATTCATACTTTTAACTACAAAAACAAAATTACAAATCGCAAATTTGTCTGAAACAAAAATCGTCTATAAAGAAACCCAAAAAAATACATAATTATACATTCATTATTGTTCTTAAATTATACACATGATTATATTTATATATATTTTTAATTTTAGATTTTAATTATTTTTAAACATTAGATAATAATTACATATACATACATACATACATTATAGATCAATATCTATCATTTAAGTTTACACAAAGCATACAATACAATAATAATAAAACTACATAAATAAATAAAAAATAAATACATTTAAATACATTTTAGTTAACGAATTGCATAAAACTGCATACAATTTTATGTGCATACATATTTTTTATGTCGAAAATCATTTATAAGTAAGAATTAAACATTATTATAAAATATTTAATTACATACATACAATACATTTAAAACATACCATAATTACTTTTATGGCTAATATAAGAGCAAAGTGATATAAATTAATTAATTAATAAAAATAAATAAATATTTAAAAAGAAAAATAATATAAATTTTATGTCGTTTTGATTATGCAGACAGACATTTATTTAACTAAGTACATAATTGTTGCCATCTGTAGTTTAAATTTAATATTTTCTAATGGTAACTCACTAACTGACTGAAAGTAAGTGGTAGATAAGGGCAGCGTTACCCTTGTGACACAATTTGACCCTTTTTTGAGGCCTTTACCACTTTTTATGTTCCTTTTTTTTCAGTACCCTTTTGTATCATTTTAAATCTATTTATGCTACTTTTTGACCCTTTTTAAATATTGTACTTACTATTTAAACAACATGTATATAAAACCGCTAATACAATAAAATGATGCAATAATAAGGTGGGAGCGGTAGGCTAGCTGATTGCACTGTTTTGGTAGGTACAAATGTCAAATTATTTTTTTACATTAATATTATCGTTATACTCAACTACTTTTAGCAATAAAATTCATTTTGTTTTTTGTATTGTTGTAGAAATGAGGCCATTTGGATTGAAATTGGAAAATTAAAAAATATTTCAATCTATTTTTTGATGAAAATATTTATTCAAATTTATATAAACTCGTTGAACAGTGTTTACTTTGCCTCATAGTAGTGCTTTAGCTAAAAGAGTTTTTCGAAGTTAAAAAAAACTTTCTAACCGACTTTAACGTAAAAACTTGCGATTTCATGCTTTCGTCTCTTAATTTGTTCGATAAGAAGCTAGAAGAATGGATTTTTTTATTAGCCTTTATTTATTTATTGAATCTTCATATATGACAATAAGTATTCAAATCTTAATACTAAAAGAAAATAATAAGCCCAGCCCAGCCAGTGCTAGACAAAACTTTTTATGATACTAAAAAAATTTCATATCAACTGATCCAGTCATCTGTTTTGAGCTTGAGTTAAAGCAAGGGTATCCCTCCTTCTCAACCGATTGTGGCCACTAAAGTTAAGGATGTCTCGTGCAAGTGGGTTTGGATGGTGTTCCAAGTTTGCTGACGTACTTTGAAGCATATTTTGTAAATTCGACTTTTACTAATGGCACGCCTAGATCTTTGTGGATTCCCCATAATTGAATTCCATAGCACTAGATTGGCTTTAGTATTGAATTGTACAACAATAGTTTGCAATCCAACTTTAGTGAAGAATTTCTGCCAATTAGCCAATTAAGTTGCACTGCTTTTAATCTCATCTGTGTAAGTTTCCCTTCAATATGAGACTTCCAAGTTAAACGGCGCGCCGTTGGCCAACGAAAAACGATTTTCAGCCACTGTGCGGCGGTCGAGGTGAATGCCAAGGTATTTGACTTCATTATGTTGAGGAATAATTTGATTATTTTTTTTGATGAACGAGCAAGTTTCTTTTCGCAATGTGAAAGTGATATGAATGCATTTCTGTTCATTTACCCTGATTTTCCAAAGCTCTAGCCAATTCTCTAGTTTATAAACATAAGTCTGCAAATTCTGTGATGCAACTTATTGGTCCTTACGGACGCTGATAAAAGCTGTATCGTCTGCAAAAGTTGACGTGTGGATTTTGGGGTGTAGAAGAATGGATTCCGAGTAAAGATTTAATAACCAAATATAGAACAAATATTTCAAAAAAGTGTTTTTTTTTCGAAATCCTAATTTATTTTATCATGTGTAAATATGTAAATTAAAAATTTAAATCCAAAGCACAAATTTTAAAATATAATCAGCCCAAAATCCGTGGGAGTTTTTTCCCTTTTTATTTTTTTAACATTGAATTTGAATAGGAAAAATGAGAAGGGGAAAAAAACTCCCGCGGAATTTGTATTCATGATTGGGCTGAATATCATTATGAACTTAAAAATTTTTTATTTTTCTATACATGTATTTTTTATACATACATATATTGATTAATTTTATATTAATAACCAAGCAAGAAAGTATAGTCGTTCTAGCCCGAACATATAATACCCTACACCCAGCATAAGCATGAAACAGAAATGGGCGCTATGTTGGAGATATTACTTATTATGGACCAATCATTCAAAAATGTAGTGTCATGATTTCTGTGAATATGTAAAATATTATACTTATGTGTTAAACTTTATCTTTATATAAATACTTTTAAAAGATTTATAGAGGTTAAAGTGAATTATGAAGAGGGTGTTATATGAAAGTTTCGACTACTTATGGACCGACCATTATAAAATTAGGTGTCATAATTTCTGTATAACTTATTTGTGTTGAATTTTATTTGGATACCAAAATTTTTAAGAATTAATTTGCCTTGCATGGTACTATTGGGGGCCAATTTACTAAGGTAACAGCAGTAAATTAAACTAAATATTAAATGCTATTTCAAGATTGCTAAAAAAGTAACTGAATTAGGGATGGACACTGTGAAAAACATCGATGTTTTTTTTCGATGCGATACATCGCAAACATACATCGCTGTTGCATCGATATTTCATAAAATATATCGATGTTTTTTATACATTGATTGTTTTTTTTTTAATTATTTCTTATTATTATATTTTCGAAAAATTTTAGATTTATTTTACATCTCCCAATACTTTTTTCAATACTGTTTAGAAATAAAACTACCAAGTCTTTCACCTGTTTCTTTGTGGAGCCCGATGTTCCCACCGGAACCGATGTACCCACCATTGTAAGGTATTTAAAAGCGATCTTGTAAAGCTTGGGAAACTGTGATTTATAAGCTTTCGAAATATCTAACGGATTTTCATTCAGTCTTCCAACAGGAGTCCTCAATTAAACTTAAAGTTCATCGGACAATATATCTTCAGTCTTGTTGCTTTTCTAATTTCTATGAACCAGTTTATAATGGCTAGTCCATAATGAAAAAGTATCCTCACTTTATCAGATTTTTCTGAGTCAGATTCTATATTTTCATTTGATCATTAATTCCTTGATCTTTGATACAGCATTGGCAACGGCTATTGCATCATTAAAATGCATTTTTTGAATCGAGAGTCTAAAATGTTATACTATGTTTCCACGGTACATGCTTCGCTCTCAATTCATGCTTCACACCACAATCATGTGCGAAACAACTTGGTTCACCATACAAAATTTTAATACTATGTTTCCACGGTACATGCTTCGCTCTCTATTCATGCTTCACACCCCAATCATGTGCGAAACAACTTGCTTCACCATACAAAATTTTAAGAGCGAATCAAGTAGCTTCATATTGAATCTACTTGCGAAGAACGAATAATTGCACTCTTCTCTAATATTTATCGCAAGTTTATCTGCACTAGCTGTAAAAATTTAACATTATTGTAAACAAAGCAAATTATTTTCTTGTTGCTAGAAGTAAAGAAAGTAAATACGTACGAATGTGTTCTTTTTTTCAAATAAGCTAACTAATTTCCACTCACTTTTGTTTGTCCATTAAAAAAAATTATTTTCCACAAATTGTAAATTCTGTTTTTTTTATTCTGTTTGTTTATTAAAGACAACTGTCAAATCGAATCAAGTTTATTAGTCATGTAAACAGCATGATTCATAAACATGATTCAGAGGGCGAAGCAGGTGATTCAAGTCGTCGTGGAAACATAGTATTATTCTGTTTGTTTATTAAAACAACTGTCAAATCGAATCAAGTTTATTAGTCATGTAAACAGCAAGATTCATAAACATGATTCAGAAGGTGAATAAGGTGATTCAAGTCGTCGTGGAAACATAGTATAAGAGCGAATCAAGTAGATTCATATTAATTCATATTTTTACAGCCCTCTATAAGTCAAATTCATACAAAATATTAACGATATAGTACATGAGCGATATAATCACATTTGACATATATGTCACCTATGTGTGGTTATTTCAATGCAAATTATTGATGATATTGTCACATATATTAAGGTAATATTACATAGAAATTTAAGCTACAAACCAATAAAATACGCGTTGTTTGTATAAAAGAGTTTTCTTAACTGCCGGTCGAAAGGGGTTTAAACTCTATGCTAAGTCAAACTTTCCTGGGCTGCCGGCCTACGGTCGTGCTGAAAGTTTTTAAACTTGGTAGTTTTCTATATCCAAACTTTAATGATTCATAACTCTGGAAAAAGGAAGTTAATATGGCCAATACATTGAGGATGCTGTAGCTTATTTGGTTAGCGCATTTGATCATTAAGCATGAGTTGGTATTTTTGTAGCCCAGGTTCGATTCCCAGTCACTGCCACTCAACAAACAACATCAGTTTCTGATAATTATTAGTTTTCTTTCCATCATAACTAATATTTATCACAGCGCCCTCCTTCGGTGGTATATCATTCAAACGCCACCAAAGTAAAATAATTATATAGGCTATAAAATCAAGCTTTAAAAATAATGCGCCTACTCACCACCAGAGGCGCACTGCAATGCTGCACTAAAACAAACATAATCCGCAATTGCAGAGTTGTGATATAAAGCTTTCTTCTACTTTCACCACCTTTACTTCTTCAATCTATCCCCTTTCCAGGGAAAGTAACGCAATTATATATAGGCATATTAATTGATTAAGTGTTACTTCTATAAAAAAAAATTAAAGATTTAAAGTCTTGACAATAATATTATTAATATTTAATATTTAACATTATGTTAAGCATAACCTTTAGTAAAAATAACAATTCGGACTGGCGCTCATAAACTAGAATTAAATCTTATTTAGAACTTTTGGCTGTCCATCTGTTATATATTCCAAAAAGTGTTATTATGTCTATCCAAATGATTTCAAAAATCCTATTTAACTAAATCCTTTTACTACCAAAAACACAAATAACTTTATTAATAAACACCTTTCGTCTAATAAACACCCAAATTACTGGCAACTCTGCTCTAGTATACAAATAAATCTTTAGTTTCTACGCGTACGCCACTTAAAACTGTCGTTCTTAATTTCGCTTCGTCTTTTAATTCCTTTTATATATAGTTAAAGTGTAGTAAATTTTGCAAAATTAAACAAATAATAAATAAAAAACGTAACTGAATAATAAAGTTATTAACTATTATAAGAATCAGTGTTAAAATCAACATTTTATTAAAATAAATCAGTGAAAAAATAGCCATCATCACATACATAAATCATTGTGTTTGCAATAATTCTATTGTTGTTGTTGTATTTAACTGTTGTATTCAATTGTTATTGTTGTTTTTCTATACAAAAGCCCTTTGCACATGATTTTGTGTGTATCTAAAATTGATGCGGCCTAATGCTGTGTATTAAAAAGTGTTGTTGTTTTGTTTGTTGTTAGTAAAATTATAAAGAGCAAATAAGAGCAAAATTAAAATAATAAAAGCAGAGCAGAGCAAGAAAAAGTAAACTTCATGTAGGAACTGAAGTTATGTTTTTGATATTTGTGCGTGGTAGAGTTGCCAATTTTATAAATAGTGTAAATAAAACGGAAATCGGTTCGGGCGTTTAATTTAAAGATATTTAATAAGTTAATTTAATTTGTATTTAAGGTAAGTTTTTTATGCAATTAAAATTTTTATTTATACCCTTCAGGAGATTAAGCGTTAATTGTCTAAAAGCTACTAGTACAATTACTAGAACAAAAGGCACTAGTGCAAATGGGGTTAGAGTTTGTATATAAAAATACTAGTGCTAATGAGTACTAGTAATTGATGTAGTACAAGTGCACCACTTGTGGATAAATAGAATTTTTGTGTAACAAAATAAAAATTTACATATTTGTGTTTTGGTACGGCTTAATAAATTTGATTTCAAATCGTTGATTTTTGCCATCTTCATTATAAAAAATGTTTAATTTTCTTTTGCATTTCTTTGGTTTTAAGTGCTGCCATACATTTAAAACCACGGTAATCGGCTATATAATAAAAAAAATATGGCAAGCATGCATAAAGAAGAAATATTTCATTTAAGTGTGCTTTGTTATTTAACGCTCGTGCATAAAAAATTTATTTTACAAAACTTATTAAAAGGTATTTTTAAAATATTTAAAAATGAGTTTTTCTAAAAGATATTTTAAAAGAAAATTAAAAAAAACAAATAAGTGAATATAAACGTAGAGTATTGCACCCGAAAATTCTAAAGAGTGTAAAGAATTTGATTTTGTGAATAACATTGACCCTCAGCCGTGTTTAGAAAAAGAATGCAAACTGGAAGACAAATTACGAAAGATTTCAGAATTGCCAAAGCTTACCTTGAAGCAAAATTTAAAAAAGTGGTTCATTAAAACTAAACCTACAAGAAGCTGCGCTGAAGAATTGTTTGCATAATTCAAGATTTCAACGTTGATGGTACACATGGCAAACAGAGTCTTAAAAAATTTGAAAACTTTTATTCCGCCTTAATAGGTAAATTAATTAACAATTTACAAATTTCTTAATCTTCAAATACTTTAAGTAAATTTTATATTTCAATATTTAGATGCTATTGCTGTATATTCTGATGAGCCTGAAACCACCTTGAGAAAGGTGAGTCGTTTGGAAAAATTAAAGACAGACAACAATGTAGTAACACTAAAAAATCGACATAAACAAATTTAATGATATTATTTATATTTTAGGTCCAGCCAGCCTTGAAAAAATTGGCATTTTAAGATTACAAATGTTTTTTTCTTTTTTACGTTTATAATACTGATAATTTCATGTTAACTGAATAACCTGAAAAAATTCGTACAACATATTTAATTTTTAAGTAATTTCCTTTTGTATTTTAATAAATAAAACCATACAAAAAAATTTTATTTTTTTTCTAGTACTTATTTTTAACAAAAGCAACAAGGGAGTAAATCGAGCTATTATAAGAAATTGTTCTATGCAAAAAAACTAGTAACAAACTGGTTCTAAAGCACCCAATTGGGTCCCATTGTACTAGTTTACGTCTAGAGCAAATGGTACTAGTGACTTTCCAAGCACAAAAGAACTAGTAACAAACTGGTTCTAAAGCACCCAATTGGGTCCAAGTGTACTAGATCACCTCTAGAACCAATTGTACTAGTGATTTTCCAAACACACTCAATGTTAATTTGAGCATTAAGATGGTATAGGAAAGGTTACAGTTGGGAACTAGTACTGGTGATTTTTGTACTAGTACAATACTAGTTTGATACTAGTTCGATCTCCTGCAGGGTATAGATACATACATATACATATGTAGGTACATATATATATTTGTAATTGTACTAACAAATCTTTAAGAAAAAGAAATAAGAAGTTCTCTTTTTAATGCAAATTTTTAAGTGTTATATTAAAATATTGATAATAACTTATACTCATTTGAAGTAATAATGTTTATTTTCATGTAATTAAAAGTAAATATTCCTATTATTAAGTTCTTCTTGTTACAAATTGTGTAAATATATGTACATATGTATATTAGGCAAGGTTTATACCTATGATGTTTTTTACGACGTCTATTTTTATTAATTCTCTTTTGAAGATGCTATGCAAATTTGTTTGCATTCATACGACGTTGTTTTTTAAACGTCATTTTTTTACAAATTATGGACACAATGTACGCACTAAAAGATCACACATATAAATAAATAATTACAGAAATCCAAACAAAATAATTATTTTTCTTGTTTACAAAAATATTCACCTTATTTATTTATTTTATTTTTACTTAATGAATTTCTAAACGAACCTTTCAATTCAAAATAAGAACAAGAATAAAACGGAACAACAGAAATAGAAATGAGTGTAAAGAGAAATATGAAAAAAACATAAAAAAAGAAATCTTGTCTATTTTTCTACCCTGCTTGCTTCACTACACCGCTCGCCAAAAGCAACGTCTAAAATTAGACGTCTTAAAAATCATCGTGTAAACCTGGCTTGCTCTCAAAATAAAGATAAAATATAGAATAGGTGGACAACTTTTTAAATTTATAAATTAGGGTTTTTAATTGCTAAAAAGAAAAATTATTATAAAATTTATTTAGTATGAAATTGGTATTTTTCAATATCTGTGGACTTTTGACAAAACAACCTCTTTCAAAAACTGCAATTTTACAGGAGAACGAAAAAACTGTTAAAATATCTAACAACTATTGTTGCGATATTTTAAATTGTGTTGATTTTAAGCTAATAAGGCTTAATTAAAACAAAATTTGCATTACAATTTTCCCAACGTTTCGTCGGTATATGCCGACTTCATCAGGGGTAGTATTTACCGTTGTTACATTTAAAGAAAAAACACATTTATATTTTACATTTAATATAAAAAATAAAACATAAAAATAAATTTAAATTCAAAACATATTACTTCTAAGTATATCACAGATTTTTAATTTATGAAAACTTTGATTTTGAAATATTTGGTGAAAAGGTAAAGCTTAGTGTTAAATTTAAATACTAAATTGAAGTGAAGATTTCAATAATTATATTCTAATGCCAACAGATTTTCAGAAAAATTAAGAATAAAAATTAACTTACATTACACAAGTTGTTTTGTTAAAATGGTATTTAAACAAAAACGTGATTCATATTTTGCGCTTATCTCAAGGCAAGTTTTCTTTTTGTTAAAATGGAACTAATAAAAAAAGTAGAAATAGGTTATTTTAAAAAATATTATTATATTTAATATAACATATGTGAATATGTATTTGAATTCAATTAGACAATATTGGTACAAAATTATATTTCTGTAGGGGAAACAAATTTTAAGTTTAACAAAACAACGGTCTCTAACTGATAATGAGATTCCCAAATTAATCAGAGAAGTCAAGAAAACTCCAAAGTCTAGCGTAGTCAAAAAACAATGAACTTCATGTAAGAGTGTCTAAAAAAAACCGTATATTTCTGCAGTAACCGCTCTGTAATCTTTCTGGAATAATGCAATATTAAGCAATGAGAGTAAATTTGAGATTTTTAGGTCAAAATCAAGACGAAAAATAGTGAGCTCTTTACAGAACCATAGGGCTACAGGAAAATACAATGGTGAAACTTTGATGCTTTGGGGTTGTACATATGTCAGCTGAATAGCCGGGTTTTATTTATTGAAAGTGCAAAAACACCGTGGGTTTTTCAACAAGACAACGACTCAAAACACACCGCCAGAATTGTCAAGGAGTGGCTATTGCACAATGTGCCTAAGCAATTAAATTTACCTCCGCAATCTCCAGACCTCTAGTAATTAAGCTGAATGGAGGACCAACAAAATATTATCTTTTAAGTTAAGATAAGCGTACTAATTTTTTATTGTTTTCATCAGGTATTTATTTACTTATTATATTTTTTCCATAAAATTTCTATGAAGTCAATTACAATTTAAAAATTTAAATTTTAAGTTGATTAAAACTTGTATATTTCTTATTACATATATTAAAAATATTTTGCTTCATAGATGAAAAAGCCTGCTGTATACTAAATTTTGACTCTGACTTTATATTAATTGCTGTTAAAATTTATGTTAACTTTATTTGTCTTTCTTTGAGTAATTTGTTTTGTTATTTTTTATTTATGAAGAAAAAAAGACAAGAAAAGAATAGAGATGAAAAGATTGATAACAGTTTTGAAATAAACAAAGAAAAACAAATGAAGGTAAACTTGAACTTGAATGTAAAATTGATAAACAAATTTGAAAATAATCAGAAAGATAAAAACAGAAACATGCTGACAATTAGCAAGCAAAATATTCTAATGTATGTTGAACATTTTAGTTGATCGTATACAATTAGAAGTAGGTATTACTAAATTGCGATATTACTGAAACTATTTGTTTTACTGTATTTATGCATATTAGTCAATTTTTAATGATTCGAACCAAGCGTAGAATATAAATAGATGTGAAGCTTTTATATTATTAAACTTAGCAGAAATGTCAAATTAACTACAATACCTTTTCTCGTAATAATAATAACTACATACTCATATGTACTAATGTAAATTAGCCATTTTTCTTAATTGTATTAATAAGTATGTACACAATTTCAGGTTGAAAATTAAAAATATAAATTTTCCAAGCAGATGTATTTCGTTATTTTATCATTATGTTCAACAATAAAAACGCGTTGTTCTCTTGTGTAATGTTCTTTTTACTAGCCCAAAATTGTCAGCTGTCAAACTGTTTTTTGTTTAGTGGAATATTGCAATTGAATTTTAGGATTAATGAGAATTCGCTTTTCCAAAAAATAAGTCTTAATTGGCATAATTAAACATTATATACCGGACACAGTAAGGCAACCTTTAGCCGATTTTGTCACAATAATTGTATGAACTTGTTGATTACATTGCATTTTTTCAAGAATAGAACCCAAATTAATTTTCACTAGTTTTAACAGTCGAATATTATTAAATTTCTAGTGTTTCGTTGTAAGGAAAGCAGCCGTCTTAGAGGCAGCAGTTTTGTGGTTTTTGTATGATATTATTCCAGTAGTATCGATTACTATCTGAGGCGTTCTAATTTATTTTCTTTTCATTAGCGCAATTCGCAATCTTCTGCAAATGGTATTGCATCATTGCATTTGCAAAAAGGTTTAACATATTTTTGCTTTACACTAATAACATACACAGCAATAGCAAAAATATGCTAAACCTTTTTATACCCTACATCGCAATAGTGGGGAAGGTATATTGGATTTGTACTGATGTTTGCAACGCCCATTAATATTGGTCCAACACCCACTTTAAAGTATACCGATCGACTCTATATCACTTTCTGAGTCGATTTAACAATCTCCGTCTGGCCGTTCGTCTGTCTGGCTGTCCATCTAAAGATTGTGCGCAGAGTACAGGTTGCAATTTTGAAGATATTTGAATAAAATTTGATACGTGATATTTTTCGGCTCAAGGACGGATTGGATTGAAACTGGTGGAAATCGGTCCATTATTTCACCTGGCCGCCATACGAATATCCTCCCGAAATAGGAGTTTAAGGATCATAAATGTTTGAATTATGAAAATATTGAAACAAATTTCACCACAAATGAGTAGTAAATGAAGCCAGATTACATTTACAAATCATGAAAAAATCGGTCCATAAATAGTCGTAGCTCTGAAAATTACTTATTATTGTTATTGTTTAAAAATTTATTTCCATAAATATTTACTTTACGTTTGTTTTTTAATATAATTTTTGGCATGTCTGTTTCCAATTAGTTGTCATTTTCTAACATGTGCACAAAAAAACCTTACCAAAAATTTAGCCCAAAACCAAAATAATTTAAAAAATTTAATTAAAATTAATAAAGATATTAAAAAATAAACTGAAACGTAGTTATTGAAATTTTAGTAGTTTTTCAATCAAAAACTTAATACAACTAAAAACAACAAGTATTGAGTTAGTTTAAACGGAATATAACAGAATTTAGGTAAAAATTAATAACAAATTAATTTTAAAGCATCAAAAATAATTTTTTTAACAATTTACAAAACGAAAATAACAAATAAATATATCACAAAGTTTAACGTTTTTAAATAGTTTTGTTTTCGAAACCGATTATCTGCATATATCTGTATATTTTTCTTTGCTATTTTTTTTAAATTAAATTATAATATGTTTTAAATTATGTGTTTTATTTTTGATTTATCAATTCCTTGTTTATAATTTTTTAATTTTCAAAAATTTATGTAAATTAAACAGTTTAAATTGACAGCATCGTTGACCACATCTACATATATGCATGCATACATACATATGTAACAATTATTAATAACCATTGACAAACATTTGTAAATCATTGTCCAAATAGTAACGATAAACAATGATATAAATACATTCTTTTACAAGAGCTTAGGATATTAATATCAAAAGATCCATACTGTATTTTTTTGATACTTTTAAGTAAATTACGAGTATTTACTATGCACTGTTTATATTTAATTTTTTTTTAATTCTGTATTTGGCCCACTAAAATAGTTTGTTTTGTTGCTGTTGTAGTATTTGCAATTTAATCTAACACTCATAAGCACGAGCACACACATGATAAGTCAGTCAGATACTTGGTCACTCAGTCATTCTATCATAATATTAGCTTGCTATTGTATTCACTTGTATTTATGTATTTAAATTTAGTACAAACACCACAAAAAGTCAACAATAATAACAAAGTCATAAAACCTATTAAAAGGAAATTTCAACGAGAACTTCCAAATCAAAACAATTACAAATGAAAAATTATATCGGCCAGATGTTTACCACGAGATTTGGATTCTTTTCTCACAATGTACAATTATTTCACATTATCACGACACGACTTAAAGTTTTAAGGCTGTAATTGATTCGATTACTTGTGTATAAATTCTATTTTTAACGTAGCTCCACAAAAAATAATTCAAGATATTAAAAATTCAAAACTAATGCAAATTCTAACTCTTTTGTACAAAATTTGGTATTCCATCATTTTAAAATGAGATTGTAGAATATTTATGGAATATTTATATTTCTGGTACTTTATACAGATACTTTCTGGATAAATAGGGAATACATTAAGGTTTAAATCAGGGTTTAAAAATGCTTAACTATTTTCAAGCACTATGTGTTTGCTTAACTTTAACTAGAAGAAAATACACAAGCAAAAGCAGAGCACAAAGTCAAAAAACTGTAGCTTACAACGAAAATAAGACTTGCTTAACTTCAGCACAGCAAACGTTCACAGTTTATAGCTCAGCAAAAGCATAAAAGAAAAATTCAAAAACTGTAAGTCTTAAGCAGCAGCAAATTTTTTAAACTGAATTGCTGTGGCAGCAAATAACATCACATAGTAAAGCTACAGTCAAGAGTTTTATTTTTGTTTTGTTTGGCTTGCGCTGCGCTGTTACTTGCTCACTAGCAAAGTTTTAAGTGTAAGCTAAGCAGAAATTTGTGTGTTTTTGCTAATTCATAGTCAACAAATTCAACGCTGGTTTCAATACTGTTTTTCGTGATTCGTAATTCCATCTTTGCAATCTTAGAAAATACGGCCCTAAATGTAAAGTGATTTTGAGAAATTGTAAATTTTTTTTATATTAGCATGATATTTGAAAAATTACTTTTACATATGTATGTACGAGTATGTATATTAGTAAAGAAACTTTATTGTTTAACCAACAAATAAAATCTAAGGAAATTCGGTGCAAAAATTTTGACGTGCATATAACTGGGAAACGGTTGTATGCATGTTTATTATTTTCAAGTCGAGACTTTTAGAAAATATAAAGATCCTTGAAGTCATAATGCCGCGGATGATGTATCGGTTTCAGTTGGTATAACTTAAATTCGAATCCTACGCTCATGTAAAATTATCCGATCGAATCAACCGTTGAGAAATGCCAGATTTATTTCCAAACAAAAATCGATTCTGCCCCACTGTGTACTGATATGCCAACAAGTAAAATGTTAAACAAAGTTCTTCTTGCAAAACCCATTTTATACAATAACAGAAAATACTAAAAAAAACAGCGAACTTATTATTGATAATAATTGTAGCAAAAAAAAAAAAAAAAATAAACAAACAACAAAAGCTATTTTGTAAACGTAAACAAAAAACACTCAATGTTTATTTAAATTTTGTTCTTGTATTTACTACATAATGTTGTCGGTCGTTTATTAAAAGAACAACAAAACATGTGTGAAAATAACAACAATCACACACTTCTAAAAAGATTACAAAAATTAAAAAAATAAAGTTTATGTTAAAATGCGTTTAAATTATAGTAAATTAAATTCAACAAGTATTTTGAAGAGTGTTCACATAAAAACATATACATACATTGTATGTTTGTATAATTATAATAATGTTGTATTAGGTCAGTAACTGATAAGCAATGCTTGTGTTTATTTATTTATTTTTTTCTTTTCTTATAATTAATTTATTATGTGTATACATATGTAATTATAGTATAAATGAATCAAATGAATTGTTATAAAGTTGTTATATATGTATGCGTAAGTGTGTGTGTGTATTTTTTCTGCGTATTTGTTATTAAAATAAATATGTACATTTGGCGAAATATTTCAAAATAAAAGTTAATTGTGAGACGCATTTTAAATCACATAGCCTGTTTTTCTTTCTTTGTATGTACATATGAGCAACATTGTTTTCAATTTAATTTTGGATTTAAATGTTAAATATTTAAATAAATACGTATGTACATTTAAGTTGTGTGTATGTGTGTTAAGTAAATGCTTCACAAATTTGTTTATTGCCAATTAAGATTAGATAAATTAAATGGGTTTTATGAGCTTTAATTAACACCAACATTTTGAATTGAAATAATGTATAGAATTTCCAAAAATAAAAAGTATAATTAAAAAGAACACATACTTACATATGTATGTATTAAATCGTTAATTGAAAGTGAATATATATACATATGTATGTATATACATATGTATATAAAAGTTCTTAAATTAACTAAATAAGTTTTAAGACAAAAATTCTAAGTAATAGCATAAAATTGGTAACAATCAATTCTGTTATTTATATTCTTGCAAATATTTTGCTCTGCTCTGAGAAACATACATATGTTTGTGATATGATCACAGACATTTTTTAAAGCAATTAAAAGTTATTCAACAATTTTATGACCCGTCAACAATTACCCTTCACATCAAATACATGTTTGTGGCAATAATTTCCATGTTTGTGTTATTTACATCACATAAGATGTTGCTTCAAACACAACAGCAACATAATATGATATTATAGAAATGTTGGATTTATTACTAGGGACATATACAGTGGTGGACATGAAGTTAGAAAACTATATATAGTATATGCTGTTTTCAAACGTATTTTTCTTTTCCAGCGCTATATTTTATGGCCCTGTTATTTTTATTGCTTTGTTTCTTAATTCTTTTATCTATTCGTGGTTAATTCTAATTATTTGGCAATTTGAGCTGGACAATAATTTAGAACATAAAACACTATTGAGACATGGTGCACATAGGAACAGTGTAAAGACACTTACCAGACGATCTGTAGAGGGAGTACCATTAGCGAGATTGTAAGTATTTTAACTAGCTCAAGGAAGATGGATAATGCGTTGCAGAAGACGCTTTAATTTACAGATCCTAAGTGACAGATCCATTTAAGATCTCCACCGCAATACAAAGAGGTCTTTCAACAAAATTCGGCATTGACGTCTTCTCTAGAATGATAAGAAGAGGACTCAAGTATTCAGCATAAGCCAAATGTTTCAAAAAGAACTTACATTTCCGGATTTCTTTTCTCTTGAGGATTTAGAAAAACTAACAATTTTCAGGAAGACCATCCTCTGGAGCGATGAATCAAACTTGTTTAGGTTCGAATCTTGTGAAAAAGATACGTATTTCGTCAATCGAACCCAAATAATCAGCCATGTCACAGAATTTAATTCCGTTCGAAAGTGGAATTAATTCCGTTTTTTGCTTCTATAGAAAAAGCAAAATGAAAAATTTTTTCGGAATGAAACCACCTTTAATTTGCAATGTGGAAATGTAATTTTAAGCATTTCTAAGTTTCATTCCGAAAAAATTGTTCGTTTTACTTTTTTATAAAAGAAAAAAAAATCGAATTAATTCCACTTCCGAACGGAATTAAATTCTGTGACATGGCTGAATACTTCTAAGACCATATGACCATATGGCGTTTTATGATGACAACGACCCAAAACACACCTCACGCACTATGAGGAGTTGCTTAAAGCAGAATAAGATTAATGGGAGAGAACCTATGGAATGATTGATCTTTCTGTTTTTTTTATTTTTGTGAATAAAATGTTTATTATGTGCTAAATTACTGTCCAGAGTTTTTTCCGTTAGTTGAATTCTGGAAAGAAAATTACCAAAATCCATCAAATTAATAAAACAAAAAGTGGAGTAGCCTGATATAAGGGTGACATTTAGCATGTTTGAAAATAAATGTTTTTAGAAAATGACAAACAACTGAAAATATTTGCTTTAATTAAGAATATATACCGATTGTGCTAACCTCGTGTCCACCACTGTATATGTTTCTTCACAAAATTAATTTTCTTACATGTTATTTAAATTGTACCTAATTTTTTAAAATGCAACTTATATGAGTTGTTAACATGAGAAAATTGGCGTGAAAACTGAAAATAATTTTCTTCTTGTAGCTAAGATACTTTTTTTGAAATTATTTTTAAATCTATTGTTCATATATTTTTATCACGATGTAATCCTTTCATCAACAACATATTAACATAAAAAGTAAGGGGAGCAACCAAAAAAATAAAAATATATAAAGTTACTGTTTTAACCATCACACAAAACTTTTTATTTAGATTTTCCATTTATTATCGTAAGTGAATTTTTCTAAAAATAAAAATAAAAAAAAATAGAAAAAAAATGATCTACAAGTAAACATTAATAAGCAATACATAAAATAATTTATAATAAATATGAAACATTTATAAGTTGATGCGTGTTAAATCATTGCAACGTTTTGTCACGTTTATTGTAATTAGATTCGAAATAAAACATTTTCGAATTATTAGCAACAAGACATACGATGTTTGACTGAATACTTTTAAGCCACAACTCGATATTAATTTATTATTGTAATATTTGAGAAAAGCTAAAAGAAGAAACTGAAATTCATTTTCTCTTATGAAAATCCGTGTTCTTTTTGTTGGATCACATTTCGCGCAGCATACTTATTTCAAAATCGCTAAAATTTTTTTATTGTCATTAACTACAGAAACAATACGTTATAAATTTCCTTTGACAATATCCTGATATGGTTCAATTGGACGAAACTGATAACAATTGCGGGTTCATATATTTTTCAAATTTTAAATCATAATTCTGGCAATAAATTCTAAAATCAAGATGGTAAACTTTGATAACCTGTCGTATGTAACACTTTTAGATGCATCTCTATAATTTGCATATACATACATAGTTTATAAATATTAATTCAATTTGTTTTAAAAAATTGTTTCTTTAATATAAAAATAATATAAAGCTAATGAAATTCATTATATGCGAATGTTTATCTGCCTATTTTTTTGCTCGTGCAAACAAAAGGAACACGAGTATTACGATTTTTATACTTTTAACCGCATGACTGGCAGGTTAAACTGTTAACAACATGTGTACAACATGAATTACAACTAAGTGCGGTTAACAAAACCTCTCTAACCAACTCCTGGCGGGCGTAGTTAAGTAAATACCTTTAAATCCTTGTTTTTTTTTTGCTCCAACCAACTGAATTTTACACAACTGACAAGGTAATAATTAATTTATAATGTTGTGAATATTTAATCTTTTGAAACAATAAATTCAAAAATGACTTAAAAATCTTCACGAGCCACATTAACTATGGCGGTAAATTAAGTACATTTTATGAAAGTAGTTGGTAGATTACGCTATTTTTGAGTGTCGTTATTTTAAATCTGTTCTTATTACGTATATCTTTGTTTATAATTGATAGCTGCTTTTTTATTGCTTTTGAATTCCTTTAAAAGTTCTAGAAGTGCCTTTTAGTACAATTCTAGATTTGAATTATGTAAAACTTCCAAAAACTATTTGTTTAATAAATATATGTATGTATATAAAAATATTTTTAAACACCAATTGCTTTAATCATTAGCAATTTATTAAGTTAATAAGTTTCGGGTTATTCCACCATGTGATAAGTGCTTTTGCCACATGACATTCCCTTTAAAAAGATCATTGCTAACTAACATAAAATATATTCGTTAAAAGCAAATTCTTTAAGAATTATGAGTAAATTTGTCAGCCTATTTTTAAAAGCATTAGGATCGATCAAAAAGTAAAAAAAGTCGAACCTGTAGTATTCAGGTATCTAATTAGATCACACATTCTGCTACTGGATGTCTCAGATAGGTATATTTAGATATGTGTATCTAAATAAACGAAGGGCCTGACATTCACAGAGAGGGTAAAAACCGTTCCCTCTTTTCCGCAGTCCTGCGGGAGCTGCGCCTGTAAATGTTGAAGAAATATCTGAGTAAACGGTCATCATTCGCTAATATACTTTTTGTCTCGAAATGTCTATCCTATCATATCCCATCCTATTCCTGAGTTGTATACTGCTTTTCTAATTGTGTATGCACCACAATTCTCTGTCGCTTTTACATGTTGCGTCACCTTTTGTCAGTCTTCTGAATGTAGCGTTTGAAGATTTAGCTTTTATTGGTCCCAAGCGTTATTTTGACAGATCCTGCATTTGATAGATTTAAAGCGGATAATTTTTTGAGCAGCTTGTCTGCCTATTCATTACCTTAATATTTATAATATATAATTAACCACACAAGACTGATTTTAGATAGTCGACTTAGCTTTGACAGTTCTTCTTTGCACTCACTGAATTAAGGTAAAAGCAAAAAAATATTCACTGACTTTATGCGGAAGGCGTATTGTTAAAATTACCCCAAGTTCACCACTGGGAACATCATATTCAGCGACACAGTTCATTTTGAAGCAATGTGAAATCGTATCCATGTTTTGCACGAGGAATATCCAAGATAATTGCAAATGCAGAATAATACGTAAATATTTTGTATTTTTTTTAATGCAGACTGTTTACAGACCCGTAGACGTTATAATATAGACACCCTAGGTATCTATTGCCAAATAAAACAAATATTTTCTAATGTTCGTTACTTTTTAAAACACTTTTTTTATCATGACACCCTAAGATAAGATCACGTCACTTCACATGTTGTTCTCTTTTTAAAATACAACTACACGAAAAAAACTCTGGACATTAAGTTAACACTAAATAAACCTTTTATTCTCATAAGAAACACAAAACAAAGAACTTTAATTAAATTAAAAAATTTGTAGAATATATTTAACAGCTTGCAAGTCTTCTAGGCATACTCCATGCGTTTTAAATTTTTTCACAATGTGGCAAAATTCTTGGGTTTTACTGCCGTTATATGTTGTTTCACATCATTCCATAGGTTCCATGTGTTTTGGGTAGTTTTTGTGGTTAAAACGCCACCAAAATGGCATTTTGTCCCCAGCGTATTGTAAGAATCATTAAAAGTATATGTACTTTCATTATCGACTAATATTATATTTTTCCATAAGACCCAAGCCTAAAAATTTTGATTCATCGCTTCAAAGGATATTCTTGCAGAAAATTATTGGTTTTTCTAAATTCTCATGGTCAAAATAAATACGGGACTGTAAGTTCTTTTTTGAAATGTGTGGCTTTTGCTGAACAATGTACCCATGCAAGTTTTTTTCTATTAAGTCTTATTTTTATAGTTCTAGAGGAGACATTAATACCGATAGGCGCTGCGAATTATGGCCCAAATGGAAACTATATCTTTATATGTTCTTCTTTTTATGTATAATTTTTTCTTCTTATTCAAGAACGAAGATTTTAATTATTTTTTTTTCACGAACAAATTTAAATCCATTATCACATTATTGTTATATAAGATTTCTAATGAAACACATTTCATTTCACAGTCACTCTAAGACAATTACAGAACAATTTTTAAAACAGGACCGCAAGAATTTACTATGACAATGTCTTGCATTTTTATAAAATATTGCTATATATTAATAACGAAAAATTACCGTAGAATTTTTGGGACCATTTTTCATTTATATATTTTAAAAAAATTAAGAAATGGAAGATAGCCTCAAAGTACAGAAACTACATTTTTTGGGCTCCTCTTTTATTCCACTATTTTGGGGTCATTTTTCATTTATCTTAAAATGCAAAATAATCCCAATAACAAAATAAATAAAAAAATGGGCAAAAATTTTGTGTATTTTTATTTCATTGAGCCCATTTTTCCTGAGCCACAACTCGCAGCACCGAAAGTATTAAGAAACAATGCAATAAAAAACAACAGGATATTCTTACACGAAAGGGTACGCCAATGGAAAAAAATTGCAGTTAATAATTATAATCATATAAAAGCATTTATGAAATGTGCTAACCTCATGCCCACCCCTGGGATATTGTTATTTAACATAATTATAAAATTACATTTATTTATTGCATTAACTAGGGAACACAATTACCAATGTACTCGTATACTACTCGTATAAGGCGGTTTTGCAATCAATTTAAAAAAATTAACATTTAATTTAATTTTATTTATAAAAAAACATAAATAAAATAAAACAAGTAAGAAAGTATAGTCGGTCAAGCCCGACCATATAATACCCAACACCCAGTATATGTATAAAACGGGTTTTCAGAAATGGGCGCTATATGGGAGATATTACCTATTATGGACCGATCACACCAAAATTTAGTGCCATAACTTCCGTGAATATAAATATTATGTATGTTATACTTTATCTCGATGTAAATACTTTTAAAAGATATATGGAAGTAAAAGTGAATTACGGAGGAAGTCTTATATTGGAGTTTGAACTAATTATGGACTGAACATTATAAAATTAGGTATCATCATTTCTGTATATACGAAAGTTATTTTTGTTGTATTTTATTTGGATACCAAAATTGTTAAGAGATTTGTGGTCGTTAAAGAGATTTTCGGAAGTGGGCCTTTATGGGTGCTACGACTAATTATGGACCCACCATCATAAAATTGTACCTTATTATTTGTTTGTATCTTAAACATATTTGTGTTCAATATTATTTAGATACCGGCATTTTTAAAAGAGTTATGCTCTTTAAAGTGGTTTTCGGATTTGGAAGCTATGATCAATTATGGACCGATCTTCATATTTGCATAATTCATACATTTATGATCTTTAAACTTCTATTTCGGAGGAGTATGGACCGACTTCCACCAATTTCAATCCCATCCGTCCTTGGGCCGAAAAAAATATCAGGTACCAAATTTTATTGAAATATCTTTAAAACTACGACCTGTACTCTGCGCACAACCTTTAAATGCTAGCCAGCCAGCCAGCCAGACGGATGGACCGACATCGTTAAATCGGCTCAGGAATTGATTCGGAGTCGAGCGGTATACTTTAAGGTGGTTGTTGGACCAATATTTCTGAGCATTACAAACATCAGCACAAATCAAATATACCCACTATTGTGGTGTAGGGTATAAATATCATATACAATTTTAATGATGAAATTATTAACCATACAATATTTTGATATTTATAAAATATTCAAATAACTCAACTGTTAATAATAACAATTATATTTAAATATTATTTGAGGTTAAAACACAGATATGTTTTATTGCAAATATTAACGTTTTAATTATTTATAGTGTTGATGGGATGTGTTGTTATTTTTATAAATGAGCACTCATTTAAAAAATATATATTTTATTTGCTTATTTAAGAGGTTTCTGGTCAATGAGTGGTAATAACATATAAATATTAACAAACTGATTTCCTATCACTAATTTAATAAAAACAAGTAAGAAAGTATAGTCGGTCAAGGCCCGATCATACAATAGCCTACACCAACTATATGGGCAAAAACTATTACTGTGATTACGGACCGTTCATCATAAAATTAAGTAGCATGACTTCTTTCTGTACATATGTATACGAATTATTGCACAAAATTTTATCTCAATATCAACATTTTTAAAAGATTTATGCCTGTTAAAGTGTTTTTCTGAAGAGGGTCTGAAATGGGAGCTGCACTAATTATGAACCTATCTGCACAAAATTTGGAGCTGGGATTAGGTTTTATATACAACTTATTGTTTTGCTACGTGTATAAATCAAACATTTATTAAAGAAATAGTTCAATTTCGTATGAAATAATAGGCTGCTGTCAACCAATTGTCATTGAGCCGAAAAAATTACATACAAATTTTTATCCAAATATCTTCACACTTTCGATCTGTACTCTGCTCACAAGTTTTACATTGACAGCCATGTAAAACAAGTAAAAAAGTCAGATGAATGGAGATACTTTAAGGTGGATGTTAGACTAATATTTTTGAGCATTACAGGATGTGTAGGATGTTGGTGTAAAAAAAGGTGCTGCTCTAGCATTTTATTGTTGTTTAATTACTAGAAGTGTGTATAAAAATAAAAATAATCATTAAACATAAAACACAATCATTAACCTTTATAAAGAATACATCTTTCTTTATTACATGTTTTATCATACAAAATTTAAATATTTAATTAACTTTATAGTCATCTAAATATTTTTCGAGAAATCATTTGAATTTTACTTCTACATAAACTGATTTAGCTGTAATCCCCAAAAATTGTTTAAACAAACTTGAGGGGTTTTTTTTTGTGTGTTTAAAATGTTCATTTCGCTTAAAACGACCGAAATGCGTTCGACTGAATTCTAAAACATAACACACAGTCACAACTTTAACGTGTTCAAATCCTTAAAATGTAAATAAATGTTAAGTGATTTTCACAATTAAACTGTGTACAAAAAATTTCAAATAAATGCGTATTAAACTGCTGTTACTCTATGAGAACTACATGCAAAACTCAGAACGGATCTGGAAACACAACACAACCAATACATTTATGCACACGCATATGGATATAAGTGGCCAATACAAACGCTAACTAAATGCAAACTGTTTGAAAACAAATGATGTTCATGGCCAGTGAATTGCATAATTTTACTCAAGAGACCCAAATAGAGATGTTTAAATGTGGGTGTATAAAACACACATACATATATGAAATAGTTTTGTATTAGATATACATGTAACTGATAAGGTGTATGGGTGTCAGTAAATGAGAGTGTGTGTGCGTGTTGGAAAGGAATGGAAGTAGTACGTCTAACAAATTAAATATTATTACTTTCTAGTGAAACCAACAAACAACCCACTCGTTCAGTCATTCATTCACTCAACGTTCCTACTACAACAACTTTTACCCAACTCCTACGTATAAAAGTTGCACATTGCGCCCAACAACTACATTTTAAATATTTCACAAGTAGAAAAGCTGTATGTTTTGTTGTTTAAAAAGAAGAAAACAATTTCAAAATGAACATTATTTATAACGAAGAAATACATTCTTGTGTAGTAAGAAAACAAAAATGTTTAAAGTATGCAAAATAGAAAAAACTTTTAGTTTTCTTTAAACTACAACTACAACCAAATAATACAAGCTAAAATTTTTGTACTCTCGTTTATACACACCAACTCATTGTGTATAGAGTTTAACGAGAGCAAGTTTAAATTGTTGTCCGGAGGAAAGAGTGAAGACAAATGATCAGACAATAGCATTTGGGTCTTATTGTAGGACCGAAAAAAGGATGGGTCCGAAATTTACGCTAGATTTGAATTGTCCACCACTTGTGCAGTTTAGTATTGCCAACTGAAAATACAAAAAAAAAAAACACTTTGACAGCTGACTGTTTAGATTCAGTAAAAAAGAGCATCACTGTTAAAATCAAGTTAACTAGAGTATTCAAATCTAGAAAACCTGATAATCGGGGTTTTTTTCTTTAAAATACCAGCCGGTTTCAAATAATTTATATTTTCAAACAATTACACAGCTTGTTATTGGGTATAGGATTTGTGCTGAAGTTTGAAACGCCCACAAAGTATACTGATTGACACAAAATCACTTACTGGGTCGATTTAACGATGTCCACCCGTCCATCTGAGTGTCTATTAACCTTATGCGCAAAGTACAGGTCACAATTTTGCAGCATTATCGATAAAATTTGGTATGTGAATTTTGTTCGGCCCAAGGACGATTGTTACTGAAATTTTTTTTACCAGCTTCCATACAAATGGCCTCTTAAAATATGACTTTATCGATTTTGTGTGGATCGATGGATAATATCTCTTAAAAATTTTGGTATTCAAACAAAATTTAACTCAAATATGTGTCGTATATACTCAAATAATTCTGGATAAGTTTATGATAATCGGTAATTAATTAGTCATAGTTTCCTTATAAGGCCCACTTTAAAAATCACTTAAACGGCCACAAAACCTTTAACAATTTTGGTATCCAAATAAAGTTCAAAATAAATAAGTTTCATATACATACAAAAATCATGTCAACTTATTTTATTCAGATAGTTCTATAATTAGTCATAGCTCCCATATAACCCCATGTTCTGAAAATCACTTTAACATGCTTAAATCTATTATCAGTGTTGATATCGAGATAAAATTTAATGCAAAGAACTTGTATAGGCACAAAACTAATTATTTTTTTTTTAATTTTATGATAATCGGTCCATATTATCTGTCTTATAGCGTTCAATTTTTGAAAAACAATTTTTGCACATATACTAGATATAGGGTATTATTTGAACGTTCTTGATGAACTATAGTTATTCTTATTTGTTTTCTCGTTGAGGATATGTTGTGCTCTTGATACTTTTTTTGATCTAAAGTAGATCTAACTCTCGTTTAGGTTATGTTATACAACTCACCTAGGTCCATATCACTGGTTCTTTTGTGTTGCCTGAAAAGAGAAGAAAGGGGAAGGAGATGGATAGATATAGATATATATTAAGTATATGTAGACAAGAGAGAATGTGTCGGGACCAAGGGTTTGTAAAGAAAAAGATGGAATAAAAAACAATCCGAGTCGCTCAACAACCACATAGTTTCACCAAAAGAAAGGATGTGAGTATCAAATCACGCTAGCCAATTACTTCTTCTAATTAAGGCATCAATACTCTCTGATTTCAAATCTAATATTTCAGATAGGCTATTAGAGGATGGTTGTCCCAGAAACATGTTACGCGAAGCACTCATTGCATTTCATTGACACAGAAGATGAGATAGGATTTCCTCCTCTTCTTCATTAGATCTTGATTGCCGAATTTACAGTGTCTCTTGGTCACTGGCATCAAGTTACTTAATTGTGATCGCTGTAGTTTTAGTAAGTACAATGTACGTTCTCTATTTAGACTAGGCCAAATCAATCGTGTAAGTGCACAGGTGTGCTCATTTGCCCACCTGGTCTGAGCAAGTTCATAGTAAGAGTTACAAATCTTTTACTTGCATGTTGATAGCTGATGATAACTCTCGTTGAAAAACAGTTTAATTGTTAATTAATAAATAGTTAGTTAGTTAACTTATTGAGACTTCTTTTTTTCATAATTTAAGCTTTACAAACATTATTTATATGAAAACTTAAAACTATAGCGTATTATTTTAATTACACAAATATTCATTTGGTTATGCGACAGGCTTATTAAAAGTAAAGAAAACTTAATTATTTGAAAAATGAATTAGCAATTAGTAAATTGAATGTAACAATGTTTGCTGCCGACATTTAGCTATACTTGCAGAGTTTTATCTACCTTAATAAAAACTAAAAACACTAAAAACTAAATCTTAAAATTAATTTAAACCAAAAATAATAAAACTAAATAAAAATAACAAATTTACTCCCTCTATATTCCAGGAGTTGTAAATGAGTAAAAGTTTTCACCAAAAAAATTATTGTGTTGTTCATATAAAATTCTTACCATGGAGAGGGAATTGGTGTTTGACCAAATAATTCCTTGCTCGTTTGAAAAAATATTTTGCATTATATTGCTTTCAAAGAAAGACAGTCTATCAACAAAAAATTTCATCAAATGTAGAGCATAAAAGGAAATTGGAGATATTTTGGCCTTTTCATAAATAAATTTATTTGAAAACCTCTTATTATAAGTTTTAAAATTCTTCTCGAATATTATACTTACTTTATATAAGGACACATTAGCATACTAGTATTGCAGTATCAGATTATATGTCAACGACTCTGGTGTTAAATAGGAGGTTTAACGTCCTTATACCTAAAAGGGATGAATGGTTAAATCAGACATGGTGGCAGACTAATGCCGATCAAGCGTGGTTTACCGATGGTTGCAAACAGGCTAATGGTGACACTGGGGCTGGCATATATGGGCCCAATTTTCAAAGGGGTATCCCAATGGGTACATTCCCATCTATTTTTCAGGCGGAAATTTATGCCATCCTTATATGCTCTAACGAATGTCTGAGACGTAGAGTTAGGCATAATAGGATTTTTATTATGTCTGATAGCCAAGCTGCTCTCAGAGCCTTATCTTCATGTGAAATAAGGTATAGGGTAGTTATGAACTGCTGGACATTGAATGAACTCGGCACGCATAATGAACTTACCTTGTGCTGGGTACCTGGTCATGAAGGCCATGCTGGTAATGAACGTGCTGATTGCTTGGCCAATAGAGGTGCTCGACGCCCATTTATAGGCCCGGAACCATTTTTTGGCATTCCACGTGGATACACTATGGAACGAATTAGTTCTTGGGTAGAATCGGAATTTTCTCGATTTTGAAACAACTTACCAGGACTCTGTCCAAACGAAGATCTCAATTGTTGCTATCGCTCGGAAAGGGTGAATTGAGATTACTATCTGGATTATTCACAGGATACGGTGGCTTTAGGTATCATCAATTTACTTTAGGTAATGTTGCGAATGAACAGTGTAGGTTTTGTGCCCAATTCTGGCAATACGCAGAACAAGATGGCTCGGAAGGGCCTTTATGGCCCCAGGGGATGTATTTGATCTCTTATCTGACAGAATAATTGGCTTTATACACAGCCTAAATCTAACATAATGAAACTTCAAGGCTGCACAAAAGATCTTATAGGTCGTAGTGCTTGAGGCCTCACTTAATAATAATAATACTTTATATAAAAGTAATTTATGTAGTTGTAATCGGCAATGTTTTACTATTAAATAGTTTTGAAAAGGCACCTTTAACCCGATTAGCTTTCTCCAAATTATATACAACATGCTTGTTGAACTTTAAAAGCTTACTAAAGTTTACTTTTAGGTATTTTATATTGTCTTTAAATATAATTTCAGAATCATTTAATATTGATTTCAAATTTTTGCTCCCTGGAACAACAGTATATTAACACTTTCTGGAAGCATTTCTTAAGCATATAGCATAACTCTTCGAGGCGTTTATTTTTATTCCCCAATGAGAATAATATTCATCGACATATTTAAGGTGTGCAGAAACCTTTTTTTAGAGCAATTTTTGGTGACTCATTGTGTAATTAATAAATAATAGAATCTGTTTTCTAAAAAAAAACAATTTTTTTTAATATTCTAAAGTAAACTTTAAAACATTTAATAATAATGATTGTTTCGTGTTATTGTGGTAAAATTTAAATTTTAAATCATAATTTTTTACTTTCGGAAACTTAATTTTTAACTTATCCACCTAACCAATAACTCTTCAACAATATGTTTACTACAGAAACGCTATTTGTTGAAAGCACGAAGAAACATTACTAATTGCCTCACGAAAAAGTAGAAGAACAACAAAAAACTTGTTGAAAATATTTAAAATCTTCGCCTTTACTCACATATTTATATATACAAATACACATTCATATTTAAACGTGTATCTGTGTATATTTGAGCGTATATGTATTTGTGGGTGCATTGGAGCAAATTGTTCAACTCTTAAAGGCGTGAATTTCAATGTCTGTATGAATTTTATAAACGATGTTAAAACACAGCAGTGAAAAATTAAAAACTTTTTATTTTCCAAAAAAAAAAAAAAAAAACATATGTATGCATAATTGAAACAAATGTACGATGAGTTTGTGCTTTTACCGCCATTCAGACAAATACTTTCGCACACATTTTGCCTGTCAGGATAGTGAATTCAGAATCAAGAGAATTGTACCAACTGATACTTAAAAAAAACTATATAAAGTACTAATTTGTGTTTTATTTATTATAGAGTATGAGCTCGACTAAAATCTATTTATGTAATGCAATAGTAGTTATTATTATTATAGTTTGTAACACATATATTTACATATACATACATATTGATTCGACCAATGGCTTGGTTAATATCTAATAATCGTTTTTTGTTTAACACTTTAACATTATAATTATAAACTTTTTTTACATAAACTTTTCGGAATATTTTGTCTTTGGTTGTTATACCTACATATCGATGGTCTCATGTAGAAAGGCCCTAACTCGCATATTTGAAACTTTACAGGAGAAGGTAAATACATAATAGAAACTGTAATATTCAACATGTAACTTTTTTTGTACAACTGCTTATAAAAGCGTTATTTTTTACACTATTGCAATAAATTTTTGTGAGGAGGTGTATTTGCGTTAAATGCATTGGAATCGCAAAAAAACAAATTTCGAAAAAATAGCGAGTTACGGCCTTTCTACATGAGACCAACGTATACTCATATAATCGTTATACATTTTGTACTTTTTCGCTTCCAATAGTAGCAAAAAGTACTATTGTATCAACTAATCAACTCTGCTTCATATTATATCCACCACTGAGTATGAGTAACATGTTGGCAAATTAAATACGCAGAAATATTAAATATACGCCCTCATACTTCATCCGCAACATATTCGAAATGTGTTATTTTCTTTTTTTTTGCGCTCAAATTCATTTGCTAGAATGAAAATGTTAAACCATTTTCTAATAGTTTTATTTAAGGCAAAATCTCGTTTGTATTTCAGCATCAAAGCAACATTTGGTGACATTCGTGCAAGGCCAAAATTGTGTTGCCCCCAATTTAACACAACATTTTGTGGTAGTTGCTATAGCTTGCGGACATAACCAAAGTATGTTTTAGGAAAATGTAGGGGAAATAAAACAACAATAACAACAAAAACTCAATGCAAAACATGTCTCAAGGGTTCCCTATTCATTCCATTTACACATACAACATTCAAAGCTGAAACTAATGATACAAAAGTTTAAATAGAATAAAATTTTAGTTATTTTTTTTTTGTCTTCACTCTAATAATGTTTGACTGTGCAAGGCAAAAACGTTGAAAAAAAAACGAAAGCGGTAACGATTTTATAGAAAATTTAAAATTAAATGAATTCCCAAGTGTGAAATAAATTTAGTGTTGAACTTTTTTTTTAATATTTTCTATACAAATTATAAAATTTTAAAGCAAAAAAAGTACCACTAAAGGGAGTGCAAGGTAAATATTTGCTGATACTAAGAAAACTTTGAACTTAATAATTACTTGTTTATATTTTCGATTTTGTGAATACTATCCCAGTAAATGTTGAATATTGTCCTCTCCTCGTTATTTAAATAAAATCCTGTCGTAATGGTGCTTTAAATCACTAATTGTTACTCATTATTAAATTAAGAAAAGCTGAAAGAAGAAACTATAAAAATATTCTCATAAGAAGGCATTTGTTGAATTTTGTTAAAATTTTGTTGTAAAGAATACCTGCCCGTTTTATAACAAAAAATTGTAAGGTCTTAGTCGTTATAAGGGCGATAAGGATTTGAAACTACAGTCAAACTACTATTAAATTAGTATGGCAGATAGGCACGATATTTAGCCTGGTATTATTTTAGACGCCGTATAACGCCCAGATAATAGGTGCGACAAGTTATTTGAAATTCTTTTCTCCTTTCCTTTTCCATACAAGAAATAACTTAAACAGCAGAATTTGTATGGGCTTGTACCACTTTAAGACTTCAGTAGTGCTCTTACAGGATCAGTTGCATTTTTGTAAATATGGTGACATGTCACATGGGATTGATATTGATATATATGTTTTTTAAACACCGGCTTAGTTTGACATTAGTCCAGGCACGAAAAGCACCTTATTGTAGAACATGTTTCTTTAGCAAGTATTACAAAGAACCCAAAATTGTGCGACAGTCAGACCCTTTATCTTGGCTGGCTGTATGTATATTCAACTTTACTATAATTGGCCATTTAAGACACTTTAGTGCGACGTTGCCAATAAAATTCTTTATAAAAATATAAATTTTATTTTAATTGTTGATGGGATTTTATTTAATTCTTTATCAAATAAATAAATAATAATAATAATTTATTTTGTAATAAGTTTTTGCAAATAAATTCAAATACAGAAAGCAACAGGACATAAATGATCCTGTACTATACATATATAAGTTTATATATTTTGGATATTTTAAACACAGACTGAAAATAATTCGTACTGATCAAAATACAAAATAGCGATTTATATTTTGTTTTAAAAAATAAATTACCGAAAATAACTGTTATAAAATGATTTTTGTTAACATGGTTTGGTATGACCTTTATAGTTTTCAGTTGTTTTTTATTGCCTTGGTAAGAGAAAAAATATTTCAATTATTGTAATAACGGATTACATTCTTTATTTTTTATTTACATACTATACGAACATTTTAAAATTTCAATTGTGGATTTCGTGTTTTTTTTTTAAATTTATAATTATAAAATTTTAATTTCTATGCAAAATTGTAGATTATTGTTTTAATTAGGTATTTTTTTTATTATATGCCATGGAGCGACGAATTCAAAACATATATAATAATGTCAAAACTATAACTGGAACGCAAAAGTTTCATTTCTTCATACCAAATATTTCTGATATATCAATTAATGTAAAGCGGTACTCTTCGTCTGCCGACGTGCTAAATTTAAAGTTACTTTAATTTTATAATGATGCCAAGACAATTGAAATTTTTAATAAATATTGTAATTAAGAATATGTATTTTTATTGTAATTAAGTATAAGCAGCAAAATAAGAAAGATTTTTTCTTCATAAATGTATTTTTAACTGTAAAATAATTTTTAAAATGTATTTTTAACAAGGTGGTCTCTTAAATGCTCTTCTCCTGTCCAAACAAGGAGTCGGGGCCCATTTTTTTATTGCTGATTCTTAAAGCAAAAATTATGAGGAATCCAAAAAAAATTAGCCGGAAAATTTAGGAGCTTCTGTGGAAAATCGGAAAATTTAATTGTCATGGGAAAATTTAAAGGTAAATTTCTAAGAAAAATTAGGAAAATTTTATTTTTCAATTAAAGCCTGATTCAATACCTTTCCAACGAGCTATCACTCGTTGCGATCGCTTTAGTAGTTTTTTTAAAACAACTTTCAATGAGGTCCCTTATGAAGAATTCTTCAATTTTGTCACATGACAGTGGTGTACACCACCACTAAACCAGTCACTATAAAAAAAATGTAGGTACATTATTTTTTGCTGGGCAATCGATTGAGACTATTTGTTTTAAAATCGGAGAGGGGTCGTCCAAAAGGTGATTGCTTTCATATGGATTTGCTCTATATTTTATTATTTTTTTTTATTTTGTATGAAAATTTTGTCTAAAAGCACACTTCAAACCTACTTTATTTTTTATGAAAAAAAATTGTCGATTTTTGTGATATCATAAATTTTACATACAATTATTTATAATTTTTATATTCAGGCATCATTGATGTGCATCAAATGTACATTTGCCATTAATTTTAAAAGTTCGAAAAAAGTTATATCCTGACCTTTACGCAAAAATTTAATTATAAATCACTTATCGTGACTATTTCCGTTATTTTCTTCTTTGTTTTTCTCAACCACTATCCTAAAAAGTTTTCTTGTAAATCACTTTCTCAGTAATATAAGACATAAAACAAATCTTAAATGCAAAATGGTGCCAATTAGCCACTAAAATTAATGTGAACCTGTTATTTCGGTCTGTGATTTTAAAGGATCTCCGTATGTTTGCCATTAAAATAGGGAGTTCGAAAATATCGATTGCAAAACCATACATGTGTCTAAATCAGTGGTCCTCAAAAAGAGAGGATTTGGTAATTACATATGTATGGGTGACACTACACAGAAAGAAATAACATGTAATGTTTAAATAAACCTCAATTAAACATTCGTTTGTTATTTTGTATCCATTTGTATGTAATGTATACATTTATGTGATCGCTGCTTCTCAGTGTACTGAAAACAACAACAAAAATGAACTGAAAAAGAGAAAACATGAATGAAATATTTGTATTTTTACGCTCTTGTTGTGAGTTTTGTTTGCGATCGTGTTGTGTACATGTAAATAGCCGAACATCTTCGTATTCTGAACAATACCACTGGTCTAAATACAACAGTAGACTTGATAATGTAGACTTTGTTCATAAAATCAAACAGTTTTAATAATCGGTCCATTAATGACTGAACTCTGAGCAGAAAATCGATTTAAATCGCTCATTTACATGTTCCTCATAACTATACACAAATATTATTACGTATTGAAGGGCATAAGATTCCACATACACTACTACAGCACTCATAACTTAATCAAATTAATAACAAACATCATCCAACTCCTTAAAGTATGCCAAGTTTCTTAAACATTGTTTCACATATAATAATCAGCGTTGTCAACATGGTGCGTTTCGCACCATTTTTGGTGCGAAAAATTTTTTAGTTGGTGTGTGGTGCGCTTTTTTTTAAATTTTGGTGCGCTTTTCAATTTTTGGTGGCACCACAGCAAATTCAACAAAACTTTTTGTTTCAGTGTGAGAAAAAATCTTTCTACAATACAATACACCTGTTTGAGTGTTTTTTATTTTTTTTTTCGAAAATGTGATGAAATCTTTATTTTTACTAATTTTTAATAATTCAAAACTCATGAAATCTATACGATGAAAAAATGTATTTTAAATACGAATGTATGATAAATGAAATCAAATTCTTCAAAAATCTTTGTTTGAAAATCAAATTAACATTTCAAACATGTAAATAAAAATTCTTGTATGGTTTGGTCTACTGAACTGTAGACGAACAACCAGGGTTAGAGTACCAATGGAATCCTAACAAATTTTATTGGAAAAAAAACAACTAGCAAACAAAAATATATATATAAAAGCACCAAATATGTACTGAAATTAGCTTTTTTTTTTACCAATTAGTACTTTAGTTCCGAATATCATATTGTGAGTTAAATTTTGAGTGGTTAAATGCTTTTTTATCTTTATTAGCTCATTTATTAAAAAAAGGCTTTCTTTTTTTACTAATAGTCGTTGATAAAAAGTTGTTTATAGAATTTATCATTATATAAAATTTAAAATTAATTCAATAAATATTTGAAAAAAAAACGAAATTCTTAACTTGGTGCGTTTTTTTGTAAATGGTGAGCTTTTTTCTCCATTTTGGTGCGTTTTGAAATTTCAAAGTTGACAACGCTGATAATAATATTTTTTTCATAAAATTCCAATTGCATAATTTCAGAAGTTGTTTTAAATATAAAAAAGAGAAAACTTTCTATTAAACTAAATAAATTTATAAATGTTTGCAATAAATTTCTTCAAATAAAACTTTAAAAAAAAAATAGTTATTTAGATAGGTTTTATATAAAATAAAAAAAAAAGAAAACAAATAAAGCATTCTCTAGTTTCCTAAGAGATTTATTTCAATATGATTTTGTTTTTCATATTAGTCTGTAACTACATACGAGTACATACATTCATACATACATGTGTAGGTTTGTATATTCACTTACTTACTACACACACTTACTACACCCGACTATAATTCAGACGCGCTTAAAACAACAACTTCAATAAGCCAAGAGAACCAATTGCTAAATGGTAAGATGTATGGGAAAGTGTATAAAAATATAAATGTATTTCGATTTAAATAAAATAGTAACAAAGAAGATTGTGAAAAAAATTATATAGAGAAAGGTTATTTTCCTCTGACAAGCGTAAAACCTAAAAAACAATAAATGTAAAAGAAAATATTCTATGGAAATAAATGTTTATTTAGTTTTATTCTTCACATACAATTTGTATACACTTAAATATTTGCTCTTGTCTTAAATTAAATTTTGACCCATGTCAGTTGTAGCTTTACAGTAAAGGAAACTGTGAAAGCAGTACTTCGACTTTTTATATGTTTGTAAAAAATAAATTTATTATGAATGTTAAAATATGATTCCTTGTTTTAATTAGAAAATAGTTTTGTTTTCGAACGTAGGACGGACATCTGGTTTTAATTTTTTTCTTTGGTTTTACCAATTTCACCAATTTTTAGTACTAATAAATTCTATTCAATAGAAAATATTTTTATGGTTTTCATCCCTCATTTTTCCAACACAATTGTACTCCCATTTAAGCTTTTTTCCATACCTTTTATTTTATCAGTAATAAAGAAAAGTAATTTAAGATTGAAATACTAAAGGCCATATATAATTTATGGAAATCTTTATCTGTGGAAAAAAGTGAAACTTAAAGATTAGCTTAAGGAATTTTAATTTTTTATAACATGAACAAAAACGGCTTTTTGCTCTTTTTTACTTTAGATTTTTTCTAAACACTGTTTCTGTTTTTCTATTTTGTTTTAAAAGATTCATGTGTAAATAAAAGTAATGTGTATATTTAAATGACTTTATTTCAAACAATTTTTTTAATGCAGAAATTTCTGTTTTTTTGTTGCATTTGTTCGACATTTACAACGAACTAAAATGTAAAATTTTTATGGTTGGCAGAAAAAAAAATGAAAGGAGCAAAATCCTGGAAAAAAATAAAAATAAAGGCACGTAACCAAAAATATTTTGTGTAGCAAAAAACAAATAAATAAAAACCGAAAAATGTCTCAGACAAATATTTGGAATTGTGAGCTATTTTGTTGGGCGATCATATTTGGTTTAAAATGTTGTAAGCAACAATAAAGTGATTAAAGGAATATTAACATTTTAAAAAGGAATACTTAAAAATCTATTAATTCTAAATTCTAAATTCTATTTTTACATAAAGTACTTTTGTTAGCATTTAGTACCTGAATAAGAATTATTTTTTTTTTAATTAAAGATTTTAACTGAAATAGTAGACAAGAGTATGAAAATTAACTAAAAATCCAATTTTATTAAAAAAAAACTTATCTATTATGTCTTTAGTATTTATGGAAAAAATTGTAAAGGGTGTCCCAACTAGAACGCAACATTAAAAATGGTGTTCGGTATCGTGAAATGATAACCAGTTTTTTCTTGCCTAGAATTGAAGAAATTAATGTGGAGGACATGTGGTTTCAACAAGACAGCGCCACATGTCTACAGTCAGAAAAACAATTTAATTTCTGCATCAGCATTTCCCGGTCGTGTTATTTCGCGTTTTGGAGACCAGAATTGGCCGCCTAGATCGTGCGATTTAACACCTTTAGATTTTTTTCTTTAGGGTTTTTTGAAGTCGATGGTTTACGCGAATAAGCCGACGACGACTCAAATTGGACGCTTCATTAATAAAATACCGCAGCATTTATGCAAAAAGGTCATTGAAAATTTCATTAAAAGATCGCGTGTGTGCCAGCAAAGCCGCGGCGGTCATTTGCACGATATCTTGTTCCATACATAACCTTATTCTGTCTACTTTACTATATAATAAAGTTTCCCGATTTTTTTTAAATATCTGTGTTTTATTTAAAATTTAAAAAACTGCGTTCTAGTTGGGACACCCTTTACCTTTAATAACTAAATATTAAGTGCACTACATCTTTTAATGGAATGAAGTACATTTTTTACATCTAGTACCTGGGTACAATTTAGTGCCATTATTCAACCCTGAATTTTATAAGAAAATTTAGTAAAAGTAACAATACAAATAGCAAAAATTGGTACTTTTTTAATACTATTTTGAAATTAAGTATTTTGGGACAATTTAAAAAAATGGCAAAATTCTTACTCAAAAAAAAGAAGAGGTTCCAACAAAGAAATAAGCAAGTCTCTGGTATGTAAATAAGACAAGACAACAGGCATCCAAATGGGAAACAAACAAGAATAAGATGCCACGGAGTGGAACATTTGAAAATTTAATTAATTTCAGTTTAATGGTTTAATTAAAAATTTGGTTAATAAACCGACTTCTTTTAATACTATCCAAAAGGTCAAAGAATGTGAATGTCTTTTCATTACAAAGAACTAGGAATTTACACTTCCCAGCAAGCCATATGAGTCCGAAAAGAGTCTTTTCTGACACCTTTTTCGGTGCGTTAACGCTCTTTGTGAGCCCAAAAAACAATCATTATTGCTCCGAAAACCTTCAGAAAAAAGGGTAATTACATTAAAAAATGGTCCGTCAGAAAGAGCTCTTAGATAATGTCAGAAAAGAGTCTTTTATGAGGGTTTTTTGGGCTCTGAAACAGCTCTTAGATAATATCAGAAAAGTGTCTTTTATGAGGGGGTTTTTGGGCAGTAATAAGTAAATTTTTCTTTCGCTCCGAAAATGCTCTTTTGTTGGACTCTTTTCTGACTCCTTTTTTCGGAGCGCTCCTAGAAAGGTATGCTGGGTTTGTTTATATTCTTGCAACGTGTATCATAAAGCGATTCACTTTAACAGACAAGAAATTTTATAATAAATTTAAATTTTTTCCCTAGAAAACTGATTTTGGTTTTTTGAAATATCAAAATTGTTACCTCTTTATACTCTGTGGTTATTCTTGGAAGTGGAGCTTGTACTTGAGCTATTCTTTCGATAAAATATTAACAAGGATTTATTATAATGCCATTTTTTAATAAAGTATTTTTTTACCATTTTGTATCTGGGTAAAATTTTTTAGTTTATGTTTGGTTGAAGAATTTAATGAAAATAGAAACAATATTTAAAGAAATTAAGAGTCACAAATTTATTTGCTCATCGAAGAATTTCTCTTTTGTGGATAACTCTTGTTGAACATCGTTCTTTGCACAACTCTGTCTACTATCATTTGAAATAATTACAAAGAAATATATGAATTTAAATATCAGCACGTTTGCCCAAATAACATGTTTTGTTATCGATCTACGCACAAATCGATGGCTCGTCAAGGCATGTGCTTACTTGTGCCATTTGGTCAATGTCATGTTGTAAGAAAAAGCATTTTCAGTACATTGGAAGACAAAAATATTGTCAGACATCTAACAATCGTGTAAACACACAATTTTGTCATTGTCATTGTTTTAAGATAATTGTCAAACACTTTTCATTGTCATATGTGCAAAGTTGATGCATCTGCCAATGGCATCATTGTCATAGAAATTATTTCTAAATGCAACTCTGTATATACATAAATAATTTTTTTTTTTTTTTTTTTTTTTTTTTTTAATACATTTTATTTATTTATTGAATCTTCAGAAATGAAATGACAATAAGTTTTCGAATCTTAATACTAAAAGAAAATAATAAGTCCAGCCAGTGCTAGACAAAATATTATGATACTACAACAAATTTACATCCACTGATACAATCATCTGTTTTGCGCTTGAGTTAAAGCAAGGGTATCCCTCCTTCTCAACCGAACATGGCCACTAAAGTTAAGGATGTCTCGTGCAAGTGGGTTTGGATGGTGTTCAAGTTTGCTGACATATTTTGAGGCGTATTTTGTAAGTTCGACTTTCACCAAAGGAATGCCTAGATCTTTGTGAATTCTAGAATTTTTAACGTACCATGGAGCTGCAGTAATTGTACGTAGAATCTTATTTTGACCCCTTTGAATTTTTTCAATGTTGGATGTTGAGGCAGAACCCCATAATTGAATTCCATAACACCAGATTGGCTTTAGAATTGCATTGTACAACAAAAGTTTGCAATCCAACTTTAATGTAGAATTTCTGCCGATTAGCCAATTAATTTGCACTGCTTTTAATCTCATCTGGGTAAGCTTTGCGTCGATATGAGACTTCCAAGTTAAGCGACGATCGAGGTGGATTCCGAGGTATTTGACTTCATTGTGTTGCGGGATAATTTGATTATTTATTCTGATGAACGAGCAGGTATCTTTTCGCAATGTGAAAGTTATATGAATACATTTCTGTTCGTTAACCCTGATTTTCCAAAGCTCAAGCCAATTCTCTAGCTTATAAACATATTTCTGCAAGTTCTGTGATGCTATTTGATGGTCCTTATGAACGCTAATAAAGGCTGTATCGTCTGCAAAAGTTGAAGTATGTATTATGGGGTCTAACGGCATATCGGATGCATAAATCAAATATAAAGTTGGACCCAGTATGCTACCCTGGGGTACTCCTGCTTTAATTGGCTGAGCGGGACTTAAAAAATCGCCTTCTTTGATTGTAAATTTGCGACCGTATAAATAACTTTCCATGAGTTTATGGGTGTTAGCAGGCAGAGTTAATTTTATTTTGTGCATTAAACCGTCATGCCAAACTTTGTCGAACGCTTGCGACACATCAATGAAAAGGGCGGAGCAGTATTTTTTCTCTTCAAACGACCGTCTTATCACATTTACCAATCTGTGTGTTTGTTCGATGGTACTGTGTTTAGCTCTGAACCCGAATTGGTGATTTGGGATACATTGAGTGTCGTTCAGAATTGGAATCAACTTAGCCAATAACAATTTTTCAAACAGTTTTGAAATTGTCGGCAGTAGACTAATTGGCCTATATGACTCTACTTTAGTGGGATCCTTCCCTGGCTTAGGAATCATGGTAATCATAGATACCTTCCAATCTGCAGGATAGTATTCTAGGCGTAAAATAGCATTGAAAATAAATAAATAATAAACAAACAAGTGTGCATTACTAAAATTTTTGGAAAAAGTGGAAGCAAATTCAAGAATTAAATTAAAGAAAATAAAAAATGGATAGCGACATATCTTTTGATGAATTATATTTCATATAGTGCAGATAAAATGGTTTCAATTGCTCTTTTTTATTCCATGACAATATTTAAATTTAAACACACACACAACGCTGCAAAACGAATTTGACAATGCCACACAACTATCTGACAACCGTGTGAACTGACAATTTCGGTTGACAGATAAATTCATTGTGTGACAATTGTGTGCCAATGAAATTGTTAGTTTTCTTACAGTCGTCTAAACTGACAATTTACCTTTTGCTAACAATTTTTCAATGTCAGTACATTGATAGCACATTGCTAGATCTGACAACGTTGTAGTATCTGACGATTGTGTATACACAGCTTTAGTATTATTTTTAAACTGTTCATATTTCGAACAAATACCGAATACTAATATTAAGCCGATTTTTGGCCTAATCCCATACCGAAACCGTATTTAAATGTTGTCTAAACATTTTCTAAAGAAAAAAATTGACTAGTACCAACAAGTTTGTACCCCTTTTATTATCTTTTTCCTTTGCGCCCAAAAATACTTGCCTTGAAGAGAGGAGGAGTCGAAATTGTAGAGTATTAAGCTTAGCTTGGTTAAACTGGTTTTGTATGCACGATTAAATATGCACAGAATTCGCTACCGCCTACTATAAATAATTTCACTAGATTCTATTCACAGTAAGTGATTCGATAACTTAAGGACTGATTCATAGAATGATTGAAAAATTGTCTTCGGTTTTTTTTTTCTTATTTATATTTCAATTTTACTCCTTTTTGTATCATTTTACAATTTCTTAATCTTTACTTGACATCAGTTGGCCATTTTCTGCAAATGATGAATATCATAATGAAAAAAAAAATGAAATAAAATGAAAATGAGAAAAACAAACCTATGACAGTAGAAAAGGGTAAAGATATCAATTTTTATTTAAGAAAAAGTTTTATTGAATACTAAATCGTAATCAAATATGTGAGTGGGATAAAGAAAAGAAAAGAAAACAAATACTTTGGCTTGTCTTGTATAGTACTGGAAACTGAAGAAAATAAATAGCAATATTTTTTCTAGGAAATGTATTAATTTAAAAGGTTTTATTGTTTTTTCTTTTTCTTCGTACTTTAGGCTAAACATAACCAATTAGAAATTTAAAATAAGAAAAGTTATGTTTAAACGTTAAAATCCAAGTCTTATACTAGAAAATACTTTTGTGCCTGAAGTTAAATGTAATCCTCAAAAGTAAACTTTTAAAGAATTTAAGAATTCATATACATACAATTCAAATACAAGGCGATTAGATTTTTTTTATCAAACAACCCAAACACAAATTGTGTCTGCATAACTGCCAACAATGGGACACAGCAACATCAGCATCATGATAAAGATGATGACATTGTAGGTTAAATAAAAATCATAATCATAATAATAATAATAATAGAATGTACGAAAAAAGTGAGGATTTAAAAAGCTTAAGAAAAGTAGATACAAAACTAGAGACACGTTATAAATGCATTTCAAGAATTGTCACACTGCAGATGCAGACAATAATAAGATTTTGATCAAGTCTGACACGGTTCGGTACTTTTGTCTACTTATAGTTGTCTCAATGGCTGATGTCTCTCTGTCTCTGTATGTATGTTTAGGTAAAAAAGCTATAAGTATAAATAAGCTTCTTGTTTAAATACAGACACTCGCACATAAATATAAATGTATACAACACAATAATATTCTAAATCTCTACAGGATATAAATTCATACAGACAATGGTGTTTCATGCTAAGTTCTTTCAGTTCAACTCAAAAAATAAAAAAAAATAAAAAATCATTTATTTGTTGTTGCTGTATGAAATGCTAGACAGTAAAGTACAGTATGTTACGGAAATAAAAATGGGGTTCATAAAATGGTGGATGCATTTTGTTGTAGTTTATATTTTTTACGATAGAAAATCATAATTTTCTATTTTCAAAACAGCTTGAAATATATTTTTTCAACATAAATTTTCATATTAAACTAGAACAACTATATTTATATAATGTACTAAATTATACAACCGTACATTCATACATATACATATATACTTATTAGGGATGCCAAACGGGACTGGTTTTTTACATCCCAGGATTCGGGATTTTCGGGATTTTTGTTTCATATTAAAACAAATGTGTTTATAAATAATAACAATTTATTTCAAAAAAGTTACTTATGTATTATACATTATACATTAGGGCGGGCCAAATTTTTTGTCGATTAGAGCCGCCCCCTAGGATGATTCTATGGACAATTCTAAGCATCTTTGGTGAAGGAACCATGGGTCTATCTCGATTTTCGAGTCTCCCACTTTTCAAAAAATGCAACATCGTGCGAAGACAAATGCTTCAAATGACTTTCGGTACTCGTTGATGTTGTTGCGGTTTGCGATGTAGACGGCAATGCATTTGGATCCATTGTACACTTTTATTAAAAGAATTAAAAAATAACTGAAATTACCGAAAAATTTTTCTCGGAAAATAGACAAAAAATATTACAAATATGCATGAAACGCCCTCTGGTGGTGTTCATAGGTAAAAATAAAGATCAAAAATGAATTTCTCGACCCCAAAACCCCCCCATATACACATAAAAAAGATAATATAACGATGAATAAAAAATCGAATTTCGAATCAAAATGATGTTATAGGTAAAAAAATCATTTTTTGAAAAGTGGGAGACTCGAAAATCGAGATAGACCCATGGTTCCTTCACCAAAGTTGCTTAGACTTGTCCATAGAATCATCCTAGGGGGCGGCTCTAATCGATTTTTCGGCTCCATACAAATTGGCCCGGCCTAATATACATATACATATGTATGTTTGAAAAAAAATTTAAATTTATTAAAACTTCATAAACCATTAACAAATATAAAACATAATAATATTTTATATGTTTTATTATTTATTTCTATATTAATTAAAAGCAACAGAATATTATAGATCGATAAAACTTCTTAAAAATATTAAGGTATCTATAGCAGGGATGGAAAAGTTGGTACAATTGTACTTTTTTTAGCACTATTTGACAGTGCTAATTTAGCACTATTTAAAAATTTTCCCTATATTATTACATTGCACAAATGTATTTTAAAAAATTCATTATTATCCCATTTTTTGTGTTCCATTTTCATATGGCAACTTAACTCTGAACTCTGAACAATGAACTAATGTTTACTGATTTTTCAAGAATTGCTAAAGGAATATTTTAAATTTCACATTTATCTGCATATGTGGGAAGGATACTTTCGTATCAAACTATAATGAAAACCAAAGAGAGCAACATACTGTTTGTTTTGACTGTGTCCAATCTAATCCAAACAAAGCATTTGCTGAATGCATCTAATTTGTGCTGCTATTATTTAGAAATGAGTAAGAATTTGTTAGCAAGTAGTATGCCATAAATAATACTTCTTTATTTAAATCTCAGCAACTAATAGTCTTTATGTACTTTTTGAAATTAAAACATTAATATTAATTGTTAAGTTTATCTCCATATATGTAAGTACTTAGTATGAATGAATTTTAATGTGATTTTTTATTAAACGTTTATACACATATATACGTACAAATTAATTAATTCATATAAATAATAAATAATATTAAAAAAATATGAAAAGAATTTAGTACAATTGGGCTGAAAAAAAAACACTTTTCTTAAAATTTAGTACAATTTGTAAAATCTTATTTTGCATCCTCGTTCTATAGTAAAGAGACTCTTAATTTAATTTTGTTAGCAATATATGAAGCTGAGAAAGAACATCGTTTGTAGACAAAATTGTTAGCAAATTCTTGTATCCTGATTGCATAAACAATCCTTTTTCACCCTACGAAACAAATAATTCAAATTCAATATTTTATTCCATATTATTACAGACATTATTAGGTGTTGTGGAGGGCTTTTACATATTTCAATTACATTCACTATTACATTCGTTTTCAGTCCATTTATTATAACAAACATTTATATCTCATTATCAAATTCACCCTTCAAATTTATAAAATATGGGTTTTTGCAAAAATTTTTTCTTTCAAAAATAGCAAAGTGACGATTTGACGATTTTTTCATTGAAAGTGACGATTTTCTGAATTATTAAAATTTTCTATCATTTGTTTGTTTTATTAATGTTTTTCTGTCTTATAAAATTCTCTCTTTTTTGGAGACAATAGATATTTTTCTCATTAAATAACGTGACATATTTGCGATGTTTTCTCAATGAAAGGCAATTGTTGAGTTTAAGTATAATAATTCCATATAATATTATTCCATATAATATCCATATAATAATTACCTTTTTTTATTGGTAAATATAAAAAGCAATTTTAAATTCTAGATTCCATGAACTAAAATTTTTAGAGGAAACAATTTACGAATTTTAACGGGAAAATTCTACAAAAACTTCTCCCATTTTAACAAAACGTCGAAAGAATATTCAGTCAAATAAATTAAAATATATGTTGAATGAATTGGATTCTTTACTTAAAATGTTATTCAAAACTTAATAAACTAAATAGTTTATTATGACGATTTTTTCCAGCCCTGCTTTGAGCATAAATAAAAGGAAAACATCAACAGAGATTCATATCACTGTGACAAAGAGCTTTATCTGTTACTTTAACCGGATTAAAAATTACAGATATTTGTTTAAGTAAAACAAATTCTTCATCTCCAAAATTCTATCATAACATTGAACACATTCTTTTATTTCCATTTACTATTAAGCTAATGATCTAACGTTTCATGATGATGGAAATTTCCATAATATTGTTTTTTGCTTAATTTATACTATAAATACAAGGTGGCGCAAAAGTGATCCTCCTATCAGAAAATGCTATAAATTTTGCGAGGCGCCTAATGTCAGTTCTGTTTTGACATTTGTGTATTAAACACATGCGAAATACACGTTAATAAACAATGTTACGCTACACTGCTCCAGAACGCCGAATATTGATGACTATTTATTTGACTAATATTCGGTCGGTGACAGCCAAAAAACATCGGAAGTTTACTTTTGCGCCACCTTGTATATACTAAGATTTTTTTAATCATTTTTTCTTTAATTTTGCACATGACTTATATCACCTTGATTTATATCACCAGTTAAGAAAAAATCATACAGAGAAAGGTTAAATTAATTAAAGCTTTTTATATAGGAATTTTCAAATTCCAAAAACCGTAGACACATCAAATAGTGCGCTTGAGTTGGGCAATATGCAAAATTAATTTTATTTCTTTCACCTTTATTTCTTCGACAAACGTTTTAAAATTTAAATTTTTGTAGATGACTTTGTAAACAAATACTAGTTTTCAGGATTTGTTGATCCCAAAAATCACGGGATTTTTTAAATTCGGGATTTCGGGATTGACATCCCTAATACTTATACACTTGTGTTTACTCAGAACAGCTGGATATAAAACTCCCTGTTATAAATATTACAAAAAAAGTATACAACAACAAAAAAAAAAAAAACTAACAGGACACACTAAAAGGAGTAAATATTTTTTTATTTTATTTGTTTCAATTTTTATTATTCTCATATTTACGCTCGTAAGTTTCAATTTAAATATGAACTTTGCTTTTGTACTTTTTGGAGGATTTTTTATTTGAAAATATGTAAAATGTTTATGTTTACAAGTTCATGTTTTCATAAAAGTAAAAGTTTAAGCGAATTGGCTGTATGTTTAATGGCCGAATTCTCAGTCATTAGTTAACCATTGGTAAACTAATATACTAACTGTTCTTTAACTAATACTTGTTATTCTTATGGCAAACTAAGCATTGCGAATAAAGAATCATTAGTTAAGCCTTTGTCATTAGCTAACTAAAGACTGTGAATTCGGCCATAAGTGGTGCAATTAAACTTTCACTACATTCGGTGCTAATTTGTCTTAAAACTGACTCTGACTGTTTAAGGTTTACTGATAGCTCTATAAATCAAAATATATCAAAAACTAACTGTACGATTTTATTGTAAATAAAAAAATTAAAGATCATTTCAATATTTAAAATTTTAAGTATTGATTATTAGGTTGGTTAACATTACCGCTATAATATTGTTTCGGTAATAATTGAGTTTATTGAAATCTACGGCAGCTAAAATTTATTATTATACCAATTGTGTACATCAACTATTGAGTCTGTTCTTCTAATTTTATTAATAATGTCAGCAGGAGAAACATTTAGTTATTATCGAAATAACTGTAAATACTGCAGCCGAAATAATCCAAAATAACGTTATCGATATCAAGTAATCATCATTTCGGAAGATGCTATAACTTTTGCAACTGTTTTATAAATACAACTTACGAAGAACTATTTTGTGAACTCAAAGTCGAAGCAGTAACCGATTATCGTGTTATTCGAAATCTTGTGAAAACTTTTCTCCTGAAGTTCTCCCAGATCGTTTAAAAATATTGTAAAATAAGCACAAATGATCATAAACAACAATGGCTCACTTTGGCCTTTTTGATATAAAAACAAGTAAGAAAATATAGTCGGTCAAGCCCGACCCTACACCCAGTATATGTATAAAACAGTTTTTCAGAAATGGGCGTTATATGGGAGATATAACCTATTGTGGACCGATCATCCAAAAATTTATAGTCATAAATATAAAATTACATGTGTTAAACTTTATCTCGATATAAATATTTTAATGAATTTATGGAGGTTAAAGTGAATTACAGAGAGCGTCTTATATGGGAGTTTCGACTAATTATAGACCGACCATTATAAAATTAGGTGTCATTATTTCTGTATATAAGAAACTTATTTGTGTCGAATTTTATTTGATTACCAACATTTTTAAAAATTTTATAATCGTTAAATATGTCGAGTGATCGGTATACATTTCACAATATGTCCAGCATTTGGTTACACGTCTATAAGATCGTTAGCAAATTATTTTCAGAATGATATCTTTAAAAATAGGTTTAAATTAATTTAAAGGTTTCGTTAAGCAGAAACTATCCTTTATTAATTTAAAGTTTTAAATTTAAACTTTTAATAGCCTCATGACGAGTTTTGGTCAGTTATCAGTCAGAGGGTTGCGGATTCGATTCCCGCCAAAGACTCTGGGTGTTTTCTGCAGACAAGTTTCGCTGTTTGTGTTTGTTAATTATAAAAAAAATTGATGGTTTAAATTAATATTATCTGGCAGTATTTAGTAAACTTAAAGAATGCTTGCGGTTTATTTTCATTCTAATTTTAAAATTTATTTCGAAGCTTAAATAATGAAAATAATAGCCGAAACTTGCCGGTAAAAAGTTCTGAAATTATTTGGTAAAAAAATTTTGAATTTTTGAAATGTTTAACGAAGTCAAATTTTGATAATAATAATTTATTATTGCTGCAAATATTAATATACAAGGAAAATTCAGCAAAAATAAAGTTTTCTTTTAAACTCAAATAACTTCAAATTAATTTTACAAAAGATCGGTAAATTTTTGACAAACAAAAAATATTTTTAAATTTGCAACTTAAAACTGGGTTATTTTTTTAAAATTTTTAGCTTTTATTTTGAAACATTTGTACAATATAAATTTATTAAAAGCATTTTTGGATATGACCTCTTCCCATGTTTCTGGCAACATAAGTTCACTCAGAAAATGATTCTGAGTCGATTAAAGCTAGATTTACACGATTGAAATTTTCTTCAAAATTGCTCTTCAAAATGATTCAAACTCGTGTAAACAGCAAAAATTCTTCAAAATTTATTTATTTAATAGTTATTATTTTGAAGAAATTTTCAATCGTGTAAATCTTACTTAAGGTGAGTGTTGGACTAATATTTTTGGGCGTTACAAACATCAGCACAAAACCAATATACCCTCCCAACCAACCAAAATTCCAAAAAAAAAGCAATTTATTTAATTCATGTTTAAAATATTTAATAGATATTACTTTTCTTTTTATTTCTTTGTTTATTTTTGATTACTTTGAACAATTACTAAAATATTAAAAAAAATTAATTTCAAAATGACACTTGTTTACAATTAAAGTTACAAAAAAAAAAAAACGTTTTTAACCCATTTCGCTCTGCTGTTCGATTTTTCGAACAGTAAAAATCAAATTTTTTCAAAAAAAAATTTATATATGAAAAAGGTAGAATTTCAAATAAATTTCGGTATGAATGTTAAGTCTCGTCTTATCAAAATTAAAAAACTATATACCTCCGTGACCACCCCTTTCCCCCTCGTGCTAGGGGTAAAATTCTGCAACCCATCTTTTTAGACACTTTTTAAATAAATTTATAAGAATAATAAAATAAATAAAATTAAAAGAATAATCATGAGGAATTATTGCCAATATTTGTAATTATGTCACAAAACATATAAACCATGGTTTGCATTAACATGCATGACTTCATATATGTGTAAACTTGACTGTTCGAAATTTCGAACGTTGGCACTTATCCTATAGTTACTAACTGACAATGACACTTGAAAGACTTTTTCAATTCTTTGTGTTATAAGAAAATAGATTTAAGGAAAGAGATTAAATTTGTCTTTTTTCCACTTTGCCAATGGTGGAAAAAAGCATCGACATCAAAAAAGAACGCGGAAGCTGGTAAGTACGTCGTGTATGTCCAGCCAGTCATATTACATAATTATAACAAAGGCATGGGGGGGCGTGGATTTGCACGACAATGCTGTCCAGAACTACCGAATCAATATACGTGGAAAAAAATGGTATTGGCCTTTGTGGTACACTACTTTGAATTTGCATTCGGGTTGTGAATGCTTGGAAATTGCATTGCTTGATTGCAAAATACAAAGTTGAGAAACGTATGAGTCAAAAATAATTCAAAATCTTTGTGACAGAAGCTCTTCTTTTGGCTGAAAGAAGAGAAACTACCGATGATGATATCAGCGATAAGGAATATCGACCAACTAATCTTCCAAAAATTGAGGGAAAACACGTTATAATCAGAAATCCCCAGGGAAAACATCGTCGTTGTCAATTGAAGGGTTGTGGTAAGCCCACAATTTACACATAAACTGTTTCAAGCAAAAACATGAATAAGAGCATTTTTTCGCAATTTTTAATTCAATATAATTTTAAACAATATTTAATAACTTTTGTATCATTTGATTCCAAAATATCAAAATAAATCAATAAAACAGCAAATAAATCCAAATGTTTTACTTACATACAAAGTTGACATATAGGATATACGCCAGTGTTCGAAATTTCGAACAGGCTTTTCCTGGAAAAGGAAAAATCTGAAATTTTTTTTGACCAGATTTTTGCAATCAGTGGGTCCTAATTACCCTAAAAAAGTATTTTTTTCAAAAAAGAAAAATAAAAATTTAGTCTCGGAGCGAAATGGGTTAACAAAGCAAGTTATAACAACAAATGTTAATATTTTAAATTTCTTTAAATTTTTATCGATTTCTGTTGCTCTTGAGTTTATGCCTCATTACTGTTCAATATATGTCATTGCTACCAATGGAGAGACTAATTTATTGACCAACATTCATCACTGGGCTCCAATTGTTTGCAGCAGTTCATACAATTGACAGTTTTGAGTGTAATTTTCATTAAGTTGTAACTGTTAGTAATTTTGTGGTCTCCTCCTTTATTACTTTTTCATTTTGTTCAGTTTTTCTTTCGTTTATTTGTGTATTCATTACTGTAATGTACTTTCTTTTGGATTTATGTGTGTATTTAGTCGGTTTAGTACTCAGTATGTGTGTCACGTTCCTTTTTCTTTTTATACCCTACACCACCAAAGTGGAGAAGGTATATTAGAATTGTTCTGATGTTTGCAATGACCATAAACTTTAGTCCAATATCCAACTTAATGGATTGACTCAGAATCACTTTATGTGTCGATTTGACGCTATCCGTCCGTCCGTCTGGCTGGCGGACCATATAAACCTTGTGTGCAGTGTACAGGTACATGATATTTTTTGGCCCACGGACGGATGGGATTGAAACTGGTGGAAATCGGTCCATTATTCTGAAAAACTGTTTTTACACACACATACTGGGTGTAGAGTATTACTTGTTTTATTTTATTTATTTAGTTTTACCACACAAACACTATGCATTTAGTAGATTTGTTTGCTTTTCATTAAATATATCCTTGACTGGGGAAAAGACTAAAACGTGATGAGTGAAATTTTCTATACAAAAGGGTGATGCATTTAAGAAATTGTTCACAGATCACGAGTGATTGGTGTCATACTGTCATCCTATATTCATTCAGTATTATTTAATTCATCATGGAAAGACTTAAACCACAACAACGCCATTCTTCATTCAGTTTGTGTAACATGTGGTTTGCAACATCTTCCTTTCGATTCCCGCAACTACTTCACTTTCTGATCCTGTAGACTGGCCGCCTAGATCGTGTGATGTTAGAGTTTTTCAGAATTTTTTCTTCAAACTTATGTAAAGTCAAAAGTCTTCGTCGATAAACCAATTATGAATCAAGACTTGGAAGCCAACATAACTGGCTTAAGTTGCGAAATACCGGTAGCAATGATGTAAAGAGTAGACCATCTACAGTGTAGTCGTTTTCAAGATTTTTTTTACTTCTATTTATTTGTGGTATCTTCATTAAAAACGAACTAATAATAAGTATTTCAAATATTATAAATGTGTCAGACGAAAATTGTTTATATGTATTAAGTTGGCATTCTTCCTTCATGTCTTTGGCTCAGATCCGTTGTATCCCTGCTTCTTAGTTGAATATAGCCACTATTTTTAAATATGTTGCGGGCTAACGGGTTTAGGTGTACTTCAAGCTTTTTCGAATAATTTTCTGCATACTTTTGGATCTCAATTTTTACCAAAGGCACGTTTATGTCTCTATGAATATTCGACATCCAGGTGGCAATTGTGATCATTCGTAGCAATTTGTTTTGGCGTCTTTGAATTCTGTCTACATTTGAAGCTTTGAGTCCGTTCCCCATAGCTATGGAAGACAGCTATATACATATATATAATATTTTATGACTAAGTTATAAAGTAGGAGTTTACAATCTAAACTAAGCTTAGAGTTTTTGCCAATGAACCATTAAATTTGGATCAAATTCAATTTTATTTGATTCAATTTTGCATCTATATGGGATTTCCATGTAAGGTATTTAACTTCGGATTGTTGTGTTATTGCTTGATTATTGATATAAAAAGGAAAACATGATTCTCTACGCAATGTAAAAGTTATGTGAATGCTTAGAGTAGCAGTATCATCAGCAAATGCTGATGTGTGAATACGATTGTTTGTTGGCTTATCAGATGTATATAACTTCTGCTACATCTGCTTCAATAGGTTGTGCGAAACTTAAAAAGTCTCGTTGAATAGCTTCGATTTATTCGACAATAGACTGATGTGTCTATATGTCTCTACTTTTATGTAATCTTTTTCCGGCTTAGGTGTCATGGTGACCAGTAAAACCTTCCATTATGGAGGATAATACTCAATGCGTAATACAGCCTTAAACATAAAAAGTATTATTATTATTGCTATCCGAGGTAGCTGTTAAGATTTAAATGAAATAATCTTTAAAAAGTAAATTCGTTGATTGTTATTTCGGTTCATAGTAAAGACTTCAACATTTAATTCGTTGTTGAATATTTTATTTAAATTTAAAGAAAACCTTTAAATAAATCACCCTTTAGTACTCGTTGTACATTTTGTATGTCGTTCATGTAAATTGTGTTATTTTAACAAACACATACATAGAGTTTATTAGTTATAGATTTTTTCCCTTAAATGTTCGTTTTCATTTAACTCAGCTCGGTTAATTTTGAAGGCCAACTGTAAGTAAATGAAAATTTTTACTAATTTCAAATAAATTTGAAGAGGTTTTTCTTTTAAATTAATATTTACCGTAGAAAATTAAACTGAAGTGGTGAATGTTTAGTTGTGAAGAGTTGATAGAGTAAAATGTTAAAGTTTTCTGTTTGTTTAGTTATGTATATAAAACATTACTTTAACATTGCTAATCAAATAATTTGGAAACTAATTAATAAAAATGAATTAGTTTATCCTAAAATCATTTGTGTTTACAGTAAGTTTAAGAGAAAAGCTTTTTTATAAATTTTACAAAAAACGTTTTAAACTTTTAAGGATGTTTCATGCCCATAAATCCTCTAGAACTTAATGTGATCATGGTTTCTTTTTTTCTTATTCCTGTGTCTGTTACTTTTAAACTTGTACTTTGACAAAGACACACTCTTTGTAGTGTATGCTGTATAAAAAAAATCTCTCAAAGACATGGTGATTTGATTTATGTAGTTTGTCTTTTATCAGATATTCTTCAATATTTGTATTTGTAAAATTGTTGTCTTTGGTTCGCTCTAATGGATTGGAAAAGGAATAGATTTATCTATCTATCTATCTGTAGTTTGTTGTCAATGACACAACCAGTATTTTGTTTTATGTGCGAGCATTTTGTATTTTAACTTTTGACAACCATAAGGACAGCAAAACACACAGACTTTTTGTGTTTCTGTACAACAAGTTAAGAGGACCCTCATACTGCCTTTTTGTGTAATGTTTTAAAAGTTTTACAGTACTACATAAACAACAAAATAGAACACTTTAAATTTAAATTTGTGCTTTTTGTTTTGTTTTTGGTTAATATTCCTTTGGCGCTAATTTTAATGAGTATGTCTTTTTTAACTATCCACAAGAAAACTTAATGCCTGTTTAGGGAAACATTCGCTCAATTGAAAATTACAATAATAATTTGCGAATTTGTTTGCTGTTCTGAACATCAGTGTTCTTTTAAATTGTATTTAATTTTGACACAATCTTTAAAACGGTTTAGAATCAAATTTTTGGTGTTTTTGTCTTGTTAAATGTTGAGTGTTTTATGCAAATTAAATTATATTTTTCGCAACTGTTTTTTTTTTTAAACCAGCAACTAACAGGTGCTACCTAAATTATTATTTATCATTTTGTATCGCTTCTGTTTTGTTGTCTTCATTATCGCTTTAAATTTTCATTCGAATCAATTTTCATTTCAATGTTACACTATGGCAACAACATATCTGAATTATTCAGCTGCTTTACGTAAATCACCGTTCTGTGTGAAATGTTTTGTGTGCAATTTGAGCAACTTGTGCTATGTATCATCAACCTTACAAGCCCAGTGGCTAATTTATTTATATCTTCTAAGATACTGTACATCTAAAAACAATCTGATTTTTTGTTGATAGGTTGTCAATACTATTGAAATATGGTAAAGGGCGATTGAAGTAGAGATACTTTTTTCAATAGCTTTTTTTTTTAACAGATCTCGTGTGAATCGTGTTATGCTGTCATGTTATTTTTGTTTAGTTTTGTTTGGCATTTCATAATGGAAAGACTAACGCCTGAACAACGTTTACAAATCGATCAACTTTATTACGAAAATTAATGTTCTGTGAGGAATGTGTTTCGTGCACTTCGCTCAACTTATGGCCAACATAATCGGTTTAATGAGCGTACTATTCGCAAAAGCATCACTCATTTTAAGACCCAATATTCATTATTGGATAATATTCGACAGACCACGTCTATTTTCATAATGGCGACCGTTATCGTGCCATGATAATCGACTATTCGATGATTGAAATTTAAGCTCGTGATTTCGGCGACATTTGGTTTCAGCAAGACGGCGTCACTTCCCACACATCGCATCAATCAATGGATTTATTGCGAGAACACTTCGTTGAGCACATAGTTTAATTTTTTGGACCGATCGATTGGCCACCAAGATCGTGTGATATCACACCGTTAGACGTTATGCTGTAGGGACAAATCCGCTTTGATTCAGGCCTTGCAGGAAAACATCACGCGTGTCATTCGCCAGTTAACAGTCGAAATGCTCGAACGAGTCATCGGAAATTGGACTCAACGGATAGACCTTCTGCGACGCAGCAACGGCCAACATTTGATAGACTTTAGAATGTTCTTTAAATGATAATAAACATTCCCCATTAGAGTTGAATTTTCTGTGTTTTTTTTTTCTTTAAAAAAGTAGGGGATCTCGAAATGGATCACGCTTTATTTGGAAAATGTAAGAATTTTTTAAAACTTCTGGCGATATTGGACAAAAAGTATAAGAGAACCTGTTATGTGATTATGCAAGGGCCATACGTTTTATGCAGTTGTAAATGTAATTTTGTTTAATAAATCTATGATATACAATATATGAATTAGAATGTACGTTATTGATACTACTTGAGACATTAATTTCATGTTTACCATTTATTACTAGAATCAATTTGTTTGCAGCAAGTGCATAAAATGAACTGCTACGAGTATGATTTTTATAAAGTCTTAAATGCTAGTAATTTTGTGAAATCCTCCTTTATTAGTTTTGTATTATATCTTTCTTTTGTTTAACTTTTTAAATTTTAATATCGTTAAAGCCATTTGACAAAAAGCCAGTGAGTAGCTGAATGTTATGAAATAATATCATTTCAAATTAATTGACAGTATGGACAACATGGCTTTAGACTATTTCAGGGAGATTTATCATATTTCAGTCACTCTGAGAAAGTTTGTTGTAGTTTGAGTATTATAAATAAAATTGGATCAAAATTGATCGGTAGATTTTTTTTTACTGATATTTTGAACTTTTGACAAGCTCTATTTGCATGTTACGGGATTTGTTACCTTAATTTAGGCAAATATTTTCAGCAACATATTAGAAAACATTTGCAGTTTTTAAGTCTACCTTCCCATAGTGGCGTTACGTAAACACCATTATTATTATAATTTTTTGTTTGTTTACATTACATACTTTTTCTGTCATTCCTAGCTTCAAGTACTAACACTTGTCTGTATATGCACATTCATCCGTCTATCCAGCCAGCCAGCCAGCCAGCCAACCAACCATACAGACATCCAGTAAAACCAGTTCACCAACACCTACACTTGTACTATTCCCAAACAGTTGTTAATATTTTTTTTATTTGCCAGTACTCAAGTATGTATTTTACTGTCATTACTGCTTGTCGAGTAAAATCATTATTAGGATTTAGTAGAAAATTTTATCTTTTTTTATATCTTGTATATATGTATGAATATACTTTAACTTTTTTTTGTTGTTGTTTAGTTTAATTGTTGCTGTTGTGTTACAAGTATATCTTATCAAGTCTTTGGCTTTCAATGCTAAATACTTTACGTCTAATATTATTCATTCTGTCATTTTGACTATTCGTTTGCCTGTCTGTCAAACTGGTGGTTTGTTGAATGCCACTCTGTTTCTTATTGTACTTGTCTGGTTTAAAGTATTTTTCTTTTGGCGTTTTCTTTTTCATTAATAATACGTTTGTTATAAATACATAATTAAATCATTTTATTACGTATTTAAGAATGTATGAGTGTAAGTTAATAAAATGTTTGATACTTTCTTTGTATTTTAGCTTATTCAATTAATTGCTGGGTTTTTTGTAAATAAATAGCTGACATATTTTATTTGTTATTTGGAGTACAATGTGATATGATTTCTGGATTAAAATGAACATTTTCAGAAATATGCACCAGTTCTAATTCAAACACTTAAACATGTTGTTATCTATTATATACTATGGCAGCATTAGAAGTTTGAGAAGGTAAGGGAGTTTTCATTATAAATATTGTTTTTATTTTGTACTTTTAAGTAATAAGTAAAAACAATATTTAAATTCCACTTCAGTACTTATAATAATGAATTTCTTCAATAAAAAAATTGAAATTATTTGAACAAAAATAATTTCTATTTATATTAGTGGTAAATTCGTGTCAACATTTAATAATAATAATTTGAACACTATGAACCATTTGCTTTTAGAAAATATTTTTAAGAAGTCGTTAATGGTGTGTAAAATATGTTCTCTTTCAATAAATCAATAAATCAAAGGTCAATTCTTGGTTACAGCGTTCAAGATACTATATACATATGTATATATCTCCAGATCTGAATTTGTTAAATTTTTTGATATAATGTCTTTCAAGATAGAAATATATTTAACATTTAAAACTATTAAATCAAGTTTTCGGTATGATACTAACAAAAATCTAACAAATATGCATCTTCTAATTCATAGATCCGCTTGAAATGAAGATAAGTTGTTTGAATGTTGATTGAAAGATATCTTTAAAACAAATAAAGAGAAATATAAGTTGTATGTATTATTAACCTGTGGTAGACACGAAGGCTATTGCCGATTAAAGTTATTATTTAATGTTTTTTCAAACGTGTTACTTGTCACTGGACACGAAGTTAGCACACTTGGTATCTGTCGCCGATTAAAGCAAATATTTTCTGTTGTTCGTTATTTTTGAAAACCCTTTATTTTTTAAACTCTAAGATCACGACACATCACTTTTTGTTTCGGTGGTTTTCATTTCAGAATACAACTACCCAAAAAAACTCTGCACAGACATTTAGCACTAACAAAAATTTTATTCTCATAAGAGAAACAAAAAAAAATTTCATTTAAATCCAAAAATTTAGAAAATTTGTTTTTAATAGCAGCTGTAGATCTTCTGGTCACACTCTGCAGCCAAAATTTTGGGTCTTACTTGATATAGAGAGGTCCAGTAATTGAGCTTGTCATTTCAACACATCAATCGTTTTCTGCTCTAATCTACTCCATTCATACATCAATCATGAACCAACTCATGTCCAGAAATTACTCTACACACTATCGCATTACCACCACCGTCCTGCATGGTCTTCCATCTTCCTTGTAACCTAGCGATTGGTGCTTCCTCAAGAATTCATCTGACTGTTCCTCTATGCACCACGTTTCTTAGCCATGTCTAAACAATATTTAATGCTACCTTGATTTTAAAAAATATTTTTTGTTTATATTTCTTCATACAAAATTTAATATTAAACGTTACAAGATGGCAATCCTACTATTATGAAAAATATCAAATAAACATAAACAAACAAAAAAGTAAAACAAAATTTAAAGAATTTTTAAAATTTTTTGATAAAAAATGTATTTTAAAACGTTTTCTATTAGAAAACAAGGAGTCTTCCGTAACTTTTTAAACAAGTAAGTGTAAATTGATTAAAGTATGATTATATTCATGAATGTATGTATGAATGTATTAAAATTTTCATAGTAGATTTGCTGCTACCAAACGGAGGAGCTCCTGTGGCCAAGTGTGGAAACTTTTCCATGCAATCAAACAATTGCCTAAACTGCATTGTTGTAATTATTTTAATGCTAAAAATTTAACAAATCGAAATAAACTAATAAAACATATATGATATCAATATGTACATACCTTTTTTTGTTGAAATATCCATTTTGTGCTTGTCTTTTTAAATAAAGTTGTAATTAAATTTTACGCGCGAACACAATTGTATATTCGTCCAATTTTGACACATCGGTGACTCTAACCGTCTTGTATATACATACCAAATAAATTGACAGCAGTTACGTTTTTTAACAAACTTGTCAACAGTCGTGTTCTATGACCTAAAATAACAAAAACGCTAACATTTCAGCGTTTTTTTTATCAGCGAGTCGCGTTCTATAAACAGACTGTAAGTGTTTTTCATTTCATATACATATACAGTTCAACCTTGGTATAACGAATCTTAAGGGGATTAGAAAAAAACGTTATATCGAATAATTCGTTACAATGAGGTTCGTTATATAAAGGTTATATTCGTTATAACGAGGTAAAAAATTGTTTTTATTTATATTAATCATCATCTGCTTACCATGTTATAGCGAACGATTTCCGCTAATAAATCAAAACACATTTGAAGGAAAACACTGTATTTTGTAGTTTTAAAATTCAAAAATAGTTTATATTTATAAAATAATAAGTGTGAGCCAGTGATTAACTAGCTAGATTGCAACAACAACTGCTGTAACAAGCAGTTTTCTTCGAATATTTCAGCTGTTAGTCGAATGCATGCTGCTGTCGATTACGAATGTAGATTTGCTGGAGACGTTGTCGTTGCAAACACAATAATTTTGTGTGTATCTGTTTCATATAATTTGGATTAATTGATGAAAATCATTATGCAAAGGTTGTAAGTTGACAAAATACGTTAAATAGAGGTAAATAATTTTTTCTATTTCGTGAGTCTGCGGTGAATGAAAATTCGTTATAACGAGAGATGTATTCGTAATAGAGAGGTTTATTTTGTATTAAATCTTATGGAGCGTTGTAGGGGATTTAAAAAAAATTCGTTAAATTGAGGAATTCGTTATAATGAGGGTCGTTATATCGAGGTTCGACTGTATATGCAATTAACATTAACTGAGATAAAGATTACTGAATGGAGTTTCTCTACAGGTTTAACCAATTAAATATTAATTTTTCTTATAGTTTAATAAAGAAAACACAAATCTCAATATACATACTCGTTGTGCAAATTTTAATCTAATCAATAAATTAAAATCTTTTCAAATTAATTTAACTAGAAAAAAGAAAAAACAAATTCAAAAATTTGTTAGCAATATAAGATTAAATTAGCAATATATTTTGAACTGATGTTTCGGATTTTACATCAACATTTTGTTGTTGGTTGTTTACGGTTCATTTCTCAACAGAATGACATATACCAATTAAAAATCTTTTTAATTTATCAAAAATATTAATGTACGTATGTATATAACCTTAATGAATTCATGCCATTTCAAAATATAGCACTTGGAAAAACTCTAGGTTCCGGTTACATATCTTACATACATTAACACACATTCACATACCTTTTCAAAAATTCAATCAATAAATATCTCTATATCTCCTTTGTCTAATCTCTATTTTCTATCAATTAACAATTTTCATAATGTCTTCCGTTTTATTTTTTGTCAATTAAAATCTATTTGACTTTTGCACACAAAATGCTTAACGAAAACTACAACTTCATTAGGAACAAGTTCATTAAAGTCACCAGTTACAAGAATATTTGCATGTATATACTTCCTACTAAACATGTCACTAAAGTGTACTAACAAAAGTGGAAATTTTGTACTCTACTGTTACCAGGAATGGCTGACTGGCTGGCTACGGTGAGAAACAACAAGCGTACAATGAGCAGCAGCAGCAGACACATAGCAACAAACCCTAAGTAACATTATCGTAATGAGAAGCCATGTACTACTACTTGTAATACATGCATCTGACTAAACCTATAAAACCCTATCAACAAACTGCTCTACTTCAGTTCAAATAGATAACTACACAACCACATATATTTTCTCAAACACATCTAGCTGACTCGAACTTTGATGACAACAATGAAAACAATCTCAAGGTCCTTGCATTATACAAATATTTGAAATACTAAAGTCAATACATACTATTTTCTATGTACTGGTACTTGTTTGTGCAAAAGTTTGTCCCTCTATGCATGTGTGTTGATATTCGTATGAATACACTCACAACAAATATACCAGCTCTTCTAATAATGATGTGTTTGACAAACAAAATAGAAAAAAGAAACACAAATAAAAAACTTTATATAGCGTATATAGCCATGCTTTATAGTCATTGTAGTGGTGTTCAAACATTCATTTAAACACACACACACAGTGTGTTGAAAAAGTTACAAATATGGGAATAATTCATCTTAGCTCTAAAGTACACTCAAACGTTAACAAACATTGCAAATGTAGTAGTGGTATTTCAACGCAAATACACACAAACTTACATACAGATACTCCTAATACTCGTACATTGTACAAGTGTAGTGAATAGAAAAGCTTAAGTTACAAAATTAAAACAGTCAAGACTTTAATACAATAATGTTTTTGGTAGGCTTAAAAACATTCCACTGAGTTTGTGTAACGATAGAGATATTTATGTAAGTGTTTTCAAACTGAGTATATGCCGCATGTGACCAACTAATATCTAAGAGTGCACTGAGTTGGATTGAACTTGAAATGGCCTTCTAAAACAAATTAAAAATACTCACTTGTTTCAATGTTTAATACCTCAATGAATGCCGAATCTCTGATTTGAAATAATATAATAATTTGCTAATGACTGCACTATTTACACCCGGAAAGTTTATATTTTTCTCGAACAATTGCTTCCCATTTATTGAATCCAGAGTGTACAGCAATAGGATTTAACCTATTTGATATTTACCACAGTTGTTATGGCAATTTAAAAGTATATAACAAATCAAAGAAGCTTTTACTCCAGAACCTATTTACTTAAAATACACCATTTTTAATTGTACATATTTCCAAAATTTCTAATTATATTTCGTAATTTTTAATTGTATTCAAGAAATTTCCAATTCTATTGAGGAATTTTCTATTTAGAAATTTAATTGACAAAAAATAAAATTGTTAACTGAAAGAAAATTGGGACTAGAAGTAGGAGATCAAGTAAAATAAACTATATGTGAACTTTGCGTAAAAATAAAACTAAGAAAAAAAATTTACCAATGTTTTTTGTAATTATTTTAACCCTAATGCTAAACAAAATAATTTACAATACAAAATGGAAAATAATAGTGTTCAGCAAATAAACAATTAGCGAAGAAACAAATTTGCATCTACTAAATTGTACACAATTTAAGTTTTGAATTGTTTGCAAAAAATATCAAAGTAGTATGTAAGTGTTTGCTTTGTTTATGTCTTAAAAAATATTAATTTAATTGATAATTAATATCAAGTATTAATCAATTAAATTAATTGAATGTGGTAAACACTTTTTGCAAATTATCAAATTATTATTTAATACACATAATAAATAATAAGTAAACTTTCAAGAGCCATTGAAAACAATATTCTAGCAATGACAAAAGTAGCTATTCTATGCATGTGATAGCTAGACAGCTTAAAATAATTCAATATATGAGCATAATAGTCTAAAACAGGCGTTCTATTGTTCCCAAACCACAAAAAGCTATTAACGAATGCTGATGCACGTCTTATGACACACAATGAAAAGAGACAAATTTTTAACATCAACATTAGTAGCAAACAATAGCAATAGGCATACCCGTTTGTCGATGGACAGCAAGACGAGCCCTTCGCAATATTGGTTACATAATGTATAAAATTTTAAGGCACGGTTAACGTTTGCACAGAAATTGGACGGTAGATGTCTGGAAACTGGCAATCTGGTCAAATTTGTAAAAAATTTATGGAGAGTGTAAAATATACTAGTATTCCCTAAAGTATTTGTATGGTGAAAAACTGAGTATATGCGGTTGTTGTCGTTACGTTTGTATTTTTTCTTAGAAGTTGATACCTAGTTTTGATTTATAAAGTATTTTATTAGATATGAAACATAAAATAAATTACAAAAATACTGCTTTAGTTTTCTTCATTAGTGTTTTTATTATGCACAAAGTACTAACTAATGTTTATGAATTAATATGTAGAAATTATAATAAATGATATTTTAATACATTTTTTTTAATTTAAAAAAAGAATATCATCTGTGATATCTATTTCAACAAAAATTTTACAGTGTAAATTATCTGTCTATGGCCATTGTCAATTGGGTTGGATGATTATGAATAAGTTTTTTCAATGATTTCAATTAGCTCCTACTTTTGAAAAGAATTTAAACATCTCATATAAATGAAAATATTTCAATTAAAGTAACTTTGATGTTTAATAGAAATCACACAACTAAATACTGTGATGGTCATGATATACATACATATATTACATAGCAACTGTACTAATTACTTTAGCGCTTGTACATAAGGTTTTAGTTATACTATCCTATAGTCAGGCTTTACTGGCAAGAATTGCAAAATTTTGCAAATACACTAAAGTCTCTGCTGTATTCAAGTATATTTTGTATAAATTCAGTCATTGACATTAGATCTTTAGTGGTCTTATTTAACATAATTACCACCAACATTATGCAGAATATTTGAACCTGAAACCACCATTACATGTTGAAGCATTACAAATGGTAGTGAGGCTTATACATATACTTAAACCTATACACATGTATGTTGGGTTCAATACTTGTACAAGTATAATGATGAAGTCAGCTTTAATTTTATTGTACTGACTATTATTCCTGTTGACAGTTTTGTACTACTAGTACTAGTTAACTACCTACCACTACGCCTAATACATCTCCACTGTGATCGGTATTGCAAACAACGAACAAGAGTTGTACTAACTACAGCTGTACAGTCAACAATAACGACATTAATACAAACATCGTGTTACTACATGTTTGACTAATGTGGCTTTATTAAATGATGACATGTAAATTTTTCTAAAAATTTTGCCATTCAACAGATCATAGAGTATCTGTGTAACTGTGTATGAGAAAGGGGAAAAGGGAAGAGTTTGCAACATGTTTATTAAATGTTAATAGCTTTTTTTTGAAGTATTTTTTTTTTCGTAGAATTGATATTTTATTGCAGCAGCTAAGCCTAAAATAAAACTTTTGTGTTCTGTGCAATTTTAGTAAAATATATTTTTTTTCCGTTTTTTTCCTAGATTTGATATTTTATTGCAACAGTTAAGCCTAAAATAAAACTGTTGTGTTCTGTGCAATTTTTGTAAAATTTATTTTATTTTTTCCGTCATAGTTTGTTAGTTAATTTATTATTAACAAAAAAGATTGCCAGTACATAGAATCAGCAATAAAAGTTAGAATTGCTACACTATCATTTCCGTTGCATAAAGCTACTTAGATTGGTTTGTGCAATATTTGGGCCGCCACTTAATATTTTTGAGATTATGATAGTGATCTAAGTCATATTAAATTTTACATAAATTTCAATTCAGTTTGTCACTAAAACATTTTCATTTAAATAAAAAATGTTTAAATTATTAGTTTCTCTCAATTCAGTTTGAAACATAAAATCTATTGATATTTGATATTAATATTGTTCCAGTTATGTTTGCTTGCGAACACTTAATCAATTCTTCTCACCAACTAAGATTTCCCATACCAGAATTCCTGCAATAGTTTTATATCATTCAAAATTCTTAGCACTGCATAAAAACAGTCAGTGTTTGCAACCATTTATATGATTTAAACAGCAACTTACTTTTTTATACCATAGACTAGTTCATGCTGTAAACAATGTTCTTTTTTTTTAATAAATGTTTGCTCTTCCTTTCGGAAAACAAAATCCATATATGAATGAAAAACCGGTATAAAATATTTTTTGTTTATTTCCCAGCTCAACAAAGCCGTAGTGTCTATCCGGTGACAAAGTCACAGAACTCTACAACTGTTACCACTACACAAGTACTACACTATTTGTACATTACAACATTATTTTGCTGGTACAATTCTCTTTTTTATCTAAGTTCCAAAAACTCCATTTGTATGTGACAGCTACATTTGTACACATTTACTGGATTGTCCTTTTTCGTGCTTCTTCTACTACTTACTTGCTTTGGTTTTGCTGCTTTTTTCCTGTTTTTTTTTTGTTACAAAATTTCTAAAATACTGCATTGCCATTGAAACTGAAGAATATATACAACAAACCAAAGATTTGGGAGAAGAGGAAAAAAAAACTGAAATAGATTGTCTAACATCAAAGTAACTTTTGCCACTAGTGTCATGAAGTAGCACAGCAATGACAACAGCTTCCAACTACAAGATATGAAGCGTAAGCAATTTGTCCGGAGAAAAAATAAATCTGAAATGAAAGTAGTAAGATATAAAACATAGAGAGCATAAATAGTATACAATACAATATGTGAAATATACTTTATGGCAATTGAATCTGTGGTCCAATCAAATATGTTTGCACAATTTTACTTCATTATTACAGTTATTGAGGTTCAATTGATAAAATGGTTAAGAAATAGACACAACAATACACATTTCATATATTTCGTTCTCGAGTATTTGCAACAAACCATGAAAACAATAATTTATAATAAATATTTAAGTTACAAGTTTTCTCACAATTAAATGTTTTCAAGACAATAAACCGAGTTACTGACTATCATGTTTATTTGTTGAAATTCTTTAGTTTTTTATTACCTTTAATTCTTTAGTTAAACTATATTGAGAATTAATTTTCTTAACGAAAATATTCATTTTAAAATTGTTTGAGGAAATCTTATTTAATTTGAATTAAATGAACAAAAAAAAATAAAAATTATAACATAGGCTTTCCGAATTAGATATAAAAATTTATTGAAACGTCGCTGTTCAAAGAAATAACACAACCGAAATATTGGTCGTAAAAAGTTATGTAAATTCTATGACTACCTAGCTGTGTCCACCCGCCGATTAAAGACACAATAAAGTCTGAAATTAAATATTTTCCAAATATTCTTTGTTTAAAAGAAGATGGGAAAATCGATTCAGTACAGCCAGAGTAAATAAGAAAAATTTTAGATATTGTTTTAAATATATGTATTACTAATTTCTCTAAATAATTTCATGAAATTATGCACACATTATTTCAATTATAAAAAGACAATTTCTGTTAACCCTTTAACGCCTAAGACCGGCTATAGACGGTCATCAGTTGCGTATTAAAAGAACCGGTTTTTTCCGTTAGACACTAAGACCGTCTACAGACTGTCTTCCTTGTTTTTGTCCTGGAGCTTTCCAGGAGTACTTTTTTCTGAATTGGAACTGAAATTCGCAATTTGCAGATGAAATACATGCTAGAACAAAAATTTATTTCTTCAATTGGAATGTATTTTCAATTTCAGGTATTTAAGGGTTAATAATAGTAACAATCGGTTCATTATTTCTCTTTCATGAATTTATTTTTCTATTTTACATAACTGCCTGTAGAATAGCACTATCCATAAAAAATATAGCAAAACTAAGTTTTATGTGAAAAAGAATTTACAAAACGATATTTTGTATGGCTCCATGCCATTTTAATTGTCCCAACTAAAAGAAAATTTTGATACTCTCTGTTAGTTTTTTAAATATGCCATACGGACATTTTCACTTCCAGAACGCGACATTCATATGCCTTTGAAATAAATATGTTATACATTTATTGATAGCACTTTAGTAGAACTATATTTTTAGTGCATAATATAGCTTTTGTTGTTTCCTATATATTATTTTTAAACATGGCGTCCAGAACGCTACATAAAATATATCCTTTTAATATTAATTATCAAGTAATATTTGTAACGCTTATTATGTTTATAATAAGGATTAGTTTAAGTAATTTTAACAAAAACTTCATATTTGTTAATTACTAATTCAATATACTTTTTTATGTTCTTGATAAATTTTACCATTGCTTGCAGATATTTGGTTTAAACTTTTGGGTTTCTCTAGCCTATTTTGCCTTATTCAATATGTTTGCTTTATTCATTCAGCAGCTTACTATTGGATTACCCTTCACTGCGTCTTCTCAGGTATCAAAAATATTGTTTCCCCCTTCTTTCGTTGCATATTTTATCCATGCTCTTTAAAATGTTACAATCATTTGTTTTTTTAATTAAGTTACAATAGCGAACGAGACATACTTTGTAAATTATGTATAAAATGTTTTGTATATTTATTATTTACAGTAACTTTTTGTTTTAGTTACTTAATTTTAAATTGATATAGATATAGAACTATCACTGAAATAAATAAATATCAGGAGTAGGTATGTTAAATATGGAAAGTCCTAGAGAAATCCATGAGACCTTTGCTTATGGTTTGCTTGTATCGTTTTATAATACAACTTACAGTACTTTTTGGAAGCTTTAGCTTTTTTTGCAATCATTGACCCAGAAAATGTGTGCGATTTATTATTTATTTATCATTAACAATATAACAGTAATCATGTGTAAATAATAAGTGCTGTTTCACACGTTTCAGTTTTAACTGACCAGTTTTTGTTCAATTCTGTTTTGAATCTGCCATTTCGTTCAAATGCGTGTCTTCAATTTTTGTGCTCTCTACCATCAAGTTTCTACTTTTTCATGCAAATCAACAACTTGGCGTAGAAAAAGACGTAGAAAATAAAAGATGAAACATAAGGAAATAAGAAAATTGACTAGTACCTTGAGGTACTTATACCTTTTATTTTCTTTTTCCTTGTCACTTTAAATAATTGGAATTGATACCTGTGAAAGCGGACTTAAAAAAAAACTTTTGTAGTGCGGACGAATTTTCGAATAAAATTAATTGGGACGAATCACAACAAATTCCCAAGCATATAAAAATGTCTGATTTGCCATACTTGAAAAACCCACAGAGTAGCTCCAGCTGGGTCCATCATTAAATTTTTAACTCAAACACTCGGCTATTATGCTTATAATTTTATATCCTATGTCTCAGTTTACGCTTAAGAAGTAATAAGAAAAAAAAATATTTTCAAGGCCTAATCTTTCTTCTATGGAAAAGTGTACTTACTATAACAATAACTGCTTTAGTTAACTCTAAGAACATTGCTTTCAAAAACAGCATTCTTTGAATGAAATATTTTGCGAAATTACTTTAGTTAAGTATTGTAAATTACATTCAACTTATTTAGCTTGATTTACTTAAAACATTTTAGTATTTGCCAAACAAACATTGTTAAAAAATTATTTGGAATACCTAAAAAATTTATTGAAATTGTTAAAAACTTGTAATTACATATGTATGTATATACTTATGTATGTGCAAATGTGCTGGTTGTTTTCAACTTTCACTGTAAATATGTATTTATGTACATAAGTAAAGAAAGTTGTTGTTTAACTTTTTATTTATTTTTTTTTTCTTTTTCAAAATGTTTCTCATTCTTAACATCTGCCATACAAAAACACATACTTATTTCTATTTGTTATGATTTATGATAGTTTTTGAACATTTCTGTAAATTTATTTATTTTTTTAGGTCATGTTTTAAGCCAACATTTTCTTATATAAGTATATAGTTACATACATATTTACATACATATGTATGTATGGGCGAGTATGTATACGTAATAAATATGTACTTGAACTATAATGATGATACGTTTATGAAATGTTTTCAAAATATTTTTAAAGTTTTAACTTTAATGTTTTTGAGAATTGTTACAATTTAAATATAGTACAAGTATTATGGCAAGAACAAATTTAAATACTTGTTATACACAAACAAAAATGAAAAATATATTGTCTTGTTATTTAAGACATAATAACATGTTTTTTTAAACATTGTTTACCCAGAAAAGTTTAATATTTTTTGTTATTTGAAAAGAGATGTTTCTGTTTACAAAACAAGGTAAATATTTAAAACAATAGTAAGTCATTGTAATACTGGTGTTTATTTGAAATATATATATATATATATATTTCTAAAAAACAATTATTTAATAGCAGCACAATTAGTATTTGCAATGAGCAACCTGATCAGCATCATCAGGAAGTCCAATGCACCAGATGTTGTTGTAAATATTATTGCTATAATAGTAAATATTATTGCTATAATAATTTAGTTTGGTGTGTATGTACGAATTTTTCCTTGCTGCCAACATAGATGAAATGATAAAACTTATAATCGAAAAAAAAAAACACACGACAACAAACTACATATGTGGCACAAGCAATAGTTTGACAGTTGCTGCCGGTTACATTTCTTTCACACCATTTCAAACTAATCTGGGGTTTAATTGCCGCATACGATATCGCGCAAAATGTGGCAAAATTTTTGACATTCGATAACGAATAAAAATTATCGCAATTTAAGATGATGATATTCGATATCTAATAATCAACTAAGTTACTACATCACTCGAGATGTCATTAGATACGTAAATAGCTACACTATCTGCAATAATTTAGTTTTTCTACCACCAAAACACACAAGTTTTTTTAAACAAAAAAATAAAAAAAGATTTATTCATTTATAACTAATACAATAAAATTAATAATACTTGTAAATTTCGTAGGAATAATTTACATAAATAAAATAAATGCGATGCAAAATGCCACAGCACTCAAAGTTGGACAAAAATATTTGGGAAACAATTTAAACTGTGGCATCAGCTGTGCTAAAAGCAAAATAGGGCTTGGCTCACAATTAAAAGACGTGAAAGCATGGCTAGGGGTAATGCAACATACTTATCTAGCTTTCACATTTATTAAGTAATTATTAACGAAAGGTTTTATGATTTTCTTAAAATTTGTCTTAGTTGAGTCAATTTAACTCCTACTCCTAGAAAATAACTGCATATTGTGTAAAATTTATTATTAAAGGGTGTCCCAACTAGAACGCAATTTTTAAATTTGGCGCCATTCGAAGTGTCATTGTTTGACATTTAAACAATTGTTATTGTTTGCTAGTAGAAGGTACGAGGTTAGTAAAAATGGAGCGCTACACGAATGAACAACGCATTCTCATTGTGAAATTGTTTTAATAAAATGGTGAAAGTTTTGCGGCTACAGTTCGCAAATTGCAATCAATTTTGGGTCACAATAATGCTCCAAAGGAGTCAACTGTAAAGAGATTAATGGATAAATTTTGCCGAAACTGGGTGTGTTAGTGATGTAAAGACAACAACGCTCCTTCGACCAGGTCGATCGACCGAAAATGTCGAAAATGTACGTGATGATGTCGCTCAAACTTCATCCACCTCAATTCGACACCGAGCTCAGCAAATTGTCCCCAAATCGACTATGCAGCGAATTTTGACGAAATATTTGCATTTGAAGCCAGACCATGGACAGCGAAGGGAGTTCGTTAATTGATTATTGGAGGGACAACATGAAAATGCGGATTTTGCCGATAAAATCATCTTCAGTCACGAGGCCCATTTCCATTTGGGGTGAGGAAAATCCTCGAGTGATTCACGAGAGCAAATGCATCCTCAACGTGTCACTGTGTGGTGTGGTTTTTGGGCTGGAGGAATCATTGGACCTTTTTTTTATGAAAATGAGGCAGGTCAGGCGTAAACAGTCAATGGTGTTCGGTATCGTGAAATGATAACCAGTTTTTTCTTGCCTAGAATTGAAGAAATTAATATGGAAGGCATGTGATTTCAACAAGACGGCACCCACATGTCATACAGCCAGAGAAACAATTCAATTGCTGCATCAGTCATTTCCCGGTCGTGTTTTTTCGCGTTTTTGAGACCAGAATTGGCCGCGATTGAACACCTTTTGATTTTTTTCTTTGGGGTTTTTTGAAGTCGATGGTTTACACGAATAAGCTGATGACGACTCAGGCCTTAAAAGAGGAAATTGGACGCTGCATTAACGAAATACCGCAGCATTTATGCAAAAAGGTCATTGAAAATTTCATTAAAAGATCGCGTGTGTGCTAGCAAAGCCGCGGCGGCCATCTGCACGATATCTTGTTCCATACATAACCTCATTCTGTCTACTTTACGATATAGTAAAGGTTCACGATTTTTTTTTTAAATATCTGTATTTTATTTAAAATTTAAAAATTGCGTTCTAGTTGGGACACCTTTTAGTTATGAATATATCATTCACATTTTCCAATAAAATTGATATTGGTCGTGCATATAATTAAGGTCGTACCACAAATTTCACAAAAAAAGTATTTATTTAAATATAAATTAATATTTTGTTGCAAATCCTTTCTTTTCGATAACAGCTTGACATCTGCGAGGCATTAAGGTCACCTAATTTTTAAATACACTACTGGTAATGTCTTTCCGAGCTTTGTTTTTTCCGGCAAAGAGATCATTAAAATTGCTTTTTTTTACTGAGTTTACTTTGGTTTTTACAACTTGCCAAAAGTTGTCAACCGGGTTGAGATCAGGACCGCATGAAGGCCAGTCAAGAACTGTAACCGAATTGTTAAAAAACCATTGCTTGACGTGCTGAGGCGAATGCTTCGGATCGTTATGTTGTTGAAATAGCCATATTTCCTAAATTTTGTGCTGCGCTCCAACACCACTTGACGACATAGCATTATAAAGCCTCAACCAGGCTTCAAAGTGATTCATGTGTACTTTCGATTAAATTCTTTCAACTTTGGCCGGCACATATTTTTTTTTTGCCATGTGGCGAGATCATATTAATTTTGGTTTCGTCCGAAAATAATAATATTTTCCATTCTACATCCGTCCAATGGTGATACTTTTTTGCGAATTCGAGTCGCTTCTTTAAGTTAAGTTCAGACAATAATGATTTATTTCGTGAAATTCATCCAAACACTCCAACTTCTCGCAATCGACGTCTACAGACGGTTTTGCCTTATTTTGGCTGAAGACTGCAATCCGAATCTCATTTGCTGATTTATGTGCAGTGTAATTTCAGAAGCTGTCGTAATACGGCTTCTTTTTTTACGGACCATCTTTTCTGCAATCGAATGCTTTCTGAAAGACTTTACCGGTTAGAAAACCATTGTTGTAACATTCAGACTATTGCGATTTCCCGATAAGTATATCCATCCTGATTTATTTGTACAATAATCTTTCTAGTACTGATATCACAGCATTGTCTTTTACTCATTTACCAATGTTTAGTATTAATTTGTACGCTTATCGCATCGAATTTGCTTTCGCATCGCAATAGAGAGTAACTCCCCAGAATTTGAAAATGTTAATAAAAATAAAAAAATTAAAAAAATAAATGTGTTAAAAAATACTACTGTCCTTAATTAGTTGCATGCATCTGTATGTATCTTCCTTTGACGAATTTAACAAATAGTACTGCTCTTGGAAATAGTGTGCACTATAGACGTTAATACAAAATATGTATAGAGATGTATACGTTCTTGTACAAGCAGCCATAGTTGCAGACTCGTACATATTTGCAGCTATTGTTTTGAATTCTTAGCAATGTTTGTTTTTTTGTTGTTCTGAATGTGACAATAACAAGTGACATCGACGTGAATAATTTGATATAACTTTTTTCATTTTAATATCAGTAAGTTTGTGTTCACAAGTGCATACAAATATGTGTAGATATGTAAACACAATGTGTGTGAGTGTCTGTATAGGGGCAGCTATGAGAGAGTGTTGTATTTGTACTATATAATGTTGTCTCAAGTCCTTAGCAGAGTGCGTAATGTAAGTTGTTATTGTTATATTTATGTATTTGTGTGTGCGAGACTATGAAGAGTTTGTTCTAGTATTTATGTGCATTACAAACCATTGTAGTACTCTATATAAACAGAAAATAAAATTTCAAATAATTTGTAAGTCACGTAAAAGATGTAATTTTTTCACCATTTTCAAATTGTTGCTGGTAGTTTTCTGTTTCGTTTTTTTTTTTTTTTTTTTTTTTTTTTTGTTTGCAAAAACAACAACAAAATTTTATTGAACGTGATTTCATAACAAATACTCGATGTACAATGTGTACTTTGTTTATTTATTTGTGCCATAGTGCGCAAAATACACACACATACATGCCATCTATTGGCGTATAGTTGTTGATGTGTGCGTATATTTAAGGTGTTCTTGTATGTAAATCTAGGCTATAGTAATATATTGTGTACGTTTCTGTAAAAAAGGCACATAAAAGTAGTTTTAGAAATAGGTACCTACACGTCATTTGTAAATGCTGGAAATCATGCTTTTGTGGTCAATAATTTCCATAAATTAAGATTTTATTGTTTTAAAGGGCGTTTTTATATATGAGTTTTAGTGGGATATTGTTTAAAAAACTTGGATTGGATAATTCTATACATCAGTTAACATACGTATATTTTCACAGAAAGTTTCACTGAGTTTGGAAATTTAAAGGAGAAAATTGGCCTGAAAATTGAAATATAGTTCTTGCTCTTAGTTATATTTTTTTTTATCACATTTTCTCTTTAGTATTTCTTGTTCACGTATGTAGATGCTATTTGTATTATAATTGCACATATCTTATGAAATTTTTATATTATTAAAAATAAATTCAATAACATTTAACAGAGTCCCAGTAATTGTAAATATTTTATATGCTTTCTTTTATATTCCAATGGCGCATTCTGGTACATCGTTCTAAACATGTGCCTAAAAATTTAAACTCAATTCAAAATTATGCGGCTTTAACTAACAAAAATGTTATATAGTAATAATAATCGCAATAAACATTTTATTTTGTTGTTTTTAAGTGCTTTAAACTCATATGTTATAAATATTATATTATTATAGTCAAATCATATTCCAATATCGCCTTCTGGTACCTCATCAAATTGTAGTTAAAATCAAAATTTAGTTTTCTAAGCCTGTCACGTTCGTCATAAAGGGATGTGAAATATAAAACTCTGGGAAACTTTTCTGAAGTATTGAATACAAATTTGCATATAATTACTCCAAATGAGATTTTTTTCATATGCAGCATCAAAGAACGTATAAATATGATATTAGTCAGATGCATTGAAGCTTAAAATCAAAAAGCAAAGCCTTATCGAAATTTAGTGGCCTTAACTAAAAAAGTTAGTCATAAACTTTTTATTTTGATTTTGAAAAGTATTTCTCGTTCGCTACAATTGCCTTTTCTAAAAACGAGTGTGAATGGAAAGAATAAGGGAAGTGACAATGTGGTATTTTTAATTGGTAAAATATGATGCAGCTAAGAAGACGATGTGAAGATCTATTGACATTTTTATACGCAAATACCAAGCCACTAAATAAAGTTTACCGTTTGTCCCTGTCAATTTTTTCAGAATTTTTTTTATATATTAATTATATTTTAAAGTATTTGTTTCTCTTTCTTTATGTGCTGTAATTTAAAAAATTTTATTTTGCTTTGTAAAAAGAACACACCTGTTTAATATTTCATTACAAAAAAAAAATTTCCATAAAACTTCATGATACTAAAGCTGGCTTACAAGCACACAAACATTAACTTATTTAATTTCACACACATACACACTTTTACATCTTTATTACTTAGGATGGCCCCTTAAAAAAAGAAATATCTCACAGAACACTGATTTTCGTAAAAAAGTTTAATAATTTAAAGACGTTGTTGCGGTGTGAGCCTTTCCGTGATGAATTTTCAAGCAATCAAGAATGATGTGTAAAAAATAATAAATGAAAAAAGGTCTAAACTTATCAGAATTGTTGATATTTAAGGCGTTCTACACGAAATAACAAATTTTAATATACCCTCATACACAGTTTTATGTGCTGAAGCGTATAAGAAAGTAAATTTCCATTTTAGTTGGGAACATCGACAACTTGGAGCCACCTAAATATGGTTTCATTTATAATATGGATACCATAAAAGCTTAAATTGTTATTCTAATTAAACTAATATTCTTATTCTGTATAGAAGCTCATAGAAAGATATTATTACTTTAACACCGTGGATACGGAACACATTTACCATAAGCTACATTGAGCAACCGGTGTGCTTCAGCGGCGCTTTTTTTTATAGTTCATTCTATCGTTGTCAATTAGAAATATTAACATTTTAATAATATGTAACATTATTTGAGATATTACTTAAAAGTATGTATTTCAACAATGATGAACTTATTATGTTAGGAAAAAAGATAGGAAAAGCCAAGTAGGGGCACTTTTTTCCAATTAAAAAAATAAGGAAAAAATTGCCGTATGTGACATTTTGTTGGTACTAAATTCGACATTATCGAAGCAAAAATAACTTTATTGTTTACATTATAATATTTAATATAGTTAGAATCTATGACATGTAAATACCCTTCGAAAATACACTTAAGTCGCTAGGGACAAAAACTGCGTTCAAAAGATACGCCTTTTGTTATGAATCCAGCATTTTTAAGTTATACACCCAATAATCTGCATTTACAAACCAAATTTTTTATGTCTGAAATCAGTTCTTCCAAGACTGTCGGCGCGAACCTCGTGTCCCTATATACCAACACATACTACCACAAATTTACTGCCACAAACATCTGTATAAACTCATTTAAATTTATTTTATTCGCATAAAATAGTTTTGAAAAATATATATCAAACTGATTTACTGGCAGTTCTATATACCCATGCAGTTCTGTTACAACTACACACACTTACAGTTGTTATTTAATATACAAAAATACATATACACACACTACTTGTATGTGTGTTTATATATCCTGCTGCAGGGTAAATCAATTGTATGGCATTCATAATTTATGCAGTAATTACAGTTTTTAAACGTTTGTCTGTATAAATATTGGTGGAACATGTATACATGCACACAATAATTGTATGAGTGTTTGTATTTATGTGTGTTTATGTTTATTGGTTTATTGGTGTTGTTTTTACGTTTTTGTTGTGCTTTTTTTGTGTAAACTTGAGTTCAGTAGAGAAATTTTTGCATTTAACCTTAGTATTCATAAAATTTAGGTTTCATAATGTTTGTTCAGGTTGTAAATACATACATAGTTTGTCTTTTTTTTTTTTGCACATCTACTATTTTAATTGCATTTTTACTGTTTTAAGGCAATTTCATCATTATTAATAACAGCAACAACAATGAATGCACGTGAACAGCAATATTCGTGCTGAATTTATCGACAATCTTGTAATATACAATATATTTTTTTTTTTGGATTGCTTTTCACAGTATGATTATGGCGCTTGCAGTTAAAGTTCTTAAATACCAGTATTTTTATTTCATGTTTATATGTTTATATGGCTTTCTTTTCGATTATTTTCAGCAATTAAAATCTTAATTTAAATGAGTGTATATAATATACTTGTGCAATGTATTGACATCAGATTGTTGTACGTTACGATTGTACTTTTAGTTCTAAACTGAGGATTGGGGAATACAGCCAGAATTAAAATGTAGTAAATGTATGATAATGGCAATCATTTTAACAGGGCATTAAACAACTATTATATGTTACGGTTTTACTATATAACACTAGATTACTAATATACATATGCCTAAAAATTTAACATCTGGGTGTCGCATGAAAACGTGCGACGTGGCCTCAGGGTAACATCTGGGTGTCGCATGAAAACGTGTGACGTGGCCTCAGGGTAACATCTGGGTGTCGCATAAAAACGTGCGACGTGGCAGCCAACGTGTTAAAAGAACAGTAAATTTTTCATTCGTTTTGTCCGTGTTCTAAATTCGCGTTTCTTATCAGTCTCCGCAATAATTTAAATAAAAATAAAGTGGCTTTAACAAACAAAACACTTGCTAAGTATGTCTTGTTGGCTTTATCTTACAAACAAATATTTTTCATACTCACCACAAAAAAAGATGGAAGGAATATTATATTTGTAACACATCGAATTAATGGTCGCAGAGCTAAACGGTCAAACATTCTCTGACCCACCGAAATGTTTGAAAATGTTCGAAATCGGTCCAGTAGGATCCGAGTTATAGATCAACGTTTCAGACTACCTCGATATTTTTCAAATATTTTTTACCATTTGCGTCAAATATAATATATAAAACAATTTAACAAACATTATATTTGTGTTAAAGAAATGCAAAACAGTAGAATATTGGCTGAGTTGGAGAGTTAAAGTTATTGAAGCATTACATAAAAAGTATGAATAAATAACTAAATAATAATAACCAAACTTTGTTTGAAATTACTGAAACTCATTTCAAACGCGTCGGGAAAACATACTAAACTTTTTCTTTTACCATTTTAAACAATTTATTGAAACTTTCGTTTTTTGCTTAAAACTTATAAATCCTTTGAAACCTGTAACTACTTTAAGTATTGTTTTTGTATATACCATTGTACATACAAGTTTTTAATAGGAATTCAGTTTGACGCAGCTGACAGCTTATGCGAATTAAAAAACAACGAATGAAGCTTAAATTGTTAATCATAAACAAAATCAAAAATACGAGAAATGCTGTCTATATTAAATACATGTATTTACGATTTAAATGGAAACATGCATCAATAAAATTTGCAGACATTTTTTTTTTCGAAAAAAGTACAAATCAATTTAAATTTTTTTACTCGTACTCCATGAATTTTAGATGAGTGCTAAAGGGTTTGTAGTTTTTATACCCTACACCACCCTAGTAGGAGGGTATATTGGATTTGTGCTTATGTTTGTAACGCCCAGAAAAATTTCGATAAAATTTAATACGTGATATTTTTTCGGCACAAGGATGGACAGGATTGAAACTGATGGAAATCGGTGCATTATTGCACCTGGCCCCCCCATACAAATGTCCTCCCGAAATTGGGGTTTACCGATCATAAATGTTTGAATTATGCAATTATGCAAACAAATTTTATCACAAACGAGTGGAACATAAAGCCAAATCACAACTACAAATTTTGTGCAGATCGGTTCATAATTAGTCGTAGCTCCCATATACGACCCACTTCCGGAAATCACTTTAAAGAGCATCGCTCTCTCAAAAATGTTGGTATCCAAATAATATTGAACGCAAATATATTTCATATGTATATAAATAATACGGTCTAATTTTATTATTATCGGTCTATAATTAGTCGAAACTCCCATATAGGACCCTCTCCGTAATTCAATTTAAGCTCCATAAATCTTTTAAAAGTATTTATATCGAGATGAAGTTTAACACACATAATATTTATATTCACAGAAATACACTAAATTTTGGTCAAAATAGGAGATATCTCCCATATAACGCCCATTTCTGAAAAACTGTCTTATACATATACAGGGTGTAGGGTATTATATGGTCGGGCCTGACCGACTATATTTTCTTACTTGTTTATGTATATGCTTGTATTCCAAATGCTTTTTACAAAATTGATTGATTTATGGAATTAAGCTTTTTCAGTTGTAACTACTGCTGTAGTTTTTAACTGTGCCAATAATGTTATAAATTAAATACTGAATACATACTTGTAATTGAATATATTTGAAATAAATGGCAATTTAAAAAAAGTAAAAGTAAGTCATATTGCCAGAATAAAAATGTAAATAAATAAATGTTACTGATGCATTGAGAATTACTTTATTTGTTGCGCAGTTAAATAAAATAATAATGTAGAAATGTTGCAGTGTTTTTTTTTGGTGTAAAATAGCAGTCTTAATTTGTAAAAGAATATTGTGGATAATTGCTAAATAAATGTATAACAACCCTAGTTGAAATGAATTATGGTTTATAGAAAATGTGTCAACGTTCTGATTATTATTCCTAAAGAGCGGTGGCCATTGTTAAGAAAATTGTAAATAGAAATTGTCAATAATAAAATTAGAAAATGCTGAAGAAACTGTTTATTATCCTGGTAAAGTCGAAAATCTAATCTTATACTCAGGTTGTCTGCGCTTTCCGAAAAGTTTTCCTTCAGAATCTGAAGATACTTAAACTTGTCCATGGCTGTTTCAACAAATGTTTACTTTTCAATACCAGCAGCTGACATATAGGCCCAAACCATGACACCTGCCACTACCATGCTTCATTGTTGCTTTAGGTTATTTTTGTTGAGTTCTGTATTTGGTTTTCGGCAAACTTAGATTCATCGGCAAGGATGACCAAATTGCAGAACGCAGATTCCTTGCGTTTGGCGTTCTTTGACGAAATTTAACGTGCACAGTCTAATTGTCGGATTTATTAATGTTTTCTTGCGTGCAACTCGACCATTAGAATCATGTTGGCGGAAGGCATGAATAACAGTTTCAATTCAACATTCAACTTCGTATGCCAGTTGTGAAGCTGATTGCCTTGGATTTGTCCTTATTTTTCGTGAAATGTGAAATGTTAACCATTTCTGTTATTTTTCGCTGAAAATGATCATTTTGGAAAGGTTTTAAACCAATTCTCGTTGTTCTGTCATTTAAACTATTTGAAATTGACACTTGACGTTACAAAATCGGACACTTAATTCAACAGAAAATACTGATAGTAGAAAAAATTAAAAACAAAAAACAAACTATCGTTATCGGAGATATCGGTAGAAATTGACTGCATAAAATAAGCTGTAATATAAAGAGACGAGCATTATTTTAGTTTTAGGGCCATTATTACAACTTGCCTCTAATGCTCTTAATAGTAAAAGGTAACTTTAATTAAAGTTAGGAATAAAGTGACCTTTAAAATTTTTCGTTATTACAACTTCCTTGTAAAATAAAATAATTTTTTTCTAAAATATTCAACAGTCTACTTTGAGGCTGACAGGTTATTAACCCATTAATAAGCAAAATAAAACCAGAAGTGACAATTAAAAAAAAAGTTAATTTTTTTATTCATTGTACATAAAATTAACATAAAAGTATAAAAAATTTAAGAAAAATTATAAGTGGGTGGAGTAGGGCGGGTGTACTCAACTGAGTACACAGCCGGTTTATATGTGAAAATTTTCAAAGCAATTTTTTTCAATGCATAATGTTTTTAAACATTTCTTGCATTACCATCGAATTCTTGCATGACATAAAACACATCTTAATTGTTTTTCTAACTTTACGGGATAGTGACCTATACCATCTTGAGGTAATCCTGGGATCAATGACGATGAAAGTCGAGCTTTATTTTGCATGTTTTGGCGTAAGTAGTACCTTGCAATGGAACGTCGGAATAAAAGTTGAAACTTTTTTATTACAACATCTGCTAATGGCCGAATTTTAAACATTTTGTCCCTGGTAGTGGCAGCTTCATCATTTTTCACAAGATGAAGATTCTTTTTTATATCTCGATATCTTTGTCTAGTAAATGGTTTGTACTCACCAATAGTAAAATATTTGTAATGGTCAGTAAAAACTTACTTGTGGCAAATACTGTCATACTTCGTGAGCCAACAGATTTCTTCTTAGTGAAGATAACTTTATTTGCTAAAACAACCCACAAGAAGTATATTTTTTACTAACCGTGAGTAAAGTTTATCTCCATATATCCCCAAAGACATTTTTACTAATAAGAAGTAACTCTTATCGTCCCGTATAGTACAAGATTTGTATTCACCATTAGTAAAATATTTACACTGGTGAGTAAAAATGTACTTGTGGGAAATACTGTGATACTCCATATGGCATAAAATGAGTTACTGGTGAATATATTTTAATTGTTAAGATAACCCACCAGAAGTATATTTTTAATAACGCCAATAGGAATCAAATTATCTACAGTTGACTAAAATTTACTTCCGTCAAATAAAATTGTCTTACTAAACGTGATTATGGATTTTATTTAACTTTAAGAAAAAAAATCTTATCAGTAGTAAATTTTCCACCAATTCAGTAAAAATTTACTCCCACTAAATAAAATTGTTGGAATAAAGGTTAGTATAAATATTACCCACAATAGTAAAATTAGTATTCACAGTGAGGAAAAACTGCATAACGCCAAGTAAAGAGTAATTAAAATAAGCAGATACCCCATATATACTCAACGCAACTAAAATATATACTTCAGGGCAGAATAAAAAAATTTTATCAAGTCAAGTATTTTCGAAAAAATTGAGTAAAAGCGTACTAATATTGATTTTTTTCGAATGTATTTCTCACAATTACCACATTTTCTTGTTATTAATAAAATGTTTTTCCTTGTGAATAAATTAAATTCATAGGAAGTAATTTTGTACTCAATTTGAAAATTTTATTTTTAGTAAATATATGTACTTGCAGTAAGTATTGAACTATTTGCGATGGCATCACGGGGAGTAAATTTTATTTATGCCCTGTAAAATTTCCTACTAGTGAGTAAATTTTATTCCTCGTGAATAAAATTGTTGAACTAACTGTGAGTATGGATTTACTTACCGATGGGAAGTCACTTTTTTTTGAGTGCAGTGTTCTTTTTATTCCTGGTTGCTTTAAATAAGATGTTGGCCTTCTCTCTCTATACCTAAGGTTTGCTTGTATCATTTTAGGACATCGCGATACGTTGCTTCGTTTACAATACTTTTCAAAATATTTAGTTTTTTACAGTCATTGAAATCATTGTTCTATCAGATTTAAAAAAAGCTTCTGTAGTGCCACCGGATTTTATGGCAACAATGCTTTAGAATATTAATGCTTTTACATATTTGAATTTTATTAATTTTGTGTTAAATTAAACAAATTCATTATTCTTATAGAATACAAAACGATTTCCCTCAAAAAAATCAAAACTAATAAAATTAATCACAATGCAAATATAAAAAGTAAACCTTGTTTATAAGAATTGTATTTTTCTTAAGTCTTATTAAAATGCTTACAGACATTTCAAAATTTTTACTTAGTTTCTAGAATTCTTACAATTCCCAAAGGCGTATTTAAATATCATTATTCAATATTAATCATAGAACAAGCTCATAATTTGTTTAAATTATTTTATTACAAATTTATAGGATTACATTAAAAGCCCACACAAATAGCTTAGATTAAGACTCAGAAGTTGGAAGAGGGAGTACCATCATAACATTACCATAACGTACCTACCATACATTGAATTCAATTTAAATCTTAATACAAATCCTAAAATGTATTTAAACCCAAAAGACTAAAATGAATGCCAACAATTTACACACATTTACATTACATTGTGGTTCAGACAAGATATGTATATTTACATAAAGTAGGCAATATATGCATAGCTAGAGAAGAATCGTAGGAGGGATACGAATATATGTAAATACAGGTAGTGATTTTCTATGGTAAATGATTTTAAAGAAATTTTAAATTACTGCCTAATGCCATGTATATATACTTAATTTTTGTTTTTCAAAAGTTTTGCTCAATGTTTTGTCAATGTACATATGTGTATTGTACATATCTACGTATATAAACTTGAAAGTTCATATGTTGGGCAAAACCGACACAACTCTAGATGTTTAAAATAATTTTCGAAGTTAAAGAATAGTTTTCCAAACACTTTATTCGTATTTTAATAAAATAACATAGAAACTAATTTTATTAACATAAATTTAAGTTTTTAAGTTATGACTTTCTTGCTCTAAGTACACGATATAAGTGAATGTATATGTATCTGTGTGTTTTTTTAAATTTACTTTGCATGTACATATGTATGTATGTATGTTACATTGTAAAGATTGCTTAGTAGCATGTAAATGTTTGTAAACAACATTGAATGTAGGTTAAAACACCTGCAATCTATTTAAGGTAAAATACAAATACATGTTACTTTTTTTTATTAAATTTAGCATGTTTAACTTTTCTTACATGCATGCAAACATTTTCCCTCATCTCCTTAATTTCTTCCTCTGGCATAATTGTTTTAATGCAATAACTACAAAGTAAAACAACAACAACAACAACTGAATATTTTAATAATAGTCTTTAACATTTAAGGACTAAAATAAATAAATAAAATTGTTTCTTTTAATTTACTACGACACCTTCGAATGGGTGTTTTAACAAGTGCTGTAAAATTTTATATGAAATTTATCCCAGCTGACATTTTAAATAGAATTTTCGAAATCTCCAGTATAATTGGCATTAATTTTTTTTATTAATTCTATTATATATTCATTGTTGTCTATCCATTGTTGTTGATATGTATTAAGTTGGCATTCTACCTTTTTGGCTTTGGCTCAGATCCGCTGTATTCCTTGTTATTTTGCGCCTATATTTTTTTATATGTTGCTGGCTAATGAGTTTGGGTGTACTCCAAGCTTAGTTAGATATTTTTGAATCTAAGTTTTTACCTAAGGAACGTTTAGGTCTGAATATTCGAATTTTTTTATATACCAGGTGATCGTTCGTAGCACATTGTTTAGGTGTCTTTGAAGGTACAGTGAAGTAACTCCCAAATGAAATAAGTCCCAATGGAAAAATGAAATAAATCCCAGAAATGTTTCCATACAGATTGGGACTTATTTCATTACGAAATGCATTGGGACTTATTTCATAATTTTTGTTGGGAGTTATTTCATTTTGGCGGAAGGATTTTCTCCTCTATGGTATATAGAATACCGGCTTCGCATTGCACAGATGTCTTGTATTACCGGCCTATGGCCGGGTGGAAGGATTTTCTCCTCCATGGTATACAGAACACAGGCTTCGCATAGTACAGATTCCCTGTCCCAAAAAATTGGGACTTATTTCATTTTTGGCTTTGGAAGTTATTTAATTTTTTTCAGTTGGGCGTTATTTAATTTTTCATGGGACTTATTTCATTGGGAGTTATTTCATTGGGACTTATTTCATTTGGCAGTTATTTCACTGTACCTTCTTGGAATTCTGTCTAGATTTGAAGCTGAGGGTGTTTCCCATAGCTGTATTCCATAACCCTTTCATTTCAATATTTTTGCTTCTGTTAACCTAATTTGAAATAGACTGGCATGCATCGATTGTGCTAATTGTTTTTTGTATTTGCTTCTAACATTTCTCTTCTATTTGATTTACGGTTACGTGAATTATTCCGAAATTCTTCAGTCATATTTCAGTTTTAGCACAATGAGCCGTGGAAGTAAGTAAGTGTCATTAATTATAAAAATATTAATCGTTTACAAATAATGAAGTGCACATATATTAACTAAATAAATGAGAAATTTTAATATTTCAAACTAATTGAAATCATTTCATGCAATAAAAATGTATTTTAGTTAAAAATATTAATAAAAATCGACCGAAAATCCTTAAAGGATATAAAAATGATAAAACCTAATCATTGATTATATTTTCATACGCTGTAGAAATCACATGTTCCAAAAATTATAAAAAAATTGCTGGTAGTTTTGCGTCAGGTCTGAAAGGGATGTGCATGTAAAGCGACGATCGAGGTGTGTAACGAGGTATATAATTGCGGATTGTGGTGTTATTGCTTGATTATTGATATAAATAGGAGAGCATGATTCTCTACGCAAGGTTTTCGAGAGGCAAAAAGTATAATAATGTTGATAAAACTGATAGGAAATGTCGTGAGATATTCCGTTTTGATTTTTCGAAATTATTATTATTGATTAAGATTGATAAAATAATATATTAATAAAAAACATTGATAAATTTCTTAAACAAATTTAAGTTTATATAAAAATTAAGTTTTATATAAAAAAAGTTTTTTGAATTCTAAATACGGAAATTCAATATTTAATTGAATTTTTGAAGATTGACAAAGAAATATGTGCCGGATTTTCAATACAAACTTTGTTTTCAAACGAAAGTGTTACTGACGTTGTCACATGTAACACACAATGAATTTAACACAATTTCTCAAAATCCTTGCTTCCGAAAATTCCGCCACTTTTCCAAACTCTTATTTAAATATGTTAATAAAATAATGTACAATTGTAACCGTGATAGTGTTGGGCAACTGTCTAGTGTCATTTTTAATTTTTCTTTTCATCAACATAATAGCAATTTCGATGATTTTTATAAGAATTCTGTTTTTTTATTTTATTTTGAAAAACAAAGTTGTTTATTCTTACATTTACAATTACATGTTTAAAGAAATCATGCCGCCTCATTTCTTATAAGGTTATATTGGAGTCCACTCTATTGAACCTGAAATAATATTGAGACTAAATATAGCCGGTCCATTTTTTTACTTACTGACAAATTTCTTTTATACTTTAGTACTTCCTTTAAATAGTTTTCTTCCATATTTTTATGAGATAAAGCTTGAAAATTTGAAATTCATATAGAATACTTTTGATATAGCAATAATAAAAGCAAATGTCTAAAGATTTTAAATTGTATAGCCTTTTTAGAAACACCGTTTGTTAAAATTCACAAAATTAAATATGTTTTTCGGCAAGATAAACTGTATGTATGAAAGCTGTTGTTTTAGATGTTTGTTTTTTCGACAAAATTGTATTATTAAATAATGTAATTTTTGTTTATGCTCTCTAGTTATAAGACCAGTTGTTGTTTAATATAATAGTGTTGCAAAGGAAATGTCTATGCAGTTGTTAACTTGTTATAATTAAACTGTACTATAAACCTAAATGCAATATGCTGGTAATGTCAGCATTGTAAACTAGAAATTAGTACTTTTTTTAACAAGAATGAAAATTTGTAGTTTTTATACCTTTATTGTAGCAACATTTGCATTAAATAATTTCGGTTTTTATTATAAAAATAATTATAAGCAATAAATTTTAAAAGTAATAGAATATAACCATATTAACATATCAAGAAACATTTTTACTCTTTAAAGGAGGAAATTAAAATTTAGCTGTATGATTTATTTTGTTTTGAAATCATTGTATTGAGTTTTGAAACCATTTAAATTTGTATTGAAGCAAATACTTTATTATACACGAACGCCATATTAATCCCTATAAACTAAAAGTAAACTGAGCAGCAGTATAAATATGAATATCAGTTGATGAATTGTCCATGCTTGCAAAATATAAAGTTACATAAATCGTGTATTTTTGGGATCAAATCCACACACTTTACTTGCACACTCATATGAACACCCCAATAACAGTTTGTTGCTGCCAACATATTCCGGGCATTGTTTAACTTTGTTAGTATTTAGAATATATGTACATGCATATATACGCATATACGAGTAATATGCATGAGTCAGAGTGTGTATGTTAAATAATAGAGATTTTAAGTGAATTAAATTGAAACTTGCAGTTTAAAATCAAATTGCTTACAAACTTTAATTAGTGTCAGTTATTTAATGGTTCCCTATAGGGATGGTTACTTACACCAACACGATCATAAACACATTCATGGACACATAAATTAATTGTTATATGTAGCCACAAACGGCTTGTTTTTCCTTTAAACATTACATACACATGCAAATACCTACCATGTAGTTTTGAATATGGTAATTTGCCAACTTTGGAATAGATAGATCGAACATTAAGCATGATTTTTAAGCTATATTTTTATCATCATTTAATACTAGTTTTATTAATCCTATTACAAGTTATTTCGTATAATAGCCTGTAATTCTGTTGATTTTTGGAATATGAAATTTACTAATGGCCCCTAACTGAAGAAGCATAAAATGACAATCAATTTGTGGTTTAAAAGTATTCATTCGCTTGTTTCGTATTAAACATAATATGTGATATTAGTCTTTACATTCTGTTCCGTTCCGAATCAACTGACTTGATTCTGTTAAATAGAAAATGTGTAGAAGTCGTTAGTTGTTTTGTTACTTTCCGTGCGCCGTTGCGGACGAACCTGTTGAAAGCAAACATTTTCTAAGTAATTGTAAGTGACAACACAAAACAGCTGACATCCGCACAACAAACATTTTTTTGGTTTATTACCAAAAACTCCTTACTTTAGTCGAAAGTAATGACATATTGTACAATAAAAACTTTGATTTGTATTTTTTGATTTATTTTTGCGGTATGTGTTGTCTGTTTACCTGAATCAGCTGATACGTTTATACGGAAAAACTAACTACAAACATTTAACAACAGAACGACACGGAACAGAACAGCAACAGAAAGTAAAGACTAATGAAGCCTTTATGCAGAAAGTGCCGATTGATTCCAAGTAAATTAACTTTTCCGTGAGTTTATGTGGGGCTTACATCTTATATGAAATAAGAAAAGTTTAAGTTTTCTTACTCTTTTAAAAATTAACACAATGTAAAATTATAATTGTTAAAACATGCTGTCAAAAGCCGTGCAAGTGTTGTCTTGGTGTTTAAAAATTATTGGTAGCCAACTATTTTTAGTTCCGCAATTTACTGGGTTTATATATATCTATATTTCCTTATGTGTGCAAAGAACTTGAAAACATACAGGCGGTCTATGCCACAAACAGGCAAAAATCTATCGTTGTGTATTAGAAATATGTATCTACATATAAAAACATTCATCTTATAGTAACAGTGTTGCCAGGAGCTGGAAAAAAGAAGTTAAACAAGCTTTAAAAAAAGCCCAGAAAAAGTTAAATTCTTTTAAAAAAGGACTAAAAAAGCCAACACAATTTCGAATTAAAACTAACATAAAGTAATAAACTTAAGTTACTTCAATTATAAAACATGTAACAGTGTTACTATTAACGACTACTTTTAGAAGAATAACCCCCTGGCCAACGATGTCGAACGATAACGTTCGATTAGATAAGACTTAAGACACAAATTTGATTGTGGAATAAACAAACTTGATTGTGTAAAAAATAGATACGATAATTGACAATATCATTTTACATGTTCAGGCATACACAATTTTCAGCTTACTCATTTACTTCTTACTAGATTTGGAAAGAAGAAACTGAGATCTTCTGAATGATATATATATCATCGAAGAAAATTAAAAAAAATAATAATAAATAAACAAATAATATTCGCACATAAATCAAACAATACAATACATAATTTATTTACACTAACAAAAACAAAGATTGAGTGTAGGGATCAAAGTGATGTTGTTTACCAAATTGAATGTGATGGCGATGATAATGAGGAGTGTGGAAAAATCTACATTGGTACAACGAAGAGAAATTTAGGCGTGAGATTAGACGAACATAAAGCTGACATAAAAAGAGGAAAACAATCGACTGCACTTGCACAACACTGCATTGAAAACGGACACAAACCAAACTTTGAAAAAGTGAAAATTTTAGATAAAGAGAAAAGGGAAAATAAGAGATACACGTTGGAGAGCTTGAGAATACAACAAAAATCGACAATTGCAATAAACACAAAAGAAGACAAAGACAATACAAATGCAAACTACACCATTGCAATACTTTAGTACTAATAACAACTGTGACCAAGAAAAAACGACAAATTTTCTGTGATATATATATATTTTAATTTACATTCATTTTTTAAATATTTTAAGTTTTGTGTTGTGTTGTCCACATATACAAAAAACTACTGTGATATAAATCATAAATTGATGTAGACTGACAAAAAAGATTATTGTAAGTTAATTTGTCAAAAATTAATCTTGTAATTATTGTTATTATTGACTAAATGTTTCTTTTGTATTTTTACAATGCTACCAGATTTTAATAAAAAACTCAACTCCCTGAAGAAGTTGGAAAGAATACCAACGAAACGTCGGATTTAATTGAAAATGAAATAAATAATCTTTTATTTACATTAAATTAATGACCTTGAAAGCCTGCATATAGGAAACTATATAAACTATTAATAGCAAACAAAAAAGGTCGATCAACACTTATACATAAAAAAATTGTTTATAGCAAATTGTGTCATTACTCGATAACAATTACTTATCTATTTTTAAACCCAAATATGCGTTGTAATCGTAACTAAACGTACTTTTTGAATAAATTCAATAGCATTATAATTTCTTAATAAAATAATGTATTAAAACTTCACCAAAGTTGAAAATTTTTTGAAAAATTTGTGTTTGCTTGACAATAACACCAAAATTTCTCAAGTTTTCTTAGATAAATTATATATCATTCTTTCAGTTTCTTCTTTCTAAATCTAGAAAAAAATTGAAAATCGGATCATTATCAACAAAATTACAGGCTTATAAGTGCAAAAACCGGGTTTTTAACCGTAAAACCGGATTTTGGAGGTGTCCGGCATATTTCACTATTGGAGTCTTCTTTTATTCGGCAAGCCCTACAAGAAAAATAATATCGGGTCCCAGGTTTTTTGGACTGTCGCATCGTGTAATTTTATGTGAAATATTTCTCAACTTAAAATAAAAAAAAAAACATTTAAAATGCTGTTTTAAAAACAAAAAAAGCTAAAAACTAGCTTTTAGCTAAGACATAAATTTCGAGGCTAAAAGTTAAATAAAAACGCTAAATCTAAAAGGCTAAACTGGCAGCACTGCCTACTATATATACATGCATATAAATATGTACCTGTTTGTTAAACGCCTAACAAACCATATAAATTTCATAATGACAACAAGGCATATATTAGATTTTGTTTTTGCAGACATTTCATACAATTAAATTTTGTTGCACACACATATGCCTACTAGTAGTACATTAAATTGACTATAACTTAGTTAGTTGAAAGTTTTGAGTTTGACAAAACCACGAATATTTGGTAATAATTTTCTTATAGATTATTACAACATGCACCAGTGCATTATGTGGAAATCATAAACATAACTTAAGACTAGCAAACATATTCTCAAGATAGTGCAGAAAATAATCATTCCATGATTTCAATTAGCACCCATACATCGGTGACAACTGGATACGTTACTAAGATACAAAAACCTAAGTCTGTTGTCAAAAGCATCATTCATAAGAAAGTATTGATATGCATTAGTTTTGTATTGCCCATATATATATACATAGGCGAAAGTGATTTTTAAAATTTGTTCATTGTCACTTATCATTCTTTTATTTTCCTTTCTATGTCTTTATACTCCACATCGTCCATCACCACACTCATAAGAACACAGTAGACTGTTAACAGATTCGATACCATGGTGTAACTATAGAACGTGAGTAATTGTGTAAAATAATGTACTACTGTCAAAAACACTTCAAAAAGTATTACTTTTGACATAAGTAAATTGTAAACAAAGTCAGTCAGCTGTGCTACTGCACGCATCTTGTATAGTTACACTATGATGGATACTATAGATGCATCACAGCTTTAAAATACAAAAGCAGACCTTATTATAAGTCAACTATGATGAAATTTTAAAATCCAATTCATATTCTAGACTGCCTTTCTTGGAAAGCTCTTCTTATAAAGCATCCGATAGGAAAACTATGTTCACTTTTTAGAGTGGATTTTATTGTGCTTTCATTTACTTAACAACGAAATCAAATATTTTTCTTACATTTGGCCTTCTAAAATTTCTTTTGAGTTACTAGTGCAAAAGCATGCTTCCCGGCGAGAAAATATGCTATAAAGAGACATTATTTTGCGTCTCTCCGCCTCTTACAAGATGTGTCATTAAAAACTACACTTCACCTTGTCGCTAGTTTGTAGAGTTCTACGAGGAAGATTAGGAGTAAATTTCCTTCCAGTCAAGTACAAGACTATAGCGAAAACGAGAAACATTGTTAGATATTATTTAATAATGCAATTTGAAGTATGCTCAATGCAAATGCACAAATTAAATCAAAAACAGATGCATGTTCTCATATACAAAGCATTAGACTGATTGAAGTTCCTTATATTTTTAATACTCATAAAGTATTCACCTCAGTTAAGTCATTGAAAAAAATTTTCAGCTTAATCCGTTAGGTATTTATACAAAATAAGTAAAAAAGAAAACATATTGGGGAAAATATAAAATTTATTATTTTATATAATTTTTATAAGCAGGCTGTAAAAAATGAACGATACTCGCATGAGTGTATGAGAGTCATACTTATTTTTTTTTATCGTCTACGTACATTGAGTTAAGGAGAGTCAAAATAAACAACATCATACATGAGATTAAGTATGAATATAATGAGTACTTCAAACTTTAAAGATGAGTATTGGTTTGATGATATTGAGACAAGTATGAGTACGTATAAGTACAATAAATTATAAGTCATGCTTCGAGTATACTCACTTTTTCAGTACTCACAACTGATCTCTGATGTATATATTGCTTACAGATACGTTTATTAAATTTTGAAAATTATGCAAAATACAAGGAAAAAAAACTAGGGTCATATTTACCCACCTGACTGTCGGTGTTTCTTTTATCACGTGCCCGACGCCGGGTTAAATAAACTTTAAAATTTTCAAGGACCACATATGAACGGAACGATAATCTTTACGTATATTGTTCCATCTATTTATCTCCTAATATATATTAGGAGAACAATTTCATTCTCTTTCAAATATAGTTTTAATTTTAAAAAAACAGTTTATGTATTTAATGAATTTTAAAACGTTTTAATATGTGGTTTACTTTATTTTCTTATTGATGAAAACGATCGGTGTATAAAAGCCAGTGATGAAAACATACATGAGTGTATTAAACTGTTCCATTTAATCTAATCAAAACACCAATATGTATATTTTTGCAGCAGATATTAATTTACCTTTATACCAATATATATATTTTTCATCTAGGATACAGTTTTATTTTCTGTGGAGAAAGCAAACTCTTGTTGAAATATAGTTTTTGATTGAATATTAAAAAAAAATGTTCAATATTAAGTTTTAAACAAATATTGGAATAACGTTCATTTGTTGGTTGTTTTCATTGGTATTTGTAGGAATGAACTTTTGAGCTTCTAAAAACTTCAGACGTAATAATTTACATACGCATATACATGCATACAGGCATTCAGCAATATCAATTGAATTTCTAGTTTTACAAAATATATTGTTTGGTTTTTTTTGCAGATGTAAAAGTATGAACTGTAGTAAATTTTATATATATATGAATGCATGCATGGATGTATGTGTGTGTGAGAATGAGTTTACTTGAATGAAGCTCTATTGCGTATAGATTTGTATTAAAAATATTTTTTACAAAACTCTACTATAGAAACAGAAGATTTGTATGCCGACGAAGGCCATATTTTTGTAAATATATTTTCACATTCTATGCAATATCAATAGAAAAACACAAACTCAATCACACTTATATAAATATATCCTTATGGGCTTATGTTTATACATATGTGTATATCTACACACACATGTTGTAGTGTTAGTTTATGGTAATAAATAGTTGAATGGCTGGTGCTGGCATCAATGATGATGACGCTGCTGGTGATACTGATGACTGGGCAAATATTTTTGTTCTGGTCGAAATATCTGCCTCTTTAATTTGGTTATTTTTCAATATTAAAAATGTTTTATTATATTTCTTTGTTCCGATGTTTTTTTTGGCTGTCACCGACCGATTATTGGTCAAATAAATAGTCAGCAATATTCCGCGTTCTGGAGCAGTGTAGCGTAACATTGTTTATTAACGTGTATTTCGCATGTGTTTACTACGCAAATGTCAAAACAGAACTGACATTAGAGGCCTCGCAAAATTTATAGCATTTTCTGATAGGAGGATTACTTTTGCACCACCTTGTATATATATATTTATTACTTACAGTGTAAGAACATTATTTTATAGAAGTGGCATACGTTCTGTTGTTTGCACAATACATTCAAAGAAACTAATAAATTTGAAATTGTTTGTAGGTGTACCTGCGCTATATTTAATCCAGACACTAATGCACTTAATATTTCACAAATGTTGTAACATTTTTAGTAGAAATTGATTGTTATTATATGTTTGCTGGGTTATTTTTCTATTTAGTATAAAACCTTCTATGTTACTACTACTACAGCATTCGTACTTGCAATACTAAACCTTAGAAAATGTTAGAGTGATTGGAGTATACATTTTCAAATTCACATTTCTATGTATAAAGTACTTAAAAAAACTTTTTGTTGTATAGAAAAGTATTGCACCATTTTTTCTGAAGAGTTATAGACAAGTACATTTTACAATATTACAGCTATAATCATGTATATTGTAAATTTTGTATAAAATGTTATAATGATATCGTAAAAAACAGATTAAAATATGAAAAACTGAATTTTTCTTAAATCTAAGGCTTTAAATTGAAATATGCTTAATCTGTGATCACTCTCATTTCTAATCAAAACTGCTATTTGGTATATAAAACACAATTTTTCTTATATCTTTAATGACTTTGTAAATAATATTTTAAGTGGAAAAACAAGCTTAATATAGGATCGCTCATAGCTTTTAATAAATATCGATATTTTGCATGAAAACAAAAAATTTCTTAAATCCTTAATAACTTTTTAAATAGGCGTCTCATGGAAAAACAAGCTCAATCTGTGATCACTCATATTTTTCATTTAGGGTTAAATACAGTGATTATGTGACAGGTGACTACGAAATCAGGGGCCAAATTACCGCATTCGATATCGAGTAAAATTGATCGTAATTTTCTTATTTGAGATTATGGCATTCGATATCGAGCAAGCAATTTAGTACATTTTATCATAATTTCGATATCGAAATCATTTTTCGATATGATAGCTCATTCGATCACGAAAGCGGTATTTTGGCCCCAGAGCTGAAGTTCCACAGGGGAGTGTTCTTGGACCAACACTTTCCTTGATATACACCTCTGATTTGCCAACGAGTGAAAATTTAACCATTTCCATATTTGCAAACAACACTGTCATTCTTAGCTCCCATGTGGATTCAAGTGTGACATCTAGAGAACTCGATAATTATCTCAGACGTGTGGAGACGTGGTTAAAAAACATTTTTCTTTACGCCAGATTATCTATTGGGTTCAAGTCAGGTGATTGTGCTGGCCACTAGATGAGCTCAATATTCTTATTTTGATTTTTTTTTTGCAATAAACAATCTGAATATCCTACAATCTGATCATGTCACATACCTTGGCATACATCTGGATAGACGCCTTACCTGGCGTAATTCCAGTATTGATCTTATACAGATGGCCCAATCGAAAATTCTTAGCGCCATGACGGGAGCACCATGGTACATAAATAATGAAAACATCAATAGAGATTTAAAAGCAACATTGGTTAAAGATGAATTCAAAAGGGTTCGTGAGAGATATATCTTGAAATTGCAAAACCATCCGAACGCGCTTGCGAGAGTGCTTACTAGAACTCAAACAGAAACAAGGCTTCGTAGAGCTGATCTACCACCCTACTAATTTAGAGCCCATTTGTCCATTATGGTTCTCTCAATTGGCAACAAATAGTTTTTAAGGTTTAAGTATAAGATTTAAATACATATTGTAAGGCCTATTAAGTAAAAGCAGATTCAATAAATAAATAAATAATAAAAAAATTAAAAAAAACTATTTCTCAACAAAAATTCATATTTTGTATGCAAAACTTAATCAGGCATGTGATTACGAAAAAATTTACCTCTCAAACTCATTTGTTTTCGTTTTCGATTTCCATCACATGCCTGAATATTTCTTAAATCTTTAATTACTTTGTAAATAAGCTTTTAAATGAAAAAAAAAGCTCGATCTGTGATCACTCACAGTTTTTAATAAATATCGATAATTTGCATGAAAAACTCCATATTTTTCAATTCTTTAATTAGTTTTTAATAAATCGTTTAATGGAAAAACGCTCAATCGGTTGTCACTCATATTTCTTAATAAATATCGACATTTTGCTTGAAGAATAATAATATTTCGATATTTCTTAAATCTACTCGTATAATAACTTTGTAAATAAGCGTTTAAATGAAAAACTCGCTCAATCTGTGATCAGTCATATTTGGCACACAGAATTTATAACCGAAGTAAATCTAAAATCATAAAAACTTTTGCTATTAAATGGAATAATAATATCAAACACTTATATCAAATAAAAAGTACATTTTTACATACCTTAAATAAATAAAATAATTTTTATTTTTAAATAAAATTTTATTAATTCATGGTTCTATTTGGAAAACAGGAAAATAACAACTTAAGTTAAGTTTTATTTAATTTAATTGTGTTGGCCTCACGAAACACTTGTATAATCAAACTTCGTCAAACATAAATATTTGTCATGTGTGACCGCAGTTTTGTATTTACTTTTTACTTGGTTACATATGTGTTGTATGTTTTCATCAAGGTCATATACTAATATGTTTTTTAAGATATCATATAAATACAATTAATATTATACATATCTGCAATATTTATTATGTCTAGCCATTTAATATTTATCAATTGAATAATTTCATTAAATTACAAATATTTATAATTTATTCATTAATGCTAACTGTATGAATAATTATGGCATTTGTTTAATGGTTTTTGTTTATTGTTCAAATGCTAATGTCCATCGATTATTAAAACTGTGAAAATGTCATAATGAAATGCATAATAAACTATAGGCACATATATGCATACGCTTGTACATACTATTTATATAATTAAAAATTATCTATGTTTATCGGTTATGTTACTAATAAAACACTGTAACAATGTGAAAATAAATTTTACACATCTGGATGAATCGATCTCTATGTCCAGGGGTTTTACCCCTGTAGTCCAGGGGTTTTACATGCAGTATCGTCATTTAAGGAAATGACCACATGGTGTTCTTCACACCGAGTTGACGAACGATCAACCAACACATTGCGTGCCTTGCAAAGACATACAATGTTTTATGTATCGCAAGACACACAATTCTCATATAGCAATTGCACAGATCACTGTACAAACACCTTGTTCGGGCTATCTAATCCTTGCCATCCATAGATTAGTCAATCAACCTAGTCCAGAACATTCTTGAACATATAGTTAATTGCCACCATTTGGTGGGCCGAAATTTCTCAATAGCACAAACTTTTAATCAACTATCTTCTGCGATTTTGGGTTTAACCCACAGCCACCCCGTGTACCCCTAAGGGACCTGCAACTTATCAGTTAAGGGACGAAACCCCGGGCTTTTAATTAATCGCGTGGTGCTAGATAAGTCTCTAGTCAGCTTCAAGTTTTATTGGGTGATACAATCAACTCTTCCCTGTTTCTTGCAGCTTATGGCACCAGTTTCGCTATCTCTATCCCGTCATTGGAATTGTATATAGATGATTGAGCACCTAAACTATTTTCCGCCGGGGAGGATGTTAAACTACAGTTCATACATAGCATATGTTAAAAGTGTCCTTCTTTGAGCCTTAATAACACCATAACCATATAAACTGAAATACTCTTGTGCTACGCCCATGAAAAGATAAATGCTGTTTAGTATTTATTTTTCTTCAAACAAAGATGACCTTTTAAATAAACTTTAAAATTCAAAACAATAAACTAATGCCACGTATACTTACATACATGAGTTGTTTATGTGCTTAAATGGTTATTGCACGATATTCTAAAATACTTTTGAATGTGACTGCATTTAAAACATTTATCATTGGTAGTGTTAATTGTTGAAGTCTATGCGTCAGTGTCAATAATTAAATATGTATTAATTTTTGTTTTAGTATCAATTCATGTTCGAAACGAAGTACTGAATTTCAAATATAGTTTTCTATTGTGGCAAAATTATGACTGAAATATATTCAAATCGCTTTAATTAATGTTATGAATATTCAACGAATATAAATAAATAACACAGTACAACACAAAAAAAGAACACACCAAAACCCAAACCTTAACACAAACACTAAAAACCAATCAAATTCAAGATTGTCCATTAAAGGTGAATTTAGTTATTGTTCGCATATGTGGGTCATCCCATCTCTAGCGGGAAGGTTTGGCACTCCAATACTGAATTTGATTGGTTTTTAGTGTTTGTGTTAAGTTTTGGGTTTTGGTGTGTTCTGACATATATAGTAAAATTTTAAGGCCAACATTTTTGTAGAACATTTCATCCCCGCCCTTCCCCTTTTTCGGGGTGTTTTTTACAATTTCTTAGAATAAAGCCAAAAATGCCGTTATGAGGAGGGAGTTAGAGGGTTAATATCCTGAACATACCCTACACCTCAGACGTAAAGAAAACATAGTTTTATATACCGATATGCTGCAAGAACAGGCCAGAGCTGGGAATTTTTAACCGCTTTATAAATGAAATTCTGATGTGATCTATCAAAACGCCGACACACGTATATTTTTTTTGGTCTCCTTAACAACAATCAATCGTCGGAATGCCGTAATTTTGGAAAAAGTTTGAAATTGTTCTACAGTGTAATTTATATTGAAATGTAACTGTAAAATTATTTATTACAATATCTTGTTAAACAGTATTTGTGATGTAATGTGTGAATATATTTATCGATGAATTTCAATTTTAACCACATACTTTCAGCCACACAATGATGACGTTGATTATGAGGGTTTGAGCGTGTTATAAATGTGTTAATTTAAATACTCACACACACTGTATTACATAGGTATGAGCGTGTGTGAATGTATGTTTATGTGTGGCTGTGTTTAAGTAATATGAAACCTCTTAGTTATTTCTTTTTCTCTTTTTTTTCTTTTGCATTTGCTGCTGCAAGTACTAACACTTTCACCTTTTGTTCGTGTTTTCGAAAAAAGTGACAGAAGATAGCAAAACTCAGTTTTGTAGTCGTTTATTTTAGCACTAATACACTTACTCGTATGTGCTGGTTTCTATGATAGTGTAGGTATTTGATGCACGTATGAAGATATTTACTGCTAAAACTTAAATTTAAAATTTATATTATGATGACATTATAATAGAATACAATCTACATACATATTATAAAAAAACTTTATATACAGTGGTGATTTTCTGAAAAAAAAACTTAAATATTTATCGGATTTTTTTCATGATTAATTACTAGCCGCTACTAATGTCCTCAGTATACATGATTACTGCTATAGAATAAGTTAAAATGCTAATATTTGACACCTTAATTCATTAATAGTTAGGTAACTCCAAGGCTTGCGAAGTCTTAAAAATGAAATCAGAATCACACACACATAATTCGGTTCATGATCGTGTGTGTCGCGACGATGTTAAAATTAATAGTTTTCTTTAACATTTTTTGAAATGCCGGTACTTTTGCGTGAAATGACATTCCTTGGCTGACATACCCTGTCGAACTTTTATGAATAACTCATATTAAAGTAGAATTTTAAAGTATCGTAAACACACGTGACTACTGTACAATTAGTAAACAAGAGTAAAATATTTTATATACTCTTGGTTCACTAAACGATATACAATGCAAAGAGTTTAATTTTTCTCACAAATGCATTTTTGAATTTAATCGTACTTGTTAATTGTTTCAGACCAATAACAAAAAATTAACTGCATTTCTAAACCCACTGTAAAAGTTGAGAAAAACTTCTTTCTGCTTGCACTCTAACAAGAAGGAGTACGAGGCATGAATACGCCATCACACATCCATGTAAGATGTTAACTTTTAATAACAACAAAAACTGTAAAACAAGAAGCTACAGCAGCACATACTGCAAAAGTTTATATGCATTCAAAGAAAAAAAGAAATAAAGACAAGAGTTTTCGTATAAAGACAAGTATAATGGAATTTTCATGTAATTTTATACAATTGTATTATGGTGTTGAATTTTCAAGTACGCACAAATAATAGCAAAAAAAAAAAAAAAAGTAGGAAAAGAAATGAACATCAACACCTACTAAAAAATAAATAATTTATTTAAGCAACATTTTCTTGAAACTGTTGTAAGCAATACAAGAAATTCGTTGCGTTTAAATTAAACAAACAAAAAAATAGTAAATAATTTAGCTAAAATCTCTAAACTTATTAAAGAATGAGCAACAACTCTCTGGCAAAATGAGAATAATAAACAAGAAAAACAAAAGCTACGCTAAACAAACCAAAAAAATAAAACTAGAGCAAATTAAATAAAAATTAAAATAGTAGACGAGAAATATATATTAAATTAAACCAAATTAATTAGAAGCAATATGTGCTACATACAATCAGCATTATTCATAATAGATGAGAAAATAGACAAAAAAAAAAAAAAAACAAGTAATAAAGTATAGTCGTTCAAACCCGATTATATAATACCCTACACCCAGTATATGTATGTTTTTCAGAAATGGTTCTGTGACTTCTGTGAATATAAATATTATATATGTTAAACGATATAAATACTTTTAAAAAATTTATGGAGACTTATTTGTGTTGAATTTTATTTGGATACCAAGATTTTTAAGAGGTTTATTTCGTTAACCCTTTAAGGACTGGACTTTTTCTGCCGAAGCGATTTTTATTTTTTATTTATTTTTCTAATACATGCCCTCATAATAGTTACGTCAAAAAAAAATTGGCCCCCCAGGTCCCCTCCTTAAGCCTCATTTTGCTTGGCAAATATAGTTGCCTCTGGGTTGAAAGGAAATTTTTTACCCAAAAAAATTTTTTTTTCCTTGGCAAATATGATTTACTGTGGGCTGAAAGGGAATTTTTTTATCCCAGGAATTTTATTAAAAAGTATGATGTTTTATATATTTTTATTTTTTTTAACTATTTAAAAAGTTATTTATAAAGGTTTGGAAAAATTGCGTTATACGTGGTGTTTGCCGCAGCAGTCACGTGATGATGTAAAGCAAAGCAATACATTGCAATTATTACAAAATACATTTGTGCGGCTATATTTGCCATAGCTGGCGCAACGGACGTATCTTTTCTAATTTTCATGCGTTTCCATTTTATGTAAACATTTCGGCTTGTTTACTGAGATACTTCCAGTTCTGGTCGCCACTGGGAATTTGCGCAATCTTGAACAGAAGTCACCTATCAATGCCTTTGCTAAAGCTGCCCGAAAATCAATTGATGTCACGTTTGTAGCAAAGCTGTAGCAAACATGAGTTTGCTGTATACTACGTAGCTATTATAGATGCATATTTCGAAGAGATTACTCGTAGTATACCTTTTTTGGTCCATCGACACCACCCTTGTTGTAATGCTGGACAACCAACGGGCAATTTTATGATGCAAAAACCCTTGGGCAAGTATGTTTGCCTCTGGTGGTCAAAGGGTTAAAGTGTTTTTCGGAAGTGGAACATATATGGAAGCTATGACTAATTATGGACCAATCATCCTTAAATTGTTTGAATACAAAACATATTTGTGTTCAATATTATTTGGATTCCAACATTTTTAAGACAGTTATGCTCTTTAAAGTGTTTTTCGGAAGTAGGCCTTATATGGAAGTTATGATCAATTATGGAACAATCTGCACAAAATTTGTAAATCTGATTTGGCTTCATTTACAACTCATTTGTGGAGAAATTTGTGTGCATACTTGCATAGTTCAAACATTTATGATCATTAAACCCCTATTTCGGGAGAACATTTATATGGAGGCCAGGTGAAATAATGGGCCAATTTCCATTAGTTTCAATCCCATCCGTGCTTGGGCCGAAAAATTAATTTTATCGAAATATCTTTAAAATTGCGACCTGTATTTTGCGCACAAACTTTAAATGGACAGCCAGCCAGCCAGGCGCACGGACGGACGGGCATCGTTAAATCGACTTTGGAAGTGATTCTAAATCGATCGGTACACTTTAAGGTGGGTGTGTGACCAATATTTATGTATTGTGTTACAAACATCAGCACTAAACCACCCACTATGGTGGTGTAAGTTATAAATATACAACATAGACATCTATTATATCAGTCGATGGCTGCATCGACGTTTGTACGGTTTTTTATGAAAATTCCTAGAGGTCTCATTTTGTAAAACGAAGGGATAAACATTTATAATGTTTTGTGTAGAAATAATTATATTAACTAAAATTTTCTCTGTATTTGTCTTATGTCTCAAAAGATTTATATACTTTGTGTATTCTAATGTTTGGGTTGTTGCATACAAATTTTTAATGGGTTTCAAAAGCTTTGTTATCATCGGTGATCGGTAAATGATTATTTTGTCCTGCTGTCGTTAAAATAATCCGTCACATATAAACATATGTATTTTATTTTTGACATATTTTAGTCGGTAGCCTATTGTGACGAATGTGTTTAATGCTTAATCTTTTATTTAATTTAAAATAAAATATGTACGTTATTTTTCATCTATGAAACATGTTTTGATGCTACTTTTTGTAAGTTCCTAGCTACTATGGCTTGCAAAAGGGTTTCTAAGATACTAATTTCTAAATTATGTTATAGAATTCATCAAAAATAGAGGTTAGCTGAATTTAAACTACGATAATTATAAATATGTTTATATAGTTTTTATTGAAAGGGAGCTATAGAAGTTGTTTACAACAAACAAGCTACTAAATTCTTCTGCAGGAAATCCCAAAATGTTTAAATAAGCTTACGAAATTTTAACGTTTGATAAAAAGTTTACGTTTTCGAGAAGTTAATGTAAAAAAAAATTCATGTTTTCGGTTAGTTTATGTTGCTGGATGTTCACGTTTCTACGAGTTCACTGTATATTTATAAAATCATTATTTAAAATTGTTTAAAGTTGATGTACAGAAAGTTGTACTTTTTTACTGTTAACACGCTAAATTTCAGAATCAAATTATTTCCAAGTGACAATACTCGTACAAAGTATGTAAAGAAGAGACACTAAAGCCATTACCAAAATACAAAATTTGTGTTATGAAAATTTGTAAAAGTTTAAAAGTTTGAGAATATTTTACTAGAATACTCTTATTATATGTATGTAGTAACTTTGTTGTAAAATATCACACATAACTTTTAAGCATAAAAATAAATCAGTAATTAATATGTTGGGTGGAATTTCTCAGAAAAATTATAATAAAGCAATATGCCTAATTTAGCAACTCAATGAAATTTCTTCCAGCTCATTATCTTTTAAATTTTAGAAATGAATAGCGGGAGATTAAATCATAATTATTTTCTTACTTAATTGAATTACAAAAGAATGACAACGTACTGACTATTACGGGAGTGATGTAGTGTGTATTTGATACAACTAATAAAATTAAACAAACTCAAAATATGCGCATAAGTATCAACTTGTTTCTATGAGCAAGTAAGGTCATATTGGAGATATTAAATATTAGGCTGATATTGATAATTTAAATTCGATTTAAAATCAATTGTGCCTAGTGATTACAAATTTATATATAAATAAAATTAGAGTAGTATTTGTTTCAGTTATCGGAATTGGCTAAAATTTTATATCATTTTATAAATATTTTTGGGCACTTTTTGAATTTGATTTAGAATTCCAGTTTAATTTAATTGTAGAACCCTAATAATGTTTTGTGTGTATAAGGAACTTTGCGTATACATATTTTATGTAGTATTCATGGTAGTATACGCAGTAGCACGTGTATATAATTGATTAAACAGCACAAATAATTTAATTAAAAACACTCATACGTGCTGTGGTCCTCAACAAATATTGCATCATATTCATCTATACATACCGTAACATATATAGTATGTATGCACATATACACTCATGTAAATTATACTCTTACTCAACATTTACTCCATACCAGGGTTGTTAAATAAAAATGGCTAATTATAACAACGAAATCTGGAAATGGTACTAAAATTTAAATACTAAAAAATTAAATACTAATATTAAATTACTTGTAATCTAATAAATTTTATAAAAATTTAATGATCCAAATAGGAAGTTACAAAAATACTTTGATCTCAAAAAACATGGTATTTCATGTTTTCCATAATGTAAAATTAGTACTAAGTACTGTTACTACTCATTTTGGTCCCCTTCATCTGTATTTCAGTTTCCTGCTTTTTTCTTTACTCGTTAAAACATTATTGCAAAATGAAACTTTTGTTGCCATAAAAATGTTTGCATCCCAGCATACCATTCTAGGAGCGCTCCGAAAAAGGAGTCAGAAAAGAGTCCAACTAAAGAGCATTTTCGGAGCGAAAGAAAAATTTGCTTGTTACTGGCACGCAGTATCACCCAGAATCACCCAGTATCACTTAATTATGTGTGTACCAAGTGTTGTTGTCCTGTTATTTGTGCTTTGAACAAAAAAAAAAACATAGCTGTTCCACACCAGAATGACAAAAACAAGATTACACAGAGCCCAAGAAAAACTTCATAAAAGACTCTTTTCTGACATTATCTAAGAGCTCTTTAACATCCCAAAAAACCCTCATAAAAGACACTTTTCTGACATTATCTAAGAGCTCTTTCTGACGGACCATTTGCGAATGTAATGACCCTCTTTTCTGAAGATTTTCCGAGCAATTATGATTGTTTTTTGGGCTCATAAAGAGCGTTAACTCCCCGAAAAAGGTGTTAGAAAAGACTCTTTTCGGACTCATATGGCTTGCTGGGATGTATGTATATTTGCTCTGTTATTTTAATATTTGTATTCGATTTTGATTGTTTGTTTCTGCTTTTTTGTTTTGTTAGCGTACACATTTTCTACCATGTTTTTATTTTTTCTGTTTTGGTATAACATTTTGTAATTGGCATTAGTTTATAATTTGATTGTTTGTGGTTAAATTACAATTAATTATTCAAACGATTTTTTACAAACACAATACAATACTATTTTGTGAGTGCGGTTTTTAAAATTAACTTAATTTATTACAAGGCATTTTAATTTATCTAAACCATAAATGACAAACAAAAAATAACATGGCAATTTAAAGTTTTTGTTATGAAAAGAAATTTGTTCAATGTTTTCAAATACGATTTCTCTCTATCAATTCATTGGCACGAAAAGTAAAACATGGTTTTAGTAGAACTGTTTCGTTTCAATATTATTCGATGTTCCTAATTTACACTATATTTCAATACAATCTGAGATTTAGATTTCTATGATTATTTCATATGATCTTGTAAATGATAGCAAACCTTAAAACTCTGCATAGTCATAGATAATGATTCAGTTATATTGAGAAATTGATTTGGCTTTAAAAATTTAGTTTTTGAAATATATGTCTTTGTAAATTTAAGGTAGTTATTGATAAAAAATCTAAATTTTTAAAGCAAATAGTTCTAGCTTACAGATAAATTGCAAAATTCCAGTCATGACTTTTTAAAACATGAAAAAAAATTTAAAAGTCATGGTTAGATTTGACGTGGTAGTAAAAAATGATTTATGATAGAAATGTAGCCCTTACAGAGCCATGATCACCGGTATACAAAATGTTATGATTGGACTAAAAATAGCGACGCAGTGAACACAATACTAAAAGGGCAGTATTTGTACATTATCTTTAATCCTAGGGGGTGACTGTCACAACTTTTTTTGTATGAAAGGCGCACCACTCTATCCACCATTCTTCTCTACATTTAGGATATAGAGTTAATAATAGGGATGCCAATCCCGAAAATCCCAGGATTTTCGAGGTTTGACAATTCCCGAATATAGTTGTCTGCTGATGTTGCCCTCTTATTTATGCTTAAAAAGATATCAATAAGTTTACAATTTTTTAAAACACTAAAACGAGCGAAAATAACTCGTCTATATAATCAAAAATCAAAATTGTTATATATATTTTGTTTGTTACTGTTAATAAATGATTTTTGTTTACATGGTTTGGTATAACCTATATTAGTTTTTGTTGTTTTTTAATGCTTTGGTGATATACAAACTGTTTCAAATGTGGCTGATCTTACATACTATAGCCTTTTCTTAAATTTTTAACAAATTGAAAATTGAATATGTTGAATACGAACTAAAGCAGTGCCGATATTGAGCAAGTAATAAAAAAAGTGAATTTTATATTCAAGTTTTCTTCGTTTGCATTAAATGAACTTTTGCCATTTATTTTTTTTTATTTATTTTTTATTAATTTATTAAACTCAGAGATTACAAAGCTAAAGGCTTAAAAATTCCAAAATATAAATCTAAATAAGATAAGAAATATTCATATAAAAACACCTTATGTATTTAAAAAAACTCCCCACTTCTGCACAAACATTAAAGAACTTTTTTGCGTAACAAAACATTTTTAATTTTAGAAATATTTCTTAGAAATACTGTTAAAGGAATATAGTGGTTCCAAATTCGAGATATTCTTACAAAAAATGGAGGTTTGCCATACTTCATAATCTTAAACAATTGAAGTAATAAACGTTGATTAACAAAGGCATAAACATCAGAACCTAAAATGCCAATAACACAGGCAGAAATATATTCATTATACCGAAGATTACAAATAAAACGAACTATACGGTTAAAACACAATCATAATTTATTTTGTTGGGACGTTCCGGAAAATATTTCTATTCCATACAGAAAAGAAGATAAGCACAAAAATATCAAAAAATATCCAAGACAATAAAGCTTTTGTAAGATAAATGAAATTTTTGATATTATATAACTTATATGAAAATTAAAATCAAGTTTAGTATCTAAGTTTATATATACCCAAAGACTTATAATGCAATACGTACATAATGTTTTCAATTATTCCTGATATATTAGGCAAAATTAGGTTTTTTGAAAAACACACGGCTTTTGACTTTGATGACTTTAAAGGGTAATAATTCCCAAATATAATAAGTCCCTTGAAAAATGAAATATCGCCCAACTGAAAAAAATGAAATAACTTCCAAAGGCAAAAATGAAGTAAGACCCAATTTTTTGGACTTATTTCAAAATGTAAAAATAAATCCCAATAAAAATGAATTAACTCCCAATGAAACAAGACTGAATTAACTCCCAATTTTTTTGGTTTCCTTTTACAGAACGCTTTTTATTTCACAACTAAGTAGGCATATACATAATAGTAATAATAATTATAGTTATAAATTTATGTATATTATACAAATTTGATAACAAAAATTATTAAAAAAAAAAAAATTTAAATTTATTTCATTCATATCTTTGATAACAAAAATTATTAAAAAAAATTAAGAAATGAAATAAGTCCCTCCATGGTATACAGAATACCGGCTTCGTATTGTACAAATTTCTTGTATTGCCGGCCGGGCGGAAGAATTTTCTCCTCCATGGTATACAGAACACCGGCTTCGCATAGTACAGATTCTCTGTATTGCAATACAAGAATTTTGCACAGATTATCTGTATTGCAATACAAGAATTTTGTGCAATGCAGAAGGATTTTCTCCTCCATGGTATACAGAACACCGGCTTCGCATAGTACAGATTCTCTGTATTGCAATACAATAATTTTGTACAGATTCTTTGTATTGCAATACAAGAATTTTGTGCAATGCGAAGCCGGTATTCTGTATACCATGGAGGAGAAAATCCTTCCGCCGGTCCGTAGGCCGGCAATACAAGAATTTTACAAGAAATTTGAAAATCCTTAAGAACCGTTACAAAACCATCAAAATTTACTAAAATACAATCTCAAAGACATGAAATAACTCCCAACGATAAAATAGTGTTTGCAATTAAAATGAAATAAGTCCCAACTGCGATGAAATATGTGCAAATGATAACTTCCAAATGAAATAAATCCAAACAAAAAAACTGGGAGTTATTTCATAATGAAATAAGTCCCAATTTGTATGGAAAATTTTTTGGGATTTATTTAATTTTTCCATTGGTACTTATTTCATTTGGGAGTTATTGCACTGTACCTAAAACCTGAACTTTACGAAAAAATGTAATTATAAATCAATCATCTGGATTATTACATTATTGAATGTGGAGACAATAATACGTTTCTTAAAAATATAATTGTAACTCATTCCTTGATATCGAAATATTGGAAGAAATAATTTAATAAATAATATATATATGTTTTACAAATAATTGATCTCGAGCTCGAAAACTTTTTTTTTTAAATTTTTGTTTTCAAATATATTTATATTTAACATAACTATTTTGAAATAAATTGGTATTATTTATAAAACAATTTGATTTGATATGAAACAAAAATCTCGGAAACCCGAAAAACCCCGAAATCCCATTTCCGGTATCCCGGGATTCATTTATAAAATCCCGAATCCAGGGATTTAAAAAACCAGTCCCGTTTGGCATCACTAGTTAATACACGCTACGGAAATCCCGGGAATTTCCCGACCTCAAATCCTAGTCGCATTTAATAACACAATTAGTATATAACAATTTATTATACTTTAGCAGATCTTAATGGAAACCCTATGAAATTTATTCTATGAATGTTTTTTTTTTGCTTTCCGACTTTAACGAACCTTAAAACAAAATGCGAATAATTGGTACATTCTGTTTCTTCTTACTCTTAACACTTTTTGATATTTATAAATGAATGTTACCAATAATGTATCAGGTATCAGAAATTATTATTGTCGGGTTATTTGTGGGTTAGAAGTCAAGGACTTTATACAGTTCTTTAGAAATCGAGTTCAAACCATGGACGCACAACTAGAGCGAAATCATAGCACCTGCACTGGATTTAATTTTTCATTGCACTGTACGGCTTGCATTTTGATTTCCATTCGACAAAGTAAAATTAGATTAGTAAGTCAGTTTTAATCGAAGGGATCTTACATATATACCCAAGTATATTCCATATAAAATTCGCAAATATAGTGTACTGAAGTTGTCACAGAGATAAAGTTGTTTTCGACATTTCGTCTTTTATGAACCCAAATAATCCACATAATGTAAATACTGTTTGTTGTCTTCAATAGTACAAACAAAATTTCTGCATTATCATATTTTAGTAAGGTTAATCTCCTTAATCTCGAATTAAATTAAAATGGTAATACACATCTTTTAATTAAATATTGTATTATATATTTTTAATACAGCTTTTTAACTATTTACATTATACTTGTAATGCAATTATAAATCAAACTTAATTAAAATATTATTAATAAACTTCTATCCTATAATTTCATCATGTGCTAGCAAAATAATTCAATGAATTATTGCATTAAAACTTCACCATTAAACTTCTGCATTAAAAACTGCTGACACCTGACGCGTATGATTAATGTTAATTAACTCAATGCATAAATATTAAGTATACGTCACATAGTTTTTTTTTCATTTTAACACTTTCAATATCAAAAAAGGCGATAACAATACACAACAACCAAACAGAAAATTATTATAATAAAATTCATTGTTTTATAAACATTTTTTACATTAATTAACAAAATTTTTTTTCACTTGTTTGCAATAGACTGAGAAAAATTAATTCGTTTATAAAATCGGCAAAAAGTTAATATACAAATACTTACCTGCCGTGTAATAATTGAAATAAATTGATAAAAAATTAAATAAAAATAAAACATTTTCATATATCCCTTTTTTTGTACAGTTTTTTATTTCAACCATTTTATTAAATAAAAATAATAATTAATAACGAACAGAACAAAATAAAAGTTCCAATATTGTATTTATTCTTTACATTTATTTTTGAGTTTAAAAAAATATCGTCGTCACATCGTTAAATGTTTGTCTCTTCTTTTATTTAACATTTTTGCTAATACACTTTTTTATGATATTTTGGTTTAATTTTAATATTTTTAATTTGACTAGTCAATTATGTGTTGTATACTTAATACGTGTATGTATGTATGTAATCCTTTTTTTGTATGAAAATAAAAATTTAATTGGAATATAAACTGTAAAATGTGTACATTTATATGTATATACATATTTAAATTAAATTAAATTAAATTAAATTAAATAATAGTATTATTTTTTATTGAAACTCTACATCATTTTAAGGGGAATTGATTTAAATGGAAATTTGTCATTTTAAATTGTATTAAATTTTAATAATTTTTGAATGAAAATATTCAATTATTTTATTGTTTTTAGTGATTGTATGACAGCAAAAAGATTTATATACTTAAATTTTAATATAAATAATTCTAAAGATGCAAATTTAAGATTTGCCCCACAATAATTTAAATTTTAATTATTATTTAATGATGGTTAGTTTATCATAACATTTTTTTCTTAAATGAATCAAGGTGTATTTTGTCGTTTTTGTTTTTATTTTCTGTTAGGTCTGTTGTATCGGAGCCTGCTTGTGTTTTAAGATTTGCTTGCTATACTTTAAATTGTTGTTGAGAATTTTATTCTTTTTAAAATTTTGAGCCACAATTTGCCAAGCTTTCTGCAACTATAAGTTTTTTTTCTTTTGCTTCTTTATACAAAAACTAAATCTAGCCAAACCAATTTTTTTCTAGATTCAAGTTTTAGTTCAATGTTCTTGTCCTCCTGTTGCCTATTTAAATGGTGTTGAGGTAGATCATTAAGATGTTTTTTGTAATATTAAACCTATCAGTAATAAGAATTTATTTAATATCTGATAATTTGGATAACATGAGTTATTGATAGAAGAGTCTGTAAATGTTTTTATATATTCACTTCTTAAACTGTTTCCACAATTACCAAATAGATTATTGATCTCTATATCATAGATCTTTTGCTTTCGAAACTTTACACTTAACGGTTGAAAGGGAGTACAATTTTGTAAAATAGTACCTGTCTAACCCCACTTGTTGTAAAACCTAATTCTGTAATAAAAAGTTAAAAGTGCGCCAATCAAATTATTGGGCAAAATATTATTCACAGATAAAGACAAAACGACAACCGACAAGCGAATTAAGGAAATAGATCGGATCTAGTAATTCATAGTGAATACCAAGGCACGAATTTTCCAAAGCCAAAAATATGACAAAGTTTTTAAAAATCAGACATTTCAGGAAAGACAGTTTTTAGTTCGGCTGAAAACAATAATAGCTAACAAAATTCATATGAAGAAAGTTAATGCCAAAAAGGGACAAAACCTATTTAATTGCAATTTTGTGTAGATAAAGAAATGTTTGATATGCAAAGCAATATGGATATGATTTCTTTAGCGCAAGAATGCTTGCTTATTGCATCGGACAGTTTTCATTTTAAGGACTTACAATGGATCGTGTTTCTTTTCTTACTTATTGCATTTATACTTCCTTGTACTATATTTATGTGAAATAGTAGTAGTTGCTTCTGGAAATGTAAAATAGAATTTAAAATATCAAATAAAAGTTGTGTACAATTACAAAAAAACTTGAATAAAACTAAATACATACTTACTGTTTATAAAAAAAAACTAATGCGTACATAAAGATTTATAAAAATCCCCTTATTTAAAATGATGCTTACAACATTAAATTAATGCATATTTACAACTAAAAACATTGTTCACATAAAATCTAGTGGCAACACTTTCGTTATTTATTTATTCTGTAATAAAAATTAATTAAACGGAATATATTTGTACGAGAGCTGAACTGTTGTTAATCAGAAAAAAAGAAATCTAGCAGAAATTTCTGTTTTGCGCTTAATAATTACAAAAGGCTAACGTTTCCATAAAGTTTTGTAGTTAAAGATAAGAAACCTTAAGCACAAATCGTAAACAAAAAGAACGAAAAATTTAAAAAGAAAAATACTTCGCAATAATATGTTTCGATGCTGGTCTTCAAATCTATCCGATCAATTAAATATGCAAATCATATTATTTACGACAAAGTTTTAAAAAAATTACACAACTGACTTAATATGGATGATGAAACATATGTAAAAAATGATAAAACATATGTAAAACGGTACCGGAAATAACACTGCAACCAAAAATATATGTAAAAAATCGGATAAAGCAGTGCTTGGCGTCTCACAACATCTATTCTAGTTAGGCAATATAAAGAAGAGCTGTCAACGCTAGGTCGTCTAACTGACATTTTTTTAGTTTTGGTCCCTGCACAATGAGACTACTACGGTAATGAGAGGGCGGACGAACTAGCCAAAGAAGTATCCACTTTAGATGTCTGAACTGGCTTTTCAGTCGCAACACCACTTGGGACTATTAAAAGTGAAATCTTCAGACGCTACTTTCAAAAGGCTGGAATCAGGTGGCGTAATCTGGACACCTACAGGACCACTAGAAATATGTGGCCAGCATACAATAAGAAGCGCAGTTTACAGCTCATGTATGTGAAACGAAAGGACATCTCGAGAATCATAGCGGTACTAAACGGTTACTGGACGATTGGTAAGCATGCGAGCAGATTCGAGCTTCCCTTCAATGATCACTGCCACAGTTGCCAAGCCCGGAAGAAAGAGGTAACAGTATCCGGCTCTTCAAAACTCTAGATTCAAATTTTTCAACAATCATATACTAAACAACCTAGCAGAGACACCAAGTATTAGATGGTACAATTTCGTCGGATACCTGAATGCAACAGGCTGGAAATAGTACCCATTATATACTAGCATCTGGAAAATACCTAGTACTATCATCCGTTCAACGAGTGCAACGAGCGGAATCAAACGATTCCACTTGAATGCTTGCAGGTAGCAAGCAACAGGCTAGCAATTTGAAGATGTGGTATGAAAAGCACCCCTTTTGTCACCTCTTCAACTATGACTTTGGATATTTATTTAGGAAAGTTGAAGCCGTATTGCGGTATGTGAAAAGTAAAAAAGTGATTTCCAAAACACTTTTTGAATGATGCAGTTCTTAATCATCTAAACGTCAAAACTAGACATGTAATTTTGCGTCCCAACCAGATCGGGTTATATTCCACTTACATGTCAAAGTCATAATTCGTGACATACCGATATGTAAATAATAAAGTTTCCCATATCCAGTTGTATTCCAAGTGTTTCATTACTGAGTCACCCCATATTAATAAATAAGTATCAATTTGTGTATCAAAAATATGCCATCGCATTTTTGTTACATAAATTTTAAAACATTTATAAAACCGGTTTTTAGGTGAACAATGCTGTATGTATGTAAATTGATGCATTTAGTTGAAAGTTACTCAACTTTAATAATAATAAAATTTATACGCACATTTATTTTTTATTTCAATAAATCTCTTTTATTTAATTTTTCATTCATTCATTCCTTTTTTTTAATTTTTGTTTTTGATATGTGTGTGTTTTTGTTTTTTGTTTTTTGTTGTTGTTTTGTTTTAAACATTACATAATAATAATAATTAGTTGTTTTTCAACGTACATAATTGTATTTTCAAACATGTGTGTTTATGTGTGTGTGTGTGTGTTCATGCGACGGACGTACATAAAATACAAACTACAACTTTTACAACAAATAAAATTAAATGATAAACAACAGTATATTTAGCAGGGTTTAAACATGCTATGATATGCTTTGCATAAATATTTATGTATGTATGTTTGCTGGTGTATATGTGTAATATCAGGAGTATCGGGAAAATATGAGCATGAGAGAGAGATAAATAGTTAGATAAGCTGAGTTTTAAATTGATGTATGAGAATGTGTAAATAGGGCTATATGTGTATTTCATGTTAATCAACATAAACAAAGATGAGTCATTATAATGCTGATGATTTATATAATATTTCGTTTTAATTTTATTGGTTTTAAACACTATTTTCATGTCGGTATGTTTCTTTGTAGTTTATTTATATTTTTTCATTATTATATTACGAGTTTCATTTATACTTTTAAAATAATTATAATGTTAATAAAAATACTGTATGCTTGTATAATTATTGTTTTAAAATTTTACTACATATACACTTTTTTTTATATATTTATATATCCTTTTTTTATTTTATTTATGGAGTACTTTATATATAAATTAAGATTTGTTCTATATAATGTGTAAAAGTGATGGTGTATGTGTTTAAAGTTCTGCTATAGTTTATATTTATTTTGTTATTATTGCTGTTGTTTTTTTTATATATTTTTTTAGTTATTTGTTAACTAAAGATTATTTGTCTGCTTGTTTTTGTGTTGTTTGTAAAGATACGTTTTTTCGTGTTAAAACTCAACATTAACCTGTGCGTGTTGATTTCAAATAATATTCATTTTAATATTTATTTTGTGTTTTTGTTCAATATATCATTGTCATTTTATTGCGTCCAAAAAAAAAAAAAAACAAACGGCAAACATTGTTTTTATATGTTTCTATTAAATTTTTTTTCGTTGGCCTTGCTCGTGCAATTCAATTGTATTGATTCCACATTAAAATTTACATTTAGTTGTCATTTTTATAGTTGATTGTGCTATTAACGCCATAACACGAAAAAATTTCGTTTGCTGGAATTACAATGGAATTGTAATTTCAATGACATTTGACACCCTACACTCAAGAATACTTAAATTTAAGTAGTGTTTTTTACACAACCTTAAATGCGGTCAATGATGCTTAACTTTTACAAGTTTTTCTTTAAAACATGAGCCATAAAGAACTTGAATTTATATCACATCATTAACTAAAGTATTCAACAATCATTTATTGTTGGTATTTATTCAGAAAACATGAAGGAGCTCTTACTCTATGGCAAAGAGAATCTAAAGGAGATTATGGACTATTACCAAATGTATGATTATAAATAAATATGAAACTGTAATCTCTTCGTATAATGAAATTCATTAAATTCAATTTAGGCTAATTAAAGAAATCTTTGCCTTTCAATATTACACTATATTAGGCTTTTGTAAATTGTATCGAGAGGTCGTTCGACCACATCATTTTACAGGAACCTGCATGTACACGAATTAATCGTTCTTGTAGTAGAATTGGTTTTATCAATAGAGTTGTTTACTCTCAATACGGTTATGGAATTTGATATCAGTTATCACAACAGACTTATAGCTTAAGTTGTCGATGTTATTATTGTGGCTAATAACAAATTTCTACTCACAATGAGAAATATTGTCTCTTTCTCTTTCAACATCTAACAAATTGGAGTGGAACAGAAGAGGGACTTTCATTATTCTATGATTAATCTGACCAAAGAATACAAATAATTATCTCTAAATAAAAGTGTGTAGTATATTGAGTTTCAATATAAATGTATTAAAAGGGATATGGAATGCAACGTTCCCTTTTTATTCCTTCCAGAAGGCGATGCAGACTCTTCTTCATAAGGCTATGATTTGTTTTGATGGTCTGCTCTATAAAAGTACTTATTTTAGAATGTTATGAAAACCATAAGTAGCTTGGAAACAGCAACCAAAGTGGCTGTCGCTCTTTAATTCTACAATAGTAACATTAGAAAGATTTACGAGATTTTTCCTTCTCTGCTTTTCGTTCTTCAATTGTTTGTTTGATCCATTTATATGAGGCTATGTTTTGGTGGAACTCTAAATTTTTTTAAAATTATTAATGTGATTCTCTCACTGAACTCTTAAATTAGCCAAAAAGTCTCTCTTGTTTTAAATATTGATATTGAATAAAATATATACTGATACTGTCCAGTAGAAATACAAAATCCACAAGATCTCTACACGCAGAGAAAAAATATAGTTGTGCATGTTTACCACAACTATTCTAACATTTTTACAATTATAAATTTTTGATATTTCTTTAGTCAGGCTCGAGTTCATTAAATTTAATTTTCACTAAATTATTTTTACTGAAGGTGTTTTTAAAATAGCTATGACACAATTTTCTAATGTTTGTCGTTGTACTTCAAGTATTACACATAAAAATGTCGACGAAAATGGACAAAAACATAATAAAACAAATGTATTCAGGTTTTCAAGACAATGTCTTGACAGAAAGAATACGGGGAAAAAACTGAAGGAAAGGAAGCAACATAAAATTGAAAAATGATAATTACAGCAAATTTCGAACCACCGGTAACACTGGTTAAAAGATTGATGTTTGTCTGTTGGCTAGCAGGCACCGCAGTGTTGCAGAGGTTAGAATGCAAAGAATTCTGATAAGAGAATGTGGTGATTCTTGAAACATGTAAATTCAACCCAAGTTCGATCCCCAGCTCAGCCAAGAAAAATGATCAATAAATTTTAATAGAGATTTCAGGCTGTAAAAACAATTCCCACCTCCAGTAAAAATAATTTATTGAAAATTAAATTTAATGAACTCGAGCCTGATTAAAGAAATATCAAAAATTATTTTTACAATTACAGTGAGCATAAAATTGTTAAAAAAATTGTAAAAATGTTAACTGTGTGTTAACAGTTTAGACGTTTAACATTTGGAAGAAAAACATTTAGAATTCTATTTTGTTTTTTTATTCTCGTTCTCACAGTCTAACATGTTGTCGGCAACATATCATTATTATTGTTATTATTTAGTTTATTTGACATTTCTCTTATTTGTGGTTCTTGTTAGTTTGTAGTGTTTTATTTTATTTTATTAAATTATTAAAGAATTCAAATTATAACAAGTTTTTAATAAATAAATTTAAAAATTACAAGTATGGAAAATCAAGAAAAACTCGCCTTAATTGAAGATACATATTTGGGCAAAGTAGATGTCAACAAAGAAACTAGTGCACAATGTGTATTGACGAGTAACGAACACAAAAACAATGTTCTTTTTCCCACCCTAAATTTGCTAGCAAACTAAATGTTTCCCTTCTAAATGTTTCCGTGTCTAAATGTAGACTAATGAACTATGGCCTCAAGCAGCACAAATCAAACTAATTAATACCTTTAATCCAATTAATTATTAAAGTTTTTTTCATTTATATCTGACCCTTTAACTTTAATAATAAACTGAATTAAAAACATTGACACTACTCTATGAGGTTTTATGGAGGCTCCATATTTGGGCTAAATTATTATGTTAAAATTATATAATTAATCTTACAAAGAATTATTTAGTTTCGCTAGCGTAGGGTATAAAATGTCCTTTAATCTGTCAATTTTATTAAAATATCTATTGAATGAGCCTTTTGTAGAGTTGTTATTGTTTTGCAAAATGTTCCCAATATTTATTGCCATTTTTTAAACGTATTTTTTGTCATTTATATTTTTGCCAATGCAAATAAAAATTAAATAACAAAAAAATTAATAGTGTTATAAATCAGCTTTTATTTTTCAATACTCTTACAACGATAGATATGTATGTATGTATGTAGAAATACTTAAAGTGTATATGAGTAAAGGTACGGTCACACTTGGCAAATATATACTTAAAAAGGCGTAATCACTTATTTTAGCACAAATTTGTTTGACAATGTTTACAAGAGTTTCGCAAGATCAAACAGCATCAAATAAAACTAAATATTTGTTATGTCGTCCTCAATAAACGAAGTTTTTTTTTAAATAAATAAACGAGTTTAAAAATATTTAATTTAGAGGTTACGTCTTTTTCGGCAAATATTTGCCAAGTGTGACCGTACCTTAAGTGGTAATGGGGCATGTGTATATTTGTTTGAATATAAATAAGTACGTACATAAATGTATTTATTTATTTATTTATAACTATTCTTTAATGTATTTATATTGTGTGTTTATGTAATATTTACGTTTTTATTGTTATTTACAACATTTTCATTTGCTTGTTATTTTGTATTTCATAACTCATCTCTGGGTTTTGCGTTTTTCTTTTTTGCTTTCTCAATCATTGAAACCTTTAGCATCAAATATAGGCATGTCTAGGTTTTATAACCTATTCCTGTTATACTCATAGTAGCGCTATTGGTTGCAAAACAAATTACTTTATTGCATAGTTTCTGTTCTTTTTTTGTTGTGGTTTTGTGTTGATGTTTTAAACTTATATAAATTTTAATTATGGTCATGTGTTATTTTTAGTTAAATCCAATCTAAGCTCATTAAAAATAAAATCATTGACGCTTCATTATGTTTGCGTACATAATTGTGTTGACATTTTTGTGTAGCTAAAAATATGAAAAGTGTGACCATTTTGTTTTCATGACGTCTATTTGATAAATAAAGTCTGCTACTGTCATTGCACTCTAATGCAAATAAATTGCAGAAATTCCAATTTATAGTATAAATAGTATAGCAGCAGCATGCAAGTGACAATAAACTAAACTGTTAAATTTAAAATTTAAGATAATAACAATAGCATTATATTTTAATGAATGTTTAGTTTTTGTAAACTTTGGTAAACGGTTTTGAATTTTTTCATTTAATAAATAAAGCAAAATATTGCAGATGTATAGGACATCTATTGTTGTATTTTTTTTTTCTAGAAATTTTAAAATGTCAATAGTTTTGATTTCAAGGTAGAAAATTTAATTTTTACGCCTGTCTTAACATTAGTGCAATAACAAATATGTTTTTAATAACATTTTTTTTATATAAATTAAGAATGTTAAATTTTATGAAACAAACAATACAGTTTTTAACCATACCATTAATTTGTTCACTCAGCGAACAACTACTTGTGCGCATATGAATTTGTTTCCTGTGAACAACCCTTGTCAAAAATATTTTCCTATTCGAAGAAATGTTCTGATAACTCAATAATGTCTGCCATCAAAAGTGATTTATACTTTAAAACACAAGTATAAAATTACAAAGAAAACTATGAACATCTACACGTTAACTCCACACAGAAGAACATGAACAACTTTGTGTTCATAAGTTGTCAAAACGATGGCTCGTCATGACTTTCAATGTATTTGTGTTAGACTTCTTTTTGATAATATTATTGTAAGTATTTTCGGGAGGTTTTGTCTTAGAATTCCTAAGAATTTCTTATGAAAAAATTAAATACAAATGTATTTGATTAAAAAAGGTTCAATAAATATCGTGATATTTGGACCGCGATCCATTCTAAAGTATTGATGGATCACGAGCGTATGCTACATGTACAATATTTATCGCATTAGTATTTATTATACATATTTAAAAATAATGTTATTAACTTTATTAACTTCGGCTACTTACTTATTCTTATTTAATAAGCAAACATTCTCTTCTCTTCCCTACTTGTTCTCTGAGTAAGAGTACAAATATATACTACATTCGACAGCGAGTTTCACACATGAATAAAGAACTTACTCGTTGCAGCTCTCTAGTATTTATGTTATTTTTGTGCTGTGCGGGTCGTTTCTCAATGTTGCGAGAAAACCAAAAGAAAGCCTGTTTAGCTATTTTGCTTGCTTTTGTCAATTGTTTTACTTGTCTTTGTTTAATTTTTTCCACTGCGTATTTTATATTATTTTATTTCTTTTTTTTTTGTTATTTTACTGCCGTATCATGATTTAATATCATGAAAATGCTACACGTTCAATATTTATCACGAGATCCGCGATCTCAACTTCTTTGTCAAACTTCAAACCCTATCTACTCGTTTGCAGATGATAGCAACATTTGCCATTCATACTCATGTAACCATAGACCAAACCCTTTGGAGATTGGGGAAATGAGATAAAATATGAATAATACGCTGAACCGAGATCTTGAAACAATCTTTTAATGGGGTTGTGCGAATAGAGTCGATTTTAACGCACGTAAGACTCAGTTTTGTTTATTAACGCACAAACGCACAACAGATTATGTTGCTTCATCTGTTTCTATGGGCGATGTAAGTATTAAGGAATCAGACGCTCTTAACGTTCTAGGCATCAGAATCCAGTGTGATGTCCGCTGGATCAAACACATTTTTCAAGTGTCGAAAGAAGCGCTCAAATGCCTTGGTTCTTTAAAACGGTGTAGAAAATACTTCACTCCATCTGATCTTCTTACTATTTACACCACCTATATTCGACCGAAAATGGAATACAACTCTAATGTACGGGCCGGTGCTTCGAAGTCTATTTTGGAGTTACTCGACCGCGTACAGGAGAGGGCGAAGATGCTTATCAGTGCCAGTAGGGTATCCAACTCTATTGATTCATTTCAGCATCGTCGCAATGTGGGTTGTGTTTCCCTGTTCTATCGATACTATAATGGAATGTGTTCTGCTAAAATTAGGGAACTTGTTCCTGAAACACGCAGTTTTTTGCGTAATAAACGTTCTCTTAGACAGGGCTGGACAGTGAATCGCACAACACAATACAGAGAAAATTCGTTCTTTAGCCGTACTGTCCGTATGTGGAACAAACTTCCAGCAGATGTATTCCCTGCCACTTTCAATGTAGGAAAATTCAAGTCAAATATTCACAAACACTACTCCCTCTATCCTCCCTCCCATAACCTATTTTCCTAGTTCCAACACAATGCATTGCATAAGTAGGGGTCATCCCGTGAGTGTTGGTCCAAGAACAAAAAATAGTTTCTAGATTTTAACTGTAATAAAAAAGCTTGTTGTTTGACAAGAAAAGGACGTAATGAAATAAATTAAAGTGCATTACATTAACAACAATTCATTGTGTGTGATAGATAGCAACGCACAGCCACTTGTTTAAGCATGTATTTGTGTGTAGCATTTTTTTATGACATGTGGTCCTACACTGGCCAAATATTATAGTCGAGTTGTGTGTTTATGACCAGAAACTTCTCAATACACGAGTTTAGTAAAGAAGAGCAAACAAAATTTTAGTAAATTTATCATTTAAGTCATAAATTATATGATAAGTGCAGACTAGTAGTTATAAATGAACAAAGATGAGTCATTATAATGCTGATGATTTATATAATATTTCGTTTTAATTTTATTGGTTTTAAACACTATTTTCATGTCGGTATGTTTCTTTGTAGTTTATTTATATTTTTTCATTATTATATTACGAGTTTCATTTATACTTTTAAAATAATTATAATGTTAATAAAAATACTGTATGCTTGTATAATTATTGTTTTAAAATTTTACTACATATACACTTTTTTTTATATATTTATATATCCTTTTTTTATTTTATTTATGGAGTACTTTATATATAAATTAAGATTTGTTCTATATAATGTGTAAAAGTGATGGTGTATGTGTTTAAAGTTCTGCTATAGTTTATATTTATTTTGTTATTATTGCTGTTGTTTTTTTTATATATTTTTTTAGTTATTTGTTAACTAAAGATTATTTGTCTGCTTGTTTTTGTGTTGTTTGTAAAGATACGTTTTTTCGTGTTAAAACTCAACATTAACCTGTGCGTGTTGATTTCAAATAATATTCATTTTAATATTTATTTTGTGTTTTTGTTCAATATATCATTGTCATTTTATTGCGTCCAAAAAAAAAAAAAAACAAACGGCAAACATTGTTTTTATATGTTTCTATTAAATTTTTTTTCGTTGGCCTTGCTCGTGCAATTCAATTGTATTGATTCCACATTAAAATTTACATTTAGTTGTCATTTTTATAGTTGATTGTGCTATTAACGCCATAACACGAAAAAATTTCGTTTGCTGGAATTACAATGGAATTGTAATTTCAATGACATTTGACACCCTACACTCAAGAATACTTAAATTTAAGTAGTGTTTTTTACACAACCTTAAATGCGGTCAATGATGCTTAACTTTTACAAGTTTTTCTTTAAAACATGAGCCATAAAGAACTTGAATTTATATCACATCATTAACTAAAGTATTCAACAATCATTTATTGTTGGTATTTATTCAGAAAACATGAAGGAGCTCTTACTCTATGGCAAAGAGAATCTAAAGGAGATTATGGACTATTACCAAATGTATGATTATAAATAAATATGAAACTGTAATCTCTTCGTATAATGAAATTCATTAAATTCAATTTAGGCTAATTAAAGAAATCTTTGCCTTTCAATATTACACTATATTAGGCTTTTGTAAATTGTATCGAGAGGTCGTTCGACCACATCATTTTACAGGAACCTGCATGTACACGAATTAATCGTTCTTGTAGTAGAATTGGTTTTATCAATAGAGTTGTTTACTCTCAATACGGTTATGGAATTTGATATCAGTTATCACAACAGACTTATAGCTTAAGTTGTCGATGTTATTATTGTGGCTAATAACAAATTTCTACTCACAATGAGAAATATTGTCTCTTTCTCTTTCAACATCTAACAAATTGGAGTGGAACAGAAGAGGGACTTTCATTATTCTATGATTAATCTGACCAAAGAATACAAATAATTATCTCTAAATAAAAGTGTGTAGTATATTGAGTTTCAATATAAATGTATTAAAAGGGATATGGAATGCAACGTTCCCTTTTTATTCCTTCCAGAAGGCGATGCAGACTCTTCTTCATAAGGCTATGATTTGTTTTGATGGTCTGCTCTATAAAAGTACTTATTTTAGAATGTTATGAAAACCATAAGTAGCTTGGAAACAGCAACCAAAGTGGCTGTCGCTCTTTAATTCTACAATAGTAACATTAGAAAGATTTACGAGATTTTTCCTTCTCTGCTTTTCGTTCTTCAATTGTTTGTTTGATCCATTTATATGAGGCTATGTTTTGGTGGAACTCTAAATTTTTTTAAAATTATTAATGTGATTCTCTCACTGAACTCTTAAATTAGCCAAAAAGTCTCTCTTGTTTTAAATATTGATATTGAATAAAATATATACTGATACTGTCCAGTAGAAATACAAAATCCACAAGATCTCTACACGCAGAGAAAAAATATAGTTGTGCATGTTTACCACAACTATTCTAACATTTTTACAATTATAAATTTTTGATATTTCTTTAGTCAGGCTCGAGTTCATTAAATTTAATTTTCACTAAATTATTTTTACTGAAGGTGTTTTTAAAATAGCTATGACACAATTTTCTAATGTTTGTCGTTGTACTTCAAGTATTACACATAAAAATGTCGACGAAAATGGACAAAAACATAATAAAACAAATGTATTCAGGTTTTCAAGACAATGTCTTGACAGAAAGAATACGGGGAAAAAACTGAAGGAAAGGAAGCAACATAAAATTGAAAAATGATAATTACAGCAAATTTCGAACCACCGGTAACACTGGTTAAAAGATTGATGTTTGTCTGTTGGCTAGCAGGCACCGCAGTGTTGCAGAGGTTAGAATGCAAAGAATTCTGATAAGAGAATGTGGTGATTCTTGAAACATGTAAATTCAACCCAAGTTCGATCCCCAGCTCAGCCAAGAAAAATGATCAATAAATTTTAATAGAGATTTCAGGCTGTAAAAACAATTCCCACCTCCAGTAAAAATAATTTATTGAAAATTAAATTTAATGAACTCGAGCCTGATTAAAGAAATATCAAAAATTATTTTTACAATTACAGTGAGCATAAAATTGTTAAAAAAATTGTAAAAATGTTAACTGTGTGTTAACAGTTTAGACGTTTAACATTTGGAAGAAAAACATTTAGAATTCTATTTTGTTTTTTTATTCTCGTTCTCACAGTCTAACATGTTGTCGGCAACATATCATTATTATTGTTATTATTTAGTTTATTTGACATTTCTCTTATTTGTGGTTCTTGTTAGTTTGTAGTGTTTTATTTTATTTTATTAAATTATTAAAGAATTCAAATTATAACAAGTTTTTAATAAATAAATTTAAAAATTACAAGTATGGAAAATCAAGAAAAACTCGCCTTAATTGAAGATACATATTTGGGCAAAGTAGATGTCAACAAAGAAACTAGTGCACAATGTGTATTGACGAGTAACGAACACAAAAACAATGTTCTTTTTCCCACCCTAAATTTGCTAGCAAACTAAATGTTTCCCTTCTAAATGTTTCCGTGTCTAAATGTAGACTAATGAACTATGGCCTCAAGCAGCACAAATCAAACTAATTAATACCTTTAATCCAATTAATTATTAAAGTTTTTTTCATTTATATCTGACCCTTTAACTTTAATAATAAACTGAATTAAAAACATTGACACTACTCTATGAGGTTTTATGGAGGCTCCATATTTGGGCTAAATTATTATGTTAAAATTATATAATTAATCTTACAAAGAATTATTTAGTTTCGCTAGCGTAGGGTATAAAATGTCCTTTAATCTGTCAATTTTATTAAAATATCTATTGAATGAGCCTTTTGTAGAGTTGTTATTGTTTTGCAAAATGTTCCCAATATTTATTGCCATTTTTTAAACGTATTTTTTGTCATTTATATTTTTGCCAATGCAAATAAAAATTAAATAACAAAAAAATTAATAGTGTTATAAATCAGCTTTTATTTTTCAATACTCTTACAACGATAGATATGTATGTATGTATGTAGAAATACTTAAAGTGTATATGAGTAAAGGTACGGTCACACTTGGCAAATATATACTTAAAAAGGCGTAATCACTTATTTTAGCACAAATTTGTTTGACAATGTTTACAAGAGTTTCGCAAGATCAAACAGCATCAAATAAAACTAAATATTTGTTATGTCGTCCTCAATAAACGAAGTTTTTTTTTAAATAAATAAACGAGTTTAAAAATATTTAATTTAGAGGTTACGTCTTTTTCGGCAAATATTTGCCAAGTGTGACCGTACCTTAAGTGGTAATGGGGCATGTGTATATTTGTTTGAATATAAATAAGTACGTACATAAATGTATTTATTTATTTATTTATAACTATTCTTTAATGTATTTATATTGTGTGTTTATGTAATATTTACGTTTTTATTGTTATTTACAACATTTTCATTTGCTTGTTATTTTGTATTTCATAACTCATCTCTGGGTTTTGCGTTTTTCTTTTTTGCTTTCTCAATCATTGAAACCTTTAGCATCAAATATAGGCATGTCTAGGTTTTATAACCTATTCCTGTTATACTCATAGTAGCGCTATTGGTTGCAAAACAAATTACTTTATTGCATAGTTTCTGTTCTTTTTTTGTTGTGGTTTTGTGTTGATGTTTTAAACTTATATAAATTTTAATTATGGTCATGTGTTATTTTTAGTTAAATCCAATCTAAGCTCATTAAAAATAAAATCATTGACGCTTCATTATGTTTGCGTACATAATTGTGTTGACATTTTTGTGTAGCTAAAAATATGAAAAGTGTGACCATTTTGTTTTCATGACGTCTATTTGATAAATAAAGTCTGCTACTGTCATTGCACTCTAATGCAAATAAATTGCAGAAATTCCAATTTATAGTATAAATAGTATAGCAGCAGCATGCAAGTGACAATAAACTAAACTGTTAAATTTAAAATTTAAGATAATAACAATAGCATTATATTTTAATGAATGTTTAGTTTTTGTAAACTTTGGTAAACGGTTTTGAATTTTTTCATTTAATAAATAAAGCAAAATATTGCAGATGTATAGGACATCTATTGTTGTATTTTTTTTTTCTAGAAATTTTAAAATGTCAATAGTTTTGATTTCAAGGTAGAAAATTTAATTTTTACGCCTGTCTTAACATTAGTGCAATAACAAATATGTTTTTAATAACATTTTTTTTATATAAATTAAGAATGTTAAATTTTATGAAACAAACAATACAGTTTTTAACCATACCATTAATTTGTTCACTCAGCGAACAACTACTTGTGCGCATATGAATTTGTTTCCTGTGAACAACCCTTGTCAAAAATATTTTCCTATTCGAAGAAATGTTCTGATAACTCAATAATGTCTGCCATCAAAAGTGATTTATACTTTAAAACACAAGTATAAAATTACAAAGAAAACTATGAACATCTACACGTTAACTCCACACAGAAGAACATGAACAACTTTGTGTTCATAAGTTGTCAAAACGATGGCTCGTCATGACTTTCAATGTATTTGTGTTAGACTTCTTTTTGATAATATTATTGTAAGTATTTTCGGGAGGTTTTGTCTTAGAATTCCTAAGAATTTCTTATGAAAAAATTAAATACAAATGTATTTGATTAAAAAAGGTTCAATAAATATCGTGATATTTGGACCGCGATCCATTCTAAAGTATTGATGGATCACGAGCGTATGCTACATGTACAATATTTATCGCATTAGTATTTATTATACATATTTAAAAATAATGTTATTAACTTTATTAACTTCGGCTACTTACTTATTCTTATTTAATAAGCAAACATTCTCTTCTCTTCCCTACTTGTTCTCTGAGTAAGAGTACAAATATATACTACATTCGACAGCGAGTTTCACACATGAATAAAGAACTTACTCGTTGCAGCTCTCTAGTATTTATGTTATTTTTGTGCTGTGCGGGTCGTTTCTCAATGTTGCGAGAAAACCAAAAGAAAGCCTGTTTAGCTATTTTGCTTGCTTTTGTCAATTGTTTTACTTGTCTTTGTTTAATTTTTTCCACTGCGTATTTTATATTATTTTATTTCTTTTTTTTTTGTTATTTTACTGCCGTATCATGATTTAATATCATGAAAATGCTACACGTTCAATATTTATCACGAGATCCGCGATCTCAACTTCTTTGTCAAACTTCAAACCCTATCTACTCGTTTGCAGATGATAGCAACATTTGCCATTCATACTCATGTAACCATAGACCAAACCCTTTGGAGATTGGGGAAATGAGATAAAATATGAATAATACGCTGAACCGAGATCTTGAAACAATCTTTTAATGGGGTTGTGCGAATAGAGTCGATTTTAACGCACGTAAGACTCAGTTTTGTTTATTAACGCACAAACGCACAACAGATTATGTTGCTTCATCTGTTTCTATGGGCGATGTAAGTATTAAGGAATCAGACGCTCTTAACGTTCTAGGCATCAGAATCCAGTGTGATGTCCGCTGGATCAAACACATTTTTCAAGTGTCGAAAGAAGCGCTCAAATGCCTTGGTTCTTTAAAACGGTGTAGAAAATACTTCACTCCATCTGATCTTCTTACTATTTACACCACCTATATTCGACCGAAAATGGAATACAACTCTAATGTACGGGCCGGTGCTTCGAAGTCTATTTTGGAGTTACTCGACCGCGTACAGGAGAGGGCGAAGATGCTTATCAGTGCCAGTAGGGTATCCAACTCTATTGATTCATTTCAGCATCGTCGCAATGTGGGTTGTGTTTCCCTGTTCTATCGATACTATAATGGAATGTGTTCTGCTAAAATTAGGGAACTTGTTCCTGAAACACGCAGTTTTTTGCGTAATAAACGTTCTCTTAGACAGGGCTGGACAGTGAATCGCACAACACAATACAGAGAAAATTCGTTCTTTAGCCGTACTGTCCGTATGTGGAACAAACTTCCAGCAGATGTATTCCCTGCCACTTTCAATGTAGGAAAATTCAAGTCAAATATTCACAAACACTACTCCCTCTATCCTCCCTCCCATAACCTATTTTCCTAGTTCCAACACAATGCATTGCATAAGTAGGGGTCATCCCGTGAGTGTTGGTCCAAGAACAAAAAATAGTTTCTAGATTTTAACTGTAATAAAAAAGCTTGTTGTTTGACAAGAAAAGGACGTAATGAAATAAATTAAAGTGCATTACATTAACAACAATTCATTGTGTGTGATAGATAGCAACGCACAGCCACTTGTTTAAGCATGTATTTGTGTGTAGCATTTTTTTATGACATGTGGTCCTACACTGGCCAAATATTATAGTCGAGTTGTGTGTTTATGACCAGAAACTTCTCAATACACGAGTTTAGTAAAGAAGAGCAAACAAAATTTTAGTAAATTTATCATTTAAGTCATAAATTATATGATAAGTGCAGACTAGTAGTTATAAATGAATAAACAAATTAGATTAGATTAGAAACAATAGAACACTTAACAATTATATTTTCGGCCTATTATACATCATACATGCATTCTACTAGTTATGTTCTAAGTTATTTTTACACAACAGAATTTCTCATCAAAATTTAATAATAACAAGCAGTTTAAAAACATCTGCTATAAATGCCCAATATTCATTTAGTTTAACAGCTTTACTGTTCATTTACAATTGAAATACTTTCGTAAATCAGATGTAATTTCAACGAAATGATAAAGAGGTAGAGTGCAAAGAAAAAGCAAAGTGGACTTTTTGGTGATGCTGTGTCTAATTGTCCTACTTTGTTGTGAACTCATTAATTACTTCGACACCTTCAGTTATATCTCAATTTAAAATAAAATTTTAGTTGTGTTCAATTATTTCATTTCATATTCACCCCTATCGTGAATAAAAATTGCACCTGAAATTTGTTTCCTTTTATTTTTTTAACATTGAATTTTAATAGGAAAAGTGTGAAAAGGAAACAAATTTCATGTGGAATTATTTTTAGCGTCTGTGTTGTGAGTGTTGGTGTATTATGTTTGTTGGTTTGTTCAAAGTTTTTTGTTTTGTTTTTTTTTTTTTTGTATATACTCGTATATTGTAAATATGTTTCATACAAACTTATGCATAAATTCAATTAACATCTAAGCAGACAGATATCGATATTTAATTAAAGCCTAATTTAGATTTCATTTAATTTAAGTTTCATTTTTTTAAGTTTCATTTTGTGTACATTATAAAGTGATTATAATTATTGTTATAATTGTATACTTACAAACAAATATTTATTAATTAATTTATTTATTTTATTATTAATTTATTTATTGATTTATTTTACAGTATTTTGTTGTTCTACTAAAAAAATTTACGTAATACACCATACCACAGCATACCACTAAACGATTTTAAAAACTTATTTTTTTTATAAATTTTTCACATTAGTTTTTTTTGTTTTGTTTTTTTTTTTTTGTTAAATTACAAATAGAAAAATTAAGCGACAAAAAAATTATTGTATTTTGTTTTCATTTAATTGATATTTATTGTTTTAGGGGGAGGGGTTTGGTTTACATTTAAATAAGTTTGTTTTTGTTTTATAGTTTTGTCAAGTTTAAGGCAACGGATAGTGATTTTGTTCAAAGTCTTTTTGATGATCCGTTAAGGATTTCTTTGAAGTTTCCAAACGTCTATCGGTGATGGCTACAAATGGTAAGCGCTGTTTGCGGCCGGCTATAAAGCCGGCACCTACTAAACGGGGTGAGGCATCGATTACACGATGATAAATGAAAGAGTTTGTAACCGAAGATGAAGACGTAGCGGAGGAAGAGGGGGAGGGAGGAGTTAAGTGATTATTGCTGCTGCTTTGAGTTTTAGCTGCATCCGGTGAGGTTGTTGTTGTATTTGTATTTAATACTGATTGCTGTTGTTGTTGTTGTTGCAGTTGTTTATTGTAATCAATTGGTGTGTTGGCTGAAAAGCGGCCATTTATTGTTTTGCTAACAACTGGTGCTTTATTATAGGCCACAAAGCCGCCAGCATTAATAAAGTTATTATTGTTATTGTTGATATTGTCCTTGTTGTTGAAATTATTTAGATATGACAAGGGTGCCCTGCGGTATTCGGAGCCAGAACTGGGTGCAAATTGTGAACTGCGTGATCTGGGACGATTCATATAACCACCGGCTATTGATGGATATGAGGGTAATTTATGTATTGCTGATTTTTTTGTTGTTGCCCCTCCAGCTCCAATTCCAGCACCTGCTACTGTTGGTGTTGATGTTATTAATTTTTCCATTTGCCAATTTGTTATTTGTAAATTTCCTGCTGCCATATTTGCTGATTTAGTTTCAATTTCCTTTTGCCAAATGTCTTGTTCTGACTTGGAATCATCATTAGCAGCATCATCAACATCACCACTCTCTTGTTTTGCAGTATTGCTGCTACTAAATTCATTCTCTTGTTCATTGGATTCCAATGAAATACTAACATCTTCATCGGGTAAATGATTTTCAGTGTGTGTATGCTGTCTAGCCGTCATTTCAACTCCATCGCCATTGGCATTGACATATGGATAGGGTGGTGGTTGTGTTGTAGTTGTGGAAGTTCTTTGTTGGGCAAATAAATCGTGTATTTGACGTTGACGTTGATGATAGCGTTTGCGTTTTTCCTTTAGGTAATCATCGTCTATGCGCACCGACATACTGCCCACACTAGAGTCTCTAGGTCCTGGCTGTAGCTTAGAGCCCGACCACCTCAGCTGTTGAGGTGATTTGGTAGGCGGTGCTATGGTGCCCTCTAATAAGTCTAGCAATTGTTTGTTGCGCCTATTGAATTTACGTATGTAGGGTGGTAGATTATCATCTTTGTTGTCATTCTCTTCGAAATAGTCCTCATTGTCGTATTCATAGTCTGGGTAATTTTCCGGTTGTTGTTCACGCATTTGTTCTTCGTGCAACTGAGATTGGACTTTGGCTAAATGTGGCCACTTGGCATAATAGCGCTCAAGGTCTTTGATATCGGTGATCTGGTGGCCCATTTCCCCTATACCATTGGTACTCACCATTTGCTTCAGAGATGGCGGTGGTATGGGTGTAGTAGTGGTGGTTATACGTTTGGGTATCATCTTACGCTGGTAGGCATGGTGACGCGAGTGTTTGTTGGTTTGGTGATTGTGAGGATGAAAACCATATGGCTTCTGCTCTTGATGATGATGTTGCTGATGATAATGGTGATTGCGTGTTTGACCATGATGTATCTGGCCATGATGCTGTTGTCTTTTATGGTGATACGGTGTATAGCCTCCCCTGGAACGCCCCACTCCCACGCTAGCACGTTCTTCTGGTGAAGGACCAAATTTCTTATTGACATTTCTCAACACCGGACTCAGTTTTCTGTACCAATCATTTGTATCCACTCTCTCACCTTTGGTTATAAATCTAACTTCATTAGCTCTTTCACTATCATCGTCGGGAGTTTCTAGAAAATAATTGATTTGACCCTCATAGAATGGTTTGGTGGTAGATTCCTCGACTTTCTCCAGCTGCTTTTCTTTTTCCTTTTCCTTTTTGGGTTTCAAAACGAATATAGGTGCCTGTGGTATTAAAGTTTTCATTTTTTCCAACTTAAATTTCTGGATATGTTTATCCTTCAAAACATTTAAATCATCATCTTGACTCACGCCGGTACGCTTCTGATTGTCATTAGCCAGAACTATTGGATTTTTTGTAGAAGTAATGGGTGTGGGGGTGCTAGTGGTTGTCATCATCATTATCTGTGAATAGCGCAGATAATCTTTGTATTTCTTTTTATGGGTTTTATGACCGTAACTTTTATTGTTGCGTCTCAGAGATTTTTCCCTTTCAAATGCTGTTTGCTTTTTAACCTCATATGTTGATTCTGTATTTCGTATTTATTCAATGCAAGTTGTTGTTGTTTGTAGCCAATGGGTGTTAAATTGTTGTTTTGATTTGTTGTTGTCGCCGCATTGCAATTAAAGTTGAACATGTAGGGTTTGGTTGTAAAGTTGAAGAGAAAAAACAAGAAGAAACCAAAGAAGAAATGAAATATGAGGTTTAGTTAGTTAAAGTTTTATATCTTAGCTTCTTCTACATTACATTTTGATTAAACCCAATAAGCATTTTGGCTGGAATTCAAGTGGAATTACATTTGAAATCCAGTCACAATTTCCAATGTTGAATTACAGTTGAAACACAGTTGAATTCAATAGCGAAGCCAGCAAAATTAACCATTGAATTACAGTCAAACAAAACAGTACATTTACAGTGTAATTCCAGCCTTAACAACAGTGTAATTCCAGTTGAACCGAATCTGTTCTCTAAAAATTTAATTATAAAATCATCATAATCACCGCTGCTAGTGATTTGCATCAATTCTGTGCCATTATTAACATATGCTTAAAACAAATTTGATGTCGTTTTTTAACAAACATCAAACAGACTAGAAAGAGGATGGATTTCAAATGTAATTCAAGCTTGGATTCACACTGGAATTCCAACATTGGAATTCACAAACAATTTGTGCTTAGTGGGAAGTCTTTAATGAAATAAATTTCAAATACTATAAAAAAGTGATATACAAGAAATTAAAACTAATTCTATTGTAAAAGTTTAACAAGAAATTTAATCCTACTACTGCTGGAGACAGTTTAAATTCAAAAAGTTATTACCCTAAATTAAATGGTTTATTTTAAAGGTTTGAATTTAAAGTATATTTTGTGAAAGTAAGTATGATCGCGAATTCTTTACGAAAGTTCATAATACTCAGAAAATGTCGATTGTTATTAATAAAAAAAAGTTTTGGTAAGCAAACCTGTAAGAAAGTCGGTTAAGCCAGACCGTATATTAGTTCATATATTCGTCATTATATATATGAGCAAGTATAGTTTTGTTTAAATTTCAACAATTTCTTTTGATAGAAAAATCTTTAATACGACAAGGCTTTTTTTTAATACCAACTATTTATTTTGGGTGGGAGAGAAGTTAAATCTTCTGACAGTTTGAATTAGAATTTCGAAGAATTATTGTTTTATTTTTTGCAGTGTTGAAAATTATTTACAATTTTCTTTAGTTAATTCTTGATATTTTAGTGTTTTTTTTATTCAAGTCTTTTATTTATTTTGAAGCTTTATTATATGGAAGTCACTCATGTGAACTTAATTTATTAACGTTTTCAGGTTACATTTCTCACATAGTTGTTTCTCTACCGGTAATAACAAGACAAAAACTCATTTCCCTTTAAAACAAAAAAAGTAATTTTTATGAAGTCTTTACTTCAACAAACATGATGTTTTTAGTCCATTACATTTAACTTGTTCGTGTTTCCGCAATTTTGTAAAAAAAAAAAATCAATTAAGCCTGATTCTGTGTTAATTTTTGTCTAAAATGTCACAAATTAAATGACTTTTCTCATTGTAGTCGTCTAATCATACAATTGTTCATTTAAGCTGTCTAAAAAGCCATTTGTATGTCTGTCTGTTTCTCTGTTTGCCATTTAGTCCCTTTACATAAAGTCACAAATGTTGTTTATATCGTGTCAGGTTGTGTTTTTCTTTTACAGATTTTTAACCCCTCTTTAAGTGTAGTTGTGGATATATCCCAGCAAGCCATATGAGTCCGAAAAGAGTCTTTTCTGACACCTTTTTTGGAGCGTTAACGCTCTTTATGAGCCCAAAAAAACAATCATAATTGCTCCGAAAACCTTCAAAAAAGAGGGTCATTACATTCGAAAATGTTCCGTCAGAAAGAGCTCTTAGATAATGTCAGAAAAGAGTCTTTTATGAGGGTTTTTTGGGCTCTTAAAGAGCTCTTAGATAATATCAGAAAAGAGTCTTTTATGAGGTTTTTCTTGGGCTCTGTGTAATCTTGTTTTTATCATTCTTGTGTGGTACAGCTATGTTTTTTTTTTTGTTCAAAGCACAAATAACAGGAGAAGAACGCTTTGGTACACATATAATTAAGTGGAATTTCTGAGTCATACTGCGTGCCGACTGAGAACATTAACAAGCAAATTTTTCTTTCGCTCCGAAAATGCTCTTTAGTTGGACTCTTTTCTGACTCCTTTTTTCGGAGCGCTCCGAAAAGGCTCTTTTGTTGGACTATTTTCTGACTCCTTTTTCGGAGCGCTCCTAGAATGGTATGCTAGGATGTAACTCTACATCTTCACTGAATATCTGCGTATTTCAAATGTGTTTGTATTTGGGTATTGTTGTCATTTACTGCTGATTACAGCAGTTTCTATTTAACATTTGTAACCAATCATTTAAATGCAGAGGTCCTCATATGCGTACATTTCTAGTTATTCCCTTTACTGTTCTATATTTTGGGGTTCTGTTGTTCTACGTTGAACCACCACTATACGAGTATTTTATGGCAGCAGTTGACATTTTATTGTCGTTGACAGTAAAGGTTTATATGTACTCGCACATACATACATACATATATTATTTGTAATTTCATTGTACTCTGTTTGTGTATTATTTTGTATTATATTGTATTGTTGATGATTTTGTTTCTGCTGTTGTCGTGTCGTATATTGCTTGTAGCAATCTAGTTGCAGCAATTACTGTTTATCATGCTTGTGTTATGTTTTGTTGGTGTTGTCGCTGTTGTCACTGTCATTTAATTCACAGAAAGCGGATTATAAATAGCATGATTTAAAGGCTGAGTTTGAAAAACGTCAAGCGATTTTAATAGATTTGAAATTTAAAGCTGAATAATAGGAATGAGTAAAAAACAAATTTCGAATTAAACGAATTGTAAGACAATTTCTCATACTTTTAAATTTGAGAGGGTAGATTTTTTCTTAAACATAGAATGGATGAAATTGTGCATAGAGTTTTCTATGATAAGCAATATTTGGATTAGTCGAAAGGTTCAATTTAAAAAAAATTCCCTTAGTGTGGGAGATCAGTTGAGGGTGTTGTTGCTAGAGTTTATGCCTTTTTATACTATACATTTGTAGTTCTAATTCTTCGGAGATTTATTTTCTACAAAAAAAAAAACGAAATATTTTCCTTTGAATTTTAAATTGTATTTACTCGCAAACGCATGTAAAACAAGCTTCCTTCTCACCTGGATTTTTCTTCTTTCAAGTTTGACGTGTTATTTTTCTTTAACAAGAAACACTTTAATGCCAAGAAAAGTGTGTTATTTAGCTTAAAGATGTTTTTGCAACGAAGATGAAGACAAATAGAAGACGTGATTGGTTTACTTAACATTTGCTCCATGTACATATTTATGTTGACTTTAAGAGTTAATGTATTTAAGTAAAAAGTACTTTTTAAATAGTTTATTTCACTGAAAGTTTTTGTTTTGTATTTTAAATATATTTTATATTTAAGGTTTAGATTGCACTGTAGGCTAGTCGAAAAAATAAGAACTTAGTGCGCGTTTTCACTATGTCATTTTTGTTGTCAAATTGTCCAAATTGTTGGCAATTGTATGAAAACGGGTTGTCATTAAAGTATTAAATTATGGACATAAAAGCAATAGACTAATAATCACCTAGTTTAAAAAGTTTATTAGTTTGGTTCCGAATATTCTCGAGCATATATGTAAGTCCTTCACTAAAAGTGTTTTTTAGGTGTATAGAACTTTAAGTTGGAAACACTTTTTTAACTGGTTTGATTTGGCATTTCAACATGAATAGACTGACGCCTGAACAACGCTTCTAAATTTTATAAATTTTTAAATTTATTTTGAAAATCATGGTTCTGTTCGAAATAATCGTCCATCAAAGCAATTGTTTCGATTACTTATGGAACGTTTTCGCACCACATATATTCAAAATTATAACACAGAAGAAGTCATTGCTACTTTAAAGTGTATCGTAGAGGAAGACCCGAATCAGTCTATCCGTCATTGTGCACAAGAATTGGTTATGTGTCCATCCAAGAGCTCTTGGTGTGCGTGCTTACAAAATCCAACTCGTGTAAGAATTGAAGCCTCGCGGTCACCTAGCAAGACATAGAATCGGTGATTGGGTCCAAAACAAGATTACCGTTGATCCTGATTTTCATAAGCGAATTTTGTTTTGCGATGAAGCTCACTTTTGGTCGAATGAATATGTCAAAAAACAAAACTGCCATATTTTGAGTGGTGATAATCCCCAAATGTATATTGAGACACCGTTACGTCCAGAAAAACTGACTGTTTGGTGTGATTTATAGGCTGGTTGAATAATTGGTCGATACTTAGTTAAAAACGAAGCTGGCCAGAATGTTACAGTTAATGGTGGCCGCTAAAGAGCCATGATTACCGACATTTTCGTTCATCAATTGAATAATCATGATGTGCAGGAGTTGTGGTTTCAACAAGATGGCGCAAAATGTCACACAGCTTGTGCCGCAATTGTTTTATTGAAGGAAAGTTTTGGTAACTGTATAGTTTCACGTTTCGGACCCCTGAATTGGCCTCCAAGATCATGCAATTTAACGTCGCTTGGCAATTTTCTTTCTTTTCTTTTTAACAAATTAACAAACACAAACTGCGAAGATTTTTGGCTTATCTGCAGAAAACACCCAGAGACTTTGGCAGGAATCGAACCCGCAACCCTCTGACTGATAGTCCGGCAAACTATCGCCTAGTCTATCGGGGCACCCCAATTTTTTTGATAGGGATATATAAAGTCGCTAGACTACGATAAGACCGAAACGATTGACCATTTGAAGGACAACATTCGCCGCGTTATTGCCTATATATGGTCACAAATGTTGGAGCCAGCCGCGGTCATATGCCAGAAGTCGTATATAAATTATAGTGCCAGAAGGTGGTCTTTCGAAGAAACTAAATTTCTTGTCAGTTTAAAAAAACAGCCTTTACATGAATGAATTCATTCTAAAATAATTTCTGAGCCCTTATTTCAAACTAGCCCACTGTGCAATGCTCTTATAACACCAAAACTCTACAGCATGTAAATAATTGATAAATATTCGTAGAATGAATTTTTGGAATTATCTCAGGGTTTTTTCAATGATAATGATTGATATTTATAAATATAAACGAAATATGTTTGCAAGAAAATACAATAATAAAAATAATTTATTACGATTTTAGATACCCATTTTTTTTTTTAACAAATAAGCAAAATATTAGCAACACAAAAACACTTTTGTAAATAAATAAATGAAATACATTTATTAAATTTAAATAATAATATATGTTTGCTACATGAAAACAACAAAAAAATAAAAAATAAGTTAAGAACTTTTACTAACCTCTTTCATTATTCTCATCGTAAAATATAAAATCCTTGGGGTTCGATTCTCCGGATGGGAGATGATGATGCTGCTGTTGCTGTAAATGATGGTCTGAAGCAGAGGTTGATGTTGAATTCTCTTTTAAAATGTCATAATATTTTTTCTTGAAATTTTCTTCTTGCGATGATACTTTTGCCACGGCATCCGGATGGTTTTCTTCAGTGTTAATTTGGGATTTCAGTTGTTGCTGCTGCTGCAGTTGCTCTTGCATAAGTTTTGTGTATCTATTGGTGGCATCATCTAAACGTGCAGCACCATTGTGCCTTTTTATTTTACGTGGTATGAAAATATTTGCAAAATTATTTTTATTTTCATTGTCGTTATTTTTATTATTATTGTTGTTGCTATTTATGTTGCTGTTGCTGTTAGTGATGCCTGCTGTTTTGAAAATATTTGGATTTTCATTTTCTTCAATATCACCAATGGCCTCTTGTTTGGTTGGTACTTGTTGGTTGAGTTGTTGTTGCTGCTGCTGCTTTTGCTGTTGCTGTAATAATTGCCGCTTTTCCTCTAGTAAATGTTTATGGAATATTTCATAATCATTAATATTTTTATTTTTATTATTGTCATCAGTATAATCGGCTATGTGCTTAATTTTCTCATTATAACGACCGTTGACCATTTTTTCATACGATTCTGGTCTAGTAAATGTCTCTTCATTTATTATTATCTTTAATGTGGACATCTGGTCGTTTTGTTTTTGTTGCTGTTGTTGTTGTTGTTGCTCTCTTTGTTGTTGTTCATGCATACTTTTAAATTTTTCATATTCAGCACTGCCATCATCATCTTCATCGAGTTCGAATTTGTCTTCATCATCATCTTCATCAGCATTGCTGTCGCTGTCTTTCAAACTCTCCTCCTCAACATCTCCATATATGTTGTATTGATTTGAATAGTCAATATTGTTTTCATATTTAATTTGCTGCTGCTGCTGCTTCTTCTTTTCCTGGTTTTTATTGTTACTGTTGTTCTTGAATGTTTTCCTTTCACTAAACATTTCCTTTTTGTTATTAGTTTTCTTTAAGTTTTTCCCATTTTTTTCTTTAGCCACCATCTCAACTTCTTCACTGTTATCATTGCTGCTGCTGTTATTGTTGTTTTTAGTGTTTTTGCTGTTGTTGTTGTTGCTAGTTTTGTTGTCATCACTACGTTCACCGGACTTTTGTGACTCAAGTATCTGTAAGTGAACAAAAACAAAAAAGAAAGAGAAAATAAAGAGAGATTTGAGTGACGTATAAAGTTTTCTACTTGTTTTTGTTATAGTTGCAGTGAAAAAGGGCTTAAATTAAATTGTTTTTAATATTAAATATTTCGTTATTTAAATATGTAAATTAGTAAGGCTTTTCTTACAAGTTTTCACCTAATGTCATACTTTGACCATTTGCTTGCCCTTTTTTAAATATCATATATCACCATTATCTTTTCTTTTGGTGATATTCCTAGATAAATGTAAAAATTATATTTTAAAAAGAGTCATATTTATTAAAAAAAATTGTTTCCTCGAAAGCCCAAGTGGTGATAAAAACTTAGCTCCAGTGTACTACAAAAAAATCTATGGTTTGTACTTGTGTTGCAACATAAAATAAATCAAATTTATTATAAGCCCTTTTTCACTATGCAATACTATAACAAAAAACTTAAGACATATTAGGCAAATATTTGCTGAATTAAGCGTACAAATTATTTTAGGAATTACTTTGAATTTATTTAAGTCTTTCTATTTTATAAAAATAGTATTTAAACTAGAGACATAGCGCACGAAAATTTAAGTAATTGCCATGTAAACACAAAATCATGGCTGCCAGATTAGATTTATGGTCATTTTGATTTCAAAAATAGCAAAGTGGCGATGTGACGATTTTTTTTATTAAAAGTGACGTTTTTCTGAATTATTAGAATTTTCTGTAATTTGTTTTTTTTTATTAATAGTTTTGGTACCAAATTCTCTCTTTTTTTAAGACATCAACTATTTTTCTTTTTGTAAATATTAAGAAGAACATGACATATTAAAAAAAACTAAATGATAATAATGTTTTCTTAATTATTGCCAGTTGTTAAGTTTAAGTATAAATAATATTGTGTCAGTATGTAGAAATTATTTATTTTATTAATAAACATTAAAAGCAATTTTAAATGCTGAATTCCAGTAACTAACATTTTTAGAGGAAATAATTTCTGAATTTCAACGGTGAAATTCTACAAAAACTTCTCCTATTTTAATAAAACGTCGAAAGAATATTCAGCCAAATAAATTTAACCCACTTGGCGCAACCGTCCTTTTAAAAGCACATACAAAATACGGGGGAATACCGGGTTTGTACGTGAATTGTATATTGAGTGTTTTCTGAAAGTGTTTTTTTTTTTAAATTGTGCACAATGGAAACAAACTGGTAATTAAATCATTTACATATATTTAGGTCTTGTTTTTGTTTAGAAAGTAATTAGAATGGAAACCGAGCTCAATGCTGTATTTTGGCGCTACGGTCCATTTTCCCACTGTTTCCTTTTAAAAGGACAGTGGCAAAATATACTACCTATCTAATTTTCATTACTTAATATTTTATGTGTTATTATGTAGTAAATTAAACCGAAAGGCATTGAACCTTAACGAAATTTTGGAAGATGTTGAGCAATGGAGTGATGACGACATTTGTGAGGCCATTTACATCGCACCGCCTGATAACGCTAATGCAGTTATACCAGATGAAGACAGTGGCGATGAAGATAATGTGTGCCTCAACAATTTGCCAGGCGGTCAGCTACGTGCAGAGACAGAAATGAGGTACAAAAATGTTCCTGAATGCAAGAGCAATGGTGATAGCGATGACAATATTGCATTATCGGATCTAATCAAGCGCAAAAGGATTGCAGAGCTAAGGCCAATTAATAAAAATAATTCCAGAAAGTGGCAGCAAGTGGATATTGTTCCAAGCCTGCTACAATGGGAGGTAGTTTCAGAATGCTATCAAAATCCAGATCCAATGGAAATATTTTTAAACTTATTTGATGATGGCATACATCCTAAGGAGTGCTTCTTGGTGTATCACATCCCAACTTAGAACATAAAGTTTATTATTTCTTTTTTTATTTTATTAATTTTAACTATACAATTTTTTTTTTAATATTGAATTGTTAATTTCGTTATTTTTGAATAAAAACAAAGTAGTATATTTAGCTACCGTCCGGGAAAACTATATCTTTTTAGAAAAAAATTTATTAAATAAAAAATGTTTAAATACCTATGAGAATTTAAGTTTAGAAATAAAAATTTAAGTTTTCAAAAAAACAAATTCCGGCGCTATCTGGTTTAAATAAAAAAAATGCGAAATTTTTTTAAAATAAGTACCTGTATATATTGGATGAATTGGATTCTTCACTAAAAATGTTATTTTAAACTTGATAAACTAAATAGTTTGCAATTTAACCTGATTTACGATATGTATTGTACAAGAGACTATACAAACTAGAATTTTTATGTATTCTTTCCAATAAAAATTAAAAAATACTATTAGAAATAGTGACGTTTTATTTTTCCGATTTTTTTTAAAATTTAATTCCGAAAATTCCGAAATTCACAATATCGAATATAGATCATGCAACATGTGGGTTTTGATTAATAGTGCAAGTATTTACTATTATTATTTATGGTTAATTTTTCTAAGAAAACTTTTGTTTTCAATTTTCTAGCTTATTTCCTTAAATATTTGCACAGTGTGATCTTTACTTAACACACACAGATTTCAAGTTTATTAGATTTTTCATAGCAAATAAAGTTTGTCTTTGCAACTTAAAGGAAGTCATAAAAATCATTGATTATATAAGTACAAATATCTTTTCTTTCTTTTTGGTTTAGAAGAACTACTCGTAAGGAAAACTAAGGATATTTAACTATCATATATAACAATATTTAAGTTTATTTAAAACCAGTAAGAAACCATAACTTTGATTACATCCTTTTGTTTGTTTTGTTTTTTATTATAAAATTTAGATTCTTAGTGCTGATAATTGCAAAGCTAATAATAAACTGATTTTAGTTTGGCCTGATTGTAGAGTGTAAAAAAAATACTAAGTATAATTAGTTTTTATGAAGATTGTGTAGATGCTTGAGATTACATTTTGTTATACAGATATCTCATGATGAGTTCAAGAAGTTTTCGAAAAGTTTTTATTAAAATATTTTCATTCACAGACATTTTGTCATTACGTGTTTATTAGACTTTATTATGGCTTTTAGTTGAAATTATTAAATTGATTACTTCCTTTATTTTTGTTAACATACATATTATCCAGTGAAATTAACGACAAATTCTAAACTGTTGAACTGAAAGACAATATTAACTATAGTCTTAATTTTTCCTGATAACACATTGTTGGTTAAAGGTCAGAAAAAAAATTGCTAAATTGAAGATTATTAATCAAGAGTTTTACATTTATATACCACTAAAAAAACTTGCTCCCCAAACCTACTGAAAAAACCCTTGTAAATTGTAAAGCATGTTTTATTTCTTTTGAATTTTAAATTATCATAAGTTCAAGCGGTGAAAGATTAGTAATCTAGAGATGCGCACTCCCAAAGGGTGTCAATAAGTTATTACACGACTTAATTTTTATTGAAAAGATTCATAAAATTTTTTTTTTGAAATTTCTTTGGTGTTCACACAGCACAATTCTTATTGCTTAAATCCCTCGTAAATGTGTATACATATATGTAATACAAATCAGAGAGTAACACTAATTGCTAGTACAATCAAGTATGTACTCGAATCATTCCCTCACCCTGATGCTTAAAAGCTAATCAGCTTAGCTTAAAGAATTGCTTCGTGTAAATTGGGACTAGGCTATCTGGATCAATCTCGAAAATGTTTAAGTTTCTTTTTGATAAAAATTAGTTTCTGAGATTTTTTACTTCTAGAAATGATCTCGCCTGCATTTGATTTTCAGCTGCTAAATATGTATGAAAGCGATTATTTATTAAATTGTTTTTTTAACCTTAAAAGTCTATTATAGTTATGTAGTTCACTTATTATATTTATTTATTATTATTATTATTATTTCAACCAATTCTAAAATTTTATATACAAAGTTAACATTTAAATTTTGTTTTATAAAAATATTTTCTTATTCAACAATATTCCCATAAAAACAAACTGACCAGACTTACTTTGCACCCTGGAGGATATCTTCTCCTACATAAATATTTATGACTTTAAAAAATTGTTTTCATATTTGTTCATATTTTTTTTTTGTTTGTTGAAAGGACACAAAATGTATGACACATATTCTATTTTTTTGTTCAATATTTTTCTTTATTAAAATGTAATAAAGAAATATTTTATGTGCTGTAATAGAAATCAGCTAGCAGATGTAAGGATAAAGAATGGTTGCATTAGAAAAAGAAAGTAAAATATATAATCGAAAGCTACCAGCAAGTGTCTTTTATGACACAATACAAATAATTTCAATAGAATTGTTAACCCGGTTTTATCAATTGAAAAAACACAACGACTACCATAACATTTTAAACTATAATACACACTTACAAATGCACACATACTCGCACATATACAACATACACTCTTGACAGAATTACTTAGTTATGAGTAGAAAACATATGTTGGATTTAAAGACTGCATGTTTTGTAAGGGGGTAGGCTAAAAAGTCCTTCAAAACCGGTATATAGGTAAAAATTATATCTGACAATACATTTTTATATTAAATACTTTTTTCTTTTAGATCGATATACTTTGTTTAATAACACTTTCTATTCTTCAAGACACTGTACGAGCATTCTGAGAAATGTTAGCTTAAGTCGGTTTAAGTGACTTTTTTCAACTCACTTCCAAAATTTTATCACTAAGAGAGTTTTAAATTCGGATTAAAATAAAAAAAAATTTTGGCGCCCACGCCTATTTTCGAGTGGGCGGGGCTCCAAAGTTTGTATTGTATTTAGCTATATCTTGAAAACGACATTTCTTTATTAGGCGATATATATAGGTATAGGTATTTTAAGGGCCTTTCCAACGATATATAACATGACCTATTTATATGGACCAACTATAGGTCAATTTTGGAAAATTATTTTTTGATTCGATATTTTTTTAAAAAATTAAAAGAATCCGGAACAAGGTCTATCTGAGTATATAAATTAGCTTTAATTTAAGGTATAATATGACTATGCAGCTATTATAGATTCAAAGATATTAAAGAAAGAATATGATATTTCACTATCAAAAATACAATCTGTACTATGCGAAGCCGGTATTCTAAATACCATAGAGGACAAAATCCTTCCGCCCAATACAGGAAATCTATTAGATTTTTATTATACTACGCAGTGCTTTTTTTGGGATACCAACATCTTTAATAGAATTAGGTTGTTAAACTAGGGCCAAATTACCGCTTTCGATATTGAGTAAAATTGATCGTAATTTTCTTATTTGAGATTATGGCATTCGATATCGAGCAAGTAATTTAGTACATTTTACCATAATTTCGATATCAAAATCATTTTTCGATACGATAGCTCATTCGATCACGAATGCGGTAATTTGGCCCTTGATTTTCGTCAGTGGGCCTTATATGGAAATTATGACTAATTATGAACCGATCAGCATAAAATTGGACGCAATGATTTCTGTATTTATGAAACATATTTGTGTTTTATTTTATTTTTTATGTTTAAATAATTAATTGTTATACAAAGTGTCGTTATATCTAATACAAACATTCAGTGTATGTACATACATATATAGAAATTGTACAAACCAGTTTTGCATTATAATGATACTTAAATTATTTAGTTGTAACAAGTAGATTTTAAGCCGAATTGTTCAACTAAAAGATTATTCAATAAAGTACTTGTGAAGAATACACAACAGATACCAATGTTTTAATAGCAATGGTCCTTGTGTCTAAAAATATTCACATAGAAAATTGTATTGAAATACATAGTTAGTTAGTTAGTTGTAAATTTCATAAAAGTCTATTTTCAAACTATACTTCTGGTAACATAAGTATATATTGTTCTGCAAAGTTTCTCATTTTGGAAAAACTTTTAAAATTGCCTCATTCTGTTTATGTGTTCCATCGAGTTTGGGTCTATACATTTATGCATGTAAGAGTATAAACTAAAGAAATGACCTTATACTACTTACAATATCAGCATCTGAATATGTATCTGTAGAATCATCATAAGACAAGTTAACATCAATAATATCACCATCACCATTCAGAACACTTGCGCCTGCTGCACTGTCACCAACATACTTTTGTTGCAGTAGTTGTTGTTGCTGCTGTTGCTGTATACCTTGTTGCTGTTTGTCTATAATTTCTTGTAGATGTTGCTGGTCAATAATGTCCTCAGGTATTGAGGTCTCAGCTTGCATATTGAAATCTGCAATGACAAGAACACAACAAAATAACAGATAAATAGTAAATATTTAAGCAAAAGAATAACTAGCATATTTATAGGGGTTTGTTTGTTTATTTGTTTGCCTGTATGTGTCTTGCATAAATTGATATTGTATAGAGAGGACTAAGCCAAGCCAACCTACAATTTAACAAACATTTAATTTCGTTTTAAATTTGAAAATTTCAATAACAACAATATTGTGTGTATAGACTGTGGCCTAGAAATTCTAAATATTTTTTTGTGTGAATGATTTTGTGTGCCAACATTTCTAATTTGTATCTACTGATGTGTAAATGCTTCAATTGTTTTATGTTTTTGTGGTTAGTAGTTGAGAAAAAAAAATAAATCAAAAAATATTTAGAAAGCAATTCAACAATATTAAACAAGTTTAAATTGTTATTTTGTGTATAAAATTAATTGGTTTTTGTTTTATAATATATTGCTAAAGCTTGAAGCAATCTATAGATTATGAAATGATGGAAAAAGTCAACCGAAAATTTATATGGTTATTAATAAAGTATTGTGTACATATTTTTAAAATTTACTTGTATGAAGTTGTTTATTTAATCGTTTGTTTTGTTTTATGTTTGTAAATAAATACAAAACTAAAAACTAATAAACTGGAGCTAAATAGTAACAGAAACATATGTAAGCTGAAGAAGGCTTAAAATTTTTAAAAATTTTGAATAATAATGAATTTAAAACAACTAAGAGCACTAAACTAACCCACAGAAATTGAATATAAAATTATTAAATATGTTTTATTAAAGGTATTGAGTAAAATATCCAATAAATATTTCACTTACGAGGGCGGGGCGGAGACTTCTTAGCCTAACACAGAAAAAGAATAGTTTTTCCAAAACTTTTTATTTTTCAATTTAATTTTCTGAAACCTCAATACACTTAGTCCAACGCTTATCTAGCAATTCTAACCCTTGATTAAAATAGTTTTTCACAAGGCCTTCAAAATAGTGGTTAACAACTGTAATTGCAATTTATTTGAGCTAAAACGCTTGCCAGCTAAGAATTCTTTTAGATTTGGGAACAGATAAAAGTCACTGAGAGCTAAATCAGGAGAATAAGGTGGCTGGTCAAGCAATTCGTACTTTAATTCGTTGATTTTAGACATTGTTAAAACACTCTTGTGTGCTGCTGCGTTGACTTTATGAAAAATTATTTTTTTGTGTTGTAAGCCAGGACGTTTTTATCGAATTTTTATATTTTTTTGATCCAAAATGTTGCAATGGTACTATAAATTTATTGTTTTACCCTTCTGCAGATAGTCAATCAGTAAAATACCTTTGAAGTCCCAGCCGATTGAATTGTTTTTGCCTCCTGTAGGGCACTTCCTCCAGCTACAGTCTATTGCTTGTATTGTTCTTTTGTCCCTGAAGTACAGTGGTGGTTTCATGTCTCAGCATCAGTTATTAAATGACGCTTAAAATGCATTTTATTTTTCTTAAAACGATCCAACCAAGTTTGAGAAATTTTCATTCTTATGCGTTTTTGGTCGACTGTTAACAAATGCGGCACCCATCTTGCAGAAAGCTTTTTCATCTGTAGTTCTTCATGCAAAATTAAATGGTTTCGATCATTTGAAACGCCCATGATATTAGCTATTTCATGCAGTTTTATTCGGCAATCATTTAATACCATATCATGCACTTTGGCTATAATTTCTGTTGTTCTTCTCCTCAATGCGTGTACGACCACGTTTGAATTCAGCAACCCAAGTTTTTACTGTTGCATATGAAGGAGCACTTTCACTTAACATATTCACCATATCATTATGAATTTTTTGTACCGATCAACTTGTTTTGATTTATATATTTAATGACAGCACGAATTTCTAGTTTGTCCATTGTAAGAAAAATCGCGGAAGCGTCTTTTTTGATCACCTGTTTCTATATGAAGAAATTGGCATATCGAAAAGAAATTTAACATGTGTTCATAGCACAGACGGAAGTTTCCAAAACCCTTAACTTTTTGTGTTTATATCGCCCTCATATAAAATGTGCTAATCTAATTGGAAATACTAGTTATAATTCTGCCAAAATTACTACTTTTTCATGTTCCAAAACGAATAAAATATTGAATTATTTTCAGATAAACTCTCGAAAAACCCTTTATATTTTACATAAAAGCAATTTATTTCTGCGGAAATTGTTTTAAATTGTTTTTAATTAAAAAAAATATGTTTTGTTCTGCAAAATATTTAAATTATACCCTCATTATAATTCCAATTCATTTTAAATAATTGTCTTGAGATTAAAAGAAAAACAAAAAGAATGAAAACGAAAAACCCTTTAATATGATATAATTCCTTCAATGTATGTGAACATTTAAAAACACACAAAAGAAAAATACACAACAGTAATAATAATTTATCCACACACATTTTTATATATTTTTAAATGAAAATCATTTCAGTAATTATCCTTAAGGGTATTTTATGAGCAAAACGTACAAAAAAAAAAAAAAAAAAACAAAATAAAAATATTAAAAAAAAATATGTATGTAAGCAAATAAAAATTCTCATATGAATGTAAAGGAAACATATTATAATAAAATTCCCATTAGAACCCATAGACAATATATACACTTTTTTGCTTAAAAATTCCTATTGGGTGCAGAGGTGTGGCAAATAATAGAGCATTAAAAAAATAATTAAATAAATCAAATTTGATTTTAAAAAATATAAAATTAATTCGCCAACCTGTTTAATGTTTTTATATTTTCCATTTTATATATATTTTTAAAACCTCTACTATTTTTATAACCCCAATTGTGTTGTATAGAGTTATATACATATAACTTGTAAGGGGAATTGTTGAGTCTCTAGTGTTTTATAAATATATATTTAAAATGTTTTCTTCTTTATTATATTATTGTGTCTAGTAGTATTGCGCCAAGAATACGAGTTTGCGTTACGATTTCTTAAAACCAAAAAAAAAAGGAAAGGAAAATGTGTAAATCTGATTATTACATCCGTTCATTTATGACTGTCTAAACACAAATTCAAGTGTTAGTGAGTGAGTCTCTTGGTGTTTTAATATTGTTGGCTGCTCTTTGGTTAAGGGATACAAAAGCAATTCTATAAAGAGTCAATATATAGAAAATACTTATTTTTATTATTATTGCTACTTATAAGCCATCGCCTCTATAATTTCCAACATTATTCTAACACTTATTATATGTGTGAGATATATTTTGATGACAGTATAATGTTTTAATCTCCTTATAACCCTTTTTTGTATTTTGTTTGTGGTAATTGTTCGTGCTTGTGGGTATAAACTTAAGTAGGAAAGTAATACTCTTAATTTTATACCAGCAATTTTGGGGGTTTCTTAAATGCCAGTCTATCTAAATTATGCGTAAAAGTGTTGAGGAAATAAGAAGGTTAATGCAAATTTATGAAATCTTTAAAGTTAAAGACGATATGGTTTTGAACACAAGTTAAGTTTTAAGAAAATATTTATTTATTATCTTATACTCAAATATTGTTTTTTTTAATTTTGTTTTGTAAAAATTTGATAAATATGAAATTTGATTAATGCAACGATTTAACGCAATTTGTTTCAGGGCCAAAGTGTAAAGATTTGAAGACAATTGGAAATTTAAAAAAAGCTTATACCGATTTTGACTTGAGTGCTTAATTTAAAAGGTAAGTACAGACAAATATAATTAATGAAAATAAAGCATCTCCCAAAATTAACGCATGTTTAGAATTAAATAGAATACGTAGTTTCTTCTTTAGATTGTATTTTTAAACCTTATGTGTGCTGCAAAAAAAAAAACACCTTCTAATGCGCTGCAAGGTACCTGGGTACCTATATAAAAGTAAGGTTGAAAAAAGCATTTTTGCACTATATACAAGGTGGCGCAAAAGTAATCCTCCTATCAGAAAATACTATCAATTTTGCAAGGCCCCTAATGTCGGTTCTGTTTTGACATTTGTGTAGTTAACACATGCGAAATACACGTTAATAAACAATGTTACGTTACACTGTTCCAGAACGCGGAATAGTGCTGACTATTTATTTGACCAATAATCGGTCGGTGACAGCCAAAAAACATCGGAAGTTTACTTTTGCGCCACCTTGTATATTGATTATATCCTATCGAATTTGAAAACTAGATTTTGTCTAGCATTGGCTGGACTTATCTTAATTAACTTTAGTTTTAGGATTTGATTACCTATTGTTAGTTCATTTAAAATGAAGATACAATAAAAAAGTATATGCAAAAAAAAAAAAAAAAAAAAAAAAAACCTTGTATATTGTTGGAGCTTAAGATATAATAATATAATAAAATAATAAGACTAAAGGAGGGCTAGATAATATGGATAAGCTGTTAGGTGAATACACGTGCAAACGGAGAACAAGTCGATGTCCTTTGTCACTATTTTTTAATTCTAATACGCAACATCAGTGATCGTCTTCGAAAATTCTTAAAAGATCTAAGCATTGGTTTGTATTAGGGAAATATTGAGCATCGAGCTAAAAATACAAAAATAATTTCATAGTCATCTAATCTACATCATGTGCAATACAAATTTTTTATATACCAAACTTTAAAACTGCAACATTTCATTTACAAACAAAAGAGTGCTCGCAGCTACGTATGAAGCAGAGAAAGACTCGTGGAGCTTACAGTTATCAGCTGCTCCAAGCCAATCTGCACTCGATTAGTCGACCAATATGTAGGTACAAACTGCTCGATAAATTTGCGATACAAATTTATATCTCTTGTTTTCATTACTTATTGAACTTTGTGGTTTTTATGTTTATGTTTCCAAATAATATGTAATAAATTGTTTTTGTTTATAATTTATACAGACTTTTATTTGTTCATGCAAAGCTACTAACAACTTCAAATAATATACTTGCTTTCTCATGTAAAACACGTACAAGTACCCGGGTAACTTGATTCACATTAAAGAGTGTTAAAAGTAAATTGGTCTCTCAGGCTGCAAAAAAACTACATTATTTGAAAGTTAGTAGTTCTCATTGAAAAAACTTTGACCGAAAACCGGGTACCTTGGTGCATACATAAGGGTTAAATAATGAGTAAGGTTTTGTATGACGCAACACATTTGGCAAATGACATGCTGTTGTCGAAATTTGAAACAAACAAAAAATTCAATCCTTCATTGCACGAGTTTTTAAAAAACATTTGATTTCAAAAAACGTCATATAAGTAAATTCAATATTTAATAAATTTTATAGTGCCGGTTCTAATTAAGGAAACGAGAGTATATAAAGCAAATGCAAATTGTTGCACAGGCTGCTTGTTCACATAAAATCTGGTGCGATTATTGCCAAAAACTATAGCACTACTCCACTTTAAATTTCCTCTGATATTAGCCTAATATTGTTGAATTGGCGAAAGTATAGTGTATATAATTTTTTGTAATTGCTCAGCTTTCGTACAATTATATACCGATTGATAAAAATATAAATATTAAAAACACAGCACTGAAAACAATAAAAGTGTTAGCGCTGGTAAACAAAAAAAATTATATGTGTGACTAAATTTTATATGATGAGTGTTTTTCTCTGTTGTTAAAATTCGCTTATGGTTTACCTTAAGGACAGGCTTTTTATGAGAGCTAGCAGCAGTTATCGGTTATAATTTGATTATTCGAATGTTATTACAGAAAAGTCGAAAGTCAACTAACTGAAAATTATTTAATTTTTGTAATAAATTACATTAAAATTTTATTTAAAAAATTTAATCGAAGTTGCCTTCAAGTTAAATATACAATTTTATTTGAAAATAAATTGTATACACTACATTTATTTTTGAATATTTCTATTATGCGTTTCACATAGCCTTCCGTTAGCAGGCCAGAAAATGCATTACATTTTGCTAGTGTCTCTTTGAATATTTTTGTATGATTTTACATTTATGCTTTCCAACGGAAGGCTATGTGAAACATATAACAGAAATATTCAAAAATAAATGTAGTGTATACAATTTATTTTCAAATAAAATTGTATATTTAACATGAAGGCAACTTCGATTAAATTTTTTTAAATTTTGGTTATTAATACTCGCAAGAGGAATAATTCTCATATAATTAAAATTTTATACAAAGTAGAAAGGACTAATATTTTGCACTCAATTAAACCTTGGTACCAGCTTTAAAACAATATTTAGTTAAGTTAGGAAATGGTTCTCCACATATTGGCTGATACTTAAAACACATGTTGTTATGATCCCAGTTCATTATTATTCCGAGGGAAACTTGTTTATGAGATAGATATTATAATAGATTGATCACAACCAATTCAGATTATAATAAAATGACGTATTGTGTATGTTTAAGCTAAGAAAATGAGTATAAGTTAATTGGTACTTTATTAGTTTTGGGCCTTACAAAAGTTTTATAACTCCACATTATGGTGGTGTTTGGAATACATTGATAGACATGTATTAATCTACACTTGATGAAGATTATTTCTACATAATATCTACATAAGGATATTAAGAAAATATCAGTATTTCTTACCTTTAATGTAATGTACATGTTACTACTTATAACCACTTTCAACTAATTTCTAATATATATATTTGAACATTTTCCAATATATATACGTATATGTTTTTAGTCTTCAAACATTTCTAAGTAAATTCAAACGCCTTGTAACATTATAAAACCCTTATGTATAATATACAAATACATTACCTAATTTTAAATTCTCTTTCAGTTGTATCTTTCAAGAGTCTGAAAGAAATTTTTCAATTCTGAACTCATGAAAGAATAATAAGAGTATTTTGTGTATTTAATCGTTGGTTGCCTCAACAATTTTAAGAACTTTGATTTTGAATTCTGCAAATGACAGAGAGAATTTACATAATCCCAACAAGTGTGCAACATACACATATTTCTATGAATATAAGGGGTATTCAATAAAAATAAATAAATAACAATGTTGCCAAACAAATTGAAGGATTACTAAATTTCAGCAAAATACTTATTAACAATTTTGTGTAAAATTTATGTTTGGTGGACAGAATGGAAACAAATTTAACTTGCATTTTTATTGCTAGCTTTTTGTGGGTCCTACCTTATATACACAATCTATATTTTGTAAATTTGTTTCCTTGTGCGTAAATGCACACACAATATGCATTATAAATTTCAGCAACTAAATGGAAGAGTGCAAGTATTTTTGAATAAGTATGTGTGTACGGGTATAAGCTTGTGTTGAGTTAGAAATATTAAGTAATGTGTGTTAAATGAAAATATTTTTGGTTTTTCCTCTTATGTCTTTAAAGTTTTCAATATTCCTTAAATGTTATAACCAAAGTACATTGTAACAAAGATGTTTGTTAAGAGTTTGCTTTGTGTAGCATGATTTGGAAAGACAAAATTATAATCAATTTTAAGATAATTATATTTTAGAAATGTTTTTTTTTTTTTGTAAATTAGTTTGTTTTTTATTCCAACAATAATTACACAGAATAATATGTAGAATAGCACAACTATATAGTGTAATAGTTTAAGTTGATTGGGATATATTCGATTGTTATATTTCCTTATCTTTTAACTGGACTATAGAGTTTGATTATAAGCAATTTATCTAGTAAATTGTTGCTTAAATTTTTAACAATTTTTCTAGTAAAATCTTAGTTAGATTCTAAACATCTCTTCTTAAAAAAAACTCGTAGTGAGTTTCTGAAATTTTACAGCAAACTATTTTTTAAATTCTAAGCAAATTTTGTAGTACAATTTTACTTATATTCTCAACAACTTTATCGCATTTGTAGTTAATTGCTTGTAAATATGGGCATTTCTTACTTTTAGCATTAGTCTCAAAAAATCCGTTCGCATAAATGATTTCATCTATATATATAAAATTGCACGTATATATGTATGTATGAGTCCATACGTTCCAAAACGGCTAAGCCGATTTTGATGAAATTTTCACAGCATATTACTGTGACTCTGAAAGGAATAATAGGCTATATGAAGTTTTGATTGTACAAACGGGGGTGGGCATTTTTTGACCTACGTCAATGATATGAGGTACATATGGTATTGGCATAATTAGGAATACGTACCAGGAGAAAAGTGGGTGGGACCACGACGGTTTTTAGGAAAATTAAAAATCGTAATATAGTCTTAACTACTCGACCAATCGTCATTAAATTTTCACAATAGGATATTCTTACGAAATAATAAATTCTTGACTATATCTATAAAGTTGTAAGTGGACAAAGGGGCATGGTCTCGCCTAAAGCATTGCAATAAATACATTAAAATTAAATAAATAAATGTTTGTAAATATATAAATACGTTTGATTTTATTTTATAACGAAGGGGGGGGGGTAGCGAAGCACACCGGGTTTAGCTAGTATTTAATATTTTTTAAACACAAACTTATACTAATTTATTAATATGTATGAAAAGTTAAAGTAAAGAAAGTAACCTTTATTTTTTGTCATATATTTTTGTATTCATAATAGTTGTTGAATTTTAATAGCATTAGTTGTTGATTAAAACTTAATATAAAACTGCAAGCGATTTAAATTTTTCTAAAAGCTGACATATAAACAGATACAGTAAACATTGTTGCTAGCCTACTTTTAAAATTTTCTAAATATCTGCAGTACTTAACTGCAAATTTTTGGCTCAATCATTGCCTTTTTACCATTTTGCTACGTTATGGGTTGTTTTGTTATTCGTAATTAGATAGTTGTTGAATTTTTTGTTGCACAAAATGTTTGCTTATTTTATAGCAACACCATTTTGTTTGATACTACGGTTTGGTTTTCTTGAAAGATCCTTTAGTTTCTTTTAAAAACATTTTTGTTTTTGTTTTAGTTTGTTTTTATACCCACCACCAAAACGATGGGGGTATATTACGTTTGTCATTCTGTTTATAATATTTCGAAATAATAGCCCGATAGCCAAAAAGTCTATCTATTCTGGGACCTTATAAGGTTCTAAGACGATCTAGATATGTCCGTCCGTCTGTCTGTCTGTTGAAATCACGATAGAGCTGCGAAAAAAAAGACATAGAACAATGAAATTCTTACCAAACATTCCCTAATCTACCGAAATGTTTGGTATTGAAAATGGGCAGTAGGATCCGAGTTATAGATCAAAGATTCAGACTACCACGATATTTTTCAGATTTTTTTTTGCTATTTTCTTTAAGTATAATGCAGATAATACTATGAAATTCCGGACACTTTATTTTTATTATAAAACAACAAGTCCTGTTGAAAATGATAAGAATCGGTGTACGATTTCTCATATCCCCTATATTGTCTCCCCGGAATATGGCTTTGTGTTACATACATGTCTATAGAAAAGCCGTATCCATACAAAGTTCTGCAATAATAAGTTTATGCAAAGTGAAATCTCCAAACGATATTTTGTTGCCGTCGGTCTCTATTTTGACCATATACCCATACAAAGACCATTTCCGTAAAACACTTAAATGCGCATAAGTATTTTATAAAAATCACTAAGAAGTCGAAATTTAACACAAGTAATCTGCATATACATCTAAATTATCGTAGTAAATTTCATGATGATTGATTTATATTTCACCATATCCCCCATATAAAGTCTACTTCCGGAAATCAATTAAATAAACATAAACACTTAGCAGCAAGTTCAAATTTGACACAAATAGTCCATACATATATAGAAATATTCACACCCAATTTAATGATGATTGGGCCATATTTGACCCTAGCAGTCATATAAAGTTTAATTTGAAAAATCATTTAATTCGCATGTACATATAAATCGTCGTACAGAATTTCATGACGATTGGCCCGTAATAGGTCATAGTTCCCATATGAGGCAGTTTTAAAAGAAAGACCAAATATAAATTCTTGATTATATAAAATTCTTATAAATGTCGTTATTGAGATGAAATTCAACTATAACAAACCAAAAATAAATAGAAATTACGGTACAATATTTTATAACAATCGCCCCATATTAAGTGATTTGATGGTGGGTATATAAGATTCGGCACAACCGAATATAAACTCTTACTTGTTTTTTATTTTATTTGTTTAACTGAGTTTGCTTATATCGCTTAATATCCTCATTTAATGAACTTTTTGATGGCTTTAGGTTTTTTTTTAATTGAATCTGACAATACTTAATTTTTAAAGAAATTGTGCACAATTTCTTTCTATTTTGATTTACCAGTGCAGTTACAATATTATTTCCGCTGACTAAATTTTTTGATACAATTGCGTTGCTTATATTTAAAAATCACTTAAAATTAGTCTTTCATATGAATAATGCTTTCATTAAATAACAGTATTTATTTAACCATTATTTTACAGTGTTTGTATCTACGGTTTAACAGAACTCCAGATATAAGTCTCATGGCTTAAAATACTAGCTTGAAACAATGTTGGTAGTGAAATCAATAGCAGGATTTCATTTAAGCTTATTTAATGAATTATCTCAGAATAAATACTTTTTGTTTCCCCTATTTTATATAATATCTATACAACTACAACATTGTGCTATATTGCCATAAAAGCTTTACATTAAAGTTATAAATCTTTGGTTGCCTTTTTAATTTTACCCTTTTGCCAACCCATAAGAATAAATAATAAATGATTCCCTAAGCGTATGACTACTGAATGTATACATAAATATCAATCATACGCTACGGTGTAAATATTCTCACCATATATAAATTAATATACTCTGAATTAAACCATAATTCCGGTTCTTATAATTTTTGGACAAAAGAACCTCATTAAAAATTCATTTTTCTTAACAACATACTAATTAAAACATTTCATATTTCACCCAGAAAAAAACATTTTATGCTGTTAAAAAAAAAATACTTATACAATACAATAAGCAAGAATTATGTGCAAAATATGACCCTTTTTTGAGAATTTCCATGCTACAAAAAAAAATAAAAATAAATAATATTAAATGTAAAAAAGACACGAAAGCAGTTATAAAAAAGCATGCATACAAAAATAAAAACACACATACATTTTCCAGTAACAATATAAAAAAGATAAAAGGTAAATTTAAAATGAAAAAAGTTTATGAAAGTATTATTATAATAATAAAAGGAAAGAAAACATTGTTGCAAAACAAAAACATATAAAATAAACAAAATGATACAACAGGTTAAATACAAAGACCCTAACATAAGTATTTGTGTGAGTGCTTTGTATTTTTATGTATTAAATGTTTGTATATATTGTATATATTACTGGACTCTCAACTGTGAAATATGCAGATATACAAGTTTATTAGGCTGGCCCTTATCAGACAGCAACAGCTTCAGGAAGAATAATTAATTATTATTCTAAACATAGTGAACATATTATTATCAATACAGCTAAGAATTTAATATTAACTATAAGTGACAGGGAATTTCATAAGGAGAATAAAAAAAGATAAGGAATATTTTAGAAGACAATAATTTCACAGTTCAGCTAATTTATAAATTGATAAGACAATAGAAGGACAAAAATAGAAACAATACAAGAAGCACAATAGAACCGAAAATTTGCAAACCAATAACTTATATTCCGGAAATATACGATTGTGGAGATCAAACATTTTCGATACTGATATATATAGAATGGCTTACAATACTTATAACACATTGTTTAAATTATTTAGTTAAACAAAAGATAAAATAGGAAAATGGAACATGTCAAATGTTGTATATAAAATACCTTGTGAAGGAAATAAAGTTAAAAACAGTTAGAAAATATCAATAGCATATATTGTGATCACTTCACTACCAAATTATAACAATGAACTGAAGAGAATACAAAATAAGAAGGGCTTCAGACGGAAACTCGATAAGCTGTAACATACAAATTCAAAAATCAATTTTCAAATTCGGGTATAAAGTTATCTTTAGAATTTTAGGGGCGCTCTTAATATTCATTTAGATAACTAAGTATGTATATGAGTTTGCTAAATATATACACATGTATAATGTGTATATTTTTCTTTTTCAGATACATATTTGAAGTATGAAACCATGATATAATCTAGATAAACATGACCTGACCACAATATTGTACACATTTACTCACTAAACTAAACATAGAAAAGGTTTGATAATAAATACACAATGTACACAAACTCTAACATTAGAGTGGTCATATCATTTTGTGCGAAAAATGTTTATGTTCTTTTTTTAAACTCTAGATAATACCTATAGATATGATTATCTAGCAAAATGCAACTACTTACAAATTTAAAATATGCTTTGTTGATTATGTATATGCTGTTCGGTGCGACTTTTATGCGACATTCAAATGCCACCAAATGGCACATTATTTCTTTGGAAATTTATAAATTTACTTTTTATACATAAGAAGTAGCATTTGCTGAATTTTGCCCATAACTAGCGCTAGAATAAACATTTTGACAAATTTTACTATTAGTTTTGGGCCACTCTAATTTACAGACACGTTGATACAGAAATATTTAAAAATGTGTAAGATCTCGAAGCATATTTTGTTTTTCAATTATCGCACTATACAAAAAAGGCCAAATAACAATGAATTTCAAATAACAATGTTATTGAAAAACTTATGAGCAGTAAAGTTTTATTGCAGCACTTAAAATTATTAGTAAAATATTAAAACTTTATTTAGTTTATTTTGATAACATGAATATAAATGTTTGTGAAGATATTCGTATGTGCTGTTGTTTTACTATTGTTAAAATTAAATAATTTAGTTAGTATTAAATATGTTTAACAAATTGTGTGAATGTCAATTTTTTTTACGAAAATATTAAATATTTAACCAACAATGACTACTGAATACAATCTCCATTATTAAGAAGTAGTTTTGTAATGACTGTAGAATATTCTGATATAAAAGAGAAGAATAGATCTATGTAGGGTTTTTAATGAAAACGCTTTAAATTTAATTTTAATTATTAAATTGATTCAATTTTTTATTATAATTCATGTGCTTAAATTATTTATTTCTGAGTTTAAAGATTTAGTGTGTACTTGTCCAGTTTCTAACATCAACTGTCTCGTCTTGTCATTAGTTTGTCTCTCTCAAGTCTTAACTCACACGAGCCACACCCTAAATCTCGTCAGTAATCCAGTCTCGTCAATAATTTCCTCTAGTTCGTATCATCTTCTCGTCAGTCACTTACAGAGTTGCATCTGCTAAAATGTGCAACCGCTTCTGGTGGTTCGGGCGTTGCCACGTAATCCCACATCTATAATTTCGTTCCTCAACTTTGGGATGGTACTCAGGAATTATATAATTTTAAATAGTTTGTTCACATTTTTGTTTACGAACTGCGAGCTTTTTTTTTGTTTTGGACCAGCACTCAGGGGACGACCCCTACTTATGCAATGCATTGTGTTGGAACTAGGAAAATAGGTTGTGGGAGGGAGGATAGCGGGAGTAGGGTTTGTGAATATTTGACTTGAATTTTCCTATATTAAAAGTGGCAGGGAATACTTCTGCTGGTAGTTTGTTCCACATACGGACAGTACGGGTAAAGAACGAATTTTCCCTGTAGTGTGTTGTGCAATCCACTGTAAAGTCGACCAGTTAGGTAACCAGATTTCGAGCCATCTGTATATAAATCGCAGCTAAGATACTAGAATGTTCACGACAGGAAGTCTAGAGTGTTTGTGTCTAGAAAAAGTCGTTAAAACTTAGTGTTGCCACATTGCTCAGCTATATTTATAATAGCGTGTTCTCAATAATGTTTATAAATGAAAACTTCTACAAATGCTAAATAAATTGTATGTTGTCTCTTGATATCGACCGTTAAATTTAAATTGAAATACAATATCGTAACAATATGTTTGTATGCATAATCCACAATCAGAATAACTGACTAACGTAAAAGATGAATTTATGTTTATTTTTTATATTTTATACAAGTCTAACTAGAAAGAAAAACATAATTCTTGTGTAAAATAACCATGTACATACATATTTATTTAAAAAATACTCCCTACGTACTTTATTATTCACTTGTTATTTTGTTTGTCATGCGTGAAGGTGTCAGTACAGTGCGTACTTACAACAGCAATAATATAAACGCTACCTACAACTATTGCAACATTTACAACAAAAAAATATACATACACGTGTTAATAAATTTTCCGACCTTTTTTTATGCATTTTCAAAACTTTGTGGAGGTAAAGCCACTTAATATAAATATGTTTAAATAAATTCTTATATGTAAAGGATACTGTACATGAGCATTAGGGCAAATACAGTTTTACTCACTCAAATCTTTAAACAAAAAACATACATAAGTAAGTTTATAAATGTGTGAGTGTGTGTTAAGTTCCATAATGCAGGGTGTTGCTCTCTATACAAATACAAACATCATACAATGTTGTCTTTTTCGTTTTGTCTTTGTGATGAATGAGTATGAGCTTGTGTTGACTTTTTATTTATTTATTTATTTTATTTTGTTCATGTTATGTTATGTTGGGTTACGTTACGTTGTGTTGTGTTGAGTTTTGTTTGTTTTTTATTTGGCCTGCTCCTACTTAGTATGCATAAACACATATTTGGCCTTGAGCCATTTTTGTTGTTGCTGTTGTAAGAAATAATAACGCAATAAAAAATAAAAAATAATGAAGTAAAAAATATTATACTATACAAGTATGTGTATATAATATTACAGAAAAAAAGACGTGAATAAAATTTATTATTAAAATGCAAATACTTTTAGTTAAAAAAAAAAGAAATCGAATCTTTACACCATTTCTTTTTTGTTGAGAGGAAATTGAAAAAAAAACAAACAAACAAAAAAAAAAAAAAAAGAAAACAGAAACATAATTGAGAAATATCTCTCAAGTGTTTCAATCTTTTGGGAATAAGAAAAGAATTTATATTAAATTCACATTACATTATAATGGTAAGAAAATTTATGCACAGATAGACTTTCAAATATGCTACAATATCTAGTTTATGTCCGTGGGTATTTATTTGTCATAAAAATTTAATCCTTAACGAATTTTCTCAATTCAATGACAAACATTTCGATTCGGAATATCATAAGTTGACATTTTAAGAGTTTTTCACATTGCTACTACGGATATTTAAATAAAACTTTAAATAAAACTAGACTTCCCTCCAGGAGCGTTTCCCTTTTTTGACACAATTTTTTTAAAGATTGCTTAATTCTTCTGCAAACGTCAAAAGAATCTTCGGCCAAGTAAACTTAAATAAAACAAAAATTATGAATTCTTTAGAATGTGAATCTATTACAAGAATTATTTATTCAAAAGATTATGCTAATTGTTATGACACTGCTGAATAACTACAATGAAAACAGCGATTGAATAGTTTTGAGAAAAGCTAAAACTATATGAGAATTATTCCTCTTGCGAGTATTAATAAACAAAATTTTTAAAAAAATTTAATCGAAGTTGCCTTCAAGTTAAATATACAATTTATTTGAAAATAAATTGTTACACTACATTTATTTTTGAATATTTCTGTTATATGTTTAACATAGCCTTCCTTTGGAAAACATAAATGTAAAAACATACAAAAATATTCAAAGAGACACTAGCAAAATGTAATGCAGGCCAGAAAATGCATTACATTTTGCTAGTGTCTCTTTGAATATTTTTGTATGTTTTTACATTTATGTTTTCCAAAGGAAGGCTATGTTAAACATATAACAGAAATATTCAAAAATAAATGTAGTGTAACAATTTATTTTCAAATAAATTGTATATTTAACTTGAAGGCAACTTCGATTAAATTTTTTTAGAAAAGCTAAAACAAAAGTAGTTTCTCTTATAAAAAATCGTGAAACACATTACCAACGATGTACCTAAGCTGCATACTTATTTAAAACTGTTAACATTAATAATAGCCCAACATTGTTCAATAACGACTGAGAGCTAAATCGATCTAAAACTTTACTGAAGAGTGGTGACGTAGAATAAGTGGCAGCATTCTTTTATATAAATATCAGAGTTGACAAAAGGACTTGCTTCAGACCACATTTGTAAATTGCTTGTTAAACCGTTGCGTTTTTACCAAATAAGTTCCCCGGTTTCGCTGCAATATAAAATTTGTGTTCCAGTATCAGTTTGTAGACATTTTCCGCAAATTTTTCATTATCAATTTCACAGCAACGCCATTTTGCATCTCACTTACTAAGATTAGAATATTTATTTAATATAACGGGTGGCGCAAAAGTAATCCTCATATCAGGAAAATGCTATAAATTTTGCGATTGGCCATTAATGTCAGTTCTGCAATATTCCGCGTTCTGCAGCAGTGTAGCGTAACATTGTTTATTAACGTGTATTTCGCATGTGTTTACTACACAAATGTTAAAACAGATCTGACATTAGGGGCCTCGCAAAATTTATAGCATTTTCTGATAGGAGGATTACTTTTGCGACACCCTGTATTATTTTCTTTGTAAAATTCTTTTTATTTACATTTTTTATTTTCTTTCTTTACTTAAAATATCTTTGCCTTAGGTTTCTTTGTATCATTTTATAACATTATTTAAAAAACTTTTTAAAGCATAAGGATTTTTGGTATCCTAAAATGTTCGATTTTCAAGGGATTTTTACATGATGGATTTTCGGAATACATATGTATACATACATACATACATATGTTGTTCAATATTGAAAAAAAAACTATGAAGTTCTTTGGCAATATTTTATATCACTATTAATCTTCTGGTGTTCTTAAGCTGGCCTAGCTAATACTCCCTTATCTTTTCATCAGACATATGTATGTGTTACAATTTGGTATGACGTTTGATTAGCTGACCATATGTAGAAATATGAAGACAATTCTGTTTTTCAAATTAATTTGTTTATTTGTTTGTTGTTATTGTTTTATTAAGTTTAGCGCAGACAGGCGACAAAAAAATATATAAATAAGATTGATTTGAGTTTGTTTAATTTGTTGTAAACAAAATACAATTTATTATTTATTTCGTGTGGTTCACATATTTGCTGGAGAAATATATGAGCCATTATAATTAAATGTAATTATGGTTTTACTTTTGAACGTGTCATATATAGTTGTGTTTAAGGGAAAACTAATACATGAAAAGTTTCTTTAAGTTAAATTTAATTATACTAATTTGCTGCAAACAATATATAATGTACATAACAATATATATCTGTTTGCACCGTAGTGTTGCAAAGGGGTCGTCAGAACGCAAAAAGAATTCTGATCAGAGAAAGTGGTGTTTCTCGAAACATATGTAAATTCAACCAACAACCCAGGTTCTCGAATCCCAGTCAAGAAAAATTATCAAAAATAAAAATTTTTTCAAGTTGTAAAACAATTCCTACTTCAGTAAAAATAATTTAATAAAAATTAAATTTAATGAACTCAAAGCCTAACTAAAGAAATATCAAAAATTAAATATTAACAGTTCAACTAAAAATACTAATTATTCTGTTTCATACATATATACAAATTTATACATTCGTGAGATCATGTTTATTATATACGATATAATAATAATATAAACTCCTGAAACTTCAATACACTTAGTCTTAATTGCTTCTATCCCTTGATTAAAATAGTTTTCCTTGTGGCCTTCAGAATAGTGGTTTTCAACTGTAATTGCATCTTCATTTGAGGTAATACGCTTGCTAGCTAGGAATTGTTTTAGATTTGGGAACAGGTAAAAGTCACTGGGAGCTAAATAAGGAGAATATGGTGGGTGGTCAAGCAACTCGTACTTTATTTCGTTGATTTTAGTCATTGTTAAAACACACTGCGCTGGTGCGATGTCTTGATGAAAAATTATTTTTTTTGTGTTGTAAGTCACGACTTTTTGTCGAATTTTTACGTTTAATTGATCCCAAATGTTGCAATAGTACTCTCAATTTATTGTTTTATCCTTTTGCAGATAGTCAATCAATAAAATACCTTTAAAGTCCTAAAAATACCGTTGCTATAAACTTACCAGCCGATTGAATTGTTTTTGCCTTCTTTAGGGCACTTCCTCCAACTTTAGTCTATTGCTTGGATTGTTCTTTTGTTTCTGGAGTATAGTTGTGGATCCATGTTTTTTCAATAGTTGTGAAACGATGCTTAAAATTAATTTTATTTTTCTTAAAACGATCCAAACAAGTTTGAGAAATTTTCATTCTTACGCGTTTTTGGTCGACTGATAACAAATGCGGCACCCATCTTGCAGAAAGTTTTTTTTCATCTTCATGCAAAATTAAATAGACCTGATCATATGAGATGCCCATGATATTAGCTATTTCACTCACTTTTATTGTCGATCATTTAACACCATATCAGACACTTTGGCTACAATTTCTGTTGTTCTTCTCCTCAATGCGTGTACGACCACGTTTAAATTCAGCAACCCAAGATTTTACTGTTGCATATGAAGGAGCACTCTCACTTAACACATTCACCATATCATTATGAATTTTTTGTACCGATAAAGTTTTTTTTTATTTAAATATTTAATGACAGCACGAATTTCTAATTTTTCCATTGTAAAAAAATCGCTAATGCGTTTTTTTTGAACACCTGTTTCTATATGAAGGAGTTGGTAGATCTAAAAGAAATTTAACATGTGTTCATAGCACAGATGGAAGTTTCCAAAATACTTAAGTTTTTCTATTTATACCTCGCTTTCTGTTCTGGGCTAAAAACGTTTCCGAACCGCCCACGTATTTTCAGTTTTCAGATATTCTTTTACATCAAATTTTAAAGGATACAAATCCTGTAGCTTACTTAGTATGCTGTATGACAGCAAATAAGCTTTACTTGTTGTTATGGCTTTAACTCATGTGTATTCCTTCTATTTTGTATGCAATAAATACTTTTTTACTATAAATCTAAAGTATGTATAATAATAGTTTACAAGTGCTTTGAAACAGTCCAAGAACCTGAATTAATTTTCTCCTTTACAAATGTTACCGTATACAAACTCAAATATCAAATTAAATATATAAAAAATATATCAAGTGTATAAAATATGTACATACAATGTGTGCCAATAATGCTTACAAGCAATATTATTGGGCCAACACTTGAGTATTTAATATTAATCATACGCATGAATGTATTTTAATTAGACAAATTCATTTAGATCTCCATCAATGATTTTGTGCAAAGTTTTATTATTACTACTAATTGTCTATATCATTCATGCGTGCTAGAGAATAGTAACATGTTAAGAAATCTATAGAAATAAAAGAAAATATCGTCTACCAACTAATAAAATTTTCCTTTCATTATGTAACTAAAATACAATAAAATCTATCTTGTTGACAAAACAATTCATTTGGGTTTTCTTTCTTGTGTATTTTGACATCTAAACATTAATTAATCCTTTTATTGTAACACTACATTATCTTGATATCCAAAATACATTTGTTGATGAAACTGCTGATGATAAAACTTACACTTGAATGATTTTAACATAGCTGTAGTAAATATATAAAGATGAACGTTGAATTGTTTCATGATTTTTGTAACACATGATTGAAATGAACATATAAATGGAATGCTACTCGTATAAGAGTATAAGTTAAATCCTTATAAGTAATAACGACACAATTTTTCCGAACGAAAAGAGATTATAAAAAGATGTTGTCATTGTATTAGAGTTATGAGTTTTTTGATAACACTTATTCGGCCCAATCAAGAATAAAAAATCAAGAATAAAAAAAAGGGGAGTTTTTCCCCTTTTTATTTTTTTTAACATTGAATTTGAATAGGAAAATTGGAAAAAGGGAGAAAACTCCCGCGGAATTTTTATTCATGATTGGACTGATTGTAAAAATTGTTATGATGAATCTATACTGGTGCGTTTTCTATGAATCTCTTTAACCCTTCATTGTATGTGGAAATATGCTAAATTTATACTAAAACTAAGATTTTTTTGATTTTCAAATTCCTAACCTATAGTTTAGCCAGACCTACTTAGTTTTTCATGTACTTAATTCGAAAAAAAAACAATTTTTTTAATTAAATGTGAATAATAATTTTTAAATAAATTATGAATGAAATAAAATGTATATGTTAAAAGGGGAATCACATACTTTCACTATCATCAACACAAACATAATGCAGACGTGGTGAAGAAAGTAGCGACAGTTTCAATAAAACTTGTTTTAGTGCAGCATTGCAGCGCCTCTGGTGGTGAGTAGGTACATTATTTTTTTAAGGCTTGATTTTGTAGCCTTTATTGATTTTAATTTTAATTCCGTGGCGTTTGAATATGATATACCACCGAAGGAGGGCGCTGTGATAAATATTAGTTATGATGGATAGAAAGAAAACTAATAATTATCAGAAACTGATGTTGTTTGAGTGGCAATTAAGCTACAGCACCCTCAAAGACATGGTACATGGTGTGCAGACACTTTTTAATGAAAAGTTAAGAATGTAAATAAAACTCCATTATAAATATTGATATCTTAGTTATTATTGACATAATCTTTGGTAACAAAAAATTAACTTTCAGCCGCAATGAAAAGTAGTATTTCAATTGACATTAAAGTACACTTATTATTATATAAATAAGTAGAAAAATATGTCAACGACTTTACGAATACATAAACAATTGGAATGCGGACAGACTTTTTAATTAAACAATACAGTATTTATCTATACAACAGTATGTTGGTTTATACATAAATACAAGAGTGTGTGTATAAGCTCAGGCCAGTTGACTCTGTGGCACATTACGGTTAAGCAGTGTCCTTTTTTCTGCGGCCCGTACATTAAAAAAAAAACAACATCCCTCCATATACATGTATTTTATATGAGAATTATAAAATATTCTATATATTTGTGTTTTTATAATACAAAACAAAAAAAAAACACAAATTCCAGGCACACAAACACACATTCGCATAAATACTGCTAATATGTACGGATGTGTTTGTATATTTTCATAGTATTTCCAGTATTCAAGGATCATTAAATTTTTGACATTCTGTTGCTAAAACTAAACCAGAAAAGGAGAAAAAAGTTAAATAAAATAAAAACAAATTTTTGAAAAAAAAAAAAAAATAAATAAATAGAAGCTGAGCACATAAAAACACATTTATCAGATTTTATGTCCTGTCAACAAATGACTACGACATTTTGTTATTATAAATATAAATTTTTCTAAATCTTCACGTACATACGTATGTATGAAAGTTTTTGTGCTGCTATACAAACTAAATATAATTCACATTATATGAGACCTTTTTAAGTCCGACTAAGTCTATGACAATTTAGTTTTATATTTTGTGGAATTTCTAAAGTTTGTATTTAGTTGTTGGTTTTATATAAATATATTTATTGTTATCCATAAAAAAAACTTTTCATTTGTTAAATAATGGTGTTTTGCTTTTCCTACAATTTATAAAAGTTTAATATTGTATGTGATCATCAGAGAAGACAAAAACTGGCAATATTAAATACTTAAACAGCAATAAAGAAACTTTAAAAAAGCAAATGAAAATTGATAAAACAGCAAAACAAGCATTTAAAATTCTTCCATTTCATTAAAATTATTAATTACTTGGACTTTTATATTTTCAAATTTTAGTTTTAGTTTTAGTTTTTTAGTCGATCCGTTAAAAGAGTTTTGTATAAAGAGTAGCTTCTTCCACCATCGACGGAGGTGAAGGTGCAAATTTAGATTTGAGAATTTCATTCGAGGACAAACTTTTCATATATTTATTCATCTTTTGCAAGGGTATCAGACTCTAAAACATATTTTATTTCCAAGAACTGCTGATATCCGGGATTTCGTTTCAAAATTGCCTCAAACTTCTTTTTATATTGTTGGTCCTCGATCTTGCATAGTCCGTTGAAAACTCTTGTTATAGCGCTAGTGCTGTCTGAAATTGAAAATACTACAGCTTGCAATTTTTTTATAGCAACCAAAATATTTGCAAAATTGTATTTTAGAAATTCAAGTTGACAACTTAGTTCGGAGTTCCTTAACTACTTGAAGATGTTTAGCGTAGTACAGTGTAGCTTCTAACCAATTACCCCAAAAAGTTGGGCATGGAGAGGGTGGAATTTCCACATTGGGATACATTTTTCGAAACAATTGTTTTCTCCGCGGTGCCTGTAAACATATTTTTTTTAGCATATCTTTTTAAAAACATAAAGTCGTACAATAGATGCGCCATTGGGCGTTTCAAGTACTTGCATGTTCAATAAATAAGATTTATTGTCTTTCAAATCTTCTAAGACTCCAAAAATAAAATTTGCAACATATCTCTATTCGCTGTCCGTGGTTTCATCTACAGAAATCCATTTACCTACATATATTTGTCTTTGGCTGCTGCACGCATTTTTTCTATAGATTCCCAATACAATTCTGGTATGTATTTCTGGCGAATGCAAGTTTCAGACGGAACCGACATTTTTTCTCAATAAAATTTTTTATTCCAACAATGCTTTACAAATATCCTTTTGAAATATTGTGGCAATTAGAGCCACTGGATATTCCGTAATTAGTTTCTGTAGACGGGTTTCTTGTTTAGAAAATGCCAATTGGTGTTCATCGTATATGTTGTTCTACATTACACTTTTTCGAGCTATTTACTTTGCAGCAACATATATTGCAAAAGAGTCAGTTTTCTTCAATCTTGAAGACTCCTTCATAGGTTTTTATCATTTTTAATAATAAATTTCTATTATTTCTTGCTTTCGGCATTTTTAACTTCTTTTTATTTCAGTTTTAACAACCTACTATGATTTCAGTTGATTGTTTTTAAAATGAAAACGTAGTAACAAAAACGTAGTAACAAAAAGAATTTTAAACAAAAAAATCTCCTAAATTGCAAAACAAGTACAACATTAAAAAAGAAGCAAAAAACAGCAGGTTTCATTAAAAACAGCAAAAAAAGCATTTCAGTCTTCTCTGGTGATCATCATAGAAACCAACATACATATATTTCTAGGAAAGGTATCACTGTTTTGGAAAGGTGTTAATTTCAAAGTTAAAGGAAATTTTATTACTTCATGCTTTCAGTCCAATTATTCAAAATCTTAGCGACAACCAGCAAGTAATTTTAAATAATTAAATTATCATGACTTTTTAAACCTTCGTCTTACACATGTTTTGATTTTCACATTAGTAACGCATGAGGTCTAGCCAGACATATTTTTAAATAATATAAATACATATGTATGTGTTATAAGTTTTAAATATATTTTTAAAAAATATTAATACATTAAAAGGGTTATAACCACTTTCATTATCATAAACACAAACAAAAAGCAGAGGTGGTGAATAGTATAGCGACAGTTTCAATAGATATAAATAAATAATAATAATCAACTGGACAAAAAATAATTAAAGACAGCAAGAATAATATAAAAAAACAGCATTTACAATACAAAGTGATGTATGTAGTAAAATATTCGAATAAATGTCTTTATATATCCTTTCCAGATTTTCTTTTTTGCAATTTCAAGTATTTAAGGGTCATTCACTCCTATCGTGAATAAAAATTTCACATGAAATTTGTTCCCTTTTATTTTTTTAACATTGAATTTAAATACGAAAAATGTGAAAAGGGAACAAATTTCATGTGGAAATTTTATTCACGATAGGGGTGAATAACATTTCAATATGAAAAAGGTCTGGTCAGACTCATGTGTAAGACGAAGTGTTAAATAGTTATATAATTCTTTAGTACCAAAGATCTCCTTTTTAATTTTTCACATTTTCCATAAATTTAGGCAATTAGCTTATAACCAGTAACACATTTAGTTCCTCAAGGTACCCCAGCAATTTTAATACCATTTATAGCACTGGTTTACAGCCAAAAAATACCAAGAACGCCACTTATCTAGATAAGTTAATTGGGACCTCCTGAACACGAAAAACGCTGTAATTTTTTTTTCTAAGTACCGTTTTTTAGATAACGGTACTTTTGTGTTTTTCGGTGTATGGTCCCATTCAAACCCTTGTGGAGCCCAACCGAAGAGCCCGATCGAGATGAGTGGCATATCGTTGGAAAGGTAATCGAATGCCTTTTCCGCCGATATGCTGCAAATTTCTATCTGATAAGAAATAGCTGAGTTATGGCACCTCAAAGTTCGAAATTTGCCTATTTTTTACGTTTTTTTTCAAAATTTTTCTTTTTTATTTAATTTTTTTTCTACGTTACAGTTAATATCTGGAATGTTTTATTTTTTATCCAAATAGTTTATTTAATTACCAACATTTTAAGCGTAATTTGAAAAAAATCGGATGAAAAATATAGTTTTTATTAAGGATTTTGTGGAACGACAATATTTTCATCTTCATTGCTTACACACTATATTCGGCGTAAATTCAAAAAATTTAAATTAAAATGGCGAGCGACTTGAACTCTTACGTTTTTTCGGATGGATCTTCGCGAATGAGGAACCAAAAATAGTCCGCCATCATTTGTTCGTCCCACCAGCCTTTGTAACGTCTCTCGATTTCTTCCATTTCTTGGTGAAATCTTTCACCTTGTTCATCACTTTCGGAGCCCAAGTTGGTGGGGAAAATATCCAAATGACTGAATAAGAAGTGTAATTTAGGTGTCATATTTGAACCTAAAGGTTAAAAAGAATAAATTTTTAATCATAACGGCCTTTTTGATATACATGTTTTCACTCAACGCTTACCAATGGCATTGAATTTTTGCAGTAATGTATTGATCTTCTCTGCGTAATCAGGACTTCTGTAGTTTCCCAAAAAGTTGTGAACGATGTCCTGGAATGCTTCCAATGCCTCCAAATGAGCTGGACCTTAACACTCATTAAATGCTTGGTCACCGTACAGAGCCCGAATTTGGAATTACAGCGTTTTTCGTGTTCAGGAGGTCCCAATTAACTTATCTAGATAAGTGGCGTTCTTGGTATTTTTCCAAATTAAAAATTTGTAAACCAGTGTAGTTTGTATTGAAACAATTAGTAATATTATTCGACCTGGAACTTTAGCTGTACGATTAATCTTATCACAAGATCGTCAGTAGATTGTAAGTAAGTATTAGCAAACGGGTTTTCTTTATGCATCATTGAAAATTAAGAGAACGTTTTTATATATTTTTTTAAAACTTTATATGTGAATGTTACGCCATGCGCATCATGGGCGTAGATTGTTCTTTTTCAAGGGTTGCCAAGTGTAGAATTCCTAAGATTTTCGGTTTTCTTATAAGAAATATTTGCATTTTGTGACAGTTTGTAATCAGTTTTTTATTTTCATGAATTGTGCAGTGGGCAAATGCAAGCAAAATAACATTAAAAAAATCAAGAGAAATTGTACTAAAAGAGAAAATTAACAATGTTTTAAAAAAAGTTATTTTAGCTGTTAGAAAATCTGTAACTTATTACAGTTTCCCCAAAGATGAAGCACAAAGAAAGCTTTGATACCCCTGTCAACAAAGAAGACGTATCAATAAAAGAAAATTACGAAATTGAGCTGGAAAACCTGCAGTATGGTTTGGAAAATAAAAAATACAATTCCTGACATTGCTGTTAATCCTCTAGAGGACATAACCTACTAATGGGTTAATCACCTAATTTAAAGTTGTCTAAGTTAGCCCTCAAAATCGTTAATTGTTTAAGCATTTCCGTTAAGCAAAGCCATTTTCATACAGCTAAATGGACATAAGTTGTTACTTATAACTGGATATTTGCAAACACATATGAAGGAATCAAAATAAATCGAAGGAGCAGAAGAAATAAAAATATGTACTTTAGAATAAAATCACTTAATGCCGAAATTGCTTTGAATATTAATAAAAGAAAGATTAACCCCTTGGCCCACGATGTCGAACGATAACGTTCGCTTAGATAAGACTTAAGACACAAACTTGATTGTGGAATAAAAAAAACATGATTGAGTAAAAATAGATACGATAAAAAGTGTGTGTCTTAAGTCTTATGTAAGCGAACGTTATCGTTCGTCATCGTGGGTCAGGGGGGAAGTTTAATAAATTAATGTATAAAATAAAAAATTACCATCAAAAAATATAAAATGTTTACTGTTATTTTAGAACTTGTTTTGAATTTTGACAGCTTGAGTTTTAAGCCAATATGATTGGTTTTTGCGTGATGTCATTCGTGCAACCTGCGCAGAAGTTTAAAATTTTTTGTTCGCGATGGCATAATCTTTATTTCTATCATTCCTGGTTTTTAATAAGTCGCACTTTGTTATAACTGCAGTATTTTTTATGTACACACATTATGGCAAGCATTTTTCGTAACTTGCACCCAAATTTATCCGGCGTAATTTAGCCTAAAAGTATACCCTTTGTTATCAATAAATCAAAACTATTAATCTTAAATTTAAAGTAATCTTAAAATTTAAAGGGCTTTTTCATTATTTTTCTTTATCATATTTTTACAAAAATTTAACTAGAAAACAATTTAAATTTGTTGCTCAATAAAATACCAAAAATTCAAATCAAAATTCTCCTCTAGCTTTGTTTTTATTTGTCTGGTAAATAAAAATATATGCCAAACAAAAACAACCATGTTGTTTATAAATTCTTTAACTTAAAATGGCCACCATGGATTTTATTTTATACAAAAAACTCAACAAGAATTACTATTTTGTTCATTTTATATATATATATATATATTTTTTTTTCTAATGAACTATAAAAGTAAGCAAGGCAACCAACTTTATTTAGGGAAATAAAATAAAACAAAAAACATTTACTAATTCAAATTTTATGGTATTTTTTTCTTGGTTTGTTTGTAAATTGACTTTTTGGATGAATGTAAAACAAAACACATTATTTGTATTTAATATTATTCTTAACACTTAACCTTACAACATTATAAGCGCAGAAAACATAAAATTATCTACTAAACCGTATTTTTATAACATTTTCCCTGGTCATTAAAACCCACTTTTACAGTTTCCCACCCAATTCGACAATAAAACGAAAAGTTGTTGAATTTGACATTCTTGGGGAAAAACAACAATATTTTTGTTTCAGTCATTCACTGTAGCTTAGTGGATATCATACAAATATAAATTTTATGGTGACATTTGTAAGGATGATGTATTGGATTGGATCGACAGTTATTCGGATATTGTTAAGAAAAATAAAAGTTTTAAGATAGCTTTTGAAATATGTATATGCACATAAATTATATAACTTTAAACAATTACTCGGAAATTTATGGATATTTAAAGAATCACATTAGCTGTTGCAGGAAACTTTCATCTACTTCTCTACTAATCGATGTGTAAGAGCATGAAATCTAGAGTTACTCCATTTTTTAAACATATGTATTTTTCACTGATACTATGTTCGCTACTTTACAAATAATTATAAGCAAGTTTAGTTCATATGGTTATTATAATTACACAGCGCAACAAACAAAATTAGAATGGAATGCGACCAATGCCAAATTAAAGGTTTGAAGGTTTTGTTATAGATAATGTCAACTTTAATTTGCAATTGGTCCCATCCCATTCCCATTCGGAAAGATTGATTTTGTATCACTGTGTTATTTTTATAATTACGGCAGCATAATATGCTAAGGTTACTATTCATATCTTTATAACAATCATACATGTGCCGGAAGTAATTATGTGTGTGTTTGTGGTAATAATGTTCATGATAAAGTATTCTATCATGATACGCTGCATTTTGATTATCTGAGAACAACATAATTATAATTCACCATAAAAATGATTACCACAAACATTCATATAATTATTACAATTCAATCATATATATGATTGCTATAATCATGTAAATATTAATGTATAATATATATACATATTAACAATTACAATGACTATTATAATGTTTAAAAAAAATTGTAAAAATATTGCAATGAAATTGTGGTCAACATGTACAAGTGTAAAGGTACGGTCACATTTGACAAATATTTCCTCAAAAAAGCGTAACCACTTGTTTTAGCACAAATTTGTTTGACGTTGTTTGCTCTTACAAGAGTTTTGCAAGATCAAACAGCATCAAATAAATTAAAACTAAATATTTGTTGTGCTTTGGCCTAAATAAGAAAAGTTTTTTTAAGTAAACAAATGAGTTCAAATAAATGTTATTTAGTGGTTACGTCATTTTCGGAAAATATTTGCCAAATGTGACCGTACCTTAACTATATTTTTTCTCTAGGACTAGGAAATATGAGACATTTACTAGTTATAAGCCAATTTCACGATAAATATTGTTTAAACCAAATTAACATTTACCAACATATTTGTACACCAATTTATAAATTTTTCTGTTTTTTTTTTAATGAGTACTTAAGTTTAAGTATGTTTCTGTAACGATAATATTCCAATAAAATTTACTGCTAAAAATTGCACAACCTGATGACTTCTACCTAAATAATTACTGCACTTAAATATTTTATTTCAAAGGGAATAAAACAATTCCCTATACCAATACCATAAGATGAAATGAAATTGTACGTGTAATATAAACGATTAAATAGTAGTAGTATTGATGATTACGCAAATACACTTTAGGAAATAAATTACCAATAAAACAGCAACAACAACAATTATAAGGCAACGTAAAACAATTTGCAAAAGGCGGTTGTTCAATAAAAATAAAACCAAAAATGAGAAACACATACAGAATATTTTAAATGCAACAACATTAACCAACAACTTCCATGAGAGGGAAAACCTAGAAATTGCAGAAAATTCCATAGACAAAATAAAAAAAACGTAGAAGAGAAGGTTAACGCCACGTAACAGACAGAGTGAAGTGAGGACCTTGCTGCTAAGGGGCAAGGCGTGCAGTTGTGGAACTTACGAATATATCGAAAAGTTAAAGACAACAAACAAACAAGATACATTTTGTTGTATCATTTACAAAAACCTCATAAAAAGCATGTTTGAGGCTCTCATTGTTTGCTCAACAACGTTAAATATTTTTACCTTAAAATACCTTTGTTTCAATGCAAAATATTGTATCTAAAGACCTCTACTCCTCGACTCTTTGTATGTATATGTGTTGAATTTAACATTTTTGTTTTGTTTCAAGTACGAACGTACATATACATTTGGCTGGGAAACAATAATACTTGGTTGTACATGGTTTGCTGTCGTTGTTGGTTTGTACTCATACTTGTCGTTGGTGTTGCTATTGTAAATATTTTCAAATGTGTCGAAGAATTTTCTTTATATCCAAAAAGCTTTGCTATACGGACATTATGGTCATTGTCTCAGGAAGTAACAAACCAACGATTTAATAGGCCATATACTGTTCTATTGGCTAGTAATAAAAACACCAATAACACCAACTAAAATGCCGGTTACCAACTCCTTTTACAACAAGCACTACAATTTATGTGATTTTTACGTGCAGCATTTTGATCATTGCGAGTATGTTGTTATTGTTTCTGTTGCTTCCTCTGTAAATGTTTGTATTGCGCCTTTTTGCAGGAAATGCCTTTTGTAGTCGTATGAATATTAAGCATATTGCGATATATGCGTTAACTGACTGTACCTGACTGTACAGTGAGCCGTCGGTTAAAAAATAAAACTGGTAAATTTGTCAAACTTCTTAAATAGTAGTCAATCTATGAGAAAATTGTAGGACTCTATATAAAATTAGAATTTAGAAGACAAAACTGACTTTAATAAAAAATTATAAGTTCAGTTTTGTTCTCAGAAAGCAAAATATTGATAATTTTTGGACCGAGGATTTTTTATTTAACTACCATACAAAATTTAAAATTTTTTCCAATATTGCGAATGAACCCGGCTAAGGTATTTTGAAATGTTTAAAATTTTAGTCTATGGGGCTGCAGAAATAAAGGGTGTCCCAACTAGAACGCAATTTTTAAATTTTAAATAAAACACAGATATTAAAAAAAGTGAAACTTTATTATACGTAAAGTAGACAGAATGAGGCAGATGGCGGCTTTGCTGGCACACACGTGATCTTTTAATGAAATTTTCAATGACCATCTTGCATAAATGCTGCGGTATTTCATTAATGCACCGTCCAATTTCCTCTTTTAAGGCTTGAGTCGTCGTCGTCTTATTCGCGTAAACCATCGACTTCAAAAAAACCCCAAAGAAAAAAATCTAAAGGTGTTAAATCGCACGATCTAGGCGGCCAATTCTGGTCTCCAAAACGCGAAATAACACGACCGGGAAATGACTGATGCATTTTCTCTGGCTGTATGACATGTAGCGCCATCTTGTTGAAACCAAATTCCCTCCGCATTCATTGCTTCAATTCTAGGCAAGAAAAAAACTGGTTATCATTTCACGATACCGAACACCATTGACACCATTGCGTTCTAGTTGGGACACCCTTTACATATGTTAAAATTTTTGATTTTTAATAAACCGCTAAAAAATCATAAGCGCTTATAAATTTTGCTGAGATGCCGTAATTTAAGAACTAATACCACCATTGCTGTAGGATCTGTAAGGATATGTAAATCGAATTAAAAACTCCACCACTATAACACATACAGATGTCAATTCTTCTATCAAATGTCCTTAATAACATTTTTTAATCATCATAGAGATAATGTTGCACAAAACTATAGACACTTAATTTATTAAAAAAGAAAAGAAAATTTAATTATTTTTTAAAATTTTTTGTTTGTGTAATATTTTGAATTTTTCATTCTGCCAATTATTGTTCTATCGAAAATTATTTTATTGTTGTTTTTTTTTAATATTATTATTTTGTTAATAAATTTTTTTCCTTGAAGATGCTACACATCCTTGTAGCGAAATATTGGAAAATATAATAAAAAAAATGAAAAATTTGGCATCAGGCTTAATAAGGATATAGTTTTAATAAAACCAACAAGGTCGAACATATTGTAGTTTAATAATAGACCAAAGGCTGCTCTAAAATTGCCTTAAATTTTCAGAAGCCCAAATATGGCAATTTGATCACCCAACGTCTTATTAGCGATCTCAGAAGGAAAATTATGTTGACCAAAAATATCACGAATTTTACGAAATGTAGGTTTTGGTGGATCTACTATCTATTTCCATAGAGAATTTTGGAGCGCAATTGAATTTGTTTTCTTGTTGAAAACTCCGTTATAATTTTGTATACCAAAGTTCTTTTAAATCTTAGAAATGTTCACACTGTGCCATATATTCACATTCGAGAGAATGCGAATGAGAATATCTTTATATGTTGTATAAATTCAGTTTTGCAGCTCTACGTACGTTTCAGTTACCATGTACGTAAATCTTGGTCAAATATGTTTTATGTGTTTATGTAAGTGTATTTGGTAGTCTATCTTTGTGTGTGTGTGTGTGTGTGTGTGTGTTAGTGTATGTATGTAGTGTTAGTTTAGTACGGTTCTATGTTGCCACAGCACATTTACCGCTGTCTGTGTTTATATTTGTGTCTGGTCGATAGTTGTTATCGGAAATATAGCATACAAACACTTGCATACATGCACCTACCAAAAAGTATGTAAATAGTAATAGATTGTATTGTGCAATATGTAGTTTGTGTCTACTAAATTGCTAATGTTTAAATTTTGTAATAAGTATTACTAGGATGTGGCTAAAATTTACAGCAGCAACAAGATAACAAGAAAAAAAATAGAAACATTCAAAAAAAGTACTAATGCAAATTAGTACAGGGTTTTTCTGGTTATCATGTGCGCATAAATCCACAATTTGTGTGCGAGTATTTGTATTGTAGATTTACATTGGAATTAAAAAGAGTTAAAGATTTGATATGCAATATTTACAATGAATGTGAAATGTTAGAACAAGTAGTTACAAACAAATTTAGTACACTGTATTTTTGGTAACAATATATTATTGTGGTACACAAATAATTGTTATTTTAACTTGGTGTTAATGATAATTAAGTTACTATAAACATTTTTATGTTTATTGCAAAACATAATTATTTTTAAAAAATGTTTGCCACACCTATTGAATTATAACTATTCAAATACATATATTATATTATTTACAACCATTAAATGATAAGTTTCTATATTTGTGCTCATATTCAATATTTTTTTCCTTGAAATGTTTCCCTTTTCCCCTTTTGCAATCGTGAATAATATTTCCCATGAAATGTTTTCCCTTTTTTAACAATTCAGTGGGGAATGATGTTTGTGTAAAATTTCACATTCAAACAAAATCATGAAAATATTTTTCCCTCGAAATATTTTTCTTATTCCCTTCATTTTGTTCACTTTATTTTTGCTGGGGACTTGAATTCATCATGTTGGTTTTATTTGTTTTAATTAGTTTCATACACTAAAAAGTTTTAAAAAATTACTTTACATCAAGTATAAAAATGCTGCTTTATGTACCCTGTAATATTCTATAAATCTAATGCAAATATTTATTTAAAATATTTTTTTTTATAGAATTAGTCGCACGGCATTGGGTAGATCCAAGGGGTCGCGCAAACGTCGTTGATGTCTATTAATTTGAAATTTTTTTTTACATGATTTAGTTATTTTAAACTACTTTTTCTTATTTACAATCACTGTGATAGTTTTTCCTTATTTTAAACAGATATGCAATATGGGGAACAAAAATTTCACGGGACATTCACGATATTAATTTAACATATTATGATAAAGTACTATCAAATTATGATTACTTTAGATCAAAATATGACTATTTAGATTATAATATGATCATGTATAACAATGATGTTATAATATCAACTTATGATTAACAAGAAAGTATTATGATGAAATATTACGATGAAAATTGATCATAATATGATATTTCATAACACTTTTATTCATCATAATATGTTTTGACAACAATCATAAATCTTATCATAATATGTTGCTGTTAGATTATGTTTAAGACAACCATGTTTTTTCTCTGCGAGTGTAGACCTTTTTTATTGTTAAAAAATCTTTGTATATTATTAATGCCGTTGGAGGTATTTTTTTTTAAATTATAAAAACTTTTGTTGGTTTTTTAATTTTTGTTGTTTATTAAGTTAGTGAAAGAAACCTAAAAAATAAACAACGGACAACATTGAATTAAACTTGAAATTATTTCTTTCCCTAAAGATGAACAAAAAATTTGGTCGAAATAAACAATAAAAATTAAGAAACAAACAAAAGTGTGATGTAACTATACAAGGTGAGTGCAGTAGCACAATTTACAATTTACTTATGTCAAAAGTAATACTTTTTCAAGTGTTTTTGACAGTAGTATGTACATCATTTTATACAAACAAAATGCCTGTTGTTTGATTTGCACTCACCTTGTATAATTACACCATGTCTCAAATCGAATTAATAAAATACAAAGATTTTTTAAAAGAAAATATTTTGAAGTTTACCTACATACATATTTTGTTTGTATTGTATATTTAAATATCATTAAAAATTTTACTTGCTTTTAAAAATGTCATCAATTATGAGTATTTATGGGTATTTAAGCTATTAACAGCAATTATTTTCACCTTAAAAAACAACATACCACCGTTGTTAAAGCAACAAAAGTTTATAATACTATAACTTTATGTATAATTTTATTTTCCTGTTAAAGCTAATAAATAATCAAAAATATGATAAAAAGCAATACACATTTCATCATTAAAAATTCACAACTAAAGTAAACCCTTAATGATGACTACTGAAACTGTTTTAAAATTTATTAACTTTCGGAATAACAACATCAACAACAAGTCATAAACAAATATGAAAAAGTTGAAACAGTTTGTGAGAACTTTTGAATTTTGTATTTAATAATTACAACTCAACACGACCGCTATAACCAAACAAAAGAACAGACCACAGGACATTCAGGACACAGCAGCAGGATGAGCTTCAGAAAACAAAATTACATTGTACAGGAAATAAATTTAGCTAAAACGAAAAAAAACACAATACTAAACGACAAAGAACTTTATACATTAATCATAAAACAAAATAATTTTTTTTTTGACTTGTCAAGTTAAATATGTAAATAAAAAACTAGAAGGCAAAAGACCGTTCATTCTTTTATTTACATACGAAAAAAGAATAATAAAATATACATAGGCTCGTGTAAAGTATGTTTATAAGTGTTTATGTATTATGTCTACTGAGTTTTCAAGGAGGGACATTTGAGCCTTGAAAGCCAACTGCTTTAGGGGACAAAGTAACATACACACATCGTCTCATACATTTACACAAAAATAATGAAAGTCAAGGAAAAGGAGCACAAATCAACAGTAAAAAGAAATTGACATTTGACTATAGTTCTTGTCTTTGTTTTAGAAATTTTATACTGTAGTTCCTTTTGTTATTTTTTTGCTGTTTGAGTTTTTTTTTTATTCCTTGTGTATTGGTGTGTATATACATATTACGTTTCTATTGTTTACTTGAGCACTTCTTCTTTGGGTTTAGTTTTCGGTAAAAACAATGTCAGAGTTGTTGTGACTTTAATAATTCAGTTTGGAATTTCGTTTGTAAAACTCAAATGCCTTGTGTCAGTGGAAAAGGTACGTGTAAACAAAATGTTCCATCTTGACAGGGAATTTAAATAATATTAATAATTTTATATGCATTTAATTAAAACTAAATAATGTATAAGTAATCAAGTTCGGATTGTAGAGAACAAGAGGATAATTTGTTTTCATCTAGATAAGGACAAAGAGTATTATGTATAATTCGAACTACAAAGTTAAATTTTTACTTTTTTCATCTTTGCTCAATTCATATTTCTAAATATAAAACACGCATAAGTAAAGGTACGGTCACATTTGGCAAATATTTGCCAAAAAAGACGTAACCACTAATTAACATATATTTGAACTCTTTTATTTATTTAAAAGAAAAAACTTTTTTTATTTATGCCAAAGCACAACAAATATTTAGTTTTATTTTATTTGATGCTGCGTGATCTTGCAAAACTCTTGTAAGAGTAAACAACGTCACACAAATTTGTGCTAAAACATGTGGTTACGCTTTTTTGAGCAAATATTTGCCAAATGTGACCGTACTATAACTTGTGTTTTGTCTCACATTTTATGAACAAATATTGATGAAAACACTGTATTGTAATTATTAGACATTGTGAATAAATACTTGCGTATAATAAAAGTACATTTCCGAAGTGTATAGTTCAAGGTGAGTTATCCACGAGGCAATCACGTACATATTACACACCACCTATATTTTAGTGTTGCCATTTTGGTCTTTTTGAGACTTGATTTGATTTTTTATAGTGTTTTCACATTTTGCAAGTAATTCGTTTATCTTTTATCCGATTACATGTAATAGGATTGTAATATATACACAATTACTATTATAAAACAATATAAATTTCAAACATCGGTTAGACAATTTTTTTAATTATTCTAAATTTTCTCGACATTAATATGCCCACAAACACGTTTTAAGGAAACTATAGAAAAATAAATAGGTTTCGTTGTGTGAAATTTTATAATGGAATACTATTGTTATCAATATAAATACTTTAATACTAATTTGTGTCTAGCTAGGATAATTTGCTATCTCAGCCCCAAAAAAGGTAAACTTAAAGATTTGTGCTTTAAGATTATTTCCATATTTAATACGAGAATAAAGTTCATAAAAAAACTATATCAATAAGTCCAACAATTCTGTCATAATTTTTTTTTTTTAATAATTAACAAACACAAACTGCGAAGCTTTTGGCTTATCTGCAGAAAAACACCCGAGTCTTTGGCGGGAATCGAACCCGCAACCCTTTGACTGATAGTCCGGCACTCTATCGCCTAGTCTATCAGGGCACTACGATTTTAACTTAAAGATTTCGGGAAAGGAATTTTTAGATGTAATTTCCACAGAAAGAGAATAGTTAGTTTTTCAAAAACATTTTTATTTTTCATTATAATTTTCTGAAACTTCAATACACTCATTCCAATGCTTATCTAGCAATTCTATCCCTTGATTAAAATAGTTTTCCTCAAGGCCTTCAGAATAGTGGTTTTTAATTGCATCTTCATTTGAGGTAAAACGCTTGCCAGCTAGGATTTTTTTTAGATTTGAGAACATTTAAAAGCCGCTGGGAGCTAAATCAGAAGAATAAGGTGGTTGGTCAAGCAACTTGTACTTTATTTTGTTGATTTTAGCCATTGTGAAAACACACTGCGCTGGTGCGTTGTCTTGATGAAAAATTATTTTTTTGTGTTGTTAGCCAGGACGTTTTTCTCGAAGTTTTACATTTTACTCATCCAAAATGTTGCAATGGTACTCTGAATTTATTGTTTTATCCTTTTGCAGATAGTCAATCAATACAATACCTTTAAAGTCCCAAAAACCCGTTGCTATAACCTTACCAGCCGATTGATTTGTTTTTGTCTTCTTCGGGGCACTTCATCCAGCTTCAGTCCATTCCTTGGATTGTTATTTTGTCTCTGAAGTATAGTGTCCATATCGTATAAATAGATATGAAACGACGCTTAAAATGCATTTTATTTTTCTTAAAATGATCCAAACAAGTTTGAGAAATGTTCATTCTTATGCGTTTTTGGTCGACTGTTATCAAATTCGGCACCTATCTTGTAGAAAGCTTTTTTATCTGTAGTTCTTCATACAATATTAAATGGACTCAATCATTTAAGATGCCCTTGATATTAGCTATTTCACGCACTTTTATCGTCGATCATTTAATACCATATCATGCACTTTGGCTACAATTTATATTGTTCTTCTCCTCAATGCTTGTACGACCACGTTTAAATTCAGCAACCCGAGTTTTTACTGTTTTTACACGAATTCCTAATTTTTCCATTGTAAAGAGATCGTTGATGCGTCTTTTTGAACACCTGTTTCTATATGAAGGAGTTGGCAGATTGAAAACAAATTGAACACGTACATACCACAAATGGTAGTTTTCAAAACCTTGAACCTTTTGTGTTTATATCGCGCTTTCGGTTCTAGGCAAAAAGTTTCTGAACTGCCCTCGTATTAATAATATATACAAGAGCAACAACCATAAAGAATTATGTTATTATAAAACTACGATCAGAACTTAAAGCACTTTGGGGATAACAACATTTTTGGAAATAATTTGCTCATTTCCCTCAATATGCCAATATTTTATAGTCTTGATCAATTTAAATAAAGCAACTTTAAAAAATTAGTAATCAATCTATTGGAAATAAATAGTGAAGATTTTACTAAAATCGGGAAACAATAATCCTTTAGAATCAGGATCAAATACGAGTAATTGTAAAAATTGTTTTCTAAATCCCTAATATTCAAAAGTTTGTACAGCTAGTGTTACAATTTAATATTATATTGAATGTTACCAATTGGTTTTTTTAGTCAAATTTTGCCTTGCAGACTTCTGTATTACCCTTTGTATGTTCTATATTTTTATGAATTGCTAATAAATGTCATTTTGACATTACTGCAATATTTTTTATGTAAAGAAATTATATTCCATTCATTAGGTTAAAATGATTTGTTTATCTAGTTTATTTTTAATTCAATTATTTACTTTTTTCAAAGCTGCTGGCAACATTGCTACTCCTACTATTACTTCTGCTGTTCTGTGACTGCTGTTCTTCAATATGAAAATAACATATTGTTATAAAGCTGCAATATTAGCTGAAAATAGCCATAAATTGGCAGGGATAATATTAATTTTTTCGAAATTAAATCCGTAGTTTATTGAAATTATTAAAAAAATTGTTATTCTTTATTTAAAATTAATATTTGACGATTCGCAATATATTTGATAATAGTTATATTCAATTAATACAAATATTAGTTGACATATAATTTTTAAAAATAAGCTACAAAATCAAAATGAGTTATACAGTCGCAATTCAGCTCTGGTTGGAGAAAGAACTCGCACGTCATCGCTATTATCTTTGAAGGGTAAACAGGCCATCCTTGTTTCGCTGCCTTCGAGAGTCTTGCTACTCACTCGCATAGGTTAATGTTTGGCTTCTTGTAACTGTACCGCGTTACGGTTTCTCAAAGTTTACATTGACATGCTATCGTTTTTTTTTTTTTTTTGTTATATAACGTATAAGTTTGTCGTGGTGGAGTACCAAACAAAACTCATTTTTGATCTTCGTATTATTAAACTTAGATTATTAAACTCAGGAGTTGAGTTTGAGGTGTCTGGTTTCCTATACGAAGGTATATGTCGGTGGATCTTCCTGGGCGTGGCTACTCTAGGAGTAAGACGTATATTGGCGATGGCGTTATGATATATATCAGGCCAAATAAATCATCCTATTAAGAAGGCAACTTAAAAACAAACAAACAAACAAAATGAATTATATTAATAACGTTTAAACAAATTTCTCAAAAAACTTATAACGATTAAGCCCGTGTTCATAATTTTTGAAGGACTACATTTAAAATTACTTAATAAGAAACGATACTAGAAAATATGTCGTGTACTAAAGCTTACTAAAGGATTTAAAAGATACTAATGGAAATATTTTAACCCTATAACACCCTCATTAAATTTTATTATTATGATAAAAAAATCACTTTAAAAATTATGCTCCAATTTGAAAAATTTAACACTTTTCTAAATGCTGTCACATTCTTATACTCATGTCTCTTGACAATATATATATAGTAAGTAACAAACGGCAAAGCCTATTACTTGCACTAAATATAAAAACAAAGGGCGTAAATAACAAGTAATATGTCTATTATGTTTAAAGGATTTAATGTTATCAACATTCACTGTCATATTGCTGTACTCAGTACGTAATAATTATATACGAGTATATAATAATATAATAATATAACAATATAATAATATAATAACATAATAGTATAATAGTATATATTATAATTATGTTAAAGAACGTCTAAGCTACTGAGCGAAACACATGCTTTGCAGAAGAATGCTTAAATTTGTTATGTATTAATGTGAAAAAAATATTATAGTTACATTCACCTACACTTTTATTCTCATTATATCCTATCCCCTATCGCTCTGTGAATTCGTTTAAGTAAAACACAACTTTTTAGTACTTACCTGACTGACAGAAATTAATTCAATAACCTTTATAATCTATAATCATCCTTGAGCCACCCAACTTAATTGCCACTATTCTGATACTACACTCGAATATGACTAAAACTTAAGTGAAGACACTATAACATACGCTTACTTGTCAGTTGTAAAACTTTTCAAATACAGGACTAAAACTGCTAATCTCTTCGAGTTCGCTATAACCGTATTCAACTATACTAAATTATTACTACCACAAGCACATGTATACAACAAAAAATAAAAACAACAGCAATAACAATAACAATGTAATATACAAGTCACACGCAACTTTCAAACACTGTACAACGATTAATCAATAATATTCCAAAGGGAAATTGTTTCATACAGGAATGTGGGAATGGCGGACAAATAACAGAAACAACAGCAACAACAATTTAAATGTTTTCTTACAACAAAGACATCAGCAACAACAATAACAGCAGTACATATATTTTTTCTACTTTGCTTTTGTTTTGTTTCTGCACAAATTCCTCTACAGTTATTTTTCTCTCTTACTCTGTGTCCTTTTTATTAACAATGTGAGTGAGTTGTTGTTGGTGTGAGCGGCAGAGTTTTTTTTTTGTTTTGTTTTAGTATTTTTCTATGTCGTATTAGTCGTATAAGACTGACAAGACTATTAAGTTATTAAAATTATGAAACAGCTTTAACTTTTTGTTGATGTTATTGCTTTATCTAACGCCGTAATTATTGTTGTTGTTGCTGGTGTTGTAGTTTTTTTGATGGTATCTGTTATGCAGCCATCTTTATAACAAGTGTACAACTGAATTAAACTTAGGAAACGAAATACATAGGAAGCAAGATAAATGAGTGAGTGGAAATAAATTAAAGTAAGAAACTACAAACATTTGGTTAATGGTATCAATTGATGGAAGGATGGTTGGTTGGCTGGCTGAATAGATGACTGGACGACTAGTTGTTTGTTTTAAAAATCATAATCTTTTATAGAGGTTGTAAATAAATGTCGGTTATTAGTTTATGTGTGTGTGTGTGTGTATACATGAGTGACTAAGTGTGGAGGTTCCTGGTTATGGTTTGGTGTGCCATGTATGTATGTGTAGGTATGTATTTTTAAGCTTCTAAATACAGCTTTACGTTATTGGCAATTACGATGGCAGTGGGTGCAAAAATGTAATTAATTAAATCAATAAATATTTTTCTTTCGAAATACCAGAAGTTTAATTATGTTTATTTAAAATACGAAAACAAATTGTTTAAGGAAATTAATTAGAAATTTCACTTAACGGAATTTTCAGTGGAAAATAATTAATTTCGAACGACTTCAAATGGAATTTAAATTAATTTATGTGCAAATAAAAATGTTACGCTTTAGGTGTGTTATAATAAATGGGCTTATAAATTGTTAGACAGGTGTTTAAGAAGAAATACATTTTCATTAAATCACATTTTATTCATTTTCAACATAAATTTAGTTTGCTGTAAGTAAAAATTATTTAAATTATATAGTTTGTTTTAAATACTTTAAATTTATTTAAATTATTATTAAAAATTGTTTAAATAGTACACAGTGACAATGAACCAAGACAGTATACAACCTTCAATGAGCTTGATTGTCAAGTCAGTTACAGGCTTGTCAAGTTACAAGCTTAAATATAATGTCAGGCTAAAAAAATGTATTAAAAGAAAACAGTTTTAAATTAAAAACCTTTACTAAACGAAACGAATAAAATGTTAAAAAGAATATTTTTTTAATTTACATATTGAAATTTAATAAATATTTTTCATTGCCTATACAAAATTTAAAGTTATTTAGAGGTTTCAAATTCACTTTAGTTTGGTTTTTTTCAAATCTTTACAGTTAATGCAATTAATATTACTTTGTAAAATATGTCACTTGAGCAATAAAACAATAGCTTAAATTTATTTACAATTTTGTTTTAACAAAAATAAAATATTTACCTTAAATGTAATTGCTTTTAAAACAACTAATTAAATATTAAACATACCTGAAAATAAACAAGAAAAAAAAAATCAATTAATTATAAACTTTTGTTATTTGTGTACTACAATATACTGCAGACAATTTAATACCTAAACCACTTTTCAGCTTCAAAATTAGTTTTTGAATATTCACAATTCATTTAAATGCTGGAAAATCAACAAACAAACATAAAACCAACCACTTTAGCAATTGAATTTCTAAAAGGTATGAACAAAAAATTCAAATAAACAAAATCATCAAATAAAAGTTACAGTCTCTTTTTATGGACAGACAAATGAAAGCAAAGGAAATAATATCATAATTACATTTTACGTTTGCAATCTTATCTTTTGAAAAGCCATCTTTAGGGAGAGCTGAAAATTACCACACGTTCAAATAAATAAAATATGTACAACTACTACACTTCTGCATAACATTTTCTCCCTCAACCAAATTCTGCCACTTAGAAACACATAGTATGCAAGTCTTAAAAAGTTATCAAAAGTCTCAGACTGCTCAGTTTTTTTTTTACCATAAACTCTAGAGAAAACAAGAAGGTTCACTTTTATTATAACAAATCAAAATGTATGCTATATGAATGCTATAAAAGACTGTGTTCTGGTTGCTATAAAATATAAGTGAATGAGTATAAAATAAAATAAACCGCATGAAAGTTTCTATGGTCGATGTAAACAAATTATTGTTTTCTTTTTAGAGGTTGCCAACTAGTAGAGTTTTTATATTTGTAAAGGTACGGTCACACTTGGCAAATATTTACCGAAAAACTCATAACCATTAAATTAAATAATTAATTAAAATAAACTTCGTTTAGTTACGACACGACACAGCAAATATTTAGTTGTATTTTATTTGATGCTGTTTGATCTTGCAAAACTATTGTACGAATAAACAACGCCAAACAAATTTCCGCTAAAACAAGTGGTTATGCTTTTTCGAGTAAATATTTGTCATGTGTGACCATAGCTGAAGGAATATTTAAGCAACATTTTTATGTGAATTACTTAAGAATGCTATTTTATTAGGTTTTGTACATGTTGTATGAATTTGAACTGTTGGGCTTTATGTTTTGTTACAGTCATTAACTTTAGTATGCCATCATAACATTACTTACTAGATTTCCTTTCTCAGAAAGGGTATTTAGTATTTGAATTGACTTGGAATTAGCGAAGCTGTGTATGACTGTAGTAGCCAGCTGTCAATTGTATATACATATTTATAAACCAATTTACTTTTACAGCTAAACTTATAACGTGGTTATGTTTAAATCAGACATGTGCAAACTGACACAAACGCATTTCAAATCAGTTTTACGAATTTTGCGACTGTGTTAAGTTGAACGGAGCAAGCAGAAAAAAAGCAGAGAAAACAAAAGTAGTACACTGAGTAAAAAATTAAAATTAAAAAAATTAAACATTAAAACTAAATCTTAAAAAAAAAATCAAATATCAACATCTCCAATTGGGCATTATTTTTGCCATTTACAAACATAAAAATTTCTTTATATTCGTCCATGGCAATTAAATTTTTTTTTTTTAGTGTAGTGTTTTTTATTACAAATAATTTTGCTTGCAGAGCGATACGGTGTTTCTTTGTCAAATGCAGAATAGCAACTGACTTTGAATCGGTAAACAAGCAGCAAGCTTTCGGACATGTTGGTGTGAAAAAACGATCAAGCTACTATCGGCGTGAAAACACGATGACTCAAAAGAGTACTAGCTGCACATCTATGGTTTAAATGCTTTAAGATTTTTAAAATATTTTTAATTGTATGCATGATAGTTTAAATAAAAATAAAATGCTTTAAGCGGCAATCATAAATACACGGAAAAGTTAAAATTTAGAATAAATTATGGAATAGCAAATAAAATAATAGGAAAATACACTTATTTGTTTTTAATTATTATTAATAATTTATTTCGAATATTTGGACACATTTTTTTCATTGTATCGATTTTTCTTTTTTCAGTAACAAACATTTCAGATTAACAAAAAATATTTTGGGTAAATTTTATCACGTGCATTAATTTATCTATGCCCTATCATGTATTTAGCAGACAGAAGTAGGTACATATACATATCTCTATAATGAATATTTGGTTAATTTTGTTCTTGGTTGAACTGATTTTTTCCCATTTTGAAATAACAAATATTTCTTATCAAGGGATAATATTTAGAGAAATTTCATTAAATTTGACAATGATAGAAAGAGAAATTATTCAAATAATTTTTGATACAAATTTAAGGTGCGTAAATCTTGCTTAATGTAAAGTATAAATTTCCAGTGAAAGTAAGATCGGTATTTTATAATCAAACAAAACGACAGTAATTGGGATGTATTTTTTTTCTTTTTTTTTTTTTTTTTTTTTTTTTTTTTTTTTTTTTTTTTAACTTCCCTTTATTATTACACCTGTCAACAAGATGACAATAAGTAATTTAATTTACAGAGGTGGGATGATAATTATCTTAAATCAGTACCTAAGATAACTTAAATCGAATTATTGAATGATAAGTAATATATAAATTTTTTAGTATCGCTCAGCTAGATCTGAAGGTGTAAACCGTTTAAGTCTTCTAGGTGCCAGGATTTCGTTTGCCGGCAACTGTCTGAGTTCCATGTTGGAATGTTGTGTTAAACGAGTTGTATGTTTAATGCTGCTGATACGGATAATTTCTTTTATTGTTTTGACGTTTAGATCTCGATGTATGTCCTCATCTCTAATATACCATTCTGCGTTGACAATAGTTCGCAATATTTTAGATTGAACTCGTTGAATAATTTTTAAGTTTGTTGTGCTAGCTGTACCCCATATTTCTACCCCGTACTTCCAAATTGGCGCTATAATTGTGTTGTATATAAGTAGTTTGCTTTGAGTTGTTAGTTTAGATTCTCTCCCTAACAGCCAAAATAATTGTCTAAACCTGTTGTTTATTTCTTTTTTCTTTTGAGTGATGTGATCTTTCCAGTTAAGTTTTGAGTCAATTATAATGCCAAGATACTTCGCCTTTGTATCCATAAGAATTGGTAGAGTATTTATTTGGATAGGTTGAAAGTTTGTTATCTTTCTATTAGTGTAGATTACTTGAATTGTTTTATCACTGTTTACTTGAATTCCCCAACTACGGAACCAATTCATTGTATTATTGAGCAGTTGTTGTAAGTTTTGCATAGCCCATTTGATGTTTGCGTGTGATGATAGTAGAACAGTGTCGTCAGCAAATGTTGCTATCATATTGTTATTTGTTGTAGGAGTTGGAATATCTGATGTAAACAGGAGGTAAAGCATTGGTCCGAGGACACTACCTTGAGGTACTCCAGCTTTTATAGAAAGTATTTTTAAATACTCGTCTTTATATTTAACATAGAATCTTCGGTTTTGTAGGTAGTTTTGTAGTATTAAGAAGAATTCTTTTGGCAATTGATTTTTTAGTTTATGAAGAAGACCTTTGTGCCATACGCTATCAAACGCCTTTGCAACGTCGAGGTATGTTGCAACGCAAAAGTTTTTTTTGTCAATATCAGACGATATTTTATTTGTTACTCTATGAATTTGTTGTATAGTAGAGAACTTTCGCCTAAATCCAAATTGGTGTTTGGGGATGAGTTGTCTTTCTAGAAGAATTGGTTCAATACGTTCATAGAAGAGTTTTTCGAAGATCTTTGACAGCAGTGGCAGAAGGCTAATTGGCCTGTAAGATGTTGTTTTTGAGGCATCTTTGTTTGGTTTAGGAATAGCGATTATCTCAGCGACTTTCCATACTTTTGGGAAATATTTAATATCTATAACTGAATTAAATAAATTTCTTAAATAGACTAGGGCCTTATTCGGCAATTCTTTTAGTAGTTTTCCGGTGATCTGATCATAACCAGGAGATTTATTATCTTTTGTTGTTTTTATAATTTTTTTAATTTCATTAATTGAAATTCTTCTGATATGAGAGTTGGAAGAGCTGTTTGGAAAACTTTGAAGAGTTATATCCTTTTCGTCCATTGGATTTGTAAAGGTTTTAGAAAAATGATCTGCAAGAACATTAGCTTTTTCTTCATTTGTGCGGGCCCATGTGAGATCAGGTTTTTGGATCGGCGGCTGATGTAAAATTCCATTATTTATTTTTTTGGTTGCTTTCCAGAGCGAGTAATTTGTTGTAGCTGATGAGTCAAGGTTAGTAAGATATCTTTGTAGTTTATCTTCTTTGTCCTTCTTTAGCAAGTTTTTGAGATCTTTTGTGAGCCTATTAAGGTGGGTTTTGTCCTGAATTGACCTTGTAGTTTGCCATCTTTTTCTTAATCTTCGTTTGGCTTTTATTTTCTCTTGGATGTGAGGTGGGATACTGAATTTATCTACTGTGTGTGTTCTGGATGGAGTAGAATCACTAACCGCGTTTATAAGCGTATCATTGAAAAAAGTTATAGAATTATCCAATTCTTCTTCGGTTTTTAGCGATATATTTGTCTCGAGTTTTGTCTCTAAGATTTCTCTGAAACAATCCCAGTCGGTTTTCTTGTTGTATATAAATTTATTTTGATTGGATAGAAGTACATCGGTTTGGTATATAAGTACCACTGGAGAGTGGTCAGAAGATAATTCAAAGCATGATTTTATATTTAAATAATCATGTCTTATATTCTTGGTAATAAAAAAGTCTAAGAGATCTGGTTTTTTGTGAATGTTTGTAGGCCAGTAAGTAGGCTCTCCAGTACTTATAAATTTACATTTGAATTCATTTATTGCCTCTAGCAAATTTTTTCCTTTCGATAGTGTTAATCGAGATCCCCAAACTGTATTTTTGGAGTTAAAATCACCACCCACTATAAACCGATTCCCAAGAGATTTAAGGAGTTCAAGATATTCAATTTTTGTGTTATTATGTTTCGGCGGGCAGTAGACTGCAGATAATACAAATGGACCGTGTATATCTTCTATTAAAATGGAAGTAGCTTGAATATAATCTTTTCTAAAATTCTGTAATTCAGTACATTTAATGGATTTTCGTATTATTATTGCTGTACCCCCATGCGCTGTGTTGTCAGGATGATTTGTATAAAAGATTGAGTAGTTTGGTATGGCTATAAAGCTTTTTTGCGTGAAGTGGGTTTCAGAGACAAGTAGCACGTCTACTGAAGAGCGATTTAAAAATAATTTTAGTTCGAGTGTGTGTTGGATAAGCCCGTTCGCGTTCCATTGTACTATATTAAGTTTACTTAGTCTGTCCATCGAGCTTAGTTAGAAGTACTGTGATAATGTTCATCATATTAGATACTTGAGAAATCAGTTGCTTCATCATATCTTTAAGGTCTTGCATATCATTACTTATTTGCGGTGTAGTGGAACTGAATAAAGAATTACTAATAATGGACATTTCCTCAGTATTAGGGTTTTGACTCTGTGCTGTTGCTTGAGCGTAAGTCACTGTTGGATTTATTCTACTGTTTGTTGTAGGTACGTTTCGAGAATTATCAGCTTGTTGTGTTTGGTGTTCTTGGACGGTTATTTTTTCTTTGTTTCTTAGTGGTGGAAATTGCTTAATTTTGAGGGATTTGTATACCATACATCCTTTATAATTTGCGGTATGGTTTTCACCGCATAACGCGCATTTAATATGTTCGCTTTTCTGTTTGATTGGGCAAAGCATAGTTTTGTGATCTCCAGCACATTTAACGCAAACGGGGATTTTGTTGCAAAAGTTTTTGGTGTGGCCATATTTTTGGCAGTTTGTACATTGAGGTAAAGTTCTTTTTGAACGTGGAGGTTCAAAACTAATTTTACAGTGTAAAAGGTGGGTTAAAGAATATATTTCCTTATTATTTTGACTTGATTTAAGTTCAATAGAAAACAGAGATAGTGGTTTTTTTGTACCAGTTTGTAGGATATTTTGGATATGTGTTACTTCGTGTCCTAGTTCACATAGTTCTTTTTTTATTTCCTCTTTATCGGTTGAATAATGCATATTACGCAAGAAAACCTTGAAACCTTTTTGTTCTTTGGGTTTATAAGTGTAGTATTGGGTGTTTTTAGCTCTTAATAGGTTTACTATTTGGGTGTAGTGAATAGATTCTAAAGGTTGAATTTTTATTTCATTTTCTTTAAGAACACGTATTTCGTAATGACAATTTGGTAAGGAGTTTAAAGCATTATTGAGGTTATCTATGAATTGCACGTTTTGAACATATATTGGTGGGGGCTTTGTAGGTTTATTTTTTTCTGGTTGTTTGTGGGGAACACCATCATTTTGAATTTGGTCTTCTTTATTTTCATTATCATCAATAGATAATATTTCAAACCTATTTGGGGTTGAAGGTTGGCTTAACCAGTATGATTTTAGTGTTTTTTGTGGCTGCTCTTTAGTTTTAACTTTTTTATTGCTGTTTGTGTTTTCAATAAGTTTTGTGGGTGAGTTACGAGGCCTCTTTGATATGTTACTGTTTTTTAATTTCTCTTTATTTAAGGGAGTATGAATTTCATGTAACTTACTTGTTGTCATTATTGGTAAGTATGAGAAGGCTGTTGATGTTACTGTTGTTGTTGCTAAAGCTAGAGTTGTTATTGCTGAGTACGATGTTGTGGTAGTTGTAGTTGTTGGTGCGAGAGTAGTAACCAAAGAGTAAGGAGTTGTGTTATTAGTTGTAAGTGTGGGGGTTGTTGAAATAAATTGGAATGTAGTTGCAGTTATTTGAGTATCAGTTGTTGGAGTAGTACATTGAGAGCTCCAAGAGAGGGGTTTCAATTGCGATTGCGCAGTGAGACTAGGATATTTTTGGTGATCATTCGGATTGTAATCTGATGCAGATGCATAAGTATTTTGAGCGGGAAGAGAGTTTGAGCTTATTGATGGTGCTTGACCATTCGCACTTATAACACATAAGCTATTTACTGTAGTAAGGTTTGACTGAGACAGATGTTTATCACTTTTTTTATTGTTAGGGGAGCGGCACCTCTCCGGCGGGGGAGAGCGCTCAAGGAGAATTAACACTCAGGCAATTAATATGCCTATAATTGCGTTACTTTCTTTGGAAAGGGGATAGTTGAAGAAGTAAAAGTGGTGAAAGAAGAAAGTTCTTTTATATCACAACTCTGTAATTGCTCATTATGTTTGTTTTAGTGCAAAATTGCAGCGCCTCTGGTGGTGAGTAGGCGCATTATTTTTAAAGCTTGATTTTATAGCCTTTATTTAATTTAATTTTACTTCGGTGGCGTTTCAATGCTATACCACCGAAGCAGGGCACTGTGATAAATATTAGTTATGATAGATAGAAAACTAATAATTATCAGAAACTGATGTTGTTTTAGTGGCAGTCGCTGGGATTAAATGCGTTAACCAAATAAGCTACAGCACCCTCAAAAAAGTATTAAATATTTGCGATGCCATTCTCTCAGTACCGATCATGTGGAGTTTGTAAACTCAAAATTATTTTTGCTAAAAAAAATACCCCAATGTAACAAACTTATAGGAACGATTAATTAGGAAATATTGGACCAAAAACCATTACAAATTTACATTTACTGTTTGAGGTTGCGCAACACATATGTACTCGTATGTGTTTAAAACAATACCTATTTGTAGAAAATGTTAAACTGTTAATATGTTTGGTTTCGATCCATTTTTACACATTTTTTGAACACATTTCTAAATATTGATTTAAGAATTACATACTTTTTCACAAATTAATATAACTAAACAAAATTTTACATGCTTAATTTACGATAATATATGAAATCGAATTTAGTGCTAATGAAATGTTTTGAAATGGAATTGTTCCAGTTTTTTGCAATTGGCATCGAAAGCTTTAGCTAAAAATAATCTGTAAATTATTTGTTTAGGCACCTGAACGTATGATTTATATTCGTTGTGAAGGAATTTTATAAACAATAAAGAAACGTTAATTGTTCCAATGAAAAAGCATTATACTTAAAAAAGCTTAAAATTTTTACAATATGTGAAAACTATGCCAGTATTATAAAATTTTCAATGATAAATATATATTTTAAGTTCTTTAGCGAATATGTGCTCGTATATATTTGATATATAGTAGATAATGCAATCTTAAAGCATTAAGCTTTATATTTAAATTAATTACACTTAATGCCTGTAACATTTCTAACAGAATGCATTGATTAATTTCATTCATTTGTATGTTTTATTGTTTTCATATGGTTGATTCTTATCTAACATTTACTTTGTTTTTCCACATTAACCATTAGTCTTAGAGACTTGCTGCAAATAAAACATTAAACACAACAAGCACTACATAAAAAATGAAAATCACCTAAAATTACTTTTCAAATATATATATACAAAGTGAATTAAAATCAATAAGAATCAGCAGCCACACCAAACAGAAAGAGTCTTATAAAAAATAAATCTGAAAAAAGTACGAGATGTTATCATAAGAAAAAAAAAACACTTAGCATAAGGAAAATGTTTCTTTTGATTTCTTGGTTGAGTCTTTTCTCGAAACGGAATGCTTCAAGGAAATAATTTGTTAAATTAAATGAGAATAAAAAGTCAAAAGGAAAAGAAAAGTAAGGGCAATTTTTTTCTTTTTACTGGTACTGCTTGCCATCAAGTTATAAATTCTAGATTATGTGTGAATATTTGTAAAAAAAGAACACAAGACAGAAAAAATGAATAAGCAAAAAAATCTGCATTATTAGGGTATTATATGGTCGGGCTTAACCGACAAGATAACACCCTACATCCAGTATATGTATAAAACAGTTTTTCAGAAACGGGCGTTATATGGGAGATATAACCTATTGTGGGCCGATCATCCAAAAATTTAATGTCATGATATCTGTGAATATAAATATTATATATGTTAAACTTTATCTCAATATAAATACTTTTAAACGATTTATGAAAGTTAAAGTGAATTACGGAGTGGGTCTTGTGTGGGAGTTTCGACTAGTTATCGAACGAGCATTATAAAATTAGGTGTCATTATTTCTGTGTATAAGAAACTTACTTGTGCCAAATTTTATTTGGATGCCAACACTTTTTAGAAATTTATGATCGTTAAAGTAAATGAAATATATTTGCGTTCAATATTATTTGTATACCAACATTTTTGAGAGAGTGATGCTCTTTAAAGTGATTTTCGGAAGTGGGTTTTACGAGTAAGTATAGATCGTACTGTACAAAATTTGTAGATGTGATTTGGCTTCATTTATCACTAATTTCTGATGAAATTTGTTTGGATATTTGCATAATTTAAACATTTATGATCGGTAAACACCAATTTTGTGTGGAAATTTGTATGGGAGCCAAGTGAAATAATTAACCGAATTCTACCAGTTTCAATTCTATCCATCATTGGGCCGAAAAAATATCACGTACCAAATTTTATCGAAATATCTTCAGCCAACCAGCCAGATGGACGTACGGACGGACATCGTTAAATCGACTCAGAAAGCGATCTTTATACTTTATGGTGGATGTTGGACCAGTATTCCTGGCCGTTACAAACATCAGCACAAATCCAATATACCCTCCCCACTATGGTGGTGTAGGGTACAAAAACAAACAAGAAAAAACTGTGTACAGGAAAATTATGGCTTAAAAATGAATTTAAATTTTTATGAGGCCATTAAGCAGCGAAACGAGCTCTTACTTGTTTTACTGGTGTCGCTGTTTTGTTGTAGTTATTGTTGCTGTAATATAGTCATTCCTTTTAAGCACACATACAAGCATATTACTAGTAACGCGCCCTGGTTTTAGGAGATTTGTTTTATAAACTTTTCTACTAAAAACAACTTGGTTATACTTTGCGAAATATTCAAGTTATTTATTTAATGTTTTAAACTCTTGTATTTAATTTTGTATTTGTTTAACAAATAAAGCGTTGTTCGCCTTAAATTCGGCCACATGGTAAAAGCTATACAAGAAAATCTTGGGCACAGATCGTTAACAAAAAGAAAACTTAAACGTCATTCAAAGAAACCAGGACCTTATAAGAAACTGCTACTTTATGTAGAGCTAATTCCGAAGATCACATGACCACGAAAAAATACAACACTAGTTGAAATACCGCCAGAGGAATATGTGTGGATGCAAGTTTTTAAATCTATCGAAAAATGGTTTCTCTATAAAACGGGAATGCATATATTACGACAAAGTTTAACTGCCGTATTCATAAAAAATAAAGTAGGGTTGAAGTGTGCTTTAAGATAAAATTTTCATACAAAATTTTCTTAAAGTACATTTGAACTTCCTTACTTTGCATGAATTATATATAACAACTACAGGGATCAAAATTTGTAAACATTCATCAAGGAATAAATTTGGTAAAAAAAAATCAATGGTTGGGCAAGTAATTTATGCAGACCCTAATGGTCACCAACTTCGGCCAATTGAAAAATATTGGGCAAGGGAAAATTAAAGTAAAGAACATCTAATCTTGATAATAACAGCAGGTGGAATGTTGTGCAGCATTTAATTAATTTTAGTTTCTACTTTTAGCCGTTTTTTTTTTTATAAAAATAACTGAGTATATATATATATATTCAAAAGCATTCAATGGCTATATTTTTTAAATACGGATTTAATGTGAACACTACTTTACTCAGTCATTTGTGTAGGATAACTGCGCAATATTTTCTTTAAAAACTAAATAATAATGTTTGCATATTATTTGTAAACAATGGTGATATCTTACAAAAATATCATTCTAATTCGTGGCTATCAGAACTGAATGATAATTGAATTTTATGCCGCATATGAGCAAAAATACGATAAACATGAGAAACATTTTTTGTCTAAATTGAATAATAGCTTGAAATCGTAAATTCACGCTTTAATTTAAGGCTGTCAAATCTTTTTGCTGTTTTTTTGAATAACTTTTTACAAAAAGTATTTTAATTCATTTAAGTAAGCGTTAAGAAAAAATTTGCTCTTGTTTGTAATTTGTAATTTGTATAGAAACTAAGTTTACACGCAGCCAGACATGTACATGCCCACTTTTAGTATTTATTTCGTTTTTTATAAACATATGTATGTACGTATATTTTCTTTGTAATAAATTGTACAATGTTTGCAAAAATTATTACTCATACGCCTTATTGTTTAAATTAGCTTTTTACATGCCAAACAGTGGGATCAGTTTTAAAAGAATGTTAATATAAATGTAACCTTGATGCGACTAGTACAGTTGCAAAAAATGTGTAGGAAATTTATTATTCATTTTGATTGTAAAGGATTTTAATAAAGTAAATAAAATAAAGTTGTAATTGAAAAAGCCACACATATCAACAATGACATGAAAATATGTTAGAACGTATTTTGTGTCTCCTATAAAACTTACGCAAATGAACGTTTGCACACTAAGGTAACGATATATTTCTGGGTGTATTAATTTTACTGTCATTTGTTAAACCGTGTTAAATAGTAGGTCCACCTTGAATCAAATTGCGCAAAGAATATAAAACAAAATTCCTCTCTCTCTGCGCATGACTTCATAGGTTAATTTTCTTTCATACGAGGGCGGTTTGGAAACTTCTTGCCCTATCACAGAAAGAGAATAGTAAGTTTTTCAAAAACATTTTTATTTTTCAATATAAACTCCTGAAACTGCAATACACTCAGTCCAACGCTTATCTAGCAATTCTATCCCTTGATTAAAATTGTTTTCCTCAAGGCCTTCGAAATAGTAGTTTCCAACTGTTATTGCATCTTTATTTGAGGTAAAACGCTTGCTAGCTAGGAACTGTTTTAGATTTGGGAACAGGTAAAAGTTACTGGAAGCTAAATCAGGGGAATAAGGTGGATGGTCAAGCAACTGGTACTTAAATTTGTTAATTTTAGTCATTGTTAAAACACTCTTGTGCGCTGGTGCGTTGTCTTGATGACAAATTATTTTTTTGTGTTGTTAGCCAGGACGTTTTTCTCGAAGTTTTACATTTTATTCATCCAAAATGTTGCAATGGTACTCTGAATTTATTGTTTTACCCTCTTGAAGATAGTCCATCAATAAAATAAATTTGAAGACATAAAAACCGTTGCCATAACCTTACCAACCGATTGATTTTGCCTGAAGGAGCTCTTTAAACAAACAGATTCACCATATCAATAATAGTTTCTTGCCCCGATAAAACTTTTTTATTTAAATATTTAATGACACCACGAATTTATAATTTTTCCATTGTAAAAAGATCACGGATGCGTCTTTTTTAAACACATTTTTTGATATGAGGGAGTTGGTAGAGCGAAAGGAAATTTAACATGTGTTCATAGCACAGATGGAAGTCTCCTAAACACTTAACTTTTTTCTGTTGATACTACGCTTTCTATTCTTGGCTAAGAAGTTGCCGAACCGCCTCGTAATCAGCTTATAAAAAATCACTTTTATTAACAATATTTAAAAAAAGTATTTTTTCGTAAATGTTTTGCTTCAAAATAAAATATTTAATTATTTATTTTGTATATATTAAAATGTTTAAAAAAAAGTTAACTTAAATATATGTGACCCGGCCTATGTCAAAAAAATTTTTTCCACTTTTTTTTGGTTTCGATAGTTTTTGAGACGCTCTTACACGTGGTGAAAACTAGAAAGTCCTAACTTGCTTAGAATTGTACTAAAAATGTAGAGAAAGAAGAGCACAAATGAAAGAAAAACTGAATTTTATTGAAAATCCAGAATCAAGATAATAAATGGAATTGAATTTTTTTTGAGTCATAAGCCACCTTTTCATAGGCCGAGTCACATATACACACACGAACTTATTTAATTTATGCTCTATTGCTTTTTTTAGTTGCCTTTTGGGCATGACTGTTCATAAAGAAAAAGAAACTGACGAAATGTATTGTTTATCTTTAACAGCTGTGTCTCGCAATTTCTTTTTGGAGTCATAAGCCTTTTCATAGGCCGGGTCACATATATGTCTGTATATTTTTGTTTGTTTTTATAATACATTTTCTTTTGGAAACTGGTAAAATCTTAAATTTATGCTTTTTTTTATTTATTTATTTTAATAGTATTCAAATTTACATTTAATAGTATTCAAATTTATATAGAAGTGAAGCAAAAATAAAAATATTTTTGACTTGTGACGTCACAAGAAGAAATTTTGCTCTCAATTTTACTCTCACAGTTTTTGTAAAATATAACGGACCCGCGCAATGCGTAATTTTTATTATTTGAATCATGATTTTTCCACTAGTATTATTTGGACAAGTATTACTGTTTCTTAAAAGTGACTTTAGAGACTAGTTATTAAACAAGCAGTCGTTCGATCGTATTGGATTGTGTAATCCTAGCTATCTTTTATATTGACTATAAAAAATAGAACTCTTCAGCAGTTTTAAAAATTTATCTTGACATTGGATGCTTTTATTTTTTCTTTTTCTGTATTTCACTTTTATCAGCATATTTAAGAATCTTGGCCACTGTTCATTTCACCCCAACATACTTATTCAAAACACCACCATCATCGCCATCATCATCATTACCACTGTCATGAAAAATAACACAAACCAAACGACCGACGTTTATGCCTGCCTCTCTTATAAATATTTATGAAAAGAAAAACCAGTGAAAATAAACATATGGTAGATTTTTATACTCGTACTTGAGACTTTTATGGTGTTTGCGCCATTTTTATGGCCATGTTAAAATGTTTGCGAAAAACAAGTGATTTTATTTAAGAAGCACTCTTCTCTGTTATTGCAACAATTTTACGAAATAATACTTAAAAGCTATAATAGTACTTAAATATAGTATAGTATAGTATAATTAGTGTTGTTTAAATGTAAGAGTTAAAATTCTGCATATAAATATTTAATAAATGTGGGAACAGGACAATACACGATGTATGACAGGGGTAAGAAAAAGGGACATATACTTTGAACAATCACTGGGAAAGGGACAGAAGATAAGATTTACGGTTGGGTCAGTACAAATAGGAACAAATAGAATGAAATGGGACCGCGACTATAAAAGACAAACTTTTCAGTACTAATGTTTATTAGTTAAACAGTGTTCTCTGTAAGGATAAGTTTTATCTCGTTTGTGCGAGAATTTATATTTTGAGTTAATGTTTTCAATGAGTTTTATTAAGTATGTTAAGTGAATGCAAATAAATGTACATATAATAATATTATAACCTAGATGGTTGCGTTTTATTTCAATAATAGAGAGAGAGTAGTCGAAACCTACTTAAATAAGAAAGAAATATTTTACTTATGCTCGCTTTTGAGATAGTTTTACAGTTGTTTTACAGATAGTTGTCAGATTTTATTTAACTCTTAATGTAACAAACTAAATATAGGTAAAATAAGTATATTTTTAATAACGACATTCTATCTGATTTGGATATGATTAGCTTGAATAAATTCAATGATATTAAGAAATAAACGATTTTCAGTCCACATTGTCTAGCGCCCTAAAATTCACTGAATATAAACACAATTATTTAGCTCCACAAAAAAAACAAAAAGTAAAACAACCTTGAACATTGAAATATAACTTTAAGTGCAACCTTTGAACTCTGAGCAAAATAGACATTTTCTTTTGCTTGCCACAACGTGTCATATCATTTCAATCACATCTGCACACAATTTATTCCTTTAGAAAATTAGAAAAATATTATTTTTCATAGAAAATTGTCTTCAATTGAGATGTTGCTGTACGATTCACTCAACCATGAAAGCCGACACATGGTTCATTCGCACACATTCTTTTGAATTTTTATTTAACAGATTATTGACATTTTCTTGTTTTCTATATATATACGTTCTTTTATTTAATGTGGGTAATTAAATTTTGCTGTTGTTTCTACTTATTTGCTGCATTATATAAACAATTTAATTATAACGAGTATTAAGTTGAAGTGTTGCATTAGCCAGAGCAACAACAACTTTGCAAAAGCATATTTGAACTAGTTTACGTCTTTAGATACTCTACTACAGGTGAATAGAAAGAATTGGTATTTTTATTTAAGCCTTGTATTGGTGGGTGCTGGTATTGGTCATAAAGCTTATATCAACCCAGCAGTTCTGGGGGATTGTGCTGACTCATAGTTTAGGGATATCACTGGTTACATAATTAGCTACGTAGATCAATTGATCTATACAGATTACAAAGCTATCAGTCTGATAGCTGGTCTCAAGTAGTCAATGCATGTGGTTCACATTATTACTGACTAGCTATATATATATAACTAGTTATTTTAATATGCACGTGTTCCAGGTGGAAGTTAATTGATTTGTTTTATTGAAGCTAGACTTTTGTTTGGTTACTTTTAACAAGAATTGCTTGAATCAGTTTTTAACATCATTTACCCAACTCATCGTATGCTTTGGCTTGCAGTGTACATTTAAATATTTATAATTAATTTTGCAAATCAAAATCAAGAGATTTCGAAATTTTACCAGGATTTCGTTTTGACTTTAACATATGTAAGTAATAGGCTGTAGCATTAACTAAATTCGTCTCAGTTAAATGTAATTTTCAAAGTTGTGGCTAAATCTCGTGCAAGTTTTCATTTTGAAATTTAGGTCAATTTATAATTTATAGTTGTAGAATTTTATAATAAAGTTTTGCTTTTCATTCAACCACTTCTTTACACCATTTAGTTTTTTTTTTGTTGCTTTCTGTTTGTTTTTTTCATTATTTTTCATTTTCCTGCTTTTGTTTAGTTGTACCAACCGCAACTGTGATTTTTATATGATTATTTTCTCGAATTTCTTTAATATATTTTTTTTTATTTTTGCTGGTTTTGTTTAGTGTTGGTTATTTTAATTTATTGTTATTGCTTTAAATTAGTCTACCATTTTGTTGTGTTACACTTTTTTCATTTAGTTTCCTTTTCCTCTTACTAGAAGTTTCAAACTTTTTTTTCAGCTTTCTTATTTTGGTCATGTTGTTATTGTTGTACAAGTGTTATAAGCAGCTTAACACTTTTGTAGAGACAGGGAAAGCGAGTGCAAAAAATATAGCAAAAGATTTGTATTTTGGTGTGTTGCTGTGCAGGTTCCAATACCAGTGTTTGGTTTTATGTACTCTGTTGTACCTGCCTGCATGTTATGGCTTTTTCAGCTTGTAGTTGCCCGTTACTAGGAGTAAATACAGTTCTACTGGAGGCCATTATATTAATGAGTGTTTTAGTAGTAACAGTAAAAGTCCCTTTACTACATTTTTTAGATTTCTCTTTTAGTTGAGTATAGAAAATATTATTTATTTAACAAAATTAATAATAATTTATTTGTTTAGTATTTTTTGTTATAAAATCATTTTGAGTTTAAGTACTAAATTGCTTAAAAAACGACTAAAGTTTATAAATTAGTTAAAAGCGATAAATAATAATTTTTTTACAGATTTAGATGTTTGTAAAAAATAAAACTGTTGATAGTAAAGAAAGAATATTAAGAAAAATAAAAAAAATTAAATATGTACTATAAAATTTGTAAATTTGGTTGACACTATTTTCTTTTAATATAAAGAAACTAGCAGATATAATTGCTAATTCAAAACCAGTTTAACCCATATCGAACTATGATTGCGAAAACGCAACACTCACTTTAGGCATGTGTAATTCTCAGTTTGGCTATCTTTTTCTTAAACCCTATATGCAATATGTAAATTTGGTTAAATATCTAAGCAACATGAATTGAGATTTTCCTCAGAAATGATTTTTTCATATTGAAATCAGATCACAAAAAAAGGATTTTCCAACTTTTTTCGATTTTTTATGAATTGTTATAAAATTAGTAATAATATTTAATATATCGACGCTGTGATAGTATGAAGATTATACATATATCTATGCATTTATATAAGATTTGGAACCAAAAAACACAACGCCTATTGTCCTGGTACAGGATAATGTGGGTGTTGCAAAAACGCAATGCTAGTCCTAAACAAGGGCTGGCGCCACGCCCTTTTTTCTTAGTAGGACATAAATAAACATTTTCTAAAACTCTCTTCATTGTAACTGAATGGAATCTTAGGGCAGTCCGATATGGGTTAAAGAACTGGCTTTAATATTATTTCGAATATTACCACATATGTAATTTCTTAAAACTATGTATTTCGAAAGGTGAGATTTTCAAACATAATACTCGTATATTTGCCTTTATAGTGGCTTTCGGCCGAGGGCGGCAATCAGCTGTCTTTTTTTGCCGCTTAACTTTTTGTAGGTAAGCAAATGTGCGCGGCATATTTAAAGCGGAAAATGTCAAAAAATTAAATTGATTTGTTTTTTACATAAATAAATTCTTAAATAAACGTTTGTTAGTGTGTACATGAAGAATAAGTTCATAAATTTTTAAATTTTTTATATTCTTATTGAGGTTTTTTGTTTTTCCTCACGGGCTATTTTTAATCAACAATTTCTCTCCCCTTTTCTTTAACACATGTAATTAAAAAACATTACTGGTTTTTTATATATTTGTAATACCCAACGTTTCGTTAGCTTTTTTCGAACTTCATCAGGGGTATTTTTTATTTCGTAATAATGAATTAAGATTAACATTTATATTGCACTTTTCCAATTATTTAATTTTAAAAAACTGGACTACACGACACACAATTAAATAAATAAATAAATAAATAATTAATAAATTAAATACTACACAAACACTGAATAATAAGTCAAACTTACTGCTAACATCAGAGAACCATAACCATAACCGCGAGGAAAAACAAAAAACCTCAATAATAATATAAAATAAAAAACATTCAGGCATGTGATGGAAATCGAAAACGAAAACGAATGAGTTTTAGAAGTTAATTTTTTCGTAATATTTCTGTATTAAAACAGTTTTATCACACAAAATATAAAGATAATTTGCTATTAAAGAGAATCTTAAAACAAAAATTTTAAAAATTTAATTAGAAATACTTTAAAATGGACTTCAAAAACTCACTTGTTATCGTTTTCCATCACATACCTGATTGTTCAAAACCAAAAAGAGTGTTTTAAAATTTTTGTTTAAAAAGTCTTTGTCCTTTTAAATTTGTTTTATATTGTACTGAAGATTTTTACTTCGGCAATTAATTTTTCGTCGTCGATTTCCATTTTATGTTTTTCTTTTTAACTAAACTTATATATCACATACACCTAATACTGTTTTTACACGATAATTGGTGCCAGGAAACTTCGTGTAAAAAAAACCGTGTAAAAATGACATTGATCGTATCCAAAATAGGTGATTGGTTTCTTATCTCTAAAACCTATTGAAATTAGTAAAAAACAAACAAGGATTTTTTAAGGACAACTATTCAGGCTTATAATATCAAATCACAAGCATATACAATGTGTTTTTACACAACCATAGTTATTAAAGAAAAAAAAGATACTCGTACATACACTCAAAATATTTCATAGGTAAAATAAACGAAAATCGTGGTTCATTTTACTAAATTTTTCGTTATTTTGACAAAACGAAATATTTAGTATAATATACAAATGTTTTTCGTTCTTGTTGGGACTTTTTATTTTCCGCATTTTACGAAATATTTGTGTATTTACCAAGATTATTTTGTTAAATTACAAAATAAATGGTTATCTAACGAAATTTTTTCGTAAATTAAACTTTTAAATTTGGTCTGGTTTACAAAATTAAATAAAAATAAGAAATATATTTCGTAAAAATAATGATAAATTTCGTAAAAATACAAAATTATTTTGTTAATTTTAGAAATATTGCCTCCTGTTATACGAAATTTTCTAAACTTACGAAAAATATTTTGTAGGTATAAGAAAAATTTCATATTTTTTTTCGTTTATTTTACAAAATTTTGTAAAATCACAAAAATATTTCCTAAATACACGAAAGGTTTCGTTAATATAAGAAAAGTTTCGTAAATTTCTGCTAAAAATGGGTAAATTTACAAAATTTTCTAAAACTATTTCGTAAAGTTACTAAAAATTGTGTAAAAATAAAAAAAAATTTTGTTTATTTTAGAAAAAGTTTCGTTAATTTCTCAAGAAATATTTTTTTTAATAAGCGAAAAGTTTTGTTTATTTTATAAATAATAGTAAAGGAAAAAATAATAGCATTTCTGCATTAAATTAAGTTTGATTTTGTCGATTGCTTTGGATTTCTACAAAGAAAATTTATATATTAGTAACTTTTAAACTTAGTTTATATAAAACACACTAACCTTGTATTTTTTTGTACAACATATGCGTAATTGGATTAACACGATGTCCATCTACAATTTTATAGAACTGAATATTTAAAAAATCCCACATATGGCTGGAAGCTTCAGAATATTTAATTGAAAATACGTGATACGCTTTAAAGCATATGTCTATAGCTTTAGTGATACTGAAAACTTTGTATTTAATGTTGTCAAAGTCACAGAAAAATGATTGGGGCTTACATATGTCCCCTATAACAGTAATGTAAGGGGCAATTGAACCCTCTGCCACAATTTTTGTATCCAACTTCTCTTTATATGACTCTTCAGTTGGTGAAAATGTTATAAAAGACCATATTGATTCCATAATATGTACCATAAAACTTGTTTCCTTTATTAGAACTTTTTGATTTAATTCTTGATGGTGGAAGTAAGGAATGTAAGAGTGATAAATTTGGTATCTAAAAAGTTAAAAAAATTGCATAACCATTATCCATCAGAAAATAAAATTTAAAAATTTGATTATATTTGTTTATAAAACCTTCCTACTTACTATAGTCAATGTTATTATTTTTTTGTACAAAATCCCAAAGCTTTTGGTCATCTTCACCTTTAAATTTCGATTCGTTTTCTGGAAATATCTTTTGAGTCATGTGCTAGTTTCTTTTTTATTGCGCATTAGTTTAAAATGCTTAGATATGAATGTTTCATTAGGTAAATATATTTTACACAAATAACTATTAATTTTCATACACTTATTTAAATTTATTTTAAGAAATCAAACTATTTTTAACTATTTTTAACAAGGCACGACTAACGCTTCTATCTCTTTAATTGTCAGTAAGAGCATGACTTGTTTTGTTATTTTTAAGTTTCATTTAAAACGGTACATTTCATTTTACGAAATTATATTTGTGAAATGAACGAAATTTCTAAATTTACGATATTTTTCTCTGCATTTAATACGAAAGTTTCGTATTTTTCGAGAAATTTTTGTAATATAAACAAAAAAACAATAACGAAATTTAATTTGTAAAATTCAAAAAATTTCTAAATTTACAAAATTTTCTACAATATCTAAACACGAAAGTTTTGTATTATAAACTAAATTTTTGTACAATATACAAAAATAATTCTACGAAAAAAATTGTTTAAATTAACGAATTTTGTAAGTTTACGAAATAAAAAAATTATTAAAATTTCGTATTATGTACAAAACTTTAGTAAAATGTACGAAAATAATTTTACGAAAAACCATTTCGTATTTTTATACATGAAATATTTTGAGTGTATGCATTATAAGCTTAAAAGTAATGTAAAAAAATGTATATATGCAAGTTCGTCTGATTGTATGCACTAAAAGGGAATTTCCCTAAATTTGTGCTATTTACAATTGCTCTGACCAGTAAATTTGCCTGTATCCTGCAAAAAGGGAATTTCCCTAAACTTGTGATATGAAAAATTTTTGTAAAAATTAAATTTAACAAAACAAATTTAAGCCCAAAAGATTTTGAATCGTGCTAAATGGAATAAAATCGTGTAAAAAAAAGTAAAATTTGTTTATTTTCAAATCGTGTTAAATTGTTTTGTCAGTCATCTGTTTTGCGCTTGAGTTAAAGCAAGGGTATCCCTCCTTCTCAACCGATTGTGTCCACTAAAGTTAAGGCTGTCTCGTGCAAGTGGGTTTGGATGGTGTTCAAGTTTGCTGACGTACTTTGACTCATATTTTTTAAATTCGACTTTTACTAATGGAACGCCTAGATCTTTGTGGATTCGAGAATTTTTAACATAACATGGAGCTGCAGTAATTATACGTAGAATTTTATTTTGACCCTTTTGAATTGTTTCAATATTTGATGCTGAGGCAGTACCCCATAATTGAATTCCATAACACCAGATTGGCTTTAGAATTGCATTGTACAACAAAAGTTTGCAATCCAACTTTAATGTAGAATTTCTGCCGATTAGCCAATTAAGTTGCACTGCTTTTAATCTCATCTGTGTAAGTTTCCCTTCAATATGAGACTTCCAAGTAAAACGACGATCGAGGTGGATTCCGAGGTATTTGACTTCATTGTGTTGCGGGATAATTTGATTATTAATTCTGATGGACGAGCAGGTATCTTTTCGCAATGTGAAAGTGATATGAATACATTTTTGTTAATTTACCCTGATTTTCCAAAGCTCTAGCCAATTCTTTAGTTTATACACATAATTCTGCAAATTCTGTGATGCAACTTGGTGGTCCTTATGGACGCTGACAAAGGCTGTATCGTCTGCAAAAGTTGACGTATGGATTTTGGGGTCTGACGGCATGTCGGAGGCATATATCAAATATAAAGTAGGGCCCAGTATGCTACCCTGTGGCACACCTGATTCAATTGGCTGAGCGGTACTTAAAAATTGCCTTCTTTGATTTTAAATTTGCGACCGTATAAATAACTTTCCATGAGTTTATGGGTGTTAGCAGGCAGAGTTAATTTAATTTTGTGCATTAAATCGTCATGCCAAACTTTGTCGAACGCTTGGGACACATCAATGAAAAGGGCGGAGCAGTATTTTTTGTAATTTCGCTTAATTTACTTGTACGAATCTAAACAGCCCAGCAAAATTTCGTAGCTTTGTTCGCCACTTTTTGTATTAATAATTCTATATTAAATAATTACTTATATATAGCTTATATATATACATACATATATAAATATATATCTTAATAAGATCGTAATTATAAAATTCAAAAATTTACTTCAAACAAATAGAACTAGAGGAGTTAATCCGTTTCACACGTTTCAATTCTGACTCTTCAAGGTAAGTATTTTTAGGTGAGAATGGAAAAGAGAATAAAAGGGGTACATACTTACTAGTCAATTTTCCAATTGAACAAAAACTGGGCAGCTAAAACTGAAATGTGTGAAACAGCACTTGGTATATGATTATAAATATTTATTAATATCATTGGCAGTGAGTGCCCCTAATATTTATTAAGTTCGCTTACTTATTATTTAATAATATTTTCTTCTAATTTTTATAAAGTTTTTAAGTATAAAAATAAGTTATTATTTTTTGGTTTAAAGTGGCAAAATTATAACGAATTACTTTTGGGACTTTTTTTTTGTAGATTTGCAAGTAGTCTGGTCGACAATGTCCTATTATTTTTAACTTAATTTGTAAGTAAAGTTTTTGCTGGGAGGTTATTGCATTTATATAAATATATTTATCAATTGTAACCTCCAAAATTTAAGTATATATTAATATTTTATTAATATTTAATCTAATTTATAGCTGCAGCTACTTAGTACTTTCTCAGTTTTTAGTTATTTAAACTTTTATATTTAAACTTAAATGTCACTCTAATTAACAGAAATCTAGTTTAAAAGTAGTCAAGAAAATGAACACAAAAGAACACTGAAAGTTTGTGTTGCTTTTAATTAAAATTTCACAAGAAAATCCCCAAAAGTAACATATTGGCTTCAAAGCAATTTCCTTCTGTTTTGTATTCCAGCTTCATTGTAATGTCAGCATAATTTTACGCAGAAAAAATATGCAATTTACCAGTAAAATGACGTTGTCAAATTTTTTTTTTGTTATTTTTACATTTTACATCCTAAACATTCAGTTTTCAGTTTTTTTTTTCGTTTTCTTTATTCTTGTGATGCAGTTATAAAAGAAAACATTGTATTTTACACTCTCTTATGACATGGAGGGTATTATTTAGTTAGTAACACTAACATATGCTGAGTGGAAAAACAAAAGCGAGTAACTTTTGCATGAGCACAGCAATTTTTCTTTTTTTTTAATATGGTTTTTATACAACTTTCTTTATTTTGTTGTAAAAGGGTTTTCAACTCTTTTGCATATTAGCTGACGATATGTACACATACATATGTATGTACATTTTATGTATCTTTTTATATATGAATAGTGTAGCTGTTATATTAACATTGCTTTTGTAGCTTCTTTTATACTCAAACATACAATTTCATAAAACAAATTTCTTAGAAAACATCAAATTTAATTATACCCAAATGTGGCTTCATGCTTTAAACGTAAATTAAATTATATTATTTTATATGTTAAAATTCAATTTAAATTTGAAGCCGTTTAACTAGACTCTTAAATAGGCATGTGGATGCTCAAATGATACATGATGCCATAGTTTTTACAATGCAGTCATTTTTAAAAATTTGTATATATGTATATATTATCGCAACCTTTTTCCCCCCTTCATTTTTTCTTCATTTTCAATATCTCTTATCGATTATGAATTATTAGGAATACTTAAATATCAAGCTCCATATTAAATGGCAATTCAGAATCAGCGAAATAATCTATGTATGAATATAAAGAAAGTATCTTTAGCAACTTTGTTAGTCGAGAGACATTGTATTGCGATATGAATATATGTATTTATCACTGTGAAAATTTAAGGCTGATTAAAATAGTTTTATCCTCTTTTCAGTTAAAAACATAAGGTTGTTCATATGTTGACTATATGGGTGACTACCACCCTTTAAATTGTTACGTTTTTTGAGCCAAATATCACTTTAACTCAAATGACTTTGTTATCCTTGTGGTCCCTTGTATTTCTGTCAAGAGCAATAGAGCCTTGTTGTTTTTATATTCTAGAGAGGGCCAGATAATTTGATATATTATACAAGTGGTCTTTTAATGTCCATTCAACTAAGGCTGAATGTTCTTTTGCGCCTCAGTTACGTGCAAGCAGGATCCATTTTATTTAATTGCGACAAGCTGCTGTTAAAATTATAATCGAAAAGATATTTATGCTAAATACTTTAGAGTATAGAGCCATGTTTGATGCAAGGCTATTAAAATAGATTTCAAGACCGAGATATGAAAGGCTATGACTCTTTTAATGCTACTGCGCCGATGCTGTATCAGGCAGGTATCCGGCATAATTCGGCAACTTAAAATTGTCAAGTAATTGACAACAAAGTGTTTTAAATTGCATTTGAAATGTTTTGAATCAATCAAAATTACAAATTAATAAGAATTTTGGTTTCAAGAAATTTGCAAATTTATAATTGCAAGCAGAATTATTAAATACGCAGTTTAAGTCTTTCTAAGTAATTGAATTTTTCCAAGAAAATCTATTATTGAAAATGTTCGTTGATAATATGTATTTATTTCGTGTGCAGATTATGATGAAATGATTTTGACAACTTTAAACAGAATTACCTTTGAGTTTTATTTAAAAGTAGTATTGGCTACTTAATATTTTTAATGAAATACTGCTTCTTTTTTTCACCGATATTTCAGAATTTTTTTTCACATTTGAAATATTTTCATCTTATCTTTTAGTACTGATTACATTCAGAAGTATTTACTTATGTTATTAGTTCAAGCTTTATATATTTTATAACTTGAAGGGATGCTTTAAATTGGTTATTTTAAAAGAAAAACAAAGTCACTGCCATTCTTAGCAGATCACGATATTTAAAATTTTACAACGTACGAAGTTGCAAAAAATTAAAAAAGACACTGTTTGTTTTCCAGAAGCAAGGACGTTACGAATTTTTACATTTAATTGATTCAAAATGTTGCAATAGTACTCTGAATTTATTGTTTGACCCTTTTTCAGATATTCAATCAATAAAATACCTTTAAAGTCCCAAACAAAAAAACCTCTGCCATAACCTTACCAGCCGATTGAATTGTGTTTGCCTTCTTTGGGGCACTTCATCCAGCTTCAGCCCATTGCTTGATTTGTTCTTTTGTCTATGGAGTACAGTGGTGGATCCATGTCTCATAATTTTATTTTTCTTCAAACGATCCGAACAAGCTTGAGAAATTTTCATTCTTAAGAGTTTTTGGTCGACTGTTAACAAATGCGGCACCCATCTTGCAGAAAGCATTTTCATCTGTAGTTCTTCATGCAAAATTAAATCGATCATTTGAGAAGCTTTAATAACATATCATGCAGTTTGGCTACAATTTCTGTTATTGTTGTTATTTTTGGACCTTCATCCTCAATGCTTGTACGACCATGTTTGAATTAAGCAACCCAATTTTTTACTATTGCATATGAAGGAGCACTTTCACCTAACACATTCACCATATCATCGTGAATTTCTTGAACACCTGTTTCTATATGAAGGAGTTGGCAGATCGAAAAGGAATTTAACATGTGTTCATAGCACAGGTGGATATTTCCAAAGCACTTAACTTTTTTCTGTTTATAGTGCGCTTTCTGTTTTAGGCTAAAATATTTTCGAATCGCCCTAGTAGATTTTAAAAAAAAGTAGTCGCTTGTAGATTGACACCAATATATTATCAGTAAAATTATAAAACGAATATAATGTTATGCCCTTATTCATAAAACTTACAACAGGTTTATAAAACAAATTTTGTATAGAAATTTGCTTTATAAAACAAAGTTTGTATTGAAATTTGCTTTATAAACCGGTTATAAACCTGTTGTAAGTTTTAATGAATAAGGGGGTTAATTGTTAATGAACTCTGGGGCCAAATTACCGCATTCGTGATCCAATGAGCTATCATATCGAAAAATGATTTCGATATCGTAATTATGATAATATGTACTAAATTTCTTGCTCGATATCGCGTGCCATAATCTGAAATTACAAAATTACGATAAATTTTACTCGATATCGAATGCGGTAATTTGGCCCATGATTTACATTTTTAGTTAAAATTACAGGGCGTATGATTAATAATATTTTCACTCGTTTTATATTAAAAATTTCTCATACGCTACCGTGACTAAATCAGATTGTTTCAGTGTTTTTCTGTTATTAGTAATGAAAACATTTATACAAATATCACATTCCAATTTAATTAATTAAAACTAATTTATGCCAAAAAATCGTGATTGACTAGATTTTCGTATGTAATTTTTATTTGAAATTAGTTTTAATAAGCAAATATAGAATTTGTTTAGAATTGTTTCTATTGCTAATTTAGAGCATTAGACTGTTGTATCGAAAACGTGAATACTTCAATATTAGTTAAAGGTGTTTAATATTTATATAACATTTATAATATTTATTAACGTAAATAAATAGATTATTTAGTTATTAATATAAATATTTATTTTCATTGCAGGTTATAACGTGTAAGTACAAATGCTTTGATAAATTATAAAGTTATAAAAATTTGATTGGTGTTTAACTTGTATTAATTTGAGTATGACATAATTTAATAACGACAACATAAAACTATATAACAATTTTTTTTATTGAAAAAAAAGAACTTTCTGATAAATATTACATGCATCGTTTTTATTATTTAGTTAAATTGTAATGATCTTCAATGCTGGTTAAAATAACTTATACCTTGTAGTTTTTTTTTATCAAACTATTTTTTTGTTTATTTACTTTCATTCATAAAGTGTTTTGGCCTTTTTTGCCTTAATAAGTGTTACGTTTTGAGAATGAAAAATAAAGTCTATGCCCCAAAAACACAAAACAACTACAATAACAAAATATATACAATGGCCATGTTCAGAGCAGTATTAAAGTGTATTATTTGGTATTTCCTTTTTCTACGTTTGGAAGTTTTTTTTTACATTCTATGTATGCACACATAGTTATAGTCATAATCGTAGTAGTGGCAACAAACACCATGCAATATTTTAAGGGGGAAAAAAGCGTAACCGAGAGATGGAAAAAAAGAATTAAAATCTGAGTAGAATGTACAACATTTTAGCTGCATTTGTTTGTAGCCCTTTTAGTCGCAGTTAAATTGGTATAAATTCTCTAAGGCATTATATAAAATGGTTTCAGAGCTTAAGTTTACTTATAACAATAACATCAGCAGCAAAAAAAAGTGGCAACAGAAAGCATTTAGTTTTTGTTTTATTTTAAGTTGCTGCCTTCAAAGTTTGCATTATTTCTTCTGCAATATTTTGAGCAAACTTTTTCTTTTGTTTGTTAAACATTTTATGCTCAAGCATAATAAAAATAAAAAAGGCATTTTTACGTAACTCGAATCTAATAAAGTTATATATTATTTGCTGTTAATGCTAGAGCTAAAAAAAAAGAAAAGCAAACGCAAATGAAGGCATAAAAAACTTGTTAAAATGGAAAATTTTTAAAAACCACATAAAAGTTTTTTTTTATTATTTTTATTATTTTTTTCTTAGAAAATGTTACTCAAATACATTGTTAGAAGGAATGAAAGGTTTTTCATTAATCGTGTTATTTTTTTGTTTGTTTGTTTTCATCAAGTTTTCTGCTTTTATATATTTTTATTTTTCTTGCTTAAAATTTCTTATCTTTTACTTCACAACCCTTTCAGTTCAAGATTTATATTCGTTGACTATTTGCTTTCCAAAAAAAATACAGCAAAAGTTATGGTTTATGCAGTGAGTGCTAAAAGTTTTTAACAATATTTACTTCTTTCTTTCATTTTTATGTTTTTCAATCTCAAATAGTGACAAAAGTGCTGTAAATAAAGTTACAACGACTAAAATAGCACAGACAGACATTGTTTTGTGTTCTTTTGAAATAGTCATAAAAAATACTTTTTATTGATTGTTTAAGGTACACTATTAATTAAAAGTACTTAAATTGATTAATAATTGTTTATGCTCAATGTTGACTAGATTTGAGTATTAAATTAATGACTCTGAATGACTCTTTAGGTAATTTTGAAAGCCTTATACACATTCCTATTTCAATTGGAATCCTTAAAATGTGCAGAAATTGTTCAGATTTTATACTAGCAGCCTTGGAACTAATGATTGCTATTATTGATGACACCAGGGGCCAAATTACCGCATTCTATATCGAGTAAAATTGATCGTAATTTTCTTATTTAAGATTATGGCATTCGATATCGAGCTAGAAATTTAGTACATTTTATCATAATTTCGATATCGAAATCATTTTTCGATACGATAGCTCATTCGATCACTAATGCGGTAATTTGGCCCCAGTTCTGTGGAACTCTATTGTCATTTTAAACCACTTCTCATTGGCACTAGTTATTGTTGCATTGGTTCTGCAATAATGCTATTTATTTTATAATGCTGGGTTCTTCAGAACCAATTCTAAAGATAATGGGTCAGAAAGTATAGTCAGTCAATACCGACCATACAATACCCTACACCCGCTATACATTAGGCTGTCCCAAAAAAAATTTATTTTTGATTTTCATTTCATCATTTTAAAGCTCATAGAATATATAGTATTTTTGAGATTTTTTTTAGATTTTTCGGAAAAGGTTTTAAGGTCGCACATATTGAGTTTTTGCCAAAAATCGGATTTGACGGCCTTTATTTGAGTTTTTTTTCATAGCTGTGTCAAAAAACATGATATAATTTACTTCTGAGTAAACAATTTAAAAGCAAAATGTCCAAGCTTTATTTTTGTGTGCAAAAGCTATAAGTTTTGGCAATGAATTTATTTACTTTATATTACAATTTTTCATAATTTTTTCCTAAATTTCGTAAAGAACGCTTTACAAGTTTTAAAATTTATAGGAAAATTAAAAAAAGAACTAATAATGCAGAATCAAAGATCTATTAATTCTAAATAATTTAGAGGAACTTAGAGGCATTTTTTAAAACCAGCTGCAATCTTACATAGACAATTCCAAAATTAATGTCTTGCTTAAATTTAGTTCATTTATTTTAAGAATATATATTAAAAATTGGTACGTCTACCAATACATATTTTCAAAGAATATATAAATTTCATCATCCAACGAGCCCGATTAATAGTTCCTATAGTTTTTACTGTTGGATGGATCTTAAATCTATCACCCAAAAACATTAGGCTTAGACGAAACAATTCTTTATAGTCGTCTCTTGGTTGCCTGTCTTCAAGCTTGTCTTTAATAAAAGGAGGAATTCACTACAAGCGAAGCTTTACGTCTAGTAATTCCGGATTTGTCAGGACTTGCATAAAGCTGGTGCTTTTTTCAGGAAGTTGAAATTTCTCTATAAACCAATTTTTATGTTGTCGTCATTTCTGTATATATGAAACTTATTTGTGTTGAATTTTATTTGGATATCAACATGTGTAAAAGAGTTATGCTCTTTAACGTGATGTTCGGAAGTAGGTCTTATACGACTAATTATGAACCGATCATCACAAACTTGTAGCATATTATTTGTATATATACTTTATATGACAAATATTTTTGTTTAATATTATTTGGATTCCGACATTTTTAAAGAATTATTAAAGTGATTTTCGGAAGTGGGCCTTGTATGAGAGGTATGAATTATAGACTGAACTGCACAAAATTTTTAGATGTGATTTGGTTTCATTTACCACTCAGTTTTGGTGAAATTTGTTTGCATACTTGCATAATTCAAACATTTATGATGTATCAAATTTAATCGAAATATTATCAAAATTACGACCTGTACTCTGCGCACACACTTTACATGGACAGCCAGATGGAAGGTCATCGTTAAATTGACTCAGGAAGTGATTCTCAGTCGGTTGGTATACTTTCAGGTTGGATCAATATGAATTATCGTTAGAAACATCAACACAAACTCAATATACCCTCCTCACTATGGTGGTGTAGGGTATAAGAAGAACGAGATTATATGCAGGTATTTTTGAATTAGATGTAGAATCAATACATTTCTTGCAATTAAAAAACAATTATTAATAAAACGTTTTTTGCACTAAAACTTTAAATTTGAAGTAATTAGACATTGTTCAATTGAAATCCGGTGACATATTTTTTTAATATTGAACCATGATACTCATTTATGAAAGTCTAAAAAAAGCTAAAAATCTGCGTTTTAATTGCTAGGATAGCATTTACTGTTTTACAACATTTTTGGCCATCTGATCTGTATACTCGTTTTACCATATAATTTTTTTTATTGTCACGAACTATAGTAACACCGCTTTTAACTGATTAAACTTTTCTTTAACAATAGCCCAATATCAATTGACCGTATAGTTAGGGCTGTTGAAATATTTTTTCAATTACAACGTCTTGTTTTCGTCTTAACCAATCAAATTGGCTACCAACTTTCTGCAGGCATTCTTTTCAATTTCCAATTTAATAACAACATTTACTGTTTTTCCTTTTGGAAGCTTTAACTTTTTTACAATAATTGAACCCGACCATGTTGTATTACCAAGAAATTTGTATATCATATTCATTCTACTTTGATTTTTAATTGTTTAGCTCTCGCACAAATATATTCCGACTGATTGAATTTTTTGACAGTTTAATTTAAAAAAGTTTCTGTGGCTCGATTTTAGCTAAACTGTATTGCACCGGCATATGGCCAGTAAAAACATGGAATTGATAACATATTACTGCTAACTAGACCAGTGCATGCTGCCCACATTCATGTGAATTTAAAGCTACACATACTATATTCAGTATGGACTCATTTCATAAAAGGAAATGTTGCATTGTTAATTTTTAACTTTGTGAAATTAGAAAATCCCATTACCATTTCTTAACAAGTTGGCTCATTTCAACTTTAAAATTTAAACACAATCTCAAAAAATCATTAACTTAAATATGCCATTCTTTTATTCTCCATTATTTCCCTTTGCAACCCAGAAAACACAGGCTTATTAGTTTAAACTAGAATTTTTATAAAAGTTTTCCCTCAGACATAGAGTTGCAGTGTGCTTGGGATCTGCTATTTACTGGAGAATAAATTAAGCTAAAACTCATGCTGCAACAACTACTTAGAAAATGTATGTCAGACATATGTACATATATGCAGACTGCAAACACGCAAGGGTCCTGTACCCATATACGTCTGCACAAAAAGGAAAAATATTATTGTCTAAAATACACACCTGCATGAATTTAGTACAAAGTATAAAAAATGTGTATAGTTTCTGTGTAGTTGTTTTCTTTCTTGCAACAAAAGAAAGCAAAAACATACAAACAAATTTTTCAACAAACAAATAGGCATGTATGTATGTGTGTTATCTTTTCGTGTATTTATAGGAATCATAGTTGTATGTGTAAAAGTGTGTATATTAGGTTGGCGCAGGTTATATTCAGGTTATAGAACAATGTCGATGTTTCTAACTAAAAAAATTAAAAAGTAATAGAAATTGATGCTGTAGTTTATTCTGGTGGATGGAATTTATCCAGAAGTTTTTTATAATTTTTTTAATTTTATGTTGATTTGCTAAAATAAATTCCAAGGCATCAAAAAATCTTTAATATTTTTTTTGTGAAATATTTTTTGGACCATCCTAATATAAACATATATGTACATACCTTCATAAAGAGGAATGCCTGTGTAATTACACACAAACTTGTTAAGTTTAGCATGCACATTTCAGTTTAATGTAAGTAGTCTAAATGTGAATGTAAATTTGTATATGTCAACTTGAACAGGAGTATGGGTCCATGTCCACGACATACATCATTATAACACATGAAATGTATGAAAAATTAGTATGGTCCTAAACTGCAATATAAGTTAACTTTTTGTTAAAATACTCATTTGGAAATATATTTGAAAAGAAGAATTGAAAGTTAAGTTACTTTTGTAAAAACCAGTATTTCTGTTTTGATAGATGACATTAACGTATGTTGTTGCTCAACAGTAGGAGTTTGCTTTAACATTCCTTAGGCAAAAGCTTAATTATTTGCTATTGCTCGAAACTGCAGTGTATTAAGAGGGTTCATATAATTTTATATTATATCAACCTGATTTATTCGCTACCAATCAACTGCACTGAATTTGTGAAATGTATGAAATTTTATGATTCTCTTTGCTATCAATTTATAATGTGTTCACAATGTAAGACAATTTTTATAATTTATATTTAGGCATCAATGAAACAACTATACATAACTATGTATATATAACAAACAATATACAAGGTGGCGCAAAAGTAATCCTCCTATCAGAAAATGCTATAAATTTTGCGTGTCAGTTCTGTTTTGACATTTGTGTAGTAAACACATGCGAAATACACGTTAATAAACAATGTTACGCTACACTACTCCAGAACGCGGAATATTGCTGACAGAACTGACATTAGGGGCCTCGCAAAATTTATAGCATTTTCTGATAGGAGGATTACTTTTGCGCGACCTTGTATAAAAACTATATATACAGAAATGACATAAAATTAAATTCCGTGCGGAAGTGGAATTAATTCCGTTTTTTGCTTCTATAGAAAAATTAAACGAACAGTTTTTTGCGAATGAAACCTAGAAATGCTTAGAATTTCAATTCCACATAGCAAATTAAAAGTAGTTTCAATCCGAACAAATTTTCGTCTTTCTTTACTAAATAAGCAAAAACCGGAATTAATTCCACTTCCGAAAGGAATTAAATTCTGTCACATGGCTGATAATTTATAAAATTTTTCAAAATTATTGCTTTTAATATGCAACCTTCAAGCGTTGCAAGCGTTGCACTTGTTTTTTAGATGACACTGAAACGAAAATGAAACAAAAATTTTAAGCCTCACCCTAATATAAATATCTATTGATGTGTATGAAGAATGTTCAACCTACTTTTTTCAACATTTTCTACTGTTTCTGCAGTTTTCTGTTTTCTTTCTACACGATTGTGTGTGTTGTATTCCGTTGTACATTAAGCAAAATGTAAATTAGTTAATTCTAACTCTATGATTATATGAGCGCAAAGAATTAAAAAAAAAACTTTAAAGCATTTCATTTTGTTTGTAAAAATTAAACCATTATTAAATCAGAAAAAAACTTCCAGATAGTTCTTTCTATTTTAATTACACTCTTGTACTAAATTTTACTAAATTTGTTTAGATTTTTATAGTTAAACTGGCTCTTTGTGTCTGGTCATACAGACCGTTAAAAATTTTGTTAATTAAATTAATTTACAGCTGTTTGGAATTCAACATTGAAAGAAAAACTGCTAAAATTTTGTTCATCTAGCCAACATTATTTATGAGTTGGCAAATTGTTAAAGGTTGTTTACGAAGTTTAACAAGAGTTTATTGAACCCATTAAAAAAAACTGTCTTTTAATTAAACACAATTAATTACAGTTAATGAACATTATTAAAGATGTAACTAATTGCGACATAAGTAACGTGTCCTTTTCCAGTTGTGTGTTAGTAACAGTGGCGTAATATCTAGTTATTTACGTTTAAGTTAAATTTAGTTACTATGCCTGTTCTTAAACAAATTTTTGTTATTACAAATTAAATAAATTCAAAATGTCAATTATAATCAGAAAATGCTTTTGACAGATTAAAAACAGCAAACAAATTCTTGTAAATATTCCTTGTGGTTGTTTGTAAAAGTTTTAAATTTAAAAACAAATTTTTATTAGCTGTTCTTATATGTAGGTACCTACGTACGTATAAAACTAATTTAAAGTAGTATAAATGCTAAAATACTCTATATAATTACAAATTTAATTTCAGCAATGACTTTAAATAAACATATCTTCTACAATTAGTGTAAATATGTGACTTACATATTTGGCGTTAACAAAGTCATACTTTAACATAATTTATAATTAATATCTTTATTGCATGTTCTTCAATTCAAGAGAAATTTTTTTGTTATATACTTCCATTTTAATAAAGAAAAAGAAAATAAAACTCCAACAGTCTAAAATCTTGTTAATAATTAGATTGCATTTGAATTATGTATTTGATTGCAAAGTAACTTATTAATTTCATTAAAAGTTGTTGTTATTACTCAAGCCAAAGTAAAAGTTCAGATTTACTTTAGCAAATTACTTTGTTTATATGTATGTAAGTATAGGGTGTTTTTTAGTTGGCAACACTTTTTTAACTGGCGGCCATTTTTTAAGCTGTTAATGGCCGAATTCTCAGTCATTAGTTAACCATTGGTAAACTAATATACTAACGGTTCTTTAACTAATACTTGTTATTCTTATGGCAAACTAAGCATTGCGAATAAAGAATCATTAGTTAAGCCTTTGTCATTAGCTAACTAAAGACTGTGAATTCGGCCATAAGTGATTTATGTTGTTGATTTGGTTTGGCATTTTAACATGAATCGACTGAAGCCTAAAAAACACCGTTTCAAAATTGTGTAAATTTATTTTGAAAATCATGGTTCTGTATTTCTTTTAGATGTATAGAACCTTGAAATGGAATAAAACAAAGATAATTTTTTTTAAATTGACATGAAATTTACTTTATTTGAAAGATCATCTTCTGGCATTATAATTCAAGTCTGAATTCTGGCAAATGACTGGCTCAAACGTAGACGAATCTGGAGGTCCAGTTTTCGTCAAGCATTTCGGGACTTTAAACATAAACCACTTGACAGCTGACAAGAAGTTTTGCCAACTTAAGCTTCTATACATCCAAAAAGAAAAACACCCTATATATATTTGTAACAAGTCCCTACAAACATTTGAGCAGACAGGTGCCACAAAAGTTTTCGTTATTTATTTTATTTTTGCAAAATGTTTTTTTTTCACTTTCATTTGTTGTTATAGTATGCAAACGTTATATAAAATTGTTGTTGATTATCTTTCCCTTTTCCTTTCACTTAAAACTAAAGTCTTATTGTTTTGTAATTCCTTATTTCCGTACAATTTTCATAAGTAGAAAAAGTAAATGTTAAAAAAGAAACACTTATTATCTCTCTCTCTCTCTCTCCGTCGCTGTCTGTGTCTTACCACACCACTCACAACTGTAAAGAGCAAGTTGTTGTTTGAAAAGAAAACCTTGCAAATACTTCAACCTTTTGCTTTTTAAAATTCATTCAAATTTCTTAAACATTTTAAGGTACTTGTCAGTTTTATAATAAATATGACATGAAAAACTAAAATTTACAAAAGTAAAATGTAGTAATGTTAAAGTGTCCTTAATGGTATACAAAGAATTTTTTCAACTCTTAAAATTTATGGGCATTTTACATTTAGATGTCAGATTTAATTTCAATTACACTTTCTCCTCAAATTGTGGGTGAAAATGTCAATGACACTATAAATACAAAATGCAAAATGCAGGGTTAGTTGTTAAAGGATATACAGATATAAAGTAAAAAAATCTGATAATAACAGTTCCGTTGCATCAATGATTGGTTGTTGTGATTCCGTGGGTGCTAAGTAAAATAAAAGCGAATGTCGTGTGGAAATTCATTGAAAATTCTCTACTGTCGAGCTCAATGACTACAAAAAAAGATAAAGTTGTCATAAAGTACGGAAAATAATGTGTATCAAATACAGGACCAAATTCTGTCATTATTTAAAAGCTTGTCAGTCAGTTGAATAATATTGGGCTATTGTCAAAGTAAAAATAAAGCGGTAAAAGCTACTGTAGGTCGACTGAAATGTTGTGTACCAGCTAACCGAAAAACACGGATTTTTATAAGCGGAAATTTAGTAATTCCTTAAATAATTAGTATGACTATTAATTAAATGACTTTATTGAGTATATGACAAAATATGCTTAGGTGTTTTAGATACCCTGTCAATATGCTGAATTATTGCACTACTATTGTATCTTTTGCTGTACTTTCTAACATTGATCACAATAAGTTGAAATGCATTAATCTGTACACTCTTAAACTACTTTGCTCTTGGTTTTAAAGCTTTATCGTGATCTTTATGATAAAATACAATTCATTTTTATACATGTTAGTAATATTTTCGAATATTAATCGATTAATCTAAGGGTACTGCTACACGTTCAATTTTATTGAATGTGTGGCATGCAATATTGATGGATCGCGATCCATATCGCAGAATGGCCTAAAATATGATATCCAGATCGCGGATCGTGGGTCTAGTGATAAATATTCAATCATGATATTAAATCATGATACGTCAGTAAAAAGTAACAAAAGTAACAAATAAAAGAAATAAAATAATATCAAATATGCAGTGGACAAAATTAAACAAAGAAAAGTAAAACAATTGACAAAAGCAAGCAAAATAGCTAAACAGGCTTCTTTTGGTTTTCTCGCAACATTGATAAATGACCCGCGCAGCACAAAAATAGCATAAATACTTTAAAATGGATCGCGATCCAAATATCACGATATTTATTGATCGTGTAGCAGTGCCCTAAGGGGTTTCCTAAACCATTTCTATGACCATAATTCAAGCATTATATTCACTTAGACACTAAACATAAAAAAGTTCAAATTACTTTTTGTATCAAATTTCAAATTTATTTAACACTTTCATTTATTCGATATTTTCCTCAAAACTACTTTAAAAGCCTAAACACAATAAAAATACAAAATTCAACTTGTTATATTCCTTTGGTTAAAGGTCAAAATCCAAATTGCCCCTGCCTGATACTTAGTTCAATTTCCTTAATTTATTCCTCCAAATCAAATCAGATTGCAAAAAACTGAACAACTAAGATTTCCTTTTTTAGTTTGTGTGTTACTTTCGATGCAATAGGATGTGGCTTTGATCGTTCGAACTAAATCATCCAAATTTTAGACTAGAGACTTCATTGCTCGTACTTCTTTAAAAATAAGGATTTTAAGCAAAGAATATTGCTGGTGCAAAATGTCGTGATATGGTGACATATATATTTGTACCCACATTTTATGATACTGATGTGGACGACATGCGATTTCAACAAGACGGTGCCTTGGTCAAACAATTCAACTACTGCATGAGAAATTTCCTGGTCGTATGCATTCTCGTTTCGGTGATTAGAATACACATCCTTTTATAGAGTTATTTTTCTGTGCTAAGTTCACAACCACCTATTAATTGAAGTACCACTGTATCAAAGAAATTCAGACACGTTTATAAAAAATATTCATTGTAAATTTTTACAAAAGATTGCATATTTGCATGATGTAATATTCCATACAAACCCCTATGAAGGCTTTCTAATTTTATTAAAAATAAGAACCATGCTTTCTATTTAAATCAAATCTCGAGTAAATAAATTCAAATAAATTGTAAAATATCAAAACAAAAACTCTTTGTAACTATTTCAAAAAGTTACCAGACATAATTAATCTCGAAATATCTTAGTAGTTTTTGCCTAAAAGTTTTCTTCTCTACCAAAGTCTTTTGTCTATTTAGTTAAAAAACTAAATAGACAATTTATGGCTGTTCTTGTTGTGGCAATTTAAATTACATCAACTATATAACGAAAAGTAAAAATATACCTACTTTTACTTGAATATAGTAGGGACTTATTTATGTTAAATTTGTATATTAAGTTTCATCAAACGATTTTGCTAAATTTCTTGGAAAATTGTTTAAGGAGATTAAACCAAGAATGTTATTTTGTTGAAAATTAATTCATTATTACTCGTCGACTAATTGTAAATGGCAAACATTTAAGATTGTCAATAGGTTTAGCTGTTGTTAGGCAACTTGTTGTTGAAAATAAAAGTCTTTACTTAAAAATTTATTTTAAAATGAATTTAAAATAATAACGTTATTTTTAATGTAATTAGTTTTTGATTTTTAAAACATAGAACACTCTATACCTAAATAATGTACGTGTTTAATGAAGAGTATCCAATTCGTTATTATAAGACCAGCTTTAGATAGATGAACAGTTGTAGTCAAAGTCGGAATGTATAGTCAAATAACGCACACGATGTGCGCAATTTTAAATTAGCAGCATTTCCTTAAATTAAGTTTATGGCATATATGAGCAGATTAACAAAATTTTTAGCACAGTGTAATTATTTAAAATGATTACAATTTTTAATTTTTAAAATAAAAACATTTAATGTCTCAAATAACCTTAAATGCTAGTTGTTTCTTTAATGAACTAAAATTACCCAAAAATTAAATACATTTTTATTAAAGCTTTACTGTACACAACCTTGAGTTGATACTTAATTTGTATTTTATATACATTTGTATATATTTTCATATTCCTTTGGATAAGTGTTTGTTTGTGTGTTAATATTCTATGTAGGATACGTGCCTTTAAAGCAAATACAACTACTATACTAAATACATACATACACATACACTAATATAATTAATGGGCTAAAAAACACATTAAGAGCTGAAAATTTACATTTATTACAGAATAATGTATGTAGAAGAAGAAAAAAAAATACTGTACAGAAAATATAACAGCCAACTAACGACCCACTATTAAAGAAGAATATAAGTATGAATTATAAAATATTAGCTATCACAAATTATTACCTGCTGTTAAAACTAAAACGTAAAACTTAATAGTCAGCCAAAATGTTTTCTTTTTTTAGGTCAAGAACGACTTGGTGGAGACATACAAAGGTATTTAAAGAATAACGTAAATTTAAATTTAAAAATATGTATATTTTTGTATTTAGAGTGATAATATTATTCTTTTATTTCTATAAATTTAATAATATTCGTTACAGCTAAGAAACTTAAATACAAAACAAAACTCTACTGTGGCTAAAACAATTGATTATAGCCAGCTTAGCTTCATTTTGAAGCTATAAAGAAAATAAGCATTGGCTTATTAGAAGCTGTAGTTCTTAGCTAATGAGTGATCAATTTTAATCGATAAATTATGAAAACAGAAAAAAATACATAAACCTGCTGAACGTAAAAAATTAATCTGCAACAATCTTCGGAGGGTAGATAAAAACATAAGGGTTAAGGTACGGTCACACTTTGCAAATATTTGCCGAAAAAGACATAACCATTAAACAAAATATATTTAAACTCGTTTATTTACTTAAAAAAAAACTTCGTTTATTTAGACCAAAACACAAAAATATTTAATTTTAATTTATTTGATGCTGTTTGATCTTGCAAAACTCTTGTGAGGGTAAACAACATCAAACAAATTTGTGCTAAAATAAGTGGTTACGCTTTTTTGAGTAAATATTTGCCCAGTGTGACCGTGCCTTTATACTATATAGAATACATTTTATCCGTGTGACAATTTTTGATCTGTTTTGTATGGAATACGTTTCAAGCTGTATTCCATAGCAAATCGTTTTATATTTTTTAAATGAAATTGTTTTCTATAGCAAACGCTTCATAAACGTATCCGTATTTTATGAAAAACTTTGCTACCTCTTTCCTATTAATTTGTTTTTCATATTTACTGGATTTTTTTTTTCTTCTAAGGAAGCTTTTACATAAGTTATCTATGCAATCGTTTCGCGATAAGTTTTCTATAAAACACGTATTCAATTTCCCATAACAACCGTTTCAACATGAAAACACTTTGACTAATAAAAGGTTAAATAATCAGTGAAAGAAACTTAAGATATTAACATCGGACAACACTGTATTAAGCAATAAATTATATTTCTTCCCTGAAGATGATCAACAAAGTTGGTCAAAAAATGGAAATAAATAAAATATAATAAAAATTAAAAACGAACAAGAGTTTTTCTATTTTTAATAAAAGAGACCTCAAGCCGAACTAATAAAATAGAAAGATTTTTAACAATATAAAAGGTCTACATAGCACATAAAAAACAATCAAGGTTAAATAATTATAATACTGCAATATGCAAAAGCGTTTAGCTTCTGTGATAAAAATAGTAGAATATAATTTGTAACATATTTATTTGATTGCTTTACATTTACTTACAATCTCAATTTAATATCTTTTCATAAAGCTACCTTTACAAGTTAATATCAGTTTATTAATTTGATATCAATTTCAATAGAATTCTATTTCAACTTTTGTTCTTGAAAGTGGCAGAAAAGACTTCAGCAGGTATTTTCTTCCATATACAGATCGACTTAATAACGAATTTTTCTTTTAATACGTTGCGCGTTACAATTATGAGATCTTCTTGGTGAAATCTATAAAAATCTAATAATTTCAGAAACAAGTTACTTTGAGCAGAACACATTCAACGATCTAATAGAGTTGGAAATCCTACTGCTCCCGATAACCACATTCGCCTTTCACTGTACGTGACCGATAAGTTCCAAAATATATTTTGGAGTATCGACCTATATATGCTTCTATTCCATTTTTTATCGCATATACCCATAATCAGTAAGAAGATCAGATGGAGTGAAGTTCAAAATTGAGTTGACTTATACAATCACAAATATTTTTCTAGATCACAGTTAATTTTCAAGTCATTAGTTTTATTTGAAAATTTGATATCTTTAATATTTATCAATTCAATTAGCAACATATTATAAAATATCTGTACAGATTCCGCAGTTTTCATAAAGCATAACATCAAATTTATATGATTTCATGTAAAAAGAATATTTTTTACTGTATTTTTAAAATGTTAGTAAACGCAAAATAAACCTTAAATTATTACATTTTAAAAGGTAACAAACTTGAGCATGATTTAATGACACCCACCATTCTATAGAGAACTGTGAAAATTATAAAGTTTTTCCTTCCACATGTTTTATATCAAAAACAATAAAATAAAAACTTTCATTTTTTATTTTATTTTGTTATTGTAGATGGTTGCTAGTTTTTTTGTGTTTTTTTCTTTTGTATATAACCTTTGCATGTTGACATTTTAACCTTCTATGTTCTAATGACTTCAAGGTCAGTTATGTTTGAAATTAATGTTTGGCAAATAGAAGAGTGTGTTTGTGTAAACTAAATACATATGAATATGTCTATTAGTTTGTATATACATACATACATATGTATCTATGAGCCGAATAGTACTTAGGAAAATATGGTTGTTCAGCGGATAGGTTGTGGTTGCCATTGATGGTTTGGGTATTGAATGTTTGGTGGTTTGTTTCTGTGGGTTGAAGTATATTTTGTAGTTGGCTGGGTTATTAAATAGGTGTGTCTTGCCATAAACAAATTAATTTAAAGCAAAATAATCTCGTTTATGCAAATAAATATTGAACAAAAGGAGTAAACAGTAAAAACAGAAAATTATAACGAGTTTTTTTCAAACTTAAGCAGTAATGTTAAATTCTAGTACCAGGGTTAATCAAGTGTTAAAGCTATTGTTTATTGTTTATTGCTGTTGTTTTGCCATTAGCATTTCTTTTTTTTTTTTATTTATAATTTTTGTGAAGCAAAAAATTGCGTTTAACCCTCATACTTAATCGAACCATTTATATTTTTTTAATTTTTTTACTTTATAGTCGTTTTCATTCCATTTTATCCAACTATTTATAAATGGTGTTTTTTTAGATGTAGAGAACTTTAAGTTGGCAACACCTTTTAACTGGCGTCCATTTTATCAGCTGTCAAGTGATTTATGTTTAGTTTTGTTTGACATTGTACAAATTTATTTTGAAAATCATCGTTTTGTTTGAGCATAATCGTCATAATCATAGGCCATACGATCACCTAACAAGACGTAGAATCAGTGAATGGGTCGAAAACAAGATTATCATTGATCCCGATTTTCATAAGTGAATTTTGTTTTTCGATGAAGCTCACATTTGGTTGAATGAATACGTCAGTAAACAAAACTGCCATATTTTGAGTGCTGTAATCCCCAAATGTATATTGAAACACCTTTACATCCAGAAAAACTGACTGTTTGGTATGCTTTGTGAGCTGGAGGAATAATTGTTCTCTACTTTTTTAAACAGGAAGCTGGCCAGAACGTTAGAATTAAGAGTGACCACTGTGGAGCCATGATTACTGAGTTTTCTGTTCATCCATTGAACAATCATGATGTACAAGAGTTGAGATTTAAAAAAATGGCGCAACATGTCACACATCCCGTTTCAAAATTGATTTATTGAAGGAAACGTTTGGTAACCTCATAGTTTTACGTTTCGGACTTGACCTCCAACATCGTGCAATTTAGCGCCGCTTGACTTTTTCTGTGGGTATATGTAAAGTCGCTAGTCTAGGCCGATAAGTCCGAAACGGTTATCCACGTGGAGGATCTTTATTTTTTGCCATTTCAAAGTTCTATACATCTAAAGAAAACACTCTTTATTTTGCTTATTTTATTATTTTTGCTGACACTTAAGTGTTTTTTTATTCAATAATTCATATACTGCTGTTCTGTTATATTTTTTGTTGCTCTTTATTTGTATTTATTGTAATTGAATTTATAGTTCAGTTTTTTATTGTGGGTCTTTAAGTAGATTTTTCTGCTCAATAAATGCTATTAACCATTGGCACTTTATCACTTCACTTACTCCTTTATACGGCAACAAAAAACAATAAATGAAAAGTAAACTCTCTCAAAAATAGCCAAAAAAAACAGTAATAAAATAAGACGAATAATAATAATAATAATAAACGAAAAAGCCAACAGAAATGCCAACAGTACATAAACCAACACCATTGCCACAACCTCCAACATTATTATCCCTACCAACACTACTTTAACCTCACTATTTTATACTCCTTTTTTGTTTTGTTTGTTTCCTTTTGCTCCTTCATTATAATCAGTATAACAACTCATCCTTAATAAACAAACACAGCCTGCAACACAGCAGCGTCATCATCATCATGTTTTTTGCATCAACATAATCAACTTAATTTTATTTTGTTTTAATCTCTTTCTCTCTTCCTTTTTCTAGCAGCTTTATGAATTAAGTTGTACTAGCTTCATTCAGATATTTAGGACCCGAATCTGTTAGTAATTTACTTAAATCTTAATAAAATTGATTATTTCAAATAAGAAGTGCTCACAAAAAGATTTAGTGCTTACGTTTATCGCAATAAATTGATTTATGTTGTTTGTTATATGTATTGAACAGCTATATTTAGAATAAAATTTAACAAATCTTTAAAGCATTGTTCTCATAAAAACTGGCGACTAAAGCTTCCAAAAAAGTATTGTAATTTATTTTATATATGAATGGTTAAATCAGATAATAAAGCAATAGCTGCCACCACTATGGCGTGGAATATTTATATAAACTAATGCCTAACTCCTTGCTATTACTTAAAAGTTCCATTGAATTGGTACGCCTAATTACTCCAAGCTTCGGCCAATTAAACAATAATTAGAAATTACTTTTTTGTTGGTTTCATAAATTTGTATGTTCAAACAAATTTAAATTGCTTAAGCATCTTGAGTCACTTCTTTAATTAAGGATTTACAAATTGTAAACAAATATTTTTTTCAATTGTTTATTTATTGTATCATCATTAAAAATGAACTAACAAGAAGTTTTTCCAATCTTATATCTAAACAAATTTTAATTATTAGTCCAGCCATGCCGGACGTTTGATTGTTTGACCATTGTTTATTTTATTTATTAAGTTGGGATTTTTCCTTCTTGTCCTCGGCTTTGTTAATGCCAATTCTGCTTTGGCCTTAATATTAGTGATGAGCCAAAGTTTTCCCCCTTTGTGTCATCATATATAAAGGCTGAATATTGCAGAAATCTCTTTATATCTTTTTCTTATATTGCCTAAACGGTCCGTCAAATAAGTCAAAATGTCAAAATGTGGTTTCCGGTATTTAAAAATACTAATTTGACCTTCTTGTTAATCCAGCTCCCACACAGAAAGGTAATCCTGATCCAATAAATTCTATATTACAAATCTTGTAATAATATCTTGTTTTCTTTCTCTTTTCTTACGTTTTTCTAATGGGGTTTTGTTTATGAGAAAAACATAATACGCTCACATATTTTGTTTACCGGCTCCGAGAATAATTTACTTTTCCATCTAGATTCCCAAAAGAAGCTTTTCACACACACAGGCTCAATTCCGAATAATCCCTTCTTCTTAGTCGAATATAGCCACTATTATGAAATATGCTGCGGGCTAATTTTGGTCAACTACAACCATACACACCAATTGTGCATTCAAGCTTTTTTAAGTGTTTTTCTGCATTTTTTGGATATCAGTTTTTACCAAAGGCACGTTTAGGTCTTAATGGATATTCGAATTTTTTATATACCAGGTGGCAATTGTGATCATTTGTAGCAATTTGTTTTGGCGTCTTTGAATTCTGTCTATATTTGAAGCTGAGGCTGTTCCCCATAGGTTTTATGATTGAGTTGTAAAGCAAGAGTTTGCAATCTAAACTTAGCTTAGTCTTTCTGCCAATGAGCCATTAAATTTGGATCAATTTCAATTTTATTTAATACAATTTTGCATCTATATGGGATTTCCATGTAAGGCAACGATCGAGTTGTGTAACGAGGTATTAAACTTCGGATTGTTGTATTATTGCTTGATTATTGATATAAATAGGAAAGCATGATTCTCTACGCAATGTAAAAGTTATGTGTAGGCATTTCTGCTCATTAACTTTTATCCTCCATTGCTTTAACCAGTTTTCCAATTCAGATATATGATATTGTACGTTGCGAGATGCTCTTTGAGGGTCTTTATGACAAATATGACCAATTATTTAGCCTTGTTACGCTATTAAAATATACTTTATATGTCGAAAAATAATTCTTTGGATTTTCTATAGAATTTCTCTATATCATATACAAATTTTCCAATTCAAAAAAACCGTGATTTCATGTATAATATGTTTGTATGAAAATGTAATTTGTTGGCAAATATTCTGACAATGTTGTTCAAGAGTTGTCCACATGTGACAAAATCCTGTGCGGATATGAAAATATCTGCCGATTTAAGAATAGCGTAACGTTTACCATGTCTTGTCTTTCAGTAGTGACAAATGCAAAAACTACACTAGTACTAATTTAACTCATGTATAAACAAAGTTATTACTCTAATTTTATACGTCATTTTTTGACAATCACTTCGTAATTACAAATATCAGTAAGTATTTTCTATTCAAATATATTTCACATAAGTTTACTATGTCTTCCCAGAAAAACTATATATTTCTCTAAGTACATCAATCATAGGTACTTAAACGGAATATACACAAAGTCTATAAAATTTACAACAATTTATAAAATATACTTTACAAATCTCTTTAAATGAAATTCTAGTGAAAATTTAGCTTCAAGTGTTCTTTAAACAAATTACTAGAATATAAATAACTTACAACGAAAAAGGACACAAGAAAATTATATAAAATTTATACTGTAAACATTTGCACAGGACCTAGGATATTGATAATTATGTTTTGTATAATCTCCATTTTTGTGTTTTTATCTTTGTAACACTTTATGAATATAAGTGCCTTACACTTAATTAAATTTATGTTTATGTACTTTAAAATAATTTGTTTGTTCGCTCTATATTTGCAAACTTTATCGGCTTTAATAATTTAAACTAAATAAGTGTATTTATCTTTAAAATACTTTACAAAGGAATTTGTTTAAAAGTCTTTAAAGCCCTCAATGACGATTTTTCCCCTTTTCTGTAGACATAGAGAAGACTTCATATTTACCTTGTAATCTGAAGTTATTTATTTGTTTTTCATTTTGTCTTTTAAGTATTTGTGTGTTTATGCTAATGCCAGCAAAAAATACACTTACAGAATAGATACACATAGTTATATCACATAATCATCATCATCATCATCATCATCATATTTATGGTCTATTAACTAATTTATGAAAACACTTTGTCTACAGCCTGCCTCCTACTGCGTCAACCAGTAAATACGCTAATGTCCATTATTACTCGTTAGACTACTCTGCTACTACTCACCACATAAATTATACCATTAACTTCGTTACAAGATAAATAGATAGATAAATGAATGAATTGAGTGTAGGAAGACTATAATGTTTTGTATTTTCTTTAAAGCATAAATTCTTTCTGAAGTAATTTGCATAACATTATTAACTGCAAACATTCCGTGATTGACCCAATTTGTTGTAAAATAATAATAATATAACTTTTATATAACTATAGCTAGTCAATAGAAATTGATATTAGATGAAAATAATACTAGCTAGCACTTTAGAACGGTGGTCATAATAAAAAGCTACTTTTTGAATATTCATTAAAGTGTCTAAGGCTGGCAATCAGGCAGACAAAACGATATTGATACTCATAAAAATCAATTCATTATTTTGCATATTTTTGCGATTCTTATTTTTATGAAAAGGGGCGAAAGAAAATTGATTTTTTATGTTCTTAACATATGAAATGGGAAACCCCAGCGCTAAAGGAAAATAAATAATGATTTATAAATTCTTTTCAACTTTAGAATTTGATTATAATGAATTACTGGTTGTAGTGAAAACAAAATGTCCTTTAAATCAGCTGGCTAAATAATACTGAGCCTTTTGTTATTTACTGTTTATGCATGTTAGTGTATAAATATTACAAATCATTGTTTTTTTTTTATATATATTTTATTTTACAGCTCTGTATATCACACAATAGTATGAAGCAAACTTTTGCATAAGTTTTTTTTTAATACTTTTCTCAGCATAAATTCAAAATTAATAAATACTTTGCAGTTAAAGTACAGAAACTGTGTTTGCATGATATATTAAAAAAAATCTTTTCATGTACCAAAGTCATATACTCGTTAATATACTCGTATGTGGAAAGGAAGTGAATATGTAGATTTTTTTGAAAGCTTTTCAATTTGTGATTCAAGTATTCAATACTTTTTGATTGATTATTATTATTACTATGAAAGTTTTGAATACTTTTGAACCAGAAATTAAAAAGCTTTTAAAAAATCTACATATTCATTTCATTTTCACATATATTAACAATAAAAATTGCTTGCATTCTACCTCATTTCTTGAAAACTTATATCGTTCGTTCAATAGGGTTTTATAAATTTGTATCAATTTCATCTTTTGGCATATTTAGGTAAATATTTGTGTGCAACTGCAAGATAAAAAATCTAAAATTAAACATTTTTGATTTTGCTCATTTATAGTAACTATTCAACTTATTAAAGACACATATGTGCATCATTAATATTATCCAAAAAACTATTAGTTTCAAACGAAAAATTTAAACAAACAACAGCGATTATAGTCACTAAATGCAACTTAATGTTCACTGAAAAATAAAATGAAATTTTAGCACTTTGTATTGTTGTTGCTCATAGAACACATGAACACGTCAAAATTCATTTATTAAGACCAAAACAAACATGCTCATGAAATATAAATGCATAAATGTCGAGCATATTGCTAGCAAATTGGCTGACATAAATGTACATGCAAATGTAGTGCACATGTACGTGTTTTATAATTCTAAAAATCAAAAAAATAGTAACAAATTCATGTTCACATTTATATAACCTGCAGCTTTAATGGAGCCAACTGTCAGCAATTGCACTATCTATGTTGCTGCTTAAACTGATATTCATGTCATACTAAATATTGTTACTGTTACTGGTTACTTTTTTAACCAATGATGTTTCTTATCTGTTGCTAATATATTCGAAAAATTTGTACTAGTTCCAAGGGCTGCAGGTTAGCATGCACACACATTTATAAATAATGTATAAATTTGTTATTCTAATGTTTTTGTTAATTTGTGTGTTTGTATGTTGAGTTATTTTTAGCAATTGTATAGATATCCTTTGGCTGAACGTAACGTAACATAACACGACAACCAATATAGATTTGTTTAGTGTTAGAGAGAAACTGCAGCAGCAATAATGGCATTTGTGGTCAAATGTTAAATATTTGTTTATCTACAGAATTGACACTATACACTGGAAAAAACAAAAAAACACACACAGTTACGTGCAACTAATTAAGGACACGATACTAACATGTGACCTTGAAGCAAATAAAACGAAAGGTTTAGTTAATTTAACTCTTACTGCTAGAAAATAACAGCATATTGTGTCAAATTAAATATTATTTATGAATCGCAGTGTGATATCTTATAATAAGATTGATATTAGTCGTGTATATAATATTACAAATTTTACAAATAAAATTATTTATTTTTCGTTACAAATCCATTGCTATCGAGAACAGCTTGACATTTGCGCGGCATTGAGGTCACCAAATTTTTGCATATTCTACTTGGAATGGCTTCCCAAGCTTATTTTGTTTCGGCAAAGAGATTATTAAAATAGCTTAGATTTACAGAGCGTACTTTGGTTTTTAAAACTTGCCACAGTTTCCTAATCGGGTTGAGATCAGGACTGGATGAAGGCCAGTTAAGAACCGTAACCGAAATACTAAAACACCATTTCTTGACGTGATGAACTATATGCTTCGAATCATAATCTTGTTAAATTTCCCATATTACTGGCATGTTCTCATCGGAATACGGCATCATTGTATAGCTTAGAATTTTTGCAAACTGAAACTTATCCATATTTTCTTTAATTTTATGCAGTGGTCCAACACCAGGTGATGATGTAGCACACCAAAGCATTATAAAACCTCCTCCAGGCTTCAAGGTGACGCGTGTGTACTTTGGATCAAATTCTTTCAACTTTAGAACACATTTTTTTCCATTTGGAGAGCCTCTCAGGAGTGTCATAGAAACCAATATTGTCAGAATAGGTTTTAAAACCGACAAGAAAAAATGCTTTGGTGGCATAGGGCACTGCTACACGTTCAATAAATATCGTGATACTAGAAATATCTCGGTGATACTAGAAATATTGAACGTGTAGCAGTGCCCTATGACACTAAAGCAGTTTTTCTTGTCGTTTTTAAAACCAATTCTGACAATATTGGTTTCTATGACACCTCTGTCTATTAAGTTTTGTTTCGTCCGACAATAATACTCTTTTCCATTCAACATTCCTCCAATTGAGGTACTGCTTTGCAAATTCGAGTCTCTTCTTCTAATTACGTTCAGACAATAATGGCTTCTTTCGTGATATTCTTTCAAACAGTTCAAATTCTCGCAATCGACGTTTAACTGTATCTACAGACAGTTTTGCCTCATTTTGGCTAAAGACTGCAATCCGAATCTCATTTGCTGATTTATGCGCATTTTTTTCGGCTCGAGCACAATCAGTGCATCTTCATGTCGTAATGCGGCTTCTTTTTTTTTACGGGCCAACTTTTCTGCAATCGAATACTTCCTGAAATACTTTACCGCTTGGAAAATCATTGTTTTTGAACTATTCATCTACAACAATCTTTCGAGTACTGACATCACAGGATTAGCTTTTACCCATGTAAAGTATTAAGAATTTTTCATATACTGAAAAATACTCTATGCAATCATAATTAATTTAAACTAACTTTTAAAAACTACTTGAAGTTGAAAATGTTAATAAATTAATGACTGTCCCTAACTTGTTTCACAAATTATAAAAAACACCACAAAGAAGAAAAAAATTAGGTGTTAGCGTTTAATTTTTGTGTTTTATTTAATAAATATTACCTTTCACATAACGATTTAAATATTGAATACTACTGTCCTTAATTAGTTGCATGCAGCTGTACACAAAGTTCTAAAACAGTGAAAACTTCATAAAAGTGATCACCTCTTGTATATATGTATATGTTGTTTATGTAAATAAACAAAATACATTACTACAATTCTCTTCATTCATTCAAGACTTATTTCCGCTGGTAAAAGTAAGGACATTTTCATTTCCTTAAACGGGACATTTGAGCTATATTATACATACTTCATTTCCTTTTTAAGGTGTGTAGCTTTTACTGTAGATTTTACTGTATGCTAAAAGCCATACAACAGTATAATAAATATATTGCAATATATTGTTTAAATATGTTTTTTGTATATAAGTTAACGTTTGTGTTAGTTGTTGTAATAGTTGACATCGATACTTGTATTTGTTGTTGTGTTAGGAAATACGATTTATTGTAAAATATGTATGTATGTATATATATATATGTACATATGTATAAGGTTTTGTAAAATGAAAATATTTTTGTTTTTATTTTGACGTTTTTTTTTTTTTTTTAATTTTGTTTATTTGGAAAATTTATAGCACTATAGTTCATTGTTCACTTAAAATCTAAAGGCAAAAATGTTTTAGTATTTATACAGCAAAAGAAAGCTATTGAAAGCTTTTCTTTTTCTATTCACTTGCGCTGCATACATATTAGCCAGTATTGAAAAGTGGTAAAAGTGAAGTCTCAGCTCACAATTGCAATGGCTATTGCCTTTTTTCAAATTAATTTCCTGCTTAAATTCAATTCGTGTTATATACATAAATCCGTGTTCTTATTTTGATGGATTCCATGAAGTGTTACACAACATTTCGATCCACATGCTCAGTATACTAAAGTGCTAAATCGTTCAAAACATTACTAAATAGTTGTATAATAAGGGACAGGAAAACGTTTCTGCAAGCATTTTTTTATATAAATAGCTGATGTCATAATTGAAGAAATGGCAAAAAGGATGCTCTTCAGACAACCATTGACTTTTTTGTAAATTTCACCATCTGTGTCAGATCCTTTCGCTGCACCAAAAGAATATGGTTCCGGCACATTTAAAAGCAACACCGTTCTGATTTTCAATACGATACCATACGAAATCGGCATTTTTTTCTTTATTGAATCTAGTATTTTCTTTCTAAGTACTTGGTTTATTTTGGTGAACAAATGCTTCAGTTTATGATGATAGATATTGAAATTAAAATTTTAATTATAAAAAATTATAAATTATATTAACTGGCATTTAAGAAATTTTAATATATTTTGAAAACATTTAAATTAACTAGAAAAATATTAAATTATCGAAAAAATTATGCTAAGGACAAAAAATGTTCCTGCAGTTAACAAATCATATAGACTTCTGCAAATATTTTTTGATGATAACATTTAAATTACACTTTTTCCGCCTTTCTTTAATATATTATATTGTTTTTAACAAAAATCTAACGCATATTTTTCTTTAATTGAAAAACTCACCAGCCGGTTGAAGTACAAAACAAATAAAAATGTTATACTTATTGTTTGCAATACAACACATCCAGTTGAAATATTTACACAACGAAACGGAACATAGACACAAAACAGCAGCAATGCATTTACTTTACAAAAAATGTGGAATAGTACAAAATATCAATAAATAAAGAATGATATATGATGGCCAACAACTAATGTTTACTTATACAAATAGTAAATATAAAATCAATTAAATTAAATATTAGCTAACAGCAAAAACTGACATAAATATTGCATTAAATTAAGAAAAAAATTATTTTATTATATTTACTGTTTTTATACCCACCATCAAAAAGATGAAGCTATATTAAGTTTGCCATTCCGTTTCTAACACTTCATATAACCAAAAGGTCTATCTATATATTCTAGGTCCTTATACGATTCTAATACGATATAGCAATATCCGTCTGTTTGTCCGTATGTTTAAGGCACAATAGAGCTTCGAACACAAGACATAGAACGAACAATGAAATTTTTACCAAATATTCTCTGTTCTACCGAAATGTTTTGTAGTGAAAATGGGCAAAAACCAATGTTTCAGACAACCTCAATATTATTTACATATTTTTTGCAATTTTCTTAAAATATAATGCAGATAATATCAAAATTTCTATTACAGAAGCACAACTGCTGTTGAAAATTTTAAGAATCGGTCCACGACTTCTCATAGCCCTCATACAAATGTTTTCTCAGACTATGGATTTATGGTACATAAATATCTATAGAAATGCAGCATCTATACAAACTTCAGCAGAAATAAGTTTCATGCAACAAGAAATCTCAAAACGATATTTTTTTGCATCGGTTCATATTTTGACTTAACCTCATACAAAGTTCACTTTCGAAAACCATTTAAATGTATATAAATCCCTTTATAAAAATAACTATCAAGTTGAAATTAAACACAAATAATCAATACATAAATCGTTGTACTAATTTCATGCTGATCACTCCGTAGTCCCCACGTATACTCCACTTCCGAAAATCACTTAAATGAGCATAAATCCCATTAACCTACATAAACATCCCTATCGAACCGAAATTTTACACAGATCAGTTATAAGTATGTAAAGGTTATACTATTGGCTTTTGTGAAAATTAGTCCATAATTGGCCATGGACTCCCATACAACGTCCACTTCCGAGAAGGGTAGTTTGTAAAGAAAGAGATAAATATTAAATGTGATTATCTTCCGTCTGCTGACACCTCCGCATAGTTTGTAGAATAACCGGAATATTCATAAAATTCTTGTAAATATTGTTAATGAGATCAAACTAAAACAAAATAAATTTAAAATGAATAGAAATTACGCTACAATGTTTTATGACGATCCCCCGTAATAGTTGATAGCAATCATGTAAAGGATGCGTAAAAAAACCAGTATTAGTTTTAAGTATTCCTAGATCACACTATTGCTATATGAATCTATACACCCATCATATAAGATTCGGCACCGCCGAATAGAAACTCCTATTTGTTTTTTTTTTGTTAGGAACATAAATTGGATAAATATTTACCAATAGAAATATCAAATTTTTTTTAACGAATTTCAGTAAAAATATTTTAACATTCAAAAACACTAATGCCATTGTATTGTTGTATGCTCTGATGCTTAAACATGCTAAATCTTTTCACTCAATAATTTTTTACTTATTAAAAAAAAAATTAAAACTTGTAATTTTAAAATGATGATACTAATTCAAAGAACTCTCTAGCCACTGTCAGTGTGTGTTTAAAATATTTATTACTTATCTTATAATTCTTAAAATACCCTAGAAAAAAATATTTTTAATGTTATTTTTCACGAAATCATGAAATGCTTGAAATTTTTAATGTTTAAATCAGGAGTGCCCAAGCCCTATACCCTTGGTGCTCTTTTGTATTTGTAAAAACTCTTAGCTATAGGCAAGCGCAAAGCAACAACACTTTCGTATGACTGACTGCGATCGTCAATGTAGATTTTGTTTCTGTTTAACGCATGATACCCTTTAAAAATGTGTGTTGTTTCTTTGTATGTATTGGTTTTTACAACAAAAAATACTGGTGCCAAATTACCGCATTCGATATCGAGTCAAATTGATCGTAATTTTCTTATTTGAGATTATAGCATTCGATATCGAGCAAGAAATTTAGTACATTTTATCATAATTTCGATATCGAAATCATTTTTCGATACGATAGCTCATTCGATCACGAATGCGGTAATTTGGCCCCTGAATAAAAATTAATACGGTTAAGTGTATTGGTGTTTGCTCTTACATAAGCAACTTTTTGGCACTCCTGGTTTAAATATTTATTTATATTATATTAAATAGAATTTGCAATTTGTTAAAGAAAAAACATCGAAACAGTGTTCTTTTACAAAAACAAATTTTAATATCAAACTAAATAAAAGCTTTCATTCATGTTATTTATATATGATATATGTTTCAAAATTATTCGATGGCAGTTTTTCTTACATAAATATATCCATATTAAAGATTTTATATCAACAAACCTAGCAAAAACTTTACTTACAAATTAAGTTAAAAAGCACTACTTACAAATCTAATAAAAAAGTACGTATTTTTGTGCGTGATGTCCCAAAAGTAATCCGCTAATATAATAATTTTTTCACTTTCAACCAAACTTATTTTTATATAGATACATACGAGTAAATGTTTTATAAAAATATATAAGCTGATTACAACAAAATATTGTAGTATAAATAAACAAACTTAACAAATACAAAGGAAACTTATTGCAAAATTATACTAGTTATGATTTGTAATCTCATAATAGCATGTTTAAATATATTTATTTGAAATATATTTTTTTTACTTTTTACCGTTTTAGATATACATATGTGTATAAAATAAGTCTTTAAATATAATAAGCAATCCAAAATGTGGCGGAAAAAGCTACGAAATAATGGCCCATAATCATAGTCATAGAAAATGCATACTTTAAGTAAAAGTAGACTTTTAAACAACAAAAACATATAAATTTTGTTCTGAATTTAAAACTAAAGCATGCTTATGCTTAAAGTATGCTTTTTCTATGACTATGATTATGGGCCAAGGAGTTTAGGAAGTCATTAAAATAAGGAATGTAAGCGAAGTTTTTGCTGAGCAACTTTAATGAAAAAGCACATTTTTAACTTATAAATGAACATAATCTTAAGAGATGAAGGAATATTAATCAAAAATTTCATACTCCCAGTTCAGTTTTAATGATTTGATTTTCCTTAAAAACATAAGAATTAAAGTTTTTCCTAATACTAAAGGTACAGTACCAAATGTTTGTTTTATACACGATACAAATATATAAATATATTTGTTCAACTCACAATATATTGTAGAGTTGTATGTTGTATTGAATGTAATTTTTTGCTTTTTCTAAATATTTCAAAGTGACGATCATTAATACAATATTTGACCAACAGTAAGTAAAAATGTTGGGATTGTTGGGATATCATATTTTCAAATAGATATTGCCAACAACTTTAATATGCCACTTTTGTTAAAGTATACCACAAACAACTTAAAAAAAAGATTGTAAGTTTAACCACTAATTGTACAACTGTTGGAATAAGGATGTTTGAAATAGTTTTTTTTAACTTTTAGTTATTTGCAATATATTTTACAAGAAATATTAAGCAATTCTTATAATAACTCAAAATAACTTATATTATTAAGTTCCTGTGAACTTAATAATAAAAACACAAAATTAAATTACTACTAATTGTACTATTAAGATAAATTTATATATATTCTCTACATACTTACTTATATAACTAATATAAACAGCTTCTAAATATTTGAAATAGAAAAGATTATTTACAAATGTTTTTTCTGCAAATGCATAAAATATTCGAACGTATGATTAAACACAACTTAATTTACTTACATATCGTTGCCTGAAATGACAAACAACAAACAAACATGCATCAAGCAGATTTAAAATATATTATAAGAAGCTAAGTCTTAATTCGAAAATTTGTTTGTCATTCTGTTTCAAGATAAAAAAGGAAAAATAACGTTTATATCAAAAATATGTTTCATGTTGGAATAGTTGTTTTACCCATCAATAGAAAAATTGTTAAAATGATATTACATTGTTTTGCATTTTAGTTGACGATACGTTAGTGTGTGTTAGACACGGAATATAAAGTGAAAAGTATTAAGTGATGAATTTACATTTTTAAATAAAAACCTCTCATACTTCATATTGTTTTAAGCTTAAAAACTTACATACATACTTACAACACACATAAATACATACATCAACTTCAACATGTGCTTTCATTTTATACAATAATAAACAAACCCACCCCCACCAAAAAATACTCACAAAATATGAATATTGCTTATGCGTAGATAGAATATTAAATTTATTCTGCATGTTTTTATAACATCTTAGGTGTTTATGTTATTAACACAAACACACATTAAATATGTGTGGTGAAAGAGTTTTACATAACCAGAAATGCATATTTATTAAAAACTGGGAAGGCAAACATTGCTGACGTTATATTTACTGAAAATATATATCTTAGTATATTATTGCTATCATTGGTATCGTATAAAATTAAAAATTAATAAGTTATTTTAACTCTAACAACAGATACAAGAACGTGACATTAGAACACTAACAAAATCAAGTTAAACATTTAACATCATGCGAGTTTTGTTTAGTCTGTTTACATGTGTTGAATGTAGCAGATTTTGTATTCTGCAACTAACAATTTACGTATTTCACATTTAAGACCTGATCCAGTAAAACTAATAAAACTTTGGCGAGAAAATTTGTATGAAAATCACTTGAAAGATATTTAAAAAATTATTTTTTAAAACTTATTTAATTTATTTACTTATTTCTACCACGTCAAATTCTAGTCATGACTTTTAAAAACTTGGTTCATACCCACAATAATCAGGCATGTGATGGAAATCGAAAACGAATCAGTTTTGGAAATACATTTTAATGCATTTTTAAAATGTTTGTTTTAAAATTCTATTTAGTAGCCCAATATCTTTATATTTTATGTGATAAAAGTTTTTTAATACAGAAATATTACGAAAAAATTGACTTCTAAAACTCATTCGTTTTCGATTTCCATCACATGCCTGAATGCTAACTATTTTTTTTAGTTTTTAAAAGTCGTGGCTAGAATTTGACGTGGTAGTAAAAAATGGTTAAGGACAGAAATGTAGCCCTTTCAGAGCCATAAACACCGATATACAAACTGTTATGGTTGGACTACATATAGCGAACAGTTAACAAAATACTAAAAGGGCGGTATTTGTAGGCGTGGCAAAAAAATTATATTTTCTTGTTTTAAATTTATTAGACAGTTTATGATTGAAGTGTTACGAAGAGATTGTTTTTAAAACTAAAATTTGTATTTTTTATTAAGATACATATTTGAATTTTAGGCAACACTTAAACTTTCACATAACTTTCGAAAAACACACATGAAAAAATGTCGTAGGTGTTGTACAAAATATATCAAACTTATCAGCAATATTTGTACAACTATTGTAAAATCAAAGATCATACAACTACTACGATACTACAACATCACTTGTGAATTGAACAAATAATATGTTTTCTGAAGACAAAATAAAAAAAAAGAATTCAAACTTGTGCTATAATTGAATATTAGAATTAATTAAAATTATTTCAATTTCAAAACAAAGTATTTGGTAATAAATTAAAAACATGTCATTTTCTATGTAGTAAATAAAACAATTTTGCCTGCATATATTATTTGTATTCTTTTAATTTGTTTATCCTTTAGTTATTTCCTTTATAAATATGTACTCGTATATACTTATTAATTAGTCAATTTATTGAATGTAACTTTATTCTATAGACTTATTTTAACATTAACAATAATGTTTAATATAAGTTCGTAATTTATAGGCTGTTAATATATGTAAATATGTGTGTAATAAAACAAGATATAATCAATAATTGCCTTTGGCTTGTATTGTCTCTCAAAAAGCCATTAAAATATCATACATTATAATGAAAATGTTAACTTAATATTAATTTACTTATCATAGATGAAAGTAAAAGTTTGTATAAATATCTATGCATGTGATAAACGTGTACAGGGTTATTCATTAGAAGATTTTTTCATTTGTTTTTCCTTTGTATTTATTTTGTATACAGACTATAAGACAAATACAATATATTAAATCCAGTCTTAGTCAGTTTCCTTCAATATATGGAATACTCTACATTACACGTACAATTCTCAAGATGCCACCCAGCAAGCCATATGCGTCCGAAAAGAGTCTTTTCTGACACCTTTTTCGGAGCGTTAACGCTCTTTATGAGCCCAAAAACAAACTTTCAGAAAAGAGGGTCATTACATTCGAAAATGGTCCGTCAGTATGAGCTCTTAGATAATGCCAGAAAAGAGTCTTTTATGAGGTTTTTTGGCTCTGTGTAATCTTGGTTTTGTCATTCTTGTGTGGAACAGCTATGTTTTTTTTGTCCAAAGCACAAATAACAGGACAACAACGCTTTGGTACACACATAATTAAGTGGAATTTCTGAATCATACTGCGTGCCGACTCAGGACAGTAACAAGCAAATTTTTCTTTCGCTCCGAAAATGCTTTTTTGTTGGACTCTTTTCTGACTTCTGTTTTCGGAGCGCTCCTAGAATGGTATGCTGGGCGGTAGCAATACTGGGAAGAGTGATGGATAAATTTATCTTCCGAATGGACAAATCTACATCGTAGTCGTGGCCAGCATTTGAATGAAATTATTTTCAAGGATTGTGCTTTCAGGCAATAATAAATATTCCGACAGTTCTATTTTAAGAGCTTTACTGAATCACCCTTCATTACTTATGTATATACATAATATATGTGCTATTTATATACGTATATACGTAAGAAATACATCTTTACAGAAGCATTTACTTACAATGAATAAAGACTACAACTAAATTAAAACTGTATAAATATAGGGTTTGGTAAAATATTAAAAGTTATGTCGATATGTTTTGGATTTTATTATTATGTCATTTTAAGATATATATAAAATATTTTTTGAATATATAATTAGCAATACAAAAATTGGTGAATAAAGTTACAAAATAGTGACTTCTGAAAGTCATATAAAATGTAGTAATGTAAGTGAAGTTTTTGCTGGCACATAAATGGTAATTTTAACATATTCATGAAAAAATATACAGCCATTTTTTTCGGAATGAAACCTAGAAATTCCTAAAATTACAATTCCACTTAGCAAATTCAAAGTGGTTTCTCTTTGAAAAATTCCACTTCCGAACAAAATTAAATTCTGTGACATGGCTGATAGTTTTTACATTTGTTCATATAAATTTCAGTCACATCAATATTGCAATAATATTGTAATAAAAAATCTATTGAATTCTTTGATACCGATACGCTGAATACTTATGCCAAATAGCTAACAGTTTTTTATTATCAAAAACTATAGTACTGCTTACTACTCTTTATTTTCCCTTTGAAAATAGTCCATTACGGTTCAATTGACCGAAGCTGGGAATAACTAATGTCGATTTGAAATCATTGAAGCTATTAAATGAAACTTATTAGAGATAAAACTTTAGAGAACAGTGGTAACGCTAGCAAATGTTTCTGGAGTCACTATTTTTTATACTTAGCAAGCATATTTAAAGAGGGACAGAATGATATCTGATCTTTTGACCGTATCAAAACAGTTTAGTTTCGAAAATTGGCAAAAGAATTCATGTACTCCAGAAATAAGACGGGTAATTGTGCAGTGTTACCAAAATCAAAAACTTTCAAAAGTTGTCTTGCTCAAAACAAATGGTATTTGGTGCAATTCACTTGTACAAAAATACAAAGTAGAGTGCAACCCCAGCTAGGAAACACGAAAGTCCACTTTAGCAGAAGAAAGAGTTATTTGAAGAGCCAGTAAAAAAAAACATATTTATGTTTGTGCGAAATAAAGGCTGAAAGTGGACAGCAAATAAGCGCAGAAATATCCACATGGACAATAAGTAGACGCTTAAATGAGTCAGGACTTCGTGAATGCATTGCACAAAAAAGCCTAATGTCTATCGGCTTGCAAGAGAAATGTTCAGAAAAGATCCACGTTACTAGAATAGAGTTCTCTGGAGCGACGAATCTAAGTTTATCTTAATGTAATCTGATGGAAAATCGTATGCTAGACATCCTCCTAATAAAGCCTTAGACCGCAGGTACACTGTTGAAACACGGTGAAACACGATGGCGGGTCTATTATGGTCTGGTGTGCCTTTTCTCAGCATGCTGTGGGTCCAATTGCACGAGTTCAGGGAATAAAACATATTGGAAAATGTAATGGAACCATAGTGCTTTGACAATATACCCGTCCAATACAATTTCTAGCAATATAATGACCTAAAGCACTTCACTTCACGGTTAGTGAAGTGTTGGCTTTGTATCCAATTATTGATGTTCTTGACTGGCCACCCCAAAATCCTGATCTTAAGCCAATTGAAAACTTATGGGCAATTTTAAAAAGAGACCTAAACAACAAAAATCCACGAAATAATGATAAATTGTTTTAGTTGGTACAACAAAGCTGGAAAAAGATATTTCTGCAAACAAAAAGACTGACGAATGTTGTAAAACAAAGGTTATCCAACAAAATATTAAAGGATACGTCCGTTTTATTAAATCTTCCTAAGGTTTTTTGCATATATTTTTGTTAGTTACTAGTTATGTGACTAATTTGATGCTGTGTTTTTTTTTGGTGTTTAAGTTAATTTTCCTTGAAATAATATTAATGCTGTGATTTTTTCTTTATTTTAAACTTAATAATAATTTTATACTTTATTATTTCTAGTTATTAGTTTTAATATGTTGGATTAAATTTTTAAAACAGTTGAACAAATATGCTGAACAGTCGTTTCTAATTATATGGCCACCACTGTATATATATATGTATGTATTTATTTAAAATAAAACATTTTTAACATGAAATCAAGGATAGCTGTGCATAAAATAAAGCTTAAAATTAAATATCAACTAAATATTCGTTTAATTTTCATTTGTGTTCATTTATATTTTAAAACAGTATCTAATACACAATTAATATATATTTTCATAACAAATAATATTTTAATTGAAGTCACATTAAATATATCGTATTTTATCTACTGGGCGAAAGTAATTTAATGAATATTTTTTCCTGTATTCGTCATTATTATAAAACATCTCATTGCCCATTAAGAATAATTCAAAATGCTATTTTAATTTATTATATATTAGTTGAAATGAAAAGTAAACATTTATGTAAATATTTACAAATACTATCTAAGCACAAATAAATGTCAAAATACTTGCAAGCTATTTATATCTGTAGCTATTATTTGTATACACAATAGTAGGCTTAATTATCACAATTTATTTTGATTCAACATTAATTTTTCTTAAGAACATGTTCGTATGCACATTCATTTATATACTTGTATAATAATGTTGTTCATAACAGGAATAATAAATAACATTGTTACAAATAATTAACACTCAAGGCAATACAAAAATATCTTAAAAAGAAAATTCAAGTACGAATTTATTTGCAGACTGTTATGAAATATTTTTTGTCTTTAAAACTGTAGGAGAAAACAACTTGAACTTTAATGAAAACAGAATTAAAATCTTTACAGTTGGCATATAAAATCCCTTGAGCTTTAATGCAAACTTCAACAAAGTACTGCTGCTACAACTTCAACTGTTTTTTTTTTTTCTTTTTCTGAATGACAAAATACAGGAGAGTTTTATACAGCTCGCAACAAATCTGACATACTCGTGTATCTATGAATACCAAGCAAATAGTTAATATGAAGAAAAATAGATAAGATAGGAATGTAGTTCAGTAAAGTGTTGACAATCAAAAGTAACCTATACCAGCTGGTGGTTTCTTTAGAGAAGTCATATGACGAACATCACATAGATTTTGTTCAATTTATCTAAAAATACAAAATGTATTGCTAAAATTCTTGTTGCTAAAACATTGTTCAGATAAGCATATTTTGCTCTTATACTATGTTTCCACGGTACATGCTTCGCTCTCTATTCAAGCTTCACACCCCAATCATGAGCGAAACAACATGCTTCACCATACAAAATTTTAAGAGCGAATCAAGTAGATTCATATTGATTCTACTTGCGAAGCACGAAAAATTGCACTCTTCTCTAATTTTTATCGCAAGTTTATCTGCACTAGCTGTACAAATTTAATATTATTGTAAACAAAGCAAATTATTTCCTTGTTGCTGGAAGTAAAGAAAGTAAATACTTATGAATGTATGTTTTTTTCAAATAAGCTAACTAATTTCCACTCACTTTTTTTGTCCATTAAGAAAAATTATTTTCCACAAATTGTAAATTCTGTTTTTTTTTTATTCTGTTTGTTTATTAAAGACAATCAAGTTTATTAGTCATGTAAACAGCATGATTCATAAACATGATTCAGAAGGCGAAGCAGGTGATTCAAGTCGTCGTGGAAGCATAGTATTATTTTATAACTATTAGTTTCATTTATAAACCGATATATCTTCTTAAATTTTTGAAACTCGATCAATTGAAGGTTCAAAAAATTGTTCGAAAATTTTGTCAATACTTATTGCATTTATGGATAAATAGAATAAAAATTTAATTTCGTTTTGCGATGGACCACACAAACCAGGCTACCTTTTGCGCATCATTTGTTTAAACGCATTTTGATTTTCATCCGATCTAAGATCTTCCAAACTTAAATACTTCCTGGCTAGGGCCATGTAAAATTTTATCTCGATAAAACCAGAAATGTTACATTTGAATTTACACAAAAATTATAAATTCTGTCCCACTATAGGTTGTTATCGTAGAAGGCTAAAGTTCAGAGTGGTATTTAATATAACCAAAAACTATGAGTAGATGATCTTATACCAGACTGTGATTGGGTTTAAGACTATTAAAGTTATCTGACTATCAATGTTGAAATTTATATAATTTTTATCTTTCAAAACAATAATTTTATGGTGCATATCAGAATATAACGATACCATTCGTTGTAAACTTGTAATATTTTATAAGTGAAGAAGTGTATGTTCGATAATGAAAATAGGGTGTACGATCGTTTTGCATACTAGCGGTAATTTACAGACAGAAGAAAATTTTAACTGCCACTAAGTGTAAGAGAAATAATGTAAAACAGTAGGGGAAAAAATATTAATGAAAATACAGTGCAAATGTAAGATAAATATATTTACGCAATGTTCATAGACGCATTTTTATTTCTTTTTGACAATGTTAAACTTACCATTTAAATATGAAATAAAATCCGTACTTTTGTCATTCTTTATCTCACGTTTCACCACATTGTGTGGCAGGGAGTAGCGACGAAGATAGTTTGCTGCTGCTGCAGCACCATATGATGATATTCCATCATATGGCGAGTTATATTGTTTGTGATGCTGTAATTGCTGTTGCCGTTGGTATTGTTGTTCTTGTTTACTACCAACAACATGCTGTTGTTGTTGTAGTAATATTAAAACAACTGCCACAAGTAGATTAAACAACCATATGCAGTTAATGTCACACATTGTCCATTTCACAACGCACAATGACACGTATTAAATTAAAAAGTACGTTGTTTGTATTTATATATTATTTCTTTTTTTTTAGCTTTCTTGCTTATTTATACGTTTTTATTTATAATATTTATAAATCAGCGAGGTGAAATTGCTTTTGAAATAAGAGAAAAGTTGAGATGAGGATGGGTATTATGACACTTGCACACACACACACACACACAAATCAATCCTTGTTATAATTTAAGTTTAAAGGAAATGCCCACCAAGGACCGAATATATAAATGAATTATTGAATTAACCACAATAAGATGTGCAAGTTGTTCTGACAGAGACAGGTTTTAATTTAAATTGAAATTTTTTTGTACAATTCAGACAGGGACACGTAAACTATGTATTTATAGGTGTATATATATGTACGAGTATTGTATTTATTAAGTGTGATAAATATGTATGTATCGTTTAAGTATCGTTGTATTTGTTACTCTATTGCAATTTTGCAATGCCTTTTTGGCCATTTAATTGATTATGTACGAGTATGTATTTGTTTGTTTGTCTGGCTGTCTGTTTTTTATATTTCACATTTAGTTCTTGCACTTGTTAACATTACCAAGTCTTGTACATTTTTATTTCCTGCTATTTTTTTTTTTATATTTCGCAAGCAAAATATAATATTTCGTCACAATTTACTATTTTTAGGTTTTCTTTAAATGTGTGTGTTCAGTGCTATTTATATGATAAAATCTTGTTAAATTTATTCCCTACGGAGTAATGTGTTAAAAAACATACTATTCTATCTGTACACAGTGGGTTGTAAGATAAATATCTAAATTAAAAATACAGTGGTGGCCCAGTATATCGAACGCCGATATAACGAATGCCCAGTACGTTTTGTTCTAGCCTATTGATGACTCTAAATATGCTCTGTTTTAGTGTTTGTTTGTTTGCTTTGTGCACTTACACAGAGGGAACGAGATTTGTTGACAACTGGTCGCGTTAAAGAATACCATTAATGCTTTCCAAGCATGTATCAACTGGGCAGAAGAAAATGGAATTGAGCACAGCAAAGTATTTATTTTAAGGAGATTGCAAGAACAACCTATTGACTTCAGTACAACAATTTAAGAAAAAAAGCAAACACATATTGGAGATTCTTTTTCCAAAAATAATTAATTTTGTTCATGTATATAATTTTTCCCGTTTTTTTTTAAATAAATGAATTAATATAATACGAATAGAATTTATCTTGGTACTATGCTAATATTTATGAAAAGAAATACATAATTCGATATAACGAATATTCGATACACCGAACGACCCTGGACATTATATCATTCGTTATACTGGACCACCACTGTAATTCAATTAAATTTTTGTTTATGTTATGTGTCATTTAGGTTTGTCAATAGTTCGAATTCAATTGAAAGTTTATAATTGATTTTATTATTCGATCGAAATTTCTTTGATTACACGAACGAATAATTAAAAATTATTATTCATATAAGTTAACAAACTATATAATAAAAATATTAAATTAAACATTTTAATAATATTTTTTGTCGATTTTTGTTTGTAGAAAAATTTTAGCAATGTAAATTAAAAGGTTTGCACGTTACTTAAAATTAATTTGCATATTATCTAAATCTGGAATTCGTTTCTGAAAAAATTGCAAATTGATTATTTTTTCAGTCTCTATTATTTATTTTTTGTTTTAAACTGTCACATTCGGAACTAGTTTTAGAAAAGCTTTACAAAGTGAACATATATTCTTAACAGTTCTAGAGTACTTCCCTCAGTGATTTTTATTTGAAATTGTCCCATTAGGTAAAAGTTTTAAAAAGCTGATTAAAAATATGTCTAAATGCAGGTTGCAATGCATATTTACATTGCATACACTTTGTAAACGCGTACTTTAAATTTCCGGCAAAGTCTAATATTCCTAATCGTTTGGCAACTCATTTTAATGAGTATAAGCTGTCAAAATATTGCTTTGTTTTTGTTTTAAATGCATAAATTTTATACACAATCTGAGTAAGTAATTTTTTGATTGTTTTAAGTAAATTATTTTTAAATTAATAATTTTTAATGTAAGTAACTAAAAAATTTATTGCGCAGAGACAGAAAGTGGGCAATACTAATTGCGACAGGGATTACTGACGTTCCTAAATGCCATTAATATGCAAAAGATTTCTCTGCAAAGCAAGGTTGCATTTAAAACATTATTTTCATTTCATACGCATTTTTTCAAATTATGCATTGCAACTTGCATTTAGGAAGTCGGCCTATTGTTTCAATATCCATCTATTTGAATATATTTTGGAATACATTCTATGGCTGTTGCCTAAAAGTGTATGCAATTGAAAGTTACGTTTTTAATGGTGCACATTATTTCAAAAATTAATTTATTATTGGTGACTTCTATTCTAGCAAAATCTTTAAAAATGATGATTTAGTTAAGAACCAATGGTTTTTAAGCTGAAGACATCATTCAACTATACATGTTAGAAAATGAGCCTGGTCAAGCACTGATTAATACTAACGCTAAATGTCGCGACACTTAACGAAGTGGTTTAATCCACATGTGGTAAATCAATTCAACTAGTTACTGAAATACTGATTTCCTGAATTTCCTCTAGATTCAGTGATCAAAATTGACCCGCTAATTGTGTAATTCAACACAAATAAATTTCTTTTTATGGCGTTATATGAAGAAAAAAGTCGAAACCAGTAAGCTAAATGCAATTCAAGCTGGACATTACAAAAGAATGCTTTAGACATAATAACCAATTTTAGTTAAAAACACATCTTACAACAACTGAAATATTAGAAATTTTACCCAAACTCTTCGTAGTGTTTCACGTTACTTTAAAAAACTTTATTTGAGAATTATACAAAAACAATCTTTATATATGAAAGCTCTTCAAAAAAGCGTATTTTTTATAAATTAGTATAAAATGTATAAAAAAATCCTCAAAAATATATTAAGTCATATTTTTCAAGTGGCTGATTAGTTTAAAAAGTTTTTTTCTGACTAGATTTTTTTCTTTCTAAAAGCTTCGGTTTCATTTTTTTCCCCAACATTTTCATAAATACTTGAACATGTTTTATTTGCACTCTCGTTTTATTGTTAAATAGTTAGTTTTACATCTTGGAGAAATAAATAATAGTTAGCTCAATAATAATTAAATAAAAACTACCTTATGGTCTATGATCACTTTTTAATTTATTGTTTGATTTATTAAATTTTTTTCGAGAAAATGGTACACGGCTAAGTATTAGTGAAATATATTTATAAAAAAGACTTTAAGTTAAGTAAATTATAAAAGTTCAAATTTACTTAATATGGACATCAAACTAAAATGTTGTCAGAATATTCTCGAAATTTTTTCTAACTTTCACATAAATTTTACTGTACCACAAGAATGTTAGAGAAATAAACAAGTTGTGATTTGAAAAACACTTTCTTTGAAATTAAAAAGTATATATCTTTGTTAATAATACCAAGATACTGCTATTATTGAAGCTTAACATGTATGTATGTATGTATAAAGACTTATTTGGGAGATAGTCTGAATAATTTTTAGTTGGCATTAATGCCATCAAACAAAATGTTTAAGCACAAATTACATTGAACTGTTTATAAATTTGTTACCAATATAATCACTTTTTACTTAAAATATTATTACTTTTGTATTAAAAAAAACTAATTTTATTTCTCAAAGTAATTGCTTTTTATTATTATTATTATTATTTAATTGGTTCCTAAGACCCACTGTAAAGATTAACAATCAAATTGCAAACAAAAAGCTATTTAATTTGAATACATTTAATTTCCCTAACACATTGACATATACAACTTTCACTAACTAAAACTGAAATTCGTGAAACGTACAAAGCCTACACGGCGTATGAATAATAAGAATTTGCTTTATTTACATAAATGGACGTGATTTTTTACTTTCTGGGGGCTTTAAGAGGTTTGTTTTATACCATAATTATAATTTTGTTATTTTAACAATACACTTTCCACACATTTTTAATTGAAATTTATTTCATACATATTAAAAAGTTTTATTACACTCGTAAGGTTTTAAGGTTTAAATTTGCTGCTACGCAGATAATTTCCTTAAATTTGTAATTTTTATTTATTTTATTTTAAATACTTTTGTTTAATAAATTCACTCGTTTTTAAACGGTTTTAAGTTAACACTTGTTTTAATAATTTAAGCGTTTAGTTTAGTTTTTTATATTTCACTATTTAGTATATTTCTGTTTATATTTCTCTTAATATTTTTTTTAATAAATTTTATCATTGATTTCCTGGCGTTTCAGAATCTTTTTTTTAGCTCATTCTTTTACCGTGTTTAAATACCAACTAACTTTAAAACCTTCCATAACATTATTAATATAACCAAATGAGTATAGTGTTGTAACGTGTACATTGAACATTGCACATGTATGAGTTGAGCTGAGCTGGGTTGTGTAGAGTAGAGTAGAATATTATATGAATATCCTTCCAATTTGTTCTATACTCTTGTTATTGTTGCTGGCATCCTCTGTGCCTAACACTTGTATGAACGAACACCAACAGCACACAAGCAAAAGAAATATTTTGTAATGTCAACAGAGAAATATTTGTGAAAGTTATTTTACAAAAACAACAATATTTTTGAAAATTTTCTTGAATGAATTTCCAGCGCCTGCGCTGTTGAAGGAAAATGTTTGGAATGTTTATTATCGTTCTCTTCTCAAGTCATCGTAGGTGTCATTCAAAAACACCTACTACAGTTTTGGCTCCTTGTTTAGTGTTGTCCTATCCTGGCTGCCGAATTGTTCAAAAGCAGCTTATGTTTTTTGTCTCTATTTCGTATATCGACATTTTACGCTTTTTTTGCAACCTGTTAAGCAATAGTAAGAAACATCAGTAACAACAAAGACCTAAACTTAAAGATTCAACAGTTTTTGTTTTTGTTATGTGTAGCAATCCGTTTTTTGTGTAGATGTTCTTAATATATGTATGTATGTTCTTTTTTGTTCTTTCTATAGTTATATTTAGTTTGTGGCAACATATTTGCAGTGGGTGTTTAATCGGGATTTTTTTCTATTTTCCATTTTGTGTGGGATTTATGTTTTCTTGTATTTTCTTGTTTTTTTTTTTTTGTTTAATTTTCAGCTTCATGTTGGTGGCAATTGTTAAGGGTTTTTTTCCATTTTTTCAATTATATAAGATTCTTGATTTTATACTCGAAGTAATCATTGAATGGCACTTGTTGTTTTGTACTTATGTGCAATTAATAAATAACATTAATTTAAACAACTTGAGCCGTTTTGAAAAATGACTTCCACATTTTCTAAAAATAACTAAATATAAATAAATTGTTTATCTTGACTCTTGACTTGCTAGCTTGACTTCTAGAAAATCATGTTACATATTTGTAAACAACAGTTCTTGTCTGTCTCGAGGCATATAATTTTAAAAGAGTTTTTTGACACTTGTTTTTTAGCTTTATAAAGATTATTGGTTTTTTATAGCTCTTTCTAAGAATTTTTAAATCAAATTGTAACACTAAATTAAAATATTTTGCATATTTTTTTGAATTTATGTTATTCAAGTGCAAATATATTTATTACTAGCTGACCTATCTATAAATTTTACTTATATTGAAATATTTAGAAATAGTTAAAAAAAAAGAACGCATTTTTGAATAATCATTTGTGTTTATATAATGTAATAGATAAAACAATGCAACTGATTTCAATAAGAACATTATTGCAATCTTAATCTTAACTTAATTAAAAGAAGTTATCACGTTAAAGTTATTTAAATTTTCTGAAGCTTTTTTTAATTCACAATTAATCATTCAACTTATTTGATATTTCTTCAACTTATTAATTTGGTGCGCAATTTGACATTAAGCAGTAAATGAACTCTTGAACATGTGAGAAATTAAATTGGCACATAAATGGCTTAAGGAAATTTTTGTACAAATCGCGATACAACAAAAAACTAATGAAAAATGAGTTGCATATATCATTAAAATATACCGAATAAAACAAATACGAATCAACAAAATATGTAGTTCTATTGTCAGTTATCGTGGAGAGCTCATACAAAAATTAATAATTTTAGCAACTGTTCAAATTTGAAAATTCTTATGAAACACTCTTACTTTTCTTTCCCTATTATGTCAAACTTGTACATAGAGTTACCCGAGGATATAACAAATAGGCGTTCATTAGTTTACGTATATCCAAGAAGTGGGCGTGATAATTTTTTTCCTTAAAAACTTAAATTGGATTACTATCTACGAACAATTTAAAAAACAATTTTAGATAAATTACTCACACCATCCTTCCTACCTACCTACCTACCTACCTACATTTAGTACTCATTGCACAAGCTCTCTATCTAGTTTCTCAGACTTATTAATCATATCGATATTCCTTAGCTGCTTGTATGCGCCATAAAAACTGATCAGCTTTTTTAGGAATTATATAAAAAATTAGTTTGATTTTCAAGACAAAAAATAGATTTCAATATAAACAAATCTGAAGTATGTTAAAGTATACTAAATATGTTTTGGATTTTGGCAAACCTTAATTTCCATTTGTTTTCATTTCCGTTTTCAGTAGGACTTTAATAATCTTTTTTTTATAATTAAAAAATATCAATTAATATAGAAACATTTTCTATTTTCAATAGAAACACATGTTGCATAATAAATTTCTTCACATATCTACAAAATATGTGTATATATAGGTACATACATAATAATACTGTCTGCAGCATTTTATATTACTTATTTTTTATAGACAACATACATATGCATTTTATATGTTTTAATATTGAAAACTTTTATATGAACTCTTGTACTTTTTGCAGTACAAAAAAATAAAAATAAAATTATACACAAACATACTGTTTATGTAGTTTATATACTGCACATATTTATAAGTACTCAAGTGTCTAACAGGGTGTTACACTTCCGATGTTGTCTTAGATTTTTTGCTACACAGTTATTGTGAAAGAAATTTTTGTTAATTGATCTTTTGTAATAACTGTTTTTTAATTTTTTACACTAGATTCAGCATATTTGGTAATCTGATAATTTTACATAATGTTGCTCTGAAATATTGTGAGATTTATTTTCTAAAATATTTTGTTTCTATATTAATATGTTTTTATTCATTTCGGCTGAATCATATTGGAAGAAATGAGTCTTAGTATCTAAACCTGTAATCTTTGTTGATGGTTTTAAAACAAACACAATGAAAAAATATTTATTAACACATTTGAAGATAACAAATCTTCTTAAAAGCGCCTTTATATTTTTGTTTTGATAGAAAATTCACAAAAAAAGTTCATCCAAAAGAGTTTTGTGCTTCATCGGCTTAATAACGTGCAATACAAATGGACTGTACATAATTGAAAAGGAGTGGACTGGTCTAGCTTTCTCATATAAGTGCAACTGAGTTGTACTTGTGTACTTTTTTTACATGTACATTTTTTGGCTAGAAAATAATAAGTAAAATGGAAAAAGTTTCAATAGCATGCACACACACACACACACACCACCACCAACAAACAAACAAATTCACAAACAAACAAGCACATAAACTAAAGAGGACCACATAAAATCCATTAAAACAGTCGACACGCTTCCTGAAAGGTCAATGCATTTTTTATTACAACAAATGTTACCACCATCACTACTACTTTTAATACAACTACTGCCACTACAACTTCTAAAACTCATGCAACAACAGATTGTATAGAAAATATTATATTGTAGTTTAGTTTAGTATAATATAAATGTTGGTGGCAGAAATATGTACAAGTGCCAGTTGGTGTTACTACTGTCATTTTAACAGTAACAGTAAGTATATTCGATAAATATAAAACAGTGGGTGTTGGTTCTTTCACATACATAGATTGCATACATGCTTACAACCATAGAGCTAGCTTTTGTAGAGCGTATATAGACTAAAACGCAAGAACACTGGATACGTATTTAGACCAACAAAAGCCAGAAAAAAAAATTGCACACAACAACTTTATATGCCTACCACAACACAAAATGCATTTAGAGCTCAAAACCACATACACAGACTTATTTAGAAGGACGCTCTTTCGCCTATGAATGTGTGTGTTTGAGTGAGTTTTTGGGAATGTATATAAGCGGCACTAAAAAACTTTTACTAAATGCTGAAAATAACGCAAAAATGGAGAAAACACAAATGAAGTTGAACACAAAAAATAATAAAACCTATTGTCAACGGTTTCATATTTCCTGTAAAACGGACGCGTCGTACAATGCATTTACAAACACACCCATTTCAAGCACTTAAATACCCAAATACTTACAAGCCTCCACAAACACACACACGGACTTGAATTCTATGAATATACGATATAAGTATGGGTGGGTATGTATGTTCAGACACTGCCATAACTATACATATTCAAACGTTAAGGTGGTTCTTGTACCGTGTCAATTTTCGATGCTCCTTAGGTCTGACATTGTTATCTGTCATCTAAAAACCAAATGGTGAAAATTTTAGCAAAATCAAATAATTGTGCTTCAAAAGTTTTTAATTATATTTTCAGAAACTGAAATGCGGTAATTTTGTCAACCAAAGCGGTCTCAAAAAACGATTACTTTGACCAAAAATAATACGAATTTTACGAAACGTAGCTTTTACTTATTTCATATTGCAAAATTTCAAAATTGCTTTCAATGTAACAATTGTAAAAGCTAAACATATTTGGGGTTTTCTAGATGTATAGAACTTTGAAATTAATTTATTTGAAAGGTAATCTTCCGGCATTATAATTTAATTATGACCGCCATGGCTCGCTACTTCGTAGTCTAATTTTGAGGTCCAATTTTCGTGGACCTTTTTCGATATTTGAGCCCCAATATCGGCAATAACGCGGCAAATATTGTCTTCCAAGTGGTCAATGGTTTTGGGACTATCGACGTACAGAAAATAGTCAAGTGGCGTTAAATCGAATCTTAAATCGATCTTGGAGGCCAATTCACGGGTACGAAACCTAAAATTATGCGGTTACCAAACGCTCAATAAATAAGTTCTGGAACGAGCTGTGTAACATATTGCGCCGTCCTGTTGAAACTATAAAAGCCCGAAACAATTGACAATCTGTCATTTGTTATAGCAGCTGCAGCCTTTTGGGTGTTTTCCCTGTCTGGAAGATAATAATTGCTAAATTTTCCTGGCATCTGGTTCCGACCGCAGAAAAGGTCGTGATTTTTTAGAGTTTGTGGGCTAATGTTTTTTATTTTTATGACTTGTAGCACTGTTCGATGACAGATTCTCAATTTCTTAGCAATTTCGCTGTGCTCGCTCGCCACTGTATATATACAAATAAAAAAAATTGACATAACGAACCTGACTAAAAAACAGCTGGCTTTTCAACACCATCTTGTAAAGTAATTTCACCATGAATAATACAATTGATTTAATTTTTATAGTTTTGGAAAATATTTCCACTTTTACCTAAACCACGTAACTGCTAAACGTTATACGATTTTTATCAAATATTCTGCATTTATAGCGTATGAGTATCGAAAATTCCAAAACTGCCAAATTAGAGCCACCCTAGTGTTCACACACTTTCATAACTACGAACACACATAAATTTTATTTAAAAAAGTTATGAACTCAAAATGACTTAAAAGCGCCGGAAATGAAACGGATGCCATGTTTGTGAACTTAAAATGAATGTATTGTAACGAAAACATAAGACATTCTCAGCACAATTTTTTCAAATAAAATTTTTAAACAAAAACAACTTAAATATTAATAGTGGTTGGTGTTTTTTTTTTTTTTTTTTTTTTTTGGTTATGTAACGTCAGCAAATAATACAAACTCTCATTAGAATTTATTTTAAAACATTTTGCTTAACTGCACATAATTAAAATATTTGTTATTTTAGGAGCTGGAGGCATGTTTGTAATATATGACTTTAAATTTTTATAATAAAAGGCAAACGTACAATTTAATTTGAATATAGCTTGTATACATTTAAATCTTTTAGAAAATTATAAAAAAAAGTCTCAATTCGACAGCTTAAATATGCCTCAAATTACGGTTTATTCATTTCAAAATTACTTAATTTAATAATGTAAGTTTTATTTCGTTTAAAAGTTTCAAATTCAAACCAAAATCTTATGCTGAAGAACACATACAAAATAATTCTCCAATAACACACTTTAATATTTTGTGTAATCTCCAAAACAATAAGAGGATTATCTATGTATGCACTTGATAAAGTCAATCAATTTTCCCAACATGAACAAAAATTCAAAAAAAAAAAAAAAACATAATTTTTACACACTCACTCTAATAGAAAACTATGTGATATTACATACTATTATACATACATTCATTACATACTGGTATTTATGTGAGATATTTAATTGTAAAGTATTATTTTCTACACCTACGATACATATACTTGGAATTTGGAATATCTTAAAACCTTAAAACCTTAAATTATCTAAATTGTAATCCCAAAATTATGCAGAAAAGTACAAATGCATTTAATAAAATAGAGTAACTGCAATTATGGTAAAAGATTTGAAATTAATAATTATTATATAATTATAATTATAGGGTACATGAAAGTAATATAAAAATTTTGATTATTTCTTTTTCAAATTATTAAAAATTTAATCCGTTTAAGTAAATTTCAAATACTAAGAATTAAATAAAACACAAAATTTTTATTTTACAGATGTTACGTAATAAATACGAATGGGTCAGAAATTGTTGAGTCTTTTGGTTAAATTTATGTCTATTATATAAAGGTTTTTCAACGAGAACTTTGTTTTTTTTCTAAAAAAATAAAGAATTTTTTTGAAAATCCTGAAAGTTTTTATTGCATTTTTAGCACAAAGTTTTACAATAAATTAGGTAAATAATCAGGCTCGAGGTCTGTGTTATAATCAATTGTTCTATTTATTTATCTCAATATTTCGCCTACCATCGGTAAGCATCATTTAAAAGGTCGAAACAAAAACATATTTAGTTTTACAATTATAAATGAAAATTGATATCAGATTTACGTTTAACGCCATGCATTCAAATGTCTTTTATTTTATGTAAATTTTCGAAAACATTTTGGAAAAATTAGGATTTTTTTCATTAATCACGTTACGTTTTAAGGTTGTAATCGATCGATGCGGATATATACCTATAGACTCTTTATCATTAACAAAATAATCTATTGCTGTTAAGCCACATGATTTGATCGATCGCTTCGCAGCTAAATTTCGTAAAATAAAGCGATCGCAAAATGTTGGTTTGTTATAAATTAATTCGTCTAAAAGTATAATTTCTTTAGATAGGCTAAAGAATTTGTTTTCGAATGAATTCATCTAATCTACCACGATTTATGATATATTTTAAATTCATTGTAACAATTTCCAAAGCTGCTACTTCTGAAATTTCAACATTGTTCTTGTGGTAAAAACCTTTGTATCAGAGACCTATGCAGATATGATTAACTTTAAATTTTTTTAAGCCTGACATCTAGTTTTGCCTTTAATTACATAACGTGTAGTATGCACATGAATTCCATAATTCATAAATACAACCAATGTTATTTTTGTATATGAGGATCTCATTACATGAAAAACGAAATGTGAATCCAAAGAAATAATTGTAAATAGATAAAAATGTAAAATAACAATAGATATAAGAATATGTATACAATTGAGTTAGGTTATAAATCGACTTATGAGTCGAAGAATGTAAATAAACAATAGATATAAGAATAAAAATAAATTGAGTTAAGTTATGAGTCGACTTTACTAAGTCACTCAAAATATTTTTGTATAAAAGGGAACATTTTTTGGAAATAAAATAAGAACCAATTTGACTATCAAAACGGCTGTTTAGCTGTAATAAAGATAAACCCCCTTATTAATATAAATTCACAACAGGTTTAAAAAGCAAATTTGCATACAAAATTTGTATTATAAATTTCCTCTTATAAACCTGTTGTAAATTTTACGAATAAAGACAAAATTGTTTTCTTCAAAAACTGCGGCTTTTTAGCCATAAGATCATTGGCGTGCTCGCCGCTTTAAATAAGTAAAACCGGCCATACTTACAAAACTAAAACCAGAGTTGACTAATTAGAAAAGATTATATCTTACTCTCATAATACACCCATCACACGCTAAATCTTTCGCATTCAAGATTCTACCTTTAATATTACGAGTCATATTTGGCCCGTATATGAAGCTGGCAGGACAAAATTGCTTCTTACGTACTGTCATGAGCAGACTAAAACATTATTTAAGACAAAGAAATAGTATCAGAAATTCTGATGATGGATTTGTTTTAACATCCAATATTTTTTTACTATTCTCACAGTTCAAATAGAACTTAAGATCCGTCTAAAGAAATCATCTTAACTAAGGACAGCCTCGTTACAAGCATTTAGTTATAACGTAACGAATGCATAAAATAGTTTTTGAATAATTTCAGTTTAAAAATTATTTTATACACCAAGCTCTAATCGTAACACTATGTGCTGTATGAAAATGTTGCTGTAGAAATAAATATAACTCATACGCCATGTTACTTTCCATTGTTCAAAATTTTTTTTTTACAAAGCTTAAAAGTCCATTAAATTATAAGCATAAAACATTGCCAATAAGTTTGAATTTTTGATGTGCATGCATGTAAATTCAATTTCCTGCTAGTATTACTATTGTTATTGCCTAGTCATAGCAAACTGTGTTCCATACACTTAAGTCTGCTGCATCAAAATTTGACAATGAAGTTTATAACAATAAAATTATATTTTTGCACAATTTTAAACAATGCAATTACAAAGCTGCCAAGCCTACAAATACATGAAAGGTTACACAGTATGAAAATGTTGTTAAATATTAAAACCAATCAAGCAGATTTTCTTTGTTTACAAATATGTTTGTGTGTGTAGAATGTAAATTTAAGGCTAAATTGAGAAGAAGATATACTTTTTGCCTTAATTGTTATAAGGAATTTAATTTTGACATAACTATAATAGAATGTTTTGTGTTTAGATAGTGGTAGTATCCAATTAAATATGTATTTACTTAGCTTATAAATTATGTTATTTGTGATTACTATAATTTGTCTTATACTTTTTTTATATTTCGTAAATAAATCTTTTTTTTGTATTACCTCTTGCATTTTTATACACTCTATAAATATTTAACTATAAGTATTACTGTTTATTACCAGGGCAATAAACATATAGGTATAATAAGGTTACAAAAACAAAAGAAACCAATATGGAAAAAGTTTGCATTTTTCATAACAACTAATAAAAATATCTATCTGCTAGTGTTGTCACTATTCGAATGTAATTTTGATTTAATTTTATTGTTATTTGATTGAACGATTAAGTTTTATAATATTTTTGCTTAATTAAATGAAAGGCACTGTTAATTAGAGAAGGAATTGAACTAATATTTTATTTTTAAGAGAAAAGTTTTTATACAGACTAGTAGTTGGAATTTTTAAGAATACTATTGTAACGTATTGGAACAATTGACAAATTGGAATGCATTTCAAATTTATAATAATACAAGACTATAAAATAATAATGAAGAATACACACACATTGTAAACGTGCGTAAACTTCGTTCTAACTGATAACACGTAAAAAGGAAATATGATAATTCTCGAATTCTATTTCTCAAAAAACGGCGAGTCAAATAGATGATATTTACAGATTGATAATGGACAATGAAGATTGCTGATGACGCCCTTGGCCGAGTAGAAAATGCATTCCAATTTGCCAATTGTTCCAATACGTTACAATAGTATTCTTAAAAATTCGAAATACAATTCTGTATAAAAACTTTTTTCTGAAAGTCAATGTTTTTTTTTTTTTTTTAATAAATGTTGCTATAAAGTATAAAGCAAAAATTGTTCAAATATTAAGATTTAGTTTAATATTAAGTACACGTCGCGACGTCGACGTATCGTTCTGCGTTTTTTCGAAGTTGCGTCGCTGCCTAATTAGGACCAATTTTCACTGTGCGTCGTTAGATTTTCGAGGTTGCATTGTTTTTTTTAAATTTTTGCAAAATCTGCAACATCATTAGAAGCTAAAACGATGACCCATACAAGAAGTTGATATTGATAATCGTAATGGAATCCTTGCTTTCCATTTGGATTAAAAATTAAGTTACGCAGTGAATACCATTAAGTAAAATAGTAATTCAGAAATAAGCAAAAAGCTTATTGATGACATAAAAAGTAAAGCATTATTCAACGATAATGCTAGTGGTAGTAATACAGGCAATTGTTACAAGGAAATTTGTTTAACGTTGAAAACAGATCTATTTAGCAAACATTGGACCAATTTTTTGTAAAAGAAAGCCAACGACTTAGTATTTTCGTAACCCTAGAAACTTCTTCAATATTTACAGTTTGCTATAGAAAATCTTAATTCACTTCACGTCGTTTCAATTTGCGTCGCGATTTTGCGGAACGTTACCCCGACGCAATCTTCATATTAATTTTGACAAAACTAAGGCTCTACGTATCAATTCGACTAATCTCTCCAAGTTTCGAGAAAACAACATAGAACTCAAAGATGTCCAATCGTTTTGCTATCTAGGAAGTATCATATTAACAACAGGCGGCTCACGTGATGATATTGCATCTCGCATAAGGAAAGCAAAACAGTCTTTTGGTGCATTACAAAGAGTATGGAAGTCATCACAAATACATACAAAAACCAAGCTTCGTCTTTTCTCCTCTAATGTTCGCTCTATCCTGCTATATGGATGCGAGTCCTGGAACTCTACTGCAAGCGATATCCAATCCCTGCAAGTATTTGTTAATCGTTGCTTACGAAAAATTTTGCGAATATTTTGGCCGAACGTAATTTCCAACAGAGACCTCTGGCAAAGAACAGGTGAAATACCGATTCGCATAGAAATTGCAAAGAGGAAATGGAGCTGGGTTGGCCATATTCTGAGAAGACCCCATGATAATATACCAAAGATGGCAATTGACTGGAACCCTCATGGCAGCAGAAGAAGAGGTAGACCAGCTAACACCTGGAGAAGGCAACTAGAATCCGAGATTAGCGAAACAGGAAGAACATGGTCTGAGATCAGACTAATCGCACAGGACAGATCCCAATGGAAGAATTTTGTTACGGCCCTTTGTTCCAACTTGGAACCATAGGAATCAATATATCAATATATACCCCGACGCAAAGTGAGGTATTTGTGTAGTATTCTTTAGCCTATACTTTTGAACAAGATGGCTCTTTAAAACAAGTCATAATTTAAACAAATACCTCTCTTTTTGTTAGCATATTTTTCCCAAATATATATTATAAATTAAACTATTTTAGAATTATAAGCTTTAAACCATTTTTCAATACTTATATTTTTCGAATTATTAATCGAATATTAATTTTTTGAAAATAAAAAATATTATTCATTAAACAAATACTTTTTCATAAATTAATCGAATTTTTATGCGATTGAGAACTCTACTTTATACACACACACATATATATTACAAGTATTTTCATATTAATAATTGCTAAACTTTGTTGTAGTTAAATTTTTTATTTTCGCCACACACATTTGTGTGTGTTGTTGGTTTTTATAGAGCAAATGTTTGTAAAATGTTTGAGTGTATATACGAGTGTATATTAGTGTTTACGATTAACTTGATTATTGTATTTTTATGTATACTTGAGTGTGATTAATATTGGCATGAATATTGGTGAATATAGTTTCAATACTGGTAACAATTATACAAATAACTACAAAGTATATTGTTTAGTATCCTTGGCAACTAGTATTTAGGTAGTTTATATACTTTCTTACATTAATGTACATATATACATAATTGTAGATACAGTGAAGTATAATTCATAGAATGGTTTTGAATATGAAGAACTTCCTAATTATGTTATCTTCACAATAAACTACTTAATGCAAATCGAGAAAAGTTGGATTAATTGTATTTTTTTTTTGTACAAAAAATATCTGGACTCTATATTAAAGGCATTGAAAATGCTCGATTGGTTTTTTAATAATTTTTATGATTTGTTTTTTACAATTAAAAGGTTTAACTACGTCATTAGTTTTTTAAAATATAAATTGAAAATATATTTCATGTATAACAATAATTTAATGATTTTTTACATACAATTGCTTAACTTATTTAATGATTGCGTGTTATATCTAAAATATTATAGTTTACAAATTATTATGCAATATTTAAACAAAATCTGTCGACTACATTGCTGATTTCTCCATTATGGTTTACAGGACTCTCTACACTTGTCGAAATTAACACACCAACATTGGCTTGTCATAAAGTCCAGTAAATCCGAGCTTGATATACGAGTAGGTTATGTCTGATACCTGATATAAGAACTTTCAAGTTGAGTAACGACACAACCATTCTGAATAGTTGAGAGGAGGTTGACATAATAATTGGCATAAGAAATTAACCGCAACTATGTTATTGGAAAGGGGTTTCATTATTTTTATTTGTAGAATACTCTTATATAGATTTCGTTCGGTGGTATGTTTTGGAGAAAAAGAATGAACTGAAAATTCTATAAAAGTAGCTTTCAATGGAAACGGTGTACTCGTATATTATTAGAGCTCTTCACATAACGGCCTCTACTTTGAATTTAGCAATATTTTGGTTCGGAATGGACAGTAGACCAACTCCTTTATAGGAGTTTTCTTAAACAATCATAACTACGAGGCCTTTTGGTTTGTCTAAAATTTAATTTATATACTCGTATAGCATTCATAAATTTAATCTTGCAATGAATATATCTCTTCTTTGTATTCAATTTATAGTGATGTCTCTATACATCACAATGAATTGATTATAAACCAGCCTTCCTACCTACCTACCTACCCATTTTCTCCTGACTTACAAAAACATTGATGCCTAGTACAAAAATTTACAACTATTTCTAACTAGGTATTCATAAATTAAATCTATATTGGTTACTTAATGGAAAACCGTCACAACTCAAAATTTAAAAGTTTCAATCAAAGGCTGAAACTAGAGGCACAACTGAGACTAAAATAGTATATAAAAAATACTTACACTCTTTAAAACTATATGGCTGAAGCAACAACAAAATGCTTTGATTTTTATGAAGATTTCAGTTTTTCACAGCAGACTCATAGCTGCCAGATTTGACGATTTTTCGACATTTTGACGATTTTTTGTTTTAAAAATAGCAAAGTGACGATTTGACGATTTTTTCATTGAAAGTGACGATTTTCTGAATTATTAAAATTTTCAATCATTTGTTTGTTATATTAATGTTTTTGTTACCAAATTCACTCCTTTTTTTGAGACAACAACTATTTTTCTCATTTAATATCATAAATATTTAGAAGAACATGACATGAATATTTCAAAAACAAAACTAAGTAATAGTAGGATTTTCTTAATTATTGACAATTGTTAAGTTTAAGTATAAAAATTCCAAATGATATTGCGTCAGGATGAAAGAAATAACTTATTTATCTGTAAACATAAAAATCAATTTTAAATGCTAAATTCCAGGAACTACAATTTTTAAAGGAAACAATTTCTGAATTTAGAACGGGGAAATTCTACAAAAGCTTCTCCTATTTTAGCAAAACGTCGAAATAATATTCAGCCAAATAAATTTTTTTTTCCGTTTATTTAAATTTCAATCTATCAATAATTAGATAATAAGAAAATTGGGTGAAAAATAATCTAACATTGATAATCGTACTCTTTGTAGTACAACTATAAGTTTGATATTAATCTTTTTAACTAAACATACATAAATACATATATTTTGACATTAAATAATAGATACTAAATTTAAATTTAATATAAACTTAAACTATTATTAAAATACGAAAAAAAATTTTACAATTTTTACGATAACATTTTACATTTTACATGAATATGTTTCATTTTAAAAAATACTTCTATTTAGGTAATGAAGTCATTATCTACGAAATGGTAGGTCTAAAATATGGTGTCGTTTGAGTCTCTTTATTTCATTGGTATCGTCTAGTAAAGATATTGCTAACGGATTTACGTGGTTGCTTAAGCGGTTTAGATATCTTTCACTTTGAGATCGTATGACTTCCTTTACAGTTGGAATTTTTAGATCATTATGTATGGCTTCGTTTGTTATAAATAAATTTAAATAACAGAAATACGGAATTCTTTAAAAATAAGTACCTGTATATGATGGATGAATTGGATTCTAAGTTGTTTTAACCTTGTAATTTAACCTGAATTATAAAATATGCTAAATTCAAATATTTATTTATAAAATACTCTTCAGTTTTAGCTGATCAGTTTTTGTTCAATTCTCTTTTGAACTTGCCATTTCATTTAAAAAATATATAAGAAAATAAGAAAATTGACTAGTAGCATCAAGTTTGTGCCCTTTTTATGCACTTTTCCCTTATCAACTAAAAATACTTGCCTTGACGAGTCAGAATTGAATTGAGTGAAAACGGCCTAAGAAATTATAAAAATATTACACAGGTTGTGTTTAACATTATATTTTTTGTTATTTCTTATTTAAAAAGTTACAATTTATATATTTTGATATGTATTGTACAAGAGACTATTTAAACTTGAATTTTTATGTTTTAGTAATTAGTAATAGTGAGTTTATATTTTTCGATTTTTTTTTTTTTTTTGATGATTTTTAAATTTTGAAATGACCATTTTTTTCTTTTTTTTTATCGGAAATTTGACAACTTTTCCGCAATTCATCTGGTAGCACTGAGCAGATCTAGGATTTTTTTCTCTCAATAACGCTTCACATGGGTATTACAAAAAATTCTCCAGCTGAAAATTTTAATTTTGAGAGTTTGAGAATTTGTGTCTAGTTTCATTAATAATGAATATGGAATATATTTAATGAATAACCAAATAACAATAAAAGTAATTTTACTCGAAACTGTAGATTTTAAGCTGTGATGTTTTTTCTGTAAGTAAGTAACACTTATGCCGTATTTATTACGATAGTGTTAAATTGTAAATACGAATACAATTTGTATTGTTATTGCTATATAATCTAATTAATGTGTATTGTATTGGTAGTACAAAATAATCATTATTATTTATTATTTTATTGTATCTCTTTCAATTGATTCAGCCATTGAATATGTTTGTAGCGGGTGTTTAATGTTTTATAGCTCAAAATATTTGCGTTTACATAAATTAAATAGTTTGTGTATTTGAGCATGTTTGCGTGTAATAATTGATAGAATCGATAGAATTTTTGAGGTTTAATTGTAATGTGGTTTCTACACTGATACACAATCAGTAAAGAGTGTTTGTTAAATTTGGCAGCAGTCTTTTTGATTGAAATACAACTAGATACATGCACATTTGTTAGATAATGAAATATTTAAATTTTAAACAATCAATATTTGTATGTATATAAAGTACATGTGTATTTTTTGTAGTTATCGCTTTTGTTATTACGTTTTGGTAGTTATAATTATAATTAAGTGATATTTTACAAACGTTACAACTAATTAAATTACTGTGGTATTTTTGCAATTATTTTAAAATTAAAATAAATTATATATGTTTATTTGAAGGCAAAGAAAATTTTTTAATTGTTTTATTATAATGAATTTCAAATATAAATAAATGGCTTGTAAATGTGTTAATGTTGACTATGGGAATTTTAAACTAAATAAGTTAAAGTGTGTTATAGGAATTTTTGAAATGAACAAAAATGTTAAATTTTGTTGAAGGTTTTTCATTTTAATTCAATAAAATGGTATATAATATAATAGATGGTAAATAATAAAGTAATTTAACTAGTTTTTTGTTATTTAAAGCATCGAAATTTATTTCATGGTTAAGTGATAATTTTGTGTTTTGGAAAAGCATTTTTGTCTGAAAAAAAAAAAACAAAACAAAATCAATAAGAGTTGGAGTCACTTTAACACCGCACACGTTTTTGTCGATGTAGTTAATTTACAACTTGTATTTGTTAAATAAACATAAAAATAAAATAATTACATTATATTTCAATCGCTAAAGCAGTTATGATGGATTCAGAATCAATAAATTTTTATTATTAAATTGACCCTGACATGTATAAGTTTGCATTGTCTGTGATCGTTTTGTAAACGGATTTAATATTATGTTTGTTTGATATGTCACAATTAATTAGACCATATAGATAACCAAATATTCTTTCTTCAATTAAAATTAGTTTATTAAAATTTTAAAAAACTAAACTTTATAAATTTGTTATCAAAATGTATAATTAATGAAGTTTAATTTTATGTATCTCATTTACAGCACCCACCACATCATCATCTTTCGTTGCAAGATCAAGAGTGAGCAAACAAAAAATTAAATATAAAATCGGTATGTACAATTTCAGCTAAGCTTTAAGTATGCTTTGTATAAATGTGTCATTAATTTAATTTAATTAAGGCATAACTGTCTTGACATGTCAAATACCATTATAGTTGTTGTTGTTACAGTATTAAGCGAAATAACAATAACAAAATCGCAGGAAACTTTCTTTCTTCATAGTCAATGCTCTGACAACAAAGTGTCATCATTATCAAAAACAAAAGAAACAAAAAAATTTCGGAAGGAGAAAGTATGCTTTTAATTATTGTAGACCATAAACAAGAAAGTCGCTAAGGAAACTGAAAGTTTTGTTTCTGGGTTGCTGGCAAAATAAAAAAAATTACAAAGCATTTTCATTGATAAAGAAAACCGAAATATTTAATGATAGATACAAAACGATAATAACAGTACTGTTATTTAAAAATTTTTTAAATTTTAATTAATTATTAATTAATTAATTAATTATTAATTAATTATTTTATTTTATAGCAAAACTTTTAATTTTATTTGGAATTTTAATTTTTAAAAACATATCAAAAAGTAATATATTCTGTATTATCTCAGAAAAAACATGTTAATGAATTTAAATTACTCCACAACTTACTTTGCAATGAAAAGGACGTTTTTCATTTTCAAACGGAAGTTACTCCTTGATGGTCCATGGAAAATATACCCGAAGTATTCCAAGAAAATGTATCTAAAATAGTCTAAAAAAAGTTCAAGGCGAGCCGTTTAGTATGAAAAGATCACTTTGGTTTTTTATTTCCTTTGGGTTGTTTTATTATTTGAACACAAACAAACGTGTTTTTCGAATTTTAGTTACCTCTTTGTATTACTTCTTTCCGTCCCTTTTTGAATTTTTGTTAGCTGCTTTATGTTTGAATACATCACAAATGTGTCCTTAGAATTTTAGTTAATTTTTTTTGCTTTTTTTCACAAATATTAAATTAAATACTTAATATTTCTTATTATAGTTTATTTGACCTTTTTGGTTACTATCAACATTTTAGTAATTGTTCAAGCTTAAGGACTTTAAAAAAAAAAAAATTAAATTTTTATTTTCAATATTTCGCTACGTCTTTGTGTAGCTTCTTTTTAATTTAAATTTTTCCTGAAGAAGCTACACAAAAGCGAAATATTGAAAATAAAAATTTTAATTTTAAAAAAAAAGACCAGAAACTTGTACAATTACAAAAATATTGATATTAAATAATTAACTAAAAATTATATTAAAATTTATACATTTATAATTAGTAAATAATAATAAAGCAAAACAAAGAAATGACGTTTTTATTTTTTGATTTTCTAAGTTCCTGTTAGTGCTTTAAAATCCAAAAAATGCCTGCATTAAATAAGCTCTGAGCCACTGTATATATTTTTTTTGGTTATATTTCCTAGTTTTTCGATACAAAAATATCAATAAAATATATTGGTAGACCGTGGAGCGATGTGAGCGCGAAATTTTAGGTTACTAATCTTTTCCCTCTGAAAGCAATGTTAGCATAAAATGTGTGCAAAGTTCACTACTGATTTCTAAAATCCTGTTGACAACACTTTTTATTATAACAATGACTTGCACTTTAAACGGTCAGAATATATTTGTACAAATTAATCCTGTGTAAGGATTAATTGCATTGCTGTAAAACAGTCATACCTTACCAGAGACTTTTAACCAAATTCATGAAATTTATGTCTTATTATCGGTGATATGTAAAAATGTAAATATAAAAGATCAGAAAATAATTTTAAAAAGCAATTTTTATTGAAATACATTATGTCATACAGAAATGGTCCCTTCAGATAAAATTTCTTTGTTTTAAATTTCACTAACACTTGTATTTAACTATTAACGCATTTAAATTATATTTTCTGTAAATTAGTTAACTCAATCACATGTGTATGTATAAATATGTATGTAAATGTGGAAAACAATGCAGCTTTGTCGTGCGCAATTACTTTGCAGTAAAAGATAAACTGCCTTCTCATCGTCAACAAGAACCATTAAAAACACTACAAATCGGATCCATACTTACAAACCTACTTTTACACTAATGCATAGACATATGTATATTCATTTATACAGAAAATCAGTACAATCATTTACAGATTGTAGTGAGAAAGCAAAAAAGTACTTTTTCAATTGTTTTTACTACGAACATATATACATATACATATGTACGTATTTCGGTCTGTATGCGGAAAACTAAATATATATAAGATTTTTAAGTCCCAATTTACAATTCGGTGTTCACACAGCACAATTCTTATTGCTTAAATCGCTCGTTTTTTTATTTGAGACTATACACACATTTGTATACACATATGTATGTAATACGAATAAGGCAGTAAAACGAAATGCTAGTACAATCAAGTGTGTACTTGTCTTATTTTCCCCTCACTACGAAGTTGAAAAGTTAATCTAACGTTAAATAATTGCTTCGTGTAATTTGGTACTAAGTTTCGATTCTTTATAAAATATAGGAACCTAAAGTCCAAATGCTTGTTAAATTACTGATAAAGTACAATTTCACATATTATTCGTATAGTTTTTGATTTTCACGTCTCATCTCTAGTGTTCGTTATTTTAATTGCAACCGTTAGCAGTTTTCAATGAGTTTTCTTACGCATCAGTCATTGTTGCTAATTGAATTGAAAGTGCAAAGCAATTGCATCTAACAGCCCTAGTTAATAAACGCACACTATTATATCATGATACATATACATACATATGCATGTTTGTACATTACGCAATACAATGACCAAATACTTGAATAGAAATGGAAGTAATAACGACACTACACTCATGACTCCTTGCATAGATGTCGGAATGCCAATACACATAAACATATATACAATACTATACATATTCATAGAAATATGCATCTAACTAAAGGTACATACAAGTCACATCATTCATCCGACCAGAAAATAAAAGTACACACATCAATTGACTTTTGTTTGTGAAGGACATAGTAAACAGAGGTGATAGTTTTGTGACGTTGATGACTGGATCTTCAGCGGTAAAGGCAATGGGTGCAAAGAGAGAGATGTGCAGTAAAAAAAAAATTATTTGTGCAAATAAAACAAAAACAACCCGTTTTAATGGCTTAACTAGAATAGTTGAATGCATACAATACTACTGAATAGTTTATATAACAGATAAATATAAAAGGAACAAGGATACATATAACACAATTTTAGAATTTGAAATATGTATATAACAGGCATAGTTGCTGATAAAGACACATGAATGACTTAATCATTCATTTTGTGTATGATTAATAACATAAAATATCCAACCGTGTGATTTGTTAGTACAATTATTTTTGATTTTAGTATAAAAATATGAAATGTATCAACTAAAATTAGAAAAATAAAGAATAATATTAAATTAATTAATATAGTTAAAATTTGTTCATTGTCGAGAAAAACATTTTAATATGACAAGGAGCAAAATTAGGACAAAGTTTTACTGAATAGTGGTAAAGCCTATAACTTATTATATCTTATTTAGGAATGATTTTTTTTACCCTAAAAAGTGCAAAAACACAAAATTATTAAATTTTAAAATTGTGGGTATTTGGAGAAAAGATTTTTTGAAAACTTTTTATGTATTATTGGATATTTAAAATTTAAGTTTTTAACTAACAAACAAAATTTATGTAAAATCGAACTAAATTCCTCCCAATATTTAAAACCCCCATTGATAAAAACTACACAAATATGTTAAATAATCATTAAAAAAATTTTGTAAAAATTTAGAGTTTATTATATTTTAATATTATTAAAAAATCTATTATTAATGGCAATATTATGAAGAAGCACACATACTTTTAAACAAAGCTTTAAACCAATATATGTATATAATTGTCATAACATAAGTGTTGCGGCAGCAACTTTAGTCCAAATGCTACGACGATAACACGAGTCTGAATAGAAATAATAAGAACTTAAAATGCTGTTCTCTCAAATGACTGAATATAAGCCATTCCGTACATCGTGACTTAAAAATACGGACATTACAACGAGATCACCACAGGATTGACATAACTTTACATTAAACAAAACGATAACAACATAATTTGACACTTCAGACGACAATTGGTATGTCAATATTAAAAAAGATTAAAAACACTAACATACAGTTAAATACAAATATTAAATTTTACGAAACGCTTTGAATAATTTAAATTATTATAATTTAATCTGCAACAATAAGTGCCAGAAATCATATAAGCCTTTTAAAATGCTATCAACTTTTCTTTTTCTGATATTTTCAAGAAATTTTATGTTCATATATGAATACAAAACAGCATTCAGAACATTAATAAATATAATTTTAACCCTTTATAAATTGTATATATTGCGTCGCCATTTTTAAAAAATATCTTAGGATATCACATGTTATGAGTTCAAAAACACCACACAAATATGCATTTCAATTTGTATCAAAACAAAGAAGACGAACATTTGATGAAAATGGTAGTAGAATGTTTCTTTTTTTTTACAATACATACCTATACATTTTAGTACCTGTTGTGCCATTGTCAGAGTATGCGACACAAAACTAACGTTTTGGAATTCATCCTTATTGTTTATATGCCCTCTCTCTCTCTCTCTTAAATGATATGTGATTTATGATTGCATCCCTTAATTTAATTCTACAATTATTTCTAAATAATATTAATTTTTGGATTCTTTATTTTGTTTACTTTCAAAACATAGTTTTGCATTCCGAAAATTGCTTTTTGCTAATCTCCAACTTTAGAAGTTTATTTGTATGGAAATAGGCCCACTCTAATGTTATCTTTTTCCTGTATATTTATCGTTTATGATTAACACTTCCCTAATAGATTATGGCAACGTTGGCTCTTATTGGATTTTCGGTTTTGCTTTTACGACAATTTACAATTCTCAAGTCACTTATACAACCTTACAAACATGTGCATTATACCGGTGCTTAAAAAATGTTTTAGCTTTGGTCGAGTCTTCCTTTAGTCTTTAGTAGCTAAAATTAGACGACGAGAACTTACTTACTTACTTAACTGGCCTTTTATAACAACCCTTGTGGGTCATTGGCCGAACTTAAAATAGTTTTCGGGCGCTTTGGTCTTCTGCGCTTCTTCTCCAATTTCTAACATTGAGTTTGGAAATGCCCTCCTGGACTTGATCCTTCCAGCGGAGTTTTGGTCGTCCCCTTTTTCGCCTACCTACAGGATCATATTCGAACACCTTTTTTGCTGGAGCAGCATCTTCATTCATTCGCACAACATGTCCTAGCCAACAAAGTCTTTGTATTTTGACACGTTTTGTGCCATATATTAACACAGGTACGATAAGCGTCATGTAGAGTTTAAGCTTTGTCTGCCGAGAGAGGGCCTTGCTCTTAAATTGTACAAATTCTTCGTTTTATTTCCAAACTGATGTCGTTTGTTTTATTTGTGGCGGACAACGAGAACCCATACTGGAAATTGGGTGCCCCGATAGACTAGGCGATAGTGTTTTCTGCAGATAACCCAAAAAGCTTCGCAGTTTGTTTTTGTTAATTATATGTATTAAAATTATATGTATTAAAATTGTTATTAGAATTCCACAATTCTCAATCAAATTATGGCACGGGTTCTTGTTAACCGATAGGCCTATTATTTTGCAGTGGAAATTTTTGGCTACTAAAGAACAAAATAAGAGTTCAGGTCTAATGTACGAGTATATGCATATAGGAATATGTGTATGAATTTTCAGTGTAATATTGGTTGACCTATAAATATATTGTGTATTTGAATTTTCCACTTGATTTGAATCGTAATTTTTTAATGAAATATTTCCATTTGTGGCATTGATTGACTAGAATTTCACAAAACGTGTAGTTTAAGACTTTTGATATCTTTAGAGGTTTTCTACTGAAGTTCTCAAACAGTGTACAGCATGATTATAAGTAAACTACAATGATTTTTAAAAATTGTATCTATAAAATTGATTGAGGAAATATCAAATACTATGTGATTGATGGGAAAAACCTTCTATTTATAACTTTACATATTTACATATTTTTCTAACCTTAATTTTTTTTTACTCACTGTTATTGCTTTTGTGGAAGTGTGTGTATACGAATGACAAATTGTCATAAAAAATCGAATTTGTGGCTGGAGTTACAGCAAATAATAAATACAAACAAAGGAAAATTTAACAATATAATATCCATAAGGTCTATGGTTTGTTAATTTAAATTCTATTGACATTATAGATACATATTTAATTTGCGGAATTCTAGTTTTTATTAATATTTTAAAGCATTTAAATGTCCTCTTCATAGAAGTTTTTGTATTTGTTTAGATTGGTTTCTAGTTCAACGCCTTGACGAGATGTTTATTGTACACTTACAAAAACTTAGACTTTTCATTACAATATTATGAAGCTTTTATATTTAGTTGCTATACTATGTTTCTGCCTCAATATGCATACAAATATACGACATAATGTTGACAATGATACACCATTTGCATTATATTATCTGTAACTTAATAACTTAATAATAATAAACAATTATCACATCTTAAAAACTTGAAAAATAAACATTATAAAAAATATAAAAGAACTGTATCTGCTGTTGATTATGCAAGGTACTCTGTGAGTAGCTTGGAATATAACATACTTAATCATTTCCTATATAAGAATTACTTATTGAAAGCAAAACAAAATTGTTTACGTGCTCCTAAATCTTTCTATTCATTCGTTAACTCTAAAAGAAAATCGAACGACTACCCAGTTGTAATGCAATTTAATAATGAGGAATCCAGTAACTCTAATGTCATAAGTGATATGTTTGCAGACTTCTTTTCAACTACTTATTCCGATGCTGTGTATGATGTTAAAAGTAATTATCCTCATATAGCATCTAACCAAATTATATCTTTTAATACAACTGTTTGAAATTGTATTTTGTAAAACCCAACGCTGAATTTTTTATCACTTGCGTTGTCAAATTTGACGCCTCCATTTTCTTGGTGTTAGTTTTAAAAGTTAAATTAAATTAAACTATTAATAAAAACAAAATTATTCAGATAATTTAATATTTTATAGGAACTTTATTAATACGATGTAAGTAAATATATACAAACATATTCATTTAGTATAAAATACTACTGAAATTTATCTTAGGGCGAAAAAGAAGTCACAACGGCAGCTCAATTTGAATTGTAGATAGCTGAAATGGAAAAACATCGAGATGTGGCCCGTATAATGCCTAATTTTAGCAGATAAAAGGCAACTGTTGATAATGTTTGGAAAGCTACGTCGAAACTCCAGAATGCAATTATAATTGCATTCGAAAGTTCATCTGAAATCTTTAAAAAGTAATTTTAAAATATTGTAAATCTTAATAGTATTAATTTATTTGCTCATTATTCGTTAAATTCATGATGTTCATGAGGTTTTTCAATAGATTTTTCTAGGACGCTTTGAAAAATCTTCATCATCCGAAGAAGCAGACATATCCATAAGTACAAACATTTTTTATGCCCCTTAGTATCTTTCTATTTATAGTTATTTGCTTTAATAATTTTTCTTCATAATTTGAAATCTTTTATTGATAAATAACCAAACAAAATTATTTGTTTGTAGCATTGCCAATGCAAAATAAGTGTAGCCTTATGTAAATTTTTATTTTAAATTTCAGTATCAACATTTACAATGGCAACCTTAGCCACGCAATGATATGACAGTATTGTGACAACATAATATTTCTGCGTTCGTTAAACGCAATGACGCAAACTTAAACGATGTTGTTTTAAAACTTTAGCATACAAAAATGGGCACAGTGTAGTTTACTTATAAAACAAGTAATCAAGTATGTATTTACATATAATTGAGTATGGTTGATAAGTTTGTTACATACATATTCAAATATATTAGGGATGTAACCAAATTTATACTTCATCATAGCCAAGAGTGTAGTGATAGTGAAACAAGTTTTTTTGAATAATTTAGAGGCAAGAAATTTCTGTGTATATTTTTATGCATATTATTATATAGTTTTGATAAAAAGTGTTACACCTAATACATGCACTAGTATGCACATACATATGTTTTAGTTAATTTGCATACATATGTATGTACTTGTAAATTTGATAACATCTTAAAATGTGTATTTGAAACATTGTGTTAGAAAACCCAAAGAGTCCTATTTGGTCAGACTTACATATGTGAATTAATTTATACTGCGTTTGATGATACAAATGAAGAATATGTATGTATGTGCCAATAAATGTATGTGTGTGACTAAATGCCTGAATGTAAAATGATTTGAATTTAATTTAATATGCATTTGATCAGTCAAGTGTTGATAAATGGTATTACATATCATACATTGTACTCACTCGTAAGTGAAGCAGTATGTAGTATGTACCAGTTCTTGGAACATGCGAAAGGAATACATAAATTCAAAGACATGCATAATGATGACAGTTTTCAATAAATATAAGGTTCAGTCAGTCAGTACAGAAATAAGTTTGATAGTTTAGTATTTTTGAAATAAATTTCTATATGATCAAGTTTGTAATATAAAACAAGTAAGAAAGTCAAGTAAAAACAGTTTTCCATAAATAGCCGCTGTATGGAATCTGTGACCTATTATGAGCAGATTATCCAAAAATTTAGTGGCATGACTTCTGTGCGTATAAATATATTTTATGTTAAATTGTATCTCGATATAAACACTTTTAAAAGATTAACTTAAAAGATTAATGTTAAAGTGTTTTTCCAAGTGATTCTTATATGAGAGATTTGGCTAATTATGGATCGATCATCATACAAGTTTGACAAATTATTTGTATGTATGTATATGCGTCAAATATTTGTGAAAATATTTATTTAACATATGATTTGGATACCAACATTTTTAATAGAGTTGATATAATAATTTAACCCTTTCAGACCTGACGCAATACTACCAGGATTTTTTTATAATTTTTGATGTAATGTGATCTCTACAGCGTATGAAAATATAATCAATGATTAGGTTTTATCTTTTTCATATCCTTCAAGGATTTTCAGGACACGCACACTTGATGCATATTTATTTATTTATTTATTTAATCAATACAGTACAACAAGAACTAGTCTTATCTAGAAACCTTAGCATTGAAACGCCACCGAAGTAAAATAATTAAAATAAATGCATCGCGGTCGATTTTCATTAAAATTTTAAACTAAAACACATTTTTATTACATGAAACGATTTCAATTAGTTTGAAATATTAATGTTTATCATTTATTTAGTTAATATTTGTGCACTTCATTATTTGTAAACTAATAATACTTTTCTAATTAAAGACACTTACTTACTTACTTCCACGGCTCATTTTGCTGAAACTGAAATGTGACTTAAGAATTTCGCGATTATTCAAGTAACGGTAAATCAAACAGAAGAGAAATGTGAGAAGCAAATATAAAAAACAATCAGCACAGTCGATGCATGCCAGTTTATTTCAAATTGGGTTAACAGAAGCAAAAATATTGAAACCGAAACACACTCGTACAATCGATGCATCACGGTCTGAAAGGGTTACAGTGCTTTTCGGCAGTGGGCCCTATATGGTAGCTATAGTCAATTATGGACTGATCTCTACAAAATTTGTAGATATCATTAGGATTCATATATAACTTAAACTTAATTGTAGTGAAATTTATTTGGAAACGTGCAAAAATCAAACATTTATGGCCGAAAAATATCATGCACCAAACTTTATGGAAATATCTTCAAAATATACATGGACAGCCAGCCAGCCAGTCAAACGAACGGAGGGACATCGTTATTTGATATTCTCAGTCGATCGTTATACTTTAATATTTTTGGGCGTTACACCCATTAGCACAAACCCAACATACCATCCCCACTATGCTGGTGTAGGGTATAATAAAACGTATTAATAAGTTAAAATAATTTCATTACATATTAATAAAACGATTACATTTTTAAAGTTTTTAGTTTTCTTTAATTGTTTTAAAGAACTTTTGGCGTAATTAAATATTATTTTACACAAGAGTATTAATATAATTACAGAAATTACATACATATTGTATGTATGTATGTATTCTTATCTAAAATGATAAAGAAGTAAAATAAACATTTTTAATAGTAACAGGTTTCCAAAATTCATTATAATACGTAATTATTTTGTATAAAAAAGGGAAAATTTGTATCCCGCTTTTTAAAACGACTGTTTGTCTACTATGTAAACTTCCTGTCAATGTCATTAACAGTCATATGCTATTTGGATTTTTTGTCGTGTTCTCTTTTATGTACAATTTTTAGGAGTCATGTATATGTTATATATGTATGTAGGTATGTGTATGTTCAAAGCATACTTGAAAATTTTGAAATCATTACGTCGCAACATTACTGGAATTCAACATATGGATTTAACACTTATAATTACTGTAACAATATTACCATAAACATTACATACGAGTTTTTTTTTTTTTTTTGTGTAAGATGTAATTTCATAATAAACATTTTCTATATGCATATGTACATAATAGTACAAGTTTAAAATAAACTCACACATTTTTGAAAAGATTTAAAAAGTTTTTGTGTTAAATTTTTGCATTTGAATGAACTACTCCACTTCTTCTGGATCAGGTGAAAAGGGTGTGTCATTCTATGGTTGGTTTTTTATTCAAAAGTCTGTGACTTTTTATTGGAAGCTTAACAACTATTTATGAGAACGAAGAAAACATAAAATGGTTGTACTCCTGCTGTAAATATGTACTATTTTATGGCGTTGTCATTATGTCTATTTCATTTGTACGAATGCGTTTAAGTGTTGGGTTTATTAAACTTCAGCACGTACAATTCATTAACACAAAGTGACGCTCATTCTTATTCGTCTTCATCTTTTTCGAAAGAGTTTCTTACAAATTATTATTAAAAAATGTAAGAATGTTTAATCTCAGTGAGTAAGAATTTACTCGTACACATATGGGTCATTCTTAGAAACGGTAAATTTTTTATACGATTTTGTCGCTTTTCAGATTCGAAATTAGTTGTTATCAGTAATTCACAATTGTACGAATCAGGTGGCTCTAATTTTTTTAATATAAAATCTAAATTTAGTGACTTTAACTAATAAGAGCAAATATTATTTTTTAATTATAAAATGTGTCTCGTTCCCTATATTTTTCAAAAACAATTTTTTTTCTTATTTTAACATGCTTATGAGCATATACTCGTAGGTAAAACCTTTGCCGTAAGAATAATTGAAGCAACAATGCTGTACTTGGGTAAATTAATAGACATCCACTAAGGTATGAAGAATATTTGAAAATGTAAAGGGTGTCCCAACTAGAACGCAATGGTGTCAATGGATTTCGGTATCGTGAAATGATAACCAGTTTTTTCTTGCCTAGAATTAAAGAAATGAATGTGGAGGGCACGTGGTTTCAACAAGACGGCGCCACATGTCATACAGCCAGAGAAACAATTCAATTGCTGCATCAGTCATTTCCTGGTCGTGTTATTTCGCGTTTTGGAGACCAGAATTGGCCGCCTAGATCGTGCGATTTAACACTTTTAGATATTTTTCCTTGTGGTTTTTTGAAGTCGATGGTTTACGCGAATAAGCCGACGACGACTCAAGCCTTAAAAGAGGAAATTGGACGCTGCATTAATGAAATACCGCAGCATTTATGTATAAAGGTCATTGAAAATTTCATTAAAAGATCGCGTGTGTGCCAGCAAAGTAGCGACGGCCATCTGCACGATATCTTGTTCCATACATAACCTCATTCTGTCTACTTTCCGATATAATAAAGTTTCACGATTTGTTTTTAAATATCTGTGTTTTATTTAAAATTTAAAAATTTGCGTTCTAATTGGGACACCATTTACAATCGATAAATGCAAATACGAAAAAATTATAAATATTTTTTAGAACTAAATTAAATTTTGATTTCTTCGACCTTTTTTTTTTGATAAAATAAAAAGTTTTTTCCGAGCTTTTTAGAACTTTTGAAATTCTTTTTAATAATAAATCTGGAAAAATTAAATTAGATATATATTTCATTTTCAATGAGTGAGGAGCCACAAAGTAGGACATAGAGTAATTATTTTATTTTTCAAATGGTACATCTTGAATTTTGTAATCCTATGAATTTTTAAATATGCAATTTTGGCCGATTTAATCATGACTGAAGGAAGAATCCCTAACGAGGAAATTAGCATTAACTTATGTTTATTTTATTTCTAATCCAGTGGATTCAAATGGAATCCACACGTTATTTATTATTACATTATCTCTCAAACAAGAATCTGATGTTTGAAGTCTACTGACTGTTTAGGAATCATTTAATTTTTCTGATTACAATTACGTGCCTAAAACTAAATTAAACAATGAAAATTATATGGAAATCCCCTTTCATACTTTAAGAAAACATTATCTCTTGCAAAGATTCTTATTTTTTTCTAATAACCACATGATTTTAAGCTCTTTCTACTTTAAAAGGAAAATAAAATTTGTTACAGAAAAGGTACAGAAAAAAGTTTAAGTAAATCTAGAATAAAGCAAAATGCTTACTTAGTACGTACTCGTATATATTTTTTTGGCGTTACCATTATTTGTCATACAAATTTGCAACAGTATCCGTTTTTGAATTTGACTTTTTTCGCACCACTCCACACTCATCTTACAGAGCAACAATAAAATTGCAAAAAAAAATGAAATTGTTGGAAAAAAGTTAATATTTATCGCTACATATCAACGAGACTAAAACGTCATCTGCATTAAGTCCTTAAAGCAAAATTCAAAATGAATAAAAGATCCAAAAGAGTGTACCACAAACCAACAAAATACGATGGAAATAACCAACAAATATTTTTCAACATTTAGGACAAAAAATGGAAAAAATCTTTTACCAGTAACTGCATATTAAACCTTGCAGCAGTATTATGTGCAAAAAACGAAAATAAAGCAGATAATCGAAATGCTAAAAACGTTAAAGTGATGTCGATTTTTCGGATGGTAAAATGTCATAAGTTTTTAACATTATAACATGCATACCAAACAAGCAGCGCCACTATACAACGGGGTGGCAATTGACTGACTGACTGACGGTATAGTTGCATAAAATGTGCCACCATACAATTCAAGAGCATAACCGTCTAGATATTTTTAAATTTTTGTACAGCTCATCATCAACGTCATCTCCTTATTTTTCTGCCAACAATCAACACGGTCGTAATCATAAGCAGCGTCGGAATAATCACAATCAATATTTAATAGTGCGGGTGTTTTAGGTGGAGTACTTTAAAATTTAGTTGAAACTTAAAATATTATAACATCTTAAATGAACTATAATTTATTTTACTAAAAAGTCTAAAAAATCTGTCGTTAAATTTTTACGTCTGCACAGCCGCCGAATATATCACTTTAACTAATTCAATGTATTTAATTATGCTTTTCAATACCACCACGTATCAACTGAGGTATAACATAATCAAACAAAAAATCCTGTTATAACAAACTATATCCTTTGGCTATAATAATGCATATTTTTGGGGGTTTACGCTTTTCTCTGTTTTTTTTTTTTTTTTTTTTGTTGTGTCGGTACCGCGTAATTCTATTGCTGTTTTGCTATTGAAAAAGTCTAAATAATACACAAAAGAAAATGTAAAGGAAGTGGCAGCAGACCAATAAATAACCTAAACACTTTTGTTAAGGAAAATGAAAACTAAATATTGTTAAGTATTTCTTAAGGCGTTTTTTTTTCATGTCTTTTCATTGCTTCATTTTTTCATTTAGATTTTTGTGTGGCCCAAAATAAAGAAAAAACTTTTTTTTGCAGCTTTTTTCAATTTACCATTATTTGTTTCGGAAAAGTTTTGCAGCATTATCAATTGAATTTTTATGCTCTGCTAAAGTGATAAAAATTTTCAACTTAAAAAAGGATTTTCTATCAATAACCTTAAAAATGTAAAATAAAGAAAAAAAAAAGATAAATACAGATTCTAAAAAATTAGGGGAAGTTATTCAATTGAAATACAAAAAATTGCAGAAATACTTATACAATTTGTTAAGTTTTTTTGATTAACAAATGCGTACAAAAGGCAACCTTAAATTTGACATACATTCTTAAGCGAGGGATTGATTGCAAAAGAAATCAAGACAACAAAAAGTGATGTTAATAGGAAATAAAGAATTTCAACTTTTTAATTCGCCCCTTATTTGTTATTGTTTTTATGTCTGAGGCCTTTAAAATTTCCTACTAACAATTTCAATTGACCTTAGTAAATATTCAACAACCAATACTTGGAAATTCGTTTGTTAAATAATAAATTTGTTTTATGTTGGTCTTGTGTTTCTTCTGTTTTTCGACTAGATAATACTTATAATCATGACACCCATTGTGCTCAAAGTCCATCCTTTTAATATTGCCATCAAAAGAATGTTTCTTTTTTCCCTGATTGTTGTTTTTTTATTTGTTACACTACACTGGCGTCGCCCTACCAATGCAAACACTAAAGAAATTTGTAACAAAATCTTTTCGTTTAAGGACAATTTTGTATGTATATAAGAACAGTGGGCTAAATTGAGTTCATAAAATGCAGATACTATCGGACTAAAACTTAGGTTTACTATACAAAACTTATAATTTAAACAATTTGCCTTACACCTTCGCCTTTAGTTTAACACAAATAAAAATTACCTGTACTGTTGCTATATTTGATGATTTGTCGTAATTTTTATGGGTTTTATTTCAATAACGATTTCTGCCCTGAATTTTTAATTATAATCATATTATTATATAATTTCTTTTTTTCAAGCAATTAGGAGACTTAATATTTATATAAAAATGTTCTATATATTTATATATCCAGTCATTAAAGATGTGTAATTAAATATTTTCTATTATTCCACGAAATGTTAATGTAAATTAGGCATTAGGCAAAAAGGCTATCTGAAATTATGAAATAAAGGTAGCAAGGTTTTCTTCTCTAACAGGTTATTGACATCGCCATTTTTAATTTTTTATTTATTTCCGTTTTATTTTGTTTATATGGTAATAATTTTGACGATAATAGCTACCTATATTTTAAAATCTTATGTTGAGAATCGGAGTCTACCATTCTGGTTCGTTATATAAATATAAATTTATAGAACATTTTTATATAAATATTAAGTGACCTAATTGCTTGGAAAAAAGAAATTATAGAATATTGAAAAAAGGTCGAATAAAAGAACTAAATAAATAATTATATTATATTATATATATATACTTATTTTTATTTTTAATATTTATAATTACTTTTTTTTAAGCGTATAGTATAAAGAATATATTGAGACTTTTTAAATTACATTATATTACATCGTGGAAAACACACCGAAAAGTGTTGATAAACTTGGTCTTAATGACGGCTGGTAATTTTATCAGGACAACGACGCAAAACATAAGGCCTACAAAGTACCAACCTGGCTGTTATACAATGTTCTTCATGTTATGGAAACGCACCCACAGAGCCCAGATATAAATCCCATAGAAAATTGATGGGTCTACCTGAAAAAAAAGTTTATGAGCGCAAAGTTTCTAGCAAAACTGAGCTAATAAAAACAACTTTTAATAGAAAAATAGGAAAAAACAATTGCCAAAAGTTAGCAAAATCAATCCCTAAGAGCCTCCAACTATTTTTTAAAAAACAAAGGATTAACCACAAAATATTAATTATTAAAGCTTAAGAACTAAAAGAAGCAATTTTAGGATTATAATTTTGTTTTAAGCTTTAATCACATTTGTCATTCCGTGTGAAACTTTTTGAATATTCATCTGAGAGCCAACAAAGTAGATATTTTCTTGAAACTTATGAAATTCTAAGTCGATTGAGCCATGTCAGTATGTCTGTCCGTCTATGTAAAACACTTTCACGTTCAAGCTATACAACCGAAATAAGCGAAATTTTCAGAAAAATATTTCTCATTTTCCAGGTAACTTTGGCATTGCAAATCAGCAAAATCAGTTTAGGTCAACCAGAGTTATCGACAAATATGTGAGACAACCTCCATAAAAATTTTAAATTTGTTGTCCATTTTATTGCAATATTTTGAAATATATTGCAGATAATACCAAGAAATTTTGTGTACGTTATTTTTATGACAAAAGAAAAAAGTTTGAGGCAAATATTAAGAATAGGTCCATGATTTCTCATACAAAAATCTTCCCGAAATATTGCTCAATTATACATACATGCCTATAATTATTGATATCGAACCAACTTTTATACAGATCAGAAATCATACTAAACTATTCTACTATTTTGTAGCTGTCAGTCAATAATGGGCAATAGCTCCTGAATTAAGTCCACTTCCGAGTATACCAATCAACCACATAACTCTTGCAAATAACACTATTAAGATGAAATTCAACCAAAATACATAAGTTTAAAATACGTATAAATCACATTATTGGATACTGGATTTAGAAGCTATCAGTCCTTAATTGATCCATTTCTACCATGCCACCCATAAATCTATTGTAAATAATATTATTGAGATCAAATTCAAACAAAAAAGCCTCACCTTATATCTTGCCCTTTTTTATACTCTGTTCAATTACACTCAACAATATTATGAATATCAGATAAACTCTATAAATTATAGTAAGAATCGGTATTTACATCAATTATAAATGGTCAAAATTAGATAAAATTTAAATAAATTTAAAATAAATTATGTTAGTCGTAAAATTGTCTTTCAAACAATATATATAATAATAATAAAATTTGCACTAAGACTGAATAGAAAACACAGAATAAGGATATTCCAATCCTATAACTAGTGTAGTTTTTGTATTTCTTATTACGAATATTGCACTCTATCTTGCTTTTAAGTGAATTTAATTTACAGTGGTGTCCGAGCTTTACTTGGAGTTACTGTAGTAACAATTTTTGAAAATGTTTTTGATATCAAAAATTCATTAGAAGTATTTTTCTGCAATTGAATTTAACATAAGTTATTTAGAAACAGTTTTGATATGTTTATCAAATAACTATTTTTATGCGCTGTTCGTTTGTGTCTATGATTGAAATTGTATTCCTCTAAAAAAAAATTCTTTCAACTGAGTTCGTCGTTTTTGGATTTTTACATTTTCGAAATTTTAATATGTTGGAATATTTATTTGGTACAATTTTGGATCACTTTTTGCAGATATGCTATTGATATCTCACAAATATTGATGGCTTATTAAAAAAGACTTTTGACTTAGCATAATCCTCCATAACACGATCTAGGCGACCGTTTGACAGAATATGAACGCAGAATGATCTGACCACTAAAATGATTAATCAATAAAGCCAATGTTTCACCTGCTTTATCCTGTGTGATCCATAGCTCCGTCTTGCGGAACTTAACTGCCGCTGGAAAATGTGTGCACCATGCCTTTGCATATGTATTAGCTAAAATAAAGCAACTTTGTTTGTTTATTATTGAAAATTGTATACAAAACAGCAGATTTTCATTGGGCTGTTGCAGAGCGGGTTCAATTCTTGAATAAGTTGCATTTTCTAAGAATCGATGCTCACAATCTTGACTGACTTTCTCTGCTACAGTCTCAATTACATACACTGAGACTAAAATATATGGGTAATATTGCCAAAAGCGAGCACAAACAAAGCGTTTCATTGCACTGTGCGTTATCGGTTTGTCCAAAAATTATATCAATGAATCATCAATTATTATACAATAATATAATTTCTCAAAAAAAAAAAAAAAAATCAAAAATCAATTTGGATCATAAAAGCATCAAAATTCATATAATTGTAATCTATCAGTTAACTGACTGTGGAAAATAATAAATAATAAAAATAGAAAAGCAATATTTTCAAGTTTTTAAAGCAGATCTAGCATAATAGAGATTTAAAAGTATGTAGCACAAAATATTCCTAAGTTAATGATCCATATTAGAAATCATCCAATAATGCATTTTGACAATTTCACTTGAACAGATTTATCATATTTAGTGGCAATTAAATTTCAAATTGAGTTACTTATGTCTGCATAGAATTCATTCTTTACGTTTTTCAACATAGGGAGGCTCCAAAACTTCTTAGCCTAGCACAGAAAGAGAATAGTTAGTTTTTCAAAAACTTTTTTATTTTTCAACATAATCTCCTGAAACTTAAATACACTTAGTCCAACGCTAATCTAGCAATTCTATCTCTTAATTAAAATTGATTTCCTCAAGGCCTTCAAAATAATGGTTTACAACTGTAATTGCATTTTTATTTGTGGTAAAACGCTAGCCAGCTAGGAATTTTTTCAGATTTGGGAACAGCTAAAAGTCACTGTGAGCTAAATCAGGAGAATAAGTTGGGTGGTCAAGTAACTCGTACTTTAATTTGTTGATTTTAGCCATTGTTAAAACTCTCTTGTGCGCTGGTGCGTTGTCTTGATGAAGAGTTATATTTTTGTGTTGTAAACCAGGACGTTTTTCTCGAATTTTTACATTTAATTGTTTCAGAATGTTGCAATAGTACTCTGAATTTATTGTTTTAACTTTTTGCAATCAATAAAATACCTTTAAAGTCCCAAAAACCGCTGCCATAACATTACAACCGATTGAATTGTGTTTGCCTTTTTTGGGGCACTTCCTCCAGCTTCAATCCATATTTTTCTTAAAACGATCCAAACATGTTTGAGAAATTTTCATTCCTCTGCGTTTTTTTTTTTCGACTGTTAACAAATGCGGCACCCATCTTGCAGACAGCTTTTTCATCTGTAGTTCTTCATGCAAAATTAAATAGACTCGATCATTTGAAATGCCCATTATATTGGCTATTTCACGCAGTTTTATTCGTCGATAATTTAATGCCATATCATGCAATTTGGCTACAATTTCTGTTGTTGTTGCTGTTTTTGGACGTTCACTACGTGGTTCATCTTCAATACTTGTACGACCATGTTGAAATTTAGCAAAACCAACTTTTTACATTTACATATGAAGGACGACTTTCACCTAACACATTCACCATATCATTGTGAATTTCTTGTCCCGATAAACCTTTTATATTTCAATATTTTATGACACCACGAATTTCTAATTTCTCCATTGTAAAAAAAATCGCGGATATTTTTTTGTATGAAGGATTTTGCAGATCGAAAGGAATTTTAACATGTGTTTATAGCAGAAATGGAAGTTTCCAAAACACTTAACTTTTTTCTTCTGATACCGCGAACAGAAACTAGGCTAAGAAGTTTCCGAACCGCCCTCGTATTGCTAGTGTTTATCCGATGTTTCTTGTTCCTATGATATAAAAATATTTAATAAAACTGCAATCTAAAATCGATCTGTATTAGATTTTTTAAACCGAAATTAATTTTTTCTCACTTTACATATAACAAGCGTTATATTATTATCATATTTTTTCAGCCCCACTGTGATAACATACAAGTGAGTATTAGTAAGGGGTACTTACTTTACACTAAAAAAAGTGTGCGTGTAATATAGTTGTGTGTTTGAGTGTATGATTGTGTATTTGTCCATAAAAGTGTTTGAGAGCACCTATTTCATTCTTTTTTTTTTGTCCTTTTACGTTTAACTGTTTAAAGCATAAAGACAAAACGTGCCTGGCATAAGAAAAGTGAGTATTTGTAGTATTAGTACGTACCAAAGAAGAAAAGATGGAACAATAACAAACAAAAGATACTCAGTAGAATAACCTTTTTCGTTATTGTTGTAGATTTTGTAAATAGTACAAACAAAAAGCTAACAGAAAAATAAAAATAAACTAGAAGAAAAGGAAGGACTTTTTGTTTTGTTTTCTTCCCTATGTAGTCATATATTTGAACGTTAGTTTTGAAACCAGAAACAGAAAAAGCGAATAACGCTTTGGGCAAATTAACACTTCAAACCAATTTGTTTCTCTACATACAATGTACATATATAAATATGTATGTATGTAAGTAAGCTTTGTGAAAAGCAAAAAGTACTTGTGTATATTCATTCAGTCATTCATTGTTCCCCAGGATAAGTAGGAAACTTTTTATTTTATTTCATTTCTATTTGTATGTGGTGGTTAAATTACATGATCTTCTTTTTCATATTGTTATAAGGGAATTTTCATATCAATTTAAGTACATAGCTAGTCTAATTTAATTATTACGTAGACTAAATACTGTTGTCTGAAACCAAAACGCAGATAATCTACAGATAATTTTCATGAATTAACAAGAACGAATCCACATAAGATCTTTATAACCGATTTGATTTGATCTAATGTAGCGTGCATGTAATTAAAGGCAACTCCAACTGCAACCCAACAATTAATAACTTAATAGGGTTTTATGATTTCACTGCAGTAATTTGGGACTGTAACTCACACTTTAGAATTTAAAAAGATATTTTGAACTGATATCCATGCATACAGAACAACCCTGTTAAGGATGTTTTATTTTCAAACTCTTTATGTGTTCATTATGTGCAAAAATCATATAGAGTCAGTAGTGTTTTTGTTTCGCATTTGTATTGTTACTTACAATAGTTACTGTGTTTAGTTCAGTTTAGTACTCGCATTATGACTATGTTCCTTTTCACCACAATTTACAACTTTTACTTAATAATAATTTTATATTTTTGCTTGCAATTGCAAAAAAAAAAAAAGCGTAAGAAAACAAAAAGGAAAATCAGAAAAAAAAGATGGAAGGAAGAATTTGTTACATTTAATTGGGCAGCATTAAATGTACTTGACTCGTACAAAAAACTCACACTTTTATAGACACAGCCACTCAAACAAATGTACTATTAAAGAAAATAAAGGAATATCAAACAATCATTATTATCATCATCTTAAAAATTAGCATGATCCCAAGAAAAAGGTACGAAATACTACGAGAGTTTAGTTTGACTTAATGTACAATTCTAATAGAAATGAGAGAATTATTTTTATACCCACCACCAAAATTAAGTTTATCATTCCGTTTGTAACACATCCAAATAATGGCCGTAGAACCAAAAAGTCTATATATTCTGTTTGTTGAAGGCCTAATAGAGCTTGGAAAAAAGACACAGAACAAACAAAGAAAAATCATAAATCTTTTATAAAAATCATATGAAATATGAAATATAAAATAATCCATACCCATATACAAATTGTCACACTCAATTTTAAGACGATCGGTCCACAGTTGACCGTAGCGCCATTATAAAGTGCACTTCAGGAAATCACTTTAATGCGCATAAATATATTTTAAGCATTAACATCAAGTTAAAATTTGACACAAATATTCCACACTAGAGTGGGGCGATTTGTATGGAAGGAAAAAAATCTTAATGGGCGAATCGCGTTTCTGATTCTTGAGATTGTTTTTAATTTATTCGAAACTTGGTTGTTTTTAATACAATTGTAAAGTAAAGTCCACCATTTTAAAAGATTTAAAAATTCATAATTTGTTTGAATTTTATCTAAAATATTAAGGACAAACATTTCACGAAAAATTTGCACTTTCATAATGCCAAAACCGCCTCAAGGAGCATTCCAATGCTTTTGCGAAATTTCAAGTCAAAATCGGGAGGCTCGATTTTCACCGTAGACATATGGTCTAGTGGACTTTTTTGCTCAGTACAATACCAAGAATCAGAAGCACGATTCGCCCATTAAGATGTTCAAATCGCCTCATCCTAGTCGACACATTTATAAAAATATTCACACCCAATTTTATGGCGATCGGTCCATATTTGATCGTTGTCCCCTGTAAAAATCCACTTTGAAAAATTAATTAAATGCGCATAAATTCTTATAAAACTCACTATCAAATTGAAATTTAACAGAAATAATTCATATATACATACATATAAAACGACCTACAGAATTTTATAATGATCGGCCCGTAATATCGCACCGAAATTTTTTACATTATATTATTGACTTTTGTGAAAGTTATTCCATAATTGGCCATAACTCCCATACAAGCTGCACTGCCGCGATTAACCACGAGTATGCAGAAGTGACAATTAGTTTCTTGGTACCCCATTTATTGTGTGTTAAAGGAAATCGTTTTATGTTACACGCTTTAAAAATATAAACAAAGCGCAGTTGTGAAAGAAAGAGCGAAGTATTACTGCTTGATTATAACGTTATTGAGATGAAATTCAACCAAAATAAACCTAAAATAAATAGAAATTACGATACAATATTTTATAACAATCGCCCCATAATAGGTGATTTGTTGGTGAGTATATAAGATTCGGCACAGCCTAATATAAACTCTTAAAAATAAAGAAAGCTTGAAGTGTGCTTTTAGACAAAATTTTCTTAAAGTACATTTGAAGTCTACTTTAATTTTGTTTTTGATTTCTGTTGTTGTTTTTATGTGAGTGGCATTCAGAATTTCCTATTTATTGATTTTAGAAAATATTCAACAAACAACACTTGGAAATTGCGCTGATAAATTAGCACCCATATTTTTCATTATGATAAGTTAGAATTTAATTGCACAACTATTTTGAAGTAAAGCATATACTTATTGTCGTATTCAATGGTTCCCAAAATTGGACTGTCTCTAAACCTCCTTAGCTCATGTCATTGCAATTTCTTACAAGACGCGAAATAGATACAAGGTAACCAAATTTTCCATATTAAAGTTTATCGACTACGTACAGGAGAATACAAATTTTGTTGTTTTAATAGTTAAAACTAAACAATTTTCTAATCAGAGCTTTCTGTTTCGAAGTATAGGAATTGGACATCAAGATGGATTGATATATCCCAACCGCAGTTGTACTGTGGTGCCTCTATAACAAACAGTTTAAAAAAATATACATACTTGACACACACAAAAATTGTAACAAATAAAATTAATCACATTTACTTTGTTTTAAGAAGTACAAATTAAAAATGTTTTTTTTAATCGTTTTTAAAATTTAAAGGATTAAAATTTTTTTTTTATAAAATATAAAAATTATATTGTTGAAAAACTAAATACGTACCAATAAATTGGTGACCCCCGACGTTTTAAAAATTTTAAGTTATAAGGAGTCAACTTCCGAAGACAATTTTTTATCTCTCACATCAAATTCTTCTCATATGGAAATTTCAAGAGTCGCTGTTAAACCACCATCATTTTGGCGTTCAGATCCATTGCTTTGGTTTAAACAAATGGAATCGCAGTTTATAATGGCTGGTGTTACACACAATTGTGGCATCAATAGAGAGCAACATCGTAGAAAAAGGCATCATAATCAGCCCTCCGGCTGGTAACATGTACGAAACTTTCAAAGCAAAACTCATCAGTTCATTTTCTGACTCTGAGGATAAAGTGTGGAAGTCCACACCAAGCGTTTACGCGTTTCTCGCATCTAAACAACTGTCAAAAAAGTAGAAATAATGTAGTCGTATGTTTTAAGTTGACGTTTGAAAAGTGAAAAGTTCGTTTACTTTCTACTTTTGAAAGCATCGCAAACGTTGAACAGCTGACATTTATAAATGAGAAGCAAATTAATTTTAAAACTGATGTCAGTAGAAAAAATGTCAGCTGAAAAAACATTTTTATATGAAATTGACAAACAAACCGATAAAAAAACTTCATATAAAAAAAAATCAGCTGAGCTTACGACCTCCGACAAATCTTCGCATGTAACTTGAAATATTTGAGGCTAAAAACGTTTAGGAAACTATAAGCGCGTTGACGCTAAAAAGCGAGGTATGGACCTCCAGCTTTAACATCAGCGAAAGTCATTTATAACAGTTTTTTTTAAATAGTTATTATATCTAATATTAAGTGGTAATTTCAAATATAACGATTAGTTAATGAGTTATTTTCGGTTCTGACTAACTTTAATTTGAGTTAAACATAACTTATATTTCGGGGTTATCCTATTTTAAAGTCAGTATATTGCGCCATACATATATACATACTCGTATGTATATTTATTCATATTGTGTATATAAGTACTTCTGTGTAACAAATGTTTTGTATGCATAAAAGAAGCAAAGTTGAGCATTATTAGTGGCCATAAAATTTCTGTATAAATTGCAGCACATTGTGGGCAAAAGTATGTGGTTGAAGTTGTTTTTTCTTTCACTAAATTTGTTTCAAATGAACATACCTACATAAGTTGATTGTTATGATTTTAGTTTTTCATTTTACTGTTTCGTTTTTTCTCTCTTTTTGTCTTATGTTCTGATTACATGTATATTATTGCAGTTTATAGTTTAGGATTTTGTACATTTCGTTTTTTTTTTTTTCTTTCAATATTTGTATCGATTTCTTTAGAATTTTAGCAATTTTGTATGGAAAAAATAGCTTTTTCAGTTGAAAATTGAATTTGTTAAGCAATTCGTATGTTTGTTAACTAATTGAATTACAAACAAATGTTTGTTACCTATACTCGTATACAACAAATAAAAAAGTACATCAATTTCTTACACTTCTTAATTTAAGAATAAATTTTTACTATTGATATTTAAAAACAACAAAATTATAGAAAAAAGGACATGTACTTAAGAAAATTCTAATATAATTTTATTATTTAACTGATTGTCCGAACTTTTTATTTATTAAATAATTATATTTTATTTTTCGAAAATAAGATCTAATAATCTTTTTATTTTTATTTTTTATTTCTTCTGATATTTCGCTATAACAATGTGTAGCATCTTCAGGGATACAATAACAAAATTTAAAATTAATTTAAATAGCGAAATAAAAAATAAAATTAAAAGAATATTAGACCTTATTTTCGAAAAATAAAATATAATTGTTTAATATAATTTTATTTTACAATAAAAATTAAATTTGTTCTTTATTCAGCTTTTTCTATAATAAAAAGAACAACTTAGTCCTGTTTCACACTCATCAGTTCTGATCGTCAAGTCTAGTATTTTTCAATGAGAAGGAAAAAGATAAAAGATAATTTTCTCTTTCCTTCTCATTGAGAAATACTTGACTTGTCTAATAAATATCGGTATCGTAACAACTTTTAGACAGATCAGAAATTTTAATACAGAAATCATACTAGTATCGGTTATACGGCAATTATGCTACTGGACTTTGTAGCAGTCAGTCAATAATTATCATTAGCTCCTGAATTAAGTCCACTTCCGAGTATACCAATCAACCACATAACTCTTGCAAATAACACTATTGAGATTAAATTCAACTAAAATACATAAATTTAAAATACATAGAAATCACATTAGCCGATACCTATCAGTCCATAATTGGCCCAATTCTACTATGCCATCCAAAAATATCATGTAAATAAAGTTATTGATCAAATTAAACTAAAAAAAGCCTCATCTTATAATCTTACACTTTTTTTATACTCTGTTTCTTAACTTGTTATGAATATGGAAAAATGTTCTTTTTGTTATATAAATTGTTAAATTAGACTTAAGAGTATTATGAAAAATCAGACAAACTCTGTAAATCGGTAATTAAGTCAATTATAAATGGTCAAAACAGATAAAATTTCAAAACTCTTAAAATAAATTATGTTGGTTGTAAAATTGTCTTTCAAACAATATATAACATATTAATAAAATATGCACAAAGGCTGAATAGAAAAAAAAGATAAGGATAGTCTAATCCTATAACCAGTGTAGTTTTTCTATTTCTAATTATGTTTAGGTGTAGAGTATTAAAAATTCGGCACAGCCGAATATTGCACTCTAACTTGTTTTAATTAAATTTAAAGAATTTTATTGACAAGGTTCTCAATATTAAGGTTATTGAACAAAACAGAACAATTTAATTGCTCCAACATTCACATGAATTTTCAATGAAAGACTCGAATTTAAAAGTTAACGACAGCTATAAATCAATAAATAAATATGTGTACAGTTTTCGTATATGCTGGTAAAGAATTTTACCGCTTCTTTTTTTTCGTTTTTTTTTATGCAAATAAATGGAATCTGTTTTATTTCAATGTGTCTGCGTCCTGAGGTGTTAAAACAGGAACTGTAAAATATTCGCATAAAAATTGTTCTTACAAACATATTTTTTTTAACAGAATGATTAAGGTTCAAAATGCATGCGGATTTTTTCACTTTTTACGTTCTATTTTTGGAAAACATTTTTACATATTGAATGGCCGATGTAATAAAATGTTTTTTTTTTTCTTTTTTTTGTTTGTAGATTTTTAAATCGAACTGTGTTGGCTGAAGGAAATGCGAGCTATATTTCCATAACAACTAGTTGTTAAAGTATTAATTTAAGACCAATTTTTAAAGATAAATTTGTATTTTCAAGGGATTATTACTTTTGTCAAACAACTTATTACTATACATAGTTATTAAAGGTTTTTATATATTGGCCATGTTACTCATACGCGGTGTAGTTTAAGTACGCGTATATGTGTATGTAAATGCATATATGGTGTTCTTAAGAATTTAGTGGTGAATAAAAATATTTTGTACTATTTTAATCAGTGATGCCAACTTTTAAGACTCAAAACGCGTAAAATTTTTTTAAAAAAGGGCTAAAAAGGGCTAAATTGAAAAAAAATCCTATCAAAATTTTCGATAAAGTGCAAAAAGGGGCTAAAATATTTTAAAAATCAACACAACAAACACATTTTTATAAAATAATTTATTAGAAAAAAATTACTGCCATGAGATACGTACATTTCAATTACATTTCAATTTATTACATTTTAATAAATAAGGACCATTGTACGTAATTAAATCATAGTATTAAATTATACATTTAAAGTTGGTCTTTACTGAAAAAAATTTCGATTTCTTGGTCATCATCATTTTCAGTCCAAAAAATTTAAAATTTGTTTATGTTTCATTCGAATTAATTTTTGAGCACACCTTCGTCAGTATTTTGTAGTTTAACAACATGCATTATCTTTTTAGGCTATATTTAATGTGCAAACTGTTACACGATTTAATGACATTTTGTTTCTAAGATTAAAGGAAAAAATACGAATTAAAGGAAAAAGTACGAAAAAACTAAAATGTAGCCATATCGAGCAAAAAGTAATTAACGGGCTAAAAGGGCTAAAAGATATTGTAAAACGTGCTAGATTTACGCGTTTTTTAGTTTAGAGCCAATTTGCTATTTTCGCGTTTTGAGTGACTAAAATCGGGCTAAATCTAGCCCGAATAGGGCTAAGTTGGCATCGCTGATTTTAATGATACAATCATGGTGAAATTAATTTACAAGGTGACAGCATTCCTACAACAATTACAACAAGGCAATAACAACAGGCATTTTTGTTTGTGTAATACTTTCATTACTGTCAAAAACATCTGGCATAAAATAAAAAAAAACAAACATACAAACAAAAAATACAAAAAAAAACTAATACTTTTAGTAAAACAACTCAAACAACAAATACTATTTAATATAAAATAATTCTTTAACACTTTTAAACGATTTTACGCAGATAAAACGGCGACAAAAACTCACTTTTTCAAATACAAAATAATTTTTGAACGTTTTTATATAAACTTTGACTATTTGTAAACATGAATAGAGCAAAAAATAATCAGCTGGCGCTATGCTGTCACCTTGTAAATTAATTGCACCATGAATGCGATGATACACTTTAAATACTTACTCAATTTATGTTATTATGTTTTTTTACGACTTTAGGAAAAACTAATAGGAACGACTGTTCAATTTCAATGATGTGAATAAAAACTTAAAAAAGAATAATTTAATATGATTTCATGGTAAATTTAAGTATACTTATATACAAGCTCCCTTATCAGGCGGTTTTGGTTGTCCTTATTTCTATATCTATCCCTCTATCTTTCTATTCTCTATTTATTCTTTATATTGAAGTGATCGACAATGGACCACAGGGTCTCCGAGTGGAAGTTCACTTAGTGCACTACCCTTCCTATCCTGTCCTATCCTATATACAAACTCCATATATGAAAAATGGACAAATATTTACATCAAAATATTTTTCAACATACTATAATTTTAAAGCTCTAAAATATTAGAAATAAAAAAAATCTGAAGTTCTAGTGTCATGGGAATTTTACGTCATCTGAATTTGCAATAGTTGTACAAGTGTAAATATTTTGTACAAAACGTACGACCTTTTTGCATATGTTTTTCGAATGTTACCAAAAGTTCATATATGAATCTCAATCAAAAAATTACTCATTTCTTATTTCAATCATTTAATTGATTGATAAATTTAAAACAAGAAAATAATCTTAATAAATAACAAATTTATACAATGGTTTAAATTTAAACAGTATGAAAATGTTTACATTATATTTTTCATTTAAATGCAGAAATTATTTTGTTTTTCTTGCTTGTATTATCAATTTTATTTATTGACTTTTGTACATTTGTTTTAATATTTTACTTTTGGCATTTGGAAGGCTTGACAACATAGATATATGACTTCAAAATTGTGTTCACAATCACATAGTTGTATCATACAATGTACAATGTACAACATTGCTTGTGAATTGAACAATTGTTTTTTATGTACTCTCTAGAACTTTTTTATTATTAAAAATCTTTGTAGCTATATTACTAATGCGACTTGAGGTCTGATTTATTAAAAACTATAAAAGCTCTTGTTTGTTTTTAATTTTTTATTGTTAATTACCAAAATTTCAACCAAATTTGTTGGTCATCTTCAGACAAAAAAATAATCTAAAAAATATATATTATGTATAATTTAACAATTTTCTTAAAATTATCTTAAAGCATGCATAAAAAAAATAGTTTTTAGGTTTTATAAAGAAATAATTGCAAAACAATTCATGTTTAATATTCAAGTCATGAGTTGTTGACCTTCTTATATAGCATTTTACAATTTTGAATATGAATGAAATTCCCTCTAGATTCTAGAACACTTTCTCATAGAATATGTAAACGGGTCTTCTATAAGGCCTACAATTTTCCCCCCTGGGAATGGTCATACTTTAATACTTACATACATATTGGAAAACAAAACCACTTGAATTTGCTAATACAAGCAAATATGATAATAATAAGAAATTATTAATAATATTAACTTTCTAAATTATAAAACTGTCTACCATTTTAATAAAACTTTTTTAAATAAATCCTAAAAATTTTTCAGGTTCAACAGAAGCTACTGTGGTCAAAAAGTACTGTGTGGTCAAAAATATTACTTATTAAGGTAAGAAATATTTCATTTTAGTTGATTTTAATTATTTCATTACAATTATCTGACAGAACTTAAATCCATAACGTTGTCATATTATGAACTGTGTACGAAACTATATGCATTATATATGCGGTAGATATTATTTAATTGAATATTACTTACACTTGATAGCGCTTGCATTCATACACATTAGCCCCGTCCTAAAAATAAATTACATAAATAACACTATGCGACAGTCAAAATCGGGATGGGATGAAACCAACGGTGAATGTTATATCGGTAAAAAAAGTTATACTGTCTTTTTTACCGACATAACTTTCCCCGGTAGTTTGAACCCTTCCTGATCACTGACCCCTACCATTTGTCTCACAGTGTAATAAATTCCATCATTAGTTTTCCGATTTTGATCATATTCACAAGTTTTTCGAAATAAAGAAATCAAATTTTGCTTTAAACTTAATTTTTTTAACTTTCCATATAAAAAGAGGGCAAGTTTAAATTGTGTTCAACAATTTCTGGCCATACATTGGCTATTATGTACAGTGGCTCCATCGCATAATCGGACAACTGTTTGTATGATATTTACGTTCTCTAAACTAAAACAAATCGTAATAATTTTTATTTATTTTTTGTTTTTATTTGCACTCTACACTCTAATCTTTCCAAATATAAAAAAAAATATCAATATTCTCGATGATAACTGTAAATTTACATAGAAAAACAAAATTAACTCAATTTTTTGCGCTCAACGCATAATCGGACAAAGTAAAACATCAATAATAAAAATGACAAAAGAGAACAATTAATACTTTGTGGCATATTCTTTGTTCTCAAAAACGGCATGTAAACGTTTTGGAATGGATTTTACCAAATTGGAGCATACCTCAGGTTCCATGGAGTTCCACACTTCCATTAACGCCGCCTTAAGCTGACTCAAAGTGTTAAATTGTTGTTGGTATACTCTTCTAGCTAATTCTTCCCAAAGATGTTCAATTACGTTGAGATCTGGGCTCTGTGCAGGAGTTTCTATAAGTTTGGGGCAGTTATGAATCAACCAAAGCTTTGCCACACCCGAAGTGTGCTTGGGATCATTGTCCTGGTAAAAAGCAAAATCATTCGCAATGCCTAATTTCTCGGCACTTTGCTTTACATTTTCCTTCAAAATTTTGAGGTAGCCAAATTTGTCCATTTTACTATCAATAAAATGTAAATTGCCCACCCCAGCACTCGACATGCAGCCTCCTCCATGCTTAACAGTAGCTTTTGTATTTTGAGCATTAAATTCAGCATTTGGTTTACGCCACACAAACATCTTGCCATCTGAACCATGCAAATTGAATTTTCTCTCGTCAGTGAACAGAACCTTGTAACGAATAAAAACTATCAGCAAAAATGTATTTTAAGATATCTTTACACCAAATTACCTTATTCCAAAAATCTTCTGTTTTAAGCAAATACTCTTTAGCAAATTTTATTCTCTTGTTTTTATTCTTAGGGCTAATAAATGGCTTTTTTCTGGCAACTCTACCATGGTAGTTATATTTGTGCAATGTACTACGAATAGTATTTAAGCAAACATCTTTTCCACTACTGTTTTTAAAGATATTTTTAGTTCTTTTGCAGTTGTAAACGGATCTTGTTTGATTTCCTTCAACAAAGAACGCTCTTCACGATCAGTTAATATTTTGCCCTGACCTTCTCTATTCTCTACTTTTATTAGCTATCCTAAACTCATCACGGAATCTCTTAATAACGTCGTGGACAGTAGACTTGCTTCTTCCAACTAATTCAGCAATTTCTCTCACTGTTTTACCTTCAAGATTCAATTTCACTATTAATTGTCTTATTTCGACAGTAGATTGCTTTCCCTTCGGGGCCATTTCTAATAGATTTTTACCTATTGTTAGAACTAGAAATGTCTGCCAATAAATGCAAGTTGTGACAAATGTAACAAAAAAAGTTTTGAAGTGCATATTTGTAAAGTAACGGTATTTTTATTATTGATGTTTTACTTTGTCCGATTATGCGTTGAGCGCAAAAAATTGAGTTAATTTTGGTTTTCTATGTAAATTTACAGTTATCATCGCGAATATTAATATTTTTTTTTTATATTTGGAAAGATTAGAGTGTAGAGTGCAAATAAAAACAAAAAATAAATAAAAAATATTACGAATTGTTTTAGTTCAGAGAACGTAAATATTATACAAACACTTGTCCGATTATGCGATGGAGCCACTGTATATTACTTTACATTTTATTGATTTTTTTATTTCTCTATTGTTATAAATATGAAAAGTATGAGCGTTATATTGCAATTTACATTAATATATTATGTTGTTTTTAACATAAACTGAAATAAATGCAAGAGTATATTAAATAAAATACGCCATTACATCGTTTCCTAGTTATGATCCTTTCATTTACTTGCATTCATTAAATTTCTTGTGGTTCAATGATCATTTATAATTTTACGCCATTGATTTTCGTATATTTATTGTTTGCATTAAACAATATGTTTTTTTATATTATTTTGTAGGTACATACTCGTAAGTATGCATTTACATACAAAGTGATGAATAAATGATATTTACAATATAAAGTTATAATTAAATTTTTCTACCGCAAACAGCTTTAAAATTCATTCACTCACTCATTCGTTTGTTGGTTATGATAATTACTTGAGTTATTTTATATTGTATGAGTTCGCCGAAAATTTAAAATAAGATTTATATTCAATTTAAAATGTACACATTTATTTAACTTTTATAAATAAGTTAAGTAAATTATTGGTAATTTTTATGTGAATGTCAATTAAAATCAAATGAGAAAACTGGATGCATATGTTTGAAATTAATCCTGTCAGAATGTGTTGTATATATTTACTTACGCTGATTAATTAAATTAAGGATGATTTTACTATGAGCATTTTTTGTATTCAACAATCGCTTATTTGCAGCTATTTGTCGTCGTGCAGTTTTGACTTATCAACTGGCCAGCACTGGTTACATAATTATGTGAGTCTTTATGTTAATACGTACGTTTCTAGATGGAAGTTAAAGGTCAATCGACATATTAACAGACTAAACTTCGAATTACAAAAGGTAAATTAGTTGTCATATACTCTTTAATAGATTACTACACCCTAGATTAATTGGAGACACTAAAGTAATAATTATGGATTGATAAAGTTACCAATTGATTTTTCTTTGTACGAGTATTACAAAGAGCATATTGCAGTGACATCTTGACATACATATAACCTACACAACCATAGGGAGGAGGATATATTGGATTTGTTCTGCCCAAAAATTTTAGTCTAACATCCACCTTAAAGTATACATCGTGTATATTAAACGATGTCCATTCCGCTGGTTCTCCTTTTAAACCTTGTGCGTAGATTACAGATCGCAAGTTTTTAAGAAAATTTGGTACATGATATTATTTTGGACCAAAATTCTTTCACCTATACGAATGTCCTTCCGAAATAAGGGTTTATCGGTCAGAAATGTTCAAACAAATTTCGACTATAAATTTTACAAGAAGCCTAATTATATCTAAAAATTTTGTGGAGATCGAGCCACAATTGATCTTAACTCCCATATAATGGCCACTGCTGAAAATCACTTTAAAGAGGATAACTCTCTTCAAAAGTTAACACAAATATGTTTCATATTGTTACATTTTTACCTCTTAAAAACGGTGGTTTATTTCTTTTAAATAAATCGGAAGACTTTTAATTGCAAAATAAAATCATCAAGTAGTTAAAAAATATAACGAGTCATTATTTCTTCAAATGTACACAAACACAATTATAAATGAACACTTTGTCTTTTACAACACTTTTACGGTTTAAGAGCTAATTTAAATTCTAGTTAGAGAACACTTTGATGTTTACTCAACGATGACTCACAATAAATTAAACTCCACTTGATTGGCCCTGTCTAGTCTATTTTTACACCAATAATATTTTCCGGATGATTCGAAGCTAAGATGTTTACAATGTTCGTGTCTACAATAATCAGCCAAAGCTATTAAAACTTACCCCCTGGCCCACGATGCCGAACGATAACGTTCGCTTAGATAAGACTTAAGACACAAACTTTTTATTGTATCTATTTTTTACTCAATCAAGTTTTTTTATACCACAATCAAGTTTGTGTCTTAAGTCTTATCTAAGCGAACGTATCGTTCGACATCGTGAAGGGCCAGGGGGTTAATGTTTTCATATTGCTCAGCTATGTTTATAACAGGGTGTTATCAACAATGTTTATAAATAGAAACTCCTAAAGGTGGTTTTAGACGGTATGTATTTTCCAGTGTACTTGTACGATACTCGTAGTGCATATCTGTAAAAATTGGCAATTTACAGGCAGTTTATAATTTTTACTTTCACAGGTCGGTTTTTAGTTTAGTGTGGCATTAATCTACAATAGAAGACAACAGCTGTTTAGCCATATCTCCCATAGAAAACCAACTTTCGAAAATCACTTTAACAAACATTAATCTCTTAAAAAAGGTTGTTATCTCAATAAAATATAACTTAAATAAGTTTCAAATATACAAATATCGTGACACCTTATTTTATAACGGACAGTCCATAATTAGTCAAAGATTCCGTATAAGAAAACTCACTTTACATTTATAAATATTTTAAAAGTTTAAAAGGGATAAAATTTAACACAAAAAATATTTACAAAATTTTTGAACGATCGGCCCATAATAGGTCATAGATCCCATATAGCGCCTATTTATGAAAAACTGTTTTTACACATATACTATACTTTTTTACTAGTTTTATTTTTGGCTTTAATATTCTAAAACACATGTCACATTGTAAAATTTCTTTGTTTCTCAATGAATAATTAATTTATTTTATAGATATGTATAAACATAGACACAGCTGTTAAACTTGAAAAGGAAATAGAAAACCAAAACTGCTGCTGCTGATGTTTTCATATTGTTGCATGTCCAATAATAAGACTTGTGGTGTTTATTTTAACTTGTTCTATCACCATCAACCATCGCAATGGAGAACTAGAACTTCAAACTCAAACCCAGACAGACTAACATTACAAATGCTGTGTTTAATTTATTGAAAAGGTAAGAAGCATGATGCCGAACTCAAATATAAATTTTAAAAGCAACAAAAAAGCAAAAGAAAATAAAAATACATCCAGACATGGCACAAGACAAAAACATAAAAACCACAAATATTTTCAACAAAAACACAGAAAATGTATCTGTATTATTTACGAATACATTGCCATTGGTTATATACACAAATACTTTGCAGCTAGGGGTACCAGGCTGAATTTGTCCGTTATTTAAAAAAAAAAACGGGAACCGTTTTTAGACATTTTGAATATTAATATTTTCTGATAAAGTCTAATATCTTTGTCAAATTACACTTTGCAAGGCCTGTCTCTCATTTAAAGCATATTCAGCTTTCAACAGACATATAGACGGTCGGCCCCACAATATAAAAATTATATTTTATATGACAAATTTGTTCATGAGTTATAATTTTTTGTGTACACAAAATACTGCCTGTTAAAAAATAATGAACGTTTTTCGACCCTATTTTCCTATTTTAATTTTGGTTTTGGTTAATCGTCAAAATTGCAGCCTTTTGGGGTCTCTTCTTGTTCAATAACAAGTGCATCAACAATTTGTCACTGTTTACTACAGATTTTGGGCTGAAGGTCATCACTACTCAATACTTCTTCCATAATTAAATTGGTTAAGACAATTACTTGTGTTCGAATCGCAACATGACAGACAATATAAAACACTTTTAATTATATTAGATAATTATTATTAAGATAGATTATCTCATATCTATAGCTCAATCCAATTACCTCAAGAAAGTATTTCGCATTGAGTACTCTTTCATTTCGAATTACCCCTTCGTTATTAAAAACTTTCATTTCCACTTTCATTATTTTAACACGGTGATGTCATTAACACACAATATGTCATTACTCTAATTTCACTACAACTAGTTACGAGTAATGTCTTGTAATAGCAGAATGAGCTGTTGCAAATGACTGGAAAGTAAGCACTACTTCTAAGTGCCGCAGACGTTATGATTGATTGATATTTGTGGACAAAACAGTAAACTCCGAAAACTGAAAACAATTTTAAAAATCCTCATGCAAATGTGTAAACAAGGTACAGTGGTACTAGAGTTCCTATATCAACCTTGAAATCAATCACAATTATCATCAATTCTAAAAATAATTATTACGTTAAACAACCAGAACAAAATATACAATATGTATAATATATTTCAATTGAATTTGGAATGCGGTAAATATAATTTTTTGTTACGCTGATCTGGAATTGAATACTTTCTAATAAATCTTAGATTTTATTTCAGAATATTTACTTTATTTCTAAATTTCCTTTCCTTTATCCACTGTACTTGTCATTCACTGTACTATGATGTGGTTACGGTTAAACACGTGTAACATGTACATATCGACAGCTCAATTCCAAAACATGCTAAGTCGAAAAAGTGAGTTTTGCAGGAAAAGCTCCTAAATTTTACAGGCGATATCTAAAAAATAATATGAGGTTGAACTTTGGACTAGCCAATCACAACCAAAATGTGACAGAATTTAAGTTGAAAAAATCTAAATGCAAAAACGCAAAAAAATTAAAAACATGCTAAGTCGACATACCATTGTTTGGAATTGAACTTTCGATATGTAATGCCAGTTTGTCTGTCTATCATTTTGTAAATTGTTTTAACATGGCTTATGAAATATTTAAACTCTGATGAAAATGTAAAAAGAAATCGTTATACTTAAGAGAATAGCAGCTACAGCAACAAAGTGTTTAAGAAACTTTGTGTTTTAAAGTTTTATTATTTGTCTTCTTAACAAACTTATTTTGTTAAGTTTCTTTTTTTTTCTTTTTTTTTTTGTTTGGGTTATTTCAAGCTCAAGAATATAACACAAAATTTGGCTTAAATAACGTTTGTAAAATAGAAAATTATATTTAAGTTTCATTGAAATAAATTACTTTTAAACATGTTGTAAAATTGTTATAATTCAATTATGTCTACTCGAAATGAGTAAAAACAAAAAACTAATTTTTAAGAAAAATTAAATAATATGAAAACTACAACGAAATGGTAGATGAAAAGATAAAACAGGGAGTTTTAGTTAGATTTTGATGTATTTTTTTAAGAGTACAAAAGTGTTTTGACATGCAAGTCTTTATTTTTAGATATATTGTATTTATGTTTAGTTGGGCTTGGCATTTCAACATGAATAGACTGACGCCTGAACAACGCTTCCAAATTGTGCAAATTTCTTTTGAAAATGGTTCTATGTTTTTTTTAGATGTACAGAACTTTTAAATGGAATAAAACATAGAAGATTAGCTGGAAAGTTAATCTTCTGATATTATAATTTAAACATAAATTCTAATATATGACTGGCTCGGGCGTAGTCTAATTTGGAAGTCCAATTTTCGATGACGCGGCGAATGTTGTCCTCCATGTAATCAATCATTTTGGGCTTATAGTCGTAGACTAGCGACTTTAAACATAAATCACTTGACAACTGAAACCTGAAAATGGCCGCCAGTTAAAAACATTTTTCCAACCTAAAGTTTTATACATCTAAAAAAAAACACCCATAGCTATATTATATTATACGTATGATGTATATGATTTCAAATTGTATAGATGCAAATTTAATAGTGTCCGACTTAACCATTTCTGATTTTTTAAATATTTTCCTCAATTTCATTAGAGGTTTTTGTTTAGCTTTAAGAGTTGCATATATAAAAAAAAAGAGTTAGTTAAATGCCCTTTTATATATATGAAACCCTATCTAAGGGTACTCCCTTTCCCAATTTAATTTGGCCGAACTTTAATAAGTTTACCACTCGACCACCACCAAAAAGATCGAAATATTAGTCGTAGAACCAAAAAGTCTACATACTCTGGGTTCTTTTAAGACTCTAATACGATCTAGCCATGTTTGTCCGTCTATCTGTCTGTTGAAGGTAAGACAGAGCTTCAAAAAAAAAAAGACTTCGAAAAATTAAATTTTTCCCAAACATTCTTTGTTTCAACAAAATGTTTAGCATTGACAATGGGCAACATCAGTTAAAATTCGACACGAAAAATCCATATAGATATACATATCGTTGGTCTCATGTAGAAAGGCCCTAACTCGCTATTTTTTCGAAATTTGTTTTTTTTTTGCGATTCCAATGCATTTAACGCAAATACACCTCCTCACAAAACTTTATTGCAATAGTGTAAAAAATAACGCTTTTATAAGCAGTTGTACAACAAAATTTACATGTTGAATTTTACAGTTTCTCTTATGTTTTTACCTTCTCCTGTAAAGTTTAAAATATGCGAGTTAGGGCCTTTCTACATCAGACCATCGATATAAATCATCGTACTGAATTTTATGATGATCGATCCATATTTGACAATAGCCCCCATATAAAGACCTCTTTGAAAATCACCTAAATTTCTTATAAAATTCCCTATAAAGTTGAAATTCCATACCAATAATCCAAAATTTAACGAACTTTATGGCAATTGGTTCATAATTGCGCATTGCTACCATATAGGGTTCACTTCTGAAAAATATCTTAGAAATATCAATATCGCAACGACATTTTATACAGTTCAGTTGTATGTAAGTAAAAATTTGACTCTAGTATTTTATGAAGGCCAGTCTATAATTGGTCATAGCTCTCATATAAGGTCCACTTCCCAGAATAACTAGAATATCTAAAGAAAACTCAAAAATATATATTTATTCATCAAATATAGAAAAATATTATATGACAATCGTCCCATATAAGGTTTACAAAATATTTAATTACTCGTATAAACGTCGTTATGGATACAAAATGTAACACAAATTTGTTTCAAGTATGTACATATAGAACACACTACTGATATAGATAGTGGATATAAATACATATAATATTCGGCACAGCAGAATATGAGCTCTTATTTAATCTCTTTAAGAAATTCTTTTAAGTATTATATTTGTATTCTTACGCATTATGTGTTTAAATTATCATCTATATTTTTAAGTTCCTGCATATTTATCTGACGTAATTAAAGTACAATAAACGAAAATATATCAGAAACCTATTTATAGTGCCTATGAAATGCAAATATTGTTCCTTTTGTATCAATAGTAATAACTTATTTAAGTTTTAGAGTATAATTTTTTATAAAAACTTTTAATCGAAGTTCACTTCAAGTTAAATATTTTGTTTTAGAGTATATTTTACTTTTTTATATACATATAAGAACTGCATCAACGTGACCATTGATATTTGTAAAAATTAATTTCAGCTAAAAATTTCATATATTTGTTAAATTAACTATCGTATAGTAATTATTTTTCTATTTTTCTTCTTTACAGATTTTATCTACAACCCTACAAGTTGCCATAACTTGCAACTGCTGCTCATAAATTAAATAATAAGTAATTATCATCCATGTCACAGAATTTAATTCCATTCGGAAGTGGAATTGATTCCGTTTTTTTTTTTTGCTTCTATAGAAAAAGCAAAATTATATTTGGAATGAAATCACTTTTAATTTGCTATGTGAAATTGTAATTTTAAGAATTTCTATGTTTTATTCCGAAAAAGTTCTTTGTTTTACCTTTTCTATAAAAGCAAAAAAACGGCATCAATTCCACTTCCGAACGAAATTATATTCTGTGACACAGCTGTATATTCCAAATACATGTATATAAATTTTTAACAAAAATAAAATAAAACAACACAAAAAAGGAATTGCTTGGTTTAATTTAATTTACAGACACATTAAAATGCTTGACTTAAATCAATTCTGAATAATAAAACAATATTCAACACTGCATCCACTAATAGTCGGATTTCTAAACGACACCTTTCATCACAATGTCTTTAGAAGTTTTTGAAGAAAATAATATAGTAGATACAATTCACTTAATCTTGATCTAGTAATACTTGACAAAAAATATTTCTACCACTTCGTTGGCTCGTTGCTATATAGGGTGTAGAACTTTATACTTATAGAACACTTTTTAACAGGCAGCCATTTAGTCTGCTGTCAAGTGATTTATATTTAGTTTGATTTGGCATTTTAACATGAATATACTGACGTTTAAATAACGTTTCCAAGTTGTGCATTTTTATTTGGAAAATCATTTGCTGAACACAAAATTTAAAAATGCTTGTAAGTATTCTTTTAAAAGCGTTTTGATCATGCTTTGTTCATAAAAGACACATATAACATAAATATATTAAGAAATTACTAATTTTATTAAAGAGAGGAATTTACATTATATTGACAGTTGCCTCATTCCAATTGATACTTTTGTTTAAGAGTTTTAGCACTTCAAAGATTGTATAGATTGTATCGTATACTTATATGCCAGCATTGTGTGAAACAATATCAGACCTTAAGCATTCTAGTATTATAACTTCCACATTTATAGAGATATTACCTTGAAATTTCGTACGTAGCTGTAGTATGACTTCCTCAATTTGTTGGTGTACATTAAATTTTAAACTGCTTAATAGTTTTCAAACAGACGACATTTTAAACTTGTAACGCTGAAAATCACACGCTCCCTATTGTAGTGAGCGTTAAAAAAATTAATCATCATATAGCCCAATGTCCAAGCTATTACTTGACACTTATTTCATTCTAATATCTTTAATAGTTTACGAGTTATAACATTTAGAAGAAAATAAGCTAGTGAAATTCACCTATTATCAATTTCTGTTGGCCTAGTATTTGACAAAAATATTATGATTTATTTTTTTCAACTTTAGTGTTTTGTAACGCCTTAAGGTATGCTTCGAGTTATATATATATATATATTCGTCTTCGCACAGGGTGTTTCACATTTGTATGTAAATTGTTTTAAACGTTAAATTAAACACATTTTTGGTATTATTTATAAAATTCCTGTTTATTCAATCATAAAACTTAATAGTTAACAAATTTTTCGTATGGATGGAATGAACAATTTTGTAATTATTCTTATAATTTCTTATTATCAATTTATTATAAACACTTTAATAGAGTGTAATTGCTTATTTACATACGAGCAACTTAAAACTAGGAAAAAAAAATACTAAGATAACAATCTGCTATAAACTGTAAGATCAATTAATTAATGAGAAATATTATATTGCTAATATTTGTTTTTAAATTTTGTTTGTTAAGTTGTGATGAAAAACATGTAACTTACAAGTAATTGAGTGTTTTTATATAACATTTAATTTTCAAAAAAAAAAAAAAAACAACGTTATAGAAAACATTTTTTAATGAGAAAAAAATTTGCAAACTTAATAACGAAACTTGGTAATTTGAAAGTGCTAAAAAGTGAACAATTTAACGGAAATAAGTAAAAGTATATGTGTTATATATGTTAATAATAATTTTATAAATTTCTTTGTTTTGTATAACATTAATCAGTCTATAATAAAAATTATTTAGATTTTCTTTACATGAGATGTTGTCGCTGGATTGGAATAATAATTTGTGTTTCTGGTTTTTAGGCTAAACAGAAGAGTTTTTTCCAAAATGGTGTTGGAGTAGGAGGCAAGGTCGTTGGTGCTAAGCCTTCCCAAATTGCGGTATCAAAGACATCTTTAACTTTATCCTGAAATTTAGTAAACAAAATAAAGGGAAAATGTTAAATTAGTAAAGTATTTATAAAAATAAGATTAAAATTAAAAAAATATAATATAGAGTTTGAGCATTTATGGCCAGTTTAGTTCAAAGCATTATAGCAACTGGTGTCAACACTTGGATTTTAATATTGATTATAAATTTGTCAAATGGATTTATTTTTTTCGTTACATAAATATTATAAAATGTATACGATAGGATTTTATCCTGATTCTTCAGCATAGGAAAATTAGATAAAATAGTCATAGTTTTTGAACATTTTATAATTAAATTTAAATAACTCATTTTGAATTTTTTGTTAATGAATCTTACCTTTTGCTTTAAAGAAAAATGTCTATGTACGCACGATTTGTATACACAAGCAAACATTTTATAACTTTTTAGTTAAATTTCAATTTGTTTTGAAATGTTTAGCATTCATTTTTACCACCTAACAAAATGACGTTAAATCCTGTGAGTACTGAAATTCAAAAACAGCATGTTTCCTCGCTAAATCTTAATCATGCATCCCAGATGAAATAAACCCAAACAAACCCAAACACATACTTTTAAATACATTACATTCCAGTTAAAATGCTTAACTTTACAAATCCTACAAATTGTTGTTTTTACTTTATTGTTTCTGTTGAAAAAAAAAGAAGCCAAAGCAGACGAGAGGAAAAAAGCATAAATTGTATACACATTTAACGAGATTCAAACATACTTTAAATGTGAAAAGCAAAAACAGAATTCTGAAAAAGGACGACAATTGTTGGTTGCTTGTTATTGTTTCTTGAGTTAAAAGTTTTTATTTCTTTTTTTACACTTCTTTTTTGTAACCATCATCAGGTTTTGTGTAGAAAACTTTTGCATTTTTACCACCTTTTAACAGAAGCACACACTCATTCTCTCTCTCGAATTCATATATATACAATATTCACGTAGAAGGCATGTAATTTGTGGTTGCTTGTATTAAATTTTCCTACACACGTAGACACTCATATTCGCTCATATTTAACCGGATATAGCACACATACACATACACACACACACGCAATCTCACACAATACAAATGTTGTCAAAGGTATCAGAAGGATTTTAATGTTTATTTGAAAATAACACAACATTTGTGTGCACGTAAATTCTATATTTTTTGTATTTAACTGCGCGTTTTGGTTGCGCTGGTGTCGTTCTGTAGTGTTTAGATCCCTAAGGAAATTTAACTTTGTGTTTGAATTTTATTTGAAAAAAAGGAAAAAAAATTAAATTTTGTATAGAAAGCAGTAAGTACCTTTAGTATGTGTGCACATTTACATGTCTTTCAGTAAGTATTCTAAACAAAAATCTGTTGGCTGCTGTAAGTTAACAAAAATAATAAAAAAACCTGATGGAAAAAACTTTTTGCACTTAAATATTATTATAATGCATTAAATTACAGGAAGTGGAATTTTTAAAGGATATTTAGACTGAGAAAAAAATCGTGTTAAAGAAAAAGTTATTTAAAAAGTATAATTTAAGGTAAAATAAATATATACTTAGGACTGTTTAATACATGTTAGTGAAATGTGGCATATTGTAGTAGAATCATTTATAGATTTAGGCACGAACATTTTGGGGTTTCAAGTACTATGCGGTTAAACATGTAATGTTTTTTAAAAAGTTTATCCATTTGAATAATGTTCAAAAAAGCTAAAAATGTCTAACAATAAATATTCACAGAATTTAAAAAAAAAAGTTGAATAGTTGCATATTTTTATGGCGAATAGTTAACATCAATAAATAATTTCTTTTAATAGGAAACATTTTATAAAATGTTCAAAACTTGAATAAGGGTCACTCTTTTCTATCAACCAAAGGAAAAACAAAACTCGATTAGTAGTAAATTTTTCATTTTATTTATGTTCGATGTGTAAAATTAATACTGGCCAGTTCAATTAATGCCCCTATTGCGGTTCACAACTTTTTTAATAATTTGGTCGTCTTTCATAAATCGGTATTGCCATTCACAACTTAAATGTAGTAGAGTTAATGTAGAGTTAAAGTCGGGTTGACTGACAGACGACCAAACTTAGTTGAGTTGAGAACGGCAATAGGGGCATAAATTATTCTATCCACAACAAATCAAATAAGCAAGATTAACGGAATTTTTTTTAATTATGTCGCGTCCTTGCAATCGTTTGGATCAAATGCTTGAAAGTTTTTACTGAAATAAAAATGTTCTACTTTTATGATGACTTTGGGCTTTGATTTTCAATGTATGTTTGGTTCGCTATATTTGATCAAAAACAAATTATTTTCACACGCATGAGCAGCATTGACATAAGTCAAGTTTTTCATCTTTTTGCTAGGGTTTTCAAGAGGCAAAAGTTTTTCTTTTTATAAAGAAAAAAAAATTTTTGGAATTCAAAAACTATCAAAAATGTGCACAAAACTGTCTGGAAATAATTCGTTTTGATTTTTCGCAATTTTTATTATTGATTTCAATTGATAAGATAATAGATTCATAAATAGAATTGATAATTTCCTCAGAAACAAATTTTAGAGTTTTATAAAAAAAAGTTTTTTTTTTCAAAAATAAAAACTTTTCTTCAAAAAATACAATATATGCACATGAGTATCATGGCATGTTCAGTATTAAAGAGAGATCTACTAAAGTCAAAATAATATTGTAATAAAGCCGCAGTGAAAAGCTAAAGCTGCTGCAAGATAAAAAGGAAAAATATCAAATGAGACAGAAAATATACAGCTTTGGAAAGAAAAATTATGCTTAAAAAAATCCTACAAGCAACTATTAGCTGAGCTGAGAAATGAAATACTATGAGTTAAAGTAATTTAAGAACTAATATTATTTAAGCTAATCCTTATTACAAAACATGACAAGAAAATATGTATGTACGTCACGTTATAAATGTCGTACTAAAGGTTGTAAATAAAATAATCCCTTATGCACTGAACCAAAAAATGCTACAGAGAAATTGAAACAAGATAAAACATTTCGAGAATTCTCTATTTATAGTCGTGCGAATGTCTTTATGCCTCTTCAAAATAATGGAATGTGCCAAATAATACTTAATTATGTATTTTAAAATTGAGACCTGTTTATATAGTTTAATGATGGAAATCTAGATAGCAGATACGAGGGCGGTTCGGAAACTTCTTAGGCTAGAACATAAAGACCGGTATAAACAGAAAAAGTTAAGTGTTTTGAAAACTTACATATGTGCTATGAACACATGTTAAATTTCTTTTTGATCTGGCAATTCCTTCATATAGAAACAGGTGTTCAAAAAAGACGCATCCGCGATTTTTTACAATGGAAAGGTTTATCGGGACAAGAAATTCATAATGATATGGTGAATGTGTTACGTGAAAGTGGTCCTTCATATGTAAAAATTTGATTTTGCTGAATTTAAACGTGGTCGTACAAGTATTGAGGAGAATAACAACATAAATGATATGGTGTTAAATGATCAACGACTAAAACTGCGTGAAATAGCTAATATAATGGGCATTTCAAATGATCGAGTCTATTTAATTTTCCATGAAGAACTACAGATGAAAAAGCTGTCTGCAAGATTGGTGCCGCATTTGTTAACACTCGACCAAAAACACAAGCATGAAAATTTTTCAAGCGTGTTTTAATAGTTTTAAGAAAAATAAAATGGATTTTAAGCATTGTTTCATAACTGTTGATGAGACATGGATCCACCACTGTACTCCAGAGACAAAAGAACAATACCAGCAATGGACTGAAGCTGGAGGAAGTGCTCGAAAGAAGGCAAAAACAATTCAATCGACTGGTAATGTTATGGCAATGGTTTTTGGGACTTCAAAGGTATTTTATTGATTGACTATCTGCAAAAGGGTAAAACAGTAAATTCCGAGTACTATTGCAAGATTTTGAAACAATTAAATGTAAAAATTTGAGAAAAACGACACAAAAAATAATTTTTCATCAAGACAACACACCAGCGCACAAGAGTGCTAAAATCAACGAATTTAAGTACGAGTTGCTTGACCACCCACCATATTCTCCTGATTTAGCTCCCAGTGACTTTTACCTGTTCCCAAATGTAAAAAAATTCATAGCTGGAAAGCGTTTTACCTCAAATGAAGATGCAACTACAGTTGTAAACCATTATTTTTAAGGCCTTGAGAAAAACTATTTTCATTAAGGGATAGAATTGCTGGATAAGCGTTGGACTTAGTGTATTGAAATTTCAGGAGATTATAATGAAAAATAAAAATGTTTTTGAAAAACTAACTATTCTCTTTTTGTGCTAGGCTAAGAATTTGCCGAACCGCCCTCGTAGAGTAATTTTTTGATTCTATTGCTCCAAAATATACATTAATTTAGAGAGCTTAAAAAGCTGCAGAAATATTGTTTTTCAAATTTAAAACCGAAAATCAATTACTAGAGACGAACTTGTTTTTTTTTAAAGAATTATGTCGGTGATGGAAAATTAAATTGAGCGTACAATAAAGCAGCTACATATGTATGTATATGAAATTTTGTATCTGCCCTTATAATTGTGTATAGTAATCAAGCAATAGTATGATTGGATATGTTAATTGTTTTAGACTCCTCTTACTAAATTGTATTTTCGCTTTATCCTATAAATTTATTTACCTCTTAAGCGCCACAATTTAGGCTTTAAAATGGTACACATTTACGCATTAGCAAATATTTATCACTACAACAAGAATTTGTACTATAAACACAAATCATTACGCAAACACACACGCAAAAATAAACACTTACCTGTGTGGCTGATGAAGTTTCAATGTATTTTGCACCAATTGTTGTTGCTAAATCCCAAGCATCCGCATATGAAATTGGTTGTTCGCCATTAGACTAGTCAAGCGCAAAAAGGGTCCAACAACAACACATAAATGTGTGAGTGTAAACACATCATCCAGTCATCAAGCAAAAGGAACACAAATGAAAATAAATGGAAGAAGGAAAAAATTGCAAATAATAAATAAATATTTCAGTTTAACAATAAAAAAAAAACAAGTGAACAAAATATTTTGTTCCCTTAAGCAAAAATGTATGTAATAATAATAAAAAGGTAAAGACAAAATTGGTGGTGTGACGCGAGAACATTCGTGACAGTTTACTCGTAATACAAACACATCAGAGGTACACATATATGTACATATAAGTAAACATATATATACACGTATGTGGTTAGTATAGCAATGTCAGGAATGAATATTTTTCAAACTAAAGACGCTTGTATTGTTGATTGCTTTCTTACCTGCAATTTATTCAGTACATTCGGATTTGTGCGCAAATCAGCTTGTGTACCAACCAAAATCAACGATGCTCTTGTCTTGGAAAATTTCGGTGCCCATTTCGTTTTGATGGCATGGAATGTTTCTGGTTTTGCTACCGAAAAACATAACAGAAACACATCACTATCTGGGTAGCAAAGCTCACGTAACGGATCCAATGTATCCTGACCGGCTGTATCACAGAGTGTTAAATGTACTGGACTATCGTTGACCATAACATCAGCTGGGAAAGATAAGGTAATAAAGAAAATTTAACATAATTTCACATGTCATTTGAGGTGTGTGGGAGAAGGTTTGCATATATTCCTTTTTCCTTTAATTTTTTATATATTGTGTTTAAATAAACAATCCTTAATCAAAGGATATTTTAAAAAATACAAAAGGGAAATGTAAACACAAAGAATTTTTATACATTTATATAGGTATAAATAAATGTATCTACATATGTGAATGAATATTAATGTACATCAGTAAATATTTTGTTTTTCATAATAAGGATATTTTGGAGATTTACGTTCATGAAACTTTTAAATTAAGTTAGAATTTTAAAAGCATTGCAACTTTAAAAAAATTATACAATTTATACTTATTTGAACATATAGAAAATCAGATTAAGAAAATTTTCTATAGCAAATCTCAAGTGTAAGAGTGAGTATATTCTATAGAAAATCTTCAGTAGAACAGTATTTTCTATAGAAAATATTCAATATAATATAATAGAGTTGTCAACTTTGAAATTTCAAAACGCGACAAAATGAAGAAAAAATGCGCCATTTAAAAAAAAAGGCACTAAGTTTAGAATTTGTTTTCTTTAAAATGTTTATTGAATTAATTTTACTTTTTTTAATTTTATAAAATTTTTTAAAAATAAATTTTTTAAAAATATTTCAACGATTAGTAGTAAAAGTAATAATAGTAAAATCCTTTTTTTAAATAAACGAATTAATAAAGAAAAATAAGCATTTAACCACTCAAAATTTAACTCACAATATCTAATCGGAACTGAAGTACAAATTGAAAAAAAGGGTTAGGTTAGAAGGCCATTGTGAGGTTGTTCCCACATCATCACCCAGAGACCAATACAGTCCATTGTGATTATAGAAAGGGTTAATTTCACAACATATTTGGTACTTTCTTTAATTATTTTTGTTTTCTATTTAAAGTACTTCTATTTAAATTTTTTCAATAAAATTTGTCAGGGCTCCACTAGGACTCTAAACCTGGTTGTTTGTCTCAGTTCAGTTCAGTAGATCAAACCATCAGGCTATACAAAAATAGTATATATAAAGATTTCATCACACTTTCGGAAAAATTGAAAAACGCACCGAAATTAAAAAAGCGCACCAACTAAGGAATCGCACAACAAATTTAAAAAAAGCACCAAAAATGTGGTATCCATATTCCAGGAAAAAATAAGCAAAATGTTCGCAATTTGAATGTATTTCTCCTCAGTTTCCTTAAAAACTCCAACTTTAAGTTCACTATGATAAAATATTACACATAATTTCCAAATGTAAATAGTAAAAAAAGTTTTTCTTTTATGCAGAATTTCGTTGGAAATTGTCAAACAAAAACTTTCCCTAGTCATTGGTTGACGTATTAATAAATCCCGAAAATTAGTATTTGTGTAAAAGGTCCCGAGAAGTATAGTTGTTTTAATCTGTTTTTTCGGCATACACAAATATAAACCATCTTCACTTAATATAAATCAATGCTTTTTTTAGCATTATTAATAAAAGAAAATAGAAGAGACCTACTAAAAGATTCTACATTAAATCAATAATTGAAAAGGTCAGAAATATTTCGAAATTATTTACAAAGTCATCAATAAAAATTAAAAATTTTACAAAAGTATGTTAAAGAAATAAAGGTCAAATGATGACAGATGAAGAATGTTTTACTTAAACAAATAGTTGTCATTTTAAATTCGATAAAAGTAACAATGAAGGCGTTTGCCGCGGTGATATAAATCTCTGCCGATGCTGCACTTGTATTTAAGCTCAAAGAGATATCAAAAAGTCATTGCATATTAAGCGAAAACTTTTAAATTTAAAGAAAAAAAATTAAAAATTGAATAGCGAATTTGTTGACAACGAAATAGAAATGTTTGTTATTAAAAATTAATAAAATTCGTTTCGCTGATTACGTAACGAATGAAATAATAAATGTAATTGAAATACATATGTAAAAGCCCTCCACAACAATGTCTGTAATGATATGGAATCAAATATTGAATAAGGAATGTGTATAATTAATTGTTTCGGAGGGTGAGAAATGAAGGATGTGAATATACTTGGGCTTGTTCTGTTCTTTGAGCATTGTTTTAGCAGTTCATCAGTAATGGACAGCAAGTCCACAAACGCCTCTTTACGGAGTCGTACATTTTCCAGTCAAGTGGTGGAATCCATTTCCAAAATGTTGGAAGCATCCCTCAGCCTTTTTCCGGTTCTGGCCAGTTCTAGTAAGGATTCATCTTCATCAGACGAAACATTAAACCATAATTCCGTGGTGTACATTTCAAATTTAATTTATTATTCTTTAAGAATCTTTTAAACAAATATAGCGCCAGCTGATAAAAATGTAATATTGTGAATAACACAAAAATAGTGATTTTGACAATAGTGGTTTTTAATCGAATGTGCACCATAAAACCAAATGAAAATTCGTTCGTTAAGCATTTTTGACCACAGTCGAAAATCACTTTTGGCTCATAATAGGCACCTCTATCTAATTTTCAATCTAATACGATTATGTTTATAAATTATTACTGGCTTTATAAACTTTTAGTAAATTTAAAAATTATAGCTATAAGGACAGAAAATGTTTGTCTTCAAACATATTTATATAAAATATAAGTTACTTTTGAAATAAATAGTTTTTATTATTAATAAACCAATTTGTTTTAATAAAAAAAAAATCCCAGAATCTCAAAATTTACATTTTTAAAATCCTGAATTCCGGGACTTAAAAATCCAGTCCCGTTTGGCAACCCTAGTTGACACCATAACATAGCTATTGATCTCTGAAAACGTTAAATATTTAACATTATTCACGCTAAAATGTCTATAAAATCAAAATCTATCCATTAGTACTTGAAAAAAATTTATTTCAACAAAATGTTATTTATTCCATCAATCAATACTGTTATTAGCAGATTTCTAAATGAAGTGTACACTGTATAGGAGTTTATATGGATGTTTGAGTATTGTACAAGTGTTTGAGAGAAGACGGATATTTTTGTTGTGTCAGAATAAAAATCATCTTATATATTTTATTCATCATATATATAAGGTAGAAGAAAAAGTATATTCACCAATTTCCTGACAGAAAAACATTTTCTAGAAGGTCAGGTTTGAAGTTTTTCCTTGCAAATGCTAAGAACGTTATGCAGAGCATTTTGATTCAAACAAATTATATGCATGTATGCTATGTATAACCGGAAATAGTCTTTCATACGCTACTAATACTTAATATTCAATATAAGAACACAATAAAAATGTTGGTATTCGTATTGAAAATATATATTAAAATCATTACGAAGAAAATTGTGATTGATGATTATTATTAAAATAATATTTCTCCGTAAAAGACTAAACGAAAAAGTATAAAAAAGCAAACGTTTCTCGGCAACAAACTTTATATATTGAACCGAAAATATCATGTCAATAAGCAATAACTACACTAACAATGTAATAATCGAAATAGGGGTGTAATACAAAAGAATGGGAGATTATCTTAAATATCTAAAAATACAAACTTATTTATCAGTAAGACTACATAAAACAGAGAAAATATAGCAAAATTTATAAAATTTAAAAATTATTTTCTCAAATAAATATGTATATATATTCATTCATCCTTGAACAGTCCATACCGCTTAAGCCAGAAACTTTAAATTCGGGTATTGGATTCCTTCTACAATATAAACATCCACTTAGAACGGATTTTTTTAAATTCATAGGTCAAGGGGTATAAAATAGGCAAAACCAGTTAAAAAAGGAAACTGTATATCTCCAAAACTAATAAAGATTGAATTAAAATTTTAATTTTGTTTGCCTTTAATCGAAAAAAGGTGAGAACAAGTGTCTGGTACATTTTGGAAATTCGAAATTCTAGATGATCAGAATAGGTGAAAATGGTACCCTTTAAACCCTTGTTATCTTCTAAATAAGTAAACAGAGAAATACATTTTAAAATGCATCAGGCAAACAAAATTAAAATTTTTAAAATCAAAAAAAAACAGAAATCTTTTCGGTAACTTTTTGAAATTCGAATTTTTAAGGCCCAAAAATTGTATGCCTTTTTGGTTTTTTTTTTTTGTCAAAATCGATTTTCATACTAATTCCTGGTTTTACAAAAATAAAACTGAGGCCGAACAGGGCCTTAATTCTTAATTCCTAAAAACGTAACCGTGATACTTTTCTTTATCATATTTTACAGCAATATGTATTACTATAAATTAATATGAATATTTTCGAAAATTATTTTCACACGCGGCGCAAAAGGGGCCCAAAAGGAAGTAATAATAGGGAAGTTTCTATTATTAATTAAAATTAACGACCTGATAAATATCAAATATGCATTTAAACACTCAAAATATTGCTCTCAATATGCTATTCTGAACTCAAGTACTAACTGATAAAAAGAGCTAATTTTAGTACACATATTTTGGTAATTTTCAGAAATTCTTTATGTTTTTTATTATAAATGCGTCTATTTTGATTGTTTCAATAAAATTTGTTGTGTCTCCACTGAGACTCGCAGCAAATTATGGGCTACACCAGAATTTTTTCAATGTTTAAAATATTTGTTTTATTTTCAAACAATCTTAAGTAGTTGTTGAGTTTAGTAAAAATGGTGTAATTCGCCCTTACACAGTAACTACAAAATTCCTTATATTACAAAAAATACAGGTAAAACATTCGAATTTAATGCAAGTAGCTATATTATTTTATAGGTTAATTTTCCGCATAAACTCATTGAAACATTTATTTTAAAAGTGCGCTATAATTTTGAGCAGTACTTTAAATAAATTGTAAATTTATTTCAAATTAAAAATAAAATCAACAAACATATTTTTGTAAATTCTTATATTGCTGAAGTATTTACATATATTTGTTATATAAATAGATATTTTTTGGACTCATTTTAAGCATTTATTTAGTTGGATATTTTACATTACATATCGTTAGATTAGTGTTAAATGTGATATTATAAAATTTAATATATTTCATGGAATATTGTGTAAGTAATACGCAAAACTACTACAACTTTAGAATACATTAAAAACATCCATTTTTAGGCAATTAAAGGATAAAGGACATTTTCCTAAGTATTTCCCTTAAAATAAGTTATTTGCCAGAGAGTGGAAATAAGGGTGTCATATAATTTCAAGTTAATTTCAACAATTTATCATTTAATCCATAACTACAACTAATAAACATACAAATGTAATTAAAACATTTTTATAAAAAAAGCCGAACTTCTGCCGAGAATGTTAAAATAATGTATGAATAGTGCGATTAGAGCAATCTTTGCCTATTACAATAATTAACTTTTTCTTTTACTTATCAAATTTGTTACCCACTGTTTACACATATAAAAATATTAAGCATTAAAACATCATTGTAATTTACAATTCTTGTTAACAATTGTTGCTTAAATTTTTTTATTTAATTTGGAAAATTTTCGAATAGACAACACAGATATTTATAGCACCAAAATACTTTGCTCTTGTGTGAGTTGATGTAATTATAACAATGTAATGTCTAACGTACATATCAAATATTGTTTATTCTATTTGGTTCGTAGTCAACTGTTTGCTACTTGTACCTTAAACAATACGAATAAAAAGTATTGTTGCATTATTAATTTCATTATAATGATGTTAGTTGAGCATATAATGATGCTGAAGGTTACAATACAGTTACAGTTTACAGATATACTTACAAGTATAATGCACACTGGTGTAAATTCATTTAAGTGAACATCAGTGTTCTGAAAGAACTTAATCAGCATTAAAGAATAAAGAAAGTAATAGTATTCAAAATAGAAAAAAGTTCCCCAAACTTTACAGAAGTGCGATTAATGACAGATTAATGGCTGAGAAAAGGCATTAAATCACCAAATTATGATTAAAAGACAATAAATATGCAATTGAAGTGTATCCAACAAAGATTAAATTAACAACAGCATGCACATTAGTGTCCTCAAATAAATTGCGAATTATGACCATCTACACCCCTAGAATTATTCTATAGATTGTAGAAACACGTTCTGAAAAATATTACGATGCTAGCATAACGTTAACTGGCGCCGCATCGGCTCTAAAGTTTGAAGGTGAAGGAGAAAATATGCATTTTTTCAGTTTTTAATGTAAAAATCGAAATGTGTGCGACTTTAGCGTTCTAATAAGATATAAAAGGTAAAAATCGGTTAACAGACTTTAAAGTTATTAAATATTCCCCAGGCCATTAACGCGTTTCAGACTACTTAAATAAGAAATGTAAGAAAAAAATTACCCAACTGGACAACGATGTCGAACGATAAAGTTCGCTTAGATAAGACTTAAGACATAAACTTTTTATCGTATCTATTTTTTATTCAATCAAGTTTGTTTATTTCACAATCAAGTTTGTGTCTTAAGTCTTATCTAAGCGAACGTTATCGTTCGACATCGCGAGCCAGGGGGTAAAAAATTTTAAAAATATTCAACTAAATCATATTTTTATTTTAAATATATAAGTATTTACTTGTATAGGAGTTTTTATCTTTGTAGCATAATGTTAACCCCAATATCTAGTAGATATGCTAAAATATTGTTTGATTTTTTGAACGGCCGTTTCAAAACTCCATTCTTAATATTTTAAAAATTTTTTAAACAAAATTTAGAATTTTTAAAACATCTTTTTTGGATTCATTAAGAATATATGATGGGACAAAAATATAAAAAAATATGTCAAGTTTTTCTGCACAAGCGATTTTAATTTTGAGGATTCTATTTTACCAGCTATATCTAAAGTTGTTGAGCATATTCTTAAAGACCAAATCTTATCTTTGGTTAGTAATCAACTTTCACCATCACAGTATGCTTTCCGACGTGGTCATAACACTACCTCATTACTTTTGATTCTAACTGATTCTATAAGGGACAATATCAATAATAACCTCTTATCATCTTTGGTATCGCTTGATTTGACTAAAGCCTTTAATTCTGTTAATTTTGACAACTTAATTATGAAATTGACTAATCATTTTAATTTTTCTAAATCAGCCTGTATTTTGATCCATTCATATTTGTCTGGGAGACATCAATTTGTGGATGTTGGTGGAGTTTACTCTGATACACTTCCTTTATTTGCTGGTGTTCCTCAGGGTTCTGTGTTGGGACCACTTCTTTTTATTATGTATGTCAATGACCTACCTCTTCATATTGACTCTAGTTTATGTAGATCTTTCATTTTTGCTGATGACGTTTTTTTATTGTTTAAATCTCATAAGGATAATGCCGATGTCTTAGAATCTAATATTAATTATAGCTTGGTACGATTTCTAGAATGGTCTCGTTTAAATTCTTTAGTGGTTAATTTCTCTAAAACTAAAGCTATACTTTTTGGTAATTCTTGTCCGTTGTTGAATATCTCTATTGATGGTCAGATAATTACCTTTGTTGATAACCGTAAATGCTTAGGGGTATTTCTAGATAATCGACTTAATTTTGAGTGTCATACTAATAATTTATATGCTAAAATCTTTGGTATTTTGCGCCAAATTTATTCTAATAGTGTATATCTGCCTTGTCATATTAGATATAAATTAGCTTATGCTCTCTTAATGCCCCATTTATTTTATGGGATTGAAGTGGTATCTAGCACTGTGGTTCGTATTTTGGCTAAATTTAATCGTTTAGTCAATGTTATTGTGCGCTATGTTTATAAAGTTCGAAGATGGATGCATATTTCTGAATATGTCAGTACTTTTTTGGGATGTTCTTTTAGGCACTTTGTTGATATTCGCAAATTATTTTTTTTTTATAAGGTTATTCGTTCTGGCTTACCTTATAATCTCTGTTCTGAGTTTTCATTTTCTCACTCTACAAGAAATCCTCAGATTACCATTCCTAGGATCAAGTGCAGTATTTTTGAGCGTTCTTTTATTGTAAAAGTGGCCAGAATCTGGAATTTTTTGCCTTTGGATCTTCGTATATTTTCTTATTCTAACAATGCCTTTCGCTTAAAACTTTTAATGTATTTCTCGAGTATTAATTAAATCTTGCTATATTTTTCAACAATCGCTTTATAACTTTTTTATGGGGTTACTATTTTTTACTATTCTTTTTTCTTTTCTCTTACTACTATGGGACATATATTTTAATATTATTTTAATTAAATAATTAATTTGGCTGGGGGGCCTCTATTTTGTATGTATTTATATATTTACTTAATTTAAATTATATGTATGTTTTATTCAGGAATTAACTTTGTAATATATTTAATGTATGGCCTAATTTAAGGCTTTTTATATTACTTTGAAATAAATAAATAAATAAATAAATAAATAATTATTTTCCACATTTTGTGAAGAAACTTAAATTTTTTGGTGTTATGAATATTAAATAAAACATATCCAGAATATCCAGAATATGTAGTTCAAATACTTTCTAAAAGTTTGACTCAAAACGGGCAACATTAACCGTTAAATCGTGAAGGTAAAATTTTGCTATATTTGGGATTTCTAATCGAAAGATAGCGAAATGTTATAAATTTTTAAATCGACTTTTATAAAACTTGAGAAAAATATATCTTAAGCTCCAAAATTTACAATAACAGCACAAAAGTCTAAATTAACCCTTGAACGCGCTAATGCAACTCCAAATTTCAGAGCCGATGCGGCGCCTATTAATGTTACCCTATATACCTAATATTTTTCGGAACGTGTGTCTACAATTCTTGAAGCAGTCTAATGTACATATTTTGTTAACTTAATTTTAGGTATTTAGTGATGTGCGTTTATAGGAATATACAGCAGTGTATATGTATATATATGCATTTGTTTACATAGTTAGATACTTACACTTACGTATGAGTGAGTATGTAAAATGGTGAAATAATTAAATGTACATGTTGATTGTTAAGTTTTATGGGTCTTTTGTGAAAGATAATCTATGACAAAGTATACTAACGAGCATAATTTTTGATTTTTCATAAATACCTACACATATGTATATTATTTTAGGTCACTTGTTATGTATTTATAAGGTTATTTTTGATATCATCAAAGATATTAATGTAGATAAGTATATGAAGGTTATTTTTGATATCATCAAAGATATTAATGTAGATAAGTATATGAAAAACTACAACTATTGATAAAAAATTAAACAAATTGTTAAGTTAACTTAATTTATGTAGTATGTTTATCTTAGGATTTGTTAAGCTTATCGAAATCAATTGCTTTTTATTACTAAACTAAATTTTAGTAAAAGTTTGCAAAATTTCCCCATGAAATTTAATGAAGAAAATAAAACATTGATAATTAACCACAATAAAAGTCATTGTAACATGGCATCAGCAAAAAAAAAACCGAAAATCAAAACTGACAACTAAAATTTGTTGAAACAACATTTAAAGCAAAGACAGAGAGAAAGAGAGAAAGGAATATAAAAAAATAATAAAAGTTTCAATTAGTTTTATTATTAAAGTGGCAGACATTCAAGTGCATTTAAGTGTTAAAATTTTTTAAGTGGTTAAGCAGCTTAAACAAAACTGTGAGTGTATGTGTGTACTACATGCACACACACCATCAAGCAAAGTTAAACACACATATACATACCCTGCCAACATTTTCTATTGCGGAAGTGACTCAGAAGTGACGCTAAGAAGTTGAAACTCATCTTCTGCGATACCATTTTCTGATCGTAGAAGTGTCTTCCGTATTGAGAAGTTGTACTCCCCGGAAGTAACTTCAAGAAGTCACTTCAGCGTAACTTCAAAAAGTCACTTCAGCGTAACTTCAAGAAGTCACTTCTGCTCAACTTCTTTTGCTTTTGATTTTTTTTTTGCCTTTACTGATAATACACTCATATTGACTATGGGATAACAAATATGTAAAAACTACAACAATAACAAAACAAAACCACACTTTATCACTGACCGACCACAGCAAATGACAAAATAAAACTAATTTCGATGATGTCGAAAACTTCTTTTTGGCATTCTTTTCATTTCTTTTATAACGGGACATGTCATTTTCGGCTGGTGTTGTAAACAACAAACAATCTTCCAAACGTCCTCTGGATGATTAAAAGACGACTGCAATGTAAATTGTTATTGTTATCTTCCAATTAACGTCTGGAAGTGAGTAAGACGTAACGCCTTTGACGATGGACGATGAAAGAAACTTCCAATTGCTGGCAGGGTACATTCATTCCCATTCATGTATTTAGGTACAAACAAGTATGTATTCTCGCACCCATTAACTCTATTTTTCCATGAGTGGTTGAATTTTAAATTTAACTGTAATTTTTGCACTAATTAGAATCAAATAAAATAAACAAGTCCTATGTAAGGAGAAAGAGAAAAAGCCAGGCAAACTTTTGAAAATCATATATAGAAAGGGGGAATGTAAAAATACATGTCAATAGCTGACACATGAGAGCCAGCAAAAAAACTTACATGGAAAATTATACAAATACGCAAACAAACATGCTACAAATTAGCAGGAAATTATGTTTATTCAATTTATTTTCCGTTTTTTTTTAATTCAACAGGAAACGGAAAATGATAAATGTTGTTGGCATAAATTCCACAGTTATTAAAATAATTGTTTATTTTGAATTTTTATACATTTATTAAATTCTTAGTAACACTGTCTTTTTTTTACTAACATTTGTTTAAGTTTTGTTCTTTGTTACTAGGCTTTCACTTGGTTACTTTTGAGGTCATATGTTTTATGTATTTTTAGTGCCTGCATGGAATTTATGCAAACTTTTATATATGTACTCTAAATGACCTGATAGCCCTTACTTAAATCCATCCACTCCATTCTGCTGTTCTGCAGTTTGTACAGGCAAATTAAAATGAACTGTTGTTAATTTGTTAAAGCACATCATAATTCAGTCACTTGCACAAGTGCTAAACTATGCGAGTGGCATATATTTTTAATGCATATTTCACTTTATTGCAAATTTATAGTCACTAACAAAAGTGTTTCTAAAGACTTTTAGTTTAGAAACATTTAAAGATTGCTTGATTGGACGGAACTAAAATAAAATGAGAAAGAAATTACAGTTACAACTTCGCCATTAGATTGTATTCATGATTCCCAATCCCTCCAGACTTTAGATTCGTTGATTTAAAAGAATAAAAGAGTTCAATCTGATTACAAAAAGTACCTGAAACCTTATTTTGTGGTACATTATAAAACATACTTGAAACACCTTTACCATAAACATAGTTATATGTACGAGTATTAGGATCAAATAACTATTGAAAATAACGGTTACAAAAAGTACCATTAATTATTAATTTATCAGTGTCCAATACTCTGAGGATATTGAATTGAAAAAAGTGCTGTATTTTAGCATCAGTTTTAAATTTTCAAAAGTTTATTTCTATTTCAAACAAGAAAACTGTAAGAATCTACGTTCTTGTGCTGAAGTAAAATATTATTGCCAAAAAGTTACAATTCTTTTTCCTAAGTTTTCCTTTTCTATTACTTTATGAGTAAGACTATTATTAAGATTTTTATGTATTTAGGACATTCAAAATATATAAAAATCGGTTTAAAGAAAAGTTGCTCTACTTTTGCCCCAAACATAGTTCAGAAGTCAATCTTCAAAACTAAAACTGAATCCTCCTTGTGTTCTTGGTCAGACTAACCGTTTCAAAATGATACTTATTTCCAAAAAAATTGTCTTCGCACTATTGTGCGACTCAAAGCATCTTTTGTTTATTTTAATGAATAAAGCTCAAAATCATATGTGAGGAGACTTTAAACACATCACTTGGAGTCAATAAGGCCCCTTCAAAAAATGTTGTTCTATACTATCCTCGCAGATGCAGATACAGAGTACACTGAGGTTTTGTCTTCGAACAATATCTACACAATTATTACCCAGTACATGACAAATCATGTGTCGAAACGGACGTGAGCTATTTTCAGACACTACTTTCAAAAGGCTGGAATATGATGGCGCCATTTGGACACCTGCAGGGCCACTAGAAATATATGTATAGGTATAGGAGTTTGCAGCTTCTGAATATGAAATGAAAGGACATCTCGAGAATCATAGCGGCGCTAACCGGTCACTGGACGATTGGTAAGCATGCAAGCAGACTTGAACTTCCCTTCAATAATCACTGCCGCAATTGCCAGGAAGGGGAGAAAGAAGAAACAGAGTTTCATCTTCTCTGTGAATGTTCGGCTCTTCAAAATGCTAGATTCAAAGTTTTCAACAATCATACACTAAACAAACTATCGGAGACATTAAGTATTAGATAGTGCGATTTCATCGGATACCCATTATATACTAGCATCTGGAAAAGATCTAGTCCTGTCATTGTTCAACGAGTGGTGTGATAAATTTGAAAACGGAATTAAAAGATTTTGCTTGAATGCTTGCAGGCAGCAGGCAACCACGTAAACCAACCGTCCAGACGACATCTCAAGAATCGATTAAATCTCTCCTAAAGCGTTCTCTAGCGCAAATGAAGGTGGCTTTCAGATTAGCCCACAACACTGAATTTATATTTTAGCCTATTTTCCCTAGGGAACAGCACATACCAAAACAAAATTTTAGCGGCTGGATCTGTCTGTGAACCATACTTGAGCATACATCTATTCGCAAAGTCCCTTAGGACCACTGGTCCCTATACGGTAGAAAAGGTCCTGTTGTGTCAGATATCACTGGTAAATCAATTGCTCATTTTTATTTTGTTTATTAGGCAACTTAAAGGTAGAATGTGATGGATATGCAAATAAAGCGATATTTTCTCTTTAGCAAGAACTGGCAGTGACCTTTTTCAGCTGATGCAATCTTAACAAGGCGGCATGGTCAGTGTGGACTTAATAATGACCTCAAATGCTTACCATTTCATATTGTTACGTCTACATATCCGGTTACAGAAAATATCAAATTTTAAATTTTTCAATTAGGCCGATGTTGAATCAGCGACGCTACTCTTTTAAACATATTTAATAATAAGTAATATGAAACAACAACTTCTCAGTGTTATAAAATAAATCAATGATGTAAACTCAATACCGAAACAGTTTAGTATCTGCTAATTTTTGGATTGCCATGAATATTACTAGTCAGTTGTAAAATATCTTTAAAATTGATACTGTCAATTTCTTAAAATTTTACTTTCGACAGCGTCGATTATTATCGTTTTAAATTCATTGCATTTATTTCACTACTATGATTTATAAAGACTGCATATTGATTTTCTTTACTTATACCCTCATATTGATAATCCCCACCATTGAATGCAATATATTTAGGGCCCTTAATTGTACCAAAGAAGATATAACGACATTTTTCAATTTATCATTTCGAACAAAAAACAATTTTTGAATTTGTTTTTGCAAAAAGATTTAAAATTGTTAACAAACATTTACGCAATGAATGATATCAATGTGTGGAAAAATATACAGACACGAACTGAATGACTTCTAGTAAGAAGCAAAAGGGGCAGGAAGTCAAAAGAGAAAAGAGACTTTTTTAATAAACTCTAAGCATGATACATATACAGCAGGGAAAACATATACACACATAGACATAGGCCCCCTTTAACAACACTTAAACCTGTGTATGGATAGAGAAACAAAATTCTCCGATAGAAAAATTAAAACGGAAACAAAAAACACTTCCTACATACAAAAGACACACTGAAAATGTGATTGCTAGAACAGATTTCCTCTTGCAAAATAGTAACGTGTGGGGAGCAGCAACAAAAAAAAAAATAAAATAAAGGATGTCACCCAGAAGTGGATACAAGGATGTGTTTGTTAGAATGTTTTGTAGGCTTTGTTGTTGATCTAGTATTAACAATCAACAAAAAAAAAAACGAGGGAAAAAACTTTTACAAATTGGTTTCTTATAGATATTACTTGATGATAGTAAAAAATTCATAAAATCATACAGCAAAAACAGAAATATACAATATGTACGAGTATATTCAGAAGGAACAAGGAAATCAACAATGATTGTTTTGTATGCCCGGTATTTTCAACAAAAAAAAATAATTGTTTTGTTCTACAATATCATTTTCTTTTTACAGAAAAATTTTTAACAATAAATCTTGTTTATAAATTTTAATTTCATTTTAATATTTAAAGCAATTTGCTGGTGTTGTATTATTTAATATTTAAAAACAAAGAGATAAAAAAAAACTCTTACCATTATAAATATCTGATGCTGTTGGCACATGTTCTGTATTAAAACGATTCTCAAGATACGAGAGTATTAAATTTGTTTTCCCCACAGCACAATCACCCACTACCACACATTTGACACCAGCTTTGTCCTGAGATTTCAACGATTTAGATTCTAGAATAAATACAAAGATAAAAATAGAATTAATTAGAACCTGTTCGATGTCTCAGTTTATTTTCTTTTCTATATTATTTTCAATTTCTTGCTATTTTTACAGAGTAAGTATATTTTATACACAAACAAAAAAGTGCCTTAAATTGTAATTAATTCGAAAACCATTAAAGAAAATATAATATAAATGAAAAGTAAAACTAGACAGCAAGAATATACGAATGAATGGAGATAAATTCCCCATAACCTTAATTTTCTTTAATTAGTTTTTAATTTATTGCAAAATCTTGCAACATGATTGTTATTTGTTTGTTTGTTTGAATTTAGATTTGAGTTTGAGTTTTAGTAGGTTTGCAACGGCTTTACGTGCAAATTTCCTTCCCAATAAAACATGATTTTGCCATTTGTATTAGGTTTAAGCCTGTAAAGTATGGCGGGTTTTGGTTTTCAATTAAATAATAAGACCAACTATAGGAATAATGCGAAAAATAATTGCTTTCTTTCATTAGCGCAAATTTTTATAAAATATATGAAATTCTACTTAAACCAATACGAATCAGATTTGTTTGTTTTAAATATTCAAAGAACTTTGATTGAAAATTATAAAATTTCAAGGTTGGCTGTCATTACCCTTAAACCGAAATAACAGTAATTAGTCCCAATTTACACAAAGCAATTCTTTAAGCTTAGCTGATTACCTTTTTGAAATCGGGGTTAGGGGAAAATAAGACGAGTATAGACTTGATTGTATTCGTGTTACTCTCTCCTTCGTATTACATATGTGTATACAAATGCGTGTATATTCTCAAATAAAACTACGAATGATTTACGCAATTATATTGTGCTGTGTAAACACCGAAGAAATTTAATAGAAACAATTGTATCAATATTTTCAATAAAAATTTGTAAAATTTGTAAATTGGGACTTACCGTAACTAAATATTAAAATACCGTTACCGAAATAATCGAAAATACTGTGATCTTAAAAATTTGTAATTTTCATAATAAAGTTTATGTAAACCTATAAAAGTTGAATGTAATGAAATACCGTACTTGTCAACTTATTATTAATTTTTGTAAACTTCATAAATAATTTAAGACAGACCAAAGTTATTATTAAAATATCACTACCGGAATATACTAAAAATACCGTTATCGATATAGTGCAAATTAGCGTAAACCGTTTTGTATTGGTTGTTGCGATTTCTTTTTCTTGAAAGAATACTTATTGTTACAATTTTAATCTTCAGCTTCATATTTGCATTTATCTAATTTTGAATGATGCTGATAAGGGTTCATCATCAGTTTCTAGCATGATAGCAAATTCTTTCCAGTATAATTTCATTCACACATATGTATATATAAATGTACATACGTATGTATAATTGTGTGTTTACTCAGTTGCACTCTCAACTCAAGACAAATTATGTGACCATATATGGTAATGATTTTGTGATCGCAATTTTGTTTTATGACCCTTACTACTAGTATTTTTGTCTTCTTTTCGCTGCAGATCAATTAATGATATTGCATTTTTTTTTTTTTTTTTCTCATTGAGAATCTAGAATGATCTAAATACGCTTTTTGTAATACGCACCACCAAACGTGATTTTTGATCAGACCATTGTTACTAGCATTTTGAAAGTGGTGATGATAACAAGTGTAATATAGTAAAAATTTAAATTAGTTTAAAAAAGTACAAAGTGTAAAGTATAGCAAATCGTTTATACAAATAAAAGAAAAAGCTAACATTAATAAGAAAAGCTGACAAGATTAATTTAAGAATTAAATATTATATTTAAAAAAACCCATCTACAATTTTCGTGAATAATTATATTCAAAGGTAAGGTTTTTGCGAATCACATGTATTTAAACATTATTATACATGGCGTTATTTTCTTTCAAGGAAATTGTCCCACTCGGGCATTAATTCTCTAACGCCATATTCTAAAAGGCTCCAAGTCTATATTTTTCGAATTTTTAATCCCACGTGGCAAGACGTTTCCACGTGTGGAACCATCACCCTGACAAGATAAATGATTAAAAATCTACATATATAAATATAAAAATAACTTACTTTGCTTAAAAACTATTTAAAATCAAACAAGAACATGTAAATTATATTAACAAAGTACTCTTAAAACGCTAAAAGAATTTTAAATTGTTAATTGCTAATTGCTAAAAGAACAAAAAAAAAACTATAAATATGATATTATATAATAATATTTAACCTAATTATATTCTATTTCTTACCATTACTTTTCTTAAAATTGTAACTAAAACTATTATCTACCATTTAATTAATATCATTAATCTATTTTCCTAATGTTATAATTTTGATAATTTCTAACATAATCCATTTTTATATACATACATACGTGTATACCTATATTGAATTATAATGTGCTCAATAAATTAAAATCATGTAAAATAACTAATATTATATACCTATATTGAATTAAAACTTATATATGAATTGGTCTCTAAAAAAATGTTAAACATAATCTGAAATATAAATTCTAATTTAAAGTTTAAATCTTATTATGATTCTATAAATCAGTTTTATATTAAGAAATGATTTTGTCAAATTTAATTTCTTGAAATAGTTTTTTTTTAAGAAAATAATACTGAATTTAAATAATTATTTCATTTTAAAGTTTATTGTGCATTAAATAATAAGTAACTAATTTAAAATCATTTGTACGAATAATTTTTGATATCCAGTAAATTAAATATCTTTAAATTTTTTTTTTCTCCTATTCTAAAAATAACTCAGTATGTATATTTAAAATAATTGTCAATTGAAAAAAAATGTGTGAGAATTTCATTTAAAGCAACAACAACAACAAAATTATCATTATCATCTCGTTTTGCTGGGCCCTTCAATCGAGACAACTTTAAATGGAACACCAACAATTACGTCTTTTATTGTAATTATTTAAAGTATTACATACTCTTTGTTAGTCAGTCCGTTTTCAATTTATTCCTTTTACTTTCATTCATAATTATTGCTTAATATTTTTTTGGTTTATTACTATCTTCACATTCATTGTGTAAAGATCATTATGTAGTATGTTTATGAGTATGCCTATTTATAATGTTTATTCTTTTTATATATTTAATAAATTCTATTGTTTGCCATTATAAAATGCAATCTTAAATTTCTTTTAAATGGGAAAGATAACTAAAAGAATTGGTAATATGTAATCTAAGAAGTCAGTCTATTTTAGGGACAGATATTAATATTTTTAGGGTAAGTCGTCTGTCAAGGCGTTTGACGATAAGTCAATAGGGTGGGAATCAAATTACCCTACATGACATCACACCTCGTCATGATCTGGTCTTTATTTTCAATTTATTTCTTAAAAGTTATTTGATACTCTTTGGAAAGGCATTAAGAGTATTTATATGCTTATGCGCTTTAATACGGGTTGAGAACCAAATTTGCCAAATATATCTAGTCGGGAAAATCTTTGTATATGCCACTTAAACTTTGTATTATAAATTTTATAAAATGTATGTGATTTTTGTTATTAATTTAAATAAATATCCAGCGCGTAACATGGTAGCCTTGTAATATGACATGGCGTTTATTTTTGGTACGAAATATAATTTGGTGACATATTAATTTTCAGAGACGAAAAGTAACATGTTACTCCAAGTGTTTATAAGTTCCATTTATGAACCGTCACAAGTAACTCGTTCACAAATTCATGTTTAGAAGTAACCATTAATCATGATTGAAATCCAAGAGCAAAAAAAGAAACCACTTATTTTCAGTAATAGAAAATAGTACTTTTTGAGGCTGCTTATAAACTTTACAAGGATTTGATTGCATATAGGAATTTTTCTTTTCTCTCACCTTATATGCTAATCCTTAAAGGTTTCACTTACTTTCAGCAATAAAAATGCAAAACCAGTTACTGTTAGTTATATCATTATTTTATAAGATAATTTCTTAGGTACCACTTAGTTATTTACTGTAAAAACTGAACCTGAACCTTTTAAGCTTCTGAAAACAGTTGGGATCCCTATTTTCATTATATCTCTGCTATTGTTAACTAAATTGAATTTGCCACAAAAATCAACATATTCCATAACTACATCTAATATCTGGTCACATTAATATGCCAACATATTTTCCCTACACAAGTTTTCTTTCTATTTCAATTTGTTACTTACCTTTAGTTGAAGATTTTTTTGTGTTACGTTTTCTTAATAAAAACTTTGCAGCACATTTAGGACTTGTGCCATCATTACTGGTATTCGTGGTTGTTGTACTATCATCGCGTGAAGTTGAGCTTGTATCGCTAGTAGAATGTTGCTGCAATGAAAGAAACAAAATAAAAATTAAAGAATAAGAAAAAATAGCAAACAAAAAAATCGGTAGAAGAAAAAACCTAGGATATACCAAATGTCAGTTAAAGAAGTTTCAAAGTGATTGTGTGCATAGAAAGTGTCTTTCTTTTCTTACAGTTTTTTTTTTATTCATTGTTGCTGCTTCAGTTTACAGTGCTCATCAAATGGAAAAGCATTAAAACCCCGAAAGATGTTAAATGAAATTTTAATGCAATACATAAAGTCAAAGTTTAAATGGTGTAAAATAAATGGTTTCTGTTGAAATTTTTTCTGTTTTGTTTGCTATTTTATCACATAAAATCATAGTCAAGGAGTTTCATTTCATTTCGTTTTAACATAATTTTCTTTACAATTTTAACGCTTAATAGCAAATCTTTTTGAATGTCTTTTTTCTGTTGTAAGAAAGTGATAAAATATAAAAACAACAATTGAAAAGATAGCTTTTGTTGTTAAAGATAGTAAAAAATTAAATCCTTCTTACCATAAAATTGATGATGAAATGTAAGGGAAAAGAAAGAGTAATAAAATTTACTTTTATTTTCCAATATACTCGTACGTACATATGTACATTAGGGTGGCCCCGTTTGTATGGAGAACAAATAAGGTATCGATGTTCCCGACTTATATGAAAATTTGATTCATTTTAAGACTACGTTTCTCAATTTTTTTTTGTCCTAGGATCAATATTTGGTTAGCTGGATCAAAGTATAACAATGTCCTTTTTAGAGGTTTTTTGACTTTTTTCACATTTCTTCCAAAGGAACTATATATAAATTTGATATCATATGAAAGGTCTTTGAGAGGCGCATCCAATGGGTTGTCAAAAATTAAAAAAAAAATGTTTAAATACAAAAATTTTGAAAATTTCCGACAAAATTTTAGTTTTTTTTTATTTTTTCATAGAATTTACATAAATAAATAGTTGATATTTCTTGATTATAAACATCATGCAATTTAACCCAAATGGTATTCCCGTTTTTTTTTTAATTCTACCCATTTGAATTTTTATTAATTTTTTTAAACCTTAAATCTTCCCTATCTGACAATTTCTGTTAACTCAATTCGTTAATGTAATGGGTATTAAAATAACCAAAATTTTATAAGCTAAAAAACGGGAAAACCATTTGGGTTAAATTGCATGATGTTTATAATCAAGAAATATCAACTATTTATTTATGTAAATTCTATGAAAAAATAAAAAAACACTAAAATTTTGTCGGAAATTTTCAAAATTTTTGAATCAAAAAAAATTGGTTTTTTAATTTTTGATAACCCATTGAATGCGCCTTTCAAAGACCTTTCATATGATACCAAATTTACATATAGTTCCATTAGAAGAAATGTGAAAAAAGTAAAAAAACCTCTAAAAAGGACATTGTTATCCTTTGATCCAGCTCACCAAATATTGGCCCCAGGACAAAAAAATTGAGAAACGTAGTCTTAAAATGAATCAAATTTTCATATTAGCCGGGAACATCCGCAACTTTATTTTGTGGTCCCCCTAATGTACATACATATAAAAGATTTGTTGGAAATTCGTGATAGTGAAGTTAATTGAATTCTAAATGATTTGTCAGCATGCCTATTAATATTTTCTAATTAAGAAAATAATACAAATGCTCAACTGTCGACATTATAAAAGCAGCTGATAAGTTTTTGAGTTTTCTTAATTTTTACGTTTTATTAACTCGACTTTAATGAAATAATATCCTCTTTTACAACCAACAAATGTTTAAAATGTCCTGAATACATCGTTTTATTACTAAAATATTACTTTTAAAGGATTAATTTTCAGCTACTAAGTATGCAACAAGTTTTCAATTCCACATAAAAATTAAAATATTCAATTTATATGAAAGAGTTAAACTCACTACAGCTATTAATACATCAAGCCACATTAATTGAGGCACGTAGAAAACTGTTTTCGGCACAACAGCATAAATGACATCTGTCATTTGCCAAAAACAAGCTGCATTAATTTGCAAAAATATTTAAATTTAACTTTTTTCCCTATGAAATCAACCTGCATTTGAAATCCGCTTAAAATTAAATAGAAAAGCACAAATAAGAGAAAAATATAAAGTTTTGCAAATGTCAAATGCAAGAGTTTCTTTGATGTTAAATAGAAACAGCTTCTGTTGCCGCTGCATAGACTTATCTACGCTGTGAACAATCGTTCCCTGTAAGGTTGCAATAAATACTTGAAATATATTTCAAAAATTATATAAAATACGTATATAGTACAGAAATATTTTTGTTCATGCTGTTGCATCAAATTTTGTTATTTATAAACACATGAGGACAACAACAAGCTAGCGAACGTGAAAGAATAAAAAAATTAAAATATTCTTATAAAATGACGCACGTACGCGTTCGAATTTAAAAGAAAATATATACATGTACACCCTGCAGTTCTTGATCTAACTAGTGAGTTGAAGATTACATAGTTAGTTATTTTAACATATGTGTGACCTAAGCAGAGGTAAATGAACCCAAGGAGACTGTCGGATAGCTGGTCCAAAGTAGTAAACGCATGGTATTAACATACCGGTTACATATAGGTATAATTTGCTTTCTTCCTTGGTAACAAGACCAGCTATTTATTTCAACATGCACATATCCTAGTTGACTGGAATATATATACAGCTATATTATTTACAAAGCTAGAGTTCAATAACCGATTTCTTGTAAACTAGCCGACTAACATATACTTTATATGCCAATAACCAATAAAACAATCTACGATTTAAGCTTAAATTCTAGAAATATTATTTTTATAATTTAATCATACATTTAATGTAAGTATCCAAATCAAAATTGAACAATATTGGTTTATTACTCAGTCCAACACGAAAAATGGTGCCTTAAATTGTTTAGTCAATTTGTATACGTCTTATATAGAGCTCCAATTTCTCTGACTCACTTTTTTTTTGGACCATTTCTAGTTTTCGAGATATACATTTTTCTAAAAAGTTACGTAGTTACATGATTTTGATTGAGTAACATAACTGAAGAACAGTTGAAAAAATTAAAATTTAGCTACAATATTACCTTCATGCTACCCTAACATAATATTTACTTCACTTAGTAGTTTTGGGGATGTATCCGATAATATGACGAAGAAACATTATTTACAAATTTTTCGTTTTTTAAAAATTCAAAAAATAGAGATAAGCCCCCGTTGCCACGTGCAAGTTCGAAAAACTCAATACACTTACAGTTTTTTACTAATACAATCATATCTTTCGCACTTACAGCTCAACTTGCAAGAGAATTTGCTTGTAAGTAAATTTTTGGCACTTGCCGTATGTAGAATAACAAATGAATAAACAGTGCTACCAGTGTTAAAATAAAAGTTATGTTTATAACAAATTTTGTGGGTTGTTAAGAAATTTATAAGGAAAAAAACTTTTACACAACGCATCTTAACAGCATTTTTAAATATAAATCTCATGCATATATTAAAAAAATTGTAAATTACAAAATTTTTCGTATTTTTGTTCTTTTGACAATACGGCAATACTGGATCTATGTATATGCGTTTGAAAATTAACAGAATTTTATGAAAAAATTTTGTTTGAAGTTTCTTTGTTGACGACATTTAAAAAATTAACTTGCACTTGCTAGTGTAGTCACTCAAACAAATATTGGTGTTTTTCGGTATTTTTCGTAGATAATATGTACCCAGCATACCATTTTAGGAGCGCTCCGAAAAAGGAGTCAGAAAAGAGTCCAACAAAAGAGCATTTTCGGAGCGCTCCGAAAAAAGGAGTCAGAAAAGAGTCCAACTAAAGAGCATTTTCGGAGCGAAAGAAAAATTTGCTTGTTACTGTCCTGAGTCGACACGCAGTATGACTCAGAAATTCCACTTAATTATGTGTGTACCAAAGCGTTGTTCTCCTGCTATTTGTGCTTTGAACAAAAAAAAACATAGCTGTACCACACAAGAATGATAAAAACAAGATTACACAGAGCCCAAGAAAAACCTCATAAAAGACTCTTTTCTAGCATTATCTAAGAGCTCTTTAAGAGCCCAAAAAAAGAGCTCTTTAAGAGCCCAAAAAGACTCTTTTCTGACATTATCTAAGAGCTCTTTCTGACGGACCATTTTCGAACGTAATGACGCTCTTTTCTGAAGGTTTTCGGAGCAATTATGATTGTTTTTTGGGCTCATAAAGAGCGTTAACGCTCCGAAAAATGTGTCAGAAAAGACTCTTTTCGGACTCATATGGCTTGCTGGGTATAGTCTACTTGCAAGTACTACTTGCATGTAGCAAAGGAGGGTAATAACAAAAGCTCCAATATTTTTCTATATCCATATAGGCAGATATGTCCGGCATAAAAAGCAATATTTCTTGTTAATATACGAGTAGACGCAATAGTTTGGCTTCTATTGTTAATTTTGTGAAACTATATCGTGGTTTTTGTTGGTTTACAAAAATTTAAAAACAATCAATCATAGTTAAGTGTATAACGTATTTTTTTTAATCATATAAAAAGTTGTAAATGAATTTTAAGAAGATATAGCTTGCTATATGCGTAACATATTTTCCTATATGACTGCAAGAAAATAAAGGAAAATTTGTCCTTTTCTCTATTTTGTATAAATTTTTAAAAAATAAAAAAATGTATAAAATAAATTTCCCAATTTTTTAAATTGAGCGCTATCTCCGAAAATACTCCATGGTATCAAAATAGTGTGAATGCAGCATAAAGATTATTTTTACTGAATATAATGAACCGTTTATTAGTTACGTTACTATAAATCGCATAACTACGTAGTTTTCTTAAAAAAATAATATCTCGAAAACTAGAGCTGAAATATAAGGAACCAAAAAAAGTTTTCATTTTGTCGGGTTGTGTTAATTAAAAATTGATAATTATCAAAAAAAAGTTTAAAAATGTTAGATTTTCGAAAGAATATGTAATGTTTGTGCAATAGTTAATAGGATTCATGAAAAGAAAAAAAAAACTTATTTCTTTTTAAGAGAAAATTCATTTTAGTTTCATCTTATCGAATTTCCTTAATATTAATTCAATAGTTTTTTTTTTGTTACAGAAATATTTAAACATGTATGTATGCTACCGAACAATGTAAACAATGCTTTATATTGAATATAATACTAGAGACAATAAAGTGTCACTTTTTTACCCTAATTGTAGTAAGAAAAATATGAAATATATTAAAATGGATTTCACTTTTGTCTACTGAGGGTTCATCAACGATTGAGTGAAAAGTATATTAAAAATATTTGTTGCAATTCACTTTTAAGGGACCATAAAAGTTGCTACGCTAAATTTAAATTGTTGCCGTCATATATCCTTATTAAATCCCAAAGAGATGTTTAAAAATTCAAAATTTTGTTTAACAAAATTTATAAAAAAATTGAAAATGGAATTTTGAAACGACCATCAAAAAATCAACAATTTTTGACCATACTAGGTAAGAGGTTAACGTTATGTCACAAAGATGAAAACTCATATACAAGTATATATATATATATGTATTTAAAGTTTGATTTTATTCGAATATTTCGCAAAATTTTTTTTAATTTTTTCTTACATGTCTTATTTAAGTAATCTGAAACGCGTCAATGGCCTGGGGAATATTTAATAACTTTGAAGTTTGTTAACCGATTTTTATCTTTTATATCTTATTAGAACGCAAATTTCGTACTTATTTCGATTATTTTACAATAAAAATCAAAAGTAACTATTTAATGGCAACATTTTTGCATAAACTGAAAAATACATATTTTTCCCTTGTAAATGCACTTTTAAACTTCAGAGCCAATGAGGTGCCAGTTAATGTTTTTCTACCATCCTAATATTGTTTCTACAATCCATGGAACACTTTTAGGGCTGGGTACTACCTGTATATTGATTTCTTCTCCCTTACAATTTTGAAGCACTCTATTCCATAGATTATAGAGATTAAACATGTGACAGGCTATTCATATGCATGAATGAGTAAATATTCTGCACAATTTAATATGCGCATATAAATTAACAACGAACGACACACTCATACAATTCTTTCTGCCATACGATTTAGTACTTAACTTAAGTAGCTTTAACTTGTTCAGCTTTAACTTGCGCGCATGTTTTTTACTATCTGCATATGTTTGGTATTTGTTATATACAAATGTAGGTGGATGTATAAATAACTACCTGAATGGTAATAAAGTTAGTCTTTGAGACAAAATTCTCTAGGATAATTTCTTAGAAGAAAATAACAAAAACGACAACTAAAAGACAATGAATTTTCATTCAAGAAAATTCCAAAAATCCTGTTGAGGATAAACCATAATAACACTCACTTATACTGTGTTAACAAGTTGTTCTTTTTACCGCAATCAAAATTTCTGTAAATATATTTGGTTTGTCAAAGGGTTTGTAACATTTTTGAATTTAATTAAATTATAGCAAAGCAATATATTTATAAATATATCAAGTTTTAATTGATCAGATAAATTGAGCACGTCTTTCGAAGAAAGTCAACCACTTCAGTCAGGAAATTGGCTCTAATATCTAATTATTTTTAATTTTTTATGTGGAGAGCCAGCTCTGATCAGAAATCTTGTAAATATCAGTAGGCTTTTGAATAGAAAGTCAAATCTTATTTAAACAAATATAGAGTCCCTACAGGAGGGACAGAAAAGAGTCGCCACTATTGTACTTATTTAAATGAATGAATTTGAATGAATTTCTCACCCGTCTAAGAAATTCGTTTCGAACTCACGCAATCACAAACTTTCTGTAGTGGTGTACAAGTGCTCGTATTGTTAAATATTCCATACAACATACAATTTAGGATCTTAAATAATAATTTCTTAAGGATACAAATGGAGCTGTGTAGAGCTGTACATTTATGTAGAGTAGTTGCTGTTTACTTGCCTCTCAAGCAACATATACATACAATGTTTAAATATTAAAATTCATAGAAATACATTAGGGCGGACCATTTTCATTTGATTCCTTTACAAATTTTAAAAAAGTCTATATAAGTGTTATTTTAGTTTATTAATATAAATAGCCAAGACATTAAGCTTTAATTTAAGGTATCAGATGTGTCTGTAGGTACTATAATCATAGAATTATAAGATCTGAAAAATTAAAAAAACACATTTTTTCAAAATTTTGTATGCGGGATTGGATTTTTTTCCTCTATGGTATGCAGAATACTGGCTTCGCATTGTACAAATTTCCTGTATTGCCGGCCTACGGCCGGGCGGAAAGGTTTTCTCCTCCAGAACACCGGCTTCGCATAGTACAGATTGTATTTTTTATGGTGAAATGTCATAATCTTTCTTTAATATCTTCGGATTTATATTACCTACATGGTCATGTTATACCTTAAAGTTTAATTTCTTGACTTGAAAATATTGTAATTTATCTACTTACTCATATAGAGCTTTTTCCCGGATTTTTTAATTTTTTAAAAAAATTTCGCATCAAAAAATAATTTTGCGAAATTCATCAATAGGTGGTCCATATAAATAGGTCATGTTATATATCGTTGGAAAGGTCTTTAAAATACCTATAATTTTATATATATATCGTCTAATGTAGTATTCAAGATATAGCTAAATATATTACAAACTTTGGAGCCCCGCCCACTCGAAAATAGGCGTGACCGCCAAAATTTTTTTTATTTTAATCAGAATTTAAAATTCTATTAGTGATAACATTTTGATAGTGATTTGAAAAAAGTCACTAAAACCGACTTAAGCCCAAACACTAACCTATAGATTACAAAATCACATTTTTTTTCTCCAGTTGCCTATTGCAATAACTATTACTTTCTACAAAGCAATACAAACAAAAGGCATATTTAACAGCTGGTAAGATTACAACAGAGAACTTTAAACCTGTTAAAGCTTTAAATCAGTTTAAAACAGTGGTCAACACTCAAAGTCAATAGGGGCCGTACATGATATCAAAGAAGATCGTCAAATTATTAAAAATAAACAAAAACCTTATTCAACAGTTGGTCAGATAACTACAGACAAATAAGGTGCTTGACTCTTATTTTAATTAATGCTCTACTATCCCTTTAAGCCGACCTCTGTATTGCAAACTATGTTTTCGTTCATCTTTGTTCAAGATATGAAACCATTTTACTCAAAACTATAATAAATATCATAAAGATAACTCTATTCATACTGGTTCGATTTTGATTATTTTAATCATTAAAGTTTTTGGTGCGGGTTTTATATGTGAAATCAAAATTAATCTATTTTATTTTAATATTCTATTCTCAAAATTTAATCAATTTTAAAACGTTTACCTTAACTGCAAATATCGACAACGTTTTTCGGGGGCCATCTTAATCTACATGCATAGGTATACGAAATATATAGAAACATATGAATACATATGAATGTATGCATAAGTATTATTTGCTCTTGTCGCAACGACTTTTATTTTTCAATGTGTTAATTGTTGTGTTGAAAATGTTTTCTATCACTAACAACCCAACCACCTACACAGACAACACTGCACAAAAAAATCATATCTTTATATAGTTTAATATGTATGATTATATGGAAATTTATATATGTAGTAGTATTTATGATTTATAGCAAGTATTTTGTATGTGAGTATGTTAATGGTTCAACGCTTTATTTTTTTTTTAACCATATTGCATGTTTGAATGCCTTTCATTTATTTTATTTCCGTAGTCACGCATAAGTCATAAATTAATATACTCGTATACTCAACTCTTTATAATACACACATACGCACGCATTTGCATACATGTTCATCCCCAGCATACCATTCTAGGAGCGCTCCGAAAAAAGGAGACAGAAAAAAGTCCAACAAAAGAGCGTTTTCGGAGCGAAAGAAAAATTTGCTTGCTACTGTCCTGAGTCGGCACGCAGTATGACTCCGAAATTCCACTTAATTATCTGTGTACCAAAGCGTTGTTTTGCTGTTATTTGTGCTTTGAACAAAAAACAAAACATAGCTGTAGCACACAAGAATGACAAAAACACAGAGCCCAAAAAAAAACTCATAAGACTCTTTTCTGACATTATCTAAGAGCTCTTTCTGACGGACTATTTTCGAATGTAATGACCCTCTTTTCTGACGGTTTTCAGATCAATTATGATTGTTTTTTGGGCTGATAAAGAGCGTTAACGCTCCGAAAAAGGTGTCAGAAAAGACTCTTTTCGTACTCATATGGCTTGCTGGGTCCAGACATATTTGTATTTTATTATGCAAAATACTTCTACTGCTCGTACACGTACGTAGATGTGTTAAAAAAGATACATTTTAATAAATACAGCTTGAAAAAAAGCCATAAAAACAAACTCTTAAATGCTATCTTTGTATACTAAAGGACAATTAAGCAAGGAAATTAAATGACGTAAGTGAAAAGTAAATAAAATAATAAATCAATTTAACCCTATAAAAGGTCCTTCTGTACCTTTTGTAAAATATATATTTTTTATATCTGCCGTCTTCATAAAAAATAAAGTAGGTTTGAAGTGTGCTTTTAGACAAAATTTTCATACAAAATTCCCTTAAAGTACATTTGAAGTCTACTTTAATTTTTTATGAATAAGGGCATAAATCTATAGTATATTGATAATAAATGTTAAAGGGAATATTTGTGTAGGGAAATTTGTTGGATAAGGAATTCAATTTGCGAATCTAATTAAGTGTGTAGTATTCAGATGTTTCTCAATCATTTGATTAAGTTCTGAGTTGTTTAGTAGGTTTATGTCAAACTATTGAGAATTAGCAGAGAAAAAAGTCATTAACCAAAATGTTAAAGAATTTGATGATATGTAACGAAAAACTATTGGGCAGTTTGAACAATATTATTACCGTTTTACATAGCTTGCATATTAATTTTGGTTGTTTTTGAATTTTTTACTCAATTTAATGTGTAAATTAATAGCATTGTTGTAACGAGTTGTAATTCTATTAATTTAAACATAAGATTTAAGATGGTTTATGAACTACTATTAGTTAGTTCTGAATTAGGGTATTCAAAAGCCGACTGACCGCTTAGACAATTGGGGTTTTTTGGATCGGTTAGCCGGATTTTTGTAATTTTTTTTTTCAAACAAATATTTAATTTGTGTAACTTTTTGTATTTGTGTTGCCTGCTTATAATAGTTTTTGACATTATTTTGTTATTTTGAAATCGTGAATGTACCGCAAATTAAAATATGTTTTAAAAACAAGCAAATATATAACTGATTAGAGCCCGTTTATAAAAAATAAAATGTTTTCGGTTCTACGTCCGATTAAAATTGCTTAGGTCATATTTGCGACGTACATATAATATGATATTTTATCTTTTATAAAGCAATTTCATAAATAATATTTAGATATCCTTTACGGTCTCCAAAGTCTTCACTTTGGAAACACTTTTGATACATGGTTTAATTACGTATTCGATCTAACGAAATACTCACTTGTTAATTATAAAATAGTTTTGATTAGTAAGACTTATTAGGTATTTTTTTGTTTGCTTTTCATTTTATTAGTTTAGTTTATTATATGTAAAAGTATATCATGAAAGCGTATATAAAATTAAGAACAAATTAAATATTACAGCATAAAATGAAAACCGGTTAACCTGTTTTTTTTTTCAGTTGTAACCGTATTCGAAACCGTTTTTTAATAAACTTTCTCGAATAACCTGAAACCCGTTTTTCTAAAAATCGGTTTTTTGAACACTATATTCTGATTGCATGATATTAACGAGCCTATTCAAATCTTTTACAGTGTTTTTTCACAAATATTAATTACGATTATGCATTTTATGAACACAAAAATAACAACTGCGTAGGGATATAATCAACAATTTTAAATCAAACGTATGCAAACACTCACATAAATATAAAATATACAATATACGACAAAGTAACAGCAATTGTAAATTATAAGAGTAAATGAATGTAATTAAGTTGAATTTTATTTACTCGCATTAAATTCAATCAGTTAAAATTTAATTGTGTGTATCTCTCATACAAGCAATTATGAATTTTTAATTAGATGTTGTTATGTCTCAACAAAATACAGCTATGGACAGAGAAATAGCGCACTTTACAGATTTAGTAGTGTAACGGGGTTTGAATTCTGGGGTTTTTTTTCTCGATGTACAAACATTTTTTCGTCAGGACCAATCAAATATATTTTGGTTTCATCTGTGAAAAGCCAGAATTCTACAATTTTATATCCTTGTTCCGGTGTAGTTTTGCAAAAGACAATCGTGCTTTTATATTCTTTTTTGAGAGAAGTGTTTTTTTTCTACATACACCATACCATATTTTTTGAGACAGCTTCGTACAAATCTACTTAAAACATTTAACCCAAATTCCTCATTTATTTCGGTCATTATTGTTCTCGATGATTTAAAAGATCTAATTTACTTATTTAGTTCTTTTATTCGACCTTTTTTTAATATTCTATAAATTCTTTTATTCAAGCAATTAGGTCACATAGTATTTATATAAAAATGTTCTTTATATTTATATATTTATATATCCAATATTTCGTTATAACAATGGATAACTTCTTCAGGGATTTACAATTTTAAAATTATAATATAATAATGATTGAAGTATAAATAATAAAAATGAAAATTTTTAACAGAAACTGAAATGTTTACAATTATGATATACAATTATGATATATTAAGCAAATTTGCATCTGATTTAACACATTTAATGACATTATCAGCCATCTCTCGAGAACATTAAATTATTTCAGCTATATTTGTTTTCTCAAGTGAGCAGTACGGTACTCTTCCCATTTTGCTTGACAAAATTAATAATCAACAATATTTTCGTTAAATTACACAAAAATTTACCACCGAAATTAGCATTAACTATTTTTGCTTAAAATCGAAATAAATTTACGCTATTTCATTGCCCAACCAAAAAAAAAACAAAATATGACAAAATAAAGAACGTGCTAACATGACATTTCCAACGAATTTTATGGAAAACCAGAGTGGAGCAATAGAATAGCGTAAAATGCCATTCCATTTTTCAATATAATGCATTTGGAATTTCATAGAACATTGGCGCGCTAGTTCTCTGCCCATGTGTGTAATATATATATTATTGAAAGTTTATTAAAAATGATTTATAAGTATTTTGAAAGTTTGCATATTCTTGCAAAACATGTAAATTAACTTAAAACAAGTTTAAAGTATTAAGTTTTGAAAATTAGTTAATTAGTATTGTGTTTAACAACAGTGACAGACAGGATAATAAATTCAAATTTTGATAAGGAAATTTTGTTTGTCAATGTGTGAAATTAGGAGATAATTTATAGTTTGTAATATATATGAGTAGGCGTTAAAGTAATTATTTAATTGAAAATAAAGTAGCCATTAATGAAAAAAGTAGTTTTGGGAAATTAATACAGATATTTATAGTATTGAAAAATTAATATTTTATTAGGTTTCTTGTGATTAATTTGATTACTTAAATTGATGCAAGATTGAATAGATCGCGATTTGTACAGTAAAATAATACAAAAATTTAAAAGCTAAAGGCTAGTAAAAAATGGAGCACTATAGGGCGAAACAACGCATTATTGATTTTTTGGATGCCTTTGTAAATCGTCCAAATTGTCGCACTTGGGATTCAGTGATTATCGCAAATCGGGCATGACAACAGTGTTCTTTCTAGCAAAATTGGAGGACATTGATGAGATAAAAATAAGCTTTTGTGATCGTATGATTTGATACTAATCGATTTTAATTTGCGTGGTCATTTGAAATCAAAAGTCTATGCCAACAGTCGCACAACACTACAGTGACATTAGACATGACGGTGCCACATCCCGTGAAACAATTGAATTACTGCATGATATATTTTTCGATTGTGTACTCTCTAGTTTTAATGATCAACATTGAAATTCATTTAATGGGATTATTTTGCAAATATGTACTGAGACATTTGGGATTAAAACAAACCGCTAGTTTTCTTTACTCTTTTCTTCATTATAAGGATGCAATTCATAATGATAACAACGTTTCAAAGACCTGAAAATATATAAAGACCTTTCATTTGATATACATATTGTTTATGTGCGATAGTATTATTTTACACTACAATATTGACAAAAATCGAGTTAGTCATGTTTTTTTGCACCAATTAAAAAATTGTATGGGCTTGCAAAAAATGTGTTTTAACTAACATGCCACCATTCTCATTAAGGATTCAGAATATAATATATCGCACATGAGTATTGTAGAAATTATAAATCATTCAACGATATAATGAAAAATATTTTATTGAAATGTCTGTCAAATATCTTTTTTCTCACATTAAACTAAAACTAAATCTATCAATGTATACATAAAATGCTTTATTTTCATACAGAATTAAAAAAAAGCTCAATGCTTTGAAATTTCAATTTGCCATAAAATCTTAAACAATTAACCACATGAAATTAATTATCTAAACCACTTGGCGACATTTTGGTTTGCAACCATTTTTTTTTTACTTTGTTATTTCAATTCATATTATAAAATGGTCACAAAACAAAATATAAAACAATGATTTAGAAATAGCTGCAATCAGTTAATATGAAAAATAAAGCTATATAAACAAATAAAAACAAAAGTAGAGAGAGAGAAATAAAATCACATAATAACCCCAATTGCAACTGAAATTGTGGTTTTTATTAAATTGCATGAATGGCCAACCAGCCAACAACATTCAGCAGTTATACACTCATCGCACGCTAATTGCTTAAAAATGGTTAGAAAATAACAATGAAGTTAAACAACAACAACAGCGTCATTAAAATAGCAAATACTCATGTATACACACATACAAAATCAAACAAGAACACACGCACACACAGAGCCTAGCAATGGTATCCAGCGGGAAAATTTTCTAGAGCTTTACTTTGTAGGCCTTCTAAAATGGAATTATTTTATTATGTGTCCTATACTCGATAACAGTTGTTATAACATGAGTTAAAAAAAAAAATTATAAATTAACAGTTGCAAAAATGAGATTTTTACAATTCCGCTCATAATGTACAAATACTTTAAGATACATTAGAAATACATGAAGGCTTCCAAAGCTGCTTTCCGTTTTTGATTCCAGCTTTAGAATTTTAGAGCATACGAAGAAAAAAGTTGATGAAAATTGGCCTAAAGATCTGACCGATATTTAAAAAACGCAAGCACGAAAAACATAAAAATTTCTACGATATTTAAAACCTGTAAAAATGCCCTACACTGAGGGTGTGCGCGGTCCAATTTTAAAACTTATAGTCGAAACTGCGTCTATGTAAACTTGTATCTCAATAGATCCGATTGTTTAGAAATGCCAGATTTATTTCCAATAAATGTCGAAATAAATTTTGTATTTTATAGATACTTGCATTGCAAATTGCACGCAAAGTAATTTCCTTTATGGTTTTTTGATGAATTTCTTAAGACTCTAATACCCAATAGACCTCTTACAAGACTTGATTCAGCTGACCTTCAATAAGGCGTTCTTTTTTAGGCATTTTAAAAGAAGTTGCAATATAAACATTCTGCGAGGCATTACTTGTCAAGTCTCGTTACAGGTCCTCAACGGAAGACAATCAAATATACCTTAAATACTTCATCTAAAAGTTATGCCAAAAGTATCGAATTAGCAAGGCCTATACTAACAATGACGAGCAAAGAAAAATTTAAATGAGCGCCTGAGTGTGCTTGAGTCTGACCCAAGGCCTTTAAAAATGCCAATTTGCTGCATCTTTTTCCCACTGTATCGTTAGTCATTGTGGAGTATAAATAATATACAACAAAAATTGAATTTAAAACCTCAAAGCAGCAACAAATATGAGAGTAACTAGTAATAATAACAAAAACATTATTGAGAAAAATAATAGAAACGAAAAAACAACAACAATAATTTCCTTTAATAAATGAACAACCACTAATGCTTCTACTATTATTACAGTTGCAATACATATACACAAAGAAATTAATACACACACACACTAATACTTAACTAAAATAGGTTGGCACCATTTAAAAGGAGTCAAAAAAAAGTTGCATATGTATTAAAATCGTAAAATCCTTTAAGCGTTTAAAGAGCTTAATTGCGGTTTTCAATGTCAATAAATGTGCTAACGATAAAACCTATTATCAAAAATGATTCACTTTTAAAAAGATATTCACCCCTATCGTGAATAAAAATTCCACATGAAATTTGTTCCCTTTTCACACTTTTCCTATTAAAATTCAATGTTAAAAAATAAAAGGGAACAAATCGCATGTGGAATTTTTATTCACGATAGGGGTGATTAGAAAAATCTTATGAATTGCCCATTTCTATTCTTTAATACATCTCCCAAACACAAATTTTGTGTAAAGATATTTTTTATATATTGATATCTTACAATAAAATAAATTATCGTATTAATCGAAAATATTAATAACTTTTTTCTAGGGCCAGCCTTAAGCACATACGTATATATACATTTAAATACGTGCACACATTCATATGTTAGTACTTCGATATTTAGTTATTATTTATAAACGTACATGAGGAAAATTTAGTTTAAAATTAAAAAAAAAAATAACTACAAATAAACATTCGTTTACAAATAGATTTTCCTGAATAACTACACAGCAACATATTAGTATTAATGATAAAACCACAAAAGCCATAAAAAAGAAAAACAAATGTTTAGTGCAACAAAATAATTATAATACAGCAATTATTGGTGGGGGAAAAAAGTTATTTATGTATTAATATTTTTAAAACTAAATAATTATACTAATTACATAGAGGAATTAATACAAGTGAAAAATTAATGTAAATATTTTTGGGCAAGGTACAAAAGCCAAGAACGTCTATTCACGAACATATTTAAATGGTGTCTAAACTTGCGTTTAGACAATATTCAATAAAGCAAAAATTAAATGTAAAATTTATCTAAATTAAAAAATTGAAAAATGATTTAGAATTAATTATAAAATGTATTTAAAACTAAAATCAATTTTTAAAAAAGAGAAATTAATTAAATCAAAAATCAAATATTAAAATGTAGAATGAAACAAAAAAAGAAAAAAAAAACTGAATTGTTAAAAGAAATTAAAAATTGTAATACATATTAGAAATCTAGCTGTAAGAATTAAGTTATAAAGAGCGTGAAATTCTAATTTATCCGTATGCAAATGTAAATAAACATAAGCCTTTACGGAACTATTCCAACCCACTTCGGCTTCTTTTAAGTCGAATAAATTTAGGATACATAAAAATTAAATTTTTTGTCACACTTCTCGCTTAGCAACAGAACTGACCAGTTCAACTAATTAATAACTTAAAAATTAAACTAAAAACCTAAAATTGCATCAAACTCATTACCCTTTCTATTACCAACTTTTAATCTCCAACTATACAAACTAAAGTAAAAGGTAACAAAATACAAAAAGCCCACACAAATTTAATTTCAAAAGACATAATAAATCCCCATTCTCTATATTTATTTCGTTTCTCATATACCAACAATTATAATCACTTACGAGTGATTATAATTATAATTTTCTCAGCTTTTCTTTTCATCTCATGCTTTTAGATACATCTTTAATATGTACATTTATTTCAAACGAAGAGAACATATTTTTAATAAATATTTAAATGTTATAACAAGAAATATAACCAAATAGCAAAAAATGTAAGGCACCCTCACAAAATAATACAAGTTAGTAACAGCTAATGTGGGCAGTAAATATCATACAGAACTAACATTTTATAGCTCAATCAAAATCGATGAGCAAAAATATACAGTAAAAAGAACTAACAACATGTAAAGGCTGGCTAACAATTTAGGTCAGATTTGAATTAAATAGAAAACAAAATATTATTTCTTAAGATTGTTATTTTTATAAATGAATCATAAAATAATTCATTGTTGAACGGCATTGCTGGACATACTGATGTCAAAATATTAGAATGAATATTATGCATAAATGTAGCTGAATTTGGTTAAATTTCCTTATTCAACGTAGAACTTTGACTTTTGAAACATTAAGTCACACGATCTAAGAATCCAACTCGGACCACCCGTAGAAAAGAGTGCACGACGAGAAATATCTTTCAATTAAGGAAGGAATCATATCACGATAACTAGCACCAGCAACAATCACTGCTTGACTGGCCAGATTTTTGAATTATGGCGTAATGATGCCTCTTAAGCTAGATTTACACGATTGAAATTTTCTTCAAAATTGCTCTTCAAAATGCTTCAAACTCGTGTAAACAGCAAAAATTCTTCAAAATTTATTTATTTAATAGTTTTAATAGTTATTAGATAAATAAGTTATGAAGAAATTTTGCTGTTTACACGAGTTTGAAGCATTTTGAAGAGCAATTTTGAAGAAAATTTCAATCGTGTAAATCTAGCTTTATGCAAAATCCGCGTAAATAAATTTTTCGTTCGTTATTCTACGAATACAAAATGCGGTAAATTTTGAAGATTACCAATCATTTCAAGGTGAAAATGATTTATACAATTTTGCTCAGAAAATCATTATGTTCAAATAAATCCAATACTCCAACTCTCCTCACTTTGACTATTCATTTGTCTTCAGTTATTTTATCAGCTTAACTTTGTTAGCATGGTAAAGTATATCATCAGTATATATACGCTTTAAAGACTTCATCGAAAAGTTTTCCCACGACACCGAATTTATAGGTTTGTTAGACAAAAAAGTCAATAGAAGAATATTGGTCGACTAAAAAGGAACTTGAAGGACACTGAAATACTAGTTTCATTTATAAAATTCAGAACAAAAGAAAGAAAATTTGTCAGTCAAAAAATAAAGTCTCATTTCTCTATTTAAACATATCCGATAAGTGTGCAATATTTTGCATAAGATAAAGTTTTGACTAAATTGAGCAGATTTGGAATCAATAAAAGAATATTGGTCCATAAAAAATCAACTTTAGAGAAGACTGAAACAGCAAAAAAGAACTCAAGAAGAGAAATTTTTCATGCAAAGGCTAATTGCAATATGTTGCACATTAATTAACCTTTAATAAAAGTATTTTAATTTCCTTTTTCTTCATACACTATTTCATTCATATAGTAGTTTGATTTAGCAGCAAATATGACAAAATTAAAAATTGCCTCTGCTTGAGCTAGCGAAGCATAGGGATAAATAATATCATTTATAGAAAATGCTAGTAAATTCCCCTGATATACAAATTTACATGAAAAGTATTTAAAACACAATATTTCATGTCATCCAAATTGTACCTAAAATTTGTAAAACTTTACTTTTTAATTACCTCAAGTAAATATGTTTGAGTTTAAAAAACCTATTAAAATATTTGATAAAAGTTTATAGAGTAATACTCGTAACATTAACAGTATGTTTTCATACAACCCCAACATAATGGGTCATCACAACGTATGAGTAATTTTTAATTATAGGCTATTTAAAAACCTCATACGTACATACGTACAAATGTATACATAGTTTTTATTTATATGAAAAAAAAAGTATTCCAATTTACATTTCTTTTTACTTATTTATACTACAAATACATAAATTTATTTAATTTAATAAAATACCCATATGCACAATGTATATGCATGCAAAAATATATAAAAAAAGTTAATATAATTTTCTCATGCCACAACATTTCTATGGTTATAGCATGCCACATACAACATCATGCAGTAACAGAGACACATGACAGTTGTCTTTTCCATGTTTCAGTATTATTGCCTTTTTGTGTGTGTATATTTATGTGAAGCATACAAGTATGAAAAATAAATGAAAAAAAAATAATATTTAATATGTTACTTATCCTGTGATAAACCAAATGAGACAAATTGTTTAGTAATATATGTTTGAATTTGAGAATGAAACCAGTTAAATTGGTCCATGCGAAAAGCTTACAACAAAGTCAACAAGACTTGTACAAAACTCGACCAAATTAATTCATATTTTATTTCTTTAATATTAGTGTGTAACAAATAACTTTTAGTATGTACTCTAGTTTGTTTGACCTCTGCCCTTAATATTCATATGTTTGTGTAAAGTCTAGTTTACAGTACTTGTTTTGAATTTATTTCTTGTATTTTGGTACGTCCTCTACATAAATAGATACTATAAGGGCACCAACACATACCATCATAATATGGTTTGGCTTATATTTGCGTATCTCAAAGATTGACATTTATTTGTGGTTAGATCTGACAAAAAATTGTTATGAATTTATTTTTGTGTTTTTCCACATATTTCATAGTATATTTATTTCAGTTATTTTTTTCTTCTTGTTTATTGCAAAACACAGCTGTTGCTTTTACATGCTTATGGAGTGGGTAAATTTTAACGTACCAATTTAAGTACGAATACATATTTTATAACTTGCGAAAGATACATATGTACATATGAACATACATATTTTTATATACGTATGTATATTTATTTATTTTTTGCTCGTTATAAAAAGGACATTTGTTATGTATGAGAATTGAAAGTTAAAAGATTGACAAGTTTATAAATAAGCAATCAGATCGATTTGTATTTACATATGTACCTTTGTTTTTGTTATAATGGTGCAAAACGTAAAATAAAAACAGCATTATAAATAGTTATTTTATTGTTAAATCCATTTGGTGTATGTATTTTGTTTTGTCTGGGTCAATAAGTTTTTGGTTTTATCATATTTTGATTTGATATCCAAAATGAATACGAATTGATGTGATTGACTGAATTGACATATATAGAAAATTGTTTATGACAAATGCAATTATGTTTTATGAATAGATTTTTGACATACATACATAAATATATATGAAATGTAAAAGTTACACAAACAAGCTTATATGTACATACGAGTTTGTATATGTCTGTGTAAAATATTGTGAATAAACTAAATTAACACCTTTTGTAAGCTAAATTAGGGCAATCAATTAAGATTTAATTCAAATTAATTGTTCAATTTGAAGGTGAAAATTATTAGAATAGAATGCATTTTTTGAATCTACATTGTCGCAAAATTAACGCAAGATTTGAGTTTTTAGATTTTATAAGTGCAGAGTAAGTGCAGTTTAGAATTAGCAGATTTTAAGCACTACTCAAGAAAAAACAAAAATAATGAACGTTTTGACTTCTTAAGCGATGAAGAACAATTCCTAATTAATGATTTTGTTTATCTTCGACATTGTGGTATCTTTTGATTATTCTTTGACGTACATTAGTAAAGGAGTGGCTATTATTAGTTTAAACAAGGAGTGCCCAAAAGTTGCTTATGTAAGAGCAAACACCAATACATTTAAATAAAAACTAATTTTTATTCAGTATTTTTTGTTGTAAAAGTCAATACATACAAAGAAACAATACACTTTTTTAAACGGTATCATACGTTCAACAAAAACAAAATCTACATTGACGATCGCAGTCACCAATGCTTACCAGTAGAGCATACGAAAGTGTTTTTGCTTTGCGCTTGTGTGTATAGAGTGAAGTACGACAAAAAAAAAACAAATAAGGCAAAGTTGTTTGTGTATTTCGTATTGCTAGAGCTGAGTGCTGTAATGAGTATACAAAACACACAGCCTATAGCTAAGAGTTTTTACAAAAACAAAAGAGCACCAAGAGTATGGGGATTGGGCACTCCTGGTTTAAACAGCGTATTTAACAATTCAATTACTACATTAGACATATTCTAATCGTGTACTCTCTCATTTTGATGATCATCAACGGTCTTCTAGATCATACAATTTAATGGGTACATTATTGAATGATATACAGAATAATGGATTTGCACAAGACTTTCATAAAATTTGTAATTACCAACTTCTTCTTAGTTCTAAACTCTTTTATAGTTGACGCTACCATTCTTGTCTACTTCAAGGTTGCTATTATAATTGACTAATAACATTCTGTTGGTTACAAATCTAAAAGTTAGGAGGGTGCGTTTTTGGTGCAAAATCCATTTCGTTGTTTCTATAACTATTATATAAAACAAAGAAGTTGTTTTAAGCTACATGTGTTGTGTGATGTTGACCGTCAACGGCGAGCGCTATAGATCAGTAATATCGAATTTCTTCTATTCCATACATATGGTTCCAGTAGGACAGTACTACGTACCATATAGCGAACGTTACAATGTACATTCGGCATGAACGATTAGAGGGTTCATGCAAATAAACTCCAATTGAAATAACGCAGGACGTATGTATGCGGCCGAATCATTGAATATTTAACCTCTTGGATACCATCTACATAGCTTATTTCATTAATTTTCAACATTCGATTAGTCGATATTGGAAAACCTTGTATTTATCTTTATTTCAACTGTTTAAAATTAAATCAACATATACATTCTGTATGAACGATTACAGGGGTTGATTACATCTGTCGTAGGTTAAATAAGTTGGAAACAAGACTTTCTTTTTGGGGTTTCTAAAGTCTTAGGTCCGTGCAAATAAACCCCAATTGATCGAAACTCTCAAAGACATAACACAGAACATAACTTAATAATAACTAATATTGAAAAACCTTGTATGTCTTTTCATTCCAATCTTTTATAAATACTATAAATCAACATATACAGGGTGGGCCAAGTTTGACTGAATGATTTGAACTCTATTGGCATATTGTAGCCGTTGTGGTGCATCCCTCGGCAATAATTCTTGGGCCTATTGAATTTTATATGGAAACATCTTCAGATCAACTTTTAGAATACGTCGTAGCGATGTTCTGGAGATGTTCAATTGAGTATTAAATTAAAAATGCAAAAGTTATAAGCATTTCAAATCAGTCAGTCCAAGTTGGCTCACCCTGTACATATAAACTAATTACTAGGTAATTCTATAGTGCTTGAGTTTGTTAATAAAATAAACGTTATTTAGTTAGTTACTTTAAAGATCCTTTTCACATAGAATTACCACATAAATATTCTTTAGAATTTTATACAATATAAAAGCAAATATTTTCAGAAATCTTGTTAAAAAATGTATGCATGTATGTATGTTGTTATATACGCCATTGTATTAGTATACTTTTTATTAATAAGACTTTTAACCCAACGTAATTAGAACATAAAATATAATATACGAGTACGTTGGCATATAATAAAAATTAAATAAAGGTAGAATAGGGTGTAGGGAAAGTGCATAACAGAATTTCTTGAAATAATGTGACATATGAATAAAAATTGCATTATTTAAGCGAGTAAGAGAGAGCTGAGATAGCGCAAGAATATGTAATAGGACAGATGGCACTGACCGAAAGTGGTAGGATAGGAAAATATGTTTAAATTATTGGGTGTATAGTTTAAAAATGCGAATTTCATAGAGAACGCGCATTTTATTTCTTTAGTATGTAATTTTGAAGGGTGCAACATATTTTCTTTTGCTTCGAAAATGTAGAAATTTGAGCCAACAAAGCATCAAATATTTAATTAGAAAAAAAGTGCCGCTTATGGTAAATATGTTTCATCGGTTTTAAAGTGCGAGAAATGGTTTGTGAGATCGCCCAGGCCAGCCAAATAATGTTAAAGACCAAGAATTGTAGGCATTATTCCATGAAAATTGTTGTCAAACTCAACAAGTGTTTTGCAAAATTATTGGGAGTTACTGAAGCAGCAATTTCATAATTCCGTTCATTCACAAGCAGGGATTGACCTTGAAATTTTATATAATTTAATAAGTTTTTAATAATTAAAAAATCTTTTCAATTTATTAATTCGGCATGAGGTCTGTTTTATTAAAAATATAAAAACTCTTGTTTGTTTTCAATTTTTCATTAATTTCTTTCCAATATTTCAACCAACTTTGTTAGTTATCTTTAGGGAAAAAATATAATCTAAAAAACATATATTATAATTGTAACAATTTTCGTAAAATTATTTTAACAAACAATTTTGTATAGTGTTGTTTGATGTTGATGTCTTGCGTTACTTTCACTGACTGTTTTTCTTTTTTGTTTATTATTATTTTTGTATTTGTTTATTGAATGTCTATATATGTGATCACAATTATAAGTGTCTGTTTTGTAGTTAATTCTCTCTTCTCTTGCATGTATCGTTTAGTATTATTAATCTCATCCACAAGTACTCTTACATTATCAAAGTTCGGTCGATGTCCAGTTATTGCACAGTGGGCAGCAAGTGCTGTTTTTTTTTTGCGTAAGTGGTTTGTAATTTAATTTTTGGTCCGATTTATGTGATGACAATCTGGTTTTCAATTTTGTCCCTGTTGTACCCACGTATATTTTCCGACATCTACCAGTGTCGTCACCATTACATTTAATTTGGTTTTGATTTGATTTTCCTAGTTTATCTAATTTTGATTTCATGTTGTTAAACAATTTGTACGTCGTTTGCCCGTCTTCATAACTAATATGTAATTCTCCTTATCATACATATCAGAATACTTAATTCTTTCTGATAATCCAGGTATATTCTCTATAAATTTGTAAATTCTCGGTGCTTGTGTCTCCCTTTTAGTCTTGTCATATCTTATTCTCTTTTTTTATATTTCATCAAGTTGTCTATCTTAATGTATTGAAATTCATTTTTGTGTAAAATGTGTCTAATTTTCATTTAATTTTCTTCATGAATTTCCGTATTACTCGTATTATATGTATTACCACTCCTGATGACTAGGGAATCCAAATATGGTAATTTGTTGTCCGTTTCCCTCTCCAGTGTAGCTGTCTGCTATATAGTATCTTCAAATTGTTCTCAACTAATTCGTTTTCAAAATCCCAAATAGGTCGTCTACATATTTCGTCATCATTCTGGGTCTTATCTCCATTTTATTAAGAGTTATGTCCAATAATTCTTCCGTGACTAGATCTGTTTTTAAAAATTTTTACAACGAAGCGTTACTTGAAATGAAAAATGGGTCTATTATGATAACCACAAGCGCAAGAGATCGTATGTGAAGCACGACCAACCAGCCGAATTGACACCAAAACCAAAGACGCATGGTGTTAAGGTCATGCTCTATATTTGATGGAATGAAAAGTGTGCTATCTATTATGAGCTGATAAAAACTGGCCAGACCATCAGTGGGAACCTGTACCGAATACAACTTTTTAATTTGAATCGAGCATTGACCAAAACATATTAAAAACTATTTAGAAAGAAGTGCTTGGGAAGTTTTGACCTTTCACCTTCCGAACACATGTATTCTTATTGCGGTACTTGTACTTCTGTAATTTGGCCAGATTTTGTGTGAATAATGCTTTAAATACTATAGTGTCAAAAAATACCCAGATGATCTTTTAGCGAAAGTTAAGATTAAATTTAAATAAAAGTAATTCTTTCACAAAGTCAATCATCATTCCTACAAAATTTAAAGTGAAAAATAATAGATCTACCCTGCTTCAATAGGGGACCCTGTAACATATTTTATAATAGTGAAAATTATATACGTGTTTAGGTGTGTATGTGAGTGCAATAAAATGTAGGAACAATATGACAAAATATGCAGACACATGCAAAATGGTAAACACACGCTCAAATTAACTAACACACTTTACATGTTTTATGGGGGAAAAGAACAGAAAAAACGCAAGATTAATTAACTTTACCAGGTTACTACAAAACACACATATCTACGTACATATATTTCTATTACGGATGCAGAGCACACATACATTTACGCTTAAGCAGAGAAATCCTATTTTTTTGTTTAACCAAAAAATTGTGTTAAAATCTAGGGGAAAATTTTCATATGCTTGTGCTTTTTTGAAAAAAAAGTTGATATTTAAGTATGTTTGTGTGGCAACACACAATGTTTTGGTAACAAAAATATAAGAAGCATAAAAAAACTAACTCAATACATGATCTAGTTTCTTTTTTTTTTACTATTTTGTATAGAAAAAAAATATATTCAAAAACTGAACTAAATATGGAAATAATAAAATGAAAAAATAAAAATAGGATGAGGCAGTTGAGTACGTGTATATGTATAAAGTACACAAGTCAAGTATAAAAAGGTATAACTAGTACTAGTACAAACTAAACAACATTTAAATTTTAGATTAACTAGCATTTTTTCATTTGCTCTTGTATTCTACACGTATGTATGTTAGTAGTGTTAAGCTTAAAACAAACATAAAAACTAACATTTAGAAGTATGCATATCATGTTCGCCAAATGTATGTAAATGCAACATATTGCCACTACATATTTACTTACTCACACACACATTAACACCACACACAAAAAGCCCTGAACAATTTCGACTAAAAGATATTAAGCATAAAATTGGGGTTAAATAAAAACTCTGTTACAAACACAAAAAAGTTTTGCCACAAAAAATCTCAAAAAAAAAAATATAAAATAATAATAATAAATTGAAATAAAAATATGAAATATGTATAAATGTTTGAAATAGTTGCACTAAATTGTTTGAAAATTTTCCAAATTAAATGAAATGTCATTTTCACTACATATGTACGTATGTATGTACAAACAATTATGTGGCTATATTTTTTGTTTTCGAAGCGCTTAACAATACTTCAACCACTTTTGACTCTTCTGCTCTATATTTATTTGATATTTATGCTTATTTGAACAGCTGTTTACTTTGTATGTACATTTTTAAACTGAATGCAGTCAGTTTAACTTAATCATGCAAATATTGTTACAAAATAAAATGAAAATTATAATAAATAAATGAAATATGTATATACTATTTTATTTCATTATATTTGTTAAGGGTAAAAGATATGTGAATACAAAAAATTTATACAATTATATGTATAGGTATTTGTAAATTTATTGCTATATAAACGTAAACTTTTCGTTGGTCAAATGTCATAGTTTTTATTATTTTTGTGCAATTTAAATAAGCCCTACAGTATGCCACAGTAAATAATTAAAAGGATTTAAATAAGAACATTAAATTTGCTATACGAAATATTATAGATATAAGTTCTGTTAGAAATTATGATTTTCCCTCGAATGATTCAAACTCATTATAAAGCTGCCAATTAATGCTTAGTTTCAGCCGCTTGAAGGCCAAGATGATGGTCGAAACATTGCCAAACATTGCCAACTGTACTTGGCAGGACATACGAAAGCAATGCCAAACTTAACTCATTTAACAATGTCATATCATGACATTTTGTGCAGTTCTTAAATAAATATATATGATTAAGTTAAAATTTCTGTTAAAATTAAATTCATATCAAGAATAAGAATATCATTGGAAAAACAAAATTTAGTGAAATTTCTTAATCAAAGACAAGTTTAAACTTTTGTTTAGCTTCGAAAATTTTGTTTAAAATTAAGTGCATAAATTCATTAGTTTTCAAACGTTTGAATTTGTATTAAATTAAAATTATATCTTTGAATTTAAACTTTGTTTTAGGTTAGAGAATGTATATTATTATTATTAAACTACAAATCGCGTTCATACTCGTACACGCAGAGAAAAATATAGTTGTGCATGTTTACCACAACTATTTCAATATTTATAAACTTTTTTTAAAATATTATGATGGCTGTAATTATTTGTATGATTTCGGCAACCATAATAGGGTTAGATTACGTTTCGTATGACTGAAACAATCATATATATGATTACAGCAATTATGTCATGTTCATGGTAATCAGTTTTATGATGAAAGAATTATACCATATTATGTTGTTCTCTATCATAATAAAAAAGCAACAAATTATGATAAATAGATTCATCATAAACATGATTGCCACAAATATAGACATAGTTACTACAATCGTATATATGATTGTAGTAATCATCTGAATTGTAACTTAACCATATTATGGTTGACGCAATCATATACAGCGACCATAACATTGTTAAAACAATTGTAAAAATTTTGAAATTTCGGCAGGATTACGTTTTTTAAACGAAGCAGCAATTGTTAGCTTTATATCTACATATAAATTAATTCATAGTTTGGTTTTCATACCGACAGAACACAAAAACGAGCCAAAAGTTCCAATAACCCATTATATTCATGGCAAACTTTATTTTATAAAAAATTTTTAATAGTACTCTTGTCCTTTGTATCTTTAACTTTACATACCATAGGATATTAATCTGATATTTCTGAGAAATCTATGCAATGTTTTATTGTTAATATGTTCCACCAACCCCAAACAAAAATCCTCAATATAGGTTACTTAATGCAAGAACATCACAACTTTTATTTAAATATTTAAATTAAGTATTAAAAAGCAATTCTATAACAGAAATCTTCGAAATGATTTAAATATTTTACTTATATTAATAGATTTTTATTACAGAATTTGGAGATGTGGTTAGAGAGTTTAAATTAAACATATATAAAAAAAATAATAAGTTATTTTCTTGAAAACTTTATATTTTGAGATGTGACTAAGTGCCGAAAGTATTATACCCTTCATAAAACTTACAACAGGTTTATAATTTCCATATAAAATTTGCTTTATAAAACTGTTGTAAGTTTTTATGAATAAGGGGGTTAAAGTATAAATATCTACCTATTTCAGATAAATTAAAGATTTTTTGCCATCGATATGTTAAAATACACTTTTGTGCATTTTGTTTGGCCTCAACAGCATTTTATGTAAAAACCATTTCTCGGTAAGTCGAAATACTATAGTGTATCATATATACTACGTTCCCACAAGAATTTTTGTGCAACACAATTTATCTGTATTCCACATGTAAAGCATTTAACATGTTCAAAATTGTTGCGGGTTAAATGCACAACAAAAGCGAAAATTAAAAGTGAATTTTATATAACATTCAACTTTTAATGAATGATACATACTGTGACACTTACTGACACCAATGCACAACCAACCAAACACGATCAAATGTTGCTGATTCTGAGTTGCTGATTGAGACCAACAAGTGTTGGGTGTCAAATTGTATATATGTATGTACATATAGATATGTTGTATTAAAAAATAATATTTTATATAAATTTTTAAGTCTTTTGTAGATATGTAATATAAATAAATTGACATGTACCACTATTGTTTCTACAAATCCATTTCAGTTGTTGTAGTTTTCCACACCACACCAGCAATTCACATGGTCGACTCATTTTTCGAATTCTGTTTAAAACAAAACTAAAACAATTTGAGAAAAAAAACCCAGCAGTATAACAAATAAAATATGTTTGACACCCTCAGGTGTTAGAGTTGGTATTGTATGATGATATTGAATATTATTGGTAACACCCAAATAAATATAAAATATTGTATATGGTTCATGTTTGTGTTTATCCAAGTGTCAGTATTTTTTTGTTATATTTGTTTTTCATTTTACCTGAATATTTAATCTGAATGTGCGACGGTTATTGAAGTTGGAGTGTGAGTTTGTGAGAGTTAAAATAAGTTGCTCTTTTTTCAATCAGTTTTCAAATTCTCTGCTACCAAGCACCAAATCAAGCACATATGTATTTGGTTTATATTGAGTTAAGTAGAATATAATAAATGCTTTACACACAAAATATTTTAAATATTCTCATTCTCAGTGAAAAAATTAATTGTTAATAATAATAGATCATGATCTATTGTATTTATATGTGATATACAACACATTTTTGATATTTATCATAATTAAAATATATGCAACACGTTAAGTAAAATCGTTTCCAATCTTGTCTCAAACCGCATTACAAACTTTTTTTTGCCACATATACCACTGTACATCAATAGTGTAAAAATATATTTAAAAATGTTTAGTTATTTATTTAGATTTATTTGCTAAATAGAAAAGTGAAAAACCTAGTTTGGTTTATTTTGTTTATAAAACGACCAATAATTCAACACATCAATTTGTTGATGTGTGCTTTTATTTGTTTGTTATATTCAATACAAAATAAAGTTAAATAAAATAGATTTCTAAATGTTACATTTGTCCTCCCTCGTCACAACAAACATATTTTAATTGAATTTAAATATTTTGAAAAACTTACTTACCGCACTTAGTAAAACAACTAATTAAAATTTAATGACTCAATTGTGGATTTCAATTCACAGAATTTAATTAAATGTAAAATTTATAAAACTTATTTAGAATCTACATACAATTAAGGGATTTATTTGCAGGGGAACCAAACAGTTAAAGGCGGGAAAGCAAATATCATATGTATATTTCAGAATTTAGTTAAAAGATTGTAAAGTTTATTTAAAGTTGTGCATAATTCATTTTAAAATCTACTAAAGCCGAAATTAGAGAATCGGGGTTTTTAACTGAAATATTCTTTGAACAAATACAATACAGAAAGTATTTGCGACAAATATAAAATCATTCATTTGTTTAAGTTCGTGTTCCAATGTCGCGTTCTGGCACCTAAATCATCGTTTGTCCTTATTTTAGTTAAAATCAGAATTTAAGTTACTACACTGTCGGATAAAATAAAGTGCGGTTTTGTAACCTTCTTCATTCCTTTTTGATATTTTTCTTCTACATGTTTTATTTACTATTTATTCACAGTCCCGTTATTTGTTGGAGTATCTGAATTATTTATATAAACATTGCAATTTTATACATCCCTTGCAGCGGCGGCAGTAACCAGTGATCGCAAGTAAGTACTTAAATAGTATACAAAAAGCATGAGTACTTACTTTTGATACCACTGGTAATGCCAAAGTTCCACTTTTATATGAAAAAAGAACATACATAATTGCGAGAATCCAAAAAACTATTAATTTGCCGTGTTTCTTCTTTGCTTTGAGGTGTTTGTTGCGTACAACAACATGTTGTTACTATGGTCTCTCTTAAGAGAGAGAATGCAAAAATGTGCCGTTAACCCACATAAATTCTAGTTGCGGCTATGCCACAAACGAAACGACTGCTGAGAGGTAATGACTTAGGTAACAAATGACTACATCCTATGACATCCCCATGTTAAACTCGTCACTCATTAACATTGCCAGTGGTATGGCCGGTAAGTACTGGTGATTATTGGTAAGTAGTCAAATCACAAATCATTCACAACTTACCCCGATCTGGGATGTGAATATATTGAAGTGTACAAGAAATCTCTGCGGCATAATAAAGTGCGGTTTTTGAAGTACTTATTTACACAAAATAAGGCTGGAGACTTTTTCGAAATAAGTACTTTAACCAAAAATGAAAAAGGATTTATTGGTACTAGATCGTGAAAATGGGTTAAAACAGAAAGCTTTGAGATTTAAGTATAAGTTATCGGAATCTGCGGTCAGAAAAATAATTGCTTTGTATAAAATAAGAAAGTCAAACAAAAGCCTAAAGAACTTATGTGGCAGAAAACGTAAGACCAATTCGAGCAAAAAGAAATTCTTAGCATTAAATATTTCTACTCGAACTGTCAAAAGAAGACTTAACGAAAGCGCTGTAAAAAGTACGTTCGCTAAGAAAAAGCCTCTCCAACGAGCTGCAAATATAAAAAAGCGGTTAGACTTTGTAAGGAAGTACCCAAATATGCGTGAATCATTTTTGAGTAAAATTATTTGGTCAACCGAGTCAAAATATGAACTCAAAAATTGCAAGAAACGAAAAAGACTATGGTTTTAAGCAAGACAAAGGCCTCATGGTGTGGGGATGTTTTTCCTCTTCAGGACTTGATAAACTTGTAAAAATTTACCTAAAAATAACTGGAGAGCACTATGTAAATATTTTGAAAGAAAATCTTTATAGCAGTACGGAGGAAATGGGCTTTCAAGAAGCACCCAAAAAGGTCGCTATTTTATATTTTGAAAACAAATGTGGAAAAGTTAGAATGCCCTGCTCAGAGCATCTTTGGGATATCCTCGTTCACATCAATATTGCCATTTTAGCACTTTCAGTGCTAGATTTAGCATTTTGTTTCTCGAAAATGCATTAAAATTTTTAAAAATTATGCCAAATGGTTTTTAGCATAATTTGCTTGATCAAAAAAATTTCTCGAAATTTTTTTTACTATTTTACTCCAAAAAATGCTTTTGGAGAAAAAAAAATTAACTTTTATTAATATTTCAAATAACTTTTACTAAAATATCTACTTTCGGTGTGGTAAGTATATGAACACGGACATTTTTGAATTAATATATGAAATGTAATCTAAGTCAACAATTGTTATGAACAAAATTATAAAAAACTATAATTTATGTTTGTAACAGTTGAAATAAAAATTGTATTGTTACATTGAAAAAATTTACCACTCTTTTTTCTTCTGTAGAACATTTTAGCACTTGGTTTTTCAAGTTTTAGCATATTTTGAAATTCATTTTCTGTGCAACACTGATTCACATTCACAAGTTTTGGTAAAAGATGCAAAATGAATAGAAGGCAATTCCAACAAATACTCTGAAGAACCTTGCGCTAAGTATGTCAAAAAGATTGAGAAAGGTCATTAATAACAAAGGAGGATCAACTTCGTATTAGGTTTTAACTTTTTATTTAACTTTTTAAGTGAAGGGTTACTTTACATTATATTTTGCATTATATAAAAAAATATAAGGTAAGAATTCTACGTTAAGTTCTCTTTTAGATAAAATAGTAACTGAATTAAAAATAAAACTATAATCTATAATTATTAGAAAATAATAAATACATGTTTTAATTAAAAAACAGGAAATATTTGAAACTGCTCTTTATTTTGTCAGAGAGTGTATGTGCAATAATCAGACTAAACATTTTATTTTGATTATCAAAATATGTCGTATGGTGAAAAATAAAAGTTATTCTCAAATTATTTGCAGTACAAAATCAAACTAAGATTTCAAACAAGACGATTTTTTTTTTTAATAATAAGTTGAGAAAATGTATTAAGATTTTTAATATGCATATCTTATTTCATATACATTTTGAAAATATAAATTGTAAAAGACAGCTTTATAAAGATCTCCTTTAAAAAATTTAAGTATAAAACAAGTTTTAAATAAATTCCATTGCCGTTATACCAACTAATTCACTACAAGATGGTGTCAAATTGCTTTGTAATCAAATCATTAAAATTCCTGAATAAATTTATTATTTTCTTATGTTATTCAAACATAAATTATCTACGAAAAATTGCAATTTAATATAATTTAAAATTGCATAATTTTTTTAGTTTTTTTGTGCAATATAAACAACTTTACACAACTATATTTCTTTTTTAAACCAAGGACGTCATTCAAGTATTTTTTTTTTTTTTCACTTTTTTGCTGTTTGCACAATTCAATTTATTTTACATGATTTTCCCCCAAATTATGTAAAAAATAAATAAATAAAAAAATTGGAAAATAAGCACGAAACACACATCTAAACATTTAGTAGACATGTAGTAACTTTATAAGTCAAAGTTATCTCATGGTCATAACAGCAAACAACATCAGCCAGAAATTGCAACAAAAAAATCAGGCAAACAACCAAACAAAAATATATACATACATATATATTTTTTGCAAGCATTGTTTTTATTGTATGTTGCTGCACCAGACAAACTGGCTAACAACTTAACTATTTGCAACTCCTATCATAGCATATGTAGCTTACCTCTACATACAACACTCTCATATAAAGGGTGTCCCAACTAGAACGCATTTTTTAAATTTTCAATAAAACACAGATACATATTTGCAAAAAAAAAAAAAAAAATCGTGAAACTTTATTATATCGTAATGTAGACAGAATAAGGTTATGTATGGAACAAAATATCGTGCAGATAGCCGCCGTGGCTTTGCTGGCACACACGCGATCTTTTAATGAAATTTTCACTGACCTTTTTGCATAAATGCTGCGACATTTCATTAATGCAGCGTTCAATTTCCTCTTTTAGGGCTTGAGTCGTCGTCGGCTTATTCGCATAAACCATCGACTTCAAAAAACCCCAAAGAAAAAAATCTAAAGGTGTTAAATCGCACGATCTAGGCGGCCAATTCTGGTCTCCAAAACGCGAAATAACACGACCGGGAAATGATGCATTTTCTCTGGCTGTATGATATGTGGCGCCATCTTGTGGAAACCACATGCCCTCCACATTCATTTCTTCAATGCTAGGCAAGAAAAAACTGGTTATCATTTCACGATACCGAACACCATTGACACCATTGCGTTCTAGTTGGGACACCCTTTATATGTATGTATGTACATATTCGTATATGCTGTAAGGCAACATCGGTAGCAGCAGCAGCGAGAACAACAACAACACTTAGCTGTATAAATAACAACAACTAGTTTGTTGTTGATGTTTAACAACATTGCTAATGTTTTAAATTTTACTTCATTTCTTGTACAAAAGCAGCTGCAACAATTTTTTTTTTCTTAAATTAAATATAATATACTAAAATTCAACATAATGTTTTATACATTTTGTTCCATGACAGCACAACACAAAGGAACATAATTATAATTACTATGAATCGGTGGCGAATTGATAAATACACTATATGAAAAATGAATTTGAAAATGGTAACATTCCAACAATGCAAATTTAAGTCTTCTAAGTGAATGACTGCTTATTATATTTTTCTCAGTTATTTCGCATCAATGTCCTTTTGTCAGTTTAAATCAAGCACAAATAACTTTCAAACATGAATAATACATTAAAATACCAGATATGTACCTAAGAATTTTATTACGAAATGGCACCATAAATGGCAGAGCGACAAATGGCAACACAAGTTACATATTGATTTCTTTATGCTGTAGCTCAATTTATAATAAAAAATCTTTAAGTGAATGTCTATATTTTTCATTTCGCTTAGCACTCTATAGTTATGCTGCAGTATTATGGTATAAAGTATATTTGCTGGTAGGTAAGTAGCTTTTATTTGGCCAAGTAATCCATCTTAACGTATAATTTATATGCTGAGATATTAAAAACCATGTTGCAAAGTTGTTGCTGTAAAGTTTAAAGTGTGTTAATAGAACCAACTAGATAAAATTATAATTGTATTTAACCTAATTTACGAATAAATTTAAAAGCAAATTTTGCTCTCAGAGTTTTATGGAATCTGCAGGTGAGAGGTGAGTTACTTTTAAACAAAAATTTAAAAATCTATAACACGACACCAGACAATGTTTTCTTGAGAAAATTGGTGCTTACAACTCGGTAAAAATTTTTAGATAATCATATTCATCTGCAAGATCACACACCACAAACCACCAGCAAATGACACAAATGAAAAGGAATAAAGACCAAACTAATTTTAATATCAACAAATGTAATTTAAATCAAAACTTATGGCTTTAAAAAAATATTTTGCCAAAACAAATTTAAAACATGCATTCATATTTCCAAATAAAAATAATCATACGAAAGTTACACCGTTTAATTTAGTTAAAAAGAATTATATTCCACTAGCAAAACGACGTCGAAAGCAAAGGATTTTGCATTAAATATAAGTGAAACATTTTTCACTTCAAAGGCGTTTGAATGTTGCGTTTTTGACACTGGACTTGTCCATATAAGAGTTTTATATTTCATAAATACAAAGCTTTTGGTGTTTAATGTAATTCAATGTTTCAAAGTACAAACCCAGTAAAAAATGTGCTCCAAAAGGAGCAGGTTTTATGTATGAATTCATACCTCAAATCGCTTCAAACCTGCTGATGGGATGCATGATTTTTGTATGAGGTGTTCCCCGTTTGGAGGACTACGTTCTGCTGACAATAAGCGCGTCTTTTAACCTAATCAAGCATGCAAATAAAGCACTTTCCTAGTGTTTTTTTATTCTATCTGAATGTTTTTGCTTAAGAAAAATTCATAGTAACTGAGAAGCGCGATATTCGTTTTGTAATTGACTTTCATTGTCATACGTAAATCTGTAGGCAATAATTTAATTTTTGTTTTAAAACCTTCTTCGTTGTCAGCACTAAAAAAAAACTACACTAATCCTTTTTAAAAATCTGAAGTGAAAATTTGTCACATTACAAATCTTGTGTGCAAAATTATTTCGTTTCGAAAAATTGCTTTAAAAAATTATGTTCCATTTCGGAAATTAAAATTTTTTTTTTTTAGATGCAGTTACAAATTAATTATACTTTTTGTCACTTACTTGATGCCATGTTTATTGCCAATACCAAAACATCGCTTTTGCACTAAACTTATTGCCAATAAAATGCAAACATACAAACTGTTTAAGATTTTTTTACTTTTTCACTTCAAAGTTATAAAAAAAGTCGCGTTCTGGACCGTTAATATACTAATATGAGAGTTTTATTTAATTTTGGCAATAAATGCAATTTTGAGATCAAATTACTTGAACTAGTCTTTATTACAAACGTTAACGCAATATATGTCGCGTGCTAAATCATTTTATATTTAAAAAATATTTCAACATGACAACTATTAAAAGAAACGAAAAAGGGCTATAGAAAATGCAAATAACAAATTTTAAAAATGATTAATTTATATGCGACCGAAACAAGAATTTAAAATTATGCAATCAACATTAGGTCCAGTTGGTAATTAAATTCCTGGACCGCCTGCCCGGTCGCCCACGAAACTCTTGGGTCAGGATGTTAAGAAGAGAAGTCGAAAGCTACAACAAATCGTGGATCCAAGTCAAAGCTCTAGCCAATGATCGTTCTAAATGTTCAAAATGAACTTTTTATATAATTGACTGATATGTACAATATTAATTCATTTATAAAAATGAAAAGGAAATATATATAGACAATGTTCGATTAAAGAACACAGATCATGTGAATTAGTTTTATTAACAAAAACATTAAACGGGAATTAAAAACATACAAAAACCATAATGTTGGTCACGTTACTTTAACTAGAGCATACTTTAATACAAGTTTATGTTGTAAAGTTGTTTTAACGCAAAGTTAATGTTAAGTAAGAAAAAAAAACTACATATAGTCAGAATATAAAAAATGGCATAAACATTTTGCTCTTGTGTTTATTTATTTTTCCAAGAAGTTGTACACTTTTGTTGTTAAATTGAAATAATTTTGCATTGCAAATACTAAAAAAAAAAGAAATAATTTTTGTAAGTAGCAGAAAAATAAAAAATAAACATAAAAACTAAAACAGAAAAACATTATTATAAACGATTATGTTCAATATTTAAAGGCAACTAAAATGAAATGGTTTAATAAAATACTAAGTACTTGCAGTTTGAAGAGATTAAACTCGAAAAGCCTTTAAGATGTATCTGATAGGTAATCGAAAAGAAATAAAATTTATGTAAAATAGTAACTACGAGTATTGTTATTTATTAAAACAAAATTACAGTGTAATGCGATTTAAAGAATGAAAACAAGGTAATTGTTTTAATTTTGCCATAACTCGTTAATTTGTGAAATGATTTTACAGATTTTTAACATTTTTAGCAATGGAAATGGACTAAGAAATGGATAGATAAAAAAGTTATACGAATTGTTTGTAAGCTTTGATAAAATGGATTTTAATATATGAGGCGTTCTTTTTTTAAATGTAAAAAACTTTAAGTTGGCAACACTTTTTTTAACTGGCGGCCATTTTGTCAGCTGTTTAGTTTGGTTTGGCATTTCAACATGAATAGCGTGACGCCTGAACAACGCATTCAAATTGTGCAAATTTATTTTGAAAATCATTCTTTTTTATATGTATAAAACTTTAAAATGGAATAAAACAAAGATGTGTTTTTTTTTAAATTGCCATGAAATTTACTTTATTCGAAAGATAATCTTCGGTCGTTATACGTATACGACTTCTGGCATATGACTGCCACAGCTGGCTCGTACATAGTCTAATCTGGAGGTCCAATTTTCGATGACTGTTTCAAATATTTGTAGCCATATATCGGCAATAACGCAGTGAATGTTTTCCTTCAAGTGGTCAATCGTTACGGCCTTATGTAGACTAGCAACTTCAAACATAAATCACTTTACAGATGACAAAATGCTTGCCAGTTAAAATATTGTTGCCAAATAAAAATTCTATACCTCTAAAAAGCACCCTATAAAACGATAAGTTATAATATTTAAGTATACAGCACTTCACTCATATTAAAATGTGTTATATCCAGAATTTATAGGTCATTTATCTCATAAAGAAATTAATTTAATATTCTTAAATATGTATTTTTCAAAACTATCTATTTAAACACACTTGTAATACTGTTTTTTTTAGCTGTAGTAAGTTTTGACAATAAACATATTACAGAATTGGTGCAATATTAACAGAAATTACTACAACTCCTGTAACCGTAACTCATTTTCATTAAACATTATTTTGTTCATATTTTGTTCATATACTACAAGTATTGTGTGTGCAAAGCAGCATGTTGCAGTAAAATTTATTTAGTATCTACATACACACAACCTTAACATTAATTCATGCAGCTTATTCAGTTAGACAAGCGACCATGTTGCCAACTAAGTTAAACATGTAATAAAGAAGCAAATTTACAATAATTGTCCCCGGCCTGCTGTTCACAAGCTTATAATAAGCCATGTAGAAAATCAAGTTGAAAATAAGGAGAAGAATGAAACAAATTTGAAAGGAACTAATGACGACTAAGAGCGACTATAGAAAGCTTTACACACTTGTAGTTAAATTTTATTTTCAACTGCGTAATTTTAGGGTGTTTTTTTTTTATTATTTATCAAATTTCTAAAAAAAAAAAAACAATTAGATTTTTGACCCCGGTGTTAATACGTCCCTATTTCAGAAACATTTTCAGTATATATTTCTCATGAAACAAGTAATAATATTGAAAAATTGTTTATTTATAACTCATTAGCAGTATAACATAATGGTATAGTGAAAAAATTATTCCCAAAAAAAAATTTTCCCCGAAAACTGCAGGTTAGTAAAAATTATAAGTCATTGACGCAATTACTTTTGGCTTTTATGCCAAAAGTAATTCATAAGTAGTCTTAAAATTTTTATAATTCGTAGAAAATTTAAAATTTTAGTTATAAGAACATTTATGAATCTTAGGCAGATGCACTTCAAAACTTAAGAGCCCGATCTGGCACGCCTTAACATTATGTATCCAAATTTTATTAAAGCCTGCATTTGTCGAGATTCCCAAAAAAAAAATAACATAATTAATTTAAATAAAGGCTTTTCCAACAAAGGTTCATTGTTGATTTGGCATAAGACATGCTGTGCGGTATTATTTTTGTGTTTGAAGAGGCCATCATTCATGAAATATGACATCTTTCAAATGTCTGGTGAAGCAAAAATCTAAAAGGTACATTTTTTAATGTCTCGGTTAGATACGGCTGACTTTAAGCAATGACCATTACAGTTTTTTCGCATGCACGCAGAGGAAAAAAATGGTTGTGGCAAAAATAATCTAAGAGTAACATACATATTATGATGAATATAAGTGCCATGAAATATCATATTATGATCAATTATCATCGTATTATTACATCATAATATTTTCTTGTTAATCATAATTTTATATTATAACATCATAGTATTGCCTAATATAATCATAAAATGTCATACATGATCATATTATAGTTTAGATTAATCATAATATGATCGTAAGTAATCATATTATGATCTAAAGCAATCACATTATGATTTAAAGTAATCATATGATATATAATAATCATATTATGAACTAAAGTAATAATATTATGATCTAAAGTAATCATATTATGATATATAATAACCATATTATGATCTAAAGTGTGGTGTACCACAACAATATATTGTTTTCGTTACCATGTCTAACCATGTTTTTTCTCTTCGTGTAGACTAGCGTCTTCCAAAAACCGATCAAGAAGTAGTCTTACGCGATGAAGTCCTATATTGATCAACTCCATGGGAGATAACTATCATTCCACATCATGCATGTTCCCATAGCCCAAGAATGATCAAATAAAGATTACGCCAACGCGCGTAAAATTTTAAAATGTTCTGCGCATTTTGGAACTGTGACGTCACACATTCTGTGTTTCTATTGGCTAATTTTTTCTCACTTGTTTTTTTTTTACTCCTGTTTTGCTTGCATTTGCTCACTGCACTCTTCATGTTTTTTTTTTTTTTTATTTTTTTTTTAAACAGATTTTATTTTAGAACTCTCAGAGATTTCAATTGCAAGGTTGCCAATTATCACATAAAACATACATTTTTCGCAAGAAATTTTATTTCTAGCACATGAAACATTCTTGGTAACCCTTAGAATGGAACTTCTACGTCACATAACGGGAAATCATGCGCATGACGTAATCTTTATTTTATCATTCTTGTCATAGCCTCATGTATCTTAAAAAATGCACCTTGTCGCTAAAGATGATGATTAAATTTGTCCTAAGGAACACTCACTTTGATAGTAAAGTTTTTCCATTTGGCTCTGGTGCTCAATCGTGTGACTGAATAAAAAAATAACAGACGATGCCAAAATAACATGACGGCCATAGATTGTTAACAACAAGATGCTCTTATTGGAAATATAGGGTGGAAAACTCAATTCCGTATCAAACTACTTAATCATAACGAATCTATTTGATAACTTAACAGCAGTGATTTACTTGATGTAAATCAACAAGCATACCAAGCTTTAGCAATCATTATTAGAAATAATGTAGGGTACTCTTGCATTTGTATAAATTTCGAAAACTAAAAAAAAGAAAAAACCTTAAGTGCTGAATGTACAAATAAAAGAATAAATATGTAAAGAAAACTAAATAAAATGAAATTAATTTCAGTTACTAGTTACTATTTTATATGAATGTATATGCATACATATGAATATGAATGTGAATAAAATAAAAACAAAATAAACTTGTAATGAGAAGCATCTGCTGTTTGAGCTAGACTGCTGCGGCAAATGATGTTACATGCAATGTTCCATAAGAAAACTATACACTATACATACATACATATATAAGCGTCTATGTGCAGTCATATTGCAAGCTGGCTTTGTATCTACAAGAATACTTTATAACACATCAGTGCCTTTCAAAAGCCGAGATGAAAACAAAAAACTAGAAAAACACGAGCAGGACAAAAAAAAAATTAAATAAAATATCATAGAAAGAAGATCTACTGCTAAAGTTATAATCAAGTTTTTTTTAATTTTTTTTTTGTAATTCTATGAGAAGGTGTTGAACTAGAATTAATTAAATGAGGTTATTAGCATGATTTTTATTCTTTGCTATAGTTAAATGTTCGTATGTCTCTTGCAAGCGGCAGTAATTTTTTTCGCAAGGAAACCATTCAGTAAAAAACCGTAACAGAAAACGAAAATTTTTAACCATATAATAGTGTTAGTTTACAAATTACGCTAATGAAGTGTCTGAAACAGCTATGGAACAATTTTAGTTGCTAAATGCTGTGGGTGTCTGCCACCAAAATGGCAACATCATCATCGTTATCATCATCATTTTACACTTAATTTCCTTTTGATTTGGAGTGATTTTTTTGTTCTTTAACAAGGTGTAGTAGAGGCGGCAATAAGTTGGCTGCCACAATAGTGTGAATTCTTCGTTTGGTTGGCTGATGATTTAGCAAATTATTCAATTACACTTGACTGATTTTAATTGCTCTAAGTTATCATAACTAAGAGATTTCTTTTCACAATATTTTATAATGCTAAATTTTAAAGGTAGGAAGTTATAAATAATTTTCTTGATTATATTATATATCTATTTTTTTTTTTTTTTGGAAATTTATTTCTTTTTATGTAATTTTATTTAGTTGATAAATTTTATGTAGGCTGTAAGCTCTTTAGATTTTAAATCATAAACAATTTTTGTCTTATTTTCTTGTTTTATGTATTACAGTTTTATACAGTCATATAAAAGTTAAGTATTAAGATAAAAATTAAATGATAAGCTTTATGTAAAATTCAAAGAACTTGTAAGAGATTCTTTGAAAAAAACAAGTAGGAGAGAAGACACTTAAATTTTGTATTCAATGGTGATAGTAATGCGTAAATAAAAATCATGTCTATTGTGGCACAGTGGCACCAACTATTATGTTGTGTGTTTAAAATCATTTAAAAATTAGTTAAATTATTACGAAGTTCTCTGAAAACTAAGTGTCTGAGACCACTTGATTGACAAGAATCAGTTAATAAAAATCTGAAAAATTAATCACCGGGGACAAATTTTCTTTTTTTATTTATAATATATAGCAAGTAAGAATCTTATATGTACGGTCTTTCTCCGCACTCGTATTGCGTTTTTTGGATATTCTCTTACATGTACGTTATATGGGAGCTATGGCCAGTTATGGACTGATTTTCACAAAATCAAATTCAAATTTTTACTTATATACATATATGGTGAATTTCACGTCAAGTGACCCAATGCTAAAAATCGATTTGGATGAAATTTGCACCAAGGTTAGTACTATTGGATAGTAGGCCAGACACAAATTTTTAGCTCTATCAGTGCAGAAGTGCCGGAGGTAAAGGGGGTCAAAGTTGGAAATTTTGGTCAATTTTGGTCATACAGGTTATTTTTTTAAATGAGTGTAACTTTTCACCTATTGGTCCTAGCAAAAATTGGCCAAAGCTCTTTAGAGAGCTATTTCTTCAATCATTTCAAAAATATTATTTTTTTAATTATTAAAAAAACCCTGTATGTATGTCCAACTTTGACCCCCTCTAACTCCGGCACTCCTGGACTGATAGAGCTGAAAATTTGTCTCTGGCCTACTATCCAATAGTACTAACCTTGGTGCAACTTTCATCCAAATCGGAAGACATCGATTTTTAAAATTGGGTCAAATGACGTGAAATTCACCATATAAGTGCAATTTCGGTTGTAAGATATTTACGTAAGCTAATGTGGTTTTCGGAAGTGGTGCCCACATGGAGGCCATAACCAATTATGAGCCCATTGCCATAAAGTCAACTACGATGATTTATTTATATATAATTGTATCGAATTTTAACTTGATATTGATGATTATAAGGGGTTTAGGTGATTTTCGGAAGTGTTCTTTATTAACATTTAAAATATTTTCGGAAGTGAACTTTCTAGGGGGGCTATGTTCAAATGAGGACTGATGCAAACAAAATATCATTTTATGATTTCCCTTAACATGAAACTTTTTTTTTACTAAATTTTGTATAAATATTCCTTTGCAATAGACATTTATGTATCCTAAAGCCATATTCCATTTGGGCTATTTGTGGGCTACGAGAAATCGGAAACCGATTCTTATCATTTTTAACAGGACTTATACTTCTATAACAAAAATAAAGTGTATATATTATCTATATTATATTTGAAGAAAATAGCAAAAAGTACTTGAAATATACAGATATGTTCATGTACCAGTATATGTTCAAAGTCTTTTCTTTAAAGCTCTATCGTGGCTTCAACAGACAGACGGACATGTCTAGATTGTCTTAAAATCTTATAATTGTATATACTTTTTGGTTGTACGGCCATTATTTCGATGTGTTACAAACTTCATCTTCATGGCGGTGAATTGAATGGCAATGCATTTCCTTTTTTGAACAAGATTCCTCCCTCTTCTCCTTCCCTATTACATAGATATTGTTTATGGTGTAATACATTGTTGCACAAAATCAATAATAAATATTTAACGTAAATTCAAAGTTTTCCTTTCTCACACAAATTATAAGTTTAAATTAAATATACAAAAAGAACTAAAAAATTAAGAATATTAAGCTAAACAATAGCAATTAGCTGAAGTTTTCAATAACTTTTATGTTATTCTTGTTTAATTTTCGCCTAAAGCGTTTAACAAGAAATTCTTAATGTTGTAAAACCACCAAACAATTCAGTATTGTTTAAGTAGATTTTTGTTATAGTTGTTTATGTTGTTATTATAGCTCTTGTTGCTTTGTTAATTTATTATTTAATTATTTTTCTATTATAATGTTGAGGTTTTAAGCTTAAACTAACAACCACAAAAACTTTGGAGTGTTAAATATTTGTAAAACATGGTTAAATATTTAAGCAATTCGTTGTTAGTTAGTTAGTTGAATGGCAAGTAAAATGTTAACAGGCAGACAAAAAAAAAAAACAAACATACATGCAAACGCAACTTTGAATAAAAGTATGTATATACTTGCAACAAACCTTACACAATATTCAATTCATTATAATTTTGTTTTCAGACTCTACACTACAATCTACAGTCTAATTAAATAGTGTTTGTTTTCTTCTTAGCTATGAGTACATGAAAAATGTACTCTTGTTATTTTTTATTTTAAAAAATAAATAAATACATAAATATTCTAAATACTCGTAAATATTACTACATAAACCTAAACAGTAACTGTTGCAATACCCCAGTATTTTATATAGAGTTGTTTATACCTAAAATTTACATTTGAATATTTATGTATGTATGTGTAGGTACAATGTTGTAGGTATGTTGCAATTTATGTATATATGTGATTAACTCATTATCTTTAGTTATGAATTTTCTATTTAAATTTTAGGTTTTGGAGTATAATTATAATTGTTATAGAGTTTTCAGTTGTTGTTCTTATTACAGTTGCTGCTGTTGCTGCTTGTTATCAATTGTAAGGCAAACATGTACATAAGTCTAAACAAAACTAACTAAAAGCAAAGCAAACAAACTTTTGTGGCTGCAATATTGTAACAACAATAATAACTAACCAACATCTTGCAACATAAGAGGATTATAAATGCATGTTTGTCTGTAGATTTGTATTCGCATTTGTTTTGGTTGTAGAAACCCACAAAATGAACTGTATGTTAAATTAATTTATAATATTTGTTCGTTAATGTCGATGAAGCAACAAATGTTTGTATTTTGTAACTGGTAATATGTAGTAGTGGTAGAAGTTATAAAGTTCTAAATAAGATGCTGGTGTTAGATAATTTTATTTAATTGATTTAGTGAAAACTAATGGAATGCAGGGTGTCAAATAGATTAAACTCGCAACCAACGTTTTTTTTTTGGTGAAACTAACTAAGAAATATTTAGTGACCAATCGAACCGGAAATGCATTTGATATATAGGGTGTTTTTTTAGGTGTATAGAATTTTATGTTGGCAACACTTTTTAAACTAGCGGCCATTTTGTTCAGTTCTCAAGTGCTTTTTGTTTTTAGCTTGGTTTGGCATTTCAATATGAACAGACTGACGTCTGCAAAACATTTTCAAATTGTGCAAATTCATTTTGAAAATCATGGTTCTGTGTTTTTTTAAATCTATAGAACTTTGAAATGGAATAAAATAGAGATAGATGTTTTTTTTAATTGACATGAAATTTACTTAATTCGAAATATGATATGATTTAAATATGATTTCTGACATATGAATAACTCTGACGCACAGTGCTTTGTCCAATAGGCAAAATTAAAATAAAATAAAATAAAATAAAATAAAATAAAGAATATTTAAGTAATATACATTTTTGTATAGCTAACAAAGTACCTTAAATAGAGAAATATGTAGTAGAATTTATGATCTCTTCTTTTTGTTAACAGTAGAGGGCGCTAAAGTCAGAAAACGCTTGAGGGAAAACTGTTGAACGGAAACACGATTTTTACTGTGTTACAAAAAAAATGTCAAAATTTAATTTTTTATTGTATTGCTTTGAAACTTAACAGTTTTGTTTATTACTATAGGTACAAAAAAATAAAAATAATTTTTGGTAAATATTTTTTATGGAAAAGCTGTTTGTGCCATCGAAAACTTTTGCGATTTTTAATTTGGAATTACCAAAATGCAAAAGTTTGATAGAGTAAAATAATTTCTTTTTTAAGAATAGGTAATATTTTATTTGTGATTTTAGTACATTTTAAAGGGCTCAAATGGAATATGTAAAGAAGTTTTAGGTTTTTTAGCCGGAAATGTAAAAGTGATATGAATTTGTTAACACATGTTTCCTAAGTATCAGAAAAAGTTACAAAGACCTAAGTTTATGGTACTGCCAAAATTAAAAAAAAAAATACTTTATACAATTTTTTTTATTACTATAAAAAATTAATCAAATTTTGATGTAGTGTATAATGTTTATTATATAGTGACACAAACTTACCAAAAATTTAAAGAATTTTTTTCTTTTTTTAGCGGAAACCCTAAAGTTTTGCAAACTTTAAAAAAATTTAAAAAATATATAAATAAAAAGTAGGCGATTTATTATTTTTCATTTATAGACTTTGTTAACAAATCTAACCACTAGTAAAAAAAAATGTTAAGATTTTTAACCGGAAATTTGCAATTTTGTATTTTTTTAAAACATTTATATTTTTTAGTTTTACAAAGACCAAAAATATGATTATAAAACATTTAAAAAAAATGCATGTAAAAATTGGTGATACAAATATAAAATTCGTTAAGTTTTATTAGATTAAAGTTATTTTATTAAATAATGCTACGAAAGAGGTTTTCACTCATTTGTTCGTAAAAAGTACTATAACTTCCTCATTTCTTAACCGATTTTAATAAATGACGTCTCAGAAAAATACTGTCTTTAATATATTTGTTGTCTTTAAACTTAATTCGTAAAAAAGTCTCGTAGAAATTTTAAAAGTTTAAAAAAAATTAAAAATTTTCCATATAATTGAAAAAATCTATTCATATTTGTGCTAATATTGCATGAGAAGTATATATATTTAAAAATAACAATTATTTTGCTTTCCAAAACTGTTTGAATTTCAAAAATCGGTTAATAAACAAAAAAGTTATAAATGTTTAAAAGTAGCAGCCTCAAAAAAATTTCTTTGGTCCATAACTCCGGAATTTGGAAGTATATTGAAACTTTTAAAACCGGTTTTGTAATATACTCTTTTAGACCTTTGACATACACTAGGTTACTTTAAAAGTGCTTGCAAAAAAGAAAATTTTGTAGCACCGTGTAATTATAAATATGGGCTTTCTACACTCCACTGCTGGATATGCTTTTTTGAATGCATCTTGCACATTGTTTACCGTCTTCCTTTTAAATTATTTGCATTTTGATCACAAATATAGCTAAAATTTAGTTTTTGAGAAAAAGGATATATGGGAGATGGGCATGCCCTTGTATCGACTGAAGCACAAAAATATAGTTTTATTAGTTGTTATAAGTTTTTAGTGCATTCTGATCACTAATGTAGTTACAATTTAGTTTTTCAGAAAAATTATATATGGGAGGTAGTCATGTCCTTGCAACGAATGAAACAAAATTAACCACTAAGCTAAAAGATATATTTTAACAGACAGTTACCAACTTTCGATTTATTCTATTTACAATTATAGCTAAAATTAAAGTTTTAAATTTAAGGATGTATGGGAGGTAGTCATGTCCTTGCACCGATTTTTCCGAAACTTCGAATTTTTCTTAATTGACTGACATATTCTGAACCAGCACACCAAATTTCATTCGTCTATGATAACTTCTCTAATTTTGCCGATTCACTATATGGGGACAAAGCACTGTGTGACGTAGTCTAATCTGGAGGTCTAGTTTTCGATTACTTTTTCCAACATTTGTGAAAGTGTATCGATAATAACTCGGCGAATGTTGTCCTCCGACGTAGACTAGCGACTTCAAACAGAAATTACTTGACAGCTGATAAAATGGCCGCCAGTTAAAAAAGTGTTGCCAACTTGAAGTTGTATACATCTTTAAAAAACACCCTATACATATTGTCTATGTAATAACTAACCCCCTGGCCCACGATGTCGAACGATAACGTTCGCTTAGATAAGACTTAAGACACAAACTTTTTATCGTATCTAATTTTTACTCAATCAAGTTTGTTTATTCCACAATCAAGTTTGTGTCTTAAGTCTTATCTAAGCGAACGTTATCGATCGACATCGTGGGCCAGGGGGTAAATATTTGATATATATAGATTCTACAATTGGGGTAGTCGTGATTTTAGCGTTCATTCTTAGGCAGTTTTGTAACGTTTATGCTAATTTGCAAAAGCTCAGATTCAACAGGGAAGAGTTTCTACACCCAACTTAATTTTTTTCACAATCAACATAATATAATACAGCTTAACTAAAGGAAATTATTCTTAAAACTCAGAAATATATTAACCAAGGATTTATATCTTTAAAACTTATGCATTTATTAAGAAGCAAGAAAATACTATTAAAACTAAATAAAAATCTTCTAACTTACCATTCTCTTGGCTGAGTATTTATCATCGTCTTTTGTAATGCCCGAATCCTCGGAGATATCACCAAATGAGCGGCCACCGTGGGGCATACGTGTAAAGTCAGTTTGTTGTTCTGGTGGTATACCAAATATAAAAGGGCCACTCTCTAGATGATGTAGTAAAGGTGGCTGTTGCTGCTGCTGTTGATGTTCACTGACACCATCTATATGCTGAGTATTCTTGGAAAAGTCTATATTACGACGACTGCAAAAATCATCTTCAAAACGAGATGATTTACCCAACATGGCATCCGTTGAAGGTCTTGCTGTGTAATAATCAGCATCATTAACATCATAACATGGTCGTGAGTTAGAGTTAGAGATGATAATGGAGGAGGAGGAAGTTGAGGAGGCGTTTTTAAAGACATTGGCACTAGTTGTAGAACCATAATTGTTGATATTACCATAACGTGGCGTAGAGGTTAAGGCAGTGGAAATGCTAGCAAATGATTGCTCTTGTTGTTTATTATTGCCGTGTGTCGTTGCCAAGGAATCAAACACAAAATCCGTTGTTGTATTGTTGGCAATATTTTGCAAGGCTGATGTGGATGATGTTGATGCTGCTGCTGCTGTTGTTGCAAGAATTGTGTGTGTTGAAGTGCGAGTAGGTGATGGAGGACTGCCATAGGGATAACCAATGTGGGGAGATTGTAAGTGTTGATTGTACTGCTGGGATAGAATATCGAAATCATTGAAGCCATGCAAACCTTTGGCACTATCACGTTTTTGTTGTTGCACATAGGGTGATATATAAGATTTTTCCTGCTGTAACTGGAGTTGCTGCTGCTGCTGCTGGTGATGTTGCAGTTGTTGTTGTTGCCTTTGCTGTTGCTGATAGGAAGTCTGAGAATTCTGTTGATTTGTGGTTGAATTTTTCTTTTTAGTTTTGTTGCCATTATTATTGTTATTTTGTGTCAACAACAATTGTGGTTTCCTATCGGCCAACAAAGGACGCTGGGAATTGTTGAATGGATGATCGCGTGATGTCATAATCGAGGCTGTTGTTGAATATAAAGACATATTATCATCGTCATCATCATCCATATACGGATTATAAGATTTTTGCAATTTCTGCTGCAACTGTGGATGATTGTAATAATTGTATACGGGGACTGGATTTGGTGGCGGCAAAGGTGGTGGCACTTGTGATGATGAATTGCTGCTCGTTGAACTACCAAACAGTTTGGCCAGTTTAACTGTCATGATGATGGTAAATGCTTTTTATTTATGTTTTTGCTATCGGAGAGTAGTGTTGTATTGTTTTGTATGTATTTGAGTTTGCTTTTCAAAAAATTAAGCACGTTTTCAATTAAAATCTGATAATATAAATTTTATGCATTTATAAAATTTCTTATATCTCTTTCGTAAAATACACATATACAATTTTCTATTTTAACGTTGGTTCTGGGTTACAGTTGTTGTTCGTTGTTGTTGTTGTTGTGTGGTAAATGATGACAACCTGAAAATGAAAATGGAAAAATGAAAAACATGAATGCAGACTTTGGCAAGTTTAACAGTAATAATTGTATGATAGTTACTATAAAGAAGAATGAAACCAAGAAGTTCCTTATGCGGTTAAAATCAGTAACAAAAACACACTACCCATTATAAGACGGTCTTTTTTGTAGACATGTAGCTTTGTGTCTTGTTTGTAGCAAAAACTTATTTTTAATCGTATTAAAACTTAGCTTTGCTGCAAAAACCACATTAAACTCACATGTTGGTCTTAAGGTAAAAAAAGTCTGCCAGAAACACAAAGCGGATATTATTTCATGCTGACATTAAAAACTTGATATACGAGCAAACTAAAGAGCTGGCTTGTAAGATGCAGCAGTTTGGTATTGTATGAAATATATTTCTGAACTTTTTTATGTTTAATTTAGTTGATATTAAAACATCTACATACAGCTATACTTTTTTCTATAGACAAATATTACAAGACGAATAACAAAAAAAAAAAAAATAAATTACATAATTTAATATCATGCATGCGGTAGGAAGTTTCACTCAGTTTAAGTTAAAAAAAAAACAACAAATATACACAACAGAAGAGAACTTTTTGTAAGAAGAACTTCAGCAAGCATTTTTACAACTACTGCATGTACTTAAATACAACAACAAAATAAACATAAAAACACAGACAGACACTTTCCAGTCTAGAGAGAACATAATACTTGCATCACTGAGACTTATACTCACAAAAAAATCAAATATTTAAAAACTCAGACTGTTAAAAACAACTACGACAACAAGTTAAAAGTTATGACAGGAAGTTAAGTTACGGATATACAAAAGTTGACTTTAAACTGTAAGTACTTTATCAACACAATAACAGAAATGTTTAAAAAATAAAGGAAACAACTCACATTCATACGATTTACATACTACACTAAAAGCAACATAATTTTATGAGAGGAACTAAGATTTTTTTTGTTGTTTGATGATGGTTTTTTAATTGTGGGAAAATTAATGCAACTTGCAATCGATTGCAATTAACAGCAAGGGAACATGACTTTTTGTATGGCTTTTCCTTGAAATATTTTAGCAATTTTTAATTAAAAGAAATGCATAACAGAATGAATTAATAATATGGATTTAGCAGATTTTTTATTAAGAAAACTATATTCAAATAATCATATCTTTACAAGTGAGTTTAACAAATCAATGAATGTCAGCACTATCTCCTTAAGAGGGATATAATGACCGTCCCTTACTATCAATAAATACCTGATATCAATTGATACATGTTGCGCGGCTGTTCTTGTAACACTTACTTCTTTCGAAAATACTGATCCGGCAATCTAAAAGACCCATGATCTTCTATGCTAAAATTTCGATATCATTCTCCGTAATGTAGCTTTATCAGAAAGCCGGCATTGAAGAGTGTTTGGAACATTTTAATTTTAATGCGTTTTACAAAATTTGAATTTGCTTTTCAAAACATAAACTTATAAATATTAAACAATGAAGTTTGCTATACAGAATTTATACAAATATACAAGAATGTTATACATTTTTTCCCTACAATCTATGTTCTAGTACAAATTTCCCCAATCCTTACCAAAGCGAAACACATGGTGGATAAATGAAGTGTACAAATTAATACATGAAAGTTTCTATGATCACAAACGCGACATTAATAATTCTCTGTGAAAAATAAATTCTTAAACAAATTTTCTTGATTTCATTTTTGGTAGCATTTTAGCAGCATTATATTTATTGACAAAGCCTACCTTTCCAATATATTAGGAATAAGCATAAAAAGCTAAAAAAAAAATTATTTTTTGAAATTTTTCTAGTCAAGAATATGACAATCGTAAAAATTGTCTTGTTACCATGTTACTAGCATTAATCATGGTTTTTGTTTGAAATATTTAATAAACAGGGGATTAAAAATAGGACTTGTTTTTAACTGTATCTAGAGAAAATCAAAACTTATTAAATTGGAACATAATTCTCTTTAAAAAATTTAAATTTATTAACAAAAAAAAAACTAAATTTTTTATAAAAAAAACAGATATTTAAAATAAACTAAACAGTATCAGAAACTTTGTGTAGGATTCGAACAGTTTACAGTTTAATAATTAAAATTTTAAAAGTTCTACATTATTTGAAACAAATATTTATTGTATACTCATTTTATTATTATGATTGTTTTAATTAATTTGTTCCAAAAAAGGCAAGTTTCACAATAATTTAGCAAAAAAAAAAAAAAAAAAAAAAACTTGATAAATTGTCATGCTCTCGAGATGTTATCATCGTGGCTAATCTTTAAACTTTCAATACACAAACTTTTTAAGCTTGATCTATATAAATGAATTCTTTTGACCATAAAAGTCCACTGTTACTGCTAGTGCTTTATTCCGTTTCGCATTTCAGTTTAAAAATAAAAAAATAATGTTTGTCGGTATGAAATTACAAACAAAAATATATCAAACATGTTTATTTCATCGTATGTATTTAACAAATGACATTGTCAATATAATACTTGAAATGGTAAATGCACTTGTAGACAACAACTCTAACTCTCTCTTTCGCTCTCATACATCTATAACTTATTTGTAACAAGTTACAATGACAAATGTAACATTTATGGTTAACAGCGAAAACAAGAACACTTTTCAAATGGACATAGGTACATAATCATAACAACAATAGTAAGCAAAAAATATGATTTATTAATGACCAGTTTTTAACTTAAAAATTAAAGTGTTTTTAAACTTAAGTTCTGTTTAAATACCAAATTAATTTTTATAGATCATATTTAAATATAACTTAAATCACTGACTACGTCCATTTAAATACAACTTAAGTTGTTCATACTACCATATGATTTTGACAGTTCTGCAAAATATGAAAATTGCGCATTGAAGTTTTTTTTATTATTAGATAAAAATATTCAATAAATAAACTCGCCGCTACTGTGTTATTAATATGTATTAACTAAAACAATGAATTGAGATGAAGAGGATATGAATAATGCAGCTTTTGTCCATTTAGTTTACAAGAATTTGCAAACTAGATTTACTATTTAGTTGTTAAATGAAGAAGTTGTTTATATTTGTTTGACATTTAATATTGCTACCAGACTTCTATCGTAGTTAAATACCAAACGCAATTTTAGACTGAAAAAATGTAACCATATTTAAATAAAACTTAAGTTTAAAGAAAAATTAACTAATTTCGTATTTAAATGTCAAATTAAAACTGGCCATAAGTGATAAAAAAAATTACACTTGATTTTAATAAAAAAAGAAAATAAAAGTTAATTTTTTATAAAAATTTTCAAATATTTTTAAATTTGTTTATTTTTATTTTCTTGTTTTTATATAATTTTTGTTCAACAAACGAAATTTAAACAAATGTTTCGAGGTTTTGTTTAAAAAGGGAAATATTTTACAAAAGCACATAAAAATAGTCGTAAATTGTCCACATGTTATCTTGAAGAGTACATAAATTTGTGTTTCTTATATGAAAGAATAACGTGTATATAAAATGTGAAATAGTTAAAGAAGAAATATTTGCATTTTTATCATTTTGTAACCCTCTACAAAGAATTTTACTTAGATACCCTACACTATAATTTATGATAAAGTAGATTCCCTGAAAAACAGTAGCACATATTATTAATCCTTTTTTTCATGATTTTTTCTTTATTAGTGAAATAAATCAATCATATTCAATAAATCAATCATATTCAAAATTAAAGGAAAAATTGTTAAAATAATCTTAAGGTACGGTCACACCTTAAGCAAATATTTACTCAAAAAAGCGTAACCACTTATTTTAATACAAATTTGTTTAACGCTGTTTACTCTTACAAGAGTTTTGCAAGATCAAACAACATCAAAAAAAAAAACTAAATATCTGTTATGTTTTGACCTAAATAAACGATTTTTTTGTTAAACAAATAAACGAGTTCAAATATATTTTATTTAGTGGTTACGTCTTTTTTTAGTATATGTTTATAGTATAAATTTAGCGAAAAACAATATGATGAAAATTTCCATCATTATGCAAAGAAGGGTTAAGAACAATTATGGAACTGATTCTGTAACAAAAGATTTTTGTTTGAAATTTTAATCTTCAGAACTAATTTTAGCATAACAAACAAATATTCTTAGGTATAGTTGTGGAACTAGATTTTTTTCTGAGATTTCTGTTATTATATTTAACCATGACTATGAATATTTATATAAAATAATGTCTGCAAAAAGTTTGCTGTCTTTTATAAGACGGCAGCACTCTTCAGTAAAACATTATGCCGATTAAGTTCTAATGCTTCAATGGATGGGCGTGCAAGAAATCAGACAATTGGCTTCGGCCTTTTGAAAAATGTGGGGCTATTGACAATTAAAGTACAGAAATAAATATGTATCAATTTCAGGTTCAAAAGTACTCCATTCAAAATTCTTTCTAAACTAACAACAAATCTTTAGATCTAGTTTAGATCCAATATAAATATGTATAAATAGTAGAGTCCGACCGAGTATTTGTTTTCGATTTCGGATTTGGCCAAAAATCGGCCTAATGCCAATATTCGGTATTCGTACTAAATATAATTAGCAGAGTACAAAAATGTATATTTTATTAAAAAATATTTTAAAATTGGCTAAAAGCAGTTTATTAAAAAAATGTTTCCGTTCATAAAGAAAAAACAGGATTTATGGAGTGCGTAATTTACCCCCGTTGCCACATGCAAGTGCAAGTTCGAAAAACTCAATACACTTAAGCTAGATTTACACGATTGAAATTTTCTTCAAAATTGCTCTTTAAAATGCTTCAAACTCGTGTAAACAGTAAAAATTTTGCCAAAACGGCTAGGAAGATTTTGATGAAATTTTGACAGCATGTTACTGTGACTCTGGAAGGAATAATAGGCTATATGAAGTTTTGATTGTACAAACCCAAAATTTTAATTTTTTGACCTATGTCGATGATATTTGGTACATATGGTATTAGCATAATTAGGAATACGTATCAGGAGAAAAGTGGGTGGGACCACGCCCCTTTTTAGGAAAACTAAATATTGTAATATAGTCCTAACTACTGGACCGATCGTCATTAAATTTTCACAATAGGATATTCTTAAGAAATAATAAATTCTTGACTACGTAAGTGGACAAAGGGGCATGGCCTCGCCCACTAAACTAAAGCATTGCAATAAATACATTAAAATAAAATAATTAAATGTTTGTAAATATATAAACACGTTTTATTTTACAACGAGCGAAGCACACACTACTAGCTAAAGTAGTACATATTTTTAAATATAAATTTCATCCATTTATTAAAAAAAAATTAAATTACAATTTTTTTCCGTATTTTTTTCTTTTGACAATACGGCAAAAAGGCCAAATATTATTTTGGGTTCGGTTTCGGTTCGGCAAAAACCGGTTTAGGTCGGACTCAGACATAAATAGTGTAAAAAAAGTTGCTGTTTAAAAACGTTACAAAAGTTATTCTTAATGACGGAAATGATTTGCTATATGTATGTATAATTAATTTGACTATTAGACAAACTAAATAAAATACAATACTGAAATGCTCTTAGCGATAACTAACTGTCATCGATAACCAATACAAAATATGTCATTTGCCATAAAGCTGTTACAAAATTCGTTTTAGTCTTAACAGAAAACATATTCTTCATTAGTCATGATGTACGCTATGTAAATGTACGTAGGTTGAGCCTCTTTTACAATGTGTTCTTCTTGTTAAGGATGACCACTTGTGCCAGCCAAACAACTGTTGTTTTAACTACTGGTTACAGCCTGGTTAACTAACCAACGAACCAACCCAACTACGCACTGTATCTTGAATGACATCTTTTATGTTATTCTTTTTTTTTATTTTTCTTTTAATTCTTGTACATTTTTTGTTTGGTCTTACAACGTAACGTATCGTGCATATTCTTCTCTGCATTCATCTGTACATTCATTCATTCGTTGGTTTCATTTATGTAACTCTTAAATATTCTGCACATAAAATATGTCAGCTGCATATGCTGACATTAAACAAAAGAGTGGCAGTTCAGGCATGCTTCGTTGGATGGTCGGTTACAGAGTGAGTATATCAGCCAGCTAGTCACTCAGTCAGTCATATGGACGAACGGTCATTTATAGCTTTAGGCTAAAAAATGGCTTTTGAAGACCACAAAAAAATGTTTGAAAGAAAAAGAACCAAAAACGAAGAGCGGAAAACACACCAGCAATGATGACAAAGTTAGTTGAAGGCTAAAGTATCAAGTAAAAATGTTAAGAATTATTTATGCTTGTTTTAAGCTTAAAACTGCATCTTTTTAGTTTCGTTAGTTGTGAGAATTATTTATGGCATTTTTTTAGTTTTGAAAAATTTAAACAAATTATATTTTAAGTGGCTTCTTTATTATTTTTTTTTCTTGTTTGTTTGAGGAGGGAAAACAAATGAAAACACCTCGAAATACAACAAAATTCTTTTGTTCTCAAAGGCTGTAACAAACTCAGCTGCCGTTTTGTATGAAAAATCCAGAAAATTAAATACAAAAAAATACCCCACATGTTAGTTCGTTTCACAATAAAACAAAACCTTGAAGATTGTTTTTATGTGTGTTTTTCAAAAGTCTTTTCAGTTTTAAACAATAGTTATCAAAAAGTCAGCAGACACCACCCGTTTTGTAAAGAAACCAAACCAAGCCTTTCACAAATCAACAAAAAAACAAAAATAAAAAGGCTTAAAAAAGCAATAAAGGTAAGACAATGCAACAATAACAACATCATCATTTAAAAGAAAACAAATTATTGCTCAACTCAACTCATATTTTTTTTATTTATATCAGTGGTCGACATAAAGAGTACTTTGTACATTCTTGCTGTGGTGGAAAATGGTGATCTTATTTATTGTAATTAATATTTGTTATTTGTTACGTGTTTGTGAAATTTGCTTTTATGTCCTTGTAATCTATGAGTGCCGACCACTGATTCATACTCATACACAATTCTTGGGTTGTTGGGTTCTTTATGATTGAGAATAAAAATGTACAAAAAAAATCTTTTTTTTTCAAATTTAATTTTCGACAACAAAAGATAAAGACAAATTGAAATTTCTTTACTAAACATCATAGAACAGCAAAGAGTACATTGTAATATTTTGTTGAAAACAATAGAAACTTTGTTTAGAATTTAGGTTTTTTCATTGATTGTTTTTTTATATAACTTTATTATCGATAACATACTGAATGCACAAAGAAAGTAAATTAAAGCAAATATTTTCTTTGAAAAATCTGTAAATTTTATTTCAATCTAAGGCTATTTAGTTTTAAATAAAAGCTAAGGAGTATTTGATTTTATAATGAATATTTGACAGGGATAGAAAAAATCAAAAAGTTTTTTTATAAAAAAACTCTTATACAGAAAATTGTCTATTGAAACAGAATGATTAATATAAAAACAACTGTTCTGTAGAAAATATCGTTATACAGAAAATTGTTTATAGAAAAAAACTGTTATACAGAAAATATTCTATTGAAAAAACTATTATATACACAATTTTCTATGAAAAAAGTATTGTACAGAAAATTGTCTACAAAAACAAAATGTTATAAAGAAAATTGTCTGCCTATATAAAGACAGAATGTAATCAGGGCCGGATTAACCATGTCGGGGCCCTTAGGCAGTGAATGTCTTGGGCCCCTTCAGCCTTTTCATACTTCCTAAAACATATTTTTTCTACCACAATGTAATTTTTTCATAATTACGCTGTTTTTTTGACACATTACGAAGGTATAACATCACCATATTCAATAAAAAAATTTAAACAAATGAAAGGAATATATGCGTATTTTTTATAAAATTGTTTTATAAAGTACAATGTGTTTAAATATGAATTCTTGTAACTTTTTTAGATACAAAATCTTTTAAAACATCTTCAAAGTTAACCTTTTCCAATATATCATTTTCAATCGCCATTATCGCCAATGAATTTAAACGGTTCTGAGACAGTGATGAACGAAGACAGTTTTTGATTAATTTTAATTTTGAAAAGTTACGTTCGCCCGTGGCATTTGTAATCATCAGACTTCTATATATTTGCAATGCATTCATTACATTAGGAAAAGTTGATTGTGCCATATTATCAAAAATCAATTTATATGATTATATGATTATTCTATAAAAATTTTAAATGTTTTCCTAAATGTACTGAAATATGTCGAAGTAATATAAAAAAAAAACAAGGCAATACATTTTTTCTTTAACTTTTTTTCTTAAATTTTTTTTTTGTTTAACTTGTTTAACTTTTCTATTAAATTAATGTTTTGATTAAAATATGCATATCAACTTTTACTTTAAACCCAATTTTATGTATGCATTTTGGTATTGGTATGTTTTAATATTATAACTCTGTGAACTATCCTGTATCAATATTAAATTCCTGTACTATAAATATAAGATTTACTCTTGTTGTACATGAAATGCAAAATAAAATAAATAAATAAATAAAAATAGTATAGCCCGCTTAAGGGACTACGTACTCTAAATTATTTTCTTTATTATTAAATTTATTTTATACTGTTTGTTTATTTATAGTAAATAATATAAATTTTTGATGAAATAATTGATTATAAAAAAAATATATTCAAATATAATTTTCACTCGAAGAAATAAATATAAAAAAATCAGATTGTGGGCCCCTAGCCGATGTGGGGTCCCTAGGCAGTTGCCTAAATTGCCTTATGGATAATCCGGGCCTGAATGTAATATAGGATGCTTAATATAAAAGCAACTGTTTTACTGAAATTTTTCTACAGTTAAAATCGTAGTGGAGAAAATTGTCTATTAAAAAAACTGTTATACAGAAAATTTTTATAAAAATAAACTGTTATACAGAATTTTGAATTGTTATACAAAATGTTTTTCCAATGTTTAAATTAAAAAACTAAGGCCCAATATTACAACTTGGTAATAGTTAAAGGTATGATGTTATCGGACAGATAAGCAGTATTTTGTTATTATAAGTCTACTTTAATCTAAAACCGACCGATAAGCTAAAGGGAAGATCATCTTGCCTTTAATTTTATAGTGAGGTTTATGTATTTGAAGTTGCCATATGTTCTGAAAGATTGACAACTTCATGAGAAATAAATTAATTTTAATTTTGTTTTGCCAATAAATAATTTGATAAACAAAAATGGAAAGCAGACGTTTGATTTATATTTTTTTCACAAACAAATGTTTTCACAAACACACACAATTTACTGTTTCTTGTCAGTAATTTGTCAAAAGTAATCGGTTTTTCACTGGTATTGCCATATTTTAGAAAAAAAAAATTATTTTATTTTACAAGGAAGTTGTAATTACGAAAAATTTTAAAGGTCACTTTATTCCCCACTTTAATTAAAGTTACCTTTTATTATTAAGAACATTAAAGGCAAGTTGTAATAATGGCCCTAAATGTACAAATAATTTTGTAAACATTCTACTTATTTAAGTCATTTATAACATATACATTATATATTAAATGTTAATGAAATCTTAAAGTTTTTGTGTGCTCTGTAGACCTTTTTATATTGTTAAAAAAAACTTTTTATTTTATTTATTCAGCATGAGATTTGTTTTCACTTTTCTTTCGCGTTATTGTTAGATATTCCAAATAATTTAAAGAATTTTTCACAAACACTTAATTTTTCAGTTGAATAATTATTTTTATGATTTTTGTCAAATTTATGTTTATATCACACTAATTTCTTCAAAACATTTTTTAATATAAATACATAAACTTGAAATTTTATTTTTAAAAATATATTTTTTATACTTTGAAATTTTGATTTTCTTTTATCAAATATTGTTAATGTTTAAACATTTCAATTTAATAACACTTCGTTACAAATGCCGTTCATGTACTAACTCACAGAATACAACCGAAAATAACATCTACGATAAAGATTTCTTTTTAATGGTTTTCAATGGTCGAACGTTCTCAAAACACAGACACAATAGTAATATTTAAAAAGGACACTATTTCAGCAAATCATATGTTCAAAATAATAATATTAACACATGTATGAAAAATTCTAGGATTGTGAAACATTAAAAATTCAAATAGGTTTCATCTTCAGTGATCATTTGCCAACAGCATTACAATGCACTTTTATGAATGGGCATGCCGAGAAAGAGCATATGTGTGTGTTTCTGTGTATAACAAGTAGATCATTATTACGCAGGTAGTAAAGAGATTAGACTTAACAGATGGAATGAATGAATTCACGTGTATCGTGTAGGAAATGAATGTTGTGGATTTCTTTTTTTTTTTTAATTTAAAGTAAAAACCAGAAATTGTGTTCCAATTATATTATTTTCTAAATAAATAAAAATAAATAATGCGCAAAACTAGGTAAATACATTTTAAGCAAATTTGTTTATGTAAATTGAAATTTACATATTTATGCCAAAACAATTAAAGAAACATGTGCTAACAAAGTAAACAAAATGTTTGGAAAATAATGTTTTAGATTTCAAAAGGATATTTTTTTTTCTTGGACCGGCACTCAGGGGACGACCCTTACTTATGCAATGCATTGTGTTGGAACTAGGAAAATAGGTTATGAGAGGGTGGAAAGAGGGAGTAGTGTTTGTGAACATTTGACTTGAATTTTCCTATATTGAAAGTGGCAGGGAATACTTCTGCTGGGAGTTTGTTCCACATACGGACAGTACGGCTAAAGAACGAATTTTCCCTATTGTGTGTTGTGCGATCCACTGTCCAGTCGACCACAAAAGGATAAGCCCTGACTGAAGAACGTGTATTACGTAAAAAACTGCGTGTTTCAGGAACAAGTTCCCTAATTTCAGCAGAACACATTCCAATATAGTATCGATAGAACAGTGAAACATAACCCATATTGCCCACCCTCGGATAAGCATCTTCGCCCTCTCCTGTACGTGGTCGAGTAACTCCAAAATAGACTTCAAAGCACCGGCCCATACATGAGAGTTGTATTCCATTTTCGGCCGAATATAGGTGGTGTAAATAGTAAGAAGATCAGATGGAGTGAGTATTTCCTACACCGTTTTAAATGCGTTTTAAGTGCTTCTTTTAACACTTGAAAAATGTATTTGGTCCAGCGGACATCACACTGGATTCTCATGCCCAGAACGTCAAGAGCGTCTGATTCCTTAATATTTACACCGCGCATAAAAACAGATGAAGCAACATGATCTGTTGTGCGTTAATAAACAACACCGATTAAAAATTGTATATTAAAACGTTGTTCACATAAAATTTGGCCACACTACATAAGATTTTGTTTAAAAGCTGGTAGCAATATTGTGTGGTTTTCCGCTGATTTATTGTTTAAACATATCTACCCTAATTCTGTCAAAATATTTAATCATACAAATAAAAAAGAAATCCAAACAAATTCCAAACACATGACATTGTCTTGCAAAATGACTGAAAAAAGCCAAAGTTTCCAAAAAGTAACTGATGTTAGAAAACGATACAACCTTTCACTTTGCGTTTATGTCATAAGAGGAATTTGTCTCGTGTAGGCTACTCTTCTCTTTGTTATGTTCTCGTTCGAACAACGTTATTACAACAATTTTGTTTGCGCAATTATATTGGCCATCAAAAAACATTTTCATTTAAAAAATTACAAAGAAAGCTAACGAACATCGACACGCTTTTCCTACACAGCAGAACATGAACAAATTTGTGTTCATATTTCTGGTTGCTATGATTACACATGCATTAAAATGGCACTTGCATAGTTGCTGGGAACAACAATTAATGTTGCAGCAAAACGAAGGAATACCAAACCAAAATATAAAATGCCTCAGTAACATTTGCTGTCTCGTTTAGACGTCACCAATCTTCTATAGGGGTTTGACTTGATTTATCATTATTTAAATTATAAAAAAAGCTGCTATAATATTGGTCTATTGTCAAAGGAAAGTTAGTGGTAATAACAAAATGTTAGCAATCGAAAAGTTGGGCAGCAATTAATGTGATTTATCAAAACAAAAAAAAAACAGCTATTCTTTAATATTAATAAATGAGTATCGGTTTGTGGCGCAATTTTTATAACATAAATATTAAGACATTTATGTGACCAGATTTTATGTGAACAATACTTTATTCACAGCATAATTGTTTAAAACTTTGCAAATATTACAGTTTTTAAACACTTTGTGACCTAATATTTTATTTACAATTTCATTCTTCATTTAGAATTTTTTAAAAAATAAAAACTTGTTAAACATTTTATGTTACAATTTAATATAGATTTTTGCTGACACAAATTATTATCCTTTCGTTTTATGACACTTTGCATTTTTTGTTGTTGTTTTTTTTTTTTGTAAGGGGACCATTAACGATTATTTTCGTAGTAAATTTAATGTGACAGGCAACAGCAGCAGCAGAGGCCAAGAAAAAAAATTCAAAATTTATGAAGCATAAAATACATAGAAATACATTTATGCCGCTCACTTTTTTTTAAAAAAACTTTACGACACAGCAAAAGTGGCAATTTAATGGTGGAATTCTAAAAATTAGGTCATTTGAAAAATAATTAAAAACAATAGAATAAAACCATTAAATTATGAATGTAAATAAATTAACAGAAATAACATGAATATTATTATTATTTATGTATTAACTTACAATACATTATTTACATTTAACTTAACTTCTCAGACAGTCCAAAAAAATAACTGGTAGATGGGGAGAAACTCAACAATCACGCTGGGTTCTAATCTATGGAGAAAGTTAATTACATAAAGTTTTTATTTCCCACATTACGAATGTTAAACAATTTGTTTTGTGAATCTCATATCTCGCTTTTAACACAATAAAATATTGTTAACTCCTCTGAAATGTTTAGTTTTATTTTTTTTTTTATTTTTCATTTCATAGTTATAAAAAATTTATTACATTTTATCTTTGTTGTATGTAAATAGTTATTTTTTCTCTCCTGAATTTACGAGTTAACGAAAACAGCTCTAATACCTAATTAATGCACCATTTGAATATATATTTATACAAGCAGTTTTTTATTTATTTATTTATATTTAATTAACTTTTATCTAAACTAATTATTATTTTATTGGGAGTAGAGTTGTTATAAACAAACAAAAAAAATGGTTACTAATGTATGTGTATGTCGTGTAGTTTTCGAGTGTTTGTTTTAGTTTTTAGTGCAATTTATTGCTGACCTACATATAGTTTTACTCTTCATCATCAGCAACATTTAAAAATTAAAAAAAGTTGACTAACATTTTTGTCCATAAATTAATAATAATGAATGAAATAAAAACATCACTGCTGCTGTTGAGTTGTTATGCTGCATGTCATGTTAGTTATGGCCACCCTACAGTGACCAGGAATTGCTATGTTGTTAATTGTGTTGGTAGAGAGTTTGAAAAGAGACGTTTGGAAATGATTGATGGAATGCTTGACCTGGTCCAGAGAAGAAAAGTAAGAAAACATTTAAATAAGATTCACAACGATTTATTTGAAAAAAGAAAACTTTGCAAAAACTTGGAATTATCTTCAGTCTATTACCGTCTGTCGTCTACTGTTGGGTGGCTAATAAACCCCTATCTTCTTTTTATACCCCTCATTCCGTTTGTAATTTTCACAATATAATTTTCCGGCCCTATAAAGTATATATATTCTGTATCCTTATAGATAGCGGAGTCTATTAAGCCATGTCCGTCTGTCTATTGAAATCAATTTTCTGAAGTCCCCAGATATCTTCGGTATCCAAATCGTCAATAATTCTGTCAGACATGCTTTCGAGAAGTTTGCTATTTAAAATCAGCAAAATCCGTCCATAAATAACGGAGATATGAGCAAAAATACGAGACAACCATTGAAAATGTCATCAAAAAAAGTAAGTGTATTAATATTGTTACGAATAATTTCATCAACAGATGGCGTTGATCAATTAAAGTGTTTTAATATTGTTACGGATAAATTCATCAACAGATGGCGTTGATCAAACAATGTGTATTAATATTATTACGAACAAATTCGTCATCAGATGGCCTGTTTATCGACATAATTATGCATCCACAACAAATGTGAAGGGTATATAAGATTCAGCATAGCCGAATATAGCACTCTTACTTGTTTTTTATTAAAATCAACATTTGGCTACGAAGATATACTTCTTTTGTGCGAAACTTAGAAACGACGATCTGTCGAAAATTATTCAACAATTTCAGTTGTCGAATCAACAGTTTAGTACCCAAAATATTGCGCAAAATAAATCTATGATGGAAGATGTGGTTTTAAAAACACAACTAACACCATTTATTTGGAAAATTCATACACACACAGATAAATGTGATGACAAGAAACGTTCAGGTTTTTTGTTTAGCTGGTTGGAACTATTATATAGAAACAATTGCAAAAATTGTTCGAGAAGCCATAAAGCAACATATTTAGCTGTCCGAGTCCAATATTATAATCATATAAGGATAAAAACGAATCAAAGTTTTACTGAATTGGTTGCAGAATTGCACGCAGCTAAAATGTAATATAGTTTATTATAGGTAATAACGACAACTTTAGAGAATCAGATGCCAAACAAACAATTTGAGATATGCTCGTATGAGAAATATGTGAGAAAGTTCAACATTCAGGTGAAATATATATAATATAGCAGAATCATCAACTGACGTTAATGCTATACAAGGTTCTTGAAATTGATTACAAACTAATGTTTCCAATAATTATTTACAGTAATGTCGTGTGTTATTACTTTAAAAATAAAAGAAAAGCAAATAAGTGCCAGAAATGAGATCACATATCGTATGTCAATCACATACAATCAAGTCAAGAGTCATAATTCGCAAGTCAAGAAATCGAGACTTCAAGTGTTGATATTATTACAAAAGTAGGGAGAAAATTATAACTGAAATCAGTGTAATAGCATTCCCTCATATCTACTTAATATGTACTTTACAAATAACCAATTCAACCAATTTAAATTTCAGCAAATTAACAACTCAAAGTAGAATCAAATAATTTAACAAGAAATGAAGTCAGCAGACCCAAGTAAATTTATTGCATGTAGCAAGCAGTAATTTGTTAACTAACTATGAATGCCTTGACTAGCCAGGAAATATTACATGTTAATGAGGGTTCTTTATATCCAGGTATGTTTAGGACTCTCAAGGTCGTGGCAGTTCTGTCAAAAAATCCCAGCTTTTGTTGCTGACAAGGCCAATCTGATTCAATCTACTGACAAACTAGCCAACTTATTGCCGGCAGTTCTGGAAGATTGTCTTGAAGGCGGATGTAACAGGATATTATACACGACTAGCTACAACTGTGATAAGCATTTCTAAAACGTTTACATTTATGGGTAGATTTAATTCGAGTTTACTACAATATATCTTCATTTTCTTTTAAAATAGGTACCTCTAGGACGCCCAAAGACCTGACAAAATTCAATACTGTTGAAATACCTGCAGACAATACGAATTTCATTAAATCTGCCGCCATAGTCTGTCTGCAAGCAAATATCCTTCTAAAAGGGCAATTACAATTTGTATTTTCTTCTACAATACATACAAAACAATTTGGTTGTAAACCTGAATGACAAGAGCGTTATTGTTTAAAAATAAGCAGTGGAAAGAGGAATAAATTATCAATTGTAGGCGAGAAAATTACAAAACTTAAGAAATATGTAAAAGACATGATTTTGTACGATAACTTTCCACACTCCTGCGTCTAAGAAGAACATTTTTCGAAGTGTTCAAAAAATTGTTTCTTAAGCGCTTTCAAGAAAAGCGCTAGGATGGATTAAGGACTATTAACTTTTCTGCAGGTATTGTTTTACAGTTTTAGTTGTGGAGGTGTCAAAAGGGTCGATTTTCAGACCACAACTGATTGATTGTCGAAAAAACACGGATATTGTTTAATTGAACGTAATATTTTCTTTGTAAGTTCCTAGATGTTTTTTATAATATTTTAACTTTCATTTAGATCTGTGAATAAGGTTTGCTTGTACCGTTTTTAAAATATTCTTACTTTTTGAAAGCTTTAGATTTTTGCAATCATTGAAAATTACAGTGTCACATTTTCACGAAATTTGTGCATGATATTTTTTCTATTTTGATTTTCCATTGCCCAACACTCGTACAAATCTATTCCGTCTGATTAAATGTTTTGACAGAATACCGGTAGTTATGTTTAAAAAAACAAATCTCTGAAAAAAGCTTTTTGTAGTGCTGCCAGATTTTATGTGAACAGTGATTTAAATAAGTCTTACATTAAATTATATAAATTGCTAGCAAATAAGCAGTAATATAGCAGGTAATATATAAAACATTATTCGACTATATCTAAGTAATGTGGCCAGTAAGTACATGTCACAGAAAAGTATCTTATACATTAATTACAGGTCGTTATTAAGTTTTTGCTGTGTAGGGATCACAATATTCGTTCTCAACAATTATGACACTAATATTTGTGTCATATTTTTATATATATATTTTTTTTTTGGGAAAATCTCATAAAAATAAAGCTTGTTTTAGGCTTAAAACATTTTGTTTGTTTGAATATTTTCATTTTGTTCTTTATTTTTCTCACTTCGAGTGGTTTAACGAAAAAAACCGGCTTTAGTACTTTTTTTTGGTATTTTTTGTTTAATAATGACACACATCTCTATATTAGGAGTACAACAGTACGAGAGTACGTGGCTTGAGTTTTGTGCGACTAGTGGTAGTATTATTATTTTTTCATCATTAAATTGTTATAATTTGTATAGTGTTGTCGTTGTTGTTGTTGCTTTAGTTGTTATAAACACAGTGGACAACACACTGCGTCATATGATTTCGTTGAATAGACTAAAACTCTACATGCAATCTTTTGTTGTCTCGGGTTTTTTATTCATATTTTATTTTTTCTTTTATTTGGGGATAAATTTCCGGTCAGTGTTTTGTTTGAATGAGTATTTATTTTGTTATGATTTTTCGTGATTTCTTTGGGTATATAAAAAAAGTGTTGAATAAACAATTTATTATTACATTTTGACTGCGACTGATTAGTTAAACGATGTAGGGTATTAAATTTGGTAACAATAAACAAAGTGAAATAGCTTAAATAATATATTATGGTATTGTCATGTAAATATTTAATTAATGCGTGTAATTTGTTTTATTGTAATAATTATTGACAATTCATAATAAATTTTGATGGTTTTATTTGAGATAAAATCAAAGACTCAACTAGACAATACATTGTTAAAATAATGTTGGAAATAAGACTCAATTTTCTTTAAGTATTTAATTAGTTAAAGAAGAAAGAAGATATAGAGTATTTTTTAAATCTATAGAACTTTATGTTGGCAACACTTTTTCAGCTGGCGGCCACTTTGTTAGTTGTCAAGTGATTCATGTTGATGATTTGGTTTGACATTTTAACGTGAATAAACTGATGCCTGAAAAACGCTTCCAATTTGTGGAATTTTTTTTTTAAATCATAGTTCTGTGTTTTTTATATCTATTGAACTTTGTAATCGAATAAAACAAACATGATTTTTTTAAATTGACATCAAATTTACTTTATTCGAGAGATAATCTTCTGGCATTATATTTTAAATATCCAATTTTCGATGACTTTTTCGAACATTTGTGGCCGTATCGGCAATAACGCGACGAATGTTGTCCTCGACTCGCGCTGATCGGTGTAGACTAGCGACTTCAAACATAAATCACTTGACAGCTGACAAAATGGCCGCCAGTTAAAAAGGTGTTGCCATTTTAAAGTTTTATACATCTAAAAAAAACACCCTTTATTATTTGCTAATATTAATAATTCCTAACTGTTACTTTAATGCTTTGATCTTTGAAGATTCCTAAAAAAGCTTTCTAGTTTGTATTTATTTTAATAATTTCTAAACGTGTATTTTCATGATTAATTTTCTATTCACTGTTCGTTCACTAGCAAAAGCAAAAAAAAAACTATTTTCATTAATTTTAAAACAAAAACCTTAAGGTGATCATATACTCATACTAGAAAAAACAGTATATTTTTCTTAGTGATATACATGCAACAAGACATGAAATAATTGTGTGGCAAGTTAAGCTTCCATTTTAAAACGCCATGATCGGCGGCTTATGAAACTCACGATTTTTAGTTTGTTTTTTTTTTTTCAGAAAAATCTTTTTCAATTCAAAGAAGATTGTACCACATGCACCCATGATTGATGATAGAGGAGAAAAAACATTAAAAAGGGAGTAAGAATTTCAAGACAAATTGTTAATTGCTTTAGATTTAGGTGCAAGCCTCATATGCTGCTCTAGAAGATCTCCTTCTAATAGCACATCATTATTCTTTTTTGATTCTTCTTTCCGTTTTCTTTGTGGCATGAATTGGAGCTATTTAATAGGAACTATTTGATAAAGTTTTTCTTTTAATCTACCAAGTATTTATTTTGTTTAGTCAGGCGCGCAAGCCTACTTTTTGGTTTTAATTTGATTTTGATTTTTTGAGGACTGGAATAGTTTTGTAAAATTACAAAACATACACATAAAATTGTAATACCTTAAAGCTATTTTGCACGTAATGATGGCAGGATGATGATGAGGTTTATATTGTAACTAAGAACGTAATAACAAACTGAATTGAGGTTTGTATGAGTAGTTTAACAATGGAGTGGCAACTGACGGCCTTTTGATCGTGGTACGCTTTACACCAAAATCATTAAACAGTTTTCAAAAAAAGTTAAGTAACGAGTTAGTGGCACAAAACAAAAAAATACTTACTATTTAATTTACTTAAAGAGAAGTAGTATTTTTTTACAGACCTGTAAAGAAGAAAAATAATACGTTATTAATTGAAAATTTTGTTAATAGTTCAACGTATTCAGTTCACATATTCAAAAAAAAAAATCATTTTAATAAAATTATTATTACAAAATAAAAAACTAATAAAAATAATTTCCATAGATTTGAAAAAACATCACAACATCTTTTACAATCGTATATATTTTGATTTTTAAAATACAAAACGTATCTCTTAAAATGTCCATTTATTATTATTAAGTGTTGTATTATTATTAAGTGTTGCACAGTGGTGCCAAGGAAAAACAATTTTGAAAGTAAACAAATGTATTTTATATATAATAATGTGGAAAGAGGCGAATGACCATTTGGAATTCGGTCCAATCTAAATTGATGGTCCTGCAAAGAACATCAACGATACTTTGTTTTTTAGAGGCCATTTCAGCATCTTGAATAGTGCTGAGGAATTCTATTTCTTTTATTTCATCTTATACATAGTTTTTCTATTTTTCTTTTTTTTTTTTTTTTTGTACCCTAAAAACCAAAAATTTGAAATCATTAAAAATTAATAACACTACAAAAAATATGCAATTATTGTAATATAAACACAATCACTAAAAAATACCTTGATTATTTATTAAAAATACACAAAATTGTTGATATTTCTTTAGTGAGGCTTGAGTTTATTAAATTTAATTTTCATTAAATTATTTTTACTGGAGGTAGGAATTGTTACAAGAAAATTATTATTAAAATTTATTGATAATTTTTCGGCTGAGTTGGGGATTGAACCTTTTTAATAATAACCGACTGTAGTTGACAGGAGCAGGGTTAAACTCGAAATAATTATGATGGAAGTTAGAAAAGAAATGGAGTTTTCAAACTGCCCTCATACGAAATTTGTTGGAAAAGATATTCACCCCTATCGTGAATAAAAATTCCACATGAAATTTGTTGCCTTTTATTTTTCTAACATTGAATTTTAATAGGAAAAATATGAAAAGGGAACAAATTTCATGTGGAATTTTTATTCACGATAGGGGTGATAAAGGGTATACCACTGAGAGACAACTGGGAGTACAAAAATCGTAATATTGAATGACAATGGAATATTTTTTCCAGATAGTCAAGTATCGGTAACATTAGATCTAATCTATGCTGCCAATGTCACAGAGAACTAATTGCGCTCATCAAGTATTCCACTATTCTAAATAGAATATATAGAAATAATAGCTATACAAAGAATTCACTCTATCAAATATCGGTTAATAAAAGCATATTAAAAAAATCCCTTCACATTCAAAATGTTTTCGAAATTCAAGACAGAGAAACGAAAAATCTCAACTTTTGGAAATTTGCTTGATTGCACCTTAACATTTCAGGTATTTTTGTTGCTTCTGCTGCTGCTGATTAATGCATCTTTGGTTATTATTGATGTTGTTGGTTCTTTTTGTTGTTATTTGCTGGAGATGCCGCCGATGAATGTCTGTTATTGTCTGTTCCCAAAAAAACTACAACAAAAACAAGTTATGTGGATGTATCTACTAACAATGTATTTTTGTATATAACGAACGAGTAAGTACGTACTGAACTAAAAGTTAATTTTTTTTTAGCTTTGTCTACCTCAAACGATGGCTGGTTGATACGTTTAGTTTTGTTTGAATACTAATGTTGCGTTCAAAAGCAGCTTACAATGCAGGTTGTTGCTTGTTTGTAGTGAGTTTATAAGAGTATCTATGTATGTTTTAATGTACAATTACGAATTGTATTTTGTTTTCTACCTAAAGATGCAAGTTTTCTTTATTATTGTTTTTGCGTTTTTTTTTACTACTTAGCATTGGTATAACTCTACAATTAACTTTTTTGTTTAGCTTTTTGTTATTTTTCAGTTTTCTTTTACGTCTTTGTTTGGATGTTATCTATGCAATTTTTTCGCATTTTGCTTTGTATTCATTTATTTCTTGATATTTAACTATAAAAATATTTTGATTCAACGAATGTCAGAGTGGTGCAACTTGAACTTGAGGTGGGTGGATTATAAAGATGTAGAAAAATTAAAAATTCTTTGGTATAAAATTATTTTTAATCCAGATAATTTGTTTGTAGAAAATTAATTTTAGATCGAGATTGTGTTACACAATTTGTTGCAATTAGTTAGTAAAAAAAAACTTGAACTAGTCGAATTAGAATTTTTGTTTTAGCAGCATTACTTTGTTTTTTATTTAAAAATTTAGCCGTTCGCAGAAAATATTGTTTTAATTTGAAAAGTGTTAGAATTTCAAAAAGTTCAGACTTTAAAGTTTGTCGTCATGTTAAAGATCAAAAATCAAAATCATTATGATGAACACGATCATCATTAGTTTTAACAAATCATGAAAATGTATTTTTGTTTATTTCTTAATAGCAATAGTAAATCAACTTTAAAAATATGTACATTATTTCTTACATTAATTTTGTTTATTTTTTATATTTTTCCATACAAAAGATTTGTTTCTTAGAAGTTAATCAAAAGGGCAAATCTCTGGTAACTACACCTTATACAAAGCCCAAGTAAATATGGAAACGTGTAATGAACTTTAGCTTAACATCTATTTAATGTAAAATAGAGAAGCAGCAGCAGCAATAGCAAGTTAATGATGGGTTTTCAAACCAACTATCTTTGTTAATGTAGTTTTAGGATTGTTTTTTTTTTTGTAAGTGCTAAAGTTGTGTTACAAATCTTAGATAAGCGTGAGAGATAATAATTGTTGAAATCTTTATGGACATTTTGTTTGTTGTAGTTTTATATAAATAATGTTATGGGGTCAACATTTTTAGGTTTTCAAACAAGTTTAATAAGGGGCACATGATCCCGTTATCTGATTAGAAATATTAAAGATAATTAACGGTAATTTATAATAACTGTACATAACAGTAATGTGTAATTATGAAATGGTTTTAAGTATCAGAGACTTAAAATCAAATAAAACTCCAGATTGAAACGCTACAAGACAGTTAAGATAAAAAGACAAGCTCCTTAAAAAGAGTGTTTTTTGAAAAATCTCAATATTGTGTAATGAACTACGAAATTTGGGTCAATACACCTTTGTACAGGTCCTGGGCAGCAGATTTAGATATGTATATGGGATAGCCCAGAACTGTATCAACTAAAAATAAAATAAAACAGATCATAAACATATATATTTTTTTAATGCATAAAATCCGGTCAATAGTTTATTAAGTTGGTCTTAATGAACTCAAAAATTGCATTTATGATTGTCCGCGTTGTCAACTTAGTGCGTTTCGCACCATTTGTGGTGCTTCTTTAAATTTTTGGTGCGAAAAATTTTTTAGTTGGTGCGCGATGCGTTTTTTTTTTAAATTTTGTTGCGCTTTTTTGGTGCCACTAAAACAAATTCAACACAACTTTTTGTTTCAGTGTGAGAAAAAATCTTTCTACAATAACATACACCTGTTTGAGTACCATTTCATTCAACACTGCAAAATTTGTTTTTGTGTATTTCGTTGCAGTTTTTTAATAATGCATAACTCATGAAATCTATACGATGAAAACATGTATTTTAAATGAAATGTATGATAAATGAAATCAAATTCTTCAAAAATCTTTGTTTGAAAATCAAATTAACATTTTAAACATGTAAATAAAAATTATTGTATAACCTGATGGTTTGGTCTACTGAACTGTAGACGAACAACCAGGGGGGTCACTCTCTATTGCGATGCGAAAGCAAATGCGATGCGATAAGCGTACATTTTGTAATATGTGTGTACAAAAAAAAAAAAAAAAAAAAGTCTTGTCTTGCTAGACCCAACCTGTAGCTGGGAGATATCTCAGTAGGTCATTGAGTTTTGACCCGGCTACCTCAGCAAGGCTGTTCAATATATAGTTTCCCATGAATTTATGTCTCTTGACACTCAGGGTTGGGCATTCGCAGAGAAGGTGGAAAATCGTTTCCTCTTTTTCCCTTACAACTACGACAATGGTCGTTAAAAGGGAGTCCCAGGCGATTTGAGTGCTTGCCTAACGTCCAGTGTCCCGCTAATACTGCCAGCAACCTTGATATATCTTTCCTATTCCGGGTTATCAGTTGCATAGTAAGTTTGTCGTTAAAAGATGGCCACATCAACTTGGCTATCCTACATGTGTCTAAATTACGCCATCTATACTCAGCCTTTGTAAGAAAATGTCTGAAGATGATACCTTTGATAGTCCCCAGTGGAGTTGCTACTGAGACTACATCGGATATATCTAAGGCAGATCCCGTTCTGGCTAGTTCGTCTGCCCGTTCATTGCCGTAGTGTTCCTATGCGCAGGCACTCAGACCAGGGTAATGTCAGATAGACGACCTAGCCTTGACAGAGAATTCCTACATTGTCTAACTAGTGAAGATGAAATTGTGTAGGCATTAAGTGAGACGAGTGCCACCTGACTGTCGACAAAAATACCTATATTGCCGCTAATGTTATGATCATGTAATGCCATGATTGCAAAAATTTCCGCCTGGAAAACACTAAACTCATTTGGAGGACGATACGAGATGTCTACCCCAGGTTTGTCACAAAAGACCCCAGAACCAATACCGCAGCACATCTTAGAACCGTCTGTGTATGTACTAGTGTCATATTTGTGCACGAGATTACTCCTATTCCACTCACTCCTGGAGGGAATTAAGACCTATCCTATCAAAATCCGTGTATGTAGACTTACTTCACGTATATAATACTGTGATATTTTAATTTTTTTTTAACAATCGTTTTGTTCCTCAAATAGCTGTTTTCATTGATATTTGTTTAACACATAAAAATAGACGATCAACTTGGTAATCTGAGTGCTAAATTCTAGTCTTCTTTTAGAATATACAATAACCAGCACGATCTTTATGCAATTCTCATGCAACACTGAAATTTTCCTGTGCAAAAACCAATTTATGACAATTATCACAAAATTAGTCCTAGAGCGGACGAAAAGTTAATGGCTGGCTAACTACCAAATTATTTATCCTCACAAAAATGAACGAGTTCATTAAATTCTATTGTGAAATGACTTCAATGACAATAATCTCTTCAGCATCAAGTGCATTACAATAATAAATTCTTCTTATAATTAAAAAATTTCATAACAACATTTCAAAAAAAAAAAACTCTTATTTTAAATCATAACTAAACAGATTAAGAAGATTTACATATATTAAATAATAATAATAATATTATTAATTACCAAACTATAGTAAATTTTTAAATCTGTAAACAATATCAAAAAAAGAAAATAGATTTAATAATTTAAACTAATAAATTTAAATCTAGTTTAAGTCAACTTACAAAAAAAAAATATTTTCATTCTAATTATAGCAAACAAAATTAATCAAAACATTCACACAATAACATGGTATGATCTGACAGGGGTTCAATTCCTGTATTTAGCAACCAACCAACCATAACGAACGGACCATCCAAGATTTCTAAATCATTAACTTTTGTTTGTTGGTTTCGTTTTTTCCAACATCACGAAAAAGGTGGCAAAGAGAAACGCTAAATGGTAATTAAAAATATTTTTTTAATGAGTCTTTATTTTGTTTAATTTAATTTTTTTTCTATTTAAGCCCAAAAGCTAGAGAAGATTCTTTATTATATTTTCACCTTCATTGTTGTTGTGGTAAACCATAAATTATAGTGTTCTTTTTTTTTTAAAAAATTTTCCTTCTTTCATTTACTTCTCGTCTAAATAAACTCTTGTTTGATCTTTTTCATTTCTATTTATTTTATTCTTCTTTTAGAAAAGTTTTGTGTTTTTTTTTTATTATTTTCAAAGGCTTAACACAAATAACTTGAGCCATATATTTAAACGAAAAGTGAAGAAAATAACGTGTACGAGGGGGGTATAGAAAAAAGTTTATTTTTGTTTAAAAAAAATATATTTTTTTTTTGTTTGATATTTTTTCTATTGAAAACGAAAGAAATGGGGAGTGATTCAGAAGAAGATGGAAAAAGGTTGATTAAGTAAGTAAGAGCTAAAGCTGTGTGTTGTCCAGGTAGGGGAAAAGAAGAAAATCTATTGAAATAAAAATCTCAAACAAATAACGCTTTTCAAAGTCATGCTCTAACTAACCTTAAGCATTTGGAAACGGTTGGCAGTAGTAGTTGTATTTGATGGAAGTTTTTTTCTTTTGTTTAGTGGTAGTAAATGCTGAAATGAAGTTAGATGCAATTAAAAGCATACAATAATAAACACCACAAATGGTGATGTTTATTAAGGGTGTTCACAAGGTGGAGAAAAGGTATTTGTTCAAAATAATAATAAATAATTTACTCAATTTCTCAAACTGTTGCTCAAAGACATTTAATTTAAACATACATACGGATGACGTGATTACATCCCTGTCGGATTTTTGTGAGCTAACTCAAAATAAAGTTAACTTATTGCTAGCTCATTCACAACTGACTTCTGAAGTAACTCAAAAATGATGCAGAGATGAACTATTTGTTTTTTAAAACATTTGACTTTTTCTCGATAAGTATTAAACTAATCATTGGCTCACTCAAAGGTGCAGAATTAAACAATCATTAAAGGGAGTAAAATACAATGAACAGAAGAAGAAAAAACAAGTTCTTACTTTTTTTTCTTCATGATCATAACGGTTAAAACTGTAAACACACATGTACATATTTGTTTTGTTTTAATTTTTATTCGTTTTATAAAACTAAAAAAAGAAAATACTTGTCAGCAGGAAGACCAACTGCCAAATTAATAATAATAAGAAAATAATTTAACAAAACTTAATTAATTTTTAGTTTTAAAACAATTTACATCTTTTTAAGAAAAATAAAAAATAATAATAAAAATTGAATATGAATTTGAATAACTTTTAATTTTAAATATTTTTTTTAACCTAATCATTAGTTAGTTAGTTTATAGCTAACTTATAGTGCCTCTTACTTTATCTGCCACAAGCTAACTCATAATGAGCTAGCTTATGGTTAGCTGAAACTTATGCAGAGTGAGTGAGTACTGACTCATTCTGATGATAACGCGTGGAAAAACTGAATAGCGTTTTACATGGAAAATGAGTTAGCTTTTGAGTCACTTGTGACTTTATTTGAATCGACCTTGAGTTAGTTTTAAGTTAACCCAAAGTCCAACAGGGATTATGTGAATATGTACATATATACAATTTTGATAAAACCTTCCTTATGTTTTTCATAATTTTCGTAATTCATTTTAGTTTTTAACAGATTTAGGAAATATGAATACTCCTAATATTCTTAATGCACTTTACTAAAACGGCTATAGTTCATATTCAATTTATATGCTGCTTTTCATTCGTTATACAGTTAAAGTTATCAAGAAACTGTGCACTAAAACACAATTGGAATTAAATATTATTAAAAAAAGAAATCAGTTTTTTCAATTTAAATAAGGAACATAATTTGCCAGCAAAATGTTTAGAGCTGGGTTGCCCAAAAGTTCCTTACGGAAGAGCAAACACCAATACATTTAAAGAAAAACTAATTTTTATTCAATATTTTTTATTGTAAAAACCAAAATATACAAAGAAAAATAAATATACAAAATCTACATTGATGATCGCTGTCACAATGTTTACCAGCAAAGCATACAAAAGTGTTGTTGCTTTGCGCTTGCGTGTATACAATAAAGATAAAGTTGTTTGTGTATTTCGTATTGCTACCCTGCAAAAATCTGCACTCCATTGGTCATTGTAGCTAAAATGTAGTGTCTACATTATGGTCCTATGTAATGCACTCATGGACCATTTCATTTTCAAAGCATAACTTCTTGTTACACGACAATTATTCGTGCTTTAAAGACCGTAATCGTTGTTGCAAAACATTTCAAGTAGTTACAAGGAGTAGTTATAGTACTAGTTCCGCGTTATGCAAAGCTGGATTATATAGTCCAGTCCTTGGACATCGTAATGTTAAATGGACTAGTTTTTTTTTATACAAATGGTTTATGTTTGGAATACTCCTAAACCATTGTGCGTGTATGTACTACTCGCGGTTTTTTGCAGGATAGTGTTGAGTGCTGTATGTGTGTATTAAAACATACAGCGCATGGGGCTTGGGCAACGCTGGTTTAGAGCTACTCTAAAATTCAATAGATCTGGTAAGAACCAAATACATTCAAGAATACGACAGCGGCCCTATTTCCGAACTCATTGAACTTCATTATTCACGCTTTAGTGTGTCAGTCAAGGGATTACATCGAGCTTTTGCTATTTCTCTGTAATTCAATAATTTGTAACAGATAAACCCTCAAAATATATCAAAAACACATCTTTTAAACTATCCAGATCATAAAAGGATGATTTAGAAATCCTTAAAGATATCTAAGCCTACAAAGTTAGGCAGTATTATCATAGTTCTTGTACTGATAATTTTTTATCCTTTTAAAGGCGCTGTGAAAAATTACCACAGGAAAAGTGGCTAAAAAAAATACACTTATTACAAAAATACGAAATTTTTGGGAATTTTTTAATTTTTTGGGGTTATAATGAACTTTTTCTTTGGGGTAATTTTGTATTTAAAGATAAATGAAAAATGATCCCAAAATCGGAGAATAAAAAACCTGAAAAAAATTAGGGTTTTGTAAGCACTCCTTAAGCCACCACACCTTGATCGTATTTGACAGTTCATTTGAAGTAAAGTTAAAGTTTTGATCGACTATAAAATTATCAGGGGTATCATAGAAACCAATTTTGTCAGAATTGGTTTTAAAACCGACAAGAAAAAATGCTTTGGTGTCATAGGGCACTGCTACACGTTCAATAAATATAGAGATATTTCTAGTATCACGATATTTATTGTACGTGTAGCAGTGTCCTATGACAACAAAGCATTTTTTCTTGTCGGTTTTAAAACCAATTCTGACAATATTCGTTTCTATGACACCCCTGTATAATTTCAGTACGAAATCTTCACGGTCAAGAACGCAACATTCGGACGCCTTTGGAGTGAACAATTTTATGTTTACTGTTTACATTTACATTTTGTAAATTAAATTTAAAGGTTTAGAGAGATTATTACAGGCAGTAACTTTTCTCAGTTTCATCCATTCATGTTAACACACTTTGGAAATCTTTGAAAACTTTGAAAACAACAAGAATGCAACATATAAATTACAAATTTATCGTTGCAATGGAGTGTTGATATAAAAAAATTGCATATTGCATGCTTATTGTGAGTACACATCAATGGTACCTTTCCCAAAAAAAAAGTTGCTCGAATAATTCTCATTTAATTAATTATTTTTGTAAAAATTATAATTAAAAGCAAATCTATAACTAGTTGACAAAAGTGCTGTCATATTTAAAAAATAGGGTAGAGTAGCTATTAGTGATTATGTGAGCAGTTAAACATTTATAACATAATTTAAAATTTGTTTAAAAATAGTGAATTTATTATCAATAGGTCAAATTACGATAAAAATCTTTGTTGAAAAATCTTTTTACAATAACTTTTGTTATTTCTGACGGATAAAGGAGTTTTACCATGTTTGCATTTTTTTTCAACTTCTTAGAGACATAAAGTATATTTAAGAGCAAGCTAATAAGAAACTTCAAAAAATGTTGCATGAAATAATATTCCAGATATTCCAACCACTTTTAAAATCGTTATGTCATCATAATCCAGCTTACATTACAGATTTATTGTATAACCTTTAAATTATTTAACAAATCTGTTGCAACTTGCAATCATTTAAGTGCATAAACACAAGTTTCAACATATAATTGAGATGCAATCGAATCAATACATTTAAAAAAATCATCACAGATAATGTAAATACTGCATGTTCAAACAAACAAAATCAGCACAAGTCATTTCGATAAGAAGTATAAAAAAAAAGATAAGGCCAAAATGTATAAAAGGATTACAACGACTTTTGGAACATTAAATGATTAAGCCAGCAGATACTTAAGATTGCAGCAATAAATACAAAGAAAATTATAATTGTGGGTTATATGAAGCTAAAAACATGTAATAGCTTTACTGACAGCTTAAAATTAATTACAATATAGTCTTAAGAAGTCAGTTAAATGATAAGAACGTTTTTTTTTAATGTGCCATAAAAGATATACAAAAAAAAACTTAATTGCTTAACCCCTTAACACAAATTATATATGTACTAGTTAATAAGACCAAAAGGATTGTAAAATCTGTCTTAAACTTTTTGCTTTTTTCCACAAAAATGATTAATGATGTTGCAATCAGCCCAATACAAGTTTATATTATTATTTACACACACAAAAGCTTAATTTGAATGTACTTGAAATAAATTCACGTTAAAAAAATGAATATATTTAAAATAAATGTAAAAATTAATTCTCTTTTTTATCAACCCATGTAAAATTGGTAATTGATAATAAAAGAACAAGTTGCAATGATATATTCAGCTGTGCCGCATCTTAAATACCCTCTACCAAAATATAATGAGAAATACAAAAACTACACTGGTTATAGGACAAGCATATTCTTATTCAGTGTTTCTTTATTCACTCGCAGAGCAAATTGTATTAGTATTGTATACATATAATATATTCATACAAATTTCCATACAAAATTGGCTTTATAAACCTCTTATAAACCTGTTGTAAGTTTAATGAATAAGGGCAATATTGTTTAAAGAAAACAGCATTTTCCATATTAGCCACAAGTTAAGAACCAGAGTACAAGACAAGGGTAAGATCATAAGTTGAGGCATCTTTTGGTTTAATTTGATCTGAATAACTTTATTTACAAGAGATTTATGGTTGGCATAGTAGAATTGAACCATTTATGGACTGATAGCTTCTAAACCCAGTATCAATGTATTTTAGGCATATTTTAGTTGAATTTCATCTCAATAACGTTCGCGAGATATTGTCAATTATTGACTGAAAGCTACAAAATCCAGTAGCATAATTGTCATATAACCGATATTAGTATGAGTTCTGGATTCTAAATTCTGATCTGTATAAAAGTTGGTTCGATATCGATATTTATTAGACATTTTTATGACTTAAATTGCTTCTCGGCAATGGTCCTTATATGGCAGCTATAACAAATTATGGGCCGACGTTTTTAAATTTCGAAACAGAAAATTTTATGCATATGAGGATATCTCACTTATAATTTTAATATAATAATGAATGTGTGTGAAGATAAATTTAAATTTAACTAGCACAGACAAAAACCGCAATTTTAGCCGAGCCCATTTTGCACTTAACAGAGCACTGTTATTCACTTAACAGCAATCATACTGAGAGGATTTTTGGCCATTCTGGAAATTAGGAAAAGGGCTCGGGTATGACACTATATGGAAAAGTTGGTCCTATGGTCACTTTATACAACTGTAATAGTGGGATATCTGAAATAATTTTGGGATTCCAGAAAATTTGAGTTTTATGCAAAAATAAATCTGGAGAGGATTTTTGGCCATTGTGGAAATTAGGAAAAGGGCTCGGGTATCCCACTATTTCAGTTGTATAAAGTGACCATAGGACCAACTTTTCCATATAGTGTCATACTCGAGCCCTTTTCCTAATTCCCACAATGGCCAAAAATCCTCTCAGTATGATTGCTGTTAAGTGAATAACAGTGCTCTGTTAAGTGCAAAATGGGCTCGGCTAAAAATTGCGGTTTTTGTCTGTGCTAGTTAAATTTAAATTTATCTTCACACACATTAATAATGATATATTTAAGATACATATTAGTATTAACGTGGGGAGATATGATCAAATATGGACCGATATTATCAAAATCTAGCTATTTAATTTTGGCATATATTTATGTAAATGTTTCACAAAGTTCACCAATATGATCTTTGAAGATCTATGTTAAGTTTTGAGTCAGTACCGACATTTATAAGATAAATATTAAAATTAATATCTTTTTCAGATGATTCCCTTATATGGAAGCTATGACCAATTATGGGCCAATCACCATAAAATTTAGTACAATAATTTATAGATATATAAGGATTACTTATACCGAATTTTAACCTGATAACAATATTTATACCAGATTTATAGATATTTAAATGAATTTAGGAAGTCGATTTTATAGAGAGTCTATAGTCAGACTTGGACCGAACTAAACTAAATTTCGGTTTGCGATTTCTTTTCACGTGAAACTTTTTTTTTTTGCAGAATTTTGTATTGATATTCCAATTTTATAGTCATATGTGTGTGTATTGAGCCATATTTCAGAAGATATTTGTATAGGGTCTATGATAATTCATGGACCCATTCTTAATATTTTCATCACAGTTTTTTCTTTTATCATAGAAATAACGCCTACAGAATTTTATGGTACTACTATAACTCTGGTGATTTTCAATACCAAACTGTCTAACAAAACAATTTTCTGGAACAGACATAGCTCAATAGACTTTGAACTCCATAAGGATCAATAATATATACTTTGTTCGGTGAAAGGAATATTATCAAAGTTTCCAACGGAATGACAAACATATATATATATATACCCTCATTCACCACTTGTGGTGGTGCAGGGTATAAAAACGGTATAAAATAAACATAAACGAACTACAGTAAAGTATTTATTTAACAATTTCTTTCTTCTTTAGCGTTTATTTATGTAATAAATCATCTTAACGTAGATTTAACGTGAAATGCAGAAATGAAAGTGCAGTAAATCGTACATAAATACAACATACAACAACGTTCAGCAACTCACTGACAACGACAACAACAGCAACAATGGCGCATACGGTAACAACAACAAAAACTATTCAGAATGACATAGGAATGAACGAACGAAAACATTTTAAAACGTAATCAAGGCTTTTAACGAGGCTGTGGCACATGATAACAGCCATTGTGGCAGGCAACAGCAAGCAACATTGATGTCGTTGCTGATGACTATGACGATGATCGTCATCATCACAATCATGATTGTCTTTACTCTTAAATACTTAATGGTCTTCATGTGTTTTTCCATTAATACACCAATCCTTAAGATAAACGAATAAAATGGGAGAAAAAATGTATAAAATAAAGAAAACAAAGCACAAAATAAATGTATAAAACCGAAAATAATGTAAATTGTTTCTTTTTTTTATACCCACCACCAAAAAGATGTGGTGTATACTAAGTTTGTCATTGCCTTTGTAACACATCGAAATATTGGTCGTTGAATCAAAAAGTCTATATATTCTGGGTCCTTATGAGATTCTAAGATGATTTAGCCATGTCCGCCTGTTTAAGGCACGATAAAGCTTCGAAAAAAGACATAGAACAATGAATTTTTTACCAAACATTCTTTGAGACACCGAAAAGTTTTGGTATTGACAATAAGCAAACTCGGTCAAGTAGGATCCGAGTTATAGACAAAAGTTTCAAACAACCTCGATATTTTTGCCATTTTCTTCAAATTTTTTTTTTCTTATAGAAGGACAAGTCTTGTTGAAATGTCTATAAAAAAGCAGTATCCATACAAAATTTTGCAAAGGGAAATCTCAAAACGATATTTTGTTTTTATCGGTCCATATTTTACCGTATCCCTTATATAAAGTCTGCTTCTAGGAATCACTTAAATATTATGATGCTTATTATATAAGTAGTAAGTTTAAACACAAATAGTCCATAGATATTTAGAAATATTCATACCCAATTTTATGATGATCGGTCCATATTTGACCGTAGTCCCCATATAAAGTCCTTAAATGCGCAAAAATCACTATCAATTGGAAATTCAACACAAATAATTCACATATATGTACATTAGGGTGGCCCCAAAATAAAGTTGCGGATGTTCCCGGCTAATATGAAAATTTTATTAATTTTAAGACTACGTTTCTCAATTTTTTTGTCTTGGGGTCAATATTTGGTGAGCTGGATCAAAGGATAAAAAGGTCATTTTTAGTGGTTTTTTGATTTTTTTTTACATTTCCCCCAAGGATTAAAATTAGGTATCACATGAAAGGTCTTTGAGAGGCGCATTCATTGGGTTATCAAAAATTAAAAAACAATTTTTTTTTTATTCAAAAATTTTGAAAATTTCCGACAAAATGTTAGTGTTTTTTAAGTTTTTCATCGAATTTACTTAAATAAATAGTTGAAATTTCTTGATTATACACATCATGCAATTTAACCCAAATGGTTTTTCCCATTTTTTTAGGTTATAAAATTTACGTTATTTTAATACCCATGAATTGAGTTAACAGAGATTGTCAGATAGGGAAGAATTAAGGTTTAAAAAAAAATTAATAAAAATTGAAATAGGTAGATTTTTAAAAAACGGGAAAAACTATTTAGGTTAAATTGCAAACAAAAAAATTGAGAAACGTAGTCTTAAAATTAATCAAATGTTCATATTATTCGGGAACATCGATACCTTATTTTTTCTCCATACAAACGGGGCCACCCTAATGTATAATATATAAATCGACGCACAGAATTTTATGATGATCGGCCCGTAATATGCTATAGTTCCCTTATGACGACTATTCCCGACCTACATAAACATCCATAACGAACCAAAAATTTTACACTGATCAGTTATAAGTATGTAAAAATTATATTATAAAAATTAAAAATACAACCAAAATAAACCTAAAATAAATTGCAATTACGGTAGAATATTTTATGACGAACGCCCCATAATAGGTGATTTGGTGGCGGGTATAAAAGATTCGGCACATTCGAATATATATGTTAATTTTAAGTTCATCACCACCACCATCATCATCAACAGTTGCAGCAGCATTGCCATTATTGGTATCGTCAACAGCATCGTAAACACTGTTAGTCTGGTTTAAATACACATTTTTCCGATTTTTCTTATTTTTTCGAAGTACCTTGTATATAAAAGGGCTTGACATTGCTATTCAATGAAATTTTAAATATATAAATAAAAACAAACTTAATTCAGGAAAAAAGTATATACATATGTATGTATAAACTTTATACATATGTACGTGCATACGAGCATACGAGGGTACTAATTTATTATTTATTATGTGAAGGAAATTCTAAACAACGAAGAAATATAATAAATAAAATAAAAATTAAAATTATTTAATTTGAAATTTATACGAATCACACGTTCATCACAGTAGAAACCTCTGGCAATAAACTTACAACTACTAAAATAATACCAAAAATGCCTTTGAAGTGAACAAAATTAAGAATTCTTAAAAATTGTTTCACCTGTAAAAAATGCAAATAGGGGAAACAATATTTAAGATTTCTTTTGTTATCTTTAAGGGCGTTCTTGGCAGACAGTCAGTCAGTTAAAAATTGATATCATCTTTATGTTTCCAGCAAAAAATATTTTCAGTTTGGAAGCAGCTTTCAAAATAGCAAAGAAATTATGTAAAGTAATGTGAAAAACTCGGCTACTAAGAAGAGCTTAGCTACACTCACAATATTATTACAGTAACGGAATGTAGTTTATTCAGGAAGTATTCCGATGTGTGTGAAGATAAATTCGAATTTGAGTAGCAAAGACAAAAACCATATTTGCTAACATTGATAATGTTACAGTCAACAGACCACTGTTAAGCACTTAACAGTCAAATTTACTTGCATTTTGAAAAATGTAGCTTTTAGGATGAAATTCTCTAGAAGAATTTGGACAAATATCGAGTTACACACGTATCCCACTATATAGAAAGGGTAGTCCAAAGGGTCCTAAATGAGACTACATTAGCCGAATTTCTGAAATAATTTTGGAATTTGAATAAATCGAATTTGAAAAAAATGTATTTTTGGAAAAATGAACTTTTAGGATGAAATTCTCTAGAAGAATTTGGACAAATATCGAGTTACACACGTATCCCACTATATAGAAAGGGTAGTCCAAAGGGTCCTAAATGAGACTACATTAGCCGAATTTCTGAAATAATTTTGGAATTTGAATAAATCGAATTTGAAAAAAATGTATTTTTGGAAAAATGAACTTTTAGGATGAAATTCTCTAGAAGAATTTGGACAAATATCGAGTTACACACGTATCCCACTATATAGAAAGGGTAGTCCAAAGGGTCCTAAATGAGACTACATTAGCCGATTTTCTGAAATAATTTTGGAATTTGAATAAATCGAATTTGAAAAAAATGTATTTTTGGAAAAATGAACTTTTAGGATGAAATTCTCTAGAAGAATTTGGACAAATATCGAGTTACACACGTATCTCACTATATAGAAAGGGTAGTCCAAAGGGTCCTAAATGAGACTACATTAGCCGAATTTCTGAAATAATTTTGGAATTTGAATAAATTGAATTTGAAAAAAATGTATTTTTGGAAAAATGAACTTTTAGGATGAAATTCTCTAAAAGAATTTGGACAAATATCGAGTTACACACGTATCCCACTATATAGAAAGGGTAGTCCAAAGGGTCCTAAATGAGACTACATTAGCCGAATTTCTGAAATAATTTTGGAATTTGAATAAATCGAATTTGAAAAAAATGTATTTTTTGAAAAATGTAGCTTTTAGGATGAAATTCTCTAGAAGAATTTGGACAAATATCGAGTTACACACGTATCCCACTATATAGAAAGGGTAGTCCAAAGGGTCCTAAATGAGACTACATTAGCCGAATTTCTGAAATAATTTTGGAATTTGAATAAATCGAATTTGAAAAAAATGTATTTTTGGAAAAATGAACTTTTAGGATGAAATTCTCTAGAAGAATTTGGACAAATATCGAGTTACACACGTATCCCACTATATAGAAAGGGTAGTCCAAAGGGTCCTAAATGAGACTACATTAGCCGAATTTCTGAAATAATTTTGGAATTTGAATAAATCGAATTTGAAAAAAATGTATTTTTGGAAAAATGAACTTTTAGGATGAAATTCTCTAGAAGAATTTGGACAAATATCGAGTTACACACGTATCCCACTATATAGAAAGGGTAGTCCAAAGGGTCCTAAATGAGACTACATTAGCCGAATTTCTGAAATAATTTTGGAATTTGAATAAATCGAATTTGAAAAAAATTTATTTTTTGAAAAATGTAGCTTTTAGGATGAAATTCTCTAGAAGAATTTGGACAAATATCGAGTTACACACGTATCCCACTATATAGAAAGGGTAGTCCAAAGGGTCCTAAATGAGACTACATTAGCCGAATTTCTGAAATAATTTTGGAATTTGAATAAATCGAATTTGAAAAAAATGTATTTTTTGAAAAATGTAGCTTTTAGGATGAAATTCTCTAGAAGAATTTGGACAAATATCGAGTTACACACGTATCCCACTATATAGAAAGGGTAGTCCAAAGGGTCCTAAATGAGACTACATTAGCCGAATTTCTGAAATAATTTTGGAATTTGAATAAATCGAATTTGAAAAAAATGTATTTTTGGAAAAATGAACTTTTAGGATGAAATTCTCTAAAAGAATTTGGACAAATATCGAGTTACACACGTATCCCACTATATAGAAAGGGTAGTCCAAAGGGTCCTAAATGAGACTACATTAGCCGATTTTCTGAAATAATTTTGGAATTTGAATAAATCGAATTTGAAAAAAATGTATTTTTGGAAAAATGAACTTTTAGGATGAAATTCTCTAGAAGAATTTGGACAAATATCGAGTTACACACGTATCCCACTATATAGAAAGGGTAGTCCAAAGGGTCCTAAATGAGACTACATTAGCCGAATTTCTGAAATAATTTTGGAATTTGAATAAATCGAATTTGAAAAAAATGTATTTTTGGAAAAATGAACTTTTAGGATGAAATTCTCTAAAAGAATTTGGACAAATATCGAGTTACACACGTATCCCACTATATAGAAAGGGTAGTCCAAAGGGTCCTAAATGAGACTACATTAGCCGAATTTCTGAAATAATTTTGGAATTTGAATAAATCGAATTTGAAAAAAATGTATTTTTTGAAAAATGTAGCTTTTAGGATGAAATTCTCTAGAAGAATTTGGACAAATATCGAGTTACACACGTATCCCACTATATAGAAAGGGTAGTCCAAAGGGTCCTAAATGAGACTACATTAGCCGAATTTCTGAAATAATTTTGGAATTTGAATAAATCGCATTTGAAAAAAATGTATTTTTGGAAAAATGAACTTTTAGGATGAAATTCTCTAGAAGAATTTGGACAAATATCGAGTTACACACGTATCCCACTATATAGAAAGGGTAGTCCAAAGGGTCCTAAATGAGACTACATTAGCCGAATTTCTGAAATAATTTTGGAATTTGAATAAATCGAATTTGAAAAAAATTTATTTTTTGAAAAATGTAGCTTTTAGGATGAAATTCTCTAGAAGAATTTGGACAAATATCGAGTTACACACGTATCCCACTATATAGAAAGGGTAGTCCAAAGGGTCCTAAATGAGACTACATTAGCCGAATTTCTGAAATAATTTTGGAATTTGAATAAATCGAATTTGAAAAAAATGTATTTTTTGAAAAATGTAGCTTTTAGGATGAAATTCTCTAGAAGAATTTGGACAAATATCGAGTTACACACGTATCCCACTATATAGAAAGGGTAGTCCAAAGGGTCCTAAATGAGACTACATTAGCCGAATTTCTGAAATAATTTTGGATTTTGAATAAATCGAATTTGAAAAAAATGTATTTTTGGAAAAATGAACTTTTAGGATGAAATTCTCTAGAAGAATTTGGACAAATATCGAGTTACACACGTATCCCACTATATAGAAAGGGTAGTCCAAAGGGTCCTAAATGAGACTACATTAGCCGAATTTCTGAAATAATTTTGGAATTTGAATAAATCGAATTTGAAAAAAATGTATTTTTTGAAAAATGTAGCTTTTAGGATGAAATTCTCTAGAAGAATTTGGACAAATATCGAGTTACACACGTATCCCACTATATAGAAAGGGTAGTCCAAAGGGTCCTAAATGAGACTACATTAGCCGAATTTCTGAAATAATTTTAGAATTTGAATAAATCGAATTTGAAAAAAATGTATTTTTGGAAAAATGAACTTTTAGGATGAAATTCTCTAAAAGAATTTGGACAAATATCGAGTTACACACGTATCCCACTATATAGAAAGGGTAGTCCAAAGGGTCCTAAATGAGACTACATTAGCCGAATTTCTGAAATAATTTTGGAATTTGAATAAATCGAATTTGAAAAAAATGTATTTTTTGAAAAATGTAGCTTTTAGGATGAAATTCTCTAGAAGAATTTGGACAAATATCGAGTTACACACGTATCCCACTATATAGAAAGGGTAGTCCAAAGGGTCCTAAATGAGACTACATTAGCCGAATTTCTGAAATAAGTTTGGAATTTGAATAAATCGAATTTGAAAAAAATGTATTTTTGGAAAAATGAACTTTTAGGATGAAATTCTCTAAAAGAATTTGGACAAATATCGAGTTACACATACGTGCGAATTTCATCCTAAAAGTTCATTTTTCCAAAAATACATTTTTTTCAAATTCGATTTATTCAAATTCCAAAATTATTTCAGAAATTCGGCTAATGTAGTCTCATTTAGGACCCTTTGGACTACCCTTTCTATATAGTGGGATACGTGTGTAACTCGATATTTGTCCAAATTCTTCTAGAGAATTTCATCCTAAAAGCTACATTTTTCAAAATGCAAGTAAATTTGACTGTTAAGTGCTTAACAGTGGTCTGTTGACTGTAACATTATCAATGTTAGCAAATGTGGTTTTTGTCTTTGCTACTCAAATTCGAATTTATCTTCACACACATAGTATTCCGTGCAGTTGTTTTTAACTAAATAAACATTTAAAATCCTAAGAAAATTTATTTTTAACTGAATCTAACATTTATTCAAAAAACTAAGTGCACATTAATACGGATTTTCAGTTGCATTTGATATTAAAATAACTGAAAATTTAATTAAAAACCGATCTATTAATTTTTCATTTCATTTTAACAAAAAATTCATTTAATTTTAAATGTTATAATTCTCAAACAGTCAATGTGAATTTTAATATAAGATATGTATATGTAGATATTATACGGAAGCTATGACTATGTATAGACCGACCCTTAGACCTTAATAACTAAAATACATAAAATTTTATTTTAGTTAAAATGTAACTAAAATAAATAAAATAACTGAAAATTCTTTTGATTTTACGGAATTCGGAGTTGAATTTTTGACATTTACAATTAAATGAAATTTTCGTTAAAATTAAATGAATAATAAGTAGACCGGTTTTTAAGTGAATATTCATTTATTTTATATTACAATTTCAGTTATTTTACGTACAGAATTTTTTGAGTGTAGAAACAAAAATATTCCAGAAGTATACACAAAAAATCCGAGAAGCACTTCCGGTTCTGTTGATGTAATATGCGATTTTTGGTTGCATATTTTGAGGGTCTGGCTTAGTGACTGCAGGTAACAGTTGGCAGCTTTTCAATCTGTTTTACTGTATTTTTTAACACAATATTTAGCTTAACAAAAGCTGTATTTAAACCAAAAACAATCTGTACAATTTCTAATACTTCTAAATCTATTAATACACTTTTTTTGCTGGGTTTTAACATCCTGCCAACAATTGTTGTTTCTACACCTTTTAATTCTATGGCTTGCATAACGGCAGAAACCTAGATAAAAAACGACACTAAGGAAGGACTTAATAAATACTATTAACTGCCGTATTCATAAAAAATAAATTAGGTTTGAACTGTGCTTTTGGACAAAATTTTCATACAAAATTTTCTTAAAGTACATTTGAAGTCTACTTTAATTTGCACCATCATCTTGAATCGTAAAAAATGGTTTACTAAAATATGTTGTAGTCGTACCAGCACAAGTGACGTGTAACGTTTAGGACGCCTAAAAAAGACCGTAATAAAATCCAGGGAATGCTATCATTTGATTACTACAAAGCAGTGTTTAGCAATATTTAACTGCAATCTGAAGCATGGAATATTCACTACATACCACAAAAAAAAATGGTCAAATCAAATGGTGTGGTTGTGATATATTCAGACATGTGATGGAAATCGAAATCGAAAACGAATCAGTTTTGGAAATACATTTTAATGCATTTATAATCTAATTTTTAAAATTTTTGTTTTAAGATTCTCTTTAGTAGCCCAATATCTTTATATTTTATGCGATAAAAGTTTTTCAAAATTGACTTCTAAAACTCATTCGTTTTCGATTTCCATCACATGCCTGAATGACACATTTATTAAGCAGAACTAGCGCTGTGTGATAAACAAAACGGACTTTACTGTGACCTTAAGCTAATCCTCGTATGCTTCGAAATTAAATGTTTCTTAAATTTTTTTATTGTTTTCATTCTTCATTCACTCAACTGATTGTCATCAGATTAATAACACATTGGGTGCATGATTTTGTATCTCCGAAGACAGTGTGCTAAAAGGCATTTTAATGTTCATGTTTGCACGTGTATATGTATGTATGTATGTGTTTACAAAAAAAAAATATAAAAAAATGTTACATTTATTTTAGATTTTACGTTTTCACTTTTCTTAAGTTTTACTTGTTTTTCTTTTTTAATTTTTATATTAAATATTTTTTAGCTCTTGGTTTGAGGAATAACAAGAAAAAAGGTTTTCATTTCAATCTGCTCAAGACATGTCAAGATGATTATTTTTTTTTTTTTTATTAGAGCTTTTTCTTGTCTTGATCATAAAGCTATTGACACTTATAAATATATTATATGACAATAAGGGATTAAATTATGTAATTTAAGGTAAATGTTTGTTTATACAAAAAATCCAGCAGTATTGAAATTTGGTAATTTAATAATGATTTAATAATTTAAAAGTTTAAGATTTTTTTCGTTTATAATTAAAGCACTAGGAATATTTGATACCTATATGGAGGTGAATTTCACTATTTGTTTAAATTGAATTATTTAATTTAGCTTTATGTTACATTCAACCAGATTTTGGTAAATATATTAAATTATTAAACTTTATAATTTAATTACAACACCACTAAAAAGCGCTTAACATTTATGGTTGTATTATTTTCTCAGTAACAACCTATAATTGTAAACAATCCACACACATAAGCATTTTGCAATTTAATAAATAAAGGTGTTGTAAGTGGTATTTTAATAAAATATGTCAACTTTTCAATACATTTTCAATACTTTCACAATGAAAAAAAAACACAAGCAAAATATGCACAAATATGTTACAACAATAAAAACCAAGAAAAAAAACTTGGGGAAAAAAACACTAACAAAGTACATGAATTTTAAATTTATGCTCAAAATATTAACAACCGACATTGTGACAATATTGTACATAAAATATTTAACACAGACACACATAAGCAAACAACAAACTACAACTACTAAAAGCAAAATCAATACTCGTTTAATAATAAAAATAAAATGTTGAAAATACCCAGCAAGCCATATGAGTCCGAAAAGAGTCTTTTCTGACACCTTTTCCGGGGCGTTCATGCTCTTTATGAGCCCAAAAAATAATCATTATTGCTCCAAAAACCTACATTCATAATGTCAGAAAAGAGTATTTTATGAGGGGGTTTTGGGCTCAGAAAGAGCTCTTACATCATGTCAAAAAAGAATCATTGCAATTTTAAATACAACAAATTTAAAGGTCGCATTTATTATTTTTTTTTACTTAAACAAAAAGGGAATTCATTTACAAATAAACAAAATTATAAATGGAAAAAAAATTAAATAAATTGTATTGACAGTAAAAAAAAATAAATAAAATGGAATTCATTAAAAATAAAAATGGAAAAAAAAATATTTTTTAAGCAAATTTTTCTTTAGTTTGACTCTTTTCACACTCCTTTTTCGGAGCGCTCCTAGAATGGTATGCTGGGATATATATACTGAAACAAAAAAAAAACACACAACAATTTTACAACACACAGCTGTGACCACAATCAGAAACTACACTCATACTTTAACAAAATGTGACACATACAACAAAATCTTTTGCATTCGAACAGACTGCAAGACGTCGTTATTTGTATGTAAAAATCCACAAAATTCAAATACAACAAACAAAAAAAAAACATTTTTATTGTTGTATGTATTTGTATTTATGATTTCAACATCAAGTGAAGTGAGTGCAATAAACAAATACCAAACTCCAAATATTCAGCAGACTGTGGAATAGTCATCGATACAAACAAAAATTATGTTTGTCATCCAGCAGCCGTGAGTATAATTTGGCCAATTTATATTTTTTGTTGTAATTTTTTTTTAATCCAAAAACTGTTTCTTTTTTTCAATTAACAACAAATTTTCATTAACATTAATGTTTTGGTGTTGTTTTTTTTTTTTTTTTGTATTTTTTAATGACAACATCATCTAACCGTTTTATAAAGTAAAGAAGAAAAATGTGTTTGTTCATGCAGATGGCTTCACCAGGTCATTTTTAATGAATTTTATTGTTGTAGTCGATTAAAGTGTCTTTAACATGACCAACTTTTTCTTACAGGGGGTTTTAATAATTTATTCACAAAAATACAAAAAACTCTCAATACTGAGAATGAAAAATTCTAAACCTACAAAATTATAAAGTAGAAAGAGATCAACACATTGTTGCGCATTAATTGGATCTAAACAGAATAAATTTATAAGATTATAAGGCCCCTTTCAGATTAGGCAACATTAATTGCGCAAGTATAATTTTCATTTTTATTTATTTTCAACGAGAAAAACAAATAAATATCCCAAGACAAGAATGCCAGCAGCTACAGAATTGCCAAGTACAAACAAGCCTGTACTCAGCAATTCGGCAATTCTTTCCCCTTCCAACCGACCTTTCCTCTCACACCCACAAACACAAGACTTGCGCAAATAAAGTTGCCTAATCTGAATATACAAACTTTTTTACAACGTAGAAAACGTACGGAACCTTCAGAATTCTGGTTCAACTTAGTTTCAAATAAAAAACAAGTCAGAAAGTATAGTTGGTCAATACCCTACACCCAGTATATGTATAAAACAGTTTTTCAGAAATAGGCGATATTATAGACCGATCATCCAAAAAGTTAGTGCCATGAATGTATAAATATTATTTGTGTTAAACTTTATCGCGATATAAATACTTTTAAAAGATTTATGAAGGTTAAAGTGAATTACGGAGAGGGTATTATATGGGATTTATGGCCGTTAAAGTGATTTTCAGAATTGGGCCTTATATGTGAGCCACGAGTAATTATAAAAATTATTTGTTTATATATGAAACATATTTGTGTTCAATATTATTTGGATACCGACATTTTTAAGAGAGTTGTACTCTATAAAGTGATTTTCGGAAATGGGTCTTAGATGGGAGTTATGATTAATTATAGACCCATCTGCACAAAATTTGTAAACGTGAATTGGCTTCATTTAGCAGTCATTTGTGGTGAAATTTGTATGGGGGCTAGGTCAATTCCATCCATCCTTGGGCGGAAAAATATCACGTACTAAATTTTATCCAAATATCTGCAAAATTGCTTCCTGTACTCTGCGCACAAGGTTTACATGGACAGCCAGCCAGCCAGACGGACGGGCATCGTTAAATCAACTCAGAAAGTGATTCTGGGTCGATCGGTTTACTTTAAGGTAGGTGTTGCATCAATATTAATTGTCGTTACAACCATCAGCAAAAATCCAATATACCCTCCCTATTATGGGGGTGTAGGGTATAAAAAAAGCATATTTTGGAATCATTTGGTTTAGTTTTCCTAAAAAAGCTCAATGTTCACAAAAATCCGTAGAAAAAAGAACTGAAACATTTTTAATAACTAAATAAATAGATTTTTAAAGCATTCTGAGTCACTGAAGGAACGCAACCATCCAAAAGTTAGAAGAAAATTTTCGTTGTCTATGATGTATCTTAATGTATCTGAAACAACGATTTTATACAAATTTAAATTATACAAATTACATTTTCGATCCTATCAAATATATATATACATATATATACTGGATCCTTATTGATAGCGGAGTCGAATTGGCGCTCTCCATGTGTTGGCTTAAATATGTTTTCAAAGGCTTCTAGATAAATGCAGATGCCGTCTGACATCAATATATTACCTTTCAGGCAAGATATAAATCTGTTTGAAATACTTTCTAAATACGACATTCGTATGTTCAAGATATATTATTTTACTTATTATCATTTGATTAATCATCATGAAAAACATTTTTGAAAAATTTCATGTCAATCCATTACAAATTCATTATATAATTAATACGCAAGAAGAATAATCAATGGTTTTTTCTTTAAAATGCTACAATTTCTTTGGAAATATTGATAGAAATTTATATTCTGAACGCATGCTTTAATGTTTCACTTAATGAAGTAAAACAGGTTAAATGGTATTTTCCTCGATTTCGAAGGCAGAGAGAATTAGTAAGTCTGTACAAACAAGCAGCAGTTGTTGCATGGATCTGATTTCGAAATATAGCTAATCAATCAAAAATACCAGAGCTTCTTCAGTATCTAATGACGGTCGATGAGTGATGAAGAGCCATATCCTACCCGAGGTATCTCTGTCTTTTACAAAACATGACGCTCGAAAAAAGTCCTCAATTCCAGATATAATCCAAACCGTGTCCACGGAACGAATGGCACATCGGTAGTGTGTCTCCTGGCGGTGGCCTCCCGTCATGAGCACTCCGTTTGTAATTTTACCATCTTCAGCAAGGGGCTCTGGTGTATGATGTTCTGTGTGTTCCCCAGTAATCAAAATAATCTCTTTTCTTACAGATATATGAAAAATATATTACACAAATTTTTATAAATTCAGAACAGGTCCCTTATGATCCTGCCCCAATAATTGAAACAATAGACAATACCTTGTTGATGGGGGATTCATGTGCCGAAACTACCAGGGTATCAATCTCAACAGATGAAGAATATGCGTTAGTGGAGTTTACGCCAAATACGCAACCCTCTATATCCAGCAAAAAAAAAACACATGTTACAGAACATCAGATAAAAAACGCTGATAGACCGGTGGTGCACGTAAACGTCTTAAGCTCTACATAGAGCAGGGCGAGACCATTGAAGAGGTAGAATAGGTACATAAAATCGATAAAGGAAGTTCGTTATGAGCTGCGAGAGCTTAAAATCCCTAGGAAAAGTAATATGTAAGAGGGATCATCCACCGAAAAGCAGAACCCCTTCAAACGGGTGGCAAACGCAGCACCGACTAAAAACGCTAGCTCTAGTATCAATCTCTTAATTTTATATAAAGATGTGGGGCACATTGTTTGACCTGGTGTAATATCGCCTGAATTTCCGAAGGTAATTTGGTAAATTTTTTACTTAGGAAATGACAACCTAGCCAATATATGTATATTAACTACAAAAAAACCTGCTGTTTAAATCTGGAAATAAAACTATAATTTGATTTTTATTTCAATAAAACAAAGTTTTTAATTTGCTTTATTATTTCAAGTACTAAATTCAAATTAATAGTTGACTCTTTGGATATAAAATCTATTTTTCAGCTGCTGTAGTTAGGCTGTTCATTATGTGCAACAAACAAGTTTTTTTAAGTCTCTTTGATTGCAAATAGTTAATTGTAATTTACTAAACAACAGTAAAACTCATACATAGTTTTATTACATATTATACAAATCCGTTAAAAATATCGAGCCATAACCGCCGAAAAAATGTATCCCACAAACTCAAAATTTTACAGGCGAAGGTTTTTTTTAAATAAAATCAGTTTGAATAAAGCCATTATTTTAAAATTTATAATGTAAATATTGTTTTGTGTAATACATTTAATTTTAATAATTTTAAATGATGTTGAACTATCGATTTCGATAAAAAAAAAACAACAATCGATTATGGTGTGGGATACATTATTTTGGCGGTTATGGCTCGATATGACTAATTGTATGTCGGTACTTTTCAAGCCAAGTTTAAATATCAATAAGTTAAAAGAAATTTAAGTAATAAATTTTTATATTTTTTTTAAGTATTAAATATCAATTTTTATGAATGTGAAAAAATATATGGAAATTTTTTTATTTATTTGCATTTATTTCTTTTTTTATTCAAAAATTGTTTGATGTTGGGCCATGTGCGTTTATGATTTTAAAAAACGAACGATAATGTAAAATAGCTGTGTTGAATTGTGTGTTTTAACTGTATTTGATTACTGTTTAAGCCTCAACAGTTTGCGTCTATTAATTTATTAAAGCCACATGAATAAAAATGTTCAAATGCAGATAAAACAAAAGTCAAATCAACCAACAATATGATGTTGTAACATAGAGATACATATACATTTTACATACATACATATTAAACATATCGCATCCTAAATACAAAAGGGTCACAACTCAAAATACTCAAATTTTCAGCAAAGACAAAAAACTGTTCATCGTGCACAGCAACACACTTAATATACAAAAATAGGCATAACTGTATTTTTCCAGTTAAAGAAGATAGTGATGTGAAAGAAATTTTTGCAGTAGTTAGAGATGTGCACTCTGAATTAATTTATGGAAAAAAGTCAGTTTTGAAAAATTTTGAGTTGTGCCGTTTTTGTATTTTGGGTGCGATATGTACATATGTATGTAGAAATATTTTTTAGTGTTACATTTGTTACATTTGTATTTTCTCTGTTTTTTTCCAATAATACTTAAAAAATGTGTAAACGTTGCATAAATAATCATTTTTAAAATTTGTATGTCTTGCTGTTCATAAATGTTTATGCATTTTTTATGTTGTTTAATTTATTACATTGTTATTTCAAAGTTGTAACAACAAATTTAAACACAATATTTGGAGGGAAAAAACGCAAGAATTTTTTTTTGGAAAAATTTGTCAAAACACTGAATTTAGTTGTAAATTGTGTCACTTTTTATTTATTTTTTTTAATCCTCATCATCGTGGCTGGTTGTCAACCGTTTTTCATTAGAAATTGTTCAAAATTTTCCTGGTGTTTGGGTAATTTTTTTTTTTTGTTTGATTTAGTTTTGTCGTGTTTTTATGCCATGATGAAATTGTTAAAGCGTTAATGCTTTTAACCACATCAGAGAAAGCTTGTTGAGTTGACAGTTGTTGCTATTTTTTTTTCTAATATATAATACATATGTATGTATGTATATATTTTTTGCTGGCTTTTTGGTTTGAAAGACAATAAAATGTCAGTTTGTTTTTCTGTTATATAAATACAAGTTGAGACTTTTAAAAGGAAGAGGGAAATTTTGTAATAATTATAAATTAAATTGTGTTGTATTTTTTAAAACAAATTTATAAAATTTGTTGCTGCAATAATAATTATTATTTAAAATATTACTAAGTACAGTGTACTTTCTCTTAAGCGGACACCTAAGGGACTGACGAGTTTGTCCGCTTATGAGAAGTGTCCGTTTATGAGAGAAACACAAAAAGAGTAATCAATAATCTGTTATATTGTACATACATACATATATTTATCTTTAAACATACATATAAAGATAAGACAAAATAAACAGAATTTTCATTTATGTTCTTGTGAAAAACGAAAAAAATTTAAAAATAAGGCAAAGTAAACAAATTTATTTATTAATATTTTTGCGAATAAAAAAGAAAAAGCTTGAAAGACCAGATACTCAACTGGATTTAAAAAAGTCCGATATTTTAGCTGGCGAGTTTTTCCTTTAATTTCAATATCTTGGAAACGCATTTGAAGATCAGTCAGCATTTTAGCACTTTCAAGGTCGCTGTGATATAAAGAAAAGCCATTAAGTTTTCTTATGACTAAATAAGCCTCTTTATAAGAAGATAAATTGTCTTCAATTTCATTTTCTAGCTTATCTTCAGACGAGCTTTCCACCATTTCTTCGGAAGCTATTAACATTTCAGTACTAATGCTTTCCACATCTTCATCATTAATAACTATGTCATTATCTAAATTGATATAATCTTCGACTTCAACTTGGGCTATAATTTTCTCTAAGAACAGCTTTTCTGAAGCAATTTTTCACTCTAACTGTCCGGTTATGGGGAAATAAAATGTCATACAAAAAAGTGTCCGCGTCCTGTTATGGGAGGGTTGTCCGCTTAAGAGGGAAATATTTTTAAAATCCCTTAAAATGTTTTCGGTACTGAAAAAAGTGTCCGTATATGGAAGGTGTCCGCTAATGAGAGGTGTTTTTAGGAGAGAGTACACTGTACTATATAATATATATAGTGATTTTCACGTCAAGTGACCCAATTTTAAAAATCGATGTCTTCCGATTTGGATGAAATTTGCCCCAAGGTTAGTACTATTGGATAGTAGGCCATTCAAAAAATATTTTTTTTAATTTTTAAAAATTTTTTAAAAATTATTTTTTTTTAATTTTTTTTTTAAAAAATATTTTTTTTTAATTTTTTTTAATTTGGGCCCTTTTTTTCAAAAGCTTATACAATTTACTTTAAGGCCTTTATAATCGCTTAATGGGATGCGAGTGAGATATCTATCAAAACAATTATTTTTTAACTCAAGAATAGGATTTTTCAATATTTGGCACATGTATCATTTTAATTTATATATTAATTTTATTAAATTATTTATTATTATTAAAAAAAATTTAAAAAATTAAAAAAAAATATTTTTGGAATTTCTAAAGTCCTTTGGACAATTTTTGCTAGGACCAATAGGTGAAAAGATACACTAATTTAAAAAAAAACCTGTATGTATGACCAAAATGTCCAACTTTGACCCCTCTAACTCCGGCAGTTCTTGACTGATAGAGCTGAAAATTCGTCTCTGGTCTAATATCTAATAGTACTAACCTTGGTGCAAATGAAGACATCGATTTTTAAAATTGGGTCATTTGACGTGAAATTCACCATATGTATGTATGTATGTACTAAATGTATATGAAGTTTTCCATTATAAAAATTAAGTAACATTTGAAGTTTGTGAAAAAGTGGATTTGGCGCCAACATATCAAAACCCAGATTCTTAGATGAATAGAAGCTCTCAAGTACCGATGAAGCTGATCAATCTGATTAGAAAGTTATGAAGCCTTTTCATATATTTGCTACTTAAACTAGTATAGATACACTGATACACATGCAACCTTATAATAATCAAAATATTGGTAACCACTAAATCACGTAATAATCATAATGATATTAATCACAATAATAAAAGTATAATTGACCAATAACTCAACCTTAATAAACTACTATAGCTTTAAATTTCAGCAACTTAAATACAATCCTAGCAGCAGTTTTCATAATTGACATTTTTATTTACTCCACAAGTAATTTAGTATTTATTTTACATTATTTTTTGTTTTTATACCGAAAAAAAAACATAGATTGAAATGATACAAACTGCCTATCCGTATCTTATTATTTATGGCATGTAATAAAAATTTGAAAATGTATGTCATTATTTATATCTATTACTATTACTGACTTTTTCTTTCATACAGTTTTTCTTCTCTATATCTCTATGTTTCTTTTTCATAAAACATTTGTGTCTTTTATGAAGTTTATTTTTCATTTTGTACATACATATTTCACTTATATAACCTTCATTATTTCTTCTAGTATAAAGAAGAAAAAAATCAAGAGAGAAATAAAAAAAAACAAAATTTAACCTTGAATTTTATACTACAACAGACTCCAATGAACACTACAGACTGAACAAAAACAAACATGTTCATACAGACAGCGTATGCATTTTCAAAAGAAAATTTTAGTACCACACTCAAAATCGAGTACTTAATTTTTTCGTTAAGTCTTTAAGCCAAATTCCTGTTAACTTCCGTCTAATGCTTATGAATAGAGTATTACATTGCATTTTCTAAAAATCCGGTTTCGAATTCTGTTTTAGCTAAAAAAAAAACAGGATAAGCGGTTTCCCATTATAGATCATTGTATTGTTTAAAAAGGTTTTCTAATTTTTACTGGCAAAATTTCGATTCCAAAAAAGTATATGAGTTTCTGATATATTTTTACAAACAATTTAATGAGAAAACCCAGCATACCATTCTAGGAGCGCTCCGCAAAAGAAGTCAGAAAAGAGTCCAACAAAAGAGCATTTTCGGAGCGAAAGAAAAATTTGCTTGCTACTGTCCTGAGTCGGCACGCAGATGACTCAGAAATTCCACTTAATTATGTGTGTACCAAAGCGTTGTTGTTCTGTTATTTGTGCTTTGAAGAACAAAAAAAAAAAAAAACATAGCTGTACCACACAAGAATGATAAAAACAAGATTACACAGAGCCCAAAAAACCTCATAAAAGACTCTTTTCTGACATTATCTAAGAGCTATTTAAGACCCCAAGAAAACCCTCATAAAAGACTCTTTTCTGACATTATCTAAGAGCTCTTTCATACCGACCATTTTCGAATGTAATGACCCTCTTTTCTGAAGGTTTTCGGAACAATTATGATTGTTTTTTGGGCTCATAAAGAGCGTTAACGCTCCGAAAAAGGTGTCAGAAAAGACTCTTTTCGGACTCATATGGCTTGCTGGGAAATTACTATTTTTTAATTAATGCGTCAAAATATTTTCAAATGAAGACTATATCGTTATATACATACGCTGAAAATATTTCCTAATCAGTTAAAATCGGTGTTGGTACCAAAACTTTGTATTTTTTACAAACAGGCTCTATTCGGTTATATATTTTTAGTTTTTACAATATTGTTTTTTAATCAGCTTAAGATTGTCGAAATCGAAATAAGAAAATATTGTCAAAAGAAAGTACAAAAAGTTAGAAAAATGTTATATTTTTTTTTTTGACAAAAATTTAAAAAAACGGTTAGCCATACAAAAAACCGGGGTTGTCGAAAACATAAAATACTCGAAACTGGTCGCTTCTTTAAACACAAAAACCCCGGTTAATCGATAAGCGATTTGATTTTTTGATTTAATGTTCAATTTATTTTGTCATTCCATGGGAATTGTTTATTTTTATTTGGTTATTTTCTTAACAAGTAGAGCTTTATCGGTCTATTATGAACAAATATAATTCCAAATAATGTTTACATTTAAATACATATGTGTACACCAGAAATTGATAAAAGACATACACATAAATTGTTTAATTTATTGTACTAAGCTGATTTTAAATTTATGTGCAATTCGAACAATTTTCAACTATTTCAATTGAAACACTAAATTTACAATTTATTTTGTAAACAATTTCACTCATTTAAAAATCGTTCATGATTACAATAAAATGTTAGAAAAAAACAGCACCTGAATCTGAGTGAAACCAATAAATAAATTTTATTTGAATTACATTACATTTTACAATAATAATTGGAGTGGCGCTTGCTATAACTTTTTCGATTTTCGGCGTTTAAAATTGTCATCTAAAAACTGAAAGTGGTGAAAAATTTACAAAAATTATGATTTTTTATGTTTGAAGTTTTTCCAATGTTGCAAAAAATGTATTTACAAATAGTAAAGTTCGATGGGAATAGACTTTTTTTTGGCCGTAGCTGAACCAAATATTTATTACTCGGCAAACAAACTCTTGCCCGCACTTAAATTTGTCTCGTTTGAACACAACTCTTTTAATGATATGTTCTCATTTGAACAAATGTTATCAGAACTTGTCTGCCATTTAAAATATTAAAAACTAAACTATTAACATCGAAATTAGAAATCCCTCTAACAATGACCACACAAAAAATACAACGCCAGTATAAGTTCCACACTAGGAACACTTGTGGATGCTGAAATACAAATCTATCGAGCAACTAAATATCCAAATCGTAGTGAAAAGCAGAATGGAGTTATTAAACGATTATGTATTCCTAACGACAAATATTTAACAATATTAATGAAATTAATAAAAAAATACCTCAAACTGCGACAGGGACCCGAATTTTATGTTGTTGAGAAACTACTGCCAAAAAATGTCTGTATGTTTATATTTTGGTTGGGTATACAGTGAACGTCAATATAAAGTAACCATTTATTATTGTTTAAAAACAAATTTTATTGTATATACTACAGGTGCAAATTTAAAACAAAATATATTGCAACTCATTAACAAAAACCAAAAAAACAAGTAATATACAAAAATAAGTCAATATTAACGGAAAAGTACAAGATTTTACGCATAAAGTAAACAGGTATATTAGAATTATGTAAAACATTAGAGTAGAACTCTAAACATTCTAAACATTCGGTTATGGTTTCGGCTTAGGCTAAAATTTAACCGAATACCAATATTCGGGTTTCGGCCATATTTTGACCGAATATTGAAAGCGAAACTTAAATAATGGAAAAATATATATGATGGAATTTGAAGGTGTTTCGCGTTTTTAATATAATTAATAAAATACAAAAATGTATCACACCTATTGTGAATAAAAATTCCACATGAAATTTGTTCCCTGTTTTTCTGTAACAATGAATTTTAATAAGAAAAATGTGAAAAGGGAACAAATTTCATGGGGAATTTTTATTCACGATAGGGGTGATTATCTTCCTTTATCATTGTAGATTCTATAAATTTAAGATGTGTTTCCGTCTTGGCAACATATCTATTACTGAACGCTTCGTTCTTAGTTCGTCATATTTTTGGCAGTTTTTGACCCAAATATCTCAAACTTATTTTCATCGATGAAAAGATTATTATACCAAATAACTTGAGGCTTCTTTATATATTTTTTTGCAAAATTAAAAAAACACGTTTCCTTTAGGGCTTTCTTTATGCACTCATTTCATTTTATGCAAAGACTTACTTATCGTACAGGTTTTCCACAAGTGTTCGTAACATTTTTAGCTCTCTTTACAGCACTAGCTGTTGGGTTTGCTTTGGTCGTTTCACATTTTCTACGGTATTGTGTTTGGTATACTTGTCTATAATTTTTTTAATCTACAGTGATGCCTTTCAATGATTTTATCTATTTCACGCAGGGATTTGCCTTTTCTATGTAAGTCTATTATGATTTGCCGAGACTCAATTGATCTGTGTCTTTAAATTTTAAATTGTTCATTACTTAACGTCGAAACTTATTCTCTTTTAATTATAAATTATGAAACTTATAATTATTTTGAACTACATATGTATATTTGAAATGACAGGGGTTTTTTCTGCATAAGCATGATGCCACTGTTTACTTTATTTTGACGCATAAAAATTTGTCCATTTTAACAATAACATCAATTAATCAATTAAATCTTGTTTCTTTTTTTTGTGTTTTCAATTCTACCAAAGAACTATTTAAAAATGCAAAATAATTTTCTAATATAATAATATTTATATTAATATAATTAAGTTTTTCTGTTAATTATATGTGGTATTGACTTTATTATGACGCTCACAGTATATTTAAGGTTTTTTGAAATATTGATCCAAAGTTCGAAACTTCAAGTACAAAGTTCAAGCCCTAAAATGTTTTGTTCAAATTGGCAGCATTTAGTTTTAAGATGATTCTTCATCATGCAAAATAGGTGCCCACTTTAATATACATAGTGGTAGTAGTAGTATTCATTTATTTATTTATTCGTCTGTTAAACTCATTTTAATTTTCTGCATCATATAATGGAAAGTATGTTAAAAAGCCATTTCTAATAGCAACAACAAAAATTACAGCAACAGACGAAAAATAAACAGACATTTTATTTCAAAAGTTTGTTTTTGTTTTGAGGTTTGGTTGAGTTTGTATGATTTTCTTTTTTCGTTTATATTTTTTAAATTAGCAAATTTAGTTGTTCGTATTCGTAATTTTGTTGCTGTTGCCATCCTCCTTCGTCTTTGCATTGAATTTAATTTTAAAATTTTTGGCCAAATGCCAATCAAATTTTTAATGTTTACCTCATGGAGTAGTAAGACTAATACCCCAATATGAGTATGGATAGGTCTGCTTTTGCTTTTTTATGCCATTTTAAGGAGGTAATAAACACACATTTTGAATGATTTCATAATTTAGGAAGAAATAAGAATTTTTTATGCCATAAATTATTTAAATATGAACGAATAGAAATTTTTTGTTTTCTTTAATAGTTTAGAAAAGTATAAATCTTTAAGCTAAATTTTTGTTTTGTTTCATTAAATGATAATGTTTGAAAACCATGTAATCTAAAATCTTAAATTAGAAATTCTACAATTTAATTTTAATTGTGTTTTCTTTTATTAAAAAAGAATCGAAAGGGTTAACCGTTTTCATTTGTTTTCCTGAAAAAATAAAACATGCAGAAATTAAATTTTCTGTTTTTTTTAACAATTAACAACAGCTGTCTGATACAGATGAAAATAAAATAAAAATGCTGGTAAGCCAACTAGTTGAATAATCAGGACTCTACTCTATTGCAAAATTACGATTGAGGTGTCCAAAGAGGTCACAATATTAAATAAGAATCTAATGATAAACTTGTGACCATAATATTTTGTTAACAATAGAGTGTTAAAATGTTGAAATGGTTGTGGTAAACAAATATAACTATTTTTTTCTCTGCGTGTAAATATTATTTTCAATGTAATTAAGAAAATTACATACAGTAAATCTATATTATCAATTTGTGCTTTTAAAGTTTAAATTTTGTAAATTCAGTTTCTACATTGTAAATGATCCAAAATATATATATTGGTTGTTTGCGTACAATTTCATAGTTTTTTTTTTTTTTTTTTTTTTTTTTTAATAATTAACAAACACAAACTGCGAAGCTTTTGGCTTATCTGCAGAAAACACCCCGAGTCTTTGGCGGGAATTGAACCCGCAACCCTTTGACTGATAGTACGGCACTATATCACCTGGTCTATCGAGGCACTCACTGAGTAGAACACACATCAAAATTTAATGATTTCTAGTTATTAGAATTTGGGGAATGAAAAATTGTTTATAAATTCACGGAACTGAACAAAATCTGTAGAAATGGAAACCCTATTGCTATATCTCTATACATCTCTCCGGTTACCAAAAGTTTGTTTTTAAATAAATAACGATTCATTTAGATGATATTTTTTCCGTGACTATTTTTATATTGTCATCTTTGTTATTATTGTAATAATAACTTAATCCTTAGTGGGTGTGATGAAAATATCGAAGGCAAAAGAATTTAACGATTCCAAAAGATTTTTTTTTCAAATCTGAAACATTTGAAAACTTTAATTTTGTTTCATCAGATTGTCTATTAATGTTTATTTGAATAAAACAAAACAATTATTTGCAAAATGCGCTTAACAAAAATAGCAGTTATGCTAAAGGTATGGTCACATTTGGCAAATATTTACTCAAAAAAGCGTAACCACTTGTTTTAGCACAAATTAGTTTAACGTTGTTTACTCTTACAAGAGTTTTGCAAGATCAACCAGCATCAAATAAATTACAATTAAATATTTGCTGCGCTTTGGCCTAAATAAGAAAGTTTTTTTTTCTCAATGTTACAACCGACACCTCAAACTCATAATGCCCCCCATATAAGCGCTAAAAAGTTGCATTGTTTAGAGAAATAAAATAAAAAGCAACCACTACAAAAAAAAATCAAATTAAAGCCAAGAAAATGTAATCAAAACCACAAAGTCTAAAGGTCTGTTTGAAGTGTTTTTTAAACGTTTTAAAGGAAACCGTAACAAAACCCTAACACAAGCAAATACATCTAAGATATTTATTTGTGTTTTTTTTCTGCATTGTTCTTAAAAGTTTTATTTTATTTATTTTTCTCATTTCATCATTAGTTATGGTTGGTTCAGCCTGTTTTATTTTTAGAACAAAAAAAATATTTTATTTCTAAGAAGGTTGTTTAGAAATTACGATAAAAAAATCCATATATACTTATACAAATCATGTGAATCACTTTTATTTTGTGTCTGGCAGTGAAATTTTTATTTTTAAATTTTGATAAAGGATTCGTTTCTACTGTCTTGCTGTTACTGGCTAAAGTCTACAATTGGTAAACTACACAGAAAAACATGTTGAAACCATAACATTGCTATAAGACCAACAATAATAATAATCCAATATCGAAAACTCAGACCACAAAACCAGTTTATTTTTCTTGTTTATTTTTCAAAATTATCCAGGTTTACGTTTATGCTTTATCTTTATAGATAAAATTTCAATGAAATTAAAATGTTTACGGCCATATAAACAATTAACTTAAAGCTTTATTCACCTAAATTAAGTTACAAAAAGCATTTGAATACCAAATAGCTTCTCAAGTTTACAAATATGCTTACCAGATGTCAACAAATAAATAAGCAATTTATGGTAATATTATTATTTACTTTACTGTAAGGTAGAAAGTAACAATAACTCATTACTTAGTAATGCTTCAAATAATTATCCAAAAATCGTGGTTTGGCTTCAACAAACATTATGAGCTTTTTTAATAACTTTACTAAACTGATTGTTAGCTAACTAATGCTTAATTTTTAAATATCAGACTCTTAGCATTGTTATTTGAGGGATGAGTGTAGCAAAAAACTGAAAATATTAAAAGGCAGCTGCTTTTGCAAGCTGGCTGACGAACTAACTAACTGACTGACTGACTGATTCATTCAAAAATACACTAAATTCAACATTAGCCATTCAATGCCAGCCAATATACTTCGGTTTAGTTTTCTGGTTCTCTACAGCACAGTATTTCATCCTTTTTGTATTTGGTCTTAGATTTTTTTTTTTATTTTCTTTCAGTCAGTTTTTGCTACCTGTCTCTGCACATCCAGCCATAATCTTATATGGAGCTGAGATTTTTGCTGTTGCTGCCGTTGTTCGTCGATGATGTATCAGACATGTATCAGAAGAAACAAAAGATGAAATTGAAGAAAAAAAAAACAGTTTAAATTTTTTTTTCAATCATTTCATTCACAGTTTCTTTTGTTTTTGCTCTAATAAAAACACACAAGAAAAAAGGGAATTGCTTTACTTCATTCTGGTTTGGTTGTGATTATAAATTGTTGTTGCTGCCACTCTGTACTAGTGATTGCAAAAGGATGTTTATTTTATGTCTTGTATGGAAGGATCTCATAAATTTGATGTTGATTTTACACCTGCCAGTTAGGATTTCTCATACTGAAACAATGTAATTTTTCTTTTCGCTTTGTTTAAAGTTAAAGTTATTAAAAAGGTTGATAAATATAATCCAGCTGCTTTTTTATAGTTTATTCGGTGTGAGTGTGTTTTAAATGGTGGGATTGAAAAATAGACCAATTAATATAAATTTGTAAAAGGTCTTGTTAATGTTAAGTTTTTGTGATAAAAATGTTAACACAGTAATTAATATTGTGTTGTAAGACAAGTTTTTCTCTTATTTAAATATTGATGGTAGGACATCAAAATTATGCGAAAACATAAATAAGCAATTTATCTCGAAACGAAAAACACTTAAGTGAAATAAAGCACTCCAATTTACAAAGCATTAAAAGCTTTGATAAGTATTTTGTTGTTGTGGGAGAAAGATATAAACGTCTTTACAACGTTTTAATTAAATAAATTTTGTTTTGCTGTTTGAGTCTTTCCATTTTTTTTATATTTATTTAAATTATTTCCTTTTTCCTAATTAAATAAATATAAAAAAATGTAAAGACTCAAACTGCAACAACTTCTCCAAACTAATCAGTTATATTACGAAAATCGGCGTTAGAAGTATTTTTTCAGCACTTCGATCAACATATGAATTGCCACCTATTGCCTCCAAAACCACAAAGGCTCAGTTAGCCGACTGTAATGCAATGTAACTGCAAGAGTAAGAAACAGCTGGTGGATATTATTATGTGTAAAGTAATGCAAATGGTTATGGAGATGTAAAGTAACGCAACACCGTAATGTATGAATCTGTAAGAAATAGAATTTCCTTACATTTTTACATCATTACACAACATTCCGTTACAGTCGGCTAACTGAGGCTTAATTGCCTATACAATCCGTAAATTTGAGTCTTAAAAACGACGTAACCACTAACTAAAATATATGGTGAATTTCACGTCAAGTGACCCAATTTTAAAAATCAATGTCTTCCGATTTGGATGAAATTTGCACCAAGGTTAGTACTATTGGATAGTAGGCCAGAGGCAAATTTTCAGCTCTATCAGTCCAGAAGTGCGGGAGTTAGAGGGGGTTAAAGTCGGACATTTTGGTAAATTTTGGTCATAGAGGGTTTTTTTAAATGAGTGTGACTTTTTACCTATTGGTTCTAGCAAAAATTGTCCAAAGGACTGTCGATAGATATTTATTCAATCATTTCAAAAATATTTTTTTTTTTTTTTTAATTTTTAAAATTTTTTTTTAAAAATATTTTTTTTATTCAAACTAGGCCCTTTTTTTCTCAAACGAAAGCTTACACAATTTACTTTAAGGCCTTTATAATCGCTTAATGGGATGCGAGCGGGATTTCTATCAAAAAAATTATTTTTTAACTCAAGAATAGGATTTTTTAATATTTGGCACAAATCGGAAGACATCGATTTTTAAAATTGGGTCACTTGACGTGAAATTCACCATATTTGAATTCATTAATTTATTTAAAAAAAACTTCGTTTATTTAAGACAATACACAACAAATATTTAGTCTTATTTTATTTGATGCACGTAAAATAACTTTGTGCTAAAACAAGTGGCTACGCTTTTTTGAGTAAATATTTTCCAAGTGTGACTGTGCCTTTAGTATACGTTTTTGGATCATACGCAACCAAATATACCACATGTATTTGGCGATAAGAGAGCTACGATTCCAGATTTGGAAGTCAACAATACTGGACTTTCCGAATGGACCACCTGCAGCATAATCACGGCAACATTTAAAAGAAATTATCTTTAAACAGTAAATGTCAGAGTATGTTATTTCTTTTTATAATGAAGACTGCGACATCCAATTATATTTTAGGTGTTTTATATTCTAAATGAGTCTGCCTACCCATATTTTTAAATCAAATTTACAGAAGATGGGAGTGGCATAGTTAAATATAGCTATAGAACTAAGTGAAATATGACAGCCAAAAATGTTGAACAGGGAATATCTTTGATTCATGTAGGTTCTTTAAACGCATACAATATTTTTGTTTTTCATGTTTAATTTTAAAAATTTGTTGTTCCTGCGCCGTTCCGGGATTAAACAACGGAATTCAGTTTCAAAAACCTTCATGTTATAATTCCTTATTTATCTTTGAAGTATTTTACTAGCCCCAGTAGGAATGTGGATGGTATGGTTAAATTTAAAAAAAAAAAATTGTCATATTCGTTTTTTTTTTTTTTTTTTTTTTCAAAACTAAAAACTTCAAAATGAATGCACATTTTAATTTTTTCCCGTAAAAATTAAAAAATATTAACAAAATATTCGGATTTCTTAAAAGAATTTGTATGAAAATTTAAGGATACCAATAATTTCTTCTAATGATATTAATTCATTAAAATTTAAGGTGAGAATGGATAGAAAATATTAACCTCAAGCGTAGAGATAAAAACCAAAAAAAAAATACCACTTAAATAAATGGTTATTTGTATCACATGGATTTGTATTTTATTTAACTCGGGTGCCCCGATGGACTAGGCGTTAGTGTGCCAGACTAGCAATCAGAGGGTTGCGGGTTAGATTCCCGCCAAAGACTCTGGGTGTTTTCTGCAGACAAGCCAAAAGCTTCGCAGTTTGTGTTTGTTAATTATTAAAAAAAAAAAAAGCGATGATATGATGTCATTACTTTAATAGCACTCGAACTAGTTACAAGAAATGTCTTATAAATACATTATTTAAAACAGAATACGATCATGCAAATGGGTGCAAACAATGCAGCACATAACTGGTTATTAATAAGTCATTATACGCCAGATTCTGAGTAATGTAGACGTAATGAGAAGCTATTGAAAAGTACCTATAAGTTATTGAGTCCGTTGGTCATCGCTGTTTTGCTGGGTATTTTGAGTTTATTGTGACCCAACAATATATTAAAATGGTATGTATATTCATAAAATCAAAAAATTTTATTAGCCAATAAAATAAAAATTGTTAAATTTTTAACAATTTCACGAGTATAAAAACAAAATTAAGCTACAACGAGTTCCTTTGATAACGAAGTTTTAAATGGATTTATTTTGTTCTTTATTTAATTTAAAATAAAATTTCGTACGTAAATGAGAAATGAGAAAAACAAAATGAGAAAAAATTTCACATAAATAGACCACGCCAAAAAATCAATATTGTTTGTAAATGTGAACTGAAAAAAAAATTATTATTTTTCATAAATAAACAAATTTTTTTTTTGTTGTTTTTTCAACTTTGGTGTTTTCATGAACACACACATACACAGACTAACTCTCACACTATAAAAAGTAAAAAATTTACCACACTGCACCAAAACATGTAAAAAGGAGAGCAGAAAGAAAGAACCAACAAAAAACTTTCCAATTCAATTTATAGCAGGAGTAAAAAAAAATGGCAGCAAATCTGTTTATATTTATTTTAAGTTATTTGTTTGTTGTAGTATTGCAAAAATGATGAAGAAGCAGTAAAAAAGTAAAAGATGATGAAGTAAAAAACTTGAACAAAATAAAGCAAATATAAGTTATTAGAGGCCGACCGAGTATTCGGTTTTGTATTAGACCAAAAAACGGCGTAACACCAATATTCGGTATTCGGCCATATTTTGACTCAATATAGAAATCGAGACTTTTTTAAAAGGAAAAACAGAGATTATGGAATTTTAAGGTGTTACAAGTTTCTAATATAAAAAAATATAAAATATTTAACATTAAGGCAAAAACTGTTTCTTAAAAAAATTTGTCCGTTCAAGCTGAAAAAAAATATTTATGGAGCACCGTAAAATTATCTAGACATGTTATAAAATGAAAATAAATATTTTTTTTGGGGGGAATGAATAGGTATTACATTTTAAAAGTTTCGAGTTGTGTCGGATTAGGCCGAATGTCAATTTTTTGCCAGTTTCGGTCTGCAAAAACTGGTTTCGGTTGGACAAGGAACCAAGTAATGCAAGACTATAAAAAAAATAATTCTTATAAAAAAAACAGCAAATTAAATAACATAAATCTTTACATGTAGGGAGCATGCAAAAAATCGCATATTTACTTAGGTACATAAAAAAAAAACTAAACAAGATCTGCTTAAAAAAGGAAGCAGGAGAACAAACACTTAAAGAAAAAGCTTTTGGCTTTAAAAATGGTTGCATGGCAATAAATATGTAGAAAAAACAAAAAGTTCTTGATATTGTGATTGTCGCAAAAGACATGTTATAAACTGTTCCATATTTTTGGTCTGTAACTTGAAATTTTAATTTGAACTAATATTTATGTAAAGCATGGTTTAAGTTATTGCGACCGCATTAACTAAATATATGTATAGACATATAGAAATACTCTGTATATTTTTTGAATCTTTATACTCGTAGATAGCAGAGTCGTTATAACATGTTCTAGCGTGTCCAGATATGAAACTTTATTGAGTCAATATTCGGTTAATTGACAATATTATTTTAAGTGTTCAGGCATACGCAATTTTCAGCTTACTAATTATTTGACAGCTGGAAAACAATACAAAAAATACTCTAATAGTTGTTGTGTTTCTATGTAAACAAGCTTACCTTTGCATTGATTTATTTTGTTTTCTTTTGTTGACATTTGCCATTTTATACAATTTTGTTCACTAAACACAGTTGCGAACAGTGTTGCATTCGAAATCTTACTCAATATTATAACAATTTCGTACTTATTGCGTAATAATTAATTGAGATTCATATGAGCTCAATAATGGCGTTAATTGCGATTATCGTAATTAAGGTACATATCTGAACACGCTATTAATGGCTTAGATATAAGCCAAAAAACACGATCGTCTCCATTTTTTTTTTTTGCCTATTTTTGTCTATATTTTACATAAATTTCCTACACATTATGGTAGAATATTTTTTTACCAACACTTTCGTTTTTTCAGTGATTTGTTTTACCAACATTGATTAAAAAATGTATCAATTATATTTGTATCAATACAGAAAGAAAAGCGTGAACAACTTTCTTGGACAACCGGACAACATTGTTAGGTTCAATACTTGTGATAAGGTAAAGCTTCTAAAAATTATGCAACACAAAAAATAAGTGTAAGTACCACAAGAAGAATACAAACGTGGTTTTCAAACCTATAGTACAAATTAATATTCAAGTAATAGTAAAAAGCTGACAAAGTTTTAACAAAATCAACAACTGCTTTTTATGGATTATAGAAAATATTTTCAAATGGACTTCAAACAGCTACCGAAATACTCAGACTCAAAATATTAATATACAAAATTGGATAGATTTGATAAAAACGCAATAAAAAACGAAATTTATCAATAACTCTAATCTCTTCAACTATGATTATGGTTATTAATATACACGTACACACTCTTCTTGGTCTGATTTAGTTCCCTGTAATTATTTTGATATGTAATAGCAATACATTGGTATCGAAGAAATCAACCGCTCTCATTGTCGTAGCCTCGGCCAATTGAACAATATTGCAATGTGGTAAAATTTTTAAAGGAAAGTTTAAATAAAGGATAATTCAAACAGAAATTATAAAAATTTCAGAAAAACATCGCTTTAATCCGAGTGTTTTTGTTAAATGAAAGAACTTTCTAGCGATTTATATCACGGCCATTTTGGGGAAAATTTTCATAAATTTTCGGTTCAGTAATATTTGTTTACGAATAATTTTTTCCAACAAATGTATGTAGTCATTTTACTTGTTACAGTTGAGGAAGTGTGAAAACCTTTTGCATTTCAGAAAAACTTTCTAAAAACAATACTGCAGAATACCTTTAGAGCCCGTTAATTTATGAGATGATAAGATGTGGAGCAATTCACCATCAGTCACGTCCGTACTTCATTGGAAATGGGTATGGTATAGAATATCAAGAGATTAATAAATATTCTGACAAGGATCAAATCTGTTTACTTTTAGTTTATGCTTTGCTTAAAAAAAAATTCAAATTTAGTGAAATCGGAATTGATTTTTAGATGTTACAAGCTATATAAGCATTTTTGGAGACTATGCGGTATAATTTGACACCCTGTACTTCAGTTATTACTACATACAAAGCTTGAATTACTCTTATTAACTTTTACATGCACTTAAATACAATTTTCTCTTAATTTAAAAATCTGACATCGTTTTGTGCTTTAGCTGATAAATCCATAATTAAACGACATATTAAAAAGGATTCTTTTTTGTTTCGAATTTTTTTAAGAATTTAAAATTTGTATAAACATAATTATGTGTGTATGTAATCCAGAAACCTTATTACTGAAGCAAAGACGGTGTTCAGTCAAAAAGCCAATAATATATAATGTATCTGTAAAAATGTTTACTCAAATGTAAAACAAAAGAAATCCGAAGACAGTAATTCTTGCAACAATTCATTTATTTGCTTGGTTACAATACAATACATATTACCTATAATATGAAGGTACATACATACATATGTATGTATATGCAACAAATACTGTATGAACTTAAAAAATGTATTTTAACAAAGCCAACACTCACCTTGTTTTCGTTTTTTTATTATCGTTGCTGAGAAAATTCCAATAAAAAGTGCATTTTTATCTAAAATAAATAAAAAAAAATCAATATTTGCATTAAATTATTTCGGAATTAAATTGTTTTTAAATAGATAGAAACAGTAATAAATAAATTGCATTATTTATAATGAATTATTTATGAATTATATTGTTATAAGTGAAGATAATTTTAATAAAACTATATACAACGGGTTCATATATTATGCTAAAAAGTTATTTTTAATTATTTAGCTAACACTCGTATAGGTTCCAGAGAGTGCTGTTTACATTTTATGTTTTAGATTTTTTCTTTTTTGTAAAATAAGTTGTGTTTTTTTTTATTTTTCATATATAAAAATACCCTACATACCCTAACGCCCCTAAAACCATAAATTCTATACTAAAGAAAAAAAAACTAGCTCAACTACAAGTTTATTGCATTTGTTAAAAAGGTGCACATTGTGAAACACACGCAAACGAATCTAAAGGTTAAAAACTCATCAATACTTTCAAATACACTTAAAGTTTACCCCACCAAAAATATTTGAATGCAATTCGTTTTCTTTTTTTTTTTTTTTTTGTTTTGCCTGAAATCGAATTTTACTTATAACCTTTTTCTTGTTGTACTTAGATTAGTTTGTACATTCAATGACCCTTGACATCAGTACTTTTTCGGTCTCCCCTCTTTCGTATTTCAATACGTTCGTTCGGCTGCTGCAACAAAAGAAAACTAATCAACCTAATAACCTTCTTCTTAGTTTTTTTTTTTTTTTTTTTTTTTTTTTTTTTTTTTTGGGTTAGTTTGCTTTTGTACTCTCTTATATGCTGACTTTTTATATAAAGTTTTTGTTGGTTTTGTATTTCGAGGATGTGTAAAATTGAACATCATCTATAAAATTGGAAAACGATACTTGTCTTTCTACCATGTCTTTTGGTAATCTTACAAAAAGGCAATATACAACAATAAAAACAATATGTATGCAGTCAAATGCAACAAGAACGACTAAAAGTATCTACTCAGTATTGTTAACCTTAGCAACAATTGCAGGAGCAACAAAAAAAAACATACATATATAAGTAATAAAAGAGTTAGCTGGCAACAATGTCCATACATGTGCATGCAAATTACAGTGGGGTCAATGGACAAAAATGTGCCAGATTTAAATTACTGGTACTTTAAAAATCCAGCATGCCGAATTATATACATATGTACATATGTATATTATATGGAATTTAAACAATAGCTACTTTACCTTTTCTTTATTGCCAACTAATAATTTTATTCTATTTTCTTTAACCTTTTTGTATGATTTTTTATCAAATAATTTTTAAGCTTGAGGTCACTCTTTGTTTTTTATAAAAGATTTTTTATTTTTATATATAAATTACTCGATATTTCGATTTCCTTTGGAAATCTTCTTTAGGAATTATTACTCGAAATGTCGAGTAATTTATCGATATTTATAAAAAACAAAAATGACCTCAAGCTCAAAAATTATTTAATAATAAAAAAAATTGCGAAATAATTTGAAGCATATTTTGCCTGGGGTTTTTGGGCATTTGTTTAGTTTTCATAATCTAACGAGAAAAATTATTTCCAAAGATTAATTTCTTATGTTATCATGTCATGATAAGTCCCACAGAAAGTATTCCTTAACTTTAAAATAAGTTGCATAGTGATGTTGGAAAATGTGCAGTAATTATGTTTTGCAAAGAAACTGCATTAAATGTAGTTCTTCACGATATTTTTTCTGGATCTAACAATTAACACGACTTCTGTTGGAGTTTATTATTAACTTGTTACCAGATTTGCTTAAAATCGCTGTTAAATAAACAATTTAAAATTATGGTTAATTCAAGAGATGAAAATATGTTGTTCGCAATATTTAACATTTTTAAAGTGACTTGTAATTTAGCATTAGTTGATTAATTCTAGTGTTAAGGTCTTCAACAGGACTAAATAATGGACCAGCTCATGTACAAAATATGTCGACACTCAAACACTGTGCAACATACGTACACGTATGCTTGCAGCTTAGTCATTTCAAATAAACATTTCTCATCTCAATCTCATATGAAATTGTAATTGAGAGACTCATTGTATGTGTGTCTTAAAATTAATAAGAGTTGCCATATTTAAAAACATACAATAAAAATTTTAATTTTTTTACTAACAAAAATTAGTTTTGCTTATTAATTTGTTTCCTTAACTTAATACTATGTTTCCACGGTACATGCTTCGCTCTCTATTCAAGCTTCACACCCCAATCATGTGCGAAACAACTTGCTTCACCATACAAAATTTTAAGAGCGAATCAAGTAGATTCATATTAAATCTACTTGCGAAGCACGAAAAATTGCACTCTTCTCTAATTTTTATCGCAAGTTTATCTGCACTAGCTGTAAAAATTTAATATTATTGTAAACAAAGCAAATTATTTTCTTGTTGCTGGAAGCAAAGAAAGTAAATACGTGCGCATGTATATTTTTTTTCAAATAAGCTAACTAATTTCCACTCACTTTTGTTTGTCCATTAAAAAAAATTATTTTCCACAAATTCTGTTTTTTTTTTATTCTGTTAGTTTATTAAAGACAACTGTCAAATCGAATCAAGTATATTAGTCATGTAAACAGCATGATTCATAAACATGATTCAGAAGGCGAAGTAGGTGATTCAAGTCGTCGTGGAAACATAGTATAACATAAATTAAACCTTTCGTGGCACTTAAAGTGTTGCCTCTTAAACATTTGAAAAACGCTCAAAGTCTGGCAGCTCTCGCGGATTAAATAAAAGTGACGTTCACTTTTTGTTGCTGCCGTTGGCTTTGTTAGTTGTATGTGACACAATTCTTCTTTTGTAATGTTTTTTTTTTGCTGTTGCAGTAGTTGCATGTATTTCGTTTTTATGTTTTCATTTAAGCAGTCCAAAAAAATACTTAGAGAACACTTTTGCAAAGAGAAGGGGATAAAGAAAAGTCGTTTCGTACAAAGTTATTTCTTCTTATCTGTTGACAGTTAATTTTACTAAAGAAACTGCATTCTTGATGTGATGCTGTTGCTTGTTTCTCGTTTCGTCTCTTTTAGTTGCTGTTTCAAAATCATTAATCGTTCATTCATTGAATTCGAAACGATTGATCAGCAACATTTCAAACAAGAGAAGCATTTAAAGTAATTATTTTTGTCTCATTGTTGATAGATATTGTTTTTATATCCACCAGTAAAAAGATGGGGGTATGTTAAGTTTATCATTCCGTTTGTAACACATCGAAAGAATGGTCGTAGAAACGAAATGTCTATTCTGGGTCCTTATGAGATTATAAAACGATCCAACCATGCCCGTCCATCAGTTGAAGGCACGATAGAGCACCAAAATGTTTGGTATTGACAATGGGCAAAATAGGTACAATAGGATCGAGTTATAGACCAAAGCTTCAGACAACCTATATATTTCAGATATTTGTTTGCTATTTTTTTTTCAAATAGAATGCAGATTATAGCATGCAATGTTGCACACTTTATTTTTATTATAGAAGAACAAGTCCTGTTGAAAATAGAAATCGGTTTCTCATAGTTCCCATACAAATGTGTTCCCGGAATATGGCTTTATGGTACATAAATGTCTATAGAAAAGCCGTATCAATACAAAATTCTCCAAAAGTAAGTTTCGTGTAAAGAAATCTCAAAACGATATTTGTTTACATCTGTACATATTTTGACATAGTCCCATATAAAGTCCACTTCCGAAAATCACTTCAATGGGCATAAATCTCTTATAAAAATCCCTATCAAGTTGGCATTCAACACAAATAGTCCATATGTGTATTAAAATTAGCATACTCAATTATTGGACGATCGGTTATATCCCCCCACAAGTCCACTTCCGGGAATCACTTAAATGTGCATTAATTTCTTATAAGCATCGTTTTAATTAAACACAAATATTTCACATATATTAACATATAAATCGTCGTACAGAATTTCATGATGATTGACCCGTAATAGGTCATAAATCCCTTATGAGTACTACTCCCGAAAACTCATTAACCTACATAAACAGTTACAGTTATAAGTATGTAAAAATTATAGTACTGACTTTTGTTAAAGTTGGTACAGAATTGGCCATAGCTTTCAAACAAGAGAATAGCCACAGAGCATGCAGAAGGGACACTTTTAACGTTTAAGAAAGCCAAAATCAGTTTCCAAGGGCTTTTTTATCTAATATATTGTGTGTTAAAAAGTAAATCGCCTAAAGACGCTGAAAAATATAAACAAAACGCAGAAAGAAAGAGAGAGACAACTACAAATTTTTAATTATAACTGAAATATGCATTCAATTCTTGTAAATATCGCTATTGAAATAAAATTCAACCAAAATTAACCTAAAATAAATATAAATTACTTAACAAGATTTAATGACGTTCGCGCCATAATACCTGGTGATTTGGTGGTGGGTATATAAAATTCCGCACAGCCGAATATAAACTCTTACTTGTTTATTTTTGTTGTATTTTCCATTTCGTCTTCTCTTCTTGTCATCTGTTGTATTCTTGTGATATTGAAACGTATTTTTCTCATTCTTCTACTTTTATTTTTTTCTGTCTTCACAAATTCTGTTATTTTTAATACTTCCTGCTTTGCATTTGCAACAGTATCGGCAGAAATCCATTACATGCATATGCAGACAAGTACTGCAATTCAAATTTCAATCATAATTTATGTTTATGCTTGTTACTGTATCAGGCTTAACAAATCGGAGATTTGTTGTTTTTATCTTTATGCATGTTTTATTTTTTTTTTTTTTGCATTTTCTATGTAAATACCTTTTTTCCCATAGTTTAAGAGTGGAAATTTAAAATTTTAAAGCTTCTGAAGTATGATTATATTGAAGAGAAGTCAAGTCTAAACCTAGATTTACACGATTGAAATTTTCTTCAAAATTGCTCTTCAAAATGCTTTAAACTCGTGTAAACAGCAAAATTTCTTCAAAATTTATTTATTTAATAACTATTAATAACTATTAATAACTATAAAATAAATAAATTTTGAAGAATTAATAACTATTAATAACTATTAAATAAATAAATTTTGAAGAATTTTTGCTGTTTACACGAGTTTAAAGCATTTTGAAGAGCAATTTTGAAGAAAATTTCAATCGTGTAAATCTAGAAGTAAATATATTCAGAAGTAAATATATTGAACTATTAATAACTATTAATAACTATTAAATAAATAAATTTTGAAGAATTTTTGCTGTTTACACGAGTTTGAAGCATTTTGAAGAGCAATTTTGAAAAAAATTTCAATCGTGTAAATCTAGCTTAAGAAATAAAGTTGAAAATGTTAAATGGATTTTGTTTTTAAATGCATGTCCTACAGAAACTTCGGTTACGAAATATCATAGATATTTTTAATGGAAACTATGTATGTAATGGAGTTTTACGTCATATAGTTAGATAATTCAGTTAAGTTTCTGGTCAGAATAGTTTGTTTAAATAGTTTTAGTAAAAATTAAAATTCTGTTGCATTAAATAATCCCCAGAATCCGCTATTTGAACAGTTGCCGAAGTATTAAACAATCAACAGATCCGGCACATGGAACGTACATCATATGTCGCTATAAAGACTCATCCAAACACTTCCAACATTATTAATACAGACTAGTTTGTCACTGTTTTAAAAAGCTAAGCGACATCCGAAACCGATAATGTCTTCAGAAGTAAATATATTGAACAGTAAACCAGTCAAACGAAGCATCGACAGGACTGTACAGAAGAGGACTTATAAGCAAGCAATTGTTAGATTTGGCTTGTTTTTATGATCTTTTAAGCATCTTTGGAACCATCACAATCAATTTTTTTCAAGGAGGGCATTTAATCAACAGCCAAAAGCTGCCTCTAATTAAGCATATATGTATGTACATACGAGAAGAAATATATACTCGACTTCAAAAGAATAGCAGAACTATAATAATTCTTTGTTTGTCCAACACGATATTTTAGACCTCTTTAGAAACACCGCTTTTCGTGAATTCTTATCGAAATTGGGGAAGTAGAAAAGCTGCTTATCTCTTATCGATGAACAAGTGTTTACGAATAACTAATGACTTATTTAAAAAAATAACATTTTGATCTTGCAATGCCAAATTACGCAAATTTATTCGGGCAAAACAACAAGATTAACCTTGGAAAACCAGCTCGGCAGAATGCATAATCAAAAAAGTGTCGCTTACAAATCTCGGATCCATTCTCTCCTTTTCATTTTAAAAGCCTTTTAAATACTTATTGTTAACTGACAGCAGTACAAAATCGTCAGGATTTCAATACAGTACATATGTACATATATATAGTATACTCTAAGCATATACATATGTACATAGTTTGATTTATTTCTCTGTAACTATATGTAAATGCAAAAAATTTACATTTACCCAATAATTTTATAATTGCAATATTTGTGGACTTATGTATTATTTGCATAATTGCAATATTTGTGCACTTATCCGAGGTTAGCATAAATGCAAAAAATGGATAAGTGTACAAAAAGTCGGGCGAAAACCGATATGCATTTATCCGTACTTTACTGTTGTAGTAAAATGTTGAGGAATGGAATGGGAATAGCACAATAAACTTCCGAACTTTTAACATGTCAACACCAATGATGGCAATGAAGTCAAGGCATTTAAAAGCTTAAGAAAAGTAAAATAAATTGGTCTGGTCTTAAATATTTAAGAAACAAGTGAGAGTGCTATATTCGGCTGTGCCGAATCTTTAATACCCTACACCTAAACGTAATAATTTTATCTAATTTTGACCATTTAAAATTGATGTAATTACCGATTCTTACTGTAATTTACAGAGTTTGTCTGATTTTCATAATAATGTTGAGTGTAATTTAACAATTTATAAAATTAAAAGAACATTTTTCCATATTCATAACAAGTTAAGAAACAGAGTATAAAAAAGGATAAGATACAAGGTGAGGCTTTTTTGTTTGAATTTGATCTCAATAATATTATTTACAAAAGATTTATGGGTGCCGTAGTAGAAGTGGATCAGTTATGGACTGATATCTTGTAAATCCAGTATCCACTAATGTGGTTTCTACGTATTTGAGGCTTATTTTGGTTGAATTTCATCTCAATAACGTTATTTATGAGTTAATAAATTAAAGTGATTTTCGGAAGAAGGCTTTATATGGGGGATACGGTTAAAAATGGACCGAAATTCACAAAATTTTGTGGGATGATTTTTGTATATACGTAAATGATCTGTGTTTTGAGTCGGTACCGATATTTATACGATATATATATAAAGATAAATGGCGTTTTCGGGTGTGGTCCTTGTATGGGAGCTATGACCAATTATGGGCCGACCACCATAACATTTAGTGCAACAATTTATTTTCCTATAAGGATTACTTATATCAAATTTTAGTCGTTTAACATTATTTATATCAGTTTTATACGTATTTAAGTTAATTTTGGAATTGGTCAAATATGGACCGAACTTAAAAAAATTAGTTTTGCAATTTATTTTTGCATGAAACTCATTTGTGCTGAATTTTGTATTGATATTCCAATTATATAGGCATTTATGTATAATTGAGCAATATTTCGGGAAGATTTTTGTATGGGGGCTATGAGAAATCATGAACCTATTCTTACCATTTTCCACACACTCTCTTCTTTTATCATAAAAACAACGTATACAAAATTGCATGGTGTTATCTGGTAAAGTCTGCATTATATTTAAAAATATAGCAAGAAAAATGTTTAAAAATATAAATTTTTTATGGAGGTTGTCTTAGATTTTGATCCATAACTTTTGTTGTGCTATACCGATTTTGCTAATTTTCAATACCAAACAGCTTAGGACAACTATAAGGGGTTTTTTTTGTAAACTTTGTTGATTTCAGTTGTGTTCTTTGGACGTGATAGTGTTTTACACACACAGACGGACAGACAGACAGACATACGGACATGGCTCAATCGACTTCGAATTTCATAAGGACTTTCTTGGGTCTCAGATGAGTATTTCTCAGTGTTACACAAGGAATGAGAAACTCATTCACCATTTATGGAGGTGGAGGGTATAATAATAAAAATAAACATCAAGTATCAATTTAAAAAATCATATTTTGTTGTATCTTTATATATTTCAATGCACACAAAAAAACTTTAAATGTTTTTAAAATTCAGTATCAGTATCGTTTTAACACATCAATAACCTGTCATTTATAGCCCAATTACCTTTCTGACATAGTTGATTTTTCAATATAATTTCAATAACGAACAAAAAGTTGCAACTATATTGAAAAGTATGTTTGTATTAAATAGAAATAAAAAATACAAAAACAGCAAGAAAATAAAATAAAAGAAGCAATTAAAAAATTAATAAAAACTTCATCAAACATCAAAAACCAGAATAACTACAACAGCAACAAACAATAGAAAAACAACAAAACAAAAGTGCAAAAGCTTAAAAGCAAAAACAAGAATAGCAATAATAAAAAAATTAATTTGTAAAAATGCAATTTATTGTTGATTTTATAAACATTTTGCTTGTGTATATATGTATATCATGGGACTCCTGCTTTAGTTAAAAAGATAAATCGAATAAAAAAAAAGAATAAATAAATAAAAACTAGTAACTCAGTGTAAGTATAACTTAAATAAACGTTATTGTTAATATTATCGTCATAATACAATGATTCATGCTAAAAATCAATTAAAAATACAAATATAAAAAATTAATCCCAAGTAAAAACACTAAGAATTGCAAGACAAACAACTTATATATTTTCGTTATTTATTGAAACAATTATAAAGGTATGGTCACACATGGCAAATATTTACTCAAGAAAGCGTAACCACTTGCTTTAGTACAAATTTGTTTGACATTGTTTACTCTTACAAGAGTTTTGCAAGATCGAAATAAAACTTAATATTTGTTGTGTCCTGTCCTGTTTTTTTTTTTAACGAGTTCAATTATATTTTTTTTAGTGGTTACGTCTTTGTCGGCAAATATTTTCCAAGTGTGACCTACCTTAAGGTGAATGCTCTTTACAATAAAACAAAAAGAAGAATAGAAACTGCAACAAAAAACAGCCAACCTAACGAACAAACTCAAACGTAACGTATCGTTACATTACAGCAGCAATAAAATAAAAATATTACGAGTTCTAAAGAAAAAATTACACTGCAGTCCACAAGTCATGACATCAGCATAGTTTTTAATAGTTTACAGGAACATATTTTCTTCAATAAGCGTTTTTTTTTCATTTAATTTTGTTTATTTTTTTATTAGCAATTTTTTTCATCATTTCATTTGACAATAATTGTGTTATTTTTATTATAATTTTGTTATTTCGTTTTGTTTTTGGGCATAAACTATAAAATAAATCTTAATTCTTAAAGTTTTTGTCTACCTTAGTTGTCCGCAGTGTTTCTAAGTGGTTGATTTTACTAGTGCAGAGGTGTGTCTCATGTGGCCCTTTTAAATGAGTTTCATTCATTCATTGGAACTAAACTTGTATTGTGAGAAAACAAAACGCAACAATTCATTTTTGCTATCAAATAATAAAGCCTTATTGCTCTGAAAACTTTAAATGAAAATTAAAAACAAATTTAAAGAAATTTTGTGACTTATTTTTTTCACTTTAAATGAGGTAACTTCAAAATAAGCAATATAAACCAGAGATAGGCAAACACAAATTAGTGGACCAAACATATTTTTCAAGTGTCAAAAGAACCGTTCAAGTACATTCGTTTTTAAAACGGTGTAGGAAATACTTCATTAAGTTTTTTGCGTAATACACATTCTTCAGTCAGGGCCCAACCATTCATGGAGGCCTGTACTGTGGATCGCACAACACATTACAGGGAAAATTCGTTCTTTAGCCGTACTGTCCGTATGTGGAATAAACTACAAGCAGAAGTATTCCCTGGCACTTTCAATATCGGAAAATTCAAATCAAATGTTCACAAACACTACTCCCTCTATACTCCCTCCCATAACCTATTTTCCTAGTTCCAACACAATGTAAGCATGAGAAAAAAAACAGATCAACCTGGGTCGAATTATATTCGGAAAACCTTTAAAATACGTTAATGCTTAGTTGGAATTGGCTAGTTTTGAAAGAGCCATTCGTCTATATTCATAGATTATAGATATATTTTTAAGCGAACACGAACATTGAAACGTATAGTTCTTTTAAGTGTCTGTGGACAAGTAATAAAATGCTAATACTCACAAATGCTGAATATTAATTAATACAGCAATTGAATTAATACAGAATTGTGCTATTGGGTCCATTTTAATTTCAAAGAATACATTAACAATCAAAGTTTGCTAATCTGTAGCTCGTTTCTGTATTTCTCGCATCGAAAAATTTCTCACATGAATGTGAAACAAAAAATTCAATCGTTTCTCGATTTGTGAGAAAAAAGTGTTTCTGTACTTGAATTCTAAAGCAGACAACGCTGATTCTGTTTTTATTGGAATACATCCAGTAAGTAAGTGTCAAATGCAAGCCAAACATGAACGAAGAAAAAAATTCATTCAGTCGTCGTTGAGCAAGCGATGAGAACACTTATTAAGCATTGTTGTTGCTTCTTGTTGGACGAAGCATAGCAAACACACGCGATTCAATTACAATTGAACACGAAAAATAAAAAACTGCTTTAAATTAACTTATTTTTGTTTTTTTTTTTTCAAAATAACTGTTCTAAAATTATTTTTTAAATATTGATAATTGTTATATACGGTCCCTGATGTTTTTTCTTTAGGTGTTTATATTTGGCAAAAGCTCTTTCATTTTTTATTTTAAGCGTTTGTCAATATGTTATGTACATACATATTTAAAAATATCTATATATTTTGAATTGTGTGTTTCTCGCACCAATTTGATATGTGAATTTTTTTGACAGTTCTTGTGAGAATCTTTTTGCAAAATATTCCTACAGAAACACTTTTTCTCACATTCTTCCAATATGTGTTGGAAAACTATTTAAATGACAGATATTTCTCGCGAACTAAAATTACAGAAACACTTGTGTGAGAAAAACAATTTTTTGTTTCATTTTACACTGTTTTTGTTTCTCAATTCTCTAATTTCAATGCGAGAAATACAGAAACGAGCTACTGGTGTGCGTATAATTTTAAAAAATCGTTACACCTATTTAAATTCAGAGATGTTATGGGGCCTTATTACATACGAGAACGATCTGGTTAATAAGGTTACTGTGGTGAGTGACTTTACTAACGAGTTGTTATAGCAGCAAATTGATAACAGAATATAATACGACCAATATTAAAGATTATGTACACATTCAAATTTTTATATTTTGTTAAATACTTCAAGTCTAATAACTTATTAGAGGTCATCAGTCTCTCTCTCTCGTATCGGATACTCTACATACAACTTGTGAGCCTTCTTATCAGAAAGTTGGTATCGATAATAGCTTATCTCGATTTATATCGGACTTTCTTAAACGAATTGTTGTCTTCTCAAGTCAGTTCAAGATAGCGCAAGGTACTTTTCCAAATGACCTTATGCGTCAAACTTCTTGCTTCATATATTATTACATAATTAAGTTCATGTGAACACCACAAGATGGGTACGAGCAAAATGGAGTCGATTTCAAAAATCCCAAACTACAATATGGTTGTTTATTAAAGGAATTGTTGTCTTCTCAAGTCAGTTCAAGATAGCGCAAGATACTTTTCCAAATGACCTTATGCGTCAAACTTCTTGCTCCATATATTATTACATAATTAAGTTCATGTGAACACCACAAGATGGATACAAGCAAATGGAGTCGATTTCAAAAATCCCAAACTATAATATGGTAGTTTATTATTATCATCAGATCATTTGAGTTCATCTGTATTTATTTTTTGTTTTAGTCATGATCATTTAAAAGTAATGTTCCCTGAACAAACCACATTTTTCAAGAGTCGAAAGAAGCGCTCATACAAATTATGAAATTTTGTAAAGACTACTACATTCCATCTGATTTCCATTCTTTTTTGGTGCTTCAAAATCAATTTAAATGTTGGTGCTAGGTCGCAATTGAACAGACGATTGCACAATACCCTTTAGGAAAAATTAGTTATTTAGCCGTATAGTCCGTAAGTTGAATAAACACCCCACAGATGTATATTTTGACAATTTCAATGTAGTAAACTCAAATCTAACATCCACAAGTGTAACTCGTTCTATTCTTCCTTTCATAACCTATATATCTAGATACAACACAATGTAATGTATGAGAAGAAATAATCACCAATAAATTCCGTGTAATTCCGCTTAGAATTTATAGAAAATAATACATACTCGTACATAATAAGCAGTTTTATTTTAATTACACAATAGAAATTTAGATTGCACATTCCTGCAAATTTCTTGAAAAATATATATAAATGTCTCCGCATGTATGCAAGTATGTGTATATTTATATAAATTATTTACAGTGTCAACACGCGACTTAGTCACATGTTATTTCCTGACACACTACGTTGCATGCAAAAAGTATCAAACTGCAACAAACGCACATGCACATGTGGATGTGTAATCACTAGACACAACTGACTAGTTTGCATAGACCAGTAAATTTACACAGGCAGTGCAACTGAAGTGTGTATTTCTCAAAAGAAATGCAGCTGTATGTTAAAACTAGCAACAGAAATCAGCAACAACAACAACTACATTAGCAAGACACACAATCAAGATACTGGCAACATAGTTGGTGGTGACATATAGAAAAATAAATTAAGTGTTAAAGTAAAAAAGAAGCAAGCATCAGTTTATTCTAAAGAAAAAAAGTCAGCTGTTTAAAGATTAAAAGTGTCTAAACTAAACAGAATAAAAACAAAAACCAAACAGAATATAAAAAAAAGACAAAGAAGTCCCTAAAGTAACCGACCTCCTAGTGTCTTGAATGAATCATCACGAGATGATGATGACGATCATCATCAGCAGCACCACGGTATACTGTTCAAAACTTTCTGTTTCTTTCATGTGTGCGTTTTTGTTTTTATATTTTTGTTGGTTTTTTTCTTGCCTGTTTAGAGTCTTTTCTCCTATTTCGACATTGTGTGTATAAAGCTGCAAGACATTTTTCGGATAATAATTCAAGTTGTTGTGCCCCTCTAGTTTAGTATTTGTTGAATTTGTTTCCCCCCATTTTCTAACATAGTAATGTGTCATGCTTCAGTTGTAGATGTGGTTTCTTAGAGCAAAACCAACAATAAACTACACTACTAGTAACTCATGGTAAATTTATTTAAGTAGAGTAAAAAAAGGAAAAAAAAAGACATAGAAACTTTTTGCACAACATTATTTTACAATTTTAAAGTAAATTTGCACTTGAAAATAAGTTCACAGTGAAAAGCGTTTGTTATTCTTTACGTAGTGTGAGATACTTTTATTTACTAACAATGTTTTTTTTTTCTTTTTTCGTAGAGAAAATAAATAAAACTGCATGAAATAACACACAGGAGTTTTTTTGGTTATGTGGCCAAGTCGAATGGTTGATATCTTTATATAGGGATGCGTACTAAGAAAATGCTACTTTTATACACAGATCATATTGTATTACAATAACCTTAATATTCATTAAGTTTCTCCCTAATATCAATGAGTTATTATAGTCCATATATGTATGATCAGGCAGAAATCACGACACAGCACTGGAAATACAGAATTACGATTCATCTAGAAATTGTATACCACATTAAACAAACAGAATTGAAACCCTAAATCGAAATTGTAGTGTTTACAAATATCAGATACCCGAGCAATACAAAAATAACAAAAACATTCATTCCAAAATCATGATTTGCGAATGCAATATTGAAAATTTTATATTTTTGGCATTGTGACAGCATTGTTGATTCTCATTTTAATATTGTATTGTGAGATCAACATATATTAGGAAATTCTTCTTAAAGATATTCAAATTTAATTAAGTAATCAAGAATCTCTGAACACAACCAAGGCTGTCAGATAATATTTGTAATTTGAAAAAAAGTGCAGCTGAAGCACACCTATTGTTCACCGGAGTGGTGAATGTGTTTCATCAGTTTCAACGTGCGAGATATGGTTTGTGCCGTTCAGAAGTTGTCATTTTGACACGGAAGGCAAAGTTCGCCTGCTAAAAAGTTTTATGACAAACAACCGTATCATTACTTGGTATGTGATACATGACGATAAGGTAATGCTTTGTACTTGATGGGAATAAGAGGGTCCAAATCGTTTAATGAGCTGCTGAAATCTGGCCAACCAAAAAATATTACCAGTTTTTTTTTTGCCTAGGAATCCGTATGTTGTCAAAAATATGGGTACAAATGTTTTAAAATAAAAATTGATATTATCACACTAAGAAAGTTCATTTAAAGAAAATTCCTATTCATTTTTAAAAATTTCAGTTCAAGGTCCAAGTATTTCTTTGCCCCTGTTAAAGTTATACAATCTTTATAGTTGTAGTGCAAAATACTTTTAATCGCATTAACAAAATAATAAAAGAAAATATTTTTAATAGGAGTACCTTAAAATCCCTGAAATGTCTAATGAAAATCCTCAGTTCCCAAACGAAAGTTTTACCATCCACTAAAATCTGGCAAGCCTGTGTTCAACTATATTTATCTAAGCCAATACAAAAAAACATGCACACACATACACCAACAAAAATTAAACACAAATAAAAACGGAACCAATAGTGTTGTTTGTAAGACAACACACAGTAGGACCAATTGAAAAACAATATTAATGAATTTGAGTTTTTAAATTTTTGATCCAGGTTAGAAAAGATATTGGCCCATAATCATAGTCATAGAAAAAGCATACTTTAAGCAAAAGCATGCTTTTGTTTTAAATTCAGAACAAAATTTATATGTTTTTGTTGTTTAAAAGTCTACTTTTACTTAAAGTATGCTTTTTCTATGACTATGATTATGGGCCATTATAGACAAAAACCTAAGTTTCTATACGATGGATCCTGTTCAGAATATATGCATATGTATGTCATGGGTAACACATGTTCTGTAAAATGATTTTATGACATGTACATATGTATATTGTGAAATGCATGTTCTAGGAACTGATCTTTTACAGTGATCGCGTAAAAAACTTTAGTTTTTAATGAAATTTTGGGATCCTAATTATGGCATTCGTTAAATAATCATCATTGATAAATAAATATTACTTTTAAAAATGTAGAAGAGTTTTAACCGAGAAATTACAGATTCAGTTAATGAATATAAACTTTGTTTCTATCGAGAGGTTTTTCAAAACTAAAATTTTTTTTAAAAGTTTAAATTTGTCATAATATCGCTATTAAAGGTGAAAACAATTGCATACAATTGTATGTTCAAATCGCTAAACATTTGTAAGAGTTTCGGGTTAAAAACGTTTAAAAGTTTAAAAAAATTAAATTTTGATTTCTTCGACCTTTTTTTTTTTTTGGTAAAATAAAAAAAAATTCGAGCTAGAGTGCAATTATTTGTAAAAAATATATACATATATTATTTATTAAATTATTTCTGCCATTATTTCGATCAGCGGATATCATTATCAAGGAATGAGTTACTATTATATTTTTAAGAGACGTATTATTGTCTTAACATTTAATAATGAACTAAAGTTTAAATTTATCATTATATCGCTCTTGAAGGTAAATATAATTCAAATCACTAAACATTTGTAAGAGTTTCGGTTTAAAACCGTTGTCTAATCCGAGAAATGAAATATGTACCTTAAAACAGTGTAACTCAACTTGTGTTCAAAAACGATGATTAAAAGTTTCCATTTTCACACAGAGTTTTTAGAAACTCCTTCATAATTGTATAACAGTTATGTGTATGTTTACAATCAAGCTAGAAATTTTTACAATATGTCCCACTGTAGCAGTTGTTTAACTCTACTCAAAAACACGTCTTCCAATACAGGTAAAAGACAGGCACATGACGACAAAAAAGGAAATAAAGATGTTGTTGACGGATAATGATGGCGATGATGAAGATAGAAACAAGAAAAAAAATTTGTTTAAATATTTAGAAAAATAAATATAAATTTAAAATAAAAGAATGTTTGTTATTTTTTGCTGTTGCTGTTATTGTTCTAACTATTGCAGTTGTGTGTTAGATCTAAGACAAGGTATTCTAAGAGATGTCTTACTTTTGTTTAAAGACATTTCTTGTTTTTATTATTTCATTTTACACTACTTGCATCTATCGTCGTCATGATTCACACAAGTTAATAGAAGTTCGTTTAGTTTAATATTGTCGATGTTGTGCTTATAGTCGTCATTTATCAAGTGCAAATAGGAGTGTACAAATGGTACAAATTTAAATGTATTAAATGTAGAACCCAGCAATCATTGGCATTTGTTCAGCAATTGCAAATGATCAGATAAAGTCTTTGTCAAATGTAAATCTTTGAAAATATTTAGAAATAATGACTTTATCATATAATATTGGGTAGATTTTTCTCAAATATAATAATTAACTAGCAGGTTTGAAAGAACTATTAAATGTTCATATGAAAGAGAAACAAATTGTAAAATGTTTAACATTGCACGAATTTAAAGGAAGAGCATGAGTTGCGTGTCTGCATTTGTTGGTTGGGTAGCAAAGTGCGCTGCAATATTGTCACATTTAAAATAATTTTCACAGTTTATTTTGTTCATTTTTTTGAAATGTCAATCTTGTTTATTTTGTTTTTCTGTTTTCTCCTCCTTTCCTTGAGTGCAAGAAATGTTCTTTGACAAATTCTAAATAAAAATGCAAGACAAATTTAAAAACAATGTTGTAATTAAAAACAAAAAGGTTATAAGGATAAGATAATTTGTATAAGTTATGCAAATTTGTATAATATACAAAGTTATAAGAATTTCTTTGTAGTTGTAAAGGTCTTTCAAAACTACTCATATTTGTATATTAAAAAATATAGCACAAGGTCAATAGAAATTTCTCAAACATAAAATTTTAGTTATATTATACTGTGTGGCATTAAAAGACACAAGATTTTCTATGGAAAATACTTTTATGTATTCGGAATTAAATACTGTTATGCTGATGTGTTTCTTTTCTGTAGTGCAAATATATTCAATATTTGGCCGATCGTTGTAATAGTGGAATTTTCCGTGCAGGTTTCCTGTGATAATGTGGCTAGATTTCAGCAGCTCATAGTAGATTAAACAATTTTGGTTCCATCAAATACAAAGTATGGATTTGATTTTAGTGTCGATTCGGCTGATTGGCTCATACGTTCCCTTATGCCTCAGGTTATGGATAAATTTTTCATCGCAAAAATCGGTGCAAAACTAATTTTCTTGAATAGTGTTTAACTTGAATTTTGTACATGCAAAATCCTTTTTACTTTTTTCAACTCATGTGGTACCTAATTTCCCTGCTTTTGGGTGAATGATATCTGCGCGCGAAACGTTTTGAAATTACAGCCTAAATAGCTGAATCGCAAGCCCTTTGTTACGGTCTTTGTGTTCGTGTCAAAAACATTACTTTTGAACATCACAAAACATTTCTCGCACGTTAAAAACGATGGATCTCATTCACCATAAACATTGGTGCGCTATATATGTGCTTTAAGCTAGAGTTACACGATTGAAGGTATTTTGAAGTCTTATCAAAATTTTGAATATTTATTTTGATGTTCTATTTACACGTTTCAAAAATTTGATCAAAATATTCTTTCAATATATTTCAAAATCTTTTAATAAAAATTTGATCAAAATTTGTTAAAGCTAATTTACATTATTGGTAAACTTTTTGTATTGAAAATATTGACTTTGATCAGCTTCTTTTGTGAAATAATTTATTATTATAAAAAAAAAACAATTAATAAGACGGAATAAATAGCATCAACATTTTTACTATTGGAGGAAGAAGTAGCTGATAATAATGCAAAAAAAAAAAAGGAGAAAACTAAAGGAACGTAGGGTTCGACCTTTTCTTTTGGAAGGTATGTCTCTTTTAGGGAGCGATTGATAAGGAATGATCCTGACTTATACAAAAACTTTGTGCGAATGTCACCAGACGATTTTGATTATTTGCTTAATCTGTTCACCCCATCAATAGAGAAAGCTAATACTAATATGCGGGAATCTTTATGCCCCGGAAAACGCCTGGCAATTACTTTGAGGTTTTTAGCAACTGGGGACAGTTACCCAAGTCTGATGTTCTTGTTTAAAAGATCAAGATCATCGATATGCAATATTGTGCCTGAAGTTTGCGCTGCATTATGTCAAGTATTAAAAGATGAATTTTTAAAGGTAAAACCTAATTTATTAAATAAAAAAACCTATCAAAAATAATATCTATTGGTACAGCTGCCAGCAACAGAAGAGGAATGGGAAAGTATTTCACAAAATATAAATAAAATGTGGAATTTTCCTAATTCAATCGGGGCATTGATGGAAAACACATCTATATTACAGCACCAGCACATGTATATGTATTGATATGGTTTTGAATCAAAAGAATGAACATGCTGTCAAATTATTTATTGTTATCAATATTGCCAGATGCGATTTTGATGCTCATTTACACGGCATCAATTAAATCTTCAAAAGTTTTGTTCAATAAATTTTGAAGAAATTTTGCTGTTTACATGAGTTTAAAGCATTTTGAAGAAAATTTCAATCGTGTAAATGTAGCTTTAGCAGTACTTTTTTCAAATTAAAGAATTGAAGCAAAACTTCCCTTATATGACGGTACAAAATTCGACTTTTGCACCAAAAAGGTAAAAAAAAAACTTTTTAGCTTACACTACAATGTCAATTGACTAAGTGAGAATACAAAATAAACCGAACATGTGAAGACAACAAAATGTTTTATTACCTTTCATCATAAAAATTATAGCAACATATACCTAATTACTACAATCATATGTATGATAGCTATAAAATAGTAATAATTTACCACAAACATTTTAAAATGGCTGTGGTAAACATGTACAACTATGTATATTTTTTCTATGAGTGTAATAAATTTTTGAAACATTAAAACATGGGGTAACTATACAAGGTGAGTGCAGTAGCACAGCTGACTGACTCTGTTTACAATTTACTTAGGTCAAAAGTTATACTTTGTCAAGTGTGTTTGATAGTAGTACATTATTTTACACAAACAAAATGCCTGTTGTATCTGTATTGTGTTGTATTTGTTGCCGACTTGTACTCACCTTGTATAGTTACACCATGCATTTACCTTTTATGTATTTGCCAAAAAGTGCTTACCTAAAATAAGAATAACAAGTAAGAGTGCTATATTCGGCTGTGCCGAATCTTAAATACCCTTCACCTAAGCGTAATAAGAAATACAGAAACTACACTAGACTAGAATATCCTAATTCTGTGTTTTCTATTCAGTCTTAGTGCAAATTTTATTAGTATTTGATATATTGTTTAAAAGACAATTTTACGACCAACATAATTTATGCAAAATATTTTCAAATGTTGTCTAATTTTTACAATTTTTAATTGATTCAATTACCAATTCTTACCATAATTTACAGAGTCTGTCTGATGTTCATAATAATCTTCAGTGTAATTTAACAAACAGAGTATAAAAAAGTAAGAGTGCTATATTCGGCTGTGCCGAATCTTAAATACCCTTCACCTAAGCGTAATAAGAAATACAGAAACTACACTAGACTAGAATATCCTAATTCTGTGTTTTCTATTCAGTCTTAGTGCAAATTTTATTAGTATTTGATATATTGTTTGAAAGACAATTTTACGACCAACATAATTTATGTTAAATATTTTGAAATGTTGCCTAATTTTTACCATTTTTAATTGATTTAATTACCAATTCTTACCATAATTTACAGAGTCTGTCTGATGTTCATAATAATCTTGAGTGTAATTTAACAAACAGAGTATAAAAAAGTAAGAGTGCTATATTCGGCTGTGCCGAATCTTAAATACCCTTCACCTAAGCGTAATAAGAAATACAGAAACTACACTAGACTAGAATATCCTAATTCTGTGTTTTCTATTCAGTCTTAGTGCAAATTTTATTAGTATTTGATATATTGTTTGAAAGACAATTTTACGACCAACATAATTTATGTTAAATATTTTGAAATGTTGCCTAATTTTTACCATTTTTAATTGATTTAATTACCAATTCTTACCATAATTTACAGAGTCTGTCTGATGTTCATAATAATCTTGAGTGTAATTTAACAAACAGAGTATAAAAAAGTAAGAGTGCTATATTCGGCTGTGCCGAATCTTAAATACCCTTCACCTAAGCGTAATAAGAAATACAGAAACTACACTAGACTAGAATATCCTAATTCTGTGTTTTCTATTCAGTCTTAGTGCAAATTTTATTAGTATTTGATATATTGTTTGAAAGACAATTTTACGACCAACATAATTTATGTTAAATATTTTGAAATGTTGCCTAATTTTTACCATTTTTAATTGATTTAATTACCAATTCTTACCATAATTTACAGAGTCTGTCTGATGTTCATAATAATCTTGAGTGTAATTTAACAAACAGAGTATAAAAAAGGGGTACAATTCGGTTTTAGTGATTTTGCTCAAAAAAAAAAAAAAATCAAATAGGGCTTTTAGAGGAGATACCAGCAAAAAAAAAATTTGTTGCCGGTCACGCCTATTTTCGAGGGGGGCGGGCCCTTAAAGTTGAAAATACATAGGCCTATATCTCGGGAACTACTGGGTGTCTGATAATTTATAATACATTAAATAAAAGGTATTAAAAATACCTTTCCAACGATATATATCATGATTATAAAATATGGACCGAATATGGGTTACATCCGAAAAGAATATTTTTTGACCCGAATTTATTTGTTTTTTGGAAATGGTTCTATATGGCAGGTATGACAAATTATGGGCCGATCTTCTTAAATTTTGGAACAGTTATTTTCATGCATATGAGGATATTTCACGTCGAATTTCAACATAATAACGGTATATATACGATATATATTAGTATTAACGTGGATTTCGAGAGTGGACCTTATGTGGGGGATATAGTCAAATATGGACCGATATTCTCAAAATCCAGCAGTTAGATTTAGGCATGTATATAAATGATCCGTGTAAAATTTTGGATTGGTACCCTTATTTATAAGCGATTTATGAGTATTAAAGTGATTTTCGGAAGAGGGCTTTATATGGGGCATACGGTTAAAAATAGACCGAAATTCACAAAATTTTGTGGGATGATTTTTGTATATATTAAAATGATCTGTGCAAGGTTTTGAGTCGGTACCGATATTTATACAATATATATAGGGAAAAATCTCTTTTTCAGATGTGGTCCTTGTATGGGAGCTATGACCAGTTCTGGGCCGACCACCATAAAATTTAGTACAGCAATTTATTTGCCTATAAAGAATATTTATGTCAAATTTTAGCCGTTTAACATTATTTATATCTCTTTTATACGTATTTAAGTGAATTTTGGAAGTGGACTTTATATGGGGTCTATGGTCAAACATGGACCGAATTAAAAAAAATTTCGTTTTGCGATTTCTTTTTGTATAAAACTTATTTTTGCTGAATTTTGTCTTGATATTCCAATTTTATAGGCATTTATTTATCATTAAGCCATATTTCGGGAAGATTTTTGTATGGGGGCTATGACCAATTCTGGGCCGACTACCATAAAATTTAGTACAACAATTTATTTGCCTATAAAGAGTATTTATGTCAAATTTTAGCCGTTTAACATTATTTATATCTCTTTTATACGTATTTAAGTGAATTTTGGAAGTGGACTTTATATGGGGTCTATGGTCAAACATGGACCGAATTAAAAAAAATTTCGTTTTGCGATTTCTTTTTGTATAAAACTTATTTTTGCTGAATTTTGTCTTGATATTCCAATTTTATAGGCATTTATTTATCATTAAGCCATATTTCGGGAATATATATATTTGTATGGGGGCTATAAGAAATCATGGACCGATTCTTACTATTTTCCGCACACTTTCTTCTTTTATAGTACAAACAACGTATACAAAATTTCATGGTATTATCTGCAATAGTTTTCAAAATATTGCAATAAAATGGATGAAAAATATCAAATTTTTATGGAGGTGGTCTCACATATAGGTTCATAACTCTGGTTAACCTAAACCGATTTTGCTGATTTTAAATAGCAAACTTCTCGAAAGCACTTCTGACAGAATTATTGAAGGTTGGGATCCCGAGTATATCTGGGGACTTCAAAAAACTGATTTCAACAGACAGACAGACAGACAGACAGACAGACAGACAGACAGACAGACAGACAGACAGACAGACAGACAGACAGACAGACGGACATGGCTTAATCAACTTCGCTATCTATAAGGATCCAGAATATATATACTTTATAGGGTCGGAAAATTTTTTTGTGGAAATTACACACGGAATGACAAACTTATATATACCCTTCTCACGATGGTGAAGGGTATAAAAAACAAAATCTAATTAGAGAAAATCTTTTTATTTTTTTTCTTTATGTGAAAAAATTATTTATAACATAAATCATAACCTTTTCATTTAAATGTCATTTATTTTCCATTTCAGTTCAAAATAAATTTCATTATAAATTTGACTTTGTTACACCATTCCAGTATTCAGAGAAAATAAATTTTAATTACAATTTGTTTAGCAAAAGACCCACCCAAAAAAAGAAACAAAACTAAATAAATAAATATTAACTGCAAATATTTTGGTAAATATAAGCTTTTTGCATTTTTAGCAAAATTTTCGAAACCCACATTATGACAGACATCTGTCAGTTTGTATGAAATATAACAAATATTGTTTTAATGCCCACAGGACAAATATACATTTCATATAGTTTTAAACATAAAAAGCAATTTGTTGAACTCCTTATTTATAGTATCAGTTTTTTTTTTTGTATTTTTATTTAAAAATAAATACAACAAAACAGCTGCTTAAGACCAACTAAATATGAATGAATGAATGAGTGAACGTTTTATGATCATACCAAAACATAAATAAATAAATAAAATGTACTTTACAGTAATAGTACTCTGAGCATAACAGTTATTTTGACAGCTGACAAATGCCAAAATATCACTTTAAAATTATATGAATTTGTGCAGAAAATAACAACAAACTGATGGGGTTAACAGCAAAATTTCAGTGCAAAAAAGGAATTGCTAAATAATCCATATTTTCAATTCATACCTTAAATAAATCTTTAGATTTGAAATATTATTAAAAATCAGCAGCATGAAATTATTTTTAATTCGTTTTTGAAAAACAAAACTCTATAATCATGATCTAACTATTCTTTAAAAGGTCAACACTTCGTAAACCAAGAGTGTTTATTATTTTAAATATTTAATAATTTTTTTAAAAAAGATTTATCACACACTAATGATATTTATGTATGTATTTAATTTTTTGCATTAAATTTTTATGTATTTATCAAATTTATGTTTAATTAGCGGAAGTGTTAAGTGTCATTGAGACTGTAATGAGCAGAAAAAAAATTGTAATTTAAATAAGTATTTATACAACAAATATGTATTTATTTATTGTATTATTTCATTAGGTATTAACATTGTTTAATTTACAAGTTAATTAAAAATCTGTGTAAATATCAGACAAATTAAAAAAAAAGCTATTAAGTTGTTTTTTTTTTTTTGTGCTAAAATTTAATTTATATTTTTCCATCAAGTGATTATAATGGGAAATTGACATATTTAATAATGATGCTGAGGATGAATAATATATGAAAAGGTAAACTGCTGACTAATTAGAAGGGTTGACAAAAAAAAAGTTACAATATTGTGACACTTTAAAGAATAAAAAAACTTCATTGGAATTTGTGAAAAGTGTGTCCAGTAAGTGAAATAAAAATTAGCAACTTCCTGTATAATGTTAGTTAAATTCGCAATGAATGCAAAATCATATCCTACAATTCTATATGAGCATTTTAATAATCCAGAACGCGGCAGTCTTTGTTGTGAAAAATGTAAAGAAATTTTTAAATTTGTTTTCGTAGCAATTTGTCAATTTTTTTGTTTCCATTATGTTAGTAACAGACATGCGATAGGGAAGGGGGCATAATACATAGTTTTTCTTAATATTGCTTAGTTTGTATTCAATAAAAATTTAAATTATCAACCACTTGATTAGAATAAGCGTGAAGAACGCGACATTATATTGGGAACAAAATTAAATGCTCAATTTGCCGTTAATCGAGCTTTGTTCAGTGTATTTTATTTTTATTGTATTAATTTGTTACTGATAGAAATATTTCATAAGATAAGTGCAATATATTATAAACCTTTGAAAAATAAATAACGGGTTTTCTAATAGCTACTTGACAACTCTGAATTTAAATTGTGAACGCACTATTTCACTGATCATCTAATTGTTGCTTTCTTTTTTTTCAGTAAACTTAACATTTTCGTTATGGTAAAGTACACGAAGGAACAACGTTTGGAAATTATAAAAATGTACTACCGAAATTCGGAGTCGGTGACCGCAACTTTAAGAGCGTTAACTCCAATTTTCGGTCGTAATTCTCGCCCTAGTAGACAAGCAATAACAAGTTTAGTGCAAAAATTTGAGTCTACATATTCATTGTGTGATGCTGTCGTGCCAGTGAGACAACGGCCTGGTCGAAGTTCCGAAAATATCGCTGCCGTTCAGGCGTCCGTAGCAAACGATTCAAATCAGTCGATTCCGCGGCGTTCTCAAGAACTGGGCATCCCCAAGACCACTTTATGGCGAATTTTGCGTAAGGATCTGGGTTTACACCCATACAAGATTAAGCTGACTCAAGAATTGAAGCCGATGGACCATTTGAGTCGACGTACGTTCTCCGATTGGGCTCTGGAGAAGATGCACCAAGATGATGAATTTCATCGCAAAATCATCTTCAGTGACGAAGCTCATTTTTGGCTCAATGGGTTCGTCAATAAGCAAAATATGCGTTATTGGTCTGCTGAAAATCCACATGTGCTTCACGAATCACCACTTCATCCACAAAAAATTACTGTTTGGTGCGCTTTGCATGCCGGCGGCGTCATTGGGCCATATTTGTTCGTCGACAATAACGATCGTCACGTTATTGTGAATGGCGATCGTTATCGCGCAATGATTAGCGATTATTTTTGGCCCGAATTGGAACACATGGACTTGGATGACATGTGGTTTCAACAAGACGGTGCCACAAGCCACACAGCACACGTTACAATCGATTTAAAAAAAGTTGTCAAGTCCTTATTGGAAAACCCGTTACTAAAGATAAAATATCAATAAAATTAGCTAAAAACTAAATATTTTAAATTTTTAGACCAATTTTTATAACAACTAAGATTAACTTCAAATACATTTTATAATCATAATTCCACGTGAAATTTGTTCACTTTTCAAATTTTCCTATTTAAATTCAATGTTAAAAAAATAAAAGTGAACAAATTTCACGTGGAATTTTTATTCACGATAGGGGTGAATAAATATTTGGTCAGATGCTTTTAATTTGTCAAAACCACTTTAAATTTGTTTGATTTTAACCAGTGGCTAGTAATATATAAATAAACATATATAGTTTTGCATGTGATAAATCATATATGGAAATATCAAAGATGTAATAGCAAATAAATCTCCGCACTTCAAAATTCGGTTCTACCTCAAGGAAAACCTTTCAACTAGCATACAGTTGTTTAATTTAATGGCCCTTAAAAGTACATGCAACCATAAATATTGAAAAATATGTATAGAGTATTTCAACTTGAATACACCTTAAAAGTTCACACACCCTTTTTAGTAATAAAAAAACACACATACACACAAGAAGCTTTAATTAACCACAAAAATTAAGGTAAATTCATACATATTTCACAACAAAACTATTAAAATTAAATAAAAAAAAAAACTCTTTTACCTAAGGCAAATAAAAACTTTTGTGTAATAGAAAAGCTGTCATAGAAATACATAAGTTTAGCTGATTTTTTGTTTCTGAAAATAGCCATAAAGATCTTACGCACAATTGAATTTTAGTCAATTCATTCTGCTGCTGCTGCATTTTATATTTATCTTTATTTTACCGTCAGCATAGTACAGCGCAAAGTTTATCTATGAAATTACAAAGCTTGGCTGTTTTTGGTGTTTTTATTTGTTGACAGGGCACCTAGTTGAAACGTCATACAAATAAACAAACAAATAGTATACACTTTGAAAAGGAGAGATAAATGAAATAAACTAGTATATGAACATAGGAATAGTACTAACAAGTCAGAGTAAATAAATAAACATGAATAGTCAGACAGTGGAACAAGAAAGATCCCCTCCAGCATACGTCTTTTGGTGATGTATGTCAGTACAAAGAGTTTTAGTGGTGGTGGTAGTGGCAAAAGAAAAATAACACAACTCTAAGGCTTGCTAACAAAGTAAAGAACATAACTGCAAACAACTACATACATTTTAGACTACTTACAGTGGGACTGATTAAGAATTTAAAGTAAATTTATTTATAACCGCCAAGCTTAGCAGTTTTGTATCTACAATAACCTTAAAAATTCGTATTGTAATTTGTTTTGTTAGTATTCATCAACATCAATTTAAAACAAAAAATATTCAAAATAAAATAAATCCTTGCAGAAGTTATCCATTGTGATAACGAAATATTGGAAATATATAAAAATAAAGAACATTTTTATATAAATATTAAGTGACCTAATTGTTTAATAAAAGAAATTATAGAATATTCAAAAACCTTTCTTATTTCCCACCTCCAAATTATTTGTCACCTGACCTGCTATTTTAACTCAACTTTAACAATTCTATTGAAGTTCAACATTATACCTACCCGTTTGATTAATCAATAGTTTAGAAATTTAAATTTATTTACCCACTGTGCACCTCTACATATACTTAGTGATGGCACGATTAATCGAAAAACTAGTAATAATCGATTATTTTTCTTCAATTAACGATTTAATTGTATCGTGAATTCTCTTTCGATTAATTGAGTTATTAATCGATTATTCCAAAAAATAATCGATAGACATCTAGCAACAAAAAGAAATAGAAAAAGAGAAGAGGAACAAACGCATGGTTGAGCGTTTTTCGTGTGCTGAACAGTCGTGTATTGTAAATTATTAAATATAACAAAGTCTACTAATTAAAACTAACAATTGTGCATTCGTTATTGTGAGTCACAATTTGTGACCAGGGCTGTCAGATGAATTTGGAAAAAATCGTTAAAATCCCGATAAAAAAGAAAAAATCGTCATTTCCAATTTTAAAAATCGTCAAAAAAGAAATCGGAAAAATAAAAAGTCACTATCTCTAATAGTATTTTTAAATTTCTATTTAAACGAAAACATAGAAATTCTTGTACAATACAGTATTAAAAACACATAAATTTTAACTTTTTAAATAAGAAATGACAAAAAATATAACTTGTGTAATATTTTTATAATATCTTAAGGTGTGTTCACATTGTGTGTATTTGTCATATGGAATGTCACTTTTTCGCATGTCAAATTTGTACATATAGTCTGAACACCTTCAAACAATAGCATGTGTTATTTCTATGTGTGCAATACACATGACATTTTTTATTTAGAACGAGTTCTATTTTCTTGTGACAAACCATCTGACATCAGCTGTTTTTTATAACAAAAATTTTGTGGCGGCAAAAATTAATTGAAATTTTAATAAATATAATTTATAGTAAAACAAAAATCTCTCATTCCATTTTAAAATACAGTTTTATTTAATTATAAATTTAATTTTTATTATACAAATACAGCAATTAGCTGTTTTAAGATTTTTTTTTTTTTTGATAGGTTATGTCAAATGTACTTAACATACCAACATTTGAACATGTAAATTATAAACCGTATGTGAAACTCAAATTTTGACATACACATGTGGATAGAAAAGTGACATTCCATATGACAAATACACACAATGTGAACACACCTTTAGTCCGCTTTCACATTTTTCAATTCTGACTCGTCGCGGCAAGTATTTTTGGATGAGAAGGGAAAAGAGATCAAAAGGGGTACAAACTTGACGGTACTAATCAATTGTATTATTTCCTTTTGTTTTTTTCATGCATATTGATTTGCATTAAAAAGTACGAAAATTGATTTGACGTGTGCAAATGAAATGGCAATTTCAAAAGAGAACAAAAACTAGTCAGCTAAAACTGACGAGTGTGAAACAAGACTTACAGTATTTTATAAATAAACTAGCTGACCTCCCCGGCTTCGCTCGGTATTTACTATTGATTTGTATTTCATAGAATAAGATGTATTCACAACCTGCCTGCTCTTATTTATTTGCAAATTTGTACAGCATACTTTAGGGGACTTTTTTTTCAAATGTTGAATTTTTTCAGGAAAAAAATCATAACTGGAGAATGGCTAGACCGATTTTGGATTTCAAAATCAACTAACCATCATCACTCCTCCCTGTACCTTCCCTAAAAATTTTATGGCAATCGGTCGAGCCGTTCTCGAGTTATGGAGTGACAATCAAAATGTACACTTATTTTTATATATATAGATATCTGAATTTAGCATATTTTATTAATTCAGGTTAAATTACAATGTCAACAAAATTTAGTTTATTAAGTTTTAAATAACATTTTGAGTATAGAATCCAATTCATCCATCATATACGAGTACAGGTACTTATATTCAAAGCATTCTGTATTTTTGTTATTTAAATTTATTTGGTGAATATTCTTTCGACGTTTTGTTAAAATAGGAGAAGTTTTTGTAGAATTTGCCCGTTTAAAATTCAGGGAGGTTACTCAGAAATTGTTTTCTCTAAAAATTTTAGTTCATGGAAATCAGCGTTTAAAATTGCTTTTTATGTTTACCTAAAAATACCGATTAATCGATTAAATATTTCTAATTAATTGCAATCAATTATTTTTCTTTTCGATTAATCATATAATCTATTAATCGATTATTCTTTTTTTTTTTTTTTTTGCCATCACTACATATACTGCAAACTACACATTCAAGAAACGATAAGTCAAATATTAACAGCAACGAACGAACAAGTACACACAACAGAAAACGGAAAACGCAATGACAAAACAACAACAACAAAAGACTTAAATATAAAAATCATGTTTACTTTACAATCCGTAGTGAACTAGTCATATATACGTAGGTCATTTGATAAGTAACATGATGCAATACAAGTCTTTGTTTAGTGCCATATTTTTTTTTTGTTGAAATACCTATTCAATTAAAAAGTAAATAGTTTTATGATAAAAGAACAAATTTTGCGGCATTATTTTGGGTGTGTTTGAAAATATTTAACTTGTAGTTATCAGATTGATATTACTTAAAGTGTTTGCGGATTATAAAAAGGCAACGCACAGAATTCAAAGTGTTTATAGAATTTTATAAAAAATATTATAAAGTTTTAAATTTTTTTATCAAATAAAATTAAATATATTTAGATGCCAAAATAAAAGTTTTGTTGTTTCCAACGTATTACAAGTAAATATGGGATTCAGAACGCGAATAAAGTGAGAATTGGAACATAATTTTGCAAAGCCATTTTTTTTATTATGATTGAGCACGCGACATATTTTTCCGCCACGTTTGTAATAAGGATAGTCCAAGTAATGTCAGCAAAAGTATCGTAAAAGTGTGTTGTTATCCATGTAAATATGGTTGTTAAAATCATAAAAATATTTGTTTTTAAGAAAAGATACACTACTTGCAACAGCGAACTAAACAAAAAGCATTTGTTTATTAACATTTAAATTTTATGTCTCCGTACACTTTTCTATGTCTTAGACAGCTAACATATATTTAAAAATCATAAAGATAAGACTTTTCGGTTCAAGTTGAATATAGAATTTATTAAATAAAGTAATAAAATTCAATGAGGCAGTATCGATTTACTTCAAGTTCGGTTTCGACTAGGAGAAATTGTTTCAACCAGAATAATGCTGACACATATCATTCCGTAAAAAATATTGAATTTGAATTTACATACATATGCAGATATATTTAATAAATTTAAAATATCTAATTACTTCTGGGAGAAGTCCTTGAAACGAAAAAAATAGGTCACAAATTCTAATAGTCATAAAGTTTCAAACAATACGATTTAGGTATTATCCATTAATTCTTGGTGATATTTTTAAATATTTTGTAAGACCACCAGCGTCTCTTTAAATAATCCACTTAAATATAAGCCAACTCAGGAACACATCAGCTCTGACTGTGTATTGTAAAATGTCATTTACAAAAATAAAATTTCTAAAGAAATTCTGAGGAAATTATAATTTTATCTCCTTGATGTCGAACAAAACTCACGATATCATTCTGAATTTACTTACAAAAGTTTAAAAAAAATTTTAAATGTAAGTGAGATAATCGTTGTTTTCAGTCTAAACAAACATCTGAAACTCATTCGTCCTCATCATTTCATACATTGTAAGGACAAGTTTCTAGGGATTTTCTAGACGTTTTTTGAAAAAAATGCCAAAAAATCTAAAATTTTGCATTTGACCTCAGATATCCAAATCCAAATGTATCTAAAGTGTTTTGTTTAGAATTATAAAAACACTGTGAAGGAGTCACACTTTAGTTTTTCGGAGGAGGAGAATAGAATGCATTGGTGATGTAAGAATGTAAAAATCAATAAACAGTAACTACTGCTGGAATTACCTATGGAGAAAACAAAGACAGTGAATTTTAAGAAAATCAAGCAAGCCTCTCAAATATAATTTCTAGAATTTTAAAAAATTTTCTTTATAAATCATTTTGAAATATTCAAGAGAAAACTTTAATCAAACAAAGAAACAAAATATTTTTTCATAATTTCACAATTATTCATGCTCATCATTAAATCACTTACAACCATTTAGATGGCAGCTAACAACTTGAACAAAAATTAAAAAACAAAAAAAAAAATAATCATAAATCTGATAAAAAAAGACCCAAAAATTTAAATAAACACACTTTTAATTACAAATAGAAAGCATACACAAGCCAACAATGTTGACACTATCTACGAAACTCTTCAAAAAAAAAGTAATCATACCAAGAAATACCAATGCAAATAGTGTAGAAAAAAAGTTAAGAAGAAAACCTTAATTGGAAAGAGACCCCACAATCAATAAACATCATCTCTTTTGAAGTAGGAATAAAAATGAGTAAGCATGAATGTTTTGTTTGTTTTTGGAGTGCTTGTTAGTGCCCGAGTAACCCACCCAGTTAACAAATTTTCAAAGACATTTATCATTTACGCATGAACTGATAACCTATCTACCATATGATAACCGCACAAAAACAATAATAACACAAAAATAAAACAACAACAAACATACTAAGCAAAAACTACAAAGAAATCAACTATGCTGTATGCAGTTTTAATAAAAACAGAGTTCTATAAAACTCCATTTAATAACAACAACAGCAACGACAACAAAATCGGGCATAAACTGAACGAAAAAAGTAAAAAGGAAATGTACAACAACTAAAGCAAATGATAACAGTACAAAATAAACAAACAAACAAACAAGCACAAACTCACACACATGCAATCTTAAATACGCTTCCATAAAATTGCACTTGAAAAGCTCCGGGAAAAATAAATCTACTGAGTATCTCTGCATAAATAGGGTAGCTCCAAAAAGAGCAAACCCCAACTAGAATTATAGATTTCCTATAGTAAAATGGGGGATACGTTCCATGTCATCTGAAAACCGCGTAAGATGAAATAAAAAAATACATATATTTACTTGAAAAACCCGTGTAAAAAATGTTGAAAACTATAAAATTTCAGATATACATAAAAATTGTATGTTCATATGGCATTTTATTGAGCATTGAAACTTAAAATACATAAATACATAATTCATACAGGTGAAAAATTGGTAGAGCAAGCAAAAAAACAAAAGAAATCTGTTAATCCAGAATAAAGAACAGAAAAATTAGAATAGAATAAAACATGCGATCAAAATGTGTAGGTAAGAGTTATCGTATAAAGGGATTTCCCAATTACTACTATGTATGTATGTTCATTTCAGCAATTGTGCCAAGTGTGATAAAAACAAACATTTTTACAAAAAAAAATTTTTTCAATCGTGTAACTTCAAATCCGTGTAAAAAGAAACCGTGAAAAAAAGAGTTGGGTGTATACCGTTCGGCAAAGCAACACTTCTTAATTTTTTTATTTCCGTCTTTCCATTAGAGTAGGGGAGAGGGGGGCACCTTAGAACACTTTTTGCTTTCAAGCCACATAAAAATTTATATTTTTGAATTATTGACTTTTTACATAATTTAACTAATATATGTATATGTAAATATACTTTAGCTTAAGTCTACAAGTAACTTATTTTTAGTTCGATTTATATTTTTTTTTTTTATTTTTTTAATGGATGAAGTCATTGTGTTCAAATGTGCCCCACATACGGGGCAGCTTTGAACTAGGCTGGGGAAGTTTTGAACGGCAATTTTTTCTTGTAGTGCTTATGTCCAAAAATAACATACACAGTTATATTTTTCATATATATAATAAATTCGATTTATTTATTAAGAAAAACATAAACATTAACAATTTAAAAATAAAAAAAAAATTCAGATCAAAAATAAGTTTTATATTACTAAGACGGAAAAGGCCTTGCGATTTCAGGTGACATTACATTTTCCTTTAAAGCATCATGATCAGCATTGGATTCGTAATTTTTAGAAAATCAGAGAGAATCAACAATGTTTGGTACTTCGGTTGATAAATTAGCATGTTCAAAGGCGACCCCTTTTTCTTTGTTCAAACCTGAACTGGCTTGCCATTTCACGGAAATTTATAATAAATATTTTTTTTACATAAATATCAAATAACTTAACTAAATTTTGTTTGAAATGAATTTTGGACTGCAATAAATTTCTTTCACAAAAGAAAACGATCACTGAATACTTCTTACAAAAAAAAAATAAAAAAAATTTACAATGGCACTGCGAAAACTTGTTCACCCCACTACATTCGGTCGACGACTGAAAAAACTAGCAAATGTTGTTAACGCTGCTAGAAAACAAGGTTGCCATGTGAAAAACTCGGTTAAGGGTCGGAAAAAATGTTAAACTGAGATTTTATCAACATAGCTCAAAGGTGCCCCGGGTATAAACGTGCCCCCCTCTCCCCTATTAAAAAACCTAAACTGTTTAACCGGTTTCTTCATTTTTAAAAACGTTTTGTTTTCTATCACTGAACCGGTTTTTACAATTGAGAACTTTTTTTTTAATTTTTGGGTCAACAAATATCAAATTGTTAAACTTTTTGTACTTGAGTTGCCGTTTTTTTATAATTTCAAACAATATTTTCTTATTTTCGTATCGCAATTCTCACCTTGATGAAAATATATTGTAAAAACAAAAACTTAACCGTTCAAAGCTGTTACAAAATCGAATTTAAAAACAGTCTGTTTCGGATAATGCCGAATAATAATTGTTCACCGAATATTGAGTTCAGTTCGGTTTCGGTTTGAAAAGACTTGTGCGGTCGAACTCTAAAAAAACTTTAACAAGCATAAATGTCTGAAAAATGTTGATATCCAAATAAAATTCAACACAATTATATAAGGCTCACTTTCGAAATTCACTTTAGTGACAACAATGTAATGTCATCTAATTTTAAGATTCTCAAAACACTCTCTACATATTCAACTGTCCAACCAGCCCTATTTCGCTTTGTCCTGAAGATCTGTCGACCTCAGCCATTGGAAGTAGCGCAATTTCTTGGACTGGATCTGGCAGAACCCCCGGATTAAATTAGATGCTACAACAACAACACAACATTAAAGCTCTTTTGAAAAGCTCATTTGAGACTCTCCTAATATTCATACATATAAACGTATGAATTTATTTTAGTACAAATGTTTGTATGTGAGTATATGTACTAAGAAATTTTCACTTTATTTATGGTTGTATAAGCCAACCACTTAACCGTGTATCTATTATCTATGTAGCTGTGTGAGGAGTATGTGTTTGTTTTATTCAGATAATACTTTGATATCATGTTTAGTCATAGAGTCATTTATATAGTACGAGTACTATTGTACAAACAGTGTATTTCAAAATCAGTCACCAAAACCAAACAGAAGTATGATTATGTACCTACACATATGTACGAGTATGTTGGTGTGGCATGAGTTTGTAGAGAAACATTTTCAAGTGTTGCATACTGTTTGAAAGCGAGCATTTAAAATAGAGTGGAGTTGAGTCAGACTTTAGTTTACCATCTCAATAGATGTATTTACTTTTCTTTTTACGAGGGACAATTTAAAGAATGTATTAAAAAAATATATTTTCATTTTATTACATGTGTCTCCAAAATGTAAATGTTTGGACCGTTAATGGACCGATTTTAAAGAGCAACATTCTCGGTATTATACCCGCTATATTGATTATTTGAGAACTTTTGAAACTTGATTATGGCAGACAGGCGAATATACACTCAGATTAAATCAACGGCACTATCTATAAGGATCCAGAATATGTATAGAAAAATTGTAGTTGAAATAAAATTCAATGATGTCTAAAATACAAATTATTTCTACGAGCAAATTTACATTTTCCATAAAATGTTGACAATTAACTTTGTGACCATTAAAGCTAATCAAAGAAAGCTTCTCAGTATAAATTCACCATAAGTGTATAATTAGTTTAACAGTAAGATTTAACAAAGTTATTCGTTTTTAAGTTTTTCTTCTTCGTATCATTAAAATTTTAAGAAAAATTTAATTAAATATTAAACAATACATTTTTATTTTATTTTTTTTGTTTAGACCAGCACTCAGGGGACGACCCCTACTCATGCAATGCATTGTGTTGCAACTAGGAAAATAGGTTATGGGATTGTAGATAGAAGGAGTAGTGTTTGTTAACATTTGATTTTAATTTTCCAATATTGAAAGTGACAGGGAATACTTCTGCTGGTAGTTTATTCCACATACGGACAGTACGGCTAAAGAACGAATTTTCCCTGTAATGTGTTGTGCGATTCACTGTCCAGCCCTGACTAAGAGAACGTTTATTACGCAAAAAACTACGTGTTTCGGGAACAAGTTCCCTATTTCAGCAGAACACATTCAATTATAGTATCGATTGAACAGTGAAACACAACTCACATTGCGGCGATGCTCCAGTGAATCAATGGAGTTGGATACCCTGCTGTCACCGATAAGCATTTTCGCCTTATCCTGTACGCGGTCGAGTAACTCCAAAATAGACTTCGAAGCACCGGCCCATACATGAGAGTTATATTCCATTTTCGGTCGAATATAGGTGGCGTAAATAGTATGGAGGTCAGATGGAGTGAAGTATTTCCTATACCGTTTTAAAAAACCAAAGCACTTGGGCGCTTCTTTTGACACTTAAAAAATGTGCTTGGTCCAGCGGGCATCACACTGTATTCTCATGACCAGAACATCAAGAGCGTCTGATTCCTTAAGATTTACACCGCCCATAAAAACAGATGAAGCAACATGATCTGTCATGGGTTTATATGTTAACATACGAGTACAACATTGAGTCTTACGTGCGTTAAAATCGACTCTATTGATCATGCTCTTATGTTGAGTTTTTTGAGCTAAATCAAGTGGACTTAGTCAAGTAGTTGAACACTTTAATTATAATTTAAATTTTGTGGCTCTCGATTTTCAGAGTGTGTCGCATTCGCCATTGTGTATGTCTTTAATTATTTTAATGTAAATATGTAGAAGTAAAAAACGTGTGCTAAGCAGCAACATGAATAATATATTTTATTTATCTTTTAGTATATATTTTTCATTTATTAAAGCTTTAAAATAAATACTATATTTAATTATTTTATTTACTCATAATCACTGAGTTTACCACACCCTTTTGCGCAATTTATCTAAATGAATATGATATGTTAATGTTAATACCATTGGAAATTACAGGAAATTATTGTAAAAATTTTTTCATTTCTAATAAATATTACAATCATCCAATTAAATCATATCATATTTGTATGAGAAAAAAAATAAAAGAAGTATTAATTTATTTTACTTAGTTACACATGAGACACAAAAGTACTTTAGTGAAATAACAACAAACAAATTACCATTTATGATTATTTAATTAATTTATTGCATACAAATAATATGTATTTTTTAATTTCATTATTTATAAAAAACGCTCTCTGCTACTGAGTAGCAGCTTTTTGTCGTAGTAAAATGTTTAATTTATATTTTGTTTATTTATTTGATGTCAAAAAAAATCGTTTTCCCATCAATTAACCTCTAATCAATTAAGCACACATTCTAGTACAAGTGGTATGTCATTTTTTCTTTTCTATTTTCGATTTTTAATATCATGCATACTCGTATATAATGTACTATGTAGTAAACAGAATTGTAAAGCAAAAGATTAAACTGTTTATACTTGCATACAAGTTGTTTTTTTTTCATGTTTTTTTATTCATTATTGAACCAAGTTGAATTGAACACATGCTTAATTGAACTTTAATGGCCTTAATAATATTATATAGAGATGTTGTGTTTCTTGACAGAAATCTAATTGAATGGAAACAATTGGCAATAAACATTTGATATGTTTCAAAAGAATTGGAAATTGCAATTTAATATCAAATTCATCTAAGTACTAATTAAAATGGGCAGTTAGAAAGTTACCTAAATTTTATAAATTTTTAAAAATTTTGATTCCACATAATATTTTTTTCTAGTTACTGGAATCCTACCTAATATTCGGTATAAAAACAGTATTGGGCCTAATCCGCCACAAGTCTAAGTGGCCAAGTGTCAGAATTAGCTATTACAAAGACTTAGAGTCTAGAGTGTTTGTGGTTAGTTAGCATGATAGTAAAATACGCGCACACATTCAAGTAGAGTCGAGAGAATTCCGTAGAATCGGTCATTTTCCCTGTCTTTATAACTTGCATGCTTAGCTATCACTCAGTGACCCGTTAATATTGCCAGAAATCTTGATATATTCCTCTGTTTTCGGTTTACAAGTGGTATAGTACGTTTTTCTTTAATTAATATTAACTTGGCCTTCCAACATACTCCAACTATTTTCAGCTTTTCGCCACCAGAATTACAACTGAGATATTTAAAACAGTTTGCATCATTTTTATATTTTAGATTCATCTTCATTTTGTTCATAATCTAAAGACTAAAATTTTTAACAGTCTATTAAACTCCGTATGAGGAACAAGGTTATTTAAAGATAGGGAGCAATTACCCCACAACAAGAGTTTAAAGTGTCTAAACTCTATATTAGATACACTGAAATAACAACTGACTTCACGCTTTTTTTTAAAGAGAAAAAAATAATTGCCTGAGTGTTGGCAATTAATATGCCTATATATAATTGCGTTACTTTCTTAGAAGAAGTGAAGGTGGTGAAAGTAGAAGAAAGCTTTATATCACAACTCTGTAATTGCGCATTATGATTGTGTTTAGTGCAGCATTGCAGCGCCTCTGGTGGTGAGTAGGCACATTTATTTGTAAAGCTTGATTTTATAGCCTTTATGTAATTATTTTACTTTGGTGGCGTTTGAATGCTATACCACCGAAGGAGGGCACTGTGATAAATATTAGTTATGATGGATAGAAAGAAAACTAATAATTATCAGAAAATTATGTTGTTTCACTGACAGCGGCTAACCAATTAAGCTACAGTACAAAAAGCACATACGTGTTAAATAGTTCAAAAATATATAAATTAGAGTCAGCCAAGTACTTAGACATTAGTAAAAACTACTTTCTAAAAGTATTTCTTTTCACTAATCAAGCAGTAAATTAAGATTTCACCTTACAATGATCTACTTCCCATAATTTTCAAGTCAAAAAAAGAATACACTCTTTTAAGGTCCTTGCATAACTAAGTAAACGTATTCTTTAACTAAACATTTTCAAAAACACTGTTTTAATATTTGTTTAAATATTCTTAGTTTGTTGTTTATACTCGTACGATATTTTTTTATTTTTGATATGTTTTTTTTCTGTTTTTGCATTCAAAGTTTATTCAACTTTAATAAAGTTTTTAGTTCGTTGTGAGACATTAAGGCACCCCATTATGCATCACGTATTGGCTAAAAACAGTTTGTTGCCGTAGTAGTCGTTGTTGTTATTGATGTTTAACCATGTATTATTGCAACAAACCACAGCAGCAACCAAACAACAATATTATGGCTGTTTGCTCTTCAAGTATAGATAACGTCAAAATATATATTTTACATTATAAATATCAGCAACAGCAAGTACATGTAAATATGTATAGTTATATAGGTTTTAAACAAGGTAACACAAAAGGATATGTTATTGTTAATATTTAAAATATTTATTTTATAAAACCTTCAGAACCCATTAAATTTTAATATAACAATATTATCCTAAACCATTGTCCTGAGTTTTAAATATAAAAATCTTTAAAATATTTTCAAAATAATTCAGATTTTTCTAAGACTCTGTTATTTAAGAGTAAGTACATTCGTTTTAGTTTTTTCTTTTTTTGAATATAAGTAAATAGTTTAGTTGTTCATTGAAGCACGTGATTCAATCTTTGCTTTAGTTAGTACGTGGGCATATTTTTTGAGTTTTTTTATTTCTTTTATTTTTTTTTAAGTCTTAACAACTCGCAAAAATGCTGGGGAGGCAAATTTGGTATATGTATGTTGTCTTTGGCTTAGTTTTTAAAATTGTTGCTTTCGTTTTATAGGTTTCTTGTAATTTTTTAATAAATAAAGCAAAAAATACATCCAATACAAACCAGTTGTTGTTATTGATTTCGATTGAAAAACAAGTAAAGTTAAAAATCTATTTGACCACCTAGGATTTGTGAGTGAGTAACTAAATTAATGCACTGGAGGTCTTCAATTTATAATAAATCAAAATTTTCTGTATTAATTACGTGTAATATAAATGATTGATTTTAATTTAATGGCACAATATAATATAATAAAAATTTTATAAAGTGCAATTTGTAGAAGTAGAGTGAGTTTAATAATTACCCAGTAGTTCTGGGAAATAGTGACTAGTTACTTATTTTTTACTGTTTCCAGTGGTTGCAGATTTATACTAGCTATATATAACTAGTTATTTATTACAAATAAACCCTTTGATATCTGACCCAAATTGGTCAGCGCATGGAAATTCATATACCGACTATATACGGTGACCATCCGTCCTGTATTTTACAGGACAGTCCTGTTTTTTAACATGCTGTCCCTTGAGATTTTTTTGTAAATACAGGACAGTACATTGTCCCTTATTTCCTAATTTGATATGCAAATGTCCTCTTTTTAGCATATACATTGCACGAACATTAATACAAAATTATCATAACAATCCAACTGTATACTTTCCCTACATTTCCAAAAGTGAAAAATTTGTTTACTGGGATATGGGAAATTTCCTATAATCTGGCAGTTAGAATTGAAAATTTCAAAGAAATATGTGAAGATATTGAAATAGAATATAAAAAGTTACTAGGACATAGCAAAACTCGATGGTTAACTTTAATGGCAGCTTTGCAAAGAATCATAAAACTATTTGAAGCTTTAAAATTATATTTTATGTCTCAACCAAAATGTCCGACAATATTACAAAATTTTTTTATGCATCCTTGTGCTGAATTATGGTTATCTTTTGCATATAGCCAAGCTTCAACATTTCATAAAGCTATTCTTAATGTAGAATCACAAAATATTTCAATGCCTGAGGCTTCAACTATTTTAAAAGATTTAAAATTTAAATTGGTCGAACGGAAAAAGGAACTGTTTTTACCCCTTACCGTCAAAAATATTATTCTCCAATTACAGAAAAGTAATGATTTTGATGAAACAATAACTAAAGAACATATAACAAATGTTTACCAAACATGCATTGATTACCTAAATCAGTGGGATAAAGCTTTTAGAGATGTAGAAATTGTAGACTGGATATTGTTACGAAATATGTTATCTTGGGACAAGATTGAAAAAACTTTATCCTATCTAAATGAATTAAGAAATGATTTAAAAATAAATAATGAAGATTTATTTGATGAAGTGAGCTGCGTGAAAAATTTTGCAAATAATGAAAAAATAGAAGACTGGAGGTTAAAAAATATATCAGTAGATGAAAGATGGATTGAAATTTTTAATCACTTTAAGACAAATGTGATTGCATATACAAATATATTGATACTTGTTGAATTTTGTCTATGTCTACCAGCTTCAAATGCTGCTATCGAGAGAGTGTTTTCAATAATGAAAAATCGCAATTAAAAGTAAATACTTTAAGATCATTATTAATTACAAAATGAAATTTTAAAATGAATTGCTCAGAATTTAAAGGATTTTTAATTAACAATTCAAATGTTTAACATTCTGTGGAAAAATATCAAACTTCATAACTAAATTTATCATTTATGTAGTTATTTTCTATTTTTTTTTTTGTTAGCCTTAGTCAAGGAGACTGTTTATAAAACCAAATTTATTTTTTTAAATTATAATATATAAAAACTTTTTATTCTAGTCAAGAAGACTTGTTTTTGTTGTTACTTAATTTTATAATAATAATAATACATATATTATATGATTATTTTTTCTGTTTTTCTTTTTATTTTTAACATAATTTTGTATTTGTCCTGTATTTTCCTTCCCCAAAAATGGTCACCGTAACTATATATGACGACGGGTTGTCATATGGTGTTATATATGATCATGATCATGATTGCAAACATAGATGATGCCATATGGCAACCCGTTTTCATACAATTGCCAACCATTTGGGCAATTTGACAACAAAAAATGACATAGTGAAAACCAAGCATTAGACTAGTTATACAACAAGTTGTTTCAACATATTTGTCTGCTAAGCGGATAAATTAATAAATAAACTACTTGATGACAAAAACGTTGGAACTCACATAGCGACTAAATGGAGTTAGTTAGCTTATTAGCTATCCTGGTTATTAAACTAGTTACTTTAGCAACCAGATATTACCTACAAAGACACAGTCTAATAGTCTGTTCTTTTGATTTATTCTTAAGGCAGAATTAGCCTAACGGTCACGTCCCCGTACTGTACCGCACGTTTCTGTGCTTATAGAACATTTAAAACGTGCCGTTCGTCAAACTAAAATTAACCCCAATACAATTTAACATACAAACAGCCCATCACTGCTGTAAATTATATTTTATACAGATTGAGACGTTCCGTCAATGTGATATTAATATTCGGTAAGCATTTGCATTGATTTCAAATAACAAAATAGAATCAGCTGTTTCGTTACGGTACAGTTCGGGACGTGGACGTTCGGCTAATTCTAACTATAGACAATCCATACATTAATTACAAGGAGACTGTTTACTATAATTTTTGCTAGCGCCAAATATTAAATATATACAGCTTTAAAATCGTGTTTACTTTTGCTTCATAAGGATTAATCAAATACTGCTGACCTACTCTACCCTTTAAAGTATAATATAAAATTATTTTATTATTACCGCATTCGATATCGAGTAAGATTATTGAGATTATGGCATTCGATATCGAGCAAGAAATTTAGTACATTTTATCATACTTTCGATATCGAAATCATTTTTCGATACGATAGCTCATTCGATCACGAATGTGGTAGTTTGGCCTCTGGTCTTTAAATATAACTACGATTAATTCTTCGAAATAACTACAGCTTGGTCCAACATGGAACTTCAAATTAACCAGCAATATAAACTTTGTAGTAAGTAAAATGGCTTGTAAATGCAAATCACTTTAGATTACCAAAGGTCACTAACTGACCATTGACTCTCAAACAAAATACTTCTGGTGAATAACATACATGCTTTCTAAAGTATAATACAAAACAATCACTAAAGTGACAATTGACACGCTAGATTACCTGGTATTAATAACACTGTCCAACAAATTAAGAGTTTTTGAATGGAACAGAATAGCGACCCCATAATTCTGAAAGGGTATGTTGAGTAGATCATTTTTGTAGAACAAACTTATGGTCCAGCACGTCTGAGTTTTTTTTTACAGTGGGTCAAAGTTTTCATTTTTTGGTCGAAGGGAGCATTATACTATATGAATAAAATGTTGTAAGTTAATGTCTGAGAGAATTCTTATGGTCAGAGTTGTATTGTAGAATTGTATGAGGATTATTTTTGTGGAAGATCTTAACCCTCTAACTGGTCTCTTTATGAGTCAATTTGACCCTTTTTTCGATAAAATCAAAAAATATCCTTTAAAAAAGGACATTTAAGGATTAAAATATTCTACGAAAATGTTTAACGGAAAATTTCAGTGGGGGTCGCCAAAGACACCATTGTTGTAAATAAAGCTCTTTACGATTAATTGGCAAAATTACACGCCAACACATACAAAGCAGGTGAAAACATCGTCAAGTTCGGCCGGGCCAAACACTGAGTTCTCGCTTCTAGTCAGCTGTGACTTACAAATCAGCTGTGACTTTCAAATCGGGTGTGATAAAATTAAGCATAATTGAGCTACTAAGCAGTACATATCGGGTGTGATTTTTACTAAAATTAATATAAAAAAGAACAATTAAAGCTTAAATAAGCATGGCGGATTCTGTTTGCAAATTAAGAGATTGGTTTTGTTTTATTTGTGGACATTTTACGCACCATCAAAGCAGAAGAAAGATATGATGTTAAATATTTCGAAGAACGTAAAGAAAATATTATTGGTGACTTAAATGTAATCCATGAATCCCTTGTCCCAAAAGATAAGGTCATACTACCACCGCTGCATATTAAGTTGGGCGTGGTGAAAAATTTTATTAAAAGCTTAAATACACAAGGAAATGCTTTCAAATGCATTCAAACAATTTTCCCAGATTATCTGCAGCAAAATTAAAAGAAGGTAAAATACGGTTTTAAGAAATAATTTATTTCATTTAATGTAAATTACCTTTTCTAGGAATGCTCGTTGGACCCGATATAAGAAAATTATTACACGATGAAGAATTTTATGGTCATCTGTCGGATATGCAAAAGACAGCATTTGACTTTATGCAGCTAGTTATATCAGAATTCCTTGGAAACTCAAAAGCACAAAACTATGCAGAAAATATTGAAAGCATGCTAATCGGTTTTAACAATATTGGCGTTAAGATGTCACTAAAGCTGCATTTTCTGCACTCTCATCTCAATTTTTTTTAAGAAAACCTTGGAGCGGTTTCAGATGAACACGGTGAAAGGTTTCATCAAGATATAAAGGTATTGGAAGAAAGATTCAAAGGGAAATCCCAAAGTGTAATGCTTGCTGAATACGTATGGGGCTTGTACAGAAACCTTGACCCATCGGAACATTCACGTCAAGCTAAATGCAGGAAAGCATATTAAGTTTAATCTTTAATCCATTGTCATACTAGTGCTATTTCCCATTTCCCTTTTACTCGAAAATTTGAAAAAAATAAATATGTACATACTTATGTACATAAACCACTATTAAAACAAAATTATAATTTTTTTATAGAAGTTGGCGTGTAATTTTGCCAATTAATCGTAAAGAGCTTTATTTACAACAATGGTGTCTTTGGCGACCCCCACTGAAATTTTCCGCCAAACATTTTCGTAGAATATTTTAATCCTTAAATGTCCTTTTTTAAAGGATATTTTTTGATTTTATCGAAAAAAAGGTCAAATTGACCCATAAAGAGACCAGTTAGAGGGTTAAGATCTTCCACAAAAATAATCCTCATACAATTCCACCATACAACTCTGACCATAAGAATTCTCTCAGACATTAACTTACAACATTTTATTCATATAGTATAATGCTCCCTTCGACCAAAAAATGAAAACTTTGACCCACTGTAAAAAAAAACTCAGACGTGCTGGACCATAAGTTTGTTCTACAAAAATGATCTACTCAACATACCCTTTCAGAATTATAGGGTCGCTATTCTGTTCCAAAAATGGTGTTGTACAGTGTAATTTAACCATTTGGCAGCTTTTTGAATTACAATTAGAATTATATAAGTCCGTGTCAAATGACCCAAAACTACATAAATTGGGGCCAGCCAAGTAATTAGATATTTGTTAAATTTATTTTGTTAAAGGAATGTATTGAACATTTGTAGATTTGCTGGTTGGTTGCAGATGTAAGGCGATTTCATGAGTAGTAAATCAACAAATATGTTTTATTTACTTTGCCATTTTAATAATAAAAATATATTAACAAATGTAATTAAAATAGTAAAATTTTGGTAAATTAAATGAGAATTATTCCTCTTGCGAGTATTAATAAACAAATTTTAAAAAATTTTAATCGAAGTTGCCTTCAAGTTAAATATACAATTTATTTGAAAAGCATAAATGTAAAAACATACAAACATTTTTTAAAATTTGTTTATTAATACTCGCAAGAGAAATAATTCTCATTTAATTTATAAAAAAAGTTAAATATACAGAGTGTGAAAATAAAACACTATTAGACACAAAGAATGCTGATGACGGCTTTAGCAGGCCAGAAAATGCATTACATTTTGCTAGTGTCTCTTTGGATATTTTTGTATGTTTTTACATTTATGCTTTCCAACGGAAGGCTATGTCAAACATATAATAGAAATATTCAAAAATAAATGTAGTGTAACAATTTATTTTCAAATAAATTGTATATTTAACTTGAAGGCAACTTCGATTAAAATTTTTTAAAATTTTGGTAGTAATATTAAATTATTAAATTATAAACATAGTTTTTAAATGATAATTACTTACTAAACATTTGTGTCTTTCAAAAAATGATTTTTGTAAAATTCTTACCTGAAATGAAATAAAAATTAAAATTAATAAATTTTAATATTAAAAAAATAAATTAAATGAATATATTATTGCGCAATAAAATTTAAATTGCAAGCCTTTACATTGCAACCGTTTCAGCTCACACTGTTAAGCACTGATTATTCTCTTGTTTCCCGAAAGATCAAAAAATAACATTATAAAACTGAATTAGTTCATTTCATGAATCACCATCAAAAAGTTGAGGGATAAGTTTCCCGACTGGATTGTTTTTTTGTTAAACTATGTTAAAGATAAACCCCCTTATTCAAAAAAAACTTACAACAGGTTTATAACAGATTTATAAAGCAAATTTCCATACAAAATTTGTTTTATAAACCTCTTATAAACCTGTTGTAAGTTTTATGAATAAGGGCAAAAGTCTATACTGAGCCAATCGAATCTATTTCAGCCTAAAGCTTTAAATCCGAGACGTGCTTAATGTAATAGACACTTAATTTTGCAAAAATGTGATTGAAAATTTTGTAAGAAGAATCGATATTTGTATAAATTCTGGGGGGTTACTGCATATTTCGATTCGAAAAGGAAATCATTCGAATTTGTATACTTTTTACATTGTATTTCGAAAGCTTTTGCTTTCGAATCGAAATACGCAGTAACTTCCCCTGTTTTATTTTACTTCCAAAAACTAAATATATAAAAATTTGTTCGGACTTATCAACTATGCATATTTTGTTGTCAATAACATTTAAATGCATGCATCTAACACGCTGAAATTTACCGCTGATATTTTCTAGTAATAGAAAATATAGAATTAATCAAATCGTATAAAAGATTTTATACAAAATGAACAAAAATCAGTGCCAATGGTGAGTATATAGATTTCGAAATAGCAGAATATAACAATATTAATTGTTTATATTACAGTAAATAATATTGTGCCTGAAGAGTAAAATTAAAGTTGTGTAAAAAAGTAAGTTTAAAATTCAACTTAAATTAAAAGAAATCTAAAAGTATTTATAAAAAAATTAATGAACCGTTTAACAGGAGGTAAATCGGCCTGAATTTCATGTTTAAAACTAAGCTCTCTGAAGTTAGTTGGACATATAATTAAATAAATAAATTCTAATTATATATTTGTATTCGAAAATTATCAATTATTATTTTTGTTCCTCACAATAAGTTTCAACATATTTTTTCCATATTCCTGAAATGTTTTAACATAATTACCAATTTTAACAAATGTTTTCGTCACTAAAGACATGTGTTTATAATTTAAAGGCGTCATTTAATGAATTTATTAAAATTTAAGTCACAATAAAATAAAAAATAGAAGGTGTATACTCATACAATTAGGAACCCTACAATTTAATTAAAAAAAAAAAAACTAGAAATTATTTCAAAATATTCCCTGGAGAAAATCTGACAGCGGAACATGATGTTTTCAACCCCTAAATCAAAGTGTTAAAAAACATATTCACACTTACAAGACTTCTTTCTTGAACACACAGAAAATACTCACTCGGTTCAACAAAATGTTGAAAGTGCAACAAAAATCTCTAAACAATTGATGTAAATAAAATACATAAGAACATGATATAAGATTTCTGCTGATAAACGTGAGTCTATCGGCCTGCTTGTGTGTTCTTTTGGGCGATTACATGTGAACATTTGCATGTGCTGTCGGTTTTTTATACACTCTCATCTAACAATTTAATATCCTGTGAGAATGAATGCTTGAACAGGCAAAACGGTGAAAACAACAACAACACTTTAATGGGTTTTTATTTTATTTTCTTAAACAGGAAGAATGAACAAGAATTACAATTTTTAGACACGCTACAACTGGCGCGGCAGCTGTATGTTAGACTCAAGTATAGTAGGAAGCAAAAATCGTTTTTAAATTTACCTGTGTGTTTGTGTTCAACAAAATCCTTAGAGTAGACATACAAAAATATATCTCTTGCAAATGCAAAATGAGAACAACATCAAGTTCTAGCAAAAGCAAAAGTTTCTTATTAAAAAATCGTCTGCAAGACAAGCAGAATTCTACCGTTAATAGATGGGAGATTATAAGGCGAAACCATCGTTAAAATAAACGAGTAAACACAACATTAAACAAGGAGACAGGAGTAGTATAGAGTGCATTGATTTTCAACTATTAATAGACAAATTTTAATAGCATATAAATGACTTGAAATACATTAATTTTAAAGAACGTCATGGAGTTTTCTAACAACCAGTTATTGGCTTATAGTATTCCTTATTATTTATCAAACATTAAGAATTAGAAATACTAATCTCCAAATTTCAAAAGTATTCCTTCCCTGCAGACTCTGAATACTGATAGGTTTTTTCCAAAAAATATATATTCTTGTTAGCGATATAAAAATAATGCAATCATACTTCTTAAATCGCAATAACTCTGTACTATAGAAAGATACAATTAGACAAATGAAAAGACAGCCGGACAGACATTAAAACCTCCAGAGAGTTTGTCTGTGTACCTGTTAAAACACACGTTTCACACAGTAAATACCTACCATAAAAATAAATCTATAAAATTTCAAAGTGATTAAAATGCTTTTGAAAGTTGATTTTTGTTGTTGGCTGTTGTTTTTGCTCTTGACAAAAGGATTTATTAATATTCATAACTCATGTTTTTTTTCTTTTTTTGCTTACAAAATATACTGAACATAAAATATAAAAAAAAAACAAGCAAAAATAATTTATATTATTAATAAACAGTTGTTCAGTTATTGTTGTTGTCTTCTTTTTTATTACCTTGTTGTTCTTACTTTCGACATAATACTTGTTTATCATAATTGTCTGATTATAAATAATAACAGCAAAAAAAAATCAGTATTTAAGTGCATTTTGATAAAACAACCTTTTGGTGTGCATGCACATGAGACAGTGGGATAGAAGTGATATTATTTGTGGGAATTACAGAATGGTATTAAAGTGGCTAGAGCTTCGATTATTCAGTTTAAGCTTTAAAACTAAAATCTAAACTGAGAATTAAAAATAACACATTCTATTTATTAATAAAGGGACTAAAATATAAAAAGCGATTGAATTTTTGTTAATAAATCGAAATTTAATAAACATATTTTTTTGTTTATTTAATTTGTTTTTGTTTTTAATTATTAAAACAAAATGTTTCATAAAGAAATTAGTTCTATAAGGAACGAATTCAATACGTTTGAAACAGGTTAGGCAATCATGGTACAATTGTACTTTTTTGATACATTTTAGACACAGTTGGTATGTACCTTGTTACAATTCAAAATTTGGTATTCCAGACAGCGTTGTCAGTTTAGGAGATTTATCACCAAATTGAGGATTTTTTTTCGTGATTTGGGATAAAAATTTCATCTTGGGGATCCGGGGATTTGTTGGGGATGACAACACAATTTTAAGGGATTTTTTGGGATATTTTTTTAAAAGTGATGGTAACAAGAATGATTTTGGAGCTAAAAAATGTGCGTCTGGCAAGTCTAAAAATGTGTGTTATTATTTATAGTGCATGGTTTCTAATAAAAAAGAAGTATGTAAATATTTAAAAAAAGTATATTTTTTACCGTTTAAAATGGCTGCAAATACTAATTTTAGTAACAAAAATCATAATGCTTCTTGGGAACGCGAAGATTGGGCAAAAGGTTTAAAATATGCATAAACGAGTATATTTTTAAAGGGTAACGCTTGCGTTGAACGCGTTTTTCAATAATGAATACTACCAAAACAAAAATACGTAACAAAATGCAATATGAATTATTGGAAGCACTTCTCAGAATAAACTTAATACTTTAAAAATAATTAAATTTGTTTTGAGAAATTTAATCCATCTGCTGAAATGCTAAAGCTTTTTAATACAAGCAATATGTACAACAAAATTTCTGAGGCTGATGGATCAGAAGATTTTGATTCTGAAGTTTTTGAAATGCTAAACTCTGGTAAATAATTTTTTATACTTCTATATATTAAATTATGTGTAATTTTTTCTTTACAAGATTTATAATTACAAATCTAATTATCGATAAAAATTATTTTTATTATTATTTTTATATTATTTTTTAAATAAAATAAAAATTTTGCAAAAAAAAAATTGAATCAAAAAAAATCAGTTTGGGGATTTTTGGGGATGACAAATCAAAAATTGGGGATAAGCTCTAAAAAAATACTGGCAGCACTGATTCCAGATGAAATAGATAAATATATGATTTAAGTTATCATTTGTTTAATAGTGCAAGCCGAAGTGATAATTTTATTAAATTGCTTGAATATTTTGTAACTGATATCCATATGATCTTTAAATATGCATCTATATAATGGTTATCACGGTAAGAAATTTTTGGTTGAGTTATCGAATAAAAGCATGTGAAATATTAATTTATATTAAATGATTTTGAGGCTGAATCCAGTTAATCAGAATTGCAAAAACGTTGGAAGTTATCCCTTCTATATCATCAAAATATTCTTAAAATAACAAATCTAGTAATTTTGAAAATACAATCAAAGGATGCATGAATATATACATATATATTTTTAACAATGTTTACTTTTCGCAAATAACCTGTTACTTTATAAGTAAGAATGTAATAGATAACTGTGATAATAAACGAAAATAATATTCTGAAAGATTCGGAAGTAGTCGTCTAAATATATACATATATTTAAACAAATACAGGCAAATCCAGAATGAGGATAATTTACAGGAAACAATTTATTACAAAACTAGCTCTGCTCTTTGCCTTTCCAAAATTTTAATTTCATTGTTTCAGATGAGGTGAGGTGAGAAGCAAAACTCGTTCATTCCATGTTTACAAAATTTTGGTAAAAAAAAAACTAAAAACTTGCTACAGCTTAGTAAATAAGCCAAATAGACTGAAAGCTACTAATTCTTAAATATTAGGATATTTTTTATTAAAACCTTAAAATTTATAAAATCTTAATCTTAAATTAACTAAAGAAAAATTAAGTTTTGAAGTTTGGAACGAACAAGTTTTGCTACGAATTTTCGAAACACACGAATTTTGCTACATTCCATATTGGAACGAATGTGTTTTGCAACTTAAAATAATCCACCAGTAAAATAAGTTACTTAGCTTCACTATATTTAAAAAGTTATATTAATTTATTAAAACTAAGGAAACTTGTTAAAAAATTAAAATAAAACATATGAACTTTTAAAAAGACAAAGAAAGTACTTCATCTTTAGTTTACTCCTCGTTGTTTTCTTCCACGTCATGACCAGCATTGTCGTTGTCGAAAATCGAAACATAAAATTCCTAGGTTTTGTTTTGTCTCCAATTTACTCCAAAAAGATTGGACAAAAGGGCTCCAACACCTTTTCTTTCCTCACCTCAAAAATGGTTCAGGGTCGCAGGAATTCATTCTATAATTAATCTCCCCTTGCAAAGTTATCTGACCATTTTAATGGTTGTTGTATTTCCAACAAATCACAATAATGATCTTAATAATTGCGAGTAATAATCTTAACAATTACAGTAATATGTATAAGGAAAAACTAATACATAAAACAGTTGGAATTCCACCACACACAATGGTACTTGGGCTCACTTCAAACAGGGAACCAACGAGTTTTGCTGCGAAATATGCAACGAGATAGTTTTGACAATGACTGTTAATTGAAACGAAACAGTTTTGCTACGAACTGCAATTTTAGCATATAAAAAGACATAAGAAAGGATATGAATTGCTAACATCGTTATATTTATCCTTATTAAATAGCAAAAGAACTAACAGCATCCATCGTTATCTCAATTTTTAAGTTTTTGGAACGAAAGAGTTTTGCAACTCACACTCTCAGATGCATTAAAATAAGATTGTTACTCAATCCTTTGATAACTTTTTTCCAGGAACACTAGTTTTTTATCATTAAATAACGCTTCATATTGTAGCATTTTCCAAGAGAGACCAGTTTTTTCACATGTAGAATGCCACCAGAAGTTAGATTGTGATTGTTTGCCGTAAGTAAGTTATATTATTTTCGTTAAATGAAGTTTGTGGTTAAGTTTTATTATTTTTTACCCTTATTCTGCGTTTCGATTCGGATCGTAATACAAAATACGATATTTACGATAGTAGCTACGTTTTTGCAAGTTGTTTTTTTTTTCTAACCGAATGATTTTCGTTTTTGCTTTTGTTTAAAAAAATCCCAAATTAAATAAAATGTAAGTATTAAATACTACATGTAAAATTAAACCAATTATTTCATATCAAGCAAATATCTTACAATTTATCACCCATTTCGAATGGATTGCAACTGTCTCTCAATTTCCGGCTTTCAATTCGTTACTCTTAATTATGGAGCATGTTGCTTTACTCTTCCAACAACAATGCCGATTCCATTTCTTCCTGAACATAAAATAAACTTTATTTTTGTTTTGCAATGTATATCGAAAATTAAAATATTACCTCTGGCGCTTGACTTCTGTTAATTTTATTTAATGGAATCAAGTTTATTGCACAATGATGAATGAAAATGAAATATATCACCTTCAACGCAGTAGGATTCTTTAGACTGGAATAGTTTAGCCGCAAATGTTCTGCTCTTGTTTTATTTTCATCACGTAAAAAGCTGTAGAATTTCTTTAATTAATTTTTAATCAACAATGTTATATAAAAATAAAAAATATCAGCTCCAGCGCAACAGAGTTCCTTACACTGGATTAGTTTGGCCACAAATACCAGGTATTGGCACTTCTCCATCTCTCTATACTTTACTTTATAATATTTAATTTTAGTTTATTTTTGTTATTAAAACACTGTTTTTTAGCAATTAATTTAACGTTTTATTAAAATGTTCACAACATCACTTGTTTTTTTTCTGTTTCTTTCTCACATGTTTCACAGTAAAAAACGGTGTCATTGAACATACTCTTCTATTATTCTTTTGATTAGGTTTTTTTAGAATAACATTTTTCGACTTGAGCGTAAATGAAAGCGGGAACGTTTCGTAACGCAGAAAAGGGTAATTAAAAATGGTACCTTGGAGGTCGAAAAAATACATTTTATTTATATAGTGGGTACAAAATCCGTTTTTTTAATGATTTGTTTTTTTAAGAACAATTACTATTTTTATTTGAAATATCAAAGATTTGTTTTTTTGATTGTTTTTTATGTGCTATGTAGACCTTTTATATTGTTAAAAATCTTTCTATTTTATCAGTTCGGCTTGAGGTCCCTTTTATTAAAAGTATAAAAACTCTTGTTCGTTTTTAATTTTTATTATATTTTATTTATTTCCAATATTTCGACCAACTTTGTTGATCATCTTCAGGGAAGAAATATAATAATTTACTTAATGTTTAATACAGTGTTGTCCGATGTTAATATTTTAAGTTTCTTTCACTGACTGTTAAGTAAATCATTATATTTCTTCCCTGAAGATGATCAACAAAGTTGGTCGAAATATTGGAAATAAATAAAATATAATAAAAATTAAATTTTTAATAAAAGGGACCTCAAGCCGAACTGATAAAATAGAAAGATTTGTTTTTTTTAACTTTTAACTAAATTGAATCATTCGGAATATATTTGTATGTTTACTGAGTAATGATAATCAAAACAGAAACTAATTATTTGTGCACGAATTTAGTTGAAAATCTTACATTGTCGGATATAATGTTAGTAAAAAAGCTAATGTTACCAAAATGTACTGCCAAAATATTAGAAAGTGATTATAAAATCTTAGGCACAGATAAATAAAAAGAAAGCAAAATCTTATTGAAAGAACACTAGAACTTGCAACAAAGAAAATACTACTTTAATAAACCAAACTCCGAATATTTGCGACAATGAAGGCTCATAAAAAATACAACACCACTATAAGTACCGATCATATGATTAATCTAAACTATAATATGGTTACCTTGGGTAATGATATGATGTTATAATATCAAATTATAATTAACAAGAAAATATTATGATGAAATATTACGATGATAATTGATCATAATATGACATTTTATGGCACTTATATTCATCATAATATGTTTTGACTGCAATCTTAAATCTCATCGTAATATGTTGCTCTTAGATTATGTTTACCACAACCAGGTTTCTTCTCTGCGTGTATATTTATACGAACGGAGTTTATATAAAAAAAGTTTTTATAAAAATTCTGCGGGAGTTTTTCCCCCTTCAAATTCAATGTTAAAAAAATAAAAGGGAAAAAAACTATCGCGGATTTTTTATTCATGATTGGGCCGAATACTCTTGTTCTTTCCTAACCTTATTGCATTGAATAAGATAATTCAATGCCGTAATAACTGTATTAAGCCATTTTTATGTGCATGCAAAACGATTGGTCTACGTTTAACTTGGAAAGTACAAGTAGAATTTGTGTGGCAAAACATAATAGTCAAGTAAATTTAACATAAGATTTGACAAATCTAAATTTGTGTTTTAATAGTATTTCATAACAAAAGCAGTAACCCTTGTATGAAAGCCAAATTAATTAATAATTTTAAACAATTTACTATTTCCATTACTGTTATCTTATCTCTAAAATATTAACAAATACTTCTTGCATGGGTGGGCCACCTGTAACTTTCTTTCAGGTATTTTGACCCCACCAACTTTAAATGAAATACGTGACAAAAATTTAATTCTTTTGCTCAAATTGAGTAAAATTCAAATTCGTATTAAGCAATACAAATGTTAATCAACTTCTAACCTTAAAATAATAAATTAAATTTGATTAAGGAACATTTAAAACGGGTTCGTTTTTGTTTTTCTTCAAACCTAAGTAAATTAACATGTTAATTAAACAGCCATAATTTATGTGTGTTTTTTTTTAGTTTGTACAAGACAAAAAATAAAATATTTATATTATAACATAAGTTTAACTTAAAAATAGTTTATCAAAAGAAATTTATTATTATTATTATTTCATTTTAAATGTCTGTATAAACACAAAGATATAAATATGTACATACATATACATAAATAAATGTATGTACATATGTGACTATTTGAACTACGTCATTAATGTATTTATCGCAAGTTGATTACGTAGTTGTTTTTTTTTTTTTTTTTTTTTTTTTGATAGTTAACCGGAAATTTAATTTTAAAGTGCATGTTTTCTCTCTCTCTGTGTTTTGTGTGAATGTGTGTACGAACGGGAATATTCAAATGTTAGTGTAGTATTGGGTAGCACGTGTTGCAATTGCACGCGTTATTTGTGCTAATTTAAGTTGAAAATTATGGAAATATTTATTTTCATTTCTCTGCATGGGTGTGGATTGGTGTGTGTCTGTTGAAATATTCACGATTTATGAAAAAAAAACAAAGTTAATCAAGCATTTAACAAGACAAGCGACAAGTAAACGTAAATTTCTTTTCAAATAATTTATAATTTGTACAGGTATTCTGAAGTTTTATGAATTTTAAATATTTTTTTTTTTTTTTTGGCTAAATGACAGGAAAATGTAATTGGAATTACGGCACATGTTGCTTTTACTTCTTCATTCAAGTTGTCTTCCTACAAGGAAGTTTAAGACAAACAATTTTTAAATAATTTATAGCCAACCTGAAAAAAGTAAAAGGATTGAGTTGGTAGTAGCAAACCTAATGACATTTTTATTTTATACTTCCAATTTTCCTACTTTCTTTCTGTCCGTTAAAATGCTTCGTTTCTAGTGAAACCATTAAAAATCCATTTAAATTGTAACAATTTTTTTACATACGAGCAGAGTACTTAAGGTCTTGTAGCAAGCAGTATGTACCTGTTTTATGAAAAATGATTCCCACTATAAGTTTAATTTTTTTTACTTTTTCATAATTGACATGTATTGAATTATAGTAAAGTATTGTTAGGAATAAACTTTTAGACATACTAGATACATATGTACATACCTTCAATATGTATGTATGTATATGTTTATATCTTTACACGTTTTGTTTGGATGTGTTATCTGTTATAAATTATTATAGTTTTAAACATTAAGGAAAATGTTGTCTTTGTTTTTTCTGTTTCTGTTTCTTTTTCGATTTGGTTTCGTTTATTTTATGACAGGTAATCTATTATTCAATACATATGTTCTTTGTCTTTTATAATTGTTTTATGTTTATATAAATCAATTAAAGAATTTTAATTTATAGTTTGTACACATAATAATTGTTAGACATTTTATTATAACTTTTTTATCAGAATAATTTTTTTTTTTAATTTTGAAAAAATTTTATATGACAGGTATTTTATTTGAATTTAGAATAACAAATTTTTTCATCTTAAATAGCATGGTGTAACTATACAAGGTGAGTGCAGTAGCACAGCTGACTGACTTTGTTTACAATTTACTTATGTCAAAAGTAATACTTTTTCAAGTGTTTTTGACAGTAATACATTATTTTACACAAACAAAATGCCTGTTGTTTGTTGCCGATTTGCACTCACCTTGTATAGTTACACCATGTTAAATAGTATACCTATACAAAATTTTAATCTTGAGATTTAAATACATGATACAGTTTTTGTGTGTGATAAGCTTAAAACATTGAATCATATAGAATTCGGTCGCATAATTGTTTTAATAGTTTTAGAACCTGAAATTTATACTCATTTATTAATATTTAAGGAAATCCAGTAGAACAAACTAAAATTAAGGTGCCTATTATGACCAAAATTCGACTTTCGTCGAATGCTGCACATTCGATGAAAAAAACAAATTCTTATATAAAAATAAATTAAATTTGAAATGACCACCACGGAAAAGCTGAGGGATGCTTCCAACATCTTGGAAACACAAACAAGTTCTGTTTGAAATTGTCACTATTGTAACTAGTTATAAATTTAATAAGAACGATTCTAGAACTAATTCTCCCATCATTGTTTTTTATTCGAAATTCTCATATTTGTATCTAGTTCTGAGTTAATGATATTTATTTCTCATTACAAAATACTTGCATTTGTTTTAGTATTTGTTGAAATTCTGTTGAAAGCCATTTGGAAAAAGATGCTATATACATTTTTTCGCCATGCAACAATATTTTACAATTAAATTTGAATTTTTCAAAAAGAAAAGGTTTTCCATGAAGTTTTTTTTAATAATAATATAGTTAATCAGAAAGTGTTCTATAAATAGTTGCGATATCATTGTGCCGCTAGTTATAGTCGCTCTAGAACTAGTGATTTTGAAACCAGATGTAAAAATATTCTTAAAAAAAACAATAAATTATTGCTGTTGATAATCTTAAAAATAAAAAAAGATAAAATCAAAACACAGAAACAAACAATTGCTTTTTGGTCAATTGAGAGTTGACTAAAGCAAAACAAACCAGGTACGAGTACATAATTACAAAACTTCTAATTAACTTGGTAAAATTAAAAAGGCAAGAATATACAGGTCTTTAGAATGTCTTTCTGATTAGCTTCTTTCATTGCAATAATTTTGAACATAAACTCAAAGCTATTATTTTATCTACTCCCCATTAAAATTTTAATTAGTCTATAATACTTTACTGTACAATTCCCCAGTATCTACAAGACAATTAAATTTTAGAATTTATGTATATTCTCAAGCTGTTTTTAAAACTTTTTTTTTAACATGTTTCATCCATTCACATATACCTTCTGATAATTGCAAAAGGCGCCCATGTTAATTAAAACAATACAATGCAGTATTATTTAACTTGAATTAACACAATCTCATGCTAGTAGACATGTGTTCATGAGCACTTTTCATGCATTGTCTTCTTGCTAGAGTATGGAGGATTGTCGTCGGTCTGGGATGACATGGAATTCATTGCACTTTTCTGCACTCGCTGTGTGCCTGTGTTTAATGCACAACAACAGCAAGAACCAACAATGACTTACAAGTCATTGTAACAATTTGATAATAATTTCTATGGAATACAACAAAACAAAAAAATTAAATTTATGATTATGACCCGTGTGACATGAAATTTAATTCGATTAAATGTAACCAGAAAAACAATAAAGAGAAAATTGTGACAGCAAAATGTGACAGTAACAATAAAAAGCTAAAATAAACATAATTTAGTCTGTCAATCAAGAAATTTTAATTATTTGTAGTTGAGATATATCAATATTAAAATACTTTTACAAAAAAACAGCAGGATTGATAATGGCACATTTTGCCGGCAAAATGCAAACGACATGGCCTTGCTCTCCATTATTTTTATAGTAATCGTAATATTTAAAATTTAAATTTAAATACATATAAATATTTTAGTGATATTTTTCTAAAAAAAATTAATTAGTTAATTCCAAAAATTTGTAAAAAAAAAGACAGGATTTAAACTTCATGAATTGTATGCAACATTTGCTTTTGCAATAAATTATCAACTATTGTTTCGACAAAAAAAATCCCTTAATTAAATTTGTAATTTACTTTGTTGGTTGAAAAAAAACTTTAACAATTTTTTTGTGCAGTTTTATAATAAAATATATTTATATTTTTTTTTTAGAGCTTTTGTTTCGGTGTCAGCATTATTTACACTTGGTTTATTTGGTGTTTATGAAACTGGAACATTATTTAATTATTGTAATGATAATCTGGATTATTTTCTACATAGAATTGTTTTTGTTTCAAGTTTATTGTTTAATACTTGTGTACGTAATACAGCAAGAACAACAATAAAAATACAAATAAAATAAATAAAAATAATGAAAAAGGAAACACACACAAAGTGCATATATACATGAAAGTCAGATTAGGTAAGAGAATAATCATGTTTTATATATTCTTTTTTCATTTCATTTTATTTTTAATTGTGTGTTTGCTTTTATTTCTTAATATAAATATTTAAATATTTAAATTTTGATAATGTGCGTATAGGATAAGCAGTCGAGCAAAAGTTGCTGCATTTTTATAAATTAAAGTGAAAATATTTAAAGTTGGACAAAAATATTGTCAGACATCTAAGAATCGTGTAAACACACAATTTTGTCATTCTCATTGTTTTAAGACAATTGACAAACAATTTTCATTGTCATATGTGCAAAGTTTATGCATCTGCCAATGGCAGCATTGTCATAGAAATTGTTTCTAAATGCAACTCTGCTTATACATAAATAAACAAACAAGTGTGAAATAATAACATTTTGGAAAAACAATTTCGGTTGACAGATAAATTCATTGTGTGACAATTGTGCGCCAATGAAATTGTTAATTTTATTACAGTCATCTAAACTGACAATTTACCTTTTGCTAACAATTTTTCAATGTCAGTACATTGATAGATCTGACAACGTTGTAATATCTGACGATCGTCTATACATAGCTTAACGTATTGATGAACAATACGCATTTCAGTGTTGCATTGCAAACTGAATTTATGTAGTCAGCCTATTTATTATATTATTAAAATCAAAGATATAAGAAATAATCAATTACTTTTATAACAAAGTCATTCGTTCGCTTATTGAGGCGAATTGTACGAACTTGTATTTAAGAGCCACTGTTATTACATCAATGGACAGCACTAGTGTTTGCTTTAAACTTAAATGTATTACTTTTTAAATGAAATCAAATTAGCCTGCTGTATAGTTTAAATATTGGAAAAACAAACTGACCAATACAAAGAATATTAAGACAAATCTAAACCTTCTCATTCAAAGGTAAACAATGGAATAAAAGTATTGAGTAAAACCAAACAGAAAAAGGCTTTATTAGAAATGTCTTTGAAATAATATGTTAAATATTTTCTACGAATTTACATAACTTAAGGTACGGTAACCACTTATTTTAGTACAAATTTGTGTTTTAAATAAATAAACGAGTTCAAATATATTTTATTTAGTACTTCATTTCCGGCAAATATTTGCCAAGTGTGACCTTCACTATTATCTAAGATATCTCTAAACATGGAAATAGTTGTGGTTGTTTATATTATCTCCGCTATTTCTGGGCCGACTTTGCTGAAGAGTGTTGATTGTAAACGAAATATGGATAGATAAAAATCCGGAATGATATTTTTAGCCTCAATCATATAAGATTTACTTACAAAGCAATTGTATTCCGATAATTATGTTTAAGGTCCTACCCACCCCTAAATCTATTAAAAAATTATATCCCTGGTTCATGAGCATTTAAAATCACATTAACCTGACAACAGACAAAACTATTTATAAAAGAAAACAAAAATAAAAAAGTCCAAGGTACAAAATCTTTTTACAAACATACACCCCCTACGACTTAATAATAATGTGCCAGTTGTAGTTTCATAAGCCAGTCGTTGTCATTGTAATCCCCAATTCAAGAGACTGAGAGAATGAGGAAATAATAAGAAATGATATTTTTTTCTTCTTTGGTTTTAATTAAACCATAAAATTTTATGCATTTGTTTTATTTATTTCTATATTTTTTGTTGGCATCTACATATGTATACATACATATATGTATGAATATATTTATTCGAAATAATTTTACGTTAAAGTTTTTCTTGTTTGTTTTAAGGCATCACACATGAACTCTTACCGAACGAATACAATATTTAGAGAAAACAATAGGCTTATTAAGTGTTCGCTTTCATACTTATTTGTATGTATGTACTTGTATATACATACATATAAAAACATGTATGTATGTATGAGTATCTATCTGTATGTTTGTATATTAAACCCAAAACGCCACAAAAGCTTAAATCCATAGGTATTTAATTGTGCAAAAATGTATGGATTTATTCACATGTAAATGTGTATGGGTATTAAAAGGAAGTTTCTATAGTTTAACAAGAAAGACACATACATACATTTATAACAAAAATCTTATTTAGTTTATTTTTTTTTCTCTTTGTTTTACTGTGTATATTTGTCTGACAACTAAAACCCCCAACAGGATATTGGTAAAAACAATGAAGGAATTTTTGCAGTGTCAAGGGAATTTTCTTTTCTAGAATTATGCAAATTTTGTTCTAAAGTATAGGTTATGTATGTATGTGCGGTTTGAATATGCAAATATACAAAAAAAAAACAATAAATAAGCATTTAGAGCAAAAAAAATAATACAAATTTAAATAAAATTTTAGGATCTATTAAGTGGTACAGGTACATACATACATACGTTTATATGTATGATAAACAAAAATGTGTGACCAATATTTATTTGTATTCTTATTGGTTTTACATACAAATATTGTGAGAAAAAACAAATAAAGAGCATGAAATGTTTTGTTAGGATGTGAGGAATCAATCTTGAAATTTAATATTTTTTTAAAGAAAATTGTTGAAAAATAAATATGTAAATATGTAGAATACTTGGAAAGTATGTATGTGATTAGGATTTAATAAATTTTGAAAAGTAAACGTAACTACTGTGTGAGCAATCTCAAGTACCTGATCTTGTTTATCTATAATAATCTACTTCAATTGTATTTTTCTTAAGACATTTATAGGAGCAAGATTTTTCGCAAATTCTACAGACTTGCACTTTATCAATTGCACTTTTTTTCTTAGTTTATTATTTCAATTTCAATAAAATCGAACCATTTCAAATCTTAGTTTACTTTAAAACTACTTGACTAATAAGACTAAAATTTATGATTTCAGTACGATGATATCTCTTTATAGTGTGTCACAAAATATACATACCAGCCACAATTCGAGTAAAATTATCGTAAATCATTAATTAATCGTCAAAATTTCCGCATTTGGGTTGTGAATGTCGAAGAACAAACGACGGGTTTCAACAAGAACTAAGTTTTTCAACAGGGGCATATTGAAATATAGAAGCTCGCTTTAAAAATGGTGGATCTGTTAAAACTATATTGTGTAAAAGTCGTGATATTTACGGCCAACATAATTGTACTTCTTTTAAGAAGTTAGTTAATAAAATTGTTGCATTTGTGCAATTGTTTAAAAACCTTAGCATGCTCCACACTGTCACTGTATGTGGTCCGGAAGTGTGACTGGGCAATTATTTTAAAAAATGCAGCTGAAAAGGCGGAAATGATGAGTGGATCATGCTATCGAGAGATGTTAACAACTAAATTTTTACCTATCATTATTTTAAAACGACCGTGCAACTGTATGACAAAGTCACCGAAACAATGCATTTATTGCAGAACAAATTTTCCGAAATTCAGCCGTTTAATTCATTGAATTACTTTTTATAGGGCCAATCGAATCGATTACAAACGAACGAAATAGCGTGATGCGATATCATTTTAATTTACTCTTTTTAATACAATATCAATTTTAATGATTTTCATAGTTGAAAACCCCTGTATATTCTGGTTTAAAATATCAATTAAGGTACGTGCTGTTCTGGGTATTGAAAGAAGATGTAAAATAAATGTAAGCGCGGTTTTGTATTTTAAAGTCAAGGCTTGAAATTTCTTAATTATAAAACCAAAAAACCGGATAGACGACTAATTCCAAAATAGGAAATATTTGAAACCGTTCTGCTTTTAAATAGAAAAAACCCCGGTTACCTGTATTCGGTTTCTAATGCTGAACATATGATTATTAAAAAGTGTCTCGTTCGCTATCGTAAGTGTATCTTTTTCAAATGTTTAAACATGAGCAACAATTCGCTAGTTGGATAAAATTAAAAGAAATCCACTAAAGTATAAAAAATATTTCTATAAAGCAAACTGCTGAAAGAAAAAAAGGCAGAAAAAGTTAAGCAGTAGAATTAAAATTTACCAAAAAAAAAAATTATGCGTAAAGATAAATTTGAAATTTAACTCCCCAGACACAAACCATTTATGCCAACAGAGTCATGTTAACTATTTAACAGAGACAATCTTAAAGTTTCAAAATTCGATATATAACTTTACTATTGATATTTGAACACAAAAACAGTCGGAAAAAATTAAAAAAAAATCAGAATCTATAAAAAATGTCTCAGAAAATTTAAATAAGTAAAAGTATTACACTAAAAAAATTGTATAACGTTTTTTTGAAAAAATAACTTGAAATTTGAAAAAGAACTTTGGTTCTCTTTTTACAATTCTTTGAGAGTGGGCGGAAAAAAGTATTGGGAGCGATTCCTGCTATGGTCTAGATAAATGCCTTATACTCAGAAGTTCTAACAGTTTGTTTTTTTTTTTTTTTGGTAATTATAACTGTTTTGCTAAAAAATCACCTTTGAAATTTGAAAAAGGACTTTGGTCCTTTTCTCACAATTCTTTGAGAGTGGATGGAAAAAAAGTATTGGGAGCGATTCCTGATTTTTGCTAAAACAGGTTTAGTTATAAATCAATGTTTTATTAAAAATGTTTTTGAAATTTTATTTCATAAAGTATTTACTCAAAAGGTAAAAGTAGTTTTGCAAATATTCATTTTATCTTCAAGCACATAGAAAAAAAGTTTGAGAATTATACCTTCAAGTAAACATTGGGAAAAACAGTAAAGTCACAGTACAGGTGGTCACAAACGTGACGGAAAAACATGTCACATTCAAAATCATACTAAGGTTGTCAAAAAACGATTGCAAATATTTGAAGATGACATGTATCAAGAAAAAGCGACATTCATTACTTTAATTAAAAGCCTAAACTTTAAATTTGTAGATGCAGTATAGCGTTTTAGACTTCATATTAATTGGTAATATATTGGAAACAAATACAAAGCCTAGTTTTTAAACCAAACGCAGTGTTAATAACATCCTATCGAAAAATGAAAACAGGATTAAAAATGTTTAAAGTTTCTTTATATTTTCACTTCAAAGTGATAATTAAAATGTCGCGTTATAGAGTGTGGAAGTTGGGTGGTATAAAATATGTTTACAAACATTGATGAGAAATATCCAATTTACACCAATTACAGTATACCCCGGTTAAATACGCCGCGCTTAATTGCCTTTTCCGTTTATTTACTTCGCCTTGTAAATACCCGTTTATTTTTCATATTTTTTCAAACAAAACAACACGTTTTAATAACTTTCGCTTAAATGCCTTTTTCGCTTCGGGTAATTACCTCAAAAAAAATTTCCCATCACGGACATTTTTGTTAGTTTAATTTAGTTTATTTAGCCAAAGTACCTTTTATTCTAAGTAAAATTATAGAAACATATGTAAGTTTTCGAAAAAAAGTAGTGAATAAAATAAAATATTGCAAAAAGGAGAAAAATCAAAACACAAGCTGCAGAATTTAATTGTAATATTTCGTGGCCTCTAAAATAGGTACATATTCTGGTAATTACCTTCTTAAATGCATTTAAGCAAATTCGTTTAATAACCTTTATAGAGTAAATAACCGTGAACGCTTAAATACCTTTCCCGGACAAGTACTCAAAAATTTTGGATTTTTTAGTGAGGTATTCAACCGGGGTAATCTGTATCTTTTATGCAAAAAATTGCTTATAAAAACACTTAGATTTGTTTGTTAATCTTCTTAAAATAAAAAAAATTTTAGTCGAATTTATTAAATATAAAATAAATAAAAATAAACATAAATAAAATTTTAACAGAAAAACATTTAAATAATGCTTTTAACTAAACAATTAAATAAACATGATTAAAACAAGCAAGAAAATATAGTCAGTCAAGCCCGGCTCTATAATGCCTTATTTTACGAATATGGAAAAACTCGTTTTCTTTTAAAATTTCTATTAGTTGGTTTGCTTAAGAAATTTACGGAAGTAGGCCTTACATTAAAGCTATGACTATACTTCAAGGTGGATATTAGACTAACATCAGGACAAACACAAAATAACTTCCCTATAATCGTATTGTAGGGTAGGTAGGTACAATAAATTTAAATAAAATTATTTTTCACTAGAATTATTTGCAATGTTTTATCAGAATTCAGTGCTTAATTCTTTAAAAATTGTTATTTTTTTTATATATTGTAGGTACATTTAATTTATTTCCAAAAAAAAAACAGATAATAACCCACTCAAGCACACCTGATGAGGGTAATTTGTTTATTAAACAAAGTGAAAGCATTAATATGTTATACAATTAACCCCCATACGTGCAATTAAACTGGTATAGCAAACTTACCTATAATTAATAATTTGCTGTTTTGGGCAGAATTATAAAATTGAAACCAAATAATCCGTTTGAATATGAAGATGGCTTTGTGTTGAATATTTTAAGATTTTAATAACAAAATAACAGCACTTAATCAGTATTTCAGCTAAACAGAACAAATGTTGTTTTTAAATAATCATAGATTTATATCAATCAAATTATTATCTATTTGTTTAACACTTTAGTATTTTATACAAAGCACTTGTTACTTTTTGCAAATTTTGTACGAATTCGTTTAATTTTTAGATAAAAAGTGTGAATCATCTTTTTTTTATAAAAATTTAGTGTTAAGATATTTTCTTGAATATTGATCGATTGTAAGTAATTGAAAAATTATGTTTACTTTTAAGACGTATTTGTTATAGTTTTTACTTTTCGTTTTTTTTTCTCGCTCGTTTATTTACACTGCACTTAATATTCAAATTTTGTTAATTGACCAAAATTTACATTAAATTTCCAAAAATATTAAAAATAATTTTTGGTTCCGGTTTTATGATTTCGTTTTGTTTGTAATTTGTATATTTTAAATTAACTCTTATTTTGTTTTTAACCGAACCAAATAAAGAGTTGCCGAAAAAAAATTAGAAACGTTTTACACAAAAGCCAGCTAGCAGCACTACCATTTAAGGGTACAAAACTCAGTGCTACGAGCGAACAGTGAACACAAAACAAACTTGTAAAAAGAAATATTCGTATAGATACCTATACAAAAAATATTCAAAATAACGTACATATGTATATTATATATTTTTTTTCTTTAATATTGAAAATAATTCAACACGCACGCTTAAACACCTGCGTTTTTCTTTGCAATTGAAAGTTAAATTTCAATATAGCAACAATTTAAAGCCGCAATTCTATTACGATAAATTTATTAAGTGAATTATTGTAATCGCACTAATAGTATTTGTTAGTACTTGCTCAAGAATTTTTTTATTATTTGCTTCTTTCTTAGTTTTAATTTTTTTATGTTTAATAAACTCAAATCGTTTCACGCATGCACTTTTTCTTAATGTATCTCATTACTCAACCGATAACAAACTCAAACTAAATATGAAAACAAAACAATCCAATGGACATGTTTAAACTGGTTACTAAAATCCAAAACACAACACAACATAAATATACACATCACACAAACACACGTCACCAGCGTTGTCAACTTTGAAATTTCAAAACGCACCAAAATGGAGAAAAAAGCGCACCATTTACAAAAAAACGCACCAAGTCAAGAATTTCGTTTTTGTTTCAAATATTTATTGAATTAATTTGAAATTTTTTAATATTATAAATTCTAAAAAAAATTTATCAACGATTATTAGTACATAAAAGTAATAATAGTAAAATCCTTTTTTTAATAAATGAGCTAATCAAAATAAAATAAGCATTTAACCACTCAAAATTTAACTCACAATATGATATTCGGAACTAAAGTACTAGTTGGTAAAAAAGATAATTTCAGTACATTTTTTTATATATTTTTGTTTTCTAGTTAAAGTACTTCTATTTGATTTGTTTGCAATAAAATTTGTTAGGACCCTGGTTGTTCGTCTACAGTAGACCAAACCATCAGGTTATACAAGAATTTTTATTTACATGTTAATTTGATTTTCAAACAAAGATTTTTTAAGAATTTGATTTCATTTATCATACATTCGTATTTAAAATACATGTTTGCATCGTATAGATTTCATGACTTATGAATTATTAAAAAACTGCAATTAAAAATTAGTAAAAATAAAGATTTGATTACATTTTCGAAAAAATTAAAAAACGCACCGAAATACACAAAAACAAATTTTGCAGTGTTGAATGAAATGATAATCAAATAGGTGTATTTTATTGTAGAAAGATTTTTTCTCACACTGAAACAAAAAGTTGTGTTGACTTTGCTTTGGTGCCACCAAAAATTAAAAAGCGCACCGCGCACCAACTAAAGAATTTTTTGCACCAAAAATTTAAAAAAAACACCAAAAATGGTGCGAAACGCACCAAGTTGACATCGCTGCACGTCACAGAGTTGCGTTTCCATACGGAGATAACTGAGTAAACCGGAGAATGAAATATTCAAAAAATCTCTCTCGCTCTTGTTACATTTTGAGAGTTTCACAAAAACTCTTGAATACTCTCTTGATCTTGTTTTCTTTCTGTGTACCTGTAAACGTGCAATTAGCGCCATACTTAAAGGTTTGTTGCAGTGTTGCCAGTGAAATTTCGAGAAAGATAAAAAAAAAAAAATTCCAACAAGATACATTTATTAACATAACATTTTTATTTCATATTTATTGAATATTGTATAGAAAATTATATATGAATTCATTTTTATATTTATTTAAGTCATAAATATTAGGTATGTAATTTTTAAAAATACAGTACGCAAACTTTAAAATTAATTATATGTATGTATGTATGTAACCATCTTTGGATGTTATCAAAACAAATTCATTTTTGTAAAAATTTATACACGAGTTAAGGCGTTTATACTAAGACGATTATATTAAAAAGTTCATATAAATTTCCTGAAAATAAAAAATATGTTCATACCTATTTCCTCAGAACAACTTCTCACTACACGTAGTCGGTTACGATGTTCAGTCTTAATCAGGGGTGTCATAGAAACCAATATTGTCAGAATTGGTTTTAAAACCGACAAGAAAATATGCTTTGGTGTCATAGGGCACCACGATATTTATTGAACGTGTAGCAGTGCCCTATGACACCAAAGCATATTTTTTTGACAATATTGGTTTCTATGACACCCCTGAATAAGTTTTAGTTGGCTAAAAATTCTCTGCACACATGCATGAGAAAATGGAAACAAACTACTCTTTTCAAATTTTTAAACATCGGCTCAACGTTGTAAGAAAAAGCATTTTCAGTACATTGGAAGACAAAAATATTTTCAGACACACAATTTTGTCATTGTTTTAAGACAATTGACAAACACTTTTCATTGTCATATGTGCAAAGTTTATGCATCTGTCAATGGCAGCATTGTCATAGAAATTATTTTTAAATGCAACTCTGTATATACATAAATAATAAACAAACAAGCGTGCATTGATAAAATTTTTGAAAAAAGTGGAAGAAAATTAAAGAATTAAATTAAAGTGTGCATTAATAAAATTTTTAAACACACACACAGAGCTGCAAAACGAATTTGACAATGCCACACAACAATCTAACAACCGTGTAAACTGACAATTTCGGTTGACAGATAAATTCATTGTGTGGAAATTGTTTGTTTTCTTGCAGTCGTGTAAACTGACAATTTACCTTTTGCTAAAAATTTTTCAATGTCAGTACATTGATAGCACATTGGTAGATATGACAACGTTGTAATATCTGACCATCGTGGGCACATAGCTTAAGTACATTTTTTCAATTGTTACAAAATAATTTGGATTTGAAAATTCTATTTTCAAAGCATCTGTTGCCTTTACATAGGTCAATTCTAAATAGTTGCTAGCAATTGTTTTAATTAATTTTTCAACTTCAGATTGAAAAAGGTGTAGACGAGGCTTTTCCGCCTGGAATATTAGATTAAAATCGTTTAAAAGTTCCAAAGTGTATGACATAAATTCCAAATAAATGTTTGTAATGTCATTACTCAATAAATCAAAAATTTCTTGGTTGCCTTTAGTGGGATTCTCGAATAATTCTAACCGAAAATATTCTGTTAAAGCAGTATATTGCTCTAGAGTTCTATAAACACACGTGTTGTTGCTGGACTTAAAATTGTATGGTTCTCTACTTGAAAGTAATTTTGAAATTCTTGAAGTTTGGATATCCTCTTTGAACTGCAACAGAAGTGTCCTGCGATGCTCTTAACATGTCCTCTACTGTTCCTGGTAATTTCGCACATGCTTTTGACGCTACCAGATGTATGTATGTATAAGATGGCAACTACATTTAATGCATACAATGTTCTTTACAGACTTTTTTAAGTGACTAAAAACAGAGTTAGGTCACCTGCCTTAACAGATATGTCTGTTGTCTCATCCATTAAAAAAAATACGAAAAATGTATATTTCGTATCCTAACGGCATCACTGGTTTGTTGTTGTGTGTTTTCTTTTTTAATTTTAGTAAAATCAACTAGTATACTTATACTTATTTTTTTAATGTTTAATATATTGCATATTGCTGGAGAAATAATTATTTATTTATACAATAATAGTTTGTCTAATCGATTACTTGTTAAAGGGAAATTTTTAAATGTCAACAAAATATGTAAATATGAGAGAAATTTTCATAGAATTGTGCAATAACTAGACAGACAGAAACCGTTAACAACAAACGTGATCAAACATGCATGCAGTAATAACCGTTTAATGAATAGAAATGACGAGTAAACAAGATGTTTTTTTTCGAAATTTGTAATTAGAGTGTTAATTTTTGAATAGTAGCAGTATTTTTTTAAACCATATGAAAATTTTACACTATTTAAGAAAAAAAAATAACTAAATGTAAAACTTGGAGTTTGGTTACAATTAAATACATACACATACATAGGTACATATGTATGTATGTATATACAGTGGTGGACACTGTATGTATAATTAGAAACGATGCTTTAATAGGTATAATAAGATCGCTGTGTAGGTTCTTTAAAGACCTACACTGTAAATTGTTTTTTATCGTTATTTAATGAGTAAACAATCAACATTGTTGTTGATACACAACACGTTGAGTTCTAAGTTAAATTAAAAAAATATAAAAATATTATTTTCACAATTGTTTTTTTTTTTTGCTGGGCACGTAATTAGAAACGCGCATTTTTAAGTATAGATTAACTAATTTTGATACGGTTAAGTTTCGAAAAAAAATCTCATGTCTCAAAAAAAATATCATGAAGCGGTTGCGGTTTACAAGACAAATGCTCAGAAACTCAGTAACGTAAGCTATTTGTCCATGGTGGTCAGATATTACAACGTTGTCATATCTACCAATGTGCAATCAATGTACTGACATTGAAAAATTTTTAGCAAAAGGTAAATTGTCAGTCTACACGACTGCAAGAAAACAAACAATTTCCTTTGCACACAATTGTCACACAATGAATTTATCTGTCAACCGAAATTGTCAGTTTACACGGTTGTCAGATTGTTGTGTGTTTAAAAATTTTATTAATGCACACTTTAATTTAATTCTTTAATTTTCTTCCACTTTTTTCAAAAATGTTATCAATGCACACTTGTTTGTTTATTATTTATGTATATACAGAGTTGCATTTAAAAATAATTTCTATGACAATGCTGCCATTGACAGATGCATAAACTTTGCACATATGACAATGAAAAGTGTTTGTCAATTGTCTTAAAACAATGACAATGACAAAATTGTGTGTTTACACGATTGTTAGATGTCTGAAAATATTTTTGTCTTCCAATGTACTGAAAATGCTTTTTCTTACAACGTTGGAAGACAAAAATTTTAAGTTTACACGGTTGTTAGACATTTTCTGCACATTTTTCGGACAACGTTGTAATATCTGACGATCGTGGACACATAGTATTTGGTATTGGCTATTTTTAAAGGAAAATTAAAGCAGAGTGGTATTGTAGTTCCTGACAATAAAAAATGTTAGCGATTCGGCCTAAAATGAAGCGGAAATGTTGTGAAAGCTCTTTGTTATATAAATATTAACACATTAATGAGTGCCGATTTTTTGTGTATGTATTTATCATGTTTGTAAAGGTCACACATGCTAAATATTTACTCAAAAAAGCTTAATCACTTGTTTTAGCAAAAATTTGTTTGACGTTGTGTCTTGTCTTGTCTTGTCTTGTCTTAAAAAAAAGTTTTTTTTAAATAAATAAACTAGTTCAAATATATTTTATTTAGTGGTTATGTCTTTTTCGACAAATATTTGCAATATCTATATAAGCATTCAGAAATGTAGAAATTACAACCGAAATGACAAACCTATTATGAGACTCGTGATGAAAAGTAAATAGTATACATACGATCAGGGTACATTGTGGCGCTATGTTAATGCTTATGAATATCTATAGAGACATTCCAGCAATGGTTGACTAGATGCTAATATTGAAGAATATTTTCGTGAGATACCGGCCGATATGTTAAAAGAGTATGCCAAAAATGGACCATACGCTGAACCATTTGAGGCGTAGCCGCAGTCAACATTTACGTGAAATCATCTTTAAACATTGAATTCTATAGATCGTTCTATTGAATCAAATCAAGATTTCATACAATCAATAAATTGTATGGGTTTTTATAATCAAACCCGAAAGCTCTCTAAAAATCACACTTTATCACAATGTGGTTGAATTAACAAAATCAAAGAATGCTCAAAATTTAGTTAATCAAGATTTCTATTATAATTATAATTTGTTTAATTAAATTAAGCTTTAATTTAGCCATAAACTTACAAAGAACATAAAAAACTAAACTCCAAAACTTGTAAAATAAATGTTATTAGTTTTTACTTGTAAGAATTATCCAATAAGAATATTGTGGAAACTTTACTTTGTTTATATCCAAATTTTATAAAAAAATATCGACATGGTTAAAAATGAGGAACTTGTTTGCTTTCCTAGTTTTTGCTTTTTACTATTCTTAAGCCTCAGTTAGCCGACTGTAATGGAATGTAACTGCAATAGTAAGTAACAGCTGATGGATATTATTATGTGTAAAGTAATGCAAATGGTTATGGAGATGTAAAGTAACGCAACACCGTAATGTATGAATCTGTAATCTTTACATTTTTACGTCATTACACAACATTCCGTTACAGTCGGCTAACTGAGGCTTCAAGTTCTTTAGGGAATAATTTTTAATAATTTTGATTTTTCTCTCTCGTTCGATTTGAAGTTAAAAAAACATATATAAGTATTAAAAGTAAGTTTATATAAATGGGATCTGTTTTTCGATGGACATAAGTGAGCTTCATTAGATTAGAAAAAATTAATTATTATTAATTAATACAAACTTTTATCGCCTAGGATAGTGGACTTTTTATGATCGCGAAAAAATATCACATTTCTATACATAGTTTTATGGTCAACAAATTAAAAAAAAAATTTAGCAAAAATTTTACTTGTAATTATTACACATTTTTCATAATGTAAAGAATATTAATGAATTAATTGTTTCATGTGTGCTACCTTTTTATCATTTTGTATTTAAGCATAAGAAATATTTTATATCATTATTGAGAAGAAAAATAGATTATTTGTAATAGTTTATTATAAATCTGAAATATGATTAAAAAAAAATATTTTAAAATTAAAAATAAAATGTTTTGCTTGTCAATTCAATAAGCAGATTGGATTTATAATACTGATAGAATATTTAAATTAATGTAAGAAAGTTGAAGATTAGTTCGAACTAATAGCTTAAAACAATATAAAAGTTTATGAAAAAGAACAGGTGGAAAATTAATTGGAAAAAATAGAAATTTCAAAAGACCATACCATTCATAAAAACAAAAATTCTCATTTTATAAAACGAAACCTTTTAAACATAAGAAATTTTGTTTACAAAATTTTTAAAAATAACTCTATACTATCTAACTAACTTTGAAAAAATATTAAAAATATATACATATTTATTAAACACCGATTACTTAAAACATCGATTATTAATTATCACTAAAACATTTTATTTTATAGTAGTACATACATACTATTTATACCCTACACCACAATAGTGGGGAGGGTATATTGGATTCGTGCTGATGTTTGTAACGCCCAGAAATGTTGGTCCAACACCCACCTTAAAGTATACCGATAGACTCAGAATCACTTTCCGAGTCGATTTAACGATGTCCGTCCGTCCGTCTGGCTGGCTGTCCATGTAAAGCTTGTGCGCAGAGTACAGGTCGCAATTTTGAAGATATTTCGATAAAACTTGGTGCGTGATATTTTATTGGCCCAAGGATGGATGGGATTGAAACTGGTACAAATGGGTGCATTATTTCACCTGGCCCCCATACAAATGTCCTTCATAAATGTTTGAATTATGCAAGTATCCAAACAAATCTCATCACAAATGATTACTAAATGAAGCCAAATCACATCTACAAATTTTGTGCAGATCGGTCCGTAATTACTCGTAGCTCCCATATAAGGCCCACTTCCGAAAATCACTTTAAAGACACAACTCTCTCAAAAATGTTGGTAAATAATATTGAACCCAAATATATTGCATATGTATGCAAATAATACGGTACAATTTTATTATGATCGGTCCATAATTAGTCGTAGCTGCCATATAAGGCCCACTTTCGAAATTCACTTTAACGATCATAAATTTCTTAAAAAAGTTGGTATTCAAATAAAATTTTACACAAATAAGTTTCTTATATACAGAAATATGACACCTAATTTTATAATGGTCGGTCCATAATTAGTCGAAACTCCCATATAAGACCCTCTCTTCCGTAATTCAATTTAAGCTCCATAAATCTTTTAAAAGTATTTATATCGAGATAAAGTTTAACATACACAATAAATATATATTTATATTCACAGACATCATGACACTAATTTTTTGGATGATCAGTCTACAAGAGGTTATATCTCCCATATAACGTCCATTTCTGAAAAACTGTTTTATACATATACTGTGTAGGGTATTATATGGTCAGGCTTGACCGACTATACTTTCTTACTTGTTTTTTCATTGCCTTTTTAGCAAACATCATTAACTAACATGCAATTGCATGAGAAATCAGGCACATTTAATTTTATTAAGTTGATAAACTTTAGATAGTGTTGAATGAAGAGCAGCAGCTGCAGACACAACAATAACAATGAGAATGAACACAAAGAAAATAATTATAACAAAAAAAAAAAAAATACCACAAATTCGATCAAAACAAAAATGAGAAAAATATATGAACATACATATGTACATATAAATATTCATATGTTTAAAACCACAAAATCACAGATAGAATTTCTTTTACGTATGTATACATTTTCCAATACGGTTTCTTTGGAAATTGTGATTACCTTAAAAGTGTTTTATTAGAAAACTTTAAAGCATATTTTCTTTTTAAAATTTTAATTTTGACATAAGTATATAAGTTTTATATTTGTAGGAACGAAGTCAAACTAAACGTCCTAGTCCTGTTTCACACTCTTCAGTTTTAGCTGACCAGTTTTTGTTTAATTCTCTTGAACTTGCCATTTAATTTACACGCGTCAAATCAATTTTCGTAATTTTTTATGTAAATCAACATGCATGAAGAAAAAATAAAAGGAAATAAGAAAATTGACTAGTACCGTCAAGTTTGTACCCCTTCTATTCTTTTTTCCTTTCTCAACCAAAAATACTTGCTTTGACGAGTCAGAATTGAAGAGTTTGAAAACGTACTTACAGAATTTTTGCTTTAAAGGATGTGTAAGCATTAATACTTTTAAATATAATTAAAGTTTATTGCTTTGGAATTTTCATATTAAACATTTGATAATTTAATTGCTACGAAACGATCGCTACTATTTATATGCCGATATATTAAAAAGATTTTTCTGGACATTTATTCGTTGTGTAAAAAAAGCTTTTAATGTAACAAACCAACCGCTAAATATTTTAAAAGGGAATATTAAGGATGGGTACAAAATTGACACTTAAAATCGAAATTCACCAAAATATTTGAAATCGATCGATTTCTAATTGTAATATTTAAGATTACCACACCCGATATCCATCAAGGAATTTAGTACACTTTTTTTATTATTTTGCTATGGGAATTATTTTATATACGAAACAACATTCAATCACGAATGCAGTAATAATTCTGTCTCTATTAATCACATCCACTTTTAAACACATTCAGCTTAATTTTAATAACAAGTCCCGATTTACACGAAAAAAATAATTGATGCAATTATTTCCTTAAAATTTCTTTTATTTTTACACAGCACAAATATTTTCTTTCTCGTATTTGTATACACATATGTATGTGGTATTCTGTCATTCATATGTAACAAGTACAAGAATTGCTAGTACAATCGAGTGTGTCTTATTTCCCCTCACTCCGATGTCTAAAAGGTAAGCAAGTTTGCTGCAATATTTTCGTCGTGTAAATGGGGACAAATCAAGTATGCTTGAGAGATCTATGCACCATTAAGGTAATTTTTCTTATGTCTTATACATTTGTACACTGATTCTTTTGAATTTAAAAATTATGAAATCTTTTGTAAAGTAAAATAATTTATTTTTTAATACAAAGATGAACAAATCGATAAATAAAAATATTTTTTAGAAATGAGATCTTAAAATTGTGAAAGAGAATCCAAAAATATTCTAGCAATACGTTAAAAATTAATACCCAGCATACCATTCTAGGAGCGTTCCGAAAAAGGAGTCAGAAAAGAGTCCAACAAAAAAGCATTTTCGGAGCGAAAGAAAAATTTGCTTGTTACTGTCGTGAGTCGGCACGCAGTATGACTCTGAAATTCCAATTAATTATGTATGTATCAAAGCGTTGTTGTTCTGTTATTTGTGCTTTGGACAACAACAAAAATAACATAGCTGTACCACACAAGAATGATAAAAACAAGATTACACAGAGCCCAAAAAACCTCATAAAAGACTCCTTTCTGACATTATCTAAGAGCTTTTTCTGACGGACCATTTTCGAATGTAATGACCCTCTTTTCTGAAGGTTTTCGGAACAATTATGATTGTTTTTTGGGTTCATAAAGAGCGTTAACGCTCCGAAAAAGGTGTCAGAAAAGACTATTTTCGGACTCATATGGCTTGCTGGGTATGAACTATAGAGATAAGTAATGAAAATGGCTTTTTGGATTTTTAAATAAATAAAATTTACTTTTTGACTCCAAGGTATAATTTTTAATATTTATAAAAAAAATAGTAAAACTACATTTAAATTTTTCGTTTTATCCGCTAACTTTTAACCGCTACTTCTGTACTACAATAAATGTTATTAAGCATTTTTGCAGTTCTGAATTCAGCCTCAATATCATTTAATGTGAAATATTAATGCAGAGGCTTCCATTGTTCGAAAATTTAAATTTTAATATTGTACCAATTGAACTGTGGTAAAGAGCTTTCTTTCGGATTTGATTAAAGAAAAACACATACAATTTAGAGAAATGTATGTTAATATTATTTGGGTCGATACAATGATCTATATAATTCAATGTTTAAAGATAATTTCACGTAAATGCGGCTACACCTCAAATGGTTTAGCGTATGATACATTTTTGCATAGTCTCTTTAACATATCGAAAAAATTCATATATATTATCTTCCAGTGCTTCGACCATTGCCCTATATATGTCAGAATTAACATATCAACACAAAAAATAGTCAAAAGGCGTTAAATCGCACGATCTAGGCGGCCAATTGACCGGCCACAAATGTGAAATAAAACTGTTCACCGAACTCGCCTCTTAATTGGGCGATTGTTTCGCGTGCTTTGTGGCATGTGGCACAGTCTTGTTGAAACGCTTGCTATTCACAGTAACCTTTCTGCTTTCTTTCTTTTGATACTACCGGCCCATAATTCACACCAAACAGTGCATTTTTCGGGATGCATTGGTATTTTTACAATGCTTATCTTCACACCAAACATTACAAGTTTGCTTGTTTACGTATCTATTTAACCAGAAATGAAAAAAAAAAATTCCGAAAAAAAACTCCACTACTTTCTTAACCGAGCATGAATTTTGATAATAATATTCAATAATATGCAAGCGTTGTTCGTTTGTAAGTCGATTCATGGTTAAATTATAGACCAAACTACACATGTTTAACTTGAAAAAAGAAAGTTGCTAAAAAAAATCACCCTTTTGTACTGCAATACCAATTTAAGTCTAAAAGTGTATTAAAATAGTACAATTGTACCATATTTACTAACCCTGATGGAGATGATGATTCCATTGACAGGTTTCTGAGGTCTTATTATCTTTTAAATAGCATTTTAGCATTTGTTTTATTTAAATAAAAATGTTACTGAAATATGCCTGTAATAATTTTATGGTTTTTGGCAAATAACTGAAGGGAAGTTGAATGAGGAATACATCCAACATAGCCCAATAGCATTATAAGCAAGAAATTAATTATTTTTTAACTCGAAAACTTTTGTGCATCATACACCGAAATATAAAAAATTAAGCTAAGTATACTTGGCTCATACCCCATTTATAAAGGTTCTAATCCTTTTCTTTTTAATAATTCATCAAAAATTATATTTTTCAGAATTTTAATTATAGGAACTTTAATTGCTATTTCAGCTAATTCTTGGTTAGGAGCTTGAATATGTTTAGAAATTAATTTATTAGCTTTTATCCCCCTAATAATATTAATATAAACAGAAGCCTCATTAAAGTATTTCTTAACTCAAGCATTATCGAAGAAATAAAGGGGAAAGAATTAAAATTAATTTTGGATTGCCAAACTCGAATTTTGATGTATCCACGGTTTTTTGAAAATCATACATAAAAAGCTTTTATTGATTTAACCCTTCTTTGCATGATTTTTTCTTAATTGGTGAAATAAATCAAGGTGATATATATAATTCATGTTCAAAATTAAAGGAAACATTTTTTAAAAAAAAATGTTAGCAAAAAACAATCTGATGGAAATTCCTATCATCATGCAATCTTAGATCATTGATTAATACTAAATAAAAATAAAAGAATGCATTCAATGTTATGATGGAAATTTCCACCATTATGCAAAGGGTTAAAAACTCATGATATGAAGAATTTGTTTTACCTAAACAAATAGTTGCCATTTTAAATCGCAGTGATATGAATCTCTGCTGAAGTTGCAGTGTCATTTATGCTCAAAGTGATATCAAAAAGTTATCTGGTGACATCTCTTCTTAAAAGAAACCAAAAAAAAAAAAAGAAGAATGATTTACTCAACACTTAATTTTTTTTAAAACCCAAAATTGAAGAGTGAATTTGATAATGTGCTAGAAATGTTTGGTATTAGAAATGAATTAAAAACTTTGATTGCGAAACAAATAAAATAATGAATGTAATCTGTAATGATATTGAATCAAATATTGAATAAGAATTATTTGTTTCGGAGGGCGAGAAAAGATTCTTTATGCAATCAGAATACAAGAATTTGCTAACAATTTTGTCTACAAACGATGTTTTTCGTCAGCTTCTTATATCAGTAACAAAATTAAATGAAGATTCTCTTTACCATAGAAACCTTAATATTTTTAAGAAGCTTTATCGATCGATAATATTCTGTTGCTTTGAAATTAATATAGATATTAAACGTGAACTGACTATTATTTATGTCATTCTAATATTTCAATATACTGTTATGTTTTTTATTTATTAATAGTTTATAAACTTTTAATCAATTTAAAATTTTTGTATTCAAACGTATTTTCTTATTATTCTCGAATTTGATATAAAAAAATGAAAAGATGTTTATACAGTTTAAATTTAAATTTGAGGAGGTATTTAAAATGTAAAAGACTGAAATAATATATAAAATAAAAACAGAATTCTTACCTCATAGTTATAGCAGCATTAAATATCTTGAACATTAAACGATGAAAGTGATGATTTTAGAAATTGTGATGAAAAATATTTGATGAAAATGATACATTTAATATGATTCCTTATGGTTTGGAAAGTACTCAGATGGATAAAATATATTTGCAAATTAAATCTGATAATACAGTATTTAAAATAATTATCAAAAAATGTGAGGTGCTTTTATAATATCTACTGGTTAGAGGTTTTTACTTGAAATGTAAAAATATCATAAGTTCGTGTTTTATTGCTCTTTAGCATCCAACTCTTTTTGGAATGGATCTTTTCCTATGTATTTATCCAACATTTTATCGGCATCCTCTTCCATAGCCGACAATTTACCAAAGCCCTCTTCGTCGACAAAACAAATTTCATGACCATCAGGATCGGCCAATATAATAACACGCACAGTTTCCTTGCCTGGTGTATCCAATTCAATGAGTGGTGTTAGAATTGTCCTTTCAGCCTTTGTTATAATATCATTAATATACGGCTGTTGATCTTTGGGCACAGCAAAAGCAATACGACCATAAGCCTTGGCACGATTTAAGGCTTCTTTGCTTTGTTTAAGACACAAAGCAGCTTGATTATCGCCATATTTCAGTAGTATAGAATTTTCATCCTCTAGCAATAGATTCATGCGCAGCAAATCATGCCAGTATTTTTTAGATTGCTCTAGATTTGAAACGCAGAGACCAACATTTACAACGGGATCTTGGTCTTTTGGCTCAGACTCGGGTATAATGTAGAATTTGTAGCCATCGGGAGAAACTAATAACTTTTTATCCTCCACATCAGTCATAGGATAATTGTTGGCTAAAGCACGTTCAATAGATTCTTGAGATTTTAAGACGACACCAGCGAAATCGTTACCTAAACAAAAATTAAAAAATAACTTATTAGTAATTGTAAAACAAATTAAGTTTTTTAATGATAGTAGTATCAATTACATATAATAGAACTTTATATGAAAGTGGAAAATCGTGTACAAATAAATATCTTAACACGAAACTGTAGAAGACCAGCCAGCAATACATAATAAATATAATCTTACCCATTTCATAGCTGGTGACACCATAATTGTACGTCAATTCGAAAACAAAATTGGAAGACTCTGGACCATAACCCACCATTGTTTTACTCCAACGATTGTCATAAGGCCTGTAAAAGTATAAAAACATTGTAATCAATAATAATTCTATAAAAATCCACTTCAACTTCTCACCCATTACACTGAGCTTCACAGCCCTCCTTGAACTCTTCATGACGCAAAACCTAAAAAGTATAAATATAAATAAATATCGTTACAGAAACAACCATGTACCTACATCCAATTTAATCTCTTAATTTAGAATTATCTTGAAAGTAATTTGATGGTTATCATTAAAACAACAAGTTACACAAACTACTCTAAAATAACTAGCATTTCCTTATCTTTAGGATTTAGAAAAGGTTTACTTACCTTCATTCCCAAAATATTGCGGAAGAAAAAGGAATTTTTCGAACGATTTCCAATTTTGAAAACATAATGCAAGGCACGACCGGTTATTTGAGACATTTTAAAGGACGTTTATATTTCACAATTTACTTCAACAAATCACTACTGTACACTGTTAAATTTATTCACAAAATTTACTTTATATGTTTTAACTAATTAGGTATAACAATTAAATACCGATACATAAACAACACCTATCTATGTATTTTAATTTTCACTAAAAACTCACTTTATCATGCAATGACTAAAAAATCTTATAAGAAAAATTCCCATGATAATTAAACCGGTTTTTTGTATAAAACAGCTGTGAAGAGAAAAAATATAAACAAATGAATTTCAGTGAATTCAGCTTTTATATATCTATCATAACCGGTTATCTTATAACAAAACCGAACAACATAACAGCCGTGTTTTAAAGTGGTAAAAGTGGTTGGTGGTGGTTTTCTTTATTATTTAGTTAATTCAGCAACCACCTCGGAAAACTGTAAAAAATCCCCATTGCCTACTTTTAGGATGACAAATTTTCAATGACCTTGAAAATTTGGAATAAAGGTGAAACTCACCACACATTTTATACTCACCACGATTTTTTATACTCACCATGAGTTTTTACTCACCACGATATTTTCACCACATTTATTTTTAAATTCAGAAAAAAATGACCTTGAAAATTTGGAATAACGGAATGTGGTGAATTTCTAAATTGTGGTGAATTTCTAAAAACTCACCACACATTTTATACTCACCACGATTTTTTTATACTCACCATGATTTTTTGGTGGCATGTCATAACGTCCAATGTCATAATGTCCATGGACGTTATGACACACCAATAGGTGTCAAAACGTCCATAGACTTTATGACACATATTGGTGTGACATAACGTCCACATATGGAGTGTCATAAAGTCCATGGATGTAGCGACACTTTTAGTTATGCCATAATGCCCATGGACATTATGACACGTTATGGTGTGTCATAAAGTCCACAATAATTAAAAATCAAATGTTTCAAGTAAAATATAAGTGAATTTTTGACTACCGTTAGAAATTTAAAGTTTTACCGATGCAATGGCATATTATTTTAGTATGTAAGTGGTTTTTATAAAGTGCACAAGTAGATGTAAAAAGAAAAATAATATGGAAAGTTTGAAATATAATTATGAATTTGTGAGTGGATTTCGGAAAAATTCCAAGTTGTTATTGTTAACCGATGAAAAGCAGGTGTTTCGCCAAAAACACATGTATCGTGAATACACCCGATATGGGTGCTATATCAATAATTGTAGTGTAACAGTTGCCCTTAGAAAGGATGGAGTCTGTGAGCAACTAAGCTTGGATTATCATCATAATCATTCACCTCCCGAAGACTTAATAAATAAATTTAAAATGATTAATAACGTGAAAAAAGAATGCGGCGTTAAGTCAGCATATAAAAGAAAAGGAGTCCGAGAAATTTTTGATGAAGAGTGTATGAAGGACAAAGACTTGTCTTCTACAGTATCTTTTCCAAAAATGAGGAGGCAATTATATAGAATACGAAGTAATGGAATGCCAAAAAATCCCAGCACATCTCTTGAAATCAAGCAGATGTTTGAAGAAGTTGAATTTTTTCAAGAATTTGGGATTTCCAAACATATTAACAAGCCTTTTTATCGGGATACTATAATAGAAGATGACTTTTCCTACTCTATTTTAATATCGCCAACAATTGCAGATATAATCCAGAAAAAACCAAAGGGTCGTCGATATTTAATAGATGGAACCTTCAAAACAGTTCCCAATTGTGGTTTCAAGCAGCTTCTCGTGGTTCACTTTTACTATATGGAACATGTAAGTTCTCAAATTATACATTATTATTTTTTTTTTTTAATATCTTAATCATAAAATCTTCTGTGTCTTTGTAGACTTTTCCGTTCATTTACGTTTTGATGTCAAACAAAACTAGACAAATATATGAACATTTGTTTCAATTTATTATTAAAAGGCTGTTGGTTCCATTATTGCCAAGCTCTGACACGTAAATGTCAAAAAATAAAAAAATTTCGAAACTTTATTAAAACAAACAACGACTCTAAAAATTGGTACCGAAAAATATTAAGCCTACCCTTAGTAAGCCCAGAACAAATTGAGGAAATGTTTTTAAGTTTAAAAAACGAGATATTGGACTTTCCAAAAAACCGACAAGAATGCTTCAACATTTTTATGAAATATTTTGAGAATCAATGGATGGCGAAGGTAAGTGTATTTTTTATAGTTATAATTTTTTAGTAATTCGTAAGTGAAACAAATACCAAGAAAAAAAGAGAGATGAAAGCGAAATGTCTTCCCGGAGACACTAAAGTTAAGTATTGAAATCTGACTTCTCATACTAAAGTTTTTCTGCGTGGCGGCCTGCGGCCGCGCTTAAGGGTTTTCTCCTCCAGTAGGACGCGGCAGGTGGCTTCGCTGAATAAAGTTTTCCTGCGTGCGTCACAAAAATAAAAAAATGTCTTTTCCTGGAAACACTAAAGTTAAGTATTTCCACGCAGGAAAACTTTATTCAGCGAAGCCACCTGCCGCGTCCTACTGGAGGAGAAAACCCTTAAGCGCGGCCGCAGGCCGCCACGCAGAAAAACTTTAGTAAGAATGCTTACACCAGAATGTTTACACCATGCATAACAATATTCTGAAAAAATATTCTGAATAATTGGGAAATAAGGCCATTATGGCTTTATCTCCCATTTAATTGAGCAATAAAGCCATCATGGCCTTATTTCGCATGATTTTAAAGCACCCCCCCCTTCGAATTTCGTTTTCATCTCTCTTTTTTCCTGCTATTTATTTCAATTATAAATTACCAAAAAAGTTACAAAATTTTGATTTATTTTATCATTATAATAGTATTTATTTACATTGATATTTAGTTTCAACTACTCTTCATAAATAATAAGAAAATCTCCATTGATGTTTTATAGATCACACCTTGCGGATTTTCTGTTCATTTGGAGCCCATTAGAACCACAAGTGCTTTAGAAGGCTTTAATTCAAAACTTTCCCGGAGCATTGAAAAGCATGGGCAATTTCATAAATTCTTCGACGCTATCCGTAATGAAGATTTCCATTAGTCAGTTTCTTTAAGTAAAATAGTTGCGGGTGCTTTATCTGTTTTGCCCAAAAAACGTAAAAGGCAAACGGATAAGGATAGCAAAATTCAACACCTAACCCAGCAATTACACAGGGGAGAAATCTCTTTATGCGATTTTTTTAATTTCGTTACAAATAAAGAAAACCACATTGTAGAATGTGATGAACTTCTGGAGGAAAATGGAGAAGAAGAAACAGAGTCAGATGATAATGTGGAAAGCCAAGTCAATTTCAGCCAAATGACGGAAGTTTTAAAATGCATTATTTGCCTTGCAGAACCAAGAAATATTTTATTGATGCCATGCAAGCACTTTAAAATCTGTTCCAGCTGCTTCCAGCATTTAGATAAAAAATCTAAAGAAAACAGTTCACCTTTGCTTTGTCCTTATTGTAGACAAATCGTAGAAAGTAATTTAAATATATTTCAATAAAGAGTATTTGAAAAAACTATATGAGTATATTTATTTATTTTTTTATTTTCAAAAGTCTGGACGATATGACATATTTTAAAGTGACATAATATCCAAAAAAATTGTGGCGTATCGTCCATGGACTTTATGTCATTTTGAAATAGTCATAAAGTCCATGGACGTTATGACACCTTTTAGTGCGACATAACGTCCATGGACATTATGACATTGGACGTTATGACATGCCACCGATTTTTTACTCACCACGATATTTTCACCACATTTATTTTTAAATTCAGAAAAAAAATGCTTTCTATGCTAGCTAGCACCCACCCACACATACACACACACCCCCTTCTTCTTCTTTCTCTGTTCACCATCCTCAATCAATCACTCCAAAATCTTCTCCATCGGTGTGTGTGCTGTGGCCGTTGAAAAAATTCTTATAAGAAAACCGGGTTCGTTGTATATATAGCAAACTTTAAAAAAAAAAAAAGAATATGGGAATTTTAAAAAATTTCGAAAAAAAGTTTTTTTAATAAAAGCTTTTTTTTTACTTAAGCCGTTTGCAAAATGGTTGTAGTCTTTGCTTTTCAAATGTAAGTCTATTTAGCTCTAAAGCCATTCGTTCAGTTTGAGCTTTTATATTTCTAATCTTCCTTCCTCCTATTCCTTTTTATGTTTGCAATGAATATTTGAAAATTATCTTACTTTTGCTATTCTCAATTCACATAAATTTAAATATTTTAAAAATTTAATTTCAATTGTTCATTGTCTGTAAACTTGTTCACTTGTTTGTTGATTATTTGCTCCTGTCCTTCTACGTTGTGAGTTCCTGTTTATTTTATAAAGTTTTCTTAGTTTTATTTTCCAAACTCTTGGTCACATACTTAGTTTTAGTTTTAAAGAAGAATTTTATACAAATATCGTTTTTTTTTTAGCAGAAATTCCTATAAGTTAATGAATTATCGAAGAGCATTTTGTTTTCTAATGCAAGATGTACCAAATAGTGCTAGCAAATTCTACTACTTTCCATTACTCAATAATATTCAATACTTTTCATTTAGGTACTCAATACTACTTGATAATTTTATCGGATTTTTTTAAATTTTAACGCATAGTTTTTATCTGCAAATTGAAGTATGTAGTTTCTTCAAAAAATTTAAATAGATCTTCAACTATTATCGGTTTTGTATGTCTTTTATTATTAAATCAAAAATAAATGTAAAGCTAACTTTTAATTCAACGTTAACAACAACTTAAGAAATAATAGACAGCTTTATTTCGGCGGTTGGTTTTTACAGTGATGTATTTTTATGCACTATTTTACACATTTAACTTGCTTAAAAATACAACTCAGAAAGTATCGAGTTTTAATAAAAGCTTTACTTAAAGCCTTTTGCAAAATGGTTGTAGTCTTTGCTTTTCAAATGTAAGCTCTTTTCTTACATATCACTTTTAAACTGAGTTCAATGATACAGTTTAAAGCTTTTATATTTCTCATATTCCTTCCTCCTATTCCTTTTCTAATTTAGTTCCCTTTATTAAATCGTTCCGTCTACAAGTGTTTTTGCCAGTGAAGTTTTAGAATATTTATTAAAAATATGTTAAAGTGTTAATTAAATATCTAATAGTAAATAATTAAAATATAAAGTGTTGTTATTCATTGTGTGCAATTGCAAGCGTTAAAGTTTGAAAATAAGCAAGAAATCAAAGAAATAAAAATGCAGAAAATGTATGCATAGAAAAATAGCAAGTTGTTAAAAAATGGTTGTTAATGTTTGTTCGTGTGTACGGTACGGTAGATAATATGTGTGAATAAATCATGTAGAATGTTGTGTGTAGTGGTTTAATATTAGGCACTTGTTGATTCTGTTGCCAGTTGCATCTATATACATGTGTAGAGATTTCAGAAAAGATGTTTAGGTAAGTTTATTTTGTTATATTGACAGATGATATTTTGTATTAAAATGCAGTTCTTTGTTATTGTTGTTTTTATCAGCAGAGATGATTTGATTAGGGAAGAAGGCTTAATATTTGGTACTTTTTGTTCATAGAAAGTTTACAGTGGTAATAATGTGATGTATTTCTTATGCACTATTTTACCCACTCAACTTGCTTAAAAATACAACTCAGAAAGTATCGAGTTTTAATAAAAGCTTTACTTAAAGCCTTTTGCAAAATGGTTGTAGTCTTTGCTTTTCAAATGTAAACTCTTTTCTTACATATCACCTTTAAACTGAATTCAACGATACAGTTTATTAAAGCTTTTATATTTCTCATCTTCCTTCCTCCTATTCCTTTTCTAATTTAGTTCCCTTTATTAAATCGTTCCGTCTACAAGTGTTTTTGCCAGTGAAGTTTTAGAATATTTATTAAAAATATGTTAAAGTGTTAATTAAATATCTAATAGTAAATAATTAAAATATAAAGTGTTGTTATTCATTGTGTGCAATTGCAAGCGTTAAAGTTTGAAAATAAGCAAGAAATCAAAGAAATAAAAATGCAGAAAATGTATGCATAGAAAAATAGCAAGTTGTTAAAAAAATGGTGGTTAATGTTTGTTCGTGTGTACGGTACGGTAGATAATATGTGTGAATAAATCATGTAGAATGTTGTGTGTAGTGGTTTAATATTAGGCACTTGTTGATTCTGTTGCCAGTTGCATCTACATACATGTGTAGAGATTTCAGAAAAGATGTTTAGGTAAGTTTATTTTGTTATATTGACAGATGATATTTTGTATTAAAATGCAGTTCTTTGTTATTGTTGTTTTTATCAGCAGAGATGATTTGATTAGGGAAGAAGGCTTAATATTTGGTACTTTTTGTCCATAGAAAGTTTACAGTGGTAATAATGTGATGTATTCTTATGCACTATTTTACCCACTCAACTTGCTTAAAAATACAACTCAGAAAGTATCGAGTTTTAATAAAAGCTTTACTTAAAGCCTTTTGCAAAATGGTTGTAGTCTTTGCTTTTCAAATGTAAACTCTTTTCTTACATATCACCTTTAAACTGAATTCAACGATACAGTTTATTAAAGCTTTTATATTTCTCATCTTCCTTCCTCCTATTCCTTTTCTAATTTAGTTCCCTTTATTAAATCGTTCCGTCTACAAGTGTTTTTGCCAGTGAAGTTTTAGAATATTTATTAAAAATATGTTAAAGTGTTAATTAAATATCTAATAGTAAATAATTAAAATATAAAAAGTGTTGTTATTCATTGTGTGCAATTTGCAAGCGTTAAAGTTTGAAAATAAGCAAGAAATCAAAGAAATAAAAATGCAGAAAATGTATGCATAGAAAAATAGCAAGTTGTTAAAAAAATGGTGGTTAATGTTTGTTCGTGTGTGCGGTACGGTAGATAATATGTGTGAATAAATCATGTAGAATGTTGTGTGTAGTGGTTTAATATTAGGAACTAGTTGATTTTGTTGCCAGTTGCATCTACATACATGTGTAGAGATTTCAGGAAAGATGTTTAGGTAAGTTTATTTGGTTATATTGACAGATGATATTTGGCTTTGTATTAAAATGCAGTTCATTGTTATTGTTGTTTTTATCAGCAGAGATGATTTGATTAGGGAAGAAGGCTTAATATTTGGTACTTTTTGTCCATAGAAAGTTTACAGTGGTAATAATCTGATACTCATGGAATAATTTTTAGAGCAAGCCAAAAATTAGGAGTTAGGAAAGATGTAGCAAAGAATATTTTGGTCTTGTTTTGTTAATATGTAATCCATATGTTTGCAATGAATATTTGAAAATTATCTTACTTTTGCTATTCTCAATTCACATAAATTAAAATATTTTAAAAATTTAATTTCAATTGTTCATTGTCTGTACACTTGTTCACTTGTTTGTTGATTATTTGCTCCTGTTCTCCTACGTTGTGACTTCCTGTTTATTTTATGAAATTTTCTTAGTTTTATTTTCCAAACTCTTGGTCACATACTTAATTTTAGTTTTAAAGAAGAATTATATTAGAGAAAATTTTAATTCGGCTTAAGTTCATTTTTAATTAATAACTCGAAGAATACTACTGTGAAAACTATATTTTACTAGACAAATAATGGCACAATGAAATGCATTTTCTGCACTGCCAAATATCGTTTTTTTAGCAGAAATTCCAATAAGTTAATAAATTATGGAAGAGTTTTTTTTTGTTTTCTAAATAAATCTTATTTTGTGTGTATTCCAATGCAAGATTTGCCAAACAATATTTATGGAGACAATTTAAAATTTTATTTGTAGCAAAAGTACCGTACTCATAATTTAAACAAAGACAAAGCATTTAGCAAATCACTTTTAAACAGTGGCTGGCATTTGCTCAATAAAATTAAACCCAGTATAAAGTACATAATTTTTGACGAACATCTGTTAGCCAAATTTGGACATACTACTTTATATAAAGAACGTTTAATTTATTGAATCGCTATTGTATCAAATAATCGTTAATCTTTAGAAACTGATGAGTATCCTCTGATGTCAGTTCCACAACAAGAAGAAGAAACACATTCCAGGTAATGAGATTGCTTTTAAAACTAAAGCTACAAAAAGCCTTAAAAACCGACCCGATTTAGTGGAGTCCTTCAAAAGAATTAGATATTTACTTATTTCCTTATATTAAAATCAATGAAACTAGTCTTTAACCACCAGATAAAAAAAACCAATGAAAGAAACTAGTGCGGCAGAAAGAGAATTCTCGAAAGATGGAGTAACATTCTAATTTGCGATAATGCATTTTCATTCAAATAAAGCGTGCATATTTATAAATGGTGAAATTATTTTTAGAACCGAATTTCTTCCCAATGAAGCCTACAAAATGTTATCAAATTTCTGAATATTACACATGATGGAAGACATATTTCGAATAATAAATAACTTAACATCGGCAAGAGTTTTCACACCAGACAAAATGCATGTGCAGACAAGAATTTATTGTTCGCTGAATGAACAAAATTATGTGAACAAAAACATGTCAAGTTCGAAGGGTAATCATCTGTTACCCCCCAGTATATATTATATTATGTAATTTACAAAACATTATGGGAACAATTTAAATTATAATATGTGTATTAGGGCGGGTCGATTTAATAATCGCCCATGGCTCAGTGAAAATCGTATTCTAGGGATCAAACAAAAATTCTACTACCCCCCAACTGTTGACTTTTGTCCCGTACAAACATTTAAAAAAATCACCATTTTGGCACTTTATTTTATTATTTTTTATTTATTTTATTTATTTTTAAATATTATTTTTTAAAAATAAATAAAATAATATTATTTTTTAAAAATAAATAAAATAAATATTATTTTTTTAAAAATAAATAAAATAATAATAATAAATAAAATAAATAAAAAATAATAAAATAAAGTGCCAAAATGGTGATTTTTTTAAATGTTTGTACGGGACAAAAGTCAACAGTTGGGGGGTAGTAGAATTCGTTTTAGAGGTATGGTTCCTTCGGCAAAGTTTCTTATTTTGATCCCTAGAATACGATTTTCACTGAGCCATGGCGATTATTAAATCGACCCGCCCTAATATACATATTATAATTTAAATTGTTCCCATAATGTTTTGTAAATACATATAATATATACTGGGGGGTAACAGATGATTACCCTTCGAACTTGATGGGCGATTTTTTGCCTCCCCACAAATAGACCCGGCCTAATGTATATGTATTAAAAAACACACTTCCATTGTTCATTATTTGAATCAATACGTTACCGGGTAAGGAAAATTATTAAACAAATCCCATCTGTTTATTTAGAAAATATGAAAAGTATAACAAATATTGCCAGATTAAATTGTGTTCATATATATATTTAGCAAAAGCAAAATTAAGTAACAGGGGCCACTTAAAAAAAAAAAAAAGCTTTATTTTGCAATGGTTGCTATGTTGTCTGTGCTTAAACTTACATCAAGATTCTAGAATCTGGCAACAACACAACGTATCTATTTTGTCATTTTCCATTTATTTAGAATACTTCTTTTCTACTTTTCTTTATTATCTAGTTAATTCAGCAACCGCCTCGTAAAACTGTAAAATATCCCCATTGCCTACTTTTAGGATGACAAATTTTCAATGACCTTGAATAATTTGGAATAACGGAATTTGTGGTGAATTTCAAAAAACTCACCACGATTTTTTTACTCACCACAATTTTTTATACTCACCACGATTTTTACTCACCACGAATATTTTTATTCACCACATTTTTAAATTCACCTCTAACGAGCAAAAAAATTTTTTTCCGCTACTTTTTTTTTAAACCTCCTCCCAACAACAACCTTTTTTTTGTTTTTCTTCCTCCACTCTTCATTCATTTCTCATCTCATTCATATCCTTGGATGATTCCTTTCGTCGGTCATGTGTTGGGTGGTTGGGAGTTTCTTTCGTTTGAAGATTTAGAAGAAAACCGGGTTCGTTGTATAGCGAACTTTAAAAAAAAAGAATATGGGAATTTTAAAAAATTTCGAAAAAAAGTTTTAAGGCGTTTGCAAAATGGTTGTAGTCTTTGCTTTTGGCACTTGTTTTTTTTTGTGTAGAGAATTTTTTTGACTTTTTTCTTATATCAGCAGAGATGAGATGATTTGATTGAAAAAGTACCAATGCTCTTCCATTGGTACTTTTTGTCGAAAGTTTACAGTGTAAGTAATATCTGATACTCATGGAATAATTTTTAGTGCAAATTAAAGGCGATTCTATTCTAGACAACTTTTAACATTAATATTCAAATCACACTATTTGATACCTTTTTTGATGCCAATTTAAAGTAAAATATATATATTTTATAATAATATAATTTTTTTAGATGTAATTAAATATAAATTTGTTGTGGTGCACTTCGAAGCATTAAGATTCATAGATTTGGCGCGAACAGAAAATTCATACGTGGTAGTAACACTTGTTCAAAACAGCTGTTATTGCGAGATCATATTTTTGTTTTGTATATTGAACTGCAAACGTTTATCAATCAGCGATATAAAAAAAGTAAGTAATTGTTTTAGTTCATCAGAAAATTTATTGATTTTAAAAATCCAATCTTAACATGTTGCACCCGTTATGCAAAACGTATAAAAGTCTACTTTTTTCATAGAAATGAAAAGCCAATGTTTTGAAACTTTGTGACAGTAAGAAAAAGTCAAAGACAAATAGAAATCTATTAAAGTGAAGTGTAGATTCTGGTTTGTGTTGAAATTAACGTTAATTCAAAATGGTTGCACCCGTCATCATAAAATTTAAATGACGGGTGCAACAGTTTTTGTTGATTTTTAATTAATGGCAAATGAGTTTTTTATTGTATATTTTTATTTGTTGATCAATAAATAACTATATTTTGAATAATTATGTGAAAATGAAAAAAAAAAATGGATTTTTGTTTAGTTATTTTAGACGCGTTGCAACCGTCATAATTGCATGTTGCACCCGTCATGGCTTAAAGAGCAAATTTCTTATTATTGGATTATATTTCTCTACGATGTTTTCTTTTGAGCACCGATGCCAACTTAGCCCTTATCGGGCTAGATTTAGCCCGATTTTAGTCACTCAAAACGCAAATAAACAAAATTGGCCCTAAACTTAATATTCAATATTTCAATATTTTTCTAGTTTGTTGTATTTAAGTGTTGTTTTTTTTTAAAAATATTAAATAATACTAATAATATGTATGTATGTATATGTTTTGTAGATGAAACAAGGAATATGATTTGTGAAGCTTCACTTTGGAACGATTAGCTGCCTATGGAAAAGGTGAATCTGTGCCTATTCGAGACGAACAGTTTTAAAAGCGGGGGACAGTGCTACGAAATTGTATTTAAATTTAAATTTAACGGTCGATATCAGCATACAACATTTTGAGTAAATATTTGCCAAATGTGACAGTACCTTAAGGCATTTAAACTGTAGTGCCTTGAGTGATAAACTTTGAAGTTATAGTATTCTTCATTGAATATCTATGCTGAAATATTTACATACATATATGCAGTTAACAAATTAATGAAAATGTCTACTAAATTATGCTTTAAAAAGTCTTCAATGTTTTGTTAATCTCAAAACGAATAAAAAGTCCGTGTTCTAGTGGCAAAAAATTCTTTTAAAAAAAGTTTGATTGAATATGTATAACAGAGAAAAACCTGAACATTGAGTGCCACCATAAGGGGTAGTAGCATAATATTAAAAAAACAAAAACAACTACAAACAAATAAAAAAATCAACTGATAACTGCGCCTAAAACGTGATTGTAATCCTTAAACTAGCAATCTGCAGTATGTACCCAACTCTTTAATAGTTTCTTTTCTATCTCGGGTTTTTTGTTTTGCGCTCCAACACCAACAAAATCCAACATGTTTCCATTAGTGAGTTTGGATTATTGTTGCTGCTGAAAAAAAAACGACAGCTAAAAGTTTAACGCTGAAGTTTTGTGATAAAGTGAATATTGAAAACCTTGAGTTTTTGCTACACATATTTTCGTGTTCTTTTGTCAAACGTACACACCACGTAGCAGTATATAACAGTAGTACGTACGTAGTAGTTATTTTTGGTGGCCTTTTTGTTTATACTTGGGCTTAAAAAATGGGCCAAATGTCGCCAAAATAAACAATAGAGTTAAAACTACTTAACTACTTGCCTCTCTGCTGGCTTGATTTTTCGCTAGCTTGGTGGCATATGTACATATATACTCGTATGTATGCAGTGGCCTCAAAATTCAATGAAGATGATGGTAGAGTACAAATAAATATATGTATGTGAGTGTGTGTCTGCGTTCTTAAACATATACATACATACATGTGCATGTGCAACAAACACACCAGCGAACAACCAAAGACATGGTTCACAAAATTTGACACCATTTTCTTTTCAATTTTTTTTTATTTGAATGCCACTTTTTGTTGCAGCTGTTGTTGTTATTGTTATTATCGTGGCTGTTATCGGCCTTATTTTTGCTTTCATATTGAAAAGTTTTATAAACGATGGGAGGCAAGATTTAATATGTCATCGTAGTTGAACTTGCATTGAATGTCAAAAGAGTTGTGTTCGTTTTTTTTTCTTCTTACTGTTGCTCAACTATTCCACTAGTGCAACAAACATTTTGTGTTTTTTTTTCTGCTGTGGTGAACCTCAAAGAATGACGGTTGGAAAAAAAAATAAAGTCAATCATTTTATTATGTATTCAACTCAATAAATGTGGTACTTGTTACCAATTTATAATGAGTTTAATACACAAATGGCCAAAATGCAATTTTCTCTTTTTGGCTTCGTTTTCGACTTATTTTTTCTGTGGTTTTTTGCATTATTTTTTTTTTTTTAAATTAAATATATGTATGTGCTTTTCTTTATTTAATTCATTTGTATTTATTTCTTTTTTATAAAATTTTTTTCCTTTGAATTTTCAACATTAAAGAATACTTTATTGTAGTGGTTTTGTATTTACTTGTGGAATTTTAGGTCAGTGGTGTTAAAGAACCCTTTCGTTGAGTTGAGTTTAAGTGCCAGCTACTTGGAAATAAAAGGAAGTGGCCAGCTTTAGCAAATTTCTTGAGCGCAATTTCATTTCTGTTATTACAACTTAACATAAAACAAAATGTTTGTAATGGGTTTTGAATTCTAGATAGTTGAAATGAACTAAGATTAATGAAAGCACATTTTTTTTAAACATTGGTATTGTGGTAATGTTACAGTTGAATTAAAAGGAGTTTTAATACAAAATAAAGAATTATTTGTATCACCATTAAGCTTTTATGTCATGCAAGTTATAAGAAGCTATAGGAAAGGGAAGACTGGTTAATATCATATATACTCGCTTATGTATACTTCAGCAATAGACCTTCTCGAAATATTAAACACATATTATTATCATTCGCCTTTAAAATTAACTATTTTGATTACAAGTTGAGTCAAAAGCGAACCCAGTAGTTTTGTTGCCGCATGCCATGAGAGTCTATCTACATATTCCTCGTACATATTTAATACAATAATTCGTGATAATAAAGATCAGAGATTTAAAATTCAGTATATTGTGTATTATGGACAAGCGGCTTATATGCCTTCGACGCTATTACAATACTTGGGAGATATATGGCGACACGGGTGCCATGATCTTGCACGAGCTCGAAACTGGTAAGAGTATAATTGTTCACCCCTCAAAAATCGCAGCTAGGGTATAATCCAGAATCATGGGATCAGTTAGAAGTTGCCTAACTGATAATTTATTGCAGGTCCCTTTGGGCTACACGTGATGGCTGGGGAAGCGGGAAGAATGACAGTTGGTTGAAAGACTGATGTTTGTCTCAAAACCAAACTTCGGGCCACCAAATTGTCTCTAGGTGCTGTTACTGAAACAGTTGAGCCATTGAAATTAAGTAACACTTTGCACTTAGTAAGTTTTGGCTGTATTGTATTGTGTTGGGATTGTGGTTATCGTTAAGGAGCTGATCACTGCCAGTGAATTTAGGTGATTGCTGCTTTTTCAGTATTGATACTTGGGTCATGATAGTTGACTAAACTATGGATGGCAGATATTAGATAGCACAAGCTCTTAAGCTCGTTACACTGATCGTTGCAGTCATGCACGAGAAATTGCTAAATGTATGTTCCTTGCAAGTTTATACAAGTATGCTCTCTGAAAGACATACATTAGTATGTTCTTGCTGGACATACAATGTGTTGGTGAGCCGAGTTCACCCTGAGTTAGAGTGCGCCGTGAGGTCTAGGCCTAAAAGGCAGGAACAGATCTGTAAATTTTTCACACCTAGGCGCTATTACAATACTTGGTAGAGATCTGGCGAAGCTGGTGCCATGAGCTTGCACGATTTTCAAACTAGAGAGAGTCTTATTGTTTACCCAATGAAACTTAAAGCTGACTAGAGTCTCTATCTAGAACCACATGTATCCATTGAAAGCCGGGGAACTTGTCCCTAATTTAGCCATTAGGGTGCAGGTCCCCTAATTGATAACAACCACCGCTTGCCTGTTTGAGGGCAAATAGCGGCTTATGTCAACCGTAGTTATCTCTCGTTTTTGGCAGTATCAAACTTTAGTGCAAGCTAAAGGTGCGCTAATTTGAGCCGCTGTATGTTTAATGGAATCCATCTTCAAAACATAAACTTAAATACTATTTGGCTATGTAAAATTGTATCTCGATCGGTCCAAAAAAAAAATTCGATTCTCTTGTTAAATAAAACGTAAGTTATATAAAAATAGGCCACTGGTAAGAACAGACTGCCTCCTTGTAGATGGTATCTGATTAGATTTAGTATTAGTTATGTCTTTTATACTGATTATTACGGGTCAATAAGTTTCAACCAAGGACACGTACATGTTCAAGTAACTAGTTATGTAGCCAATAAAGCAATTAGTTATGTGGCAAGTATGTTAACTGGAAATAATTAACCGGTTTGGACCAGCTATCAGACAGACTCTTTGTATTCTATGTAGTTTAAATTGACTTTCTGTTGTGCTCCTGGTATCACTAATACGGGACAGTAACCTAGAACTACTGGGAATATAGAAGAATACAGATCGATTTATTTAGTCTGGCTGTCCAAATATGTCCACAGCCATTAAGCAATTTAATTCTTGTTTTATTAAATCACTTTTTCCACACAATACATTCATTTAGCAATATGATGTGGAGCAAGTATTTGTCGAATATGTATTTGTATTTATTATGATTTCATGCCATTTTTAGAATTTTTCTTCATTTCTTGTTGTGAACTTATTATGCTACTGTGTCCAATTTTCCAAAATACCAAATACAAATACAAACATAAGGACATGCATGCATTTATGCTAGTATTTGTGTTCGTGCAACACAAATTAAACACATTGTATGAGTGTTGGATTCTGTGTGCAAAAACTCATATACTCGTACACACACACAAACTCATTCATACATATATTTTTCGATCAATTATTATTTGAGTTTGAGTATATTGGTTTGGCCAATAAATTTATATAAATTTATTTAGTTTTTTTTTTTGTAAATAAATATCAGTAATATTGTTGATTGACCCAAATTGTATTGCCATCATGCACTGCTTGAAAGAGAGATTTAAAGAGCTAAAAAATAAATTTAATAAAAATTGTATATTAGATTTGCACTTGCATTTATTATATATAATTTGATATGCATATACTCTTTGTAATGGAAAGATAAACCAAAACATTGCAGTTAAGCTAGTGAGAACACAATTATTAGTTGAGCTTCTCTAAGCAATGTGTAAATTTTAAACTTAAAAGTTTTCTAGTAATATACGATAATAACATATCTTTGACTAGAACTTAACCAGAACAGCATATGGGTTTTTATATATAGATAGATAGATATCTAATACAATTTTCTTTACTCAGACTCTGTATATTTGGTTAAGTCTGATGTATTTGACTACTAAGCTAATAAGGAGTTTCAAATGTTTTTCATGAAAATACAGGTGAAATTTAAAATGTGCTTGTTATTGTAGTACATTACAAATATTATTAGAAGAGCCTGATTAAGCACATCATTCTTGTCATGAATTGGCATATAATTGAATAAATGTGAAAAGTAAATAATGCAGTCATCTGTTTAAAAAAATAATAACCACATAATTAATTGTCTGATGATCTACCGTTACTTGAACATTCCGTTTTCGCTAAACTCTACATTAAAATCAAGCAAAGTTTTAATAAAAGTGCAGTATGACAGACAATCGAATACCTTTTAAGTAGTTAGCTTCAGCCGACACTTTACTTCCGTAAAACAGTGAATAGTATAAAACCATCTTTCAAACAGAAATGTAGGATCGGTAGGATAATGTAGGATAGAGTGACTTTTGAGTGACAAATTGCATACAGACAGAAGGGTGTGGCAGGTCTTTTTGCGAAGTTAGATAGGGAGTCTTTAAACAACGGCAGAAGAGAGAAGTCGACACTAGAAACAGTCGGACAGTTTAAATATAGTTTTAATAATAATTAGTAATAAGTTTTTTTTTTTCAATAAATGAATATTATATAAATTTCTGAGAATCTGTTTTATGGATATACTGGGTGTAGGGCCGGGCTTACTTGTTAAATGTCAACAACTATTTAACAATGTAACATCATTTACAAGAGCATAAATATAAATAAAACATACCTACATACAATATATTTTAATAACACAAATAGAAATTAACCCCCTGGCCCACGATGTCGAACGATAACGTTCGCTTAGATAAGACTTAAGACACAAACTTTTTATCGTATCTATTCTTTTACACAATCAAGTTTGTTTATTCCACAATTAAGTTTGTGTCTCAAATCTTATCTAATGCTTGGTTTTCACTATGTCAGTTTTGCTGTCAAATTGTCCAAATTGTTGGTAATTTCATAACAATTTGGACAATTTGACAACAAAACTGACATAGTGAAAACCAAGCATAAGCGAACGTTATCGTTCGACATCGTTGGCCAGGGGGTTAATTTAAAGTGAAAAAAATGAAGTGAGATTTTGTAAAATAAAAATATTTATACCCTACACCACAATAGTGGGGAGGGTATATTGGATTTGTGCTGATGTTTGTAACGCCCAGAAATATTGGTCCAACATCCACCTTAAAGTATACCGATCGACTCAGAGTCACTTCCAGAGTCTATTTAACAGATCGCAATTTTGAATGTATTTCAATAAAATTTGGTACGTGGTATATTTCCTATTCTTATATACAGAAATAATGACACCTAATTTTATAACGGTCAGTCCGTAATTAGTCAAAGCTCCCTCTATTCACTGTAACCTCCATAAATCTTTGAAAAGTATTTATATCGAGATAAAGTATAACATACATAATATTTATATTAACGGAAGTCATGACACTAAATTTTTGGATGATTGGTCTATAATGGGTAATATCTCCCATATCTGAAAAGTTGTGTTATACATATACTGGGTGTAGGGTGTTATATGGTATTGACCGACTATACTTTCTTACTTGTTATTAAAAGAGTAGCATAACTGGTGCACGATTACCTGGTTGGACGCAAAGAACAATCAACCAACCTTTATATACAAACATCAAACAAACATACAAGGGACACAATTTGAGATAGAAAAACTATACAATTGTTGAAAATAGTTCTATAGAAGAAAGTACCTACTTAGTTTATATACGAGTAGAAAAAAAAATTCCATAAATTTTTATTTTAATTTCGTTGCTTTTGTAGTGATTTTTAAGGAACAAAAACCTCTGCCTTGTAAATATTAACTAGTATAAAAACACAAATTTAAATTTAGTTTATAACTAATTTTAGTTTCTGTTGGCTTATTGTGGTTAGTTGGATGACTGTTTGGGGTTTTTCTCGATGGCTTAACATACATTCATTCATTCATATAATATATATACATACAGTTGTATAGAATTAAAATAGCAGCTCTGGCCAGATATTATGGAGGGACATGCAGACAGACAAACAGACCAATAAAAGACAATAGCGCGTCAGACAGTCATAGTTATGACAAAGTTTTTAATTACTTTTATAAGCCTTACAGAATACTACACTAATTCACCAAAATTTAAATATTTTTAATGCGCGGCGCTGTTACTAGAAAATAACACAAATCTCATCCAATGGACGAGTATAAACATGGAAACAATTCGATACACTTACAGACCATGTTCAACATCAGCACCATTTCCACTGTGATGTTATTTTTGGTTTTTAATTTTATTATAGGTATAGATAAAGTGAGCATATTTTTTTTTATCTGAAAACGGGTCATCAAATAGTTCTGATGGGTTCGGTTATCAATATATATAAAAGTGATTGTGTGTCTGTATTAGTGCTGGCAAAGTATTGAGTAGTGATTGAGTAGTATTGAGTATTGATGGGTACCGAGTATCGAGTATTTGCCCTATTTTTTGGATACTCAATACTCAAAAGTAGTTACTCGATACTTTCTGAGTTGTATTTTTAAGCAAGTTGAGTGGGTAAAATAGTGCATACAAACACATCACTCTATAAAAAGACAACAATGTATAAGCTGCAAAATTAAACCAACCGCCGAAATAAAGCTGTCTATTATTTCTTAAATTGTTGTTAACGTTGAATTAAAAGTTAGCTTTACATTTATTTTTGATTTAATAATAAAAGACATACAAAACCAATAATAGTTGAAGATCTATTTTTATTTTTTGAAGAAACTACTTCAATTTGCAGATAAAAACTATGCGTTACAATTTAAAAAAATCCGTTAAAAGTATCGAGTAGTATTGAGTACCCAAATGAAAAGTATTGAATATTATTGAGTAATAGAAAGTAGTAGAATTTGCCAGCACTAGTCTGTATGTATGTATGTATGTTTATTATTATTAGTTTAGGATCTATAGATGGCTAAACGGCTGAACCGATTTGCTTGAAATTTTCACAGTATAGTTCTGTATGTCTGGAAGGAGCTATAGGCTATTTTTTTTTTGAAATTTTAAGTGGGCGTGGTACCTCCCATACAAAGTTAATTTTAAAAATCAAATACTAAGGAAACTATAATAGCTATAGTACTCAAATTTTGCATGAGCAATTCCATTGTTTGTTTAAATATTTGCGGACAAAATGGAAGTAGTAGAGACAGGGGGCGTGGCACCTCCCATATGATGATAATTAAACAAAATCAAATATATGGTATACAATAAGATATATGATACGGTTATTCTATTAATTTAGGACAATAATGGGCGGACTATCAATAGTGGCCGTGACACCTCCCATAGATATGATGACAAATTATATATAGGGAAAGGTATATCAGCTATCAATATTAATATTTAGGACACCAATGCAACAATATTAAGTAAATGTAAAATTTGTATACATTTGAAAGCCTTATCTATATATAAAAGTGAATATCTATATATAGAAGTGAATGTGTGTTTGTTTGTTTGTTTGTTTGTTTGTTTGTTTGTTTGTATATTGTAAATCATAATAAGATAATATAATAAGAAATAATTTAAAAGGAAAACTGTAGATTTTAATAATAGAATAATTATATTTATTTAACTCGAAACTTTTTATTTCATTACGATACGGGTAGCGAAGCACATCGGGTTTTAGCTAGTATGAAATAAAAATGCATAGATAATATAATAATTTTTTAGTTGTCCGTAGTGAATGGTATTATTTATTTTACGTTATACTACAAAAAAATGGTTTATACATTGTTATATTTTTCAGAGGTACAAATTTGTTTCAAAATTTTAGGTGCCGATTTCAAATATGTGTGGAACTCTTGGCAGGATTTTTTAATATTAACTTTAACAATTAACATAGCCTTAAGCACTGATACCTTTAATTGAGTTTTATCTGCTGTCCACAACTTGTCCATCAAAGAAAATACATGTTCAACTGGCGCATTTGTTCCAGGCAAACATAAAATATATTCAACGATAATTTGAAAATTTGCAAAGTTTGAGTAGTTGCTTTTAAAATGTTTAAATACTTTCAACCAACGATTTTCCGTAGAAATATTTTGTTGATTCCATACATCAATTTTCTGCTATGTTACATATTTAGATACGAGTGAATATTCATCGAATACTTCTGCATCTTTATTGCAATCGATATGTTCTTTCTCGATCAATATATCTAAAACTTTTTGAACATCTTCCCACTGTGGTACTTCTGTTAAATTTGTCCAATTAAGTTTTCCTAGATCTTTGTACATACATACATACATATGGGCAATTTAACGTCAAGTGGCCCAACCTTTAAAAATCAATGTCTTCCGATTTGGATGAAATTTGCACCAGGTTAGTACTATTGGATAGTAGGCCGGACACAAACTTTCAGCTCTATCAGTCAAGAACTGCCGGAGTTAGAGGGGGTCAAAGTTGGACATTTTGGTCATACATGGGTTTCTTAAAATGAGTGTACCTTTTCACCTATTGGTCTTAGCAAAAATTGTCCAAAGGACTTTAGATAGCTATTTTTGCAATCATTCCAAAAATATTTTTTTTAATTTTTAAAAAAATTATTTTTTTTATTTTTTTTTAATGGGCCCTTTTTTCTCAAAATAAAGCTTATAAAATTTTCTTTAAGACCTTTATAATCGCTTAATGGGATACGAGTGGGATATCTATCAAAAAAATTATTTTTTAACTCAAGAATAGGATTTTTCAATATTTGGCACATGTATCATTTTCATTTTCCCCCATTTTTTTATTTTTTTTTTTCAAAATGGAGTTTTTTTTTTATTTTTCCTCAAAAGAAACTTTTGACAATTTCCTTTAAGAGCTTCGTGGTCACTTAGTAGCAAGAGGCATATCTATACAAAAATATTTTAACTCAAAAAACAAAGTTTTTGAATTTTACCATATGCACTAATTTTTTTTTCTTTTTTTCTTAATGAATGTTTTTTGCTCAAAGAAAACTTAGTTCCTTTAAGAGCTTTTTGGTAACTTAATGGGATGCTAGTGGAATATCTATAAAAAAAATTTGCAACTCAAAGAAGAAAGTGTTGCAATATTTACCATATACACTATTTTCATTTCACTTGACGTGAAATTGCCCATATGACGAATTTGAAGATTTGTACTTACATTTTTGAACAAATCAACTACATGTTTTTTTTTCGAATTTATAAAAACGGGACATGTTTGCGTCCCTGAGTTGTTGTCGGGGACAACGGGACAAAGTAGCTGAAAACGGGACGGTCCCGTTTAAAACGGGACTTATGGTCACGTTAGGTATACACCACCTTGTGTTTGAGATTTTTGATGCCTGTGTGAAATTGGCAGAATATTGCTTCCACATATTGAGCTAGTTATAGTTCGATGACACCGAAAGTGGCGATTAATTCATGGGAGCCGTAATTTAAATTTTTTTGAAATTTTTTTTCAAATCGTTAAACATACATAAAAAGGCATATTCTGAAAAAAAGATACACTGAAAAAAAAATTTTTTACGATTTTAAAGACATTTTTATTTTTCGGAAAATTATAGTTTGTTTCAGAATTTGCGCCGTAATTTTAAAATGGAAAGTAATTTTTTTTTAAAATGAGAAGCAAACGAAAGCTTATATTGTCTTCTTGCTAAAAAATAAAAAAATAAATATATATTTTGCATAAATATGAACATAAGTTTAATAGTCTGAATTTGGGTATTGAAGGATTTCGAGAATTTTACAAATTTTTTAAAAACGTAACGAAATAAATTTTTATAATTTTTTTTGTTTATCAATAATTGTCATACACTTAAAAAGAAACCATATTAAACAAAAAAATTAAAAAAAATAAATTTTTGTCTGTTTGGGAACGTTTTTTCAATATTGTGGAAAATGGGCTTAATGTACAAATTTTATTGTAAATTTAAAATAGAAAGCTATAAATGATTAAATAAAATTTAAACTTAAAATATATTGAATATATTTTTAAAAAGATAAATAAAAAATAATATATACATATATAAATATTTCAACATAATTGATTTAAACTCCTATTTGTCCTTACGACAAAATTTCATGAATTCTAAAATTTGTATAATATGTTAAAAAAAACAATATTTTAATTTTTTTATGCATTTTGTTTGTATTTAAGAAAAAAATTATATATTACTATCATGTATTTCTTGAGAAATAATAGGCGATAGCAAAAGCTGTAGTTCGGAATTTGATAATTGTTGATTTTCTTTCCGCTCATTTTGTTGATTTATACTAGATATTAATGGGTCTGAACTGAGAAAAAATCTATTTAGAATATCTCCATTCGACTGGAGTTCTTTCACAAAAATTTTAATAAGTACAAAAACGCGGTGCCTCTGCAAAAGTTTGGCGTGGAATATATAAGCTAAAATACTATATTAAAATATCACTTAATAAAATTTGCTGGATCGCAACAAGAAATTTGTTGAAACTCTGTGTATATATCGAAAATACCCCAAATATGGAGCAATTTTTAAAAAAATATTAAAAATATTTGCAAAACATTTATCTAAAAACATTAATGCAATTATGTAGCCAAATACCTGAAGTTGATGGTTCCATTTTAATAAAATTACTTTTAGAACGCTTAATAAGAATTATCAGCACCCAAAATATCTCAATTTTTAGTTTTAGGCACGGCACGAAAAATTTTGAAAAATTATTTGACTTTGACAGCTCACAGTCGATAAAGTAATTTACTCAAAACAAGAGTTTTTGGCAAATAGTGATGTAGAATTTAATTACCTTTCACCCAGTACCACACACGAATGTGTAGGATAAAGTTCAGCTTTTGAATTAATCCTCACTTTTGGTACATTTCAACCCTCTGTGCGTCGTAGTGTATCTACAATAGTTGTACAAATGTTGTTGGTGGTTTCTATATAAATATATTGTACAACACCTACGACATTCTTACGTATGTTTTTCGAATCTTGTAAGAAAGTTTAAATGTTGCCAAAAGTTCACATATGAATCTCAATAAAAAAAAATAATAATGTTAGTTAAAAAAAATAACCAAACGGTATCACTCAAATAATAAATTGATTGACAAATTTAAAACAAAACAAGTAAAAAAGTATAGTTGGTCAAGCCCGACCCAGTATATGTATTAGGGTGGGGCGCTTGTGTATGGGAAAAATAAAAGTTAATTAATAAAGTTCTAATAGTAATATTTTGCTGTCTTGGACTTAAAAAGGTAATACTTGAAAAAAAATATTCAATTAAGCGATATCTTTAGCCCGCACATGCGTCTTAAAATTTTTGTAATTTTCATAAAAACACTTTTTTCATTTAAACAATGAATACTTGATCCACATAATATCCGTTTTCGCTATGTTTTCTGCAATCTTATTTGCATGGCTGTTTCCAATCTAAGAATAAGTTTAGAAGACTAGTTTCTCTCCAGCTGGCTGAAATAACTTTTGATAATAATTTTTCAATAAATCCAACAAAATAATTTTCAACATGATCTAGTTAACTAAAACGTAGAACTTGTATGCTTTTAAAAACTGTTCATTATTAAGATTAACGACAACAGGTCCATGTATTTTTCGAAGAATTTAAAAAGCCCTCAAGACTGCTCCATCTAATTCAGCTAGAACTCACATTATTATGCCATGCTAACTACTCGTACTTCAACTGAAAAGTTTAAAGTTTACTTAGAAAACTTAAAGTGACCACTGAATTCACATAAGAACACCTGATATATATAAACTTTAAATGACCCAAAAATATATAATTTAGAGTCAACCAAGTTATTAGACAATAGGCAAAATTGTTGCCTCAAATAGATTCATTGGCAAAATTATCATTATAAATTATTAAAATTATAAATTAGCACTAACAAAATAATCTTAACTGGCAATGGTGTTTAAGTAAATAGTGAAAACTTTTAATTTTTATAAAAACTACACAAATCTAGAAATTAATTGCAACAGCAAAATTGCACTACAATACAAACTCAAGAATCATAAAAGAGTAACAACAAAATCATTAAATATTTTTCCACAAAAAAATATACGAAAATGGGTAAAACAAATAGTTATGTAGACAGTGCGACAATGACGCGACATTTAGTCTAGAAAGAAAAACAAATAATTTTTTAAATAAAAATGGTTCACCAATTTAAGTTAAACCTCTAAAACTCACCCGAAAACTAAAAACAATTGCAAACTCACGTACCAATATGTGTGAATATCCTTACATAAATGTGTGTGTATGTGTGTGTGTGTGTGTCGTACTAAGTAGACATGACTTTTGTTATGTTTAAACTTCACAAAACTAAAAAAAAAATATATAAATAATAAAACAAACTATAACAGAAAATCCATAATCACCCACCATGCACTTGCAATGCAACTCATAAAGATTATGAAACTGCGGTCAATGTACTAAAAGTAAAATCTGCTGCCACCAGCAAAAAAATGTCAACAGGAGGAACAAAAAAAAAATCAAGAACTAAAAAAAAACTCTTGACTTTTAATGGTCGCCCTTTGTTGATTATTGTACTTCAAATAAGTGCTAATCTTTGGAAAGATTTTAAACGTTGATTTTGTTTTTTGTTGTTTTCTGTTTCGTTAAACTCGTGTGTATCGCAAAAGCTAAATTGCTTAAATAAATTATTTTTAATTTTTGATATTTCTTTAGTTAGGCTTGAGTTCATTAAATTTAATTTTCATTAAATTATTTTTACTGAAGGTAGGAATTGTTACATGAAAATTATTCGAATCACCGGTAACACTGGTTAAAGTATTGATGTTAGACTGTTGGCTAGCGGGCACCGCAGTGGTGCAGAGGTTAGGACTCGAAACATGTAAATTCAACAACCCAGGTCCAATCCCCAACTCAGCCGAAAAATTATCAATCAATTTTAATAATAATTTTTAATGTAACAATTCCTACCTTCAGTAAAAATAATTTAATGAAAATTAAATTTAATGAACTCAAGCCTAACTAAAGAAATATCAAAAATTAAAAATTAACAGTTCAACTAAAAATAATAATTGTTCCTGAATTATTTTTATTTAAAAATATTTTAAGCAAACAAAATAATGCTAGCTTTTTGATTGGAGAATCGGATCTAGAGCCGATTTTATGATTGCATAAATCTATTTTTAGTAAGAAATATAAGTGATCGTAGATTATTGTTCTTTGTCAATTTCGACCAGTAATAAAGGATCTAGCGCCGATTTTATAAATCCACATAAAAATCAATTTTTAGTGAGAAATATAAGTGATCACAGATTATTGTTCTTTGTCAATTTCGACCAGTAATAAAGGATCTAGCGCCGATTTTATAAATCCACATAAAAATCAATTTTTAGTGAGAAATATAAGTGATCACAGATTATTGTTCTTTTTCAGTTTGAGCCGATTTTAGAAATTTCATATGAAAAATCAATTTTTACTAAGAAATATAAGTAAACACAGATTATTGTAATTTTTTCTATATAAAAATCGATTCGGAAGGTAATACGAGTGGTTACAGGTTATTGTACTTTCTCAATTTGGATTAAATTTTGATTTTATATTTATCAATTAAAAAATCATTTGAATAAAAAATTTAAATGAAATATACTCGTATTAATTGCTTTGCTGCAATGACAAAATATATGTCATTTATTCATGCATATAATTAAACATTTAAGATTATCCCTTTATATACATATTTTTTGATAAGTTTTATTTTCACATTTTTTAAATACATATACATACATATATGTACGTATGTTGGGTTCAACTACTATTATATGACTACATTAGGGGTGGGATAGTGAACGACTTTTTGATTTCGATATGCTAGAACCCATTATTCTATGGAGTTTGGCAAAAAAATGCATGAGCCAAAAAATTAGGGGGTGGGATGGGGTAAATGGCACCTCATCGGGCTCGCACTTACAGGGTTAAAATGTTAGCCCGACTCTCACTAATATTCCCCCTCCTACATTTTTTATGAACACACCTACCCCCTATCTACCTTCCTTAAGGGGGTTTCCATACAAAATATTATTTTTTATAAAATTAGCTTTCACCGCTATAACTAGCCCCAGATTGCTCCTAGAGGAGTAAAATGTATGACCGACTTTAATATTTTTGTTACTTCAACACTTTTTTAGATTTTTTATATATTTTTGTAATCTTTGCGTTCTTCCCTGATTTCTGGATTCCACTGATAATCCGAAGCGTACGAAAAATTTGGCTGTTACAGGTGTTATGTATTGGCTTATATAAATATTCATTAGTTCTTCCTATATTTGTGTTGAGTAATTATTTTAACACCTTTAAATCCAAAAATATGGGCTGGACGATCTTGATTGCCACTGCTGTTGCAATCGTCTATCGCCTTCTTCTTCCAACGTGTTCACGTCGTCTTCTTCCTCGCTGTCTTCGCTTTTTTTATACGTATCATTCTTAAATTCACGAATTGCGTTTTACGTTTGGTGCTAGAGAAACAGCTAGAGAAACAGCTTCTTCGCTGAGATGCCAAAGATGCCCAGAAAATCTTTTCCACGACCTTTGCGACACAACATCATCACTCAAAGCATAATCAGCAATCGCTTTTAAGATATTAAAGTCATCATTTGGAGCTGCGATTGCACTTGTGCTGTTAAACCAAGCTTTCATGTAAAGTATTACAATTAAAACAGTAATATCGCCACTATCGTCCACTTAGTTCTATATTTTCGGAATAAAAATATTTTTGTGCAGTATATGCCTTTCACCATCCATCGAGCATGACTGATGGCTTTTGGTGGTTTAAAACTATAATTTGGAATATTTTCATCAAGGAATAATAAAATTATGTCAATAAACTCTTTATATTCGTCTCTAGGTTGCCTTTCCTTCAGTTTCGCTTAACAAAAATATCTCTAATTGAACTTCAATTGGTATTTTCTCTGCAATAGTATTATCTTCTATGCCACAACAATAAGTTCTATTTTTAATTTTTTGTCATTGCCCTTTAAAATGAGCAAACATTGGCACTTCTGACACAGATATTTTACCGCTTCTTTTAATAGCAATTCATAAATGTGATGTTTATATGGCAGATTAAAAAGGTTCTCGCTCTAGTATTTGCTGCAGGAAAGGAGAAGCACCTTGATGTGGTATCAAATGAAATAGTTTGAACGCAGTGATTTCTCATTTAAGCCCGTAAACAGCATTTGCAATACGTTTGGATTTACCTTTACCCGACGGTATCTTTAGTACGCCCAGGAGCTTCTCCTTTCCATCATATATGACGGTAACAGGAAGTCGATCCACAAAGATTACCAGCAAGAAATATTGCGTAAATTACATGTTGTCAATGACAATATAAAAACATATTGTGCCGTAACGAGAAAGAAAAAATGCTTTTGCTTCAAATTGTCGCTAAAAATAGGAAAAATATCTTTCGCATAAAAAACGATTTAATTTAATTATCATTATAATACTCAATTACAAAAATATATAATTTTTTTTTCTTCTTAAAATTTTTGTATGGGGACACCCTAATGACTGCAGATGGAGGATGGAGGATGGAGGATAGGTAGATTCTGAAAAAATGTTGATGTAACAAAAATATTAAAGTCGGTCATACATTTTGCTCCTTTGGGAGCAATCTAGGGCTAGTTAGGGTGGTGAGAGGTAATTTTATCAAAAAATTATATTTTGTATGGGAACCCTCTTAAGGAGGGCAGATAGAAAATATTCACATTTTAACCCTGTACGTGCGATTCAGGGACAGTTATAAAGTTTTACGTGGATTTTGTTTCGTTTTCTCCTACTTTTGACCACGATGAATGGCCATTTACCCCCATCCCACCAACCTTATTTTTCGGCTCATGCATTTTTTTTTGCCAAACCCCACAAAATTAAGGGTTCTAGCGTATCCGAACCATGTTACTAAGGATTTCCATATAACACTATTCCACCCCTAGCCAACATACTTATAAAAGCATTTTCATGGATTAAGTAAAAACGAATAAAGAAAAACTGTCGCTTATGAATGGTTAAAACTCCAGTTTTCATTCAGCACATACTCACACCAGTTTATAGTTAGTAGATGGAGTATTTAAGTAAAATGTAAATATTTTCATTCATTTAGCAGCCATTCATGTCTTTTGTTTGTTTGTTTTTCATTTTTGCATCTCATCATCATTGACGTCTTTGGAGAACTTTTATTTCTGTATTCAGTTTGAAGGATTTTAAATAAGTGAATTGAAAAAGAGGATTTTTATCAACAGCATTTTGCGAGTATAACAATAATAACTGCAATAAATACATACACACATACATACATGAACATGTAGTAGACACACTGAAATACATAATTGAGTAGTAAAATCCCAAAAAGTATGCACTTGCTTATTTTTTTTTTATTACTTATAGTAGTTATATACTCTATATCCATTCACACATATAAAACTTTATACAGTCAACATCTGCAGGACACATACAATATAATAACAAATTCAATGATACATACTTGTATTTATTCATACGAGTATATGAAATCGCTGCTTGCTGCAATTGCATTGTATAAGATTCAGTCCAGACTTTTTTTTATTTACATTTATATATTGATTCCTTGGTATTAAAGTTTACTCCAACAAAGAGTTAAAGTTGCATAAAATGTAAACGAAAAATATATATGTACATATTAAATAAATAAAAAATATAGTGAAAAATAATATATTGCACAATACTTACGAACATCCCAAAATATTATCCTTCCTTTCCTTATTTTTTCTTATGCGGTGTGCTTTAAAGGCTTTTAAAATTTATTTTCTCTTTTATTATTACAAATATTAAAAATTCTGTCTTTGTGTATATATTTTAAATGTTGGCAAAACATTTACTGACATATAAAATAATTACGAAAAGGAAAACATATTTATGGAAATAATTGAAATTCATTAAATTTGTGTCCGTGGTATTAAATATGTAAATTGTGTCAGTTTCAGTTATTTTTCCTACAACTGAATTCGTCAAAGTTTTTATTAAACATATTCGATAGTTAAAACATAAATTTGTATACTTTTTATATGTATATGTGTTTATTTTCACTCCATGCCCGTCTATTCAAACACTTCTCCGATCAAGTACGTGACAAACGAATGTCTTTGAGGTTTTAATTTTCGAATAGAAGTTTAGTTTCAATATATTTAGTCGAATACATCTGGATTTATTTGTGAATCGGAATATAATTGTTTATTTTATTATTTATTTATTATTATTAGATAGCCTAGCACAACAAGATGAAAATCTTATAAATTATAGTGCTAGTGGGTATATGAAGCAGTATCTATACATTAAATAAAAGAATACAAAATTAGGATTAACATTTTTAAGAATATTTTAAAATTGTAGGTTACAAATGTATAAAATAGCAGAGAAAATTTATAAAAAACAAAGAAAAAAAAATAAAAATTAAGTGACAGATTGAATATTTAAGAATAGTATTTCTTTAGCTCATTTTTAAACTTGTTTGCGTTGTTTATGATTTGAATTTGATTAGGAAGATGGTTTCAAAAACTAGTGGCGTAAATATAAAATTGGCGTTGTGATAAAAGGCTTTTAATCTCTTTTGGATTATATATTTGCCACGATTTGATCTAGAAAATTTTAATTTGCTATATAGGTTGATGTGATAATTTTATGTAAAAAATAAGGATTTTAAATTTGAAAAGATTTTGAAAGCTCATTTTATATATCTGATATGAATAAATAGATATAGATTCCTGGCATTCTTTATTGAAGACATATCTCGCAATATTGTTGTAAGCAACTTTTAGTTTTCTGAAGACAGTACTGTCGCAGTTTGCATAAATTTCACAGCCATATAACACAACGGGAATAAGATATGTTTTTGCTAATAGAATACGGATATTGAAAGGGGTTGAATATTTGACAGCCCACAGATGTGTTATTGTTTTTAACTATATTTATAATTATCATAATGATAATTATAGTAATGATAATCTGTAATTAGGATTAGTTTAAAGTATTTTATTAACAAACCAAAGCTTCGTGTTTATTTATTATCTTTTATATTATTTTGCCGCAATATTCTTTATAAACGTTTTTGTAAAGTATATAACTATTTACGATAGCGACCACAATTCATCTCAAAAATCAAAATGAAATGTTTAGTGTGATTTTTATACATATATATTAACTTTAGGTACGGTCGCACTTGGCAAATATTTGGGGGAAAAAGCGTAACCACTTGTTTTACTCTTACAAGAGTTTTGCAAGATCAAACATCATCTAATAAAATAGAACTAAATATTTTTTGTGTCTTGTTCTAAAATTTTGGAATACATCTTTTTCGGCAAATATTTGTCATTTCTTTTTTTAAAGAACAATCTGTGATATACTATAATTTTCAAAAATAATATAATTCAAATGATAACCGCGACTACGTTGTAATTGCAATTTCCAATGCTCCAATTTTCTACTACATACTCCTTCTGGTACTGCTACCGGTATTTCGCTAATTACGACACTCTTCACCAATGCTACCAGTATCACGCGAATGAATCAAAGAAACTAACCAGAGGTTTGATATCTGACAGGTGCTGACTGTGAAATTAATTACTTGCCAAACTTATTTATTGTTAATTATTGGCTATTTCACACATTTTTGGAGACGTTATTTTGGTGTAAGACTTTCCATTATGAACAGTCAAACAATTCTAAATAAAAACAAGTAAGAAAGTATAGTCGGTCAAGCCCGACCATATAACACCCTACACCCAGTATATGTATAAAACAGTTTTTCAGAAATGGGCATTATCATCCAAAAATTTAGTGTCATGATGTCTGTGAATATAAATATTATGTATGTTAAATTTTATCTCGATATAAATACTTTTAAAAGGTTTATATAGCTTAAAGTGAATTACGCAGAGGATCTTATATGGGACATTCGACTAATTATGGATCGATCATAATAAAATTTTACCGTATTATTTGTATACATATGAAACTTATTTGTGTCAAATTTTATTTGGATACCAATTTTTTTAAGAAATTTATGATCCTTAAAGTGATTTTCGAAAGTGGGCCTTATATGGGAGCTACGAGTAATTACGGACCGATCTGCACAAACTTTGTAGATGTGATTTGTCCTCATTTACCACTCATTTGTGATGAAATTTGTTTGGATACTTGCATAATTCAAACATTTATAATCGGTAAACCCCAAATTTCGGAGGACATTTGTATGGGGGCCAGGTGAAATAATGCACCCATTTCTACCAGTTTCAATCGCATCCATCCTTGGGCCGAAAAAATATTACGCACCAAATTTTATTGAAATATCTTCTGTACTCTGCGCACAAGCTTTACATGGACAGCCAGCCATCCAGACAGACGGACGGACGGACGGACATCGTTAAATCGACTCACTAAATGATTCTGAGTTGATCGGCGTTACAAACATCTGCACAAATCCAATACACTCTCCCCACTATGGTGGTGTAGGGTATACAAATAAAAATAAAATGAGAAGCTGAGTATAATGTATAGATCTATCTTGCTGCACAACGAAACACAATCAAAGCATCAACAAACAATGAAATATTTTTATTTATTCAATACATAATGCAAATCAATTTCATATTTTAAATAGTTTTGTTAAGAATTAATAAACAAATCGATTTGTTTAACAACTTTTATTTTTATTTTTCTATTAATAATAATATCTACTGACCTGAACCTAAAGTTTTAAAAATTTTCAAGACTTTTTTTCGAATTAATAGTTTTTTTTTTATATGAATGCATTGACTCGTCACTATTATTTAAATTGGAACTGTGAAAGTGTTTGTTTTTTATTTTTTATAAAATTTTTATGTTACACAAACAGTTAAAAGTTTTTGTTTTTTGTTATGTATTTGTTTTTGAACATATTTGACCATCAAACCGTTTTGTATGCAGGAATAAATTTCCTTTACTCACAAGTTGAGTATGTAGATCATGCAAGTACAATTCATTGGAATATATTTAGTTCAATATCAGAATTTTTATAGCCTTTTACCAATAACGCTTTTCCTTTACACACATACATACATACATACAAACATAAAAAAAGCAGGAAACAATACATTTACTTTCATTCATTTCATTTCATTTCAAAACTGTTAACTGTTTGCATAAAGTTCTGCATGCATGTTTTCTCATGAACGTGCCTGTGTGTGGTTTGGTTGTGTTTATGTCAGAGTTTTAGGGAAAATAAAAGTTTAAACCAAATGTTTTGCACTCATGGGATCAAACAAACTAAAAAATAAAATAAAAACTAAGAAGAATTTAATGTTGAAGGTATTTAGTATTTTGTGTTTAACAGTCAATAGTTGTGGTGTGGCCATTAAAAATGTTTGTGTAGAATTATTGAAGGACTCTAATGGAAATTTGTTGTTAAAAATAACCCTTTTTTATTTCAACTTTTATTGTTGTTGCTGGTGCTTTTATTTGTTTATTTTATGTTATTGTACCATACAGTATTGTATTGTGTTCTATTTGATGTGCTTTCAACTTGTGGTTGCAGTAGTAAGTAATTTGTTTTTGAAGGTAAATGGAATTAAAATACAATAATAACAACAACAAAAACAATCCATATTTATACATATATTATAAATACTTTTGTAAGTTTGTTTGTTCCGCAATCACGCCTAAACGTGATTTTAAAAAATTTATTTTTCGAAATAATTAATGAATTTGTTTCGAAAAAATGCTGTCCCATAAAAGAATTTAAGTTGTATGAATGTGTTTTTCTCCTACAGAATAAATCAAATCAATAATATCCCGGGCAGCGCCGGGTACAAAAAGCTAGTAATCTGTATTAAATTTAAAACTATTGCCGCTACTGCCGTTATTTATTAAGGTCAATTAGTAACACTAATTCGACTGAATCATTTCTATATATTTAATGCAACACAAAAGCTGTTGCATTTTGAATGTGATATTAAATTGAAAACTGTTTACATATAGAAATGCCAATAATACGAGTCAATAACGTTTAAATACGATTAACTAAGCTTAGTGTAAAACTCTACTAAGATCATTTTAGTAAGATTTTAACCCATTACCGCCCACTGTCCCCATATGAGTACACATGTTCAAAAGCTGGAAACTCTAACTTAAATAAAGGACAATCAATAGAAAATTGGCAGTACCCTTTAAATAGCAACATAAACCTAAAAATTTTATATATTCCCGATCCTATCTGACGGACCTAAATCTTGTGTCAATAAATCGTTCATTTTGGCACTGAAAATCGGATAAATTGATCAACAAATTTCTGAGATATTTCAAATGCCTTTCCAATGCAATGCTATTCATGAATAAAAAATCCGTGGGAGTTTTTACCCCTTTTATTTTTTCAACATTGAATTTGAACAGGAAAAATGGGAAAATTGAAGAAACTCCCGCGGAATTTTTATTCATGTTTGGGCTGATTGTCTCTTTATTGGTCAAAATTTATTTGAGTGATGAAAAATAATGTTGTCAAACCAAAATTTAAGGTTTAATGAGGCTACTTAATGAGTGATTACAAAATAAAATTATTTTTACGTTTGGAAATATTTGAGGGGATTATTATTATATTAGTAAAGCTAAAGTCGATTTTAGATCTTACCTAAAAATTAGTATTTAAGGGGAATATAGTAGGTGATTATAAAAAGGTGTTTTTTGCACTTCAATGCATATTATTTAGATTTTGGGAAGTATAAGTGATTAGAAGATAACGTAATCTTTCATAATTTTTCCTCAAGTTTTTAACAAACTGAAAACATCGGTTTTTCATTAAATATGTTAAATATTAAAAAAAAAATATCAATCTGTTTAATTTTTTATTACCGGAGGTTATTAAAATGATTAGATGGAACTATAAAGTTTCGCGAAAAAACCAACAGCACGGAATAGCCAAATACTCAATACAATTTTCCATATACACTGCGTGCCATAACTATAAATACATAAACTCCTCTCAATTTTGTAAGTTAAAGAAAAAATAAAAACAGGAACGCGACAGTATACGAGGGGAAAAAACAGTGACTATGGATAGAATGATAATGGTTTAATGACGTGGAATTGACGGTATTGAAATGGTTGTATATAAGACGTGTTTCAAACTGACAGAGAGACTCTCATTTCATGGACGTTGAGTACTGTAGTTCCATATTATTGTTCTTGGGCGTTGAGTTATTGTGTAATTAAGTTTAGATTTTCTCCTTGTAAATAGTTTTATTATAACGTGAATTTGGTAGTGCTATGTTTCATTTGCAAAGAGAGTAGTATAGTATTAAAACTAGCATGAAGAGAAATTGAGCTACGTACATAACTTCTATAACTGGAGGCTCAACCAGTAATGTTTGGTAAATGAGCTAGAGACGTAAATTCTATATGTATGTGAGGCGACAAAAAAAAACAAATATTATTAAAAAAAAAAATTATTTTGTTTTTTAACAAGTAAGAGTGCTATATGCGGCTATACCGAATCTTTTATACCCTTCACCTTTATTGTGGATGCATAATTATATTATACATATATATTATATTAAAACACTTTGATAGTTTTTTTGATGAAATTTTTAGAGGTTGTCTCAGATTTTTGCTGACATCTCCGTTATTTATGGAAGGATTTTGCTGATTTTGAATAGCAAACTTCTCGAAAGCATGTCTGACAGAATTGTTGAAGATTTGTATCCCGAAGATATCTGGGGACTTCAGGAAATTTATTTCAACAGACAGAAAGACGGACAGACAGACAGACAGACAGACGGACATGACTTAATAGATTCAGCTATCTATAAGGATCCAGAATATATACTTTATAGGGTCAAACAATTATATTGTGGAAATTACAAACGGAATGACAAACTTATATATACCCCTATCATGAAGGTGAAGGGTATAAAAATAAATAAAGAAATTAGTCAGTGTTTCAGAACTATAAATACACTGAAATTCAAATAATACCAATATTCACAAAAAATTTGGACTTCGATGGTATAGCATTCATCGAAGTAAAACAATTAAATAAAGGCTATAAAATCAAGCTTTAACATTAATGCGCCTACTCACCAGCAGAGGCGCTGCAATTCTGCACTAAAAACAAACATAATGCGCAATTGCAGAGTTGTGATATAAAAAAAGGCTTTCTTCTTTGACCACCTTTACTTCTTCAACTATCCCCTTTCCAAAGAAAGTAACGCAAATATATATAGGTATATTAATTGCCTGAGTGTCACTTCTCCTATTTTTGAATCAACCCAATATTCGATCAGACATACTATCCACTAGATTTACTCTAATATCTTCAAATATAGATCTCCAAGCATCAATAATAACTGCTTTTAGGTGATATATGTTTTGTCGTTTTTCAGCATAATAACGACGGCTTAATATATCCCAAATGTCCTCAATGTTATTCTAATTTGTAGAATATTCAAGGCTCATGCAAGTACATTAATATTTAACGAAGTAACCATTTGTTTGCCAACTTACTCGTACATGTATATGTAGCTGCGTTGTCCAGTTGAAAAAAAATTGTTTTCTAAAAGTGGTAGCAATTTCTCATTTAGTAATTTTTTATAATCAAAAGAATTAAAATAAGTGCTTGGAAATGCCAAATCAAGCTTACTGTCTTCACAAAAAACTCCCCAAACCATCAAAGAACCGCCTCCGAATTTTTTTTTTAGAAATATCGCGGTTATAGTTGAAACCATCTAGATAGAATGTTTCATCGAAAAAAAACACCTTAAACAAATATATGTTTCAATAGTGCGTGCTACTATTAACAAAGATTATCAGCCATATGTATACAAATTTAAAGTAGGTTTAAAAACCTCTTTTAAGCAAAATTCCTTAAAGTTACATTCATAAACGATTAATAGGCTATTAAACGTTTAATACAGCATCAATAAAATCTGAAATTTTATTGTAGGTTTTGTCCTTCTTTAAACCAAAAATAAAATGATACATTGCCGTAAAACGTTTTGTTTAAACACATGTTTACATTTTATCAAAACATTTTTCGGGAAAATTATTGAAAATTTGTGCCAAAAAGTAATTCGCCTAATAGGTAAGTGCTGTTGATACAAAATAAGAAAATTCACTAACAATATCAAATGTCTACAGACACTTTACACGTATACACTGATTTAAATACACACTTTGTTTTCCAATTTATTTTCCGCTTTTTCCATTTTAATTTATTTATAATTTATTTGAACAACACATATGTTGATAGAAAAACACAGAAAAACACACAGAAATAAAATTCCCTTAACTATATTTGCTAGTGATGCAAATCAAATGTAATTAAACTCGTTATTCGAAAACGTTTATTACCGAATATTATTAAACAAGGTAAATATGAACATTTTGTGCAATAGATTTTGCTAAAAACTCTTTATGAACAAATATAATACGATTTTTCTTTTTTATCGTGTTTTTTGCGTTATGAATTTATAAAAAAATCTACATTTATTTGATTACAGGGTTAATCGAATAGTGGGATAAATCATCAATAACAATGATATGACAACCAAATAAAAATACAGTTGCCGTACTTAAACATAAAATCGCTACATGTCTTCAATAGCTATAGAGCTGTTATTGTTGGTTTATGAATACACTTTTTTACAACTGATTTATAAGACAAAAAGTGTTTCATAACTATTGCACTCTTTAAACCTAAAATAAGAATTTTTTATACATATGGCTGTATGAATTTAGCTGTTTCCAATTAGCTTGTAAGTTTTTTTTTGTCAGAGTAATATCCTTGCCACAGACAACAGCTTTTGTCGAGTAATAGTCTGGTGCTTTTAGATGATCTATCTCACATTCATTAATAATATGACTAAGAACAAACTATTAATGCGCAATTTTGGATAAAATGATTTTTCACGTTTAAAAAAACTGTAACTTCACAACTAATAGCAAACATCAAGTTTATTTATAAATTTAGTAATGTAACACATTGTTGATAACATTGCGTTTGTGGTTTGTAAGAAGAATACAACTGCCATTTAACATAAATATAAATAATCCATAGAATAATCCTCTTCAATATTCAATAGCACAATTACACTCCATAACTTTTGAACGCACTCATTTGAAAATTATAACAAACAACAAAATATTAAAATTTTATACTTACTTCTTACTGCCTTTTCAAGGTCCAACACACTTTGTTTGTTATGTAAATAGAAATAGTACACGTTTGAAAAACGTGTTACATCTACAGCTATAAATCTTCATCTTTCGAATAAATATGAAGAAGGAAATTTTTAAGCAATTTCAAAGAATTTAAAATTTTGTATTATTATTCACAACTGTTAATCTCTGGTACTTTGTAAACTTCATGCATGCCAATAATCGCCAATCTACATAATCATCATCATCATCAGCAGCAGCATAATAATAATGATGCTAATGTTACAAATGTTGGTTTGCTGTGTCCTTATTATAAAATGTTTTTTTTTAATAGTAAATCTCTGCCGCTGCATGTATGAGTTATAATAAGTGTGAATGTTTGTAGAAAGTTGTATATGTATGGTTATTATAAAATGAATGTGAAAAACGTGAAAATCTTTGGTAACACTTGTAAAGAAGTTCACATTTTTCTAGCACTACAACAGATTTGTTATGAATTCCGAAAACTACCTTCACTTTTTCTTGTTCTTTTTTCTCTTTACTACATTTTCTCATAACATGTACTTTGGTAAAGCACATATACAAACATATATACATACAAATATCCTTTAAAATATACGTACTCGTTGTATTTAATATTTTGTGTCATGTCTGCACATTTAAGGTATCATCATAACGCATTAAACTTACCCAGTTAGTTGCTGTTTACTATCGTACATAGATAAAAATTGAACTTCTTTTAGTTTTTTTGCACTGCTGTTGAGCTGTTGTTGTTGATTTTATTTTGGGTTTTGTTTATTAAAAAAAAAAAAAAACAGAAATACTTGTAACGGTCATGTATTTTGCAATATGGCGTTATAAAAGAGTGCTGAATTATTTGATATTTTAACACTACGCTTACTGCACTATGGCTATCATTGAGTATAAATTTTATTTGTTTTAAAGTAAAGATTACTTTTTCTCTTTTTCGTTAATGTGTTACACTTTAATTTTATATAAAATCTTATAGTGCTTATTTAAATAACTTCTTTATGGTTATTATTATTAAGATTACCAAGAATTTCATTGCGTCATAGTTCCATTACACGACAGGTCTGGAATCCATAAAAGTGTCTTGGTTAAAACTAAAAATCTTTTGAAATGTTATTTTCGGGCCCATTGTATTAAACCAACAGCAGAATTATTAGGTTTAAAAGCAGTGACTATAGTTGACTGCACCGAAATTGTATGGAGAAAACCTAATGACGGTGACTCGCTCTGGCATTGGTTTTTATATCTTTTATTACAATAGTAGGGAGGGTATATTGGGTTTGTGTTGATGTTTGCAACGCCCATAAATAGTGGTCCAGCACTCATCTGAAAGTATACCGATCGACTCAGAATCACTTCCTGAATCAATTCAAAGATGTCCGTCCGTCGTCCGTCTGGCTGGCGGGCTGTCCAAAATACGGGTCGCAATTTTAAAGATATATCAATGAAATTTGGTATACGATATTTTTTCGGCCCAAGGATGGATGTGATTGAAACTGGTGGAAATACAAATGTCCTCCCGAAATAAGGGTTTAACGATCATAAATGTTTGAATCATGCAAGTATCCAAAAAATTAAACCACAAACAAGTGGTAAATGAAGGAAATGAAATCACATCTACAAATTTTGTGCAGATCGGTCCATAATTGATAATAGCTGCCGTATAAGGCCCACTTTCGAGAATCACTTTAACGACATTAAAAATATTGGTATCCAAATAAAATTCTACACAAATAAGTTTTATATATACAGAAATGATGACACCTAATTTTATACTGGTCGGCCCATAATTATTCGAAACTCCCATAAAGAACCTCTTCATAATTCACTTTAACCTCCATTAATCATTTAAAAGTATTTATATCGAGATAATACATAACACACATAATATTTATTCACGGAATTCATGACACTAAATTTATACATATGCTGGGTCGGGCTTGACCGACTATACTTTCTTACTTGTGTATTGTGCAAAAGTGTTGTATACAAAATAATTGTTAATCTTTAATTGAAGATGGTTTTACTTATTTCTGTATTTTGAGAAGCGTGAAGCTTTTTCAGAAATGCATTACTGCGCTACATCCGATGCGCAGTACGTTCGGAAAAACAACTGTTGGCATCATTGCAATTGTATTGTGTTGTTCAACAGCGAAGCAGCTAATGCGCAAACAACATAAAAACAAGCATCACAAAAATGGCTGATGCATTAAATGAGCATCAGCTGATTTGCATCAGCATTGCGAAACAATCACGGATGCGCATCACATGCAGCGCACTGATGTATTTCTGAAAAGGAGCGTGTTCAGACAGGCAACTGAAGTGTTACAATATTAAATCGTTATAAATTTTGTATTTAATAGCTATAGCAGATGTAGATAATGCTAGAATTCGTGATTTCCTTGCAAATTGTTGGAACATTGAGATACCTATAGACGTTTTTATTTATATTTTACAATAAAGCGCTCATCATTATTCTTAAGAGTCTTTTTTCCTGGTTAGAAGTTAGACTGTTCCCTATACGACCATATTGGTTTTATAACTGCTTTATAAAACGCAATCTTGTAGTCTAGAACTAAACATTTTCAAGTTCAAATTGGGAAATTCCAAATTTATTTATATTGAGAAATAACAAACTAAAATTCCGAAATTGAAAATTAAAAATCCAAATTAATTTTGAGAAATAACAAATTGAAATTAAGAAATGTTAATTGACATTGAGAATATTGAAATTGAAATTGATATTGAAAAAATAAAATTTCTAAGAAATTTTTCAAATATTTTTTAATTTACACATACGTAACACGATTTTGCGGTACAAATCTAATAACAAATTTCATTTCTCAATTTCAATTTGTGTTTTCGAAATAACAATTTTGATTTCTAAATTTAAAATTGTATATTCTCAATATTAATTTATATTTCTTATTTTCCATTTATTTTTTCTTTTTATTAATTTGTAGTTCTAATTCGCAATTTGTTATTTCTCAATATCAATTTGCTTTTCTGAATTTCAACTTGTTTTTCTCAATAACTAATTGGATTTCTGAATTTCAATTTGTATTTTATCAATTTCAACTTGAAAAGGTGTATGTGCGAGGATCAAGGAGCCAGACCCAGTATGTAGACTTCAGATTCATATGTGTTACTTTGAATTTAACATGGCAGGTTTATAATAGACGGCGGTTTTATTTTTATTTATGGATCCATTTATTCAACAACAACAGTGTTAATGTAGATTTATGTTAAAAGACTTCCCTGGTTTTCAACAGCCGAAGTTTTGAACGTCATGAGATCATTAATTTTGAATTTGTTTATAAATATATGTTTATTATTAAAATAGGGACATTAACTAGTGTGAAAACAACTAATAATGGAGTTATATGTGAGAGAAGTGTAACCTATCCCATTTGCATCAAAACCAATAGTTATTTTATGTAAAATTAGCACTCCCAACTTTAATTTGTTACTCCATGTAAATCCCTAGCAGTCTAATGGGTTTTTTGTTGAAAAAAAACACGTTTGGAGCGAAACAGAATGCTGTGACACATACAAACAAAGATGACAAACTTTCTACACTCTCCCCTTTCTTTATTATTATTTTCGTTGTGTTTTTTTATTTGTTGAACACAATATTTTTAGCGTATTTTATCAAGAGGAAAAAATGATGAATGGGCATTTTTGATGACACCACAAACACAACACCAAAAAGTGCCAACTGACTCTATATAATAAAACAACACATACAAAAAAAAAAAAAAACAAATAAACAGCAACTATGGACTCCAGAAAAAGGAAAATGTAGTCGTATCATCACCATCATCAAAATCATCGACACAAGTATTGTAATCATCTGTTTAAGACTCACAGCAATTGTCAACAGAAAAAGGAAAAAAAAAAATAATATTGGTTGACTCATTGAATGATTATTTCTGTGTGTAAAGTAAGCGGTTTTGTATTTCGTTGATTGGACGGTTTGGCGGATGGTTGGATGGATGAGTGGATGGTGTTACTCTAAATATTCATTTCATATTTTTTGCATGAAACTTTAGCTGCTGTTTTTTTATATCAGTTAGTTAATTTTTTAAGGTCTTCATTTTGTATGCGTAAAGTTGAAGAATAAACCTTTTTTGTGTGTGTATTTATTAGCATACATGAGTTTATATTTAATAAGTCCTGACAGAGTTACCACGTATTTACCAGTAGCTAGCTAGTCCCAATTTACACGAAGCAATTCTTAGTGAAAAGATTGATGTAATTTTTTCCTTGGAATTTTTTCGGTGTTTACACAGCACAATTCTTATGGTTGAAATCATTTTAATTTTTATTTAAGAGTAAACACAGATTCGTATACACATACATATGTAATTTGCGTAAGAGAGTAACACGAATTGCTGGAACAATCAAGTGTGTACTCGTCTTATCTGCCCCTCACCACGATGTATAAAAGGTAATCAGCTTAGCTTAAAGAATTGCTTCGTGTAAATAAGGACTTGGTTTTTAATGCATACATTTAATTATCAGACATTTTCTCTTTATTATGGAATAGAGCTTCAGGGTTTCGGTGCATAAACTTTAATTTAATATTTTTTTATATTACAATATCACGTTCTTGTGCCTAAATAATTTTTTGTTAGCAGAGGTTGGCGATCGTTCTAATCAATTGACTAATGAATATGGCTTTTCTTAGAAATATTGTTAAACACATATACATATATGGCAACACTAAATGTACGGTCACATTTGGCTAATATTTGCCGAAAAAACTTAACCACTAAATAAAATATTTTTGAACTCGTTTATTTATTTAAAAAAAAAACTTCGTTTATTTGGGACAAAACAATAACCCCCTGGCCCTCGATGACAAACGATAACGTTTGCTTAGATAAGACTTAAGACACACACTTTTTATCGTATCTATTTTTTACTCAATCAAGTTTGTTTATTCCACAATCAAGTTTGTGTCTTAAGTCTTATCTAAGCGAACGTTATCGTTCGACATCGTGGGCCAGGGCGTAAATATTTATTTATATTTTATTTTATGCCGTTCGATCTTGCAAAACTCTTGTAACAGTAAACAACGTCAAACAAATTTGTGCTAAAACAAGTGGTTACGCATTTTTGAGTAAATATTTGCCAAATGTGACCGTACCTTAAGTCATTTGACAGTAAATATAATCTTGTTTTTGTGGTTGTTAAACTATGTGTCCACGATTGTCAAAAATTTGTTGAAAAATTTTTAGCAAAAGGTAAATTGTTTAGACGACTGTAAGAAAACTAATAATTTCATTTGCACACAATTGTCACACAATGATAAACTTTGCACATATGACAATGAAAAAGTGTTTGACAATTGTCTTAAAACAATGACAATGACAAAATTGTGTGTTTACACGATTGTTAGATGTCTGACAATATTTTTGTCTTTCAATGTACTGAAAATGCTTTTTCTTACAACGTTGGAAGCAAACATTTTAAGTTTACACGGTTGTTATACATTTTCTGAACATTTTTCGGACAACGTTGTAATATCTGACAATCGTGGACACATAGATTTACTGTTGCCGTGTTAGTTGTTGCTGTAATTTGATGACTTACATATTTCATTTATTAACATAGACGATACCCACCAACAGCAGCTATACAAGCTGTAAAACATTACAAATTTAACTGAGCCTTCTCAAGCAGAAAATTGCAATTAAATGTATGCTTTATGGTCTCCTTTGAAACTTTGTCATAATATTAGTTGTGGCAGTCGTTATGAGGACTTCACACACACCAAACAAAAAAAAAAAAAAAAAAAAGGAAAAACAGCAGCAGTAGTAGCAGCAATGAAAACAAACCAAAAGATGAATAAAAAAATAAAGAACTAAAAATCTATAGACATGGAACAGTACGTTGATGACTGTAGTATGACTGATGAGGACGATGTTTACTTTAATTTTTTCCTCATTGACATCAGTTTTGAATGGCCGGTTGGATGGTTTTTTCGTTGGCTGAATGAATGAATGGTTGCTCTTGCTACATTACATACAAATGTACAATAACCCTCCGTTGTCAATGTTCCGTTCCGCATTGTTATTGTCAGTGACTTTTGATGTTGTTATTGTTGCCGTTGAAAATGTCACATCAATTCATTAGGGGAACATTAATGGCGTATAACGTGATATAAGCACAAAAAGTGTTGAACATAAAATATTATCATATTTTGCAGTATTAATAATCGACCACAATACTTGAAATGACATTTAAACAAACAACTTCACAAGGACACACAATGACACTTGTACAAACACCGGCTGACAGTGAGACACACAAATATTTAAGTACGACCGTGTCGTACCTTTCAACAAAATATACAATGGTGCGTGTTAAGACTATATTTTCTATACGATTTGTTTACTTTAAATGCTTAAGGTGAGACATGCATTCATTTGGTACTTTTATTTTAATGAATTTGTTTAAGAATAAGTAAAGTTACGTTCTCTATAGAACCATTAGCTAGTATTTACAAAATTGAGAAATTTGTTGATATAAAAAATATACATTTGGTTATCCCCAAAAACGAGGATAAGAATTAGAGTTAATATATCTTTCAAACTGCATCATTAGCTTTTTTCATTTTTATATAAATTTTAAAATTTATAAAATATTATTTACGAAATTTATGTAAAAAATTATGGAAAATTGTAATTGTAACTTATAGTTTTTGCACATAAAATTCAAGCTTGGACATTTTTCTTTTAAATTGTTTCCTCAAAAGTGAAGAAAATTGTGATTTTTGACAAAGTCATGAAGAAAACTCAAAAAACAGCCGGCAAAACTGACTTTTGGCAAAAATTCAACTTGTGCGACCTTAAAAGCTTTTCCGAAAAAAATCTCAAAAATACTTTACCTTATAAGCTTTCAAATTAGGCTTGAGCACCCAGGAAAATAAAAAAATTTATCAGGATTGGGGACATAACCTTTGTATATACAGTAAGGAAATTAATTCCATTTTAATTACATACTCTTGCAAAGCAAAAAAAAAATTATTTGTTTTAAAAATAACGGTAAATATGAAAAAAAACTGATATAAAGAGGGACAAAAGTGTTCATACGCTACAATTTCTTCTGCTTTATTTATAATTTAAAAATATTTACAGTTCAAATGCCATTAGTTTATTGCAATTCAGGTTGATTACGTGATTGCTGAATTACTTTTTAGCAGTTAATCAGCCAAATAAGTTGTTACAAATTAACAAGATGAGCACGAGTAAAGAAGTTAGTGTCGATGTAAAAAATATTATTATTCATCCACACAAAAAATGAAAATCTTACCGCGCAATCAGTAAACTTTTTAACAAACCTTTTGCTACGATTCAGTGCATTATAAAAAAGTTCAAAAAGACTGGCTCTGTAGAAAAATAGCCAAGATCAGGACTCCCAAAGAAACTTACCAGACGAGATGTCAATTTTATTTTAAGAGACGTGGCTAAAAATCCTAGAATTTCAGCGCCAGAAAGAATCGAAAATTCTACGGATAAAAAATTCATCCAAGAACTATTCAAAGTGCATTACGGGATCAAGGATAAGCAAGCCGAATTCCCGCAGAAAACCCTTGATATCTGAAAATAATTCAAGACTTCGGCTCGAATTTGCAAAAATAAAGGTAGTGAATTTTGGGAATGAGATTTATTTACTGATTATTCGTGTCGTAATTAAAATAGAATTGAATTCTTTGATTTAAACTTTTTTTAGTACTCTTCAATTAACGAAATTATGAAATTTTGGATGTGTATGATTTATAATTTATAACCCATAGAAAGCTGTTTTGGATATTTTGATATTTAGATGGCAAAATTAAAGTCTTCTTTTGTTAAATTAAAATTAATACAAAGAATAAATAGTCGGACTGACGGACATCATTAGATAGACTCAGGAAACGGTTCTGGGTAATAATGCTTGAATTTTTAAAACTCAAAACGAATTTTATAAACTTGAAACAATCTGACCAATGTTTCCCAAATGTTGGCATTGCTGTTAAAAAATTAAATTAAAATATATTAAATTTTAACACATTTTTTGTAACAAACACCTCAACTAAGGTCTCTAAATGAATTTAAAACAAAAAGAAATCAAAATGTCTGCCTATTTATGAAAATTTACTTTAGTTAAATAAATAAATATCAACCCTCTTTCAAAATATAAGCGCTACTTTATTATGAACAAATATTCAAATATTTATGATTATTTCTGCAATATTTGATGCTTAAATCTTTGGGTAAAGGCCAACAGTGAGGGTTGTATCAAATATCTACTGTCTAACTTCCTACTTCAATCTATTTTAACTTCCATTCATTATAATTTTGTTGACAATTTTAAATATTAACAAGATTTCTGAAACGTTTTTAATGTTGATTACACAAGCACGAAGTGTGATGATAATTTTTGAAGTGTTTATTTTAATATCAGTTGCATAAAAAGGAAGTTGCTTTGTATATAATGTAGAAAAGTCGAAGATGTTGCTATATCTATTTGTTTGTTCGTTGTCCTTTTTAAAGTTTGTTGATTTTTGTTTGCTTATTTTTTGTTCTGAGAATTCTTGTTTGGCAGCAACGAATGTGTTGGCTTGTCAATTTGTTTATTTGTTGTCCATTTAGAGCTTGATAGGCTTCTGAGAAAGGTTGGTATCTTTAAACCCTTTTTCTTTGTATTGGCGTGTTAGTGGTATGAAGAAATGGCTTGTTTAATTTATTTAGAATTAATTGAAAACGTAGAAAGTTTGTTGGTGTTTGTAATATTTAAACTTTTGTGCAAACTGATATCACGGACAATTATTAATTAGATTTTTGATTTATTTAACTGCTTAAGAAATTAATAAGATTCTAGAAAGAAGATTTAATTTGTATTTGTTGTGCCAATAAGTAGCGATTTTAGTATTTAGTAGCGTTTATTAACATTCGACAACACGTCATATGGAGCTGTTGAACAGACACTGTATAGGGCCTTATCTTCCTATGATGTATAATGATTTTATATTTTGCTAGGGGGCCACACTTGGAACAAACGGGAAGATTGTTTGGCTAATAGAGTATGCTATGCAACAAATTCGTCCCTGGGTTAAATCTGAATATACTCAAGATTGGGATAACTTTTCTGAACTCAGCCAGTCCAAACGATTCATTACTGTGTTTAAACGTCGAGTTGAACGATTTGATAATAAAAATTGAATTAATTGATATTGTTGGGATAAAATATTGCAGATATTACTAGCTGCATGATGAAACCTCTGATATGACCGTTCAATATTAGCGAGAAGTAGAGCGGAATGGATCGGAAGGGCCTTAATGGAGCCCTGGTGATGTTTTTGATTTTTAGTTTAACAGGATAATGGGCTTCAGTCGAAATGTAAACATTTTATGATGAAGTAGTTAACATCATGGGCATTTAATTTTGCATTAGGAACTAAAGATAAGAATGAACATTTCTTAAGCTTGTTTGGATCATTTTAAGAAAAATAAAATGGATTTTAAGCGTCGTTCCATAACTGTTGATGAGACATGGATCCACCACTGGTATTTTATTGATGGAATATCTGCAAAAGGGTAAAACAATAAATTAAGAGTACTATTACAGCATTTTGGATCAATTAAATGTAAAAATTCGACAAAAACGTCCTTTTTTACAACATAATGCAAAATAATATTTCATCAACACAACACACCAGCGCACAAGAGTGTTTTAACAATGGCTAAAATCAACGAAATAAAGTACGAGTTGCTTGACCACCCACCTTATTCTTCTAATTTAGCTCCCAGTGACTTTTATCTGTTCCCAAATCTAAAAAAAATTCCTAGCTTGCCAGCATTTTACCTCAAATGAAGACGCAATTACAGTTGTAAACCACTATTTTGGAGGCCACGAGGAAATTTTGAAATTTCAGGAGTTTATATTGAAAAAAAATAGGTTTTTGAAAAACTAACTATTCTCTTTCTGCGCTAGACTAAGAACTTTCCGAACCGCCCTCGCATAAAAGTAAAAAATTGCATGTGACATACTCAGAGCAATTTTTATGTACTGATAATATACAAATTAAAATTACGTACAAATTAACTGAATATTTTTTACTGCACCTGATCTTCTTTGAATAACATTTGCTAATAAATCTGCTGCACAGTTTACTGTTTTCTTAAAAGTTTTCTAGCCTTTACAGAAACTGCTCGTATTGTTTTAACTTAAATTTATAGGTAAAAATATGCAGAAGAAAAAACTTTAAGCAAAATATTTTCACATTCAGTTTTACCTTTTCACCTTAATCTTTATGACACAAAACAACACACCACCAACAGCAAATAAAAACCTTTTGGCCCACATTTGCAATTATTTGGGAGTTTTGACAACAAGAGAAAAGAAAACTAAATGAAATCACAGCGGTTGGTTTGCAATGCATTTGTTTTGTAAAACACAACAACAGCCACAACAAAAACAGCAACTGCAACAACAAGGCAAATAATTGCACTGCAACTGTCATGTTCTACAAACCCACTAAACTAATGAAAAAATTGAAAAGCAAAAAAAAAAATATATATATATATATATATATATATTCAAGCAAACAAAAATTATATATATAAATATACAAACATTTATATCTGTGGAATAAGAAGAAGACAAAGCCAACTGAAAAATATATATGCACTACTGCTGCTGCTACTTCACATAACAAAATGACAAAGTAATAAAAAACAACAACAAATAGAACTCTCTAATACAACAATAAATGACGTTTGCACTTTTTTTGCACATTTAAACAACAAACAAAAAAAAATGCCAACAACATCATAAAGGAAGACCCCAAAATGTATGCACTAGAAAAGAGAAAATGAGAAAAAAAAATCTCTTTATATACCTGGATGAAACGAAATTATTTTTTTTTCGAGGGCTCGACAGAAAAAAGAACAAAACAGAGCAGAGCAGCGTGCAACAAAAAAAATAAACAGAAATAATAATGATATACAGCCTACTAAACTGACCTCAACGCCTCGACCTAAAGGTAGTGAGTGCTGGCGTGGTTGTATGTTGGACAGAGTATGTAGTCAAGCAAAAAGTTTCTTCTGTATGATGTATAATGACAATGAACAGTGCAATTTTGTTTATAAAAATTTATAGTTCAAAAAAAAAATGGACTGAAATATATTTATTAATTTGGAGCCAATTATATAAGATTTTCACTCTATAATTGGCAAACTAAATGCTATGTATTCCAGAAATGTGGCTGGATGTGTAACTTTCTGAAAGCACATTCTGCTATGATATCGAACTAGTTCTAAATGAATTTTGTAATGTTTGGACAAAACAAATTTCTTACCAGTTTTCTTTGAGAACGACCCCACTATGCGATAACTACAATGCCAGCAACGACAAAACAAATGTGAAACATTTCATTATATGTATATGACATCAAAAACTGAACTCAACAATGTAATATAACATGATTGCAATACAAATGAAAAGAAGGAATGAAAGAACTAACGACAACAACACCAACAATTTTAAAATGACACTAGGCCAAACTTAAAACAAACCAAATAACAGAAAAATCCAAAAATATTAACGCAAAAAAACTCTATACAAATTACTAAAATACCTGCTAAAAGTTATGAAATGAATGCTACTTTGGCATGCTACTCAACAAAAATTACATACATACGTACGTAAAAATGTCCTCCACAGGTGTATATAAAACTTTAAGCATACATACAAATTATTTATCTAGTAAATATGTATATAATTTGTATATGCAAATACTATTCACAAACATACATATATGGAAAAAATCTTTAAAAATAAGTTTGTATTAATAAATTGTATGAGGAGAATTCAAATTTAAAAATTGAATTTGGAATAATGATGAATATTTGTATGTAATTTGAAATCAAAAAACATGCGCTAAATTTTAGATTACTAAAATTTCAGATCCTAAAGTTTTTAAATTTAAAAATCACTGTTATCCTCGGGAGCAAGGGCATTTGCATTAAATTGTTCACAAAAAATTTTTTACATTTATTGTCAAGTTTGGTACTGTATATTTACTTTCACAATTATTTTAAGACATTACATTATAATCTTAAATGTTACTTTAATATGTATTTTTTTAAACCACAATTATTCTTGAAAAAAAGTCTCAATAAAATTAAATTAAATTAAATAAATTTAAAAATATAGAATAGTTCTAATAGGGAATTCCAAAACTGATCAACTCAAAAATAGAGTTTAAAATTTGTCTCTCATTTTTTTTTTATATAATTCGTTTGCCCCCTTTCAGATTAGGCAACTTTATTTGCGCAAGTCTTGTGTTTGTGAGTTTGAGCGGAAAGGTCGGTTGGAAGGGGAAAGAAATTGCCGAATTGCTGAGTAAAGGCTTGTTTGTACTTGGCAATTCTTTAGCTGCTGTCATTCTTGTCTTGGGATATTTATTTGTTTTTCACGTTCAAAAGAAAATAAATAAAAATTAAGTTGGCTAATCTGAAAGGGGCCTTTGTTAAAATATAAACTACGTATTCTTCTCTTAAATGCATTATTAGTAAGAACAGAAATTCGCACGCGCACTACAAAATTATCAGGGATGTTCATCGAATAAACACTTACTTAAAAACAGTTTTGTCAACTTTGAAATTTCAAAACGTACCAAAATGGAGAAAAAAACGCGCCGTTTAGAAGAAAACGCACCAACTTTAAACTTTCTGTTTTGTTTCAAATGTTTATTGTCAGCCCAATCATGAATAAAAATTCCGCGAGAGTTTTTTCCCTTTTCCCAATTTTCCTATTCAAATTCAATGTTAAAAAAATAAAAAGGGAAAAAACTCCCGCGGAATTTTTATTCATGATTGGGCTGTGTAGTAATTTCATATTTTTTTAATTTCATAAATTCTATATAAAACTTTTTATCAACGATTTATAGTAAAAGTAATAATAAGTAAAAGCCTTTTTTTTGATAAAAAGATAAATAAAGAATAATAATAATAAAGATAAAATAAACATTTAACCACTCAAAAATAAACTCACAATAAGCTTTTCGGAACTGAAGTACTTATTGGTAAAACAGGGCTTATTTCAGTACATATATGGTACTTTTTTTATTTATTTTTGTTTTCTATTTTAAGTTCATACTTCTATTTGAATTTTTTCAATAATATCTTGGACTATCACCCAGTTCAGTAGATCAAACTCATGCTATACAAGAATTTTTATTTCCATGTTTCAAATGTTAATTATATTTCCAAACAAAGATTTTCAATCTATTCGTCATGTGACGAATTTGATATTATTTCATTTTTTATATTTTATTTTATATTTTTTTCATTTATCATACATGCGTATTTAAAATACATTTAATTGGGTCCTTTTTCATTGTATATATTTCATTATAAAAATATTATTAAGAAACTGCAATTAAAAATTAGTAAAAATAAGGATTGCACTACATTTTCGGAAGAATTAAAAAACCCAACGAAATTAAAAGAAATAGAGCGCACCAACTAAGTAATTTTTCGTACAAAAAATTTAAAAAAACACCAAAAATGATGAGAAACCCTCCAAGTTGACAGCGCTGCTGATAAATATATTAAGATAATCTTACTTAATTTTTCGTATTAAAAATCTATTTTTGGTCAAATATATAATGGATCTCAGATTAATGATTGTAGTTTTATATAGACACTGTTTTCTGGCTTTTGATAATAATCAAATAAAATCGTTCTGATCTTCCGATAGTTTATATTTATGTTTATACATATATGTATGTATATGTATGGAAATCTATAGTTTTAGAAAACACAACAATTAAAACTTTACAGAGCATTCCTAAAACTAGGTAAAAGTCAACAAACAGCATAACAATAACTACAACAAAAATAACAACAAACTTTAACCTATGGCATTATGACTAAATGAATTGTTGGACACGAATGACTGACGGACAGAGCAACTGAATAGATAGATGCATGAATATGTGAAAAGATGTTGTAGATATTAGGGTATCCATTCGAATAATCGAACAATTTCTTACGAATAATTAATCGAAGATTTTTAAAATGACCACTTTCGAATAACGAGTAATTATTTAATTCATTTTATGAAGAATAATCGAATGAAATGAATAAATATATTTATATTAATTTATCGTGTCTGTTTAAAATTTTTCCTATAATTAATATTCATAAATGACACTTTTCTGTTATAATTTTATTTACAAAATTAGACATGTTTACTAAGCAGTTATTTATGTATATAAATTAAATTATTATTATCCGTTATTTAAAGATTTTTTTTCTTGATAATGACATTTTGAATTTCAGGAGTCAAACATGCATCTAGTGAAAAAGTAAAATACGAAATTATATTAAATATTTTTATTACAAACGAAATCTAAATAAAGCTTTTCAATCACTGTAGACAAGTGGTTCGGATAGCTTCTTATACAAATATATAAATGTTACTGCAATAAGTTGTAATTCTTAAAAGAAATCTGCTTTTAGTAACTAAAATACTGAACGCGTTTGAAATGTATATATTGTAGTAGTAAAAAATATTTCAGATCTGCATGAAGACATCTGCATGAAGACATACCAAATATAGAATAGAAATGGAATCTTAATACACACATAGGAAAAAAAGACGTTAAAAAATCCAACGGTTGGTGTCATTTTGACACCATGCAGTGTAACTTTTCAGAAAAAAAAAATGGACAGCAGTGTCAAATTAATAACAAAGCGGTCTCAAATTAAAAACGGCTTGTTACTAATCGACAACAATGCGGTGAAAAATCGACAATGGCGCGGTATCAAATTTACAACATCCTTTGTTAATTTATTGTTATAAATCGTGTAATACTTTTTTTTATCTGGGTGTACCGCTTTGGTTTCAATAAACACTGATTTTTAAATAAGTACAACCTAACCCAAGACGGTGGTGAAGGAGGTGTTAAACTGATATTTAAGATGATTTTTTAAAATTTATATACATAAGTTTTATTATTAAAGATGACTACCTTCTGTTTATTTAAACATATTAAAGTTATTTCAATAATTCGATTAATTTTAAATTTGTGCTCGAATTGCAAGTTATAATGTCTTATTCGAATTATTCGTTTTATTCGAACAAAAAAAAAACGAATAATTTGTTTGTCCTTGTAGATATGCTCTTCCATTTCACTAGTTTTACTCACATTATTTTTTGAACAGGGCTGTTGTTGTTTAAAATAGGGAAGAGTTATTGTGTTGCATTGTCTTGTGTCTATTGTTTCAAACATTAATCAAAGAATTATTCTTTTTGAATTCTTAATGTATCCATCTACCTTAACTCAAAGTCCACAACTGTGACACAATATTTCTAAGATTTATAACAAAACGGAATATTTGCCTTTTAATAATCGTTTAATTAATATGTTTATTGAAACTGTATGACGGATTTTAGGTAATAATTTATGGTGTGAAAGATTGATTGATTAGTTTGTATAATAAATATTTAATTAACGTATAATAGTTACATTTTTCATGTTTAAATAACATTTTCTGTAGGTTCTTAATGATTACGCAGAATTTATCTCTATTGGTGATGCTCTGATACTCTTCTGAAATTTGCTAATTTTCAAAAAATATTCCATCTAAATTACTAAATGTATTTGCATTATGGATTTAATGTTGCACTTCTTTCAGTATCTTCTACTTGCAATTTTTAATAGGAAATGTTGGAAATTTGTTTGCGGTATGATGATAATTACTCATATTCACTAATATCCCTGCAGTTTTGATAGCGAGAAACAGATTTTTTCCCCAATTTTTACATTTTTGGTTTATTTCAATTTTCGTATATTTCACTTTAAATTAATTACTAGAAGTAAGACATGGCTATATACAGAATGTAAATAAACGGTTGTAGAAAATATGCCAGAACAGAAGTCATCTAAGTAATTGTTTAATTTTCTGTAAATATTTTTGTTGTTTATCAACTGAAGGTATTTTCACACATGCCAAATAATTGGCGAATAAATCATTAAGAAGCCACGAATCTAAATAATAGTTGTTAGTATGAATACAGTCCCCAGAGTTGTTGGGCAGTATGGTATGGTACATGTAATCAAAATTAAATACTAATACTTACATACTTGTGTATGTATATTATTTAAACTTGAGTACAAGTAAAAGTGTGTTAGTAAAGGTACGGTCACATTTGACAAATATTTGCCGAAAATGACGTAACCACTAAATAACATTTATTTGAACTCATTTGTTTACTTAAAAAAACTTTTCTTATTTAGGTCAAAGCACAACAAATATTTAGTTTTAATTTATTTGATGCTGTTTGATCTTGCAAAACTCTTGTAAGAGCAAACAACGTCAAACAAATTTGTGCTAAAACAAGTGGTTACGCTTTTTTGAGGAAATATTTGTCAAATGTGACCGTACCTTAAATATTAAATAAACACTCACATTTGCACTTACTCATGTATGCATACAAATACCTACTTCCATATTGTGTTCTATTTTTCTTTATAATTTTTAGGCATATTTTCCATTTCTGTTTACCATTTAAAATTAAAGGAAATATGCTAAATTTGTGTTGTCCTCTTTCATCAAACATTTTTTATTGTCCTTAGCAAAATGTTGGAAATACTGGAAAATTTCAAAACATGATAAATATTTATATTTTTTTATCATTTTTTTTAATTCTTGCATTAAAGGCTGAAAAATAAGTTTTTTCTTTTTTAACAATTATTTTTTTTTCTGCAAAAATTTCAATTGTAATATGTTGCTACTTGTTAGCTGTTGCCATACATTTATGCACACTGCTGCAACATGTTACCATGTAGGTTACATAAAAATAAGAAAAATAATTTTTAAGTTAAAAAGTGAAAAAATGGGAAAAATTGTAACGACGACAATAATCAAAAGTTGTGTTGTGTTCTCTTTTATTATGTGTTGTGTTGATTGAACATCTGGCCCTCTCTGGTTTTGTATTCAGTTTATAACTGCAATTCAGTGTATTCAAATTGAACATCTTCGTGCAACTATTTTTAGGGTGAAAATATGCTGTAAATACATTTTGGGCTTTATAAACGTAATAATCCGCTACAATATGGTGAATTGAGTTTGTAATATAGTGGATTTTTTTAAAGTAAATAATTAAGGTTCGAAGTGTATTTGTCTATTGCTTTTGTTGTGATTTTTAAGCTTTAGTTTATAAGAATAATTTCTATATTAAAAATACTGGAAATTATGCAAATTACATAAAATACGATCTTAGATGAGATGTCATCTCTATAACCTTCTTTAAAAAGCTGGTAGTACTACTTTTGTTTCTTCATTTTCTTTCTTTTTTTTAACTTAGTGCTCAGTAATGGAAAACAGACATTGTTCAGTTAAAATATTAAAAAAAGACTAAACTTTCTTAAACTAATATCGTAAACAAAAAGAAAGCAATAATTATATTAAAAGAAATCAGGAATTTGTTCCAAACTGGCAATGAATTAGCATCGCCGAAGTCAGGCCAATGTAATAGTCAATATATTAACAACTGTAAATGCCCCCAACTTCGCCTGATTAACTGAATTGGGCTAAGGAAAATTAAAGTAAAGTGGTGTTGTAGTTTTTGACAACAATCAATTGAGGTTAGTATGCAGCGCTAATTGATCGAAATGTTGTGTAAAACAAAAACACGGAAATTTTTAAGAGGAATTTAATTTAATTTTTTTAGTATTTCTTAAACAATATCTATCGTGTGGTTCAAAAGTATTAAATAAGAAAAGGAAAAAATTTAGTAATAGATTGGAATCAGAAACCAACAGCTTCAGGAAGAATAATCAATTATTATACTAAACATAGTCAACATATTATTATCAATACAGCTATGAATTTAACTGAAAGAATATTAACTATAAGTGACAGGGAATTTCATAAGAAGAATAATAAAAAGCTATGGAATATATTAGAGGACAATAATTTTTCAGTTCAGCTAATTTATAAATTAATATAAGGACAAAAATAAAAACCATACAAGAAACACAATAGAAAAATTCACAAATCTATAACTTCTATTCCGGAAATATCAGAACGATTAAGGAGATCAAAAATTTTCGATACTGATAAATATGGACTTGCTTACAAGACTTATAACACATTGGATAAATTATTTAATAAAACAAAAAATAAAATAGGAAAATGGAACATGTCAAATGGTGAATTTCATGTCAAGTGACCCAATTTTAAAAATCGATGTCTTCCGATTTGGACGAAATTTGCACCAATGTTATTACTATTGGATAGTAGGCCAGATACAAATTTTCAGCTCTATCAGTCCAGAAGTGCCAGAGTTAGAGGGGGTCAAAATTGGACATTTTGGTAAATTTTGGTGATACAGGGTTTTTTAAAATGAGTGTAACTTTTCACCTATTGGTCCTAGCAAAAATTATCCAAAGGACTTTAGATAGCTATTTCTTCAATCATTTCAAAAATATTTTTTTCATCCAAATCGATTTTTAACATTGGGTCCCTTGACGTGAAATTCACCATATATAGGTACAAACATATATAAGTAAATTAAAAACCAGAATTGCTGGACATAAATTACACCAAAGATATAGAGACAATATTACTTTACAAAAAAAACTGCATTATCTTCTTATTGTAGTAAATTAAATCACTATCCAAATTTTGAAAATGTATCGGTATTAAACACTGAAAATAACTTCAAACGTCGTTACATGTTAGAGATGTTACAGATAATTAATGTACCTACAAATAAAAGAATTAACTACAAATCAGACACTGAAAATGTAGCACAGATTTACAGACATTTAATACATAAAAAATAACACAACTTACAAATATTGTATAATTAGAAATATTTTGTATTTGTTATAAATTATTTTAATTTTTATGTTAAAAATTTTCATATACTTTTTCCTATGCAAATAATTTGAAATTTATAAACTAAAAAAATTTGTTTCCTAAAGAACTTACACAAAGACGTAGCGAAATATTGAAAATAAAAATTGAAAATTTTTTTTAAAAAGAACTTAACCTTGAACAATTACTAAAATATTAATAATAGTAAAAAAATAATCAAATAAACTATAAAAAGAAAGTATTACATTAAAATCATAATACAAGTATACATTATATTAAAGCCGGATTTTATGTGAACAGTGCTTTAATTATACTTAAGTATAGTATGATGGAACTTTGTTTCAGTGATGGAAACAACTTCCTATACTACTGAGAAGGCAGGCAGCTTAGGACAACTTGTTTATAATTTCACAATAAGGTTTACATATTTTGGTCAAACATAAACATATTTAAGCTTCCAAACCATCTGTAGGGTATACATCTGTCTACCTATTATTATAGCATTTACAAAACAACAACCGACATATAGTTCAATTCTTTTCTCCGGTATTGGAACATACCAAAAATTATTTTAAAAATTGAGGCCAAAAAATATAGAAACAAGAAGGTCGCGTCATGACATACACAAAAATAATTGGTAAAAATACTACTACTACAACGGTAGACTTTTGTTTTTCTACCATAGCTGCTGCTATTGCTGGAATAGTTCTTTTACTGAAACTACCCACCTCACGGAGGAACAATGAATTGGTTTGCAATTGTAGCAGTAGTACGAGTAGTAGTGGTGTGCTATTGAAGAAAAAACTATCAGGGGAAATGAAAATACCAAATTGACATGAGTAAACGAATGAATGAACAAATCAACTCAACAACTTTATCAAACAAACAATCAAACTCACACAAACCAACACACATATACATACAAATAAATCATTTAATAACAAAAAAAAAAAAAAGATGAAGAACTCAACAAATGAATGTAGTAGTGAAAGAAATAAATGAACAAAAAAAACGTAATCGAATCCAAATTTTATGTTTGGCAACAAACACAAGGTTATTTGGTATAAAGAAAATTTAATTCTACTTTTATTTAAGCTGTTTTTGTTTTAATAGTAAAATAATTTGTATAGTATTTAAAAAAGAAAATGTTAATATGGTATAAGTGTTATTGAAAATCGCGTTTTGAATAATAATATTAATATAATTATAATATATTAAATATTTACTTTAAAAGTTTAACATATCATAAAAATTACAGCTGCATACATCAATTATAGCTGACTGTTTCATAATAATTTCTTTCTAATTACTAACTACTTCTGAGTACAGTTTCCCTTTCCTCCAAATTGTTTTACTAACAATGGATTTTTTAAGTTCGAATGCTTCAGCAGTCTTATCATAATTTCAAATTTAAGTATATTCTCCTATAATCTATTAACGCATATTTCACATATTTATAATTTAAGGTTTTTAATATTTATAAAATAAAGAGTGAGATTGAATACTTTTGAATCTTAAGTTGATACGAAATTTATGCATATGCTAAAAAATAAAGTTAAAATTCAATTGATTTTATAAGACTTTGTACTTTAATGGATCCCATATTTGATACATAACATACAAAACTGCACCAGTGGCCTGTGCTCCATACCTATTGCAAATCGCCAATCCAAATTTATTGAATATTACAGTAGCATTCAGCTTTTACTTTTCTTTGCCCAATATTAGCCGAAGCTTAAAATCAGTGCATAGCTCTATTACAGCGTGATGACATCTAATCAACCTAGCCTGTTTGTATTCTATATATAAGATGACATGAGGACATGACTAAAGGGCGGATCTTGCAAAGTGTTTTCTAAAACAATGCTTTTTACCACATTTATTTATAGTGTTCTTCCTAGGTTTGGTTTTCCCATCATATGATAGTCGCTCTGCCAGCTGAACGCAGAGAAAAATATAGTAGTGCATATTTAAAACAACTATTCAAATATTTTTATTTTTTTAATATTATGGTCACTGTAATTATCTAAATGATGGCGGCAACCATAATATGGTTAAGCAATGATTTACATGATTATAGAAATCATATATTGTAATTATGTAATGTTTGTGGTGATCAGCTTTATAATGCAAGATTATACCATATTATGTTGTTCTCAATCTCGTATATATGATTGTGGTAATCATCTGAATCGTAACTTAACCACATTATGATTACCGCAATCATATGAATAATTACAGTGACTATAAAATTGTTAAACAATTTTTAAAAAATGTTAACATTGTTGTGGTAAACATGTACAACTATATTTTTTCTCTGTGTGTGTAGAGTTCTATCAATTTCTAACATATCAGTTTGAAACTTTAAGAAAATTATGACGTTTTCTATATGTATATCATTAGATAGTGGAAGTTTGTCCGTCTTCTTATTTTCAATAATGCTATGGGATACGTATTATCTTCTGCGTGTCGTAATCAAAGAGTTGTTCATTCTGATTCACAGCTAGTTTGTTTTCTAGTAGGTCAATAATTATATGAGGTAGAGCTGAGGAATATCCATAATTGAAACATGAATATTTTTGCTTGTATTTCTGTTGATTTCAGATCTAGTGTTTGTTTTAAAAAAAAAATGTGTCTTTTGATAAACATATTTTTATATGAAATTAATAGACTGAACTAAAATTTTATGAATTTCGTTGATGAACCTTTAGAAGCGAAAACCGTACTAGCTATTTTGAAGTCTGTTTTACCAATAATATTAATTGATTTTGCCTTATTCTACTGAAATTTCTTCCAAGAGCCAAACAACGAACATGAAAGTCTTATTTGGATAATATAAAATATGGGATGGGGCGTATGATTAATATTATTTGTATTGGTATTAGAAATGAATATATTAATATTTATTATTAGATAATTCAAATTGTAAAATGTATTTTTACAACATTAAGGCTAAATTTAAAATTTCGATGAAAAATAGGTAATAGGGCAAATAGGGGCATAGGAAAACCCCTGTTAGTATATTTTTGTGTTTTCTAGCAGAAATATATAAAAATAAGTTCATTAAGAAACAGTTTTTTTGCACAGTTTCTTAGATGCAACGAGTAATAACGTTAAATCCATAATATGTTCGAAATGTTCGAATTATATCCGCTAAAAATTGCTACTGTAAATATATGATGAGCTCATATAATAAATTCTAATAATCCAATAGCTAATATGGCGTAAATTATTCCTAAAGCTCCGAAAGTTTCCGTTTTTCCTGATTCTTGGCTAATAATATGTGAAATTATTCCATTGATTAGTGTTTTTGAAATATTATAAAACAGCATTGTTTTATTTTCTCTTTGTTTGTAAATTTTAAACCAAGATTATAATGTTTGACATTATTGAAAGAAATAATATGAATTCTTATTTAAAGTAATATATGTATTTACCTTAAAAGACTTGGAAGTTTTACATTGTGTCGTGTAAATATTACGAGCAATATTGTATATTTTTTTAATGAAAAGGTCGAACAATCAGTTAAATAATTGTAAAATGTAAAAAAAATGTTCCACATATTTGCTTTAATTTAAGATTGCTTGTGCAAATAAGATATAATAAAATGCATTAAATTAAATAAAACATTATGTTTAAAGAAACTGGCCCGGTTTTTCTTTTGAAAGTTCAAGAATGATTTCCTTAAGGACATAACAACTATAAGTCTCAATTTTTTTTATATTCCAAACAAAAGTATACTACTAGTTCACTATGGGTAAAATTATAAAGAAAATAAAAACTTTATTCTGTATAAATATTAAAAGTAATAAAGTTGAAAATACATAAATATTTTACAGTATTTATTACCGCTTAATACAAAAGTTTATTCAATTTAAAGAATTTATTGAAATAGTTAATTTTAAGAAAATGTTTTTTCAACTTGTTTGGTTATAAATTGAAAGAACATTTAAGATTTTTCTACTTGAAATCTAATTTAAACACTTTATAAATATGTGTATTCCTGAAAAGAGATGCTGTTTATTCCCAATGTGCCATCCCCTTAAAATAATTTACTATGTGTACTCGTATATGTTCAAACATTTCCATACTAAGAATGTACGTCGTTTCTTTTGCTTTTCCATTTCAAATACAAAATTTTAATAAATAACAGTTTTTTTCACATCTTTTTCTTTTATTTTCAGAATATTTTATTACCTTTTAACGTTTGTCAGCTGGGTAAGTCACCGACCGTTAGTTTATACTTTGATTAATTGAAAAAATATATGTATATACGAATGTTTATCTTTGTATTCTTAACAAAAAACAAAATTAAAAAATAAAATTGTTAAGAGAAAATAAACGAAACTGGAAAATATATGCATGGAAGTGTGTGTTTAAAGAGGGGAAAAAACTTTGACAAAAATTTAGCTTGTCATATACAAAAGTTACAAAGCAGCAGCAGCAGCAATGGTAGTAGTAGAAAAGAAAAAAAAAATAAAAATGCTTCTAACAAAAACACCGTCATTTGGAGCTCTTTGTTGATGAGCGACATATGTGACAGTTTTTGTACTTTGATGCTGTGATTTGTTGTTTATTATTGAGGCAAACATATTCACACATCTACTACTACTTATATACATGTGTTTGTATATATTTTAGATATATCAAATGTACAATGAACTGTGCAAAAAAACTATTAGTTCCATCTTCTAAATAAACGGAAATTATTTTATGTGATGTTTGATTAGTAATTCATATTGGTACTAAACTTCTAATGCATTATTCTGCACTACAAAAAATGAGCCTGAAAATAACATTTGTAAATAATTTGTTAAAGGTATAACAATACAAAGGTTTATTCTTTGACTAAATTATATTAAATAAACTGATAATATTTTATCTCAGAAAATAGAATAGAATAACAAATTGTTCCTTAAGTGCGAATATTTTTCAATAAACAATTTCTTAGTAAATGAGAAGAGTTTCCTTTATTATAAAATATTTTGTTTCTTACAGAAACTTTCTCACACAAAAATTTCAATAGCAATCTGACATGGACTGATCATATAAACTCACACAATATTTTACACCAATAAGAATAAGAACCTTACTAGCCAAGACGTATCTGGTTCCTTCTCTAATTTATGGGTGCGAGTTGTTCGGAAGCTGTGATTCAAGTAGTAAAAGTAAGCTTAATATATTGTTTAACAACATTATAAGATATGTGTATGGATTGAGAAGGTTTGATCATGTTTCTGCTGTTTCCAATAAACTTTACGGTGTTTCACTTGATAGCCTATTAAAAATTCGTATTCTTGTATTCTTGCACAAAATAATAAATACTCAAACTCCCAAATATATATTTGAAAAAATACGTTTCTTCCAATCGGCTCGAAATCGAAATATTATAATACATCGACATCAATACCTAGTGTCTAAATGGCACTTTTATGTACATGCCGCTCGTCTTTGGAGCAATCTTCCACGAAATCAACAAATAAATAGTAATGCTAAAAGTTTCAGAAATTTTTTATATAACTTTTTCACGTAAGATGTTATCAATATAGGTTTTTCTGTAACTAATTTGTTTATGCTCATGATACAATTGTTTATAACGTAATGCGTTCACTGCGAAAATTATCCCATAGAAAAATCTCGTTCAAGAAGATCATTTTCCCATACAAAATTTGCAGAGGGAAAAATTTCGCGTTTAAAAGTTTTCCTTCAATGTGTAAATTTTCCCATACAAAATTTCTCGTTCAATAAAAACATTTTCCCATGCAATGGTATAAATTTTGTGTAGGTCAAGAAGGTCATTGTCCCATACAAAATTTGCAGAGGGAAATATTTCGTGTATAAAATTTCTCGTTCAATGCAATCATTTTTCCATACAAAATTTCTCGTCAATTGGAACATTTTTCCATACAAAATTTCTCATAGAAAATTCCTCGTTAATGTTTCGAAAATTTCTTAGTAAATGAGAACATTTTACATAGAAAAATTTCTCTTTAAATGAAAACGGTTTCTTATATTTTTACTTGTGAGAGTAATTATTTCTGGAAAATGTTTCTGTTTTTGAAAGTATTTTTCATGGAATTTCTATTATTTTTCTAATGAAAAATAGTTCTATATAAATGAGTACATTTTGTTACTTTTAGTACTTTAGTACTTAGTACTTTCTACTTTTTAAGACTCATTTCATGCCGCATCAGAAGAAAATGTACCATGGCTGTATTAAGAACTACCTATTTTCTATTATTACATCGAATTTGTGTGATTAGTTTTATAGTTTTTCCCATTATTTCATTTCTTTTAAGCTAAAAATTGAATTCATTTTCAAAGTTTAATCATGTTAAATGCTGACATCAATATTTACCCAATATACTTTTTTCGTACTAATTTAACACACATATGTATTTGTACCACCAATACAATACTTTATGCATGAATTTCAGTGTTTGTTTTATTTCAATGCATGAACTTACCTTGAATTATAGTGCTTTTTTGGGGTTTTGTTTATGAGAATGTGTGCAATTTTATACAAATTGAAATATTACTGCCAGAAAAAAAAAAAACTAAAAAAATCGCAATTCTCTATATTGAATTGTGAGTGAGTGAGTGCTTTGACTCTTTTTGTTTTATATTCATTTTGATAATCAAAATACAAATTTTACGAGACTTTTTTTAGTTTTGGTTTATTGGCAGCTGCTAAACTTGTGCTAAATTCAACAAAGAATGTATTGTTTGTTGTTGTGTATCCAAAAAAGTGTGTTTTATTTCTATCGATAATTTCAAATAACAAATAATATGGTTTGTGTCATGCTTTCACATTTGTTGGGGTTTCATATTATTTGAATGTATTTATTTAGTTTTGTTTTATTACAATCATATTTTTCACAATGAAAAAAGTGAAAACCAAAAAAAAAAAAAAAAAAAAAAATAAAAAATCTAAATAAAACAATGCAAATATTTTCGATTACAATATACAATGTCGCTAATATTATGATTGATGAAAGTGCAGATTTCAGTGAAAATAATAAAATACTTTGTGTATTGCGTTGAAACCTTGATCTAATTTTTGTTTTGAAATCAAACAACAATATTCATTGCGAAATATTAGGGGTTTTTAAATAATTAGAAATTAAAATGAACTAAGTAGAGCATTCAATTTATGCAGCTTTTGCTTGTTTAAATTTAATGTTTTTGATGTAGCTTTTTGAGTTATGTTTGGTTTTATAATTATTAATTTTACATTTCTGTTTTGTTTTTAAATATGATTTTTAATTAATGACTTAAGTTATTTTAAATATGTGCATTTGTGATTAAAAAAATGACAACAGAAAAAATTGTGACATTTTCATTTGAATAATATTCCATCTACTCTATTGCATCAATAGAATGTTGGGGCGAAATAAATAAAGCACACACTTTTTGCTTAACAATATATAAACTCAAATCATTTCAATAAATTTTGCAAGGAAAAGCTCATAACTATTCCTAGCTAACCTTATAATCCAACTTTCAACTTTTATCCAGAAATATTCAGTACACAAAAATATTTTGAGGATCAGCAGAAAATAAACCGATTTTTGGAAATAATTTCAGTTGTTATATGGGCATTTCCACGGTCTCCTTTCCTCAAGACTTCGTTTGCGATTGCATCTAGAAAAATTTTAATATTTTTGATTTGGAATATTGCTGAGATTTTCATAATCATATTGAAATATTTACACTCTTTTTAAAAACTTTTACAATAATTTAGAACGCGGTATTTAGAACTCAAAAAGTTTTACTTTCACGTTCGTAATATGTATTTGTTTAATTTACTTTAACAAAGGCTTTGTACTTATTATTTAAAGGTTATTCCATTTATGACTTACCCATGAAGCAGATAATAAAAATCGCGCAAAGAATGTAAACATAATTTAATCTTTCTGCGCATGACGTCACAGATTATTTTTCCATATAGCTAATCAACATATAAAAAATAACTTTGGTTAACAATATTTAAAAAAAAATTTTTGGAACATTCTTTGATTCAAAATAAAAGATTTAATTATTTACTATATAATACAGAATAAAATGTATCAAAAAAGTGAACTAATATCTATCATCTATATATTTGCATTATCAATTTATTATTTTTGTTTGTTTTCGTTTGTGTTCTTTTGTTTCATGCGCTAGGAGTTGATTTAGTTGTCTTATTTGAAAAAACATTCTCGATAGAAAAAAAAAATGTTTTAGCTTTCATATCTGCACCATTCAAAGATTTGAATTTAAATTGACACACAAATTCTTCAGCAGACTTTGATAACCTAACATAAGGTACATACATATCTTGAACGCAAAACGTTTCACTTAGCCATTTTTAATCTCACATCTCCTTTTATATCATCTGCCCAGAAGTGTTCAATACAAACTCTATGAAACAATTTTCAGTTTTTTCATCAAGGTGGCAAAATTGTGTCCATTGTTTTTTTAATTTTTTTTATTTGGAAATCTAGAAAAAAAAATTTCTGTTATTTTTGTAATATTTCCAAAATTAAAAACGTCACGCTTGATCTGAAAGCTTTGCATTAAAATTTATATAAAAATTAAGCACATATAAAAATATATTTGACTTGTGACGTCACAAGAAGAAATTTTGCTCTCAATTTTACTCTCACAGTTTTTGTAAAATATAACAGACCTGCCCAATGAGTAATCTTTATTAATTTATTCATGACTCGAATCGCTCGTTATCTGTTTTATCGAAATATTATGTATGCTTTAGTGGATTTCATTGTCTTACGATAGCAAACGCTACATATTTTGAAAATCAAAATGCAATGTTTAGTGGGATTAGTTATAATAGCCTAATTGAATTAGAATTGTAAACCATCTAAACATCATTTGAACATAAACATTTAATTTTCTCAGTCTCTTTTAAATTGCTTGCATTAATTAAATACATAGTTGCTATTCGAAAGATTGTTGTGAATTTCATATAAATAAGTTAACAATAAATGTCGGTAAATAAAAATATATTTTCATGTACAACTTTATTAGTTTCAGACCCTGTGGGTCAGGGGTTTAAAATTAACGAAATTGTCTGGTTGTTTTTTAAATTTATATGAATAAATTTTTTTATAATAGATTATCTCAATTGAAAACACTACAGTGCTAGAATACAGAACTTTGGCTAAGAAATTCTTACCCTGCCTTTACACATGCATATACTTGCATTCAAGTGCTGTGTAGGTATTATATTCGAAAACTTATTCGAAAAACTCGAATCATTTGCAAGTAGCATTACTGTTTACACAGGACAGTGAAAGTTCATTTTTAAAATGTTGTCAAAGCGTAAACTTCAAAAAATTAGTTTAAATTAACAAATGGCGCACGAAGTTTGTATTTGTTTACCAAGAGTTGCCATGGCCTTCACGTGAGTATAATTGTAGGGAAATAATTATTACAATTTATTATTATTATTTAATGCCCTAAAATGACATCAATACACTTCTTTTTTCATATTTAAAAAAAAATAAATTTTTATTTTTACAAATATACATAAAACAAGTTAAATGTTTATTAATTATTTTACCACAATCCATTAAATTTATTCAGAATTTTTTTATTTGGCAACTCTGTTTACCTTTCTGTCACTTTATTGCTGAAAGTGTCAAAAAATCACTGTCCAGCTAAATTCACTTGCAAGTTAGCTGCAAGTGCCTGCATGTGTGATTGTGTTAGTAAAAAAGTGTGAATGTATTGACGTTTTCGAACTTACACTTGCATGTGTAAACTCCGGGTTAACTGATTTGAAAAATGCTTCTAATTTTTTTTTTTAAATTGCTCTAGTGAATAAACAAACTTATATTCAGTAGAACTGGCAACGCTTCTGTGTAAATGTCACAATACTTCAACCATTACTAAAACAACTCTCATTTAATAACTCTCTATTTAACCTACTCAAATATAGGTAAACTCTTCTCTATTTTTCTCTCCATCAGGCACTCTCTTTTAATTTGTTAATGCAATTACTGCACAACATAACATCCGGTAGGCATAACTCAAAAACACATATGAAGATAGTTAAACACACAACTGCATTTAAATTCACATTTATATTTCATGCACACTCATATAATAACACATGGAGTACAAGTAGTGGTAGTTGCTGCTATAGAGTTTAAACAAAAAAAAAAAAAAAAACTGAAAAAATTAAAAAAATAAACAGTTTTATGAAAACAAACCAAAACAAAAAAAATATGCTTAACAATGAAAATATATAGCAAGAACAAAAATCTAGAGTTTGAAAAATTATATAGTTTCATACAAAAATCCCGTAAATTACGTAAGCAAAGCAAAACAACACTGCTGCAATGCTGTGTTAACTTTGTTTACAAACAAATGAACCTCCAAGCACACATAAACACACATACATATTTTAATACGAATGAACAAATATTTTTTTTTGAGGAATATCAGGAAGATAAGGTTGTTCAGGAGGATGATGACGTTGCAATTTTAACTGCTACTGATGCTTGCCTGCCATACTCTGGTGTACTGTTGCTCTGCAACACAAGCCATCCATACTTTGGTGTCGCAACGAAATTAAACAAACGAAAAACACAATCAAAACAAAAACTAAGCAAATGTATGCAGCATCTACAAGACAACAGTGTGCTCTGAAAACATACAACATGCAATAACGATACCAGCAGCAACAACAACAACAGCAACTACTTCAGCGACTAAGCCAAATTAGTTTAATGCCAAAGTGATAAGAAAACAACAAAAAGAAGTAAAACTACCACATAGAGAAAACTTCATATTTTGAACGTAGTGCTATTGATAAGGTATCAATTACATCACATCAATAAACACCTTTGCTATAAGTAAAGTTGACAAAAGTTTCTAAGTTCGGACGAAAGGGTAAATAAACTTTATTTATGAAGGAATCTCAACATTTATGCAATATTTTAATTAAGTAGAAAACACAGTTTTCTTACAATTGTTATTGTTTTATTGCATCCACATATTTTCTATGGCCAGTTTGCATAAATGTGGCATAATTTGTTAATTGTTCGTTGATTTTCCTTCCTTCCAGCAATGGCCTTTGAATTTTGTTTTCAAAGCATTGAATTTCCTCCATCCATACATATAAATCAATGGAGTTAAAATACACGATCTAAGCAGGGTTTAAAAATGCTTAACTATTTTCAAGCACTACAGTTTTTGAATTTTTCTTTAATGCTTTTGCTGAGCTAAAAACTGTGAAGCTGTGTGCTGAAGTTAAGCAAGTTTTATTTTAATTTTTAGTGTAAGCTAAGCAGAAATTTGTGTGTTTTTGCTAATTCATAGTCAGCAAATTCAACGCTGGATCTAAGAGACCAATTCTGATCTACGCAATGAAATACTACATGACTAAATTCCTCATGAAGTAATTGTTTGATGTGTCTGTATGGCATCGTTGAAACCGTCTGTTGTGCCTAACAGTATCATCCAATTTAGACAGCTTGCAACATTCATTACTTATACTGTGTTCAGATAAGAAACTTTATTGAGTAAATATTCGGTTAATTGACAATATTATTTTAAGTGTTCAGGCATACGCAATTTTCAGCTTACTCAATAATCATTTGATAGTTTGAAAACAGTACAAAAAATACTCTAAATGGTTGTTGTGTTTCTATGTAAACAAACTTACCTTCACATTGATTTATAAATGATTTATTTTGTTTTCTTTTGTTGACATTTGCCATTTTATACAATATTGTTCACTAAACACAGTTGTGAACCGTGTTGCATTCGAAATCTTACTCAATATTATAACAATTTCGCACTTATTGCGCAATAATTAATTGAGATTTTATATGGAATATTGAGCTCAATAATGGCGTTAATTGCTATTATCGCAATTAAGGTTCATATCTGAACTCGCTATTGGCCATCTTGGTCAATCCATGTCTACAATGATGAATACTAAGACATTCGTTGAGTGGAGATTGATGCTCCTCGACTTTTACAAAATCTCTTTCCTAATATTTGAATCGCTTATTTAGTACAATGAAATTCGTCTGGCTGGCTGACTGTATATCTATGTGAACTTCGAGCTCAAAGAACAAGTTGCAATTTTGAGAAACGTCTCTATTGAGACTAGCTATTTGAAATGATTATAGCTCCCAAGGTTTACTTTCGAATTCACTATTAATTTCAAAAATAACTCATGAACAAACTATTGATATATTAACAGAAGACATTTATTGCTCATACTCATCGGTCAAGACCGATAAATATTGTTGGTCTTCACCGATTACACTTAATGACTGAATTTTGAAACTTGATTTATAAGAGAAATTACTGTTTTGTTATGACCATGGCGTAAATAGAGTAAACTTACTGGCCTAGATTACACTCCCAGAGACTACTGTTAGTTTCAAGACTTTGCGAGAAGGCTCTAAAGTAAAGTTTTTTTTCCACAAATGGGAAAGCCACTTTTGTAATGAATTCTTTATTTAATATTTATGCTTGGAAATTTTTAATCCATGTAGAACAAAGTCACGATTATTGAGCCGATGTGACATTTTCTAACTGACAGAGCATAACTGACAAATAATGGAATCGTTATTTCATATTGAAAAATAAATAAATAGTTGTTAAATCTCACAATTTTTGAAAATTTTTTCATAGCTATATGAAGAGAAGCGAATAATTTTTGAATTTGCCCATGTATACATGTGACGTATCACATACAAATAAGTACGCAAAAGAAAAAACAATTTTAGCAAATAACAACAAAAACATGAAGAATAACAACAATAACTACAACATTAAATTAGGGTGTTATTTGGCAATAAATGCCAGACCTCATCATATAGCAATACTAACAACTATAATAACTTCAAGCAAAAACAGCAAACAACAGATATAGTTTTCACAACTATATACCATATACATATGTACCAATGTTTGTCTGGCAGATAGCGAGACAGATAGACGACAGACAGACAGGAAGCTACACAACTAGACAGAAAGGAAGACGGTCACATAAAAAGTCTGCCATAAGAAGGCAATCAGGCGGTCAGACACACAGACAGAAAGGCAGAAAATAGTATGTAACGACACACTAAAGATGAGACTATGATGATGACGATGGTAAACAATTAAAAGACGACTGAGTAACTGCGTGCCAAAGTGTTAAAGCATTGCAACAATAGTTTGGGAACACAACAAATACAACATACTTAAATGCTCGTAGTCGTAACATACACGTATCCATTCACTTACTGATTCATTCATTCATTCATTTATTATGGATTATTGCTGCAGTTGCTGGGTTGTTGTAAAGTTGAAATGTTTTGGTTGCTTTCGAAATGAAAACAAACAAACATAACCACTTAACAGCATACATACTCGTACACCAACAACCTACCATATAGAACAAAAAGGATAATGACACTTCAGCAGCCAAACAATGGCAGTAGTTGTGCCAACATTGAATGTAGCAGTTGTTAATATAATTGTGGTTGAGACGCTGTAGAAAGGAAGTGACTGTATGTTTAGTTGTGTTGGTGGGGGTGTTAAAGTTTCTTTAATGTTCCAAAGAGTATATATTGTTTGCTGGTTGTTTGTGTTGGTTTCAAGAGCTAAAGGAAGGTGTTAAGTTTGTTTACTTCATTTGTCTTAAGTGGCAAGTTTTAACTGTCTCTCACTCTCGTTGTCTGCCTATGTGTGTCTGTCTTGACATAAATGCATGCAAATAGTTGTTTATTTGCAAATTGTTTATTTTAATTTCCAAGAAAGATTTCATGGCTAATTTTAGCATAATATATAAGAGGGTAGGCTGAAAATTAGTTCAAAAATTAAACATTTAGTTTTGATTTGTTATTGAATATTATATATCAGTATTAAAACTTTCAGAAGGTTATACTTGTAATTCCAGGATGAACATATTTCTATATACAATCCAAATCAAAAGTCTGTAGAATTTAAATTTTATTAAATTTCAAAACTGCACATAAAATAAAAATGCTTTTTTGACAGACAGAGGTACAAAATGCCACATAACTAAATTGAATATAACACGGTCACATATACTGCCTGCATAAGAAGGAAATCAAATCGTTATAGCGATAGTTGTTGAGTTCGTCGTATAATTTTGAAACCAATTTTGAAACCATTTGTCTTATACAGATTTATGAAAACTGTTTTCTGCTTGATATAAAATGCTAAAGTTTTGGAAATATAAGTCTTAATCTTAAAATAATATATTCTCCAAATTCACGTGAGTTTTTAAACTGGCGCCATTAATAAATTAAAGAGTTTGCAACCCAAATGGAAAAAAGGGAGAGTTAGTTTGGCCTGGTCAAACAAAGACTGGTATTCGATATCGCTACATGGTAACAGATTTTTGTGCTGCCTAAATTCATAGATACTTACATCAAGGTGCTAGAACTATCAATTCCATGGTTGCAGGATATAGTGTAGGTATAATAGTAGAACTTTGAGGACACTCACCATTTGAAGTTAATACTTGAAATCATTTCCCGTGTACAACATAAGCCATGTTGATACAGTTGAGCTCAGAATGGTGCACACTGTCATTTGGGTATGATCCCTAAGATATTCCTGCACATATTCAACTTTTCAGACAATGTTTCACTCTACATCTATTGGATTTATGAACTCATAAGTAGCATAATTCCCACTTTTTGTATAACCCTCGTTTAAGAACATACAAATAAATACAAGTTTATATCCTCCTCCTTTTGCATAAAACTACAAGATTTTCAACTCTGCGACAGGACATGCAATGAATTTGAAAATATGCTCAATTATTAAAACAGAAACTTGAAAATGTTCTGACCTTAGCCAGGTTTAGTATCAGTAAGAACATTTAGTAAATTATTTTGTTTTTAAATCCCAACAAAAAAAAAAAGAAAACTATAAAGAAAAAATTTTAGTAAAAGAAGAGAAAATTAAAAATAAAACAAAAACTATTGCTAGGATTATGTTTTTATGTTGTATTCTGATGATATTTGTCATTGTCATTCTGATTGTTTTTATGTGCCATCCTGGTTGTTGTCAACGTTGCTGCTGCTGTTGTTGTTGTTGTCATTTCCGTTTTCCGGCTTTATGTGGTTTTTATTTCCTTTTTTGGATTTCATGAAATATGAGCCTAATTAGTTTGTTATCTCTTTAATACTAGTTTTTTCCTCTCTAGTCTATTCGCTTTAGCTCCAGTTGTCTAAAGTCTAAAGCAACAAACATTTGCCATATTGTTGCGATAATCATTATAGACGGAAGTTTGTTTAGTAGCTATTTGTTGTTGTTGTTGTTGTTTTTGCTGTTGTAAATGGTCACCTAGTTGTGAGTGGTCATAGTTTTGGAGTACAAGATGTTTGTTTGTTTGAATTAGATTTAGTGGACATTAAGGGTTGACTCCTTTGGATTAGTTTGTGTTTTAGAATAAATTTAATTTGTTGGGAAATGTAATGACTTTTTGATTATAATAATTGAAGGTAATTTTTAATTTATATAAGAGCATATTTGTATGTATATTATGGGGATTCATATGTGTGGCAGAGAGAGTTGCCGGAATACTGTAGCCTAACTTTGTTAAATTAAACAAACGTTTTAAACTTAAAATTTGCTATATTATAATATATGATTTTAGTATTTAGCAGAATTATTCTGGTACTGTGTTTAAGGGTTTAATAAAAAATCGTTCACGTACTCAAAATTCAATATTCTCGTATATTGTTGTTTTTATACCCACCACCAAAATGATACAAATGATTTTATGTCCCAAAGTAACACATCGAAGTAATGGTCGTAGAATCAGAAAAGAAAGTCGATATATTCTGGGTCCTTATAAGATTCTAAGACGATTTAGCCATGTGTGTCCGTCTGTTGTTGGCACGATAGAGCTTCGAAAAAAAGACATAGAACAATGGAATTTTTGTCAAACATTCCTTGATTCACCGATATTTTTTCTATTGCAAATGGGCAAAATCGTTTTAGTAGGATCTGAGTTATAGATCAAAGTTTCAGACTACCTCAGACTACCTCGATATTTTCAGATATCTTTTGCTGTTTTCTTCAAATATTATGCAGATAATATCATGCAATTTTGCACACTTTATTTTTGTTATAGAAGGACAAGTCATTTTGGAAATGGTCCAAATCGGTTCACTATTTCTCATAGCCACCATACAAATGTCTTCCCGGAATATGGCTTTATGGGACATAAATGTTTATAGCAAAGCTGTATCTGAACACAATTCTGCAATAATAAGTTTCATGTAAAGTGAAATCTTAAAACAATATTTTGTTTGCATCGGTCCAAAAATTACTTAAATGAAGGTAAATCTTTTTTACAAAAGACTATCAAATTTAAATTTGACAAATAAAATCAAAAAATATATTTAAATCGTAGTACCAAATTTCATGATGATTGGTCCATATTTGACCGTAGCACCATATAAAGTCTAGTTCCGAAAATTACTTAAATGGGCATAAAATATTTATAAAATCACTATCAATACACAAATAGTCCTTACGTATATAAACACCGTCGATCTCAGAGTTTTAATGATCGGTTTATTTTTGACTGTAGCCCCCATATAAAGTTCACTTCTAAAAAATCATTTAATTGCGCATAAAGCTCTTATTAGCATCAGAAGCAAGTTTAAATGCGAAACAAATAGTTAATACACAAATAGTTAATACAGTTCAACCTTGGTATAACGAATCTTAAGGGGATTAGAAAAAAACGTTATATCGAATAATTCGTTACAATGAGGTTCGTTATATCGAGGGGAAGTTGCACTTCTATTCGTTATAACGAGGTAATAAAAAATTTTGTATGTATATTAATCATCATCTGCTTACCAAGTTGGCAACAATAAATTTTTCTTCGAATATTTCAGCCGTTAGTCTAATGCATGCTGCTGTCGACTATGAATGTAGGTTTACTGGAGACATTGTCGTTGCAAACACAATAATTTTGTGTGTATCTGTTTCATATAATTTGGATTAATTGATGGAAATCGTTATGCAAAGGTTGTAAGTTGACAAAATTCGTTAAATAGAGGTAAATAATTCTTTATATTTCGTTAGTTTGCAGTGAATGAAAATTCGTTATAACGAGGCTATTGACAAATGTTTTCGTAATAGAGATGTTTATTTTGTATTAAATCTTATGGAGCGTTGTAGGAGATTTCAAAAAATTCGTTAAATCGAGGAATTCGTTATAGTGAGTGACGTTATATCGAGGTTTGACTGTACATATATATAATTCGCCACTCTCAATATGATGATGATCGGTTCATATTTGGACCATAAATCTCTTATAAATCCCTATAATAGGTGATTTGGTGTTGGATATATAAGATTTGGCACATCCGAATTTCAACTCTTATTGTTTTTATTAATAATGACTGTTTTTGGCTAAAAACTGTAAGTCTATCTATTACTGGTCTGTTTCATATAATTTTATATAAAGATCATAACAATCTCTGTAAAGCTCAAGAAATGGCTTATCTAGTAATTAAATTGATTTACGGGTTGTATGTACTGTGTCATTCATATCAATATCATTGAATTTAGACAGAAAAAACTGTGTATGTATGGTTTATTATCTATGGTCTTCATCAGAAAATCTGCATTAAACTGTGAAACATTGTGGATGCATTTGTTTGTCGACTACCGCATTGAGTTCTCAGAATCCTTAATTAACAAAGTTGTTCGATTTTTGTTCATTGTTATAGAAATACCGCTCAAGAGTTCTTTGATAACTATCAACAATAACAATTTACTTTACAAATTGAAATCTAGCTGACATTTGAAAATGTAAATACATAGATAAGTTATAATAAATGTACAAGTACTTATTAATGTGGTTGATGGCAGTTCCTTTTTTATGTTGTACTTTGGAAGATATTGTTCCATTTTTTGTACACGTCTGACAACAAGTTCACTCGAACAGACTAAAGAGTGTTAGACGAACTATTTCTAAGGAACTAAACTACACTCTTTTTAAAACTGGTCAGCTCCATTAGTGTCACATTACATATTCTTATGTCTCCTCATCTAAATAACATTTGCATTGAGGGGAATATGACCAGATGTGTGTCCCGTGAGAATACCGACAAAGTTTCCTGTTCCACTGTTCAAAGTTTCATGAACAGAGAAGTTTAAATGACAACAAATGATATCCGTTTTCCAAGTTCCTACTCTCTCATTACATTGGATAGCTTCAATGTTATAATAAATTATGGACGTCCGTGTGTGAATCGATTTCAATTATTCTGTTTTCTTGAATACCCTTATTCATAATCATCATCTCCTTATAAATATTTAGGGGTTTTTTTTCGCATAATATCTACAGTTGAAGTTTCCGCAATAAGTTTTCGATCAACTTGAAGCTAAGTTTGTAGAGTAAATCTCTGTCTAGATGAGTTTAGGAATATTTCCTAACCATTAGTCTTTGAGACATCATTGAAGACAGGAGTTAAATTTTTCGGGATAATGGTATTGGTCGCCTTAACCTAGTGAAATATTTAGGTTTTACGGTGATTTATTTAATTATACATTTATAAAAACTCTTATTTATTTATTCAAATTTGTAGCTAAACATCTTTACTGACAATACAGTTTAATTTTGTTTCGATCACAACTTTTGATAAACTGACTGGCTATGCTTTCAGGCAGAAATATTTCAATAATCTGAACCATTAATAACTAAGAAAAGCTTAAAGAAAAAACTAAAAATAATCTTCTCTTATAAAAATCTTTGTTTTAGTTTTAACAGTTTTACTATTGCGCCATATTTCGATCCATCTGTCCGGCAGATAATTTATTCCAAATAACTAAAATTCTTGTTATTGTCAAGAACTACAGTACCACCTTTGCTTTAATTTTCTTTGACAAAAGCTTAATATTATTGAATTGGCCGAAGCTGGGCATATTCATGGATGTTCATGTATTTTTCTATTACGTCGACCGAACTTCATCGAAACCAATATATTGCGGCTTTTGAATAATGACTTTCATGGTTTAATTCATACGACTGATATAGATATGAAGAAATAGACAAATCTGGTTATGTACCTTGATCGAGAACACATCAACAAGGCGAATTGATCTGATGACAGATTTAGGTTTTGTCCATACCTTTAGAAGCATTTCTCTAAATATTGTAAAAATATTGTTTTAAAATATTGATTTTTCAAAAGAAAACTAAAATATGCATTTACACCTACATACATTTTTACTTGATATTTTTTGACTAAAAAATAAGAAAATTTAATTGTGGTTTTTCGATTAGTTTCACATGAACAAACACAGAAATATATACACACATATATACATATGTATGTATGTATTAAAATGCTTGTACGTACATAGCTTCCGATTATTCACGTATACACTGTCCAAAAATTATACTCTAAGGACAACAAACACGTGCATTATGAAACTGAGTATAATCAAGCAAACATAGTCACACAAACATACATATATGTATAAACACGCATACATGCACATTTTTATAATAAATAAGAGAGAATGCAGCAAATTCATAAGAGAGTAGTTGTTGTGGTCATTTAAAACCTGCACAACTTCCGTTTAATTTAAATCCAAATTAAAAACCAACAAAAAAAATTCCAAAGCCAGCAACAATAACAACAATTATAACAAGACAACAACAATAGCAACAACCAATGATATATATAATTTAAGAGATAAAAACATGAATGAGCAGAGTGTAAATGTGTGTACATGGACACACCCTGCAAATAATATTGGACTACGTGATCCATTTTAGATGATATGGACTACTCACAACATGGTCCAATGTAATGCAGTCATGGACCATGTCATAGTTAAACAAGAGTTTGTAGTTAAACGACATGGTTTCGTGTTAACACGATTGCATATTGAGTTGTTGTTTAAAACTAACCCTCGTGAGTACTCCATGGAGTAGTTTTGGGACTACTCCGATGGGTTATGTGGTCCAGTCCTAGGACATCGCAATGTTAAATGGACCACCTTTTTTCATATATTTGGAGTAGTTTTGGAGTACTCCTACTCCTCTTTGGACTAGTCTTTACATGCATGTATGGACTAGTCGCGTTATTTGCAGGGCAGTATAAAATAAATGTTGACCACCTTCTTTCTCCTACTCCTGTCACTGCCTCCTGTATATTTACACACAAACACAAACACAACTACATAAACATATGACTATTTTAAGCCTTTACTACTGCATAAGCTATTGCGGTCATTTGAAGTGGTTACGATGCGGTCTATTAATTGCTCTTATATTGCCAAATATGCAAACACAAATGCTGAAATTTTTCTACATAAATTAAATTTTATTGAATCCAAACAACAACAAAAAAAGTAAAAAGCACAACAACAACAACAACAGCAAAAACGAAAGTCGTTAATAGGTCGATATGCAAAACTATTGATAATCAAGGAAGAGCTACTCACACTTGTAGTCTCAGTGGCTGGAAGGCAACCATTAGGAGGACATGAACACATTTATATACACATACTTGCATTTAGCAGGAAGCCAGTTAGAGGCAAATTTAGTTACACAAAATTACTTTTACATATGCCAGGCAGCTGAGACTGAGACAATTCTGTTTTATTCAGCATAGTTTTTTTTTTCTTGCTTCTCTAAAACAAAATTTAATTTTTTGGCAATGAGATTATGGTTGAATGAACTTTTCATTTCGATGCAAAACGGATAAGGCAACAAACTGCACAAAAAACATCAGAACATACGTAGAAAAAAGAAACGATTAATTTTATGATAACGTTGAACGAGTCACACAAAGTTGAGAAATGTAATTAAATGATATTTTTTTGGGAGATAATAAAGAGAAGCAAATTAAGGTAAAATTATAAATTAAGATAAAAGGTGCAATGTTTTGTTTAAGGATAAAAAAGTGAAGATGCGGAATCCAATATGGCGCGGTGTAATTTATTGACAATGCAACATTGCTTACAAAAACACAACTTTGGCAGTCTAAATAAATTTTTTCAATCAATTTTGTAAAAAAAGTGACTTTTAATATCTAAAGTTAAAAACTTAACAATTTAATATTTTTTCAGTGATTTGCTTATTAAACATAAATGTTCTTACTCTGTCAAACTATTTAATATTGTTTTTAAAGAAAGAGTGCACAAATTCCTTTAAAACCCGACATTTTCGGCTTGAACAATTGCTTAGTAAACAAACTTAAGTTTCCAAATAATACCGTAAATGATGTTATGAAACGATACAAAACAAACCTTAAGCACAGCTTGTAAAAAAAAAGAATGCAAAGATTATATTAAAACAAACCTGGATTATTACTTTCCGTAAATCAAAATCCGAATCTTTTAGACAGTAAAATATCTGGTTTGCAACGTTATCCTGCATTTAAATATTTAAAACATAGTGAATGGTATTGCAAAACAAGGAATTTTCATGAAAATTATTTAAAGATTTATTGTATTGGAAGGAGTTTGGCAATTATAAATGAAAAATTATAACTGACAGATGTTCACCACGGTCATGTTTACAGATATCGGTTCTTTTAAGAAAGAAAACTTGCGGATATTCTTTCAACTTCTTAATAGCGGTATCCACCATTTTTCAATGAAATTTTACAACGAAAATCAATTCACTGCAGCAATTGTCAAAAAGTTTACGATATTCCAATATAGAAATTCGTTGTATAAAACACAATAACGACAAAAAATACAGTTTTTGTTTTCGTAAAACAGCTGATAGAGAGTCCCCGTTAACACAGGGAAATATTTGGAAGGGAAACATTTTGTTTGGTAGAGACGGACGGGTGGGGAAGAGAATATGAAATTTGTTTCCCGTTCTCGGAGACCCTCTTTGTGCTTTCATTCTTATTGTTTACATTTGCTATGCTTTTTGACATTTGCTTTATTTCTTTTCGGTGTGCTTTGTTCTCTATGTTTTATAGATATTTGATTTTGTTTGAATAAAAATAAAAAAATAAATCTATGTACTCAATAAAATTAAAAATTATTTATCTTTTATAATTTATTTATTTATATCACAAATCAAATATACTTACATACATTAACAAATCATATACAGTAGAAATAGAAAAAAACAACACTGCAATTAGACAAATGTCAAAAAACCAAATATAAACTGAAATGTTTCTGACAACAATGTTTCCCTGTATGACCGCTAAGAAAAATACAAAACAGAATTCCAGATGTTTCCCTTCCTTATGTTTCCCTGTGTAAATGGAGATTTTATGGTCACAATTAAAATTATTAAAAAAAATATATAAAAAATAAACATTAACAAAAAATTAATAAAATTCAGAGACGCTACTTCCAAAGTGTTCAATTGGGTCCAGTACTATTTTCTCTATTTATAAATGATCTTACTGTTATTATCTTACATTTCAAAGTATTAATGTACGTTGACTATGTAAAAAATCTTAATACGTTGGTAAATACTAATAGTCATCGCCTACTTCAATCTGAAATTTATAATTTTTCTCAATGGTGTAAAATAAACTTAAAATTTTTTTAAATAAATAAAATAATTTAAATATCAAAAAGTGTAAGCATATGTAATTTTTCGGAATTAAACAATTTGACTTATACTATTTTATAAATGGAACAACTTGGAAAAAATTCACAATATTATATAATATTATATAATATTGTTAGGTCACTAGCTAAACTTTCGTGATCACATCGCGCTAACTATTAATAAAGCAAATGGTGTTCTTGAATTTATGAAACATTGGTCCAAGGAATTTTCCAACTCATATATTACAAAACAACTATACACAACATTTGTTCGTCCTTTGAATATGAATAAATTATCTGGGATCCTTGCTATAATATTTATACTAATAGTATTTAATCTGTACAAAAGCAATTTTTAATATTTTATTTACGAGGCCTTGGATGGAACTCACTCGTCCTACCATCATATGAGAGTAGACTCAATCTAATGTTGGGTGTTTCATTTCTGCTTGGGTTAATTCGTGGCGATGTTAATTACGAGTTTCTACTTGGTAAAGTTAATTTTAATGTACCAATTAGACCAACACGTAACTTTCAATTTTTGAGAATAATTTTCTACAGATTCGCTTATGCTAACACCGATCCTTTTCGCCGTGTATGTGAAAATTTCAACAAATCTTACTATATTTTATATATATATATCTGAAAGTAATGATATTGTGAAAAAAATATTTTATATTTAAATTCTTAAATGTATTGTATTTAATGTATTTGTATTAATTCAATAGTCTAAAAGGATTTATAATAATTTACAATTTTTGTAGTTAACAACTTGTTATATTTATTTAAAACTAGATGACCGTTCCGGCTTCGCTCGGTATTTACTAATGATTTGTATATCATATAGAATGAAAAGGAGGCTTTGGTGTCAGTTCTTCAAGTTTCTTAAAAAAATGTTTCTTATTAAGAAAAATGAGAAGTGAAAATGAGGCAGTAAAATTTTAGTTCTTTGAGTTTTCATTAAATTGTCTCATACTTAAAAAATGAGAAGTGAAAAGGAGGCTTTGATGCCAGTTCTTCAAGTTTATTCAAAGATGTCTCTTATTAGTGAAAATGTGAAGTGAAAAGGAGGCAATATATTAAAAACTTAAAATTTCCGATTTGTACCCGTAATTTTTGAATTTTTTTGCTTTACAAACCATCTGCTGAGAATTTCGAATCGAATAAAAAAAAATCAGCAAAATCGCTCCAGTCGTTCTTACGTGAAATTATTGAAAAAATATAGATAGCTATCCTTTGGACAATTTTTGCTAGGACCAATAGGTAAAAAGTTACACTCATTTAAATAAAACCCTGTATGACCAAAATTGACCAAAATGTCCAAATTTTACCCCCTCTAACTACGGCACTTCTAGACTGATAGAGGTGAAAATTTGTCTCTGGCCTACTATCCAATAGTACTAACCTTGTTGCAAATTTCATCCAAATCGGAAGACATCGATTTTTAAAATTGGGTCACTTGACGTGAAATTCACCATATATATACATAGTATATATTATATAAAGTAAAATATAAAACAATATTTAAAGTAAAAATTAATATTATTTACTAAAACATTCAAAACAGAAACTAAACATGGTCATCCCGTATTGTTTGTTTGTCCTTCGTTGACGTATTTTCGGCAACGAATATTCGCGTCCAAAAATTCTTTCTTTCGTACGAGTTGTATTTCTAGGCATTATTTAATAACGTCTTTGTTTTGTATGAATAAAAAAATTCAAGATTCGAAAATCTATTATTTGGTATTTTTTTTATATTTTAATTTTCTCCCATAATCTGTTTTTGTCCTAGCATTACCAACATTTTATATTTAACATTTGACAAATAAAATTAAAACAATTCAATATTAAATAAATATATTTCACAAAGCCAAGACTTAATTATATGTAGCAAATATTACTAACATAACAATGAAAAATTGTCAATAACAAATACATATAATAATAATATGGAAACAGCAAAAACTCTGTATTTCCAGCACTAAATTCCCAAAAAAATATTATAGAATGGAATTTAATATATGTATACATACATACCTACAAATATTTGTGAATCCGTGTGTTATTTACGCACATTATGGATTTGCCAATTTTCCAAAAAGTCTCAATTTACACGAAGCAATTTTTATTGAAAATATTAATACAATTTTCCTAGAAATTCTTCGGTGTTTACACAGCACAATTCTTATTCCTTAAGTCAAGTGTGTACTCGTCTTATCTTCCCCTCACCCCGATGTCTAAGAGGTAATCAGCATAACTTAAATAATTCCTACGTGTAAATTGGAACTAACCAAACCATCAACACTGTAAATCACACAAGAACTTATGACAAATCGTGTATGGTTCCTTTAAGCATTTTTTTCTCAATCGACAGCAGTAACAAAAACACTAAAAATATATAAATGAGATACTGATAAAAAATATGTGATTTCATAATGTATTTTTATAGGGTAGAAACAGAAAAAAAAACTTAAACAACAGACGGATTCGCAAATAAAATATAAGTTAATTTGATTTTGTTTTACTTTAAGGGTTGTTTCATATGCTCAAAAACATTATATTATTATTTATCCTAAAAACGTTAATTTTGATCATGTAGCTAAAACAAATTAATTTTATGAATAGCTACATATATACTAAAATCAATATAAAAGAAGTTTATGACGATGCAATATGAATCCGATTGTTAAAATTATGAAATAAATAAAACTCCCCCAATTATATAATTTAGCTGTGGATAAATCTTTTTTAAATAATATTAGTGAATCTAGTCTTTAACTATTTTTCTTTTGCTCTCTTGTGTGTTTTTATCTATCTATATGTCTAAGATTATGTAAGTATGTAGACGTTTATTAGGTTAGTCCATAAAAGGGATTAAGATAAGAAAATAGTTACAAGCCAAATAAATTCCAACATTTAATGAAATTATAAAATTCAAAAATGTCCATAATTAGTGCACTTCTACTATGCCACCCTCTTATAAATAAAGTTATTGCGATCACCCTGTTTCTTAACTTGTGATGAATATGAAAAATGTATTTTTAAATTTTATAAATTATTACATTACACTCAAGATTGTTATAAATATCAGACAAGCTCTGTGAATTATGGCAAGAGATTTAAATGGTCGAAATTAGATAAAATTTCTAAACATTTGGAATAAATTATATTGTTCGTAAGAATGCCTTTTAAACAATATATAAAATGCTAAGCTAGGTGGAGGTTATTTAAGATACGGCACAGCCGAATATTACACTCTAATTTGTTTTAAACTAAAATGAGTAATTTTTTGATTGAGATACATATTTGAACTTTTGGTAAATTTAAAGAAATATTTGATATTGCTTTATAAACGAACTGTAATTCAGTTCAAAATTATTGATTTTATTTATGCAAAAGGCTGTATGTCAAAAAAATTGAATTTGTTAACCAAAATTGGGACTCCTATAACTGCAATTTATCTTATGCCGTTCAGGCAATTGCGCTATTGCAATATGACGAATGTTCAGTATGTTTCAATTTTTCTCAGAAATATTCAGTTTTTTGTCTCTCCTGCAAAATTATGATTTTGTGACATACAGCCTAATGCATTCACCACGACGATATATAGTTATACCGAAATGACAGTTACGATTACCTTTTAAGACCCAACAAACAATGTTTCATTTTTTAATCTTAGATTGTTTTAATTTAAATCTTTCTTTTAATTCTGCTGATTTGATCGAAAACATAAAGTAAAATATGTTTATTTTATTAAAATTTAAATTTTTATTTAATTCTAGTCCTTGGGTGAAATGAAAATCTTAAAATTGTAATTTAGCGCCACCCTAATATACATATATGTCTATATGTATTATTATATGCTAAATTTTTAAGCATGACCGCTTTTTGGTGACATACCAATAAATCACATTTATAGTTTTTCATATGACTTAAAATTCCTTGCAACAAAAAAATCTAGAAAATCAAATTTTTCCAAAAGACTAAGGGCGGAAAAGGTTACATAAAGAGTCTACAGAGACTTATAAGGTAGAGTTAACCCAGGGTAAAAGTTCAATTTCAAAAGACCAAATGCCATTTATGAAAAAAATACATTAAAAGGGGGATATTAAAACAAACAAACACACAGATGAAGAAAGAAATATTAGAAAAAGTTAAACACAATAGATTTATATTTATTGAATAACAACTGATTATCTCTAAACACACGACGCATTTGTATAAATAGACATACATATGTATATGAATTTGAGTCAAACAAATTATCTACATATGTATTGGTTTTGTTCGTTTATATATTGTTGTTCATGTAAGTATGTCTTTAACATATAAAAATCTATTCTTATATTTTTGCAAAAAAAAAGATAAATAAATTTGTTTTAGTCCATATAGTTTTTTGTTGTTGTTATTCATATAGTTATTGTACTCAGATTACATTAAAATAAATCTAGAAATGTTTACTCCTCTTTATCTCGTAAACAATCAGATTTAAGTAATAAATTATGCTTAAAAATCGTACAACCTTATTATGCCACTACATTCATTCCTATATGAAATTAAGTAAAAAAGTGGAATTAAAACCGAAAGAACAACAATATAAAAAAAAAACACTTAATTGATTGATTTTGTCATGATTGATTTAATTTCATACAACAATTCTAATAGTTTTTGGTCATAACAACACACAGCAATCCTTATATTTGCAACAAATTTCAATAAATTGCCTTGTAATCCTCCTGGCATTAATATTCTTCTTTGAACATTTACAAAATTATGTATGTAGTACGTTAGAAAGTGGGTGGGAATTTGTTTGAATATTATTATGTTGTTTGCTCTTTAGTTTCTTGTTTTAGATATTGGTGTAGTTTTAAGTTTGTGTTTCTGGTCTTGTTTTCAATTAATTTTAATTTACCTAAATTTTGTAACATTAATCAACATTCAATAAATGGTTGATTTTCATTAACATGTTACGCACATGTATTTTGTAAGACAGAGTATGTAGGAAAATTTTGTATTTAATTGAAATGAAATATATCTCAGGGAAATAGAAAATTATTAAATTGAGAAATGTATGATTGTGAGATATGATTAGTAAACTGCCTTCTTTTGATAGTTTGACAGCTGTTTCAAAGTTGTCAACATTTGATATTGTATTTACTAGTTAAAGTATCTATTATACAATGAGAATCCTAGTTAGTTTCTTGTTACATGATTTAGCAATTAACTAGTTATTTGAATATATAAATGTGTTGGAAGAAAGTTAATTGACCTTTTGTAGCAGTGGTCATCATAAATGAAACATGAAACAATAATTTTATATGATGCTTTATACCTTATTTCCTTTCTACGATTTCCATGAACTTCGTTGACATTCGTGTGGTGAATATCAATTTCAACCACAGGTTCATAGTAATCAATTAAATACAAAAACGATAGTGCCTATGTTAGTTACAAGGATTTGTAATGTACAAAATGTCGTTTTTTGTCTAATACAAGTGCTCACATATTGAGTTTCTTTTTGCATTTAAATGCTTATTTATAAAGTTATAAACGATTTAAGCAATATTAAATTGTTGTTATTTAAACGGTTATTTACAAAGTTATTAGTAATTTAATTAGTATTGAGTTTTTTTTATACAAAATATAGATAAGACATAAAAGTGATTGCATTTATTTATAAGAGGCTACTTATTGTTAAACTACTTCTAAGGTAATGGCATATCATGACCAAGTCGGTTCTGGTATGTTTAATCTTATTTAACCGTAAAGACAATGATACTTAAAACACAATTCATATAAATATTTCTATATTTCTGCATAATTATTATAAACTAAATACACAACCGTCACCCCGCATGCACAAAAATCTTCCAAATTATAATTCCCTACTAATAACATTTGATAGTATGGTATGGTATCCTTTTATGTAAATAATATACAAAATGTTATTGAACTCTTAGTGATGACTTGTAGGCCATTAAATAGAATGTTTTGTAATTTTCTAAATTTTACTAGTAATACAGAAGTAACAATGAAATTTGTAACTAGCAAAAAACATTGTCGAAATACTCACTTTGTAGATAATACACATTTGGCATTAAAATTGCACAACTATGACCAAATTTTACAGCGTCTGTGTCAAAGGCGAGCAAGCGTACGTTGACTAAATAAACAAATGGATTGTTTAAAATATTCTCATATTTGGTTTGGCTATGAATACTCGTTGGTTGGTTGTGGTGGCTGTTGATGAGAATTCATATGATATTGATAATAGAGGAAGTAGATAGTAATTCATTAAAAGTAAATATGTAGGAACAATTTGCCATAGTTTGCTTTTTGGAAATATTGGGAAAATCTTGTTGTACAAATGGCTTTTAGTTGTTTGTAATAACACAGACAATGTGCCACTTTGGCCTAATATTATTTAAATATTGTTAGGTAATTTAAATTGTTCGTTTATCTAGTTGTAATTAGCCTGAAGAAAATATGCTACTTCTTATGAACGATTTACTTTACATTCATTATAATTTCCTTATAACTGCTTCTGAAAATGGTTATGACATCACTATATATGAAAAGGTGTTTGCCAGATATGTAAAGGTGGGCAACTATATGCCAAATATTTACTTAAAAAATCGCAACCAGCTTTTTTATGATAAATTTGTTTGAAGTTGTTTGTTTTTACAAGTGTTTTGTAAAAACAATCAGCATCAAATAATATGAAATAAAATTAAAAATTCAGTGTGTGTTTCCTAGTTTTGAAAATAAATAAATTCAAATATTTTCTATTTAGTGGTTATGTCTTTTATCACTAAATATCTGTCAGGTGAGACAGCAACTTAAGTCGTTTAAAATCTCTTTATTTTAGAATGAGTTCTAAAACACGTTTCTATACTATGACATTATTAAATATTAAATATTACAAATTCCTTTTATTTGCTGCAATTGAATCATTTATTTGCAACAAAATAGCCGCAGATATTTACACAATCACTTACATACTTGTAACATCAATTATTGTAGTAAAATTATTGAATTTTTTTTTTGTAGAAAAAATATTTTTTTTACTTTAGTAGACAAAATAAATTCTCCTAAAAAATGTTTAATATTTCTCTTTGCAAAAAAGCAAAATATTACGCTACATAAATACATATATGTATGTGTGGAAAATTTTATTGTAGCAACATACATAAATTAATAAAAAAGAAGGAATTCTTTAAAACAACTAAAAAATATCTGCATACGAAACATACCCAGATAGAAAATACTATCTGGCTAAAAATTTTACAATTTTTTTTGTTTAGTTATCTGCTCAACTATGTGTGTATTTCTATAAGTTTTTACATGTTTACATATATGTATGTATGTAAATTGTATACTTTAACATAGTAACGTCATCATGATCTGCATATTACTTTGTAGAAACTATTTTCTAATACAAAGAACGAGACTTTTATATAGGTGTTACGTTACATGTTCAAAATTTTCCCTCATACTTCTCGAATAAATTTGTTGATTTCCGTTTTGCTGTTACAATAACTTCCGGCTCAAATTGCATTTCAACACTCCTGAAAAAGAGTGAACAACTTTCAAGAGCGTGTATGCCTTTAGATATATACATACATCTACATATATACGCATATACAGTGGTGGGAAAAAAGAAAGGGTAATATTTAAATTTTGTACTTCAAACATCTTTTATCCATTTCAGACCATTATGCATCAATTGTACGGGTGGGTTTCGATTTAAATATTTTTTGTTTCTGATAACTTAATTTGGAATAAACTAACATGCATCGATTGTGCTGATTGTTTCTTATATTTGCTTCTCACATTTATCTTCTGTTTAATTTACGTTACTTGAATTATCGCGAAATTCTTAAGTAACATTTTAGTTTTAGCAAAATGAGCCGTGAAAGTAAGTAAGTGTCTTTAAGTACAAAAGTATTAATCATTTGCAAATATAATAAGTGCAACTATATTATACAAAAAAAAATGATAAATTTTAATATTTCAAATTAATTGGAATCGTTTCAGGCAATAAAAATGTGTTTTAGTTAGAAATATTCATGAAAATCGACCGAGATGCATCAAGTGTGCATGTCCTGAACACCCATGAATGATATACAAATTACAAAACCTAATCGTTGCTTATATTTTCGTACGCTGTAGAGAGCACGCTACATCAAAAATTATAAAAAAAAACTCTTGATATTTTGAAATGTTCAATTTTTATCGACCTTTTTATATTTTGATTTTGTTAAATTTTTTATTAGAAATTTCTAAATTGGGCTTTCAAGGTCAGGTATTTTTAATTATAAAATAAATAAAAGACTAGTTTATTTGGTAGTTTTGCGTCCGGTGTAAAAGGGTTAAATAATATTTTTATGATCGCTTATGTTTTCAATGGTCTTTGGTTCAAACAATTCAATGTACAAAATTGGTATTCTTCTATTATAGTTTTAGAGTAAATTAACATATAAATTAAATTTAGACAAACAACAAGTAGCCATTAAATAGATTAATAGAAAACTTATCTGTTTAGATTCAGCATAAGCTCATCAGCAGACATCTGACATTAAGAATTATCAAAGTTATACGTTTTTAAGTTTACCTTCTTCGCATCATTAAAATCCAGAAATCTTTTATAAATTTTTCTCCAATACTGTATGTTATGCATGTATGTTAGTTTGTAGTTTTTGAGTTTCTAAATGTGCTTGCTAGTGATTGTATCTGTTAGTTTTTGTATTATTTGTATGTAAAAGTGTCTGAAAAGTGGTGGTATTATTCTGAATGTAAAATAAACAATGCCAACAAAACTTAAAGATGATTTTCTAAACATTGTGAATATTCAGGCATACTATATGTGTTTTTTAAGTAACATATTCCAGTTCTAACCGAATTTACAGGTTTTATTTTAAAGCTATTGACTAGTTACTTGGAACCATAGAGAAGAACGAGAGACCTATTTGAGAGAATAAAATAATATATATAATTACTATCTCACAAATAATATAGCTGACAAAATAATAGATATCAAACATAATGATTTTAAGTATATTTTAGTTTATGCCTAGAAATTTTACAAAATGCTTTAAAATATAAACTTAAATCCATAATTTTACCTTCTTTAAGATATGCGCTATATTTCAATAAAATGGCCAGGCTTAATTACAGGCAATTAGTTATTTATTAATTCTAATGGTTAAGAACTTATATTTGCAAAAAGTCCTCAAATAATATTGATAAATTTTAAATTGTGCCATACTTTAAATATCTGGGCATATACTGGTATAATAAATTAGATTTTGGAGTTTATACTAATCACGTTATTGCCACAATATCTTTTATATTAACCCTACGGTCAATAACCAACAAAATATGCGTTAGTCAATAACCAGGTACCCCGGTACCCCTTTGTAGATTTTCGCACTTTTATATTAAAAATTATGGTTTCAAATTCAAATATATGGATTATACACACAGATGTTGAATATATGTATATAAAAATATTAAATTGAATAAGTGTTTTGTTTTAAGTCGCATAAGTTTAGCAGGAATTCCCCTCACTAACTTATCTAAGAAAAAGTGATTGACGGGAATTCACCCATTTAGCGAAATGAGTGAAGCAGAAAATTTTGCAGGACTTGTTTCGTTTTTATTCAAATTATTCATAGTTTATGGTTCATGTAAGAATGTCGCGTAAAGTGGATTTGATATCACAAAGATAATACAAACATTTATCAGATGAAGACAATAATATCTACTTTCGCCGATATTGTAGATGATGAACAGTTGTCTGAAAGAGAAGACGAAGAAACATCATTTACGGGAAATGTGGAAATGTCAGACGCTGAAGATCTCCCATGATGTCACACGAATGTTGATCTGCCTAATGCTGATGTTTATGATGGGCCATCATATCTTATCCTCAACACCGAGCAACATTGGGCATTAACATATTCTGGTCACTATTGCGTTTATAGGCTTTGATCATGCAAACACCAGAGGTAAAAGAATACTTACGGATAAGGCTGCTTCAATCCGTGATATATGGGTAATGCTCAACGCAAATCTTTCAGCGCATTACAAATCCAGCGAACATCTCACAACCGATGAACAGCTCTTCTCATACCGCGGCAGAACTAAGTTCTCACAATATATACCCTCAAAGCCAGCAAAATGTGGGATTAAAGTGGATTTTTGACGCCAAAAATTCCTACCCGCTCGAAGGCCAAGTATATACATACTAGAAAATTAGCAACGGGTCATGAGATTCGACAAGGAGAAATAGTTGTTCAAGATCTAACAGGTCCTTTCCATGGTAGTGGGCGCAACATTACAATGGATAATTTTTTTACCACCCTTGATTTGGCGGAATATTTGCTATCATTCAAATTGACAATGGTGGGAACGTTGCGCAAAAATAAGCCTTACATATCTGATAAAATGAAGGATAAAAAGCAAACTATTGGATCCTTAAATTTACCTTCCAGGGAAATGTCACTATGTGTTGATATGCGCAAAGAAAGTCAAATTCTGTTATTGCGTTATCCACAATGCACCACAACGAAAACATTGGTAGCAATGGAAAACCACATATTATAGCATTTTACAACCAAACAAAAGGTGGTGTAGATGTCATGGATCAAATGTTGGGCCAATATACCTCACAGCGGCAAACAAAACGATGGCCTTGGCCACTCTTATAGGATATAATAGCTATCAGTGCATTTTCTGCATATAGATATTATATATTTTGAAAACAATAGCACTATACCATATAGCAATACACAAAGGAAATGTTTCTTGCAGGCGCTCAGCCAGGTGCTTCATTTGCCTCTTATTAAAGTACGAGCTGCCAATAGCTAAATTACTCGCTACTTTTTGTCAAGATCTGCCATTGAATGCTATTTTCAATCAAAAATAAAGGAATTGTGGTAAATTTCATTAAAAAACAAATAAAACTTGTAGGGGTACCACGGTACCCGGTCATTGGCTCGCGTAGGTGTCGAAAGTAAAAGCATTTTAAACAAGGATTTATCTATTAATTAATTTATTTTTTCTGTTTTTACTGTCTATTAAGACCTTAATTGCGACGATTTGAAGTTTCATGACCATATTTTCATTATTAATGAATTGCGAGCACTTTTAAGTTGAAAAAGTTACCCGGGTACCCGGTTATTGACCGTAGGGTTAAGAAGATCTTATTCATTAGGACGTTATCTACCATTTAATGTTAATGAATAATTAGTTTTTCTTTATGTTTACCTATTTGGCTTTAGGCAATAGAAGTATATAGTGGTACGATACACACAACATGGAAAAATTATGACATTGCTTCAACAGATTAGGACTTATATATATAGCACGAATATATCGCTTTTTGGATGCAATTTACAAGGTTTCGTTAAATAAGATTGTTACTTTTAATATTCAAAATAATAAAAACAGGCTACCCATCATATTTGAGAACTACGTTTCAATTTAGTATGTCTTTACGGACACATGTTTTAGTGTCTTTGCGTTATATTACATTAATAATAAAGAGGTCATTTGTTGTTAGATCCATGGCTTTGTAGAATTATACAATTCCTTTTTTAGACAGGAAATTTTCACGTTCTATTAAACACTTTAAAAATAGAGTAATTGAAAACTTATAAATAATAAATTTGTTATGAAATTTATAGTGACTGCTGTTTCGGATACCCAAATTGTCTGTCCTTTTATGTTTTTTTTACTCCTAACTTTTCTATTATTTTCAGATTACATTTGAATTCCAAATTACTAATACATATTATAAAATATTTATCTTTTAAATTTGATTGTATTCCATATATTTTGTATTGGTTTATTGGTAATAAGGACTTAAAAGCTATTGCATAAATATATAAATAAATAATATAAATTTAAGGTGGGCCCGCCTCAAGATTTCTTAATATTAAAATACAATTTATCAAATGCTATCGAATAATTTTAAACAACAAATTAATACTCATTTAGTAATATTTAACAGAAGCTAAAAAAAAAATATTTTTTGATCATTATTTTAAGTTTGTATTGGTAAACACTACTTTGATAAGTAATAATTTTTATCTGGATATTTGTACCAGAAACAATTTTTTTTATCGTGCTTAACAAACATTTTCAAAAATTGTATGTTAGAATTAAGAAAATTCCATTTCAAGTATTTATTATGCAATTATTTTCCCGAAATTTCTTCGGTGTTCATACTCTTTGATAGTTTACACACATTTGTATATACATATATAATACGTAGAGTATAACGAATTGCAAGTATAGGGTGTTTTTTTTAGATGTATAGAACTTAAGTGGATAATACTTTTTTAACTGGCGGCCATTTTGTCAGCTGTCAGTTTTTGCTATGTAATTTATGTTTAGTTTGCATTGACATTTCAAGTACGTAGTCGTCTTATCTTCACCGCTCACCACGTTGTCTAAAAGCTAATCTGTTTAGCTTAAAGAATTGCTTCGTGTAAATTGTGACTTACATGCATACAAATTTTTTTTGAAAATATTACGCAATCAAAATTAAAGAATCAATTACTATTTACTAGTTAATTGAACCAACTAAGTATTTTATTTACCAATTATATAACAATAAATTTTAAAAATTATTCAAACATTTCTCGCATCATTGAACAATTACCACTGTGGGAATGTAAAAGTTTTTGCAATGAGCTCTACTAAAAATTGATTTAAATTCCCTGTCATTGCCTTAACAATGTCACTTGTTCGAAAACAGCATCTAGAGGACTGTGTAGTTTTCTAATTTGATTTGCCCCATGTGTTGTTCATTACTGGCTTACACATTTACAACACGTTTATATTAGAATATTTTGTGTTTTTATTACGAAAGAGTTAGAAACCAAAGAAAAAAGAACACAAAAGCAGAAAAGTTTTACAGCCATCTAAATTTGAGTATGTATAGAAGATTTCTGGCAACTTTTTGCAATTTCCAAAAGCTTATGAATGAAATTCTATGCATGTATATGTGGACGTGTATACATGTTTGTTAGTGTGCGTATATTTAGTTTGTATATATGGGTCAATTTAAAAAAAACGTACACAAAGAGTTTTGTTTTGCTTATTCTTAAAGTTTTTTTCAATTCGCCTGTAAGAGTGGCCAATTTATGTAAAAATTGATAAAGAATCCGGTGGTACTTTAGGCTCTCAAAAAAATCAATATTTTTGGATTTTTTTTTAGGTTTTCTATGATTTCTATCTTGAGCGTCACACACCAAAAATGTATAAAAAATCGCTAAAAATGAAAAAAATATTTGAAATTCAAGCTTACTATGATGTTCTTTTGTTTCTTAAGATTGACTTTTGCGAAAATCACCTTTTCGATCATAAACAAAACTCACGATTCAACTTGATTTTTAATTTTTTTTTAAAGTGACTACTTACACATTTAAAAATTTTAAGATGAAAATATGTAAATTTTTGTTACAAAAAAAAAAAAATTTCCAAAGTAATAGGCTTGTAACAATGTATTTAAAAAAATGCAATTATAAGCGTTTTAAGGGGGAAAAACTAAGTATGACGCTCAAGATATTTTTTGACGATCAAGAGATTTTTTGCACGTAAACAAGAAATAATGCCAAATTTAAAGTTTAACGAAAAGAAGTTTATTCTTTTACAAAAAGTAAATAAAAAAAAACAAAAATTCTTCAAAAAACAAAAATTTGCATACAAAACTAAACATGTACATATACTTTGATGTCTTTAACAAAAATGGAAAAAGATAGTAATTCTTGAAGAAACTTATACACATATGAAAATATTTGACACACAACAATAACTTAACTTAATTTAATTTATAAATTTTCATTCGAATTCTTATTCTGAATCTGTATAAACTTCATGAAATGACAAGCAGCTTTGTTTTTTTTCATATTCATTAATTTTTACCAATTTCGAATTAAGTTTGTGGCAAAAACAGAATCAGTTAGTAACAATAAAAATTAAACTCTAATATACCACGATTATACATTTCTTTCTTTTATATTCGTCATTACGCGCTTTATCGAGCTCTATTTTCTCTCGATATATCTGTGCTCTTTCAGCCGCCGTTAATTTTGTTGTTTTACTCTTGAAAATTAAAACATAAAATCCAACTTAAGCATTTTAAGCTATGAAGCAATATATTTCAAAAGTGATGCTCATGAAATGATTGCCTATTTTGGTGTTTTTTCGTAGCCAATTTATTTCTCAAATTCACAAATTTTAAAAAAATGAGTTGAGACCATGTAAACAACTATTGTAAACTTCAATTTTTTACATTTAATATATTCACTTTTAAAAAAACTAGCGTGACGCTCATGAAATTTTATCGCGTCCTTACCATAGTGTTCACAAAAACTACGCAAATTCACACTTTTTTTAATAGATTTTTTTTTCGCTTTTTCACTTTTGTAATAATTAAAGTTTGTACTTTTCTTACGTTATTTACTTTATTTAAATGCAAATTGGAAACTAGTAATATTACTTGATTTATAAAACGGTGACGCTCAATGCAATAATTTGAAAACTGTTATTAAATGTTTCATATTTACATTTTTCTTGATTTTATGTTATTTTGTTTACTAAAAATTCTAACGACACATGCTTTTGTATGGAAAGAGTCAGAGGGAGAAACAGAACACCATTCTGAATAAACAAAAAAAAACAAACATACAAATTTCAGAATTACGTTTTTTTGCTCGCTGATGACTCACATTTTTGTTTTTTTTTTGTTTTTGTTTTTTTACCTAATATAGTAGTGTAAAGTGCGGGCACAAAAAAGGATTTTTTTTTGAAATTGACCCATATGTATGTATGAGTATAAACGGTATTTGTATGCACATGAATAAGCTGTGTTTGCATTTTAGCGCAGACATACTCTAATAGTGTGTACACTAACGTAAAAGGTATACAAATGCACATACATACATATATACAATATAGGTAGTATGGGTTATGGGTACGTGTGGAGACATGTTTGTTATTAGATACATACATACATATATTTAGTTCACATTGGGACAGATTCAAAATTTTTTGCCATTTCTAAACTGGAACTGTGGGCGACATTTAATTTGTTTAATGCGAGAAAGTTTTTGGTCATTCATCCGAATTCCAATATTTCTCCGCTAGGTCTTTTAAAAATTTTGCAAAACCTAGATTTGTTTTGTGAGTTACGCAATAAAATTTTCTCTCACAACCGAACCAGCCTCTCAGAAATGCTACATTTATTTCCAAACAATTAGATTCTGCCCTACTGTGCAGCATAGGAAGTGTACACACTTGAAATAAACTTCAATACATGTTGTGTTTGTGTATTGTGCAGCCTTTTAAATTTTCAACAAACCCTAAGAAAACATCAAATACTCATACTGAACATTTATGCAAATGCCTTGTCTATATACAGATGAAACCAAAAACCAAGCATTGTTTATTAAGGCCGAAGATCGTTCTTAACAAGAACAGTTTTTTGTGTACCTTATCAGCTTCCTATTATTCTTAGCTGTACTTGAAAGTTAAATGTTAATACTAAGGTATTGAGCAGACTTTTTAAAGATCTAAATTTAACTGCTTGCTTTAACTCAAGCGCAAAACAGATGACTGGATCAGTGGATGTAAATTTTTTTGTAGTATCATAATATTTTGTCTAGCACTGGCTGGACTTATTATTTTCTTTTTAGTATTAAGATTTGAATACTTATTGTAATTTCAGTATATGAAGATTCAATAAATAAACAAAGGTGAAAAAAAAAAATCTAAATTTAAACAGTAAACCAAATATTCTAAGAATACCTTTGGCAAAATTTCCCTTTGTGCTATTATTTTCTCCTAAATGGTTAAATTTTACAATTCACTTGCTCAAGTCCGTTTAGAAAACTTAAATTGTTTTAAAGAAATATTAGAAAATGGAAAAATAGTTAAATCTACAACAGAAATAAAATAAATTTAACTATTCTACAGTACCGACAACATACTCCTCTAAAACTTATTTAATTTTTTTTATGATTTACTTTCTGTAAAACAGAAAATGAAATTATGCAAATATTATCTTTGGAATCTTTACCGGGACTGATAGATTTCACTTGAGTGCTATTGTTTCACTTAAAGTTGCTAATGACAATCTTTTAAACACAATTATTATTTTAGTTTTTGATTAACTTTAAGTTGGAAATATGAAAAAAAGAAACTTTCAAATAACAGGAAGTTAATTGAATTCAACAGCAAAATAATATAAAATATTTAACATTTCCTTTGGTTGTTGTTAGTTTAAATACAAAATAAATTGTAAGACAAATTCAGCAGTTTGGTGTTTTGAAGAGGATATTACAGTGGTTTTAAACCAAATGTATTGCCAATAAAATGGTTCGATTTTAAAGTATTATTCACATAAAATCAAATTATCAGGCATGTTCTGAAATCAAGGTGATTTTATATCACGAACGATTTTGAAATTACGGGAGGAATATTTTGGTATTCTGAAAATCATGAGATTTTTAATTTTTAGTAGTGATTTTGGTTGTTCTAAATCACTGATTTGCTTTGTGTTGACTATTAAAAAGTAAAAGTAAATAACGAAAAATGTAAACAAATCTAAAAAAAATGGTCCGCAAGAAATACAACGTCTTAGTAAATTTGTTAATTTTAAGTTTTTTCTGTGTAAAATAGTTAGTTTTATTTCAAAAATATCCCCCTGGCCGACGATGTCGAACGATAACGTTCGCTTAGATAAGACTTAAGACACAAACTTTTTATCGTATCTATTTTTTTTACTCAATCAAGTTTGTTTATTCCACAATCAGGTTTGTGTCTTAAGTATTATCTAAGCGAACGTTACGTTCGACATCGTGGGCCAGGGGGTAAATAAAGAACAAATGATTTTAAGTGTATGTGATAATTCTATTACAAGAGTTCAATGGAAAATGCTTAAAAAACTCTAAGTGATTTGAAAGCATTAGGCTGTTAGGTGACCGCTTTTAAATCACAATATTTTAATAATTTTTGTGCACATAACACCTTTTTAGTGATTTCAAATCACTTTACGAAAAAGTGATTTTCAGAAAATGCCTGTATGGAGAAAAAAGGGTTACAAATTGATACTTTTTTATTAATAGTTAGGAAAATCTACAAAATTTTTTCTATACTAATCCATTGCAGCTATTGAATAAAGAAAGGCAGCTTAATCTGGTCAAAACTCTACTGATAAGGGCCAACAAATATTTCTGCAGGTATTCTTTTACTTAAAAATTCGAAGTTATAGTTTAAGAGGTGACAAAAGCGGAGCTCATTAATTTAAACCTTCTTTCTGTTATCAATGTGCCACTGTACATTATAAAAACAAAAATTGATTACCTGCCTTGTTGCTATGCCAATGTCTAGAAAAGAAATGAGAACTCTTCACAAGACCTACAGAAAACAATGTTTATTGCATAAATAATATTTGCTTTTCTTCGTACTCACAACTTACATACTCATTAAATACTTTCTCATCTCCGTCTATATATAACGACCATTTTACTTTTCCATACACAAAAATTCTGCTCCAGTGCCAGTATTTAGTTGTTAACAACACATTTCACTTCAATTCACTAACAAACTCTTTAATGGCAAAATCCTATCCTTTTTTTTGTTGCTTTTCCCTCATCCAATTTCTTTTACACTTTGGTCTTCAATTCTCGATGTTCTTGTTACTTTGGTGTTTTAGTCAATGAGCAATATAAGTCACCATCTGTTAGTGAAATTTGAACGAAATTTTTCAAATATTCTTGTGTTTTTAGTTTTGTTTTTCCGATTGATACATCAGTCAATAGTATCATGAATGGATTTTTGTTTGTTCATCATCTCACCATTGCCATCGCATCGTTTCGCAGTGGCAGTAACGATGGCATCAGCATCATCAAAATCTATAGACATTTCTTGATTTAAGATATTCAGGTACAAAATTTTTTTTTGCTGTATGTGACTATTATATTTTTTGCACTCTCATTCATTGCATTGAAATCAATTTCATTTAAGTGTTGACTACATACAATCAATCGTTAGTTTTAAGTTGCTGATTTAGTACTTTTTATCTTTGGTTGTTTTTTAATTTTCTTTTTGAAATACGATTTGGGATTTATAGGTTAGGTTGCTTGGCAATTTATAAAATTTGTGTCAATTAAGTATTTATATTTATGGGTTAAAGCACAAGTTTATTAACATTAATTGTATGTGAGAAATATGCATGTTAGTAATTATTTTACCTTTTATTTGGGTATGTATGTATGAGTAAATATCATTAAAGTCTCATTTGATATTATGTAGACGACATGATAAGAAATAGCGCTCTTTTATTTTTTATTCATCTTGATTTAAACTGAAAGGTATAGAATGTTATATCAAAGAGGACAATGAAAATTTAAAAAACAACCGGCATTTCTAAAATTTAATAAAAAAATTTCTTATTTTAGAGTCTTATTTCTGTAATGACACAACAGAAGCTTGTCAGGTTCAATGAATGATTGCAGCCATATTATTCCCTTAAAAAAATTTATGTTAAATTTATTTGCAGTATTCCAAATATCATTAATAATTTTAAAATTTTAGCAATTTAACCATATAGACCTAGAAATTAATAGTAATCATACGCCCATGTAGAAAAAACAGCTTTTAAGAAAATTTAACATTTTCAAGCTAAATTGACGATATGATATAAATGAAATATTAATTAGGACGCACACACATTTTTATTATAATTATTTATGATTTCTAGTGAACTAGGAAAAAATACTATACAAATATTTGATATTTTTGTAATTGTTATAAAGATTAAGTGAAATATATGATTTATATTGGCTCTTTAAGGTATTTTTGTTCGAATTTATTTAACACGCTTGAAATAGCTTAACTAATTTTAACTAGTTACAGTTAAATTTGTCACTAAAACCCGCAATTTATATTAGTCAGACGGCTTCCAATAAAGTTCTGTAAATAATGTTATAAAAGAGATTAAACAATTTTGAAGCATAGTTCGTAAACAAAAAGAAAGCTAAAATATTCCTAAAAGCAACCAGCTAATTAATTCCGTAACAAAGAAAATACTATTTATAATAAAGCAAAATCCGGTGCTCTCGAGCAATGAGCTAGCAAAAATCTACAACTAAATATATAAATCGTAGTAAGAAACTAATTGTTGTTACTATAAATGGAGTGACCATTCTTAAAGACAAAATTTTAACTAAACACAACAGCTGTCTTAATATAGATGATGAAATATATGTATATTAAAAAATTAACCTCAAACTGCTACCGGTACCAACGTTTTAATTTATAAATATATAAAAATAGTTAGATTTGACAAATAAGCAAAAGTTGTGGTTTGAAGAGCCATCCTTTTGTCAAGCACTCTATTTGTTAGCAACTATGATTTCGCATATTCATATAAAAAAAAACTGACATCACACTTGTGTAAAGATTTAGCACTCTGCAACAGATTGGTATCAATGAAATCAGGTTAAAATGCTGTAATTCGATTAATTCCACGTATTTCTTTCGTTCTTGTTAAAGAAAGTCAATTGGAAAACCTACTATTTGTGGCATTAACTAAAACAATTACGTTTATCACAATAAAACTGTTTCTCTATAACAAAACCATAAGAGTTCGTTACATAAGAGTTTTTAAGGATATTCATGTATAAATTGAATTAAGTCAATAATACTGGTTAACATTTGTTTGCATACATTCTGATTTAAAAAGTTTTTCGTAATGTCACATTTTTTTAGATTTTACTGTACCGAAAATAACCCGTCCATATAATCAAAGCATCAAAAATAATTTTTATTCTTTCATGCTAATAGTTCGAATTTTGAAAGAATACTATTGTAAAGTACTAGAATAATTGGCAAACTGAAATGCATTTTCTACCTTGCCAAGGGCGTTACAAGCAATTTTCATTGTCCACGCTCCATCTGAAAACATCATCTATTGAACTCACCGTTTTTTGAGAAATAGAATTCGAGAATTATCATATTTCATTTTTACGTGTTATGAGTTAGAACGAAGTTTACGTACGTTTACAATGTGTGTGTATTCTTTATTATTATTTACAAATCTTGTATTGTTAAAAATTTGTTTTTGTTTTTCTTGCTGCGTCTACTTTTGTTGTTGTCATTTCCCCTTTTTTCTTGGTGGATTATGTTATTTTTTGTAAATACGGAACACCGGAGGTGGGATGACTACAGACGGGCCATGTGTTTGTTTTTATTAATTAGAGAAATAATTGAACTAATATTATATTTTAAGAGAAAAGTTTTTATTCTTTCAGGCTAGTATTTCAAAGACTACTATTCCAGTTTGCCAATTGTTCTATTACTTTACAATAGTATTCTTTGAAAATTCGAACTAATAAAAACTTTTCTCTTAAAAGATAATATTAGTTCAATTATTTCTCTAATTAATCAAAAATAATAATTTATATATTGTTTCTAAGAATAAATCAGTCAAAAGAACTGTTATTAAATAATTTTTGTTTATTTGGTTTGGTATGGCCTTTAATAGTTTTTGTTGTTTTTTAATGCTTTGTTGAGAGACACACTATTTGAATTGTGGTTGATCTTAATAATTATTAATATTCTTTCTCTTTTATTTACATACTATACCTATTTTTTTTTATAAATTTTTAGCAAATTATAAATTGAATATGTTGAATATGCCGATATTGGACAAGAAGTAACGAGAAAGCGAATTTTATATTTAAGCTTCATTAATTTTCTTTAAATGAACTCTTGCCATTTATTTTAAGTGTAAAGTTTAGAGAATTATAATTATAATAAACGCCACTGGTCAAAGGATAAAAGCAGCTTTATATGCCTGAAGGCAGTTTGATATGCCTGAGATCAAAGAATAATCAAAGAAGTTCTGTGTTGATCTGATTTTTATTTAAAATTCTTGCGGCTTATATACTAAGAATGAGAATCTTATCAAATCTAGGAATTGAGTAATTCTTTAATTTCACTCAATCTATGAACTAATGTGTTATTCTTACATATTTGATTATTACTCGATCTATGTATAATCTAATATACTGACATACTTATCATGTTCTTAAGCTTAGTCAACTTACGAATTAATTCAATACAATGACATAATTCTTGTTTTACAATTTACATCATAACAAAATCCACCAAGTGAATATAAATTTCTGTAAGCTAAAAACTTCTGTAAAATATAAATGGAGTATTTTTGGATCATTTCTTGGGTGCAGCGCCTTTTTAAGGAATTATTGCCGTTTCAGCATAATTGCAACAAATGAACGTTGAATCACGTTCCATATTTGAAAGTCTCCAATTGCTCGTATTAATTAAAGTTTGTTGACTCGCAAAACGTTGAGCGTAACTGTCCTGTCGCAACAAAACAAATTTCGATTTTTTAAATTGTTTACAATTACCATTCCTCTTATTACATTGTATATAAACTACAATGTTTTCTGTTTCTCTCAACCACAAACCTAAAATGTTCTCTTATATATCATTCTCTGAGTGATAAAAAAACTAATATTAATGCCCCTATTGCGGTTCACAACTTTTTTAATAATTTGGTCGTCTTTCATAAATCGGTATTGCCATTCACAACTTAAATGTAGTAGAGTTAATGTAGAGTTAAAGTCGGGTTGACTGACAGACGACCAAACTTAGTTGAGTTGAGAACGGCAATAGGGGCATAAACAAATTCTAAAAAGTTGGCCAACTTAGGAAACCTAGTGCGTATGAATAATTTTCATTTAATATGCAATTAAATATTAATCATACGCCATAAACAGAATTAGTATTTTTTATAAGTCTTGCAATGTTGGTAATAAATGAAAGCTATTTGAAAGTAAAAAAATGTTAAGGCTATTCAAACCTTTCGGGGATTGAGCAGAATTTGTTCGGTATTATATGGGTGTATATGAATAACTTTCATTGAATATGTAATTAATCATACGACATGAAAAGAATTATATATTTTTTAATTTTGATTCTGATTTCTAATGATAGATATTTAAATGCTGCACCGTAATGCATATAAGATATTCGGAGCAAATTCCAGATCTATTCTAATATATCACAAAATTAAAAAAATGTTTAAAAGTTTATATAGTTTTTATTGTATTACAAACCACATATAAATAACTAAAAAGGCGTTATTAATTTTTCTAAATTCGTGTAAGCTAAAATTTTATTTTATTTTTTTCAGTTAATTTTTTTTTACGACATCGACACCTTTTTTAAGCATTCCTAATATAAACATTTTTTAATATTCTTAAATTCAATAATCATTTGTCTGCTCATTGTTTTTGCCAAAGACATAAAGTCAAAATTAAAGACAAATAAAACTCCAACTAATAGGAGAAAAGTCGAAGAAGGAAAAAATTCAATTATAAAGTTTTTATTACAAATATGTGACAATATGAGCTGAGAGTATAAGTTGTATACAGTTTTTGCTGTTATTACTCAAGTTTCTTTATTCATATGCTGCTAAAAGTAAGATAGACAGACAGACAGACAGACAGACAGACAAACAAATATGTATGTATGAAGCAAAGATAAGTTTTAATACAACACCTCTATAACACAGACGCTAGCAACGTTTTATGACAGGGCTTAAATATTTTGTCGCTAAAGTTTTTGAAAACAAAAATTTCACAAAAAAATATATAAACAACAACAAACAATTAAAAGTCAGCACAACACAAAAAACAATTTGTTTAGTCGTTGCGTTGTGTTATTTGTTTTTGTGTCTATCTTTAAAGCAATTAAAAATTACATAATCTGCTTTTTCTAGCATTGAAAGATACTTTTTATTTTTATTTACGTTTTCCGTTTTTTTTTTCGTATTTTGAGCTTGTAATTCTATGAAACATTTGTAGACAAATTTGCAGATATTAAAAAAACAATTTAATTTTCTTTGATTTTGTTTTTCTTTGGGTGAATTGTAAAGTTTATTGACAAAATAGAAGCAAGTAAGTATTATTTTTTTATGTTTTTAAGATCAATTTTTGTGATTTCGAAGGTTTTTATTAAATTTAATTACGCTCTGTTTAGTACATAATTAAAGATGTTAGTTTGAGAACAACGTTTTAATGATTATAATATTCCTAACTTAAATATAATACAATTAAATTACCCTTAAAAATACGCAAAATTGTGTGAATCTCTGAGAACGCTTATTTGTAGCGCTAAAGATTATCTTAATTGAAAAGAAATTAAAAATATAAAACTTTGTTGGTAAACAAATATATGTACATCAAATAAATTAAGATACTGTTTAAGACGAATCCTTAGTTTTGTATTAAATTAAACCATTAAAATCATGTTTTGAAAACTAGAGGGGAATAAAATATTTCTTTGAAAGTTTATTATGTATATAACTAACAAGAAAAATGGTTGTAAATTGTGTTCGATGTTTTGCAAAAAAGGAATTACTGAGAAATTTAGAAATTTTAATTTTCATAGGAACATTAAAAAGTATTTCTTGTGATAATTTCACATCCGTTGCCTCAAAAAAAAAAAAAAAAAAAGATTAAGTAGTATTAAAAAAGGTTCCAAATGAAAACATTTACGTGGGCGGTTCGGACACTTCTTAGCCTAGAACAGAAATCGCGGTAGAAAAATAAAAAAGTTAAGTGTCTTAGAAACTTCCATTTCCGTTATGAACACATGTTAAATTCTTTTTTGATCTCCCAACTCCTTCATATAGAAACAGGTGTTAAAAAAAGACGCATCAGCAATTTTTTTACAATGGAAAAATGAGTAATTCGTGGTGTCATTAAATATTTGTATAAAAAAGGTTTAACGGGACGAGAAATTCATAATGATATGGTGAATGTTTTAAGGGAAAATGCTCCTTTATATGCAACAGTACAAACATTGAGGATAAACCATGTAGTGTACGTCCAAAAACAGCAACAACATCAGAAATGGTAGAATGAAAATTTCTCAAGCTTGTGTCGTTATAAGCGTCGTTTCATAACTGTTGATGCGACATGGATCCACTACTATACTTCAGAGACAAAGGAACAATACAAGCAATGAACTGAAGCTGGAGGAAGTGCTCCAAAGAGGGCAAAAACCATTCAATTGGCTGGTAAGGTTATGGCAACGGCTTTTTATGACTTCAAAGGTATTTTATTGATAGACTTTCTGCAAAAGGGTAAAACAATACATTCAGAGTACTATTTCAACATTTTGAATCAATTAAATTTAAAAATCCGAGAATAACGTCCTGGCTTACAACACAAAAAAATAATGCTTCATATTATTTTTACCTCTTGACTTACAAAACATAATCATATATGCAAGTAATGTACTTTAAAATTAACTTTACATTGTAATATAATATGTACCTAAAAAAAAAACTATTGTAAACACATTTATATATATTTCTAAATAATGTTAAAATATATATAATTTACATACTTGAGTGCCCGACTATTGGAACTGTGTATAATTAAATCTTTATTTAAATCCTTATTTAATCTATTGTTTATTGTAGTTTAATTTGTTATTTAAAAATATATTTAATAAACAAAATTTAAAAAAAAATAATTTTTCATCAACTAAATCAACGAATTAAAGTACGAGTTGCTTGACTACCCACCTCAGTCTCCTGATTTAGCTCCCAGTGACTTTTACGTATTTCCAGATCTAATAACTTCCTAGCTGGCAAGCGTTTTACCTCAAATGAAGATGCAATTACAGTTGTAAAGCACTATTTTGAAGGCCACGAGGAAAACTGTTTTAATTAAGATATAGATAGACTAACCCCCATATTCATAAAACTTGTCAAAGGTTTATAACATTCTTATAAAGCAAAATTTTGCCTGTTATAAACCCTTGATAAGCTTTTGTGAATTATACTGTGTTCAAATATCAAACTTAATTGAGTGAATATTCGGTTAATTGACAATATTTTTTAAATGTGCAGGCATACGCAATTTTCAGCTTACTCAAAAATCATTTGACAGTTGGAAAACAATAAAAAAAAATTATCTATATGGTTGTTGTGTTTCTATATAAACAAACTTACCTTCAGATTTGCTATTTTATACAATTTAGTTCACTAAACACAGTTTTGAACAGTGTTGCATTCGAAATCTTACTCAATATTATAACAATTTCGTATTTATTGCGCAATAATTAATTGAGATTTTATATGGAATATTGAGCTCAATAAAGGCGTTAATTGCGATTATCGCAATTAAGGTGCATGTGTGAAGTTTCAGGAGATTATTTCAAAAAAAATAAAAAAGTTTTTGAAAAGCAAATTATTCTCTTTGTGTGCTAGTCTAAGAACTTTGTGAACCGCCCTGGAATGTTTGTTTCATTTTTGATTTTATATTGAATTTAAAATAAAAGCGTTAAAATTTATTGACTTTTTGAGAAAAGCAAATGAATAAAAGCAGGAAATGCTTTGTGCAAAGACTCATGTAAAGCGCTTGCAAATAGCCCAAAATAAAATTTTAAAAATGGCTCTTAAATTACCATGGCATTTCTCCACTATAAGATTACATACCATCAGTAATACTAATACTGTTTCACAAGCTATCGAAATTCTCACCAACCGTTTTAGATTAAAATGTACTTTTTCGGATAACCCTCTTATATCTGCATTATATTAATCTTAAGTATTAAAACTATTTTTCTTATTGTTATTATATTATTATTGTTATTATATTATTATTGTTATTATATTATTATTGTTATTATATTATTATTGTTATTATATTATTACTTTAATGTATTATTTTTTTGTTTTTTTGTATATTTGTTACTTGTTTTTCTTATTTCATTTTAAACTATTGTTATAAATAGTATAACTATACCTGGAGCCTCATAATATTATAATTATATTACAAACATATTATTCCTTTTTCAAAAAAGTTTAAAAATTATCATTTCCTATTATCATAATTTATATATTATTTTCTATTGAAGGTTTTTGTTAATAGTTTTCCTTCAGATGCATTTTGATAAAGTATTTACGTAAATATTGCTTTTCTTTTTTATACCATAATAATACTTTAGATATAAGGCTAAGCCAAATCTGTGCAATATTTTTTTACTAGTATCTAAGGGATAAATGTGTGTTTTCTCCTATTAAATAAATAAATAAATAAATAATAATTATTTACGGTTAAGGAAAAATTAGTGAACAAATTACTTTTCAAAATGATTTATAAGTATTTTAAACTCAAAAAAGTTTTAGGTGTTAACTGTTTATTAAGAGAAGCAGCAGCGGTGTTCATTTACGCTTGAATCAATTTACAATTTTTCAATAAATGTTATTTTTCGCATGATTTTTTTTGAACTGTTTTATACAGTTTTGTATAATATGCATAACAGACACATAATTATAAATATTTTTACATTCCTATTTTACATGCGTCTTGCTATTAATAAAAAACAGAAAAAAACATTATAATGAAATGGTGCACAACGTTAAAGTGGAAACTGTTAAAAGTTTATCTTTACAAATTCATAAAACAACGTACAAACAACTGGCTAAGTAAATAAAAAAAAAAAAGAAAAACCGTTGAGTAAAGCCACCAAAAATAATATAAAAAAACAATAGAGTGCAGGAGACAGGGAGGTAAAAAATCTAATTTTACAAGTGACTTGAAAACAACTAGACGACATGCACGTACACACAAATTTGCATACTGAAACTAAAGAAAAACCGCACGCAAAAAGCTTACATAAACCATACATACATTTGAACAATAATATCCATATTCATTCATTCAGAATCTATGTGTAGTTATGTGCAGAAAGAGATGTGTGTAGGTCTACATGAGTAGATAGTATTGTACATAGCCATAGATGGGGTTTAAACATAAGACTTGTCTAATTCATGTTGAATGGTTTCAAAATTTTAGCCAAAAACAATGTCTCGCTTAAAATTTTTTTTAGTTTTGTTCTCTATGTGTGTATGTTAACCATTTTCTCCCATTTTGGCGGTATCATATTCAGTGTACAAAAATTCTTTGTCCAGAAAATAAAATAATAATAATAATAAAAAAACAGAAAATACAATGTTTGAAAAAGGGAAAACTTGTTAAAATGTATGATTGTGTTGTTTTTCACTTAACTTTGCAGGTTTTAGCCATGAGTATTATATTACCAAAGTCATAGTCATCGCCATCATCATCGTCATTCTCATCATCAACGCCGTTGTCGCATATTAGCGGGTTTGTGTAGTTGTTGCAACGTCGCGTCTTGTTGGGATTTTGGGAATTTGTTGTTATGCGGTTTTACATTTTGTTGATAGCTTTAGTTATTTTCCGTAGTATCAGCACGACTATGATGCATTTGTTAGTGTGTATAAATTACAAGTAAGTAAATGCATATCAGCATGTGGTGTTTCTGTACTTGACTGGTGTATAAGTAAAAGTTAATGCAAGCACTAAGCTTCTTGTTAGTGGGTTTATTTTTTTAATCAAATAAAATTAGATTTATATTTGTTAAATTTAAAATTTACATATCTACAATATGTATGAGATATGTATTTATGTATGTATGTACTTATAAAACTAAATCTATTAAAATGTTTGCTTGTTTATTGTGGCGTATGATTAATGTTTAAAGGTTTACATGAATTTAAATATTGCACATACGCTGTGGTCATCAAAAAATCCATTGTTTAGCGTATGCTGTATTTAGAGATTTGATGGAATTCAATTTATGCTATGTTTCCACGACGACTTCAATCACCTGCTTCTTTAATAAACAAACAGAATAAAAAAACAGAATTTACAATTTGTGGAAAATATTTTTTTTAATGGACAAAAAAACTGAATGAAAATTAGTTAGCTTATTTGAAAAAAAAAAACATACATTCGTACGTATTTACTTTCTTTACTTCCAGCAACAAGAAAATAATTTGCTTTGTTTACAATAATATTAAATTTTCACAGCTTGTGCAGATAAACTTGCGATAAAAATTAGAGAAGAGTGCAATTTTTCGTGCTTCGCAAGTTGATTCAATATGAATCTACTTGATTCGCTCTTAAAATTTTGTATGGTCAAGCAAGTTGTTTCGCTCATGATTGGGGTGTGAAGCATGAATAGAGAGCGAAGCATGTACCGTGGAAACATAGTATTAGCTTTTAAAAATTGAATAGAAAAGAACGCATTGTTCACATAAATTCCGGTAATAGTAGAGAAGATTTTTGTTTTTTTTTCGTAAATTTCTTTTTAAAACATACCCGAAATTGTTGTAAAACTGCAGTGTAATAAAAAATGTATGAACCCATTCTGGCAACATACTTATGAATTCTTCGTCAAAAGAACCGTTCCTCTTCCGGAGCCAAGAACAAATCAAGCAAATTTCGGATGTGAAACAAGAAGTAGTTAGAGGGGGCAAAGTCTAGAGTAAAAGGCTATAGGTTTTAAATGGTATTGCAAAATTTGGCCGAGCGTTGTCATGATTACGTTTGTGGTCATTAAAACGAATCAGTTGCATTCCCTACAGGTTCCCTGTGATGCTGTGGCCAAATTTCAGCAGCTCATAATCACAGAACGCTTTTAGTCCCACCCAATACAGAGCATTTTCTTATCGCTATGGATAATTATATTTATCAATTTTTTATGGACTTTTAAGTTATACACTTGAATCAAACCTTCACTTTTAGTAGGTGCTGGAGGATACAAGAATTTATTGTAGAAAAAAATTAATAGAAACAAATTTTACCTTTCCGTTGATATAATTATTTTTCCCAAATCGAGTTAATAATTTCATTTGTCAATTTGCTGAATGAGAATTTTTCCTTTTTTTATTATTATTATTATTATTTTTTCTCTTTGTATATTTCTGTATAATTTTGCATTTATGCTTTCCAACGGAAGGCTATGTGAAACATATAACAGAAATATTCAAAAATAAATGTAGTGTATACAAAATATTTTCAAATAAATTGTATATTTAATTTGAAGGCAACTTCGATTAAATTTTTTTAAATTTTGTTTATTAATACTCGCAAGAGGAATAATTCTCATATAATTTAAAAAAAAGTTTGTCAATTTAGTTAATACTGTGAGTCTTATTATGAAATAACTCTTAGTTTTGCAATGAAGAACAAATGTTTAATTACATGTTTATTTTTATTAAGCTATGAATAAGAAAGTAGATTTTGATATGTGAGATATTTAGTAATTGCAAATTTTTGCTGGGTTATTATGATCAAAATATTTAAAACTTATTAGTCAATAATTTTAACCTCTACAGGCAGTTTTCTTTAATTGTTAGCATTTACAGAATAAAACGTACTTCAATAAAAAAACATTAAAATACCAAACTTAAATTAAACTCTTTTAAACAAGTTTTTGTGTCAGATAAAATTTGTTTCACTCTTGTTAATTGTATATACGTGTTAGTTTTTGTTATTTTTGTTTTTATTTTTGCTTACACACATACATATGCAAACAAACATTGAGGCTAAAATGAAATCAATCATGGAAACTATTGTGCAGTCTATGCAAACTTTTTGTTTTATTTGTGTTTGCATTTGCTAGTGTTTGTTTATACAACGTATACAAACACAGACTTTCTATTTATTTGCTCACACAAATAGGAAAATTTAGGCCAGACCAGCATCACTATAAACCACAAATTTTGAGTTCATAATTTGTGTAGCAAAAGAAGATGGAAAAAACGTGACCTTTTCCTAATTAAATTTAACTTAAATTCTGTCAGCCATAATTACCTATTGGTAGTGTTTTTTTTATAAAGGAAATGAATTAAATTAAATTTGAAATTAAAAAATAGCAGTAAATTATATCAAACTAACAACAGTACGTGTCATACTTGTAATTATTTGATTGTTTAGTAGTTTGTGCAATATGTATGTATATGGACATATGGTTGTTGCAAATCTATTATAATTCTATGTAATCATAAGTTTTCAATAGTATTCCATTGCTTTATGATACATAAATACCAAGGTGGGGAGTAATAACGCTTAAGGCTTTATTTCACTTCCAATTGAGAAATAAGACATTTATTTCCAAAAAGGTTTTATTGCACTTTGAAAGTAAAATAAGGCCTTTATTGAAATTTCGCCAATGGTGCAATAAAGCCTTTATTTTATATTTTTTGATTCTTTTGTTACACAGAAAATCTGTACTAAGCGAATCCGGTGCTCCGTATACCATGGAGGAGAAAACGAATATTTCATATTTTGTTTAATTTGTTTGAGCCTCATGACAGTTTTTCTTTTTGGGCGTTATGGCCTAGACTATAATTTGAAAAAGATATTTCGCCCAAATTCAATTTGTTTGGGCATTATGGCAGCTCCTTTTTTGAGCGTTGTGGTATAAAATACAGTTTAAAAAATATATTTCGCCCAAATGCAATGTCGTTTAGCCCAAATGAAAAAGCGCTAAAATGCTTGGACGTTATGACAATATGGGTTTTGGGCGTTATGCATTTGGGCGCTTTGACCGTACGCAAAATTTAAGTGAAATAAGACCTTTACGGATTTATTTCAATTTCAAAATACAATAAAACCTTTTTCGAAATAAAGGCCTTATTTCTCAAATGGAAATGAAATAAAGCCTTTAAGGCCGTATTTCGTAAGGCGTTATTGCACCCCATCAAATACCAATCGTAATAAGCGCTCTTCAATTATAGTCACCACAACCACATTTTTTTTATTTTTGTGCTGTTTTACATTATTTATGAATTTAATTACAGACACTGTTAAAATTATATTGAATTATAAACTATTGTAAAGTTTTCAAGTATTCTTGTAAATTAAAAAAAAATTATTTTCTTTAATAAATAATTTATATTGAAATTTGATTTCCACAAATAAAACATACTGCTCATATAATAAAATCCTTATCTCTACAGTAAAAAACGTTCATATTTTTTTTTTTTGGCCAAACAAAAAATTTACAATTTACATTTCATCATTTAGCCATTATTCAAAGTTGGAGTTTTCTTTTTTTTTTTGACTTCAATGTGCCTTTCATTTCTAAACTTATACATTCATATTCTGACTCGTGTGTCAGATATTTTCTTGAGGTTTTTCATTTCTCAATAATACGAAAACAACTTGAAACGTTTAAGGTAACAGCTGTTTTATCTTTTATTTGGATTTTTTTGCACTTATTTTATTTTTATTTCTTACCTACATAAGTAGTTTTTCGTAAAAGTGAAAAATAAAACAGCAAAGCATAAATAACCAAAACTTGTGTTCTTATAAAGGAGCATTTCAGACCAATTTCAATTTAAGCATGAAATATTAAGGTTTTTTCCTTTTCCGTTTTTCGTATGATTTTGTTTCTGGAAAATCTCTTGAAAAAGTGTGTCGTCGTTCCTTTTGCCCACAAAAAAAGCAGCAAAAAACTGTTCAATATTCAAAAGCTGAATTCACCGTTTGTTTTCTGTTTTTTTTTTTTTTTATTTTGAATTTTTTTTTTGATGTTTAGGTATCTGTGTGTATCGGTTTGGTTGCTTGTGTAAATATAAGAGGATTCAAAGTGTATTTTTTATGAAAAGTTCATGATACCAATACACTACTCTATAAAAGTGCATCATTTAAAGAGTTTATATTTTGGGTGCTTTTTGTTATTATTGCTAAAGTCTAGTTCTTGTTGTTGTTGTTGCTATATTTCAATGATAGATTAAAACACATTTTTATGGAGCTTAAAAGGATTTTTACAAAGATAAATATAGATTTTCTTTTTTTTTTTGTTCACTTGGCTTATATTTTGGACAAAATAAAAAACTGGTAAAATATATTTTTATATAGAACGTAATAGCTTTTAAATATCAGCCATGTTAAATTGTTTTTATAGTATTAGTTGTTGTTTAAATTTAAATTGTGTGAAAACTTAATAAACATATTTTGAAAGTAATTCAAGTTTATTTTATTTTATACAGAATAAAATTGAATTAAGCATTTCGATTTTACTAGTGGAAATTGAGAAAGTGCGAATTTATATTGAGAAATAATATATTAAAATGGAAAAATTGAAATTAATATTTGGAAAATATAAATTTGAATTGAGAATAGCAAATACATAGGTTAAAAACTAATGGAAATTTAGAAATTCAAATTAATATTGAAAAAATGCAAATTAAAATGCAGAATAGAAAATTTATATCGCCACCGAAAATCCAAAAGGCCATAACCACACATTTTACTTTTTTACAGCAGAAGTAGACAATTTTATACATTTAAGACTATTAAATTCTTATTGCACAAGTTTCACAATTAACCTTAAAAAACTAATGCGGATTTGGTTTAATAAAAAAAATTATAAAATAATAGTAGTATTTCAGACCTTTTGGAATCGTTTTTTTCTGAAACCAAAAAGCCGTAACAATAAACAATTTTTTAATAAAAGTTAAATTTAGGATAAAAAAATTCAACTTTTCACTCTTATCAAACATTTTTTATTTTTTGCTTTCTGTGTTTTGAATATAAAAAATACAAAACTCATTACAACGAGTTTAATGAATTCGTGAAAAATATACTTTATTTAAGAAGAAAAAAAAAAAAAAATAAAAAAAACGAAAATTAATTATTGTATACATGAAAAGACAATAAGTTCATATTGCAGATTTATACATCTAATCTGAGTATGGTAAATTATCGTAAAAACTGTGACAATCAGCAGTGAGTAAACATTTAAGTTTCCGGATATGGCTTCATTTCAGTTTGGATATTTTTATATTTTCTTTATGTAACCAAACTGGTTCGACATCTTCAAACTTTTTTTGTGTCTGTTGTGGCAAAACCTCATAAACGTTTTTCTTTTAATTAAAAGTGCGCTTATGACTTTTTGGTTTATACAGTTATTAACATTCTAGTTGCGGTCTTTTAAAATCTATTAATAAAATCGACGTTTTTCGGCATATGAAAGTAAAATTTTAAAGAAACATATATTTTGTTTAATTACATAAGAAACAATCAAAAAATCGATTTTGAATTTTTTGTAGTTATGACCTTTTGGAGTTTAGGTGACGATATTGAGAATAAATCAATTGGAATTGGATAAGCGAAATTAATATCTTGAACACAAAAATTGCAAATTGTAATAGAGAAATTAAAAAACAGTAGGACATTTCTTAGACAATACATAATACGAGTATGAATCACAAATCTAAATTTTAATTTCTGAATATCAATTTAGAATTTCTCAACATCAATTTTCATTTTATCAGTTTCAATTTTCCCTGAATAACGTTCAATATTCAAAATTAAATCTTAATTTGAATTTTTATTTCCTCAATATTAATTTGGATGCTCATGTCCGAACATATCGTCCCCTCAATATAACAATAGCGTATAATTTTTTTGGGGTTTTGAGAAAATACAGTTTAAAGTTTTTGTCAAATGGGATGTCTATTAAAACCTTAATATCGCGGTAAATAAAAATTCTTCAAGTTGGATTTTTCAGCGAATATATAATACCATTTCTTGTCTTTAAATTGACCAATTTTTTTTTTATTCTACGCATCCTTTAATACCATAATTATGTCATTCAAAGCGCAAGTCGGTTATTTTATTTTTTAAGGAATTCGTATGATGTATCTGATAGACTATTTTATTTTGTATGGTATGCGCTTTTTTATTCAATAATTTTACGGAATTTTTATTAAAATATTTGATCTCAACAAATGTCAATTTATAACATTATAAAACAGTGATTAATTCATAGTTTTGTTAATAAAGTGGTACATATTCATTACTTTCTAATTTGGGTTATTATAAACAAAAAATTATGACAAATTAAGGTATACATTGCGTAAATCAAAAATAACTAGGAATTCATTCGTCTTCTTTCTCTTCCTTTGCTACATCTGACTCATCTAAACAATTTCGCTTCTTTCCACCTTGTAAGTAGAAAAAATGACTGCGAGCCATGAGAAATTTAAATCTTTTTGCACAAATTTTGGAGATAGAATGAAACTATTTCTGAAACAGTAGTGTTTATTATTATAAGCTATTTTATGAGTTAAAGTTTTCATAATTGTATTTTTTTTTCTATAGGCTAAAATGGAGAATAATGCGTATACACTATTATTCTGTTAACAACTTTGGAGTAGCAATTTCAAGTAGAACAGCGCATATGGGCTTACACACTTATTGAAGGAAAATTTTGAACACGAAATTATACACTATTTTTTCCAACGACATTTTGACCCACTTTTTGAAAGTAGAATTTAACGAACTTTTGACCAGACATAAAATTAATGATGGAGATTCTAAATATGCAATAAAAAAAATAATAGCGTATGAGCACATACGCTATTGTTATATTGAGAGGACGATACAGTGTAATACAACTATATTTCAACTGACTGATACTGGACTCACACTTTTTTTCAGCAAATGAGTTAATGATCAATATTGTGATTTACTTAATGCAGGACTTTGAGTAGTTTTATATCTACGTACAGTGTTCTGTCTAAATCGTACATATTAAGTTTTTAGGAAGACTTTAAATATACATATCGTTGGTCTCATGTAGAAAGGCGCTAACTCGCTGTTTTTTCGAAATTTGTTTTTTTTTTGCGATTCCAATGCATTTAACGCAAATACACCTCCTCACAAAAATTTATTGCAATAGTGCAAAAAATAACGCTTTTATAAGCAGTTGTACTAAAAAAGTTACATGTTGAATATTACAGTTTCTATTATGTTTTTACCTTCTCCTGCAAAGTTTCAAATATGCGAGTTAGGGCCTTTCTACATGAGACCATCGATATGTAGTGTTGTTGTTTGGATGTCATCTTCTATTACATCCTAGAAGTAACAGATGTGACAACCGGACATTATATTTCCTGACTAGGAGAACTTTCATTTAAAGGTGGTTTTAGACGGTATGTATTTTGCAGTGTACTTGTCAGTTGTACGATAGATGTTTGCATGTGCATGTCTGTCAAAATTGGCAATTTACAGGCAGTTTATAATTTTTGCTTTCACACGTCGGTTTTTAGTTTCATGTGACATAATCTACAATAGAAGACAACAGCTGTTTTCGTTATGAGTATTTTTGCGGGAGTTCAATTGTTTGAAAAAATGGATTAAAAAATTAAATAATTGTAACTTGCTGCATTATTGCAATAATAGAGTTAAAGAGAAAATGTACCATAGGAGGGAAAAATTGTTGTATTTAAGCTAAATAAAAATTAATAGGTACAAATACGTTTCTTCAATAAATATTTCAATACAAATTTATTAATAAATTTTTTATTAATAATTTTTATTTATTTATTAATACATTTTTTAATAAATTTTTTTTTTTAAATATAAAAATTTGTTTATTCATAAACACGCCATAAACAATTGACTTGCAAAACAGTTTGTTGAGATGCTTTGTCAGATGAAAATAGAACATGTTATAATTGAAAATTTTACACTGTAAATACAGGCTGACATTTGCAGAAGCATTTCCTTTTTGCTTCTACACGACTTGTATGCATTTTGTAGTGGAAAATTTGACAAGCACACTGCAAAATACATACCGCCTAAAACAAAATTATTCGTGTAGATGATGTAAGTTGCTGTATACAATGCCAACAAATGTAATCATAGGTTTATATATCTAGCCAAGTAATTGTTCAGAGAATTGTGAATGACTTCTTTGATTACTCTCTTTGATTAAATAAGGATTTAATAAATTTCCTTCGGTAATTCTTTAGAATATACCCGTATACATATTAAATTTAGTATAAAAATTATTCATTTAAATCTAAATCATTGTAACAAATTCTGGGAATATCATTCCACAATAAATTTATATCCATTTCTATATAAACTATCTAAGTTGGCTATTGTAGAGTTGGTTCAAATAGTCAAATAATAATAAGACAATAATTTGCCAAAAAAAATTGATCATAATTAAAGATGATTCTTTAAGATTTTAGTTATATTATTTACTAATACTTGGACTTGATTTGTCATAGCAAAACCATATTAACAAAACAAATCTTGAAATTGGTGGTAGCTGAAGTCTCGAACAAATTTTCACCGAACAGAGTATAATATTTGATTAGTATATTTATCCAAAAACTTATCTATCTTAAAAACTTATTAAACTGTTAAGATTTAATTGAATTATTGAATGTAAAGAATTAAATATTTTTTTATGGTTTGTATGCTTAATATTTGAAATATTTATGAAATGGCTTACTAAAAAACAAATGTATGTTATATTTAACAACTGTTACAAATTCCTTCATATTTTTCTACACCAGCATCTAACTGTATTCTATTTTATTTGCCACTAACATCAATATACAAACATTTAACATGCCACAAATTGGTGCAACATCATGCCTATAAACTTCGCGTAAACTTCTGCATAAAATATATTTTATTGCTATTTTCTAAAAAAACACACTAGCATTACACAAAAACAATATGAAAAAAAAGAAAACTGTTTGAAAAAAAACAAACACTTGAAGCTGAGTGAACGAGAGAAAAAACAAGTAAGAGTGCTATATTTGGCTATGCCGAATCTTTAATACCCTGCACCTAAACGTTATAAGAAATACAAAAACTACACTGATTATAGGACTAGTATAATCCAATTCTATGTTTCCTATTCAATCTTAGTGCAAATTTTATTAGTATTTTATATATTGTTTGAAAGACGATATTACCTGTTGGTTGTAATTCACTAATATGATTTTATTTTAAATATTTTGAAATTTTATCTAATTTTGACCATTTATAATTGATGTAATTAGCGCTTCACACTGTAATTTACAGAGTTTGTCTGATTTTCATAATAATCTTGAGTGTAATTTAATAATTTATAAAATTAAAAGAAAATGTTTCTATACTCAAAACAAGTTAAGAAACAGAGTATAAACAAGTAAGAGTGCTATATTTGGCTGATCCGAAACTTAACTACCCTCCACCGTACTAAGAAATACAAAAACTACACTGGTTATAGGACTAGCATATCCTAATTCTGTGTTTTCTATTCAGTCTTAGTGCAAATTTTATTAGTATTTGATATATTGTTTGAAAGACAATTTTACGACCAACATAATTTATGTTAAATATTTTGAAATTTTGTCTAATTTTCACCATTTTTAATTGATTTAATTACCAATTCTTACCATAATTTACAGAGTTTGTCTGATGTTGTTGAGTGTAACTTAACAAACAGAGTATAAAAAAGTGGTACAATTCGGTTTTAGTGATTTTGCTCAAAAAAAAAAAAGAAAAAAAAAATCAAATAGAGCTTTTAGTGGAGATACCAGCAAAAAAAATTTGTTGGCGGTCACGCCTACTTTCGAGGGGGCGGCCCCTAAAGTTGAAAATATATAGGCCTATATCTCGGGAACTACTGGGTGTCTGATAATTTGTAATACATTTCATAAAAGGTATTAAAAATACCTTTCCAACGATATACATCATGATTATAAAATATGGACCGAATATGGGTTAAATCGGAAAAGAATATTTTTTGACCCGAATTTATTTGTTTTTTGGAAATGGTTCTATATGGCAGCTATGAAAAATTATGGGCCGATCTTCTTAAATTTTGGAACAGTTATTTTCATGCATATGAGGATACTTCACGTCGAATTTCAACATAATAACGCTACATATACGATATATATTAGTATTAACGTGGATTTCGAGAGTGGACCTTATGTGGGGGATATAGTCAAATATGGACCGATATTCTCAAAATCCAGCAGTTTGATTAAGGCATGTATGTAAATGATCCGTGTAAAATTTTGGATTGGTACCCTTATTTATAAGAGATTTATGAGTATTAAAGTTATTTTCGGAAGAGGGCTTTATATGGGGCATACGGTTAAAAATAGACCGAAATTAACAAAATTGTGTGGAATGATTTTTGTATATATGTAAATGATCTGTTCAAAGTTTTGAGTCGGTAACGATATTTATACAATATATATAGGGAAAAATGTCTTTTTCAAATGTGGTCCTTGTATGGGAGCCATGACCAGTTGTGGGCCGACCACCATAAAATTTAGTACAACAATTTATTTGCCTATCAAGAGTATTTATGTCAAATTTTAGCCGTTTAACATTATTTATATCTGTTTTATGCGTATTTAAGTGAATTTTGGAAGGGTACTTTATATGGGGTCTATGGTCAAATATGGACCGAACTAAAAAAATTTCGGTTTGCGATTTCTTTTTTTATAAAACTTATTTTTGCTGAATTTTGTCTTGGTATTCCAATTTTATAGGCATTTATTTATAATTGAGCAATATTTCGGGCAGATTTTTGTATGGGCGCTATGAGAAATCATGAACCGATTCTTACGATTTTCCTCAAACTCTCTTCTTTTATCATAAAAACATCGTATACAAAATTTCATTGGAATCTATTTAAAAAAATTGCAAGAAAAATGTTTAAAAATATAAATTTTTTATGGAGGTTGTCTCATATTTTCGTCCATAACTCTTATTCTATACTACCGATTTTGCTGATTTTAAATATCAAACTGCTTAGGAGAACTATAAACGGTTTTTTGTAAACTTTGTTGATTTCGGTTGTGTCCTTTGGACGCGAGACTGTTTTACACAGACAGACAGAGAGACAGACAGACAGACGGACTGAGAGACAGACGGACAGGAATCAATCGACTTATAATTTCGTACGAACCAAGAATATATATAATTTGTTAGGTCTCAGATGAGTATTTCTCAGTGTTACACACGGAATGACAAACTTTATATATCCTTACAACTTATGGTGGTGGAGGGTATAAAAATGGGAAATGAAATGTTGAATTAAAAGCACCTTTACAACTTTTCAACTTCCTTTCATATCTCTTCGTCACAAAGACTGAAATCTATATAATATACAAACAGACATACATTAATACATACGTACATATGGAGGTGTATGTATGTTATATATTTTATGAATATGATTGATGATAAAAACGTAACATTACGTTCAGCAGTAGAGTTCTTTTTATTTTGCTGCAGTAGTAGTACGAGTTTTCGTAATAGTTGAAAAATATCGGAAATGCTAAAGAAAAAACTTTAATGTTTTTGTGTTTTTCTCATAGATTCTTCGCAGTTATCGTTTGTCTAAAATGGCAGACGGCTCTTAGAAACACCTGCAGCATTAAATTAAATAAAAAAAACAACAGTGTAGTAGTAGGAAACCACTTTATAATTTTTTGTTTGTCTAGTATGAGTAAAAATGTCAGAACTGCAAAGAATTTTTGTTTTCTTTTTTTTAATTTCGTAAATCATGCATCTCTTCGATGTTGAAAAAAATTGGAAAGAACACGCATCCATTGTAAAAAAATTGTATGGTAACTTTGAGACAGTTGCAATCTATGATTAAGAATTATGAATTATCGGATGTGGAGATGAGTCTGATGTTCGTTAGATGTTCGGAATCCATCTTATTCGAGCCGTATATATATTATATGAAATTAAAACTCTGTTCAGTTTTTCAGTTTCAGTTCCTACAAAATACCACTATTGAATGAATCCTTTTACATCACTGCTCGAACAGTGTGCTTCCTTGCGTTGCTGTTTTACATGGAAAATGTTTCAAAAGTTCAAATAATATGAAATTTTTCTCGATCAATATGTGTGCTGGTTTCAAACAAGTAATACTCGTGTACTTCTTATTCTGTTGGCATTTTTTCCACTGTTTTTCCATATTAGTGCTTCTGTAAAAAATATAAAATTTTATTGAATGTTTTTGTTGTTATAACTCTTCAAAAAAAAAAATAAACAAAAACAAAAATACAAAAATAAATGTGAAATAAAATAAAAATGAGTAGAAAAAATTAAAAGTTAGTCGATTGTTATTTTTTAATCAGAATATTGTGCAACAAAAAAAAAACTTATTTGAGATTTTACAATAGAACATGAGACGTGGAGACCAGAGGTCGGGTGGGCGGAAACGGTGATTTACTTGAATTAAAACACTGCAGGTGTAATTAAAGTTTAAGGTCAAGTGTTGTTCTCTTTTTTTTTTGTTGCTTTTCATAAATTATTTTTCTCACACTCTCATTGTTTAAAACAAATGGCTGGAACTTGAATTTGTGTTTTTTTTTCATTTTATTTATTAAGGTAGAAAAGAATGCAAAGGAATTAATTAAAGGTTTGCAAATTATTATAAACATATTGTGGTTATTTAGATTTTACGCAATAGATTTGCGTACGTCAATAGGGGTAGTTACCAGAGCCTCACTAAGTGTAATAAATACATAACTACAAAAGCTCGTGTTTTTTTTGCATAGGCTTTTTACAAGTTTTTGTTTTTGTTTGCTGAATGGCTAAAAGGGTGTAAATAAAATTGTTTATTTTTTTTTTGTAATATACTTGAAATTTTATTGAACCTTTTGTTGGTTTAAAATAGAACTTAATTTTTAGTGGAATTAAAATAAATGATGGCAAGATCCAAAATATATTAGTTTAAGGAGCTTAAGAAAAAACACTTTAATAATATGATATAAAGGATTACACGGACGGACCGACGGACAGACTTCACAATATCCTAAAGTGCTTTTTCGTTGAGTGTGGAATATTATGGATAGAATGGGTCTCAAAAACACCAAAGCTTTCTGTAGTAATGAGTCTCAAAAAGGAACACACCTTTCCATAGAAATAAGTGTCAAAAAGTGTCTATTGAAATCTGTCTCAGAAACAATATACTTTTCTACAGAAATGTGTATCAAATATGCTACACAAACAAAATAATTTTCTAATTATAAATCTCGATCGACCTTTTTTCGTTAATATTAAGAGTTTATATAGTTTCCTATATGCAGGATTTCAAGGTCATTAATTTAATGTAAATAAAATATTATTTTATTTAATTTCTAAAAAATCCGAATTTTCTATAGAAATCTTTCTAAACCTCACACTTTTCTATTGTAATCTGTCTTTAAGAGACATTATTATACTACAGAAATTGGTCTTGAAAATACACTTTTATACGGATATCTGTCTAAATGAGACACTTTTCTTAAGAAATCTGTTTAAAAGAGACACCTTTCTATAAAGATGCTTAAAAAAGGCTCAATTCTTATTCTATTCTAAGATCTATGTGTTTTTGGCAATATATTTTACAATCACTATCAATTTAATATAAATGCAAAATTAATTTCCTACCAAAGCAGAAACTGCAGTATAAATTATTTTCACTGTTATTTTTTTTTTTTAATTTTGCAATTAGTTTTCAAGTACTTTTGCAAATTTTCCACAGACATAAAATTAAAGTTAGCAAACTAATTTGTAAATACCTAAATTTACGCCGTAGCAAATTCAACAACCATAAATATTTACTCTAGCATTTGCATAAATCTTTGAATTTAAATTAGATTTGTTTTTACATACTCAATCCTTTTATGTTCTTTCATTAGTTTAGAATGTGTAGAATGAACAAAATCAAACATAATACAAAAACAAAAACTAGTTATGAAATACAAGTACTCGTATCAATATAAAAATTTGGTCAACAGCCTTTGTTTTGCGGCATAAAACTACCGCATATGAAAACCACTAAAAATTGGTAAAAATATGACAAACAAATTGTGCGCTCGTAACACCACTAAAACTAACTAGCTATAAAAGAATATAACTGTGGCAACAACTGTATGGCTATACATTTGCCGAGGTAAAACAAAAACAAACCAACATTTACCAATTCAAGCACGTTAGTAGCCAAATAAATGCATCTATAGATATGTTTAAATTTTGTATGTAATAGTCTATGTAAATTAAGCCACTCTAAGAGTTGAAATAAAACGAAATCAAATGAAAATATACAAAGAATAAAAAAAAAAAACTATCACTACGAGTACAAAAAAAAAATCTGTAGAGTTTAATCAACTTAGAATTGGAGATAAGCCAATACTACAATCAACAAATCAAGGCAAAACTAACAAAAAAAAAATATATATAGAAAATGGAGGTTTTTTTTCTTAAATAAATACTTAGGTACCCTAAAATACAATAATGTACGAGTTATATTTAGCAGAGTATATACTATATAATAAACTATTTTAGCGAAAAAGGACATATGAGACATTTTAAATCATGACAAGATCGAAAAAATCAATTTAGTATTCATGTACATCGATTTAATTGCCAACTCACCAAATGAGGTTGTACAGCAATTAAGAAAGAATTTAGTTTTTTTGCTGAAAATTTACTTAAACTAGACAATTTGTTGTACTATTTAGTGGCTTGTATATATGTTTAAACGAGGGTTGCACATCAAACATTAATTCACAGTACCTTCAGTACTTGACAGTAGTAGTCTGTACTGAAGTTTTTAGAAGGAACACACATAATTCTTCTTTGAAACTGGCTCTATTGATATACCTTTCGAGAAAAGAGTTCTTAAAAAAACTTTTTTATTATTAGAGAAAATTTCTTATTATTTCCGCTTGAGTTCATTTAATTAATAACTCAAAGAATACCATTGTAAAGTTATATTTTTCTAGACAATTGACACACTGGAATGCATTTTCTACTTAATCAATAACTCAAAGAATACCATTGCTGATGACGCCACACACACAGTAGCCGTGTAGTGTATTTAATGGCCATAAATGCGGAGCTTCATGAAATTTTGTACACATTTATTTTAAATTTTTTAAGAATTTTAATTTTTTTTTTTACAAAAATACGCCCACTTTTACGCCCACCTCCCATACAACTGAAATAGAAAATGTGGCATAACTGCCATGATTTTAAATATAGCAACTCAATTGTCATAAAACATTAATATTATAATTGTAGAATGAGCTCCTGAAAATACGAACTTAATCCGCCCATTTTTACGCCCACCTCCCATACAAATGATATTTAAAAAATGCCATATCTTCTGTAAATTTGTAACTAGAATGTTTATTTTTCGCGAAAATACATATAACATCTATTAAATGCTGTTTTGAAAATATGAAAAAAATCCGCCCACTGTAACACCCCTCCCCCATACAACTGTAATACAAACATTTTGTCAGTTTTACTCTATTTCATTTATTAACAACTTTTTGACATATTCGTAATAATCTAATTTTTTAAGCTTCAATTTCGTTCTAAATTTAAGTTTTTTCTATATAGCACACATGCAATGAAATTGTCGTATTTCTCGCTCCCAAATTGGCACCGGTTACGTGTACGAGTAGCAAAGAAAGAAAGAACGCGCAGTTGTTTTTGCACGCGTAAAATAAGGCATAACGCATATTTTTTACTGTAATTTTTTGGTTTTTCATTGTTTTTTCGGCGGTGCGCAAATTTGCGCAGGTTTTTTTTAGTCTGTTAGCAGAGACTCTCAGCTTTAATTTGGTATAGGACTCTATGCGTCGCACTGCTTCGCAGGCAACTAAAAGTCTAACGGAAAATCATAAATGTTTATTGTTTTTGGCTCTAAATATATTGTCAAAGGATTTTTTTTTTGAAATTTAAAAAATTTTGTTTTTTAATTTACATAATGCTTAATGTCTATTTTAAGTTAAAAAAGGTACATTCGGTGTATAGTTTATAAGTAACAAGCTTTTGAATATGACATAGAAAACTATCACATTTTAGACTTGTTCACATACTTCAACTTTGCGCTGCTCGGGACACAGAAAACCAATGTAGGTATTTGCATGTAATTCTCCACACATGACCTTTAGATAATTTTTAATTATCTGTGCAAAAATCATCAAAATCGGAGGGAAAGTCCAAATTGATTTATTGCCGCAGTGGACACAGTGTGCGCCCTTGGCAGGGTAGAATATGCATTCCAGTGTGTCAATTGTCTAGAAAAATATAACTTTACAATGGTATTCTTTGAGTTATTAATTAAATGAACTCAAGCCGAAATAATAAGAAACTTTTTTCTTGAAAATAAATAAATGGTTTCATATGAGTATAACTCGCTAACTGCAGCTTGATTATTGACAAGCCGCACAATATGTGATAATAATTTTAAAGGTGTCGTGCTTTCAGTTCCCATGATGATATGAAAATTTAAACTTGAATACTGCTGATTTATGAAAATTGAATACTGACTTTTTTATTAATAAAATAATGTTGTTGCAGAGTGTGTTACATATATTTCTATAGGAAAGTGTCTTATGCAGACAATTATCTGTAGAAAAGTTACGCCATGTAGAAATATTTCAATAGAAGAGTGTCTTGCCTCTATAGAAAATCCTGGAAAAGTGTCACACATTTCTTTAGAAAAGTGTCTGGTTTAGATAAATTTCTATAGAAAAATTTTTGATTTTGATACATTTCTATAGAAAAGTGTCTAGTTTGGACATAATTCTATAGAAAAGTGTCTGGTTTGGATACAATTATATAGAAAAGTTTCTCATTTACGCACTTTTCTATAGGAAAGTGTCTGGTTTGGATAAATTTCTAAAGAAAAATGTCTTGTTTTGAAACATTTCTATAGGAAAGTTTTTCATTGACGCACATTTCTATAGAAAAGTATCTGGTTTGTAAAAATTTTTATTAAAAAGTGTCTGGTTTGAATAAATTTCTATTAAAAAGTGTCTGGTTTGAATAAATTTCTACAGAAAAATGTCTTGTTTTGACACATTTGTATAGGAAAGTTTTTCATTTACGCACATTTCTATAGAAAAGTGTCTGGTTTGGACACATTTCTATTAAAAAGTGTCTGGTTTGGATAAATTTCTATGGAGGAATGTCTTGTTTTGACACATTTGTATAGGAAAGTTTTTCATTTACGCACATTTTTATAGAAATATATCTAATTTATTTATAAAATTTGAGTATTTTATTTCAACTAGTTTGCAATTGTTTGAAAAATTTAAGCCGTTTTTCCCTACAGTCCTGCAGACCTCGCAGCTTTAAAATTAAATTCCACACAAAAGTAACAAAACACATTTACATGCATATAAATTCCACTAATAACTCTCTAATGGAAAAGTTATCAAGTCAATAGCAGTAGTTTAATTGCAATTCCCTATTAACTGCCAGTATTTCGTTTTTATTTTCCCAGCACGAACTATGTTTTTTGTCTTATTTTACTTTCATTTCGTTTACAAAAGAGCCAAATGTTTAATGATTTACATTTTAAACTACGTCAGTTAATTTCACATTTAAAATGAATTCACACAAAATGTGAATGAAGCGCTTTGCAAAGCAATGCGAAAAAGTCAACAACATTTTATATAGTTTATGTAGAATTAAAAATTGTATTTAAAACTATGCCTCTTCTCTAGAGAGGTCTGAGCAGGAAAAACAAACGCAGAAAAATCTAAAAAAAAAAAAAAACGAATGAAAATACCACTCAAATCGCACATTTGTTGCTAATTAGTTTCACGCACAAAAAATAAAACAAACTCACACAGATACACACATAGACACAAACAGTACATCATACTCTGTTGATCTGTTTGGTTTATATAACATCAAATGTAGCGCATACGTACAAATACCTAACAAACACAATGGTTTTAACACAAATTGAAAATGATTTAAAATCATCTGATTTAACATTTCATATTTTTCTTAAGAATTACAGCTGTTTTTTTTGTAAATATTTTTAAAATTACATTTGATATCAAATTAAAACTCTGTGAATTTCAAACGTTTAAGATAATGTTTGCTGGGTAGCCATACATAGGTATATTTATAGATAAATACGTTTAAATATGTATATAACCTCATTTAAAACATTAGTTGCACAGAAAAATGAAAGAAAAGCTAGCGAAACAATTTTAATGGAGAGGAGTATAACAAACAGGATTTTTCATTTGTAAAAAACTTCTCTACACACTTAGGTCTACATGTGTTTGCATGCGTTAGGTTGGTTATCCCAAATGGTTATCATTTATATTCTGGAAATCATTTAGCAATGGTGGTTGTGCAGTAGCTTAAAATATTAATATCTCATAGTTGATTGGAACAGATCAGGTTTAAATGTTGAAAAGTGTTTTTTTGTACACTATATATGATTTTTACGAATTTCTTTAATGTCAGAACTTTTGTTAAATCTAAGGTATTTAATGTTAAAACATAATTGTGTAGAATTAAAATCAGTTACCAGCAAGTTCCTTGTTGGGTGTTTATTAATATGTCTTGTAAGTCTTTTATCAGTGTCTGAACAAATGTGATTCCAATGTGCAGAAATTTTTATAAATTAAAATTTTATAATTTTTTGTTTGATAAATTATTTCCTTATTTTTTTAATGGAACTTGGTTACTCTAAACATTTGTGATCCTGGGTAATCTGAAATATAGTTAGTTTAAAATATTTATTTATACGTTTTTTATTTTTTTAAACCTTTAAACCTTAAAGTATGTTAAAGTAACCATAATAGTTTTATGTCGTTTGCCATAACGTAATACATTTTGTGATAACATTCATACAGCTTTTACACCTTACATTTGTCATGACAAAAAAAAAATATTTGTTTTTAAATGTTTTTATCGCAGTAATACATTTACATGTCTATGTCTTATGGTTTGCCTTACAAAATTTTTTTGTAGTATAAATATTTGTATGTGTAAAGGCACGGTCACATTGGGCAAATATTTACTCAAAAAAGCGTAACTACTTGTTTTAGCACAAATTTGTTTTACGTTGTTTACTCTTACAATAGTTTTGCAAGATCAACCAGCATCAAATAAATTAAAACTAAATATTTGTTGAGTTTTAGCCTAAATAAGAAAAGGTTTTTAAATAAATAAACGAGTTCAAATATATGGTATTTGGTCAAGTGTGACTGTGCCTTAAGTGTACAATAAGTTTTAATAAGCTATTTCTTACTTCACCTCTAATTTTTTTTATGTCTCGTAACATTAGAATTTTTATTATAAAATAAATATTTGTATGGATTTAAGTCTTAAAATCAAAGTTTTTAATTTTATCCCTAACATTTACATTCTTATGGTACATTTATATTAATTTTTATGCCTGCATATGTATATATTGTATCATGATGGTCGAATTTTTAGTTCTTAATTACTTTGAATCATAGACCAATAATAACTTTAATTTTAATGGTTAATTGGTACCATTTACCAATTAAAATTAGTTTTTTTGTGTTATATCGCTGAGAGAGTGAGTGATTATAATAAAATTTTTTCGTAAAATCAGATTATAACATTTATTTTCAAACTTTGAGAAGAAATTGCAAAAGTTCATTTGATGTAAATCATTGATGCTCGAATATAAAACTTATAAATAATTGTATTTAAAATTTCGCCACAAAAACTTAAAAATTTTCTAAAAAACTTAAATTAAGTTAAAAAAAAATTTCAAATTTGATGAATTTCATTTAAAAATCGAGATAAAACTGAAATTTTGAACCCGATCCCCTCAGATATCGATGAAATTTTGTTCATAGCTAAATTTGATCAATACAATTAGACTCTCATTTTTAGAAATGACTGTTTTGCGATTTTTTGGGTGTGACACAGTGGGAACGTTTTTGAAAAAACGCGAAAATGGTCGAAAAGAGCTCCATTTAAACTACAATAACTCAGAATCGGCTAAACCGATTTCCATGATCTTGTGAAAAAATTTACAAATCATAAATTTAAAAAAACAAATCAAAATTTACTAATTCCACAACTGAAATTTAAAAAATGTTCGTATAATATAAAAATATTTATAAAATTCCCTAATAAAAATTATATGAAAAATAAATATGTAGTTCATGCTGGAGATCAACTAAACATCCGTCTGACACATGTTCTGATTTTCATATTCGTAACACATGAGATGTAGCCAGACCCACTTAATTTTTCATATACTTAATTCCAAAAAAAAGACAATTTTTTAATTAAATGTGAATATTATATATATTTATTAATAAATATTCATATGTTTTGCTATCATCAACACAAACATAAAGCAGGTGGTGAAAAATGTAACGACAGTTTCAATTAAACTTGTACGTTATGAATTAACTAAATGGAGTTACTTGTTAATATGTTTATTGGGTTTTGCCCGAATTAAACTAATCTAACCTTGTGTAATAGAAAGAAATAAATAATAATAGGTAACTGGAAAAAAACATAAATAAAACCGACAAGAAAAATATAAAAAAAACATAAATTTACAATATACAAAATATATATGGTGAATTTCACGTCAAGTGATCCAATTTTAAAAATTAAAAAAAAAAAATATTTTTGAAATGATTGAAGAAATAGCTATCTACAGTCCTTTGGACAATTTTTGCTAGGACCAATAGGTGAAAAGTTACACTCACTTAAAAAACCCTGTATGACCAAAATTTCCAACTTTGACCTCCCCTAACTCCGGCACTTCTGGACTGATACAGTTGAAAATTTGTCTCTGGCCTACTATCCAATAGTACTAACCTGGGTGCAAATTTCATCCAAATCGGAAGACATCGATTTTTAAAATTGGGTCACTTGACGTGAAATTCACCATATGTGTCTGACCAGACTCACTTGTTCAGTAAAATATTCGAAAGTATTTTTCTACATCCTTTCAAGGATTTCTTTTTTAAATATTTATAGCAAACTGAATTGTAGAAGGGTACCTGAAATTTCTAGTCTCTAACTAAGTGTTAAATATATGTGTAAGACGAATGGGTAATTATAAAGTCTTTTTTTTAGTTTTTTACATTTGCGTGTCATTGGAGAGCAGTTGTTCAAATATATTGCTCTTTATTTGAATGATTGCATAGAATCAATGCAAGTTTGATATATAAACCACGTTTCATTGGTGAAACCCCCAATATAATAAAAAAATGGACAACTCTCTTGAGTCTGATGGTTATTGATAAAATCGTTAAGATTTTGTTTTATTTAAATATGGTGAATTTCAATATTATTTAAATTAATCTGTTAAAAAAAAATGAATGACTTCTGTTTATGACACCATTTTTTTTAATCGTTTTTTCTAGTTATTTGTATAATTTGATGCAACACCAAAGGATAAACATAAAAGTTTTAGTTTTTAATTTTTAAACAATTACATTCTTTGAAGGGCAGCTTAAACACTTTCACACTGTACGTTCCTAAACATCACTTTGGTAAATCAGGTTGTATGCAATAATTGTTTGCGTTCTTTTTTCCCGTTTTTTTTTAAACATTTATAATGGTTTGAACATTATGACTTTTCATCAAATACCATACAATACAAAAATACAGCATGTGTATATTTCAGATACTAAAGCTGCATCAAATGCGAATGTAATAATCTTAAGGGATTTGGGAAATTAGATCGTGTCAACAATTTATTTAATGATAATTGTGAATCATACGTTTTGTAGTGATACCTCAAGCTATATTTGTTAAGCTGTTAAATATTTTTCTGTAATTTTATTTTGAAATATTACAATTTTTATTTTTAGACATGTTAAATATTTGAAGTCATCTTAACAGCAATTATTTGCTTATTACCTCATCACGAAATATCCACAATGGTAGTTGATTCTTGAATTTTTCTTCATACAGCCGCATTGTCAATTTAAATAGATTTTTACATGCGAATACAACAGAAAAGAATTTGAACGTGATTTCTTTCTTTTCTTAAATCACCTGGTGACCAAGTGCATTAGGGAACATCTTTTGTAGGGAAACTAAAATTTTTCTAAATGAAATTTTAACCCTAATTGTTTTTATTTTTTTGTTTTTTTTTTTCGATTTTTCATCAAAAGGTATTGAGAAATGTTAATTTAAAATTAGTTTAATTTAAACTTTAGTTGGCGACACCCTAATATACAAGTATGGGAAACAATTAAAGACGAAATGCCTTGTCTTTTTATTTGGAAGCAAAATATTTATGCACCGTCTATTGAATAGAAAATATGTGATTGAAAGTCACATACAACAGAGTTCTTCGAATGTGACGGTGCCGACTGCAAGAAAATGTCCATTCAAATTGAGAATGTTTCACATGTTTTTTTTTTCAATTTTATTCAATTCAATTGACATGTCATATTTAATTCAAATAGTCACTATATTCTTTTATCCAGTCTCTACAATGAAACCTAAACTACTGTGTGTGATTTAATGCAACTAATATTGAATAATCGTATGTTGCCTATCTAAAAGTCATTATCGTTTAAGTGCCTCATATATACATAATGTCAAAGATATTCACCACTTTCATATTGAGTATGCGACACTTGTGTTTGGCTATGAACTCAATGGTAATATTTACTTTAGAACTCTTTCTATGATGATGCTATAATATTTTATGCATTTGGTGTTTTAATTTTCTTACTTTATTTTTTTGTAAAATAAGTAACTAAGTATAGACACAGCAAATGCACAGAAAACACTGCTAGAAAACCACTGTATGTTTTTGCAATTTCTTTTCTTTTTTATCTGATGTTTTCCTTTTTTGTAATTTTGGCACAAGCCTACGTGAATAGAGTCCAAAAACTGTTTAAACGTTAATTTTTGGAAACTCCACGTTGAAACAGCAGGACATGTTGTATATTGGGATTGCAGCACAGGGATTGGGTAATGAAAAAAAAAACGCCAGGGCATTATCCTTAAATAAAAGTTTTTGTCTTTTTATTCAACTGTAGTTTCTTTTAAAAATACGAACATTTATTTTGATAACGTTAATGTGAACAAACACATACAACAGCAGTCATAGAACAACAAATGTAAAAAAAGAACGTGAAGTTCAGGGATACAACAGATGCGGTAACATTTTCGTTGAACGATCTTGAAACTTTCAGGGAGTATTAGCCATACAATTTTTGGGTTTGAGTTATATATATTGTTATATGTTTTAAAAAATGCCCTAAGTTACCAAAAATTTACTACAAGGTGGCGCAAAAGTAATCAGAAAGTGCTATAAATTTTGCGAGGCCCCTAATATCAGTTCTGTCAGCAATATTCCGCGTTCTGGAGCAGTGTAGGGTAACATTGTTTATTAACGTGTATTTCGCATGTGTTTACTAACCAAATGTCAAAACAGAACTGACATAGAATAGAATATTGCTTTAAAAAAACATTTCCAATTTTAAAATCGGATGAAAAGTTTTAATATTTTTGAAAAACCATATGCAAGACAATAATAAATTTTTTTTTAGATTTTTAATGCAAGTCGGTTTATACATTCTTAAATACATACAAAGGCCTTAATACGAATTCTTGTCCATCTACAACATCGTTTACCCATTGCTATCTGTGGTAAAAAACAAGAATTTTGTTTACCATTGCCAAGAACCCAAATTACCACTCATTTTAAAATTTTCTTAAACGAATTCTATAACTTTAATGGCTAAATTCACAGTCTTTAGTTAGCTAATGGCAAAGGCTTAACTAATGATTCTTTATTCGCAATGCTTAGTTTGCCCTGAGAATACCAAGTAGTAATTAAACAATAGTTAGTATTTTAGTTTACTAATGGTTAACTAATGACCGAGAATTTGGAAATGTGTAATTTTCTTTATAATACACAGTGGTAAAGAATCTAAATATTTTGGAAATAGATCTACCATTTCTTACTAGCTGATTCGAGTGATATGAGGCTTTAAATAGGGAAGAGGGGCACCTTAGAACACTTTTTGCTTTCAAGCCACATAAAAATTAATATTTTTGAATTATTGACTTTTTACATAATTTAACTAATATGTATGGAAATAAACTTTAGCTTAAGTCTACAAGTAACTTATTTTTAGTTCGATTTATATTTTTTTTTATTTTTTTAATGGATAAAGTCATTGTGTTCAAATGTGCCCCCATACAACGCAGCTTTGAACTAGGCTGGGCCAGTTTTGAACGGCAATTTTTTCTTGTAGCGCTTATGTCACAAAATAACATTAACAGTTATATTTTTTATATATATAATATATTCGATTTATTTATTAAGAAAAACATTAACAATTAAAAAATAAAAAAAAAATCAGATCAAAAATAAGTTTTATATTATTAAGACGGAAAAGGCCTTGCGATTTCAGGTGACATTACATTTTCCTTTAAAGCGTCATGATCAGCATTGGATTCGTCAATTTCAGAAAATAAAAGAAAATCAACAATGTTTGGTACTTCTTTTGATAAATTAACATGTTCAAAGGTGCCCCCTTGTTCTTTGTTCAAACCTGAACTTGCTTGCCATTTCACGGAAATTTATAATAAATATTTTTTTTACATAAATATCAAATAACTTAACTTAATTTTGTTTGAAATGAATTTTGGACTGCAATACATTTTTTACACGAAAGAAAACTATCACTAAATACTTCTTATACTCTTACAAACAAAAAAAAAAAAATAAGAAAATTTACATTGATGGCACTGCGAAAACTTGTTCACCCAACTACATTCGGTCGACGACTGAAAAAACTAGCAAAAGTTGTTAACGTTGCTAGAAAACAAGGTTGCCATGTGAAAAACTCGGTTAAGGGACGGAAAAAATGTTAAACTGAGATTTTATCAACATAGTTCAAAGGTGCCCCGGGTATAAACATGCCCCCCTCTCCCCTACGCATGGCAGAGGAGTATTTCAGAAACAATTTTGATGGCGGAAGACTTAAGGTACGGTCATACTTGACAAGTATTTACTCAAAAAAGCGTAACCATTTGTTTTAGCACAAATTTGTTTGCCTACAAGAGCTTTGCAAGATCAAATGGCATCAAATAAAATAAAACTTAATATTTGTTGTGTCCTGTCGTAAATAAACGATTTTTTTTTGTAAATAAATGAATCCAAATATATTTTATTTAGTGGTTTAGTGGTCTTTTTCTGTGGCCCTGTGGTGTCTCAAAGTAATCCACAATTTAAAAACTAGTTTCATAGTTTGCCGAAAATCAAAGATTTTGAGCGTTAAATTAGGCCTGCGTGTTAGAGGTGTGCCCTGTCGTTCATTTCGGTGACCGGTCATTTTCGTTCATTTATCCAAGACTGATTCGTTCATTCAATTCGTTCAATCGTTCACTTTGAACGAATGAATACAACCCTTATTGAATGTGATTTTCTTCTTGTCTTTTAATAAACATCAGCTGAACGAAGTTGAACCGTACACTATTGAACGAACACCGTTCAGTTAAATGACCGGCTCATTCCGTTCAATGAAGTGATCTGTTCATTTTAACCCGTTCGGTCATGAACGACACAGCTTTACTGCGTGTTATACATACATAATAAGCGAGTAATATTTAAAAAATAAATCACATGACAAATGGTTTTTTCCCAGTCAAAAAAAAAAAAAAACTTTTTTAAATTTGAAAATTGTAAAATTTGTTTTCTAGAAGAAGCTTCTTAAGGAATTTATTGTTTGTTATTTTTAAAGATACCATCGTAAAGTTTATAATCATATTAATTTCACAATGTTGGTGTTTTTAACCTTTTTTTGCAATCATAACATTAAATGCCCCCTTTTATATTTATTTAGTAGTAAGCTAATGATATATTATTGCATGATGATAGGAATTTCCATCATATTGTTTTTTTGGTAACCATTTTTTTTAACCATTTTTCCCTTAATTTTGTACAACAATTATATCGCATTGATTTATTTTACCAATAAAGACAAAATCCAGCAAAGAAGAGTTAAATATTGGAGACCCATTTTACAGAACTGTTTTAAAATTACTGCATTTGTTTAGAAAATGTAATTCTCAATCAAACGAAACTAATTTCAAATCAAAATTTTCCTCAATTTAATTTTAAATTTGAATAATACGGACATTTTAAATTTTATAGATTTTACAAATATGAAAAATCGTTTATATTTTCTTAAATATATTATTACAGGAATTATTCCAATATTACAAACGTTTTTGAATTATAATACTTTCAAAATGAATAAATTTTATGTGGAAATTTGGGATTTAACCAATTTGTTTTAAAATCTCAAAGCAGGGAATCTTCAACAGAATACAGTTTTATATAACATAATTTATTTGGAATATGTCATGTAAGTCTTTTTTAAACTCCAAGTAATGTTTAAAAATCTTGACATTAAATTTTAATAAAACTAATTCCCAATACATTGAGCATGTTTGCCTGCAGCCTCGGTTGGTAAATTTAACTTACGTCTAAAAATAAAATATAGTTTAATGGGCGAACATTACATTTCAATTTATCTCCCACAGTCTTCAAAACTTAATTGAGATCATAATATTCTTCTACAATTTAATATTAATTTCAATCCTCCAACAACTACGCTACTGAACACAAATAAATATCAAAGTATTTGGCCAAAAACAAACATACAACACAATCAAAAAAATAGAAAATCTTAACTTAACATATGAATTTTAAAACAAAAAACTGAAATTCAGTTATCCATTCACCGAAAGATTCGCTGCATTTATAGCGAATTGTTTTATTCTTTTTTTTCATTGTATTTTCTCGTTTATTTGTGTTTTAATTCGACAAAAGTCTATGAAAAGGAAAGATTTGCTGTTTTTAAAACTGAATCGAATTACCATCTGCACTTGGGTGGGTATTACAGGAACGAAAGCCTTGAGCCTTAAATTCGCCAATATACCAAAACGAAACAGGAGAAAAAAACAAGACTTTGCTGTGATTAACTTTAGTTGACAATACTAACGATAAAGCAAACATACATTGACTCACAGAACAGCAGCCACATCAACTCCACTATCAGCATAGTTCTTGGATGAAACCAAGACTAGCAAAGCGTTGAATGAGGTACAAATGACAGCACCACAGCCGACTGCCAGCAAAGATGAAGAGCAGAAGAAGACAAGATAATAGGTAGGCTTGTAAAATTTACGACAGTTTTAATTTAAGCAAACACAATTTTAAAGACTTGGGACTTTTAGCTTTACAGCCCGTTAATTTCATTTTAGTGACATTTTCGTTTCGTTTCATTTCTTTATTTCTCTTTTTTGCACGTTAGTTATTCCTGTAGCAGCCAATTCATTCATTCATTCATTTTCCATTTAGAAGTTTGTTTTTTGGCTTATGTATTTAGACAAATATGTATATACGCTGTGTGTCTGGTATTTGATATGAAGCAACAACAAACGCCAAAAGTCTATTGAACTATTGCCATTACGCTTCATTTGTTTAGAGTATCCAACAAATTGCAAATAACATGCTACTTATTGCCTCAAAACGAATACCGTCTTCCAATGTACAGGAAAAAAGGAAACAAACATACACTCTGGGGCAAAAATTGTCAATAGATTTTGGGAGCATATGAGGTCAAATTAAATCTTGCATGAATTTGTTGCACAACAGTATGTATTGGGATTATTTATATGAAATTTGTAAAATTTTGAAACACCACAAGTGGTGAATGAGCATAAATTACATTTGTCATTCCGTGCGAAACCTTGATAATATTCATCTGAGACCCAACAAAGTTATATGTTCTTGATCCTTATGAAATTCTAAGTCGATTGAGCTTATAAGTCGATGTCTCTGTCCGTCTGTGTAAAACACTCTCACGTCTAAAATGAACAACTTAACGAAATAGAAAAATAGAAAGAAAAATATTTTTTATTTTATAGAAAAGTTTGGTATTGGTTTCGTTATGGAACAAAATGTGAGGCAGCCTCCAAAAAAATTGATACTTTTTATAAAGTTTATTTTGCAATTGTTTTAAATATATTGCAAATAATGCCATGAACTTTTGCACTTTTTTATGATAAAAGAAGAAACAATGATACAAATAGCAAAAAATATACATAATATCTTCCCGAATATCTTCCCGAAATATGGCTGAACGATACATAAATGACATAAATTGGAATATCAATACAAAATTCAGCAAAAGTAAGTTTCATGTAAAGAGAATTTGCAGAACGAAATTTTGTTTAGTTTGGTCAATGTTTGACCATAGATCTCATATAAGGCCCACATCCGAAAAAGTAATTAATTTTTATACTTATATATATCTTATAAGTATCGGTACCGACACAAAGCTTTACATATATCATTTACATATTTATACACAAAAATCATACAGAATTTGGTGAATGTCGTATTTGACCATATCCCCCATATAAAGCCCTCTTCCAAAAATCACAAATCTCCCATAAATCACGATACCGATCAAAATTTTTATACGGATCTTTTACATATGTACATTAGGGTGGCCCCAAAATAAATAAAGCGGATGTCCCCGACTAATATGAAACGGGAAAAACCATTTGGGTTAAATTGCATGATGTTTATAATCAAGAAATTTCAACTATTTATTTAAGTAAATTCCATGAAAAAATAAAAAAAAACTAAAATTTTGTCTGAAATTTTCAAAATTTTAGATTAAAAAAAATTGGTTTTTAATTTTTGATAACCCGTTGAGTACGTCTCTCAAAGACCTTTCATATGATACAAAATTTAAATATAGTTCCTTTGGAAGAAATGTGAAAAAATCAAAAAAACCTCTAAAAAGGAATTTTTTATCCTGTGATCCAGCTCACCAAATATTGACCCCAGGACAAAAAAATTGAGAAACATATCAAATGAATCAAATTTTCATATTAGTCGGGAACATCGATACCTTATTTTTTCTACATACAAACGGGGCCACCCTAATGTATATATATGCCAAAATCACACTGCTGGATTTTGAGAATATCCCCCATATAAAGTACACTTCCGAAATTCACGTTAATACTAATATTCATCTTAAATATACCATTATTATGTTAAAATTCAACTTGAGATATCCTCATATGCAGAAAATTCTCTATTCCGAAATTTAAGAAGATCGGCTCATGATTTGTCATAGCTGCAATATAAGTACCATTTCCAGGTAACAATTTAACCCACAAAAATGTCTATTAAATATCGATATCGAACCAACAAGAAATTTAATTCCAGAACTCGTATCGGGATTTAGAAGCTATCAGCCCATAATTGGCCGACTTCTACTATGCCGCCCATAACTCTCTTGTAAATAAATTATTGAGATTAATTTCAATAAAAAGAACCCTCATCTTATAATCTTACCCTTCTTTATACTCTGTTTCTTAACGTGTTGTGAATATGGAAACATGTTTATTAATTTTATAAATTGTTAAATTACACTCAGGATTGTTATTGAAACCAGACAAACCCTGTAAATTATGGTAGGAATTGGTAATCACATCAACTATAAATGGTCAAAATTAAATAAAATGTCAAAACATTTAAAATAAATTATGTTGAACGTAAAATTGTCTTTCAAATAATATATAAGAAATAATAAAATTTGCACTAAGACTGAGTAAAAATACAGAATAAGGATGTTCTACTCCTATTACTGGTTATAAGAGTAGAATAGTTTTTGTATTTCTTTTATATTTAGTTGGAGGGTATTTAAGGTAGTAGTATTTATTATATATATTTTATTATACATAAAAAATGTTGACTTTAAATTTTAATATTAAACATTCATAATTTGTTAATTGTTAATAATGACTACTAAAATATTTTCTTTTAAAGATTAAACATATGTATATAGTTAGGGAACCATTATATGGCTATCTTATGTTAATAATGATGAAGATAGATAGTTTGAGATGGTATAGACATCTGCTCTTGACTGGTGGTTCAAACTTTATTTCTTAGTTTTTTTTTTAGTTACTTAGTATTCAAATTAACGTTCGGTACTTAACTTATCATATAGCAGACAAGAAAACCACCCCAAACTCTGAGCATGGTCGGTAGCGCAGATCTACTACGGATAGGACTTAATTTGTGAACCGTTACAAGCATTTAAGTAATTTTAAAGTGTTTAGACATCATATAAAATTTGCAATGAACATTCTATCAATACAAACATTTTATTTTGCAGAGAAACGAGGTTATGCCAAACTAGAATATAAATATCAAAAACTTGATATATTTGATAAAGGCGTAATGATTTGGAAAGTTATTTTGCAGCTATGATATAAATATGGTTTTGTAATTATGATATTTTCAACTATAGTTTCAGAAATTTAAATAAAATAATGTTTGGAAAAGCGATTAACCCTAAAGCAAACACCAAAATGTGTTCACATAAGCGAACCCCAGAGCCTAGCTGAATATTTTGTATGGATTTAAATTAAAACTCTTCAATTTCATTATCAACTTCTAACTCGTTTCCAATATCAGAAGCATCGTCTTCATGTCCATTACCCTCATTCTGAATTTCGTTTTCTATATCATGGCAATTGCCTCTACCAATCTATCATAATAGTTTTGAAACTGTTTCAAAGATTTTGTCTACTTCAGGGGGGTTACTCTCTATTGCAATGCGAAAGCAAATGCGATGCGATAACCATACAAAATGTACGCTTATCTCATCGCATTTGCTTTCGCATCGCAATAGAGGGTAACCCCCCAGTACTTATTGTAACCTTGTTAACTGCCAACACAACAATAAAAAACTGATTTCTGAAACGCACAAGCACATTGATTTTGCTTTTTCTACAAAACACAAAATATGCATATACATAGTTATAAATTGGTTTAATCTGTTTCTCTTTTGTTTTGATTTTATATGCTGCATTCTGTACATAATGGTATAGGGTCTCGATGTGCCCTAGTGTTTCAAACAAACACGAATACAGATACAAATTTTAAGTTTTTTTGTATACAAAACACCTTCATTGAGGAATTCATAAAAAGCTTAGAGGCTTCGCCTAAGATGTCTATGTAAAAAACTATAAAAATGTTCAGAAATGACTAGTCAGGCCCTGGTGTTCGCTTAACGGTTAAACGTTCAGTCATTTCCAGTCATTCCTTTCATTGTTAAAAACCAGTTATGTATTATTATCAAACAAAAAATCAGATCGACGTAGTAGAAAAATATACGAACGTCCTAATTGTCGCCACCTCCGACCAATTGAGCATTACGGTAATGTAGTTATTGACAATAACAAAATGTTTGTGCAGTAGCATATGCAATCTTTCAAAATTTCTAAAATGCTTCGAACATCTATTGACAATATTGAAAACAAATTATAAACATTGGCTAATTTTTGCACCACAGTGTAGATACATTTCAATATCTATTAGTGATAGTAATTCATGAGCACACTTGTACGAGTTTCCGTGCAAGTATTTATAGCCGTATGCATATGCAGGCATTAGGATAACTGCACTTTGTGTTGGAACTAATAGTAAATATTTAGTAGTAGTATTGGTAGTAGTTAGTTATTTGTTAGCTTTGTATTTGTGAACATACTAATTCAAATGTCATATGTGAAATCAATGAAAAATATTGCATATGACAGCTGGAGTATATGGACATTTTCTTTTGTAACTAAATCAATGAAAATATTTATGTATGTTCAATTCTTATAGAGCCTTAGAAATATATTTCGTTCACAATCACATGTATATTTTCCAATTTTTTTTTAAGTTTGTTGTATTTGCTTTGTGTATAATTTTTTGCCAAAATTTCATTAGTTTATCCTTTACAAGTACAATTACATTTGAAGTAATAATGATAATAATAATGATGCTGTTTATGTATTTAATTCTGTATCTGTATATATGTCTCTATGTATCAGTTTCAGTTCATATTTTATAAAGTCAATGGACTCACTACTATTCACTTCATTACATTTGGGATGTAACTATTTATATGGAAACATATAGCCAAGTGTGTTTGTTAGTTGTATGGCAATTTAAATTAATAATTCAAAATATATATTTTTTTGAAGTTAGTTGAAACAGAATTTGAGAGTCTACTACTTTTGTTGGCATGTAAAAAGTGGTTAAATGGTTTAATTACAGTTTTGCTTTATTAAAACTTAAAATTTTTAGTAGTTTACAAAATAAATAGATAAATTGTATTTACAGCCATGATGTCAGAATTGCAGTTTATAATTTTTTACAAAGCCTTCTAAAGGGACAAATAAAAAAATTAAAATACTTTTAGAACTTCTTAATTAACTGTGGGTTCAAATTGTTTGAAACTAAATAATAGCAGCAATAAAATAATCATTGAATTAATTTTTCCATAAATAGCTTTTCATAAAGAACAGGAATAAGTTGAAACCAAAAATCATAACTTTCAAATAAAGTGTTTTCTCTTTTTCTTTTTTGCTTAACAACTACACCTAACTCTGTTATTACACGGATTTGATTTAACACGGTTTGAAAATAAACAAACTTGAAATTTTTTTTTACTTGATTTTATGCCATTTAGCACGATTCAAAATCTTTTGGGCTTAAATATTTTTTGGTTAAATTTAATTTTTGCGAAATTTGTTCATGCAACAAATTTAGGGGAATTACCTTTTTGTCGATACAGGCAAATTAACTGATCAGAGCAATTGTAAATAGCACAAATTTAGGGGAAATCCTTTTTAGTGCATACAATCAAATAAACTTGTCAATGACAAGTTGTCATACTTTTTTTACATTACTTTTAAGCTTATCTATCTTATCTTCAAAATGTTTGTGTAAAAACACATTGTATACATATGTATGTATGCCCATATGTATGTGATTTAATATTATACACGTAAATAGTTGTTCTTAAAAAATGCTTGTTTTGCACTAATTACATACAATAGATTTTAGAGATATAAAACAAATCATCTATTTTGTATACGATAAATTTTTTTTTTAAATTTTTTGAAATTTTCTGAAACCAATTACCAGGTAAAAACAGAATTAGGTGTATTTATAATATTCCATATTTATAGTATTTTATTGTTCTACTTACATCCTGTAGGGTACAAAATATGGTACAAAATAATAAAATATGTCATTGATTTCAGGCATTTAACCAACACAGCAGACTTAATAGTCGTCGTAGTCGTACAAGGAATTATGACAAATCTTTTAATTTATGTTATACTTCCATTTTAGGTAATTCAACATAATTTATTAGAGAATTCATAAATTTCAAACATGACAATATGTTTTTTTATTTATTGTAGTTTGGTTGTTGTTGTTTTTTTTTATGTGTTGTTGCTGTGTTGTCCAATGTTGAGATGCCAGTCAGTTTTTTATCTGTCTAATTTTTCTCTGTTTGGTATATATCTTAACTTTTTAGTGACCACAGCCGTCATTTTTTTTAAGCACAAACATTTGTTATGTTGTCTTTTTTAACATAAGATTTTATGCGAGAGATTATTTTAATGAACTATTATTTGTTAGATAGCAAGATATGTGGGTATTTATTTTGAAAATAATGTTTTTGCCTAATAAATACATTTTTATTTAACTTAAGATTGATTCTATAAAATAGAAGTAAGTATATTGAAATAAAATCCAGACCCAACATTCTTGCAGTATTTGAGAAGTTTATAGGTTTTCATAAATGTTGCTAGAATCAGCATTACGCCGAAATTACAATTGCATAATTATTGCAAAGCATAATGTTATATTTTTAAGTGGTAAATACTTTTTACGAGTACTTATTTACACTATGGTAATGGCGTTAAATTTTGTAAAGCTTCCTGAAAATAAAAAAAAATAAAATTAGTTTAAAATTCTTTTTAATAATGTAACATATAAACAGTGGGAAGCAAAACTGTCCGGATCTTTTGCATTGAGAAAGTAAGGTAATGAAAATAATACATGTATAGATATATTGTCATATATATGCAGTTTTTTTATTTAATTGAACCTTAAGGTACGGTCACATTTGGCAAATATTTGCCAAAAATGACGTAACCACTAAATAATATTTATTTAAACTCATTTGTTTACTTAAAAAAACTTTTCTTATTTAGGCCAAAGCACAACAAATATTTAGTTTTAATTTATTTGATGCTGTTTGATCTTGCAAAACTCTTGTAAGAGCAAACAACGTCAAACAAATTTGTGCTAAAACAAGTGGTTACGCTTTTTTGAGGAAATATTTGTCAAATGTGACCGTACCTTTATTCTAAATTACAAAGCACAACAACTCACATAAACTGTTTCAATAAAATTAAAATATTAAAAAAAAAAACAAAAAATTCACTAGGCGGATACTGTTGCACAGTACAAGAAATAAACATTATCACGATATTGCTCTGTTGAAATGTAACGGTATTTGTCCCGTTGTTTTTATTTGTTTGTTGAGATCTTATCATCAAGCTTTTATTGCTCTATTTGTGCATTTGTGTTTGACCTGTGAATTGATTAACTTGATTTTTTAATAAAAAAAATAAAAGGATCTTTAAAAATAAAAATGGAAAACGCCAACTGACATTGAAAACAATGTGATAAATTTGTTGCAAAATAATTATTCATGCTGTAAAATTGCTGAAAAATTAAACTTAAGTATATCCACCGGAAATGATATTAAAAAACGGCGAAATGCAGCTGGCAATAATAACCAACGGGGTCGACCAAAACTGATGGTAATGCCCGGTAGATTGAACGTTTGCTACTTAATAAGGACATCATGACCCTGCTGCAAAAAGTATTGGTAAGGAAGTCAGTTCCTGGACGGCTAGACGCGCATTAAATAGAATTGGTTTACTAGTCAGTGTGGAAAAACGCTTCCAATTCTGTAAAACTCACACAAATTGAACAGTAGATGACTGGAAACGGGTTATTTGGAGCGACGAAACCGATACCAGTCTGATGAAAGAGAATTCTATTGGCGCATCCAAAAGCACCATTCTTAATGTAAAACATCCAGAAAATTTTGCTTCCCACTGTATGTTTGTAATAATTAAGTATGTCTTATGTCCGTTATGGTACATTATTAACATGATTGTCATAAACATATACTTAATTACTATATGATGTAATAAATATATATGATTGCTTTCATGTGAATTGTAGAAATGTTTGCCAAATCATATAAACAATTACTGTAATCATAATATTTTAAGATAACATGTATAAATGTTAAAGTAATTGCGGTGATCTTTACAACTTTTGTCTGCGTGTACATTCTTTTATAACGATATTTTTGTCTGTATTTTGCCTTTGCAATACTTTGTGAAAATATCTGTCTTAAACAATATTCCACTTTACTGAACATTGCATAATTAAATATACCGACAAATAAATATTAAAGTAAAAAAAAAATAAACTTACTTTTTATTATTTTTTTTTAATTTGAAGATGACATAATTAATTACACCATTTTCATAATTTACATTCATATATATGTGTATACATAGACGCTTACAAATGCATTCATAATATTTACATGCATATGATTAAATACATACATGCAATTTAAACTCCTCGAAGATGCTGATAGTGGCGATGATGACTTGGCAAATCTTACCACCAAGAAAAAAACTTCAAGCAAAACTTTCTAGCTGCTGAAATACAAATGGGCAAATGTTGTTTGTAGTAGAATGTTAAATATTTAGAGAAAGTCGAATACAAAAGTTGTAGTATAAAGTCGATTATTGGGAATAGGTCGAAAAAATTAAACTTCATTTAAGAGACTTTTACAAAAGTTTAGTCGCTTTACACATGTTGTTTAAATTTTTCAAAAAATATTTCCAAATAATTTAATATAAAATATGCTAAAATCATTTATAACAAACACTTAAAAAAACTCTAATATTAAAAATCAACAAATTTTTGATATTTCTTTAGTTAGGCTTGAGTTCATTAAATTTAATTTTCATTAAATGATTTTTACTGAAGCTAGGAATTGTTACATGAAAATTATTATTAAAATTTATTGATAATTTTTCGGCTGAGTTGGGGATTGAACCTGGGTTGTTGAATTTACATGTTTCGAGAACCACCACATTCTCTCATCAGAATTCTTTGTGTTCTAATCTCTGCACCACTGCGGTGCCCGCTAGCCCACAGTCAAATATCAATCCTTTAACCAGTGTTATCAGTAACAATTCCTACCTTCAGTAAAAATAATTTAATGCAAATTAAATTTAAATTAAAGCCTAACTAAAGAAATATCAAAAATTAAAAATTAACAGTTCAACTAAAAATAATAATTGTTCCAAATCAACAAATTTTAACAATTAAAAAAAATTCTGAAATTTGGAAAAGCTTAAAATGAAATTATATTTTGTAAAAATCCGAATCTTTAACAAAATATTTTTTTCAATTTACAAGTGATGTTGTAATGTCGTAGGAGTTTACAATATGTTGTTGGTAAGTTCTATATCTATATTTCGTACACTTTTACATATGTTTTTTAAATGTCGTATGAAAGTTCAAGTGTTGCCAAAAGTATCTCAGTCAAAAAATTACTTTATTTAGTTTAAAAAACTAACCAAACGGTAACACTCAAATATTACTAATTTTTAATGTTTTTATTCATGGTGTAATTATACAAATAAAACACAATATAGAAACAACAGGTATTGTGTTTGTGTAAAATAATGTACTACTGTCAAAAACACTTGAAAAAGTATTACTTTTGAAATAAGCAAATTATAAACAAAGTCAGTCAGCTGTGCTACTGCACTCCCCTTGTATAGTTACACCATGATCTGAATAAATATCGACATTGAATAAATTTCGATTATGAATTTTCCCATTTTTATTATGTGTAATTGATTTTGGAAAGGTTTATAAATAAATTCTTTGAGTTCAACTATTTATAGTACATAAAATGTTTTCAAAAAATTGTTTTCAGTTAAGATTTGAATGCAAAAGGATGTTAAATTTCTTGACAGAAACATAATTTTGCAAAAAAAAAAAAAAATTGCGAAAAACCTCTTAAAACCATTAGAGCTTTATTGCCAATAATAAGTAAATGTTATAAAAATATGATAACGAAGCAAAAGATCATCTGATAATTCACAACAAATATCTTATTGTCACAAACTGCAAAAATTGGAGATATTCTAAGCAACTTTTTCACATAGAATCGTGGTATAAACTAAGCGTTGATGAATATCATGAAACAATGAATCTTAACAACTTTAAAAGTAATGCGCAAATATCCTAATAATTATATTGTATGCATGTACAGCGTTGGATGTGAAGAAGAAATGCTTAAAACGAATTACATTGTTCATACACGAAACAATTTTTTCAGCTAATCTGATTACCTTCTAGACATCGGGGTGAGAGGAAGATTGTACTAGTAATACTCTCTTATTCGTATTACATATGTATGTGCATACAGAAATGTATATACTCTCAAATTAAAATACGAGTAATTTAAGCAATAAAATTGTAATGCGTGAACAGCGTCGAAATTTTGAGGACAAAATTGTATCAATCTTTTCTTTGTATAAATTGGGTCTAATGAGAACTGATGAGAACTGCTATTTTGTAAAAGAAAGTTGCTTGTAAGAAAACTTTTTTAGGCACTTGAAATTCAATTAAAACATCAAAATTAATTTCGATCTGCACATAAACATAATTTCTCTCTTACGGAAATAACTTGACTTTTCGAACTTTTGACAAATTTTACAATGCGTTGCATCAACTAAACTTTTATTTGATGATTCACATTTCTATTAATTACTAATAATACAAAAATAAAATCTTTTACAACCAATTGAGAATATACAAACTTAATAATTATATAAAGAAATCATCATGTTAAGCATATCAAGTATCAATTAAGAATTGACCTAGTACAATGAGCTGGTAGGGTAACATTTTGATTTTGACATTCTGTACTTTTCATGCTACGTAAAGATTATAATACTAAAGCAAATAAATGTACATAAATACATATATATGTACATTTATACATACTATATTCTTATACATATAAAAGTTTCTTACGTTTATCTATATTGTACTCGTACATTTGCATAAGAGAGTACATTTATTTGTGTATTTAAAATATGCATATATAATAATTTCATATAGGTATATCTTACACATACAGTGAGAGAGACATAAATACATATCATGTCACATTCATATTTTCATATTTGCTTTAATGAAAGTTGCACGAGAAAGTGGTAAGAAGTACACATTTCAAGTTAAATATTTGCCATCGTTGGTGGTATTAAGAAAGTTTTATTTCATTTGTTTTTATTTTTATACATTATTAAATGAATATTTATAAGAATATGGATGTGTATGTTTGTTTATTTAAAGATGAGAATTTTTCTAAAATTAAATAATTAGTATAAAATTTTCTTTCTTAAATTATTCAGGCTTACAATCGAAAGTTAGAAATTGGTGAGGTAAAGAGTAATTATAGCAAATGATTCAAAAGCTATTAAAATCTTATTAATTGATTTATAAGATGCAGGAATGTCTGTTAAGAATAGCATTGCATTGATAAATCGCGATAAGAGAAATAAGCTAAAAAGATAATTTTTAAAATATAGAAGAGTTTTTAAGGCCATAAAGAGTTGTCCAGAAATGCCTTTATAGCTTTTTATATATTCTTAAATCATTTAAAATTACAAAGGGTGTTTAAAGGTTATAACAACGTTTGTTTTAAGTTTTATCAAATATTTTCCCTTATGCCAAAATGAAATCAATCTGAACTTGAAAGCCGGCATAAACAACTTATTTCACATGAGCAGCGATATCTTTGGCATGTTTGGTTTTGCTGTAAAACCACAAAACATCCCTAGCAAAAACCTTTCTAAATCAACGTTGAGACGCCAAAATTAGTTGCTCAAACCAATTTACATACCACCGCTACCACTATCACTTACACTCTGTCAAATTGTATTAATTAGAGCGAGCAATAAGTCCTTTTAAAGTTATGTCTCTGGCAGGGTGTGTAGTTCTCCATATGCTAATTCTTTTTTGTCTGGTAAAAGATAATGTTTTTGTTTCTTACCCTTCGCCCAATTTTTCTTTGAGTGGTTGTTGGGGCGGTAGTCTGCCTTGCGTTCGTCTGTTTTTTTTTTCTTGCTGTGTGATTTAAACACGCAATTATAAGATTTATTATGGATTTTTCGCAAGTGAAATAAATTGGCTGGCTGATAGCCTATCAATGCGTTAATTGATTATTTTGCTATGTCATCATTATCCCAAACGATGAGTACAAGAACAAGTAACGTGCATATAGTGCATACGTGTAGCAGTCGATAGAAATAAAGATATACAGATGGACGGAGAAACAAACAATGAAACCAGACAAGTGAACATTGAAAATTGGAAACAGTGCACAGTGGTTAATTGTGTAATAGTATAGAAATAAATATTTATTTTAAAAAGATGGTGTTTCTCAGATGTTGATTTTTATTTAAAGGGCTGTATTTAAAGTGTGTTCCAAAATTCATGCAAATTTTTAAGTTTTGTTGCTGACAATTGGGGATTACTATTGTAGAAATGGAGAGAAAATAACGCGTTTTAATTGAATTGGTGGCCTCAGTGTCAGCTATTTTAACGTTATCTGTGAAGTAATTTTGATCTGATAGCTTTGTTAATCATCGAAATTTTGGGTTTAACATCGCTTGTAATTGTCAAAAAGTAATGCATCCACAACATCTTACTGTTTGGTGCATCTTAAAAGCTGTAATAGAATTCAGCCTTTATTTCTTTACTTGTACCTTATTTCAACCAAGAATGATAAAATAAAGATTACTCCAACGCGCGTAAAATTTTAAAATGTTCTGCGCATATTCGAACTGTGACGTCACACATTCTGTGTTTCTATTGGCTAGTTTTTATCACTTGTTTTTTTACTGATGTTTTGCTTGCATTTGCTCACCGCACACTTCATGTTTTTATTTTTTGTTGTTTTTTTTTGTTTGTTTTTCTTTTTTAAACAGATTTTATTTTAGAACTCTCAGAGATTTCAATTGCAAGGTTGCCAATTATCACATAAAACATTTTAATTGTAACACATGAAACATTCTTGGTAACCCTTAGAATGGAACTTCTACGTCACATAACGGGAAATCATGTGCATGGCGTAATCTTTATTTTATCATTCTTGATTTCAACTGAGCCAATTTTCTAATTTTCACTATTAAATTGTTTAAGAAAATGATACCGAATATTACATGAAAATAATTAATAATTAATTTCGTTTGCTGGCTTGGGATGTGAGTTTGTTTTAAAAATAATTTGAATTTCATAAAAAATTCCCTGAAGTAGCGAAATATTGAAAATGAAACATATCTATATGTTTAAAGCCCTCAAGCTGAAAAAATTAATAAAAATGTTAATACAAATATCAAATAATCTATAATAAGTTAAAATTATTAGCAAAAAGACTTTGATTATTAAGCATTAGTTTAACCAATTTTTCTGCTTTGCTTAACCACCACTGTTTAACTACTTCACACTTAAATATTTAGTACTGGTTTTTGGTTCCTCTAATGATACTTGATTTCCTGTTTACTCTTTGTAACGTGTTGTTTTTATGTGTTTTTTTTTCTCCTTATTGAAGAACGAATATTTCCTTTATACCAACAAAACAATAAAAACAGCAACATATACATCAAATACAGCTACAAAAAGCTTTAAAACACATACACAAACGAATAGAAAAATGGAGCAGCTAACATGTAACATCGATACAAAAGAACGTACGGTACATACATATGTTTGTATGTACGTACACACCTAATACAAGATGGAATAGCTAACAGAATCAGCAAAGTAGCAGCAGCAACAACAACAGCAGAGGCAAAAAGAATGAACGGAGAAAAAAAATTAAAACATCATACATCAGCCACATGAGGCATTAACAAGTAAGCACGCACATGCATGCTTAAACACAAAGCAACTTTAGTATGAGTATGAGTAGTAGTGTAAAGTACGTAATACAAAAACTAGAAAACACACATCTCAAAGCCAAAATACTCCAGAGTAAAAGGAAGAGGCGGGAAAATAATAAAAGCAAAAAAAATCGACCATTAAGGTACAAATAATCACACACACACAACTCGGAGATGTAGTGTTTTTTCAGACTTTAAACTGCATTGTAATCGGATCAGAGATGAAAGTAAGGGTACTTGCAGTTGGTACAATTTGGAAATTAAAAGTGCATTGATAAACCCTTAATTTATTTTAAACAAATTATTAAAACTTATAAATATAATCATAAAACTTCTTAAAAAGGAAGTGAACAAGTATTTATGAAACATTTGTTAGTTATTTATGTAGATAAGTTAGCAAGTTACCAGAATTTTACCTTTACCAGTTTTTTCTTGCCTAGAATTGATGAAATGAATGTGGAGGGCATGTGATTTTAACAAGACGGCGCCACATGTCATACAGCGAGAGAAACAATTCAATCGCTGCATCAGTCATTTCCCGGTCGTGTTATTTCGTGTTTTGGAGACCAGAATTGGCCGCATAGATCTTGCAATTTAACACCTTTAGATTTTTTTCTTTCGGGTTTTTTGAAGCCGATGGTTTACGGGAATAAGCCGACGAACACTCAAGCCTTAAAAGAGGAAATTGGACGCTGCATTAATGAAATGCCGCAGCATTTATGCAAAAAGGTCATTGAAAATTTCATTAAAAGATCACGTGTGTGCCAACAAAGCTATACATAACCTCATTCTGTCTACTTTACGATATAATAAAGTTTCACGTTTTATATAAAATTTAAAAATTGCGTTCTAGTTGGGACACCCTTTAGAAAAAGACATGCAATATTGGACAATAAAACAAAGTAGCTTGCTTTCTTTTGCACCAACGATATTCCCTGCTCACCATTCACATATTAAGTCTCAAGGTACGTTTTTGGAAGACTTGGAACCTAACATTACTTGCGTAATTCACGAGATACCGGTAGGAATGCTAAACAAAGGAAAAACGAAAATTGAACCAGCCAAAAGGACCAAGCGTAGTCGCAAGCAACATTTGAATGAAATTATTTTTAAAAAGTAAATATCAAATATTGTTCTTTCGGAGAGCAATAAAGATTCTAAATGATACAACAAATAAATAAATTGTTGATACAAATTTTATGTAAAATTGTATGTGACATCAAAAATATTCTAGTCAAGTTATTTTTCTTTGCCAATTTGGTCATACAAATTTATCAAACAGTAATAGTTAAAAATTATAGCTACTTTAAAAAGATTAAATAATATGTATTATTAAATTCATTGCTAATATCCTGGGGTTTGCGCCCCAGTTATTTTTCCAACCTAGTTCGTATCAAATGACAATAAACACACTGATCTCTATTTATGAATAATTTCATTCCTTTTATATCTTCGAAAGTTTCTCTACTATACCCGACATTTTGAGGTATACCTATAGATTTTTCTATGAAGAAGAAATATGAAATAAATCTTAATGGTTTAAGCGTTGAATTTTATGTTTGAATATCGCTTGGTTTTATCCTAAACTGTCATAAGGAGTTCTTTTGCATTACTTATTTTGACTTTTAAAAGTGCTGTTATATGCAATAATTTTGCACTACCGAAGCGTGAGTAATTAGTAAATATTTTATAATTTAGAAATAGAAATATACACCTTTATAGAACAAGAGCAAATCTACCTGTTTCCCTTTTGTTTTTTTTTATAGGTAAACATGTTTGAGATTTTAAAAAAATAAACGTTTTAGTAGTTTAGGAATTGTTTTAAATATGGCACAATTACGTCACAGAAACACTCCTCACGGCTAAATTATTGAACAATTTGGTGCATAAATTCTAGAGTTTTTGTATAATAATAAAAATGGAAATTATGAAAATTAAAATGACTTCATATTTTGTAATACTCTACTCAGCTTCTTCAGGTCGAAACGGCTTAAGAATTTATCATTTATTTCACTAAGAGGCTAAACAGTAGATATCATGAAACCATAGCAAATTCTGCTTACCAACTAATAACAGAAAGTAGAGAATCGGCTTAAGCGAAAATGATATGTATTAATTTATTATCTTTGCATAACTTTATTGTATACGAGTACGTGTATATTTTCTAGCTATATTTGAAATACACTGTCGGACAAAATACAGTGTGGTTTCAAATATTTCCTGTTTTTTGATTAAAACATGTATTTATTATTTTCTAGTAATTATAAATTATAGTATTATTTTTAATTCAGTTACTATTTTTATCTAAGTTTCTTATATAATGCTAAATTAATGACATATATGGAATTTTGAGCGAAAAAATAAAGTAATGCTTCACTTAAAAAGTTAAATAACTTTAAGAACTAATACGAAGTTGTACTAATTTGTTATTAATGATCTCTCTTAATCATTTTGGTAAACTTAGCGCAAGGTTCTTCAGAGTATTTGTTGGAATTGCCTTTGATCTGGATTCCGTCGGAAATTTGTCATCGATGATAGCCTAAAGATGCTGGATGGGGCTTAAATCGGGGCTCTGAGCAGGCCATTCTAACTTTTTCCAAGTTCTTTTTTCAAAATAATTTTTAGCGACCTTACTCGTGTGCTTGGGGTTATTGTCTTGTTGAAATATAAACTACCCCAAGCCCATTTCCTCAGAACTGCTATAAAGATTTTCTTGCAAAATATTCAACAGTTATTTTGGAGTCAATTTTTACAAGTTTATCAACTCCTGATGAGGTAAAACATCTCCACACCATGAGGCTTCCACCACCATGCTTTACAGTGTGGAAAAGGTTTTATTATGCTTCACAACACAATATATAAATTCATCGGCTTGCACAAATATAATACGGACTAAGTTCTGAATCCTGATTGTTCATAAATGTTCTGTTGATATTTTTATTTATTGTTATTATTTTACAAATCGGGATCTGAGACTTATTTCGGCGCACATTGTAGGGTTATTCTTCACTAATTCACCTGTATGTGAAATTGCTCTAGTTGCTATTAAATCTCGTTATTTCTGCAATCTGCGCATTTGGTGGTTTGCAATAACTATCATGCAATATGGCATTAATGGGGTTGAAGGTTTGTTTGGCTGTTATATTAATGAGTTGATGAATTTTTAGATATGAAATTTTTTTTTGCCGGTGAGAATCTATGTTTGACAAGTTGTGTTATCGAAATTTTAATTTTTATATTTACGAAATTAACACAAAAGTACAGGTTATAAAAAAAGTACCTAAAATTTATGTTGGTACATAATGTCTATTTCAGTTATTTCACAACCATGTTCCCTCTTCCCATTTTTATTTTTACTATTTCAGTGGAGTATTTGTGTAAAGAAAACGACGAAACAAAAGGCTTGTTTAAGCTTCAATTTGTGCTATTTGCGTGATTACATGTGTCTATGGATTTCCAGCCATGGTTTCTCTAAATAGAAAAGATATACCCAGTGGTACTGGCAGAAAACTACAAGAAAATGATTGTGATGATGATGTGTGTGAATCTGTTGAGTTATATTTCTCTCGACTTGAAAAAAATATATATTTTTTGTGGGCTTTTTACCCTTCCTCCAAAGTTTTTTTTTTTTTTTTGTATTTGTTTGTTTTCATTGTTAAATATGTATTTAACAACCAGATTCGTGGTTTCAAACACCAGGATTAAAGCGTGTTTTCCTTTCCTTATTTTTGTGTGTTCCTTGTTTTGCTGTTGCTTTTGTTTTTTTTAGCATTTGTACCCAAATTTTCTTACTCCAGAGGAGTTAGTATAAATTAAAAAAAAAAATCATTCATTTAATGGATTTGGTATCTGTTGATCTAATTTTTGAGTGTGTGTGTTTCAAAACACGAAAGTATTTTGGGTAGCTTTCATGTTTTTTTTTTTTAATAACTTTTGATTTTTGGTTTATTTATTTTTATTATAAAAATTTAATGAGTTTCTGGATACAGAAATTAGCTACAAACCTTAATTTAGGCAGACAAATTGCATGTAATTTGAAAAAAAAAAAACAGAAGAGTTGAAGTCTTATTTTTATTTCCTTTATGTTAAAAAATGGAGCTTATAAATTTATAAAAGAAGTTTATTTAAAAATAAAAAAGATTGTTTTTTGTATTTAAATTTATTGTATATTATTAAAAAATTGTTTTTATTTTATTGTTGTGATAAGTTAAATATTGTGAGAAATTAATTTATAGAGAATATTATGTCGAAATTTTTACAAGGTATTAGAAGTACATAACTATGAATATCAAAAGTGAAGGATAGTATATATATAAATATATCCTTCTATCAGTCTGTATGTAACACTAACACTTAATCATTTACCTGTATAAATTCTAAATTCATGGGAATATAGAGTTTGATTAGTTAAAAAATCACTCTAACATTTCATTACGCCTGGTATTCTTTTGATTCACAGCAAATTGTATATCTTGAGAGCCAAATATTTGTAATTGTAAAAGAATAATGCTGAAATTACATTTCCCGCTGAGTGTTGTATTTTTGGTATTTATATGACACTACAGTTTAACTTTTTTTTTTCGTAATTTTTGTGGTTTTCTTAATATTTGTACTCCAGGGCAGCCAGATGCATTTCGGAAAAAATCGTCAAAATCTCGATATAAAAAAGAAAAAAAATTTCATTTCGAAAACAACCAATTTTTCTAATAGTAGAGTTCAATATTTATTTAAACGAAAAGATAAAAATATAGTGTCTTGTACTATACATATATCAAATAACATAAAATTAGATTTTAGTAAATATTAATTAAAAAAAATATATATATAATATTAAACACAACTGGCGTAGTATATTTATAATATATTATAGTACTAGCTGAACCCGGTGTGCTTGGCTACCCCCCTTTGAGGCAAATCCTTTAATAAACGTTGTAAAAAAGAAGGTGCAGAAATCTGAAGATCGGTTGTTGTTGTAACAGCTAGAACTAAGTAATTTTTAATCCGGGGGTTCTGCAATGAGGTCCAGACCAAGAAATTGGGCTACTTGTACTCGCCTTCAATAAGATGTGGATCCAATTTGTGTGAAGTAAATCTGTAAAAAGTCATGCAGAAGCAATTGATCAATTAAAAAAAGTAGGAGTTAGAGTAGGCGTGGTCGTACCAACTCCCGGTCTCATGTACAACAACTTTGCCGAAGATCATCACATGATCAGATGCATAGTTTAGGAGTCTATAAAGGACATACATACATACATACAAACATTAATTTTTATATATAGATTTTTATAGATAGATTCACAATTAAATGTCTCAATGAAACATAAATATTTTATTAATCCAGGTTTAGTTACGATGTCGAAACAATTTAGTATATCAATTTGCAAATAATTTCGTATTACTGTTTTAGTTAAATTTATTTGGCTGAACAATCATCCGAAGTTAGGTTAAAATAGCAATAGTTTTTCTAGAATTTCCCGTTGAATTTCAGAAATTGTTTACTCTAAAAATTTTAATATACGTAATTCTGCATTTAAAATTGCTTTTCATGTTTACCAATAAAATAAATTATTTCTTTTCTGCTTCATAATATTATTTAGAATTATTATACTTAAGATCAACAATTATTAAGAAAACGTCACTATCATTTAGTTTACTTCTTGAAATATATTATGTTTTTCTTATTATTTACGAGACAAATAATTGTTGTCTCAAAAAAAAGCGAGAATTTAGTACCAAAACATTAGTAAAAAACAAATGAGATACAATTTTAATAATTAAAAAAATCGTCACTTTCAAATAAAAAATTATCAAATCGACATTTTGCTATTTTTAGAATAAAAAATCGTTGAAATGACGATAAATTGCTGCCAAATCTAGAAGCAATGTTCCCCTCATTTAACAAGACTTTTGTAGTAAGAAGTAATTAGCACTTTCAAGAGTTATATAAACAGTTTCAATGGGAAATAATGTATTTTTCCGAACTAATAAGTAATGGGGACTGCACCTCCCATTCCCAACTACGTCATTTAATTTTTCGTTTTCTTATACAGAAATATTTATTTCAATGTGTTTGCTTTGGTTTGATTCATATAGCTTCCATTCTATTGCTTAAGATCAAGTCTAGTAGGAATACAGTTTTTGCCTTTTTGCTAGTTTCATGCTAAGCAACGTTTTCTTTCGATTTCCTACTGCAACTTTGCTAATCGAATATATTCCAACATTTAACATGACGTTGTATGCAGTGTGTGTGCATCTTTTAGTAACTGTTCACTGTTGCACGTTTATTTTTACTGCTACGACTGGCTTTCATGCAGTTTTTGCTAATACAATAATTTTTGCTTTTGTTGTTTATAACACTATTGTTGTTGTTTAATTTTTAAAGCCATTCGCATTTAATGTTGTTGTTGCCATTGTTGTTATGTTCCTCTAACCACTCAACAATAACAGAGGAAATGCTTTTAAATATTTTTTTGCTGTATTTTTCATTTGTTTCTTCTATGGCATGGGAAAAAGAACTACTGAAATCGAAGTGCAAGAACACTAAAAACGTCTCTAGTTCATGTCATTTTTTTCCACATAACTCGTACTGCCAACCAATGCATGTTAAACAATATTTTGTTTTTTTCGAGACTTTGTTTGACTTGATTTTTATTTGTTGTATATATTTGTGTACGTTTCGACAAAAAATAGTACTGGTACTACGTTGACGAGAACATTTGTAGTGGCAGTTACTGGAAAAACTTTTAGAAAATACGACGAAAAGTGCTTTTCAAAGTTCGAATTAAGAGAATTTCTCCGGACTTGAAGCATTGATGTGTATCGCGTTAAACATTGAACTCACGTTACAACAGTAGTAATTCTTACAGATTATTAAAACGAACGAACTAAAAACTAAAAAAAATAATAGATATAAATTCATGAGTCAGTTCCTAAAGCTTTTGTTCGCCAATGTACGTTTATGTTTTTTAGATTTATTTAATTTTTTTTAAAGGTTTTTGTTAATTTAACAGCAAGAAATAAGTATATATTTGTGCTTATTTATAAATATAAAATTTTTGTTTAAACTGAACTTAAATCTTTGAAATTCAAATCCCAGCAAAAACTTCACTTAAAAATTAATTTTAAAAGAAATAGGTAATTGTCAGGCAGGCTACTTACAAATCTTCCAAAAGTAATACGTTATAGTTTTGCCACTTTTAACAAAAAATTTAATAACTTATTTTTTTACTTAACAGTATTATAAAACAAATAATAAAGTATAGTCGGTCAAGCCCGACCATATAATACCCTACACCCTATGTATTAAACAGGTTTTCACAAATGGGCGTTATATGGGAGATATAACCTATTTTGGACCAAAATTTAGTGTCATGATTTCTGTGAATATAAATATTATGTGTGTTAAACTTTATCTCGATATAAACACTTTTAAAAGATTTATGGAGGTTTAAGTGAATTACGAAGAGGGTCTCATATGGGAGTTTCGACTAATTATGGACCGGCCATTATAAAATTAGGTGTCATTATTTCTGTATAGAAGAAACTTATTTGTGTCGAATTTTATTTGATTACCAACATTTTTAAGAAATTCATGATCGTTAAAGTGATTTTCGGAAGTGGGCCTTATATGGAAGCTACAACTAATCATAGACCGATCTTCACAAAATTTTTAGATGGGATTTAGCTTCATTTACTACTCATATGTGATGCATTTTTTTTGGATACTTCCATAATTCAAACATTTACGATCGGTAAACCCCAATTTAGGGAGGACATTTGTATTAGGGCCAGGTGAAATAATGGACCGATTGTCACCAGTTTCAATCCCGTCCGTCCTTGGGCCGAAAAAAATATCACGTGCCAAATTTTATCGAAATATCTTTAAAATTGCAACCTGTACTCTGCGCACAAGCTTTAAATGGACAGCCGTTACAAACATCAGAACAAATCCAATATACCCTCCCCACTATGGTGGTGTAGGGTTTAAATATGTAGTTGTAGACTGATTACAGACCCAGCAAAAACTTTACTTGCATTCTTAATTTTAATGACTTCCAGAATTTATTATTTCGTAGCTTTATTCGCCACCTTTTGTGTTACTAATTATATATGTATATAATATATATCTTATATATATCTTAAATATATCATAATTAGAAAATCCAAAAAATTTACTTCAAATAAATAGATTTAGGGAGTTAGTCCGCTTTCACATGTTTCAATTCTGACTCTTCAAGCAAGTGTTTTTGGGTGAGAGGGGAAAAGATAATAAAAGGTTACTAATCAATTTTCTAAACAGAATTAAACAAAAACTGGGCAGCTAAAACTGAAATGTGTGAAACAGCATTTTGTATATGATTATATTTGCATTTATTATTAATATAATTTGCAATAAGTTTCCTTCATATTTATTAAGTTTGTTTACTTATTTTATAATATTTTGTTCTAATTGGTCTACAACTATACATTTTTCTAAAACTTTTAAGTACAAAAATAAGTTATTAATTTTTTGGTTAAAAGTGGCAAAATTATAAAGGATTACTTTTGGAACATTTTGATTAAAAATAAATACTTTTTCTAGTAGATTTGTAAGTAGTCTCATCGACAATTTCCTAATACTTTTTAACTTAATTTGTAAGTAAACTTTTTGCTGGGGAGTAAATAAAAAACTTGACAATAACTAAAAAAAAACTTATTGCAAAATGATATTAACAATGATTAATAATCATATAATAATTCTTTAAATCTATTTATGTTAAGTGAAGTTTTTTTTTATATACAAAATTTTATGCGTATGATTAATTTCTAACTAGTTGCATGCTACTTATACGCAAAAGTACATGCGAAATATTGTATACAGGGCTGTCATGTGAATTTCGGAAAAAATGTTAAACTCCCGATAAAAAAAGAGAAAAAATCATCATTCCGAATTTTAAAAATCGTCAAAAAAAATCGGAAAAATATAAAGTCACTATTTCTAGTAGTATTTTGACATTTTTTATTTAAACGAAAACATAAAAACTCAAGTTTATATAGTCTCTTGTACAATACATATCAAAGTACATAAATTTTAAGTTTTTAAATAAGAAATCACAAAAAAAATAATGTGAAACACATCCTGTGTAATATTTTAATAATATCTTAGTCCGCTTTCACACTTTTCAATTCTGACTCGTCAAGGCAAGTATTTTTGAATGAAAAGGGGAAAAGATAACAGAAGGGGTACAAACTTAACGGCACTAGTAAATTTTCTTATTTCCTTGTTTCTGGCTTCCTCGGCTTCCTCTGAAAACATTCCTATTGGTAATACGGCAGCGTCCAATATATTCTTACCATGCATTAGCACTTTGTGCACGGTAACAGGCATATAAAACCAAGCAGTGTCCGACGCATATAATTTAAAATTGTCATATTAATATGAACTATATAAGTATATGAATGAAATTGAATATATATTAAGCCGTGAAGACTATGTGTTTTTATTTCAATTGAAATGTCATTCAATTTCGTTACGCCTATATATTCGTAAACAAAAATAATATTACACTTATAAATCGTTTCAAGCTTTAATTCCCGAAAGCCTGAAAGTATATCCAATTTTTTGTCTTATTGACCATTTGTATGAAATTAAAAGCAATGCTACTAAAAGGGCCGGGGTTTGGCGGTTGTTTTTTTTTTTTAATTGAAAGTACAGACTCGGACCTTTAATTTTTTTTAGAGTTAGAGGGCTAAGCAAGACAAAGCACATAAAGTTTTTTTCCATCAAAAAGTGAAAAGTTGATATTTTTTAGTATAATTTTTGATAAATTATAATAATTAGTTTACTTTTCCAATTTCAATAATTCTTTTTTTTTATAAAAAAGTAAGTGCTATATTTTCACTGAAAAATAAAACAAAAGCCATAGCTATAAACTTGCACACAAAAAAAGTTCTTTATTTGGACAATAATTTTAATCTGATTTCATTTAGATCATTTTGCAAATTTCCGTTTACTTCTGTTAGTTGTTTTAACTACAAAATTTCACTTTTCATAAAAAACCTTGTTGAATTTTTTGTATACAAATATTTCTTTACAAAACCAAATCATTAAAATTTTAAAATTGGAAAGTTGAAAAATCCTATTTTTTCCGCCAAAATGCCACTGTTTGACGTACTAAAAAAAGAAGAAAGTAAATCCTCAAACATCATGATAAAATTTTAATTTTGTTGCATAGTGTAATTTAAGCAAATATAAAGCACTTTTTTGTTTAAAGAAGTAAAAGAAAGTATAACTGTTTTTATTTGTTGTAAATAATATTCATGTGTTTAATGGAATGCTTGATTATTTATATTAATTAGTATTGCTGATATGTTGTTTGGTTTCAGATTTTTACAATTCCAAATAACCTAAGCGCCATATCGAAAGCTGTGTTTAGAAAAACAAAGCTTTCACAACCGATATACATATACTTCGGGTTTCATTTTAATCAGAATATATAATTTTCGTTTAAATATTGCAAATAGTTTCAATTTTATAACGTTTTTTCTCTCTCCTGTAAACTTTTGAAAACTGTTGATAGATTGTTTGGTCTTTAAGGTGACGATATGTATATTTTGATATATGTATATTGTAAAAATTTAATATGTATAAAAATCGATAAATATGTTAATACCATCCATATAACCAAATTTTATTGACGACGAAACTTTAAATACAAACCAATGAAAATGTCAAATTGTCAATGCTAAAGAATTTCTTTATGAAATTGGTGAGTATGCATAAAAAGGAAAAGAAAAAGAAAAAAAAGAAACACATTCATCATTGAACCCCATTAGATGTATGAACATCTATTTAATACATGCAGACACAACTAAATGTATACATGACATTAAAAACTAATACACGTACATGAACACAACCTTTATACATATACATATACAAAATTACAGACATGCATAAACATGTACATAGACTTTTTTTATGGTTTTGTAAATTGATGACAATAAAAAAAGATGAAACAAAAAAAGAAAACACAAAACTGTTCATATTATTTATTATATACTTACATTAATCTACTTGTTTAGTATGTATCAAACAGTTTCTAACAGGCATGTAAACAATTGTTACAATCACATTAACACTCAGTAACTATACTTACATACATACGTGTATGTATACTTTTTATATATTGAATAATTTTTCAATATCGTCACAGGTATATATATATACATATATACATAAAGTATGTCTAAATTCTCATAAACATGTTTTTTCCATAGTGTGTTGAGAGCAAATAAATACTCGTAAATAATAAACAAAAATAATGTTTATAAATAACAAAAAACCAAAGAAACATGTGTATTTACCACAATATCATCCATCCTTAACGATATTGTAATTGGTTTTGCTGCTTTGTTTAATAAAGACAAATGCACAGTGGGTTTTGCTGAAGAAAAAAAAATAAATTTTGGAAATTTGAACACAAAAAAAATTTTAAAAATTGAATGAGAAAAAAAAATTTACACACAAATATCTTAAATAAAAATTGGAAATCATTATACGGTCTCGATATTCCATTGAATTTTTATGCACATATTTGCATAAAACAAAAAAAATTATTAGGGGAAATGCAAATGCTACAAGTAAGATTACTTAGCAATATGAAAAAAAATATAAAAATCGTATACAAATTCATTGGAAACCCGACATAGTCGAGGGCTAAAAGACTCAAAAAGGACTGTAAATGATATTATAAACCTTTATAAGAAACCCTAAAGCTTAAAATAAAAAAAAAATAGGAATTCTTTGCCGGTAACACTGGTTAAAAGATTGATGTTTGTCTGTTGGCTGGCAGGCACCGCAGTAATGCAGAGGTTAGAACGAAAATAATTCTGATGAGAGAATGTGGTGATTCTTGAAACATGTAAATTCAACCCAGGTTCAATCCCCAGCTCAGCCAAGAAAAATTATCAATAAATTTTTAATAAGATTTCATGTTGTAAAAATAATTCCTGCCTTCAGTAAAAATAATAATTTAATGCAATTTAAATTTAATGAACTCAAGCTTAACTAAAAATTATCAAAAATTAAAAAAAAATTTTAAAAATTAAAAAAAAAAATATTGTTATTTATAATTGATTCGGCTTGAGGTCATTAAAATATTAAAAAACAATTTTGCTTCTTTTAATTTTTAATATTTTTATTTTTATTTTTATTCCCAATATTTCGAGACAACTTCGTTGCTCATCTTCATAACAACAACAAAAAAGGTCAACAAAAAAAAATATTTTTGGAATGATTGAAGAAATAGCTTTCTAAAGTCCTTCAGACAATTTTTGCTAGGACCAATAGGTGAAAAGTTACACTCATTTTCAAAAAACCCTGTATGACCAAAATTGACCAAAATTTCCAACTTTGACCTCTTCTAACTCCGGCACTTCTTTACTGATAGAGCTTAAAATTTGTTTCTGGCCTACTATCCAATAGTACTAACCTTGGTGCAAATTTCATTCAAATCGGAATACATCGATTTTTAAAATTGGGTCACTTGACGTGAAATTATATTGTTACGTTTTTACCTTTTAAAAATGGTGGTTTATTTCCTTCAACTATACCGGATTCTTTTTAATTGCAAAATAAAAGCGTCAAGTAGTTTGAAGAAAATATGTATAACGAGTCTTTATTTATTTAAATGTACACAAACACAATTAAAAATGAACACACTGTCTTTTTACACACTTGTATTACGGTTTAAGAACACATTTAAATTTTTCGAACACTGTTTGATCAACGCCATCTGTTGATGAAATTATTCGTAACAATATTTTTTTGATGAAATTTTCAGAGGTTGTCTCGGATTTTTGCTCAAATCTCCGTTATTTTTGGACGGATTTTGCTCATTTTAAATAGCAAACTTCTCGAAAGCATGTCTGACAGAATTATTGAAGACTTGGATCCCGAAGATATCTGGGGGCTTCAAAAAATTGATTTCAACATCCAGACAGACAGACGGACATGGCTTAATAGACTTTGCTATCTATAAGGATCCAGAATATATATATACTTTATAGGGTTGGAAAATTATATTGTGGAAATTACAGACGGAATGACAAACTTATATGTATATACCCTTCTCATGAAGGTGAAGGGTATAAAAACAGGACTAAATAAAATGTTCATTATTGCAAAATGTATCTGCAGAAACATTTAGATTTCGCCACTCTTCAGTATAGATTTGGCTAGATTAGGCTTCCAGACTTTATTTAAGAACTGCAGTGGATTGATATTGAAGACATCAGATCGACCCCAATAGAAAAGTATATGAACCTTCTATTGCCCCAGTTTCGGCCAGAATAACTTCAATAACGGTGCAAACAGAAAACAATTGCAAATTTTATAATTTTGATTATTTAGCAAAAATTATTATCATTTAATTAACTTGTCACCCACTATGCATTAATAAAGCTTAAAAAGACACCACTCTGTAAACCCGTTTATATATGCATGCATGTATGTTGGTTTTTATCTTTAAACAATTCTACATATGTTTGTATGCATGTGTGTATTAGTTACATTTACACAAACAATGTACATAAGTATTGTTGATATTAATCAACGATAATCAAATTATTTACACTTGAATGGTGTTTATTGATAAATTATGCCACAAATAATATTTTGATAGCATCAATTATGGTTTTATTATATTCTAAAGAAAATAACACACACAAACACACTAAAAAATATACAAAAAGAAAGTGACAGAAAAAACAATATAAAAGCACAAAAACAATATATACATACACAGTAAAACATCAGAATTATGACAGGGTACAATAATGATGACAGTGTGTTTTTATGCATAACATTGCGTGTGAATATATTGTATTTTATGACAATGTATGTATGCGTGTATCTATATCTGTTTAGCATTAATCTTATCCATCTTATGATATCACAAATAAATGTTGTAACTCCAACAAGAAGTTAGAGAATTGACTACATATGTATGTATGTTATAGATCAGGAAACGGAAATATGTTACAATAACGGTAGCTAAATGCATGTATAAAAAAAGAAAGTTTTTCGTATTTACAAGCGTTGCGTGTATAAGGACATATTAAATTTACCACCTACTGAGGCAACATGTCTACTGTTAGTTATTGCCGCTACATCCATAGCCACTGATTTCAATTCAGATGATGTTGATGATTATGTTTGTTGTTGGTATTGCCTTGTGTGTATGTTGTATGATACATACAATACATCTTCTCTAACAGTTTATTTGATTACTAGTTTAATGATTGTTGCTGTGGCTGGTCCCTGTTGCTGCTGTTGCTTATCCAAATATTATCAAATGACGCTTAAGGCAGTTAATATTTTATTGATACAAGAAGATTGATTTAAAACAGTGCGTCGGTGGAGTCCGTATAATCAAGTAAGAATTGTTAAGTGTTAGATATTCGTTTTGAATGTTCGAAATCAATATTTATAGCAAAGTCTTAAAATTTCCATAAAATAAAAGAAAATATTTTCTTTGTAAAATATATAATGATCCATTTAGGTCCTTTTTTATTTGGTTTTTTCCACAGATTACGCACAGCAACACGTGTTACGAAATGAGCGCTGTGTGAAAAATATGTTTTGTGCACAATTGCTTTATTAAGTAATAATTTTAATAAGCAGCCGTAGTTTGAGAGATACCATTAATAATGCTAGAAATAGTGATACAAAGTTAGACCTTCTAAATGGACAACCAACAAGCTTTATTTAAAATTTCAAAAAAAGAACTAAATGAATCACCTTAAACGATTATTATATACTATATTAAAAAATGTATTCTAACACAGAACGAAACTAATTACTGAATTAAATAATATATGTTTTACTAACGAAATATCCTTAACACATTAATAATGCAACTGGCCTTACCTGTCCATTCATATAAATCTCTATTCTTCTGCTACTTTCTCCCTTTTATATTTATGTATCTACTAGGTTTTTGTACCCGGCGCTGCCAGGGGTATTATTGATATTTTATTCCTTGCCGCTGATCATTTAACATTTTGGTAATCTGTTTTAAGAATAGCACACAAACGAAGCATGTTTCGTGTGTAAAGTGGCAGTTTATTCTGTAGGAGAAAAAAACATTCATACAACTCAAATTCCTTTATGGAACAACTATTTCGAAAAATAATTTTTTGAACAATATTGACATTCAGCTTTTAAATCTCTGGTTGATGATAACTGTTAAATTTGTTTTCTTAATTTTCCCTTTCTAAAAGTATATCTGCGCTTATTAATCGTACATATTTTTGAAAATTAATAAACTTACATTTAAAATTGGAATAACCTTCATTATTTTCACGTCTTTGGCCTACATTATGGCCATTAAGATCCTAATTGCTATTGAAAATTGTGTGCTAATAAAATTTTTCACCATTAAAGAAACAGATGACCCGATTCTCCTTTTTTAAGTATGTTTATGTATATAAAGGTAAGTTTAGACGATATGTTGAATCAGCATATATATGCTGACAGCCATATGATTAAAATTATCAACAAATTCCTATGTCATATGTTAGACGTTTACACGATATGTTGAAAGTAGCAAATTTTTTGATGTCAGCATATGTCAGCAAATGAAATGTCAACATAGGATTTAGCATACGATTTTTGTTTTTATGCTGAGTCCTCTAAACATTTGTTTGTGAAATTAGTCCGTTTGACAACATTTTTTAATTATTATTTAATTTATGTGTAATTTTTAAAATAAAATTAAATAATAAAAATAATATCAATAAAAAAACATAAATGAGGAAATTGGTCTAGCTATTGCTTATACAGTGCTGATCTTGGATGACGATGAAGTGGAATTAAAAGCAAAAAGATGTAGAGTTTGGCAAAAGAAATGGGTAGAACGACGAGTGGAAGAAGATTTTTGTATAAAATTATTCAATGAACTGGAAGAGGAAGAACAATCTTTATGCAAAAATTTCTTATGTATGAATATCCTTCAGTTTAATAATTTGCTTTTTTTGGTGTCACCAATAATTACTAACCAGGACACAGTGATGCGCAAAAACATTACTGAAAAGGAACAATTTATTTTGACTCTACGTTTCCGAAGCATTATACACTTAATATGTAAATAATGCAAGAAAACATGAATAATATTTATAATAATTTATTGTTTATTTCCAGAGACCTTTTTTTTACATAAAAAGAAACTGTCGGCGGCTGGGCTTAGGCATGTGGCGCATATGCATATGAATTTTCCATATGCTGAAAAGCTTGCATACGCTTTTCAACAAATAACATATCTGTAAACATACGCAGAAAATTTGTCAAGCACTAATAATATGCTGTTTACACGATATGCTAAAATTACCAACATACGTTTGTTGGCATTGTTAACAAAGTGTTAGCAAATGTTGCTAAACATACGTATGCTGAAGAAATTTTGCGTTTGCACGATATGTAAGCACTTGTAACAACTTTTTCAGCATAAATATGCTCATTAAACATATCGTCTATACTTAGCTTAAGACTATTGTTTATATAAATAAATATGGGTAACATCAAAAATGATTAAGGTCATCAGTGCTAGTAGACTATAAAACTTTTGATCCCTTAAATAGAAATACACTTAATTCTTATGTACTTAATAATCCTTAAAAGTTGCCTACCGAAAAAGACCTTTCCTAATAAATATTTTTCTGTTTGCAAAGGGCGACAAAATTGTTTCTTATCAGTACTAAGCATACAAAAAGTACCAACTATAATATTTTTCACTTTTTGGTCCTCTAATTTTAGGTTTATCTTATATTTCTTTGTAAGAATCCGTATTTAGAACTGTAAGTCTGGTAGTGGTTCACGATAAAGAAATGCAAAATTACCATTTTTAACTGTTATTACTATTTAGGTGTCGTATTATGAAAAATTAACTTTTCAAAAATTTCGTTGTCTTAAAACAACAGTAGAAACACACAAATTTTTACCCCTTTTTACCCTTTTAGTTTGTATGTTTTTAATAAGTTTTTTGTCTTTTAATATATCAATATTTATAGGTTCGAGTCTGTATATTACTTATAAAGATTAAGCACAACATTTCATTTCTTACTCGTCTTTATTCACTTACAAAGAACTACTCTTCTAATACACAACTTTGTGACAACAGAAATGTAAAATAAAAATGCTGTTTCTTCATATCAAAGACAAATTTTAAAAATTTTCCACTTTTTGTCCCATCCCGGTATCAACGTTATATTAAATTTTACCGGTTTTTGCACAATTTATCACCTCCTAATCCAAGTCTTGCAAATATATCTATTTACGGTCTACATTTCAATAAAATTAGTATAGCCGTTTGGTTTTACTGGGTTTCCCCTTTTAATCCCGACCTGGGGCCAAATTACCGCATTCGATATCCAGTAAAATTAATCGTAATTTTCTTATTTGAGATTATGGCATTCGATATCGAGCAAGAAATTTAGTACATTTTATCATAATTTCGATATCGTAATAATTTTTCGATACGATAGCGCATTCGATCACGAATGCGGTAATTTGGCCCCTGATCTAAGTTTTAAAAAATATATAGCCTGTTCACATGTTTATAAATAGATCTACTAACGTTTCAAATTTCAATAAAATCGGTGCAGCCGGTTGGTGGGGGTGTTTTCCCCCTTTTTATCCCGACCTGGTCCAAGTTTTGATAAAATATCTTTACCTATTGACGCTTCCAAGTATAGATCTATCTACGTTAAATTTCATTAACATCGGTTCAGTCGTTAAGGCGTGATTGCGGAACAAACAAACAAACTTACAAAGCCATTTATAAAATATATATGGATTGTATTTGTGTAAATATGTGCACTCAAAAGCAATAATAATAAATTAAAACAATTAATTTCTCATAATCTCTTTGATGTCTTTATTATCGTTTTTTTTTTTGTTTTTTGTCCAACATTTATTTATTTGTTTAATTATGTTCCTTTTTGTATCTTTGTGTGGAAATCAGTCTGTCACCATTTCAATGTCTATGTCGGGGTTTATCTAATCATCTACATGTCTCTCTGTCTGCTGGGATTTTCTCTGTGTGAATTTATCCCTGTGTTAATAAACAAATAGTTTTCTACAAAGCACTGATTAGTCACTGATTAAACCAATAAGACACAGATACACACATGTTAAATTGTAGCTAAACGAACACACACATATAGAGAAAATAAAGATTCATACATATATAGACAATTAAATACTTACACCACCATATGTACGTTTTTATAGAGGGTAAATAGAAAATAAAATATAAAATCGCTTGTTTGTAGCGTTTAACCAACAAAAGGAAATAGTAAAAATATTTAGTTAAATACTTAATGAACTTAAATAAACTGCATAACAAATACATACAATACATAAATATTTATTTATGTTGTGTGTGTGTGTGTGTGTGTCTATATACATACACACTACTGTAGACAAGATGATGTTTTAATCGTTAGAAAGAGCACATTTAGTTTTAACATGATGTGTGTTTTTACATCATTCTTATATACACTCTGGCTCACAAGTACTTAAATGGGATTTATATTAAATATATTTGTAAAAAAGGGCAATTAGATTATAGGGATTAAGTTATGATTCATTTAAATTTACTTTAGTAAAAAGCTTTTTAGTGTTTGTATTAATGGAAGACAATTAAGTCACATATTTTGTACGGTTGTGTAAAAAGTATTGCTCAATTCATTCACTCACTGTAAGTTTACACTTGAATACATTTCATACTTGTATAGGTACATGTTTAAATAAAAATTTTAAAATAAGGACTTTAAAGTGATTTAAATTAAACAACAACTTTTAACTTTTTCAATAAGAAATTAAAAATAACACTATATGTTGCATAATTTAATAATGTGTGCATGTTTGTTTGTTAGAGAAAATTTTAAAATGCGGCTTAGAATGGAAACCAATAAATGCTTTTTATATAATCCAAGAAATTTTTTCTCAAGCTCCAACAAATTCAGATTTGGATTTATATTGTTTTCCGAATTCTTATACAATATTAACTAACCATCCATCGAAATTAAAATAAAAACTATAAATGGATGGTGCGATCGAAATACAATTTTACATGGGATTATTCAAGGAGTAGCTATTCGAGTTTTTTTTAAGAGAAGTAATAATCAGGCAAATTAATATGCGTGTATATACATATTTGCATTACTTTATTTGAAAGGGGATAGGTTGAAGAAGTAAAGGTGGTGAAAGTAGAAGAGAAGCTTTGTATTAACAACTCTGCAATTGCGCATTATTTTTGTTTTTAGTGCAGTATTGCAGCGCCTCTGGTGTTGAGTAGGCGCATTATTTTTAAAGTTTGATTTCATAGCGTTTATTTAATTATTTTACTTCGATGGCGTTTGAATGCTATACCACCGAAGGAGGGCGCTGTGATAAATATTAGTTATAATAGGATAGAAAATTAATAATTTTCAGAAACTGATGTTGCTTGAGTGGCAGCGGCTGGGAATCGAACCCGAACTGCAACTCATGCTTAATGATCAGATGCGCTAAGCAATTAAGCTACATCATCCTCAAAGTTTATGTTCTAAAGATGTACGCCATTATTCTTTCACAGGTTTATGGAGTCCAACTTTTTGTTCAAACATTTTAAAATTTCCATTAGTATTGAAGATTTAAGTTGTATATAAGAGGGTTTGCTTTAAATGTGGCATAAATAAAAATTATTATTTTTAGTTGAACTGTTAATTTTTAATTTTTGATATTTCATTAGTTAGGCTTGAGTTCATTAAATTTAATTTTCATTAAATTATTTTTACTGAAGGTAGGAATTGTTACATGAAAATTATTATTAAAATTTATTGATAAGTTTTCGACTGAGTTGGAGATTGAACCTGGGTTGTTGGATTTACATGTTTCGAGAACCACCAATTTCTCTCATTAGAATTCTTTGTGTTCTAACCTCTGCACCACTGCGGTGCCCGCTAGCCTACAGTCAAACATCAATCCTTTAACCAGTGTTACCGGTGGGTCGAAATTTGCTGTAATTATCATATTTAAATGTATTTACATGTTGCCTCCTTTTCTTCAGTTTTTTCCCGTATTCATGTCAAGACTTCGTCTCGAAAACCTGAATACATTTGTTTATTATGTTCAATCAGGTTCAATCCCCAACTCGGCCGAAAAATTATTAATAAATTTTAATAAAATAATTTAATGAAAATTAAATATAATGAACTCGAGCCAAACTAAAGAAATATCTAAAAATAAATAAAAATTTTAATTATTGGAGAAAATATTGGAGAAGTTTTTTTTATACTAAAACAATCTCTGTAAACATACAGGAATATTCTTTTTGCAATATAAAAAAGGGAGTTGAGGCAATTTCGTGCCCAAAAATTTTAAAAATCTATTATTTTTTGAAATTTACAATTGAAAATCATTTGTTTTTGGACCCAGAGATATTTTGTTTGAAATACTTAAAAAAACCGGACCAGGGTTTTAAAAATGTTGATATTTTCATTTTCAAAGAGATACATTGGAATTTGAGTTTTTCCACATTTAAAAGCATATGAATGTCTCTTTCTTGACCCTGAAAATGGACATATATGTACGTTCTAGTTTTAAACTCCTCTTCCTTTTAACTAGTTTCGGCTGACAAAGTTACTATACTCCCAGGAATATCACAGTCCGTTAGGATTGGTATATAGTCCGTATTTTATTAGGAACAAAATATGAAAACAGGCAGAATACAAATAAGATATAATGACTAAAACATATTGTGCTGGTGACCAACAATATTTAAGAACCGTTTAAGGTTCTACTAGTTAAGTTTTGGTAGAAAAACCTTTCGGGGATATAGGAGTAGACTTGATTATTAATTAGTAATAACTCAACAAAACAAATAATATAAAAATGGTTCACTATCAAGTGAATCAAAGTTAAAGTTTCGTATTCATCTCAAGTAACCTAAGTCAGATAGTCTCATTACACTTCAAGTATATAACGACATTAATAATAACGACATGAATTGGAGTTGAAGGCAACATAGACACAAATGCATCAGTCATGGTCTTGCATTAAACGAGTGATGTTTATCTGATGCTAAGGATGTGAACAATATTTTTGTATGAATATTATTAAATTTTCAAATATACAGCACAAACAGTTTGTTTTTAGCTTAAGTTTCTGAAAATAATATTTATTTATATTTTGTATTACTTCCTATTTCTTCCTATTTCTAGGCGAGCATATTCTGTTTTTGTGAGATATAACTATCAATGTGTTACTAGTTTTAGTGTTATTACAGGAATCAGAAATTTACAAGCAACTGTGATAAGTTCTTGTCTTAATGATATTGTTCTATTGTTTAATACTTCATAACAATGAAAGTATTTGTTGGTATATCTGAATATTATTGTATATATATGCAATGGTTTCCAGTGATAGGCCCGGCCTTAATGAATTTAATATATTTACATATTTACAATATTTAAGAAATAACTTTAGCAGCTGTAGGTAATTTTTTTCTTAATCGTAAATAAATTTTAGCATTTAACTTTTCTGCGTCAGTTTTATCAGCATCATCAAGGGTAGCTAGTTGCTGTACTGGGTTTTTTCATATTGCATGTCTCTTTAGTTATTTAACATATAAAATGCTTTTGGCTTCTGCTTGTCTTTATTCATTGTTTTATTCTAATGAAGATTTTTGAAACAGAAATTCTGCGAACATAATTTTTTTATTTTTGTTAAAATTTACTGCCAGTGCTGTAGATGAAAAAATTGCAGAATTGCTGCATCGTTGGCAAAAAAATATCAGAAAAGCGGATGTTTTTGTAACTTTATGATCACAAAACCAAAAATATATTGTTTTAGTAACGAAAAATAATCGGTTACTACGAAACGAATAATTTTATAAAGCTGCCTTGCAATTTAATAAAGACATCTTTCAAAAGCATGACGCGCCATTAGAACTTTTTCTAACTATACAAACTAAAACTTTCAATGGTTTCCGTTAAATATAACTTCTTTCAGAGTCACTTAATGCCTTTCGTCTAAGATAGTTTCATTATGCTTACAATTAATTATTTAATACAAAACTTGCCACATTAGTTATAATTGCTAATGCCACGTTTATTGCCTAAAACTTCCTGTTTAGAAAACCGATTATCATGTTTTTGCCAACATATTTTTTATTGCAATTCTTGCCAAAGAACACATTTGTGTCTAAGGTAGAGTTGTACATAAAAAAATATATAAAACCGGCATATTTAAAAAACGTCTGCAACAACAGACACAAAACAAACTTTTACAAAAATACAGGCTCAGGAAAAACAAAAAACAAAGTCTGCATTTTTTTATATAAAGAAAAATAAAAAAAGAAAACTAACAAATGAAAAAGAATCCTGTACATGTGTGTGGAATATTTTTTGTTATGCTTTTCTCGCAAAACTGCGTAACTATTCAAGTGCACAATATGATGCACATACAACCACTCACATATATCCTTACAGCAAACAATGAGCGCATACTGACATTTACATACAACAAACAAATATTTAAATTGCCGGATAAAAATAAAATACAGAGAACGAGAGAAAAAACCCAGAAGGAAGAACAATATTTGACTAAAATTGAAAACGAAACTAGAAAAAGGGAGTAGTCAGTCCAAATACACATTAAAAATAACTTTTAGTTTTTTTTCATGTTTGTGTTTTTTTGTTTAGAGAATTTGCTCTGTATATGTAATGGCGGTAACAATATTAACCGGAGACGCCACAACATGTTGCAGATAAATTCAAATTCGAATATAGTTTTTTTTCTGTATTGTTTCGCTCTTGTTGTATTTGTTGTTTGTTTTTCGTAGACGTATGAACGTAATTTGATAAATTGTTTTTTCATTGCTGACGACACAGACAGAACAGACGGATGGACGGACAATAGGCTGAATGCCATGAATGAATATGAACGAATATTAGAAAATACACAAACAAATTGTATACAGAAAATAAAATGACTTTATGAATGTTGCAACAATGCGGATTTATTTGGATTGTTTTAAAATGTTGGATTATTTTAGATTTGTCAACTTTAAATAGTTTAGTTTTAAGTCTAAATGGATTATTGTTAGGAGAGTGTGTGAAGGTATGTATACACGATCCTCAGATATTACAATGTTGTAAGATCTAGCAATGTGCTAGCAATGTACTGACATTTGAAAAATTGTTAGCAACAGGTAAATTGTCAGTTTAGACGATTGTAAGAAAACTAAAAATTTCATTGGCACACAATTGTCACACAATGAATTTATCTATCAATCAAAATTGTCAGCTCAGACGGTTGTCAGATTGTTGTGTGGCATTGTCGAATTCGTTTTGCAGCGTTGTGTGTGTGTTTAAAAATTTTATATATTCTAATGTACTGAAAATGATTTTTCTTACAACGTTGGAAGACAAAAATTTTAAGTTCACACGGTTGTTAGACATTTTCTGAACACTTTTCGGACAACGTTGTAATATCTGATACATAGCTTTAGACATGTTATGCAGCAACTTTGTTGAAAAAAATATTGTGAAAGCTATTTAATTAAATTTTTAATATTCAGCGGGATAAATTTAATTTTGTGATAATTCGGATGAACAATATTGCGTTATGACACGTTCAATTGTTTCAACCAATTCAGGTGGAATTCCAACTTTGCTTGGAAACGAAGACCTCGCTGGCATTACAAGTAATAGACTTTATGAGAATATCAATATATTTTTGAAGTTCTAAATATAAAAATTTACTTTTTTTAAATGTAGGAGACGTTGTTAAAGAGGCAACAAAAAATGTGTTACAAAAACAAATTACAGATTTCGGAAATCACATTAGTTAAGTTACCTTAATTTAAATGCAGGCCACTTTAATTTCCAAAAAAAAAATCATATATCCAAAGAACTTATTTTAAATAATTAACCGCCCCACTGGTTAATATGGTTATATTTTTCAATGAGGAACCTCAATTAGTTTGTTTTCTTATTGCGCATACTTTTTGGATTTTTTAAAACTATTCCAGAAATTGACAGGCATCCCAAGTGGCATGTTAAAGCATAATAGACATTTTGCTTCTTTTTTGATTTCAACTATGTAGACTTGCCTGGTCATACCACTGCAGTTATGTCAATTGCCAAAACTGTTGTAAGCTATGGCAAAATTTTGCCATATTTTAAAACAATGTTTTCTCTGCTAGCCATAACTAGTGTGTAAGTGTAAATTGTATGAGTGTGTATATGTCAGAGTGTGATAACTTTGTTGTTAAGGGATGCTGCTGTATTTGCTGCAGTATCAGTTGAGCTTGTAGTATAAGTAGTGGTAGTTAAAGTAACCAATTGTTTGTAAAAGAAATAGTTAAATTCCCTACGCTTAATTTGCATGCCATGTAAGAGGCACAAAAGTGCTTGCAACAACACAGCACTCATACAAAAATATGCACTGAAAATAAAAAACTTCTGCTACCACTTACTCGATGTGTACGTGAGTCATTGAAGTAAAGTTAACGTATTTGGTACTAAAGTACTTGTACATTTTAAGTAACAATGTTACTTCATTTTACTATTTTTCAACGACCAAAAAAGAGGCTTTATAAATAATACAAAATCTTAAGAGACGTAGCATGTTACAAGGGGGTAAAATGTATTTTAAAATTATATTGGCAAAAAAATTTATTTAGATTTCTAATACATATGTACTTAGAATAAAATACCGACATGAATATTGTTGCATTAAATTTTTCCATAAAACTCCTGCTACAACCATGTTTTTTTCTCAACTTCACAGTAAAAAAGTTAACGTCATAATATTCCAAACAAAAATACTAACTAGAAATATAAAATGCCTCTAACCATTTTTACAGGCATAAAGATCATCAGTCTCACCAAACCATCCAACACAAACAGCAACATGATGCAGTATTCTTTAAAGAGTCGCTACTCTTAAAATATTGACGTTTTTGTGCATTTTGTTTTATTATATATTTTTACGTTTGTTTTTTCACAAGCAAATATTTGCCGGAGAATGTCTACCATTATTGCTGAGACTGAAATTAAACTTTGTTTGAATTTCAAAGCAAAGTTTAAGCAAAATATGTATAAAAACTAAATGTATACTGTCTACGTATACACTCATCTATAGACCCAGGCAAAGAAGCATTGCAAGTTTTTTAGTTATAATATTAATAAACGTTATAACAGTATGCGTCTGTTTGTGTACCTGTTTTAACGAAAGAAAGATGTCTATATCGTAAAGCTCGTTGGGATGACAACAGTATATTTATGTGTACAATAGTTGACTTTATATACTCTTAGTGTGTTAGTATTAATTGTCTGCTGTTGAAAATCGAATTTATTGTTTTATATAACCTTTTGATTCTAAATGAAAGTCTCAAATAAACTTAACATTTCTATTAAATTTATAAAAATTGTTCGATTTATATACCCTACACTAATATTAAATTATTGTTTCACAAAATTCTGTTCACATAAATGAATAGTTTTAAATGTATACCTATAATACTTAAGTAAAGCTAAGAGAAACCTCTAGTGAAAAACCATGTTTTTTTGATGGATTGATCACTTAACTTTTGCACAATATATCATTCAGGCATATATCCGCTGCATACTTATTCCAAATCGCTAACAAATTATTGTCAAAAACAAATATAAAAAAATATAATGAAAAAAATATAATGAAAAAAAATATATGAAATATTTTTCTATTAAGTTGATGTAATTTTGTGGACACCAATCCACCGCAGAATAATGAAAGCGCCTTAAATAGGTGCAAAACTATACTGATAGGTGGTGATGTCTAATAAGAGACAGTAGACATTTCTGTTAAATAAATATCGGAAATCATAGTTGTAGTGGTGACAAAACACAACTGACTTTTTTTTTGCCAACTCATCGCTTTTTCTCCAAATTTATGCATTATTTTATTTATATTTTTAGTCGACATCGCTCGATTTCACTGCAATATAAAATGTTGGCTCCGGTAGCTGTTTAAGGTCTACTTTTATATTGGTTTTATTAACATTTTTGTCATAAAGAATGCGTACCCGTTTTATAACAACACCATTCTGCTTTTGACTACGAAATGGATATTTAATTGCACCATAGTTGTAAATAACAGTATTCGCGTGAATTATTCTTGGGGTACTTACAATGGTATTATATTTTTTTTTCCATATTTTATGGTTTATTAATTTTATAAGCTGTTTGGGCGACAATCCAATATCTGGGTGGCAATCGTTCCTTTGATTTTCCGGAACAATTGACGTATCTTGTTGTATATATGTGCACCTCTAATATTTCACGTCGGCCGGCTTCTGTTGGCCAACATGAATCACGAGCGCCATACGTATTTAATTTTCCAAATAACAACAATTATTTCCTTTCCTTTTATTTAATGTTTGTTTATTTATTACTATAATTTAAATTTCAGTTTTTTATTGGTTTATATTTAATTTTAATTTTAAGTTCAATTTTCGCACCTCTTGTCGCGGCAGATTTTTCTTAATGAGTGTCAAGTTAACCATACATTTTCTGTTAGTTAACAACTTTTCACCACTCTTAACTCGTCATTGCCAGATGTGTTTTTATACACTGACAACGTTTACACGGTGCAATATTGATGGGCATAACTATATATATCAATTAATATTACGCCGTGTAAACATAAGCTAAATAGTATTATCGACTTCTTTCCTTTTATTGGTAGCTTTTTGATTCCAAAAAGTTTGCTTTATTTTTTTTTTTTTTTTGAATATGCAGATGAGTGTCGGATGCATTCTTGCTAACTTTTAATTATTATAATTTAAAATATTAAATTAATTTTGATTACTTCGACCTTTTTTTTTTTATAAAATAAAAAGTTTTTCGAGCTCGAGGCCAATTATTTTTAAAAAATTTATATATTATTTATTAAATTATTTCTTCCAATTTTTTGATATCCTTCTGATATCATTATCAAGGAGTGATTTACAATTATATTTTTAAGAGACTTATTATTGTCCCACATTCATTTTTGAAAAAACTTTTTATTTTATAATTTAAAATATTTAATATGTTCAGATATAAAAAGCATTTTCACTTTAAACTAAAATTTTAAGAATACCTAATAGTTATGAACTATTTATTTATTTATTTATTTAATCTACAAGAAATTAATTCTAAGATTAAATTTAAATTAAGGAGCACTAGCTACATTGGCCATCAGCCCAGTTTTCTTTTTCTGTTCATCGTTTAAATGCAATGCATTTTCGATTTATGTTTTAATAAATAAATAATTTTTCAAAAACTCAAATTTGTTTTATTTATTTTGAAATACATTTTCAATTTATGTTTTAATAAAAAAATAATTTTTCAATATATCAAATTTTTTTATTTATTATTAAATAAAACCAATATTTGACCTAAGCTAAAAATCGATTTAAAATTTCATTATAAGAAAATATTGATTCACTAACAAAAAGTAGAAACATTAATGCGGTTTTCATAGCATACAAGAATGAAAGCAAGAAAAGTGACAATGATTCCTGAAATGTTAATGTACGTAGCAGTTTCAATAGTTTAGTTTATAAGTTTCACCAATTCCTTCCCAAATCAACATTTCTCTATCCCTAAATAGCAAGCAAATAATCCTTATTCATGCTTTCAGAAATGTTATTTTTTTAATTTTTAGTTACAAAAAAGTTAAATCTTATTCAATTCGAGCAATATTTTTCAATACCAATACATACTATGAACACTAAAATATTTGACTGTTATGTTCTTTTTTATGGTTGGCTTATCCAGTATTGCAATAGGTATTTTAGGTATGTACTCGTATGGATGTATGTATATAATAATAATTCGTCCGAAGACACACAATTTGTTCGGTTATACTATGCGTATAAGTAATAAATATATAATACCACAAATAATATTAAGTATACGTCTAGAGTGCTTGTATTTATAGGTATATAATAAATTAAAAAATTGAGGCATATTTTTAGGCTGACAATATTAGATTTTTTATTCCTGAATGCTATCACAAAGAATTAAAAACTTTAGGGGTCGATTTTAAACATCTTGTTATAAAAGCTATGCTACTTACAATTAAGAATTACAAATTTTCTGGCTAAATTAAACAAAATTTGAATTCTAAAATTGTCATTGTAAATTTTGTTCCTTGTTTAATTTTCACATGTGGCTCATACCATCCAGAGACAATTTAAAAAGGAAAATTCTTTTCATTTAATTACCACAATCAATTGGCTATCAACATGCTATGTTCACACAAACATGCACACACACTCAATTTACCAAAAGAAGACTTAAATGAAGAAAAAAAATAAAACACAAATATTACAACGTTCAAACTATAATAAAAACAATAATACGATTACACAAACGAAAAAACCAGAAGACACAAGTAAAAGCTACAAACATTTTAAAAATCAGCCAATTTTATTCAGTATCAGGTATGATTTTTGTTTGTAGTAGTCAACGTACCCAGTTACAAATCCACACACTCATACTCGTATGAATGTATATGTAAACAACATAATGGAGCTCACTGCAACCATACACCCATACAGGCCAGACCAGGCCATGTTGGCCGTGTTACAAACGATGCATATTAATACATTTACAATTGGCATAGAGGATGGTCAGGCATTCAATGCAATCAAAACAACAGCCAGACAAAACAAAACAACAAAACAGAACGAAAGAAAAAAATTATATTCAAAATGAATTCTACAAACTGAAACTGCAATGTAATCATATTTCATGCTACACTGCTGCAGTAGTCACACATTTTTGTACATGTGCAACAACAGGAGAAACAATACCAACAACTACACAGGCACACACACAAATCCTGCTTCCCTAAAAACGGGGTCCACAATAACAAGACAAGAATAAAACTAGAAAGAACATTTACAAATGTATTCCTTGTTTTAGGTTTTTTTACGAGTTTTTCCAATTGTTTTTTTTAAGATTTTAATAAAATCTTTTTGTGTAGGCGTGGTCAAACATGAAAACTGTAATACACCGGTTTAAAAATTGAATACATAATAGCCATTTTATGTTCTACCATCACATACAAACACACATGCTTTCAAACATTTATATACACACTGGCTTTAAAAGAACATAACAATAACGATTATTAGAGTCATATTTTTTCGTTTTAATTTTTGTAAAGTTTACTAACTTCCATTACTGTTGCTGTTGTTGTTGTTGTAAGCAAGCTTAAACGTGCATACCGGAAGACTAGTGCCTATTAAAAAATGCTAAAATACACAATTATTCCTGTTTTTATAAGTGAATCTAGGAAATGCTTTCATAAATAGAAGAGATTTGTAATGAATTTCTTTAGATTTTGAAAATCTAAAAACCTTTAAGTTTGAACAAATGAAAAGGTTGCTGCTAATTAAGTCCAAATGACTTTAATTTGGCACTTAAGTTGTATGTTTGAGATCACTTGAAGAAGAAATGCTAAACTTGTTGGCAATGTTAAGATTCATAAATTATACTATATACCATATATATATATTTTTATACCCTTCACCATCGTGAGAAGGGTATATATAAGTTTGTCATTCCGTGTGTAATTTCCACAAAAAAATTTTCCGACCCCATAAAGTATATATATTCTGGATCCTTATAAATAGCGAAGTCGATTAAGCCATGTCCGTCTGTCTGTCTGTCTGTCTGTCTGTCTGTCTGTCTGTCTGTCTGTCTGTCTGTCTGTCTGTCTGTCTGTTGAAATCAGTTTTTTGAAGTCCCCAGATATACTGGGGATCCAAACCTTCAATAATTCTGTCAGAAGTGCTTTCGAGAAGTTTGCTATTTAAAATCAGCCAAAACGGTTTAGGTTAACCAGAGTTATGAACCTATATGTGAGACCACCTCCATAAAAATTTGATATTTTTCATCCATTTTATTGCAATATTTTGAAAACTATTGCAGATAATACCATGAAATTTTGTACACGTTGTTTGTACTATAAAAGAAGAAAGTGTGCGGAAAATAGTAAGAATCGGTCCATGATTTCTTATAGCCCCCATACAAATATATATATTCCCGAAATATGGCTTAATGATAAATAAATGCCTATAAAATTGGAATATCAAGACAAAATTCAGCAAAAATAAGTTTTATACAAAAAGAAATCGCAAAACGAAATTTTTTTTAATTCGGTCCATGTTTGACCATAGACCCCATATAAAGTCCACTTCCAAAATTCACTTAAATACGTATAAAAGAGATATAAATAATGTTAAACGGCTAAAATTTGACATAAATACTCTTTATAGGCAAATAAATTGCTGTACTAAATTTTATGGTGGTCGACCCAGAATTGGTCATAGCCCCCATACAAAAATCTTCCCGAAATATGGCTTAATGATAAATAAATGCCTATAAAATTGGAATATCAAGACAAAATTCAGCAAAAATAAGTTTTATACAAAAAGAAATCGCAAAACGAAATTTTTTTTAATTCGGTCCATGTTTGACCATAGACCCCATATAAAGTCCACTTCCAAAATTCACTTAAATACGTATAAAACAGATATAAATAATGTTAAACGGCTAAAATTTGACATAAATACTCCTTATGGGCAAATAAATTGTTGTACTAAATTTTATGGTGGTCGGCCCAGAACTGGTCATAGCTCCCATACAAGGACCACATTTGAAAAAGACATTTTTCCCTATATATATTGTATAAATATCGGTACCGACTCAAAACTTTGCACAGATCATTTAAATATATACAAAAATCATCCCACAAAATTTTGTGAATTTCGGTCTATTTTTAACCGTATGCCCCATATAAAGCCCTCTTCCGAAAATCACTTTAATACTCATAAATCTCTTACGAATAAGGGTACCAATCCAAAATTTTACACGTATCATTTACATACATGCCTAAATCAAACTGCTGGATTTTGAGAAAATCGGTCCATATTTGACTATATCCCCCACATAAGGTCCATTCTCGAAATCCACGTTAATACTAATATATATCTTAAATATACCGTTATTATGTTGAAATTCGAGGTGAAATATCCTCATATGCATGAAAATAACTGTTCCAAAATTTAAGAAGATCGGCCCATAATTTTCCATAGCTGCCATATAGAACCATTTCCAAAAAACAAATAAATTCGGGTCAAAAAATATTCTTTTCGGATTTAACCCATATTCGGTCCACATTTTATAATCATGATATATATCGTTGGAAAGGTATTTTTAATACCTTTTATTTAGTGTATTACAAATTATCAAGCACTTAGTAGTTCCCGAGATATAGGTCTATATATTTTCAACTTTACGGGCCCGCCCCCTCGAAAATAGGCGTGACCGCCAACAAATTTTTTTTTGCTGGTATCTCCTCCAAAAGCCCTATTTCATTTTGTTTTTTCTTTTTTTTTTTGAGCAAAATCACTAAAACCGAATTGTACCCCTTTTTTTATACTCTGTTTGTTAAATTACACTGAAGATTATTATGAACATCAGACAGACTCTGTAAATTATGATACGAATTTGTAATTAAATCAATTAAAATGGTAAAAATTAGACAACATTTCAAAATATTTAACATAAATTATGTTGGTCGTAAAATTGTCTTTCAAACAATATATCAAATACTAATAGATAAAATTTGCACTAAGACTGAATAGAAAACACAGAATTAGGATATTCTAGTCTAGTGTAGTTTCTGTATTTCTTATTATTTCTGTATTTCTTATTACGCTTAGGTGAAGGGTATTTAAGATTCGGCACAGCCGAATATAACACTCTTACTTGTTCTAACTAACATTAATTTTATTATTAATTTCATTAATAATTTTAGTAAGGTTAGTAGAAAATATATTAAAGAATAAGGCCAGATAGAAAAATATAAATTATTTTGCATTTGTTTATGCAACCGCCTAAAAATACATCAATATCTTGATATCACTGAAACAGTAAGGACACTCGTGTATAAATGTAAGCAGAAATATAAGTGATAGCATCAGTAGTGATTGCTACTAAGTATTACTGACATCAGCGATTAAGTAATGTGTATTTTTTTCACCGCTGGGATACTAACAAGTAACTTCATTTAGTTAATTCACAAGGTAAACGTTTTATTAAAACTGACGTTACTCTTTTCACCACTTCTGCTTTATGTTTGTGTTAATGATAATGAATGTTGTGATTCCTGTTTTAGCACATAAATATTTATTCATATTTTTATTTAAAAATTGTAATACATATACCAGTATATATTATTCATATTTAATTAAAAAATTTGTTTTTTTTTTCGAACAAGTGTATGAAAAACTGAGTGGGTCTGGCTAGACTCATGCGTTACGATTGTTAAACCCTAAATATGTGTAAGACGGAGGGTTAAACAGTTTTTCAAGGCAACAGCACATACGAGTATGTACATGCATATGTATATTAAATACATTAATATCTACCATAAATATTTGGCTCTTATGAATTTGCCTAATAAATCCGATTAAGATGATTTCTAAAAACATGCTTTTAAAAAAAATGTTTTGTTACGTTTGTTAACGGCAACTCTAATGATATAAAAATAAAGCAAAATAAACCTGTAGTAACTTACGAAAAAACATTGCAAATTAACAGACAACATGTATTTACTCCTACTTTTTCCCGGCTTCGGCTTCAGATGCAAGCTAATACCGGCTATTGAGAAACATTTACTTAAGCTAGATTTACACGATTGAAATTTTCTTCAAAATTGCTCTTCAAAATGCTTCAAACTCGTGTAAACAGCAAAATTTCTTTAAAATTTCAATCGTGTAAATCTAGCTTTACTTGTACGTATGTTCCAGTACAAAGTTTCAATTTTATTTACTGCTGCTGATCTTTTCGTTGTTGTTCTTTTTGTCTGGGCTGTGGTATTATGTATTTATTTATTCTGGTAAGAAAATTTCTTTTTGGCAGTCTTTAACAACGTCATGCACCAAATTTGTTGTGCAATTGTTTTTTTATTTGCTTTTGTCATTGTTGTTGTGTGGCGAAGTTGTACATGTCTTTTTTCCAATGATTTGTATATTTATTGTATGTTGCTGTGATTGCAATTTTAAAAACAAAAACAAAAAAAAAACGAACAAGAAATACTAAATGAAATTACATTCAGACAATCATAGATGCATACAGACATTTATGTATATATATATAGATAGACGACAGTACTCACATTTTTATACATGCATAGGTTTACATATGAGTACGTACGTGTATGATGTATTTACGATAAAGATGCATGAACACAATTCATTCATTTATGCATGAATTCGTAGACACCCACCATTTTCCAGTTTATGCAGCATGCAGCCAGTCGACTGGGAGTACAAATGTCTGTGACCATGTACGAGGGTTGGAGAAATTTCAAATCAATCGTATCTAGCAGACTTTTCTCATAATGGAGAACACTTTGTATACTTCAAATTCAAAATTAAAGAATCTGGAATAGTATTGGTAAAATAATGTTTTAAAAAGTTGTTTATTCACTCTATTTCATTTAATTACTTTAAGCATTCAGATTGCTGTTGAAGTTAAATGTTTCCTTTCTATATTAAACTAAAATTTATTAAATTATTAAATTTAATATAACTCTCGCATTTTTGTGTAAATATTTATATATACAAACGTATGTATAGTTTTTATGCTGTGTATATTTACAAGTTTGTGACCATAAAATGTATTCAGTTTGTCAGTAGTAATTTTGTTTATTTATTCACTTCCTAAAATATTGTGTATTTTCACTGCTTGTTTTCTTTTGTCAATTTATTTTTGTGGCTAAACAATAGTTGAGTTGAGTTTTGTTTGAATTAACTAGAAATATATTTTGTCATTATTATTTTTCATTTGTTTTTATTATTATTTTTGCCAGATCAACCAACCAGCTATTTAACAATTTACTCAAAAAAGCTGAAGTGTTAAAATTTTACAAATTTTAATTTTTGTGTTTTGTTTTTTCTATTTTCTGGTGTGTGTTGGCATGTACCACAAAACCAACTTAAAAATTAGTTCAATTTTAAAATTATCAAATCATAACTGCATTAAAATCTCATGTATGCATATAGCTGAAAACTACATATGTTTATTAGATGCTTTGCTATCTAGTATCAGTATTAGACTAAGACAAATTCATGTAGATTCACAAAATTTTTGTATGTATGTAATTTAGAGTGGTACGAAAAAAAAGTTGTGTCAGTCACCCCAGAAATATTTGTTTTTTATTTTTTGCCACGCCTACAATTACCGCCCTCTTAGTATTTTGTTTACTGTGTCGCTATTTTTAGTCCGATCATAACATTTTGTATACCGGTGTTCATGGCTCTGCAAGGTCTACATTTCTGTCTTTAATCAATTTTTACTACCACGTCAGATTCTAATTGTGATTTTTAAAAACTCAGTTCGAACCCACAATAATGCTAAATACTTTTTTTTAAGTCATGACTAGCATTTGACGTGGTAGTTAAAAATTATTAAGGACAGATATTTAGCCACTACAGAGCCATGAACAACGGTATACAGAATGTTATGATTGTAGGCGTGGCAAACAAATAACAAAATTATTTCTGGTATTGTTATTACATTATCATTAATCCCAGGGGGTGACTGACACAACTTTTTTATATGGAAGTCGAATGACTCTAATGCAATTCATGTTAAAACATTTTAATTTATCTACTTTCAGAGATTGTTTGACTTTCAAATCAGTAGAAATATATGTGTGCGAGTGCCAAGCAATATAAATTTAACATAAACAAGTAAGAAAGTATAGTCGTATATTTATAAATCAATTTTCAGAAATGGGCGCTCTATGGAAAATAAGATCTATTATGGACCGATCATCCAAAAAGTTACTGCCATGACTTCTGTGAATATAAATATTATGTATGTTATACTTTTTCTCGATATTAATATTTTTAAAAGATTTCTGGTGGTTAAAGTGAATTACGGAGAGGGTCTTATATGGAAGTTTCGAATCATTATGGGCCGACCATTATAAAATTAGATGTCATCATTTCTGTATATATTAAACTTATTTGCTTGAATTTTATTTTGATACCAACATTTTTGGTTGTTAAAGTGAGTTGTTAAAGTGATTTTCGGAATTGGGAGCTACTACTAATTATGGACTGATCATCATTAAATTTCACAGAATGATTTGTATATATACAAGGTGGCGCAAAAGTAATTCTCCTATCAGAAAATGCTATAAATTTTGCGAGGCCCCTAATGTCAGTTCTGTCAGCAATATTCCGCGTTCTGGAGCAGTGTAGCGTAACATTGTTTATTAACGTGTATTTCGCATGTGTCTCCTACACAAATGTCAAAACAGAACTGACATTAGGGGCCTCGCAAAATTTATAGCATTTTCTGATAGGAGGATTACTTTTGCGCCACCTTGTTTAAAACACATTTGCGTTTACATTATTTGCATGCCGTCGTTTTTAAGAGAGTTATTCTCTTTAGAGTAATTTTCAGAAGTGGGCCTTAAATGAGAGCTATGATTAATAAAGGAGCGATCATCATAAAATTGTACAATATTATTTTTATATATATGAAACAAAATCGTGTCTAATATTATTTAGATATCTACATTTATAAAAGAGTTATGCTCTTTAAAGTGATTTTCGGAAGTGGAGATTACGCCAACGCGCGTAAAATTTTAAAATGTTCTGCGCATTTAGGCCCTGTGACGTCACACATTCTGTGTTTCTACTGGTTAATTTTTTCTCACTTGGTTTTTACTCATATTTTGCTTGCATTTGCTCACTGCACTCTTCATGTTTATATTTTTTTTTGTTTGTTTTTCTTTTTTAATTTTATTTTAGAACTCTCAGAGATTTCAATTGCAAGGTTGCCAACTATCACATAAAACATAAATTTTTCGCAAGAATTTTAATTCTAGCACATGACACATTATTGGTAACCCTTAGAATGGCCCTTCTACGTCACATAACGGGAAATCATGTGCATGGCGTAATATTTATTTTATCATTCTTGGGAGCTATGATGTAATTTGGCTTCATTTACCAATCATTTGTAGTGAAATTTGTTTGGGGGCTAGGTGAAATAATGGACCGATTTCCACCAGATTCAATCCCATCCATCCTTGTGCCAAAAAGATATCATGTACCAAATTTTGTCGAAATATCTTGAAAATTGCGACCTGTGCTCTGCGCACAAGCTTTACACGGACAGCCAGCCATCTAGCCAGGCGGACGGACATCGTTAGATCGACTCAGGAAGTGATTCTGAGTCGATTATTATACTTTAAGGTGGGTGTTGGACCATTATTTATAATCGTTACAAACATCAGCACAAATCCAATATACCCTTCCCACTATGGTGGTGTAGGTTATACAAATTCGTGCACAAATTCCTTGAAAATCCGAAGCACTTCCATTGATCTTATAAAATGATACAAACAAACCGGGAGTTTCTGAAAATGATAGCGCAATAAAATACAACACCATTATAAGTGTTGCTAGAAGAATGTTTTGGACTCTGTTTTTTTTATATCATATTTGCAATTGTGACAAAGTTTTAACAAAAATTAACAACTGCCTATTATGAATGAAATTAACTCTGCGGATTTCGGGAACGATTTTCTAAATTAATAATTAAATTTTTTTGCTGCAGTCTATTCATACAACAACATATGTATGTACATCGATACATGTTTGTGTATTAGTTATTTCTGGCGTGTTTATGTTTAGTTATGTTTGGTTGGGCAACAATTTCGTGTTTGATAGACTGAATCATAGAATCTGCATTATTGATGAAAAAACAAATGTGGTTTACTGGTCTAAAATAAACTCAGAGAAAATTTCAAATTAGTTTAATATTTCTCTAGCAATCAAAATCATAAACGATGTTTTGTATCAACTTGATTGCTTTATATAAGTAAATTTTATTTAGAATTTAAAAGTAATTATATTAGCTTATACTGCATTATGGTCTGAGAAAGAAAGTTTCTGGTATAATTATATATTTGCATATTATATAATATATAAAGTGTTATAAAAAATGTATAAGAAAGGTTTCTTCATATACAATGGTGCGAAGAAGAAACATTTAAAAACGAAAAATTTTACACGGATTATTTACATATATGCCAAATTCAAACTGCTGGATTTTAAGAATATAGGTCCATATTTGACAATATCCCCCATATAAGGTCCATTTCGGAAAGTCACGTTAATACTAATATGTATCTTAACCCTTAAGCGAACACCAGCGCCTGGCCAGGCATTTTTATACATTTTTATAGTTTTTTACTTACATATCTTAAAAAGGTGATTTGTAGAAAAATATAAAAAAAAAACTTAAAATAGTTTATCTGCAGGCGTAGTAATTACTCTCAACATATTTGTAACACTATTATGTAAAGAATGCAGCAAATAAAATGACAATAAAATAGATTAAACCAATTTATAACTATATATTTTGTGTTTTGTATAAAAAACAGAATCAATGTGCTTGTATGTTTTTATTGTTGTGTTGGCAGTTAACAAGTTTATAGTGTTACAATGAGTACTGAAGTACACAACATCTTTAAAACAGTTTCAAAATCTGATTCTAACTATTATGATAAATTGGTAGAGGCAATTGCCAATGATATAGAAAACGAAATTCAGAATAAGATGGAAATGAAGTTGAAAATTAAATTTAAGTTTTTAAATTTGAATCCATATGAAATATAAAAAGCCCAGCTGGCGCTGTGGTTCACTTATGTGAACACCTTTTGGTGTTTGCCTATGGGTTAAATATACCGGTATTATGTTCAAATTCGACGTGAAATATTCCCATATACATAAAATTCACTGTTCCAAAATTTAAGAAGATCGGCCCATGATTTCTCATTGCTGCCATTTAAGAACCATTTCCCAAAAACAATTTAACCCACAAAAATATCTAATAAATATTGATATCTACTGGATTTTGTAACTGTCAGTCAATAATTGGCAATATCTCCCGAATTAAGTCCACTTCGGAGCACACCAACCAACCATACAACTCTTGTACATTACGTTATTGAGATGAATCTCAACCAATATAAGCCTTAAATGCGTAGAAACCACAGTAGTACATACTGGATTTAGAAGCTATCAGTTCATAATTGGTCCACTTCTGCTATGCAACCCATAAATCTTTTGTAAAAATTATTATTGAGATAAAATTCAAACAATGTTACCCTTTTTTATACTCTATTTTTTAAATTACACTCAAGATTATTATGAACATCAGACAAATTCTGTTGTAAATTATGGCAAGATAATTAAATAATTTAAAAATGGTGAAAATTAGACAAAATTTCAAAATATTTAACACAAATTATATTGGACATAAAATTGTTGGTCATAATAAAATTTGTACTAAGACTGAATAGAAAACACAGAATAAGAATATTCTAGTCCTATAACCAGTGTAGTTTTTCTGTTTCTTAGCACAGCCGAATATTGCACTCTAATTTGTTTTTTTTTAATATTTTTTATTCAAAATTAAATAAAGACGTACGTAACCATTCATAGTAAGATTCGGTAATTACATCAATTATAAATTGTTAAAATTAGATAAAATTTAAAAACATTTAATAAACCATTATATTTTATTTTTCGAAATTAAGGTCTTTTATTTATATTTTTATTTTTATTTTTTATTTATTTCTTCCAATATTTCGCTACAACAATGTTTATCACCTTCAGGGAAACAATAACAAAATTTTAAATTAATAACAATAAAAATATTTTTGAAACAAAATATAATTGTTTAATAAATAAAAAGGTCTACCAATCAGTTAAATAATTAAAAACATTTAAAATAAATTATGTTGGTCATAAAATTGTCTTTCAAACAATATATAGGGTGGTTAAATTTCAAGGGCCGATGTTGATTTTGAATAGAACACAAACTATTTAGGAAATTATTGTAATTTTATTTTATTAATGTATATTGGTATTACTCAATTATGTATGGAATAAAATATCGGACAAATGGGCGCCGCGACCCCGGCGGCACACCTCCATCCGATGGTCCAAATTTTCGATGACCCTGAGGCATAATGGAGGTTCTATGCCGTTAATGTGCCGAATTATCTTATCCTTTAGCTCTTGAATTGTTGCTGGCTTATCGACGTACACCTTTTCTTTCAAATAACCCCAAAGAAAAAAGTCCAACGGTGTCAAATCACATGATCTTGGCGGCCAATTGACATCGCCATTACGTGAGATAACACGGCCATTGAATTTGTTGCGCAAAAGAGCCATTGTTTCGTTAGCTGTGTGGCAAGTGGCACCGTCCTGCTGAAACCACATATCGTCCACATCCATATCTTCCAATTCGGGCCATAAAAAGTTCGTTATCATCTCACGATAGCGAACACCATTCACAGTAACTGCCTGACCGGCCTCATTTTGGAAAAAATACGGCCCGATGATGCCGCCAGCCCATAAACCGCACCAAACAGTCACTCTTTGTGAGTGCATTGGTTTTTCGACAATCACTCTTGGATTCTCATTCGCCCAAATGCGGCAATTCTGTTTATTGACGAATCCACTGAGGTAAAAATGTGCCTCATCACTGAAGATGATTTCCTTCGAAAATTGATCATCCACTGTTGCCATTTCTTACCACCATTCTGCCCATTCACGACGTTTGGAATGGTCAAGAGGCTTTAGTTCTTGAGCCAATTGCACCTTGTAAGTGTGTAAATGCAAGTCTTTATGCATAATATTCATCAACGACGAGCGTGCGAGGTGCAATTGTTGGGCACGACGACGAGTTGAGGTGGACGGCTCTTCAGCCACACTATCGCGAACAGCAGCAATATTTTCTGCAGTACGAGCTGTACGAGCATGCACTGGTGTTTTCGTATCTTCTACAGCCCGGTTTGCTCGAATTTTTCCACGATTTTTGCGATTGTACGCACATTTGGACGATCAAATTGACCAAAAAAATCACGAAGTGCACGATATGCATTTTGATTTGCACGCCATTTTCCTAATAAGTCTGGATAACTTTAACACGTTGTTGGATTGTGTATCTCTCCATGGTTCAAATTGAGTAAGTCTGAAATAGAGAAATGTCAAATAAAATTCGGAAAAAAGCTTGGCGTTTAGGTGTGATTCACATTCAACATCGGCCCTTACAATTTAACCACCCTTTACATATAAAATAATAATAAAATTTGCACTAAGACTGAATAGAAAACACAGAATATTGATAACCAGTAAAGTTTTGTATTTCTTATTATGTTTAGGTGAAGGGTATTAAAGATTCGGCACAGCCGAATATTGCACTCTAACTTGTTATTTATTAAGTTTGAAGCAACTTTATTTATTATGAAATCATTTTCAAAAAGTCTGAGAATTTTTAAGCTCTAAAATTGATATAAATTTCCCACGGTATTTTTATCTTTAAAAATCTCTGCATAAATTTGGAATTTCAATACATATTAAAGATTCTAATCTTTTTTTTTTTACTGTTGCTTAAGTAAAAATCTTCAAGAAATTTTCTAAAAATTTCACTTGTTTTCGTTATGTCAAGCATCTGCATACATAAAAAATGCAAATGAAAATAATAATAAAAAAAAAACTAAATACTTTTTCAATTTAAAATATGTATTGTTGATGTGATGTTTCGTTATAGTTGTTCGTTTTCTTAATGTTGTATCTACATACTCGTATATGTTTGCTTGTAGGTCTGAGAGAACATTTTCACTAAAATACACTTGTCGCTGCCTCTTGCAATAACGCATCATATCAACAGCATGTTTTGTTCATTGTGGCATTATTTGCGTAGAAATTGTGATTGTGATATGCGAATAAAAGTGGATTATAATGCCACTAGTATGTACGTAAGACAACATACAACATTCAATTTCAATCACATAGAAAATACAAATACAAATAATTCTTGTGTGTTCTCGTATACATACATTACACATTAATACACTTGTATATTGTATGTATGCTGCATGTAGCAATACAAACACATCCACTCACGCAAAAAACATACAATACACACTTTATGATGAAAATGCATAAATGCTCACTTGCCATGCAACATAACTCATGATATAATGTTGTGCATGCAGGAATAAACTCCACATACATATACTTACGAGGGCTAGCTCAAAATTTAGAATCTAAAGTTTTATAAAGAAATTGGAGTTCAAAAGAATTTATGTTGAATATACTGAAAATTATAAATGATTTTTCTAAAAAAAACTATATTCACCAATAGAATCAGATTAGAATAACAAGAAAGTTATGGCATTTTATTTGTTGACTTATCAGTCATATAGCCATCGAAACAATGAATTTATTGAAAACCAAATTTTCCGATTGCAAAATTTTACTTGCTGCAACGATCATGAATTTTAACACTACTAACTATTATTTTTTGTGGAACTATGTTAAATATAAAGTCTATATAGAGCCAATCGAATGTTGACGTAATTGACAAATTAGATATGTATGACATTTTGCCAATATATGATTGAAAATGTTGATAAAAGAATCGACAGCTGTGTTCATTCTCACGGATGTCGACTAATTGATATTTTTTTTAATTTGTAAAAGCCAAATTAATTTTAATTATTGCAAAGGTCTCTAGAAATAATTTGGCTTTTACGGATTTAAAAAATAAGTAGACGAGTTATAGTTAAAAAACCGTATAAACAATATGCTGAAAATCGGCATTTGACTGCAAAGTTCGAAGGTCGATTAAAAAAAATTCGAACTAACATAAACAAACGCCGCGATACGGGTCTTCTAATTTAGCCTCTATTTTCACCCCTCTCTCTCTCAGAATCGACCTGAATTTGTTCCACAGTGTAATAGAAGTGATGTACTTTCGAAAGCTGGTACCTCCCTATATTTGATTGAATTCGATCGTGATATTGGCATTTCTTTTTTAAAGCGTAAACAGCTGATTTCACATACATTTTATTTAGGTTTTCATGCACAAATGTTAAGAACCCTATGCAATGACTTTTGCAAAAGCTGCAATAACGAGAATGAAGAGGATACTAACCTTCTTTGTTTCTGTCCGGCATTTGGTGAACTGAAACTTGTAAAACAAATGTTTATTGAAAAAGCCAGTCCATCAAGAGTTGACATAGGGAAGATCTACATTTTCATTAATAATGTTAATACCAGGGACCGTAACTCTTATGACTTTTATCAAAAAAATCAAGAAATAAGAGTTATTTTTATATTTTTAGATAGAAAATAAGAGTTATTTTTGATTTTTATATTTTTAAATGAAAAATAAAAGTTATTTTTGATTTTTATATTTTTAAATGAAAAATAAAAGTTATTTTTGATTTTTATATTTTTAAATGAAAAATAAAAGTTATTTTTGATTTTTATATTTTTAAATGAAAAATAAAAGTTATTTTTGATTTTTATATTTTTAAATGAAAAATAACTTATTTTTGATTTTTATATTTTTATATCAATAATAGAAATCAATTCAAAATTCGTGACATAGGTACGAGGTACGCCACCTGTTGAAGAAAACTTATTTGTAATAGATGAAAGCTCCGTTGCAAGCTGTCGATCTGTTTTATCAGACGGTTTAAGGTCAATGGAGATGAATTGTTCGTCTTCGGACGACGATGATACTCCTACGACAATAAATGACAGCGTCCGCAAAGCTTATTTTGAAATAGACAATTACAATGAAAAGCGTTTCGATACTTCTGCTAATTTATTGGAATATTGGGAGAACAAAAAATTTGTGTTTCCATGGCTTCGAAAATTAGCTTTAATTGTTCATTCTGTACCTGCCACTCAAGTCAGTGTAGAAAGGTAATTTTCAGCATTCAGATTAATATTGGGAGATTTGAGATATATTTTATCTGAAAACGACCTCTTAACACTGACTTGAATGGCAGCCAAAACTTATAAGCTATTTCTATGCATTCATGTTTTTATAGCTGATAATGGATAAGTCACATAATAAATTATATTCATATAGAAATTTGAATGAAGCAGCATATTATAATACATACGGCATCAACAAATAAATAAGAGGTTTGAATTGATTTTTATTTGATATAAAAATATAAAAATCAAAAATAACTTTTATTTTTCATTTAAAAATATAAAAATCAAAAATAACTTTTATTTTTCATTTAAAAATATAAAAATCAAAAATAACTTTTATTTTTCATTTAAAAATATAAAAATCAAAAATAACTTTTATTTTTCATTTAAAAATATAAAAATCAAAAATAACTCTTATTTTTGATTGTTAAAATGAAAATCAAAAATTTAAAAATCATGCAATATGTTGGATGCCTTTCGCCTAAGAATCATGATGGTGTAATTAAAAGTTTTCTACGATGTTCATTTATGTATGATTTATTTCTTCAAAAATTGAAAAATAACTCTTATTTCCGGTCCCTGGTTAATACAGAATAAGAACAAAGGTCAATAAATATATGAGGAATGGTGCGTTGTACACAAGAATTTACAATGGAACCTACGAAGAACTTAATTCAGGCGGCTGCCAATTAAACCAAATCTAACCTATGCTACAATTTATTTCTTCAGACACTATATTGTACAGGACCCGATCTTTGCGAACAGACTTAGTTTTTGAAGACTGGAGAAATCAACTGAATTCAAAGCACTTTTCGGTCTGATATTCTATACATAGACTAAAACATGTTGTTTATATATTTGTATACGTAATAGCAAGCAAGTCAAACCATCAGCCAGCTAAAGTTGTTCATACATCAGAATAGAATGATATATACATATATATACTTATACTCGTTGGTATGTGTTTCACAGCATGAATATGCGTGTCTTTGCATTTTATGATAAAACTCTTCGCAAATATCCTTCTAGTCGTAGTAGTAATAGTTGTGTAGTAAATGTTTATGTTTGTACTTTTATGTCTTGTGATTTCGATGTGTGCATTTTGTTTGTAACTCGGCTTTATGTCTGTGTACTGAGAGCTGATGTTATTGTCATATGTCAGGATGTTACTGTGTCAGTAGAGTGTATTTAAACACATTATTTATGTAAATATCTACATACATGCTAAAATAAAATATATATTTTTTGCTATACCAAAGCTATGTAGAGAAAAATCTAAAGGAGAAATGGAATTTTTCTTCTGTTTTTTTTTTTTTTTTTTTTTTTTTTTTTTTTTTGTTGAGTGTGTTACAAAAGCTAAACTTAACAGCTTTTAGTTAAAATAATATTTTAATGCGACAACAGTATGTGTTGCAAAGAAATTGCATAAATATTCCAATTATAATTGCAACATTAGGTTGTAAAGGAGAATTCGTGTTCTTATTTGCATAGACTGCAAAAATAAATTTACTTAAAAATTTGTTTAAAACATGTGTGATATACAAATAAATTAATTTGTAATGGAGCTGCTTTATTACTACCCTCTAATGCAAAAATAAGATCTTATAATAATTTTGAACATTTTGTAGGAAAATCACTGGCAATTAAGTGATTTTCTTACACATTTAATATAAACTTATGTAAAACAACCTATCATAAGTCTAAAATAGTCTATAAAAATAATTGACTTCAGTTTAACATTTCTCTTAAAAGTCAAGCTTAAACTTTAAAATATATCATCAGTTTGAGTAAGTGAAACTATTCCGCGTGAAATAACGTAGAAAGTTATTTTTAATCTTGTATAATATAAATTGGCTTGAGAAGAACAATTTAATTATAATAGAAATTTAATTATATATACTTGGGTTGATAAGTATATATAATTGTGGGTTTGAAAAGAGAAAAGGGAAAGCAAAGAATTAAAGATTCCTTCTGTTTATGACATTTTTATTGCTTGCTTGCCTTGAGACTTAACAATTTTAGGAGAGATAAGTCGATGTTATTTGTTGTATATTATTTATGTGGGTGTAGATTTTATTTTCCTTGTTTTAGTTGAAGTTTACACTGGTTGGTATATGCGTACAAGCGCCAAATGGTAATTAGTAGTTAAGAGTTAACGACTTATGGGCACAAGTGCTGAGAGTAAATAAAATTTAGCGACTTATACAAGTAAGTGTCCATTTTGACTTAATTCAGTTTGCGCGAAACTTCGGATTTAGTAACATGATTATATGTAAAATTTGTATTCATGGCCAATTTGGTGAAGATTTTGGTCACCCAATTTTTCGTTGAATAATGTCTGCAGGTACTTTCCACATGTTTGCCAGTGCGCTCCGCTTTGATAATAAGTAGACGAGAAATGCGAAGTAAAGATAACATTGCTCCTATTCGTGAGGTGTGGGCGATTTGGCATGTCCTTCTCCAAACGTTTTACAATTGCCATGAGAATATCACAATTGAATACCACAATTGAGAATACAGCCATATTTTGGAACGGCTAAAAATGTAAAGCCTCAACAGAACCAAGGGCAGCGAAAGAAAACTTACGTACATTGTAGGCACAGTGAGTCAAACTAAAACATTTATAGCTGCTGAATGTAAAGCAACTCCCATTATACATTTGGTCCCTAGTAACTTTTTAATTTTTTTTGTACATCTTTACATTAGATACCTAATATTTTCAAAAAATTATTGTTATAAAAATAAAATACGTGAGTCGTAACCTCAAAACAATATATTGCACCGTTCAAAAAATAAAATTGGATCAAATGGGCCTAATCCAACAGCAGTGCTAAACATGCATTAAACTTTACACACGCACTTCACTGCAATATTGTCTACTATATTACAAAAAAAATATTAATTAAACAATTTCTTTATGGGCTACAGCTAAAATATTTACCAAAACATTGGAATTTCATTTTGAGACCTCAGCTGTGAAAAACTTTTCTTTTCGGACACTCATGTACAATCAACAACCGGAAGTAGGCTAAACAGGCTTTGCTAGTTGATGTGCACAGTTTTTCTTCCTTTTAATTTTTTCATTTTAAGACTGAGCTAAAACTATCACATGCAAACATGCTGAGTTCTTATATTTAATAATCATTTGCATTATGTATTATGTTATTAGCAAAAAGAATTAAACCTAAAACGTTTATAATATAAAAAACTCATTCTTAAACAAATTAATAATATCACAAAACTAATATTTTGTTTAAATTCAGTTAAATATTATGATGATATTAGATTTGAAAATACTAGGAGTATAATAATTATAATTTACGTTTAAATGAAACCCAGTAAAACGGTTGGCAATTTTTAAGCTTAACCAAAATTTACCCATACGACATGTTACAGGCTTAACTGCATATGCCATAAACAAGACTGTGGCAAAAAAAAAAAAAGGACCAACTAAAGAACTAAAATAAAACTACAAGTTTTTTTGCTATTCTTTTATTTATTTTTATTTTTTGTAAACTCTTGCTGCTCTAATGCCTTCTTTACACAGTTAACCTAAATAGTTTAGGTCACAACTAATTGTTTGACCTTTTTTTTCTCTCCCATCTCTATTGTCTTTCCTTGTGCTACTATAAGGATGTTGTTTTTGTCGTTACTGTTGTTGCTGAAAATGATGCAAAATGAGTGTATAAAAAGAACAATGACATAAACATTATAGTTAAATATTTTCTGGAGATAGTAATAAAACAAAAAAAACACAAAGTGCACGTTCCATAAATGACTACAATTACAGCTGCATTGATGCTACACTACAAAATGCATCAAAAGCATTTGGTGCTATTGTTTATAGCATTGGCAATAGCACTAGCAACTGTTTTAACCCTTATGTGTGGGGCAAAAAAAAAAAACATCTAATGTGGAGAGTATTTAACAGATATAATAAAACTAAAGGTGGAGTAGATAATATGGATAAACTGTTCGGTGAATACACGTGAAAACGGATTAGCATTAAAAAATGGTACAGTGAAATAACTCCCAAATGAAATATTAAATGTAAAAATTAAATAAATCCCAAAAAATTTTCCATACAGATTGGGACTTATTTCTTTTTTGCTTTTGGAAGTTATTTAATTTTTTTTCAGTTGGGCATTATTTCATTTTTAATGGGACTTATTACATTTGCGAGTTATTTCACTGTACCTTAAAAAATAGCCGTTGTCGCTATTTATTAAATGCTAATGACATAGAAGCACTAGCATTCTATATTACATATATGGAAGTTAATACGCAACATCAGTCTAGCGATCGTCGTCGAAAATTATTAAAAGATCTCAGCAGTGGTTTGTGTCAGGAAAATATTGAGCATCGGGCTAAAAATAACAAAAATAAACTTCACAGTTATCGCCATCATCTGCAATACAAATATTTTATATATCAAACTTTGAAACACCAACATCCCTTTACAAACAAAAGACGCAAGCGGACGCATTCCAGTAATAGAAGGTTGTTACGAGTGCTCGCAGCTATGTACGTATGAAGCAGAGAAAGGCTCGTAAAGCTTGAACTACCTGCTCCAATCCAATCTGTAACACTCGATTAGACGATCAATATGCACAAACTGCTCGATAGACTAGGCGATAGTTTGCCGAACTATCAGTCAGAGGGTTGCGGGTTCGATTCCCGCCAAAGACTGTGGGTGTTTTCTGCAGACCAGCCAAAAAGCTTCGCAGTTTGTGTTTGTTTTCCAAAAAAAAAAAAATCTATTGATCTTTAAAATCAATTAAAGCTTTCTTTAAAGGAATTTTCAATTTCAATCCAAATAAATTTACGCTATAATATTTTTCTCCTGTTTTCATTACTTATTGAATTTTGTGGTTTTTATGTTTCTGTTTCCAAATAAGTTGTAATATATTGTGTTTGTTTACAATTTATACAGACTTTTAATTATTCATGCAAAGCTACTAACAACTTCAAATAATATACTTGCAATGGCCGCTTTCTCATATAAAACGAGTACAGGTACCCGGGCACCTTGATGCGCATTAAAGGGTGTTAAAAGTAAATTCGTCTCTCAGGCAAATTACAAAAGAAGTCAAGGCGTACTGCTGCAAAAAACTAATTTATTTGGAAGCTAGTAGTTCTCGAAAAGTTTCAAATATACAAGTTATCAATTTTTTTTTGATGCACACATAAAGGTTAAGTTATTATTTTTAACTGAAAAAAATTCATGAAGTGTGTACAGTTGGAATGAAGCAGATATAGTAATATGCATCTGTGACGTTCACTTTCTAACTCCAATTACAACATTTTTTATAATAATTTATATTATGAAAGAAATTGTTCAAGAGGTAGTTCGGTCTTAGTATGTTGGTTTAGAAAAAATAGTTTTCTAAAGTTAAAATAGCATTTTAGTAAAGCAGCCAATTGTATTAAAAATTATCACGTTTGCAGAGATTTTGTAGAACAATTACTCTCCATACCACAATAAAACATTTCTTGAAAACATTCACCATTTCACATAGACTATTCCCGGTTTATCTTTATTAGTTACGGGTTTATGCCAGATGATACGCATATAAGGGATTAAGATTAATTATTCTATAGTTTTTCTTGCTGTATTTTCAAGAAAATCTAACTGTCATACACTTTTTGTCGAGGTGCAAAGATAACGAATTAGTAGGTTTAAGTTGCATTAACGAATTCTCAGTAGGCAACAAACAGTGACATCTGGAACTGGTGACATATAGATATCGATATATACAAACCTGCTTTCGGATAATCAGTTTTTTAATGGGATAGTTTAGTCTGTTATTTTTTTTGTTAAAAACTTAAAATTTTATTATTATCATTTATTAAACAAGCTTAACTCAGAGTTAATGCAAAATAAAATTTGTTCTGATTTTCAAAATTTGTTTGCATCATGTGTTTCCATAAAATTACCATACATGTATGTTTAATAAAAGAGTAGTATTTTCTACTTCTATTTCACATTGGCATTATTATGGTAGTAAAAGTAGCAGCAGCTGTTTTAGATTGTACTCTTCGTTTCTTATACTTTTTCTAATGTTTTGAATGTTTGTTCGTCTCCCAACAATGCTGTATAATTAATTTGCCATTCTAATGCAGCTGCAGTTTCATTTTGCAACAATCTAAACTAAGCTCATTTATGAGAGTTTTTCTAGCACGGATTTGAAGACAAACGAGCAGAGATAGTGCAATTGTCTATTATTGAGTTTAGTCGATTATATGAACGTCCATTTAGCTACGTTGTTCATGGGGTTATGTATATGAGTAACAGGATTTTCAACAAGAACTCAACAAAAGAAATATATTGGTAAAATAATGAATTCAATTTTGTTTGAAAATCAGACTAAAATATTAAAAATTCAATATGTAGCCTGGATGTGAATGCTGTGAATGGACCAGTATACTAAAACTATATTTTGGCTTTTTTATGATATAGATGTCACTGACAAATGGTTTCGACAAGACGTTGCCACATGTCACACAGAAACTAAAGCAAATAAATTACTGCAAACCAAATTTCCTGATTGCAAAATTTAAGAAATTAATCTGTTCAATTGTTTACACCCGTGCATTATTTGTGACACAATGTTTAATATAAAGTCTATTTGGAGCTTTACAGCAATAAAACTCAAAATCCCTGATTGAAAATATTGATAAAGTAATCGACATCTGTATGCGTTGTAGTGGTGGATATCTTTCCGCTAGCAATTTTAATTTATAATTGTTAAATCATACTCTTTACAATGCAATAAATATTTTAATAATTTTCATATAAATACTTTGTTTTGTTTTGTTTTTAAAAACAAAGTTCTTATTGACAAACCAGTTGTAAACAAACAATGGAAATTTATGCAACAACAAGGAAATAACTGACTGTCTGTGCAAAAAGTACCCGCTATTAAAGTTCCAAACTGAATTGTGCAGAATAAGTAAAAGGTGGCTCACACACATCCAAGCCAGAGATACAGAAGTTGCTACCATTGTAAATGTTTTGATATTAATTAGTTTAAGAATTGATGCAAGCGAATCAATTCTTGAATGTTGCACCTTGTACCTATATTATTCTTTAAAACTTAAGAAAATATATAACTTAAGGTGGCAAACTTAACTTGGCAAATATTTACTCAAACAAGCGTAACCACTTGTTTTAGCACAAATTTGTTTGACCAGCATCAAACAAAATAATACTAAATATTTGTTGTGTCCTGTCCCAAATAAAATAAGTTTTTTTTTTAATAAAAAAACGAGTTCAAATATATTTCATTTAGTAGTCTCTTTGGCAAGTGCCAAGTGTGACCGTGACTTTAGTCCCAGTTTACACGAAGCAATTCTTTAAGCTAAGCTAGACATCGGGGTGCGGGAAAGATAAGATAAGTGTGTACTTGCAACTTGTGTTACTTCTTCCTCGTAATACATAAGTGTATACAAATGTGTGTTTACTCTCAAATAAAAGTACGAGCGATTTAATTTATACGAATTGTGCTGTGTGAACACCGAAGAAATTTCAAGGAAAAAATTGTATCAATATTTTCAATAAGATTTGCTTTTCGTGTAAATTAGGACTAAAGAAAATATATAATGCAGTTAACACATCTAGTCATCATTATTCACATGGTGAGTAAAAGAGAGAGTGAGAGAGAGAGAGGGAGATTTAGAGAGTGTGTACATATTTATAAAAAGCAAAAGAAGCTAAGAATAGCTGCTTGGGTGGAAAACTTAAATATTTAAGCGTTTTGTCAGGTTTCTTTGTTTTATATTTTTTATACAGTTTCCAAATACATTTGCATATCCAAACATATTTAAACATACATTCACTTATACAAAGACATACTTTTTTCTAAAGCATAAACATATACATAGTTGCATGGGTGTACGTATGTATGTGTGATTGTGTTTATTATAAATTTTAGTTTGTCCAACTTTGTGTTTGTGGCTTTTAACCGCAAACTTTTTTTATACATACAACAATGTATGCATATTTATGTCTGTATCTAAATGTATTTTCGTGTGGCTTTTAAGTAGATATACATATGTATGTATGTATGTGTCTTATATGTGGAACTTTAACTACCCTTATGTAACCCTTGGCATACAATGCTCATACATTTGCACATACCGACACACAAAGTTTGTTTTTTTTCTTATACACAAAAACACAGATCTCTACTCTACTGTCATAGTAGTAGATAAGCATTGTTTAGTTTCAACATTTATGTGTTGACATTAACGCGAGTTTATGCGTGTCAAGTATACTTAATTTACAAAATAATGCATTTAAGTGTGTGTGTGTATGTGCATATGTATGAGTTAGTATATGATACATGTATACAAGCACATCTACAAACACATTTATGTTGCTGTAGACTTCAGTGGCATGCAAAAGTCTGTTCTGATGTGTGTTAAGTTGTGGTAAATATTATGTTTAGGAATTTTGTCTTGTCTTGTCCTCTTATTAATTGTAATATTTTTAATTGTTATTAATCAATAGTGTTTAAATATTATAGCGTTATTTAATACAAGTCATTAAATGAATTAATTGTTCTTCAGTCTGGCAGTAAGTGGTAATATTAAAATATGGATTAATGAGATGAAAAGACTACTTGAAATAATATATAATATGTTATGAATTAAAGACAAGGAATAATTAATAGATCAATATAAAATGCTATAAATACTTCTTTTTTTAAGTAATTTGAATTCAAAGTATAGTGTGGCAGTTGATTTGATTTCATGTCATCAAAGCCTTAAATTTTGTGTTCAAAATATAATTATTTGCCACGTTTACTTTTCATTTAATATTACACAGCTGATTAAAATTATACTTTACCAAACTAAGAGTGAAACTAGTGTAAACATTTTTTGTGGATCTATTAGTTCAAAATAATAATTCTGTAATCTCGTATTAATTTTATATACAGTGCACAGTGGATCCGCTTGTACGGAGCAGCGGCCTAAATGCTTTGAGTGGGAATATCGTAATGAAATTTTCATGAAAATTTTTTTAAATTATTTCCAATATATGACAAAATTTTTAGCCAGGTCGGCCATCATAGAGCCCCCATAGGGACGATCGGATTTAAAATATTATTATTTGGCCAATCTCTGCCAAATTCACACAGTATGCATATAATGCCATATTCGATACCCAAACCAAATTTTATTCAGATCGGACTACTATATCATATAGCTGTCATAGGTCATGTCTCCATACGAGTTGATCTACTGTACATAGCGTCAAATAAAATGTAAGCCCCTCTTAACAAAACATTTTATTTTATATTAAAAGAGGAAATAAATTTTAGAACAAAATATGTATTTTCATGAATTAAAAAAAAATATAACAAAATGTAAATTTTGTAAAAATTTTGTTGTACATCAGCAATTACTTCTAGTAATTTTTCAGCTTTTGCGCGTTTTTTGGAGCACCATAAATTAAAAATATGTAGGCGTGTGAACACACACTGACATATGTTGCCTACCAAATTAAAAGTTATAAACAAAAAATTAATAAATATTAAGAGGTATTTATACAAATTGGGCACCACAAGTAAAGACAAAAACAAACACACAAAACAAATACCGAGGCTCTGCTGGGAAAGTTTGACATTGAAAAAATAATAAGATACGTTAGATTATTGAATATTTCTAACACATCTGCAAGTTTCTGCAGCTGATTTAAACACTTTTATTAAGTAAAAACTTAGATTAATACAATGAATATAATATCTATGGGGGAATCAGGGGGGAACACAACTAAAACTTTAAGTAAACATAAAAGCCATGCCCAAAAAAGGAACAAAAACTAAGGTTACATAAAACATTAATTTTAAAAGGATAACTTCACAAAATAGTTTTTAATTATTTACAAAAATAAAATAAACACCTTTAACTTCAAAATCCATTAATAAATAATGTAATTTTGTTCACAACAAGAATATGCGATCCACTTGAAACTGACTTTCGCTTCGAATGTGTTTGCAATTGCTAAGCTTTGCGTTACAACTGAACACGTGTTCGTGCGTTTCGTTCTATTTTTAGGAAGTACCGTTATGTTTCCAGTAAAAACCGGTTTGCCAATGCGAAGATTGAACATTTTAGAGACAATTTGCTTACAAATTTTTTTTATACGTTGTGACAATATTTTTTGATTTTTGGCCTTTGGCGGAACCACTGTGCAGTGGGAAGCAAAATTGTCTGGATGTTTTGTATGAAGGATGGTGCTTTTGGATGCGCTCATGCGGCCTATGCCAATACATATTATTCTTTTCCATCAGGGTGTTGGTTGACATGTGTTTCGTCGCTCCAAATACCCGGTTTTTAGTCATCTACAGTCCAATTTTTGTGGGTTTTTCAGAAATGAAGGCGTTATTTCACATTTATATCGAAATTTGCCGGCTTTTTCTTTTTCACACTGGCTACTAAACCAATTATATTTAACGCGCGTCTAGCCGTCCAGGAATTGACTTCCTTAGCAATACTTTTGGCATCGGGCTCTTATTATGTCCTTATTATGTAGCAAACGTTCAATCTACCTGGCATCACCATCAGAAAGCAGTTTTGGTCGACCCCCTTGGTTATTATTGCAGGATACATACGCCCTTTTTTTATATCATTTACTTAAATTTAATATTTCAGAAATTTTACAGCATGAATAATTATTTTGCAACATATTTATCCCATTGTTTTCAATGTCAGTTGAAGTTGTTCTCATCTCAATGCCAAACATCCGGACAGTTTTGCTTCCCACTGTATATTAATCATTTTACTTTACTCTTTATTTAAAACTCACACTACCAAACCATAACCTTTGAACTTAAATATTCTTAATTTCTAAGAATCCAATATTTGCAATAACTTTGCCTAATTAAATTTTCCGTAACAAAAACAAATTCTCATTATAATTTTGCCCTTTCTTTATGTACAGATTTTTATCAAAAGCATAATTTAAAAATCTAAACCCCTCCAGTGTTTGCACAGTATTAAAAATTTCACTGATGGAGTCAGCTAAAGTAAAGGCGATGAAAAATCAAACCAGCCACTACCAAGGCAAGAATGTCAAATGCTATAACTATACTACAACTACCGGCAGCTGTTTTTAATTCAATTATGCAAATTAACAGTTATAGTTGTAACTGACAGACAGACAAATAAACATGCCAAAACAAGTGTTCGTAAAACGTTAAAGGGAGGTGAAAAAATATTGAAAAAAAAAATAAGAAAATGTATATTGAAAAGGAAAACAGAAAAATTTCAATGCAAGTGGGTGGGTGGGCGGTAAGCAAAAGTTTGCATTCCTACAACATTTAATTTAATTTGCCAAGCAAACATTTTGAAATGATTATGCATCAAGTGCAAACAAACCAAGCGACCGACAGACAGACATACAGATGTGGACAGAGAAATGAAAACAAATACATTTGCAGAACCAACACAAGTATACACATCCCTTACTCACTGCAACGTTAAAACTTACAAATTGCAAATACCTTCAAACTGTATTGATGGTGCGAGAGCAGTTTTCTTTCTTTTTTGCACCATTAAAGAGTTGAATGGTAAATATCATAATGATGATGATAATGATAATGTTGTTTGTTGATATTGACAATTATGTTGCTGCTGACACTGACAAAATTCCTGTTGTTGTGGAGGCAAATGGGTATGAAGGTTTATATTATATTTGTTCTCAGCAGATTGTGATTTAAAGAACACAATTAACGTTGCAGTTTATGGGTCAGTGACATTTTTAGTTGTTTGGAAAGTTGAGTAAATTTTAGAACTTAATAAATTTGAATATATATGATGGTAACATAGTTCATTAAATGTCAGGGAATTTGACAAATGTATTTACAGAATTTATATGGCTGTTTGAAATCTAATTTACATAACAATTTGGGCCTGCATAATTAAGTCATCTAATTAAAAAGAATATTAACTAAGCAACTAATACCAATGATGGTGTTTGAAAAATTAGGGTGTTTTTTCCAATTCTTATGTGGGAAGCAATTAAACTTTAAGGAAGTTGACATCAATTTAAAGTGTTTAAATTTCAAAGACTATTACAACATTAATATTCACATCTTTACATAAGATTTAAATTTTTCTTTAGTTTGTAATTTTTTATTTGGCTCATTGGGTATAAAAGGGTAGGATTATTCAAGCTCGCTTTTGTCATAATTTAAAGAAGAAAGCTTGGTTGTTGAATCACAATATCTTGGAGCCCAATTATCCAATTCATCGATATGAGAGAGTACAAAACCAGAAAATGGATTATTTCAAAGGCTGTATAAACAGCATATGTCAATGTCTTCTTAAAGCCACATGTCATCCATCATAAAAATCACTAAAAACCAGGTATTAATTTAAGCTTTTCTTAAATAATAATAAATCAACGATCAAATTTAGGTTAAGCCTGCTGTTAGATTATCTAATTTAAAGCTGTACGGAAAAAATTAAAAAGTTACTAATCTTGTATTAGGCGCCATTTGGTCCAGTGAATATTTCCATTGAATAGATTTTTTCGCCGTTATTTGTCACAATATTATTATTTTATTGAAACTGTTTTTCGTTACATGCCATACAACATATTCGCAATTGAAACATTTTTATGTCAGATTTAGCCCTGCAGCTGCTAGGGATTCCCCGCTTTCTTGTCACCGCTTTAGAAAAAGTAATTTTTGATGAGCTTACGGAAATTCAAGATGAGATTTGTATATCAGTCAATAACTTAGCTGAAAACTGTTGTTGTGGTAATATTTCGTTTCGTTTTGTGGGCGTTTGCCAAAGTACAGCCGGTGCCCATGAAGTATCGATCTCAGAAAGAGTATGTATGCGTTCAAAGCTTATTTGCGAATACACTATTTGGACATCTATTCGGTTTACGCTTTATTGTGTAGGAGTCAGCATTACCTACTCCTCCCATAATAATTAGAAACTGGAGACGACAAGCGTCAAAGCATAGCTTTTTTGTATTGTAGCAGGAAACAATCTGGGGCTTCTTCTTTGCTCCATTATCGTGATATATGACACCAATATTACAATGACACAAAAAGCAAATGCAGATTTGTATAATGGAAGTTGTTTTATATTCAGCAGCTATGAATGTTTTAGTTTGACTCACTGTGCCTACAATATACGTAAATTTACTTTCAAGTATATTTTCACTAAATCAAAAGAGGAAAAGAAACTCTTGAACCTTATATTTTGCCCCTTTAGTCCTTTCATTAGCTCTAACACAACTCGCTGGCCTTGTTTCTGTTTGGGCTTTGCATTTTTAGCTTTTCGAAGATATGGCTGTATTTTCAATTATATTATGTATCGTCAGTTGTGATATTCTCACGGCAATTGTAAAGCATTTGGAGAAGAATAGGAGCAAACTTATTGTTACTTCACATATGTCGTCGACTTGCAACATTATCATAGCGGAAAGTACCGGCAGACATTATTGGCCGGAAATTTGGCGGTTGCGGGTTCGATTCCCGCCAAAGACTCTGGGTGTTTTCTGCAGACAAGCCAAAAGCTTCGCAGTTTGTGTTTGTTAAAAAAGAAAAAAAAAGCATCAAATAGGCCATGAATATCTTCGTTTTTTCCACTGTCATGTAAAAATTTTAAATACAAACATGTTACTAACTAAATGAAATAAGAAAGTACATATCGATATACTTTATTAATTAATGGCCTTATTCATAAAACTTACAACAGGTTTATCAGAGGTTTATAAAGCAAATTTCCATACAAAACTTTTCCATTATAAACCTGTTGTAAGCTTTTATGAATAAGGGGGTTAGTATTTACTCGTAATTATATTCCAAGCGAAAATAGGATTAAATTTTGATGTATGTATGTAATTGGACTAAATGTTCTCTTAATACAGAATTCGCATATTTTTTAATCTAACAGCAAGTTTAAATAGTATTCTATCGTTTTTTTTTTTTTGGTAATACAAATATTAATTTATTAATGAGTACGGATTTTGTATGAACAATGCTTTATTTAGATATCTATTGTTTGAAACAAAAAATATTAAACACATTTTGTTTTAAAAATCGATGGAACCTGTTCTTACAAAAATACTTTCCATTTACTGTTATTTCAATTACAAAGTGTGTCAACTAATTTGAATAAAATGGAAATATTTTTTTACTCTATAAACAATCAGCAATCAAGTATTTTCACAGTGTGGTTGAGTATTTATTTTTCCAACCATACTAAATAAATGTAGCTTCAATTTATTGTTTTTTCTGTAATGGTTAAATGCCAACAATTTTATATTTGTTTGCCAGCCTGTATAACTGTATGTGTGTGTGTGTGTGTTGCGGATTTTGAATCTTTATTTAAACAAACATTAAATTCTGTGGTAGCCAGAGGCAAATTGAAGTTTTGCGGTTATCATTATAGTCATTAGAATACAAAAAAAAACACGCTTGATTGAGTTTCCTGTGGCGATGTTAATGGCAACTTATATCTTGCCACCTCGTTCTATTTTCCCTGTACTTTCATATTGTGGAAATGAACTTAATACAAGTTTACACACAAATACACACTTTCTCTACATGTTTGTATAACAAAAAACGAGATAAAAAAATAAAATCAAATAGAGGAAGAGACAAAACAGACAGATAACAACGTTGAATGTGTATGCTGAACGGAAATCAAAGCATTAATCTAAAATAGCAGCTACAATGTTTTGCGTTTCTTTTGTCTAAAGTCAATAATTTTTAAGGTTTTAAAATAACTGCGATATAGTTTTACAGATAGACTTATACAGTAACACTTTCGTTTAAACATTTTATGAGATTATCAATATTAGAGAATAGAATAGATTTGGTTTGCTATTTTAAATAATGCTGCAAGGTTTGTACCCAAAATTTATACAATATTTGAATTAATACAGGGTGGCCCAAAAAAGACTGAAGGACGCATATTGCAGGCTTGCCTGATGATCTTGGGGAAGCAGTTGCTGTACTATTTGAATTTTATACGGAAACATTTTAAGATCCCGCTTCAAAATTCTTTGCAGGGATGTTCTGGACATTCCCAATTGAGCAGAACGACGACGAGTAGAGACAGATGGATCTTCGTTTACACTCTGCCGTACAGCCTCCACAACTGCTTCATTGCGCACAGATCGACCAGATTCCTCTTCCTGGAAGATCTGACACTCTTCCATGTTCCTCAAAACGGGAGACTAAGTTCCTAATCATGTTGTCACTGGGTGCTGTTCGGACATTAAAATGACGACGATAATTTCGTTGAGTTGTAATAATTGACCTTCCAGAAGAATAAAAAAATTCAATGATTTTGACGTGTTTCTGCACATCATAACCTGCAAAAGACAAACAAAAAATATTAAACACAAAAAAGATATAACTATTTTTAATCCTTCAGTCTCTTTTGGGCCACCCTGTAGAAGATACAGTTAGTTTCCTTTAGATTGTTATTAAAGATTGCTACATCTTAAAGATGCTGCATTCCATTTCCAACTTTAATGGTTGTGGTTTTTTGGCATACAACTTTGACTTCAAATTTAATGCACACGATCAAAGTGACAAATTCTGTGAGCTATGTTATTAGTCGCGCTATTAGGCACCTGTAACATTAATTGTCTTATGATGCTCCATTCCAAAATGCCAACTAAATAGTGACATGCTGTTAATGCATTAGTTCTTCGACAATTTGCTTTAAAAAATTTCTTTTTGAGAACATTTTACTGCAAAAATAGCAAAATTGTTTGTGTGAATTTTCTTTGTTAGTTCATTTATTTACCTTCTCTAATTTGTTTGATACTATTTATTTTATTTTAACTGATCTACATTAATGTATTTATTTTTTTTGCAAAAATTAACGAAGTAATGATTTTCGGTAATAACATAATATTGACAACCTTGTGACAAGTTTGGTTCAGCTTGCGCAAGTCAAAGCATAAAAAGTTACAAGGTCTTTTGACTCTATCCACTGTCTTTACCCTAATTTTACCTGCATACCAGATCAAGTGTGAAACAGATATTCACATTATCACTGCTTTAGGTTTATTTAACAAAAAGTTTAGTGTTTTAATTATATATTTTCTACACTTTTTGTCGTGCTCTTTTGATTAAATTAAAAGTTTCCGGTTGTGTTTTGTGTCATCCCCCTTCTTCTGATGGTTATTTGCAAGAGCATCAATAAATTTCACCTGTAGACTATTCTGTCTTTCTTGCTCTGTCTCCGACAACTTCCATACTTGCAAGTTCTTCATCATTTGTCATTGATGCTGGCCGGTAAAATGGTTTTATTTTTTTGAAAGTGTTGAAGTAAAGTATTATATTCTTTGTTGGGCTGTGTGTGCGGTCTGTGACAGCGCAAAGTTTTTGAGTTGGCTGCCGTCTAAACATCATTAACTTGAGCTGATTTAATTTTATTCTTTTATCACTTTCATTATTAATACAATACTTACGCTTGGTTTGTTTTTAATCAACTGCTACTGGGTCTGCTTTCTGGTGGTTGGTGGTTTACTGCTTCTTTTTAAGTTCTTTTTTTTTGCTTTAAGAATTTACAGGATGAATTTGATTTTTTGTTTATAGTTCTTACAATAGTATGACTTTTAGTGTGACTTTTAGTTGTGTTTTCACTTTTAGTTTGTTAAAGAGCAATGAACAGAAAAAGCGAATACTTTAGAACAGAGGTGGGCAAACACCTACTATGATGTAAAACAAAAGAGAGTTCCAGATGTTTTTCTTCCAAATGTTCGACTGTGTAAACGGGGACTTATGGATAATTATTTTACAGAAAATTGGAAAAATAAATTTAAAAAAAAAATTATTTTTTTTATTTGTTGGGTAATAATTTAAAATATAAAACCCTAAAAAAAAAAAATAAAAACAATCTAAAAATGTAAAAATAATTATTTTAGTTACCATAAAATTGATTTTTCTACTAATTTTAACTTTGATAACCCATAAGTAGGCCCCTACAAAGCGTAGCGCCTTTTCCAAACGCTTATTTCATAGGATGAAAAGTTATCTATCATATGCTGTTTAAACTGTTCAATTATCTTATTTGGTATGATTTTTGCAACGAAAAAACTCAAATGGCGCCACGGTGCACCGGTAATATTGGTTAGAGGATTGATGTTTGACTGTAGGCTAGCGGGCGCCGCAGTGGTGCAGAGGGTGAGAACGTAAAGAATTCTGATGAGAGAAAGTGGTGTTTCTCGATTCAACCAAATTCAACCAACAACCCAGGATCGAATCCTAAGCCAAGAAAAATTATTAATAAATTTTAATAATAATTTTCATGTAACAATTCCTACCTTCAGTAAAAATAATTTAATGAAAAATTAAATTTAATGAACTCGAGCCGAAATAAAAAGAAATATCAATGAATTATTTTTTCTTTTAAAAATCTGTGTTTTTGGTTTAATAAATCGCATTATATGTTGTGCAACATTTCGATCACCTACCTTGCATATTTTTTTTTAATCGGAGACTTTCGGATTTGTGCTTGGATTTTATCTGCATCATTTTATAAAAAGCTTCTGTAGTGTGGCCAAATTGTATGTGAACAATGCTTTAAAAAATAACCAGTACTTTAATTATATGCGCTATCTCTGAATTCCTTCAAATATCGATTAAGTTCTTTTTTCGTTTTACATTAAAAATTGTCTGATTTGTATAATTGCTTGAAATCCGATTACTATCATACAACAATATTTGCGAAATAAAAAAGGCACTTCAACAATAAAATGCAAGCAATAAATGAGTGTTTTACTTATTAACATTTCTTTTCATTTCGTTAACTTCTTATCATTATCAGAAGACAAAAAGTCTTAATATAATGTTTCCATTTTTAAACGAAATGCCTGTATATGTCGCCTTAATAGTAAAATATAAAAATAAAATAAACTCAAAAGAAATCTGCGCAGATTATACAGACAAAAAAAATCGACAGATTAATTCACTTGTATGATAAGATTTTCATTTTCAATAATTTTCTCGTTTGTTTGTCATTTATTAAAAAGCACACACGCACATGTACAAAATAGCAACAATGCAATACGAACAAAAAATCAATTGTAATATTAAATAAGTATTTACAAAACTTAACACATCGCAGCAACAATATCAACAGTTTTTTTTTTGTATTCAAATTAATGAAAAGGTTGCCTGAAAATTCAATATCTGTGTGCCAGTATAATAATGGCTAATGTGATTGAACACACTCTCGTCACATGCACAACTTATTTATCCACATGCATTTATTATGCTCAATTTGTAAATTTCATAAATTTTCTTTCTTTAGCGAGTAAGAGATATAAAAATAAATAAAAAACATTATCTTGTTCATCTTTTGTTTTTCAACATATTTTTGTACATATTTATTATGTACAAACATGAAATAAATTCGACAAACAGCAGGATAAATATTTTGTGAAAATGGGGATAAAAATATTATGTATAGTGAATAAAATTTCGGTCGCTTAACAGGGGGTCTCCTGGCAAACAATTTGTAGATAGATGTATATAGTATATATGTTTGCAAAAATTTACTTTTATTAATTTGACTTGTTTGATGCACAGTGGGTTTTATATCCCACATAGCTAACAACAAATTACAGTTTTAGTAAGAATTCCTTCCAAAACAAACAAAAAATTCCTAATTTCACACTTCTTATTTCTGATTTTTTATCAAATTTAACTCATACATTAAATATACATATTTTTTCAGTGAATATTGAAAACCTCAAAACTTGATAAAAATGGATGCAAACAAAAATTAATCAAAAATATTATTAAAACCAACCAACAACATATAAAGAAAATACAAAGTTTAATTAAGAAACACCGGGTCTCTGCATTTTTCAGACAACAGAAAAAATGCAACATCTGCGTAAGTCTCACAAGAAGAATACATATGGATGATGGTTTTCAAACCTATAATGCAACTATATATTTAAAGCGCTGTGAAAAGAGAATATAGGTATCTAAAGATGAACCTCAGCAGCGCACAGCTGGGCAGTGTTCTTTTAGCTATATAATAGATTTTTTGAATCTCTAAAAGACATTAATTTTTGTAAATTTGACCATTAATTTTATTCAACTAAAATGTTTATATCCTCCACCAAAAATAAATTTGTCATTGCGTTTGTCACACATCGAAATATTGGTCGTAGAACCAAAAAGTCTTTATATTTCGTATCCTTATTAGATCCTGAGGCCCTGTAGTCTGCACGTCTGTTGAAGACAAAATATAACTTAGAAACAGTGTTGCCATTTTAGAAATAAAGAAAAGCGTCAAGTAAAAAAGGGTAAAAAATTGCAAAAAAGGGTAAAAGCGCCAAAAAAAATTTAACAACAATTTTGGTATCGTGTTGTTTTGCTTTGCAAATAACACCTAAAAAAAGATTAAAATTGGCAATAAAACAAAGGATAAAAAAACAAGAAACTTAGAATATTAAAACGCATGTTAAAATTTTTAAATAAATAATTAATTTTATTATCAATTCAGTTAACAGGAGTAAACAAAAAATTAAAACAAAAAACCAATTCATAAAAAACAAAATAAAAACCCCCTGGCCCACGATGTCGAACGATAACGTTCGCTTAGATAAGACACAAACTTGATTGTGGAATAAACAAACTTGATTGAGTAAAAAAATAGATACGATAAAAAGTTTGTGTCTTAAGTCTTATCTAAGCGAACGTTATCTTTCGACATCGTGGGCCAGGGGGAAAGTTTTATAGAAAAACAATTTAATTTTCAAATACATCATCGGGCCACAAAACAGATTTAATGAAATATTCAGACCTTTTATAAGTTTGATTTGAATTAATTTTTAAGAAAACACTTGAAGGTAATTTGTAATTGCAACAACAAACTTTTGGATGTGTTTAAAGAAAGTCGGTTTCTGATCTTTGGTTTAAAAAATTCATTAAACTAAACGTTTTTTCGACTTCATCAGTTCTTTCAATATTCTTCCAATTTTACAACGTTAGATTCTTTAGGGAAATTTCTATTTTATTTATTAGAGACGAATCATCAATGAAGTTTTGTATGAAATCAATAATATCGGCTTCGCTATTTTTAAAAATATTGTCAACACTAAATAACGATATTTTTGAAGCAATATAAAATTTGAAGGAAGTCTAAGTCTTAGTTTGAGTACGTGATATTTTGTAAATTCTATTAAGTTGTTCAATTATTTTATAATCTCTGCAAGACTTTTCGAAATGAAAGCCAAGATAACAAAATTCGTTAACGCTTTCATCTAAATTACCTTCTAGATAATTAAAGTTTGTAGTACTTTTAATCAGGTAATACAAATCGCTGTAAAGCTTGACATGGTCCGCATTGGCTGACTCGAAAGCTAAATTTACTTTTTGGACTTCTTCCAAAACTGCACCAAAAAAATAGAAAAAGCGTCAAAAAATACCCTTTTCTAAAAAAGGGTATTTGAAAAAAATAAAAGGGTAACGAGACCAAAAAAGTGCCATAAAATACCCGAAAAGCGTCAAAATGGCAACACTGCTTAGAAATAGAATAATGAGATTTTTATCAAACATTTTTTGTTTCACCGAAATGTTTGGTTGCCAGTAGCAGTATTTGGTGGTGGGCGTATAAGATTCTGCACAGACGAATATAAACTCTTACTTGTTTATTTATTCATTTCAATAACTCAATTAGATTCAAAATTATACCATCTAAACATTTCAAAACATCTCAGTCTCAATCGTACTAGTCGCTTTTAAATGTCAGAAATGAAATAGTTTGGCTGTAATTTGAAAATATTTACATATATTTTCTACATGTTCTCGACAAATACGTGATATAGCCTGCTCTATTGAAATTATTGCTTAAATTGTTTTCATTCCTTAATTATTTACTTCTCAGTTTTAACTGCGACTGCTAGTGATGAAGCCTATTTGCTACTTGTCAGTAATGTGAAAATCATATAAGATCATTTATGAAAATCACATATTGTTGTTACTTCTAGTAATAAAAGAAAAACACAGTGGAGAAGCATAAACTAAAATGAACCTACAGCTGCTACAAGTTGCATGTATGGGTATGTACGAGTATATTCATATTTTCATACACAAACCGATGTTGCACAATTGCCATTTTGCATAAAATGCTGCCACACAATAAACGAGTAACAAACAACAGCTATAAAAAATATACTGAAAACAACCAAAAAAATTATGTTGAGCACAGTAAAAAATGAAAAAGGCAAACAAAAAACAAAATAATAATATTGTGAAAATGTATAATGAGCTTTAAAATTATATGTTGATGCTGCCGCTTTTGATAGTTGGTAGTTGTTTTGGAGGGCAGATAATATATATGAACATGGATGTAGAACGTGTTGGTGTTTTTTCTTTTTCTTTTTTTTTGTTAAAAGAATATAAATGTATGTGTATGTTGGCATTTTATATAATACACATGTGTTGCAAACGGCATAACAAATATGCATACACATACAAGCATGCAGGCATTCAAACAAATATTTGTTTGTGTGTAAGTAAGTATGTATGCATGATTAACACATGTACGTGTTATCAATTTTGTAGTTGTTTATTTCATATTGTGTGAAAAACTATAACAGCAACAACGGCAACGAAAAAAGCTTTCAAAACTTCTGTGATTTTTTTCAACCTTTAATGCACACACACAATGCATTTACACATGCACAGAAATAAACTACTACAAATGCATATTGTACTACACTCATACATACATACATATTCACAAACAAAAAACAGCGAACAAATATGTTGCTCTCTCGTACATATTAAAGATAATTTATAATTTGTTCATTAAATGTGATTACAACATATTGGTAATGCATTTCTGCCAGTATGTAAGTTTGTGTTAAAAGCGGCATAATACATATAGACACGTATGTATGTATGTATGTAATATACTTTTTTGGAATTTCTGATTTACATCAGACATGTGTGTATCATTTACTTTGAATCAGGTGCAAATTGGGGAACAAAAGTAGTGGGAAAATGAAACTAAATGGTGTGATATAACGTAAATTTGTTAATTTACTATTCAGTTTTTAACTTATGCTTTGTTTTTATATCCTACATCAACAAAGCGAAGGGTATGTTATATTAGTCTAACCTAAAATACATTTCTAGTAAACCAATCGACTCAAAATTAACTTGTAAGTCGATTTAACAAAGTGCTTCCACCTGACTGGACAGGAACCATATTAAAAACCGGTTTGTCGAATAATTCAAAAATATAAAATTTAAAAAAAAAAAACAGTTTGCGGTTTCAGTTTTTGAATAATCTAGCTGCAATGTATCTGTAAAATCCAAATTATTGCTAGAGACCTGTGCAACAATTAAAATTTAATTTGGCTTTTACAGATTTAAAACATATCATTTAGTCGACGAGTTATAGTTAAAAAAAACCATATAAACAATATGCTGAAAATCGGCATTTGACTGCAAAGTTCGAAGGTCGATTAAAAAAAAATTCGAACAAACATAAACAAACGTCTAATTTAGCCTCTATTTTCACCCCTCAATCTCTCAGAATCGACCTAACTTTTGCTAACCTGAATTTGTTTCACAGTGTAATTGTTAGGCTTCACAATAAAAACAAATTTGGCTTGCACTTTTGTCGTAAATTTTGTATTGTATGTAAACACAAATCAAAAACGATGCATTGGGCGTCTGAGAAAAAGTTAACCGAAAAAGTATGCATCATAAGTGGATTAATGCGAGCCATCCAAATAAAAGAGAAAATTAATTTTAGTTTCTTCTTTTATATTTTCTTAACTTTTAATAAAAGAGCACGTACCAAATTGTGCGCTTTTGTTGTTACATGATTATTAAAAAACTTATGCAATCGAATTTTATGTGAACAATACTCTGTACTTTCTACATTGTGTAGTGTTGTTAGCAGCTTAATGTTTATTTACGATTTTTTATGTTTCAAAATATCTTTTATTCTAAACATAGATAATTATGCACTTTATTAAATTTCAAGGCAATAACTTTATTTTCCAATAGAAATAATATGAAAGTCTCGATATTTTACTTGTGGGTATATCAGTAGTAGAAGACTCCATAATTGTTACAATGAATTCAATTTCGCATGATTCAGTAAGAATATGATAGGTGTATAAGATTTCGTAAAATTGATGATATTTCGGTCAACATTATTGTCTTTCTGAGACCGCTGATAGCTAATCATTTATCACTTGTGTCTATGCATACAATATTATCCTTAAAAAGTGACATTTTAATTATAAAATTTATTTACTTTAAATAAATAATCCAATATTTTTTTAAACTCCTCTTGTGCGCTGGTGCGTTGTCTTGATGAAAAATTATTTGTTTGTGTTGTAAGCCAGGACAATAGTACTCTGAATTTATTGTTTTATCCTTTTTCGGATAGTCAATCAATAAAATACCTTTGAAGTCCCAAAAAACCGTTCTCGTAACCTTAACAGATGATGAAATTGTTTTTGCGCCCTCTTTGGGGCACTTCCACCAGCTTCAGACCATTACTTAGATTGTTCTTTTGCCTATGGAGCATATTGCTAGATTCATGTCTTATCAACAGTTATGAAACGACGCTTATGAAATTTTCATTTCTATACATTTTTGGTCGAGTGTTAACAATTGCGGCACCCATCTCTCAGAAAGCTTTTTCATCTGTAGTTCTTCATGCAAAATTAAATGGACTCGATTATTTGATATGCCCACGATAGTGGCTATTTCACGCACTTTTATTCGTCGATCATTTAACACCTTATCATGCACTTTGGTTACAATGTCTGTTGTTGTTGCTGTTTTTGAACGTCCACTACGTGGTTCCTCCTCAATGCTTGTACGACCACGTTTAAACTCAGCAACCCAATTTTTCACTATTGCATATGAAGGAGCACTTTCACCTAACACATTCACCATATCATTGTGAATTTCTTGTCCCGATAAACCTTTTTTATTTCAATATTTATTGACACCATGAATTTAAATTTTTCCACTGTAAAAAAATCGTGAATGCGTCTTTTTGAACACTTGTTTCTATATGAAGGAATTGCCAGATCGAAATGAAATTTAACATCTGTTCATAACACAGATGGAAGTTTCTGAAACACTTAAATTTTTTTGTTTACACCGCATTTTCTGGTATATAAAAAAATTGGTTTCTTGTTCTAAAAGATCTTGTAGGGACATATATTTGTATTGACTCCAATAAATCTGAACAATCAAATAATACCGTTAATAATGCTATTTATAAAATGCAAGCAAAATTTGTTCCTCTTATCTCTAATGATTTCATTGAAAGTAAGTTATATTTATCATAATATGTGAGCATATACGGGGAAGAATTTGAATTTGAAAAATTTAGAAATAAAAGAGCATGTTTTATGAATTCACCCTGAATTCTCGAAATACAATGAATATGTATTCCATATAAATTAAGCATATTCCACAAAAGATCTAACGAAACTAACAAATAGTGCTTTTTAGTATAATGATCAAAATATTCAGATTAAAGGCGTTTGAAGCTGTAAACAGGCCAAGCTTTAGATAACAGATAGTTACAGTGAGTACAAAGTATTTAAATATTTCATACATAGATGAAAGAATTAAACAATTACAACATCTATGAACTGAAATAACATAACTTTTATCATCATTAAAAGACAATCCTTTTGAATCTGACCATCGACAAACTATATCCAAATCATCTTGTAGGTCAGTTGTATTTTCAAGATATTGGCTCACAAATTTTAAGATCATCAGCATACATTAGAAATTCTAAGTTCTTAAAACAATTGTGAATGTCATTAAGAAACAAAATAAAAAGTAAAGGACCAATAATACATTTGGTCGATAAAATTGTACGTATCACTATATGGTGCGCCATGTGAACTAGAGACGTGATTGGGCAATTTTTATACAAAAATCTGTTAAAAATACTCTTGAAATTTGTTGAAAATCGAATTTGGTCCTTTATTTATTGTTTTAAAATATAACAATATATAGTTATCTATATAAAAATATATTGTTATATACCTTTTTTTTTTTGATATTTCTTTAGTTAGGCTTTGAGTTCATTAAATTTAATTTTCATTAAATTATTTTTACTAAAGTAGGAATTGTTTTACAACTTGAAAACATTTTATTTTTGATAATTTTTCTTGACTGGGATTCGAACCTGGGTTGATGGTTAAATTTACATATGTTTCGAGAAACACCACTTTTTCTCATCAGAATTTTTTTGCGTTCTGACCCTTTGCACCCCTACGGTGTTATATACCTTTTCTAGGTCCAGGAATGTCCTTATGAAATCAGTATTTGTTTTTGTTACCTATTCGCTGATTTTTCAAAATTTTATCAAAATGTTTACCATATTTTCAACATTCTTATAATGCATTTTTGCTTCACGTGCTTATAATCTCATGCCGCCTCTGATTTTTATCATTGTTATATCAAAACACTCAAACAGACATAAATACAAACACGTATTTATGTATGTATACAAACATATACATACATATGTATATATGAACTATACACACATAATTATTAACGAGTGTCTGTGTTTTTATGTTTGTATTTTAAAACCAAATGAATTTTTTCATTATAATTTAACACATACTACAATAGTCAGCTGAAAGTATGTACATACGGTTTCATTAATACTCATACATACGATTTCATACCTATTTTTGTTTTATTTTTCCTGATTTTCTCCTTTTTTCCACATTATACTATTAAGGCAAATTTTCGTATATTCATTTAATTTTTCGTAATGGTAGAAGCCAGGGAGTGTATGTTTAAGTGTTAAACATTTTTTTTGTAGTTGGTTTTGTTTGGATTTTCTTGTTGTTGTATAATTTAAAAATATTTATACACATGTACATAGTAAATATATATTTACCCAGCATACTATTCTAGGAGCGCTCCGAAAAAGGAGCCAGAGAAGAGTCCAACTAAAAAGCATTTTTGGAGCGAAAGAAAAATTTGCTTAAAAAATAATTTTTTTTCCATTTTTATATATTTTATATAAATTTATTTTATTTCTATTTTATTTATATTAATTTCTATTTTATTTATTTTTTACTGTAAATAAAATTTATTTAATTTTTTCCATTTCTAATTTAGTTTATTTGTAAATGAATTCCCTTTTTGTTTAAGCAAAAACAATTTAAAAAAAATAATAAATGCGACCTTTAACTTTGTTGTATTGAAAATTGCAATGACTCATTTTTGACATGATGTAAGAGCTCTTTCAGAGCTTAAAAACCTTCAAAAGGGACTTTTTTCTTACATTATCTAAAAGCTCTTTCTGACGGACCATTTTCGAATGTAATGACCCTTTTTTCTGAAGGTTTTTGAAGCAATAATAATTGTTTTTGGGCTCATAAAGAGCATGAACGCTCTAGAAAGGGTATCAGAAAAGGCTCTTTTTGGGCTCATACGGCTTGCTGGGTAGTACATGTTTCGTATCTCACAAACACCATCACAAAAAGCAATTGCCAAAGAATGTAAAATATAAAGACTATATGAGCATAAACCCTGCACTAAAACGAACTATTTACGCTTTAAAGAATTTGCTAAACTTAAAGAATTACAACTAGCTAATTAGTTTGTTTACTTACCGCTAAATCTATTGCAAAATCTGAGAAAACTAGTTTATAATAGTGTTTTAAAGAAATAAATAGGCAAGTAATAGTGTACATAGTTTATTCTTTAATAAAACTTAATAATCGGCTTTATTAACTACAAGTAGACACAAAGGTAAACAATATGTTGTGTAAACAGCATTGTCTCTAGTTGGCAATTGTCACTTTTAAATATGTTGGGTATACTATTATCTACGTATAATTACGCTGCATATTGACTATATAACGTTTATATGTATTGGCTTCATGTGTATTTTTGTTCGCTTTCGGTATGAACCTTTAGCTAATAGTTGTGATTTAAATTATAGTAGTGAGTAAAACTAAAGGCTTATACAATTAAAAACAAGTTAGTGTTTTTTTTTTTATTTAAAAAATAAAAATTTTATACTTAAACTAAATTTTCTACACATTGTACCATTGCAGTTTACTTCTACACTCATCCATGCAGTCTTTTAAATATCTTTTATATGAAAATCATATTTCTAACCAATTGAGGTATTAGTTTTTATGCCTAAACAATTTATATCTTATTATTTCCCATAAACTTTGTATTTGTAAGAAGAACTTTATTTTCCAATAGGGGCATATTGCTTTAAAATTTTACTTGTAAACAGTTCCAGGAAATCGCTCGAAAATCTCTCTTAAATATTAAAAATTCATTAAAAAATGACTCGAAAATGATTGGTTACGGGAATGGTTATCGAGAGATGTCAAAAACGAAAAATTGTCCTAACATTGAAGAATATCACTGATATGTGGTTTCAATAGGACGTATTTTGATATTATAAAATAAAAATTTACCGATATCATAATTTAAAGAAATTTAGGTAATTGGCAGCCTTGATGGCAATTAAATGTTGCACAATATTCTGCTTTAACTTTCTTTTGACAATATTCCAATATTGTTCAATTGGACGAATCTCTCAATGCGGACGTCTTTCTTTCATAACAATTGATTGCACCTTGTGAAAAACGACAAGAGACTAAATCTTTTTAAAATTGTACTGAAAATTTATCGAGTTGCATTTATTATTTTCGCTTTATCCTTTTTTGCTCAATTTTCTGTTGAAAAATATACATAGCTAAGTAATTATAGATTTTTATATCATATATTTACGCTTCTTACTCTGTGATGACTTTTTTTTAAAGGAAAAAAAATCAGCTGTTGAGTTAAATACACAATTGAACAGCGCAAGTTTAGGAGCCAAAATTGTTGGCCAAATTTACAAAGTATGTGTAAGTAATTTTTCATGTAATTTTTGACAATTCATTTACCAGGTCGTAAAAACACACAGTTTGCGAGACTTTTCAACGGTATCATGAGGACTCTTATTATATTATTATATTATTTCTTTACGTGAAACCTAGTTTTGTTGTATTTTTTATGGATACTGATCTTCTATAGCCATTTATGTAACACATGTATTTGTTTATTTATATTTGGGCTAGGAACAATCGTGGATCTATTCTTACAATTTTAAACAGAATCTGTCATTTTATAATAGAAATATATATGTGGAAAAATTCATATTAAAACTATGGATTTTGTCTCAAATTTTGGTACATCCCAGTAAAAAAATTCGTGTTTTTTGAAGCACTTAGGAAAAAAGCGCATAATCGAGCGCTTGAATAAAAGCGCTCTTTAGGAGCAGTAAATGCTTACGAATAAAATATACAAAAAAGATGCTTTTTTAGTGCTGACAACGAAGACGGTTTTAAAATGAAAAAACAAAAATGAAATTATAGCCTACAGATTTACGTATGACAACGAAAGTCAATTACAAAACGAATATTGCGCTTCTCAGTTACAATGAATTTTTCTTAAGCAAAAACATTCAGATAGAATTTGTTCTTTGATTGGTGTGCGCGAAGTGACGTAGAACACTTTAGGAAAGTGCTTTATTTACAAGTTTGATTAGGTGAAAAGAAGCGCTTATTGTCAGCAGAAAGTAGTCCTCTAAACCGGGAACACCTCATACAAAAATCATGCATCCCATCAGCAGGTTTGAAGCGATTGGAGTTATGAATTCATACATAAAACCTGCTCCTTTTGTAGCACATTTTTACTGGGATATGTATTTAACTACGAAACCGATATTGCCCATTTTTAAAAATTCCAGCTTGTAGTGAGATAATTATAAAATAAGTAGTTATGCACAATGAATCCATAATTAATTTAGTGGCAAAATATATAAAACATATAACTATTTGCATATAATTGCTATTATTTTGCTTATCATTGTGCAAACTTGACAATATTCGTGTACGATTGTTAAAATTGTACATTGCATTAATGATGTTGGCATAAAAGCTTTTCTACGTATCAATGTTGTATCGATCAATGTGTCTCTGACTATATCCGTTGTTGTATTATTTGGTTGTGAGTAAGTATGAATGTTTGCGTATTAAAAACTTTCAATATTTATCAATTCGCACGCATTTAAATATGCAGACACACACATACACAAACTCTCTCATACTTGTATGCAAATATGTATGTATATATATGCATTCCTGCATATGCTTGCATTCACCTAGTTCTGATTGCCTACATTTTTTTAACGTGTATTATGGGTTTTATACGTTAATTAATGATGATTTTGTAAGTGTGCGTGTGTAAATGAATTTTCAGCTCAAACTTTTTTCGCTGTGTAATTTGTTTTTGCAGGCACGGTGATTTTCATTTTCATATTATACTTATATGCACATGTGCATATAAGTTAAATAATATACAATAAGTATATGAGTGTGTGTGAGTATGTTGCATATTCATTATAAAGCTTGAGGGCTGTGTTTTATTTTACGCTTTTTTCATACTTGTTTTACTTTTTCTTTCAACTGTATATAAATAATGGGGACGCATCATTATTTTTAAAGCTAAAAGTTAATTTGGTATTGTCACTTTTCCTTGTTGTCTACTGATGATACATGTGAACTTTTGTTTACATACGTACTGTTATACATTTACTCATATGATAAAATATATGGAAATTTCTTTTGCAACCGTTCAGCAACCAGCTGCTCTCTAAAGGGAGTTAACTCTCGCTATTTTGCCAGTTGAAACAGAATTAAAAACAGCACACACACACTTACTTGCACTAACCAACACAATATAACTTGCAACATATTTACACATTGTCAACACATGCCTTTGCTTATTCTGGAAACATGCAATTGTTTTCGTTGTTGTATTTTTATATTTTGTTTAATATGTGTCTTTTGTTTTGTAAAATTCCCTAAAACAAAATACAAAAAAAAAAAATAAAATAAAATAACTCGGCCTGTCTTTAAATGGGTCATGCTTTTCATTGTATTGTTTTATACATCTGGTGACATGTGCAATTCTGTTGCTGTTGTCTTTGTTTTTGTTCTGGTTTTCCATTTGCTTCAACATGCTTAATGCAGTATGCAACTTTTCATTTTCATATTCCAGAGTGTATGTTGCATTTCGCTGTTACAAGCAGGAGTTTCCGCTGTTTTGATTAATCAAAATGTTTTTAGTGTTAATAACATGAATACTAAGTTATTCACGATATCTAAAGATCCTTTCATATGAGATTTATTGCAACAATATTTTTTATTTTTCATGTTGTAATCAAAGAAATCGCTGGGGTGCACATTTGCTTATTATGTAATATTCTTGCTAATTTAAGGAAAAGTTTTTTAAACCATAGAAATGATGTTATGACAACAGGGCATTTGTTGCAACATTTCGTTTCTTTAACATATTTGAGCAAATTTAGTTTTTTTCCTTTTTGACAAAAAAAAATGATTAAATAGTTCAGGAAAAGGCAAACATTATGTTTATATGATTATATGATGAGGGATTATATTTCCGAAATATAAAAATTAAAAAATAAATTTTTTTGATATCACCACTAAATGGTAAGCTTTGGTTGGTTTTGTATAAACAAAATATACTTTAAAGTAATTTATTTTATAATTTTAACTAGATTTACTACTTAACTTAACTTAAACTTTTTTGATTAACCGTTATTTTATTCTGTCATTCAATTGTTTATATGATGCACTGCATTATATTCAATTTTGTTTTTAAACAACGTCATGTTTTTTAATCACGATTTTGATTTGTCGCTAAATTTGTTCACATTAAATTCTAAAAAAGTTTTGTGAAGCAAATAGGATATTGAAAACGTTGCAACTGAACGTGGTGTGATTTTGCAATGAAAATTTATATTTTTTTTCAAATAATGGAAAATCAATCATTTGAAAGTGTCAATCAAATGAAAAGCTTTGCAAATATTGATAAAAAAAAGATAAATTGAAAAAAAAAACAGCTGCATGAGATTAGAATTTAAAATGCTTTTTTATTTATATTTATTTTAAAACTTTTGTATATAAGTATGAGATAAAATTTAAGAAGAACCAAAACACTAAACTTTGGATTACTTAATGTCACAAAATAATAAGTTATATATTCAACCATTCTTAAGACCTTAAACCCAGAAATATTTTATTTTTGTTAAATAAATTTATAATCTGTAGAAGCCTGCATTAATGAAAATAGTTCTTCACAATTTAACAGACAAACAAGAAACTTGCAAGTTATTAAATTGTTAAAATATTCACCATTTAATATTGTCATTAATACAAAAAGTTTTCTCTTCAATTTTACAAACCATGTATGTAGTTAAATTGAAATATTTTTATCATAAATTAAAAATAGTTTTTCCAAATAATTTATTTTACTTCTCCCCCTCTACTATCATGGGAAAACAATAAATTTTCATTGCTTACTACAAATACAACAAATGAACTACCAGCAATAGTTTTGTTTGGAATATTCTGACTGTATAGTCGTTTAATTTTAGCCTTGAATATTTATAAGATGTTAAAATAACTCTGATGTCTGTATCAGAACTTCTATAAACTATAAATTTATAGACTGTGTCGTCTTCCTTTAAGGTTTCTGTTTGTTGTACCGGTAGATGAGTGAATGTGCATTAGACTAGTGCAAAAAAAAAGAGAAACCAGTTACAATATATTACATTTGTAAAAACATATTAACAAAACAATTTTGTTAAAAGTTTGCTTACAAATCGACATGTTTAAACAAATGTTTCAAGGTAAATGAATAAGATAATTTAAACAAATATAGGTATTACATCTTCTGGGATTATTTCTAATTAAATAGCATTTAATTAATATATTATTTATTAATATTAAACACCAAAATGTGTTCAGATAAGCGAAGCCCAGGGCCTAGCTGGTACTTTTTATATTTTGTATGGATTTCAATTAAAAATCTTCAATTTCATTATCAATTTCTAACTTCCATCAACCTAATTCAGAATTTCGTTTTCTATATCATTGGCAATTGCCTCGGCCAATCTATCATAATAGTTAGCGTCGGATGTTGAAACTGTTTCACAACAATAAAAAACTAACTTCTGAAATGTATAAGCATATTGATTCTGCTCTTTCTACAAAACACAAAATATATAGTTCATATAGTTGGTTTAAACTTTTTTCTTTTTTGTTTTGATTTTACTTGCTGCTTTCTCTACATAATAGTATAGGGCCTGGCTAGACCCTGGTGTTACAAACATGTTGAGAGTAATTACCACGCCTTCATATAAAAAAATTTTAAGTTTTTTTTAAATATTTTTTGTATAAAACACCTTCATTGAGGAATTCATTAAAAGCTAAGATATCTAAGTGAAAATACTATAAATATTTTCAAAAATTCTTGGCCAGCCCCTGGTGTTCGCTTAAGGGTTAAAGCTAATAATCGCAAATGACTTACTTAGTATCTATTATATAACTGCTTACTTTCCAGTAATTTGCATAAACGAATTCCGTATTTACTGTTAATGAATTATTTATGTTATTACTTGTGAATAGTTTTAATACTATAAAAGTAATGACATATTTATAAGTGGTTGTGTTTAGTACACATCACTGTATTAAAATACTGAGTTATTATGCTAATGTGTTAATGGTAATGTGCAAGAATTTAGCATTTTTACACAATACTTGGTAATGAAAGTTATTGCTGGTTACCTACAATAAAACAAATAATTCTGCAGATCAGTCTAATATACATACTTCATGCTTTGTTGTATTGTAATATATTTAAAATTCTAAAGAGGCAAAATTAATTAAATCAATAAAATACAATAAAATTTATCGAAAACTATAAATTGTTGCTAAAATGAGTTGCCAAAAAAAAAACAAACAAAACATGTGCCAATATTTAAAACTTAAACAGAAATACAATTTATTAACAATAAACAAAACTGTTTGCAATTGATTAGTTTCTTATAATAATTGTGTAATATATGTATGTATAACATAAGACTATAAAAATTAATATCTTAAATAATCAACAAGCTCGAGTTTAAATTACGAACATTGGTGACCACAAATCGATTTAACAAAAGTTGTTAGTTAGTCTGTAAACACGATTTATTAAACATAATTCTGACCAAAATTAGATTTTTATGTAAAAAACTCAATCATTTTAAATTGTCAATAATTATGATCAACAGTAAAATAAAAAAGAAAACAGTGCGCAATTTGAAATCAAAAATGATCTTCTGACCAGAAATGAATTATAAATCTTGGTATAAAATTCTTGCTCAAAAAAAAATATTTTTTATCAAAAAACTTTAACATCAATAACTTGCGTCTAGTCCGGAAAATCAAGAATTTATTTCCATTATTAAATTTTCATATGAAAAATTGAAATCGTCAATAGGTTTGTCTAGCCGGAAAAATATATCTAGTTATGATCACTCTCATTACTTCCAAAAAATGATTCTTCAGTGAATAATACAAAAACCTTTAATTCTTCCAGTTGAGATAGCATCCTCATCTACTACAATCACTTAATTTTCTGATCAATATTCAAATATTTACATGGAAAATTGTATTCTTAATTAAATTATAATAAACAAATTAAAAAATTAAATAACCGTGATACCAAAGCCGGGAAAAGATCACACAAATGTAGAATCATATAGACCCATCAGCCTATTGTCAAATATATCGAAGCTATTCGAGAAAACGCTCATAAACAAATTATACCCGTTTTTAAGTGAAAACAGTTGTATTCAAAATAATCAATTTGGATTTAGAAGAAAATACAGTACTATCAAACAAACCCATAAACTTGTAAATATCGTCAAAAAACATTTGAAGAAAAAAAAAATTGTTCCGCTCTTTTTATTGACATTTCTCAAGCTTTTGATAATGAGTCTTATATACAAGTTGCTATTGAAAAGCTACTTAACTGGTCAAACATTTAAGCTTAAAGAATGATATTTCTTAAGTTCCACACAAAAACTATTGAAGCAGGAGTATCACAAAGAAGTATCCTGGAATCCTTCTTATATTTCATATATACATCTGCTATGCCAAACAATCGTACTTACACATCTATGTACATTTGCTGATGATACTGCTATTCTAAGCATTCGTGAAAACCCTCAAGAAGCATCTCGCTACCTACAATATCAATCTAAGTTAGAAAATTGGTTGACGCAATGGAGAATAAAAGTTACTGAGCAGAAATGCACACGCATAATTTTTACATTGCGTATAGAAACATGCTCTCCTATTTGTATTACTAATAAAGCAATAACACAACAATTCGAAGTTAATGGAAATCCCACATAGATTGCAAAATTGAATCAAATAAAATTGAAATTGATCCAAATTTAATGGCTCATTTTCAGAAACTCTAATCAAAGTTTAGATTGCAAAAACTTGCTTTACAACTCAATCATAAAGTCTATATGGTATTATGGAATACAGCTATGGGGAACAGCCTCAGCTTCAAATGTAGACAGAATTCAAAGGTGCCAAAAGAAACTGCAGGGAATGCTCACAGTTGCCCCCTGGTATATAAAAAATTCAAATATCCATAAAGAACTAAACGTGCCTTTGGTAAAAACTCAGATCCAAAAAATGCCAAAAAACACTTAAAAAAGCTTGAAGTACACCCAAACCCCTTACCCCGCAACATATTAAATAATAGTGGCGATATTATACTAAGAAGAAGGGATACAGCGGATCTGAGACGAAGACAAGAAGGAAGAATGACAAGTTAATAAATAAAATAAACAATGTTCGCCCGGTACTGGCTGGAGTAATAAGTGAAATTGTTTAGATATAATATTTGAAAAACTTATTCTTACTTCGTTTTTACTGAAGACACCATAAATAAATAAATGTACAAAAAAAAGTAGAAAGATCTCAAGTGGATAACTTTTAAAATAAGCGCCTTATCGGGTCGTTAGATGATTAATCTTAAATTAAAAATAATTTTAAAAAGAAAAGTCTAGTAGACAACATATTCTTTAAATTTCTGAATAATATGAACAATAAAGAAAGTAGTTATAATTATTTCAGATGTTTAGAAAAAGGGCACAATGGGTAATCAGACATATTTCACACCAGTTTCAGCAGAACATTTATAACGATAGAATAGCGCGTTAATCTAAAAATTGTCTTTCCGAATCAACTGTAATTACCGTGACCGCAAAAACAATGTTATTCTATTAATAATTAAATTATAAAAATACAATTTATGTCTTCCTTAATTGGGTTCATTGCCGTTGAAATGTAATATCTTTGCGTATTAATATTTAATTTCTGTAAATGAATTGGATGACAGCCTTGGTTTTTGTCTGCATGCAGTGTGAAACAGAGAGCAGAGTTTACCACAAATTTAATTGTCTTTCTTTAAATATAAAAGAAAAAAGAATTTTACCAAATTATTGATTACTTTGTTAAAACAATAGCATACAAATAAAAGCTAGTAAGGAAAAACAAATACAAAATACAAATCTATATTTGTATAACTGTAAGAGAGCTATTGTTTGACATTTTTTCATAAATAACTGGAAGTGTTTCCTTATAGCCAGCAATAATAAAGGAATTTTGCCTATTCGTTTACTAGTTGTTTCTTTTTATTTCAAATACCTACAAATATTTTCTTTAGTAATATTTTCTATGCGATTTTCCTAACTTTTTCATACCCTCCACCAGCACAGGTTGAGAATGAGGATATATTACGTTTGTCATTCCGTTTTTTAGCTTTGATAATATTTATTTATCTGAGACATAACAAAGTATATATATTCTTAAGCCTTATGCAATTCTAAGTCAATTGAGCAATGCCCGTCTATCTGACCATCTGTCTGTCTGTCTGTCAGTATGTCCTTGTGTCCGCATATTCGTCTGTATAAAACACTCTCACAACCAAAATTCACAACGTAACTTGACGAAATTTTCAGAAAAATATTTCTTATTTTGTAGGTGGCTGTATTCAAAATCAGTAAAATCGGTATAGTACAATCAGAGTTATGGATCAAAAAAAATTTGATATTTTTTTTATAAATTTTTTGCAATTTTTTTTAAATATATTGCAGATAATCAGGCATGTGATGGAAATTGAAAACAAAAACGAATGAGTTTTAGGAGTCAATTTTTTCTTAATAAATATATTGGGCTACTAAAGAGAATCTTAAAAATTTTAAAAATTAGATTATAAATGCATTAAAATGTATTTCTAAAACTGATTCGTTTTCGAAAATGATTTCCATCACATACCTGAATACCATAAAATTTTGTACACGTTATTTCTATGATTAAAGAAATAAATTGTGCTGAAAATAGTAAGAATCGGTCCATGATTACTCATAACCCACATACAAATATATTCCTGAAATATGGCTCAATGATAGATACACACCTGCATACAAAATTAGAATATCAATATAAAATTCAGCAAAAAAAGTTTCATGTAAAAACAAAAATCGTAAAACGAAATTTTGTTTAGTTCGGTCCATGTTTGACCATAGACCCCATATAAAGTTCAATTTAAAAATTTACTTAAATACGTATAAAACTGGTATACATATTGTTACTAGGTTAAAATTCTACATAAATTATCCTTATAGATATATAAATTGTTGTACTAAATTTTATGGTGGTAGGCTCATAATTGGTCATTGCTCAAATATAAGCACCTCATCTGAAAAAGTCATTAATCTTAATATTTTATAAATATAGGTACCAGCTCAAAATTTTACATAGATCTCACATTACAGAATTTTGTGAATTTCGGGCCATATTTTATAATATCCACCAGAAAATCACATCAATACACATAAATATCTTATAAATCGATCCAAAATTTTACACAGAGCTTGGCCAAAGTTAAACTGCTGGAATTTGAGAATATCGTTCCATATTTGACTATATCCCCCATATAAGGTCCACTTCTGAAAGTCACGTTAATACCAATATGTATCTTAAATAACCATTATTATGTTGAAATTCAACGTGCGATATCCTCTTATGCATAAAATTCTCTGTTCTGAAATTTATGAAGACTGAACCAACGTTTATATAGACAAGAAGTACTAATTAATATTGTTTGTATGAAAATTATGCTACTGGATTTTGTACGTCCCAGTTAATAATAAGCATTAGCTGCCGAATTAAATAAGTCCACTTCCGGGTAAAGCAACCAACCATATAACTCATGTAAATAACGTTATTGAGATAAAATTCAACGAAAATAATCCTAAAATACATAGAAATCACATTATTGGATACTGGTTTTAGAAGCTATCACTCCATAGGTAATCCACTTCTTCTATGCCACCCATAAATCTGTTGGAAATAAAGTTATTAAGATCAAATTCAATCAAAAGAACTCTCAACTTATAATCATACTTTTAATCTATTTCGTAACTTGTGGTGACTGATTTTATTTACTCTAAATACTAAAGTGGTTTTTTCAATTGTTTTTCCTACATTAAATTTTCCAAATTCAATGTACATATGTATTTTTAATACTTGTAAGTTAAATTATCAATATTCCTAAAAATAACTTAGATTTTTTAGATTGTAAATATACTAGAGTGCTCGAACACGGGACGGTGTATACTATGTTATTTATGGTGCTCCATTATAAAATATTTTGTTAAATAAACGTTAAAAAAAGTAACTTGTGGTGAATATCGAAAAATATTTTTTTTAATTTTATAAATTGTTAGATAAAATGTCAAAACATTTGAAATCAATTATAATTATTACACATGTTGAACGTAAAATCTTCTTTCACACAATATATAAAATACTAACAAAATTTACACTAAGACTGAGTAAAAAAAAAACACAGAATAAGGATGTTCTAGTCCTTTAACCAGTGTATTTTTGTATTTCTTTTTATAATTCGGTGAAGGGTATTTAATATTTGGCACAGCCGTATATTGCTCTCCGGCTGGTATTTGTTGTTGTTATTGTCGTTTTCGGTATTTTCAATATCATTGTTTTGCCTACGTTCGAGTAATATTGGAAAAATGTTTGAATGAGTTGTTTGTTATTTATTTAGGTATTTGCATGACTGAATATAAAATATTGAAATGAATTTGGGAAAATGTTGTACATCTTTACATTTTTCTTTTTTCTTTTAATTTTGTTCTTTTACTTACTATACATTACCAAACTCAGCTGTGACCCAAAGTATGTAATTTGAAGTGTTTGCAAAGGGGGAATCTAGAGTGAGTAATATGTTTATATTATTGTCATTTGTGCAAAATATTGAGGACGTTTGAAAGCAAAATTTAAGGTTTTTCTTTTGAAGATTTAAGTTTTATATAAAAAATGTAAATTCAAAGAGAATTATGTAACTCTATTCCTCAATAATTTCCAATAATTGTGATAGTCTGCTGATGACATATAAAGAAATGCAAAGTATGTTTTAGATTTTAATCAAAGAATCGATGCAAATTATCAACTCGTTTTGGGAGAGTTTTCCTTTTGTGTTTTTAAACCAAAAATATATAAGTAAATGCCCATACACAACAATAAATTGGTTAAATTTGAATGACACATAAACATAAATATAAATACATGTAATTTTCTACAAATAAAAACTTTAGTTAGGAAAAATTTATTTAAAAATTTTAAATTTTTGATTTATTTTTGATATATTTCTTTAGTTAGGCTCGAGTGCATTAAATTTAATTTTCATTAAATTATTATTTTTACTTCAAGGTAGGAATTGTTTTAACAACATGAAATCATACTAAAAATTTCAGTAAAAATAATAATTTAATGAAAACTAAATTTAATGAACTCGAGCCTGACTAAATTTTAAATTTAAAATTAACAGTTCGACTAAAAAATAATAATTGTACTTAAATATTTTATGTTACAAAAAATGCGAAAATCAGGTATGTAATGGAAATCGTTGAAATGATTTTCAAATAAAATCAAAAATTAAAAACGTACGTTTTATTGTAAGATGTGATTAAAATTTAACGGTTTTATTTACCATTTTTGTTTCTTTTCAAAATGTTTCAAGCTAAATTAACAACTTTTGTTAAAAAATTAAAGTTGTTTTTAAATAGAAAATATTTTTTTTTATTTTTACTTTTTTTTATTATTTATTGAATCTGCCTTTTTTCCTTAGACTTAACAATAAGTATTCAAATCTTAAAACTAAAATAAATCTAATTACTTTTTAACAGAGCATTAATTTCTTATTGACTGTTAATTTGTACGAAGCCTCGACTCCGTCTGGCTCTGAGCTAGAATTCTAGCAAGCGGATTCGGGTGGGTTTGTAGCTTTTTGATGTAGTTCTCGAATAGAAAATAATGGAAATAATTTCATCAACGCCTTTTTTATAATAAATAATTGAAATTGCTTTGAAAACATACATACAACGAAAAAGATTGAGGGATGCTTTTTACCCATGTATATGCAGGAAACCAGGTTCAAAGAATGTTTCGTATGAAAAAGGTCGGTTTTATTTGGATTCCTCAAATCTTTCTACAATTTTCCAAAGGTGGATCAAGCTTATTTAATTCCTGAATTAAAGTTTGCCAAAACGTTTCCATTTCAACTCTTTCACCTTTAAAAAATTGCGTTACCAGTTGTGGGTGTTTTTTCATAAAAGTTACCATGAATCACTACTAAAAAGTATTTGTATGATTTCCCCTGAAATTTTTTTTTTATTTCAGATTATTTAAAATTTGAGCTAAAATCGAATTGTTGTTAAAAAGAAACCGAATTAAAAAAAAACGAAAGATAATAAGTGTTGCCATCACACCTGGGGCCAAATTACCGCATTCGAGATCGAATGAGCTATCGTATCGAAAACTGAATACGATATCGAAATTATGATAAAATAGAAAGTTAGTATTCTTGCTCGATATCGAATGTCATAATCTCAAATAAGAAAACTACGTTAAATTTTACTCGATATCGAATGCGGTAATTTGGCCCCTGTTTTTGTTTTCAGTTCACTTTTGGAACGAAATCGATTTCCATTACATACCTGAATATCTGTAATTAAAACTGCTTAATAAGTATCATTTCAACTTTAATAAAACGTGCTGATGTTTTTTCTTTGTGCCGCATTTAAAGCTCAAATATTTGTTAATTTAATTAAAACTAATAAGAAATCTTTATAATTACAAATGAGGTCAGGGCCCTTTTTAAACTCTAAAGACTTATTAAAACAAAAACAAAACAATATTTGCAGACTTTAGAAACCATTTTGCACTCTTTCAGGAGTTTAGCTGTTTAGTGTTTGTGTGCTTTAGTTTAATTATCTAAATTGTACAGTTTATATAATTTGAGGTTTCTGTTATTCCTAACAAAATGTAATCACAGTTTTTACTTTTACTTGTTTTCCCATCCTTTTTAAGCAAACTAAATAAAGATGTTTTTGTTTTCTCTCAGATTAACAATAAAAAGAACACAAGATATAATATAATATATGAAAAGAAGGCCTAAAACACGTTTATATTTGTTTGGTATTAGCCATTTGCCGTTGGGTCAAAAACGTGGTACGATTTTTCAGCTAAAACAATGATAACATAACAAACACAACAGTAAAGCTAGATTTACACGATTGAAATTTTCTTAAAAATTGCTCTTCAAAATGCTTCAAACTCGTGTAAACAGCAAAATTTCTTAAAAATTTATTTATTAAATAACTATTAATAACTATAAAATAAATAAAATTTTAAGAATTTTTGCTGTTTACACTAGGTTGAAGCATTTTGAAGAGCAATTTTTAAGAAAATTTCAATCGTGTAAATCTAGCTTTAGTTTTTTGTCGAAATTATCTATATATATAAAATTCAATGTATGTATGTATGTATGTATGTAACGTATAGACTCCAAAACGGCTGAGCCGATTTTGATGAAATTTTCACAGCATGTTACTGTGACTCTGGAAGGAATATTAGGGTACTTTTTTTTTGCCACGCCCACTTTTTTAAAATATTGTAATTGGAGACCAAACCTCTGGACCGATATTTTTGAAATTTTCACAGCATGTTACTGTGACTCTGGAAGGAATATTAGGGTACTTTTTTTACCACGCCCACTTTTACGCCCACTTTTTTAAAATATTGTAATTGGAGACCAAACCTCTGGACCGATATTCTTGAAATTTTCACAGCATTTAACTGGGACCCTGGTATGATTAATAGTTTACTTTTTTTGACCACGCCCATTTTTACGCCCACTTTTTAAAAATTATGTAATTGCTCCCATATAGTTTTTAACAGATTTACTTCAAATTGTATACACATTATATACTCCAGGCGAGGTAAAAATAAAGATTTCTTAAGCCACGCCCCTTTTCACGCCAAATTTTTGAAAGTTTTATACTTTTTGTTCTCTATACAAATTTGTTCATTCCAACGTATTTTTTTGATTTGGTAGTATATTGCTCTTAATACTGTTAACGTTGCCATATAACTATTAACCACACCTACTTGATCGCCCCTTTTTTTTAATTCAGATAATTACTTATACCACTAACAATGTTTGCTATATAAAATACTTTTTTTGTAATATGTATTTACCTAAAGTTTTATATACTTTTTAACTACATACATTTTTTTATTACCAAATCCCCATTTTTCGCCCCATTTCACCTTAAATTATATTGCTTTTAATCTATATATATATAAATGAATGTGTGTCTGTATGTTTGTGCTTAATAGGAGGCCAAACCCTTGGACCAATCTGGCTGAAATTTTTACAGCACGTTACTGTGACTCTGGAAGGAATAATAGGCTATATGAAGTTTTGATTGTACAAACGGGGGTGGCACCGCCCATATAACCCAAAAATTTAAATCGCCATATTTTGGGCATTTTTTGACCTATGTCGATGATATTTGCTACATATGGTATTGGCATAATTAGGAATTCGTACCAGGAGAAAAGTGAGTGGGACCACGCCCCTTTTTATGAAAATTAAACATCGTAATACAGTCTTAACTACTGGACCGATCGTCATTAAATTTTCACAACAGGATATTCTTACGAAATAATAAATTCTTGACTATGTAAGTGGACAAAGGGGCATGGCCTCGCCCACTAAACTAAAGCATTGCAATAAATACATTAAAATTAAATAATTAAATGTTTGTAAATATATAAATACGTTTTATTTTATTTTATGACGAGGGGGGGTAGCAAAGCACACCGGGTGTAGCTAGTTTTAAATAAAGTTAGATATTTTGAACATTTGCTCGTTTTTAGAATGTGTTATTTCAACTCTCTTAATTTGATGTAGCCAATGTATTTTAGCATGGCTCACATAAAATCCGAGGATTAAAAAAAACTTATAGAAACACTTTCGTTATTCTGTCAAACAATGCAATCATTCGGAATATATTTGTACGAGCAGTGGAACATCAAAATTTAAAGGAAACGTGCACAAGGTATCGGATTCAAAGATGTCAAAAAGGCTACAGCCTAATCGTAAAGAAACAGAAAACAACCGTGGCCTTTCCCGGCAAGCAATTTGCAGTTTTGGTAAAAAGGCAATTGCCAAATAAATTTGCTGGCTGTGGATTGAAATGCAGCTTATTGCCACTTCTTTAACTATAACTATAACTATGTTTGCAAAAATGTTTGTTGACTGCAGTCTCTTATTAAACACTACAACTTATTAGCAAAGTTTTTGTTACATGAAACTCCCTGTTAGCTTTAGCGAATTGAACAATATTGAGCTATTGACTAAGTAATGGTGTTCTTGACATTAAAAAAATTTAAGATTTAGAAAAAGTATGCAGCGCATTGGATCGAACCAAAACATAGATTTTTGTAAGAAGAAATGCTGTTGTTATATGTTAATAAAAGAGTATAAAATGAGTATTCAATTGCTTATTTGTTACATACACTTAAACAATTTTGGAAAAATCTTAGATCGATGATAGCCTACGGTCGATAACTGTCGAATGGAAATTGCAGCGCTGCCCTCTATCGGTACTGTCACATTTTATACACATACACATACACACACATATATTATCCACAATCCAGCATACCATTCTAGGAGCGCTCCGAAAAAGGATTTAGAAAAGAGTTTAACTAAAAAGTATTTTCGGAGCAAAAGAAAAATTTGCTTAATTTTTTCCATTTTTATATATTTTATTTAAATGAATTCCATTTTTTTTACTGTAAATACAATTTATTAAATTTTTTCCTATTTCTAATTTAGTTTATTTGTAAATGAATTCACTTTTTGCTTAAGTAAAAACAATTTAAAAGAAATGTGAACTTTTAATTTGTTGTATTTGAAATTGCAATTACTCCTTTCTGACATAATGTAAGAGCTATTTCTGAGCCCAAAAAAACCCTCATAAAAGATTATTTTCTGACAGCTCTTTCCATCGGCGTAGGTAGGCCTTTTTCCTGGGGGGATCTTTTTTGAACACTTTTTAGTAAAAGCTATGGAAAATTGTTCAAATAAAAAAATGCAATAAAAGAATAAAAATTCTGGGGGTGGCTAAATTTTTTCTGGGGGGGGCTTAGCCTCCCCCAGACCGGGCTATCTACGCCGATGGCTCTTTCAGAGCCCAAAAAACCCCTCATAAAAGTCTCTTTTCTGACATTACCTAAGAGCTCATTCAGAACCCAAAAAAAAAACCCCTCATAAAAGACTCTTTTCTGACATTATCAAAGAGCTCTTTCTGACGGACCATTTTCGAGAGTAATGACCCTCTTTTCTGATGGTTTTCGGAGCAATAATGATTGTTTTTTTGGCTCATAAAGAGCATGAACGCTCCCGAAAAGGTGTCAGAAAAGACTATTAAACAATTTATAAGTGATTGTCATAAAAACGGTTCTTTAGCAGAATTAACTAAAATTATTGCATTAAGTATTAAATGTGGTGACAAAGGTGCTTTTGGTGTTGTTTATCCAAATATGTGTATTACCAAAAAATGTTCACAATTAATTTGTTGAAGTAGAGAAAGACACTGAAAATGTTGTATACCGAACACTAACATACGGTGCATTAATGTTTTTTCTCAAATGTTGCTTGAAAGTAACCTTGAATCCATGAAGAAATTAAACACAAATGATGTCGATTGAAAAAATTTAATTTCGAAAGGATACCATTTAAATTTGAAAATATTCCACTTCATAAAAATCATCCCTATCGTAAATAAAAATTCCACGTGAAATTTGTTTACTTTTCACATTTTCCTATTTAAATTTTAATGTTAAAAAATAAAAGTGAACAAATTTCACGTGGAATTTTTATTCACGATAGGAGTGAATATTTTATGCACATATTGTTTTCATGGTTAAAGCAGCCAACAATCATGAGTCTGAATATTTAGCCATTCTTTGACTGAGAAAAAACTAAGAATGTTGTTTTAAAAATTTCCTAAACCGGAAACCATTATAGACCTGATAATACTTAATAATTCGGTATTAAGAGTAACTATTTGACATAAAATTTATTCGACTTTTGTAATTGTGTTTCTGCTGAACTAAATATGTACATTTCCCCTTTTGGGGATAAACTTTATTTTTATACCGTTTGTTGCCTTTATAATTGTTATTTTTTTTGTGGTAAATATTTTTTAATTTTCTTGTTGATTTTTGCTTTATTATAGTTTGCTTCTCCTTATAGCTGCAGGTATCAACATCTTCTTCAGTTAAACTTTATTTAAAACAAAAGAAAAAAAGTTAACACAAAACAATGAATTCTCCAGATTTTTCCCCCTTTACTGTTTTTGCTTTCCTTGTTGCCACTTGTTAAATAAAATCTTTTATTGTTGTTGTTGTTTGTTTTCTGGTCAGTGCAAATGCTGCAAAACAGACAAAAACTACACGAATAACAACAAACCAAACAATTTTGATGTGCGGTCAAGATAAGCATCACATGAACAATGTTGATGTCACTTAAAATGTTTTCAAAATGTATGCTTCGCTTTTTTAAGTTAATGTGTAGATGTATGTGTGCACGTGTACGTGTGCACATATACGTGCAGTTGTAGTTGCATGAATTTTATGTACATATGTGTGTATGTATTTGTTAAGTTCATTATGATGGTATTTTGGGTATGCAGTATCCTTAAATTGTTGTATGTTTGAGTTTATTTGTAAGTGAGTGGTTGAACTTTTAACCTCACGGGCACGCACGACATTATATGAAAGTTAAATAAAGTTTTTACATTTTTTTAGTTTACATATTTTATTTGTTATGCTTTAAGTAAAAATTCTTGGCTAAAATCATGTGAAAATATTTAAAATTAAATTAAAATATTTTGAAAATTTACAAAAGTTTTATCTTGTAAAATGTCTTCCACATATTTGAATATATAAATGTTCAGGAAGAGCTTAATTAACAGTATCTCACAGGTCTCATTATTTAAATCAAATTTGTATTAAAGTTGTTTAATATTATTCTAATTTGTATGATAAGATTAAGAACACATTTTAAATTTTAAGATCATTATTAAAAACAGGAAAATATTTCAAAATTATGTAGAGTCTTCTAACATAGGTGGACTGAATATACTGCTGATGTTCGCAGTTTCCAAAAATTATCATGTTACACCCGTCTTTTATTGTACAAATTCACCCAGCATCACTTGAACTTCTATCATTTAAAATCATTAGCTTATAAACAACAAAAATTGTTATTTGCTATTTTCCAGAGAGCAACACAATATATTTTCTATTGCTTAGTATCAAATAACAACAAGAACTATTGCTTCTTATACATCCTTTCAATAAGGATATGCTTGCATTAACATAAAAACAGTAGTACTAAATGCATTGGTTGGTATCGAGCATTTTTATCAATTGCTTGATATTCTACAAGAAAATGTGTAAATATTTTGAAAACCTTAAAGCAATTGGTAAATACAACACATAAATGTTTATAAACAATTACAATTCATTTTGCACATATCTACAGACGCACGCACAAACAAATTAAACTCTCAAGCCAAATTGCAATTAATGCAACATTCGCACTCTCCTTTCTGTATGTACTGATATCAAACAGAACATTTAACTTTAACTCTTTACTGATTCAATATATCATGTTGTTGAAACATGCCTTTGGTAAACATTTGATATTACTGTTACTGTTTTAAAGAAAAAATCATTATTAGCCTTTCAATTCGAAAACTGTATGCTAAAATATATGTGTTAAGGAATCCGTTTTTGGGAAAGTTTAGATGGAAAAAATCTATCTAGAAAAAATTATAAAAAGAGGAAAAATATCCTTGTTATGTGTTAAGGAGAATATTTGGTATTTTATAACATTATGTGCATGTGGAGATCTGTAAACAGATGGGTTATTTCACAATGAAATATATTTCAAATGTGATAACTCCGTGGTATTACACTAAATATACAAATATTATCATTATTTAGATTTTGTAACATTTGAAACAAGAATGTATTCTAAAGAGTTTTGATTAATGACTTCTGATATTGTTATAAACAAACATATTGGAAACAAAGAGAAAGCAAAAACATTATTGAAATAGTATGCACGAAGTCTTGACAGAAAAAATACGAAAAAAACTGAAGAAAAAAAGGAAGCAACATGTAAATAGAATTGAAAAATGACAATTACAGCAAATTTCGAACCACCAGTACCACTGCTTAAAGATTGATGTTTGACTGTTGGCTAGCAGGCACCGCAGTGGTGCAGAGGTTAGAACTCAAAGAATTCTGATGAAAGATAATGGCGATTCTTGAAACATGTAATTTGAACCCAGGTTAAATCCACAGCTTAGCCAAGAAAAATTATCAATACAAATTTTAATAAGATTTCATGTTGTAAAAACAATTCCTACCTTCAGTAAAAATAATAATTTAATGCAAATTAAATTTAAATTTTGACTAAAAAAATATATCAAAAAATTTAAAATTAAAAGTTTGACTAAAATAATAATTATTCTTAAATTTTCTCAATTTCAAAAAAAAAGTGCAGTATCCAAAATATGATTCAAGATTTGTATAATTAACCTAAATATATGGAAACCGTTTCATTGAATCTGGCACATTAGGTAATTTTGATGTGATTTATATGTACGAAAAGTTCATCTTTGTGAAATTAAAAAAAAAAATACTTCAAAATGAATTTCAAAATATCTAAAGTCTAAAACTTCAAAAGTATGTACATTAGGGTAGCCCCAAAATAAAGTTTGCGGATGTTCCCGACTAATATGAAAATTTTATTCATTTTAAGACCACTTTTCTAAAGTTTTTTGTCCAGGGGTCAATATTTGGTGAGCTTAATCAAAGGATAAAAATGTCCTTTTTAGAGGTTTTTTGACTTTTTTACATTTCTTCCAAAAGAACTATATGTGAATTTGGTATCATATGAAAGGTCTTTGAGAGGCGCATTCAATGGATTATCAAAAATTAAAAAAAAATTTTTTGAATTCAAAAATTTTACATATTTCAAACAAAATTTTAGTTTTTTTTAATTTTTTCATAGAATTTACTTAAATAAATAGTTGAAATTTCTTGATTATAAACATCATGCAATTTAACCCAAATGGTTTTCCAGGACAAAAAAATTGAGAAACGTAGTCTTAAAATGAATCAAATTTTCATATTACTCGGGAACATCGATACCTTATTTTTACTCCATACAAACGGGGCCACCCTAATGTACATATGTATGTCAAACTACACAAATTCAATAATGACATTATTTACAAATTATTACATAGTTTGCTCCGATAGACTAGGCGATAGTTTGCCGGACTATTAGTCAGAGGGTTGCGGTTTCGATTACCGCTCTGGGTGTTTTCTGCAGATAAGCCAAAGGATTCGCAGTTTGTGTTTGTAAAAAAAAAATCCATAATTTCCGCGTTAACAGATTTCAATAAATTCTCGCTTTAATACAGCTACTTAAAAACCAGTCACATTCTTATGAAATACCCCAGATAAGTGTGTATATTTTACGAACAAGTTTTCAGTTCAGAATCGATTTTGATGCTTTCATGCCTTTGCATTGACATCTTTTTTAGTTTTTTTTTAATTTTGTTTATATTTATCCTGAAAATGCCGTTAGGCCATTTTAGTACATACACAAGTTCCATTATTTGTCCTTTGTGCTTTATGGTTTGTTGGTTTAACCCTTAAAAATCGTATACACTAGCAATAACCACATAAATATTCACATGTTCTTATGTGTGAGTATGTGTGAAACAAGAGTACGTATGTGTGTGTGTGTGTAGTTTATTTTTTATTTATTCTTTTGTTGGTGTGAGTGCTGTGTGCAAGTATATATTTTTTATATCTTTATTACTTCGTTATTTCCCTTTTTCCTAGTGGTGGCACTATGTGTTCATTTGGTTGTTCTTATTTGTTCCGATGTTGCGTCTATATTTGCGTTTTTTGTTGCTGTTGTTTTGTTGTTATTTTAACCGATAGCAGCAATTTCTTTGTTAACAATAACATTTTCTTTTCACACATCATAACATTTTTTTGCTGAGAATCTTCTCTTTTTTGTTACATTTCTTTTTCAATACTTTCTTTTTATTTATTCCAATATATTGCAAATGTACAGATTTCGTAGTTTATTTTTGTGTTATTTTTTTTTTTTTTTTTGCTTATTTAACAATGTGTTAAAAATTTTGCTGTGTAGTTTATTTTCTTTTTGTTTCTGTTTATTGCCGAGTATTGCTGTTATCTTGGGATAAAAATTGTTGACGACTTAATTTTTTTCTAGCTGTTGCCAACAATTGTTTAATAATGAAATGCTATGAACAAAAATGTAACTTCACATAAAACCGAAGATCAACGATTTTGCCTTGCAGTTAAAATTGTTATTAGTAGCATTGTTAAATTAAGGAGCGCATGAAAGGAGTGAATGGTTTTATTACTGAAATTACTAAAATAGTAAAAAAGATAAATTTATATCGAAATACATATATTTAGTTGCTGAATACTTATTCTACAAAAAGTTGTTATCTATAGAAATTTATAAGGGTAATAATATTTTACTGCTACAACATATTTCTCAGAAATTGAAAGATTATCAAATATTGGTTTCTGCAGCATTTTTAATTGAAATTGAGAATTTCTATTTGAAATTGAGAAAATTCTAAATTGAATGGAGATTTAAATTTTAAATTGAGAACACTTCACATGAAATTTTGATTTTAAAATGTAAGTTTCAAATTGAAATAAGAAAAATCTAAATTGATGCAACCCACATACAATATATTGAGAAGTATTTCTCTTCTTTTACATATATTCGTATTTGAACCTAAAGTTTATGGTAGAATACTCATCTATGTTGATATTAAAATGCAACTATTGCTAGAGGTCTTTTTCATTTTCATTTTCAAATTGAAATTACTTCTTAATGATCCATAGAAATTATTCCCGACTCCTTCGATTCAATTGGCAACTGAGTAGGTTGTTGTGCAAATCAAAGCGTCATATGATTAGTGTGACAGTTGACAAGTTGGTTGACTAACAAGTCTTTCAATTCGATTGTACTGTGTGTGTTCTAGTCTCTTGATTAGCTGTCAAAATTTAGGTTTGTAGTTTTCTTTTGCAAAGCAAAAGTTGTTTAGTTTTAAAATCTTTTTGATTTTAGTGAATTTTAAATAAAAAATTAAAATTATGACATTGATTTTTCTAGAAGTTGGTGAAAAGCATCTTCATTTAGCCTTGTGCAATTTTTAAAGTCGTCCGGCTCTATTGTTTTAGTTCCCTTATTAAAATTTCATCTGAATTTTTTTCTTGTTCTTCAACCATTCTTTTGACCAAATTCTTCGTCGCTTTTATTTTGCTTCATCATTAAGACATTCTGCAAAAACCATTAATGCAATTATTTTTCTTTTTTCGGCCATTAAGTTTTTAATTTTTAAATTTGTAGTTTTAAAAAAATATAAATTTGACAGTGGAATGCAAATCTTTCAATTCAGTTTAAGAAATATGTGGTCAAGAATCAATTCAATTGAAAGACTCAATTGACAATTGAATTGAAATGTGTATGGGCTGCATAAAGCCAAACATAAAAATGGCGTACACACGTATGTATTTTCTAAGTCAAAAACGATTAATTCTTTCTAATTCAATTCGCGAACGAAATAAATTTTGCATTTATTTAAATTTCTTTCGCGAATTTTATTTATAAACTACGCGCATCGAAAAATAAAATTCAAATTAAATTCGATCAAATTAATTTCTTTCGCAAAAGAAATCAATTGGAGCATTCTCGGTACTCTGCTGCAAACTCTCAATTTCTTTTCGAATTTTTACTACAATGACTTTTGATCTAACTCCTGCCACTACATAGATCAAATAAAAATTTAATTTACAATAATTTTAACAATCTATGTTACTTATTGACTGAAAATACAATGAAGTGCGTCAAGCATAAAACTTAATTCCATCAATAAACTCTCTGAAAAAACCACACACACACAGACACTTAAGACCAAACACAAAATTCATTAACATTGGCATATTAAAACAAACACACACAGACAGAAGTCTCGTATATACATATAAAGCCGACAAAAAACAGAACTTTATAAAACTGAAAACAAGTACGAAATTAAAATTGGCTATTAACACTGCTACTTAACGAACATTTTTTTTGTTACTCATTTTAATTTTCATTATTTTTGTTTTTGGTTTGGTTGGACCAACATGTATTGAAGTGTTTTCAATTTGAACTCTCAAATATTCTGGAAACTTCGGCTTCTACCACATCAATAGCCTACAATGATGCCCCAGCCAATGAAAACATATTGCAACATCAACACAGCAGCCACTGCTGGCATGACATATAAATACCAGAAAAAATAGCATTTTTTGAAATATGTACACTGTATTAATGTGGGCATGTGTTGCATAAAAGCAAAATAATATACTCGTATGTTGCAAACATGTGAAAAATTCATACAAATATCAACAATAATGCTAGCCAGCAATGACATCAACTAATTTATAGAATGGGTAGGAAAAAAATAATTACACTACTTGTGACACTCACACATAAAATGCATTTGAGAAATTGTTTAACCCAGTGGTGAGCACAAAGTAGATGGAGTGTGTTGTATATATTTTGTTTCTATTGATGATGACCTCTATTTGATACACACATGAATAACACATATAAACAGTGGATTTTAAAACTTGTATAACTATGATTGAAGATTAAAGAGGACTTTTTGATTCGGCTTTAAATATGTACCACATTTGACCGATTTTAGATTCTTGATCGAATGCTGTTGTTAGTGTTTATTGAAAGCTCTTAGTACCAACTGTGTATGTTTACAATTCTGCAATTCTAATTACCATAAGCAATAATAAATTAATTTTTCATTTTTGGGAAACCTAGGCGTATGATTAATATTTTTCCACTTGCTAATCATACACTTCCGTAAAATATTGAATGTTTTCAAATGCAAATAATTATAATAACACTAATAGGAACACACTTCAGAATATAAATTGAGCTAGAGTCAAGCTTTGTGAATAAAAAACACAAAATAAAAATGGTTTAACATTCACCCCTATCGTGAATAAAAATTCCACGTGAAATTTGTTCACTTTTATTTTTTTTAACATTGAATTTAAATAAGAAAATGTGGGAAGTAAACAAATTTCACGTGGAATTTTTATCCACGATAGGGGTGTATATTTTCAAAACACAAGATTTTTAAATGTTTCGTTTTAGAAGTTTTAAGAATTATACGCTGGTTCCAAGCTGTCAAGGACATTTGTAAAAAAAAAATAAATTGCTAGTCTTGTTTCCATAAGAGATCAGCGAGAAGTACAGTAACACAATCGCGTATAATTTAATTTCAAATTATTTGTATCCATTTACTATTCTAGAACCGAAATTAAATTTGCATCAATTTCAAATCATATTTAAAAAATATTTTTAAATTAGGAATAACAATAGAGAAGAATGAGATGGAGACGTGAGTTCAAGTTACAGACGACGCATAAGTGGAGCAAAACTATAAATATTTTCTATCTACAAATAGGAAATTTTGGTACCATTAGCCTTCCAAAAATGTGTGTTGAAATTGTTTACAGTAAAATAGTGTAATAGTAAACCAAACTAAATTTTTAGTGGGTTAAGAAAATTAATATAATATTAAAATATACTAGCCTAATATATACATATACAAGTGTATACCTGCAATGTTTTTGTGCTTGTGACACTTTTCATCCATGTATCAAATTCAACTAAATAAAGTAAATTCAGCTGCACTAAATGATTGCTGTTACACTTGTTGTTGTCGTTGTTGTTGTCGTTGTTGTTGTTGTTGTTATTTGCATACATACATTCAGTTTTGTCAGTTAGTCAGTCAGTTCGTTAGAGCTCGTTATTGTCGAAGTAGATGGATGATATTGGACAGTTGGACACAAAAATGCTTTTAAAGTTTGTATGAAAACAATTTTATTTATTTAAAAATAGTTAAAGCTAAAAATACATTTTTTTAATTTGTTTCGTTATTTTGTATGAATAAAATCTTTTTTTCCACTTTTTTTATCATTTTATTTAACGAACTACTTGTGGTTTCAACTGTTTACAAATGTCATGAAATGTTTTTCTAGTGTTTTCATGGTTTTAACGGAATTTATGGTGAATATTAAAAATAAATTTCATTGTAGTTCTTTTTTTTTTACAACTGAATTGATTTTTTTTTTAATTTAATACTAGCGTGAGAATTAAGCCACCATGTCAATAGCTAGTCTGTATTAAGTGGTTTAGCTACCCTTGGATTTTGAATGATTTTTTTAAATGAAAACTAAAATAAATTGTATTTTGTTAAATATTTCGAGGTGTTTACTTTACATATAAAATACTTTGTAATATTTTATCGCAAAAATATTTGATTTTCAAGAATGTAATTAAATTTATTAATCGTATTAGTTCTTTCTTTTTTGCTTTAGAATAATTTTGAATTTCCTTACTTGATATAACTTGTATAATAAAAAGTAATAAAAATAAAAGAAAATATTATTTTAATCGAAACCTATTATTACAAAAATAGACGATCCTGCAATTTTGGAACATTGAATCAAATAACATTCCATGGTACTAATAATTGATGAAATTATCAAAAGAATTATCTACAATATGAACAAGTTAAAATAAAAATGATGTTATAGGGAAAAAAATCATTTTTTGAAAAGTGGGAGACTCGAAAATCGAGATAGACCCATGGTTCCTTCACCAAAGTTGCTTAGAATTGTCCATGGAATCATCCTAGGGGGCGGCTCTAATCGACTAAAAATTTGGCCCGCCCTAATATACATATATTATCATCTATAATTGAGAAAGCAACAAATCCTGTTTTTTATTATTAACTATAAATCAATCTTATATATCAATTATTTGGAGTTTCACATCAACTTCAGTCCCATTCAGTTCAAAATAGTAAATTATAAAATCAAAATAAAAACTTTGAAAATAAGTTCAACTTTAAACTTCCGAGAAAAAAAGTCAGTATGTGTGCTTAAATCTTGTTTTATATTTAAATATATATAACACCGAATAATTAATAATGTTCACATAAAATTCGGTCGCATAAATATTTTAATATTTATGTAACAAATAAGCGTTTGAATGCTATTGAAAAATAAATTTATAGTTATTTATTAATAATAAATATGATAAAATAAAAAACAAACAAATCGAAATTATAATTAAAAAATGTGTTTTTTTTTTCGATGGTTCGCACTAACTTTTACATTTCGATTCACTACATATTTAATCTAAATAGCTAACATTTTTTTATTTTTAAGAACTACAGTACTACTTCGCTTAAATTTTACAATATACTAATATTTTTACGGTGGTTCAAATATTTTAGTATAACGACGACCAGTCTGCTCTGATGCAAAATTTATCGGAGCTTTTGAATAATGACAGGAAGCTAAATCATGCCAACAGTTTGCTGCTGAGCGGTGACGTTTTATAAGAGGTTGTATGTAAATATCTGAAGCTGTAGTAGAAGTGATGACAATAGCTTTACTCCTCAGACTGCAAAGTACTTGCTAAACCATTGTATTACCAAATGTATCCATTTTTGTATATTTATGTAGAGTTTGGCTACTCTACATAAATGAGATGACACTAATTTTTATGATATTTTCAAGTAATCCTTTCAGTCCTGTAAAGTCAGTCTTGTATAGTCCCGTTCCCATTTCGTTCTGTTTGTCCTAATGCAATCATAAATCTCAATTTACCGTTTCCGTTTCGGTGATCTTTTTGTCTCTTCATTTCTAGTTTCTAAATTTATATTTTCTAATGACATACTCTGATATCAATCGTCCCAGTAGCCGTGTGAATTCTTTTTTAACATATTATATTAGGTCATCCACATTAAAATGGATTTTGAATTTTGTTAAAATTTTATTTTAGAAAATGCGTGCCCATTTGATAGCAATAGTATTTTGACTTCCACTTCTATTCTAATAATTATTTGAACAATAGATTTTAAACCAAGTGTTCTTCTTTATTTTTTGCATGGTCATTGTCGGATGTTTTTTTGATCATTTCTGTTTACAGTCTGTGCTTAAGGTTTACTTGTATTATTTAATAGCATCACTTGCAGTACTTTCTGGAAGTTTTAGCATTTTTAAAATCATTAAAAACAAAGTCGGATTTCCAAGGAAGTTGTAAATGATTTTATTTCTAGTTTGATTTTTCATTAATCAGCACGTGCTTAAAAAAGAAATCTCAGAAAAGAACAAGACTGTTAAAAACAAATTTTCTGTAGAGTGATCTGATACTACGAAAAAAATATGCTTAAAGTAGTCAGCCGTAGAATTTGCGTGTTATTTATTTTATAAAAATTTAAAAAGAATGCATAAAATAAATAAATTTGGATTGTTTATTAAATATATAAAGGATTCTAGGAATATGGGATAAGAATCAGAAATTAAATTAATATAATATTACACTAGACTATTTGCTATAAAATACTTGAATAAATATTAAATTTGCTTTTCAATCCTCAAAAACCAATATATTTACCTTTAGAAGCCACTTTAAATAACCAGCATTTATTATTTATGTCCTGTAGTTTTAACAACTGCACACCTCAAAAGTTTCACCAAAAAATGTATCAAAATTACTTAAATGCTCTTAAGTTATTACTTAATGTATTTACAAAGCTTTAACTTTAGTTTTTTTTTGTCTCTCTTTAGTGTAACCGACAAATATTCCAGACATTTTTAAGTACGAACAAGTTTTAAAACATTTTAAAACTTTTAAATCATATTAACTGAATTCTACACACGATATGCTAAAGTCTATGCAAGCAAATAAGTCGTATTGTTGGTGTCTATTACGTTGGTCTTTTATGTTTGATTTTTTGATTTTTCAAACGAATATGTACTTTACATTGTTTGTGCCCTCCACACCTAGCAGCAGCATACCATCAGAAGTCTAATAGTTTGTGAAATTTGTGTTACAAAGTTGGTTGACTGGCTGGACTGGTGTTGCTTAGTGCAAGTATGTGTTTATTTTCTGTGTATTTCCAACAAATAAAATATTTAACAACAAAAGGACTTGCTAAGTAGAATGTGCAGTTTTGTTTCTTCTACTCATACGAACACAAAAGCAGAAAAGTAAGAAAAAAAACTTTTGTCAAAGCATAATTTGTTAATTTGTTGACATTAATACGTACGAGTAGCAACATCGTCCGTCACACATACACAATACACTATTTATGGCATTAAAAGTTTTTAATATTTTTGGTCTCATGTTTTTTTCTCATTTAGTTTTTTGTTCATTTTTTGAGCTGAAGAAGTCAGTGAACTTTAAAAAGACCAATAGGCAGATTGAAACCACTATATAGTACAACATAGAGAATGATACTGAACTATACACAAAATGTTAGTGACAGGCAGCCAGGCAGGCTCAGACAAACCAAACAACCAACCAACATATAAACTTACTCACACATTTATAAATAAATACTCACTGACACATGTTACACATATTGGTTAAATCAGAGTTGTAAAATAAAGTATTCTTTATGTGAATTTTAAGTTTTTTTTTTAATTAAAAATCGAATTTTCCAGTATCAGTGTTATATTTTATGTACAGGCTCGGATTTTTGTGTATTTTATTCAATCGATATCAGCGATAAATTTGACATTGCTAGATTCCTGCATAAAAATGGTATGTAAAACAAATATGTGCACCGCTTGGTCCGAACAATATTTTTCATAGATTATGAGCCACAAATATTTACCGGATCCAATTTATATTGCTGACTTTTTTGTTTTTTGTTAGACGATTCTGCTATTTTTCAATACCAAACATTTCGACCAACAGAAAATATTTGAAGAATATTTCATCCCATTAGACTTAAGGCCATATCGTGCCTTTAATAAATATATAAAATAGAGACAAACTGAAGGATATAGATAATTCAAACTTTAGACGGACCTTCACTATATATACTTGCGCGGGTGTACACTAGAGTATCCATTAGAATAATGATCGTTCGAATAATCGAACAATTTCTTACGACTTATAATTAGATGAATTTAATAATGACAATTTTCGAATAACGAATAAGTAGATTATGAAGAATAACCGAATAAAACCAATAAATATATTTACGTAAATGAAACCACAAAATTTGTCTAATTTTAAAATATATAATAAATTTAAAAATATATAATTTAACTGTATTTTAATTTTATATACAAAATAACACATAGTTTTTAATAACGATATATAAACCTCTATAACTTAAGAACTTCAATAACAAATTGTCTATGTATTTAAATAGTTTCTGATAAATAATAAAACATGTACTTCTTAAAATGTTAAAATTTTTTATTAAAAAGGAACAATTTCATAAAAAGGGATAGGTAAAAATAGGTTACAAAAAATACTCTATACAAATTAATATTCCTATAAATTGTTGTTTATGTGCATTAACGAATTGAGTTAACAGAGATTGTCAGATAGGGAAGAATTAGGGTTTAAAAAAAAATTAATAAAAATTTAAGTAGGTTGAATTTTAAAAAACGGGAAAAACCATTTGGGTTAAATTGCATGATGTTTTTTAACCACCATTGTCGTAGTTTTAAGGATAGGGAAAAAGAGGAAACGATCTTCCACCTTCTCTGCGAATGCCCAGCCTTGAGTGTCAAGAGACATAAATTCATGGGAAACTTTACATTGAACAACGTTGGTGAGGTAGCCGGGTCAAAACTCAATGACCTACTGAGATATCTCATACCTACAGGTTGGGTCTTGCAAGACACGACTTTTCATTGTACTCATCTTAGTTACAGCATGTTGTATAAGAAATTAATCTGGTGAGTGGTGTGATCTTTTAAAACGGGGTCCCTTCGACTCTACTTAAGTGTTCGCACGTAGTGAACCACCATGTAAACCAACCAACCAAGATATAAATATGCGAACAACAAAAAGAAAATATCACTACGGGAAGCTAACAGCAATATATATTTTTTCAGTTTTCAAGCAAATTTTTTCATGATATTACATAAGTTTACACAGTTTATTATTATGTTAGAAAAAATCATGCTTTTGTCAACAGTTATATTTTTGGTTACGTTGCCCCGTTCGTTGTAAATGCCCATATATTCGAGTGGCGTCTTTCGAGCGATGTCTTTCTAACCCACATGTGCTATCAATAAGTTTATCACTCTAAATTATCTATGATGGAAGAATTCTTCTAATCGGTCCATAAATTTTGTGAGATAATAAATATAAAAGCAAGAATTTTCAAATAAAGTGATAATTTTTAGATTTTTGAAAATCTTTCAAAATGATTACATCCTTTAAACAATTGTACACAGATGTACGATTAAATATTTATGTTTGTGCAGTTTATTTCCGTCAAACAACAAAAGACCAGGAACCAAAAAAAAAAAAAAAAAGATCACTGAACTTTTATGAATGGCCGGCAAAAACTATGTGCTTGTATTCTTTTTTGCTGTTAAAATTTTAAAAATATTTAATTTTATTATTTAGTTAGGAATTTTACAGCTGTGAACAAATAAAATAGTTTATTATATTCGTATACAATAACTTAATTAAAATGATAAACATCATCATCATCATCATCATCGTCGTCATCATTATTGTTCCTGTTGCTGTTGTCGTCATCGACAACGGCATGGACATCACCAACAATGTTATTTATTTTCTGAAAATAAATTATATGAATTTTGTGTAAATTTAATAGTGTGTATGTATGTATTGCATACTTTTAAAATATATAAAAATTATTATATTGTTATAAATATTTAAACATATTCTATACATTTTTATATATGTATTTATCTACTTAAATTACATATACATACATACACAACTATACATACATTTTTTTTATATCATTCTGTTAATTTTGCAAAAAAAAAAAAATAGAATGCACACCACAGTTAATATAAATTACACATCCAATTGAATTGATTGAAAGTCTGGCCTGTGTCAATGTATTAAGTGTTCGCTGGTGTATACCCAGCATAGCATTCTATGAGCGCTCCGAAAAATAAGTCAGAAAAGAGTCCAACTAAATAGCATTTTTGGAGCGCTCTGAAAAAGGTGTCTCAAAAGAGTCCAACTAGCATTTTCGGAGCGAAAGAAAAATTTGCTTCAAAAATTAATTTTTTTTTTCATTTTTATATATTTTATTTAAATGAATTTCATTAAATTTTTTTTTACTTTAAATACAATTTATTTATTTTTTTTCCATGTCTAATTTAGTTTATTTGTAAATTAATTCCCTTTTTGTTTAAGTAAAAACAATAAAAAAAATACTAAATGTGAACTTTTAATTTTTTTTTATTTAAAATTGCATGATGTAAGAGAGCTCTTTCTGAGCCCAAAAAATCATCATAAAAGACTCTTTTCTAACATTATCTAACAGCTCTTTAAGAGCCCAAAATAAAAACCCTCATAAAAGACTCTTTTCTGACTTTATCTAAAAGCTCTTTCTGACGGCCTATTTTCGAATGGAATGACCCTCTTTTCTGAAGGTTTTCGGAGCAATAATGATTGTTTTTTGGGCTTATAAAGAGCTTGAACGCTCCGGAAAAGGTGTCAAAAAAGACTCTTTTCGGACTCATATGGCTTGCTGGGTATTTATGTGCATGCTGTATATGTATGTATAGGTACACGTATGTTTGTATTTGTTTGGTTAAAATGTATTTACAGAATATGTTCTCTATGTTTAACATCAATTTTAATTTGTTTTCATTCGTTTTTTTATTTGTTATCAATAACAATTATTACAATGAAAATAATTATTATCTCTGTTGTTGATAAATACAATTAACATAGTTCTTGTTTTATTTATTCAAGCCATGGACACGCTTGTATAAGGAGCTCAGTCAATGATCTACAGTTGAGCTAGTGTGCACAGTGTTTGTAACTAAATTTGTATAGCATTATTTATATTCATGCTTAAAATATTAATAACAACTGAGTTCCCACTTTATTCAGTCTCATTGTAGATTTCTGGTGTATCACAATAATTTCTGATTTTATATCTCCTTAATAAGTATTTTAGTAATTAGTATTTTAAAGTGTTTCAAAAATCAAGAAAAGTGTCACCAACCACAAAGAGCTACTATTTTTAAGAGCTGACAGTTTAGTAAAAATGCTCCATTCTACAGGAGAACTGCGTGATTAATTGTTGAAACACATTTTTACTTTTATAGCTTTGATAATCAACAAAATTGAAGCATTCGGGGTGATTTGCAAATAAAGAATGCATTTCAAGCGTGTTTTGATCTTCTATGAAAATGAGAATGGTCAAGCAGTGACTGTTATTATTACATGATAACATAGTTCTTTCTACCTAAATATAAATAGTGATGAGGACGACATGTCATTTCAACAAGACGGTGTCATACTGTCTGTGAAACAATTCAATTGCTGCAATTCTGCTGGTAATCTGAATTATCTGTATACCCTACACCACCATAGTGGGGAGGATTGTATTTGTGATGATGTTTGTAACGCCAATAAATATTAATCCATCAACCACCACCGATTGATTTCGTATTACTTCCCGAGGCGATTTAACGATTTCCGTCCGCCTGGCTGGCTGTCTGTTCTTGTAAAGATTGTGCGCAGACTACAGGTCGCAATTTTGAAGATATATTCATAAAATTGGGTACATAATATTAATTTGGTAACAAGGACGGTTGGGATTAAAATTAGTTGAAATTGGTCCATTATTTCACCCACCCCACCTACAAATATCCTCCTAAACTAGAAATTTATCGATCATAAATGTATGATTTGTGTACTTATCCAAACAAATTTCGCCATAAATAAGTTGTATATGAAGCCCATAATTGTCCATAGCTCCTATACAACGCCGAAAAGCACTTTAAGGTGCATAACTTTCTTTAAAATGTTGGTATCCAAATAATATTCAACACAAATATGTTTTATATACATATATACAATTGGTTCGGCCGAATTTAATGATGATCAGTTTATTGTTAGTCATAGCTCCCATGTAAAGCTCACTTCCAAAAAATCACCTTAACAATCATAAATCTCTTAAAAATATTAGTATGCAAATAAAATTCAACACAAATAAGTTTTACATATTTGGATATTATGACACCTTATTATATAACGGTCGGTCCATATTTGGTAAAAGTTCCAATATAATATTCTCATTGAAAATCACTTAAACTCGTATAAACCTTCAAAAAAATTTATAACGAAATAAAATTTAACACAAAAAATATTTATATGCATAGAAGTGACACCACTAAATTTATCGATGATCGGTCAATAATGGGCCATATCACCCATATAGCGCCCGTTTCTGAAAAACTGTTTTTACACATATACTGGGTGCAGGGTATTATATGGTCGGACTTGACCGACTATACTTTCTTACTATTTTTGTGTTCTAAATAATTGAGTCTCGTTTATAGAACTTTATATTTTAATTGTTTTTAAACGTCGAATAAACGATTCATTAATTTCATTCAATTATTTTCCCCATTAAAGGATAAAGAAAATTATTATTAATTAAATTTTATTTGCGTTACATAGAGAAAAGTGTTAGCTCCCCGATGATATAATTATTTTTTCCAAAATCGCGTTTTTTTTTTCATTATACCCTACACCACCATAGTGGGGAGGGTATATTGGATTTGTGCTGATGTTTGTAACGCCCAGAATCCCGGTCTATGTAGAGCTTGTGCGCAGAGTACAGATCGCAATTTTGAAGATATTTCGATAACATTTGGTACATAACACTTTTTCGGCCCAAGGACGGATGGTGTTGAAACTTGTGGAGATCGGTCCATTATTTCACCTAGCCCTCATACAAATGTCCTCCCGAAATTGGGGTTTACCGATCACAAATCTTTGAATTATGCAAGTATGCAAACAAATTTTATTTAAATGAAATGAAGCCAAATCAGATCTACAAATTTTGTCAAGATCGGTCCATAATTAGCCGTAGCCTCCATAGAAGGCCCACTTCCGAAAATTACTTTAAAGAACATAACTCTTTTAAAACTGTCGGTATCCAAATAAAATTCAACACAAATAAGTTTTATATTACAGAATTCATGACTTCTAATTTTATAATGGTCGGTTCATAATTAGTCGAAACTCCCATATAAAACCCTCTACGTAATTCACGTAAGTCTCCATAAATCTTTTAAAAGTATTTATATCGAGATAAAGTTTAACACATATAATATTTATTTTGACAGAAATCATGGCAATCGCCCATATTTGAAAAACTGTTTTATACATATACTAGGGTCGGTATTGACCGACTATACTTTCTTACTCGTTTCTATATATATGTCAAAAAGTGCGTTGATACTTTTATATACTTTTAAACTTGTAAACTTTATTCAATAATAAAAATGATTTTTGTTACATATTTTCTCCAGCGCAATATAAATCATTAAAAAACTTGGCTTTTAGATAATATGCTAAGATAAATTTTCTTTCATCTAATGGCGCTTTAATGATTTTTAAAGTGGTTAGCTAGTAGCGGAATGAATGCTGGAATACTATAATCTTCTTGCCACACCTTAATATTTATTTAATTTTCTATCATAAATATGTATTTTTATTAAATAGATTTCTATACCTTGTGGTATAATTAATTTACATTTTATTTTCCAATTTTTGTTTTTTTGTGACTGCAGTTGTGTGTACTTCTTTTATTATTATTGTTATTATAGCTGTCGTTTTAGTTTTTCTGTTGTGATAAATCATTTACTATTGCTTTTATATTCTCTATTATGAGAAGGATGTAACTATTGTTACAGCCTGTTGTCATTGCTACATGCAGCAGACACACATTCACAATAAGAACATGCATCCTACATGTATTTGTATGTATATATTCAGATAGATTCCTACATACTGTTTAAAAAATACATGCAATTTTGTATAAATCGTGTATTGTATGCGGCATTTTCTGTTGTTGTAATGTTATCATAATAATAACGTTGCAAGAAAAATATGTGTGTCATATAACAGTATGAATGTGTGGTAACAAATTTGTTGGTTTTTATGACTGTTCTAAACAAATTACTGTGTTGGTCTCTGTCTATCTGTTTTATCTATTGTGTTGAAGTTTTTTTTTTAACAAAATTTTGAAATAATATGCTCAACAGCAGATATTATGCTAAATAAAATGGAAAAATTACCTATGCTTTATATACAAAATATTTTCAAAATAATAATAATAGAGAATAAGAGTTATTATAATTGTTAAGGAGTTTCCTTCAGGCTAATTTGGTCAAATGTTTGTTTCCAAACGTAAATAAAAAACTTGTTCGATTCTTATTTTTTATTTTATTTTCCCAACGTTTCGTTAGTTTTATTCTAACTTCTTCAGGGGTCTCGTTCTAAATAATAGCTTTAATGTTTATTATTATTGTATATTAATTTTTATTATTAATTAGTTACTTATAACTAAAAAACGGGACATCACGAACAGAATTTTGGTATAAATAATCAAATAATTAATAAAAATATAATTTACAATACACGAACACAAAACTTAAGTCAAGTTTAACTTAAAGCTATATTAGCTTTAAGTTAAACTTGACTTAAGTTTTGTGTTCGTGTATTGTAAATTATATTTTTATTAATTATTTGATTATTTATACCAAAATTCTGTTCGTGATGTCCCGTTTTTTAGTTATAAGTAACTAATTAATAATAAAAATTAATATACAATAATAATAAACATTAAAGCTATTATTTAGAACGAGACCCCTGAAGAAGTTAGAATAAAACTAACGAAACGTTGGGAAAATAAAATAAAAAATAAGAATCGAACAAGTTTTTTATTTACGTTTGGAAACAAACATTTGACCAAATTAGCCTGAAGGAAACTCCTTAACAATTATAATAACTATAAACATTGGTCACAAAAACAAATTAATTGAGAATAAGAGTAGTTTACAGCTACTTTCATCATTAAAATTATAATAAATGTAAAAAAAAATTTATCTCTTGAATTTATGAAAAAAATCTTTTTAAGTACTCATGAAGTTGTTTATTTTGTTTGAAACCTTTATTGTATTTAATTTTAATTACATTTACTTTTATTTATTTAGAGATATTATGTACCTCTTTAGTCTTTATTGTGCATTTCTAAATTTAATTTTGTACATGGCCCATAATTATGATTTTATTGTTGAATGTTGCTTGACTGTTTTTTGTTGTTTTTGGTACCTGTGGTGAGCTAAAAATTTCATAAAGATTATGGCTCCTTGGGCATTTTTTAATTAAATTTAATAAAGTTTAAAGTGTTTTTCCTCAGTTTGTTTTTGGAAAAACTTTATTAATGTTACTTTCGTAGAGACTAAAATTCCATTGTCATAGATTAAGAGTAAAATAATTAAATAAGCTTGAGAAGGTCTGTTTAACTTATGCTTTTACTAAGTGCTAAAGAGTTTACTGAAGAATGAGTACTTCTGATATAACTGAGTCCATTATTTAAGAAACAGTCATGCTTTCCGTGATGTTATTGACAGGTTCATCAATTTAGAGCAATATTATAAGTGTTGTGAATATTTATTCTATAGATAAATTAATTTAGAAAATTAATTTTTAAAAGAGTAGGAAAAAAGGTTTGCTCTGAGATCCCTCCTCAATAGCTCCATAAGCAGATATATTACAAATTCACAATCTGGTATTAGCCGTGATGTGCTTGGGGAAATTAAACAAAACTCTGTCTATAAAAGATCATAATATTTAATACAATAATATTCTGTCACTTTCTGGTACAGCCAGTAAAAGCATACGGCCCAATCATGAATAAAAAATCCTCGGTGTTGTTTCCCTTTTTATTCTTTTAACATTGAATTTGAATAGGAAACATGGGAAGAGGGAAAATACTCCCGCGGAATTTTTATTCATGATTGGGCTGATAGTATTCTTTGATGATCTAGTGTTTATATATAACAGATATCAATATACATACATACGTATCCGCTCATTACGGAATTTCATAATTTAATTTGTTATACACACATCGTAAACAAGCCAGATATACCACACAATAATACATGTTGGTTTATTAGGTAATCTAGAATAAGAAAGTTCATGCATTTCCTGAAAAGAAAGTTCCTGGGAAGAGAACAAATTTTAAAGTTCTCCTGTCAAGCTGATTCATCCGCTATAAAGTTTTCAATGGCGGTTATCGTGACCAGAAAGCCAAGCATTACACTTTAATATCTCATTTGGCGAGGGAACCTGTATTCGTCAGTCATGTTACCTTCATGTCGTTAATTAAACAGCTATCGCTAGACATATAAATTCTAAGCCAAATTGATAGCAAAGAATCTTTGCTTTAAGCATTTAAGTCCTAGTTTAGTTTCAGTAGTGGCACTTTCAATCACAGTCTTTTCTACAGTCTCTCTATAGTATTCTTTTCTACAGCAATTTTGGAGTCATAAGCCACCTTTTCATAGGCCGGGTCACATATGGTAAAAATTAAAGTTTTACTTAAACACTTTTTGCCATATTTAAAATTTTATATTATTTTATACTCTTAATTAAATAACTGATTTCCTTTATTATCAGTAGACTTTTAATACCTCCAAGTTTTAAATACTCCAACAACTTTTCATATCCTAATAGATGACATTGAACTTACCTCAATTTATTGTAGACTTAAATTACAAAGTTTCAGTTAAACCTTAAGGTTAAAATATATATGTATATATATGCAGCATTGAATGAAACTTCTTCTTCTGTCCAAAGATTTTTCTTAAATAACTAACTTCATGCACATGGACTTTAAATAAAAGTGATAAAAACTTTAAGCTAAACAAATAGAGAAAATAGAAGCCGAAAATTAAACAATTGTAATTTATAATATTTTTTATTTAACACTCAAACCAATGAAAGCCGAACGTAAAAAACGGTATACACAAAAAAAAACTCATCTCGACTACTACCACTGCAAATTTATAAATATTTATGCATGTACAGTGTTGGAGAAAATTAAAAGAACTACTGTTTCATTTTCCGTATATAGTATTAGTCTAGAAACTCAATGATTTCATATATGTATAAACGATTTTAAATATTGTTCCTATTATTTTTTCTACACTGTATGTGTGTATAGTTATACTCATGAAATGACTAGTTTTTGGGTAATACATGATTGTATCGGTGTACAAAGCACATGCATAAGCAAATATTTGTATATTGCTTATGTAGTAGAGTAACCGATACCCAACAAACAAAAACGATTTAGAAATAACTTATAGCAAGCTTACTAACATAAGCCTTAAGCTTAGAAAAGTGTTGTGATTACTATCATAAAATTCTTGTTAAAAATAGTTTAATAATGAAAACTGAACCCTTGCGATTATGTTACAGTAAGCTTTAAAGTCTAATTATAAAATAAGCTTACAGAAGAATAGTTTTCTAATCATGTTTGTAATAAGCTTACATTAGTAATATTTTTGTAAACTGAAAAATACAATATATTATTAATTTAACACTGTACTACGGTAGTAAATTTTTTCATAAGAATTTTATTTGGTTTTAATTTAATAAAATATTATTTAAATATTTTTAGTATCTGTATTTCATAAAGCATTTAAAATTTATATACTATTATTTTTCTTTTGTTTGACCACATGGTTTTTTCGGGACTGTTGTCTATTTTTAGCAAATTGAAAAAAGAATTTGATCTTCGTAATTGCAGCATCTATCTGTAAACAAGTATATTTATGTATATGTTAATTAACAAAATAAGTAAAACATTTTACATCATATGGCTTTAGCTGCACTTAGGCTCCGCACACTGTTTTTATCTGCCTTTCCAGCATGAACTCGCTGCAAGCTCCTCTTGCAATAATTTTCGTGAACATTTTTTTATAAAATTTAGCCACCATAAGTACTTCTTTTTCTTTAAAAGCAATAATTTAATTTAGAGCACTCTTACTTATGACAAAGTATTTTAAAACTTTCTAATATACTTGATGCTGTGATACAGAATGTAACGGTCAACAAAACATGCCTTGATAAGTTTTGTAAAGCGTGATTGCTTATGTGTATTTTTTCTTGGATCAGAGATTCCAGTTTTATGAAATTAGCAAAAGTATGAAGATGTCACGTTTGAAAAAAAAATTTTATATTCATATATGTATTATTTTTGTTGCGTTTCTATGTGTTTTTTAATTATAATAGATGTAAACACGAATACATAGCAAAAGTATATGTGAAAAAAAAAATTAGATTTGATTTTTTTTGATGTATTTGCTGACGTACATGTAGTACGTTCGGCATTAGTGTGCAAAATGGTGAAAACAAAAACTTAATTCTTTTCCGGATTTTTTAACATTAAATGAGTTAATAAATGTCTTAGAGGAAACTTATGAAGAGTTTTTACAAAATTCTTATGACACCTGAATTGTGCTTACTCAAAGTGCGAACAACTACGTCACAGATGAAAATTCTGGAGAAGAAGATGAAGTGAATTTTAAAAACTTACCACCCCTATTATTAAATGCTGAGACTGAGCTTTTTCGAAATTATCATTCTACTCATTCGGATAGTGAAGACGATCTTGCAATCAAAAACAGTCTGGATAAAACAGACAAGTTCGCAAAACTTTGAACAAGAGTTTGCAAAGTAATGCTCCGAAAATCATACAGCATTCAGTGGACGAATAAATGGTTCCAAACTATAGTAGTCACATATATAAAAGTTGCTGAATAATAAACGACTTGAATTAAATCGCAAGAAATTACTGTCTTTTGCTTCTATATGTGCCGAGCGTACTACGGGCTCAAAATTCAAGTTAAATACTAATTTCTTTATTCTTTCTTCAGTTTTGTAATATAATGTGTCAGAATAAAACTATTTTGGAAAACTACGAAGATTGTTGCACTAATATGCTCCTCAGCATATCTGGGTTAAGGCACATGCCAAATAAAGGTACTACATTCTAAGAAACACTTATTAAACTATTGCGAGAATAAGTCATTTGCAATCATACCTACTTGTTAAATTGTTATCTAAACAATTGTATAGCAAGTGTTATTGTAAAAAGTATTGTCATAGAAAGCATATTTAAAACACTATTTAAAAATTTTTACTTTTTTGTACCTTTTATAAGCAGACTTACAAATAGTTGTAGAAAATCTCTTATTATACACTATAGTTACATTTTGCTTAATAATTGGTTTGTTGGGTAGTGCTAGTTGTGAAACTGTTTGCATGTATTAGTTCGAGTGTGTTTGTAAGTGTATGTGTAGTGACAGCAATTGTAGATATTGTACTGTGTACGAGTATAGACAGAAAACAGGAAACTTCGTAGCAAATGTTCAAACCATTAATTATATCTGTCGCACGCCCATTGCAATAAACTAAAATATTGTTATTCCTTTTTTATATATTATTTCATTCCTCATTCTCCGCTCACTTCGCTCATATTTTTTTTTGGTGAATTTATGCATGTGTTTGGAGTTTAAAATAAGTTTGCACACATGTGTATGTGTGAAACAATTTGTGTATATTTGATTGTCATTTTTTGCCATTTCTATAAAAACGTTGCTTGAGTTTAACGTGTCTTCATATGAGTATAATTTTTTCCGATTGCTTTTATTTCAAAATGAAAATAATTTTCTTAAAAGCCAAAATTTTAAACAAAAAATTTATTTAAAAAGGATAAAACATGAAATGAGATGCCATTAATAATTCTCTTATTAAAAAAAAAAAAATAACAATTGTATTGTTTCGAGAGTATTATTTACTTTTATATATTTATGTATTAATTCATTTAGACCGTTTTTTATTTTAAATAAAACACTTAAAACTTAAACTTAAAACTATATGTTGGAACCTTATATGCTGCCTGAAATAATAATCCGTGACATTTAAATTTGAACTACAATTTAGTTAAAATTTTACCCACTATTACGCAGTAGGTGGTCCTTTCGGAAGTTCCAATTATTCTTTCCAGTATTACTACTGGCAATTAGCGAATTGCTACTCTTTTTAACATTGATCTCGAGATTCTAGGGGGAATAATTAGCTGTACACAAAATTATTTCTCAATAAAGCCATTGCGCACAAAACATATTTGTCTCAAAAGGTTGATATTCCTAATACTACTAAATAATTTTAAAACGTTTTTGTAATGTGAGCCTTTCCATGATGAATTTTCAAACAATACTGAATAAGAATAAACACAATGGTATAACACCATTCACGCGTGATCTGTGAAAAAAAAAAAAGAAATGAAAAACACTTTGTATGAAGCCTTTATATGAAAGTAACAAACGAATTGAACAATATATTTTAATAAATTCAAAACAGCTTGTTTCTTTGAATGTTTGTAAGAAACTGACTTTATTTACAAATTAAAACCTTAATACCTAAAATAAAAAACTCAAAACTAAACTTGCGCACAAGCTTTACATGGACAGCCAGCCAGCCAGCCAGCCGGAAGAACGGACATCGTTAAATCGACTCAGAAAGTGATTCTGAGTCGACCGGTACACTTTAAGGTGGGTGTTGGACCAATATTGCTGGGCGTTACAAACATCACCTCATTTGGAGAAGTACCTTCAAAGCTCCTACTTATAATAAATTTAATTTTTCTCGAAAATCGCATTAAAACATAATTTTTTTTCGTAAAATTCGTGATATTTTCGGTTAACATAATCGTCTTTCTGAGGTAGCTATTCAGAACTTGGTCAAAAAATTTCAGCAATTTCACACCACTAGATTACTTTTTATCGGGTTATATTAAATAAAGTTTACACAGAGTCAATCGAATCGCTTATAGCCTTATCCGTGAATTTCTCAAAAATATGATTAAAAATATTCCAATGTTATTTTTAACTGATTGGGTGTATAACTTAAAAATGCGGTATTAATAACAGATACCCTAGAAACACATCGATTGCTCATCGCAGCTTAAGGTGGAGGAGCACAACTCGCTTTTTAGTCTCAACGCGTTTATAGTTTTCTAAACGTTTTTAACGTCAAGTATTTCAAGTTACATGTGAAGATTTTTCGCGGCAATCATTTTTGTTTTATAATATATGTACTGTCGGAGGTGAGGTCGTAAGCTCAGCTGATTTATGTTTTTATATGAAGTTTGTTTTTCAATTTTTTATAAAAACTGTTTTTTCAACTGCCATTTATTCTAGTGACATCACATTTAAAATAAATTTGCTTTTCATTGGTTTTGATCAGCTGTTAGACATTTGCGACGTTTTAAAAAGTAGAAAGTAAACGAACTTTTCGCTTTTCAACGCTTTTATGTGTGTAGCTTAAAATATATGACTATATTGATTCTGGCTGTTTTCATAAACGCAGTATGCAATGTAACATTTCATTGCATAGAGTTCATAATAGCATTTAGAAATATAATTTAAAAATATTTGTTTTAAGATTCTCTTTAATAGTCCAATATCTTTATATTTTAAGTTTTTAAATTATATTCTAAATGCTATTATGAACTCTATGCAATGAAAACAGCCTCTGCTTTTTTACAGTTGTTTAGAACGCGAGAAATGCGTAAACGCTTGGTGTGGACTTTCAGTTTTATGTTAAGTGTGTTCCATCGGTTTGAAAGATGACAAATATCGCCCAGGCCAGTTAAAAATGTTTGAAGACCAAAAACTCTATTAAAAATTGTTGTCGAACTCACCAATAGCTTGCAAAATCATTGGGTTCTACACAAGCAGCAATTTCAAAATGTTTTTGAGTAGCAGGTTTAATGATGCCGAGAGAACTTAAAAGACGATTTTACATGTCCTAAATGAAGAGTAAATGCTATAAAAATAAATACTTTTTGCCTCCAATAATTACTTACTACGACAAGTGGATATATTGTGATAACCGGAAGACATTGTATGTAAAGCCCTACCAACCAGCCAAATCGGCACCAAAACCAAATATCCCAGACCACATCTATTATGAGTTGCCAAAATCTGGCTAGACCATCAAAGGGAGTGTGTACCTAATTCAAGGAATTGGTTTGAAGCGAGTATTGGCCAAAAACCACCCAGAATATGCGGCTAGACATGAACGTGCAATATTCCATTATTCCATGACAACGCTCGGTCACATGTTGCAATACATGTTAAAAACTATTTAGAAAGAATTGGTTGATAAGTTTTGTCTCACCCGCTTTATAGTCCAGACCTTGCCCTGCCCGTCCGACTATTTGTCTCAATAGATGCAGAACTTTCGCTTTCTGGGATAAGTCTTTGGCATATTTTCCAAACTCACTATATTTGCTCGTACATCCAAAATCTCTTCTATAACCATTTATAGTTATGAAAAATATTGCAATAATAAATCTCATATAAATATCATATTTGTCTACATATGGTGAAATTATATGTGTGTGTATGTGTATATGTATGTGTCAGTGTCAGTGCGTGTCTTAATGCTAAAATACAAAATTTCACTTTAAATTGGCTTAAAACTATTTAATATCATATACATCTGCTACTACATGCATTTATGTTCTACATTTTAGTTTAATTTAAGAATGTTTGAATTCAGTTTACGGATTTATAATCAAAATAAATAAAACCCCAGCAAAATGTGTTTTATTTATTATTATTTTTTTTTTTTCATTTCGTTTTCCAAATTAGTACAAGAAAATCTAGGTTAGTTGTTTTCGGCAATAAATGTTAGCAAGATTTGTTGTATAAAATGATTATAAAGCAATTGTTATGAAAATGCTAATTTGAATTGAAAAGTCTGCAGAAATTACGGTAAGACTTCTCAAACTGGTTTCTTTACATTAAATATGTATATATTCTTCTCATGGACGACAAGGACGAAAATTTTCACATCGGAGGCATATTAGGGTTATATACACTGAATGAATATTAACGTAACATTTTTAAGAGCACATCACAATGAGTGTTTATTTTTTGAATTGCCACCGACCCAGAAATCATGTGTTTTAAAATCAAATTGACCCATCGACTTAAAACTGTTAAAGAGTCTCTGTAATTTTGTTTATTTCGGTATTTGTATTTTTGCGGTATAAATTCGGTTACGGTAAATAGTATAGTGTCAACACTAACAATATTTACGATTATATCGATAACGGTATACAGTTAATTCGATAACGGTAGCTTAGGGGTAACGGAAAAAATTGTAAAGTTTTTAAACTCACTCTTATTGCTCTTTTCTTTTTTTCTAGGAAAATAATCAAAACTGAATAGATGTTTTTTCTATTTCTCCTTAAATCTTCTCTACGTGACTCTCTCTCTCTATCTGTCCTTACAAAGTTTGGGCGACCAGAAACTTTTTAATCCATATTTGTACATTTATAACTGAAAAATAATGTGTGATTTAAACTAGAACAATTAGCAAGAAATTGCAGTTGTTGTTTACGTTTAATTTGGTACAAATGATTATAAAAATATTATTTATTGTAGTACAACACTTCACTAAATGATAAAGTATATTTAGTTTGATATGAATTGGGTAAAATATGTTTTCTTTCATTATTGAAGAGTAAAAATGTATGTTGTGTAGGTTTCTATTGAATTAGTTAAGTATGTATAACTAGAAAACCATATTTTTAAAGATCTCGCCGAGAAGAAAGTATAATAATCTTAGAAATCAGATGATTCTAAGCATTTAAACAAATTACATGCCAAGTGTTTCCTACTTTGAGCTCATATAGTTCTGTCCTAAGATTGCTTGTGAGGTCCATCTTTAAAAGTTAAACTGGAATACTGCTTGGCTAAGAGCATGTAGAACTTTATCTCTATAGGGCCAGCCGTTTAGCAATAGCATATATATTTCCATAGAATTTAGATTCTGTGAATTGTATTAGCCTTAAGGTAGGCTCACACCTGGCAAATATTTGCTGAAAGATGTAACCACTAAATAAAATATTTCTGAACTCGTTTATTTCTTATTTAGGCCAAAGCACAAAAAGTATTTAGTTTTACTTTATTTAATACTGTTTGGTCTTGCAAAACTCTTGTAAGAGTAAACAATGTCAATCAAATTTGTGCTAAAACAAGTGGTTACGTTTTTTTAAGTAAATATTTGCCAAGTGTGTTCATACTTGTAGTCTTCAGTTATATCAAATTAATTGTTTTAGAATAAGTAATCTTTTATTAACCTTTATGTCAACAGCTGAAAAATTATACTTACGTCAACAGCAAGCATACCCGGGTATGCAAGCACATTTTATACGGGAATTCACACATTTCTAAATATGTTTTTGTTTTTATATGTTTTATTTGGATTTTGTTTGTGTTTTTCCCCTACTTTGAGTTGTTTTTATGCATGAATACTTAAATTTTGTCTTCGTCTTCATGTATGAATATTTACAATAAGGGACAAATACTTGTTAGTTTCGCAATTCTATGTACATAAAAATCCAACAAGGAATGAAAAAATGACCACATTTATGATCTGATTTGTCCAATTTTATTCAAACATCAGAATATAGTAGAAAACACTTCTAGTGAGGATATCATGAAATTTCAGATAGATATAATAGCCACTTTCAGAGATACAGCATTTTTAAAATTCAAAACATACCCGGGTATGTAGCTGTTGACATAAAGGTTAAACCAATAGAGGTAATATAGGTTATATGTTACATATTTTAGCTATCTAAAAAGAATTTACTCGTATTTTAAATATGATTTGTAGCATGATACAATATATAATTTTGAAGTAGGGTATGTAACGTATGAGATGAATCTCACATAAGTGTAGCACAACTACTGGTTTTAATTAATAGCAAATATTGATCACAACTGTTGTACAAATACTAATAAATAAATGTTGTGAAATATGCAAATTATAATAATATTATTATATTTTGTTTTCAAAATAATTTAAATATTATTACACATTTGCATATTTAAGTAAAGAAACATTTAAAACTTAATCAATGTCATACAATTCTAACCTCGCCTAAAATCTTTTCAACACACATTTTAGTTCAACTTTTAACACTTTGGATAATTAAACCACTGACAAATACTTTCATTGTATATGAAGCGCCTTTTTGCTCGAATAATAAAAGAACATAAAAATTATAATTTTATACATTTAACAAATGACTGAATAGCACAATGGCACTTTAAAATCCATATGCTTTACAAGTGGTTTTTAAATTGTGTGTAAATCTATGCGAGTATGTGGAACGTGTGCACTTATATGTGTGTGCTTGTGTAAGTGTGTGTACTTGTACAATAAGCCTGTGGCATGAAATCATAACTGTAATAATTCGCACTTTACCAAAGCTTTCTGTAATAATTTTGACCATTAACACTACATATACAAACAAACATTGATATACAAGCGTTAGTTAAATGGCCAATAAACACGCACACACTCACTCACAAACATAAAGGGTGTCCCAACTAGAACGCAGTTTTTAAACTTTAAATACAGCACAGATATTTAAAAAAAATCCCGAAACTTTATTATATCGTAAAGTAGACAGAATGAAGTTATGTATGGAACAAGATATCGTGCAGATGGCCGCCGCGGCTTTGCTGGCACACACGCGATCTTTAAATGAAATTTTTAATGACCTTTTTACATAAATGCTGCTGTATTTCATTAATGCAGCGTCCAATTTCCTCTTTTAGGCGTCGTCGGCTTATTCGCGTAAACCATCGACTTCAAAAAACCCCAAAGAAAAAAATCTAAAGGTGTTAAATCGCACGATCTAGGCGGCCAATTATGGTCTCCAAAACGCGAAATAACACGACCGGGAAATGATTTTCTCTAGCTGTATGACATGTGGCGTCATCTTGTTGAAACCACATACCCTCCACATTAATTTCTTCAATTCTAGGCAAGAAAAACTGGTTATCATTTCACGATACCGAACACCATTGACACCATTGCGTTCTAGTTGGGACACCCTTTATATTATTTTCGGGTTTAATATTTGTTGGTTTGTATTACATAAAGTCTATTTGAGCATATACCGCACTCTCTCAAGAGTATCTATGTTTGTGAGTACGTGGTATATGTATATGTAAACAGTTGTACACATTAACAGATGTTTAATGTTTGGTCAATTGGCACTTATGGTTAAAATTGTATAAATGGTTATCTAATAAAATTTTAACTAACACCCCACGTCGTCTCTGGCAGCGTTGTCTCTTTTTTAGATAACAACAGAACAAAGCAAAATTAAATGACCAAACTACTGGAAAGTAAAAAATAAGCGTAATTTACAGTGGAAAGAAACACACAATGTTCCGTTGATGTCAAGTTCTTTATGGACATTTTTATAAGAAGTTTTCTTTAGAAATATTTTTATAGAAAATTTGTTGTTGAGTGTTTTATAGAAAAATATTTGGAAAAAAAAAAATTTTTTTTTGAAAAATTTCTTTTCTTTCTAACACATATGCAAGAGTTTTCTGTAGAAGAATATTTTTTAACGATTTTTGGTAGAAAGATCTGCTCTCGTTTTTTTTTAAACATTTTTCGACTTTCCTTTGAAGACTTATTCAAGAGTTTTGTTTACCAGATAATTTTTCACAAGTTTTCTATTGAAACTTTTGTTTTCCATAGAAAGCTTTTCACTAAGTTTCCTTCTATAAAACTTCTCGTCGAGTTTTCTATACAAATCTTTTCATCGAGTTATCTTTCTAAACCCCTTTAAAAAGTTTTCTATAGTAAACAAGATTTCTGTAAAAAATTCCTCAGCAAGAAAACCTAGAAAAACCTAAAGCAAAATATTTAACGAAATGTTTCGAAAGGGTTTCTACGAGTTTTCTATAGAAAACAAGATTTCTGTAGAAAATTTCATAATAAGAGAACCCCGAAAACTCTATAGCAAACTCTTTAACGTAATTTTTTGAAAACGAAAAAAATTGTTTTTAATAATTTCCCCATATCTTTATTTATTTTTACATGATAGCCATTTTGAAATGCTAAATTTAATTTCATGCATTTCAAACCACTGTAAAATGTGTTGTACAAAACAATAAGAGAAATTAAAATGAAAATTTTCATTTATAAAATCATTAAAATAAAATATTAATTAGTTTTGTGTGAAAATAATCTAAATGTTTGCAAAACAAAAAGAAAAAAATGAACATACAATAAAAATGTATATAATTTTAATTGGTTGCATAAATCATAATAAAATTAAATTATTTAATTTTTGCTTACACTTGAAAAATCAATTAAAAATCAGTAAAAACTAAATGAAAAATTATGAAAACAATTTTTAATTTTCTCAATATATGTACATGCTTATAAATGCAAACATTAACAAACATATGCTGTTTCATTTTTCAAATAATAATATTAATTTCTAATAATAGTCTATAATTCATTTAGGTCCAGCATTAATTCATATTTACACATAAATAATTTTTGGCAACAACTTATAATCTCTGGGCCTGTTTTGCAATTGTTTGTGTGTGTATGTACTTCAAGGAATTTCGTAATTAAAATTCACATTCAAAATAAAAGAATTTTATGTTCATTTTAGTGGTTAATAGCATCGCAAAAAATTAATCTACCAATACCTCTGTAATAAATTTTCCTCGTATATATAACTATTCTTTCACTCTATTTATAATTGCTCTGCTTTCAGCTGTTTTCCGCTTACAGTTAGAGCCAAATGCACACCTGGTTACACATTTAACTTCTGCCTTCATTTGTATTAATGTATGAGAGCGTGCGTTTGTGTATAAAATATCAGGAGTAGAAAAAACAGGAAATAAAAAAAAACGTACCAAAGTTAATGAATTTGCTATGCCATTAGAGGTGTAAACTTTTAGAAAATATTTATGTTGGTAACACCAGAGATCGTTAGAACGGTGGTGTCCAACCTTTTAACATTATTTATTAGTAAAACAGCTTAAAATCTGGCGTAATATAAAGCACAAGCATTTTTCTTGTTATTTCAAAAATATATTATAAAAAAAAAACTGGAGAGTTAGAAGATTTGTAATATTTGTGTTAAAAAATGTAGACCTCTATTAAAGGAGTAAGAGCCCATTTTACAATTCCATATAAAAATTTGGTGTTTAGTCTGATTTCAATCTGTAGATCTAGAGCCTATTTTAAAATTCCATATACATACAAAATCTAGTTTTAGTTGCAAGTATAAATAATTGCGGATTATCTTTAATTTTTTATATAGACCATCAGTCATCGTATAGACCTAAAGTCTGCTTCTGTCCTCTTCAAAAATCTTCGAGCGACTCTTTTAACAAAGACTACTCACTACCTTTTTTAGAAAGTAAAAATATTATTTCGGAACATCAATTTGGTTTTCGACATAAACATGGAACGCCGGAGCAGTGCATTAGAATTGTAGAAGTTATTTATTGTGCCGTATTTATAGATATACAGGAAGCCTTTGATGAAGTTTGGCATGAAACTGTAAACGTTGATTCCAGCACCCCATTATTTTTTACTCAAATCATAGGTACTTTTACGTTAGCATAAATAATAAAAGTTCTTAATTTGGTAACGTTAAATTTGGAATTGCACAGGACAGTGTTTCAAGCCCTGTTTTATATACAATTTATACATCAGATATGCCTACTATTGATGGTTTAACAGTGCCATATTGGCAACTTCTGAAATACCAGCAGAAGCTTCACGAATGGAACAAGAATAATTAAATCTACTAAAAGACTGGCTACGTAAATGGAACATTAAAGCTAACACTGAAAAATCTATTCAAGTGACATTTCAATTAACACGTTCACCACTCAGCGTCACATATGTGTGATAATTTCGGGTCAGTTTGGTGAAAGTAATTTTCTTGTATGTTTGAGTTTTTGTTACTGTTTAAAATGTATAGAAAGCCCTGTGGTTTGTGAATAGACTAATCAGTTATCTAAAAATTCAGCTTTTAATTCTGGTATTCCCCGAAATGATACAAATTAAATTTTATATGAGAACTAAGTTTAAAATGTGTTTGCAAATTCATTCGTTTAATAGAAGGATTGTATTTCATAGAGCAAAGTCTAATAATGTTGATGCCAGTTCATCTCAAAGAGCTCAGTTTTCAGATGTGAGCAATAAAAGAAAGCGTTGCCGACAGTTCAGTAAAAACAAAAGGAGGACCGCAACTAAATATATATGTAGAGTCTGCAGAGACAAAGATGAAAATGAAATTGGATTATGTCCAGAATCTTGTTTTAAAATGTTGCAGAATCTATAAAATTACTACAATACATATTATCTATGCATGTATCCATGTATGATTTTTGGTTTATTTTTAAAATCAGACGATTTAGTGACTCATATATGTCACACCAATTTTTTCCAAAAGTCATATCACTTATAATATCATATCAAATATGTGACACATAGTTTTTACTAGAAAAACTATTTGAAAAACTCGCGTCACATATATGTGACATATATTTTTTTGTTCTTGAGTTTATACAGAAAACGCAAAAAATTGTTGAGTCGCGAACGTGTTAAGAAGGGATGATTGTTCTGTGCTTTCCATAAATAAGTCATTTATTCCAAAAAGTGATGATGTAAAATACTTAGGTTTACAGCTTGACAAAAGATTAACATAGAAGAAATATATACATACAAATAAAACGTCAACAACTAAATATTAAAACTAAAAAAAAAATGTGATGTTGTACAAGGCAATTTTGAAGCCAATTTGGACTTATGGTCTACAATTATGGGCTACCTCCAGTCATTCTAATATTAAGATTCTGCAAAGCTAGCAATCAAAAACCCTTAGATCAATTATAAAAGCTCCGTGGTACATTAAAAACGACAATATCCATAAAGATCTTGAAATCCCAACAGTCAAAGCTGAAATGAATCGTTTCGTTGAAAGATATCTTGAACGTCTTACCAATCATAACAATGTTCTTGCCATAAACTTATTAGACGATAGCTATGAGACACGCAGACTCAAAATAGTACATGTACTGGAACTTCCTTTTAGAAAATAGCTTGTTTTGTTTCCTTTTATACTTGTGATATAATTTGCATATTTTTTATTATATAAAAATAGATTGCAAAGAAAGTCTAATTATCTAATTGATAAGAAATTAAAAACCATTTTTAGTGACAACGGTTAGGTTAGGTTAGAAGGCCGGTGTGAGGTTGTCCCCACACCATCACCCAGAGACCAATACGGTCCATTGTGATTTATTGACAAATATAAGTGATTTGTTTTCTGATGCAATTTCTAACACTACTAAAGGATCTAGATAAAATATCTGTATTAATTTATTTACTAAATACACAAACACTGATGTCAGAGGAAAAACTTTATTGATCTGAAGCGCACATCTTTAGTTTACAAAACAAGGTTTCCCATTGCTGCTTTCGCACATTGCAAATGTGCGTACTCAGCAAAGAAAATATTATATTATATACAACAGCGACAAAATACAAAACGTATGTTACAGTGTCAGTGCAGTTGAATTGCAACAAAATACTAAATAAATAAAACGAAGCAAAACCAGAAAAACCAAATAACAAAAAAACCTACAAACAAGAAAATAGAGTTTAAAAACTTTCCAAAAAAAATAGCTTACCTACTGTAGCCTCCGAGGTAAAATAGAAGTTTAAGTTACAACACAAAAATGTGCTAAATAAGAGAAACGAAAGAAAATAGTTAAACGTGCGTAAAAGCAGAAATTTATGACTTTAGACGAAATATTTTTGGTAAGATTTTTGTTTCCGTTTTTCCCTGCTTCCATTGTTCTTTCATTACGCTATTTTTGAATTAAAAATCAACCCAGAAAGAGGAAAAAAGAAAAAAATAAAAATAAAAAGCAGGTTTATTAACCCTTGTGAATATTTTTTTTCACTTTTTTTTTGTTTTCTACACATATTGGCTGTAGGTTTTTTTTTTTGCTTTTTCTTTAAGGGTTTATTTGTTTATGTTGTTGTTTTTTTTTTTTATTGTTCACATATTTTAAGAGATTATCACACTTTTTTTATGTTGCTTCGATAAGAGGAGGATTTCGTGGGCTAAGACATGGTTTTGGGGAAAAGGTTGGAGATGTAAGAGGAAGTGCATTTACCAGAAGAAGAAAAAAGTTTTTAAAAGTCTGCAATCTGTCTTTCATAGTTGGTCTCTATCATCCAAATGATGCGGAAATTTTTAATAAACAAACATTTTTTCCCATATTTTCTTACACTGCGCAAGCGTTTTATATTCCCAACTGAAGCTGATTCAGTATTATTTTATCAAGAAACAAATTGAAATACAACAGCAGCAACAATAGCAGAAAAGCAAATAGTGACCGGTAACTTCAAAATGCATATTTTACTCATTTAATGTAGACATTTCAGTAGAAGAAGGTTGTATTTTGACTTGACTGTTTTATGTTAATTTTTTCTTTTGTTTTGCTTCGTGTAGGTATCTAGAGTTTCAATACACGCTAGTGTAGCCAGATTTTTTATAAATTTAGGATATTGTTAGAAACTTGAGACTAACGCAAATATTTTAATTAAATACGAGAAAACAAAAATTGTTTGATTGTGGCATGATTTTACCTAAGAAAAAATTATGTCACCGTTAAAAGAAATTTTCTGTAAAAGAAAAGTTGTTCTCAGTGACAAGAAATTATCTCTACTAGAAAAATCTGTATCATCGTGACATGAAATTTTCTCTATGAGAGAAAAGTTTGTGTAATCGTCATTATAAAACAATCTGGTTGTTTATATTTCTTTGAAACATAAAAGTCGCGTGACTTTTTAATATCATAGTTTTCGTAATTGTTATTGCACAAAATTTAATTTAACGTCACATTTTAAGTGTCATTGTTGAAAAAAAAAATCATGTCTCTCTTTCTCACTCTGTCTCTAAAGCTTTTTAGTTTTACCGGAAAGCTTTTTGGGTCTTTAGCGGAGTTTTATGGCCTGCTAGAACTACAGAGAGCAAATATTTTAACAAAATAAATACAACTAAGAAAAAGAATTCTTGAGCAATAAATTTATAAAAACACATTATACATTTTTTTTAAACTTTTAATAAAAAATCAGTTTTACATTAAAGAGCGAGCCATGTAATGGTAAATATTAATTGTATGGTTTCCTCTCTATCTCTTGCTCGCTCTCCCTTTGTGCACATTTTATGCTAAGTTACTCTCTTTTAACAAACTCTCAATACGTTATGACTGCATTGCATGCCCTGAAAATCCAGACCTACATCAACATTTTTGAACACACAGAAAGCACTAAAAAAAAAATTATGCCAAGCTGAAAATTGAGCAGAATAGCAGGATTATATACCAAAAAAGCATGTACACATACATAAACACGGAGATAAAAACCCGTAAAAGTTCCAGGCGCATCTTTAACGAAATTGTGTCAAATACTAACAAACAACAACAACTTTCAACATATAAACATACATACAGAATACACATATACATTTACAAAGGAAAACTTCAAAAAATGAAGTATACGCAGAAAATTATCTACACACAAAATTATACCGGAATTAATGGCATCTGTTTTAAAATAATTGCAATTTAATTTGTAAATCTCTTAAGGATTTTTGCATTTTCTGTTACAAATTTTTTTTTAAACTGTGGCATACATATGTACATATATGTATATATAGTGCTATTGCAAGGAAAATATAAAATTTGTAACAAGTTATTCTTGAATTGTTTTGTGTATAACCTGCAAAAGAAAACATATCAGTTCATGCTCATCGTGCTTTAAACGTCATCATGATTGCATCATAGTGTAACCTCAAATTGTTTTAAATACTAGATGCGAAAGCATTGTTGAAACGTCAGCGTATGAATGTATCAGGAAATTAACATCATCATCATCATCATCACCAGCATCATCGTCAACATGTGTATTAATTCTGCTAGCAGTAAAAAAAAACAAACAAACAAATAAAAAAGAAACCTCATCATAATTGTTTATAACCAAGGTAAAAATTATCACACACTTTAGCTGGAGAAAAAAATTAATAAATAACGAGCTGTAAAATTGAAAACAAAACAGAACATAACATAACAGCAGCAACAAAATAAAAACAAACTAAAACTTTCTAACCTTATACACAAGCTCTCATTAAAATGGAAAACAACCGGGTTAAACAATCATAATCTATACTAAATAATCGTACTCGTATTTTATGCTGCCTATGCAGACTTAATAAAACTGGAGCTAAATAAAATGAAACTGTCGTAATATTTATCTAAAACTCCTAAAAAAAAACTTCTCTCTCCACAACACGAGCGGGCTCACACATTTATTTGGGTTTCTTTTTTAATAAAAATAAATTGCAAAATACATACGAATATTTATATTCTGTTAAAATTCCATTGTTATGTTGTTTTTGAAATAATTTTAATGCAAGAGTTTGTAATAATGTATGCGTTTTTTTTAATTCATTTTTTATCAACGTTTCAAATTCATTTGTGTTTACATATGTACATACATTCGCAAGTACTCATGTGTTTATGTAGTAGATTTTATTTTGTTATCATTCTTGTATATTATACATTTTTATCGTCATAGTTTATAGTGTGAATGCCTTCTGCACAATTTTCATATATGGCTGAAATTCCAGAAGAAAACACGTTGCACTATTGCCAATTTTTGCAGACTAACACACATATACATACACACATATATATACGCACATATCTACACACACACACACACACGAAAACACTTTGCTAAAAAACTAATAGTTACCGGAAAAATATATTATGCAAGAGATGATTATGTCTATATGCAATTGTGTTTGTGTGCTTTTGCATAGTGTGAAAATAGGAAATAAGTGTTTCATCAGACTGTTCTTGTACACGAGAGAGCGATATATGTATATATAGAGAGAGAAAGTGAGTGTGAGAGTGAGAACAAGTGTTGAGAATGAAAAAGAGAAACCTAGTTCCAGTTATTTGGGAGTAGTTCACACTAACAGTGTGGTCTGGTACGTATGAGTAACATGAGTATGAGTAATACGAATTGTGTTAATGTTGACATGGCCATGTTAGCTGGAAAGATAATTACGTTTGTTTAACATTATTATGTTAAGATTATTATATTTAGTTTTAGAAAATTTCCAGAATAACATTCAGCAGTTCAGCAGTGACAACTACTGATTTTGCGGTACTTGCACTGGTGTGGTAATTTTTTGCCCGCTCATTGGCTTTTTTGAACGTAGTACAATATTTTTTAGCAAGTTCCTGGTTTAATAGTATTTTTATTTTATTACTATACTTAATCGTTTTATAATATTTTTTTTTGCAAGCATTGTATCCAACAAGGAACTTATGATATACATAATTTCTTGACAGAGAAGTTATAGTAATGTTTAAAACCAAATCGTGGAAAAATACGAAAGTCCGGTGTCACACTTTTGTGTTGAAAAAGCTTCTGTAGTGTGGTCGGATGTAAAATCCTTTAGAAGAAAACATTGATTTGGTGAGGTAAAAATAAAAAATTTTGCACATCAAATTTCAGAAATTGTAACAGTTTAATTTTTAATATTTTTGATAATAATTTTAGTAATGATTTTAACATATAAATATTTATTCTTTAAGCTAATTGATATGCTCCACTGTATCTCGATTACTTTGGCTTTGAATTTATACCTTATATTAATTTTAATATCGAGACATTAAAAAAAGTTCTGGATTAAATCAACAAATTCCATTAATCGCAATAGCATTGTCCAAATTTGTTTAACTTTTACTAATTTTTATTAGGGGCAATACTAAATATTGATAAAGTCTTTGACGGCAGGTATTTCGATTGTAAAAATATTGCTGTAATTATTGGAATGCAAAAAAATATCAAGCAACAGGTTGCTACGAAAAGGTTTTATTTTTTACATTTGTTATTCTATTCTTTAATATCTTTCTTTCTGGAGCACTAGTTTTGCTGATCAGGTAGCATATTCCTATACAGACAAGTTTCTTTCATATTGGGAATAACATTGGGAATTAAATTGTGTTCAACTATAGTTTTTTGCATTTTTATAACTTTCACAAGCAAAAGTAGTGAATGAGAGTATATACACATATATTTCTCAAGCTGTGTGTAAAATTGAGAAATATTCTAAGGCCCAACAATATATTAGTGATCCTTATTAAATACTTAGTCAATTGAGATATGTATGTTAGGGTGGGGCGTTTTTGTATGGGACAAAATAAGAGTTAATTAATAAAGTTCTAATAGTAATATTTTGTTGCCTTAGACTTAAAAAGGTAATACTTAAAAAAAATATTCAATTATGTGATATCTTTAGCCCGCGCATGCGTCTTAAAATTTTTGGAATTTTCATAAAAACATTTTTTATTTAAACTTCAATATTTTAAATATTTTACTATTTTGTTACTAAAAATTAATACATTTACATAAAACACTACATAGACTCTACAACAACTGCGATAATATTGAAGTTTAAATAAAAAATGTTTTATGAAAATTCCAAAAATTTTAAGACGCATGCGCGGGCTTATATGGAATGAAAATAAATAAAATCTATTCGGTAGGATCAGAGTTATGAAACAAAATGTTAGAAAACCTTTACAAAAAGTTGAAATTTTTTAAACTAGTTGACAAACTCTGCTGAACATGCTGAACTTCCGAAATTCACCACAATATGCACAAATATCTTACGGATATCAATATCAGGTTAAAATTCGACACATATAGATAGACACATAGATATATATGGATCGACCCATAATATAACACCACTTCCGGAAAATACATTACATAAATTTCTTGTAGAAATTGATACTAAACTAAAACTTTAGTTGTTTCTGCTGCGATTCTCATTATATTTAAATGGAATATATTCAGATTCAGCACAGCCGAATATAGCAATCTAACTTGTTTGTTCAACTCATCATTATAAATTATCTAATGATTATTTTAAAATTTAATTTTTCGGCGCTGCGAACTACGGCCCCATCCAAAATGGCCTTAATTAAAAAGACGAAAAATTACCCCAAACAATACACAGACGACAAAAACACGAAAATTTGGAGTATTTTGCATTTTATCATTTGGGTGATTTTACATTTTAAAATAAGAGAAAAATCACCTCAAACTAGTGGAATAAAGAAAGAGCCTAAATAATTTAGTTTTTACTTTGGGGTTTTTTTCATTTACCCCCTGGCCCACGATGTCGAACGATAACGTTCGCTTAGATAAGACTTAAGAGACAAACTTTTTATTCTATCTATTTTTTTACTCAATCAAGTTTGTTTATTCCACAATCAAGTTTGTGTCTTAATTCTTATCTAAGCGAACGTTATCGATCGACATCGTGGGCCAGCGGGTTAATAATTTCTTAAAATATACTAAAAATACTATCTTCTTTTAAGTTTTGAGTATTTAGGGATTAATATTGAATATTTAAGAAAAGTGTAACTGAAAGTTAGCGACTTTTATTATTATACAATAGAATTAGTGGGGGAAATAACTAATCTATTGAATTTAAATACATTGAAAAGAATAAAAGGTAACTGAAAGTTAGCCGCTTTTATTCTTATTTAAATAGAATTATTACGGGAACTAGTTAATTCTATGGCATTGAGAGTATTGTGTGAGATACACAATGGGGTTAAGGTTTTTTAACCGGAATGGTTATATGGGAAGATTATGATGGATATTTTCGTGGTATTATAAGGGGATCTTATAATAATAAATAAAAGAGATTCTATTTCAATTTAGTGATTTACATTTATTAATTTCCAAATGAGTATATATGGGATGGGATGGCAGCAATTGAGGTCCGGCCTTATAGATTGCTGGTTACTAATGTTCTCACATCTACATATTTGGATAGGTCAAATTTGTTTAAATATATAAATCAAAAATGGTCGCAAAAATCTCATATGCAATTTTATTTTAATATTGAGGAAATTATCTATAACCTTTAAATTGATTTTAGGTCAAAAAATTAGTATTAAAATTCATAATAAAATGAGATCCTACAATTTTGGCAAATCGGGTTAATAAAAAACCTGTTAAAATTGAAATTAACAGCTAATTTAATCTTTAAATAATCACGACTTTAAGATGTCTGTTCTGACCTAAATGTTAGCATCTAATTGTTATCGTTACTGAAATAAGTTAAAATATCATAACCGCTATAATGCCCGTATCGAAATAATTCAAATCAGCATTACTTTTTAACATTTTGAAACGCTAGCCAACCTAGTTTTTAATTGAACAGTATTTAAACACAATCATAGAACTATGGACTTAATGCCATAAATTTTGCTAAATATGTTAAACTGAATAAATTTCATAATAGCAGAAGTATTTACAGCAAAACTACAACTTTATGTTAAAAACATAACGCTGTTAAATCAAATTACTTTCTCTCTCCCTGAAAAATAACAACATACTGCATTTGCATGTTTCAATTCCATTTCATGGAAAAGGAAAAAGCTTTTGTATCATGCCTTAACACTAGCACTGCAAATTTGTAGCACGTTTTTATTTTGCACGAAAACTCATGAAAATTGTTTCCTCTCCTAATGTTCTAAATACAAACGCGTTTGCAATGGTGAGAACACAAAACAGTATTTTTCCCAGTAGTGTTGCTATATATTGCTAATGTGTTGTTGTTTTTGTTGTTGCTAGTGGTGGCAGTGTTGGATTTTTCTGTTCATATTGATGCCTTGGTATGTGTGTGCTGTGATTCCGGTAGAATGTAGAATAAAAAAGCCAACAGCACAAGCACTTGGTGTCAGCATTGTCGGTATATCGTACAGCATTCGTGTGCGGCGTTTCACTGCTACTTGTCGTCGTATAGAATACAGCTCCGTGGTAATAATTTTTTTAGAAAAAAGAAGGCATGAAAAATACATATTTTTTGTGTGTGTTTTTTTTTTTTTTTTTGGTTCATTCATTTCATGTGAAAAGTGAAGAAAATAGAAATACAAAAGGAAAAGCGAAGTGAAGAAGCATAATTCACACGCATACGTACGAACATACTCGTGCACACATTAAAATGAAATATTGCTTGTTAGTGTGCGTTAATGTTAAGAGTGTGTCAGTGTGAGTGAGTGTCTTCTGTAGCAGTGTTCAAATGTATGTTGTGTTTTTTGTGATTCTATGTGTATGCAAGCTGATGATGTTGATGATGATGATGATAAGTTTGTGTGATGGCATTTGAACTGGAAAAACAGAGGCAAGAAAAGTTAGAGGAAAAATAAATATTAGAAAAATGTTAAAAGCAACACACACACTTACTTATGTACATGCACTTGTGTACGAAGAAAATAATAATGACTACAAATGTTTTGTTGGTGGTAGTGATGATGATGATAATGATGAATAATATAATAATGATGATGGTAATGATGACAACAGCGACAACGACTGCGACGACAACGAAGAAGACAACTAAGACATAGAGTTCGATGTGCAGCAGTGGAACAGTTTACTTTTGTTTTTCCGCGTGCTCGCACACGCGTTTATATTACGGAAAGACGGATATTAACAAACAAATTAATAACACACACAAAAAAAAACACATAATAAATAATAAAAAGAAAATAAGTATCAAACAAATTAACTAAAGAAGAAAAATGAACGGTAATATTTTTCTGTTTTCCTTAATTAAATTGGAAACTGTTGTGTAAATCACTAAATTAAACAAAAAATAAAAATAAATGCCAATTAATCTTAAATTAAGACAAGTGCAAATTAAGTAAAATAAATTTAAATTTTCCTTTTTTTTAACGAAAACGAAACTTTATTTTTCCAACAAGGAAAATTATACAACACTTGAAACTACTACTACTCCACTACAACAATTGTTGTCGGTAAAAAAAAAAAAATATTAAAAACAGCTTCAAACACAAGACAAGAGTTACAACGATACAAACAAAAATAAATAAATAAAATAAATTCATATGCAATACCAACCAAGCAACCAAACAACCAACCAACCGACCTCTTTATTGCACTGGCAATTTGTTTTTGTTGCATTTTAAACGTTGTATGGTTGCTGTTGTTATTGTCGGTTCTAGTATTGTCGTTTTCTGTACGTTCTATATTTGTTCCGTAATTTTTTTTTGTTTGTTTTATTTTCATTGTTATTTTCTGTTGCAATGCCAATGCAATACCCTTTTACAACTACGATTTGCCTGCTGCATACTAACAAAAAGAAAAACCAAAAAACAACAACAACATCAACAAACATAGTTTTTAATGCCATTTAAAGTTGATCGCTTTACTCGATGTGATGGTCTTGCTACTTGCAACTGCTGCCGTTGTTGTTCTGTGTCAATGAATTGAATTGAATGAATTTTTGCAAGTGTGTGAGTATGAGCTCGGAGTATAAGTAACAGTGTATGAGTGTGTGCAAACGCAATAGAAATAAATTTTCAGCTTAAACGAAAATAAAACAACAATAACTGCTAAGTAAAAATTGCAGAAAAAACGAGCAAATGCAAAAAAGTATAGCTAAAATTGTAGTGTATAATTGTGGAGTAGAAGTTGTTGCTGTTGTTGTCTTTTACTACATCGCCCAAGAAAGTTTAATTATGTTTCAAACACAATTTTAGTGCTGCATACATTAAATTAAAATTTTACAACAAAATAAAACGGAAGTTATAAAACCATAATTCATGCCATAACATAAATCAATGAAATGAAACAAAGAAAATTAAAAAAAGTCATGGCTTAAGGAAAGTTATGTTTATGCAAAATTGAGAGAAAATTCAAACAAAATATATATACATAGTTTTTATTACAACTAACAAAGAAAGTACCAACAAAAAAAGAGTTAAATTATTAAAGTTTATGTTGCAATAATGGCCAAAATGTTTCAGAAATCTCAAAGAGTTCGCATAAAATATAAAATTAAGTTTATTGAAACTTTAAGGCATCATCGTCACCAGCACGGAGAACATGATAATAGCAGAGAGTGTATGAATTGCTGAAAACTTTCAATAACAAAAAAAAAAACTCAAGAATGGTGTGTATTATTTAGTTTTAAAATATTTATAGAGATTTTACTGAATTAATTGCTTTTTTAAAGTTTTGAAAAAAATTGCCTAAAATCATGCTTTAGTTTTTCCTACTAAAATCACTGTTGTTTGAAAAGGAAAAAAATTACTGTAAACTGATTATCAAGGAAATTTAGGCCACTAGGAAAAAGTGTATATCACAAAATATTGTAAACGAATACATATTTTCGTTTTTCAAAATTATTTTTTTAGTAATTGTTTTTTGTACTTAAAATTTTACAAAAATTTTAATTTTATTTTAAAAGACATTCTGAAACTATTTCTTTAAACCTAGAAATTTTACAATAGTTATTAGGAAATATACTTTCAAACCAATTAGCAATTTCTAAAACATAGTTTGCACAATTCCTTTTATTTATAATTCTTTCATTCATTTTTTTTTTTTTTAAATTTATTTATGCTCTAAAAAAGTTTTAAAAAATAGAATTGATTATTTCCATTGTACTGTTAATTGATGAAATACGTTTTGCAAATTTAGCTACTAATTAATTGTCGAAAAAAAAACTTAGTAAATGTGAAAATTTCTTTAGTAGATTTATAAAAATAAACTTTCAAATAAACGGAAAACTAAATTGATTCTTTCCATTGTATTGTTGATTGATGAAATACATTTTGCCATTTTTGCTACCAATTAATTGTCGAAAAAAACTTAGTAAATATGATAATTTCTTTAGTAGATTTATAAAAAATTATGTTTAAAATGAAAAACTAAATCATGCAAAAGAATCTAAATGATAGTTTCTAGTTGTGATTTTTCTTTGAACTAGTTTTATTAAGCCAACGTCCTTTGTTTTATCGAACTACTCTGTAGAACATTCTTTTTGGAAAAATTCTAGAACCAGATCTTTAAACAATGATTTGTTTAATTGTTAATTAATTTCTGTAAATTAGATCGATTGTAAATTTAAAAATTTGTTTTCCCATATACTTCTACGCAGGGAAAACTAAATTAGTTCCATTAGTTTTAGAACGCATGAATATATAGTGATTACTAGTTCTAATTAGATTTTTGCTTCAAAGTGTCACTTTTGGAACAAGTTCTAAGGAACGCAGCTAGTACCTATTTAATGGAATGCTTCTAAAACCAGCTCTGTAGTAAATTTTTGCTTGAAATTGTCACCCTCTTTACTAATACTCGTACTCCTCAAGAAACTGTAAAATTGTATTCTTCTTTTTCAGTATAACACATAAAACGTTTGAAATTTTAATATTTACAAGAACACACTTTATTTTAAAAATGGCTACAATAAAATTTTTACAATTTTTCGGAAAATTATAAGATTTTTTAATAAACACAAATTACTCAATATCCAGCCAAATACATTTCAGTTTTATTATTTATTTTCATTATTACATTACATTATTTTATAATGAATTTTTAAATACGAATTTTTTGACAAATAAATAAAATTTTCTTTTGCAAAACACAATCAAAATATTTTCAATTGGTTTCATAAAGTTGTGATGCAACAGAGTAGTCCCATAGTTACTTCGGAATAAGTTTTACGGAATCGTTACAAGTCTTATACACCATGCTTGAAACGGTTCTGAAAATTAATTATTTAATTAGTCATTTCTGCTTGAAATTCTTAAATTCTTAATAACTTCTTAATAACGGTTCTAAAACTAGTTGCTGTGTACTCTAAATTGTCTTACTTGAAACTAGTTCCGGGAAGCAAATATGAAACAGTTTGGTTTTTTCACTGCATTCAAAAGTAGTGTTTTAAAATACTGGCAAATAATTCTGGAATACATTTAACATTTGCTAAATTTGTTTAAATAAATGGCCATGATGAAATTCTTTTGAAAAATATTTGGAAAATTATTCGATAAAAGTTGTTTCCTTTAAACACAATATTTTAGTTTTTGTTCAGTGCATTTAGATTAAAAGATCTCTCCATGTACATACATTCATATATTGTAATTAAATAAAAGTATTTTATATTAAATTATCTCTTGAATTTATTGTGACAACTGAATTTTATTTTTTCCAAAACAAATTTAAAAGATGTTCTCATGGTTCCATAAAGTTCTTTCGATATTAGTTGATTTACTACATAACTAGTCTAAACAAATATGTTATTAGTTCTAAATAACAAGTTCTTTTAAAACTATAAAAGTTCTTAAAAATCACAGTTTTGTTCCTCTGAACTTATTCTGTTCTAGAACTAGAGATTTTGGAACAAGTTTTAAAATTTTACTGGGCACATTTTTGAAACGAATTGGTTATTGGAAATAAATTTAGTTTTCCATATAAATTTATTAAATTAATTTATTTGATTTCAAAACATATGCAAACTTTTAACTAATGCAAAAAGTCTGCATAATTTAAGAAACTAATGGTTTCTTATATGTATATTTAAATATTTTTTTTTTTGCAAATTTTGATTTTTATTTTTTAAAATTTACATTTTTTTTTGCATCAAAGTTTTTATTTGAGATTTAAAAAAACAAAAACTAATGCAAATATTATATTTTTTTGGAGCAATCAATATGGTTAACAATATTCTTCGAGTTTTATAAAAACGAATATTTATTAACTGAAGATTTTTTTTGTCAGTTTTCAATTGAAATTTGCTAAAATTCAACATTTACTTGAGCTAGATTTACACGATTGAAATTTTCTTCAAAATTGATCTTCAAAATCTTCGTGTAAAATTTATTTATTTAATAACTATTAATAACTATTAAATAAATAAATTTTGAAGAATTTTTGCTGTTTACACGAGTTTGAAGCATTTTGAGGATCAATTTTGAAGAAAATTTCAATCGTGTAAAATTTCAATCGTGTAAATTCTTCAAAATTTATTTATTTAATAACTATTAATAACTATTAAATAAATAAATTTTGAAGAATTTTTGCTGTTTACACGAGTTTGAAGCATTTTGAAGAGCAATTTGAAAACTTTTAACAATTTTATAATTTTATTTTTTTTAATAAAAGCCATGTGGGTTAATATCAATAAAGTATTGCTGGACTCTATTTATAATACTTATAAAGTATTTATGCATTTGTTGTGTGTTTTTTGTGAAATTGGATTTGAGAAATTAGAAAAAAAGTGTAAAAGTGTAACTTTAAAGTTGTGAAATTAATTAGTAGTTGCCTGTTGAGAATATCTCCAATAACCTGCCCCATTAGTTAATGTTTACAATTAGATGTTTAGGGGTAATATGAACGTTGCGGCCCTTTGTTCCTACTAGGAACCACAGGACATAATATAATATGTATGTTAGTATTTTTAGTATATTTCTAATGTCAAATATTTGATTGTTCGCAATTGGTTTGTTTGCTTAGGTTATTTCGTTGTAATCATATTAATTGCGCCTATATCGTTCTTAAGTATTTAGGGCTTTATTTGCTGCACATATAGGCGAAACTATTAAAAATTTGTATAATTTTTTTATATAATGGACTAAAGAACATTTTATAATTTCATCCTAATGCATAAATATTTCTCCTACGTTATTATCCGAAATTTTTATAAAAAAAAAATGCTCTCGCATTCTGAAAATACACAGTTTAAGCTAATATGTAAATATTACTGAAACTTAAAAAATGTTTTACAGATTTATATATTTCTAAATGAATAAACATCTATTTCTAAATTCCATTAAAAATAAAATCATCAATTGTAGTTAGCACTAGGTAAAGTTTTAACTGTCAAAAACATTAGTTAAAAATTAAACGCAAATGAATTGCAACACAATATTTCTATTTCAAAATCTATGGTTAGTGCTAATTGCAGTTTAACGCTTTTTTTATAATGTAGGTTAATATGTACAAATATTATTAATATTTTGGTAATGTTATTTGCCATGAATTACTGTTTCTTTTATTAAATTGAGAATTGCTAGTACTTGTTTTTAGAAATTTTTATTAACATTTTACTTTATTGCACTCATTTTCCTGCCATCATTTATTTGCTGTTGACAATTCTATAACAATAGATTGTTAAATTATCGATTAAACATGTCTGTTCGTAGAATTAATCAAATGTTCAGCCATTATTAACGAATTGTTATAAAACTAAAAATAAAAACTAAACAACTAAAACATTTCTCTTTTCTGTACTTTTTATTGACATTTTCTGATTGAGGTTAACTTGAAATCGTAGAAATGTAAGAACTTGACCAAGAATAAGGCCATTATATAAAAAATCTACAAAATGTTTTTGCAATATTTTGTGAATAATAATGAATTAAGTTACATATTTTATTGATAAACATATCAATAGGTTTTCAATTATTTTAACAAATCAAAATATTTATGTAAATATGAACTAGTTTTTATGAAAGTAGTACAAGTCAAGAATTAACAAAAGTTGTTTTAATTATAAACAAATATTTTATTTTGTTAAAAATTTACCTTTAAAATAACATATTAATTTAATGCAGTTTAGAATTTCCTAGGTTCAAAAGTGATCTACATTTTAATATGATAGTTTCCTATAAAACAAACTGAAGAAAAGGAGGCAACATGTAAATAAATGGAAAAAATATAATTACAGCAAATTTCGAAACACCGGTTAATACTGGTTAAAGGATTGATGTTTGACTGTTGGTTAGCGGGCGCCGCAGTGGCGCAGACGGTTAGAACGCAAAGAATTCTGATGAGAGAAAGTGGTGTTTCTCGAAACATATGCAAATTCAACCAACAACCCAGGTTCGAATCCTAAGCCAAGAAAAATTATCAATAAATTTTAATAATAATTTTCAGGTAACAATTCCTACCTTCAGTAAAAATAATTTAATAAAAAAATAAATTTAATGAACTCGAGCCGAAATAAAAGAAATATCAAAGATTTAAAATTAACAGTTCAAATAAAAATAATAATTGTTCTTAGTTTCCTATAATGTTAAATAATTTAGAATTGTGCTGCCGAACATTTTCTAGTTTCATAAATATTTGAAATTCCGAAACTTTCCCATATTTTATTCATATGAATATACGTGTTATTATATTAATTTTGGTTATGCAGTTATGCATAAATATATTTTTTTCTCCTTAAATACTTTTTTCTTCCTTGCTTAAAAATATATTTTCAATTATTTCTTTAGAATAATAACAATGACCTGCTGAAATAAATATAATCAAACGTATGATTTTGTTTGCAAAATTTTTAAATTTTGGAGCCTTCCAACAAAGAGGTAGTACATAGAAAAAAGTGTTTTGATTTGCTTCGTTTCAGTTTTCGTAGCATTTCCCCGGTCCGTATAAACGACGCAAATCGGGGCCCTAGTGTATATAAATGCAAATGATTATCGCATTTTTCATATGAGCGTATGATTAATATGTAATATGCATAACAAGTATACTTCTAATAAAATTTTGAATTGAGCACATCCTGCAAGAAAAATATATATGTACTAGAAAAATTGTATACATATATAAATATGTACATAATATACATAAATTTATTTCAAAAAGTATTACCAATATTAGACAAAAAATAGTTTTATTCTAGTATTTTTAAAAAGTTCGGTTTGAAAACTTAAAGATGTCTCTACTTTAAAATTAAAAAATTGCATACAAAAATATTTTCAAGAAAAAAGAAAGAAATACATATACATGTTTTTAATATAATGTTTTTTAAAGTTTTCTATTTTAACAGGAGTAAAATTTTAAAGTAAGATACATTTTTTTAACAAATTCATGATCAGTATATCAGTTTTAAGATGATTGAATATAGTAATTTAAATTTGAAAGAATTATTTCTATATTTAATAACGATTCCATAAATTTTTAGCCACATTAAATTTTTTGAATTTTTAATTCGTAACAAGAATTTTAAAATCCAAAATTTCTGCAATCAAGCTAACACAATTAGTAGTATAAACGATTTTATTTTTTTTCAGTAATTAAAAAAATAATTCCATATTACTCTTGATAGTTTTGCTACTTTAACGTCGGCAAACCCATTTTAATGATAATTCATCTTTGGTAAAGTTATTATTTTAGTAGTTATTAGTTTAGTTAGTACACAATGTTAAGAAAAATCACTTATTTAAGAAATAAAAAACAAAATAAATAAGTAACTTTACTCAGCTATGCCGAATCTTATATATCCACCAGTAATATAAATATATTATGTGCTGTGGTTCCTGGTAGGAACAAAGGGCCGCCAGTAATATTTATTGTAAATTTCAATGTTTAAATGCAACTGAGAGCAAAATATGCATAATGACGTATAGCGAACAGAATTTTTCATATATCAAGTCTTTTTTGAACATTGATATTAGCAACAACTATTTGTTGCAGATCACCTCGTGTTTCAATTGTATTTTATATGACTGTAGATTTTCGAAATATTAATGTGTAAAATCAAGTTTCGATATCGATATTTTAATAATTATTTAAGCTGAAGGCCTTTTTTTATTTAAACAGTTATGTTTTTATTTTTGATATTTCGCTACTTTGTTGTGTATTATTTTCAGGTTAAAAAACTTTCCTGACTATCTTCTCAAGTCTTTTTCTTGAGGCTCTATCGTGTATACAACAGACTGACTAACGGACGGACATTGCTTAATCTTCTTAAAATTTCACAAGGACTCAGATCAATGTTTCGATGTGGTACAAACACAATGACAAACTTAATAAATCTCCCATCTTTTTAGTGGTGTGTATATAAATTTAAAATTAATTATATACACTGCTGATATATGTTATTGAAAAAATTTTAATGAAGTTATGACAATTTTGAGTCTCTTAGCTTTTTTGGACCTTTCACTTGGCTGATAAGAAATAAAAATATTGTGTTACCAATATCAGAAAAGTAACGATCGTTTGGGATATTATATATAGACTAAAGTTATCCCTTGTTTAAGCACAAATTTGTTTGACGTTGTTTACTATTACAAGAGTTTTGCAAGATCAAAGGACATCAAATAAAATAAAATTGTTTGGCTATAGTTATTGTGTCTTGTCATAAATAAACGAAGTTTTTTTTTTAATAAATAAACAAGTTCAAAAAAATTTTATTTAGTGACCTTTTTCCGAAAATATTTTGACAAGTGTACCTTAAGAATGAGCGTGTTTGTAAAGCTATTTTATAGCTTGACAAGTTACAAGTTAATATAAAATTTGTCAAGCTTTAAAATATATTTTTAATAAACGTACGTACATAAATTCTTGAATTCATTAAAGAGTAGTTGCGTTTGATTTTAATTATCATGTAATAAAATTGGATAAAAGTATTTAAGATTCTCATCATTGTGGTATTGAATTTTCGTTGCTATATAAATAGTGTTAAATGTTGTAATAAATAAAAACAGTTTTGAAAGTGAGGAAAAATACCATACTTTCTTAAATATATATCGAAACAAGTTTAGACTTTAAACTCATGTAAAGACTTTAAAAAATCGTTAATAAATTTCCAAATTATATTCTAGTAGAAGAAAATTGATTGAAGCGTTAATTGAATGGTTTTCCTCGCTTTATTATAAAAATAAATCACATTAAGTCCATTGAAATTCAATTTTTATTTGTACGAAAATTCCGTAAATTTTTTAATGAAATTTTGTATGAATACTTTTGGATTCTCGTTTTAGTTTGGCAGCAACAGATAATTTTTATAGAATTTGAAGTTAAATCTGATTGATTTTTCTTACAGAGCTAATGACAGCATGTGTTTGATAATGAAAAAAAGGCCTTAAGTCTATACAAATTGATTTTGTTTGTTTTTATATCTTTGAATGAATTTATATTTAGAGTTTTTAGTTTGTTAGTTAGTTTTTCAAAATAACGCTAATATGTATTTCAGAATGTCAAAATAGTCAATTAATCGAATCTGGCAATACAAATATGAGCAGGTAAATAATAATATTTGTAAACATATAAACAATTTTGGTTTAATTGATTTATATAGAATTATCACTTCTTTAAAACTAGTTTCCAATATGATAATTTCGAATTAAATTCGTTAAGCCTATTCTGTTTATCTATTTTTATTGACTGTAACAATTTCCTTTTTCTGGGCTAATTTGTTTTAATCATAATTTCAGCATGCAACGAAATAATATTTTGCTAAAAGCAAAAGGAAATAAACTAAATAAACCCATCAAAATTTAAACAAAAATAATATTTAAAAATAAAATATTTTTAAAAAAATATCTTCAATGTATTTATGTATTTATTTAGGAATTTCATTATTACAAGTTTAAAAATTACTACACCTTAAACAATATCTAATGACTCTCAAGAGTACATTATTATTTTTGAAAAATAATGTTTTAGGCAAATTTCAGTAGTTGTTTTATATTCCGTCATCTATCACTAAGAGACCATTTAAATAAGTGATAAGTGTCTTTTCTTCTACTGGTTTGTTTATATAAAACTAAATTGGCAATTCTTTAGACGTTTTTTAAGCAAAATAAATGTGAAGCAAACACAAGTTGCAAAGACATCTTAGCAGCTGGATGTTTTTTAAATAAATAAGAAGTGATTGTGTTTGTTTAGTGAGTAAAAATCAGTTGGTATGAAAAGAAAAACATTTTACATTACATTATCTTAAATTATGCTAAATTTAATATAAAGCAAATTATTTTCCAACTGACCTACTAACCAAACAGTACATAAATTATTTGCTATACAAAACTCAGCTGCATACACACACACACACACACATATTCTTGATATAACCCAGCAAGCCATATGAGTCCGAAAAGAGTCTTTTCTGACACCTTTTTCGGAGCGTTAACGCTCTTTATGAGCCCAAAAAAAACAATCATAATTGATCCGAAGACCTTTAGAAAATGGCCCGTCAGAAAGAGCTCTTAGATAATGTCAGAAAAGAGTCTTTTATGAGGATTTTTTTGGGCTCTGTGTAATCTTGTTTTTTTATCATTCTTGTGTGGTACAGCTATGTTATTTTTTTTTTCAAAGCACAAATAACAGGACAACAACGCTTTGGTACATAATTAAGTAAAATTTCTGAGTCATACTGCGTGCCGACTCAGGACAGTAACAAGCAAATTTTTCTTTCGCTCCGAAAATGCTCTTTTGCTTGACTCATTTCTGACTTCTTTTTCGAAGCGCTCCTAGAATGGTATGCTGGGAAGTATTCATTCATACACATCTATTTGCATATACAATATTTGTGTGCTGTGTTGTTTTGCTTGGATTTGCTTTGTTTCCCCTAAAAATATACTATAAAATACTTTCTTATGATAATTTTTGTTTCTTTCATTTATTTGGTTTAGTGTGCCCTGCCCGTGCTTTACAAAATTTGCTTCTTCCTTGCCATTATTTCAAGTTTTTTTTTTGTTATTTTGACTTTGTTTGTGTAAGAAGAACAACACAAACAATAGAACTGAATCACATAGACAAACAAAATGAGTAACTGAAGATAAGCAAATTAAAGTTTATTTATTTTACTTATTATTATTCTTATTCTGCTGTTTTTTTTTGTGTGTGTTTTTCAATGTGTGATTTCTTTGTGTGTGTGAAATTGTTTGTTCTACTCACACATTTGTATGATGTTTATTTTTTTGTTGACTAAAACAATTTATCAACTTTTTTTCTGTATTTCCTCATATTTCCGTGCAAAATATAAATTCACAAATATCTGCTGCTGCTGCTACTGCAGCTAACAATCAAGTGAAAGACAACCAGTAGCTGGGTTTGAGGAAAAACTTCAACTCAACTAAACAAAAATAACTTTTCTCTTTTTTTACACTTTATGTCGGTTGTGAGTGTTTTATAATAATATTAAATGTAGACTATTAAACACGGCATCACAGAGAGTGAAACTAGAAAAAAGTAGGAAAAATAACGAAACTCTACAGGAACAAAAAAAAAATATATTCATTTTGTTAATAAACACTTACAACTGACACCAGGCTGAAGTTTTTTTTTTTTTTTTTTTTTTTTGAATTTGTTCTTCCTCCCATCCACAGTTTGTGTATTTTTCTCTAGTTTCCTTTTTAATTCTTGTCTATTAGAATTCGTGCTTATATTCTTTATAGTACAACACATGTAGGTCAGAGGACGTTACGTGTACTCCGCTCTGCTCTGCTCTGTTCAACTCGAGTATTTACATATTAAAGTATTACAAAATGAGAAAAAAATTGAAATGAAAGAATTCTAAATAGTTTATATTCCATTAGGTTTGACGTTATTTGAATCTCTAGCACAAATTCTATTACAAACAGTAAAAAAATAATAATAAGAGATTTGTTAAAATATGAAAAAAAAAAAACTAATGTATACATACATTTTTCATTGCAAATGATATTGCGACGAATTTGATAATTTATAAATTGTACATACTGAACGTTTTTCTGCACTGTAGACATTTTCTGATGAGATGTTGTGCATAGAGAAATAAGGTTATATGGATTTTGAAAATGAGTTTATCTTGGAAGTGTTTAAATGGATTTAATGAAATCAATAAAAATACCTAGAAAATATTAGAAACGTTTACTTAACACTAAATTTTAAGCAAAAATATAGAAAACTGTCTTTCAAACTTATTTGCATTACCTTGTGTAATGGTTGTTTTTCATATCCAAAAATATTCCGGTTTGAAAATGGAATTATTCCCCTAAAATTTCGAAAAATCCCACAAAATATAAAGCTATTTTTATTATGAATTTTCCTAAATTTTTTGTTTGTTTTTGGTGCAATTTTCTGTGCGTAATTTAGCTGGCTGCACATGCAAAGAAAATTTAATATTTTTCTATTTCCCAAAACAAAAGTTTAGCTAGTTTAACAATTTTTGAAAAGTAAGGCAAACTTTCATAGTGAACAATCACCAAAAGACCCAAACAAAGTACAAAATCTCCTAAATTTCTCTGAAAGATTTTATGGAAGTTTAGCTAATATGAATTTGAAATAAAATATTTAAATTATAAAATTTTTGAAGTTTTTGTATTTGTTTCCTATGTAAAGCCCTTATGACACTACATTTTTTGTTCATTGAATTGATATAGAATTGATAGAAAGAAACAGAAAATGTTAGAAAAAGCAAACTATAAAAAATGTAAACAAAAAAGCCTTTTTGTTTTTTTTATTAAATGTTGTCAACTATTTATTTATGAGAAACATAAAAACAAAACGAACAAAAAAACGGTTAATCGCCAAATTTGCCCATAAACCGCTGATTCAGCAACACTTTTATTATTTCAAGCTTGAAATGTCAATGTTAAGTTGAACAATTTTACATTTTTTTTGACATAACTTCATTTTTTATCGATAACTTTAGTAAAATGTTTGACAGTTTGCCATTTATGTTAATACTGCTGAACTCTTTGCACTTAGTAAATTTTTCTATTACATTATATTTGTACTGTTCACCAAAATTTGAACAATGCATTAAAAATGTAGTGTCATAAGGCCTTAAGCTAATTGGGCCTAAATTATTTTATTGTAAATTAAAAACACATTTAATTCCAATTTTTTCCCCGACGTATCGTCACTTCTTCAGGGGAATATAATATGTCTATTTATTAACATAATTTTTTCTTATTTTAATATAGAGTATGAAATTTCAATTTTTGAATTTTTGACTCAAAACATAAAATGGTTTATTTATGTATTAAATTTTATAAGAAATATTTTCGATATGACTATTTGAATATAAAATTTGATTTGGTTTTTTTAAGACAGCATATGGTAATTTCCATGGTCACGAACGCGACACTCGCATGCCTTTTTAGTGATAAAATTAAATACTCTTAATAATTTCTATTATTGGTTTTTAATATCGGTTTTTGCCATTTATTGTTTCCAATTTTTTTAGCTAAAAATTGAGTTAAAAAATGCGACATACAAATATAACTCGCATCAAGAAAAATGCAAATATCTGTGATTTGGCACATAATTTTTTTGATTTTCCATTAGTTTGTTACAGTTTCATATTTGTAAATATTTTTTGTTTTTGCCAATAAAAGTGTTAAACTTTTTCTTCTATTGCGAAACTTCTTCAGGTTTAAACGCTTTCATCAGTTTGTTATTTGTACTGTTTCAGTATTCGTTCAGTTTTGTTAGTGAAGTGAAAAAATCTAGTTCGAAAATTCAAATTCCATTTAGTAAAATTTATCTTTAATGATAATCACAACTTAAGTCATCTCAGAAATACCTGCTTTTTTCAAGTTATTACATCAAAATTATGTTATTATAACTTTTACTATGTCAAATACTAATTCCAGCTATTCGCTATACATACAGCTGAATCAATCAAAACACCAAATTATTATTGACTTATAATTTAATCAAATTTTGCACAAACTTGACCGAGTTTGTTATATTTCATACTCGTTATAGCAAAAACTGGGTTACTACAAATTTATTCGTTGTTCTATGATATAAAAAATAGTTTTTTTTTTTTTATAGCCATTTTGCTCAAAAATGATTGCTTTTACAACTAGAGCTAAATTAAATAAAACATTTAAGTATTTATTATGGCAAGTTTGTTGTTGAAAATAGGACAAAAAGTAAAACTACCTAACAAACTCATCATGTTTATAGTTGTTGTTCTTGTTGTCTTTCATTTCTAGAACAGCAACGTGCAACAACGTTTAACTAAGTAAAAAAATAAACTGAAACAAAAACAAAAAACAAAGCCAGAGAATGAATACTAAAAAGGAGCTTAAAAAGTTGGTGATTTTATTTTTGTTTTTAAACGTGAAAAACAACGTTATTGCAAAATTTTTTATTTTTTTTTTTGCATATGATGCCAAATATATTCGGTGGTGTATATGAAGCTTTATGCAAGACTGTGTATATTTTTTTTAATACTTTATATACCAAACACAATTGTTTTAATATACTACAATAAGCATTTGTGGTGCAGTTGCTGTATATGTGAGTGCACTATATACTTTGGCCTAGTGTGCCAGTGGTATTTGTGAAAAGCATGAATGGCAGTGGCAGTTATAATGACGTTACCCCATATACATGTAACATACACTCACACTCACACATATGTATATGCATTATAAATGTCTGTGCATCTAGCTACTCAATAGTGTCTATATACTGCAAAATATCTTGTACGTTATTGCCAAACTGCCACAGTCAACCAAAGCCAAACAAACCAAAGCAACTCAGCCAACCAAACAAATATCGAAAAAGTCCAACCAACTTTCTGACTGACTCACGAAACAAACCACCATATAGTCAAATAGTCATTTAAACTAGGACATCAGTATTTTTCCAAAACATACACATGCACAAAGTTTATTTATTTATATTATTTTTTTGTTTAAATATACAAGAAAAAACAACTACGAAAATAGTGACGCTTTTGCTATTAAAGAAAATAATATTGGAAATTAAAAAAAGTACGGAAAGAAACTAAGAGAGATAGTTTGATAAGGGGAATTTAAAAGAATTAATTCGCTTGGTTTGGTTAATTTTGTTAAACGTTTTAATAAAGTTTTCTTAAACTAATTTTAAGTAACAACAAATTTGTAGTAATACAAAAATGTATAACAATAATAATAACAAAGAAGAATACGCACACATTTGTAAAACATAAGTAAATTTCGTTCTAACTCATAACATGTAATAAAGAAATATGTTAATTCCCAAATTCTATTTCTCAATAAATGGGGAGATAAATAGATGATATTTACCAGTAGATCTTTGACAATAAACATTGCTGATGAAGCCCTTGGCAGGGCAGTAAATGCATTTCAGTGTGCCGTTTGTCTAAGAAAAATATAGTTTTCACAATGGCATTCTTCGAGTTATTAATTAAAAATGAACTTAAGCCTAATTAAAAATGGTCTCTAATATAGTTTTCTTAAATTTTTAAATGAAAATTTTTTATTAAAAAATTTTTTTTATAGAAAATATTTGATTTTAAAAAGCTATGCAATTATTACCTTAGTCAAAAACGCGACATTTATATGATCTTGAAATAAAAAAAAAAAAACAATAAGAAAAACTTAACATTTTCTTGTTATGACTCTGACATTATCTTTAATACAAAATACTTGAATTCCAGGGTTTGTCGTGTACAATTTTTTATTAGTTCAAAAACGCGACAAAATTATAATTTTTTTGACTGCTTTAAAAAACATATGCGAATTGGAACAAACGTTTTAAAGCGTTTTTTTACGCAACTAGTCAAATATGGCTTTATTTGAATGCTTGTCATGTTGAAATATTTATATTCGTTTTTCAACTTTTGGTATGATTTATCACGCGACATATTTTCAATTAATTGCAACAAAAGCCTTGTATATATTATTTGTAATTTTAGATATTGCATCAAAAACTACAATACCACTTCTTAACTAATAAATACATTTATTTTAAGAAAAATATTCTAATGATAGCGAATGTGACAGAGTTGAAAACTCGAAACTAAACTAATCATTTAGTTTTTAAGTTACCCTACAAAAAATGAGTCTACTCTATACATGCGTATGGACTACTCCACAATGGAGTAGGAGTACTCCAAATGTAGCCAAAGTGTATGAAAAAAATATGCTCCAGTTTACATTGCAATGTCCTAGGTTTGGACCACATTACATTTGTGTACACACAAAACTACTCCATGGATCACTTTGTTGAAAGTACTCTATAGAACACATACATAAACTACTTTTTAAAGTACATACAATATTGTACTACTCCATGGAGTATCCAAAGGGAGTTTTTGGAATCAGCCTTTTTAAATTGATTTACTGAAAATATGTTAACAGTAAACTAAAATAAATTTTTTGTATTTATTATATTAAAGAATTTCTATAGTATGTACATTTGTTTTATTTTGCAGTTAAATTTAGAAATTAATGCCTATAATATATGTAAAGTAACAGGCAAACAAAAACAAAAGAATAATTTTATTTTACTTCAATAGACATGACAGTAGTGTTGCCAGAGTTGTAGATTTACGCCAAACTTTTTAAGTGTTGCCAAACAGTTGTAATTTAAAATGCTTGTGAACAATGCTGCAATATATAGGTGTAGTCCAAAGAGTACTCCTTTGGACCATGTAACCGAATATTTTTTGTAGGGTAAGGCCAATATATATTCTGAGTTGAATTTAAATTTTCAACCAATTGTTTATAACGTTCAAATAGTATTGATAACAATCGTTGATTTAGCTTTGAGAATGCGATATTAATAGATAAGAATCCAGTAAAAAATGTACCATTAATTACGCTTTATTCGATGATTTCATAAAATATTTGTCAGTCCTGTAACATTAACCCTTGTTGTGTAATTGTTGAATATTTGAAATTTTTTATTTACATATTTTTGCAATTGTAATGTTTTCCTTATTATATCGAGAATATCATTAAAAGATATGAATAGTTTGTATGAATATTTTGTAATCAAATTTAAATACTGCTGTCTGTCTCACTAGAGAAGTTGGTTTTTTTTAACCACTCGTACATAAGTTAATTAACTGTTTCTTGGTTTAAACCTTATTAATACAGATTTGATTTTAATAACAAAATTTTATTCGATTTTACATAAAGTTCAACCAAGTGAAAATGTCTTTCATATTTTAATTTAATCTTATTAAAGACTTCCTTTAGTCAAATTTAACGAAGTGTTAATTGAATAAAAAAATTTAATTTGTTGTCGGCAGTTTAAGAAAATCATTGAACTGGTATAAAATATAATAAGCCAATTATTGAAGATATTTAACAATTTTGCAAAAAAAAACTTGGGGTGGTTTAAGAAAATTAATACAATATTTAGTTGAGAATTAATTACTATTATAAGATGTTACAAAAGCGGCATAAAGTAAAGATGTCAGCAACAGTATTGTTACAACGTAAATTAATTATTGATTAATTGATATTTGGATAAAGATTCATAATTTCATAATTGACATTTATAAAAGTGTATGCTATAAACGCAGAATGAATTTAGAAATAATTAAACAGCATATTATACAATTGGTAATATAATGTAAAAACAACAACGGCTTTCTGTACTACTTCCCGGAACTCGTATCGAGTATGACAATGTCAAAAAATAAAACACATTGATGGAATAACTTTGTTCTAAAGAGGTGTTAGTTCAAAGGATGAAAAACTGTTTGCTGGGTTTTCAGGGGTTTTAATGACATCAGATACATGTACCTAATTTTTAAAATCTTCTTTCACTTCTGTTCTCATTCTCAACAGTTTCAATTTTAGTGTAAAAAGGGGGATAGATGATGTGTTCACATTTTTAATATTCCTTTCTTTTTTGAATTTAGTTATATTTAAAAAAAATACATTATTTAATTCCCTTTCAATGTATTTGCTTAGTACCAATTTACACGAAACTGTATCAATCTTTTCAATAAATATTGCTAGGTGTAAATTGGGACTTATATGTTAAAATAATAAGCATTTTTTTTGTTTGTTTCCCGTATTTCATAAATTCGAATTGTGGCTACAGTAAAAATGGCCAAAAAAACGTGATCTTTTTTGGGAATAGATTCATTTTTTTGGTGATGCAATTTTGCACTTTAAGAGAAAAAGCATTTTAGGAGAAACAGCCCAAAAAATTCTGTTTCTGTACTTTGGGTCTATCTATCTCTCTATTATTAATTTTTTTTTTAAATATATTAACATTAAAGAAATAAAAAAACATTTTCGAGCTCGAGGCCAATTATTTGTAAAAAATATATATATTATTTATTAAATTATTTTCTCCAATATTTTGATATCCATCGGTTATCATTATCAAGGCCAACTATTTAAGTTTCTTTTTTATCATGTATTGGCGCAGTTTTCTGTGTCTATTTTAGAATTAATTCTACTCTCCTTTGGTAATTAACATACCAAATTTTATTGAAAGAAAAAAGGTCGAAGAAATCAAAATTTAAATTAATACTATATATTAAAATTATTTAAATGAAAACCAAGCAAGTAACAATAAATTGCTTGGGTTCGGGTTTAAAATTGTTTAGTAATTGTCTTATAGAGCTTTTGAAGTGAATTGCGTTTAAATTGAAAACTATACGATACGAAACAATAAAGTGTTAATGCAGTGATTTTGAGGAAAAAAATAATTAAAAACTTTTTTTTTTTGTAAAAAGGAGAACAAATTATACGTCAAAACAAATCAGTATATAAAAATATAGTAAATTTTTGTTTGTGTCAATATATCAAAAACAATATTTTCGATAAGGATCTCGTAGTTCTAATAACGGATTTCATAAAAGTTCTTTTAAAACTATATTTCCCTATATTGTTTTACTTTAAGTTTTATTGTCTACCAAATTTTTTTAGACAATGTTGCAGATTATTATTGCATATTTTTTTTAAAATCGCGTGATTTATGTATAATTTTTTCTACTTTTGCAAAAACAGAAGATCTTATTTATTTTTATTTTTTCCTAGAAATAAAAATTTAATAATAAAAATGATTGCACACATAATTTAACTAATTACACGATTAAGTTTAACAATATTATTTTTAAAATCGTGCAATTTCTTATTATTGATCCGATTGTTTTAAACGAATAAATTTAAAACGCGTCTTGCAGACGTTTAAAAATTTACAGTTTATGCAACATTAGACTTTCGGCAAAGTCAATTTATTCAATCATGTTTTATACATTTAAAAGTACAAACAATATTTTATTACAGAAGCAATTGTATTATTGTTTGGTTTATATTAAATTTATTTTCTTTTCAATAATTGTTTAACCCTTAAGCGAACACCAGGGCCTGGCCAGGCATTTTTGAACATTTTTATAGTGTTTTACTTAGATAACTTAGGCTGAGCCCCTTAACTTTTTATGAATTCCTCAATAAAGGTGCCCTGTTATGTAGAAAATGCAGCAAATAAAATCCAAACAAAAGATAAAGAGATTAAACCGATAAAAAGCAGAATCAATGTACTTGAACGTTTCAGAAATTAGTTTTTTTTTTATAGTTTGTGTTGGCAGTTAACAAGTGTTAATAGTGTTACAATGAGTACTAAATTAGACAAAATCTTTGAAACAGTTTCAAAATCTCACCCTAATTATGACAGATTGGCAGAGGCAATTGCCAATGATATAGAAAACGAAATTCAGATATTGAAAACTAGTTAGAAATTGATAATGAAATTGAAGATTTTTAATTTAAAGCCATATAAATTATAAAAAGGTCCAGCTAGGCCCTGGGGTTCGCTTATGTGCGCACAATTTGGTGTTTGCTTAAGGGTTAATTAATTTAAAATCTGAATATAAAATTCTTCAAACTGTAAATTACTTATATTTTTATTTCTAATTGAGTTTGTTTAAAAATTTGGTGTTAAATTTCATTTACATTTTTGGGGCAATTTTTCGCTTTGAAAAATTACCCAAACTTGGGCAATTGTTGATAACCTTTAGGGTAATTTTTCGTAAAAAACATAGAAATAAAATTCATAATGAATTGTGACCGTGCAATTAGAGCCATTTTTCGTTTTTTCATTTGAGACCATTTTTCCGGGGGCCATAATTTGCAGCACCCATTAATTCGTTATAATGTTTTAATATATCCAAAATGTAGTGGACGTTATCTTTCCATTAATCAACATCTTGTGATTTATATAACTTCAAGCAGTTTCGTCCTAATTTTAGCTGTGCATTGGCGGATTTCTTTGATTTAATTCTCGCAATTTTATTCATTTAAAACTCTGCTTACGAGTGTTATGCATGTGGCGTTTCTTTTTTTTTTTTTTTTTTTTTATTATTTTATATTGCTTTTTGTTGCTATTGCTATTGTTATTGTTATTATTGCATTATTTTACTTTCTACTATATAAGTATGTATGTATATTCATTGTTATACATATTATGTATATATTTTTATAAACTCATTCCTGCAGTTTATGTTGTTGCTAGCTATTTCTTTTTTTATAGGCTTGAATGTATTAACTACAACATACTTTATAAAGGTTTGCATTCTTAGTCGTTTATTTCATTTTGTTTTTTTTTTCGTTTCTTCTCTTCTTTCTTTTCATTTTCGATGGCATATTATACAATATAAAAAAGTAACAATGAGCCAATTTGATATCAGCATATATATGTATATTGTAAAGGGTGTGTTTTTTTAGATGTATAGAACTTTGAAATGGAATAAGACAAAGATGATTTCTTTGAATTGATATGAATGTTACTTTATATGAAAGACAATCTTCTGGCATTAAAATTTAAATATGACTTTTGGCATATGATCGTCTCGATTGGCTTGGGCGTAGGCTCATCTGGGGGTCCAAGTTTTTATGATGGCATTAAATCGCACGATCTTGGAGGCCAATTCACGGGTACGAAACGTGAAACTATGTGGTTACCAAACGTTTCCTTCAATAAATTAATTGTGGCACGAGCTGTATGACATGTTGCGCCGTCTTGTTAAAACCACACCATGATTGTTCAATTGATGAATAAAAAAGTCAGTAATAATGGCTAAATTGGGGGTACCATTGACTGTAACATTCTGACCAGCTTCGTATTTAAAGAAGTACAGACCAATTCTCCCACCAGCTTATAAAACACAACAAGCAGTTAGTTTTTCTGGATGTAAAGGTCTCTCAACATTCACTTGAGTATTATCATCACTATAAATATATCAGTTGTTTACTGACGTATTTATTCAAACAAAACTAAGCTTCAATGCTAAACAAAATTCGCTTATGAAAATCGGGATCAACGGCAATCTTGTTTTGGGCCCATTCACCGAATCTGCGTCTATCTAGGTGATCGTGTGGCTTCAATTCTTGCACGAGTTGGATTTTGTAAGCACGCACACCAAGATCCTTTCGCAAAATCTTGCATAAAATGGATGTACACATAACCAATGCATTTGCATGATGGCGAATAAACAGATACGGGTCTTCTTCTATTGTACGCTTTGCATGACGTATCTTTAGATGCACGTTATCATTTAGAGTATACGTGCTGCGAAGACGTTCCATAGTTAATCCAATTAATTGCTCTTTTGGACGATAATGTTGACCGTTAATTGGACGTAGAACGTGAAACGTATTTCAAACAGGACCATGATTTTCAAAATAAATTTGCATAATTTGGGATCGTTGTTCAGGCGTCACTATATTCATGTTGAAATGCCAAACCAAACTAAATATAAATCACTTGAGAGGTGATAAAATGGCCGCCAGTTCAAAAAGTGTTGCTAAAAAACACCCTTTACATACAAGCATAAATTTATGCATGTGTTAAAATATTTTATATTTATACAAACAAACCAGTACATACATGTACAAACACATATAATTAACCTACAGTTCTCGGAACTAGTTCTGCTTAAGCGAAAACCAAACATTATCTTGTCGCTTAGGTGGATGATTTAAAAATCACTCGCCATTTCTAGGACGGAAATAGAGCCTACGCTTAAGTAAATACTTAAGTTGTTTAGAGGCATATGCAAATGTTTTTATAAGCCATTTTGATGATTTTATTTGGTTAGATTAGATTGCTGAAATCTATTGTAAATGGAAATCAATAGATATCCTTTAAATAGTTAGTTACAATGATAGTAAGATAAACTGAATACCTATCTTAATAGCAATATTACTTGTGCAACTTGAACAATTTCAATCTTTAAAACAGCAGGGTTTAAATATATTTACTAACAATATATAGTAGTTACATACACAGACATTTTTCACTTGACTGTTTTTTGTTGCTGTTTCTTTATTTTTATTATAAGTAGTTATCATTATTTGGGTTATTATAGTCATTATTATTGTATACTTGAAAGTGATTTTTCTAACTTTTTATGTATGTTGTTTGTTGTATATAAGCATGTGTAAATGCTTTCATGTACTACTGCAATACATGCTTGTGTATATAAAGTGTTGGATTTTATTAGTATAATTATTAGATGAAATTATGTATTTATAGAAATTTTATATGGTGTAATTTTATTTAGATAGAAGACATAATATGCAAAATGTCTCAAATAGAATTAATTTTATTAAGTAGGCTATATAATAGCTAGTTAAATTTTAATTAAATATATAATCTATGAGGAAGACTTTTAATATTTTTATATATATTTATATTTACACTGTGCAGATCATAATAAGTATACACTGAAATAAGACAAATACTTGATAAAAGAACCCGTATTATTTTTGTATTTGTTAAAGGGTTTTTTGCAAAGAAAAATGTAACCTTTTTAAAAAACTTCATGTTCATTTTGTTAAATTACCGCCAATGTTCCCCATGTGGCGAGTTTTTAAATTAGATTTTTGTTTTCTAAAAGGTCCATATTAGAATAACATAAAACTTTTGACATTTTACATGTTGACACATTAGTAGCAGACACTATAATAATTATACTTTACACCATCATAGTGGATATCAGCTTGTAACGCTTATAAATATTGGTCAAACACGTGGTTTTCGCCTAAGGACAGTTGGGATTGAAATTTGTTGAAATAGGTTCATTATTTCACCTAGCCAGATACAAATGTTCTAATGAAATAGGGGTTTATCGGTCGTAAATGTTTGATTTATACACGTATCTAAACAAATTTCACCGAATCAAGAAATTTTGTGCAGATCGGTCAATAATTGACCATAGCTACCATATAAGGCCTATTTCCGAAAATCACTTTAAGGAACAAAACTTTTCAAATGAAATTCAATACAAATATGTTTCATGACACATATTTTTATAACGATCGGTAGGTCTATATAAGACCTACTTCTGAATTCTGATGAGAGAATGTGGTGATTCTTGAAACATGTAAATTCAACCCAAGTTCGATCCCCAGCTCAGCCAAGAAATAAATAAATTTTAATAGAGATTTCATGTTGTAAAAGCAATTCCTACCTTCAGTAAAAATATTTTAATGAAAATAAATTTAATGAACTCGAGCCTGACTAAAGAAATATCAAAAATTTAAAAATTAACAGCTCGATTAAAAATAACAATTGTTCATAAAATTTAAACTATTTATAAAATTTAAGGACAATATAATACAAACATATTATTTAAAAAGAAAAAAAAACATATTTGCATATTTTAAGGCAGCTAATGTTATTAAATTTAAAGCATAATTTATATAAAATCTTTGCTTACTTTCTTTACTTTTACTGCTTAAAATTTATTTATATGATTCTTTTCTCACTACGTTTTCTTTATATTTGCAGAATTTTTGGAGCATGTACAATTGTTGGAATTGAATGAACTTTATATGTGTAAATCCAACAGAGAACATAAAATATAACTCTTCATAAAAAAAGGGAATTGCAAGTAAAAAAGTAAAAAAAAAACAATATAAACTTAAACAAAGACTAAAATAAAACTTGAACCAAAAAACTTAAAATAAAAAAACTATTCAATATTTCAAAAAAGGATTTGAAAGCATAACAATAACAACATATAAACCCAGTATATAAATATTTTAGTAATAAAATTGACAAAATAATAATAATAATAATATTAACAAAAATAAAATAAAACGAATAACAATAGACTGAATTAGAGTCCAAATATTTATAAATAAATAATTTAAAAAACAAACAAACCGAATATTAAACAAACAAATGAAAAAATTCTTAATTTAAAATATTTAAATAGAATTTTTTAATAATAAATGCAATTAATTTAAACATATCATAAATTAATAAACGTAATAATTTAGAATTTAAATATATATTAAAAAACCAACAAGAACACATTGTATTTAAATTAAAAGCAATATAAATAAAAATTCAAATAGAAAATATTCCATTATTCAGATTTCTTAAATGAAATATACAAAATAACGAACAAAAAAACTGCCCTTTTAACAAAATTGCCACAAGTGAAAGTTAAATTTAATTAAACTAAACCAAAAATATTTACTTCTGTAAACCAACATTGCCACATATTTCTGGAAAACAAAAACACAAACACATACATACAAACACAGTATATACAAATATTAATTCAAATTCCAAATAACAACATTTTAATTTATAAAATACTAACAACGAACAGTTAATTAATACAAACAACTATTGTTTTTTTTTTTTTTTATATTCCATAATTAAAAATAAATAAACAATTAATTATTAAAGCAAATAATTGAACAAATTTAGCAGAGACAACAAAAAAACAAGCAAGAAAAAATAAACAATTGACAAAATTTTGTCATAAATTAAATATTAAACACTTGGAGAAGTGTTAATTTCACACAATAAACAATAAAAATTAACAAACTATTCATTCGGTTAAACATTTGTTATAAAACAATAACAATTTTATACTAAAAAAAAAACACTAAAACATTAAATCCATTCTCATTGCAATACCAAACAATACAATTAATTTCTATGAGAAAAAATCATAGCCAAAAAAGTGAAAACATATAAACATATAAAAAGCGGAAATAAAAACAATTTCAATTCATAAAACATACAATTACAAATACATACAATAACTACAACCATAACATTTTTAAACAAATACTTTATCAAAGACACAGAACAAGTGTTTGTTTCAGTGAGTGTTTATTGAACAAAAGAAATAAAAATTTAAAATAAAAACTATAAAAAACTGTTTAGTGTTTGTTTATTCATCAATTTAAAAATCTTAAATTCATCATTTTACAAATATCTTCGAAAATACTGATATTTATTTAAGGTAAGTGAATTTTATTTATTTTATAAATATATTGTTTATTTAAATTAATTTTACAGTGAAAAATAAATGTGTTTTATAAATAAAATTTCAAACGAACTTGCGGTTCAACTACTTTGATTTATTTTATATTTATAATAAAGAAAAAATCTCATAAAGAAACACATTATTGTAGCAAATAATTGAAAATGTTACAGAGTCCTAAAAGAATTCAAAATACATTTAATATAAAGAGGTTAAAATTTTTAGTGCTACCATTTCGTTACATTTAAAAAACTTTTTTGAAGAAACAATTATAATGGAAATTCCAATTCGTATGCTTTTGTTTCCATTTAATATATCATTTTAGTAGCACCATGTTTAATGCAAAAGCTAGGCTTAATCGTATTGTTGCCAATATATTTGCAATAATCATGAGAATTAAATTTGTATGGAAAATATGTTTCATTTAATCATTTATTAGTAAATTTGTAAGCAAATGTGTAAAAGCATTGTACTGGAATCGGGAAGGAATTACAGACGCGACCAAAACAAGAACTTGTTTTCTCTTTCATGTGGAAAAATTCAAAACTCTGTGAATTGGAATGACATTTTTTATTTAAAAAATTTATTTAATTTTACATTTGCAAAGATAAAGCAATATTTATTAGAAAAATTAATAAATTTAATAAAGCAATAAAGTGAATAATAAAACTTTCCTTTGCTACGGTCAAGAACGTGACATTCATACTTTGTTTCTGTTGTTTTCAATATATTAGCGATAAACATAAAATTAAGAACGCGACAAAAAATTTCAAAATATTAAAATGCTTAAATCTGCAAGAATGAGAATTTTTCCTCTTGCGAGTATTATTGTAAATTTTTTTTATAAAATTTTTTATTCGAAGGTTTACTTCTAGTTAAATAAAATCTGCAAGTTGAAAAATTAAAAAAAAATAAAGCCTATTTTTGCAAATAAAATATTGCTGAAATTATTGCATTCGATTAAGTGGACGTCTTTTAATATTTTCATTGTGTTATTTATCCCCTTCGGCCCATGTTTTACTCATGTTCAAATATAATATAATAATAGGGTAGCGTACGAGACTAGTTTTATATATAAAACTATAATTTTATTTTAGTTGTTTTTATGCCTTTTTGTATAACTTTAAATTCGATTTGAATTCATAATTTTTAGCCAATTGTTTATAACAACTGCAGAGTATTGATAATAAACGATGATTAAATACCAGAACGCGACAGTAGAATAAGAATATTTTACAAATATACAAATAATTCCGGTTGATTGTTCAAGTAATTTTAATCTACTTACTACTTATTGTTTTCTTCATTTTCTTAGAATATATACGCATGGTCTACTGAACATAATTCTGTGATATGTGCCATATAACTTTTCAGCTTCAAGGACAACCTCTACTTAAATGGCATAAAAAATACATCAATTCGCATCATGCCTTTAATACAAATGTTTTCCCGAAATTTCGCAGAAACGCTATTAAAAACTACTACAACACTAGAATCTAGAAAATAATTTATGGCTAAATTCACAATCTTTAGTTAGCTAATGGCAAAGGCTTAACTAATGATTCTTTATTCGCAATGCTTAGCTTGCCATAAGAATACCAAGGAATAGTTAAACAATAGTTAATATTTCAGTTTACCAATGGTTACTTAATGACCGATAATTTGGTCATCAAACAACCATGCATCTATTTTTAATGTTATTATGGGTAACAATTTCACACAAACATTTTTAAAGTTCAAACAAAAATTCGCCTAAAATAATTATGTGAAAATAGGTCCTTATTTATCCCTAGCTCCCTTTTAATTCCTCCTACAGTTAATCAGCTGAATACTTATGAATTTCTTATAAATATTGGTAAAAAGAAAAAAATTCTACATGATTAGGTTTAATTAAAATAACTAATAAATATATAAAAATCAGTGAGCATCGTGTATTAATTAATTCCAGCCTATTGCTTGCAATTTTCAGCAACCAAGAGCGAAACTTACTTTAGATCACAATACTAAAATGTCGTAAAAACAATCTCAAATGTAAAAATGCTTTGTAACACTTTAATACTGGATTTTAACGATTTACTGCAAAACAATTTAATCACTGTTACCTTTTTTTTATAACAATACAATTTTTCCAATTTTATTTACATTATCTTCGACATTTTAATTAAATAAATTTTCTGCAAGCAGATGTATTTCCAAGCACAAATGTAAATCAACTGTTTTAAATACACATAAAACATTATTAAATAAACTGAAATGCTTTTCAATAAAAAAAGACATGCACAAAAACATTTCCCTTAGGATAAATAAAAACAAAGCAAGACATGTTTGTGCTACAGCAACATGCAATAAACAGAAATTTCTAAAGAAAACAAATCGAAATTCCTCTAACTTTAAAATAAAAAGAAAACAAATGAAATATTGTAAATCGAAATAAAATAAAATAAACTTGAGTAACATTTGAATAATGCTGATCTGACTGCCACTGATGCTATAAGAGAAGTTACAAACAAGTAATGACTGACTGCTAAACAATATATGTATGTATGTACATACATACTCGTAAATACAAAAAATTTAATATAATTTTACAGCCCTGTATACATTATCTATGTGGCAGCAGCATTAACACAAATATGCAACATTGAAAACATATGAATTTCTATGTTGTTATTTTTGTTTTGTTGTTGTTTGTTTTGCTAAAAATAAACACACAACCAAAACAATCCACTTGCTTACTCACTCATTCTCTCAATGTTGTAAATAAGTAAGGGAACATACGACATGTCTCAACAAACCAAAACACAAACAACAATGGCATCCAAAACAACTTCCTCTTCCTCCAATTTAAACTTGTCATTCTTTCGCTATTTTGCTCTTAAAATTGTGTTCCATTGAATGATGATAAGTGTTTCAGTGATGACGACTAAAATGTTCTTGTACACATATACATTTGCATAAGCATTTATTTTAGAATACAAATATAATGTATATGTATGTATGTATATTATACATGCATGTGTTTTTATGTATTTAGTAATGCAAAATGCTTCTAGATTATTAAACATAAAAATGTTGTTTCTCCTCATATTGAAAGAAATCACAATTTTTATATGGCGAAAAACTGACTCACAAATAACATTGTTAAACAAATTTTTTATGTAGTTTTTAGCTTTAGTTTTGTTGTATTTTTTTATGATTTTTTTTTTTTAAATAGAGATGACGGCATTGTTAGACTGAATGCCCTGAACAACAGAATTAGATAGACAGTGATTAGACACTGACATGAAATTTTTATTGGAAAATTACTCAGCGTGAAAAGAAAATTATAACAATAAAATTTCTCAACACCACAGTATTAAGTAATTTGTTTCATTTAGACAATTACAGTGGGTACTAAATAATTTAATGCTTTGAATTTATAAATAATGGTATTACACTGTGGAACAAATTCAGGTTAGCAAAAGTTAGGTCGATTCTGAGAGTGAGGGGTGAAAATAGAGAACATTGCAGTAAAATGCCGATTTTCAGCATATTTTTTATATGTTTTTTGTTGGCTATAACTCATTGACTAATTGATATTTTTTTAAATCTGGGGCCAAATTACAGCATTCGATATCGAGTAAAATTTATCGTAATTTTCTTATTTGAGATTATGGCATTCGATATCGAGCAAGAAATTTAGTACATTTTATCATAATTTCGCTATCGAAATAATTTCTCGATACGATAGCTCATTCGATCACGAATGCGGTAATATGGCCCCTGTATATGCCAAATTAATGCTAGAGATCTGTGCAAAAATTAAAATTAATTTGGCTTTTACAGATTTAAAAAATATCAATTAGTCGACGAGTTAGTCGAGTTATAGCCAAAAACCATATAAGCAATATGCAGAAAATCGGCATTTGACTGCAAGGTTCGAAGGCCTTTTGCTAACCTAAATTTGTTCCAGAGTGTTATTCTTTTGGCTTCAATTTTAAACTATTACAACAATAAAATTATTTAACAATATTCATATTCTACGCTACCATCAGGATATGTCCTGATGTTTGCCAAAAGAACTCAGCGGAAAAAAAATACTTAGAGAGGATTTCGAGTCACAAAAACGTGCAGCTGCAATGCAAAATATTTAAAATTTTACACGGCGTTTCATTGCCTACTCGCTGGTAGATGCCTGATAGAAGGCCTACTAAAACTACTTAAAAGTCTGCTAAATTAATAATTTCATTGAGGAAAATAAAAAAAGGTTTTTAAATAAAAGAAGGGTTTTAAATTAATTTAAAAAGTCACATAAAAAGTCACGTGTATATAAACCCAGGGGAAAAATTTCAAGTGCTTCCATTTGAAGGCCTTATAAAATGCCTATTTACATATCCTAAAAGATTCGATACTCATTCAACTATGCCTTCTCTGAGACAGTGTTCTAGAAGGCGTTTCCTTAACACTCAAAATTCCATTTTAAAGCAATGTCAACATATCATGATTTCAATAGCAAACACGAATAATTTTGCAATTATTCCTGTAGTTTATGGTGTAAAGTACGAGTGAGGCTTGTATATATATGTGATTTTAACAATTAATTTAAAAATTAATTTAAAACGTTTGAATCTTTTAGAACGTGTAAACAGGATTTCTGTAAGGCCTACAAATTTAAGCACTTGCAATTTTTCCCGCTGGGAATGGTCCATGTTCAATACAGAAGCATTTCCTGAGTTGATTAAATGAAGGTTAACTATCGATACACAATATTTTAGTAATTGTTCTAGCTTAATTTAAAATTAAATAATTTGTTCCTAAAGAACACAAAGACGTAGCGAAATATTGAAAATAAAAATTTAAAAGTTTTTAAAAAAAGACCTTAAGCTTGAACAATTACTAAAATATTGATAATAAAAAAGGTCAATTTAACTATAAAAATAAATCGATACACAATTTTTAAAACAACTATTGATGAAATTGGTACTAATCATAAAAACATTTGAAATTAGACAATTATAGCCCCCACGCAATTGCTTTCACAGAAAAGATTTTATCCGATAGTAAAATGAAAATAAATTTAAAAGGTTTTTTTTTCAAATATTAGTTTTTATTTATTAGAATCACAACTTTAATCGGGAAAGGTCTGTTGTCAAAAAAACTGCTTAAAATATCAAATACTTTGAAAATAAATTATACAAAAATTCCATTTAAGCGCTAGACATATAATAAATAAAGCATTCGTTAACATAAATTAAAATGACAATTCAAAATACTGACATTAAAATGAGTCCCCTATTTTTTGATGTCAACAATAACATCATATGCAAATGTTTCTAGGGAAAAAAAACATACGTGTGTCCCCAAAATAATTTAAAATTGTCTTCTATTAAATGCATAATGTGGTCTATTATAATTTTAAAGAGTTTTTTTTTTTGTTGTAATCAATGCTATTGCTGCTGTCTATATTTAGTTCTAAACACAACACCCAGAAATAAATAAATATATTATTTTTAGATGATCATCCTCTAAATATTCAATTTCCGAAAAACAAATATTCATTTTATGGAAGGTGGGTGTTGTTGTATTATTTTTCAAACCCTTTGGCTTATTTCATTTCAATTTTATTTATATTTGAATTGAATTTCGTTGCTGTTATTGTTGCTGTTATTGTATTTAAATAGCAATCAGTTTATTTCAAAAATATTTTTATTAAAAATTGTATATGTATGTACTCGTACGTACAGTGTGTCACACAACTAAATTGCCTTTTAATTTTCAAGAGCAATTTGTTTTTCATTCAACCCTAAAACAGAAGACATTGTGTAAATTGGGGAAATCCTAAAAAATTGTAACAATGTTTTTTTTTGTTTAGTTATTGTTGCTTTTAGTTAATTTGCATTGCAAATTGCAGGTAATAAAAGTAATTTGCATTAAGAAACCCAGTTAATTTTGTTAGGTTTTTTGGCGCTTTTCTTAATTGTTTTTGGAGTTTTTTTTAATGCTTTTTGTTAAAAACGTATTTAGTTTTCAATTTTTGTTAGTTATAATTTCGCTTTTATTGTGTCCAGGTATAAAGATCTTTGTGTTTGAAAGGCCGAAGGGAAAATAATTTCATATTTCCGAAGGACAAATTATTTTACAGCTTAAATACTAGGATAAATAAATTAAAAATATTTGGTGATATATGTTATAATAAATTGTTCTAATTTAAATTTATAAATTGTTCTATAGCCGTGGAAGCATTTAAAATTTTACACGGAATAATTGTCCAAATTCATTAAATACCCATGGAAAATCGCTTAAACCTACATTTATCTGGATTGGTGGCCAACTAAGAAGAGAAGAGCCAACATAGTGTGCTGGGAGCCATAAATGTATACGGTTGTCTGGCAAGGTAAAAACCATTTATTTTGGAAATTAACATATTGCTGAGAAGATTCACTGAGATCCATAGAAATAAAAATGTTGCTTGTCGGCAGTATGTTATATTCTATGAAAAGCAAATGCAACATTTTTGGTTCAGATGGTCAACGTATGATCTTGCGGAAGCCAAATAAAGTCTTTAGTATAGTAATACAAAATCCACGGTTAATTATGATGGCGATTCTATGGAGATATTAAGCTGTATTTCTGCCAATGGAGTTGACAATCTTGTATATATTAATAATATTATGGACCATGAATATTGGCCCATTCCGAAAGTAAATTATAACTCCAGAGCCCAAAAATGGATCTACAAATGACGATTGTTGTTTTTAACATTGAAATAATGCAAAATACACAGTTTTACATGTTAAAATTTAGCTTTCGTACAGTACCAATCACTTGTCAACACTTCCTCATTACTTGAACCTAAGCCCCATAGAAATCATAGAGATATAATAGTTTTTTGTAGCAGAAATGTTTAATTATTTTCCTTTCGGCATGTTTAACACAAAGTTACCGTAGGTTAAGGCAAATATAATTACTAATAAAAATTGGAATAGCACATATCTTTTGAACAAAAAAATTAAAAAAAAAAATCAATAAAAAATTTAAAAAAAAACAAAAAACTAAAAAAATAACAGGAATTAAAAAAACAACAAAATTCTTTTGTGACCAAATTATGATGCAAATTAATAAGAGGTAACAAAAACAAAATAAAAATTAATATTTTTTAAGATTTGAATACTAATTGTTGAAGATATGAAGATATAAATAAATAAAGGCTAATAAAAAAAAATATTTTTAAGAAATTTTCTTTCGAGGTTTCCTATTCTACATAATATCTATTACACAGTACAACAGCCAATCTGGGGGGTGAGAAATTCCAAGTCAGGGTGATGGTACTAGGTCAGTATAGTAAAACCCTCAAAGGGTTTGGCGTTCGTATGTGTCAGTTTTTTTATGACCTTTTAAATTTTTTTATTATCTTGATGTTTTTTCGTTGTGTGGCAAGACAAGGATGATCTTGATGATAAAGAATTTTCAGGAGATGCAGAAGGGCCAACAGTGGAGTCACACATTGACATTATGTGTGGTTCAGAAACTGATGATAGCGATGAATGCGATGCCACTAGTCCCAAACAACCACCATCGAAAAAGTCTAGGCAATATTTATTAAAATAAATAAAAATAAATAAAATAAAAATAGAAAATTATAAAAATGTTTACTTAATTTTTTTTTTAGTAGTTTATGGCCAGAAGTCTGGAGTTATTGGGGAAAATTTATAAAATAAGGCGATAAATGACACTTTTTTGAATAAAAACAAAAATGGGATACCTTCACTTAATTGTAAATAAATAAATAAATAAATTCTTAACTACGTTTTTGCCAAAATGTTACAACTAAGCGAAAAAACATCAAGATAAGGAAAAAATTTAAAAGGTCATAAAAAAACTGACACATACGAACGCCAAACCCTTTGAGGGTTTTACTATACTGACCTAGTACCATCACCCTGACTTGGAATTTCTCACCCCCCAGACAATAATCCCAAAAATGTTCCACAGTGTTATCAATTACAAAAAAAAAATTAAATAATTTTTGACTTGATTTTTTACGAATGAAAAACAAATTTCTTCTAAAAATATGAAGACAAAATAGTTTTGCGATACACTGTATGTATGTAGTATTTGTGCTGCCTCTAGGTTGAATGAATGTTTGGTATTTTTTTTTGTTTAGGTACGAAATACATTTTTTTATAAAAACATATGTTTAATAAGCTTTATAATTTATTTGAAAACTATTTTTAAAATTTTATACAACTTTTCTATTATTGAACTTTTATTTAATTTTTTTTTGATCTAAATAATATTGTATGTTTTATATCAGCTGGAATCAGGGAATTTGTTTCACAATAAATTGATAAATTGAAGCCGAAATTTAAAAAAATTTCTAATGAATGTGTGAATAGCAATTTAAAATTGAAAATTTTCAAACTAAAATTAAGAATTACAATATGAAATTGAGAAAATTGAATAGTTCAAAGGAAATTTAGAATTTATGTATAAAATTTAGAAAATTTTAATTGTGATTCAGTATTTCAATATGAAATAGAGAATAATTCAAATAAAATTAAAATTTTTTGCTTAAAATTTAAAAAATTGCCATTAAAAGTCAGAATTTCAATGTGAAATTGTATAGATTTAATTTAATATTAAGAAATTAATCAGACCTCGAGTAATCCGATCTCGAGTCTGATTATTTACCTAATTTATTTAAAATTTAAAAGGTCGAAACAAAAACATATTTAGTAATAATAATAATATTGACAATTCCAATTGATAGAGAAAATTTGAGAGAGAAATTCAATATGAAATTGAGAATTTTAATATGAATTTAAATTTCGGGGTTTTTAAAGCCTATTTCTCTACCAGGATGCAGGGTAGACTGTTGTACATGAAATTCACTTAAATAAAACCAAAATTCAATTAATAATTATAAATAAATTAAAGAAATTATTAATTTTTGTTAATATTCAGAAAATTCCAAATGCTATTGAAATTTCAATATTGGAGAGAGAATTTCAATATGAAAAATAAATTAACCTTCAAAAATTATTAACTATTTTAATATTGCGAAAATTCAAAATTTTAATATGAAATTGAAAGTTTCAATATGAAATTGAAAATTTTAATATGAAATTGAAAATTTCAATATGAAATTTAGAAAAATGCAAATTAAATTAAAAAAATAGCAAAGTGACAAGTATTTATTGGAATAATACCTGCCTGGTAACAATTGTAACTATTAGGTGCATACTTGGGCCTTGGAAAATGGGACTCGAAATTACTATTCGGGATATATTTAAAAGATTTTAAATTTTATTTAGAATTTTTTCAGTTTCATTCCGAATTTTTAAACTTCAATTTAGTTATTTCTCAATTTAAAATTTGAGATTTTCTAAATTTAAAATTTAAATTCTGAATTTCGAACTATCTCAATTGATTCAAAATAAGAATTTGAAATTCATTTTGAGTTTTCTCAATTTCCAATGCTTTATTATATTTCTCAATTTCAATGGAAAATGGTAAAATTATTTATTAAAATTTATTAAAATTACTTTGTTTTGTTACTCTTAAATATAATATCTAGTAAAAAAAAGAGTTTTTAATATATATAAATAGTAATTTCGTGAAGTATCTCGCGAATGTCTCCATAAACAATTCAACTAAATAAGACTATTTAACTTATTTTATCGGGATTATGACAATAAAAATAAAATATATAAAGACATGAGCCAAAACGCAATTATAATTTCAAAAATTATAATAAAGAAATAATCAGAAATACACACTCCCACAGACAACCAAATAACAAAATTTTCAAGACAAGAAAACCATTTTCTCTTTAGCAGAGAAAATTAAGCTAAAAAAAGAAAACAAAATGAATAGTAAAAATAGAACCCCCCCTTTAAAGAAAAAGTGTCATTTACAAACATTTTAACCACATATTAATTGTATTACTAATTATGTTAAGAAAATATAAAGGAAAAGCAACAAAATTAAATTTATAAAACTTCTCGCTACTACAAGAATATATTTAATTTTCTATAATTTCTAGTTTTTAACCTCTTTTAACTTTTAAATTGTAAAAACTATATTTAACCTCAACTTAAGACATGTGTTACGTAGAAGTTTTCTCTGCGCTTTATTGTTGTCTTCAAACAAGTTTCCTATTTCTCAAAACATCTATGGTAGAGATAAAAGAACTTGCAATGATTAAATTCATTAAAGCACTAATATAGTTTGTAAAATTTTCATGAATGTGCAGAAAGTTTTTAGTCCTTGACAACTCTGTTTTCATTATACCCACATATATGTGTTTGTGTCCTTCTTTTTAAGTATGCGTGTGGTTTTAGGTTGTTGGTTGAGCAAAAGTTTAAATAGGGAAAACATTTTTAGTTTAACTATTTACTCGTACCTCGTAAATTGCGGATTTTTTCTTCATACACTTGTATATAATTAAAAACTGTATATAAATTAAAAACTTTTTTCTCACTTGCAGCTAGAAACACTTCTTGTTAGTAAGTTGGGGTTCGTCAAGACAAAATTTCGTGTACTTTAATTTTATTTTTGAAAGTAAATAAGTGTTTGTCAAAATAAATGGTAAAAGCATAAATTAAAAAAAAGAATTGCAGTTTTTTGGCTCTAAGCTTATCATACATATTTTAACAAATTTTACTTTACATACAGTATTCTTAATAGAGAAGTGTTTCTTTTAAAAAAAGTTTATTCAAAGTAAAAAGTTAATTAAGTAACGTTCATATTGTTAAATATTTTGGTTTTTGAGACAAATAATTATTTTCTAAATTGAAATTATTTATTTTACATTTTTTTACTTTCAAAGTTTCTTATATTTCATGGTCAAGACATTCCTTTTACATATATAAGCAAGAAGCATAGGATCATGCCTATGACAAAAATTAGAACTAATAGCCGCAGGGGATAAAGATAATTAGTTATTAACCTGTAAAATAAACAAGTGACAACGTTCTTCAAAATTATACAAAGAAAAAATATGCACAAATAAAATAATAGCGCAATTTACAATATTGTGCAAATGATATTGCATCATTGCATTTGCAAAAAGGTTTAGCATATTTTTGCTCTACACTAACCAAAATATGCTAAACCTTTTTATAAATACAATGATGCAATACCATTTGCACAATATTGTGAATTGTGATAATATTTTATCCATAAAATAAAAGCTTTAAACTTAATTAATAAAGGATTTTTTTAACTAAAATATAACAAAAGGGATTCTACTTGATAGTTGAGATATTCAAATATTTGCATTTTCTTTTATATTGAATATTGATTCAAGTAATTTCAACTTAAAAGCTTCGTAATTATTATTTTTGTATAATAAACATAGCCCTCTGAAAATGCATTGTCTGACTTTGTATACTACTATATTTGCTAAAAAGCGCAAACTTATCTCTTTCTTTAATTTTCTTTTATTGGTATTTTGATAGTTCTTCACAATTAGGATACCGAACGCGACTTTAAAAATCAAAATAGAACATTTATAGTAATTATTATACACAACCATTTTTTTAGCTAAAGCCACTAAATTTCGGTATGTATTAAAATATTTAGTCACTTTATTATAATGATACAAACGATACAAGAACGCTACATTACAATACTACAATATTACTATCAGTCAAGCATTCTTTGATGTTTTATGAACACAACAAACTAAATTATATGTTGCTTTATATTTGAAAATATGCAAGACTTCGTAATGGATAATTGAAAATATGTGTACAAAATTCAAGGTATTTTTAAAGACTTTTTATTGAAATTTGGATCGTTAATAAGCAAGTTTTAAGTAACTATTTGCTTAAACTGACTTTTTGAAGAAACGTTTCTCATTCAATAAGTATAAGTATTAGCCGAATTCTCATAATAATAATGTGGGATATTTAAAACTTTCTTTCTGCTAAGATGTAGGGTATACAATAGTCCGCACTGTTGTACATTCAATTCATTTAAATAAAATAAAAATTCAATTAATAATTATAAATAAATTAAAGAAATTAACCTTAAAGAAATTATCAGTACATAGTTGTAATAATTTTTTTTACCATATGTGTCTAATAACCATTAAAATATTCAATATACAGCTACGTGCAACTAATTAAGGACACGATACTAACATGTGAACTTGAAGTAAATAATACGAAAGGTTATTGATATTTTAAAAATTTGTCGTAGTTTAGTCAATTTAACTCTTACTCCTAGAAAATAACTGCATATTGTGTTAAATTAATTATTATTTATGGATCTGTGAGTCATATTTTCAAATAAGATTGATATAGGGTGTTTTTTTGAGAGGTATAGAACTTCGAATTAAAATAAAACACAAGAAAATCGTTTTGATGACCATCAATTTAGCTTTATTGGAAGCATAATTTTATGTCATTAATGTTTAAATATGATTTCAGGTATGTGACCGCCGCGGCTGGCTCGAATTTAGACAATTCTACAGGTCCAATTTTCAATCACTTTTTCGAGCATATGGCGCCGTATGTCGGCAATAACGCCACGAATGTTGGCTTCCAATTCCTCTAACGTTTCTGGTTTGTTGGCGTAGACGAGCGACTTCACATATCCCCAAAGAAAATAATCCAATGGTGTCAAATCACACGATCTTGGTGGCCAATTGACAGGTCCATTCTGCGAAATTATGCGCTCATCGAATGTTTCCTTCAATAAATCGATTGTGGCGTGCGCTGTGTGGCATGTAGCGCCGTCTTGTTGGAACCACAACTCATCCATATTCATGCCATCCAATTCGGGAACAATATAGTCGGTTATCATGGCTCTATACCGGTCACGGTGGCGAATCGACTCATTCGGGTCCTCTTCAACACTTTGCTCTACAGCGGCAATTGTTTCTTCGGTGCGCACTGTTCGACGTCTCTGCGGATGCGTATTATCACATAGAGTAAACGTAGTGCGAAAACGATCCATGGTTAACCGAATTAATTGCTGTGATGGACGATTATGTCGACCATAAAATGGACGGAGCTTGCGGTAAACTTCGCGAACTCAACCGTTATTTTCGAAATACATTTGCACGATTTGCAAGCGTTGTTCTTTTGTCAACCTGTTCATGATGAAATGGCAAACCAAACTGATTTGACCACAAAATGCCAGCTTTATCTCTTTTCGAAAAACAAACCTGTAAAAAAACACCCTATATTAAGACATACCACAAGTTTAAAAAAAATATTTGTTGTAAAATAAATCAATATTTCTATTAATAGTTTATATAGTTTCCTATATGCAGGCTTTCAATGTAATAATGTAAATAAAAGATTATTTATTTCATTTTCAATTAAATCCGACGTTTCGTTGGTATTCTTTCCAACTTCTTCAGGGATTTGAGTTTTTTATTAAATCTGGTAACATTGTAAAAATACAAAAGAAACATTTAGTCAATAATAACAATAATTACAAGATTAATTTTTACCATAATTTTTATCATACCATATCTAGATATGAAGATATTCCGACAAAATAACAAAATAATAACAGATTGGTATATGAAACCAATTGCTTCTGGACGCTTGATGAATTTTCACTCAACACAACCCATGAAACAGAAGATAAATACGGCAATGAATCTAATTGACAAAGTTATAAAAATAAGCGACGTAAAATTTAAATATAAGAATATGACAAGAATAAAGGATATATTAATGAAGAACAATTTTCCAAATGGGTTGATTAATTCATTAATGACCAAAGTTGAGAATAATATTTCTTCAGGGGAAAGAAACAAAAAAGACACATCTGGCAACACCAAATACTATAGCCTGCCGTTTATTCCAAGACTAACTGAGAACAAAAAACTAAGAGAGATAGCTAATAAACGACGAACAAATAATATTCGCACATAAATCAAACAATACAATACATAATTTATTTACACAAACAAAAACAAAGATTGAGTGTAGGGATCAAAGTGATGTTGTTTACCAAATTGAATGTGATGGCGATGATAATGAGGAGTGTGGAAAAATCTACATTGGTACAACGAAGAGAAATTTAGGCGTGAGATTAGACGAACATAAAGCTGACATAAAAAGAGGAAAACAATCGACTGCACTTGCACAACACTGCATTGAAAACGGACACAAACCAAACTTTGAAAAAGTGAAAATTTTAGATAAAGAGAAAAGGGAAAATAAGAGATACACGTTGGAGAGCTTGAGAATACAACAAAAATCGACAATTGCAATAAACACAAAAGAAGACAAAGACAATACAAATGCAAACTACACCATTGCAATAATTTAGTACCAATAACAACTGTGACCAAGAAAAAACGACAAATTTTCTATGATATATATATATTTTAATTTACATTAATTTTTTAAATATTTTAAGTTTTGTGTTGTGTTGTCCACATATACAAAAAACTACTGTGATAAAAATCATAAATTGATGTAAAGACTGACAAAAAAGATTATTGTAAGTTAATTTATCAAAAATTAATCTTGTAATTATTGTTATTATTGACTAAATGTTTCTTTTGTATTTTTACAATGTTACCAGATTTAATAAAAAACTCAAATCCCTGAAGAAGTTGGAAAGAATACCAACGAAACGTCGGATTTAATTGAAAATGAAATAAATAATCTTTTATTTACATTAAATTAATGACCTTGAAAGCCTGCATATAGGAAACTATATAAACTATTAATAGCAAACAAAAAAAGGTCGATCAACACTTATACATATAATCAATATTTCGTTGCAAATCTATTGTTATTGTTAACAGCTTGATATCTGCGAGGCATTGAGGTCACCAAATTTTTATATACACCATTCCATGTAGGTTTCCCACGCTTTATTTTTTTTCGACAAAGAGATCATTAAATACGGTTCATTTTACAGAGCTTACTTTGGTTTTTACAACTTGCCACAAGTTCTAAATCCAGTTGAGATCAGGACAGCATGAAGGCTAGTCAAGAACTACGTAATGAACTGTATGCTTTGGATCGTTATATTATTGAAACTTCCATGTTACTGGCATATTCTCATCAACACAAGTCATCATTGTATCGCACGAAATTCTTGCATACTGACAAGTATCCATATTTCGTTCAATTTTGTGCAGCAGCCCAATTACAGTGACAATTGTTAAAATTTTTTAAAAAATGTCTCCGTGTGCAGCTTAAACTTGGTGCGGGTGAAGTTTGGATCAAATTCTTAAAACTTTGGCCGACAAAAATATTTTTTTCGGCTTAATATAATTTTTTTTTCACTATACATTCATCCAATGAAGGTACTTCTTTGCGAATTCGAGTCTCTCCTTTTGCTTACGTTCAGACAATAATGGCTTATTTAGTGAAATTCTTCTAAACAACTTCTTGCAATCGACGTTTTACTGTATCTACAGACGGTTTTGCCTAATTTTGTCTTAAATACTGTAATCCAAATATCATTTGCTGATTTATGCAGATTTTTTTCCACTTTTGCAAAATCAGTACGACTTCACGAACTGTCATAGTACGTCTTCTTTTTGTACGGGCCACCATTTTCAAAGGCGAATGCTTTCTGAAATATTTCAACTCTTAAAAAACCATTGTTTTTGGAACATTCAATACAGTTGCGTTTTCCCGATAAGTGTTTTCAGCCTGTTGCATTTTTACAATAATCTTTCGAGTACTGGCATCATAGGATTTGCTTTTACCCACGTTAAGCATGTATGTAGGTATTAAGAACTTTTTATAAGCTGAAAAACATTGCAATCATTGATAATTTAATCTAACTTTTTAAAATTACCTTAATTTTAAAAGCTTAATAAATTTATTGCTGTCCTTAATTTAGTGCACGATTAGTATATTTTACAAATTAAAAAAAATACCATAAAGAAAAAAAACGAAAAAATAAAAGTGTAAAATTTTAGCGTTTTATTTAATAAATATTACTTTCAACATAACGATTTAAATATTGAATACCACTATCCTTAATTAGTTGCACGCAGCTGTAGGTTTTTAATGCATTTAAATTTTAGAATAAGTCTGCTCTTTTTCCAAAACCAATATACACTATATTTCTATTGATTTGATTATTCTGCTCTCTCCCATTTATGATTTATTGTTTGTTTACCTAATTTCTTATATTGAGACATATTGTTGCCAATTTGACGTTTTTCCCGTCAAATCTGACGTTTTTGCAATGCCAATTGCGGGAAAAATGCTTTTTAGCGGTGTTTTTTAGCTGGAGTTTTTTACAGCGCTTTAGCGTTTTTTAGCGTTTTTTCAAGGTTTAATTATATGATATAACTTATCTAGTTAAAACCAAACTACGAAACAGGCTAATAACCATGATGTGCTTCGAGTAAGGTAAATTTACTTTTAACGCAAACTTTAAATTTGTATACATTTTTTATTAAAATATTTTAAGAATTCTCGAAAAGCTAAATAAATTGAAAAAAAATATATATATTTCTAAATCTTTCCAATAATTAAAGGAAAATTGAAAAATTAAATTAATTACATTTAAAAAAGCAATTTATTTTAAAAAGCAATTTATTAAATTTTGTGGTTTCTTATTTTTAAATTTTTGAATATTGATCTAATATATTTTTGCAATGTAATTTGTTGTAGACGAATTCAATTTTAATTACAGATACGGTCTCAAACTTGAGAATAAATGTTGTTTTGATTATGAATTTCCAAAATCTGTTCTAAGTGAAGTAGGTACAATGGCCACTTATGCACACAATGCTGAAGACTGTCACTATATTTTTGAAAATACCTAATTTTGTTTGTAAATGATTAAAAACAATTAAATTAAAAATACATACGTGTAATTATTTAAATTTTATTTTACCATCTATTTTTATTTAACGTAAATTCAAATTTTTCAAATCATTTATTTGACGGTTTTCTGACGGTTTTGTAAAAAAAAATTATTTAACGATTTCTGGCGATTTTTAAACCCCAATTTGACGGGAAATTGTGAAAATAATTTGGCAACACTGATGAGACAGCACAATAATAGTTCTCTTCAGACAAGAGAGATATTCTGTACTATTTTTATACCCTACACCACCATAGTGGAGAGGGTATATTGGATTTGTGCTGATGTTTGTAACGCCCAGAAATATTTATCCAACTCCTACCTTAAAATATACCGATCGACTCATCACTGAGTCGATTTAACAATGCCCGTCCGTCCGTCTGTACGTCTGGCTGGCTGTCATGTAAAGCTTGTGCGCAGAGTACAAATCGCAATTTTGAAGATATTTCGATCAAATTTGGTATGTGAAATTTTTCTGACCCAAGGATAGATGGGATTGAAACTGGTGGAAATCGGTCCATTATTTCACCTGACCCCCATACAAATGTCCTTCCGAAATTGGGGTTTACCGATCATAATTGTTTGAATTATGCAAGTGTCCAAACAAATTTCATTGCAAATAAGTAGTAAATGAAGCCAAATCACATTTACAAATTTTGCGTCGATCGGTACATATCGGTGATAGCTCCCATATAAGCCCCATTTACGAAAATCACGTAAAAGTGCATAACTCTCTTAAAAATGTTAGTATCTAAATAAAATTCAACGCAAGTAAGTTTCATATATACAAAAATGATGATACCTAATTTTTAAATGGTCGGTCCATAATTAGTCGAAACTCCCATAATTCACTTTAACCTCCATTAATCTTATAAAAGTATTTATATCGAGATAAAGTTTAACATATATACATATATAATATTTATATTCACAAAAATCATGATACTAAATTTATGGATCGGTACATAATAGCGTGTTCAGATATGCACCTTAATTGCAATAATCACAATTAACGTCAATCGTGAGCTCAATATTCCATATAAAATCTCAATTAATTATTGCGCAATAAGTACGAAATTGTTATAATATTGAGTAAGATTTCGAATGCAACAATGTTCTATAAAATGGCAAATGTCAACAAAAGAAATCATTAAAAAATCAACTTGAAGGCAAGTTTGTTTACATAGAAACACAACAACCATTTAAAATATTTTTTGTATTGTCAAATGATTATTGAGTAAGCTGAAAATTGCGTATGCCTGAACACTTAAAATAATACTGTCAATTAACCGAATATTGACTCAATAAAGGTTTCATATCTGTACACGCTATAATAGTTCATATCTCCCGTATAGAGCCCATTTCTGAAAAACTGTTTTATACATATACTGGGTGTAGGGTATTATATGGTCGGGCTTGAGCGACTATACTTTCTTGCTTGTTTTTTTTTTTTATTTGTTTATTACATTTAAGAAGATTAATATGTAGGTAGGTATATTTGATTGTGTAATTTTTTAAGTGGAGAAGCAACACTTGTAAGAGTAATATGTTTTTGTTGCTGTCTTGTTTCTTTTACCGTTAGTGATTTCAAAACTTTTTAAATATTTCTTGTATTTTAGTATTTTTCTTAAACTCGTGGCGCTTGGTTCCTCATTAAATTAATTGTGAAAATGTTAAAATTGTAGTAAAATAAAATGAATAGTGTTGATGTGATGTAGGTACAAAATAAATTTAAATTAAAAGCAATTAATAAAGTTATTAATTAAAAAGTTATATAATAATATAAATGAAAAAAATAATTAATTGTGCTACAAAGTAATTAGTGTTAATAAATGTAATAACCAAGCTATATTAAAATCAATGTTTATAAGAAGTAATAACAATTTTACAATTTTTTGTAGAGCAAAATTATTAAAAAAAAAAACCTAAAATTATTTTAGCTTGCTGTATTTGCGGATTAAAATTCCACATAAAAGGGAAATATTAAGTAAACACAAGGTAGGAGTTCTAATATTTAGCAACCCAATATAAATATTTTTTTAATAAACAAAGCTGCACTTGAACAATTTTTTATTTTTTTATTTATATATCATTAGAAGATAATTACAAATTTTAATCTAATGTTTTTAAGACATGGCCATGGCTACAGGGCCTTAGGCTCTAAAAAAAAAAAAAAATTGTATTTATTTATTAAAAAAAAAACACAAGTACAAGTATTAGAAGAAAAATAATTCTAACAAATTTTACCACACTTGAGTAGTTTTCCTAATGCTTTCAAAACTCATAAAATACAATGAAAATAAAAATGAAAAACAAGCAGCAAGAAAATATTATTATTTTTATGTTTGATATTAATTTGCATTTATTATGGCCAACGTCAGCAACATTGCAAAAATTTGATTACAAGCATAAAACTTTATATCTTTCTGTTGCTACGTCTTCAGCTTCTTTTTGTTTTCTTGTATTTTTTGTTGTTTTGTTTTATTCCTTCACTTTGAATCCTTGTTTGTTTTTATGAAGTATAACGATTTGCTTACAACAGTTGCGGTTTTGTTTATTTGCCATTATTTCTTCCCATCTCGCTGTTACTCTCCCATCCAACCACGCTCTCTCTCTTTAATATATAATATTTACCGGTTTAAAGTTTTCATTTGTTTTCATACCATGATTCTTATTATTTTATTGCTGTTGTTGCTGTTATTATGTCTTCTTTTCAAGTCAGTGATTTTGTTGATGTTGTTGTTGCTAACATTTCATTTGTATGTAATAAACTGAGGCAGACTGACTGCATTAAACTGTGGAAGAAGCAGCAATAAGTAAGGAATACAACTTCTGTGTAGTGTTAGAATTTTGTTGGTTTAGTGGGCATTATAAATAAGTACATTCTAGAGTGCGTTTACACGGGAGATGGTCAAGTGACAGCAGGATTTATTTTGTAAGCTGAGTGAAATGTAATCAAATTTAAAAATGAAGTAAATATTTCAAATTATATTGTATTAAAAGGATAGTACATATATACAGTAATTAAAGAAAAAGCAAATATGTTTGAAAAATATAGTTATTAATTTATAAATAAAAATAATCTATTGTATATATCTTCGTACCAGCGACCGAACATGATTCGCTAAAATTGTGCTAATATGAATCAACAATTAGAATATCTGGTCAATTTAAAATAGAGAAGGAAAGTGCAGAGCAATTGATAAATCATACTCTTTAAGCCAACATTTGTTTGATTTAGGCAAATGTCAGTACTATCTATGACGCTTATAGGTCAATATTCAATCCACCCCTGAGTTAGAAACAATTAAGTATTAAATATTTAAAAATTTTTCATAAATAAAAGTGTCACGATGTCCATGGACGTCACTTTCAAATGGATCATAACGTAAATAAAAACTATAAATATGACTTTATGACTTTATATGTGTCATAACGTTCATACACATTATATCACGCCATCGGTAAGATTACGGACTACTTTTCTTCGCTTCAGTACATAACGCATTTCGTAACAAGCGTGCAACATCTGTTGTTCTGTCAGAAAACATTGACTTTGAAATTATAAAATGCCTTCAAAGGCATTAATGAAATCAGCTTACAAGAAAAATATTTCAATAAACAACTGCTTCAGAGTTGGCGCTAAGAAGTTGTCACTCAAAACATCGAATAAACTTATTTGACATTCAATCAGTTGTATGATGAAATATCACGGTGATTTCAAAATTAAGGTGTTTATGATAGTGTGATTCCTGGGTATATAGAGCTTTAAATAATTTGAAAGACCACGGATTAATACAAGTAAATATGAACCGTGAAAAACACGGATTTATATTAAACACGGTCTTGTATTAGTCCGTGTTTTTTTTTTTAAATTTGAAGATAATGTAATACGCAAGGGTATACTTCCGTTTATTTGCCGAAAGTATTTAGTCTCAATGACATAAATGCTGGTTTTTTTTTGTTTAAGTTAGACAAGTTCAATGTTTCAAAGCATTAAGAAGAGTATTTGAGACTTTACTTTTCTTTAATAAAATTTATATTTGTCAATTTGTCGGTATATATTTCAAAAATGACTTTATTATCTTTTTAAATTTGCATATAGATAAAAGTTGTTAATGAATTACTTGAAATATTTAAATATTGAGTCTGTTATGCAATGTGCGATTCATGTTTCTAATTGCTTCGACAAAAACTCGGAAAAAGAATTGAAAATTTTCCCACAAATAATCGTAATTTGTAAACAATATGAACACAATATTTTTTTCATTTATATTGCAAATAAGATATATTTATAATTTTGTTGAATATTCCACAATGTAATGAATTTTCCAGTCAGCGGAAGCAAAAGTAACTCACATTTTCCAAATAAGTAAAATCAAGCCCATAAAAAAGTTAATTAAATATTAATTTTTCAATACAGCAAACAACTCTTTTTCCATTCATTTTTTTCTTTTGTCAAGTACCCTTCATTCATTCAAATTCTTCTCACACTTGGCTAACGCCAAACATTTTACCGGCATTAGTTTTCACCATAAATGATGAGAGAAGTTTGCTTCAAGAATTCGAACTACAAGTGTGAAAGTATTAGGTTGTTAGATATAAACTTTTTATTCCCGTTTCGTGTTATTTCAACTTAGCTGAATTTGACCGGCTCTAACTAACAAAGTTTTCTATTTGCAAGAAATATTTTATTTATTTTTTTTTTTATTTTATTTAACTTCAACCATTTACTTTATTTAGCAAATTTTTTATTTTTTTACTTCCATTTTGCACTCGTTAGTTGTAGCTGTGTACGTGGGTTCGTGCGACCGGAGTGAGTGAGTGTTTTGAAAATGTTATAATGTTCATAAAAATTTACTGAATGACTGACGCTATACCTAGAAAGACTTGGTTATTTTCTTCATTTTCTCTTTTTAATATGGTGTTGTAGTTGCTGGTATTTTTGGTTAAGGGGTTTTTTGAGGTGAGTTTTTTGTTTTGCTTGATTTTGTTGGTGTTCAGTGTTTGATGATGGTAGTAAATTTTTGACTTTATGCTGCTGTCTGTAGTGGTTGATGTTGCTTGGTTTTGCTGGTATATTGTTAATAATTAATTTGCATGCAAGCCATACTTTCCCCGCATTTGTTGCTACTTTGCTGGCAGCCTTTATTATTATTTTTTTTTTTTTGCAAAATGAAAACACGTTCAAAATATTCTGAAAGTAAATGAGTTTGTACCATTTTTCTCTAATGCTGTTTTCGACATGAACAAGTAATGCTGTTTATAAATGATATGGAGAATTTAAATTTATTAGCAGTTTTTTTATTTTCAGCACTTAAATATCCTTTCGGTATTTGGTTCACTGCTCACCCTTAAAATGTTACACGGATCTATTTCATCCATATTAAAAAATGTTTCTAATTGAAATACTCGCGCAAATTGCGTGTACTCATTATTTTTATGCATTTTCCCTTATAATAGCGCATCTACACATACAGTTTAAACTTTTGCTCTTTCAAATGTGTGTTTAACAGAAAATGTTCAGTATTTTTATTGTGGGAATTGAGAAAAAAAAGTAAATTGTAAACAATACATTGTTTTCAAATGTGGTTTAATACAGATGAGAAAATCAGCAACAAATATTACTAACAATGCTACGTGTACAATGTTAATATGTATAAAAACAACCCACCTGACCAGAGCATTCAAAAATTTTATCACCAACGAACTTTCAAGAGCAACTGTCGCAAACGGTTCAAAAAATATTCACTTGTTGTTAATTTTGTGGCACTAAAACCTTTATTCTTGAAGGTTCAATAACAATGTCAATGTTGAATCGTTAGCACATTTATTCAGATTTGTTATTTTTTAAATTCTATATTTCGATAAATTATTAAGAATTTTCGATTGTTTGGTTGGAAGGGATATTATTTATGATGATTTATACTTCGCTTTCATAGTACGTGTAAGTACAGGCTGCTATAATAGTGCTACACATTCAAATCATATGTTATGTCTATTAGTTTCATTCACTTGTACGCGTACAATTAATGACTCCTAAATATTGCAATTTTATAACCACGAGACTTCGACAGGACTCACGATACTCGTTAACTTGAGGTTGTAGTAGCTGATAGCAATTTTATATGAAAACCATGAAAGCCTAGGTTCATTTATCACGATACGTTAACGACCTAAAACGTCATGGTGAAAATTATGTGAATTATTCGATACTTGTGAGTTTTTGTGAACAGGGAAATCAGCCCAGACAATAACTCGAGCAAATCTTTTTTTATAAACGTAAAACATCAGTGGTCAATACTCATATCCGCCAGTGATAAATCAAATAAGAAACAAAAGTCCCAATCCACAGCTGGGCTGATCGAAATAGAGATACAAATTCCATAAAATGTTAATATGAATACACTTATTTTTGGGCCACCCTTTATTACTCTTAAATCTTCTTACACTTGCTACCCTCAACCATGTGCCATTATTTTAAGCTCAACTTAACTACAATAATGATGATGATAATGTTGAGTACAAGAGCGTGGCAATAAAACAAACAAAAAAATATTTATATATTGCAACAATTAACGCTGCATGATTGATACAATTATTAAAGTTATTTGAATGGACATCAGTATCTGTATCTTTATCTGCTTGCTGTGTGCAAGAGCTTAAAGATAAAAAACAGAAAATAAGTATAAAATGAAACAAACCATAAATCCGTCAATTTGGCATACAAACTGCAATCGATAATGAAAAACTGTGATGATGCCACGGCAACACATGTAAATATTGTTTCGTACATTTAAAAGCAGCAATAACAAAAAATATATTTCAAACAAAACACCAGCAATAACAAACAAATACACGTTTTTATGCCACATTTAATCATGAATACAAATACACTTGAATATGAATACGAGTGCAGGCAATATTCATAAGCGAACACTACAGTTGGTATGCAAACATGTAAAAGATTGGTAAAAATTGCATATATGTACATATCTACAATTTAATATTTTGCAATTAAATAAAATTAAAACATAAACCTAAATTTATTTTAAGAAATTAATAAGTATTTAATGTACACTATTTTAGTAAATATACAGTACTTGAAATTCGTTTTAATCGAATTTTTTTGTTTTACAATTTATAATATTATATTGATTTTATTTTGTACATTTCCGTATTTCTACTTTCTGCAAATTGTGAATTCGTTTATTTCCAATCCATTTTTATCCACCCAGTGGGGCTTACATACGAATTAAAAAAAAATATTTGTCTCCACATGAAGTTAAATTGATAATGGCAGATTCATTTCTGTTTTTTCTTAAATATTTTTCATTTATATAATTTTTTTTTTTGGTTTTATTGTTTTTAACTACTTAAATATTTACTCGTACATGCCTATTTTTATATATGACAAAGAATATATCTGCATATTCACTTGAATAATGCATATGATATAAATTATACTGGTTCAACTTTTATAAATATAAAAAAATTACGACCTAAAAACTTGCAGTTAAATTCATTATACGATATCTTTGTAACAATATCTAGTTGTACAAATCAGCGGAGATGAGTTAAATTTTTAAAAAGTACTAAGGAAGATGACCAATATTCAAGAAATGAATTTTATTGGATATGGAGAAATAAGTTAAGGGGGAATAGTGTTTGTGGAAATTCGATTTGAATTTTTTTATTTTGAAAGTGACAGGAAAGATTTCTGTAGAAAGTTTATTCTAAATGTGAATGGTTTGTCCAAGAAATCGTTTTCAGGCAGAGACGAATATCCAATCAACTACAATTCTATTACGTTAAACAAAGCGAGTATTTTTGCATGAAATATTTCATTGATTTCTATTAAAATAATGACATAACAGTGCCCTGAAGCAAACTTGAATTCATCTAAGTAGGCTCCGTGTATAACGTAAAGTATGATCTCTAAGAAAGCTCGACATAAATCGAGAAAATATTCTATCAAAAGCAATTGGTTGAAATTAAAATGCATAATGTGAGGCTTAATCAAACTGCTACTTATCAAATCAATTTATCAGCCATGTCACAGAATTTAATTCCGTTCGGAAGTAGAATTAATTCCGTTTTCGGTTTTATGGAAAAAGCAAAACGAAAAATTTTTTCGGAATAAAACCACTTTTAATTTGCCATGTGGAAGCAAAATTCTGAATTAATTCCACTTCCGAACGGAATTAAAATCTGTGGCATGGCTGTATATAACAATAGAAGACATGAATCAAATAATAAAGATTACGCATTGCGCAGGTCCGTTATATTTAATAAAAACTGTTGGAGTAAATTTGAGAGCAAAATTTCTTCTTGTGACTTCACAAGTCAATAATATCTTTATTTTGCTTTACTTTTATATAAATTTGAATACTAATAACATTTTTGAAATCAAGTGTGCCGTTTTTAGTTGTAAAAATATTAAAGAAATACATTTTAAATTTTTCCATTTTCCAAAAGAAAATAAATTAAAAAACAAAAAACAAACAAAAATATACTTTTAACTTTTTTTGATACATTTTAATATGTATAAAATAGTAAATAATCAAATGTTTCATTTTGAAGCAAAAAATGTACAAAAAATTAATTTTTTTATGAATATTGTTAACAAAAGTTATTTTCTACATGTTGATTATACGGAAAAAATAACCTGTGATGTCATGCGCACAGAGAGAAAATTTTGTGTACGTTGTTTGCGCAATCTTTATTATTTGATTCATGAATAGAACAATGCCTTGAACGTAATCTGGCGGTACTAGTGAAGTTTTGAAGCCGTTTGCTATTTCCATAAATTCAGAAATTCCAGAACAAAAGGTAATAGATTTTATAATCGGAAATTGGTGAGAGCACAATCTCTAATCTCTCTCTCTCTCTCTCTCTAATTGCCGAGAAATAAAAGAACAGAAACATTATTATTTGTGGGGCTGCGTTAAAAATAAAGTCCATACAGAGCTATAAAACTCCATATTCCTGAAGCCAATTTGCGAAAGTGTTATTAATAATGTTAATAAAAAATCAACATTTTATATTGATTACTGCAAATGTGGAATTGTTTATCAAACAATCAAACATTGTCATGTTATATCAAACTCCTGAAACATGCGTGGCATATCATGTAAAAGCAAAGCCGAGCACTAACGCATTAACTTGTTGACGTTGCAATAGAGCAGACCATATATTACTTAAACTTTTTTTGTCCTATAATTTACCATTAGTTCTGGAATGAACAAAACTTATTTTTCAGACAAGTTTTTTTCCTGAGCCGGTCTAATATACGAACACACATATTAAACATAATAAGATCTGGCAACTACTACACATACGAATGCATTTACATATTCCTTTTAAACAAGAGCACTTTTATCAATAAGCCATAAATATTTTCAATTCTTTTTTTTTTTTTGCACTTTAGCAAATATGTAAAAATATTTAATTTATATATTACCGAGAAATGATTGAAATAAAACTATTTTAAATCAATTTAATTGTATGTAAATCTATACAAACAGTAAATTTCACTATAAATTTATTTTTCAGTTCAAATATATTTACTTAGTGATTTCAGTAAAATTCGGAAGCAAAAATTTGTTTTTTATTGTAAATAAACCTTGATGCTGGAATTTGAATTGTAATTTAATTGAATTTCATGAAATTGGTAAAATGAAATGAAATGAAATTGGTTCATAATTGTTTAACATACAGTTACTGATTATTGGAAATTTTTAATTTATTGTGAAGCTATAGTTCATTGAGGGAAGTTTTTCAAAAGTGAATTTGAAAGTAAGTTTTTTGCAAAATTCCAGCCATTTTTATTTTGTGTGATAACAAATCGTTGCTCTTAGTTACTTTAACATTTTCTACTTAACAAAATAAAATTTGTGAAAAGTTGCCCAAACTTTAGCTATGTACTATTCAAACCAGTTTAAGTCACTCAAGCTGCTATTAAATTGTTTCTCCTTCAGTTGGCACAATTTTAAAATGTTTTTCTTTTTTTTTTTGTTCATGTAGAGCTGTAGGTTTTTGTCAATTCAAAGAAAATTATAATTTTCAAGCCCTTTTATGTTTCATTTCTTTATACCAGTTCGTTTTTTTTTTCTTCTGTTTTTTAGCATTTTGTAGTTTCTTGTACTTGTCATTGCCTCAATTTCTGTGCTACTTTTGTTAACCCGATTTTTTTTAATTAACAACCTGTATTCAAGAGCTTGTCGACTCCAGTGGCAATTTGTAGTTAAAAATAGAGCAGCATACAAAAATGAATGTAGAGAAAATAATCAAAATTTTCCAAGTTTTCTTGCAGTTATTTTGTTTTTTTTTGTGTGTGATTTTGTTGCTGTTCCTGTTGTTCTTCATCGAGTTGTTGACAGTAATTTTTTCTGTAAAAAGTATTATTTGCTTGGAAAAACACAATCAAAGAAACGATGAATGAGCGAACGAACTATGAGTAGAAAAAATCGATTAAATGAAAATAAAGCCAACAACTATAAGAGAAAAATATAATAAAAATGGCAATATTCATGGGTACTAAGCAAACTGTATTCAATTTTGCAATCATGAAGGGATGTATTATGAATAAATTGAAAATGTGTACGAGTATGGTGTGTTTTTTTTTTATATGAAGATTAATTAAAAAAGTAAGATATACATAAGTGAAAAAGATCACAAAATTAGAACAATAGTATACAAAATGTTTAACAAAATCAATAATGGAGGTGAATATTTTTAAAAATTGTTGGAAACAGGTTAGAAAATAAAAGCTCTTTATGTGAGAATGCAGAAACTTTATAATTTTTTCAACAGGATTATTTAATATACTGTTTTTTTTTTGTTTATTAAATAACTTAGTGCAAAGTTAATTTATATAATCGAATGCATTGTTATTAAAATTTAAAGCAATAGTTTGGGTTTAGTAAATTAATTTTATAGTTGGCTATAACTGCAAACTTATCTCACAGATTTGTTTCCAAACTTGTTTGTACTAATACATATTGGTTTTTTTTTTTGTGTATTTATTGTTCTCATCAAAAGTCATAAAATTAAACTAAAAGATTCTCTATAAAATTATTTCGTTTTTTTTATATTCAAACCCTTATCAATAACACCTTTTTGAAAGCAAAACTATTTTTTGTCTTCCTTGGTCAGTTTCCATTTTCATTTGTTTTATCCCTTGTTGATAATTTAGTATATTTCTGTCTATCAATCTGTCATTTTTTTTCTTTTGTTTATTTATTCGTTGTTTCAAATCTAATATTTGGTTACAAACTAAACAAATATGCACAATAATTTTGCATAGATTTATCTTACTAAATTTTCGACGTTTTACTTTTGTCTTTCTCAATTGTCTGCATATTACTAGATTGTATTTTTTGTTACAGATTTATGTTGTATTGATTGATTTATCTTTGGCAGCTGTAAGATTTTTGCTTTTAATTAATAAATTCAATATTATCGTTGCTTTATTAAGATTTTTTTTTCAAAATTTTTTTTTAATTTACATAGAATCTCTATATAGATATTTAAACAATTGACAATCGTCATTATAAAATATGCATTACTAAACTTCAAACAGCTTTTTAAGATAAGATTATTTTAAGCTTAATATCATATTTTTGCGTGGTCTATTCTTAAAGTGGTAATTAAGCTTTATTAAAGCCTTGGCTCCTTATTCAGAAACGATTATTAAATTTTAAAAACGTATATTAAGGCAAATTTTATATGCAAATCTGTCATAGTAAACGTTTGTTAAATTTAATAATCGTTTTTGAATAAGGGGGTTGTTCTTTTAGTTGAGCATAATTTTACTTGGCTTAGCAACATACAATTTTACGTATTTTAAGTTTAGTTGCCCATTTCAGTCTTAAAATAACATGTTGGTTTTAATTTAATAAAATCAAGTTTTATTGCAATTAGTTGCTAATACTTTAGCAAAGTTTATTTTTTTTTCATTAAATTAGAACAAACCAAAAACAGTGTTAAGAATTTCCTACCCTTTCGACATCTAATTTTCTTTCAATTCTGAGAATTTTTTGCAAATCGATTTTGGCAAGCAACCCTTTTTTCATTCTAAATATGTATGTAAATAGAATTTTTTTCATTTATATTGTATATAGAAAACTTTAAAAACTGTTTTTTTTCCTAAAAAAATAACATTAAAAATTGAACAACAAATTTTCATTTATCTAGAAAGTAATATTTCTGCAAAGTTTTGCCAAAGAGGGTAAATTGTAAAGAAAATTTAAAAATTTCTGACAAAAAAAAAAAACAAAAACATTTTCTTTTGTATGAAAAAAAAACCTCAATATTTATGAATGAATACTTTCTTGTATAAGTTAAAAATATAAACTACAAAAAGGGAGAGTAAGATAAAGTAATATTGATAATAACATAAAAGACGCGGTTAAAATTTGGTATTTTCTTTAACCCTAAATGGTTACTCTTCATTTTTGTACATTAAGGTTGAATTAAGGTGAATCGACGAACAATTTCTTAAAATAATTTTAGCGGAACAGTTTTTAAAGTTAAAAATAAACAAAAATATTTTTATTTAAGTATGATATTTAACAAATAACAAAAAAAATATAATGTAACACAAAATTTTTTTTTTCTATCTTAAAATTCGATACGAATTTGACTCTTTTTTATGAGTTATATGATAGAGAGTAAATGAGCTTCGTCGATTCGACGAACAGTAACCATCCAGGGTTAAATGAAACATTTAAAAGTTTCTTAAACAACCACTCTAAAAAATTAAACTACATATAACTTTATTTTAGTCTTGACAACTTTTCATGAAAGCTAAAAAACTTCTTGCTCATATGTTAATTTTTTCCAAGACGAGATAGATACTGATGCCAAATGATTTTTCCATCATACATACATTGTTAAGCATCATTATTTTATCATTAAAATTTAGTTACATTGGCCAGCGTCAAGATCCCCAAATCGGATAACTTGGTTTTTTTAATGTATCAGTTATCGTCTTACACATAAGTCTGGTCATACCCTTTTCAATTTGAAATATTATTATAATATATGGGATTACGTGGCAACGCCCGAACCACCAGAAGTGGTTGCACATTTTAGCAGATGCAACTCTGTAAGTGACTGACAAAAAGATGATACGAACGATAAGAAATTACTGACGAGACTGGATTACTGACGAGATTTAGGGTGTGGCCCGTTCGAGTCAAGACTTGAGAGGGACGTCCCTTGATTAAAATAGTTTTCCTCAAGGCGCCCCTATCTTGCAGAAAGCTTTTTCATCTGTAGTTCTTCATGCAAAATTAAATGGACTCGAGCATTTGAGATGCTCATGATATTAGCTATTTCAAGCATGTCCACTGCATGGTTCATCCTCAATGCTTGTACGACCACGTTTAAATTCAGCAACTCTTGCATATAAAGGAGCGCTTTCATCCAACACATTCACCATATCATTATGAATTTCTTGTCCCGATAAACCTTTTTTATATAATTATTTAATGACACCAGGAATTTTTAAATTTTCCAATGTAAAAAAATAATATGTGTCTTTTTTGAACACCTGTTTCTATATGAAGGAGTTGGCAGATCGAAAAGAAATTTAACATGTGTTCATAGCACAGATGGTTAAAGAAAAAGTATTATATTATTATTTATATTATTCCCATATAAATTAAACATTTAAAATGGTATTTGATGTCAGGATCTTTATTTTAAACTGAAAGAATAATCTCTAACCTTTTCTTTTCATAGATAATTTTAGTCATTCAAATGTTGACCGCGTCCGGCCATGGTGAAGGTTCAGCTTTCAAAGCCTCTCTCCAGCATGGCTACGGTATCTCGCTAACTATTCGAGTAACGTTGGCTTGCAAATCTGAAATTGCAACTTTTATATCGACGAAAACTTTGGACTTTACATACGCCCAAACAGCATCTCAAATGATTTTGGCGGCCAGTTGACAGGAAGGACAATCCTGAAAATCATATATTGCAAAGTGCACGAAAAATATTTCTCTCAACAACAGGCGGAATAAAAAAAATCTTCAATATTCCCTTACTACTTATGGTTGGTGACATATAAACGATTAATTATTAAAGTAAACTTAACGCAGTTTACTCTCTCAGCTGGCGTTAAATAAATATATGTACATTTATAAATTAGTAAATATTGAGCGAAATATGTTGACACTTTTTTTTTTAATAAAATCACTTGTAATACATAACAAGATGTTAAGTAAATTTTATGTATTTATGACTTCCTTTAAACCACTTTAACTCCGGCCTTCTATTTACACACAATTTGTGTTAAGCGTATTTGCAAAGGAAATCTCTAATTATTTTGCAAACTGTATTGGTGTCCTACTATCTTTTTGAGTAGAGCAAATTATTACTACGTCCTGCTATGTATTATACACTCAAACAAGATTATTCAGCCATTCATTGGTACATTCTAATATTTCGTTCATACTCACAGTCATAATTTTATGCCACTGACATTAGTTAAGGGGTTTATTTATGGTCTTTTGGCATTTTTCCTTAAATTCATAATACAAGTGTAGTATATGTATGTCAAAATTTTTGTGTGGTTATATCTAAGGGCTGTCTACAGCTGGCTGACTATTAGACCAAATAATAATATAAGAATAACCAATGTCTTCTTAGAGTTGTCAATGCTTTAAAAAGTAAATGTGTATCTCTTTTTCTGTTTTAGTTTAGTTTTTTGTACATCGTTTTAAATTGTTTATTTTTGTGTTTATGTGTGTCTTTATGTTTGGCAGTGACGGCATTAAAGTGTTGGCTGGCGCTATCAGCTGGCGGAGTGAGGATGTTGGGGGGGGGGGGGTTCTATTTGATGATATTAAAGTCAAACAAAAGCTTATTTTCAACATTTTTCTCTTAAGTAAAAAGAAAAACAGCTAGTTTTTATTTTTTTTTTATTTTACTTTATTTTGTTTATATTTTTGTTGCTATTACTCTTCTGTTGGCTGTCTTCTTTGTAGAGTATTAAAAAAAAAGTTTTTTTTGTGAAAAATATTGTGCTCTAAATTGTAGCCATCTTAGTTGAGGAAATATGTTAGTTTTTTTTTTCATCAGCATCCTTTCATTTATGTCTGTATATTGGTTACTGTTTTTTTTTTGTCTTTTTTTGTATGTCTTGGCCATCAATATAAGCATAACTATACGTTTATTTTTTTGCGATTTTTGTCGTAAGACTTAAAAAAGCCACTTTAAAGTAAAGTACAGTGACAAAAATAACAAGCTGAAGACATCATTGTAACCTGCTATTTTCAAACAATATGTAATTCTGTCAGCAGAGAATCCGAAGTGTAAAAATTATATCATGTTAAGATTATATAACTCTCCAATGTAAGCAATACAGTTTACAAAAAAAAAAAAAAAAAATGAACCGTCATTTTTATTTTATATTAAAAGACTAACCAGCAATCCGATTAATTGAAGACCTCTGTTTAGTTACTTGTCATACATTTCACAACTTTAACCACTGTATATTTTTTATTGTAATAATTTACACATACATTCTATAAATTCGCTTCAATGTAGTAAATTTCCTATATGTATACCGTTATTACCCTTATCTATACTTTTTGTCCAGGACTATCTTCAGAGTAATATATTTATAAAACAAAACAACAACAACAAACACACAATAACAAAAATTATAGCATAGTATAGGTTTTGGCGGCTTTTCTATTTATTTATTTTTATTTGCCTTCGTTACTTTGACGTCTTATTGACGCCACACTTTCATCAAGCACTCAGTATCTGTATGTTTCACTACTTTGCTTTGTTTCCTTCAAACATTTTGATATTGAATTTATGTATGTTTCTGTTTTATCTTTTGTAGGTATGAAATATAAGTATGTCTGTGTATTAAAGTTCGTTAATAGTTTTTCTATAAATTGCTATACTTTATGCTGCTTTAACTTTATGTGTTTTCTTCTTTGGTTTCTTTCAGTTTATAGTTTTCGGCAGTGTTTTTTTTTACAAAGCTTCTGATACTTTGTAAAAAATTCAATTTACAATTTCTTTACAATAAAGTGTTTTATTTATTCTTTATCCTTCATATATTTATTTTGTGTTTTTTTTTTCGTTGTTGTTCTTTGTGATGTTTGTTGGTTAAAATTTGAACTGGAAACAGTAGATTCATGGGGGCCGTATACTGCTAAAAATATTCAGATACATATTTGCAAATATTTAATAAATATAAGTTGATCACGAAATTTATTTATGCTCTACTTAACTAAAGCCAGATGTACACGATTGAAATATTCTTCAAAATTTATTTATTTAATAGTTATTAATAGTTATTAAGTAAATAAATTTTGAAGAAATTTTGCTGTTTACACGAGGTTGAAGCGTTTTGAACAGCAATTTTGAAGAAAATTTCAATCGTGTAAATCTAGCTTAATGTAGAAATAGAATTGCCATTCAGTTCATCATTCTACATATTTAGATTAAGTCGAAGTCTACCAAAACATTGCAGCATACTTTCCACATAAATTTCTTGACTATTTTATGAATATTAAATTTACAATTCAAAATCACTCCTATAAACTTTTTGAAATTTAAAACCTGGAACGGATCTCTGGACAAACTGTTGTTGGGGTCGTTGTGCTATCGAATGGCAAAAATAATTCACTGATTGGCTTTGGTGTTAATTCTCAAAAAAAAAAAAAATAAAATGATTTTATTTGTAAGGAAAATAAAGCTGAACCTCAGTGCCTCTACATTGGCGAAAATCTATATTGCTTTCAAAAGAAGCGATCATAATTTCGGTATTAAGTAACAGGCCGACATCAAAAAAAAAAAAATTTTTTTTGTTAAGAAATAGTAGCATTTCAATCCGTCGTATAGAAAGTAATGCAATAAATAGTAAAAAAATTGCCGGTAAAATTGTGCAAATAATTTCAATAGTTTGTCCCTGAAGTAGGTATCGGTTTACCTATTTATTGAAAAGTAAAAATAATACAGATGCAACGATTTACCCAAACATTTTCTATATAACTAAATGATCAGTACTTCTCAATAGCTGGTCGGGAAGGAAAGCCTTTGTATCAAGGAAACATGCTTATTCTCCACGACACAAATATATATCTCCATTAATGTCGTTATAACATGAATACCTTTTTCGCCTTATTTATGTTTTGATGTATTCATGTATGCTAGAAAACCATTTGCAATATCTTAGGAGTACTTAGTATTTAGGAGCTAACCGAATTTTAAAAGTATATGTATAATTAAGTGCAAGTTCCCTGCAACAGCAGACCTAAATGACCTAAAAATAAAACTCAGATTCAACACAAAATTAACACAAATTTATATTTGTGCAAACAAAACGGTCCCCATAAAAAAATCGTTTGCTTTTCTCTGCCCTATTTATTGTTTATTGAACAAAAACCATTTTAAAGATGATAAAGCATAAATTTAGAGCTTTTAATTTTTTTCGTTGTTATTTATATATAAATGATGTAAAAAGTTTTCTCTATTCAAACTTTAGTGTTGTTTGTTATTTTTTCTGTTGCCCATTCCTTTTATGTATTGCCAATAATAATGACCATGTGAACGGCCAGAAAACAGTCAATAGCCTGAGATCGTGATAAAAATACTTAACAATTTGCCACAAAATTATTAGTTTTTTTTTTGTATTGTTTTTGAGAACATGTGGTTTGAAGTGTTTTTGTTTATTTTATAGCTTGAATTTTTAAAATGTATTTTTAAATAAATTAAAAAAGAATTTTAAAAACACATTTAAAGAATTGTAGGTATGGACAATTTGAAAGTGTTTGGAAATTTTCTTTTACTAGAAGAACACCAATAACTAATTTATTGACTCTTAATAAATTCAACAACAAGAGCATGGAAGGTAAAAAGGTAAATTCAATCAATATATATCTACTAACTGTGCTTGAGACGTGGCAGCAGAGTTTGGAAAAAATATTGATTTATGACTACAATAAAAATCGCTGCAAAACAACACTACAACACAACCCCATACAATTAAAAAAATCTCTCACACTTACTTCAACTGATTCACATAACTTTGGCTTTAAGAAAATATGAGCCACTATTATCATTACAAAACAACTGAGCCAATAACAATTGCCTGTAAAACTACAAGGCACAATTTACAATAACGCTTATTTGCGAGTGAGTGTGTCTGCAAGCGAGAAATAGCAGTTAGAGTTAGTGCTTTTCTCCGTTGTGCATTTTTGGTAATAATCTTACTTTACGAACAGACATATACAAGCATGCTCATACTCGCACTTGTAGTTTGCAAAATTTGCCTAAAATTTATAACCATCACAAGCAGAAACCATGAATTGGTTCAATTTATCTTTTCCTTCGAATTTACTGGTAATTTATAAATGGGCAGAAAATATTAACTGAAACTATTGTAGTGTTTAATGTATATATTTTTCACAGTCATGTGCATGAGTATTGGCATCCATATACACAATTTATAACTGAAGATAATAAGGTATATTATATGGCTGTATGTATGTAAAGAGGACTGTAGCAGTAGCAGTAGTAGTCATTACGAAAATGTCTGCATATGAATGTTGTCATTATCATTACTAACATACATACATAGCAACATAAATATATTACATTATGTACTCTGTTATTCGTGTAAATGTGATTTTGTTATGAATTTCTCATACTCTTGTATAGATAATGATATGGAGTGAAATCAGTGAAACTATTGTCAGCACTTTTATTTATTAATTCGATATTCATTTGAAAAGCTTTTATCATGATCTTTAATCTGAAACTATAGATGTTAATAGAGGAAATGTCATGAATTGAAATTCTCAGGTAGCTCCCCTGGTCTTTACGGAATGTCGAATATATTCGACATTGACCTTGACAGATACATATTGTTGTTATGTATATCTGCAAAAATAAAATAAAAAAAAAAATATTTTTTACCATTTCTTTAAATGTTTTTGGTTGAAAAGATATAATAAAACTATTAATAACCAAAAAATTTAATATTTTACTTTTTATTAACTTTACTTTGATGAAAATTTTCGAAACAATTTGAATTTATTTCTTTTCGCGCAAAGAAAAACATTGTATTTTTTGCAAATAATGAAAGAGCTTTTGTCACAACCTTGCGCCTTGCACCGACCATTTTTCAAATATTAATTCTTAACTGAACCTTAAACACATGTTTCGAAACCTTTAAGAATTACATTATACAAGGTGGCGCAAAAGTAATTTTTGCGAGGCCCCTAATGTCAGTTCTGTTTTGATATTTGTGTAGCAAACACATGCGAAATACACGTTAATAAACAATGTTACGCTACACTGCTCCAGAACGCGGAATATTGCTGACAGAACTGACATTAGGGGCCTCGCAAAATTTATAGCATTTTCTGATAGGAGGATTACTTTTGCGCCACCTTGTACAAAGATCTTGCTTTTTAATTCCATAGCAAATGACATTTTACAAACACTCAACCCTGTACAAACACTCCACACGTCAACATAAACGTGAAATTTTAATTATTAATTGAGAAACCTAAGAGAACAAAGTTAGCAAAATCAAATCGAAATATCACAGTTATAATATAAACAATCTAACAAACAATAGTTTTTTGGTTGAAAAAAAGTTCAACATCGTTTATATCACAGCCAAAATTTTGAAAAGGGTCTCATTGTTTACAACCCAGCAAAAAGTTCACTTTCAAATTAAGTTAAAAAGTTATAGGAAATTGTCAACCAGACTACTTACAATTTTTGTTCTGGATGGCTTAAAAGTAATCCATTATAATTTTGCCACTTTTAACAAAAAAAAATAATAACTTAGTTTTACTTTTTTTATTTAAAAGTATTATAAAAATATGTAGTTGTAGAAGGATTACAATAAAATATGATAAAATAAATAAACGAACTTAACAAATACTAAGAAAACTTATTACAAAATGATAATAATATTGATTTATAATCATATAATAACTTCTTTAAGTCTATTTATTTAAAGTATTTTTTTGGATTTTATAATTGTGACATTTTTAAAATATACGTAAAGTAGTTCTTTCAATATGATTATTAGTACAAAAAGTGGCGAATGAAACTGCGAAATAATGAGTTCTAGATGTCATTAAAATAAAGAATGTAAGTGATTCAGCAACATTTTTTTCTGTCAAATACGAAAAGTTGAAAGCTTTTTAGCTTAAACTATAGACCTCTAATCCAGATGGTGCAGTGCTTGCACCATCGGGTAGTGCTGAAAATTATCTATTACATTATTTTTTAGTATTACCAGAAATGTTTGCAATTGATTACGGTAGGTAATTTTTTTAGCCGCATTTGAGGTAAATTTCGTCATCCATTATGATAAATTCAAAGCTATAATAAAGTTGGATATATGATTAACATGTTATTTTTAATTTGCGATTTATCTGTTGCAAGTCTCTTAATTTTTAACAGAATATACTATGTGGAGTAAACACAATAGTTTAACTGAACTCAGTATTTTAAGTCAATGACTTGGCAAATTGCAAACATACTAGCTACAAATACACATTTTCATATTTATTATTTGGTCAATATTCTCATAAATGTTGATCATTTTAGTATTTTCTTAACATTTATTTGTTCATGTTTTGCATATGTGTTCTTTACTATGTATTCTGTTCATGTTTGTTTGCATTGGTTAGCATACAGGTTGGCTTCTCTAGGTATGGTGGATATTTATGATGACGTTATATGAAATGATTGGATTAATTGCAATGAAATTTGTTTAAATAGTTTTGCAGTTATTTATAATAATCTAATATTAGATTATATAGTAGATTATTATAGATATTATTATATAATATAAACAAAAATTATTTGATAATGTACAAGACTATTATAAACACCTAGCTCACATGTTGATAGCCCAATTTGATGATAGGTTAGTTTAGGTTTAGGTTAGGTTTGAAGGCTGGTGTGAGGTTGTGCCCACACCATCACCCAGAGACCAATACGGCCTATTGTGATAAAATAATTTGATGATAAATTTTATTAATAATTGCTTTCATTATATAAATCTTCACCCTAAACAATTAATATAAAATAACTATTAGTATAAAAGAACTCATCAGAAAAGAATCCAATTTAAATCGATTTGATTTTAGAGAAATTAAGACCATTAAACTTGTATCTGTTTTAATCGCAGAACTGTGTCCCATACTATTACTTGATTTAAGCCTTGAAAATACTTCTGCTGAAAATTGTATTTTTCACAATTAATGAAATGCTAACGACCATAGAGAAATGAGTTTGGTGGATGATGTATCAGGATTTAAAATTTTATTATACACAGAAAGTTATGCTTTTATCCTGCGTTACCGTTGAGAATTGTCAAAAAGTCACTCAAAAGGTCGTTTTAAAAAATAAAAGTCGCAATCTTTTTGAAAATATTACGAAAAATACGTACATAAGTATATTAAACCGACAATATGTTAAAAAATATATAAAACAATGTTGCCAAACGAGAACAATTTGTTGATTTCTTTTAATACTATGGCGTTGATGCCATACTATTTCACTGTTCACCATTTGGCAATTTTTTATTAAAAAAAAATAACAAACAAAAACAGCAAATTTGAAATGCATTGAAAAACAAACTTTTGTGTAGGTAACTATACAAAAAAAAGGGGAAAAAGTCGCAACAAAACTAAAAAAAGTCTGAAAATTAGGTAATTTTAAAAAGTCTCATAAAAAGTCGCAAGCCGCCAAAAAAGGGGCAAATTGCGACTTTAGTCGGCGAACGTTAACCCTAAAAAGTAAAAAAGGTAAACATTTTACCAGTCAAATTTATTCTTTGGGTATTACGTTGTAATATAAAAAGTGTGTTTGCCTGCTCCAAACTTGGAATTTTTCTGATGAAAGAAGTTTAAAAAAGTAACTGCAAACCGAAGAATAATTGTCAATTTTTTTTGTTCTCATCTTAATAACTCTTCTATTTCAAATACCCTTTCATATGTTTCTATATCTTCCCTTCCTGCAAATACACGCAAAAATGCGTGTGTCTGTTGAATATATGAAAACATGTCTCGATTGTCGCATAACCGTTTAATTGCCTTCAATAAGTGCAAATCAAATTGTGGCATCTGTGACCATTATCCTCACTCTATCTGCACGCACATGCAAACATTACTCTCTGTATTGAAGGAGTCCTTGTCTTTATACATCTGTATGTGTATATAAAAGTTTGTGTATGTGTTTTACGTCTGACTACTGATAGTGTTTTAAATGTCTAATAAAGACAGCATGATAAACAATTGGTAAATATTGTAGGCTGATAAAACAAATGGAAAATCAATTTTAATGCGAACGTATACATAAATTCTCGCAAACACATATACATTTTACAACGCACATATACATTAAATTAATGTAGAAATTAAATATATTGTTAACTTGCTTCTTTCTACTCTGTTGCGTAGTTGCTTTAATGACAAATATTAATGTTGTGTGTATGTATATTTGCAGTAATGGCAGCTTGTGACCATGGCCGCCATGTCATGGCATTTTACGAATGCGAAAATATTTATTTACAACTTTACATTGAATATGCATGAAGCAAAAGTATATAAATAAAACGCAAAATAAAATATAAATTTAAAAGTAGAATCTTTAATATAGAATGCAAGATACTAGTGAGCAGAGACCTGCAACGAGTACTAAATTTTCGGGTATACTTAATCATGCACATTGATTTTTATGATTTAATCGTTTTTGTTCAAATGCACAAAACGCTCGTTTACGCAACCGTTCGTTTCAAACATTCAGTTTTATTCACTGGTTGTTTTTTGCGAACATGAATATTCTGACTGTGTCGTTAAATGTATGAAGCTCGTTTTACATCAAAGCCAACGTGTTGTTAGCCGAACATGTGTTTTATTCATTTGTTGTTTTGTGCGAACATGAATGTTCGACTGTGTCGTTAAATGTATGAAGCAGCTCATTTTACATTTTTTCTTTAATTTTTTTTGCTGTGCAAAGATATATTTGACAAACTGTACATATTACAAATTTTATCATTGCTTTGTCAAATAAGTTTTCTTTTCGACGAAATAATGTTAAATAGGTAGTAAATGCACATTTTTTATGTTTTCATATTTTTCTGCCAGCCGCTTTTTACTTATAAGTGGCTCGTGTGTTTTTAGTTCAATTCCAATCAGATCATGCACAACAAAGCCGATATGCAAAAAACAAACTGTGTATAAACAAGAATTTTTGTTTTCAAACATTGCAGTTCGAACCAAGTGTTGGAAATGATTTATACTCGTTGCTGAATTTTCTGTGTGTGCATAAAAAGTGAATAAGCATAAAATTGAATCATACTTTTTTGTATTGTTCTTAAAATTCAACGTTAGTGAATAAGTCGGCTCGTTCATACTTGTTGCAGGTCTCTGCTAGTGAGTACACATCAGTAAGTATGAGTTGTATGGCTGAAATAAATATTAAGTATACGCGTCAAGTATTCTTGCAAGTGTCATTTATTATGGCTGGCATAAAATTGAGAGCTTAAAGTTAATAGAAGAAGTTTTGGTGAATTGTATTTGTTTAAATTTAGGTAGAGTGGTGTTACTATTTTATTCATGATTTTAACTTTATCTAAAATTTGTTTCTTTTCATAACAAATGTCGTTTCATGAAATAACTCTTAATTATTAGAGTTATTATTTGTATATCTTTTATTTAATTATCAAACAGATCAGACATACATCATCGTACATGCAAAATTTGGTACAATTGCACTTTTTTTAGCACCATTTAAGAGTCAAATGTACAATAGCACCCCAATAACTAATTTAGCACTATTTCAAATTATTGTGGAACAGAAATTGATGTATACATATTAGGGTGGGTAAATTTTTTTTGTAAGTAGGTGTATAGTAAAGACGTAATCTAAAATAAATTCTAAGAAAACTTGACTAAAAAAGTATGCGTCTAAAAACAAAACCTAGCTCCCGACGAGAGACAAAATGGAATCTTGAAAATTGATTTCAAAACATAATAGGCAATGAGAGCAAAATATTAAAACATCATTATTTCTTCTATCAAAAGAAAACTCTAGTAAGGCTTAATCATTGTTTTGCAGACGACGAACGGACTGCTTTTGATTTTTTCACTACCTTCTTTGGATTTATCCATAGTAATTGGTTTCTCATTGTCGTCAGTAATGCCAATGCCTTTAAATAAAGCTGGTCCCCTTTTGTGCATAATCAGCTGGCAGTGCAAATTCGTTTTCAAACATCTATTTGTGAAGAGACGAACCTATGTGAATGATCTAACTGGACAGTTGGTCTACTATATTTAACACGCATTCAGGAATTTTATTCTTTCTGCCGGTGTGTTGGTCAATCATGAATGCTGTGAGAGGATCAGGAATTACTCCACAGGAGCATGGCATTGTTTTTGTGCAACTGCATTCTGATTAGTCAGAAAACTTGCCCTGTTAGAGTCAATCGACATCGCTGATGATTTCATAATTTAATGGTTAATTTTTTAAATAAGAAATTAACACGCTTACTTCTTGAAAGTTAAGTATCAAGTGCATAAGTCAATCAAAACAAATGTTTAACACCACGTTTTTATAAATAAATTTCTGCTATGAATACATCTATTAATAATATTGAATTCTAATTACTCTTTGCTAATAACTTTCATAGTAGATTACTAAATAATAATTTTTAAAAGAGAAGAGGGGAGCTTAAAAAAATCATTCACTTTTTAAATATTCGTAATTCGTATAAAAATTAAAACATAATATCGATGCAACAACAATGTTCCTTATATCTTGATCAATAGTTAATGGGACCATAATAATTTATTTCTAATAAAATAAGGTTTAAAAAAATGCAACAAAAAGGCCCAAAAAAACAACTCTATTTGGGGTTTGTATGTGGATATACCAGAAGTCGCTACTTTTTTATTTTTCATAATCAAGCCTCTCTTTCTATGGGTAATTTTCTTAGAATTTTGTGTAGATTTCGTATTTGGTATACGCCTGTCATGTTTTTTCTCATCCGGGCAAATTGACCCACCCTAATATATATCCTTAAATAATATTGAAATTAGCATTGTTATGGAATTTAAAGAAATTGCAAAACAATTTAACTTCAAATTCTGCGAAGCATTAAAAGAAACAGTTGATTTTAGAAATTAAATGTTATTATGGTTTAACAAGTTTTCGCCAGAAAATGTTGTTTTGGGTAGAACTTCTAGCATCTTACCATAAATATTAAAAATGTTTCCTAGGGAGAATAAAAGTATTGAAAATATAAACAAGCAGTTTCGAGCGCTGGCAGATAGAGAAATGATTAAGTCTATAAAAAACGGCAATATATGTACTTTTTGCTCATAGGTATCAGCAATGAAAAATGAACTAAGTAAACTAATGTTTACTGATATTTAAAGAATTGCTAAATTAATATTATCCAGTCCACATTCATCTGCAAATGTGGAAAGGATACTTTCGCATCAAAATATAATAAAACCAAAGAGAGGAATATACTGTTTGTTTCGACGGTATCCAATTATTATTCATGCTGCTACAATTCAGAACTGAGTAAGAATTTATTAGCAAGAAGTATGTCATAAATAATACTTTTATATTCAGATCTCAGAAATTAATAATCTTTATGTACCTTTTGATATTAAAACATGAATATTAATTGTTAAGTTTATCTACATATATGAAATTAGTGGTGAGGGGGGCACCTTAGAACACTTTTTGCTTTTAAGCCACATAAAAATTTATATTTTTGAATTATTGACTTTTTACATAATTTAACTAATATATATGGAAATAAACTTTAGTTTAAGTCTACAAGTAACTTATTTTTAGTTCGATTTATATTTTTTTTATTTTTTTAATGGATGAAGGCATTGTGTTCAAATGTGCTCCCCATACGGGGTAGCTTTGAACTAGGCTGGGGCAGTTTTGAACGGCAATTTTTTCTTGTAGCGCTTATGTCCAAAAATAACATAAACATTTATATTTATTTATATATATAATATATTCGATTTATTTATTAAGGAAAACATAAACATTAACAATTAAAAAATAAAATAAATTCAGATCAAAAATAAGTTTTATATTATTAAGACGAAAAAGGCCTTGCGATTTCAGGTGACATTACATTTTCCTTTAAAGCATCATGATCAGCATTGGATTCGTCATTTTCAGAAAATAAGAGAGAATCAACAATGTTTGATACTTCGGTTGATAAATTAACATGTTCAAAGATGACCCCTTTTTCTTTGTTCAAACCTGAACTGGCTTGCCATTTCACGGAAATTTAAAATAAATATTGTTTTTTACATAAATATCAAATAACTTAACTTAATTTTGTTGTTTGAAATGAATTTTGGACTGCAATAAATTTTTTTGACGAAAGAAAACGATCACTGAATACTTCTTACACTCTTACAAAAAAAAAAAAACTAGCAAAAGTTGTTAACGTTGCTAGAAAACAAAGATGCCATGTGAAAAACTCGGTTAAGGATCGGAAAAATTGTTAAACTGACATTTTATTAACATAATTCAAAGGTGCCACGGGTATAAAAGTGCCCCCTCTCCCCTACTTACTACGAATGAATTTTAATATGCTTTTTTATTAATTGATACATGTACATATATACAAATAAATTTTTATTAACGTCTTTATTTAATTTTGTATAAAAAAGATTAAAAAAAAATAAGAACAGAATTTAGTACAATTGACTTTTTCTAGAAAGTTAGTACAATTTGTAGAATCTTATTTTGCATCCCTGATTGGTGCTAGATTCTGGGTGTATGAGTAACCTGAGTATATTTAATATTAAGTATACGCTTACTTCTCCTACAATTCACAAATTTACTGTAGCTGAAAAATCGTAATCTTGTTAATTTCTAATTAATGCTTTTATCTTTAACAAATCGTATGTTTATTTGCCTGAATTATTACTAAATCTGTTATTTTGATAAGAAATTCCAACAAGTTATACAGGCACTAATAAACAAACCATTTTCAAGTCTACTTTAGCTAATTTCACAAATACATTTTTCTTATTTTAATATTCTGTCTGCATTTCATTTATGCAAAAGTATACGTTTTTCATTTCACTTCCCAACAGTAGTAGTTTTCATTTTAAATGTTTTTTTTATCTTATTTTCATTGCTTGCTTAATGTAAATGAATAACGCGCCAAGACTAAAAACAATACTTTGCCATAATCTTTTTGGCTTATAGAAAAAAATATGAGACGAAAAAAAAACAAGAAAATAATTTATATAAATAAACAATGTCCTGGCTTTATATTTATCAACATTTTGTACTCATAAAACAACAGCAATAACCAATAAACAACCATGAAATTTTTAGAACTCGTATCATGTTGCGTTTCCTTTGGGACTGAAACAAGCAGTCCTCTGTTTTGTGTAGCGTTGTTTGATAAAAAAAAAATAAAAAAAATCTGCGTTGGAGGTAGATGGTCGCTGTTAAATAGATTTAGCAAATTACATGATATCAAGCAGTAAGTTTTAAATGAACAACTATATACTAGAAAAAGAGGGGAATCATCTGAAAAAAATATCAGAATTCAACATTAACCATGCAGAAAATCTCATAGAATATTTAATATGAAAATGAGAGTTATTATTTGGGAAGTTTATCTTATGTATATACTTAGTTCAGTTGAACTATAAAAACATGAAGTTTAAATAATTAAATTTTTGAAACATTAAATTAAAAGGAAGTTTTTTATGTTGCAGCGAAATATATGGATATATTTGGTATTAGATGTCACTACTCCCCAGTAAAATGTTGGCCCGATTTAGCTCCCTGTCATTCTTCAAAAGCTGCAATGTATATAATAGACGCAATAGAAAAATATTGTCTTGGGTCTACAAATTAAATATTTAAATTAATACAAGATTTCAAAAATTTTTAAATAAAATAAATGTTTAGCTAGTTTGTATAATGTAACAAATACATTACATTTTAACAGAATGGTGTAGAGTACAATGTGTAACAAATATGAGAAATCACAATGGGTGTGCAACTTTAGCTTTTAACTTATAATTTCTCTTTTTTTTTGTAGTTTTCTTCTATTTATATGTTTTTGTAGTTCGTCTTTTGACTTTTGTTTCTGTTTTGTTCTTTAGTCATACTGACTGATATTGCATTCATTTATTTGCTTTATTTGTCATTTTTTGAAAATTTCTTCATTAATATTACTTTATGGTGCTGTCTATGGGTTCTAGTTGCCATTGTTTGCTGCTGTTGTTGCTGGTGTTCTACTTTATTTTATTTTGTTGTTTCTTTTACAAATTTTTTGTAATTCAACATAATTTCATTTACAAGTTCTGCTTTGTTTTTTTTTCTTTGTATGTCTGTGTTTAATTTTTTTTTATATTTTGCACTAATTTTTTTTTTTGCCTTTAAGTTGAGTACGATGTGTTATGTGGGCTTTATTTACATCAGGTTCTTTATTTTTTTATACCCTCCACCACCATGAGTGGTGAATGAGGGTATACTACGTTTGTCATTTCGTGTGAAACTTTTTTAATAATCATCTGAGACCCAAAAAAGTAGATATATATTTTCTTGATCCTTATGAAAATCTAAGATTGCGGCATGTCCGTCTGTGTAAAACACTCTCATGTTCAAACGATACAACTTATGTAAACAAAGTTACCTAAAAAATAAAAAATATTTTTCTGGTAACTTCGGTATTGAAAATCAGCAAAATCGGCTGAGGTCAACCAGAGCTATGGACCGAAATGTTAGGCAACCTCCATAAAAATTTTATATTTTTTATTAATTTTATTGCAATATTTTTAAATATATTGTAGATAATACCATGAAATTTTGTATATGTTATTTTTATTATAAAAAAAAAGAAAGTGTGAGGAAAGTAGTAAGAATATCTCCATGATATCTCATAGCCCCCTTACAAAAATCTTCCCGAAATATTGGTAATTATACATAAATGCATATAAAATTGAAATATCAATACAAAATTCAGGAAAAATGAGTTTCATGCAAAAAGAAATCACAACAGGAAATTTTTTTTAGTTCGGTCCATTTTTGACCTGGAAGTACACTTCCAGAATCAATTAAATACGTATGAAACTGGTATAAATAATGTTAAAAAGGTTAAAAATTGACACAAATAATCCTTTTCGGTAAATAAATTGCTGTTCTAAATTGTATAGTGGTTGGCCATAATTGGTCATAGTTCCCATATAAGGACCACATCCGGAAAAGATATTTATCTTTATATATATCGTATAAATATCGGTACCGACTCAAAACTTTGCACAAATCATTTCCATATATACAAAAATCATCCCACATTCTTTTCTAAATTTCGGTCCATTTTCCCTCTTCCGGAAATCACTTCAATACTTATAAATCTCTTATAAATAACGTTACCGATCCAAAATTTTACACGAATCATTCATGTACATACCAAAATCAAACTCATGGATTTTGAGAATATCGGTCCATATTTGACTATATCCCCCATATAATGTCCACTTCCAAAATTTACGTTAATAATAATATACATTGAAATATCCTCAGATGCCCACGGTTTGTCATAGCTGTCCATCATAGCTGGACCATTTCCGACAAACAATTCAACCCACAAAAATGTCTATTAAATATCGTTATCAAACCAACTTTTATACAGATCAGAAATTTTAATACAGAAGTCATACTAATATCGGCAATACGGCAAATTTGCTACTGGACTTTGTAGCAGTTAGTCAATAATTGGCATTAGCTGCCGAATTAAGTCCACTTCCGAGTATATGGAGATTTTATACTTTTTTGTTAACTGAATATTATTACACAAATTATTTTTTATAAAATTTATTTAAATAATGTTAAACAACAATTTGTATGTGCCAGCCAAAATTATTACAAAAGAAAAATTTATATTTTAAGAAATTTGACAATAAAAAAATTATAAAACATAAATGAAATATTGATTTGTTATTTCAAAATTATAACAAGTACTAATTAAATCACTAGACAACCAACCATATAACTCTTGTAAATAAAGTTATTGAGATCACATTAGCCGATACTGGATTTAGAAGCTATTGGTTCAATTCTATTATGCCACCCATAAATATCATGTAAATAATGTTATTGAGATCACATTCAACCAAAAGAAGCCTTACCCTATAATCTTACCCTTTTTATATTCTGTGTCTTAAGTTGTTGTGAATATGGAAACATGTTCTTTTAATTTGATAAATTGTTAAATTACACTCTAGATTAGGTGGAGGGTATTAAAGATTCGGCACAGCCGAATGTTGCACTCTAACTTGTTTTTTTGATATCATTTTTTTTGCGATTCATTTCACCAGAGACTTGGCAAGATAGATGGATGAATGAATAAATGGTATGTGGGTTGGATAGATGAATGTATGAATGAATGGCTGCTTAGAATTCGCATAATCGTTATGTGATGTTAAAATCATAATTTTATTTTTATGACATGTCATAAAAATTGTGTAAGCGTACAAGTACAAAAAACAAAATAAAAGATAAATAAAATAAAACATTACAAAGTCAAAGAAAAAAAAACGAAGATATAAAACAATAAGTAAAAGTAAATGAAATATTTATTGCACACGAAGGCAGTGAAGAAAATCCTACAGAGTTTTACTTAAAGTCAGCATTAAATATTTATGTATGTACATATATACAAGTTTCTGTTTTTTATGAAACATTATTAAGAATGTTTGTATGCTGCAGCTTTAAACATTTAGGAATTTTTGGTGACTTTTAATAAAAATTTCTACAATTTATTTTTGGACTTAAAATTGCAGGGATTTTTTAATTTTTATTAAATTAAATATTAAATCAGTGCTATATCAAAAGTACACCTTTATAAGAAGAATCCATTGAGTTGTATCTAGCATTTCTCTACTTAATTATACCCTACACCACCATAGTTGGGAGGGTATATTGGATTGGTGCTGATGTTTGTAACGCCCAGATATATTGGTAGAACACCCACCTTAAAGTATACCGATCGACTCAGAATCATTTCGTCAAATTCTTAGTAAGATCGGTCCCGGCAGGCATTGTCCTGCAAGAGATGGGGCGTAAAAGGGGGTGTGGAGTATGAATCTTAATTTTTACCTCACCTAGAGTAACATGTGTATTCGATTTGAAGTAAAATGTTAAAAGCCGAGTAGAATCAATTACACAATTAAAAAAGTAGGAGTGGTCGAAAAAAAATAAGAAGCTTTGGCACATGCAATTTTTCTTTTTACCTCGCCTTCAGTAAGTTGTTTATACAAATTGTTTGAAGTAAATCTGTAAAAACCCATGCAGAAGCAATTAGTCAATTAAAAAAAGTGGGCGTTAGAGTAGGCGTGGTCGTACCAACTCAGAAACCTTTCCTTAGCATATTTTGCGCAAACCTTTCTATTATGAGTACGCTTACACATTTTTCCAGAAATAGTAGAAACATTAGATGTGCAAAATACATAGAAATTTTATATGTGTGGGAAACTACACATATAAAATAAAAAATTACGTTCCTTACTCTGGTGTGTGGTTTCCCATTGATGCGATGGAACCATAAAATGTTAGTATTATTTTTACATGTTTTAATTGGTACTTTGTCTGTGTTTCGATGCCAATGTTTTTCTAAATCGATTAAATTAAATAATAAATTTGAAAATTATTGAATATTTCTTTAAAAACTTTAATAAAAAATAAATATTTTTTACACCGAATAAATATTAATAATTTTTCTGGTTACCCAGGCTGTAATAAAAACATATCTCAATTACACATCTGTCATTTTTTATAATACAGCCTACATCCAACATACATATATGTAACTCTAGTGTTAAATAGCTAAAAACATAAAAACAAAGAAAATCAATCAAACAATACTTTTCCTATTTGATGATTTCCTGCCATTAATATTTGACTAATTTATTTTATACCTTTTTACAATTCACTTGATTTATTATATTTAATCACAAAACTCTTTTCAAAAATTCATTATCGTTGCCCTGATCCTGCCACCAGCAGGTAATCCTTAATATGGCACATTTTGCTGTTGCAAATAATTTCCCTGACGCTGAGACACTCGCTTCCCCTATCTAATTGTTATTGTTAATTTTTATAGCCCAAGCTTAGGTAGTTGCCATACAGATGATTGTTAGAGTTTAATACACACGACAAGAATCATAAAAACTAACAACAATAACAAAAAATATAAAAAAAAACTACAATAAAAAACGGAACAAGCGAATATTAATCATAAAAATCTTAGCAAATTAATTATTAGTCATAAAGAGTCTTGAGTACATTACAGCACTAATAGAAGGAGAAAACAACTGGGAAGAGGAGCAGAAATTGAAATAAAAAAAAATAATAAAAATAAATAAAACAACAACAACCCCTTTGGCAGTAATGTATAGAAAAATAAAAACAACAACTAGACATAAATGCTCAAAACGGAAAACAACACTATGGATTTTGTTGTTTGTTGATTTTTTTGTTTCAAAGTTTTTTTAAGTTGCCATGGTTTGTTGTAAGACATTGTAAGAACACAAACACACATACTACAATATAGGTATGTGCACTTATAAACGTATTAGTATGTTTAATTGTGTGTTTGAACGTGTACGTACAATAATAAAAATAAAAGTCTAAGAAAGAAACATTCTATGTAAGTGTATATAAGTTCAGTGTCCTTTAAAAAGGACAACTGGCAAGAAAGCAGAAAAAACAGAATGCGAACCAAACAACAACAGCAAAAGAACTAACGAACAAGACATTTGTATAAAGTTGCTCTTGTTGTTGTTGTTTGTTGCTGCAGCAGCTGCTGCTGCTCACTTGATCGTGCAATGTACCTTTGATACATCAAAGCACTTAACACGTTCAGAATTTAAGAAAAAAAAAATAAATAAAAACAACAACAACAACGTAAGCGCATACACAATCTTTCTATATATGCTTCTTCGTTTGTAATATTAATCAAAAGAAAACTATATTACAAGAAATTATAAGTATTTTTGTCGAGTGCAAAAAGAGAAAAGAGTAAAATATGGCAAATAATCCATACTAATATTTGAAAAATAAAATGCTGCACACACTTTTATTAAGACGTTGCCTGACTTGTTTCTGTCTATAGCTGTTAGGTAGGAGTGGTAAATTTTTAAGCAGATTTAATCCAGGCTACTTTACCTACTGTTTCTAAAGCTATAACGGCTGATGCTAGTTTTAGTTGCACTTATTATAGGGAAAAATTATCAGGGTTTTTAAATAAGGCGTCATATCGATATTTAATGATAGAGTAGAATCAAAAAATTTGTCAGAAACATAAGCGCTAAAGTCTATATTATCCAATTTATTACAACATACAAAATAAGTGAAAGGATCGAAAAGAACAATAATTAATAACTTGAAGTAACTTTAGAAAATTAGAAAAGATTATTCAGTTTTTACAACATTTAACATTTATGCGTTCATTAGTAAAAAATTCTTAATGAATTTCACAAGCTCGAATGTTTCACTTACATTCTTTCTGCTACCTGTCTGATTCTTAGCTCTACATTTAAGTGTCACACCAAACCTTTTCCATTCATGCCATACTCAGCAGTGGATACGAAAGAAATGTCAAACTTTGTGTGAAACATATTTTTAGTAACCCCAAGCGAAACAATATAATAAATAGTTTATAATTTCCTAGCTGAATGACATGCTAGACACTTGCCTTTTGTATTTTAAATTATTTATTATATGCTGCCAATAACAGAATTTATATCATAAAGATTTTTTTTAGACAAATATAGAAATATAAGACTTTAAAGACCAATAGGAGCATTTTGGAATAACATGTAAGATTAGTTGACATATGTATCTGTATAAGCTTCGTCAATTGTTACAATGAATTCAATTTCACATGCAAATTCAGTATGAAAATGATGAAATTCGTGATATTTTCAATCAACAATCGTCCATCCAAAATCACTATTAAGAAATTTATTTATCAAATTGTTGCATTTAGGCTTCTGGATATCCAAGATAGAGTATACAGTAGGAAGCAAAAGTGTCTTGATGTTTTGTATTAAGGATGGTGCTTTTGCACGCAGAAAAAAAACATGGTTGGACATGGTTACAACAACTACACTTTGTTTTTGGTAACTATATATTGTTGTGGTACACAAATAAGTGTTATTTAAATTTGATTTTAACGATAATTTAGTTACTATAAACATTTTTATGTATATCGCAATTATATGGTTCACTGAAACATAATTATTGTTATAAAATGTTTACCACAACTATTGCATGATAACTATTCAAACACATTATATTATTTACAACTAATTAAACTTACAAATAACCATTAAATGATAAGTTTCTAAATTTTTACTCATATTATAGTTAAAATGCAAACAAAATATGTTAAATTTTACTAATATTTTGTTTTTGCCATTTGTAAATGCTTTTGCATCAGTTCAGTAGTTTGTCTGCTTGATATCGGATTATTTATTTGGATATAAATGTGTCAATAATTGAAAAAAATATTACTACAAAATACAAAAATGTAAAAGAAGTGTAAAAGACCTAAATGGTGTATAATAAATATAATAAATAAATAATAAAGTGTACATAAAAGAAATAATCTTAAATATCATAAACAAATCTATTAAACATAACCAAAAATAAAATGTAAATTTTTTTAAATACGTTGAAAGTGCATAAATATTTATTTCTATTTACAAAAATACCACTAATACTATCATAATATGATAAATAGTAAAAATAAAATTATATTATTTTAACATTTTATGATAAAGTACTACCATTATATGATTAATTTAGATCATAATATAATTACTTTAGATCATAATATGATTCCTTTTGATCATAATATGATTATTTTAGATACTAATATGATTAATATATATTATAATATGATTAATTTAGATCATAATATGATTACTTTAAAGTATAAATTTGATCATGTATGACAATTTTATGATTATATTACGTTATAATATGATGTTATAATATCAAATTATGATTAACAAGAAAATATTATGATGAAATATTACGATTATAATTAATCATAATATGATATTTCATGACACTTATATTCATCATAATATATTTTGACTACAATCATAAATCTTATCATAATATGTTGCTCTTAGATTATGTTTACCACAACTATGTTTTTTCTCTGCGTGTGGATGCGCTCATGCGGCCTATGCCAATAGTATTCTTTTCCATCAGACTGCTGTCGGTTGACTTTTGTTTCGTCGCTCCAAATAACCCGTTTCTAGTCATATATTGTCCAATTTTTGTGGGCTTTACAGAAATGAAGGCGTTTTTGCACAAAATGCTGGATTTTTCTTTTCCACACTGGCAACTAAACCAATTCTATTTAATGCGTGTCTAACCGTCCATGAACTCACATCCTTAATTATAATTTTTGCAGCATTTTTCGGGGTCTTGATGTCCTTATTATGTAGCAAACGTTCAATCTGCCGTTCATGACCATCAATAATTAGTCTTGGTCGTGCCGTTTTTTTAATATCATTTACCGTTGATATACTTAAATTTAATTTTTCAGCAATTTCACGGCATGAATAAATATTTTGCAACAAATTTGTCACCTTTTTTTTAATAAAAGTTGGAGTTTTTCTCATTTTTAAAGATATTTTAATTTTTTATTAAAACGTCAAGGTAAAAAAATAATGCACAAATAGAGCAATAAAAGCTTGATAACGAGATCACAACAAACAAAAAACCAACGGATAAAATACATTTTAACACAGCAATAACTTGATAATGTTTAATTCTTGTGCTGTGCAAAAGTGTCCGAATAGTGATTTTTTTTTTTTTTTTTTTAACAATTAATGTGAGTTTTTGTGCTTTATAATTTAGAATAAGGTTCAATTAAATACATATGTGTAATAATATACCAATATGTGTATTATTTTCATTACCTTACTTCCTTAATGCAAAACATACGGACAGTTTTGCTTCTCACTATATAAAATCCGTGCCATGACTAACATAATTAACCAGACATTTTGCCAAAATATAATTGAAATTTTTTATAAAAAAAAATCGTCATCTGTTCGATATAATTTTTTATTTGTGTTTAAAAAACCTAGTGTGTTGCAATACAATAAACATTTGAATGAAACAAAATACAGGTTAAGAAATTAAAACAACTACATTATGGCACTTTCAATTGAACAGTATTTTCAAATATTAAGTTATTTGTGTCACTATTGGTGTTAAATGAAATGAAATAATATCTAGAATTAAAAACAGAATTTTCTTAATTTCATCACAACAAAAAATATTAAAAAAAGTACGAATTTCCTGCAAGTTTTTATAAAAATATTCTTTAAATAATTTTCAGAAGTTGCTGTTTTCTTATATTATTCAGTTTTATTTTCTGGAAATAAATTTTGCTCCAGATGGTGTTTCATTGAGAATAACTAAGATGTCTTCTTTTCTTAGTTATTCTCAATGTAAAAATATAAAAATTTACAAAAATATAAAATTTTGCCCTTATAATTTCTTCCAACACTGTACAATAATCAACAATTTGTAAATTTTAATTTTATTTAAATCAATATATTTTTCCCCTCATATATACAATCACAAATTCATAAACACATTTCATGTCAAGGCCTTTCACTTTGATTTTTTAATAAGATCAAATGTTTAAATGTTTTATGACTGTGATTCATCATAATATTATTGCCTTTTTTACTATATTCTGTTTTTGGGTTGTTATATTAATTTGAAAATTAGCATTTTATTTAAATTTTATAAACTTCCTTTTAAATAACAAAGCAAAAAAGAAATAGAAATAGAAATATAAAAAAGTAATACTGGAAACACGAAAATCAGACAAAATAGACTATAGAATAGAATACAGGATATCCTTATGGCTAAATTGACTTTAGGCACACCAAGCTAATATTTACTGGCCTGCTAGACTGTGACAACAGTCTGTTCTAGACTGCTGCCAGTTATAATGACAAAGGTTATTATTATGGCAATCTTATAAAGTTAAACAACAACCTTACCTTAAAAAGTTTAACAACGAAGAAACAAAATTATTGCCAAATTCTGACTGTTTTAAATCATAAATTATACAAAATTTATTTCCTTAATATATTTATATGCCCGTGCATATTTTATTTGTGAGAGCCACCTTGCGGGGGTTAAATTTATTACACTTTAATGTTTAACACCCAATAAAGCTATTAAATGTTATTGATTTATTGTTATCAAAAAAAGAAAGAATTATGTTATCGTAAATATAAAACAAAGTTTTGGTTTTATGTAAAAAATGTAAACGGATGCTAAACTGATAAATTTGTTTTTGGGAAGTGGGAGGGGTTGTTTAAAAAATCAATTAATAATCTCGTATTTAGAGTTTTATGTTTACATGTTTTTTTTTATTACCAAATACTTATCTGTTTCTTTCTTTTGTCTCTTTTTAGGTATGTTGTATGAATATTATTTATTTATGCAATTTTATTTGCATTTTTATGGATGATAAAATACAAATTTATTATACTGCTTTTGTTTGCGGTTTAATTGCTCTGTCTTCATTGTGTCACAGTAAGTTGTAAACTTTGTATTTTAGATTTGTTTTTTTTTTGCATTTATTTGGTCTTTTTAAATTAAACAACATTTATTTAAGTCTAAATATGTACAAATGTCATTTATCAAACCGAAATTCACTTTAGTTTTATGGTTGGTCACTTTAAATTGATGTTTTTACAAATACTAACTAAAACGTGCGATTGTAGGGGGTTTGGTATTTATTTATTTACTTACATTTGTCCTTATCAACATTACAGAGACAGAGTCAGTGCAGATACAGTGAGTGAAATTTTTAGAGGCAGAATAACATTGTATATAAAGGGTGTCCCAACTAGAACGAAATTTTTAAATTTTAAATAAAACACAGATAAATCTTTGATATTTCTTTATTTAGGCTCGAGTTCATTAAATTTAATTTACATTAAATTTTTTTTACTGAAGGTAGGAATTGTTACATGAAAATTATTATTAAAATTTTATTGATAATTTTTCTTGGCTTGGGATTCGAACCTGGGTTGTTGGTTGAATTTATATATGTTTCGAGAAACACCACTTTCTCTTATCAGAATTCTTTACGTTCTCACTCACACGTGATCTTTTAATGAAATTTTCAATGACCTTTTTGCATAAATTCAGCGTCCAATTTCCTCTTTTAAGGCTTGAGTCGTCGTCGGCTTATTCGTGTAAACCATCGACTTCAAAAAACCACAAAGAAAAAAATCTAGGCGGCCAATTATGGTCTCCAAAATACGAAATAACACGACCGGGAAATTACTGATGCAGCAATTGAATTGTTTCTCTGGCTGTATGACATTTGGCGCCGTCTTGTTGAAACCACTTCGCTGTCCATGGTCAGTTGGCTTTAGTTCCTGAGTCAATTGAACTTTTTATGATTGAAGATGCAAATCTTACGTCAAAATTCGCTGCACAGTGGATTTGGAGACACTAATTTGCTTAGCTCCGTGTCGAATTGAGGTGGATGGAGTTTGAGCGATATCATCACGTACAGCTGCAAGATTTTCGGTCGATCGACCTGGTCGAACGCGCGTTGTTGTCTTTATATCACTAACAGACCCAGTTTCGGTAAATTTAGCCATTAATCTCTTTACAGTTGACTCTTTTGGAGCAGTATTGCGACCCCAAATTGATCGAAATTTGCGAACTTTAGCCGCAAAACTTTCACCATTTTGGTAAAACAATTTCACAGTGAGAATGCGTTATTCATTCGTGTAGCGCTCCATTTTTACTGAGCTCGTACCTTCTACTAGGAAATAATAACAATTGTTCAAATGTCAAACAATGACACTTCGAATGGCGCCAAATTTAAGAATTGCGTTCTAGTTGGGACACCCTTTACATACGCCACCTGGGGCAGAATATGATTATTTTTATTATTATTTATTTATTTACCTATAAATAATACGAATGTCAAAAACGTCCTTGCAAATTATTAATTAAATAACAAAATCACAAATAATAGCTGACTAGTTTAAAGCAGAGTAAAATTTGAAAGTAAAATGTTGAATAAAGTAGTCGGCATGACCATTGATCTGAATGGAGATTTTTCTTATAAGCAATAACAAGGATTTTCTGCTATTTCCTGAAATTTTATATCGAAGGATGTGTGACTTTTGGCACTGTCGTGTTAAAACTACATATCTGGTGATCATACCCTCAGTAACTCAGTAACAGAAAACTATGTATTTATTTTTAACAAAGTTTTGACTTTAGATTACTTTCCTCATTAGCATACCATAGTGAATTTGACTCCCTGTATGTTAACTATGCAGATATTTGTATACATATTTATAGGTATTTATTCATTCATCTGAAACCAAACAATATTTCCGTTTATATATGTATACGAGTAGCAAAGTCCTTAATGGCATTTGTTTTATTTGGTAGTCGAATAATTGCATTACAAAGTTGTATCTACATATGAATACATAAACACATACATTCCATACATTCAAACATACAGTATAAATACACAACTACATTAAAATTCCTTTATTGCTAGTTACTTCCTCAATTACTCTCATTCTCAATTGGCGTTAATTAATTTCATTAAACAAATTTCACAAAATTTTGCAACTATCATTGGTCAAAACTCACTAACAAGTTTTCTAGAATTATTTTCATATTCTTTTTTTGTTGCAGGAAAAACATTTTTGTGGCATAACTACTAATCTATATAAGCATTAATGCAGAATGAATTCTAAAGTTTTTATAAGGATAATAGAAGAAAAGAAGACAAATAACTAGGAATAACTAAAGTGGTTTAATAAAACCTTCATATTTTATTTATTTTATTTATTTTAAAGAAATGCATACACAATAATTTAATTTTCAATTGTTTCTATTATTTTTTCATATTACTTCTCATATTTTATTATGAAATTCTTTTATGTTTTCTTGGAGTGAAAAATATAGTAAAAAAAGTTGTTCAAAATATAATAACACTCGAAAATGGTTTGAAGTGGTTAGGTAATCTTTGTTGCTTGAACAATTTTTTTTAATTAAATTTTAGATTTAATTGTCATCAGAAATATTTTAGTTTTAAAGCAACATAAACAAGAGTTATTAAGGTAGTACTACACCAATATCAATACCTCACTTTGGGTCGGGGTTACGTTCAAAAAAAAAAAAAATAAACACGACGCAAATTAAAACAATGCAAAGTGAATTAAGATTAAAGATCGAAGATAGGTTCTAGGGTTACGAAAATACTAAGTCGTCGGGTTTCTGTCACAAAAATTTGGTCCACTGTTTGCTGAACAGCTATTTTTTAACGTAAAATAAATTTTCTTGTAGCAATTGTCTGTATTACTACCACTAGAATTATCGTTGAATAATTTTTTATGTCATTAAATAGGCGTTTTTCTTTTGTCTGAAATACCATTTTACTTAATGGTATTCTCTGCGCAACTTGATTTTCAATCTAAATAAAAAGCAAAGACTCAAATTTCATCATCAAAGCAGTTCTTGTATATGGGTCATTTTTTGAGCAACTAATAATGTTGCAGATTTTACAAAAAATAAAAAAAAAACAAAGAATCAACAACAGCGCAACATCGAAAATCTAACGACGCACTGTGGAAATAGAAGGTACTAATTAAGTAGCAAAATGAAAAGTATAAAATTAGTAAAAATGCATTACATATGCGAACAAAACAATTGTTGAACAAAATTTAAGAAAATAATGAAAGCTTGATACCCTCAGTTCGAAAGATTCAGAAAAAATTAAAGTAGACTTCAAATGTACTTTTAAGAAAATTTTGTATGAATATTTTAAAAGCACACTTCAAACCTACTTTATTTTGTATGAATACGGTAGTAAAATTTTATTTTTTTTGTATAAGCCTGGTTGGCAGATTGCCAGGTTATCCCACGTTCTATCTAAGTAAGTCCCAAGCCGACCTATTCCTTCATATAGGAACGCTTAAATTGTATTTAAAAATCTACAGCATGTGACTAATCACAACTTCGAAATACCAATGCAAGAGTCAGACGCAACTCTCTCGAAGGCAGCGAAAAAAGGTCGGCCTGATTGCCTTTAACGTGCGAGTTCTTTTTCCACCCAAAGCTGAATTACGACTGGTTTTAAATATTAATTTGTCATCTTCAACTCTAAAAAGGGTAATTGGGAAATTAAAACTGTCAAATGTCGATATTGAAGAACGGAGCGTGTTGGTAAAAATCGGCCATCAGTTTGACAAAAAAAAATTTTTTAATTGAAAAAATTACCGCATTTAGGATTCGAAATGTAATTATGATTAAAGAAATGTATCTGCAACGCGTCACCATTTACTATGGATTCTAGGTTCAAGGTATCACTGGAACATACTTTTCTCACAACATGCCTGAACAGACATAACAGAGATTTTCTGCCAAAATTCAATGATATTGGATTTCAAAGGAAAGCAAATTTACAAAGAAATTTTCAACAAAAGTTTGCGCATGTGCGTGTGTGCCAGTCCTAAAGAAACAAATTTAAATTTTCGGAAACGTTTAACATATACGGGGTCTAAAAGTAGTCGTGATATCACTAGTTCTAGGGATACTATTAATGAATAGAAGTGGTTTTGGTTATAGTAATTCTAGAATTCATGAGTTTCCCTGGGTATATATTTGAATTAGTTATAAAACACAGATATTTAAAAAAAATCGTAGAGCTGTATTATATCGTAAAGTAGACGGAATGAGGTTATGTATGGAACAAGACCTTTTTGCATAAATGCTGCAGTATTTCATTAATGTAGCGTCCAATTTCCTCTTTTAAAAAATCTAAAGGTGTTAAATCGCACGATCTAGGCGGCCAATTCTGGTCACCAAAACGCGAAATAACACGACCGTAAAATGACTGATGCATTTTCTCTGGCTGTATGACATGTGGCGCCGTCTTGTTAAAACCACATGCCCTCCACATTAATTTCTTCAATTCTAGACAGAAAAATCTGGTTATCATTTCACGATACCGAACACCATCGACGCCATTGCGTTCTAGTTGGGACACCTGGTACAAAATTTAAAAAAATTACAAATTTAAAATTTTTTTACTACTTCACTACTTTATTGAGATATTTAAAAAGCGACGTTATGAATAAATTATTTACTAATTTACTTGCTAATTATTTATTCCCTATAGCCCACAGAGATATAATTTAATATTCCAACATTACTTTAAACATTTATCTTTGTTAAGCCTACAAAATATTCCTGTTTTTTCATAGATAATTTTTTATTATTTCTACTTTTTATTTATCAATTTCTAGTTGTTGTTTTTCTTTTTATTTGTCTGTCTTTGTAAGTGTAGTGTGACAGTTTCGTTTGTCAGCATGCTTTGTTTGTTACTGTTGACGCAGTCACGTATTTAGTATTAAAGTTAGATTTATGACTTTACGGGTTATAGAATGACTTTAGATTGATTCCCGTCATATGATGACATTTTACATTTTTCTCTTTTTCTGTATATAAAGAAAACGTTTCGATCGACTTACTTACATTTTATGCATACTACATATCTATTCTTATTTATTCAAAACGTTACTATGAGTCAACAGCCAACACTACTAACACTCTGATGGCTGAGTAGCAGTAGCAGTGGAAGTGTTGGCAAAAGTTGAAGTGGCAAATAGACAAACTATAATGTTGGCATTCATTTTGCAACTGGGAATTTGTTATTTTTTGTTTCTTTTTTGTTAGATAGCAAACTATTAGTCTTTTTAAAACTCTTGCCATTTTCCTAGTTGAATAATAATAAATTGAATGCGTCACATTTGTCTTATAAATAGTGTTACAATATAAAACTGACGAAGAGCTTGACGACGAGGACAGACTAATATAATGATGATGGTGATGTTGAGCACAACAATGTTGATGAGTATGGGAAATGGGGAACGTAATCATTATATGCCATGGATAAATATTCATACCTTTTGTGTATATGTTTTAAATGAATAAATGTATGTCAAGCTAGTGCTATTTCTATTTCAATTTCTTTTCTGGTTTTGCTGGCAGGGTGTCACTTGAATTCACGACATGTTGGGACAATGAATTTTTAACTTGTAAAATACAACTTTTCCTTTTTATGATACCAACACCAGCAAATATTTACCCATAATAAGAATATCTAACACTAACAAAATAAAGTTTGTCTTTAAAACTAAACTTTTCTTGTACAATTTGATGCAGAATATGTAGGTTTTGTTTACGAATGTGTGTGGCTGATTGTGATTGTTGTAACCAGAAACTAAAATGGAATTACTTAGGGGTTTTGTGTATGTGTCTGACTTAGTATTGTGGTTTATTGTTTTTACTACTGATACCAACACATCTACAATTAATACCACCACTACTACCACAGTAATCACACTATCAATACTACTAACTCTATTCTAGCAACTAACTACTCGTTTGCACACTTATAAAGTGCGTGTTTATTGCCCATGAAAATATAAGATTGTGTTGGTGTTTGTTAAAGATTTTTGTTTTTTTTTTGCTGTTTCCTCTCTTTTTTTATTAGTTTTTTGTCGGTGTCACAGTTGTGTGGTGTTAGTGATGGTTTGCTGTGCATATCCTTGTGATAGTGGTGTGTGTAATTTTAATCCTGTTAAAATTAGACAAATTGTTATTTTCCTTAAACATTCAAATAATTGTTTATTTAGGAAAACGTGACAGCCCATTTGTTGTAGTACTAACAGAAGCAGTAGTTCTACAAATAAAAGGGTTTCTCAGCAACAACATTGTTTTGCAACAGGGATATATTGATCTAAAAAGAAAGTTTTGATATTTCACTTGTTGTTATATCAGTATAAATAACTTTGACATATGTGACAATAAATTCAACTTTCCGCTGGTTTTTTGGAAAAATAATTTTTTTTATCAAATTGCGTTTTTATTTATCTTGATGCCACATTTGGGCCTTTGAAAATCCAATAGGACTTATTGCGCTATGCGCCATGTTATATGGAGTGACTGATTAATTTTCAATAAGTTGGTAATTGACCGCCCCGATCATGCCAAATAACAGCACTGAATTACTTTTTGTGGAGCTGTGTTAAATATAGAATCTATACAAAGCCAACCAAATAAAATACAGTCTTAAAACTCAGAATCTCAAAAATATTCGTCCAAAGTCATTTTTCATTTATAATTGTCATAGCTTACTTTTTTCAATACAATAAACCTTTGAATGATTTTCATATAAATTCTTTGTTTTATGTTGTTTTGCAAAATAAAGTTCTCGTTAAAAACCCTTTTACTATGTTCGAGTTCAGACCAATGGCAAGAATGTGTTTGGTAGTTGTCTTGTCTTTTTTCAAATTCAATTTATTTTTGGCACTAAACGTGAGTTTATAAACATGTTTTTTCAAACTTATTATTACTTTTTCTTTTGTATTTGATTGCTATTTCTTGTATTGGAGTATTGGAGTCACCTGAGACTTTTATTTTTATTGATATCAATGTCATTATTTTGAGCAGAACCTCATAAAAGCAGAGGAATTTTATTAATTTGTTTTGCATGAGTTATTTGAAAAATTTAAGACTTTAAAAATGTCATTCCAAAGTTAATATTTAAAACATAGAGTGTCGAAACAACTGTAATACTATTAGAAGTGTTACATTTTAAGAACAATATTAGAAAACATACTTTTGCATTTTGAATTAGACAATTCCTAAGAAATGTCATTTCGTTACAAACTTTTAAAAAATAACATAACATACACATTGTTAATATTTCTGTCTAAAAAAAAAACAAAAAAATAACTTGTCCAAAAAAATTAAAGTTTCATCAAGTTGCATGCACCACTAGAAGAAAAGAGCAATTGAGATAACATTGTTGCTAAATTATACCAAAAAAAAAAAAAAATTCACACACACATTATGAGCTGGAGACATTTTCCCAAACAGCCTTAATACATGAACACAAGTCGGTGTACTCAACATACTGGATACAAACATTTATACATCTTGCAATTCAATACAATTTTGCAAACTACTTTTTGCTGAACCCCCCAAAAAAAACTTTCTAAAACATTTGTTCAAGCATTTAGTTATTTACTTGTATTCTTTCTATTTCTGTTAAATTTTGATATATTTTTCAGCTAGCTATTTCGTTTGTTTTGTAGTATATGTATGTGCGTGCAGCTTGTATCTTCACCAACAATACAATAGCAAATCATTTAAGTAGAGTAAAACTTTGTTAGATAAAATGTAGTTTTTAAGTTGTGAAACTAAAATTCTTTGTTCAACTTATAAGTGTATAAATTTTACAAATAATGAGGTTTAAGATAAAAAAATAAAAAAACAGAAAATACCAAAACAAACTAAAATGTTTAAAGAAAATGTTGTCAATGGGTGACATAGCATTTCGACATTTTTAACCCTACATGTTTTGATTTTCACATTTGTAACACATGAGGTCTCGAAAAAAAAATGTTAATTAAAAGGGGAACCAAACATAAAGCAGAGGTGATGAACGACAGTTTCAGTTAATCTTTTAAATTATGAATTAACCCTTATCCTGTACTTCAAAAATAAAACGCATATGACATTAGTGGGTCAAATTTGCCTAATACAAAAAATTCTAATATTTATTATTTATTTTACATTCATTACATACAATATTGGTCTCAGAATGCTTTTTTGAAATAAATTTTTGACATTCGGAACATTTGTTTCAAAAACAAATCCGCTAAGTATTTAAAGAATAAATGAGCAATAAATACTGTTTGGGCAATTTTGACCCATTAATACAGGATAGGGGTTAACTAGATGATGTTTATTGGCTTTTTTCCGAATTAACTAGACCTAACGTTGTTTAAAAAATATAAATAAATAATAATAGATAACTGGACAAAAAACAAGAAAAATATAAAAAAACCAGCAGTTACAATACAAAATATATATGAGTCTGACTAGACCCATGTATTACAAATGTGATGTGTGCAGTAAAATATTCGAAAAAGTGTCCTCTACATCCTTTCCAAGGTTTAATTTTTTTAATATTTATAGCAAAATAAATTGTAGAAGGTTACCTGAAATTACAAGTCTTTAACTAAGTGCTAAAAATATTTTAATAATGTTTCGAATTGAGGTCTGGCCAGGCTCATGTGTAAGGCGAAGGGTTAAAAATGATTTTAAATTATTTGCAAAAAATACAAAATTTGTGCTGTAAATGTTCTTTTGAAGCATTCTTTTATTTCAACCTTTAAATGGTTGTTATACAAAAAAGTAATATATTTTAGGCATGATGTTCATTTTCTGATGCATCAATTTAGCACAGAAATTTTTAATTGAAAAATATGTTTTAATGAGGTATGTATCAGAGAACAGATTGATTGGTTAATTTTAGATTTTGAATACAATCACAAAAAACGAACCTCATGTTGACAACATAAATCAAATCCGTAAAGCAATACATGTCATTATTCACAAAACGGAGTGTAACGAAAAATGATGCTTGCATTGCATGTGCGATTGGTACGAATGGTTAACGATTGGTATGAATGGTGTCAATGCTGATTGTATAAGTTGTACATACTAACAAAAAATATCAAACTTTACTAGTTTACTGTCAACAAATCGCACACAAAGCAACAACCAAAAAATATTTACTTTCTCATTAGGTTTTGTATTGTTTTTGCTCTTTCTTTATGTTTTCATTCACTGAAAGCAACGAATACTGGACGAATGGTGTGAATGTTTTTAGTTTTTTTATGTGACAATGAATTATTTCGTTGCTTGATGTATAACCGCATAACAAAAAGGGAATGTAAAATAGCAAACAGTAATAAGGAATGAGTACACAAACAGCAAAACACATTTTTATTATTGTCGAGTAAAAGCAATGCAAAAGCAATGAATTTGCGAATGGTTAGCAAATGTAAATGGTTTTTTTGTCGCCAAATATGCTGATTCTCCAAAAAAGTTAAAAATTAAACTAATGGTATATAAAAATTTTAAATCAAATGTGTTATTAGACGCTAAACATGATTTTGAAATTCGTAGCCAGACCTTATATGCGGAAAACAACACACGAGGCTAAAGGTACGGTCACACTTGGCAAATATTAGCGAAAAAGACGTGACCACTATATATCATATATTTCAACTCGTTTATTTATTGAAAAAAAAACTATTTCTTATTGAGGCCAGAGCAAAACAAATATTTAGTCTTAATTTATTTGATGCTGTTTGATATTGCAAAACTCTTGTAAGAGTAAAAAACCTCAAAAAACTTTGTGCTAAAACAAGTGGTTACGATTTTTTGAGTAAATATTTGTCAAATGTGACCGTACCTTAAGCAATGTATATTAAAGAAGTTTTAAAACTTTCTCTTTCTGTTAATGCGACCGATTGATTTGTTAAATATAAAGAATAGTTCAATATGTAATATTCTCGTGAATTTCTGGATAGCCTAAATAATGCCTACAAAAATATCAATAGTAGTATGAAACCATAACCCTCGGACTGATAGTCAAACAAACTAACAGCTAATTTACTGAGACACCCATATGAACCTGATATTAAACAAAAGTGGGCTAGTTGAACACTAGGAACACATGTTCGAAATTCTGTTTATACTAAAACTAGACATATAACAATGATTGCTCCAAAGAAAGAAGCGTCATTAATAACAATTTGTATATCATTATTGCTTGACAGTTAAATTTAAGTAAAAATAATCCTAATATTTGGAATCATTACTCACCATCACAAAGCAAGTGATTAAATTGCTGCTTAAACCAAACGATTTTCTCATGTCGATGGGTATAGCAAACACACTTTATTTTTTCACTTTTTAACTAACTCATTACATTTTTCCTTTTAGCAATATTTATCTACTGCAATAGTTTTCATATATTGTTGTTTATTGGAAACTGTTTGACTGCACACAATATATCAAACAAACAAAAATGTATATATTTTCCTTGTAACAATTTTCCCTAAAAACCAAAAACAAATATTTTTGATTAAACATAGTGAAATTGTATTTAATTTTTTAATTGTAAAGGGAAAATTAAAACAAAAAATATAAATAAGTTGATGAAAATACTTGTATCGAACTCCAAAGGAAACTACACACACACACAAACCACAACTGAATTACCAAAAAGTAATACAACGAGGGTGCAAACCATAAAAATTCATTAAAAAAAATTGTTAAATATTGCTCTCATACGCTTTATTGCTACTGCAAAGTGTGTCAAAACCATGACAAATTTTTACATATGTGTAAATTTCCGCATTTAAAAATAGGAGGGGTATTTTGTGTAAAATTAAGAACAGTTTGGTTTAAACAGAAATATAAACCCCTCACATGTCAGATTGGCATAAACAAGACATGACAAAAAAAGAAATCCTAAAAATTTAGTAAATTGATTTGTGATATTTACACATTGCTCTATATATGTATAAAAAATTTGTATTAAATTTGTTCACCAAGGTGTGAAAATAATTTAATAATGTATGATTGTATGAAAAAAAAATATGAATAACTACTGTGAAATCTAGACTCTGTGAATATTGCAATATAAATAAAAATTATACAAAAAAATGTGCAAATAAATTAAAAAAAAAAAAAGAATTCTACACTTATAATTTATAATAAAAATGTGGAGTTAAGTTGAATGTAAATGAACAGTTTTTTTAATTCATATGTTTAAACGACACACTCACTCACTCCCTTACACTGTACTACCAATAACTCTTAATCAAATATAGCAGTTAAATAACAATTACATAACTTTTGTATGAAATGCTTTTAAACGGCATAAAAGAGTAAATATTAACAAATTCATCATTTATAGATCATGAGCAATTGTATTCGAGTTTTCAAAATTAAGATAAATACATTTTCAATACAATGATACCTTTTAAAACGGTGGTTTATTTCTTTTAAATAACGCATCAAGTAGTTTGAAGAAAATACAACGAGTATTTATTTATTTAAATGTAAACAAACAAAAATTGTAAATGAACACTATGTCTTTTACACACTTATATCAGGGTTTAAGAACACACTTAAATTACTGTTTGAGAACACTTCGATGTTTACTCCACGACAACTCACAATAAACTGATTAACTTGATTGGTCCTGTTAGTCTAATAATACACCAATCATAATTTCTGGAAGGTTCGGAGCCAAGATACTAGGATGTTCATTACTGCAAGTCTAACATGTTTGTGTCTAGAATATTCAGCCCAAGTCGTTAAAACTTAATGTTGTCATATTGCTCAGCTATTTTTATAACAGGTTGTTCTCAATAAAGTTTATAAATTAACACCTCTACAAATGCTGAACAAGTTGTATGTCAATAAACACGCCATCTGTTGATAAAGATATTTTATGTTAATAAACATGCTGTATGTTGATACGTACGTGTTTTAAGGAATTTTATTCAATTGTCATTTGAGCACTTAAGCGCTATGTTTCCACGGTACATGCTTTTATGGAGATTTATGGAGGATTCAAGAATGAGCTTCAACTTGCTTAGTGTCGAAGTGTGTTTTTGTGCATTAAAAAAAATATTTTCCACAATTGTAAATTCTGTTTGTTTATTCTGTGTGTTTATTAAAGAGAGCTTTCAAATCGAAGCAAGTTTATTAGTCATGTAAGCAGCATGATTCATTAAAATGATTGGGAAAGCGAAGCAGGTGATTCAAGTCGTCGTGGAAACATAGTATAACTGTCTCCAAATTTTGATTTAAAATTACTTCATACAAAGATATCAGACGATATAGTAGGAAGCCAATTGTGATCTTCAAAATATACGTTACACTGCAAGAAGTTGTATCACTATTTTGTTGAAACCACGTGTCATCCTAATCAATGTCAATCATTTTTGGCAGAAAGAACTCCATTATAATAAAACATTAACTGTTGTGCTTAACATCCGAATTATACAAGACATTTTGTGATACTATTTTTCCGCAATCACATATGGATTGTATGAACCACAATTGCAGCAATTTCAAAAATAGACAAACACTTGTTGGTATTAAGCAATCCATTTCTCGACCTATAAAATAATATTGTTTTAATTGAACTCTGTCACCATAAGCACGCAGATTTTCTAGAAATTTGCAATTATTGTCCATGACAGTTTATTGTGAGTTTCATTATTTGAAATAACAAAAAATAAATCAATTAATTCAGTAAGATTTTTCAAGCAAAAATATTTAAAACTTAACCTGGTAATAATATTTTTAATTATACTTCAAATATTTTACACTGCATGTCAATTAAAGTTCTTAAAACTAACAAATCTTAAGAGGCCAAATTCATTCAAATTCATTCTTCCCAAGAAGGCCAACTCTCCATCTTGAAAATTAACAACTTAAATTTATCCCAAACAGCCTCTTAATTTCTAGATTGCCGGTTTTCATTCGCTATTTTTGATCTTGTCCCACCATTCCACACAAACACACAAATATAAAAACATTTTATGGAGCCAAGAATTAATGAGAAATTCTATGTGAACCAAAGAAAGAAAGAAAAAGAAAAAAACTAAGTACCAGTGAAGAAATGAGAAAAAGTGAAATGCATCAATTTGTTACTGATGCTGCTACTAACGATTCAGATGTGTTTGATGATGACGATGTAATAATAATAAAAAAAAAAACTAAAACAGGGAAGAAAAAAAGGGGCTAAAAGTTACAAAATAAATAGAAAAACTTAAGTAATACTCGTATTATGGGGCAACATATAAAAGCAAGTCAACATGGGACGACAGCAGCATCATAGAATGAAATAGAAAAGAAAATGACTGGGTATAATTGTATGTAATGTTCTGCTTTCAATTAATGACAAACTATCCTTAAGCATTCATCAAATTGCTGGTACTGGTGCTATGGCAGCCAAAGTTCTTACTCCTGTTGTTGCTGTTTGCTATTGCTCTTGTTGTCGAGCGAGCCACCATCAGTTGAAGCCTTTGCTACAAGGAAACATAAAATAAAACAAGTACAAAAGTATAGTCGGTCAAGCCCGACTATATAATACCCTACAACCAGTATATGTATAAAATAGTTTTTCAGAAATGGGCGTTATATGGGATATATTGTGGACCGATCATCCAAAAATTTTGTGTCATGATGTCTGTGAATATAAATAATAAGTGTGTTAAACTTTATCTTATCTGTTAAAGTAAATTACGGTCTCTTATATGGCAGTTTGACTAATTATGGACCGACCATTATAAAATTTGGTGTCATTATTTCTGTATATATGAAACTTATTTGTGTTGAATTTGATTTGGATATCGACATTTTAAAGAAATTTATGGTAGTTAAAGGGATTTTCGGCAGTAGGCTTTATATGGGAGCTATGATAAATTATGGACCGATCTGAACAAAATTTGTAAATCTGATTTGGCTTCACTTACCACTCATTTGTTGTGATATTTGTTTGCTTACTTGCACAACATTTATGATCCGTAAGCTCCAATTTTGGGAGGACATTTGTATGGGGGCCAGATTGTATGGACCGATTTCGAGCAGTTTCAGTCCCATCCATTCATCGAAATATCTTCAAAATTGCGATCTGTACTCTGCGCACAAGCTTTATATGGACAGCCAGCTAGCCAGCCAAGCAGACGGACGGAAGGACATCATTAAATCTCGTGAGTCGATCGGTATAATTTAAGGAAGATGTTGGACCAACATTTCTGCACGGTAGAAATATCAGCACAAATCCAATATACCCTCCCCACTATGGTGGTGTAGGGTATAATAACACTGGGGTACAACATGTTTCTTCTTTTACTTTACAAAATACGAGTATATTCATGCTTTTACAATGTAAAACTTGTATGCTTGATTTTTTCTACTGAACTATTTTTGTATTCTCTTTTTCTGCTTTCTGTCGTGTGATTTTTCTATTTGTATTACAGATATTTTTTTTTTTTTTGGTTGTTTTCTACGATTTGCTCGTTTATTTGCAGCAATCTAGTAAAAATTAAACTAAAATGCAAGGGAACAGCAAAGTATATTTCTACTCATTTCCACTTGAAATGTCGGTCACTAGCAAAACAAGAGTCCTGGATAGATGAATGGCTGGATGGTTGGATGAATGGTGTAAAGTAGTAAAGTTCGCTGTGTTTCTCGAAATGTTACAAACTAAATGCGTCTTTATTTACGCTCCACAAATCAGCGCAAAACTGCATGGCACATAAGAGGCCATCATACTCATCTCTTCTTAATTTTGTATTTTTTTCTTTTATTTTTTTTTCTTTCTTTCTTTTTATCCCATCTGTTCCCTTTTTACATTCTAGGCCTATTTTGCTGATGCTGCTATTTTATCTACATTTACATATTTTGTGTATTTAAATGTGTTGCTTGCTATGCATATACAAAAGATGATAACAACAGCAACAGCAAAAACAACAACTTGCACATCACCAATGTTATTTACAATGATGACATTTTATATTAAAAAGTCCCATTTTTATTAACTAAGATACATAATTAAAGAATTCTTTTTAGTTTCTTTAATATTTCTTTGTTTTATTTATTTTCTTGAGTTTTTGAGAAGTTTTTAATTGCACAACATCTAACATCATCATTGTCATTATGTGTTGTTTCTTTATTATTTTAGCTTTTATTTTTTTTTTTGTTTATAAACGTCATCATAACCATTTGTAATAGTTTTACAGTGGTTGTGGTATTATTGAGGCTTAGTTTAAATAGTAGTGTGTTAAAAACTGTGTTTGATTTTTATTAAAATTCAGAGTGTATGATTTTACTAAACAATAACCTCCTAACTTTCATTATTTTTGAAGTGTTGTTCAACAATGAAAAGGCGTTACTCTATGTAATACTTCAATTTTACAAATCCTAATGTGTCAGAGTTAATCGTTTTTGGTTACTTAATTTAAATAAAACTAAACATAGGTCTCTCATAATGACAGTGAACATGTTAAAACCTATTATCATTAAAAACTTAGCCCCTGCCCCACGATGTCGAACGATAACGATCGCTTAGAAAAGACTTAAGACACAAACTTTTTATCGTATCTATTTTTTTACTCAATCAAGTCTGTTTATTCCACAATCAAGTTTGTGCCTTAAGTCTTATCTAAGCGAACGTTATCGTTCGACATCGTGTGCCAGGGGGTTAGTGATGTAAAAATGGATCTAAAACAGTTACCGGGACCAACATTTTATGTTGCAGCAAAACGAGGATGAGAAGGTTCAAAACATAAATATAATCTGGCGTGAAAATGCTGCGACTAGTGATTTGTAACCCAACAATTCGCAAGTTCCCGTGGCGCAAAGATTCCTATTATTTGTGTAGAAAAACCTAATTGCCAAATTTATGTACATGTAACCCACTGTAAAGTCTTTATCGTTATCTTTCTTATGAATGTAAAATCATAGTAAAGCCAAATAGACTTTATGCAACTAAAATATGTTTAAAATTTAAAACAAAAAATTATTTTGTTGTTTCTACACATTTTTCGTTTTGCGCCTTAAGTAACAGTTTTTAAATCTGTTTTGTAATTTTGCTGAATCTTCTTCATTTATTTTTATGTTTTGCTCAACAATTTGTAGCCCAAGATAATGAAAAATAATTGGCTAAATTAATGACCATGTAATTAGCGTAAACTCAAATCTAAACACAATTTAGCGAAAATGAATTGAAAAACAACGAAACGAATCAAAGAAAATCAAAACAACAAATGTTGTATTCTAGAACATACGTACTGGATTTTTATAAGATGCCAGATGGTTTGTCGTAGCTAATTTTTAGAAAGGAATGATAAGAAAAAGTAAACTTTTCTACTTGCATAAAGTGTTACTGTGTTACTATACCGCAATTTGAGAAATTGTTCGTATAATTTATTTATGTTCTTCAAAAAATGTTAGGGAAATAATTTCAAAATTATTTAAAGTGTGTTACAATATAAAGCAAAACATTTTTTTTTATTTGAAACCCAAAACTGAATTATAAGTTTCTCGATTTGGCAACTCTACTCTATTGCTGGCTTCCTTGCAAATGTCCACAGAAATGCAATAATAGCAAAAAAGAAAACATGAACACTCAACAAATGACAGTCGTTAGTCATGTGCTATATTGTTGAGCTGGTGTTTTTCTGCTAAATCTTTGTTAAATCCTGTCACATTGACAATGGTTTTATTTATGTTTGTCTAAACTTACCAGCAACTAAAGGTGACTAAAAGATAGATTGTTAAATTAAAATTTTAAATTCTAATGAAATCCATGATTGTTTAGAACATTTGTAAGGTGTAAATGCATAACATGAGGTGTGGCCATGTGAGTTTAATTTATAAATTAATTTAGAGTATAGAAATACTTTTGAAATTTAAATAATGAGTTATCGTACGCATACAATTTAGTTAGTATAGTGTTTCATTGGGAAATATTAATAGCGGGAGGCCAATGTAAGCGGCTTGGCAATCAGCTGTTTTTTTGCCGCTTATAATTTTTGTAGGTAAACAAATGATCACGACATATTTAAAACGGAAAATTTCAAAAACTTAAATTGATTTCTTTACTATATAAATTAAATGTAACTAAAATTTGATGTGGTAGTAAAAATGATTAAGGACAGAAATGTAGCACTTACAGAGCAATGATCGGACTAAAAATAGCGACACAGTGGCAAAAAAAAAATATTTCTGGAATTTTTTACATTATCTTTAACCCTAGGGGGTGACTGACACAACTTTCTTTTTCAATGGAAGGCTAACCACTGTAATGTACATGCTGCATGCCGCTTAGTGAGAGCTAACACGCTGTGACTTTAACTGCGACTTTTCTCGTGCGACTCGAGTTTATAGATAAAATACGTAGTGGAGGTAGGAGAAAACAAATTGTTGTTTCAATATTAAATAAATAAATACTATGTGGTCAAAAAATGTAATAGAAAATTTAATAGTGAAATGTCAAGAATATGAAAATCTGATGTAAAAAATGTAACTAGGTCTTATATGGCAAAACATCTGCGAATGAGCGAAATATAAGAAATAAACAATTTAATGTCAAAATGTCGCAAGAATGGTGCAACAAATGTTTCATCGTGTGACAACAGACGATACATTTAGAAGGGACACCAAAAGAGAACTTCAGCAGAGTCGCGGGGACAAATTGCAGTATGTGCCCCAACTGGCCTTCCACTATTAAGAGTATGAGCGTTTTACTTGCGAAATTTAAATAATTATTAATCATACGCACACTTGCGGTTTTATAAAATAATGTTTACAAGCTATTGTTTGAATAATGTTTTAGAAAATATTAATATCAAGTGAAAGCATTTTAAACAAATTTTATAACATATCAGGTTATTTTATTAAATAATTTTTAAGCTTGAGGTAACTTTTTTGTTTTTTTTCGAAAATTTGTTATAATATTAAAATAACTCCTGAAGAAGATTTCCAAAGGAAACCGAAATATAGAGTTAATTATATATAAAAATAAAAAACAAATCTTTTATAAAAAACAAAAAAGTGACCTCAAGCTTAAAAATTATTTAATAAAAATCATTAAAAAGGTCGAAGAAAATAGAATAAAATCATATCAGGTTATAAAATTAAAATTTTTCAATACTTTGTATTAGTTAGAAGAAAATCAATTCGAATATAGCTCGGCAAATAAAAAATACCAAACTTAAAAAACTAAATCATAGTCTAGTGGCACAACCATTTGCTTAAAGTAGTCACATACTCGTACGTGTTTTAATATTTATGTAATAAAAGAAAGATTTTAAATTACAAATTTGTACTGGATAGTTTTACCTGTTAGACAACATTTCGATGCACTTGTTCTGCACAATTTTTCTAACAGCCTGTTTATAGAACGCGAATCGCACAACTCGCGACTCGACAACCGGTGGACGAGTGAGAAATAAATAGCGTTTATAGAACGCTAGTCGATTTTGTTGTGCCACTTACGTTAGTTCGCGCATATGTGAAAATTATTTGAAACCCTACTATTGCCAACGTGTTGAAAAATATTTTTTGTTTATATTTCTTCATACAAAATTTAATATTAAACCTTACAGATGGCAACCCTACTATTATGAAAAAATATTAAATAAACATAAAGAAACAAAAAAGTAAAACAAAATTTAAAGAATTTTTAAATTTTTTAAAAAAAAAAGTATTTGCTGCTACCAAACTGAAGAGCTCCTGTGTCCAAGTGGGGAAACTCCTCCATGCAATCCACCAATTGCCTAAACTGCACTGCTGTATTTATGTTAATGCTGAAAATTTAACAAATCGAAATAAACTAACAAAAACAAATATGATATCAATGTGTACTTACCTTTTTTTTTTTTTTTTTGTTGAAATATCTATTTTGTGTTTGTCTTTTTAAATAAAGTTGTAATTAAATTTTACGCGCAAACACAATTGTAACCGTCTTGTATATACCAAATAAATTGACAGCAGTTACGTTTTTTAACAAACTTGCCATTAGTCGCGTTTTATGACCGAAAATAACAAAAACGCTAACATTTCAGCGGCTTTTATCATCGAGGCGCGTTCTATAAACAGGCTGTAAATTGCTAACATTTTCTTCAAGAACTGCAGTACCACTCTGCTTTTACTTTCCTTTTAGCTTAGCCCAAAATTGTTCAGTTGGCCTTAGCTGGGAATAATAAGGATAAGTTTATTTTATTTTGATTTAATTTCTTTGATACCAATTCATTGCAGCTTTTAAACAGGGAGCTAAATCGAGCTAAAACTTTACTAAAGAATGTTGTCATCAAAATAATTATAACTCTTCAGACCATGATGCATAGATTGTGGGGATGGTTTTCGGTTTCAATATCTTTGCTTTTGTTAACCCAATGTGAAATAGACTGACAAGCACCGATTGTGCTGATTGTTTTTTATATTTGCCTCTCATATTTCTCTTCTGTTTGATTTGCCTTTACTTGGATCCTTCAGGCACATTTCAGTTTTAGTGTCTTTAATTACAAAAGTATTATTCGTTTACAAATAATGAAGTGAACATATATTAACTAAAAAAGTGATCATTTTCAATATATCAAATTAATTGAAATCGTGTCATGAAATAAAAATGTGTTTTAGTTCAAAATATTAATGAAAATCGATCGCGATGCATCCTGAAAATTCTTGAAGGATATTAAAATGATAAAACCTAATCATTGATTATATATTACGCTATGTAGACCAGATATTACAAAAATTATAAAAAAAATCCTGGTTGTTTTGCGTCAGGTCTGTAAGGGATAAGTTTCTGTAGGCATCCTTTTTGTATATAAATCTCACGGACCATAATTGAAGAGGTGACAGAGGGGTACTTTTCAGACTACAACTGCAAATTGTTTTTCCGTATTTAATAATTTTTATATATTTATATTTCAGATTGGCATTCTTTTAAAATGCTGTAGGTACATGTTTATAAATGTTTGCTCGTCCATAATAATCTGGTTGTTGAATTTTTTAACAACTTTGCCATAAATATTGTTTGCAACATTATTCTAATATCCAACATTGGTATTATATTTTTTTTATTATCGGAGAGATAAGAATTCCGATTAATTAAAGCATCGGATTTCATGTGAACATTGCTTTTTACAATTCCATTACTTTAAGTTAGTAAATCTGTGAATTTTAGTCGCTTTAAAATGCATATAATGGCTGAGTGTTTCGTGAAGTACACAAGAGTGTAACAAAACGAAGTTGTACTTTTAAATTGTTTTCCAGCTTCCTTTTTAACCACCAGTTTTTTTTCTCTCTATTTCTTACGACAAACTCACTGATGCAGGTAATGGTAGGTTAGTTTCCAGAAGCCTGCAAAAAAGCGATATGTTTTTTTTTATAATTTTGTCATTTCTTTTCAGTTTGAAAGTTTTTTTGTTAGTTCGTCACATGTGTTTTATATAATGATGAGTATGTTGTAGATGATGATACATTTTGTTGCAAATTTCTTTACTTACCTACACATGAATACATATACATATATACATGTATACAGTGTGTATGTGTGAGTAGATGAAGAAAGGGGGTTTGATATCGATGAAAATGAAAGGGGGTTTGAAATTCGATGAAAATGAAAGGGGGTTTGATATTTGGTAACGATGAAAATGAAAGGGGATTTGATTTTTACGATGAAAACGAAAGGGGATTTGATTTTTACTCAAAATTTACGAAGAAAATGAAAGGGGATTTGATTTTTATACGATGAAAACGAAAGGGGATTTGATTTTTACAAAATTTTCCATTGTTTTAAAAAATTCTTATCGCACACATTTTTTTTTCCACGGTGATTCCTCTTTGCTGTTATTTTCCATTGTTTTAAAAAATTCTTATCGCACACATTTTTTTTTTCCACGGTGATTCCTCTTTGCTGTTATTTTCCATTGTTTTAAAAAATTCTTATCGCACACATTTTTTTTCCACGGTGATTCCTCTTTGCTGTTATTTTCATGTCTATAGAAAAATTTTTTAAATGTTAAAAAATTATTTATCAAAGAAAATGAGATGAATGGTGGAAGAATAAATCTTAAATCGAGTAAGACATCCGGCACAATTTTTAAAGAAAGACTATTTACACAGTTTCCATTGTGATTTTTGAAAATATTATAGACGGCGATAACACCACATATTGTTTGGTTTTAGGTCTAGAATCGAGTAAGACATCTGGCACAATTTTTAAAGAAAGACTATTTACACATTTTCCATTGTGATTTTTGAAAATAAGATATACTTGTCTGGAATTATAGACGGCGACAACACCACATATTGTTTAGTTTATGAAAAAAAAAAAAAAGAAATGATAAAACATTTCCGGATTTATAGACGTTGACGAATCCTCATATCACAAGATACTTATAATAAACTAATATGTATAAATACTGAGTTTTAAAACAGTAACTATTCAGTAAAAGTCAAACATTCAATTGAAATTCAAAGAAATATGACATCCACAATGACGAAGCGGGATATTTTAGCCGCCTTCAACAAATTGAGGAGCAAACCATACTGCTCCGTAAAGGATATTGAAACTGGTAAGCCGTATAAGGTTCTTAGGATGTTTCGTCACAACAACAAATATGGAAATGTTGTGATAGCGGAGTTAGAGGAGTGGATGCTATATCTTCCAAAAAGATATAACGCTTTGGAAGATGCTGCTATTGAGGGGATCTCTGAGGAACAATTTCTGTTGAGCAAAAAGACGGATATAATAACTGGGAACTATATCATTGAATTAGAAGAGATTGCTGAATATGGAAATTCTATAGAAGCAGATGACGATGATCAGATGTTTATCCCCAACGCACAACCCTACTTTGGTTGGGGAAGTAGTAAAAAAGCGAAACATTAATTATCTATTAGAATATAGTATTTTATAAAATAATAATAATAATTATAATAATAGAAATATATATAAAGATAGAACAAATTTTAAAATTTACTATTCTTATTAGCATAGCTGTTTTGAAATGATGTCTCGCATAAATATTGTACAATTTTTAAAGGATTTTGATGGATACATTTTTTTAGAGCATCTGGAATTAATCAAACATTTTCTAAAGTTAATAGATGAAAGTGAAAAAAATGATGATATACTACATAATAAATGTGGATTTATAAGTTGCTTACAAGAATATGCTGAAGTGATTCCTGAACGATATGAAATAAACTTTGAAAAGCAAAAGAAAATGGTTGAAGACTTAATAAAAAAATATTATTTATTATCAAAATACTTTTATAATATATGAAAATTAAATAAAAAGCATTTTTAAAAGAGTTTTGTTTGTATTTATTTATTTATTTTATTTTTTTTATATAGAAATTCTAAACACAAGTGTCCACAATTAAATGTATTATATTGTTGTTTTCGCTTATGATTGTATTTGATGTTTTTACCCAAATATTTTATGATTTCCAACGGTGGTTGTAAATTTCCAAAACTATCAAAATATTCCAAATCATTATTGTTTTTATAATATGCTACCCAATGAGTGCCACTACCAGTTGAAGAATCCAAATTAACTATTCCACACTCTGCTTTTTTAGATTGTTTTGGAAGCATATCTCGCATAAATACGCCTCTAAAATTAGGAATATTTCTATTAGCAAAATTCATGATATCTGCATCTGTAAGTGGTCTGTTGGGTAGCATATTTAATAGTTTTTTGAACTTTTACAAATTATACCATAACCTCTCTTGTATGGTTTAAGATATAGTCCTTTTCCCATAGCAATAGATTCCATTGCTTTATTGTGACGTGTAGATTCATCTAATTTTTTCTTAGCATTTTTAGCAGCGGTAACAGCTTTTGCAATTGATGTAGCTCCCGAAGTTATACTGCCTAATGCTCCAAGTGCAGTTAAAATTGGAATAAGTGGTAAGAATCCTCCAGTTTTGGGAAGTTTTATAATCCGTGGAACAATGACATTATGTTTATTTCCTTTAAATGATTTATTAATAACTTTGTGAGCAATTTTAATAGCATCTTGTATATCCTGAGGTTTCTCCTTCTTCAACATATTGGTAGCAGTTTTAATAGTTTTCAAAAACAGTTTTTTATTACAGAGCTGTTTTTTGTTTTGGAGTCCCATACCAAATTTTGTTTTTGTCTTCATTGCATTGGTCACTATATATGCACTTGTCTTTTCACCAATACTACTATCTTTTGCTAAAACTCTTTCCCAAGCTCTTTCAGTTAATATTTTGTCAGCTTGATTGCGTTCGGTTGAATCATTACTTTGTGAATAAGCTATATCATGTTCTCTACAAGCAGAATCTAATGGATTAATACCTTTATCTCCTCTAGCTAAACGTTTTTTTAGTTTTGTTCCTGGTCCACAAAATGTATATCCTGGTATATGAAGCTCTATTGGTAAAACGTCGATTAAATTATTTAATATACCTTGTCCTCTCATAACTTTTTTTGAAATGAATAAAATATTAATGTGTAACATCTTATATATATACTTTGACAAACAAAAAAAATTATTAGTTACCAAAATGCGTTTAATAAAACAAGACAAAAATATTTCCGTGAGAAACATAGACTTTTCTACTGATGCAAACACAAAACTACGTCATAGTAGTTTATTACCGAACAGCATTAGGGCTCTAATTGTTGGCCCATCTAATTGTGGGAAGACTAATGTTATGCTTAGTCTCATTGAAAGTCCGAATGGTTTAAAATTTGAGAACATATATTTATATTCAAAATCGCTCTATCAACCAAAATATCAGTACTTGGAAAAACTCATCGCACCTATAACAGGGATGGGATATTTTACATTTAGTGATAATGAGAGTGTTATACCGCCTGATGAAGCCAAAAATAATTCGCTAATGATATTCGATGATGTTGCTTGCGAGAAACAAAATAATATACGATCATATTTTTGTATGGGTCGCCACAGAAATGTTGATTCTTTTTACTTATGTCAAACATATACAAGAATTCCTAAACATTTGATTCGAGACAACGCAAATATGATAATTATGTTCAAACAGGATGAATTAAATATGCGTCATGTTTATAATGATCACGTTGGAACAGATATGGCATTTGAAAAATTTTATGATATGTGTCGTGAATGTTGGCAAGACAAATTTGGCTTTTTAGTAATTAGCAAAGATAATGAGATGAATGGTGGAAGATATAGAAAATGTTTTGATAACTTTATTCAATTATAAATGCTGTTCATGAGCTGTTCAAAGCTGTTCATGAGCTGTTCAAAGCTGTTCATGAGCTGTTCAAAGCTGTTCATGAGCTGTTCAAAGCTGTTCATGAGCCGTTGAAAGCTGTTCATGAGCTGTTCAAAGCTGTTCATGAGCTGTTCAAAGCTGTTCATGAGCTGTTCAAAGCTGTTCATGAGCTGTTCAAAGCTGTTCATGAGCTGTTCAAAGCTGTTCATGAGCCGTTGAAAGCTGTTCATGAGCTGTTCAAAGCCGTTCATGAGCTGTTCAAAGCCGTTCATGAGCTGTTGAAAGCTGGTCATGAGCTGTTGAAAGTTGATCCAAAGCAGATAATAGTTGAATAAAAAGAATTTGCAAAACAGTTTTACCATTATTACTATTATTAACTTGCAAGCAACGGTATTGATCTGATCTCCCAGAGCTATATTAAGATGAATGAACAACTACTTAAAGAATTAATAAAGACTCGGTCTGTTTTAAAACAAAAATATCGAAGTTTAAAAGTTGGTGAAACTGAAAACGACGAGAGATTAGCAAAAACATTTAAGCCAATAACTGAACCATTAAAAGAACTTGTGAAAAATAACAACACTCAATATGATAAACCTAAAGCAGAAAATATTTACACTCAAGACAATTCTTTCGATTTCAATAATATGTTGTCTAAAGTAGAAATGAGTACTCCTAAGAAAGACATAGAACTTAAAGATGATGAAAACAGTAACGATACAAACAGTGTAGATTCGACATTTAAGTCAACTAATAATTCATCTAATGTTATTGACTTAGCATTACTGCAGAAAAATAAATTGCTTGATACAACATATGGTCCACATAAAAACTCATATAATGTTTGGAAGTTTGGTAATAGTGATATAGAAATAAATGAAGAAAAAATTAACATTGGAAATCAAAATTGGGCCATTACACCAGGCTTGATTCAATTATTGTTTCATAAAGAACCAACAAATTATGAACCATATGAGTTGGATATTTATAAAAATATTTTGATTAAAACCAATGCGCACAAAAGAGAATTTAATTCCAAAAATCAAATTAAGGGCACTAAGAGCAAAAAGTACAACACTATTATAAAAAAATTGTTTAAGGATGAAATTTCTATAACACCAAAAAGATCATTAAGATCACAAACGCATAAAGGAAACGGAATGATTATGAAAGTCAATAATGAAAGACCCAACTATATATACTGGAACGATCCTAATGAATTAGTAGATCGACTGAGACTATTGGTTGCATCGGAAGGCGCGGGACACAATAATCATCGCAATGAAATTAATTCAATTTTAGAGGAATTGCAAGAAGCAAATATTATTGCGTAGAAAGCAATAATCATAAATAAATAGTGGAAGGATAACAAAATATGCCTGTTGATAAATTTGGTCATCACTCAAAGAGTCAAAACAATTTTATAAAAAATGAAAAAAATAAAAGAAAAATTCGTCAAGTTGTTGGACTTGTGTTGGATAAAAATAATAACATTAATGTTCAAAACAAAAGGATCACAAATGTTTCGTTTCCTACACAAGAAAAAGACGCTGTTAATAAACATTACTTGGGAACAGAAATCAGACAATTGCAACAAGATTTAACAACATTGATTAAACAAGAATATAAAAAACTTGATGGAAAACTTAATAATATTGATAATTCAATGCAAAACATGATATCTCATAGAGAAATGTCTTTAAAATTACATTTTAGTGAACAAATCGAAACACTGTTAGAGAAAGTACAAAGACTGGAGAATTTTGTTTTTACGTCAATAATTACAAAAAGTGAACCGCCAAGCAGTACAGATCCAATAAAAAAGAAATATAAAATAAAATATTAATATTAATATAATTCAAGTATGGATGAAAAACGAGAGTTGGTTAATGAGCTTCATTCCCAAGCAAGGAAAAATTTTAAACGACGGAGAGTAATAATGAAGGGTATTGATGATTTATGGCAAGCGGATTTAGTTGAAATGGGAAATTACTCTACATATAATAAAGGATTTAAATATTTATTAACAGTCATTGATACCTTTTCAAAATTTGCTTGGATTCGACCACTAAAATCTAAAACGGCTATAGATGTTACAAATGCTATGAATGACATATTTAATTTAGGCCGTATACCAAAAAATTTGCAAACAGATGATGGAAAAGAATTTTTCAACAACTTATTCAAAAACCTAATGGCAAAATATAAAATTAATCACTATTCTACTTACAGCATTATGAAAGCCTCAATTGTAGAACGATTTAACAGAACTCTGAAAGGTATGATGTGGAAAGAATTCAGTTACAATGGCTCATATCATTGGGTTGATTTGTATGAAAAACTAATTAGTGATTATAACAAAAAAATCCATCGAGTTATCAAAATGGCTCCTATTGATGTAAAACCTTCTAATGAGCAATTATTATTAAATACCGTTTATAACCATATAAAAATATTTAAGAAAAACAAGTTTAATATTGGTGACAATGTACGCATTAGCAAATATAAACATTGTTTTGAAAAAGGGTATACTCCAAATTGGACAACAGAAATATTTAAAATCAAACATATTAAAATTACACATCCAACGACATATATTTTAGAAGACTATATGGGAAATCCTATTAAAGGTGGATTCTATGAAGAGGAGCTACTACCAACCAGATATCCAAATACGTATCTTGTGGAAAAGGTTATAAGAATAAAAAATAATCGTGCATTTGTTAAATGGTTGGGATTTACAAATGATCACAACTCTTGGATTAATAAAAACGAAATATTGTAATAAATTTCTTATATCTATTAAGTTTATAAATAAAGAAAATATATTTAAAAAAAAAAAAAAAATTTATATGTTTTTATTCATTCCATTTTTAGTATTCAATATGTCTATTACATTAACTTTGAACGGAAACTCGTCAATTTTAACTGCCAATTATTTTCCACCCATAGCATTGGAAGAGGATTATGAATGCTCACTTATAGATTTTCATACATATAATAGCATACCCAATGTCGATGAGGATAATAATTTGTTTCATATTGGGGATAACATTATTGAAATTCCTATTGGTTCCTATGAGCTAGAAGATATTGCAGATTATTTAGAAAGTGAATATGAGCGTTTGACTAATGGTGAAAAATCGATTAAAATAGAAGCCAACAACAATACAATGAGAGTTGAAATAACTACTTCTCATGATTCAATATATTTCAATAAAAAAAGAACAATTGGAAAGTTAATGGGTTTTAACAAAAAAACTTTAAACGGGGGTTCCAATAATCTCTCTGAACTACCTGTAAATATTCTCAAAGTGAATACAATACGTATTGATTGTAATATCGCTGTTGGATCTTATATAAATGGAGAAAGGGCACATACAATTCATGAATTTGGAATAAGTGTTTCCCCAGGATATAAAATGGACGAAATTCCACGAAACTTAATCTATTTACCACTAAACACCAAGGAGATCAGTTCTATTGCGGTCAGTATTGTAGATCAAAATAGTGAGCTTATAAATTTTCGTGGTGAAAATATTACTCTTCGTCTTCATTTACGACCCAAACAATAATGATTATATACAATAAAAACGTTGTTGATAGAATGAGGAGAGACATTAGTGTGTTGAACACTGCATCAGCAAGAACAACCTTAAACACATCAAAACTGAGCGAAGCAAATAAACAATTCCTAAAATCCTTGAATTTTATTTTAAAGAATAATGACTGACATAATTAATGTTTTAGAAAAACCAATGATGGATGAAAGAATCATAAAAAAAGATTATCATACATATACACCGTATATTCAATCATTTAATAATAATGATGAAATTCGTATTTCAATACAAAATCAAGATTTATATGTTTTACCGAGTGAAAGCTTTTTGTATATTGAAGGTACTGTGTTAGATGCTACAAGTGGTCTAAAATCGAAAAACTTTAAATTGAAAAATAACTTTGTACCCAATTTATTTGAGGAGATTCGTTATGAGCTTAATGGCGTCGAAATAGATCGCACTCGACATTTGGGTGTTTCTAGCACAATTAAAAATTATCTATCCCTAAATGACAGCGAAAGTATTATGATGGGGAATGCAAGCTGGTCTTATGATAAAGACATCGATGTTGGTGAAGGATTTTTCAACTTTTATGTCCCGCTTAAATCATTATTAGGATTTGCTGAGGATTATAATAAAATTATGTTAAATTGTAAACATGAATTAATATTATTACGTACCAAAAATGATGATAATATTGTAAATTCTAATCAACCTACTGAAAAACCAAAAATTACAATTCAAAATATTAGTTGGAGAATTCCGCATGTAAAACTTTCGGATTATGCTAAACTGAACACAATAAAAATTATTAATAGTGGAAATGTGTTGCCAATAGCATTTCGTAGTTGGGATTGCCACTACCATCCTCAACTATCAGCATCACAAAATCATATTTGGAATGTAAAACTAGCTGCAAACAGAGAACGTCCACGTTTTGTACTAATTGCTTTTAAACATAACAACAAGCTTACCCATTCAAATCTTAACAATATTAAAGTACATTTAAATTCAGACTCATATCCCTATGATGACTTAAATGTTAAATTTGATAATCAACGTTTTGCCATTCTATATGATATGTATGTTAAGTTTCAACAAAATTTCTATATGAGGGAGGCTCAACCACTCCTCTCAGCTGAAGAATTTAAGGAAAAAGCACCTATAATTGTGATTGATGTCAGTCATCAAAATGAAGCAGTAACAACAGGCCCAATTGATATAAAAGTTGAGTTTTCTACAGATAAAATAGTAGCGGCTAATACATCTGCATACTGTTTACTCATACACGATCGTTTAATCGAATACTCACCGCTTACAGCTTCAGTCAAAAAAATTGTTTAACGCAATGAATAAAACATATTAATTTCAATATTTTTAATTGTAGATTTATTTAACAATATTATCTTTAAACTTAAAATTATATAACAATAAATAAATTTGTTATAATATCACATGTGTTTTATTTTTTTAATTCTTAAAATATACATATTTTATCCTAATATTTCAAATCCATAAACATTTCATCGTCATCATCAGAAAATAAATAATTATTATTTACATTTAAATTACTTGAATTTATATTTAAGAAAATTTGATCATTTCCATCATTATACCAGTTCGTTACTGAATTTTCAGTAATGTTTGATTCTACATTATTCGTGTCCTCTATTAAATATTCTGCAATATCTTCTAATTCAAAATCATTTTCTTTTAACTTATAATGCCCCCAAGCATATGTCTGAATACCATCGAACTTTATATATCTCTTGTTATCATTGTGACTTAAAACTACTTTTTCTATTTTTTGAGTATATATTTGATGACAGTACGCTCGAAATGTATACATTGAATCACTGTGCACATTTTTGGAATACAAACACTTTTTATAATCGACTAATGTTATTCTATCTAATGCCATTTTTTTCACACCCTTAGATTTTTTAATTTCTCCATTATCTTCATTCCTAATTGAGTACATTTTCGCCCTTAAACCTACAAATTCTCTCATAATTACTCCACAGTTTTCATCCTTCATCATTCCCAAAACTTTTTTATTTACAATTGGTAAATTAAATTTATTTTGAGGGCTATAATCTGAAGTATCAAAATGTTGAAGTACATCATTTGAGATATCCTTATAGAAATCTTCTGTTCTAATGGTATATATAAATGAATCTGTATCCATGTAATTTAAATGAAGTCTACTATTAAATTTGGGTTTCATATAGCCATAGTGAAATTCGTACATTTTCCATTTTGAAAGTTCTAATACAGTAAAACCTAAGTACATTGGTTTATTACATTTAATGTTGACTCGTTTAAGTTGTACGGCAAACATATCATCTCCAAACCTAGACAGACTATGAAAATTCAATTGAGCAATATGAGCTCTTGCTTCTTTATGATTTCTTCTGTCCGATTCCCACTGTGTTACAATATAAACACTCTTTCTTTTTTCTACATTCTCCATGGTCTTGCCATAAACTGCATTATTTAGTAACTTAAAGAAATCTTTTTCGAATGTATTTGTCGCTTTAGTCCTATGAAAAGTATTTAAGTCGATGTATGACTTTAACCATGGAGCCTGTTTAAATTTTATAACTCTATGGATTTTTTTCAAAATCATACCATTTGCTATACATTGTTTCAACACTCTATAATGTATAGCATAATTTTTTTTATTAGTTAAATCTGCTATCAACTTTTCATTTCTCATGGGAGGAACTACTTTATTTTGAGGACAGAATGGTAAATCATTGTGTAGGTCATGTAGTCCAGTAGGATAATCTAAATCAACTTCCAAGATATAACCCTCACTGGACTCATCTTCAAGACAATTTACATTAAGTGAAATTATTTCTTCATTACTTAACCAAACAAAATCCGAATATGGTAGGTATTGCGACATTGCCCATCCATACAAGTTATTTGCATCCAAGTACATTAGATATTGTGAGGGCTTTGTTCTATCATAATCATGCATATACTTATTATTGGCCACAGAATGTCTTAATGAACATTGGACAAGCCCTCCTCTAATACCAGTTTTGATCATATTATACATATCAACATCAGTTATAAGTTCTAAACGTATTTTTGTTGATTTCAACATAGCATCCCAGGATAAGCCTGGTGCTGTATAATAATGACAAGGATCCAAACCATAAATGCTTTTACAAATCTTTCTGAAATTTTCAAAAATGTCTGCTAAAATAAGTGTATCACTTTTAACATACAATTCTGTATATTCTAACAGTGTTTTACAATTAAATGTTTCCCATACTTTTTTAGCATGTTGGTAATCTTCGACTTTGCACTCTTGATTCGTCAACAAATTTCTAAATTCTTCCCGTTCAGGGAGATTTCCTTCAGAAAGTTTTGAAAATGAGTCAATATAAGAGTATGGGAATATTCCCTTTCTTCTTATTAAGTCAAACTCACCATCATTTGGGAAATATTTCTTAATGATTTTAAAATCATCAGAAGCTAAATTTGAAGATAAAGCGTCTAAACTTGATGCCATAAACCTAAATGAGTCTACAAACCTCAACTGAAAACTATCATTTTCTATTGATACATTTTTTGTAATGGAAATATAAGTTTCCTTATTTATAGGAATTATTTCTATGGTACCCTCAGCATTACCTAATTCTTTTATAAACAAATGACTGTCATAGGATGATAAATTGTGGAAAAACACTGGTATGAATTTTTTAATTTTAAAATTAATGTGACAATGGTTGTGAAGGGCAGATCGATAGCGACCAGTTAAATGACAATGGTCACGAACTCTGTCATCACCCAACGGTTTTCCACAAAGGTTACAGTCTACACAAATTCTAAATTCCTCATTTTCTTCATTTGTAAGTGCTTTCATTGGAACTACTTTATTTAAATAATTTTTGAAAATTTCTTTTGTGTCTTTCAACAATTCCCTGACAAATACTTGGGGGCTATCTAATCCACTATAAGTGAATAATTTTGAATATCTATCATTATAACTACACTTAATATAATAACTAAATGAACAGGGGATGTGTTTCTGTTCATTTAGTGTCTTAGAGCTAATCCTACTATTAATTTTTTGTAATAGACATTCGAAGTCTGCGTAGACAACGAATGGCACTTCTAAAGTATTAATTCTATTTTTGAATTCGATATACTTATCTTCGTACGCCGGCATTGTAGTAACCATTTTAGAGCATCCATCTTTATGTCTTGTTGACATTTCTGGATCTTTGGAGTAAGTAAGACACGTCATGCAAAAGTGAATGCTGTTTTTGCTATTGCTTAACGATGATCTCAAAAACCTGAAAGAACAAAATATTAAATTTTAAATATAAATAAATAATTCAAAAAATGTATTAAATATTTTAACGTACCGTGATAAATCTTTAATGAGAACATAATGCCTCTTACTACAATCCTCGTTCTCCAACAGCATTAGGCTGATGTGAATTGTCCTATATTTCTCGCATACTCTGTATGGTCCAATTATTTGGTTCCCTTTCACATCAAATCCAAATACATTTATACTAATGTAAGGATTTTGTGATTCAAAGATATTTATATCTTTTACATCAATTGGAAATTTGATGTTTGAGAAATTAATTTCTATTTCATTAATTTTTATAACATCTCTCTCAATATTATCAATATTGTATGAGGAACACATAGTAGCTTTTTGGGGGTTGTTTGGATTTTTCAATGCTGCTACTATGCACCATTTAAAGCAATATATATCATTATTTTTTATATTGAGGCAAGCATTTAATTTGCTCAATTTATATGGCATATTTATGTAACTCGATCCTCGAACTATATTGTGCTTGTTAATGTTGATGTTCAAGTTGGATATTTGTAGTAGAGCCCATCCACTATCTCGTTCTTGGAACTCTGACATTTTAGTTTTAATGTCATCTGCCTTTTCCAAATAAATATCTCGTAAGCCATGAGAACGGTTTACAGCCACCATTTTAGTCACATGCGACATAATCTCAAGTTTCTCTGTATCCTCTGCTTTTTTTATGTAAAGGCATTGAAGCTCAAAATTACATTTAAAATTAATTTGCTTCGCCAAGGACTCTTCCAATATTTCCATTACTTCCTCTTCTGCAGCTTCAAAAAATTCTTCCACAAATAGGTTCTCTAACTTCGGGTTTGAGTATGTGTAGACTTCAATTCGTTCCATGAAGTCGCTGGATCTTATTTTGATGTTTTTAGTGAAATCTCTCACTACACCCAAACTTTCCTTGTGATGCCTTGAACGAAGATGATGTCCCCAATCCAATCTTCCAACATCAATTTGACAGCTGGAACAATTAATTTTATTTTGATGCGTTTTTTTGTGGTTTTCAAAGCCCTTGTGAGTTTTAAAACCTCTATCACAAATTTCACAATTTAAACTTGTTATCCCGACATGGATAGCCTTATGATTTTTTAAATCCATTTTATTTGTGAACTCATCTCCACAATGCTTACAGTAAAAGATGTTGCAACTCTTCTTCATGCTTTTTTGGTGCACGAGCTTATGTTTGTGCAGTTTACTTAATGTAGTAAATACATTGTAACAAACTTCGCATATAAATCCAGCTCCGCTTTCCTTATTCACCTCCATCGTACCCTTAGCGAATCTTGATGTTGATGGCATAGTGTCCAAATAAGAATCCATATCCTTTACGGAGCAGTATGGTTTGCCCCTCAATTTGTTGAAGGCGGCTAAAATATCCCGGTTCGTCATTGTGGAGGTCATATTTCTTTGAATTTCAATTGAATGTTTGACTTTTACTGAATAGTTACTGTTTTAAAACTCAGTATTTATACATATTAGTTTATTATAAGTATCTTGTGATATGAGGATTCGTCAACGTCTATAAATCCGGAAATGTTTTATCATTTCTTTTTTTTTTTTTTTCATAAACTAAACAATATGTGGTGTTGTCGCCGTCTATAATTCCAGACAAGTATATCTTATTTTCAAAAATCACAATGGAAAATGTGTAAATAGTCTTTCTTTAAAAATTGTGCCAGATGTCTTACTCGATTCTAGACCTAAAACCAAACAATATGTGGTGTTATCGCCGTCTATAATATTTTCAAAAATCACAATGGAAACTGTGTAAATAGTCTTTCTTTAAAAATTGTGCCGGATGTCTTACTCGATTTAAGATTTATTCTTCCACCATTCATCTCATTTTCTTTGATAAATAATTTTTTAACATTTAAAAAATTTTTCTATAGACATGAAAATAACAGCAAAGAGGAATCACCGTGGAAAAAAAATGTGTGCGATAAGAATTTTTTAAAACAATGGAAAATAACAGCAAAGAGGAATCACCGTGGAAAAAAAATGTGTGCGATAAGAATTTTTTAAAACAATGGAAAATTTTGTAAAAATCAAATCCCCTTTCGTTTTCATCGTATAAAAATCAAATCCCCTTTCATTTTCTTCGTAAATTTTGAGTAAAAATCAAATCCCCTTTCGTTTTCATCGTAAAAATCAAATCCCCTTTCATTTTCATCGTTACCAAATATCAAACCCCCTTTCATTTTCATCGAATTTCAAACCCCCTTTCATTTTCATCGATATCAAACCCCCTTTCTTCATCTACTTGTGTGTATACTATTTTAAATACCGGAATTATATACTTACTTAACACAAAAAAAACAACAACTTCTACACTCATATCCAAAAAGTCCTTTAATTTTTATTCCATTCCGTTTTGCTACTCTTTTTCTTTTAGTTTTTTCTTATTTCTTTTCTTGTTCTTGTAACCATTTCTCGAACAGTTTTCCTGCATGTAAAACAAACTAAAGCAATTAAAAGAAATTCTTTCAAAATAAAAAATATTTCTCCAAAAAACTGGAAACTAGCATTTGGCATGAAAGTTTTCTTGCTAAATTTTCGTATTTACGACTTAATTTTAATACTCAAGATCTTAAAATGAAATCAGAGCGTAAATATGAAATGGTACGAGTATTCTTAATGGTATAGTTTTTAATAAATTTTGCGTATGTATGTGTTAATGTTGTGTTATTGAAGTTTTTTATTTCTATTTCGTTTGTTTGCTGCCTTAAAAGTGAAAAAGATAACTAATGCATTTTACCACTAAAAGAGGTTAAATAAGCAGCCATTAAATGAAAATTTTCTAAGAGGTTTGCGCAAAAAGCAATTAAGATAAATTGCACTTTTATTTAAAATTAGTTGTTTTCTATAGTTTTGTGCATTTAACTAGTAGTTGTGTATATTTTATACAAAAAGCGAGTTAGTTTTGTTGGTTTGCGAATTGAAGCTAGGAAATATGTATATGTTTTGTATGTGAGAATATATGAGAAAAGGTATTTACTACTTATGTTTAAAGAGGAATAAGAAATATAACATTTAAAGAGCTGTATTTAGTAACAAACTTTTCAGTTTCATATGAAACAGATTATCCTTCTTTTCTAATTGCACCACTTTTTACGGATTTACAATCACTTTGCTATTTTTTTTAAAATACAAGTGATCACAGATTATAATCCTTTTTCCATTTAGACCACTATTTACCCACCCACCCACTATTTAGAGTTTTCTGTTTTTTCTTAATGAAAATTTGTTAAACTTTTGATATTTATTATTAGAGAAAACTTTATCTGGCTTGAGTTCATTAACCCATATTGCGATTATTTTTTGTTAATAAATTTATAAAACTTGGTAATCTTTAGGTAATTTGGGACCAGAAACCACAAATTTAAAGTCAAAAGGTTTTTCAGATTTTCTGTTTTTGAGTAAAATGTTGTTCGATTAATCGAATACTGGGCACTATTTGGCATAATTCTTCTATTGATCCTTTTACTGTCTTTACTGTCCTGCCAACGGCAAAATTAATTTTTTTTTTGTTATCAAACTGAAAGTCATGATCGCCTCTCTGCAAAGATTTTCCGGTTTTCAGGTCAGCTCCGACGATTATATTTGCTGGCACAGTGCCTGTTGCACACAATCTTCTTTGAATCAGTAGGCATTTGAGGCAAAAAGAAGTGAAAAAGTTGTCAAAATACATTGGTTTGAATTGGCTTGCCGCGTACAAACAGCTTGCAAAAGTGCCATCTAAAATATGGCACCATTTGCTTATCAACCGACAAATCTGCCACCCAAATTCCGAAATGCATAAATTATTTTATTTTTCAGCTCATACAAAAGACGTATTGTATATGAAATAAATATAATAAATATTTAAATATACTAATAAAATACAACTTCGTTTGGATTGAACAATACCCGTGCCATTTTGTCCTTTTTGTCAAAGTTAAAGTTGTTGCTGAAGTGAATAAACTTTTTAATATCCAATAAGTTATTTATTGACATTCATAACTTTACATTAGAAACGCCTCAAGTGCGGTGGCTTGACCAATATTCGCGTGCATCAGGCACAGTCTGATATCCAGAAAACACCAAAATGCCAAGGAATCGTTGAAGCATAATGTTGTCTATTATAAAAGAAAAATTCTGCTGTTGAGTGTAGCGATTTGTTTCCTCTATTATTATATCTAAAACATCATCACCAAAAAATAGTCTGAATAAGTCTAACGGCGATTTTCCGCATAGGTGGTTCATTTATTGGGAACACTTCATATTCAAACTTGCCTTTGCGATTTCTTATTTTGGTCTACCTTGGCTTATTAAATTCTGGGGCCAAATTACCGCATTCGATATCGAGTAAAATTGATCGTAATTTTCTTATTTGAGATTATGTCATTCGATATCGCGCAAGAAATTTAGTACATTTTATCATAATTTCGATGGTGAAATCATTTTTCGATACGATAGCTCATTCGATCACGAATGCGGTAATTTGGCCCCTGATAATTTTTTATATTTTTCATTTTCTTCGCTCGGAATTTCAATCGAATTTCACTGTTACTCTTAACAGGGTCATTAAGCTCATAGGTTTCTCCTGAAGCTTTTCTAATGACTTCCACATCAAAAGTTCTAGCGCAATCCAGTATATTATCTGACTATTTACAAAACTCTAATCTTATGCCCATGAAATAATTTCAGTTATAGGCTACTTACATCGCCATTGGGAAGTAAATCGTCATCAAAGTCTTCTTCGTCTGTATTTTCATCTACTTTATCTGGAGGTATAATACATATTTGTCAACTTCTGCCTCGTCATCACTCCACCTATCGATAACACTGTCCAACACCATTTTTGGAACAGAATAGCGACCCTATAATTCTGAAAGGGTATGTTGAGTAGATCATTTTTGTAGAACAAACTTATGGTCCAGCACGTCTGAGTTTTTTTTTACAGTGGGTCAAAGTTTTCATTTTTTGGTCGAAGGGAGCATTATACTATATGAATAAAATGTTGTAAGTTAATGTCTGAGAGAATTCTTATGGTCAGAGTTGTATTGTGGAATTGTATGGGGATTATTTTTGTGGAAGATCTTAACCCTCTAACTGGTCTCTTTATGGGTCAATTTGACCCTTTTTTCGATAAAATCAAAAAATATCCTTTAAAAAAGGACATTTAAGGATTAAAATATTCTACGAAAATGTTTGGCGGAAAATTTCAGTGGGGGTCGCCAAAGACACCATTGTTGTAAATAAAGCTCTTTACGATTAATTGGCAAAATTACACGCCAACTTCTATAAAAAAATTATAATTTTGTTTTAATAGTGGTTTATGTACATAAGTATGTACATATTTATTTTTTTAAAATTTTCGAGTAATAGGGAAATGGGAAATAGCACTAGTATGACAATGGATTAAAGATTAAACTTAATATGCTTTCCTGTATTTAGCTTGACGTGAATGTTCCGATGGGTAAAGGTTTCTGTACAAGCCCCATACGTATTCAGCAAGCATTACACTTTGGGATTTCCCTTTGAATCTTTCTTCCAATACCTTTATATCCTGATGAAACCTTTCACCGTGTTCATCTGAAACCGCTCCAAGGTTTTCTTTAAAAAAATTGAGATGAGAGTGCAGAAAATGCAGCTTTAGTGACATCTTAACGCCAATATTGTTAAAACCGATTAGCATGCTTTCAATATTTTCTGCATAGTTTTGTGCTTTTGAGTTTCCAAGGAATTCTGATATAACTAGCTGCATAAAGTCAAATGCTGTCTTTTGCATATCCGACAGATGACCATAAAATTCTTCATCGTGTAATAATTTTCTTATATCGGGTCCAACGAGCATTCCTAGAAAAGGTAATTTACATTAAATGAAATAAATTATTTCTTAAAACCGTATTTTACCTTCTTTTAATTTTGCTGCAGATAATCTGGGGAAAATTGTTTGAATGCGTTTGAAAGCATTTCCTTGTGTATTTAAGCTTTTAATAAAATTTTTCACCACGCCCAACTTAATATGCAGCGGTGGAAGTATGACCTTATCTTTTGGGACAAGGGATTCATGGATTACATTTAAGTCACCAATAATATTTTCTTTACGTTCTTCGAAACATTTAACATGATAATGGCTGCTGGTAGCACGTGAATCCCATTTACAAAGAAAGCACATATATTTTGTGTATCCTGTTTGCATTCCAGTCAATATTGCAATCATTTTGAAGTCTGCGCATACTTCCCATTTATATTTATAGTATTCAATTTTATTTAAGAGATTTGAAATATTTGCGTATGTTTCCTCCTTTTTGTGGAATACGCAACCGGTATTTATGGATGCTGATTTCCATTGTGCAGTAAAACTGCTTTTAAGCTGTGTTTTGAACTACCTATCTGACTAGACGCGAGAACTCAGTGTTTGGCCCGGCCGAACTTGACGATGTTTTCACCTGATTTGTATGTGTTGGCGTGTAATTTTGCCAATTAATCGTAAAGAGCTTTATTTACAACAATGGTGTCTTTGGCGACCCCCACTGAAATTTTCCGCCAAACATTTTCGTAGAATATTTTAATCCTTAAATGTCCTTTTTTAAAGGATATTTTTTGATTTTATCGAAAAAAGGGTCAAATTGACCCATAAAGAGACCAGTTAGAGGGTTAAGATCTTCCACAAAAATAATCCCCATACAATTCCACAATACAACTCTGATCATAAGAATTCTCTCAGACATTAACTTACAACATTTTATTCATATAGTATAATGCTCCCTTCGACCAAAAAATGAAAACTTTGACCCACTGTAAAAAAAAACTCAGACGTGCTGGACCATAAGTTTGTTCTACAAAAATGATCTACTCAACATACCCTTTCAGAATTATGGGGTCGCTATTCTGTTCCATTCAAAAACTCTTAATTTGTTGGACAGTGTAATTAGCTCTAGCTCATATTTTGTAATTTGTATTTTGTTTTGATCGTACGTGCTTTTCCATATAAGTAACAAAAGTACTGAATAGTGCCCAATGTTCAATAAATCTAACACTACTTTTTGAAATGAAATCAAAAAACACAAGTGAAAATCAAAAACATTTTTTAAATTTTAAAATAATATTCTATAATTTCTTTTTCAAGCAATTAGGTCACTTTTAATATTTATATAAAAATGTTCTATATATTTATATATTTTATTATTTAACTGATTGTTCGACCTTTTTATTAATTAAACAATTTTATTTTTTGAGATTAAGGTCAGTTTTTATTTTTATTTTTTTTCCAATATTTCGCTACACAATGTGTTGCATCTTCAGGGAAACAATAACAAAACGAATTATGATTAATTCCCGAAATCTATTTCTCAATAATGGTTAAATAGAAGATATTAACCCTTAAGCAAACACCAAAATGTGTTGACGTAAGCGAACCCCAGGGCCTAGTTGGGACTTTTTATATTTTGTATGGATTTCAAGTAAAAATCTTTAATTTCATTATCAACTTCTAACTCGTTCCCAATAACAGAAGCATCGTCTTAATTTCCATCCACCTGAATCTGAATTTCGTTTTCTATATCATTGGCAATATCCCCTGCCCATCTATCATAGGGTCAGATTATGAAACTGTTTCCAAGATTTGTCTACTGCAGTACTCATTGTAACACTATACACTTGTTAACTGCCAACACAAGAATAGAAAACTAATTTCCGAAACGTAGAAGCACATTGATTCTGTTATTGTACTCATCAGAGAAAATTATCTTTTATCTTTTTCTTTTTTATTGAAAAATACTTGACTTGACAGTCAGAACTGATGAGTATGAAAGAGGTCATTTATACAAAACACAAACTATATAATTATAAATTGGTTTAATTTCTTTGTCTTTTGTTTCAATTTTATTTTCTGCATTATCTACATAATAGTATAAGGTCTGGCTGGACCCTAATGTTACAAACATGTTGAGAGTAATTACCACGCCCACGGATAAAAAATTTTAAGTTTTTTTTAAATTTTTTTGTACAAAACACCTTCATTGATGCATTCAATAAAAGCTAAGGGGCTCCGCCTAAGAAATCTAAATAAAAAACAATATAAAAATGTTCAAAAATGCCTAGCCAGGCCATGGTGTAACCTTAGGGGTAATAGGTAGATCTTGACAAAAGAAAATTTGAAGCAAAAAATTACCACACAAACAAATGGTTGGCAATAGGCCAGAGAATTATAATTGAAACATTTACTATATTATAAACTTTAAATTTTTTATTATAATTTTTTTATTTTCACAATTAATTTTATGAATAGCATTTTGCTAGTTTTACTAATATTTCAAATAATTTATATAATTTCCAATATAATTTATAATCTTGTTTGTTTAGTGAGAATTTCTTATTTTTATTTTTGCAACTAACTCCTATTGTAATCCTCTATCTCTAAGAACACTAATTCTATGTTGACCATCCACGTTTAACAACTCAAATAATATTATTATTATTATAATTATTTCTCAGTACGAGTATTACATATTATTTGTGTCCTGTTTTCTTTATATTTTGCAAATACGATTTGTTGCAAGTTAGAGCATTTCTTGGCACATATTGCAAGTATGAAAAATAAAAATAAAATGAGAACAGGGATAAATTTAATGTCTTTATTTTTATTTTTTTTTTTTTTTTTGTAGCTGTTGTCCATACTTTGTACGTTTTTGCAATGGCCTTATTTTCTTAAAGTAAAAATGTGCATTCTAATGGGAATTTACCACAATTCCATCTTATAACTAAGCTCAAGATTGAAACGCATATACAGACAACTGTATAAATATAAGTATAACTACAACTGAATATGTATTTGGATGAATTGTAAAGAAAAATAAAATTTAATTCAACATCTTACATACATATTTACAAGGAATAAAGATGCATGATGATTTTAAATAAACATGTATATAGTTTTATTTGTATGAAAAATAGATTGCCTTTAAGAACATTTCATATGATTATGTGCATTTACTGAGTAACATAAATGTTTGTCTTCTCACTAACTATGTTTGTGTAGATAGAAATACAGCTCTTGTCATGCCAACCAACTAAGGACGGGGGTAAGTGAAATTATTGAGTGTATTACTAGAACCTTTTATAAGTCCCAGGGCACATTTTATATTTGTAATAACCAACAATTTAAGTTTCAACATCCTTGTTTTATTATATTGAGCGGCTTTATCTTAGTTCTAATTTACACGATGCAATTTTTTAAGCTAAGCTGATTACCTTTTGGACACCGGTGCCGCGGGAAGTTAAGATGATTATACATTTGACTGTACTAGCAATTCGTGTTACTCTCTTAGATATTCGTATTACAAATATGTGTATACTCTCAAATAAAAATACGAGCCATTTAAGCAATAAAAATGTTGGTCTGTAAACACCACATAGACCACTATTAGACCACTGATGGTCTAATATACAAGTTGAAACTAAATTTAAATAACTGGTCTTAAAGAAGGAGATTTCTTAAGCTCCGCACAACCTATTGAAGCAGGAGTACCTCAAGAAAGTATCCTGAAACCTTTCTTATATTTAATATATTTACATCTTATGCCAACAAACAGTCGTACTTACACTTCTATATTTGCTGATGATAGTGCCATTCTAAGCATTCATGAAAACCCTCAAGAAGCATCACGCTACCTACAAAATCATATATCTGAATTAGAAAACTGGTTAAAGCAATGGAGGAGAAAAGCACAAATGCACACACATAACTTTTAAATTGCGTAGAGAATCATGCTCTGCCATTTGCAGCAAAAGCATTGACATTTTTGAATAGAATATCGTCTTGTAAAAGCCTGTACTTTATGCACTTAATAATTCAGAAGAAGTTTCCACAATTGTAACTGCTCTCATCTCTTAGTCATAAGCCAGTCATTCTTTGTATGTTTAAATATCAGGTAGTCTGAATGTGTGTAAAGGTTTTTAATGGCTGTTGTATTTAAGGATGTGCAATAGTTCTTTTTTACTCTCTATTTTTTGCCTGTATATGTTTCTTTTTATATAAAATACGTGTTGTTTTTTAAATTTCTTATTGTACAAATGTGTATTTATAAGTATTTATTCATTTTTGTGCGTTAAAAAACTAAAAACAACTATAAAATTCTTCATACATCTCCCTCTTCCCTTGTTTGCAACAATATTCCAATTGTAGTTTTTGCTATCTAACTATGTACTCTAAGTCTGGTATTTTATTGCCATTTCCTGTATATTTTTTTCTCTTTTTGTATCGTATATATATATATTGTGTTTTCTTAACAATCATGATGATTTAGTTCAAAAAAACTAGGGAATCCTTAAAACATCTAATGTTCTTAAATATTTTAAATTGAAAAGATAAATACACAAAACATTCTTATTAAAAAAAAGAAAGAAAGAAAAAAAGGACGGAAAAAACTGAAAATTTCCATATAAAGCAATAAGGAAATAAAGTCTTCTTAAGAATACATATTATAGCCATTGTATGCTACATTATATTTTATTAGCTTTAATGTGCAATATCACATTGTGCGTTTCCTCTCTGATATCTGGCACTACGAATACATTATACATTTTTTTATGTGGTAAAATAAAAAATGGCTTTGATTGTAGCAGCTGGAAATAAATTTTAATTGAAATTTACACAATGAAATAAAGCTTTTTAAAATAATAACAAGCAAAATCATATCTTGCACTCAGCTAAAAACAAATTTTTGACTTAACCTGTTAATAAAGAATTTAAGATTTCAGCTTTAAAACGCTATGAAATTCGTTTTTTTTTTGCAACAAAATCTTCTGTTTTTCTTAGCAAGTTTTCTGGATTCATTGAGATTATTCAAAATCTTAGTTATAAAATAATAAATAACGATTGTTTTTATTTTCCATGCATCTATCTTCTATTTTCTTCAACTACTTTAGTTTAGCAAAGAAAATCCTGTCCATTTCACTAAACAATTTTATTATTATTACAAGTATTATTAGTTCTATTATTTTTCATAACTGTCGGCAAAAAAAAAAAAAAAAATAAACTGTTAAAAACAAACAAACAAATAATCAGTCAGTCAGTCAATGGTTGAACAGCAACTAAAGAATGGAAATAAAAGGAGTACAGCTTGAATACTTGAATAAAGTGTTTTTATCAAAACAAACTCGGATTTTATTGTTGCTCATACCAAAACAATTCCATACAGATTTGTCTGTTTAAATGGTCAAAAAGTGTATTTCAACCCTAACAAACAGTGGCACTTACATAGAGTCTATGTGGAAATACACTTACAAATACATACGTATGTATGTGTGTACTTATGTATGGATAAATGTATTTGTACAATAATACACAATCTAGCCAGTCATTCATTGAGGCAGCCAACTAGTAAATAATACTCTAGACATTTAGTCTTCCTTTTATCTAAATTCTCTTTTCTTTTTCAAAGTACGCTTCTGCCACTACAATCAGTTGTCAAATGTTTCATACACCATAATTGTGGTTCACTAAACTAACAAAAGAAACATTTACTATTGTAAAAACGAATGTATTGAATTGTTTCAGACGTAAAAAGTAATAAAGGGTGTTCCAACAAGAACGTAGTTTTTAAATTTGACGTCAATCGAAGTGTCATTGTTTGACATTTGAACAATTTTTATTGTTTGCTAGTAGAAGGTACGAGGTTATTAAAAATGGAGCGTTACATGAATGAACAACGCATTGTTAGTGATGTAAAGAGAACAACGCGCCTTCGACCAGGTCGATCGACCGAAAATTTCGCAGCTGTACGTAAAGATTTGCATCTTCATGCATACAAAGTTCAATTGAGTTGGGAACTGAAGCCAGCTGACCATGGACAGCGAAGGGAGTTCGTTAATTGAGTATTGGAGAGATAACATGAAAATGCTGATTTTGCCGATAAAATTATATTCAGTGACATTTCCATCTTGATGGCTTCGTCAATAGGCAGAAATGTCGCATTTGGGGTGTCGAGTGATTCTCGAGAAGCAAATTCGTCCTCAACGTGTCACTGTGTGCTGTGATTTTTGGGCTGGAGGAATCATTGGACCTTTTTTTATGCAAATGAGGCAGGTCAAGCGCAAACAGTCAATGGTGTTCAGTATCGTGAAATGATAACCAGTTTTTTCTTGCCTAGAATTGAAGAAATGAATGTGGAGGACATGTGGTTTCAACAAGACGGCGCCACATGTCATACAGCCAGAGAAACAATTCAATTGCTGCATCAGTCATTTCCCGGTCGTGTTATTTCGTATTTTGGAGACCAGAATTGGCCGCCTAGATGAGTGCGATTTAACACCTTTAGGTTTTTTTCTTTGGGGTTTTTTGAAGTCGATGGTTTACGCGAATAAGCCGACGACGACTCAAGACTTAAAAGAGGAAATTGGAAGCTGCATTAATGAAATACTGCAGCATTTATGAAAAAAGGTCATTAAAAATTTCATTAAAAGATCGCGTGTGTACCAGCAAAGCCGCGACGGCCATCTGCACGATATCTTGTTTTATACATAACCTCATTCTGCCTACTTTACGATATAATAAAGTTTCACGATTTTTTTCAAATGTCTGTGTTTTATTTAAAATTTAAAAATTGCGTTCTAGTTGGGACTCCCTTTAGTAGCAGTAGCAGTTTTAGTATTTGTGTTACAATACCCCAATACTAGAAGACATATTAGTTTCAACATTTGTATTCACAATAGTTGTACCACTACACAGTGGTACAAAACGGATTTTGATTTTTTAACAGCGAAATTTATTTAATATATGTATACAGTACACAGCAAATAAAGAAAAATCGTGTTTAATCACCAAAATGATTGGATATCAGCAAAAAAAAAAAAAAAAAATACTCAAATCTATACTTCCTACTAAAGTAATTCCATCAATTACTAAGAATTGTATTAATTGGAAATTGGCGGTTTTTTACTCAATTAGCATTTTTTTAACTTTTAATTAAAAATATAATAAAAAATAATATTAATTTTAAACAATCTTTTAATTGAATGAATCAACAAAATAATTGGGAATAAATTAATATTTTAAATGCATCAATCATTGATGCACTGATTAAAACAATAATAAAATTATTATATTAAATTAATGAAATTATCAATTGCGTGAATTGAACTGTGTAATTAAAAATTAGATTTTTGATTCAATTAAAATATTTTAAATCAATTCAGTAGTTTTGGAGGTGCAATTTTCAAACAAAAATCTACAAAGTTGAAAATATGGCCCGCCCCTAGTATTTTAAATGAATAATAATTCATGGTCTACTTTATTAAACAATAGCTTTCCCCATTTTAAGGTCATATCAGCAAATGATATTTTTAATAACTATTTTTTTGTTAGTTGAGATAGTTTTTTTTTAAATTTGTATTTGAGCGTGTGAGTTCCAAAACTCTTTCGTTACAAAAATTTAAAAATTGAGATAACAATGGATGATGTTAGTTCTTTTGCTACTTAATAAAGATAAATATGCCGATGGTATCAATTCATATCCTTTCTTATGTCTTTTTAAATCCTAAAATTGCAGTTCGTAGCAAAACTGTTTCGTTCCAATTAACAGTCATTGTCAAAACTATCTCGTTGCATATTTCGTAGCAAAACTCGTTGGTTTCTTGTTTTAAGTGAACCAAACTACCATCGTGGTGAAATTCCAAATGTTTTTATGTTTCTTATTTTTTTTTATTTTTCTTATATTACTGTAATTGTTAAGATTAGTACTTGCAATTATTAAGATAAATATGGTGATTTGTTGGAAATACAACAACCATTAAAATGGTCAGATAACTTTGCAAGGGGAGATTAATTATAGAATGAATTCCTGCGACCCTGAACCATTTTTGAGATGAGGAAAGAAAATCAAAGATATTATTCGATTAAACCTGAAAAGAAAGAAACAGATGTTGGAGCGTCTTTTGTCCAATATTTTTGCAGAAAATTGGAGACAAAACAAAACCTAGGAATTTTATGTTTCGATTTTCGACATGACGGTCATGACGTGGAAGAAAACTACGAGGAGTAAACTGAAGATGAAGTACTTTGTTTGTCTGTTTAAAAGTTCATATGTTTTATTTTAATTTTTTAACAAGTTTCCTTAGTTTTATTAAATTTATATAACTTTTTTAAATATAGTAAAGCTAAGTAACTTATTTTACTGGTGGATTATTGTAAGTTGCAAAACTCGTTCGTTCCAATATGGAATGTAGCAAAATTCGTGTGTTTCGAAAATTCGTAGCAAAACTTGTTCGTTCCAAACTTTAATACTTAATTTTTCTTTAGTTAATGAGTATTGATTTTGTAAATTTTAAGGTCTTAATCAAAAATATCCCAATTTTTAAGAATTAGAAGCTTTCAACTTATTTGGCTCATTTACTAAGCTGTAGCAAGCTTTTAGCTTTTTACCAAAATTTTGTAAACATGAAACGAACGACTTTTGCTTCTCACCTCACCTCATTTATTATCTACCATTTTTTTGGTTAATACAAAACACTGTGTATTAGTTTGCAGTAGTAAAAGTTGTTAACACAATTCACTTGTCTTACTCTCTAGTCTTTTTATTTAATTTGCCTTAAAGGATTTTTGTTATTTTCCCTTATTCTTCTTATATTTTTCATGTTTTTTTTTTTTGTATTTGGTATTTTGTCTTAAACAACCAACAGTATTTTTACTTTCAAGAAACAGATATAAGTAATTTATCGTATTTGTTTTCAGTAGTTTAGCCCAATGGCTTTTGTGTAGCTATATGAATGTTTGCATATTTGCCTAAGAATATAAGTATATATTCTGTATTTATTTGTTGATGTAAAAACATTGACTGTATTGTTTAGGTGAAAAATTACTTGCAAAAGATACATTATTTTTGTATTGGCAACAATAATACATACATACATTTGGTATTGTTAGTACAGACAACCCAATGCATGTCCATACATGTCTAATGCACATATTATTTAGTGTATTAAATTAGAAGATTAAAGTAATAAGGAGAATAGAAAATGATGAAGTAGTAGAAAATGATTTAGAAAACATTTCTAAATAGGTTACTAAGACTGTTATATAATCTATTTATTTTCGTCTTTATACTAAAAGTTCAACATCATATATATATGTATGTACATATGTACATAAGTATGCTGAAGATAAGTATATCTTCACTAATAAGTTTAAGGTTTCTCTTAAAGTAATTTAAGTATAAAAAATCATTATTTCACCATTAAACAAATTATTTCAAGACGTTTAAATGAAAGTATATTAGGTTAATGTACGAGGTTGTTCAAAAACTAATCGTTATTTTTAAATTTCGCGAACTACCTATGTTTGATGTTCGCATTTTTTTTTCTGTTATGTTGGTACACATGTCTGTTATATATGTATGTTGGTAATGTCAGCCATTTTGATTGTCAGTTTGTTTTTGACAGATAAAAAGGTTAGTCGTGTTTTGATGTGCTCTTCGATTTTTTACTATTCGAAAAAAGGGATCAAAGAAACTGTGTTAAGTTTTGTGTAAAAAATGAAATTAAATGCATAAGGACATTTCAACAACCGATGAAAACATTGAAGCAGTAAAGAAAATGATTTTGGATAATCGTCGAATCACTATCAGAGAGGCTGCATATCGTTCGGCTCATGCCATGTTTGACATATTTTTTATATTTCCCAGTAACGAGGATCAACAAAACATTTTTAATTTTAAATTAATTTAATCAAATTTCATAATCATTACATTTCATTACAATTTTTTTAATATTCGATTTAATACCTAGTTTTTTTATATATCTTTCTAGGTGAGATGCTACATAACTATTTAAACTGTCAAAAATATTTAAGGTAAATTTCAAAATATGCAGTACGGATCAATAAATTATAAAATTTATGTAATAAAAACAGGCCTGTTTAAAAAAAAAATAAAACGAAATCGAAATTTTCGAAACAGCTTTAATTTTAATTTGAAAAAAAAACAGACAGTTAATTAAAAACTTAAATTTTCTAACTAAAATTTTTTCAAAATGTCCACACATTAATAAAAACGAAGAAGAATTAAATAAATTTTTACAAAATATTAATATGAATGTTCGCAACAATGAATAATTCTCCGAAAATTTTGGAAAGTTAATTGCAGAGGAGATTTAAAATAATAAAATCAATTTACATACATATGTGTTCGAGTACGATATTCATATCTAACTAAAGCTTAGTACGAATGCCGGTAGTCTGATGGTTAGTTACAATTAGCTTATGTAACATTTAAGCATACTCCAACATACGAGCATATCAGTATAGTTGCAAATAAATTGAACAAAATTTCTAGCGAAATTATTAACCCTTATGTGTGCACCAAGGTACCCGGTTACCTTTGGCGTTTTCAGTCAAAATTTTTTCATTGAAATTGATAACTTGTATACCTGAAACTTTTTGAGAACTACTAACTTGCAAATAATTTAGTTTTTATTAATTTGCCTGAGAGACCAATTTACTTTTAACACCCTTTAATGCGCCTCAAGGTATCCGGGTACCTGTACGTGTTTTATATGAGAAAGCGGCCAATGCAAGTTTGTTATTTGAAGTTGTTAGTAGCTTGCAAACCTGAAAGCGTTAAGAAAAATTATATAAAATATCTCTTAACTACGCTCCAACAATGTATTTAGTGCGAAAATGCTTTTTCATATATGTAGGTACCCAGGTACCTTGCAGCGTATTAGAAGGTAATTTTGTTTTGCCTTACACATAAGGGTTAATTATTCACTTCCCAAAATTGACAGTTCAAAATATTAAAGGTTTATATCTCGAAAATGAATAACTTTCTTAAAATTGTTTTGTTCAAACATACATTATTATTACTCTAGGCTAGAGAGTTAAACAACATATTGTACATATTAATAAATTTTGTAATTATACCTTAACATTTATTTATATATAGGCATATATTGTACATTAGGGTGGCCCTTAACTATATGGGCAAATTTTTTTTTATTAATTTTTTGCACTCTCACCTCCCAGTTTGGTGACTTTTAGTAAAAAAAATTAAACTCAAACATTTTCAGGTCAATAGGTTGGGGTTAAGATGTACCGCAAGCCCGCTCAAATTTCGGAAAATACATAATTTTACAGAAAATCTGATTTTGAAGTAATGTTACGAGAAGGCTATAAATATTACAACAAAACAATGTAAGAAAGAATTATTAGCCATGAAGTTTCCAACAAATGTTACTTGAACAAGTTTTCTCCTGGTCTCATATTTAAAAACTCAATTGAAAAAAATTTAATTTAATCAACACCTATGACCGACCATTTCGATGCATACCACTGTTTTTACGCTTAAACCAACGGTTTATTTAGTCAATATATTGCACGGTGCGACATATATTTCTTGTAGGGCTTGTCGAGTAAAACAAGATTGCAATAGTGAAATATACCAGACATCTCCAAAATCCGGTTTTATGGTTATTGTCGAGCAATAAAACAATTTGCTATAACACAATTTGTTCGACAACAACACCCAAACTTCTCAAGTTTTCTTAGATAATATATAAATATTAAAAGTTACTGTAAATTACAACAAATTTCTTAATATTACAAAAGTGCATAAGTGAGTACATGCCGTTTTTTTTTCTCTTTCGTTTAATTTTGTTTAAGTAATTGTTATTGTTTGGTCAAGTGTTATACCTCTATCAATGAAGAAGACAATAAAGAGTAAAACAAAAAAAAAATTATTTGATTTGCACTATTATTTAAAAAGTTATGCATTGTAAACGATGGTAAGTACTAACATGTACTCAATAAAACTCCCCACTGTATATCAATCGAAAGATCTCAGTTTCTTCTTTTCAAATCTAGTAAACAATTGAAAATCGGATCATTATCAACAAAATTACAGGCTTATAAGTGCGAAAAGGTACAAAACCCGACTTTTTTAATCGTAAAACCGGATTTTGGAGGTGTCCGGCATATTTCACTATTGGAATTTTTATTAAGGGCCACCCTATTGTACATACATATACTATAAATGTACAAAATTTTTAAACATTTTTACATATGCATAAAAATACTATGTACATAATTTCATTATTTACTTGAAATATTTACAAACATATTAAAATTCAGAATTTTAATTTGCATCCTCTAGACAACAAATACTAATTTGTATAAATACAAGTGCATCATATTGTTGCAGGTTTTATGCATTACATATGATTTCATCTACACTAGTACAATGTACTCTGCCAAAAAACAACATTACAATCTACATCAATTGGCAATGGTTTTTATATTTACTGATTCTTCTAAACATAAATATGTTTATTCGTTTGTAGTATGTATGTTTGTCAATATGTATTCATGTAATAGTTTCTTTGCCCAAATCTATGTACAGACAAACAATTTGTTGTTTTGCCTCCATTTTGTTTTAATAAAATCAAATACAAATTTGCCACAATTCTATATTTGCTTCGAGACAGGAACTGTTGGGAATTCCATGGTAGTAAGTAGAACTTATGGGATGCTTTAAAGTTTATAGGGATTTTAACTTGTAATAAGTTCAATACTTTATGTGTTATAAACAAATGATATAGATTGCTTGAATTATTTTATAAAAAAAAATCTTTAATTTGAGATTTTGGTTCTAAAGATAATGAAAAGCATTACTTGGTAATGATGTTCAATTACTGAACATTGCTTTTCGCATTTCAACGTTATACCATATCCATTACCTTGAAGTAGTTTAGTAATGAGTGATTTATAATGTGATACATAAGTACTTATTTATGACAATTAGAATTAATTTGTAATAAAATTTATTCAAACTTTTAATTATTAAAGATTACTGTTTCTATCTAACTCTAATTTAGATTAATTTAACATGTTTTTTCTCTCAACATTATTTCTTTATTATTGTATACACCTGAACAGTACACTTATTCCAAATTACCAGCATTTTTTACGGTCAACTTTAGCCTTCCTTTTAGATAATGTCAGTAACCAAAATAGTCCCAAAACTTTGCCCCGATGAGTAGATAAACTTTGCAGGCTTTATTCTATACAAATATCGAACGTTAAGCAAAAGTGCTGCAAGCAGATTAAAAAATAGGTTTGGTAGTATGTTTGTATTTTATGTGAACAATGCTTCATTACATACCTTTCATTTACTTAAATAAATATTTAAAGAACTGATCCATACACTGCAAACGAATGTCAGGAACAAACTTGACTTTTATCTACGCAACAGCCCGCGGAAACGAAAACTAGTAAAAAGCAGCGGCATAATTGTACATAGACAAATATGCTGTAGGATACAACATGGTCTGATAAAGTCTATATAGTATATGCATTTGCCACTAAAGAATATTTATGCAAAAGGAAACTATTTTTGAGGTTGTTGAATCCTGCGGCAGTCTGGTGGTGCTAAGGCCTAATTTGGTCAAGAATTATAAAAGAAACCTACGTACTATTTCCATTCTCTCCCTCTCTTTTTTGTTCTCTAGTTGTTTCATCTTTGTAACATGCCTTGCAGTATAAATGGCCATTATGTTGTTGGTTCCTTTAATATACATACATATTTTTCCAAAATAGATTTTTTTTTATTATTTTCATTTATATAGATTTTCTTTTTTTTATTTGAAAAATTTGTGCTATTTGTTCAAAGCTGGTGTTTGCAGGTTTATTTCCATTCATTCTCTCCTTATTCCTATCAATGCATACACTCATTTTTAAAGGTTATGGAACTCTTATGTAAGTGCTATAGTTTTTCTTTTTTTTTAATATTTCTTGCCATTTTCATCAGTCATGTTATTATTCAATTTCAATGGAAGGTTTGGCTGCCTGGCGAGAGAGATGGAAGCTGGTTGTTGGCTGGCTGGCATTTAGAAAGAAAAATTATATTTACAGACACTTTGATATTAGTTTTACGGTTGCTTTTTTCCTCCACATTTTTTTCTGCTTGCATTTTTTATAAGTTTTTTCCACGTTCTTGTTTTTCATTCCAATTTTTCAATGCACGTTGAAAAAATTGCAGTACAACTGCTAAGACTTGTATGAAAAATTATTTTAATATCATTCATTTTATTTTGACATTTTTAAGTATTTGTGCAGATAAACGAATGCTACATTTCAACAGTTTGGCAAGGAGCGGGCATTGGGAGCCAGGGTATAGGGAATAAATAAAGCCAGATATAGTGATAAATTATTTAAAGTATCTACTTGTAAAAGGTGGTAAAAGAATTTCATTTACGAGTATTACTTGCTACAGTGACTAGAAGCACTGTTTTTCCCATTTTTTCTTCTCTATCAATTTGCTAAGTAGTTCTTTGTTGGCGGGGTTTTAAAAGGGAATAAACTATTTATATGAAAGCTGGAAATTCCTTAAAGCTTTACGTTTGAAAGAGTTTGCGAAACCAAATTTTACAAAGTGTGCTTTAATTACAGTTGGGTAAAATACATATTCTGTATCTATTGGTGTGGTCACACATGACACATATTTAGTCAAACAAGCGTAACCATATTTTTTAGCATAAATTTGTTTGACACATAACTTTTAAATTGCGTAGACAATCATGCTCTCCTATTTATATCAATAATCAAGCAATAACACAACAATCCGAAGTTAAATACCTCGGTAAACACCTTGATCGATGTCTTATATGAAAATCTCATATAAATGCAAAATTGACTCAAATGCAATTGAAATCAATCTAAATTAATTGGCTTATTGGCAGAAACTCTAAGCTAAGTTTAGATTGCAAAGTCTTATTTTACAACTCAATCATAAAACCTACGTACGAATGATCATAATTGTATAAAAAATTCGAATATCCATAAAGAGCTAAACAGCTATGGGGAATAGACTCAGCTTCGAATGTAGAGAGTATTCAAAGACGCCAAAACAAATTGCTAAAAATGATCCTGAATTTTCTGTTAGTAAAAACTGAAATCTAAAAATATGCAGAACAACATCTAAACAAGCTTGAAGTACACCCAAACCCATTAGCCCTCCACATATAAATAATAGAGGCTATATTAGACTAAACAGGAATACAGCGGATCTGAGCCGAAGATAAGAAGGAAGAATGCCAACTTAATAAATAAAATAAATAATGGTCAAACAATTTTCGTTTGACACCGGCTGGCCAAATAATTTTTTAGATATAAGGTTTGAAAAACTCATTGTTAGTGCGTTTTTAATGAAGATACAATAAATAAATAAAAGTTAAAAAACATTTGTTTGACGCTATTTGATCTTCCAAGTGTTTTGTAAGGTCAAATAAAATAAAACTAAACTGATTTGTGTGACTTGTTCTAAATAAAATAAGTTTTTAAAATAAATAAACGTATTTAAATATATTTTACTTAGCGGTTATGGCTTTTTCATCAAATATTTGCCAGGCGTGACCCTTGAAAGTGTTGTTAGGAAATTGTTGTGTTTATGAAACTAAATGCTAACAACCAAAAGTATAAACATTAACAATTTTGCTAAAAGTCATTGCAATTTAGATTATTTGTTTGCAGCACGATGCAAACAGCTTAAGTGACATTTATGTTAAATGGAAGTGTAATTCCAGCCTGAAATCTATTGTCAAGCAATTGAATTGCACTCTACATCAATAGCATTCTCCAGTAGGAAGAAAATAAAAATAGAAAACAAATGTTTTTTGTTTAAAAATTTTAATGTAGATAAATGAAACAAAACATGTACAAGGTGGCGCAAAAGTAATCCTCGTATCAGAAAATGCTATAAATTTTGCAAGGCTCCTAATGTCAGTTCTGTTTTGACATTTGTGTTGTAAACACATGCGAAATACACGTTAATAAACAATGTTACGCTACACTGCTCCAGAACGCGGAATATTGCTGACAGAACTGACATTAGGGGCCTCGCAAAATTTATAGCATTTTCTGATAGGAGGATTATTCTTGTGCCACCTTGTATATTTTAATAATAATAAAATTCAAAAAATACAATATTAAGTAGCTCTTTAATTATTCGAGAGATAATTGTAGAGAAAAGTAATAATACGAGAGGGGTTCGAAAATGTTTTAGCCTAGAACAGAAAGCGCGGTAAAAACAGCAAAACGTTAATTGTTTGGAAACCTACGTCTACATGAACACATGTAGAATTTCTTTTTGATCTTCCAACGCTTTGATATAGAAACAACTGTTCAACAAAGACGCTCAAAAAGACGCATCCGCGATTTTTTTACAATGGAAAAATGAAAAATAAATAAAAAAGTTTTATCGGGACAAGAAATGCATAATTATATGGTGAATATATTGGATGAAAACGCTCATTTATATGCAACAGTAAAACAATTGAGTTGCTGAATTTAAACGTGGCCCTACATCATTAAGGATGAACCATGTAGTGGAAGTCCAAAAACAGCAACAACAACAGCAGTTGCAGTCAAAGTGGTGTTAAATGATCGACGACTATAAGTGCGTGAAATAGCCAATATCATGGGCATCTCAAATGATCGAGTCAATTTAATTTTGCATGAAGAACTACAGATGAAAATACTTTCTGAGAGATGGGTGCCGTATTTCTTAACACTCGACCAAAAACGGATAAGAATGAAAATTTCTCAAGCTTGCTTGGCTTGTTTTAAGAAAAATAAAATGGATTTTAAGCGTTGTTTCATAATTGTTGATGAAACATAGATGCACCACTAATCTCCAGAGACAAAAGATCAATCAAAGCAATGGACTGAAGTTGGAGGAAGTGCTACCAAAAGATGGTAAAAACAATTCAATCGGTAAGGTTATGGCAACGGTTTTTTAGGACTTCAAAGATATTTTGTTGATGGAATATCTGAAAAAGGGTAAAGCAATAAATTCAGAGTACTATTGCAACATTTTGGATTAATTAAATTTAAAAATTCGAGAAAAACGTCCTGGCTTACAACAAAAAAAAATAATTTTTCATCAAGACAACGCATCAGCGCACAAGAGTGTTTTAACAATGGCTGAAAGCAATGAATTAAAGTATGAGTGGCTGGACCACTCACCTTATTCTCCTGATTTAGCTCCCAGTCAGTCTTACCAAATGAAGATGCAATTACAGTTGTAAATCACTATTTTGAAGACCTTGAGGAAAACTATTTTAATCAAGGGATATAATTGCTGGATAAGCGTTGGACTAAGTGTATTGAAGTTTCAGAAGATTACGTTGAAAAATATTCTCTTTCTGTGCTAGGCGAAGAAGTTTACGAACCGCGCTCGTAACAATTCTTTGTAATATTTTATACTGTTTTTCTTGATATTGCTAATGATTCGTTTGTATATTATTTTCGATCCTTGGAGAGTGAATAGGAGAACTAAACGAGCGAAGAAATTAAAAAACTTGAATCTGAATTCCAAATCACTTTAATCAATTTTATTTTGAAAAGCACGAAATCAAAATTTTATCCACACTGAAAAATAAACAATTTTGTTTAACAGTTATCTTGATATATCTGTATGTTTATAAGTTAATATTGCTTTTAATTATTAGCTCTGCTAATCATAGACTAATTTTGCTGACTTTTAATAGAAACATTTTCGCAAACATACGAAATATAACGATGCACTTTAAATGTCTCTAAGATATTTGCAAATTTCTGAAAATTGATTTCAACACACAAAAATCTTAAAATAAAACGCCTTCTAACTATTTAAGGTAAAGGGTGGTATAAACAATGACTATTAGAAAATATTTCAAAGTGTCCTTGAATTTATTTCAAATATTTGACTTTAATTATCCTTAATTCAGGAAAACCTACCTACACTAAGAGACAAAATATATTTTCAAAATCATACCCAGACATTTTTATACATACATAATTTTATATTTCTTAAGAGTTATAGCTAGTTATCAGTAACAAACATATGAAATTACATACAGACATATAAGTAGGAGTAGAATAGAGTGCTGGTGTTTTTTATGACCTAAACTAACACAAACATTTATCTGCTATCAGTTTGTAACAAGCATTTATGCTAACCGAAAACAAAAACAACAACTAAGAGACCAAGCAAACATTCTTAACATTTTATCACAGAAATTACTTGTACATCTTATAAGCATTTTTCAAAATCAAAACACATTTCATACCTTCAACAGGAAACTAAAAAAGAAAACGAGTGGAAGAAAAAAAATAACAAAGGTTAAAGGAAACTACAACTATTACACATACAACGTAATGATAAAAATACAGTGAGCTATCTGTTAATGTAACTAATAGATATTTTTGTGCAAAACTATTACATTTAACAACATTGAAATAAATTAAGGCAAAAACCAATTTTTGAGATTTTTAACAGGTGATTATTTTTAAGTAAATTATTTAGTTGTTGCAACATAAAATACTTTAGTTAATTGCGGGTAGCAAAACTCGAGAGCGTACTGTATAAATATACATATAGCAAAAAAATTCCCTCAAGGAAACTGCTTATCACACATTTCAAGACCAACAGCAAATATATGCACGAGTGTGTTTGCCAGAGTACACAAACAGATTCCTAAACAAACAGAAAATTCATTTAAGTATACACACACACCCACACATTAAATACGCAACACACGTAGACATTTTAGATTTTTTTCCTATAAAATTAAATTATGGTTGAAATTGTAAACATTGTAAAACTGCAAGCAAAACAAATTAAGTCGATTAGAAATTTTAGTCAGAGTTATTAGTGGACATTCTGTTTAAACCCTTTTCTGCACTAAATTAGTGTATCATTAATTTTTTTTAATATCCTTAATCAGGATAAAGTATACGAGTACATTAAAGAAAATTTAGTGGGAGGAGACAAGACATTTTGTTTCTATCTTACATAATATAACGTTCAGGTCATGAAGCAGTTTGGAAACTTAGTGGAATCAGACATTATGTTATATTGATGTTATCTACAGAAACTAGTGTCTTCTATAATATTTAATTGTAAACTACTCTTATCATCTAAAGATATACAAAAAAAGAACAAGCTACCTAAATTTTAGTGGAACCTTGTTGTGAATATAATTATTTTCAGGCTCAGTATTATTGACACAAAAGTAGTCCTATATCGTAAAACTTTCTGTTGGTCATTATATCTAATTTTTCACTAGAAGATGTGATTCTCGAGCGAAGCAATATACCTTTTTAACAATATAGGACTTTTAGCTCTGCATTTTATATTTGTGAGGCAACATTTGCATAGAGAAAGTTTCTCAAATTAATATTAATTTTTGATTAATTTCTACTGTTGCAAGGGTTCTGCTGGAGAAAACAATTTTGGATCTAATTTATGTTGGAACGACCTGTAACCTGACCTAAGGTACTCATATCTGGTGGAGAGTGGAAGATACTAAAACAAAACTCTAGATTGCTTGCTCATATTAGCTATTTGTGTTGCATTCCTTCATTTGAATGCATTCGTACTAAGACCGCTATACAACTCGAAGGTTGACTGAAGCATGACATTATTGTTCGCAGCAGTAACCTATAAAAATTAGGCTGGCCGAACATGGAGCACTTCTGGTACTATCTGGCATTTGTACCTATAAGTCGCTAAATTTTATTTACTCTCAGCACTTGTACCCATCGCTATCTCTTAGCTACTAATTACCATTTGACGCTTGTACCCACAAGTCGCTCAATCTATCAGTGTAAACTTCAACTAAAAAAAGGGAAATAAAATCTACACTCACTTAAATCATATACAAGAAATCACCTCGAATTATCTCTCCTAAAGTTATTAATTCTCAATGCAAGCAATCACTAATATTTCATAAACAGAAAGAATAATTATTAATTCTTTGCTTTCCCTTTTCTCTTTTCAAATCCACAATTATATATAATTATCCCCAAGTATATATAATTAAATCTCTTGTATAATTAAATTGTTCTTCTCAAGGCAATTTATATTATACAAGATTAAAAATTACTCTCTACTTTATTTCAGAACAATTTTATAGGACATTCAATATTTGAATACTGACAAACGACAAAACACAGACGGGTCCTTTACCATCATCGATGTGTATATGAGAGAAAAATCCTAAAATCTTCATCCATTGATATCTATATGAACAGCTTTGCATTAACCAAGGCTCTCGTCTTTAATACTCTATTTGAAGGATTGTTTGGTATATCTTCAAAACTTAAACTGGAATACTCCTTCGCTGCGGCAATATAAAATAAAAAGCCAGATTTATGTCCAAAAAAGATCGATTCTTGCCTACTGGGGATTCTTTTATTAAAATGTTAAATTTTGGTCAGGGCAGCCAATTACCAGCTGAATTTTGTCAAGCTATGCAATTGAAAAATTTGGTTTACAATTAATTCATTGTTACGATGGATGTTGTATGACACATTCCTGTTAAAACCCCATATCAGTAATATGCATATCATCAATGATAGGTAAAATTTAGTTAATAACATCTCTCGATAGCGCAATCCATTCAGCGTTAACGCATTTCCAACTGATCACGCATTCAGCGTACAATGTTCATCATACAGTGGCTTCTTAATAATTTCTCTTGGATTTTTAGCAAACCAAATGCGACAATGTTTTTGATCCACCAATCTTATAGTAAATTTTCAGAGATTTTCCATTAATATATCAACAAGTAATATATCAAAACATTCATATTATTTCATTATGTCCATGTTGGAAAACAAAGTTGTTATTGAAAAGACACTTAAAAAGGAAATGTGAGTTTGGTCGTTTCAAACCTGCTGATGGGATGCATGATTTTTGTATGAAATGTTCCCGGTCTGGAGAACATCTTTTCACCTAATCAAACATGTAAATAAGGCACTTTCCTAAAGTGTTCTACGTCACTTCGCACACACCAATTAAAGAACAAATTCTATCTGAATGTTTTTGCTTAAGAAAAATTCATAGTAAATGAGAAGCGCGATATTCGTTTTGTAATTGACTTTCGTTGTCATACGTTTTTTGTTTTTTTTTTTGGCTTTAAAACTTATTCGTTGTCAGCACTAAAAAAGCATCTTTTTGTATATTTTATTCGTAAGCATTTACTGCTTGGAAAGAGCGCTTTTATGCTCGATTATGCGCTCTTTCTCTTAAGTGCCGGTATATTGTATATTATTGATTTAATAAATTTTAACGAAATATCCTTTTCGCTTTGCAGCTCAAGCATAATTTAATATTTACTGGAAACGTTAGCCTTTTGAAGTCAAACCAAATTTTAATTTTCCTGTGCTAACAAAAATTCATACATACTAACACAGCTGCTTAAATTTTTTATATAATTTAGTTCTACAGAGATTAGGACATGTAATCAAATGTTACCTTTCAAGAACGTGCAATAAATTGGAATACTTGCAATAAGCAAAGAACTTTAAGTGGGATCATCAAAACTCATTGAAATCGCACATAATTATACTACTCACAAAAAGATAAATTATCTTTCAATTATTCCTTAAGTATAAAACATAAATCTCCTTCTGTTTTCAAGACATACAATAAAATTATATGGATTTTTTTTCGCTTTAATGTGTTGATTTGTATGTACGAAAAAGTGAATGGATATAAGTGATATTTGGTTTTAAGAAATTGATTGCAATTTGTCTTATTCCCCTAGGGTTTTCGCGTAAATAAAAACTCAAACTAATATTTTTTATTTTGTATTCACAACCACAACACTCTAATCAATCGCAGCCATGTGTACCTATAGTACATAATTTGGATACATATTAGTTACGGAATTTCCTACATTCGATCCATATTTTTTAGCTTTCATTTCGAACACAGACTGCTTAAGTAACACTGGATGAGGAACAGAAAAAACTAAAAGGAAATGGAACCTTTTTTGTTCTACTATCTTGTTTCGTTCTGGTTGTTGGTATTGTAAGGAATCGTAAATGACATACGGATACTTGGGTGTAAAAGTAAATATAAGCAAAAGTAGACAGTTCCTTATGTTACGCATACAGCAAAGTACTCAGACGCACATATGTACTAAACAAATGTAGGTTTTCTTGTGTCTTATTTTGTATGTGTATAAAAGTATTTCCTGTTTTACGTATGTACGTGCGTGTTTAATAGTTGTTAGTTTGGCAGTGTGTGTGCTTCCTTTATTTCTTTACGTAGCGCATGTAATGAATTTTAGATTTCATTTTCAATGAACCAGCAAAAAATACATTATTACAAAAGAATGTGTTATTAAAACAAGCCAACAGTAAAGAAGACGTTGTTTGAAAAAATGAAACTGCTGATATTTCGTTTTATTTCTTAATGTTTTATTTATATGTTTTACACATAAAAATATGCCTTTGTTTACATTGGTACACTGACGGGCGAATAAATGAAATCAGTAACTACATCAAGTACATCTCTAACAGCAGTTTTATGAGCCCATTACATGTTGCTGCAAGATGTTTTCTGCTGTATGCCTCTCATACTATTGTTAAACAGCAATATCTTATTTGAATTTCTGAATGTTGGAACTGTAGTTTTTATATTTGCTATTTGCTTCTTTTTTTTTTTTTTTTGGAATTTGGCAATATTGAATACAATGAACCCATTTAACATTAGTGTCTTAACCAGTCAAGCTTTTTATTTTGATGTTGTTTTTTATTTTTTTTTTATTCCTTTCTTTATTTCATTTTCTGGCGTTATTTGCTGGTTTGAAAACAGCCAACTTTAAAATCCATATAGTCTAATGTTTAAGTCAGAACTATCGTATACTCTTTTCCGTTTTTTTATTATTATTTTCTGCTTATTCTTTTCTTACTCGAAGAGCCAAAACTTTGTTTTGGTTGTTTTATATATTTTTCAACTTCAGTTTGTGCTCTTTTAAGTTTTTGGTTGCATCATTGCTTTGCTTTTTGTTTTTTTTTTATATTTTGTATGTTTTCCTCTTTTTTGATAATGTTCCAGCAGATTAACCATAACTGCGGCATGTTGCGGCTCAATTTGTTGAGCTCATAAACCACGCCTTAATAACCACACCATCAAATATGAAAAACAAAAATCAAACAACAAAATATCTCAAAGCCGGCAGGGTTTTTCCAAAAACCAAAGCCAAATAAATGTTTATGTCATTTCTTACTCGTAGTTAAAGTTTGTTGTTTTGTACTTTAATGTTTTTGAGCTTGAGTTATGTACGGCTGTTTAGTTTTTTCTTTCTTTTATTTTGTTTAGGAGTGTTAAGTTTTGCGCCAGAGTTTGCAGCATTTCAGTTGCAGGAAAGACAAATATTTGCATAAAATTGCAATTGCAAAATACAAAGTGTTAAGCATGATTTTTTATAACTTTTAAAAACTACAATTTATGTGGATGCTGTAATAAATATATTAGTTTCGAATGTATTTGTTTGCTAAGGATTAACGCTTGAGCTGCTAGAAAAATTAGAACTATGTTGACAAATGTGTGTTGTTTCAAACTCGAAAAAGTAACTACAAAGCTAATGTGATGGAATTTATAGTATTGTCGTGAAGACTTAAAATTGTACAAATTTTGTGCGTTTATCCTACAAATTGTTTTCATTGCTATTCAGAATTATTTCATAAACAATCACTCTAATCCTCCGCAGCTTGATTTTATTATTTGTCAAAAGTATGGTTAAAAAAAATTTAACTTAACTAAAACAACAATCCCAATAACACATTATACCAATAAATTCAAAATGTAATTTAAATCTTAAACTTTTAGCAATTATTTTTTTTTATAAAAATTTTTACTATTCGTAAATTTAAAATCAATAGCATGAAATTAATCGAAAATACACACGTCTATTTTTTCACTTTTTTTTTGCTTTAAAAACTTTTAATTACTTTTACAAAAGTTTCATTATTTATTTCCTCGCAAAAAGCTCCATGAATGATTTTGTATAAAATATAAAAAAACTAAACATGTCTAAAGAAATAACAAACACCTTAACATATTGTTATCTTACGTATCAACAACCAAAAATTGTCGACATTTCCTGTATGTCCCGAAAATAAATGAAGGAAGACGAGCAAAACAGCAAGCAAGAGCACAAGAAAGCCATATAATCAGATTTCCTTTATAAACACATACATGATCATGTATAAATAAAGCTAATGAACAATATACAATGACATTGGCAACAAACCTGCAAGTAGACAATGAATATTTTGATAACAAAACGACAAAAAAAAAATTAAAGGATACACATGACTAGATTTCTAAAGTGTTTGGGGAACAAGGAACAAGAAAGTAGCTGCCTAAAGAAAAAGTAACTACACATGTCTTTTGCATAAGCATACGAAAATTCATACTTATAGAAAATACCGGTAACAATTCAACTGTTTAAACAAGAGCAGGACAAACAAGCCTAATAGCAGTAGTAAAAAAATAACAAATATCCAATTGAACAGTACTCCAGCATGAAATAACAAATCAAAGAAAAACTTAAGGTACTTTTTCTATAAAAAAAACACAAAAGGAAAAATTTAATTCACAGACAACAGCTGATGTTAAAAAAAGAAAAAAAAAATTATAATAATTTTGTGAAATCAAAAAAGGGAAAACAACAAGAATGACAACAAAGACTAGCATGAAAATTATTTTTAAAAAAGAATCGATTACTTATGCTACATATGTTGTATGTTACGTATGTATGTATTGTTTTTTTTTTTTGGTATAGCCTGTATAAGCATTGCATGTCATAACTTGCATAATCAACAGCATGTGTTTTAGGCCTTAAAATAAAAACAAGTTTTAAAAACATCTTTCTTTTCTTGTAATAGAAGTATACAAACATTAAAATATTAAAATATCTATGAACACAACTGTTTATTAAAAGGAGATTGTAATATTTAAATTAAAACTACAGACAACAATCGATATTTTTGCGTAATTTACACTTTATTTTACTAAATTTACCTTGAGTCTCAAATTTTTGAAGATAGTACTAAAGTGTGTATATCTTTGAATTTATACTCAAATATAATATAAAATTCTCAGGCATATTTCTGCCAACATCTAACTAGTAGTAGAGAATTTAATGTCGGAAATTATACAAATTTAAATCTCCCACAGTCTGCAGTTTTGTTTCCGTTACTCAGATACATATGTACGAAATTATATGTGTGCTCGATTAAGCCGATAGCCTATGTTGCTAGTGCTTTAATTTTAAGGTTTATTATAATTTTAATTGTAAAAATATCAAAATAAATAACTAAATAAATAATAATATTTGTGCTCGATTTTGACATTTGTTTTGCCGACAAACGGAGCACCTAATGGCAAAATCTAAACCGAATATGATGAATCCAATTGTGGTAGCCATTTTTTAGGTTAGCTCTCGTTTTCGAGATATATCGTTATTTGAAAAATGGAGTAGGTTGCTTAATAAATATTCGAGTAACTCGAAAACTGTTTAGTTTATTTAAGTACCCAAAAAAAAAAACGAAATTCGACAGCAAAATTATCTTTAAGTACGAATAAAATCATTTTTTTTTAATCCGAGTAGTCGTTTTGAAAATAATATTTTATTGCAAAAAAAAAATATTTTTTTCAAAAGTCACAATCTGCAAAAGGAATATTTTTTTTTTGGCAAAAAAAAAATTATTCCCAAAACTACTGCCATCACCGGATTCAGCGTAGTCTATTTAGCTTTACCCACTAGGTGCCATGTTTGTCCGTTTTTTCAACTAGCAAAATGTAATTAACAATGCCAGTTTATAGGCAGAACAAAGTTCAAATAATCAATTTAGTTTTAGAGAATTTAAAACTTGCAAAACCTTCAGTTTTAAAAAATATTAATAGCATAATTCTGTATAACAAATGCGTTTCTATAATACACTCGTCTGAATTACGTTAGTTACCTTGGTAATATTGAGTTGTTATATTGCATTATTGCCAAATTATTTAATTAGATATTTTGTTTACTTTTTTCCATGTTATTATTCAATATTTCAATATTTTAGGGGCAACCCTAGAAACGAAAATAAAAACAGCTGTGTTTTATTTACAATACAAAAATAATTTATGTGAATTGAAATTGCTATGAATTTTTTAATTTTGTAATAAATTGAATGAAAAATGTTTCAATTTATCGCAATTAACATTGAAATTGAAAGCTAAGGTAGAGGACAACAGTTTATGCTGTAGAAATATACTTTTTTTATTTATTTATTTATTTATTTCAATGTAGAAGCAATAAAAAAATATACTCTTACGTTTTTACTCAAGAGAATTGACACTAGAATTCTAAAAACCCTAAACCCTAAAACTAATTTTTGTATTCATTTGGGCGAAAAATTTGAGTCACTCGTTATTTAGAAACTTGCCATAAAAACATAAAATTGTAAAAATTTAATAAAATAAAAACATACATTTCAAATTCAAGTTTATAACAATTTTTAGTTGTATGTTGTTGATAAATCAATCATTAAGAAATGGAACCTCTTAATTTCCAAGCTCATGATATATTTTTGATAATATACGTTTCAGTCACTAAAATTTTTATATTATATACAAATCATACAGATTTATAACTTTTCAATTAAAATTTATCACAATATGTAGTTTTTTGTGTTTTGTATATTCACAATGCTTCAAAAAAGCTTTTTTTTAATTCTACATACTTATATCTTTTAATTAGATTTAAAATTTCTCATTTTTATGTATTTCTCATTTATAAATAGAAATAAGTTATCATGTACTTAAAGACAATCAAATTCAATTCACACATTTTAAAAGACTAAAATTTAAACACAAACAAAATATCATATATAAAACTATAAGTCTATAACAATATGCAGTTTGGTGCACTAAATAAGCTTAACAAATTTCTGTTTTGCAAAATTTTATTTCAGTTTAAAATCTTGGTTTTCTTTATAATAATTAAAAGAAATTCTTAAATTACTGTTGTTTTTATCCGACCTTTCAGTTATAATTTTTAAGAAATAAAATTGTTCGAGCTCGAGGTCAAGTGTATGTAAAAATTATTTATTGCTGATATTTCGCTACACTTCGTATAGCATTTTCAAAGCTTATTTCCTAAATAAAAATTAAAAACAAAAAGTGTATGAATATCAATGATAATAAGAATACAAGAAACGACGAAATAAAATGCAAAAGTAAAATGCTTTAGACAAACAAAATCACAAATAATAAATATAAAATATACAAAAACAACAATAACAATTATTACCGAAAAAGTTTACATTAAAAACAAAAACAAAAAATACATTTAATTTTCTGTGCGTAAACAGTGAGTGTCTTCTTCATCGTATAATGTTACACTGATCTTAAAATTAATTTTTTATATTTTTTTTTTAATTTTTATATAAAAATTAAAAATTTAAGAAAAAAAAGTTCTAAAATATCAGATTTTAGTTAATCACAATTTTTACTTATAAATACTAAATATACACCCCCAGTTTCAGTAACCTGCCTGTCTTAATTTAAATCGTAGTCATATATCCTTTTTTAAGGCTTTAAATTACTGGCTTAAAAACTGCGATATTGTATAAATAGTATACAGTTTTATAAAAAAAAGCTAAAGTATACAAATAACAAATTTAGGAAGATTACAATTGGCAGTTTTATGTTGTTAAAATACACATCAAGTTTCATAACAGTGAGTAGATGAATTTATAATCTAGCCACATATCCTTTTTTAGGAATTTAAATTTTAATAATAAAAAAGAAAAAGAAACGCTTTTATATTTTAATATTAAAATTAACAAACTGGCAAATTAATGAGACAATAATAAATTAATTAAAATTTTAGGTTTATTACAATTTAAAGTATGTTTTGCATATACAAACTAAGTTTCATTATAGTGGACCTATTAATTTACTACCTATTCATATATCCTTTTTTAATATTGAAATTTTATAAAAAGTATAAATTTATGTCATAAATGAAAACGAACAAATAATTTTCTGTGTTACCAAATAAAAATTGGCACCTTTAATATAAATTTTAACAATTTGTAGTTCTATGTTTTTACCAACCTTAACATATATCCTTTTTTATTAATTTTTTATACATATAAAAAAAAAATAAAAGAAAACATTCTATATATCACAAATAATGGATGTTTCAAAATTCAGCCAACTTTGAATTAGCCCTCATTTGTTCAGCAAAACGTAAAATAGTTTCACAGCTTACAATTTAGGCTGAGTAAAAATGGATCATAAGATAACTTGTTTTCAAAATTGAACAATACTTAAAAAAGTTCTAAATACAGCATAGTTCTAAATTTATATCTAGCCTAAAATATAAAAACATACTCGTATTTATGAAAATCTAAAAATCAAAGACTTTTAAAATTGTTACCCGTTATAAGTGTAGACAGACGTCTGCAATTGTAACACAGTATATACATAAATAAATAAATGTGTATACATTTGTATATTTACCATAAATGTTTTATTATTGTTGTTGATTTTATTTTGCTGTTTTGTTTAGAATAATGTCCTTGTATTGGGTCACCCAACCTCAACATTTAAACATGCAATACTACGAGTATAAACACCTGAGCATATTTACAACATTTATTTTCATATTTACGTTCTTTTTCATCTCTTTTCAAACAAGAAATAAGATGAAAAACTTTTAGTTTTTTAAACGCCCACCTTAAAATACAAACTCATACATTGATATAAACACATCTAACATTATATACACAAATACGCATTTACACTTTTATGTTTCGTAAAATGTTTAAACTGTATGCTTGTAAGAAAATCTCATGCAAGCCTGATTTCTACGAGGCTAGACTTTAAAGTGATTTCTGCGCAATAGCAAATCATATCATTACTTCATAAACAAAAACATTTTTTATTATTAGAGAAAAATTCTTATTATTTCGGCTTGAGTTCATTTTTATAATTAATAATTAGAAGAATACCATTGTAAAGTTATAATTTTATAGTCAATTGGCACATTGGAATGTATTTCCTACCCTGCCAAGGGCGTCATCAGCAATGTTTGTTGTCCATGATCAACTTGTAAATATCATCTGTTTAACTCTCCAATTAAGGAGAAATAGAATTCGGGAATTATTCATATTTCTCATCACATGTTTATGAGTTAGAACGTACAAGCGGCTGTTCAGTAATAAGTTACTTTATTGATTGTTAATTATGTATCTTAAAACTAACTTACAAACTAGCCTACACTTAAGACTGTACAATATACACTTATATATAAGTGTGGGAATATGCTGAGACAGCGTAACACACGCTGTCCGCATTTATGCAGTGTGGACAATAATATCAACAAAGTGTTGATATTAAGTTACATGCAGAAGGTATGGTAAGTTCGACTAGTCAAACACACTACACGTTTACAATGTGTGTGTATTGTTCTCTATTATTATTACATATATATTTTGTATTACTACAAATTTGTTGTTATTTTTATTGCTGCGTCCACCGTTGGTTGACAATATCAGCAATGTATGTTATTGTTGTAATTTCTCCTTTATGGTAACTATGAAACACCGGAGATGGGATGACAACTTTTTACACCGTGCCTTGTGTGTTTTGTTAATTTTAGAGACTACTGTTTTTCTTAATGAAAAATTGTTGAACTTTTTATATTTATTATAAGAATGGTGTTCTTCTAATTATTAATTATAAAAATGAACTCAAGCCGAAATAATAAGATTTTTTCTCTAATAATAAATATAAAAAGTTCAACCATTGATCATCAAGAAAAACAGTAGTCTCTAAAATTAACAAAATATTTTGTTTATGCTGTTCTATTTTGTTCTTAATTGGAAATAAAAAAAAAACATGTTGCAGGTGGCTAAATATTGAGATTATAAGGAACAGTCATCACCACTAATAGCCAACACCTGAAAACCACACTAATGTCAGCAAAGCTTATGAAAATGGTAAAAGAAAAAACAAAAATTACAATAATTATAGAGTTTTTCACAAGAACTTTGTTTTTTTAAAACAAAATTAAGCAACGAACTTATATGAAAACCATTCAAATGTTTATTTTATTGGAAAGACAATTATAATTAGAAAATGTGCACCATGACCACTTATAAATTCAATTGGCTGTGTATAAACTTTATTTTAGTGAAATTGTGCCAACGGGAATTTTAATTTGTAATAAATTCATTGTTTCAGTGACATGTGGCACAGACCGACTAATAAGTCTCATATCCATATCATTAAAAGTGTGTTAAAATTTTGTTGTTAAAATCTGTTAACGTGATCTATTTACATCTTGATATATTCAAGAACATTTTTAAAAAGGAGAAAAGGGCCTTGTCGGAAAAATTATTTTACTTGTAAAACCAGCGTGTTCTTGGAATGAATTCAGAGAATCTACGGCGATGTAAATGGCTGATATTCAATAAATCCCTACGGAAAATTCGGCATGTGAAACATCCGGTCATGTTAAGGCTTTGGTATTGGCACATTATGTAGCTATTTAGTTAACTCAAATTAAATGACTAAACTTTTAATAGTGGATGGATAATTCTGCAGACCGAAAATATTAAGAATTTCACTAAAAGTAGAATTTACAGATCTAACCCGGCATTTACATATGCAAGTTCGAAGAAGTCAATACATTCACACTTTTTTACTAATACACTCACATTTTTTCACTTGTAGAGCTAGTCGAGTGAATTTTTTTTTCTAGAAATTGTAAGACCTGTAAAAACTTCTACTAGTCATATGTCAGCATGTAAAATGTCGAGTAAACTATAGAAATATTTCTTTTTTTTTGTCTATCATTGCTGTAGAAGCTTGAACTTTATTTTTGCAATTAAAGTAATTGTAAGTAACCACCACTTATTGTTCACTCTCGAGGAAAAGAATTCCTTTAAAATTTCCAAAAATCCTTATGATAATTTTTCTTTCCTAGATCCAGATTTTATTATTTTTTTTGAACTGTTCTTATGCTTAAAAGCATTGTAAAAAATATTTATTAGATTTTAGTTTTCTAACATTGTTTCTGTTAAATACTTAGCACTTAAATTTAAAGGTTTCTGTCTAGGGTTTTAAACTTAAAATATAAATTAACACACAATAAACAGCCTTTTTCTTTGTAAGACGAAAGTAATTCTTGTTAACACAAACTTTGATTAAGTTGATATGACATATGCGAGATATTTGGAAGAACTTTTCTGATTACCCTCGTATGTTCGTATGTGTTGTGATGATGGAGAAAAAGAAAGAGTCATTCATGTGTATGAGCGTAAGAGTGGGTAAGTATTTATATGTGTTTTTGGATGTATACATACATAGGTATGTAATCGTAGGTGGTGTAAGTACTTCATCTCTGTTAGTGTAATACAATCAAAATTTATGTTAGAGTAACTATTTGTGTTATTATATACATATATATATGTATGTATGTATAGTCATATAACATGTACATGACTAGCCGACTGGATGGCTGATGATTGACTTGTTGTTTGTATACCTATACATACACATGTATGCATAGTACATTTGTGTGTATCGTAACAGTATAGGTGAATGCCTGGCTGGCTGGTTGGCTTTACATGTTGAGCGGTTGATGGTGTAGTATATTAAAGGTGTTTGACATTATAAAATGCCTTAGGCCTTACACATGCATATATAGTTATATACCTATAACCACCTACACATGAAAACCTCTATTTATAAGAGTCTAGAAGTATATGTGAGTGTAAGTGTGTCTGTGTTAAGAGTACATTGCACGTTTTCCAAAGTTAAACACCAGTAGCACGATTTTGCTGTTGACAACGTTAATAAAAACGTTGGCTTGATTCAGAATTGTTAGTATAACTTTTTATTTTCTCCCTTATTTTCTTTTATATTTGTGAAGATGTTGTTGCTGTTCTTAAAAATATATAAACATTTATATGTCTGTGTGGATACAAAAAGTATTTCATGTTGTTTACTTTTATTCTATTGTTTGTATACAAAAAATATTTTTACATACTACCTGAAATACAAACAAAAAAAAACTATATGCTTTTTATATTCCTTTTTTTATAACCGGCAAATTTTTATTTTCCTCAAGTCTGTCACGTGCTTAGAGAAGTTTAAACTGAAAATATTTAAATAAATTGTCTAGAAACATGTTTAAGATATAAAAATAAACTTTTCCTTGTAGCGGCAGTGCCTAGAAAAATCTGCGTGTGAAAGCGTTTTAAAAATCTGTGTACTCATAATATAGGAAATGTTTCATAGAAAAGAAATTAATTTAAAGCTAAATTTATGTTTTTATGTTTGTAGTGTAAAAAGCAGAAAGGGTTGTAAGAGTAATAAAATGCACATTTGTGAGACTATCACTAAAAACTGTAATAAGTCATGATAAGGTTTTAAATATTTACCTTTGAAAACCTCAAAATGTAATTAAAGGAATTTATGAACTTAAATTAAGTTCTGCTGATTTTAGGGAAGGCCTTATTAGACTTGTATGTTTATAAAAACTTTATGTGATTCTGGCTTTTCAAAAACTAAAGGTACTATAAAGGAATATAACAGAACAGACTATAATATTAAGCATTAATGAAAATCTGAATAATGTTACTAGAAAACAAGCACGCCAAAGTTTAAGGCGATTACCTTATTATGGCTGATGAAACATATATTAAAATGGTGCCCAAACAGCTACCGCCATCAAATTTATTATGTTGCAGCAAAACGTAGAAATCCTCACTCAAAACTTAATAATTATTAATATATTTTGAAAAATGCCTATGGTTTGGTAATCAAGTTACAGTTGATGTCTGAAGTACTTCTTCAACTATGACTTCTGATATTTACATACAAGAAAGACTGCAAACATCTATTTTTTGTGCAACGGTTGATGTTATCCATCATTTTAGAGAGAAATTTATTTTAGATCTTCTTTAGTCTACTTCCCTGGTATGCTAATCCATATAAAAGCGTAACCTGTGTTCTTTATAATCAATGATAATATGCTCATGATTTCATTTTTAAACTAACATAATATTTGTATCTTTATATCGTTCCAGGTAAGACGAATTTAAACTTATTCAATAGAAATCAAAAATATGTAAGTGATTAAGTTTTCTTGTTTTTACCTAATCTTCAGCTCAACCTTGTGTGAGAAACCACACAAAGATAATTGTTTTTAATATATTTTTACAAACACCATATTGCGCATAAACGCATAAACTTAGGTTACAAAACTCTAAAATGCCGTATGTGTGAAAAAGAACATATGAGTGTTTACTCTACGTACGTTTTTTAAGGACTAAATAAAGACAAATATTTCTACTATATTACACTTACTGCGTTTTTGTAAAGTACCTTAAATTAACATATTATAACATCTCCGTTTCATATTTCATTTGTACAAATTTGTAATTTGTTTGATTTATGTAAAGCATTCAATAATGTTACGAGTAGAAATAAAGCCTTTGCATAACACAAAATTTCTGATGGACTTCGGTCATGAAATTTATATCACGTGCCAGATTGACAACATTGTCCTCACAAAACAATGAAAGAAGGAAGACCGAAAAAAAGTAAATAATTATTTTTTTTTTATGTTTTTCTCATTGTTGGCTGTTGTTTTTTTTAAGCCTCGATGATTTCAATTATACCATCATCCATACTCGTCGCCGTAGTCGTTTCTGTTAAGTGCCAATATTGACGAAGTACCATCATTATGTGTATTCACTTGAAGTGAGTTGTTAACAGAAAACAAGTGTAAAAAAGTGAAAAGAAAGAACGCAAATAAACAGACAAGCGCCAAAAACCAAAACAACAAGAAGAAAAAAAAAACTCATTGTAAACTTTCAAGATGCGGGTGGCTGATATTGGTGTTTATAAATGAGACTGATGAACAGGCGTTACAAATACTTTATTGATAAACGCAAACACCTCTGTATATGAGAAAGGAAAATATATACACAGGATAAAATCATACAACACGAAAAGCAAAAAAAAAGTAAACGTGTCAACATTGAAATCAGACAGGTTCAACTTGTTTAACACACATCGACGTGTTTTGCCTGCCACTTTTGTGTTTGTTGAAATTTGATGAAGGGTGCATATTGTCTCTACACTCATGCGATGACAGTTTAAGATTGTGCAAATAAAACTGAAGTTATATATTTTTTTTTTTTTATTTAAATATTGAAATTATTTTTTAATAAATTTGCAAAATATCAATAATGTATGAACACTGTTGTGTATGATTAACAAAATATTAATCATACGCCTTAGGGCGATTTGGGTTTCAAAAAAAACATTGAATGAATAAATACATTTATGTAGTTTATGTTATTTTTGTAATTTTAATATCTTTTTATATTTTCAATAATATTTTATGTCAAATAATATTCATTAGTTTTTATTTACGAGTATGTTGTCTCTAGTATAATCAATATTGTTTTCTTAATAATTTTTTCAAGGAAATCAAAACCGTAAAAAATTTCTTTATTTTTATTTTTATGTGTGCTTAGAATTGCTGTATGCTGTTTAAATTATAGGTAAATAAAGATATAAATAATAAAATATCAATGTATTAAAAGTTACAAATTACATTTAATATCTGTGTGGCAAAAAGTACAAGCATCTGAACAAGTTAGTTGTGTGTACGTCAACTTCATGTATTAAACTAGTGCTGTAGTAATAGCATATTGAAGCTAGTGCGGAGAATGAGTAGAGCTAAGGTTAATTGAGAGCATATAAATAAACTTAATGTATGTTGGAAGTTGTATTTAAAAGGACTTAAAGGACATTTTTGAGAGAAATAGAAAACACTAGGTATTATCACTTTAGGGTATCGAGTGTTCAGTCTTTTGACATTTGACAGTATTTTATTAACACTCTATAATGGTAAAAGTATAATGAATTAAAACAAAAATAAAGTTAAAGTCAATTTAATTTCTTATGAAATATCTTGCTGCAAATATGTTGTTGCAGTTAGTTTATTATTTATAAAAAAGTCTATCTTTTCAACGTTTTAATACCTATTTTATATACTACTAGCTAAACCCGGTGTGCTTTGCTACCCCCCCCCCCCCCCCCCCCGTCGTCATAAAATAAAACGTATTTATAAATTTACAAACATTTATTTATTTAATTTTAATGTATTTATTGCAATGCTTTAGGCGAGGCCATGCCCCTTTGTCCACTTACATAGTCAAGAATTTATTATTTCGTAAGAATATCCTATTGTGAAAATTTAATAAAGTATAAAACTTTCAAAAATTTGGCGTGAAAATGGGCGTGAAAGGGGCGTGGCTTAAGAAATCTTTATTTTTACCTCGCCTGGAGTATATAATGTGTATACAATTTGAAGTAAATCTGTTAAAAACTATATGGGAGCAATTACATCATTTTTAAAAAGTGGGCGTAAAAATGGGCGTGGTCAAAAAAAGTAAACTATTAATCATACCAGAGTCCCAGTTAAATGCTGTGAAAATTTCAAGAATATCGGTCCAGAGGTTTGGTCTCCAATTACAATATTTTAAAAAAGTGGGCGTAAAAGTGGGCGTGGTAAAAAAGTACCCTATTATTCCTTCCAGTGTCACAGTAACATGCTGTGAAAATTTCAAAAATATCGGTCCAGAGGTTTGGTCTCCAATTACAATATTTTAAAAAAGTAGGCGTAAAAGTGGGCGTGGTAAAAAAAAGTACCCTATTATTCCTTCCAGAGTCACAGTAACATGCTGTGAAAATTTCATCAAAATCGGCTCAGCCGTTTTGGAGTCTATACGTTACATACATACATACATACATACATACATACATTGAATTTTATATATATAGATGTGTAGTAGGTTGTACCAAAAAAATTTGTTTTGTGATTTTCATGGGTGCTTAACCATACTTTGAAAGCTTATAGGATAAAGTATTTTTGAGTTTTTTTTTCAGATTTTTCCGAAAATATTTTAAGATCGCACAAATCGAATTTTTGCAAAAAATCGGATTTCCAACTATTTTAAGAACAAAAGAAACGAGACATTAAATAGTAATTTAATAAAACAAAAATATTTTTCACTTGAAGGAGTAATATTTGTGGGCACAGTAAATCTCTGTGATTTGAAATTAACGAGATAATAAATTACGTATTGCTACTGTGTGAGAGTATACCCTGTCTAGTATCTTTACTCATTTCCATTGTTGTTCAATTTTATAAAATAAATTCCTAAATATTCACTACTAAATGGGAATTTTCACTATCAAGAACGCGACATGCGTATATCTTTTAAATTAACAAAAAAATAAAGAAATCTGACAAATCTTAATAACACTATGATCAGTGGGTAGATGTAGATGTTTGTTAGCAATTATACCTGGAATGTAAAACATGAACAATATAAATCTCGAAATCTAGAACATACAGCCATGTCACAGAATTTCATTCCATTCGGAAGTGGAATTAACTGCGGATATTGCTTCTATAGAAAAAATAAAACGAAAAATTTTTTCGGAATGAAACCTAGAAATTCTTAAGATTACAATTCTACATAGCACATAGTGGTTTCATTCAAAAAAAAATTCGTTTTACTTTTTCTATAGAAGCAAAATACGGAATTAATTTCACTTCCGAACGGAATTAAATTCTGTGACATGGCTGATAATTTTCGAAAACAATTTTTGTAACTAAAGTAAAATAATCAGTTAATTTATATTTATTTACAAAATTTAGTATGATTATAACGCAACATTACAATTGTGATGTGTGAGGTACAAGTAATTTCGATGACAACTACTACTATATTTTCCAATAGACTTCAGCTACTTTCTTGAAATGTTATGTATAGTTTAGTGGAATATCTCTTAATTTTTCCCAGGTTCCGCATTTACAAAAATGTATATGCTTGTCAACTAATTAAAAAATTTGTTTTTATAAAAATAGCGAACGTGACAAATATTTTTCTGTTACAGCCCATAAAGTTTGATTGTTTAAAAAATTGTTAGCCACTTGATTAGAACGATGCCGTAGTATTAATAACAAATGCATATTTAGGTACAATAATGTGATATTAGGAAATGATAATATTACAATTTTTTTTATTTGTTTTTTCATTTTTAACCTAATATTATCAAATCACAAAATACTTTCTTAAAATATATTACATGCAAATGTTAGAGAGCATATTACATAAATATTCCTTAATAAATTGAAATAATTACCACGAAACCATTTACTACTTACTTTATACTGTGTTCAGCTATGCAACTTTATTGCGATAATCGCAATAAATGCCATTATAGAGCTCAATATTCCATATAAAACATCAATCAATTATTGCGCAATAAGTATGAAATTGATATAATATTGAGTGAGATTTTGAATGCAACACTGTTCACAACTGTGTTTAGTGAACAAAATTGTATAAAATGGCAAATGTCAACAAAAGAAAACAAGAGATATCATTAAAAAATCAATGTGAAGGTAAGTTTGTTTACATAGAAACACAACAATCATTAAGAATATTTTTTATATTGTTTTCCAGCTGTCAAATAATTATTGAGTAAGCTGAAAATTGCGTATGCCTGAACACTTAAAATAATATTGTCAATTAACCGAATATTGACTCAATAAAGTTGCATAACTGAACACAGTATTACACAAGTAATTTTAATTGCTCTAATTTATATGTTATGTTCTTATTCACACCACAACTTATTTTCAATGCAGTCTCTTTTGTTTGTTATTCTCGCTTTTTTTTTTGTTTAAAAAAAGAATAAAGAATAAGAATAATTACTAGCGTCTGTTAGAGTATTGCAAAATTATATGTGTCAGTTGTTAAGAGTTTATTTGTGTTCCTTTTGCAGTATCTTGTAGATATTTGCGTCTATGGCTTTTTGTATATAAATGTCTAAGCTATTTAATGGCATCAATTTCATTATACATGTGTGTAACTCGTACTCGTTATCTTGCACAGATTCTTTAGTATAACAAGTGTGTTTTTCACGTTTTTAAAACTACTTAGATTAAAACAAAAATTTGGTTTGTCTAATAGTAGTTAACATAAATGTTAAGAAATAAATATAAATAAATTGAAAAGAAATTAAACTTTACTCTTACATCAAATTAAATTCAACTGCATTAAATTTCAGTTATACATAATTGATTAACATTTTATAAAATGAAGCTGATTTTTGATTCGTCTTGGACGCTTCTATGACAATATGACTTATTTGTATCTCCTGTCATATTTTTGCCTTTTGTAGCAGTTGCTGTTGTTGTTATTTGCTAATATGTATGTTATGATGTGAAGAAGTGCTTAATATTTGCTGGAGTACTAACAATTGTTACAACTTACACAGTCTCGTGAATATATAAACATACATAGACATTAATACTTGACAACAACGTCAACTACTACAATGATGATGGTGATGTTCATGATGGCTAACATCCCATATATTTTTACACATTTTCATACCCACATGTGAACAGACGTAGTAGTCTTTGTTTTTGTAGTTGCTCTTCTCCTGGCATACATTTCATGTTAATAGATTGTTGACATTTTTTGTACGATCTGAACGTTATATTTATTTTTGTTGTTTGTGTGCCATTTGCTTTTTTTTCATTAGTTCCTTTTGAACGTTTGTGTGTCTGTTTTGTACTCATATCATTTATGAAATTGTTTCTTTTATAACAGTCTTTAGTTTTTTGTTATTGTATTTTTATTCATTTAATACACTGTTTCATACACACATGTATAACAAAACACTTTCATACGCGGCTAGACTGAAAAATTGTTTCGGTTGGTATCTAAAAGTTTTTCACGCTAATATATTTGGAGCTTTAGGTCTATATAATTAATATTGGATCGTATTATTCATTCCGTTCCGCGATTGCGAAAATAAATTTTTTGTGCGGAAGAATAATTTGAAATTATTCATACCGTTGCTGCGGTATTTTTCCTTTTTGCGGTATCATCTCTACACAGACAGTATTGCGGCATGTCACAGAAATGAGTAATTACATTTTACATATCGATCGATATTTCTTTCCACTTAGTTTTCCTTTCCGTGCGGCATCAATAATACCACCCATTAATTGATGTAAGATTTCCTTTTATATCGATGGCTTTTATATCTGTTTTAGTTTGAGTAATCTCTATTTTTACGCTATTATTAATCTACCATTATATATTTTCCTAAAAAGTTTTTCTGTATCTAGTAAAATGTTGATTACTTTCTGGAAAAATTAATGGATTTTACTGCAAGCCATTTAATGCCATTGGAAAAACTGTATATTATAATATCCATCCTGTAAACATGTTTTCATTTATATTCTATGATTTGTTAAATGCTGCACATTTAGAAGACTCGAGGTGATAACTTTTTATCCATTCTTTACCTTTTACTTTAAAAAAGGCTCACAGTCCGGTCTCATTCTTTGTCTTGAACAGATTTTCTTTACAAAATTTGCAAATTAGTATACGTTGGTCTATGTTATTTGGCAAGCCTTTTAATAGTACTCGAAAATTGAGAAAAGTACAATTATTAAGCAGACTTTAGGCTTCTGGAAATCCAAGACCAATTGCTAAGAAGCATTTGCCTGTTGAACGAAAATTTGACTGGAAATGCTGAGATTGTAAATGGATAACGCTGTAGAAACATTTAGCAACTATGTTAAATGTTAACCTGTTATTGATTACTGATATTAGGTTTAAATATGACCTCTTTTGTGCTTCAAATTGTCCTCGTATAAACTAACCATATTTTGATTTTTATTACTTAAAACTGTAACAATTTAGTTTTGACGTTTGTATTTAATGTCATTTATATGACTTTACTATATATGATATAAACGATCACATGCAATCATCAACATTAAGCTAAATTGAATTTCTACACATAGAAAAGTGAAAATATATGTAACTGTAACTGCGCTATTTTACTGTGATTTTGTATGAAGGAATTTCGTATTCAACAAAAGCTCACTCTTAAGGATTTCCAAATGTGTAAGAGTATGTGCGTGTTTGGTTTTTATTGTATTTTGTTGCTGTTTTTTGTCGTTGACGTGCTATTCTGTAATCGTATTTGTTAGGAAATTAATATCTGTGTCATTTTGTGGGTTAATAAGACAGCATTAACAACATGTTATTTGGAGGATGTTTATAAATGTCAACATACACATACACAGATATATATGTATATATGTGTGTGTATGTACATATATGTAGGTTTACATGTACTCGTATGTATAAAATCTGCTATTTATTTTTGTAACTGGTTGTGTGTTTTTAACATAATATACTCTTTGCTTAATTGTGTTAAAATTTATTGGCTTTATTAACTGTGACAGTTGCTGTCATAATTTGTTTTGTTTTTCGTATATTTTTTCTGTGTGTGCCTACACCCACAAAATATTTAAAGTGGTTGGGTTTTATTTTCGCTATACTATATAATGATTTTAATTAATTTAAAGATTTTATGCCAAGGAATAAAATAATTACATTTCTTTTTCAAATAGTTCTTAGGGAAACTAGATTCGTTGTGGTAACTGTATAATATGCACATGATTTGTTAGACTCTGTTAATATAAAGTCAGGAAGCTGACTTTATTTGGATTTAAAAATATAAAGAGCAATGATAATATTATTTTTTGCAATATTATATCTTTCACATTATTTGTTGCTGTTTATTTATTTATTTATCAATTTCATACATTTATTGATAACACTTTATATACATATCGTCGTCAAAAATCCAAAAGTATCACAAAAGATTAAAATGAAGTTTTTGATTGATTATTATTCGTTCGATTATCTTACGTCTCTCTACGAGTTTTTAGAAATGAACGTATCATCAAATTTGGAGTAAGAAATGAAAATAATATTATCTTATAATATTTGAATTTTAAATAACAAAGCAAACACTAATTTTTTCTTTGTTTGTTTATTTGTTAGTGTTGATAATGTGTATCATAATGTTAATAGAAAACTAAAAATTGCAACAGAACGAAAAGAGTGTGGTAAAAATATAGAATATGTGTTTTAATGTAGAAAGTAATTATGATAAGAATTAAAAATGTTTAAAAAAAATTAATTATTAAATTATTTCTTCTTTAGGACTGTCATTACTTTTATGATAATATTTCAGTACAAAATTGAATTTCTTTGGTTTGTGAACTTGAATTTCATACATTGTACTAGTTTAGTTCACAAGTGATGTTGTAGTATCCTAGGAGTTGTACGTCGTCTGAATTCACAATAGTTGTTCAAATATTGTTGGTAATTTCTATATAAATAGTTTGTACAAAACCTACGACATTTTTACATTTAATTTTTGATATTTCTTTACTTAGGCTTGAGTTCATTAAATTTAATTTTCATTAAATTATTTTTACTGAAGTAGGAATTGTTTTACAACTTGAAAAAATTTTAATTTTGATAATTTTTCTTGACTGGGATTCGAACCTGGGTTGTTAGTTGAATCCACATATGTTTCGAGAAACACCACTTTCTCTCTTCAGAATTCTTTTAACGTTCTGACCCCTTGCACCACTACGGTGCTTGTTAGCCAACAGCAAACATCAATCCTTTAACCAGTGACTGGTGGTTTGAAGTTTTTTCTGTAATTATCATTTTTTTTATTAATTTCTATTTATAGTTGTTTTTCGTTTTCTTCAGTTTTTTCTTCTTTCGTATCCATGTCAAGACTTTCCCCCTGGCCCACGATGTCGAACGATTACGTTCGCTTAGATAAGACTTAAGACACAAACTTTTTATCGTATCTATTTTTTACTCAATCAAGTTTGTTTATTCCACATTCAAGTTTGTGTCTTAAGTCTTATCTAAACGAACGCTATCGTTCGACATCGTGGGCCAGGGGGTTTGTCTCGAAAACCTGAATACATTTGTTTATTATGTTTGTTGTCCACTTTCGTACACATGTACATATTACATATTGTTACATTTTTACATATTGTTACGAAATTGTATTTCAATTTAAATTTAACGGTCAGAATTAACATTTAGCCTGTTTATTAACATACAACATCTGTTGATCGATCTACAAATTGTTAAGCTTTTGTAGAGGTGTTAATTTATAAACATTATTGAGAACACCCTGTTATAAAAATAGCTGAGCAATATGAAACATTACGTTTTAACGACTTTGTCTAAATATTCTAGACACAAACATGTTAGACTTGCAGTAATTAACATCCTATTATCTTGGCTCCGAAACTTCCAGAAATTATGATTGGTGTATAAATAGACTAACAGGACCAATCAAGTTAATCAATTTATTGTGAGCTATCGTGAAGTAAATATCGAAGTGTTCTCAAACAGTAATTTAAGTGTGTTCTTAAACCGTGATATAAGTGTGTAACAGTTAGAGTGTTCATTTACAATTGTTTTTAGGTACATTTAAGTAAATAAAGACTCGTTATATTTTCTTCAAACTACTTAAAGCTTTTAATTTGCAATTAAGAGGAATCCGATTTATTTAAAGTAAATAAACCACCGTTCCTAAAGGTAAAAACGTAACAATATGTTTTTGAAATGTCGTATGAAATTGTATTAATCCCATATTCTATGAATTGTTTCTATAACTGAAGTATTTTTTGTTTGATAACATTTCTTGCTTCTCCTGTAAATATATAAAAAGTGATGTTACGTACTTTTGGATTTTCGACGACGATATAAACATGGGTATGTAATGAAATGAATAAAGCGATTGCAATTTTCTCTCTTCTTTTATATATGTATAATTTTTAAGTGTTTTTTATGTAATGCTTTATTTGTTCGTGGTTTCTTTTATATTAAACTATATGCATTTCATCCATTAGCTGTGGTAACTATTTTTTGAGCAAATGACACGCTGTATGTGTTCTTTTTTTTTTGCTGTTTCGTAGTTTTAGCTATTTTTGTTTTAAATTTTTGATGGATTTAAGTGTGTATTGCTAAAGTAAAGAAAAGGACCCAAAAACAAAATGCATTCGAGGAAGACGCAGAGTTCACTAATCTACAAACTTGCCAAGCCATTCAGACAGTTTGTCAGTGCGGAATCTATCTCGTGGCAAACAAAAAACTACATTAACTGCAAAACTAATCTTGTGTTGAAACAATATGCTATCAATCTCAAAAATAGCAACAAGGAATTACAAACATTTTGTGAAAGACAAAACGAAGACAATTAGCAAATATTGTGGTTTTAGTTTGAATTTTTTTACATACACAGATTTGTTGAAATTTGGCAACTGAAATAACGTATAGAGTTATTTTAAATCTTGTATAATATAAATTGTCTGAGAAGAACAATTTAATTATACAAGAGATTTAACTATATGCACTTGTGGATAAGTACATATAATTGTGGGTGTAAGAGAGGAAAGGAAGGAAAAGAAAAAAGGGGTTAATGTGGCTGTTCCTTCCTTTTATAAATGTAGGGTTAGATGTGCTTACCTTAATTGCCCTTAGGAAAAATAAGTCTTGGTAGCTATAATTTATAATTATGACTTATAGGGATTTATTTCTTTTCCTTTTTCTTGGAGTTCACAATGTTGAGATAAGTATTAATTAGCGACTTGTGAGTTCAAGTGCTTAGGACAGAATTTAGCGACTTGTGAGTTCAAGTGCTGGTTAATAAATTTAGAGTAAGAATTAGCGCCTTATGGGTACAAGTGCTAGATAGTAAGTGTCCATTTCTACTTAATTCGGTTTGCACGAAACTTAGGATTCGTGCAAATCTGATTTGAGTGAAAATTTGACACTTACTCTTTATAACGAGTAACCAAAGGTTTGTACTAGATTTGTTTTAAACGGTTTGACGTTAAAAACAATTCTACTACATTTTGATAATATACTACATTGCATATATAATAAAGGTAACTATTTTTGTTTTACATAATTCTATTTAATTCTAAATAATAATTCAAGGATTTAATTCATAATAATAATACTACTAATAACAATATAAATATAAATAAATACAATTCATTTCATTTTAAATTTACATTTAATTTTTTATATAAAAAATAATACTGTCCAATGTATTTTGGACAGCAACTAACACTAAAAAATTCCAAAACTCGTTTTCTATAGCCATGTCAGCAATTTTATAAACGAAAAAAAATGCTTTAAATATGTTTAATTTATTATATTTTTAATTTCTTAGTAATAATCTAACAATTATTATATAATTTTCTCAAGTGCAATTGTACTAACTATTCAAACAATTGTTACATTTTTTTTATAATACATTTTCTTTATTTTCTGTAACAAACATCTTTAAATCCTTTAAACAGTTCGAGAAAAAATGCTCCATATCTGTTATCCATTATTAAATTAACTCCCACAAAAAAACCCAGCGCCTGTCAACTGCTTTTTCTTCCAGTATCACATGGATGATGACAAACAAAAAAAGACATCACTTGATATTTGTCATTACATTAAAATTTCATCCGGAAAAATCCGTTTGACTTCCTGATCTACTTTTATAAAACTACAACAAAAACTAAAACATTCAAACACACTCGTAACGAAAAAAAAATGTTTACCTTCTTTAGTCTAATGAAACAAATCAGGATGAGATGATGAAATGGAACCATGGGATTGAAAACTCATACGTTACGCATCTCATGACATTTTCTCTTGTGTGTTGATTCGAGTTTTTTTTTTTTTGTGTTCCTTTTCGTGACATATACAGAGCAGTTGATTTTAGTTTAACTTGTGTTTTTTCTCGTATTTTTCACTAGTGAAATGAAAATCAAACAATATTCACATACATACAGATATGTATAGAACATGAATACAAATAAAAATTCTAACAAAAACAGATACAGGTGTTTTGGTTTGGCACTTTAATTCTGTACGAGAAGGAAAGTTAGATGTACGAGGGTGAGTAAAATCTGCGGAAAAATAGGTCTTTTCTGTCAAAATTATGCTTTGATATTGTAAATCTCAGTACATAGCTAAAGTATCCCTCGAGACAAGTTAGGAAGAACATTCGCATATACGGTAAAACATATTTTATGGGCAGGATCCATTGCATCAAAACTCGTATTCAAGTTACTAGACACAAAAACACATTTTATAAGAATAGTTCCAATACCACGGATGAGATGGAGCAACAAATATATGCCTTAAAACATCTTAAACTGACCATCCAACCCTACTTTACTTCGTCCAAAGGATTTACAGATTAATGTAGGAGAGGTATAAAAATTCTTTGGCATTAAGGAATAAAATCGGGGTTTCTGTTAAACCTGAATAGGAATCAGATGCTTCCCAAACCAGCTGCTTGTATCACAAGTTTTTAATGTAATATATTTCATAATATATTGTCACAGAAAGTTATTATTTATTAATGTATTGTTACCCTCGTATAAAATGTTGTTCAAATATGTTGACATATATATTTTTTGTCTAAATCAAAAGAATGCTCACAGGTACATAGTAGGATTACAAAGTATGGTGAGTGAGTTGGATAGTGATGAGGGAGTGCAAAACAAAAAATCTACTTACTATGAAAATGTTGTCTCTGTATTGTATGTAATTGTGTTGTTACTTTTTCCCACACTATTTGTTTATTATCAAGTGAACTGAGGAAACCGGAAATGTTATAAAACTCTAAGACGAAGTCGTGAGTCTACAACTATAAATGTGTATGATACTATGCTATATATTTATCTTTATTATTAAGAAACAAGTAAACCTACCTCATAAAATGAATTTAAGGGAATTTACTTTGAAATATATGTGAAGTGAGTAGAGCTGCATTGATGCTTCTACAAATGAAAAAATAAGTAAAGAAAAAAAATAAATATGTTTTATTGTTTGGTTGCCAATTTTATTCCCTCTCTTGAGATTTAATTTTCATTGTTGCTTTGCCTTTTTTACTGCAACTCTGGTCCCATCTAATAATCATTAAATATCCTGTGAGTAAAAACAACTCGACATGTAATTTTTCATAAGGAAATTTGTCTGAGTTATTTAATATGTAGTCTAGTTTCGTTGTAGTTGCTGCTGTGGTTTGTGTTAATGTTGATGTTAATTTTAGAAGCAGACACATTAATCATGTTGTGCACCAATTTTTTTCCTTTTAACAATTTAGTTTCCTGCAAAAGTGCAGTTTGCACTCTAAGGTAAAAAAACCAAAAAAAAATTTTAGAAAATACTGACTCTCATTTACTCCTCCCTTAACTGGCAGGCAGACAATCAAAGAGTCTTATATTTACAATTGGGAAATCAAGTAGAAAAAAGTCAGCATATTTTTGCAATTTGCCACCAGTCAGTATAGCAAATAAGAACAAAAGAAAATTATGGTCGTCTAGAAAGATTCATGCACGCAGTTTAAAAGGCCTGTATAGTAAAGATTAAAAAAAAGTTTGTGTGTCGAGTTGTTTCTCTCTGACAGCCAAAAATATGAAGAAAACAGATGAAACTCGCAGCGGATCAAAACATGGTTACTAAATGTGCAACAGGTTCATTAAATTTGTTGATAAAAGTGTAAAAAAAAGAAGAAAAAAAATAGTGAAATTGGTAGAAAAATCAAGATATTTGCTTCTAAGAAAATATTGTCAGGCATTTGTCAGATATGAAATTGAATTTAAAAATTAAAATTTCAATTAATCTTTATATAGAAAACGTGAAATAAAATATCGTCTGTAAACATTTAATAAAATATTAACAATTAAAGCGCTCAAAGTTAACAAACAATTTTACCAGGGCCCTCTTGCAATGTTTTCTTAAATTATTCACCGTTGAACGGAAAGTACTTTAGGCCATGGTTTTTATATGTAGTATCAAAAAGTTTCACATTTTTTGACTTAAAACATTCCAACTGTAAGACGACTGACTACTCCCTTCATCAAATGTTCTTGCATTTATACGTTTCGTTTTTTGTTGCTGTGGAGTTTTCCTGTTTTTCTTTTCTTCTCATAGCGCGTCAATGCTTTTAGCAACTTTGTAAAAGCTGTGTATTGTTAACATTTTTTAATATGTATTTTTGTTGTTGTTGTTTGTTTCATTTCAATGTTTTTGTGTAATATTTTGGATGCAACCAAACTAACACTACTACTTGCACGTACAAACCTACAACATTATATTATATGTAAACAATATTGTACAAGTATATTTGTGTGCCATATTGTATGTAGGTCTGTTGAGTGATTTAATATTTTCTTGTTTTTGCTGCAGCACTTCTTTCTGGGAGTATTCGTACTGTTTTGTGGTCTGGTCATGTGTCTACTAAGTTTTTTTTTGCAGCGTTTCTGTTCCATACTTTGCAACTAGAAGAAATAAATACAGCATAGAAATAGTTTTAATGTTATGCTGTTGTGTGGTTGAAAACTAAGTACCACAATACATTAACATAAACATATAAACAGACAACTAGATTTCATACACTTAATCACAACTACATATGTACATTCAGCCATCCATATGTGTTTATTTTTTAAATAAAAAAAAACGTAGCAAAAATGTTAAGGCAAGTGAAACTAAGTCAGTTATACAACTGATTTAAAATGAGAAAATTTTTTACATTCACCCGTGATGCTCAATTTCAAAAAGAGGAAACATAACAACAAATAAAATGAAAGAAACTTTATGTTGTATTTTACATTTAATTAAAGGGTTGTTCTGGATATAATTTTTTGGTAACATGAGTGGTAACTTTACACAGGTTTGTCATGCAATTTATACAATACATTTTTAGACACCCTAAATAATTAATGATTGCTGAGCGAAAACCAAAACTATTATGTATAAAAAACACAAATTCAAGAAGCAAAGTTCTGTTAAAAATAAGTCCTACAATATGTTTCCAAAAAAATCTGGAAAAAGAAAAATAATCGGTAACACCTAAAAATATAAACGTTATAAACTTTTTTCTCCGCAGTTATTGTTATACCACCACCAAATCGAAAAACTGGTCATAAAACCCAAAAATAAATACATATATGTATATTATATAAATTCTAGGGCGATCTCTATATGTATGTATTATGTTGCAGACAGGATAGGGCCTTGAATAAAGTACTTGTAATGATCAGGCACCAAATTTTTCGCGTAATGAAAATTGCGAATGTTTGAGCATATATTATTGGTATTTGGTGTTTTCAGTTTGGATAAATATTACTGAAACTGATAAAAATGTATTTCTTTAAGCGTTAAAATGATTACATCCTACATACTTGTTAATGATTGTCTGCATTACTTAATGACTAATTTATTATCTATTTAAAGTTGCTTACCTTCTAGACATGAGAATTTTTTGCTAATTTTAACATTTAATTCATTACTTGACAATAGAAGTTTTTGCTGGGAGTTTATGGTAAATGTGAAACTTAATTATTAAAAATTGACTAAATTTTGTTTAAACAAATTGTACTAACAGTATGAGCGTCCGTAAATGTTTATAATCATAGAGAAAGCCAAAAACAGCAATTTTAATTATTATTTTTTACTTAAGTTAGACATATGCATAAGCTGGAAGTATATGACTTTCCATTTCTTCTGGCTTTTTAAAAAGCGGAAAAAAATAATTTTTTTTCTGATTTAATTGAATCAGAAACATGAACGGAAAATTATTTTAAAATTTTTTATGAACAACTTTCAAATAATATTTGAATCCTATCGTTGCACGGTGCAACATATCGAAAAAATAAAAGTAAGATTACAAAATAATGAAAATTAAATCGACAACATTGAGTTTCAGAAAGTGTAATTTGTTAACACTTTGTTAGCTTATAAGGTGAAATAAAGTGTGTGAAAGTCAATCACAACATGTATAGGGTGTTTGCTTTAATGTATAGAACTTTAAATTGTCAACACTTTTTAATTGACGGCCATTTTTTAAATGTCAAGTGATTTGTGTTTGAAGTGGCCGGTCTACGTCGGTAAGGCAATAATGATTGGCTACTTGGACAGCATTCGCCGCGTTTTTGCCGATAAACGGCCACAAATGTTGGAAAAAGTCATTGAAAATTGGACCTCCAGATTAGATTATGTCCGAGCCAGTCATATGCCAGAAGTCATATTTAAATTATAATGCCAGAAGATTACACAGTGATACAAAATTGAATGAAATAGAAAAACCTGGGACCCGATAATATTTTTCCTTTAGGGCTTGTCGAATAAAAGAAGATTCCAATAGTGAAATATGCCGGACACCTCCAAAATCCGGTTTTACGATTAAAAACCCGGTTTTTATACCTTTGCGCACTTATAAGCCTGTACTTTTGTTGATAATGACCCGATTTTCAATTTCTTACTAGATTTGGAAAGAAGAAACTGATATATAATTTATCTAAGTAAACTTGAGAAATTTTAATGTTATTGTCGAGCAAACACAAATTTTGTAGATTTTTCAAAAAAATTTCAACTTTGGTGAAGTTTGAATATATTATTTTATTAAGAAACTATAATGCTATTGAATTTGAAATTCTATACATCTACAAAAAAAAAAAAAAAGAACCATGAATTTCAAAATATATTTGCACAATTTGTAAGCGTTGTTCAGGCGTCAGTTTATTCATGTTGAAATGCTAAACCAAACTACACATAAATCACATGACAGCTGACAAAAGTGTTGCCAACTTAAAATTTAAAATTAGAAATTTACTTGGAAATAAACAATTTCTCCACCATACAGATTTTACTATTATGTTATTACTATTTCTTTCAATTCTTTAAGATATTAAAAACCTTTAAAAATTATAACCTCTAAGATGATGTAAGTTTCTATGCACGTCCTTCTGTCCATATAATGCTTTCTGTCCTTCTACACGATAGGATATCATGATCTGTTGATCAGAAATCAGAAAAGAAATCGAAATTTGACACGGTTAGTGAACCGGTAAACACTTTTGTTACCTTTTTTCCCAGACTTACCACTAGACATAGTTTGTTATCAAACACAATTAATTGATATTTTCTTATTATTAGTGACTATATAAGACCTGCACTTAGTGGGTATATGGCATTTCATGTCTTATGTTGAAATAAGTTAAATAAATTGGCTAAAATGGCTGAGTATTGTGATATTTTACTCGTATATAAATCTAAAAAATAAGTTTGCCTCAAAATTAGAAATTGTATTTCCCGTAAATTTTTTTTTTAAATTTGTTTTCTTTTAAAGTACTCTTAATTGTCTTTGATCAATTTTATTTTCGATGAAAGATTTCCTGCATTTTAACTTACGTTCGTTTTAAATATTTGTTATTATTTGATTAAATAATTCCATCCAGTCATTTAGTAAGTTTTTATTATTTAGAATATTATTAACAAACAATAAAGCAAACATGAATAATGAATGCATGAACATGAGTGGTAGGTAGGTAGTTGTTGTTATTCCCACTGGCTAAATACACATATACATGTGTACATTTGTACATGTGTGTGTGTGTGTCTCTGTATATAATTGTTATTTCTTTGCCACTCAAGTATTACATACTTGTTTATTTAGAATATAATGGCTACCATACTCCCATTTTCCCTACAATGAATGTATTATTGTATTTTATGCTCTCCTCTATAAACTCTCACTCTCATAGTACTCGTACTAGCTAGTAACTCCTTTTTATTTTTGTTTTGTTGTTGCTGCATTTAATTTCATTGCTTTGTAGATTTGTTTGTTTTACTGTTACTTTGGGGGAAACATACACAATGATAGAGAGAAAACGAGAAAATGTAATTAATACAATGTGACACTTTGCGGTAATTTTTTGTTGTTTTTGTTAAGTTTCATTTTGTTTTCGCTGCTGTTGCTGTTGTTATTTTGTGCTTGCTGTGTTTTGTTGATGACGGTAATACGGAAGTGTTGTTTATTTATACTGTAATTTTAAATGTTAAGTATGTATGACAAGTTGTTGATGCTGTTGTTGTCTCTACTTTTGGTTTTGTGTAGTTTTTTTTTAATATTTTTTATTATTAAAAGTATGTGTTTATTTTCATTTCATTTTATACTCTTCCTGGTATTTTGTTTTTTTTTTTTATAAAATTATAATTTATTATTTGCTAATTAATTATAAATTATACAGTTGCTGTTGAGCTAAAAACACTCTAAAGTGCTTAAAAGTTTTTTATGTTTCATTTTTCTTACTTGTAAACGTATGAGTGTTATTGTGTAACTCATGCTTTTGTGAAATTTGCATTAAATTTTATTTTGCATACATACATATGTATGTTTGTATTGAAAAAATATTTTGTTTTCTAGTTTTATGTTTTAGTTAATAGTTTGTTGAGTCTGGAATTGTTATAAAGTTGGGAAATATTTCATTAATATTAAGTGAAGATCAGCTGAGAAAAATAGACCATTAAATTAAATTTTATCTTGTTGACATACAAATTTTTGTTTGACAAAAAATATTCTATACTAAAATTTTGTAATGTTGTAAAATAAGTTTAAAAACTTGGAAGATTTTTCATAGTAAAATCTTGTAATAATTTGCTAAATTCAATTCATGTTGTAAAAACTTGATAATGACTTCGAATTACTCAATAACTTACTTTTCAATGATTTTTATATACCTTCTGCATTACATAGTTGTAGTCGTGTAATGACTTTTTATTGTCTGTTATGTAACTGCTGATTTTGTAGCCATTACTTTGAACACATTATATTTTGACTCATAACAGCTTTTGTGAGCCATTACTTGTAACTAGTTTTAGTATTATTATAGTAATGACATATTTGCAAGAGGTTGTGGTAAGTAATTGCTCCAATAAAATCACCTTGTTAAAATAATGAGTAAAAATATCAGAAATTAATAAAAATAAAGAAAGTTCATGCTAAAATTCCAGAAAAGTAGAAAGTTCTTTTCACCACATTTATCTTTCATGTTGGACTTGAATATTTCATTTAAACAATCTCAACTGAAATAAAACAAAAACATATAAAAATTTTCAAGTTTCTGGCACAGTTCAAATGTCACATTGTACCTAATCACCTGTATGTGACATCACGTGTGACATTTGCTTTGTCTTCTTTATTGAAACTTTCTTGTGTTCAGTAATCTGGGTTAATTTGTTTTCATATTTTCCAACAATGTGTCACATTTGTATGCATTTATGTTTTTTTCTTTCTCTTGAGCGTTTTAGTAGCAAGAATATTATAAATAATAAAAGTTTTATGATAAAACAAACAAAAATTTCTTTACTATGTCAAATCACGAATTTAGTCTAGCTGTGAAAGTGTGCAATATAAACTACAGGTAAATTAGTTCTTTATAAAAGCCGAAAAGTTCTGACATTATTTTAATCCTTTTGTATAATGTATGTTAATTATTTCTTTTTTCTCTACTCGCTTTGTTAAATTATTAATTAATTAATTTGTCAAATACAATGTAAAATCACGACTATTTTTTAGGGGCTAACTGTGAAAATTATGTTATTGGAGCAAAACGTTGAAACATAAAGGAATTGATAATAAACATTTTAATGAATTCTTAAGAGTATGACTAACAAACAAAAAGAAAACTTTTTTTAATTTGTATTATGACAGGAATTTAATTTAATTTCAAAGGATAGTAGTTTTGTTATAAATATTTAGTTTTGTTACACAGTTACGTGGTGAGTAGGGTGCCCGATAGACTAGGCGATAGAGTGCTGGACTATCAGACAAAGGGTTGCGGCTTCGATTCCCGCCAAAGACTCTGGGTGTTTTCTGATGACCAGTCAGACATATAGAGATAAGTCACACATTTGTAGACCAGTCATACATATCGTCACCTAAAATGCCCACAGACATAACCATCATTACTTATTTTTACAGGAGAAGCAAAAAAACGTTATAAATCGCGATATATACATATCGTCACCTGAAGTTTGTCGTCTATCTTAAGACAAGGTGTGAAGAAATCGCGATTTCCAATTAAACAGTTTTCATTTTATGACGTTTTATGGTTCTCCTGTAATATTATAATAATAAATAAAAGGGTTACGTCTTTTGGGCATTTTTGGTGACGATATATAGACCAGTCAGACATATGTAAACTAGTCAGAAATTTGGTAGAGAATCCAAGGCATCGCAATGGACCATATTGGTCTCTGGGTGAGGGTGTGAGGTGACTCACACCAGCCTTCCTACATACCTACCTACCTACCTACGTGGTGAGAATCTACAAAGTATATTGGTAATTTGTGATTTTAAGCAGTTTAGGGTAAATGAGAATTCCTTGTTATCTTTAATAGATATATTAAAAATGTTGTTTATTTTTGATTCGCAAGAACCACTTATATGGGAGCTATGACTATCTGTGCACTTAGCAATCTTTATTAATTTATAGAAGTGCTCCTTCTATTTCAGCTATGGTCAATTATAAATCGATCCGCATAAACATTTTTTAATGGATTTCTCTGTTTAGAAAAACTAACTTGTGAATAACTGTGTGTAGATACCAATGTATACAAATCTGACCAATAATGTGCTTTCGGAAGCACTTCTTTATGAATTCTAGGTGAAAAAATAAAGTGATTTTAATTATTTTCAATAGCGAATTGTACCGAAAATACTTTCAAATTGCGAACAGTATTTTTCGCGCAACTTTAATGGGGACAGCCACCTTAACGGACATCGTTAATTTTGTTCAGAGTCGATGTGATACTTTAAGATAAGTATTAAACTAAAATATTATTCACATAAAATTCAGCCGAATTTAATATTTATCCATAAAATGATAAATGGTCGATAAAAAACCTAAAAAAGAAACATAAATTTATTTATTCTTTCATGATTTTATTTCCATGGATCGCGTTGACCGTTGTACAATATTACGATCAACCTGCACTGCATGTTTATAAAAATCTCTAACATTTTTATTGATTAAAACTAAAGTACCCGTCATGTTTAAAATTTCTTTGACAAATGAGCTAAAGCTTGGGACAATCAGGGGGTAATGTCACGTTTATTCAATTCCAATCCATTGCAGCTTTCAACCCTTTCAGACCGTAATACATCGATTGTGCGGGTGGGTTTCGGTTTCAATATTTTAGCTTCTGTTAACTCAATTTTGAATAGATTTGCATGTTTGCATAATTGTTTTCTATATTTGCTTCTCATATTTATCTTTTGTTTGATTTATCATTACTTGAATTATTGCGAAATTCTTCAGTCACATTTCAGTTTTAGCAAAATGAGCCGCGGAAGTAAGTAAGTGTCGTTAATTACAAAACTATTAAACGTTTAAAAATAATGAAGTGATTATATTTTCATACGCTATAGAAATCACATATTCCAAAAATTATAAAAAAAAACGGTGCTAGTTTTGCGTCAGGTCTGAAAGGATTAAATGATGACAGGAAGCTAAATCGTACCAACATTTTACTGAAGATTGGTGACATCCAATAAGAATCAGCAAACGTTTCTGCAGGTTTTCTTTTTTGTATATATGTATCAAGTTATAGTTAAAAAAGTGACAAAACTTGGCTTCTCTTCAGACTACCATTTTGTATATTTAGATTTTTCATCAGCTGTAACATAAGATTTAGGTCCCATATATGTTTGAGGTCCATTTTACCTATGCTTCATGATTTTTTCTGGTTTGCTAAATATTTATCATGAAAAATGTCTGATTTAAAGCAACACATTTCTTCTTGCACTGCGTTATGCACGATGATTGTCAGAAATTTTTCTTTATTAAGCGTTGTAAGATCCGGGTTACTGTTACCATTTAACAAGTTTGTCTTCATTTTGATTACAACCCGTTCTTAAGATTTGCTTGTGTTGTATTATAACATCATTAAGAGTAGTTTTTAGAAGCTTTAACTTTTATGCAATCATTGAAACACTCGCATTGGTACATTTCGTTAAATTCCATGTGATTGAATAAAATGGACACAATACTTTATTATTAACAAAAAACCTTAAGCCATCACAAAAAAATTACCAATTAACACCAACTCACACAACACAACTCATAAAACTGCCAATAAAATGCGTCATTGCCCCGACCTTATTCCTTTATATAACACCAACCTCTATTTCACTTTTCATATTTTCCTGCATGTAATTTTTAATTTAAATAAATAATTAAAATATTCGTAATAAAAATGAACGCTTAATTTTATATTCATAGTCGCATTAAATTAAATAATTAAAAACTTAATTAGCTGTTTGAGGCAGTTTGTATAAAACAAAAAAAGATAAATTCATCGTAGGTCTGACGCTCCGACTTATCTGTGTATATTTTTAGCATTGGTGAAATAATGCGGGCAAAATAATAAAACGAATTAAAAAAAATTATAAAAGTTTTTAATAAATAAAAGTCACGTGCGTTAAATAACATAAATTGCCTTCCAACACTCATTTCTGCAGCCACAATTGCTACTACACTGCCTGCCTACGCTTTAGCGATAGACAAGGAAACTTACAACAAACCTCTTGCACTGACACTTAAAACATTTAGTATATTCGTTCTGCTGTTGGTTGTTATCTGTGCGGCAGAGGACTTGAAAAATTAAAATTGTGGAAAAAAGGCCAGTGCACAGAATTAAACAGACAACATCCATCCAACTCAACGCAATTAACGCTTGTTTTAAACAAGAGTGCGAAGTTTAAGTGGTTTTATCAAATGTTTTTTTCTTAGTAGTTTCCTACCATTAAACAGGGGGTCATTGGGAGAAAATTGCTCTAAAACTAAATGCAGACAAAAAAAAAAAAAAACACGTAATGAAATCTACGTTCTTTAAACTGTTGTCACTTTTTAACAAATGAATTTCCACTTATTTCCACAGACAGTTTATCTTTAACGTTTTTCTTTTTTCGGTGTAAATGTGTGCGGGTCTTCTTATGGTATTTTTCCACATTTATATGTTTTATATCATTTCCTTTTTCTTTGCTCTGTACTGTATACGTTTTCTTCAAGGGCTTTAGATTATAAGGCATTAGGTAAAATAAATCTTAACTTTGCTATGCTGTCTAAATTTTGTTTTTCAGCCCTTTTTTCTTACTTTATTTTTTCAAAATATTTACACTTTATCTTTAAATAGGAAAAACAAACTAATACCAAAGAGTTTAGTCCGTTTAGTTATTTTTTATTTTTCCTAGTCTCTAGTTGAAATTATTTGTAGAAAAAGTATAAAAGACTTAACAGTTACAAGACTTGATGTTACTTGAAGCAACCAAAAAGTTTAGTTTAAAAATTGTTTGTGTAAATGTTGAAAAATGGTAACAACGTCAGGTTTTCTTTTAATTTCGTTATTTCTATCATGATCATGATTTTTATAAATTTTATATTTAATGATCAGCCTGCGTATAAAAATGATTTTGTATTAATTCATGTATTAATAATCATACTAAACATTTTAGTTTGATTTTTTAAAATATGTCACATTCGCTATCGTAGGCGATATTTTACATATGCCGAAAAAACAACGGAAATTATAAAGAATATTTTTCATAAAACAGCTGCGAAAACATTTTCAAGGCTTTCAAATTTGTTAGATATAAATAGCAAGTTGTTGGAAAAAAAACGACAAAATATACTCTAAAGCAGACAAAGTTGCTCGACAGAAGGAAAATATTAAAAACAAAAAAGGTATTAAAAGTGGACTTAGATTAATAAATTAAATTAAATAACACAAAAAAACATGAAGCTGGTTTAGAAATATGTCATGTTATAAATGTAAATATAGTCTCATATCAACAAAGGGATTGCAAATATTCCAGCATGATCGGTTAATTGCTAATATAATGTAATCTTAAAAAAACGGCAAAACTTTCGCTGTTTTCTAAATACAATGCTACTAAAATGCTAAGGTAAATGTCGCGTTCTTCACCTAACTTATATAATTGGAAGCAGTTACCCGCTAAACATTGGATTTTTTCATTTCATTAATTATAGATTAATTTATCAGTTTTCATTATAATTATTTTAATTTGAAATATAAATAATAAAGATATATCAACACTTGTGCATTGTTTTGCTGTTTCTAGGTGTGGAAAACTACACACCATAATTAACTACGTCACATTTTAAATTCATTGATCTAAAAGATCTTTTAAATATCAGAAAGTGTAGAAAAGGACTCTACTAAATTTGGGCTAAAAAATGCAAAAAAAAGAGTGAAACAATGTTTTTCGTTTCTAAAGTTGTTCTTTCTATCATTTTGATCCATTGGTCAGTTTTTCGTGGGACCACAGCTGTTGTCAAAGAAAGTTTAAGAAATGTGTTGGTTTCATTATTTTTTCTCAATGACCGGTGCAGCATTACGTAAACGTTTGTAAATACAAATGTTGATATGTTTGAAAGTGTATTTGTACGTACAATATAAACTATAGAGTACGTTGGTAATGTATATCTGTGGGCGTGCGATTACCAAAATGTCGTGTTAGATAATATTGACTATCATTTTACAAAGTACATCCTTAAACTCGTATGCTCTTGTTCAGTTCACTTCAGTTGTTGTTTGGTTTTTTATTTCTTCTATCTTTTTTCTTAATTTTAATATACCAAAATCTCAACTTTGTTTTCCCCCTCGTTTTTATTTTCGTGTACTGAGACTTACGTTTGTGTGGTTTATTTGATCTGTCGATTTGTTTTTTTTTATATACTTTGTAAAAATAAAATAAACTTTTTCTTTTTGTCTGTGAAAATAAATTACCATTGAGTATAACGCTCTCTGGTCTGTCTGTGTATACTCATATGTACTCGTACGTCTATACGTATCAGAATTATATAAAAACACTTTTTTTTTGTATACAAACTAAGTAGTTCTTGTAGTATTTGTGTCTATACTTTTATACACAGGAACACAGATATAAGTATTTATTTATGTGTGTGTGTGTGTGAATAACCAAATAAATATATGTAATGTTGCATGTTAATAAAGATGCTGTTCATTGTGTCTGATATTTTCTTTTACCCTTTTTGTGTATAAGTTATAACATCGACTAGCCATTTTGGCTACCAGTTATTTCACAAAGTGATTTTGTTTTAATTTTTTTGTAGTTTTTAATTTTCAAGTTTGTTTGCACATGATGTATGTATATTAGGGTGGCCCCAAAATTAAATTGCGGATTTCCCCGACTAATATGAAAATTTGATTCTTTTTAAGACTACGTTTCTCAATTTTTTTGTCCTGGGGTCAATATTTGGTGAGCTGGATCAAAGGATAAAAAGGTATTTTTTAGATGTTTTTTGATTTTTTCACATTTCCCCCAAGGGAACTATATGTTATTTTAGTATCATATGAAAGATCTTTGAGAGGTGCATTCAATGGGTTATCAAAAATTAAAAAACAATTTTTTTTAATTCAAAAATTTTGAAAATTTTAGACAAAATTTTAGTGTTTTTTTTATTTTTTTATAGAATTTACCTAAATAAATAGTTGAAATTTCGTGATTATAAACATCATGCAATTTAACCCAAAAGCTTTTTCCCGTTTTTTAGCTTATACAATTTATGTTATTTTAATACCCATTACATTAACGAATTGATTAACAGAGATTGTCAGATAGGGAAGAATTAAGGTTTTAAAAAAAATTAATAAAAATTGAAATAGGTTGAAGTTTAAAAAACGGGAAAAACCATTTGGGTTAAATTGCATGATGTTTATAATCAAAAAATTTCAACTATTTATTTATGTAAACTTTATAAAAAAATAAAAAAACACTAAAATTTTGTCTGAAATTTTAAAAATTTTTGAATTAAAAAAATTGTTTTTTAATTTTTGATAAACCATTGCATGCGCCTCTCAAAGACCTTTCCTATGGTGCCAAATCTACATATAGTTCTTTTGGAAGAAATGTGAAAAAAATCAAAAAAACCTCTAAAAAGGACATTTTTATCCTTTGATCCAGCTCACCAAATATTGACCCCAGGACAAAAAAATTGAGAAACGTAGTTTTAAAATGAATCAAATTTTCATATTAGTCGGGAACATCGATACCTTATTTTTTCTCCATACAAACGGGGCCACCCTAATGTATATATGTATGTGCTTGTGTAGCATGTATGTATGTGCATTCATTTGCTTGTTATATTCTAAAATTAAGTGTAAGGATACACTTACGATTGAGCGGTAAACCGCAATTAACACAAAACTTTATTGGTCTGCTAACTGCAAAGAGCATATGCTTTTTTGTGTTTGATAGAATAATCATAAAAAAAAGTTTTTAAAATATTGTTTTATACATGAATTTAATATGATATAAATTTTTAATGTGATTTAAATTTGTTTATTTACTTCCAAGTGAGTTGACATGTTTTTTTTTTTGGATGTTTAAAATATTCTGTTAAACATTTTTTGTTAAGTTTTTCAATTTTAAATTAATTTTCTTTTTAACTTTTTGCATCATAATATTATATTATAATAAAAAGTTTTAATATGTAAAAACTTATTTTAAAAATTGCGAAAAGTTTGTTTGTTTGTGAATTTTCAAGTATACTCCTACGTAGGAATTTATATGGTCATAAAATTTTAAAGTCAAAAAATAAGGAAATCTTAAACATTTGTCATTTTTATACCCTACACCACCATAGTGGGGAAGGTATATTGGATTAGTGGTCATGTCTGTAACGCCAATAAATATTGGTTCAACACTCACTTTAAGTACACCGATCGACTTAGAATCGCTTCCTGAGTCGACTTAACGATGTCCATCAGTCCGTCCGTCTGGCTGGTTTGTACGCAGAGTACAGGTCGCAATTTTAAAGATATTTTGGTAAAATTTGTTACGTGATATTTTTTGGCCCAAGGACGGATGGGATTAAAACTGACGGAAATCGGTCCATTATTTCACTTGACCCCCATACAAATGCCACTTCCCAAAATCACTTCACGTAAAAATGTTGGCATCCAAATAAAATTCGACAAAAATAAATTTTATATATACAGAAATAAGAACACCTAATTTTGTAATGGTCGGTATATAATTACTCAAATCTCCCATAGAAGATCCTCTCCGTAATTTCTCCATAAATTTTTTTTAAAAGTATTTATATCGTTTAACATATATAATATTTATATTCGCAGAAGTCATGGATTAAATTTTTGGATGTCCCATTACTTAAAAACTGTTTTATACATATCCTGGGTGTAGGGTATTATATAGTTGGGCTTGACAGACTATACTTTCTTACTTGTTTTGTTTTGAGTGTATTAATTAAAAAAAAAAAAATACAAATTATTTCTTTGTTAAAAAAAATACACTTATGATAGGAAACGCGACATACTTTAAAAATGTATGCTATATATTTGATGCGAATGTTGTAAGCATCAAATTTAGATAAAGTTTTGATTTGAATTTCAAATTTAAAAACACTTTAGTGTACTTACAATAATTTTGATAATTTAGATGCCATAAAGCGACATTCGAATACGAAAAAAATTAAATTAAAAATCGTGCTATATTTGGTCCCTTTTTATATTGCTACTATTTTATTCATGTTTAACGAAAGCTGAAAGAAGAACCTTTTAATGGATCGCATTAATTGTTGCACAACATTTCCATCCACCTGCGCTGAATGCTTATAAGAACTACAGTAGAACTCCGCTTTAACTTTTATTATATTGTTCAATTGAAGAAGAAGAATTGATTTATTCGATAACAATCGAGTCAACAATTTACGGAAGAGTGATGGCATCTAATAAGAAACAGCAGACTTTTCTACAGATATATAAATATCTAGAAACTTTTTCGCTCATTGTCAGATATGCCAGCATTTTGCTTTATTGAACGTAGGTTTTTTTTTGTTAGTTTCGGTATTATTTTAATAATAGTTTTGTTATTTATATATAAGCTGAAAAATTTGCATAGACGGTTTTCAGATCTTAAAACGTTGTCCGAAAAATTTTCAGAAAATGTCTAACAACTGTGTGAATTTAAAATTTTTGTCTTCCAACGTGTAAGAAAAAACATTTTAAGTACATTGTAAGACAAAAATATTATCAGACAGCTAAAAATGGTGTAAAAATATTTTTTTGTCATTGTAAGATTGTTTTAAGACAATTATCAAACACTTTTAATTGTCATATGTGCAAAGTTTATGCATCGGTCAATGGCAGCATTGCCAGAGTAATTATTCTGAATGCAACTCTGTATATACATAAATAAATAAACAAATAAAAGTGCGCATTAATAACATTTTGGAAAAAAAAACGGAAGAAAATTAAAGAATTAAATTACAGAAAATAATAAACGGATAGCGACATATCTATTGATGAATACTGTTTCATAGAGTGAATTGTGCTATTCAGTCGCCAATAGGCAACAAAAAATCAAGACTGAAACAAAAATCCTACCATAAAAGGAAGACTCCCTGTGGTCACATGAAAGTATTATTAAACTTATCGAGGATGTTGAGGCACGACGAAGTTTATGGCATGCTGGTGGCGTTGAATATAAACTTCCCAAAAATACTTTATGGCAAGAAATCGCAGATGCCATACAGTTGAAAATGAATGCAAAAGAAAATGGACAAACCTGCGCATCTTATTCAAGCTATCGCTGAAGCACCTGCATAATCCTTCACCCAAACTTTGCGGCGTTTTTTTGTTATTTTGTCTTCATTTTCGCTACTTTCTAGGACATATAAAGATAAACTTGTTTCAATTGCTTTTCATGACAATATTTGAAATTTTTAAACACACACAATGCCTCAAACCAATTTCACAATCTTTGCCACACAACAATCTGACAACCGTGTAAACTAACAATTTCGATTGGCAGATAATTTCATTGTGTGACAATTGTGAGCCAATGAAATTGTAAGGTGTTCTTACAGTCTTCTGAACTGAATATTTGCCTTTTGTTAACAATTCTTCAATGCCAGCACATTGCTAGATCTGACAACATTGTATGCTCTGACAACCGTCTATACGTATGTACATATATAGCTTTAGGGTTACTTGTACCATATTTTTTAAATGCTTTTGCATTACATTTTGAAAGCCTTAACTTTTTCGCACTCATCAAAGCCGACTAATATCCATTGTTGATACATTACAGAATTAGCTATATTTAAAAAAAAAAAACAAATCACTACAAAAGTTTACATACAAATCTTCTGTAGTTTGGCCGGATTTAATGTGAGTAATGTTTTATGTGTTAGATATTTTGTTTGCTTAGGTTTTAAGTCCGCTTCTCGCAGACTTTAGGTATGACCCTTGTCAATTCAATTAAATTCAAATAATTTTTATTTTTAAATTTGTATTTCTTTTAAAACATATACATATGGTTCATTACTTTATTTCAAACTTTATTTGCGTAGAACAAAAAAATCAAAAAACGGTGTTTTGAATTCATTGATTTTTATTGTTTGTATTTATTTCATTTTTTAGTTTTATTTTATTGCTATTATTTGTTTTTTTTTTTTTTGTACTTTAAAAGTTTCCGAACAATTTATTTTATATTATTTAATTTATCATTTTTATACCTTTTTTTCCTTCTGCATTTGTTACAGTTTTTTGTTTGCAAACAAATTGAGCAAATAAAGAATAGCAATCTGCATACATTTAAATAATGTTGTTTGATTTTTTTCTGTACTTTTGCTTCAATATGATGAAATACTTAAGGAAAAACTGAAATAAATAAAATAAAGTTTAATCAAAGTGGATTTACTTCTGGTCATGCTTTCTTAAATTTCTTATGCAATTATCGTTCTGGTTTTCGTTTGTATTTTTCGTATTCTCACATTTTTATATCTCTACGTTCTTTTTTATGTTACTTTGTCTTAAAATTCTTTTGTTTGATTTTTAAATAAAATAAAACAAAAATTTCGTTTTAAGATTTATTTTTTATTTTATGTGCAAATTTATTTTGTTCTCCTAATTTTGTTTGTTTCTCTTTGTCTGGTTCGTAAACTAAATGAAGCATCTCGAAATTTGGCAAATTTGTATGATTTTTTTTGTTTTGTGCTTAAGAAGATGATGCTTTTAACCCTCATCCTGTAAAGAAAAAAAGGAACGAATCTTGTATTTTGGGCAAATTTTGCCCAATACAATTTTACTAGTTTTATTACTTTTTGTTACAAGTATTACATATTATTTCGACATGGGAATGATTTTTGCACACAAATAAGTTACAATTCATACATTTTGTATTATATTTAGTACTGTTAGACTTATTTTCACAGAAGTGACAACGGCCTCTCTTTGTATTTTTCTCTTTTTGCGGGTGATGTAGATTCCTTGCGACAGTACCATGTGGCTGTGTCTTACGCTGCTGCTTTTCATCCTCCAAAAGCTCAAATCCCAGTTCTTCCAAAAAAAGCCTACGACGAAAATGCTTTGATTTGTTCCACTCGGGATTTATTGCTGTTCAAATAACGAAAGCATTGCATGCGGATACATCAAGCATATTTGCAAATAGAGCTACAAGCCACCTATTATTTTTCCGCTTACAAGTATATGTGGTAACCAGTTGGTCGACTGTATCCACCCCTGCCTTTGTATGGTTATAATACTCTATTATTTCTGGTTTCTTTGACTGGTTATCGTGTATTTGTGCGTCTTGGTGTAATGTGCTTATTAGATATACGCACCGATATTTCTTTGGAACATAAGCTACTAATGTTACTTTATTTTTATGTTCAAAAAGGAAATCTGAGTAAAAGACAGGTTTTTTTCTCATGTGCAAAATATGTGGAGGTGGGAACACCTTATTTTTTCGGACAGTCCCAACTATAGTCATTTTCTTTTTCAGAAGCTCAGCAGCAAGATCTTATGAGGTAAAAAAGTTATCGCAAGTTAAATTTCGGCCTTTGAGTCCTTCTGCAAGTTTGAGTAACACTCGCATGCCTTGATTCTTTTCAGGAAAGCAATATCGATTTCGTCCGATATACACTTGCATAGACCAGGCATAGTTGGTATTGGAGTCGCATAATGCCCAAATTTTAATTCCGTATTTCGCTGGCTTCGAAGGAATTTATTGCCTAAATGGACATTTGCCACGATATGCCACTAGCTGCTCATCGACTGTCACGCATTCGTTTGGATTATACATAATATTCAAAGTATTAGCCCATTTGTCCCACAAAACTCTTATAGGTGCCAACTTATCGCGAGCTCGTCGATCCGCTCTATCTGATTTATCGTCGAATCAAAGAACTCTGCTAATATATTGGAATCTACGCAGCGATATTGTTGCTTTGAATATGAGCCTTCCTTTCACATCGTCCCATAAAGATTCCATTGCATCACCACAAGAACGATAAACGCCAGCTAATAACAGCAATCCAAAATATGCCTTCAAGGATGCAGGGTTAATTTCCTTCCAAGCTTCTCCAAACCCTTTGATGCCTATGTAGACATGTATAAATAAGTTTGTAGTGCGCAATGTTTTAGAAAATACGATGAAAATTACCTTCAATATTTGTCATCTTTATAATAATAGTTTGCATTTCCTTTGTCATAAACAACTCAAATGTGGATTCACAACCCGCGACTGCAACAGAATCAACTACTCACGTAAAAAAACAAAACTGAACTGATCAATGTCGAATGTTTCCCTGTTTCTAATGTTTTTGGAGCGATAAAACAAGTGTGCATAAGTTGGGGATTCCCCAAAATACAAAAACAACGTGAAAATAAGTCTAACAGTACTAAATATAATACAAAATGTATGAATTGTAACTTATTTGTGTGCAAAAATCATTCCCATGTCGAAATAATATGTAATACTTGTAACAAAAAGTAATAAAACTAGTAAAATTGTATTGGGCAAAATTTGCCCAAAATACAAGATTCGTTCCTTTTTTTATAGGGGTGCCTTTTTGTGGAGCCACAATATAAATTTTAACAGCGCTGCTAAATATACATAAAAGACTAATTGTCAAGAAGTTTCATACCGATATTACTAAATACACGCAAGATATGCTGAGTTTAAAACGCGTTTGGGCAAAATTTGCCCAAAATACAGGATTAGGGTTAAAGGGTCTTGTTTATGTTAAGGATTTGTTTGAAAAAAAAAAATCTCCTGATTCGTGTTGTGGAAAATAATATTACGATTGAGAAATAAAAACTCACACATGAGTTATTGATAACTGTTTGATTGTCCATTAGTTTACATAGTTTGTTTTAAGTAATATTGGAAAGAACTGAAAACAATAAAAAAATATTGTAAAAAACGCCAGCATTTAACTATAAAAGCAATGTGTAAGCTTTTAGTTTGAAGGGTTTTTCTACTTGCCTTCATATCAATACTTCTTCAGAATTCTGACAGAAGTAGTTTGGTTTTCGAGCACTAATTTATAAGAATAGAAAAAAGAAATAGTGCAAAAATTCCCAGATAAAAAAATTCTTATGAAAACTACCATAATTTGCGATATAAAATGTAATTTTAAACATAGATCGTAAGCTTAATTAAGAAACAATTTTTAACATGTCGTAAACTGTTACTGAAAGATATAAGGAAACTACAACCAAAATACTACTTTAAATAAAGCAAAATCCGGGTCTCTGCAACGATGTACGTACAAAAATTTTCTACACCTGTGAAAATTCAGTTCAATGATCGCGGAGAAAAACAATTTACAGTACCTTTTTGAAGCCTTAACTTGTTTGCAATCACTTAATCAAATTTCAATAATTTGAATTTGTTTTTTATTTTAATTTTCCATTGCTTGACACTCGCATATATACCAAGCGATACAATATATAGGTATGTTTAAAAACCCAATCACTGAAAAAACGAAAGTATTTCTACTAGGTTCTTAAAAACGTTTCAGTAGTGTGGCCGAATTTTAAGAGAACAATAGCAAAATTTTCAATACAATGTCAAATTTTAATTTATAAAAACTATTTTTAATTTTTTTTGCACTTCCGGTTAAATAAGCTTCCGTTTCCCTTTATACATAATTATAATTAATTTTGTTCAGTTTTAAAACAAAATTATATAAATAAATTGTAATATTAATAACATTATATTGCGATGTAATTTTAGCAAACATTTTTTCCTTATTAATTGAAAAACCTTTACAAAGAACGTGGTCAAGTAAATAAGTACTTGAAATGTATATTTGATAAATAGAATAGAACAATAAATAATGGGCGGGTAACAAAATTTAAACACTAGCATGGAATTAAAACTAAATAATTAGCATGTATAGTAATCCATTATTTTAAAAATATAAAAATGTAAAGACTTATCGATTGTTCTTCGCACATATTAATAAAATGTGTTAATCAATTCAATTGTTTGTTTTACAGGACACCTGGTTGCAAATTGAAGTGAATATGTAAAAGTTAATTATGAAACAATGAAAGAAACAATTGCCTTAAATAATAAATATATTTTTATATTAACATAAAATAAAATAAAAAATTATAATTAAAATAATATATTTAAAAGCAAACTACCTTACAATCATGAATGTAAAACATGGAAATATTTTTTATAGCAACCACTTTTTAATTTTGTTACTCGAAATATTTATCGCAAACTCACAAAAATATAAATATTATGGCTCATTGGCACGTCTTTTAAAAAGCTGTAAAATAGAACAGTAGAGGCACAAATAGTAATTGCTAAATTCTACTTAAAAATTCCTGTCGCATACATTTACATTTTTTAATATTTAGCTGTTTATGCTGTTTAATATTTTATACCACAAAAAAAAAAAGAAAACTTAAAACAAAATTAAATTTCTCATACCAAAAATCCCTGTTTTTGTTCTGACGAATAGCATGAACTGTTGCACAACATTCCAATCTACCTGATCTTTATACTTATTTCAAATCGCTGACATTTGTATTGTCTACCTTTAGCTTCCTTTGACAATAGCCCAATATTGTTCAATAAGTCAAAGCTGAAAACAATTAGGGGATTCACATATTTTTTTCTATTCAATAATGACAGAGAGCTACATAAATCGAATGTATAGTAAAAGTTCGCTGATATTTTTGTAGGTATTCTTTTATATAAATATTGAAAGTCACAGTTGAAGAGGTTATTTCAGAGCACAACTATAAAGTGATTGGCAAACCAAATAATTTTTTCCGAAATACATATATCCATATTTGAGGTTAATCTTTACATATCGTCAACGAAAATCCAAAAGTCCGTAAATACACATTTATAAATTTATGACTAATTCATTCCTTTTGTACAAATTTCACAATTAACCTGAAAAACCTATTGCGGATTTTGTTTAATAAAAAATATAAAACAATAGTAGTTTTTTAGTACTTATACTTAAGGCCTTGGAATCGTTTTTTCTGAACCAAAAAGACGTAACAACAAAAAAAATTTAATAAAAGTTAAAATTAGAATGAAAAACTTCCGCTTTTCACTCTTTTAAACATTTTTTACATTTGGTTTTCTGTATTTTGAATATAAAAGATACCAAACTCATTACAACGAGTTAAATTAATTTGAGAAAAATAAACTTTATTTAAGAAAATAAAATTTAAAACAAAAAACGAAAATTCATTATTGTATACACGCAAAGAAAAAGAGTTCACATTGCAAAGTAAAATTTATTAATCTAATCTGAGAATGGTAAATTATCGTAAAAACTGAATCAAACAGCCGGAAGTAAAAATTCAAGCTCCTGGAGACGACTCCATTTCTTTGTGTATATTTTTATTTTTTCTTTATGTAAACGAACTGGTTTTATAAAAAATGGTCCCAGAAATATACAAATATACATATTTTATTTTCACATTTTTTAAATAACTTTTTTAACTTTCTTATGAGAATAATGTTCACTCTCAGTATCCATTTTATTATTTGGTAATACACAAATATCCACAGCGTGTAACAAATTGAAAAATTTAACTTTCAACTAACAGTTAAACAAATCCCAACTTTGTTTTAATATATCTAGTTTTTTTCAATTAAAAGTGTAGTTACGACTTTTTGGTTTATAGAGTTATTAACATTGTAGTTGAGAGAGTAAAATTTTAAAGAAAGATTTATTTTGGTTAATTACATGATAATTAATCAAAAAATCGATTTTGAATTTTTTGTAGTTACGGCCTCTTGGATTTTAGGTGACGATATGTTTCAACACTCATAATAAGGCAATATTTTTATTTTGTCTTAAAACTATTTTTATGAGTTGTATATTTAATTGCACGATTCTTGCGGTACATTGGCGGAGATAATTTTGATTTTATTTAAAGTATTATATTCCCTGTAACTTCCTGGTTACTTTTAATAATAAGATTTTGTGCTTAATCCCAATTTACACAAAGCAATTTTTATTGAAAATATTGACACGATTTTTTCCTTGAAATTACTTCAGTGTTCACACAGCACAATCAGATGAATTTCGGAAAATCGTCAAAATCCAGATAAAATAGAAAAAAATCGTCATATCGAATTTTAAAAAGCGTCAAAAAAATCGTACTAGTATTTTTCAATTTTTATTTCAACGAAAACATAAAAATTTAAGTTCAAGCTCTTATACAATACATATCAAATTACATAAATTCTAACAGTCTAATTCATAAAACTTACAGCAGGTTTATGTTGTAAGTTTTTATAAATAAGGGGGTAACTTTTTAAATAAGAAATCAGAAAAAATATAATGTTGAACACAACTTGTGTAATATTTTTATAATATCTTAGTCCGCTTTCACACTTCTCAATTCTGATTCGTCAAGCCAAGTATTTTTGAATGAGAAGAGAAAAGAGAACAAAAGGTACTAGTTAATTTTCGTATTTCCTTTTGTTTTTTATGCGTGTGTATTTGTATTAAAAAGTACGAAATCTGAATTAATGTGTGTAAATGAAATCGCTAGTTCAAAAGATAATTGAATAAAAACTGTACAGATAAAACTGAAGAGTGTGAAACAGGACTTACAGTATTTTATAAATAAATATCTAAATTTAGCATATTTTATTAATTCAGGTTAAATTACAATATGAAAACAATTTAGTTTATTAAAGTTTAAATAACATTTTAATTATAGTATCCCATTAATCTATCATATACAAGTACTTATTTTCAAGGAATTCCGTATTTTTATTTTATTTAAATAATTTTGTCTGAATATTCTTTCGACGTTTTGTTAAAATTGGAGAAGTGTTTTTAGAATTTCCCCGTTGAAATTCAGAAATTGTTTCCTCTAAAAATTCTAGTTCATGAAATTCAGCATTTAAAATTGCTTTTTATGTTTACAGATAAATAAGTAATTTCTACTATCCTGACTCAATATCATTTGGAATTAATAAACTTAAACTTAACAATTGTCAATAATTAAGAAAATCCTACTATTACTTAGTTTTGTTTTTAAAATATGTCATGTGCTTCTTAATATTTACGATATTAGATGAGAAAAATACTTGATAAAACAAACAAATGATAGAAAACTTTAATAATTCAGAAAATCACCACTTTCAATGAAAGAATCGTCAAATCGCCGCTTTGCTATTTTTGAAACAAAAAATCGTCAAATTGACGATAAATCGTCAAATCTGACAGCTATGAGCACAATTCTTATTTCTTAATTCGCTCGTATTTTTGTTTAAATAAATACACACACAGTTGTATACAAAAATGTAATACGAATAAGAGTTGCTATTACAATCAAGTGTGTAATCGTCTTATATTCCCCGATGACTAAAAGGTAATCAGCTTAGCTTTAAGAAGTGCTTCATGTAAATTGGCACTTAAGTTTTGCTAGAATCGTTTTATAACAAAAGTTGCTATACTTTTAAAGATTTTTTGCAATCACAAGTATTTTCCGACTGATAAAATTTATTGCCAAAATAACCGTAGCTCTGTTTAAAATTCAAATCACTGACAAAAAATAAATTGTTGCCACTAAATTATTTTTAAAAATGCGAATGTTGTGTGTATACGAGTATTGTATTATATTTATTACTATTTAAGAATATAATATTTTATTTTTGAATATTAAACCAAATATATTCAATTGTGGTATTTTATGAAGAGAAAAAGTAAACTGCCTACTTTTTATTCAAATGTAGCTATCGTCTTCTTATTACACACTGTTCCATATTGATGGTAATAAAGATAAAGTCTTCATTTAATGCCAGTGTAACAATACATGGCTTATTTACAAAGAAACTGAACTCACTCTACTTTAGAGATAAATACCAGATACATGAGATGATTGTGGTATTCAATATTATTTAATGAAAAATGAACAAGAAGTAGTATGAGAGAAAACCAAAATACCCACTATTTATACGATTATAACAATAGATTTACATCATTATTGAAAACGTTTTTCTGCCACATTAACGCTTTTGTTGAAACTCTAATGATCTTTGAACTGCACAAAAGAAAAACATACATAAATATATTTTGGTTTGAACGCTAAAATTTATTCCCGCTTTGCAGTAAAGTTTTGTTTTTTATTTACAATTTAATCGATAATAAATTCTGAGTTACACGTTTAAAATTCAGGCAGACTCTGAAACTTACATTAATGAAGTGGCACTTTGCAAAAAAATATTCTTTTACATGAGTTGAAAAAAACTTGTTGAAATTAATAAAGTTTTATGAAAGCTTAACAGCAACAACACTTTGTCTGCCAAGTACAAAAGCAGACAATAGTTCAAGTAAAAAGGTTTTTCAAATATGATTTCTATTGAAAAATTATATTAATAGTTTGCAAAATTTTTCTGACAAGAGGTGGGTGTTTGTTTGCTAAAGTTTAAGGTAAAGTTTTGCTTTAAACAAATTATGAAAAATTAATAAAACGTTAAGAGAGAATGTGTAGAACAGAAGGGGCAATGAAATATTTATAAAAATACTTAAGCATGGTTTACAGCTTGCAATAAAAATTAACTTTAAAATCATTAATTTTATTTTTTATTTAAATAAATATTCCATTTTAACCAACAATCTGGTAGAAAATCACAATTTAGATTTTTCACAAAATTATTATTCTTGGCTTAATAGTAGTAATTTACTTAAATGTACATTGAACAATTTCAACTATTTTGACTCGACAATTAAAAACCAAACATTCGCACAAACAAATCCATACAAAAAATTAATGTTTAAAGTCATTAGTTTCAAAAAAGAAATAGAGAATTTACAAACGATAAAAAAACACACATTTAAGCCATTAAGAAAAACAACATCGTCACGAAATAAGCAAACACACAGAAGGAGACGCAAAAAAAAACAACAAGGAGGAAAAGAAATCAGCTAAAATTAAGTATTGTACTCATCTTCATTTTATGAAATTGCATTTTAAATGCCTTTCTAGAACGCCTTTTTAAATTTTTTTCCTTTGCTACTTCCTTCGACTAAATGCTACTTCCTGCTGTTATGAACACTACACTTTTACTAATGAACTCTCATTTTGCATTAAACGTGCAGTTTGCCCTCCAACATCGACTTACATTAAACTTCAGCTCATACATTTTACATCATTCATTCATGCTTATATGCCGGCTGCGGATGAATGAATGGATGCCTGGATGGATGGATGAATGTGTGGAATGAATGTACAATGTCTTTGCCCGTCATCTTTAACATTTCACATACATACGTATATGCACACACATTTACAGTGTAATGGAAACATATTGTTTGACTGCTAATAGCGTATTCTATTGGAGTAGAGTAAGGTCTACAGTACGCTTTGAGTGCGAGAAGTATGACTGTCAGAAGTTTATAGCTGAAGTAGACGTCATGTTTATAATACTCTCTACTCTATTCGCTGCCGTGATAGTAGTTAGTACAACATTAGTTGTTGTTATTATACACATTTAACATTTAATCGTACTTCTGTAAAATTGATGCAAAATTGTCTTCATTTCTTTAAAGTCTTGTATTGGATTACAAAATATATATGAGCTTATATTTCTTATATTTATTCTCCTTGCTGCATCAAGTATGGGGCTTATAAATCCTTTTGTTGTTAAAGTTTTTTTTCATTTATCTTTAACACATGGATTTTAAATTTAGTTAGAATTTATTATGAATTGAAAATTATCTTTAATATAAACAGAAATTTATACACAGAGAAAACAGATTCGCTGTGGCGATCAAATTTATTGCTTACTGAATGATTCTTTGGCACACATAGAATTTTTTAGTTGTACCTACAGAGTACAATTGAATAATGGATTAGGTTTGAAACAATCAAATTTTTATCACTCCGTATTTCTTGTTATTACTTTTACGGATTGCACTGCTTTATATATTCTCCAACTATCGGACCTTGATGTCCAAGACTATTGTGGTGTAGGTCACAATCTAACCTAAATCTATGGTATAAATAGTATAATTCATGGAGATTTTATAAACATCTATAACCATTCTCACGCCACACAATCTTTCCTTAGGCCTAACTATGCACTTGTCATTATGCACTGGACATTGAAATCAATTTTATGCCAAAAGAAAACAATTCACACAATTTTTCAGACTTGCGATCAATGGAATTCTTAAAGAAACTTTAAATTATACTTCAGCATTTTTATAATTATATACGCGGTTGGAAATTTATTAAAAACAGCTATGATAAAAATGCTAAACTACGTGGCAGGGTCACAGCTGACTTCCTGTCTCTTGATGGCATACACAAAACTTAATCACATTTGGCATACAGATTTCCATAACTCAAAATAATTTCTAGGTCGATGCTTTGTAATATAAACATGGAATCAAGAACGTGACAAAAATTTGAAATTGTTTTTAATAATAAAAACGGAATATATTTTTTCAAACCAATAATTGTATTTTTTGTTAATAGATGTCATATTTGCATTCCTTAAGTCTACTTACTACCTTTAGCATGATTTAGCATGCGACACATTTTCCCATTTAACATTTTTTTTTAATTTCTTAAAAATACCAACCACCACCACAAGTTTCTCTATCTACATAAATATGGTATATTTGTTTAAAAAAAAAAATAATAAAAATAGCAAATGCGACACACTTTGAAAATCTTTTCTTAGTTCATTCCTCATAATGGAGTAGATGTACAAATAAAACATAAAACCAAAAATCTTCGTTATTTGTTAATTAATAAAACTTAAAAGATTTTACTTTTTAATTATTTTCAGTGTTTGAAACAGTTTTAATGATACATGAATAAACCAACTATGCAATTAATAGCAGTTCCCTTGTGAAATATTACAAAAAATTCATATTACACTTTTAATATTTCCATAAAACTTTATTTTACTTTGAAAATTTTTCTTAAATTCCTTAAAACAATTTTCCTACACTAAACAGGTAATTGACATGTTGTTAAACGTATACTTTTCGTTTGAATAGAAATAATAACAAAAACTGTAGAAGAAAAATTCTTAAAATTCATTTCCTAGGAGACATGAATGTGCAATAAGTTTATTTTTTACATTTCATTTGCTGGAATTTTCCACCCAGTCATTGCTTTAAGGATTTCTGTTATAGTTTCACATTAGTTAAACTATAAAATGACATCCATTAGCAGTTTGTAACCATTATATGTTCAACAATTTAACTGAATGCAGTAAAAACGTGCTTAAGAAAAAACAAAATCGTTTATTTGCTAAAATAAAGCTAAAAAACTAAAAAAAAAACTATAAAGAAAATGTTTTCTTACACATTTGGGTATTTTGCTATTTCAACAATAATTTAATGCCAGTATGTGAGGAATATTTACTAAGAAAACGAATTTTTTTCTTTAAAATTTATACTGAAGACGAAGACGTTGTTAGTGTATGGTATGATAGTACGCTGTTATCAAATAAAATAATGTTTTAGTGATGAACTAACATTTTTAAAACATTTACCAACAAACGAGACAAACACAGACTCTTATACTATATACATCATTACATACACATGATGAAGATTTTAGTTTTATTAATGCAAGACACAAACCTTGGTAATCACTGTTAAGCTTGTGTAATGTTTCACTAAGGTTGCTTAAAAATACTACAACAAAAAAATACCGACAAGAAGGAGTAAAATGCATTTAGAATTAGATTTTACACTGGTAAAAACAACTTGAATATGCAGCTTTATTTCGCATGCATAAAATTTTAAGACATTTTTAACTAAAAAACAAGTAAGAGTTGAGAGGCTTTGCCGAATCTTATATATCTATCACCAAATCATCTATTAGTAAGCGAACTTCTTAAAATATTGTACCGTAATTTCTATGTATTTTAGGTTTGTTTTAGTAGAATTTCATCTCCATGACGATATTTATAAGAATTGTATGCATATTCCAAGAATGCAAATCACAGGCCTTTTTGCAGGCCTGGAACAAAAACAAGTGGTTTCTATATTGATCTGGAATTTAAATATGTTGCCCTTGTTTAAAAACATGTACTAATAATTAATTTATAAACTATAGATCTAATTATATTTGTTAACAAATACCAATATTCAATTATAGTTTCTATTTTATTCCCAACTTTATGACTTAAATAGAGATTTAATTGTAAATGTATGATACATAAACTGAACTATAGTTTGCATAGTACAATATTTTACGCCTAGTAATTAGAGGGATTATGGAAGCAGTGCAATAATAATAAAATGTATAATATGCTAGAGTTCTTTAAGCATAAACAGTCTCAAATAAATAATAAAAGCAATATTATTAATTACATACAAATCTACATGACTATAATATTGCAAAATGTTGAACTGCATCACAAATTAGATGTGAACATATCTATATATATACATATATATATTCACATATAGTTGCATTAAATAAAAATTAAAAACAAAAACTAATATCAACATAGTATAAACATAGCTAGCAGACAATTATTATAAACTCCAGAGACTAGAAAAATAAGAAACTAATTTCGAAACTTACACTGACCAGGTCAATATTCTAACAAAACGACAACAAATTTTAAACAAATATCGCTTAAAAAGTTCATTAAAAGAAACAAAGTTTTTACAATTTATAAGTAGATATTTAAAAGGTCACTAAACTCAACAAATGTCTCAAGAAAATCATAAAGCACTCAAATAACAACTTTAAAACAAATACAAAGATTTGTTTTACACTAAGCCTTGTAAATATGAAATTTCACAAAAACTGAAATAGTCTTTAAACAACTTTTACACACAATAATTTCTTTTAAGCAGGAAATGCTAATTTACAACAGTGTTTTTGTACACTCACATATCTTTAAAATACAAAGAGAAAACGCCAAGATTTTTTGGTTATTTATATTATTAATATTTAATGAAACATTTAGACGGTAACATAAATAAATTCTCCTGGGTTCAGTGTTGAAAGTTCAAGAGCCTTATTATAAGAGTAAATAATTTTTATACAAAGATAAAATTTTATATGAAATGAGTGTTGCGGCAATATTCTAGAGACAGAGACAAATGGCAGACAGCAATAAAAAAATTAAAAAACAGGAAATAGTTAGTAAAGATAAAACGTTATTTAAATTTGTCAATTATAAGTGGGTGCAGTTGAATTAACGTAATACAATAATTTAAAAAATTATATAAATTGTTGCATCGATAGTTTGAATATATTACTAAAATGATTATTGTGCTTGCTTCCAAACAATAATAAAAACTGATTTGAAAAGAAGTTTCGAAGTTTATTTAATTGGAATAGGGATTTTAAGATTTTGTTTACCGAGCATTCATTTTTCATATATTATTCCTAAATTTTACTTGAATCACAAATTAAATTTTATGTTTTTATTTTGTTGAGACAAATAACATTTAACAAAAAAAAAACTCTTCAAATTTTATATTATTTTTATATCAAATATTATTCTGCAGTTCGAACCTGAATACAAAATTTCAAACAATTTAAGAATAGAGGTATCTTCCAGTTATCTCCTCTTTTTAATCATAAAAGCAAAAGTGAGATTTTATTGATAAATGTATATGACCTTGTGACCAGAATATTGTTTATAATATATAATCAAAATAGGTAAGAAATGTTTTTTACTTGCAAACAATCATCAATTTAGTACTTGCAAACAATCACGTAAAGGAATTTTATAACGAGTTAAAATGCGAATCTATAAGTAGTGAAGAGTAATTATATAGGGTGCTTTTTTTAGATGTATAGGACTTTAGTAACTCAAATATGACTTTTGGCATATGACTGGCTCGTACGTATGAGGGCGTTTTGGAAACTTTTCAACCTAGAACAGAAAGCGCGGTAGAAACAGAAAAGAGTTAAGTGTCTTGGAAACTTCCATTTTTTTTTTTGAACACATGTTAAATTTCTTTTCGATCTGCCAACTCCTTCATATAGAAACAGATGTTAAAAAAAAAAACATTCGCTATTTTTTTTACAATGGTAAAATTAAAAATTTTATTTAAATAAAAAAGGTTTATCAGTATAAGAAATTCATAATGATATGGAGAATGTCTTGAGTGAAAATGCTCTTTTATATGCAACAGTAAAGAATTTGATTGCTGAATTTAAACGTGGTCATACAAGCATTGAGGATGAACCACGTAATGGACGTGCAAATACAGCCAACATACAGAAATTGTAGCCAAAGTGCATGATATGGTATTAAATGATCGACGAATAAACGTGCGTGAAATAACCAATATTGTGGGCATCTCAAATTATCGAGTCAATGATAATTTTACATAAAGAACTACAGATGAAAAAGCTTTCTGAGAGATGGGTGCCGCGTTTGTTAACACTCGACCAAAAACGAATATGAATGAAAATTTCTTAAGCTTGTTTGAATCGTTTTAAGAAAAATAAATTGGATTTTAAGCGTCATTTCATAACAAAAAGAACAAAAGAACAATCCAAGCAATGGACTGAAGCTGGAGGAAGTGCCTTAAAGAAGGTAAAAACAATTCAATCGGCTGGAGGTAATGGCAACGGTTTTTTTAAACTTCAAAAATATTTTATTGATTGATTAATAAATTCAGAGTACTATTGCAACATTTTGGATCAATGAAATGTAAAAAAATAATTGTAAAAATGTAAAAAATTATTTTTCATCAAGGCAACGCACCAGCGCGAAATAGTGTTTTAACAATGTCCAAAATCAACGAATTAAAGTGCGACTTGCTTGATCACCCACCTTATTCTTCTGATTTAGCTCCCAGTGATTGTTAGTTGCTCCCAAATCTAAACAAAATTCCTAACTGGCAAGCGTTTTACCTTAAATGAAGGTCCAAATACAGTTGTAAACCACTATTTGGAAGGATTTGAGGAAAACTATTTAAAGTAGGGGATAGAATTGCTAGATAAGCGTTGGACTAAGTGTATTGAAGTTTCAGGAGATTATATTGAAAGATAAAAATGTTTTTGAAAAACTAACTATTTTCTTTCTGTGCTAGGATAAGAAGTTTCTGAACCGCCCTCGTAATCTAATCAATCGGCAATAACTCGGTGAATGTTGTTCTCCAAGTGGTTCATCGTTTCGGGCTTATCGGCGTAGACTAGCCAATTCACACATAAATCACTTGACAGCGACAATATGACCGCTAGATAAAAAAAAGTGTTGACAACTTACAAAAAACACCTTATATGTTAGAGAATACTGAAATTCGAAAGATCGGTCTCTAAATTGTTAAATTTCAAGCATAATTTCATATTTTAAAAATATTTCCTTTGTTTCAAATAAATCATAAAAACTAAAATCTCTCTATTTATATACATACATTTTTAAACACAAATATTTTTTTGTTTCATTGCAGGTATGTACCAAAAATTCTACATTTCATCCAAATTACACATGTATGTTTGCAAGACTTTTTTAATTATATTAATTCTTTTTTACCTAAAATTCTATTAATTACTCTTAATGTAAAATATACGCAATACCTACATAAAGTTTAAAATTATTATATTGAAAAAGTTCTATATCAAAAACTCTGGTCCAATAATATATACGAATACAAGTACTGCTTCAAGTGTCATTTCACTACATAGTATTTAATCCTCAAATTAAGTTCATAATTTATATTTCTTTTCAAGCATTTAACAACAAATTACAAAGAAACTACTAAGAAAGATAAACTTTTTACTTTTAAGTTTCTATCGTTACGGTAGACTTTGTCTGCTCAAAAACTAACATATGCAAACAGGACAAAAACTGCATATACATATGTATGCGCATAGTAGTTGCAACAAAGTAGAAAAATACTTTGTATGAGGTTTTCAGAAGAACAACAACAGAAACATTAAAAACAAATATGCTAGAGAAAACTTAAAAGTACTTCTTTGGCTACTTTAGATTTACATATATACATACATACATACGTACTTATGTATGTATATTACTACTCTCGACACATTATGACACACTAAATAACAGAGAGTATTTTTGTTGCATAAAACATGTTGCAAAAATGCTTCCTTAAAAGTTTGAATTGTTTCTTTTACTAAACTTATATGGATATACCAATTTTGGACCACTACCATTTTCATTGTTTTAACATATATCGTCAACTATAAAGCAACGAGCACTACTAACTAATATTTCAACAGTTTTAGAACCCTAACATTTATTCAAGTTTTTTTTTTATTTATCTTAGTTCTGTGTAGGTCTTTTTGCATTTAAGGTAACGATATTTTATATAAAACAAAATACTAAGTGTATACTTACACTTATACGAGTATCTAGGAATATACATAGAAATTTAATTTACAAAAAAAAAAAAGAGTGTGCAAGAAACTCATTTACAAATGCTCTTTGTAGTTTTGTTTTCATGTATCTGAATAAATAACAAACTCTCACCCATGCATTTTATTTTTTCTATCTTACAAAAAAATAACCGGAAGTTAAGGGAAACATAATATTTTTATAAATGCTGAGAGAAATAACTCAAAGAAAAGTAAAATTTTATCAAGCTTATGTGTATTTAATTTGTTTTTCTTTTCAAAATAACAGTTTTATATATTAATAAAAACTTCAGTTGACAAAAGCTTACGACTGGACAACAAACTCAACGAAGTAATTTTGTTTTTCATTTATTTATTTTTCAATAACCCCTGAAGATGGTCAACAAAGTTGACCAAAATATTGGGAAATAAAATAAAATAGAGTTTTTAAAACAAAATATGTTTATATTTTCCATTTAAAAATTTGTTTACCTCATGACCTTATGCCGAACAAAACTAAAGGTCAACAATTTACAACTTTATACAAAAACTTCTAAAGTTATCATACATCCAAAGGCAAGATGCATGCTTTGATTTCGTGAGAAAATTTATTGATATCAAGCATACAGGGCGCTGTTTAAAAATGTACCACTGTCGCATTTTCTCTTCGGCATTTTAAAATGTTGAAAATTTAAATTAAATTTTTTTGGAGAAATTGTAAAATTATTTTGATCCCCTAAAAAAATTGTTGGAAATGTAAAAATTTTTTATTCTGAAAACAATATTTTCCTGCATTTTTCAAACACTGTACTTTTCTGCAATATTGGTTACAATATCATATCAATACATTACAATATCTACTAGCGTGAGAGTAAGCATTATTCGAAATATCATAATGAGGCAAAGATAGTAGAAATGTGAACAAATATAGGGACTGGATCATCCACGTCTGATAGTTATTTAAAGCCAAGAGTCCTACTATATTCACACATTCAAATGTTAATATGGTAGCTTATTTCAAATTTTATTTTTAGCCAGTTTGTGTACTAAAAGTTCTTTTATAGTAAGTGTTCTATCTCCATTAACTAAAAGGGGTATCACTTTCAACAATTATCTCTGATGAATCAAAATTTGAAGTACAAAATAATATTGTAAAAGTTTTTGTTATTAAGCAGAAAAACTAATGTTCCATGTCTAAGATTTCAATTCTATGTACATTTTTCTCACAAAATCAAAAAACAATACATAAATCCACAAATCCAATTGCATCCCAACAAACTAAAAGTTAAGTTAAAATAGTATGTTATGTAACCACCGGTAACACTGGTTAAAGGATTGATGTTTGACTGTTGGCTAGCGGGCACCGCAGTGGTGCAGAGTGTTAGAACGCAAAGAATTCTGATGAGAGAAAGCGGTATTTCTCGAAACATATGTAATTTCAACCAACAACCCAGGTTCGAATCCTAAGCCAAAAAAAAAAAAAATTATCAATAAATTTTAATAATAGTTTTCATGCAACAATTCCTAGCTTCAGTAAAAATAATTTAATGAAAATTAAATTTAATGAACTCGAGCCTAAATAAAAAGAAATATCAAAGATATAGTATGTTATGTGTTATATTTGACATAATTATCCAAAGTTTCCTAATTCTAAAGAATTGCAGAGAGAATATTTTATACTACGCCACTAGTCGGCGAATCTAAGATTTTATTTTATTGCTTAAATAATTTTTTTCAAACTAATTATTTTAATTTTTATTATATTGCTCCAACTTATTGTTATAAAATTATGTGGGTAGAAACATCATTTAAAATACAAAATTGTTATTGACTTTCTTTACAGAAGTTTATTTTTGTACTAAAAATTAAAGTAAAAGAAGAAGGAAATATTAACAAATTCATTAACGTTAATGTCATACAGTTTTCATTTCTTCACAGAAGTTGACATTTGTACTAAAAATTTAGGTAAAAATTATATTAAATCATAATATAGAAAAGGAAGGAAATATTAAAAAATTCGCAACTTCAAACATTTAGATTTAATATGGAACTTGAAACAAACACAAAGTTCTTCTATATCAAGTGACAAAATTATTCCTTAAATTCATTTAATTTTATGGCATGTTTTGCAATGATTTCCAATTGAATAAAGAGATTATTGTATTGGTTTAAATCGACTTTCCGCATGCTACATATTACATTAACACTATAGATATGCAGGGTTTGAAACCCCTTTTAAAATTGTTAAATTCATAAAATCTTGACTTTAGAAACTCATTAAACGGAGGAATTAAATAATTGAGAACAACAGAAACTAATAAGAAAAAGTTTATACTTCCCAAATGAAATAAATATAAAATAAGTATAAAGAGTCCATCATGATTCCAAACTAAAAGTTATTGGTCATGTTCTTGTAGAAAAAGCTATTGGATATGTGTTTCTTTGTGGACGCAGCTGCATTTCTTTATCTAAAAGATTATTTTAAAACATACACAAATATACATACATTTGTTGCGAAAATAAAACCGAATGCACTACAAACATGCATAATAACATAAAAGTTATTTGCCATAATATTTTACTTGTGGAAAAATAGAATTGCAGGTTTTGTTTTTTAACCATTAATATGTTTCTTACACATTCTACTGCAATTTGTTCACAGTTATTGCAAATGTGGAACACAATTTTATATAAAAATAGCGTAACAGAATGTTCAACTGCTGCTATTAAAAAAAAACGGGCGGGAGAGCTGTCTAAAAGGCTTGAACAACAAGCCAACAAGAAGGGGAAAAAACATAATAATGGCTTCTGTCTGCTACGTTGAAAATAAAGTATAAAGTACATCAATGCATGTATGTAAGACTGTGTTAATGTGAAAGTATTTACTAAATATATATAAGTATTTGAAAATGTTTACACTAACCTAAAGACATGTAAACACAATGCTTAACCTACCCATAGTTTTAAAAGAAAAATAAAATGAAATACAAACTTAAAACACTCATACATGATGAAAAAAAATGTCTGCCTAAGTATAAAATGTCTGAATATATTTATAAACAAAAATACATAGTTATTTATTTATACTCATAGCATACAAGTTTTTTTTTTTGGTTTATTTTCGTCTCAGAAAAGTACTTACTTTATATTCTTAAGATTTGTATGTTTTGATGTCGTCGATGCTCTGTTGTGTAGTTGCTAGCAGCTGATGGGTTTTTAAAAAAGGACAACGAACGCAAAAGATGTCGTTGATGTTGATGAGTGTTAAAAGTTGAAATCCACATAAACTACCTTTTATACTTACATACATACACAAAATGCAAAAAGTTTTAGATACAAATCCCAAATGAAGATCGGAAAAATGGAGATATTGAAAATAAAAGCTTAATGTGTTTCAAGGTCAATTAAAATGGTTAATTTTGAAAAAAAAAAATGTCCAGAGTTTTTTTCAAACAGAAAAATATTTTTTTTTTATTATTTTCATTTTCCTCAAACTGTGTTTTTGAGCAAAATTACTTTAATATAGTTATTTTTAAAAAATAGCAATTTACACAGAAACTTTTTGATCGCCAACAATAAGAAGCATTTTAAACATGTCAGGATTTAATCACGGTTTTTGTTCATGTCTGAAGGATGGTATTGGTTTCTCCGTCTCTGTCCTGTTGGGAGATGATGTTACCATCATCAATATAAAGAAACGACAAAACATAGAGCGCTACTATTATATATATTTAGCTGAAGTTAGTTTTTCGTTAAATTTCATTTTAACATTATGTTAGTTTTTACGCGCCATTTTGTTAATTATTCGTTGTCTAGATCTCAAGGAATTTAGTAATTTTATAGTAATTTTTTTGAGTTTATATCGAGCTCGTCATTCCTGAATTTATAAATAAAACTATAAATTTTGTACAACTATATTATTGAAAAAAGGAAAGTCTTTCATTTTTAATAAAAGCTGAATCTGCCTATTTTAAAAATAATCCTAATAATTAGCAAATTTGCAGGTCCCACAAAACCATTTAGACACACACTTGGTGAGTTAACAGTTCTTGTTTTTCAAAATAAAATAAAACAAAGAATTTGTATGAAAATCATTTAAATTTGTAGTGTATTGAAAACAATAAGGTTTGACAATTATAAAATGAAAAACAAGTAAGAAACCCTACCATATAATACAATAGGTACACCCAAGGTGAATTTAAATACTAGGTGATAGCGTAGCGCCAGCTGATTATTCATGGTGAATTTGAAAATGCCAAAAAGTTATATAAAAAAAAAACTTTTTGACAGTGACGAAAGTTTTTCATATAGAAAAATGCCTGTTGTTCTTGCCTTGTTGTAATTGTTGTAGCAATGCGGTCACCTGGTATTTAATTTCACCATGGGTACACCGATTATGTCAGCAAAAACTGTATTTCAGAAATTGGAACTAGCTATGACCTATTATGGACATTTATCATCTTTTATGCATATAAAGCTTATTTCGATATCAATATCTTAAAGTTATGCATGTTAAAGGGATTTTTCGAAAAGGGAGCTAAGAATAATTATGAACCAATCGCCATAAAAATAGGCCGAATGATTTGTGTATATTTGAGACATATTTGTGTTTAATTTTATTTTGATATTAAAATTTTAAGAGATTTATACTCGCTCGTTAAAATGATATTCAAAGGAGAGCTTTTATGGACCAATCTGCACAAAATTTGTAAATGTGAAGGTTTTTTGTATAATTCATTTGTGGTGAAATTTATTTGGATACGTGTATTAATCAAACATATAAAACCAATTAATTGTATGGGAACTAGTAGAAAAAATGGAACAATTTTAATCATTTTTAATACCAATCGTTTTTGGGATGAAAAAATTTCACATACAAAATTTAATAAAAATATCTTATAAATTGTGACCGTACTTTGCGCATAAGTATACATGGACAGCCAGGACATTGTTAAATCGACACAGAAAGTGATTCTATTACCACATGTCACTATTGTTTATACCATCAATAATACACCAACATGTTGTTGTAAGCATCTCTCAATATTGCCACCGATCACACCACCTTCAGGCTTCTCAATAATTGCCTTTAAATTTTCAGAGCGCTTAATGCGGCAATTTTGATTGTTATATTCAGACAAATATAATGGGATTCGTCTGAAAATTCTTTTTTACAAAAATTAAGATTATTGTTTTTGAATGCAAAATTGAATTAAGTGTAACAATTGGCAAAACATGTTTTGATAAGTAAAATATAAAAACATGTTAAACACAAGTAAGAAAGTATAGTCGGTCAAGTTCCACAATATAATACCCTACAACCAGTTTATGTATAAAACAGTTTTTCTTAAATGGGCGCTATATGGTTATTCAAAAATTTAGTGCCATGACTTCTGTGAATATAAATATTATGTATGTTAAACGATATAAATACTCTTAAAAAATTTATGCAGGATTTACGGAGAGGGGTTTATATGAGAGACTTGACTAATTATGGACCGATCTACATAAAATGTATATGATTTGTATATATCTGAAACATATTTTTGTTCAATATTCTTTCAAACATTTATGATCGTTAAACACCTATTTTGGAATGACATTTGTATGGGGGCCAGGTGAAATAATGAACTAATTTTCACCACTTTCAATCACATCTGTCCTTGGGCCGAAAAAATATTATGTACTAAATTTTATCGAAATATCTTTAAAATTGTGACCTGTTTTCTGCGCACAAGCTTTACATGACAGCCAGGCAGCCAGACGGACGGACGGACGGACATCATTAAATCGACTTAGGAATTAATTCTAAGTCGATCGGTATACTTTAAGGTGGGTGTTGGAACAATATTTATAGACGTTACAAACATCAGCACTAATCCAATATACCCTCCCAACTATTGTGGTGTAGGGTATAAAAACAGTTTATTTCCATATGTAGTTACTTTAGTAGCGCAAACATTAGTTACAAGGAATGACATAAATAACTTATTGATATATAATAATAACTTATACAATTACATCCAAACAATACATATACGAGTACAATGTAGTAATCGTTGAAAAGAAAGTTATTGAGTAATTGAATGCCATTACCAAGTTTTTTCGGGAATGTTTATATTGCCAAAAGGTGTCTGCATTTTGTGTTTAATTTTTAGTATTGACGTTTAAAGTTTTATCCCAAAAAAGCACCACTTATTTTGCTATATGCAATAATAAGTACTAACATGTTTACATAACCAATAATACAAGCGAAATTGAATTTCTGTAATATTGAAAACTTTTCATTCATTTATTGTCAACAACCAAATTTGATATCATGCATTTTTGCTTACATTGCCACTGTAAGTAATTACTAAACTGTCACAATTTAAAAATCATAATTGAAAGCAAACATTGCCTATATACAACGAATGCTTTAGTGTCCTTGAAAACTGCTTACGTATACATACGTGTTTGTATACATATATATGTATTTAGCTGTGTTTACACTGTGAAAGTCATTTGTTAATTAGTTTGTTTACGACATATAAATTAAAAACAAAACCTTAGTGTTTATTAGCGCAGCATTATCTGTGATTCAAAATGGAAAGCTCAAATAAATAAAAAGTCAAAGTCAACGAGATTATAGTCAAGGATGTAACAAAATGCTAATAAAATAACTTTACAATACAATTTATAAAGAATTTAAAATAAATTATTATTGAAATTTTCTTCATTTATTGTTTGAAGTTACAAAAATTATTTATTAAAATTTTAATTTCTGTAAATTACCAAAAACTAACACACATATATTTTCACATCTATTTATTTTTAGCAATTAAACAATTAATTTTAATTGAAATCTTTGCTACAGTATGCCAAGCCACAAAACTGTAAAACAATGAAAGCAACAGCAACTCAATACAAAACAAAAAATTCAATTTTCAACACAAGCACAATATTTAATTAAAATAAATTTCATTTATAAAAATAGCAACACACAAAAAATAGCAGCAAAACATTTAAATTTTTTGTTTTTAAATATATGTATGTCAAACCCAGTGGAAAGCTTTGATTGTAGAGACATTTGACTACACTTATCCATACATTTACATCTATAATTAAAAATTTGCAGTAAAGTAAAACACTATATATCATTTATGATATATCGGCCTTTCCACAGCAATGGTTATACCCAAATTGTGTTTCCTAAATCCTCTCGAAAACAGGTTAAATTTTTGTCGCGCTTTTGAACCCATGTTTGTTTCTAATACATTTAAATTGTATCATGCTACCAAACTGCTAGAGAAGAATACATTTTTGTTGAGATTTCTTCAAAGTTGCACAAGAGTCACGTTCTGGACGGTAAAAATGTTTATATTGAAGTTCGTAACAAATAGTAGTAGTGACAATCGGAGGACATTTCTCAACTTTTCTAATTAAACGGACGATATAAAATAGTATACGAACTTTTTGATATAACATACAGATTATATACCAGCCATATGCAATATAAAGGGTGTCCCAACTAGAACGCAATTTTTAAATTTTAAATAAAACACAGACATTTAAAAAAAATCGTGAAACTTTATTATATCGTAAAGTAGACAGAACGAGGTAATGTATGAAACAATATATTGTGCAGATGGCCGCCGCGGCTTTGCTCGCATACACGCGATCTTTTAATGAAACTTTCAATGACCTTTTTGCATAAATGCTGCGGTATTTCATTAATATAGCGTCCAATTTCCTCTTTTAAGGCTTGAGTCGTCGTCGGCTTATTCGCGGAAACCATCGACTTCAAAACACCCCAAAGAAAAAAATATAAAGGAGTTAAATCGCACGATCTAGGCGGCCAATTCTGGTCTCCAAAACGCGAAATAACACGACCGGGAAATGACTGATGCATTTTCTCTGGCTGTATGACATGTGATGCCGTCTTGTTGAAACCACATGCACTCCACATTCCTTCTTCAATTCTAGGCAAGAAAAAACTGGTTATCATTTCACGATACCGAACACCATTGACACCATTGCGTTCTAGTTGGGACACCCTTTATTTTATCCATGGTATTATTTCACGCTGTAGTTTTAATAGAAGGTTTGCATGGTACAACAGGCTTATGAACATTATACTGGCACTTAATGATCAATTATTGCTTTAGCTTCACGTTATAATAATCTAAACTTGATTAATATGCAAAACATTTCAACTATTATCGAATTCGTTAAATCATTTCATACAATAGCGGAGATGACCTGAAATTTGCGGGTGCAAAAGTAAATTAGTTAAACTATTCTGTATTTAAGTTTGTCAGAACTTGCCTGAAACATAGTCCAAGTACTGTAAACGACAGATGCGCCCTGCTGTGACAAATCGCTATTTTTGGTGATTCGTAAATGAAACTGACAATTCTTGCAATTCAATACAAGTACTTAAGTAAAAAAATGGTATGAAAAATACTACAAATATTGGTAAAAGTGAGTGTTTTTCATAAGTATTTTCTAAACTAAATTTTCGATGTAAACATGTTCAATTAAAGATTAAATTTCCAAATGGGTATAACTCTACATACATATATATGTATGTATGTAGGCATAAACATCATTTACACATACAATCAAATTTTCGTTCAAATTACTTATAAATACAATCATATTTCTCCTCAGACTGTGAGCCGTGCGCAAAGGCAAACGACTGATATATTTTACAGCACAAAAACCTCAAAATTAAATTTTGATTTTTTTTTCGTTCCCATTTTAGTATTTTTCATGACTTTTTTCTCCAGTTTTAACCCACTCAATTCAACAACATCATCAACATAGTGTTAGTGCAATAGTGTATTGTAGCAAATAGTAATAGCAACACAACAACATCCATTCCTAACAATATCCATCCCATAAGGATGAGGTTAACGAACAAAAATGTGTACCAAAAACATACAAAAAAAAAAAAAAAAAAAAGAAAAAAATCGAAAGGAAAGAATTGTAACACTTAACACTACTAACGAAACCAATTTAAATATTTTATGGCAGATACGATATCTGTGTTTCATGTTCATGCTTTTTAAACATATGTATGTCTGTATGTTTTCTAGTGTGTGTTCGTTTGTATTTGTGTGAGTAGCATTTGTTACACAAATTGCAGTATTTGCAATTAACTTGTTTTTCATTTTTCTCCCTTCATTCTTGTGTATTTTTTCACATGCTCCAACATTTTCTAAATTTCCAAAGGCGAAAAACTGGAATATAATGTTTGCAAAAACAAGAAATCTTTCCATCGTCTACAATTCTCCAAAAGAGTTGTTGCATGAATGAATGTATGTAAATTTTTGGTTTCATATAAATGCTTGTCAGCCTCTTTTATCTGCCCCGCTCGTCAGCTCTCATAAAACAATTTTAATTTTAATTCTTTTAACAGTTTTGCAATTTTCGTATAATTTTCCACTGTTTATTTTTGTATCATGTGTTTTCTTTTCTTTTTGTGTGTGTGTGTGTTGTTTTTTCCATTCTCCTTTCAATTTTATGTAGTTATTTTTTCATTTAACCATCATTTGTTAGGCAATTGTTACGAATTTTATATATTTTCTATATACATACATATGTACATACGTACAACATGATTTGGTGCAACCAATCGACCCATAAACCCAGTTATAAACTTCTGTATGTAAATCGTATTAAATGCAATAAAAGAGAAATAGTTACGTACTAAAAAAAATATAAACAGCGACGAAATAAAAATATAATAATAAAAATCATTTACTTCAGAGATGGGAAAGTCAATAAAATTGTTTTCAATATGGATAAAATCATAATGAAATTGTGGTTGTTTCAATACAAATATTTTTAATATTATGCATAACAGTTGAGGGTTTTTAAATTCCAACACAAATACAGGGTGGCGCAAAACTAATCCAGGAAATTCCGTGTACAAAATCGTATGCAAAATAGGCGATTTATTCCTTATCTCTAAAACCTATTGAAATTAGTGAAAAGCAAGGATATTTTAGGAACAACTATTCGGGTTTATAATCACTCCTATCGTGAATAAACATTCCACATGAAATTTGTTCCCTTTTCACATTTTCCTATTAAAATGCAATGTTAAAAAAATAAAAGGTAACAAATTTCATGTGGAATTTTTATTCACGATAGGAGTGAATATTAAATCACATATATACGAGTATGTATGTGCTTTCATACAAGCATAATTATTAAATAAAATAAAAACATGTATGCACTGTAAGCCTAAAAGTAATGTAAAAAATGCATGAAAACTTGTCATTGGCCTTGATTTGTGATATGAACATATTTCTTAAAAATTAAAATTTAACCAAAAAAAAATTAAGCCCAAAAGATTTTGAATCCTACTAAATGGAATAAAATCGTGTAAAAAATTTAAAATTTGTTTATTATCAAACCGTGTTAAATCAAAGCCGTGTAAAAACAGAATTAGCGGTATTCAGTTTGCTGTTTCATTGGCTCTGTGGCACCATCCTATTGCAACCACAAGTTAGTGATATTCACATCATCAATATCGTTATCCATTAAACGTAACGACATGTTCAGTCGAATTTTCGAAAAAACAAAATGGACCAAATAACGCTCAAGAATTACTCTAGGATTTTCAGAAACCAATATTAATGACAATTTTGTTTCTAATAGCAATCCCAAAAGGATGACTATGTTAAACTAAAATATCTCGAATTATACAAAATTTCGCTTTTACAGTTCCAACAATTTCCTAGTGAATTGAATTAATCGTAGCTACTGATTTGTTAAATGTCAATATATGTATGTATGTCGTAAACAAATCAGAATATTAATTTATTAAAATACGGTCTTAAAATTAAGCTTCTCATTAGAATAATTAAATTTTTATTTAAAAACAACAGGCATTTTTATTAAGACGTGACAATTTTGACGTTTCCAAAAGTTTTTTGGTACTTAATTTATTGTGTGTTATAGTAAATCACTTTATGTAACACGCTGTAAAAATACAAACAAAACGCAATTTGGAAAGAAAAAGACATATCGCACCCTAAATACAAAACGGGCACAACTCAAAATTTTCCAAAACTGACTTTTTTCCATTAGTTGATTCTGATTGCACATCTCTAACTACTGCAAAAATTTCTTTCACATCACTATCTCCTTTAACTGGAAAAATACAATTATGTCTATTTTTATGTCAAGTATGTTGCTTGTGCACGATGAAGTTTTGTGTCTCTCCTGAAAATTTGAGTATTTTGAGTTGTGACCCTTTTGAATTTAGGCTGCGATACATAAAATTTTGATTATAATCGTAACTATCGTTATTGAGCTGAAATTCAACCAAAATAAACCTAAATGAAGTAGTATAATATTTTTTTTCCGTTCGACCAATAATAGGTAATTTGGTGATGGGTATATAAGATTCGGCACTGCCAAATATAAACACTTACTTGCTCATTTTGTAGGGCCATGAATAATGTGGCATATGAGGTTTATACAGACATATATTTATATTTATTTACCAAAAGGGAATTCAACAAATACAATAATAAAACTAGTATCTATGTATCAAAACAAAGTGTTGCCAATACTTTGAACATACAGTGGCGAGCAGAAGTAAATGCATGTTCATGACACTGACTTTCGCCATCTATAAAACAAAACCATACAAGCAAATCAAACATTTTGTTTTATTTTAATTTTTTTAATTTGTTGGTAACAAACAAGAGAAAAGAAACAATTATAAATGAGATGATTTCAATAAGTTTGAAAAAAAAAATAACCTGCATAATCTCAATTTTGAACGTGTCAAGGAAATTAATAACTAATACAATTTCAATATTTGGTCCATAGACCCTTATTCGACATAACTTGATTTACGCGATTTGGCATGCTTTCTACCAAATTTTCGATAACATATTTTGGAATTCGATTTCATTCCGCATTTACACGATCCCAAAGGTTGCCGATGTTTGTTGGGGCTGCTTCGTACTGCCCGAAGATTTACAATGGGATTGTGGTCGGGACTTTGTGCTGGCCATTCCAGCAATTGAAAGTTTTGTTTTACCAATCCATGCCATTAACGATTTTTGCTGTGCGCTTAGGATCACCATCCTGTTGAAAAACAATTTATTTTTCGGGATAAGCACATTTGTCCATAAAATCGGGAAGATGTGTTTGTAGAATATGTAGATAGTCCTCTTTTCACATGATACTATCTATTAAATGCAGAGGGCCAATATGCCACCATGTAAAGCATCCCCAAACCGTTATGTTTCCACCGCCATGTTAAACAGTTTGCTTCACATAATGTCTTTGAACAGCAGTACTGATTACCATCTGACTGAAAATGCTTAAATTTTGACTCATCAGACCAGATAACACGTTTCCAATCATCAATGGTCCAATTTCTGTGCTGTCTGGCAAATTTCCAGCGCCCTTTAACATTCTTATCGGACAGTGCAGGTTTCCTTTTTTTAATAGTCGAAGTATATCCGATGTCATGGAGCGCTCGCCACTGTATGTACATATAAACACACAAACTTATTTTATTTGGATAATATTAAAAATACCAAACAATTTTCAAATAAATTGTAGCTACATAAAACAAATAAACGTCAAAGCCTCAAAGCTCTACTCGACTCAAATTTTCAAATTCTTTTATTACAAAGATGTGTGCCTATATTAAATTTACTTTTCTTTTTTTTTTGTTGTTACAGATCATATTTGCAATTAAATTTGCTGTAATTTAATACTCTTTTATTGGTGTGTTAGTTGTTGGCATTTGTAACCATTATTATTTTCAACATTTTTGTTCAACATCATCCCTTATTCAACTATCAACTTGTTTAAACTGTATAAATGAATGAATGAGATACACTCTTAAAGTGTATATACACACACACACATACATGTAAATTAGAAACAGAATCAAAAAAATAGAAAATATAAAAAAAAACATTTGTAAATAAAAGAGGTCATTGTGCGCTCTAATAGTATAACAAGAGGGCGAAATGGCAAAAAGCTTGCTTCCGCTTCACTGCCTACAAACTAAGCCAACAAAATGATTGTGCAACAGCAAGCAACTGCAACAACAACAAACATTAGAAGCGAAAACAAAATTGTTAAAAACAACAACAAAAACATTTACATACAACATGCATTTAAATACGTACGTATAATACATATATACATGCACGTACAAATATTATATAGTGACACATGTTTAACAATTGTTTTTGTTTTTGTCTATTTGTAATTTTATGTTGTTACGTTTTTTCTCTCTTTCATATATATTTGCATTCTAAATTTGTTTGTATATTGTAATTCCTGTAGAACAATCACATTCAAATCTAATACAATGCAATTCTACAATTGTAATTGTAGACATACATATGTATTTGTGTGTAGTTTTCATGCGGGTTGATGTTTAACATTTTTTCCTCTTTTAGTTGTTGTTGCTTCTTTTATTCACACATTCTGCATATCATCACCAACAACCACATAACGGCAAATGCAATTTTGTGGGATGCAGCCAATAATAGTGAAAACTATTCTTACATAAATATATAAACATACTAGGGCAATTTAGAAAGTGTGTTTGAAATCTAGGAAATACTGCCAACAGTTTTCCTAGAGTATTGCTCGTAATTTACGTTCTATTGGAACAAACAATTCTAAATCGATCAAATTATTGAAAATTTGGATGCCGAAGATATCTGGGGACTTCAGAAAATTGATTTCAACAGATGGACATGGCTTAATATACTCCGCTATCTATAAGAATCCAGAATATATATACTTTATAGGGTCGGAAAATTATATTGTAGAAATTACAAACGGAATGCTATACTTATATAAACCCTTCTCATGAAGGTGAAGGATATAATATGAAGGAAACCTTTTACAAAATGATAATAATACAAACTTATAATTATGTTATAGGTGCTGTTTCACACGACTCAGTTTTAGCTGACCAGTTTTTGTTCAATTATTGTTTGAATCTGCCATTTCGTTCAATTTTAAAATTTTTCTTCAATTTTTTTACCATCAAGTTTTTACTTTCTCATGCAAAGAACTTTGCGTAAAATAAGACGGCGAAAATAAAAGAAAATAAGAAAATTGACTAGTACCATCTCACCTAACATTACTGGCCTTGAACAGTCAGAATTTAAACGTGTGACAGCGGACTAACTTCTTTAAATCTATTTATTTGAAGTATATTTTTTAGTAATACAAAAAGTGGCGAATAAAGCTACGAAATAGTGAATTCTGGAAGTCATTCAAATTAAGAATGTAAGCAAAGTTTTTGCTGTGATATTTAAACCACTTGCATAATGAGTCCTTATTTCTTACTTATTATATTATACCTATTTACAAGACAAAAGCCGAAATTCGTATGCCCTCGTATAAATATATGTTAATATATATGTACGTTCATTTGCTTTTGATCCTGTACATTGAAAAGCACAAACGTGTATAAGTGTTACAAAATAGAATATAATGATGTTGATATGAATACTTGCCACAATTCTATTGATATGCACAAACACATGCTTACACATACTCACACAGATTTAAGTCCATACCAACAGTACACAAAAGCATCTATTCGATTTTTGTTTTGGTGTTTGTTTGACGAATCAATAGAGTGGCAGGATTAATGTAGGTGTTTTATTATGTCGCAACTATTTAGCTATTAAATGTAGCACGTTTAAACGTCACAATTGTTATAATTGCGAATATTTTATACAAAGTTGTAATAATTTAATATTCTCGATTTTTTTTTTATAAAGTACGATGATTTGTAGTCCTATTGCAGTCTTTGATGTTTACCATTTATAATTTTTAGTTGTAAAAAGTTGTTGAATAATGGAAAAAATATGAGAATATAAAAAGCACACCCAGTTAAATCTTTCATTGCTAAAGCTATGTGTCCACGATCGTCAGATATTACAACGTTGTCATATCTAGCAATGTTCTAGCAATGTACCGACATTGACAAATTTTTAGCAAAAGGTAAATTGTCAGTTTAGACGACTGTAAGAAAACTAACAATTTCTTTTGCACACAATTGTCACACAATGAATTTATCTGTCAACCGAAATTGTCAGTTTACACGGTTGTCAGATTGTTGTGTGGCATTGTCAAATTCGTTTTGCAGCTCTGTGTGTGTTTAAAAATTTTAAATATTGTCATAGAACAAAAAAAAAAAAACAATTGGAACCATTTTATCTGCTTATGTCCTAATGCACACTTTAATTTAATTCTTTCATTTTCTTCTACTTTTTTCAAAAATTTTATCAATGCACACTTGTTTGTTTATTGATGTATATACAGAGTTGCATTTAGAAATAATTTCTATGACAATGATGCCATTGGCAGATGCATAAACATTGCACATATTACAATGAAAAGTGTTTGACTTAAAACAATGACAATGACAAAATTATGTGTTTACACGATTGTTAGATGTCTGATAATATTTTTGTCTGCCAATGTACTGAAAATGCTTTTTCTAACAACGTTGGAAGACAAAAATTTTAAGTTTACACGGTTGTTAGACATTTTCTGAACATTTTTCGGACAACGTTGTAATATCTGACGATCGTGAACACATAGCTTCAGTAATGATGATTTTTTAAGTAATTACCACAACCGATTTAAATACATCATTACATTAATATCACTAATACTAGTTACAAGTAATAACTTAAAAGGTACATTATCGGTAAAAACAGAATGTGCGTATGAAAATAACAAGAAACTAAACAGTTTTGTAGGATGTTCCATTTAGACCTTTTTCATTTGTTTTTTTTTTTTTTTGTTTTTTTTTTAACAGATTACGTATGACATAATATCATTTATTTTTAATTAGTTATGTTTATTAATTCATAGTGAAAAGACTTGTACAAAATCTCATAATTATTCAGCTGTATAACGAAAATCTACGTTCTGTGAAAAACGTCACGCATCAAATTTTCGTCTAGAACTCGGACTAGCCGAATGTACGCAGCGTAGTTGGTGCCAACAAATTAATAAAATTGTTTTTAAAAATGATATGTCAAAGATTGTTCTTTATATCAATAACTAAGATTCCGACAGACCTTCACTAAGCGACTAATTCTATGTAAAGCAGATGCTAAAGGTACATACTGACTATCCTATTTAGTCGTACGATATGACAAAAAAATCGTTTGTGTTCATAAATTATGACAGTGTGGCCCAAAAATTTAACTAAATGACAGATTTTTTTGACAAGTCTGTCCGACTTGCAAAAGTTTTTAAAATTTTTCATAAAATGATAGTTTCTATACGATCAGAGTTGTATTTTATAATACAGCTGATAAGAAAACAACAATGTCGGCTTAATTGATTTAAAGCACAAATTATAATTTAAAGGAAAGACGTTTAACATTTTTTAATTGTTTTTATAGTTTATACAATTTATTATATTCACATATAACAACAAATTAAAATGAATAAAAGTTGATTTAAAAGGCGGAAAACTGCGTTTGTTTACATTAGCAAAAACATATGATTTGCATCTTTTTTTGTGTAATAGTGTGGCACCTGTGACAGACTTTGATGCGATTTTCTTTTGAGTGTGATAGAAATCGGTCAGATTTTCAAGTGAATGAATCGTACGATTGTGTAGGATAGTGTATCACGACCTTAAGTAGTAGTCATTGAAAATAATATTATTGAGTTTTTGCTGGGAAATTATGTTTTCTAATTTCCGAGACATATTTTACCACTAAATCCTTTAAATGCTCTACATTTATTGCAATTACCCTGCAGTTACACGGTCAAGTTTAGCTTTCAAGTTTTTTACACATACATCAAATACTCAAAAGTTAAAAGCTGTGACGTAGGCTGCACGCAATTTTTTTTTCAAAATGTCACCAAAAAACAACTTAAAATTATTGTTTCAATAAAAGTATGGAAGGAAATTAATAAAATAATAAAAAATGAACAGAAAAAACAGAGGGCTGTAAAGAAATATTGCGTAAAGCCATTGTTAAGGTTTGTAAATATACCTACATGTAATATGTTAATATGTATTACAAACATATTTATTTATTATTTAAGGGTGGACCATGATTTGGAAGCACATTTGCTAAAGGATTTGTAATGGCAAGACGACGATATCGACTTTAGAAATTTTTCCCATATTGATATACTTCAGGGACTTCATGGCTTCTGTATAGCTCTATAAACCGCAACACATCATTAATACTTATTAGCTTTATTTACAAGCATATTTATTTCACTTTAATTAGTTATTTTTAATTTATTGGATTTTTATATTATTTATTAAGAAGAAACAGCACCACACAACAAATTATGACGCCAGAATAATTATAAAGAAAAACCAAAATATTTGTTTACTAAAATTGCAATCAGCTGTTTTCTTGACTGTAAATTGAAACATACAATGGAACAAGAAAGTGAAATCTCCCCAGCATACCATTCTAGGAGCGATCCAAAAAAGGAGTCAGAAAATAGTCCAACAAAAGAACATTTTCGGAGCGAAAGAAAAATTTGCTTGTTACTGTCCTGAGTCGGCACGCAGTATGACTCAGAAGTGCCACTTAATTATGTGTCATTTGTGCTTTGAACAAAAAAAACATAGCTGTACCACACAAGAATGATAAAAACAAGATTACACAGAGCCCAAAAAAAAACCTCATAAAAGACTCTTTTCTGAATTTATCTAAGAGCTCTTTCTGACGGACCATTTTCGAATGTAATGACCCTCTTTTCTGAAGGTTTTCGAAGCAATTATGATTGTTTTTGGGCTCATAAAGAGCGTTAACGCTACGAAAAAGGTGTCAGAAAAGACTCTTTTCGGATATGGCTTGCTGGGTCGTAGCAAATTTTAAAAGTATGAATGTATTAGTCAAAAAGTATGAGTGTATTAAAAATTGAAAGAAAAAACTTGATCGTATAACGAGCAAGTTGCCTACTAAACACCTTCTCAACTCGAATAAACAAAGTTAAGATAATTTCTGTAGGTACATACTCTAACAAATATTCATATCATTGTGTTCTATTTATTAATGCACGTAACTTTTCAATTATTCCTTTAAAAATGCTAGTAATCATGAAATTCACTTTACAACTTTAAATGAAATATGCAAATTACAACATTATGAAATTAAATGTAACAATATTTATCTTCCCTTGCCACTAACTCATAATGAAATATACATACATACATATATCTACTGAAGCAATAGCTTTGAAATAAATGTTTTGCTCCTGTCCCCTTCAAGTACAATTACTTAAGAGAAAAAGTACTTTAAAAACTGCTGTTTTTCTTAAGAATTACTTTCTAGATGAATTCGTTGAAACATTAATAACAATGTTTTTTTTTTCCTTTTCTCACAACTGCGACAGACTTTTTGGTTAAGACATAAATTTCAAGTCATTGATATTGTGTTGGTTGTGCTACTGACAGACAGCACAAGTGGTTAGAGTGATGTAGGTGATGTAGCCAACTAGAAATATACAGATACTCAAATATATACACTTACAAATAAACGTAGGCAGCCACAAGGTCTTACACTCAAATACTACACACACACTCACAGCTGTGTTTGGTAGTTAGTGAGTCAATTGTAGAAAATTGAATTAATTATTGCTGCTTAATTGATTGTATGAATAGAATTAGGCAATTTATAATATGACCCATAACTATAAAGCAACAAAACAAAAAAAAAAAAAAACAAAAAAAAAACACAAAGCTTTATTAGAAACATTAAGAATTTTAAGTGTTTAATAGGGCATACATAAATTTTGTAAGGATCATAATTTTAACAATAAGCAACATTAATAAATATTTTAAAATTATTTAAATTCCAGTATAAATTTTGTATTGAGTTTAAAGGTTACTTTATATTTACAACGCCTTAATTATGTGAAATTGTACTATTTTCTATAAGATAAATTTTGTAGAAAAATCTGTTCTGTTTAAAGTATTTTTACTGACTTTTAATTACATTATATTGTTTTATAATTTGGAAAATTTTTGAATACATATAACAAATGTTGTCAACAAAATTGTTTGTTACAATATTATTTCAATTCTAATTTGTATTTCATTATTTTTGTAAAGAAATCAATCATTTTTATGAAAAGGCTTCTTTCTTTATACAAAATTGTTACACTAATTCTAGTGCAGCACATGGTTTTGACAGTTTGATTGAGAGATTACCAAATCATTTATTTGATAAGTTTGTGAACAGTTTGTAGGCTATTAAATAAACTTAAATGAAATTCTGAAATTCTTTTCAAGAATGAATATACATATACATATTTATGTGTACAAAATATTTTTTATTTCTTTATTTATTTCACATTGGACACATTTTAAACCCTTGCCAGTATTTATATTAAAAAATATGTTAAATCTCTACTTTTTTAATCTAGCCATCGGTTGGAATATTAACAGGTTTCGGGAATGAGGTATAATATTTAATGTTGAATAAAATTAATGTGATCAGCTTTATAATTTTTCGTTTTTTTTTCAAATAAAGAATTTTGATTAAATAATTTTTAAGCTTGAGGTCACTTTTTTGTTTTTTATAAAAGATTTTTATTTCTTATATATAATTTACTCAATATTTCGATTTCCTTTGCAAATCTTCTTCAGGAGTTAATTTAATATTTGGAAAATTTTTGAATACATATAATAAATGTTGTCAACAAAATTGTTTGTTACAATATTATTTCAATTCTAATTTGTATTTCATTATTTTTGTAAAGAAATCAATCATTTTTATGAAAAGGCTTCTTTCTTTATATTAAATTAACTCCTGAAGAAGATTTCCAAAGGAAATCGAAATATTGAGTAAATTATATATAAGAAATAAAAATCTTTTATAAAAAACAAAAAAGTGACCTCAAGCTTAAAAATTATTTAATAAAAATCATTAAAAAGGTCGAAGAATATAGAATAAAATTATTTATAAAATTATTTATTTTTGTAGCTGTAGAACGCTACAAAAATATAAATCGTTTTCAACTGAATCTACCAAAAATGCAAAAGTTTGCAAATTGGAACATACTTTTTAAAAAGATTTCTTTAGTTTAGAGTTTTTAAGTAGACATATTTGCATTCATTTGTTTACATTATTTAATATGATTAAGAACGCGACTTTTATAAGATTACATATTTTTCGCAAACATATTGTAATTTGGATTAGTTCAATTCATTTTATCAAAGGTTTCATATACTATATATTATTTTTAATTTCAACATACTGTTTATACCTTCTTTACTAATTTTAGCAATGTTTGCTTGAAAACTTTGCTTTTTTGGCCTATTATTTCGTACTACTGGATGAATAACTAAAAAAATGCGGATTTTTTTTAAATTGTACAATATAAATTTATTTATTTCTTTCTGGCAACATATGAAATTGGTGCCAAAAGAAACGCTCAACTTTTTTATCCAAGAAAAAATCAAGATAATTTCGAATACCATGTTCTAAAGCTAAATGAATTCTAGAAAGCATATCTTGCAAATAGTTTTTAAAATGTACAGCAATATGTGGACAAGCGTGGCCATGAAGGAAGATTACGTTTTCATATATGCCGCATATTCTGGGCTTTAGCGGTCAATGTTTGCTTCAAACGAATCAGTTAAACTCAATACATGTTTCTTGTGATGGTCTGGCCAGATTTTAGCAGCTCATAATAGATACATAGGACCTTTCTGGTTCCACCAAATACAGAACATGACCTTAGTATTATGCATATTTGGCTTTGGCGTCGATTCGGCTGGTTCACTGCTTGAAATGCGATCTCTTACGCTTCATATTATCATAATGGATCCATTTTCAATTGTGTTCCATGTCAATGTAACTTTTAACCGCTCAAACCATCTATCACACGTTGGAACCGATGAAACCAATTGACAATTTCGATAGATTTCATGTCATCTGCACATTTTATTCTATTTTCTTCGACCTTTTTATGATTTTTATTAAATAATTTTTAAGATTGAGGTCACTTTTTCTTTTTTATAAAATATTTTTTTATTTTTATATATAATTAACTCAATATTAATATTAAAAGGAAATCGAAATATCGAGTTAATTATATATAAATCTTTTATAAAAAACAAAAAGGGACCTCAAGCTTAAAAATTATTTAACAAAAGTCATCTTCTCATTAAAAATTAAAACAAAATGGATTGCAGTCACAGAACTCAAAATTACTGATATGATAAACAAAATAGACTAATCGTTTTGTCGAAATCTGATCGAAAATTTTTATACAAGAGGAATCGCAACGATATAATTTTTCATTTGCAATTTTCATTTCTTTCAATTTCCGGCACAACAAAAATTTAAATGTTTTTTATATAAATTCTTTATTATATTTCGTTATTGTAAAATCGTTTAATTTATGTATTTTGTCAAAATTTTAATTGAAGTTTGAGATTTTCGAAAAATTTAGTACGTGTGCATTGCTTTAATATTAGTTAGTTTTTGGAAAAGATTTTGGGATTCAGTTATAGGTTTTCAATACAACTTGATTGTACTATAGGGTGTAATAACTGTTTGCCACTATTTACAGTTTTCATTCAATAGCTTATCATACAAATATCGTATATGCTGTAACGAACTTCAACGACATTATTACACATGAACCACAAAATATTTATTTTATAAAACTTTTTTTCATATGTTGTGATTTATATTACATTTGGGGAAATTATGGTTTTTATTATGACAGAATTTTATTTGTTTCATTTTTTTTTTTTTTAATTTTTTGTTGAGAATTTATTTTTATTTAAGTTATATGTATTTATATTTCATTTGCATATAAACACATACAATATACATATATGTTTATACATATTTACATATATATGTATGAGTAAGTTAATATGTACAAAAGTGTGGTTATACTATATATAGCAAACACATACTCATTTATTGTACATATGGACATATATTTTATGCATTGCAGTTATGTCTTGCGGCTCATAAATAAAGTTTAATGTTATTTATTTGTTGTTTGTTAATAAAATACTATTTAAATAATTTCATGTTCACTAAGCATAAATTAATTTTATTGAATTAAATTTTAATAATATTTAACACTCTTAATAGAATTTCCTATTTCATAAAAAAATACTTGTGTATATTTCTCAATCTATAGATTTTAGTTTAAAACAAAATAAAAATATACATATATGGAAACTTTTTCTTTTTATGTATTTACCTCCAAAATTTTAGGCAATATCAAAATATTCATATACTTACGGGTATTTGTGTGAGCAAAAAGAGTTTGAAACTAAAAGGAAAACAAAAATGGAAATGATTTCGAAACTAGCATAAATGTAGGTCAACACAAAAAGGTACAATTGCCTTTACTAGTATGTTCTATATGTATTGATGATACCTTGGCTTGGTTATATTCTCATACATACTCAGTCATATATATTTCTATATATGTACATTTATTTATATACTATTTCATATATGAATATGCCTGTTATATACTGCTTGTTATATTTTCAGTATATGTATATAGAGAGTGGAATGTATGGCAAACATTTTTTCGGTGTTACTAGGACACTATGACAGCAGTGTGCAGACATAAATTAAAAAATATACATGGAAATGCAGTATTTTCATGTATTTATGTTTGTATATATCTATGTGTATGTGTTAATGTTCTTTTTGTTGCTTTTTATTAAGGATATAGAAATGAAAACACAAAAAATTGACATTACATTTTTTTTAAGGATTTTCATTTGATTTTTGTTTTTAAAGCACCAATTCAAAGAAAATGTTTAAAATTTTTAAATTTAAAATGCAATTTGTGCTGCCAGAAATTTTCAGGATTAAGTTCATTCAATTTATGTTTCAAAATTGTTGCTATACTTTGCTGGCGATTTTAGCACCGGGGAATTTTTATAGATTATGGTCAATTTATGGATGATTATTAAATAGTTGTTATGTATACTTAATGTTTAAATATATATAGTTTAGTTTTTACAAACTGCAAAAAGGAAAATTAAAACAGTAATAAAATTCGTGATTAAAACAACACGTTTTTATTCAAAATTATGGAAAAATATAAGCTAAACAGAAAAAGCCTTTTTCATACCACGCTCATTATTTATGCCTAATGTTGAAAATGTCTTTCAACGTTTTTTTTTTTGAGCAGGAAAGGTCTGTTCGTTTTTCTGTCCTCTTTTGAAAAAAAACTTAAGTGTGTATAAGTTACCAAATTAAAGGCCTTTTACGATCTACCACAAAAAATATTCTCTGGCTTAATAAATAAAAGTTTTAAAATTTCAAACAAAATAAGTAAAAAGTCTATTGTTTAAGAATTTATCAGAAAGAGACAACATTTTATTCCAGAAAATTAAACGATTAAATTACAGACCACATAAAAACAAACAAAAACATTACAAATTCATCTTATTTAAGTTTTATTATTTATTTCAAAGCTAAAGTCTTTCGAATAATTTGTCAAGTCAAAATAATATGCATTTCTTATTATTGCTTCTTTGCTTCTTAGTATTGCATAAAAAAAACATAGAAAAATATAGACTATTATTGAATTCAGTATACGTATGCGAGTACAATACCAAAATTCTTGGACCATTTTTACTTTTAGATTTATAATTTTAAATATAAGGTTAATATGCAGCTGTATTTAAAAAAAAAAAAAAGCTACACATATATATAAAATCAATCATTAATCGAATTGTTTATACTTAAAAAAGAGTCATATACATTTTACGTCTTTCTTGCAGAGAAAAGAGTGATATAAATTTAAAATTTCAGAATGGAAACACAGCTGGCTCATCTATTTAAATAATCAACCTCATTCTGTTTGGCGTCGTCAACATAGTTGTCAGTTTTGAGTCAACATCACTTTAACATGACATCAAGTACAAATTTGGTATTCCCTAACAGTCTTGTGTCGAGGTCGTCTTATTATCGATACACACAACACACACATCTAATAATTCAGTCAGCTGATTCGTTTTGTTTATTTTTTGGGTACAAACAAAACTTACTGAATTAATAAAAACTTTTTTTAAAATGTCTATTATTAAAATAAAATGATTTTTTTATTCGGATTTCAACGAAGAAAAATTTCTTATATTTTTATGTTGAAATGTCATAATCTTTCTGTAATGTCTCTGGATCTATATTACCTACACGGTTATATTATATATTAAAATAAACCCTAATTTCTTGACTTTTTAATTTTGTGATTTATTTACTTACTCATACAGACGTTTTTCCCGGATTTTTTAGATTTTTTACAAAAATATCGAATCAAAATATTGTTTTTCGAAGTTGACCTATAAACGGTAAGTCAAGTAAATCATGTTATACATCGTTAGAAAAGTCTTCAAAATACCTATCATTTGATATATTTACGGTCTAATAAATAAATGTAGTTTTCAAGATATATCTAATGTGAGTGTGTCCGTGTGCAAATATTGGAGCCACGCCCACTAAGAAATAGGCGTGGCCGACAAAAAAAATTTTTTTATTAAAATTTAAAACTCTATTAGTAATAAAATTTTGGAAATGAATTGAAAAGTGTCACTAAAGCCGAAAGAAACATTTTAAACAAAAATCAACGAGTACTGGCTGTAAGCTGGCGCTCCAAAAGTACTTAAGCTGAAAGTTCATATCAAGCGTTTACGCGTTTATCGCGTTCTAAACATCTGTCAAAGAAGTAGAATCATGTTTTAAGTTATACACTTAAAAGCGTAGCAAGCGTTGACGATTGAAAAGCGAAAAGTTCATTTACTTTCTACTTTTAAAAGCGTCGCAAACGTCAAATAGCTGATTAAAACAAATGAAACGCAAATTTATTTTAAAGGCGATGTCACTAGAAAAAATTACAGCTGAAAACCCCTTTTTTATATGAAATTGACAAACAAACTGATTAAAACCTTCATATAAAAAAAACACCTTCGAAAGTACATATGTATATAAAAGAAAAATGATTGCCGCAAAAAATCTTCACATGTTACTGCAAATACTTGACGATAAAAATGTTTAGAAAACTATAAACTCATGGACGCTGAAAAGCGTCGATGCTTTTTGCGTTTAAATATTATTTTCTATAATAAGCCTAGTTTTTTTTTTAAATTCATAACAATGAAACAATTGTAATAAAAATTAAAATTAATATTATTATTTGATCATTGTTACAAAAAAATATATTTGAGTGTGGGTATATATATGTAATATTAGAATATTGTAAGAGTACAACTCAATAATAAAAGACCATTATTAATTATTAGGAATTATCATAGAATTAAATTGAAAATTCTTTAGCAATTTGTGTTAATTTCTATTTCTCTTTCTTTGTTACTCTACAATATTTTATATTTCTAGAAATTAATTCAATAAAATTCAATGCCTAAGAAGGACTATTATTGAAAATATTTAAAATCGATCCTTTCTTTCACCTAGCACACATATAAATGTGCCCTATAAAAAGATATAAATATATACACGTGTCCAAACCAATATTTTCACCTATAATTTGTATATAAAACCAAATACAACCCAAAAGTTTGATATTGCTATAAAAGCATTTTTAATAAACCGTGCAATACTACAATTTACAATGAAAATATGCCGTAAAACTTTTCCGTTCTCATTATTTCTGTTGTGAACTAAAATATTACTATAACTTTTCAAAAATTCATATTAAACTTTATTTCTTAATTAATAAAGAAAAAAGAAAATCATTGTAATTCTATTTTTTTACAGAAAAGTAAAACGTTTAGTATTTAAAAAAAATTTACAAAAAAAATTAATTTAAACTTTTATGTTGAATTAAACAAATTACATTTTCACAAATCACATTTTGACCTTTAAAGCTACTACAAGTGAGTTCTTCAATAAAGCCATCAATGTGAAAAGCAACGTACAAAGGACTAATATTTGCACACGAACACACTCACATTCCTACACTAGCACTTAATATTATTAGTATTGGAAACTTGTAATAATGTTATATGAATGTATGTACGTAAAAATTTACTTTATTGTCATTTTTACACTACATATAGTTAGAAGAACAAATATTATTGCTGCAGTAGTTTTGTGCAACATTCATATAGACACTTGTATGAGTACTAAATAAAACCATGTACTAGTGCTAGCGTAGTACATATGTTGTAAGTATATTTTATGATTGTCCTTTAAAGAAAAAAGATTACATTACATGTTCATAGGCATGCACACACGTACATTGTATATTCTTCATCATTCTTGATGTATTTACGCAAAGCAAAACATATGAAAAAGTTCTTTGTATTTATATATTGTGGTATATGTGTTTGTGTATTGTCATCAATATATGCCGGGGACATGGTGCTATTGTCATTCGAAAATTACATTTGTATTGTTGTGTCTCTTACTAACCTTGACCTCAATATTTGTCTATATATACATATATGTGTGAGGAATATCTATAATTTCCTTTAACAGAATTTTTTTCTTAATATATTTGTTTTCTTGTCGTTTTTCAATTTTCTTCAGACATTTTTTGGTTATGTTATTGTTGTTTTGAGACATTTTCTTTGCGCAAATAGTTTGCATAAAAATATTTTTAATATTCTCTAAACAACACAGAAAACAAATCATATAAAGATTAAAATTGGGTTATTATTCCCTTTGTAATTTAACTGGTTTTGCAGTGTTCTAAAGAATGAATTGATTAGGGAAATAACTTAGAATAACTTTAAAATATAATTAAATTCATTTAATACAGATGATTATAAGCAGAAAATAATTGTCAAATAAAAAGAGGTTTGTTTTGAATTAAATGTTAAACATTTTTATAGACAAAAGTTTAAACTTATAAGGTTTTTATAAAATTCTTATTACTAAAGGTACGGTCACATTTGGCAAATATTTGCCGAAAAAGACGTACCCACTAAATAACATATATTTTTCTTATTTATACCAAAGCACAACAAATATTAAGTTTAATTTATTTAATCTTGCTTGATCTTGCAAAAGTCTTGTAAGACTAAACAACGTCAAACAAATTTGTGCTAAAATAAGTGGTTACACTTTTTTGAGTAAATATTTGCCAAATGTGAATGCACCTTAAGATTTTAAGTCAACAACTTATATTTAAATATCCATAATAATTATTAAAATTATTCAATACGTTTTCGACACTGACTTACAAAAACCTTGTATTTTACTCTTTTTTCAAATCATTACAGCAAAAATCTTAAAATACTTGTATATGTATGTAAAATTTATTCTTAAAAATTTACAATAAAACATCAAAGACATTTATAATTTTGTAGGAAAATAATCTTGTTATTATAATCCTTATCGCTTGTTACAAATTTATATATTATTTTATTTTTCTTCTTTTTGGCTTTTCATAAACCTTCTATTAAATATTAATAATTTTTCTTTATCTTCATTGGCTTGTGTTTTGGATATGCAGAAAAGAACAAAGACTTTTTTTTAATATTATTCGATAATGTTTCACAAAAGATGATGATAATGATGATGATGAAAACAATCTTGTCAAATTTATAGAATCTCATTATGGTTTTATGTCTAACGAGTTAATGAAAAAGTATGTCAATTGTCGAAAGACTGTTTAGGTTGAAAAAATAAGAATTCATATTTAAATTTTTAAATTTAAATTATGGATTTCCTCATCAATGTTATTGGTTACTAAATACAGCTTTAATTCTATTTAATTTACAATAAATATAAACTAATATTTTTTATTAGATATTAATTAATAAAATATTTCTTTATCTTTTTTTTAGGTAAGACGAATAATTGCAAAAACTGTTAATGATTATTAAGGTAAATTATATGTAAATTGTGATGTGTGTTATGAAAAGTATTTTATTTAGCTCAAACAAGTGTTGGCCAACATGGTAAAATTGTACTTTCTTTGATACATTTTAGACACAGTTGGTAACGTCACGAGTCATTTGGTACAATTTCAAACAACAGGCAAAATTTGGTATTTGAGATGAAATAGATAAATATATCATTGCACATCGAGTTACTATTTGTGTAATAGTGCAAGCCAAAGAGAGTTAATTCAATTTCATGAACAATATCAATTTGATTTTTAAATCTGCAACTATAAGATGATTATTACGACAAGAAATTGTTGGTTGAATTATCCAACAATTATAGACACATTAAATGATTTTATGATTTAAATGTAGTTAATGAGGATATCAAAATCGTTGGAAGTTAACAGTTCTATTTCTTTTATTCTTGAAATAATAAATCTAGTAATTTTGGAAATGCAATCGAAGGATATATATTTAGAAAGGTTAACTTTTCGCAAATAACCCTCCATAAAAATAATATTTTAGACAATCGCAATAATAAACGCAAGTAATATTCTTAAAGATTTACAGCCTTATGCAAAAACAAACTGAGAACAGCGAAATTATGATTAAATGTACTAAGTTTCTTGCTTGATATCGAATGCCATAATCTCAAACAAGAAAATTACGATTAATTTTACTCGATATCGAATGTGGTAATTTGGCCCCAGGCTGGCAAACCTTTGTTAAGAAAAATTCCTTAAAGTATCATGCAAAAGCAACTTTTAGCTTAACACGTCTTGCAAAGCGATGATAATGATAATATTGTTTTACATTAAAATAAGAACAAAATTTAATTTGATATTAAAAATATTTAAAACATTTTAAAAAATCTGACTATTCGAATGAACTATTTATTAATCGTTGTTATACATCGTTAACTATAAACAGACAAAAGAGAATGATAGTGTTGCCAGTATCGACATGTAAAATTAATTGATGTATGCTATAGTTAACGTACTGTTGTTGCATATGATTTTTTAACATAGATGTGTTAGCCTTAAAGTGCCTGTTAACTAACGTGAACTTTAATCCTCAAATAAGAATTTTTTCTTAGATAAGGCTGTTAAAAGTAGCCACCTAACTAACTTTAAACAAATTCCAAATAAAGATAATTTAGCTTTGTTTCTTTGCATTAAAATGAAATTGTTAGAGTATCCTTTGGTAACTTTCTTCCTGGAACATTAGTTGCATATCGTGAACAAACGCTTTATCTGGTAGCATTTTCCAATAGAGTCCAGCTTAACAGCATTTATAATAGCACCAGAGGTTAGATAATGATTCTGTGAAGAAGTATTACACCATATTATTTTTTATCACTTTCAATATATCGAATTTTCAATAAAGAAAGTTTGTGGTTAAGTTTTAGTATTAAGTGACAGCTTGTTGCCGAGCCGAGCTGGTATACAAATTTCCGAAAAAAGTGACTTACTTCCAACGAACAATATCTGCTTTATAGCTTTTATGTCTTTGAAGAGAAGTCTTTCAATGTATGTGTTAGAAACGTTAATATTAGTATTTTAAGAAATCTTTCGCTTCTCATTTGATTCAAAACCCAGTTAAAGGAGATGGATATTTATTTAAATTACAAAAAAAAAATTGTTTATGCTGCTCAACTTTTAGTGCTGCTCAATAAGTAGAATTATTTTACTTTTAAATAATTAATATTTCTATCTTATGAGTATAAAATAAATTATTATTGATCAAATTATATTTTGTAGACAAATAACACAGATTTTTTTAGTTTGTCTTTTATAAAAATGTTAAGGTCGTATATATTATCAGGAAATACATTTCTGAGTCTGAATATTCATTGAGAGAAAACCCAAAAGGCGTTAGAACGTTCATTTGAAATTCAGCAAGACTGGTGTAAAGGTTCCAACAATACTAATATTTTGTTTTTATAGTTTCTTGTTTTAGGGTATAAATGATTCGCTTTAACTGAATATATCAATCTTCTAGAACTTAATTCTCCAATAAGTAATTAGCTGTTAATAAAATATTTAGCATATGTCATTCAAGAGGGTAAAAAACTAAATGCGTTTTTGATATAATCGCCTCAACGTTATAGCCACTAAGTCAACACATTTTATATGCTGTTACTTCTAATTGTGTAAGTAACCAAACACCAGACTAAGCACAACATAATCCTCTTAAAAGGCAGTCTGTTTTAATACAAAATCAATTATGATTAATATTCTAACAATTGCTAATGAAATTTACATTATAGCAAATTTATCATTCGAATAGAATGTTTAGTAAGCACAACAACACATAGCAAACAAAGACAAATCATATTTTACTATGACTACCACTCATAACTAAGACACACTGGGTAGTTCTTTCAGCTGTATGACTAGAGAGATTATAAATGGTATTTCAAATTTTAAAGTAAATGGTTTTCAGAATAAAATGAAAGATAAAGGCCCAGCAATCATCATTTATATGAACTTGTGCAATTATAATTGTGTATTTGTGTATGTCACACAAGAATATGAATTAAATAATGAAATATTTGTAAGTAGTAAATGGTGAAAAGCTAAAATATAAGTTAAATTGTATTTATGTGATGGTTAGGTAGCAGGATAAGTGAGAGTATTATAAAATAATTTTCATAATTATCATAAATATTAATTCTTAAATGTTTCAATCTCAAACACAGTCACAAACGTAGATAACAGATATAAATTTATAAATGAGTATAATTAGTAAAATATCATTTAATTTGTGCTCTACATACACACACACTTGCACAAACATGTTTACATATGTATGACAATAAATTGTTAATTTCATACAGCGATTAACTCATTTGTATTTGACATGTGTCTATTGGATTTGCACAACTGTGTTAAGGTATGGCCAAGCATGGCAAATATTTACTCAACAAAGCGTAACCACTTGTTCTAACACAAATTTGTTTGACGCTATTTACTCTTACAAGAGTTTTGCAAGATCAAACAGCGCCAAATAAAACTAAATATTTGTTGTGTCTTGTACTAAATAGACAAGGTTTTTTTTAATAAAAAAATAAACAAAATCAAATAGATTTTATTTAGTGGTTACATCTTTTTCGGCAAATATTTGCCAAATGTGACCTTACATTTAGTTGTTTTAATAAAACAATAAGTTTCTTAAGTTTGTTTTATGTAGTTCTTAAGAATTTTTATACAGATATTGGTAGTTTTCTAGTTAATTCTCCTCTCTTTTGCTTTCCTCTAAAATGCTAAAATGCCGTAAAAATCTATGGTAAACTTAAACTTATTAAGAGTCAAGTGTTTTCATGCATAAATTTAGTTTTAGAAAATAAAAATAAATGAAAAGTTTGTTACTTCGTTTTGCTTATACCAACCATTTTTGCAGGAATTTTGTTTAAAGTTTTAGATTTAGTTGGAAAATAGTTTGTATCTATAAATTTTTACACGTTTTGCGTTTAAAATTGTTCAAAGTTCTTGTATAGAATGATCAATATATTTATAAGCTTTTTGCTTTTGTAACGTAACATTGTAATAAAAGTTTTTGTAATTATCTGTACTAAATAAATTACTTTGCTAAGAACGTTAAAAATGTGATAATAAATAATATAGTTTGCGTTGTGTAGGTTTTCAAAAAAAAAAATCAGAGACAGAATTTAAAAGTTATAAATATATTTAAATTTTAAATTGTAATAAAATAATTAACTAAAGACATAAATAAATCTGGTTTTTAGTTTTCACATAATTAAAATAAATGCTAAGCTGAAGGAGTTCTTAGCACATTAGAAAGTACTATTTTTAAGGATTAACACTTCTTGGTAAGTGAAATTTATTGGAAAAAATTATTGATATAGTTTTAGTTGAAACAAAAAATCTTTCATTTGACTTTAATCAACTTCTGGATAATCGGTAATAATCCTTTCGCAAGAATTTCAACAGTAATTCCATAATAGAAAATTTCAATGAATAATATTGAAAATTCTGTAGAGTTCAAAATCAGTTCCAGTAAGTTATTCGAACATTTAGAGATTCAATGCAGAAACTGAATCTCTAAATTTTGGCACAATTATGAGGTACAAAAAATCTCAACACGCATTTTACCAAAAGTTCGTTCTGAGTAGTATGAAGAAGTACCAGAATCTGATCATTTGTCTAAAGAACAACGGATAATTCTCAATTTTTAGAATTTTATAAGCGATATATGATGATGTACTATACACTGATCATTTCGCTGCATTACATTCGATTAAAAATCTAATAGAACTGTCATGAATAGCACGCAAACAGTAGAGGTCAATGGTACATATTAGTGACAGTTGGACAACCAACTCTATTACACGACTGGAGAAACATAATGAAACCAGCACTACTAAAATTGGGGAAATAGTTTCCAATAACTGCAGTTTTTTCATTCCTAGTCGATTAGACAGAAGTTGATCGCCCAACACAGTACATGTTAGAATAACTTCCAGCATTAGGCTCTGCTGTCATTTTCACAGTTGTTGTTTATTAATGTTTGTATTCCAAAATAGCTTAAAACATATTCCAGCTTAAATTATTCGCTAACTTATTTTACGCCAAGTTATTTATGAACATAAGAATAATGTAGTGAAACTGACACGAGTGTCTGTAGGGACAAAAACCCATAACCCTCCAAATTGATTTAGAAGGCACAATTGCAACTAACCTACTGTGGAACATATGCATGTATTTTTAAATCATCTTAATATTAAATGTTTTTCTATAGAAATTCCCCGCTGCATTTCTCTTTGCTGCATAAAGTCACCCGTATAATAAAAGACAACGAAAACTTTTTAAATTTGTTTGCTTTCTTTTCCAATAAAACAAAAAATGTTTCAAATAAGTAGGTCTCTACCCTTTTTATTCTTACATGTTTTTTTGGCTTGATTTTTAACTAGAATTTTTGGAATTTAAGTTTTTGTCCTTTTTCTTTTAATAAGAACATGCACGGCGGTAAAAAAGAAGTAGTTTTGAACAACTTACGAAAAAAAACTCTGCCTTTATACTTATAGTTTCTTTTTTTGTGTTTTAGTTGTAAAACTATGCAAAAGTATAAAATGATGTTTTCTGTTGTTGCTGTTTTAAAGTTTTTCCCCCATATTTTTTTACTCTGGCATTATTTGAGCAAGAAATTACTTTTAGCCTAGTTTTACAAGTTACACTTCATTGACTATTACAATAATGATAAATTATCTTTACTATTCATATAATTTTTTTATGTTTGCTTTGAAAAATAGTTTCTTTGAAATGTAATGAAAAAAATAAACAAAAATAGTTACTATACTTATTAATTTTAGATTAAGTTTATAAATTAGAAATGTATAGTGTTTTGTTAGACGTGCTTGAGTTTTCAAGGTTTTTGGTTTTAATTTTTCAAAATAACAAATTGACATCCAGTGTTATTCATAGATACTAAAATATAGTAAACTTTTACAACACTTTTCCCTTCTAACTATAATTTGTTTCTCTATTTCACTGTCATTTTATTAAGTGACATTTGCCTAGATTTTTTGTTACCAGTTTCAATACTGTTTTGGTTTTTTTCTATAAAAATGAAAAATTAGAACGGAATAGTAGATTTTTCTAGGGTACGAGGCCTATTGTTTTAATTTCTATTCTAATAGTTTCATTTTTTTCTTCTGTGTTCTAGCTAACTTTTGTCTTTTTTTTTTTTGTAGTTTGAAATTGGCTCACTTTCGCGGCTTTTCATTGTCAGTCATTGTAATAAATATATTTTTCATACAAATATTTTAGATATACATAGACATATAATTTTTATTCGCTGTTATACATACATACATATATTTAAATATATACAAATGTTCTCATTTGATATGAAAACTTAAATACATTTCTTTATTATTGCTACTGCTGCTTGCTGTGATTTTTTTAGATACATATTTTTTTATTTACATTGTTTTTGTATTCACAGTGTATTTGTGAATGACACATTTCAAAAAAAAAAATCTAAATGTTTAAGTGCATGATTGTGTGATTGTGTCAAAGCCTTGAATATTTTTAAGGGTAAATTATAACAGTTTCATTTTAAATTTGACAAATAAATAATGTAATGTAAAAAAAAAACGATTTGAATTGTATTTAATAATACTCATACGTCATGCTGTACTTAAACAAAAACATTTATTTTTGAAATTTGAAAGCAACAATATGTGTGTGGCTGTGTGTTTGTAATTATTCACTAAATGCAAGAAAAATGTATGACGGCTGTATTTTAATCATAAAATACCCTAAGGTAGTTTTTATATGAATTTGTTTTTACAAATTTTATACTGAATTGAAAGGTTTTATATGTCTTGTTATTTTTTCATAATGTCAACTGTATTGCTAATACAAATCCATTGAATTTTAAACGAGATTTGTTAACTACTGCAAAGAAAAAATTTGTTTAATAAATGGAATAAAAATATCGTAACAGGAATTTTGGGGCTGTTTTTATAAAATTGTTGGTTGATTCGATTCGTCAGAATAATCTTTGTTTTCGGCTTTGTTAAAATAATTTTGACTTAAAAAATATATGAAAGTAGAAGAATTTTTGTTTAGTTTAGAATTATTTTTATATTAGATTAGATTGGCTTCTTTACTCTTTCACTTGATTTACAAAAATACTATTTGTTTATTCCAAGTCGAAGGTTTTATAATTACAAAGTGTTTATTTTAGAAATCTTAACTTTATTAATAAACAATATTTCTTAATAGTTTCTTACTGTAGAGAACAAATACAATGTTTTGTCTTTATTTATTGCAGATGACCAAACACCAAATCTCAATATTACTTAAATTATTCTTCTTAACCTTGGTTAGCAGAATCAAATCTTTTATTTGTGTTAAATAATATACAATATTAAATTTGTTTGCATTTCATTTGGTTGCAAATGACAAGTTTCTATGTTTAAGAAAACATTAATATATCTTTTTTTTTTGCTTTTGGTCATTCGTCATATTAATAGTTTCGATTTTTTTAAATGATCAAACAGTTACTGGCTCGTTTGATAAAGTTAGCTTTTAGCAGAATCCGTAACTCTAAATTTTGTAAAATAAGCAACTGCTGCTCTCAAATTAAATAATAAGTTTCATATTAATTAAAAATATTTTTACTTTATTAATTCGGCTTGAGGTATCTTTTCATATTTTTTTTATTATTATTATTATTTTATTATTATTTTCATATTAATTCAAGCCGGCGAATTACCTGTGTGTAGGTAGGTTGTTAAAACCCTGAAAATTAACTCCACATAGAAATTTGTTCTGCACTTCTAAATTTGTGGCGAGTATGCTTAAGTGTTCTTAAATAATTGAATTCTTAAAACTTACATATCGGCCGCCAGTACATGAGACTTGGTATTCGATAAAGTGTGACATGGTGAACTTTTATCTAATTGCTTTTGTTTTCACTAATAACTTCTCTCGTTTTATATAGAGCTTTCTTAAAGACCACACAAGTTCATGCTTAATTAAAATTCTATTATTTATTCCTTAAAACAACTTCCAACCCTATTTATTAATTTTCAGATCACTGCCATTAATATTTATTATATTACAAGCTAAGTTTATGGAGATTGAGATTGAGGTAATGACGCAAAACATAAATAATTCACTTCAAGATCATCAAAATCTTGACAATCTCTGAATGTGATCGTAGTAATAGATTTCAACGCTAGGATATTGTAATTTGGTTAACACTGCTACATCTTTATTTTTGGTTAGAATGAATATTATTATATTAGAATCTCTTCTGGGCAAGATAATACAGTGTGATGCCGCTGGACTAAAGACTTTCATAAAGGTATGACAAAATATTTAAGTGTGTCGGGGTTTTCAAACGATGTAAGAAATACTTCATTCCATTTTATGTTCTTATTTATATGTGCCAGATAATTAACTGAACGTACACGTATGGACCGCTTACAAGAGAAATCAAAGGATAATTCGGTTAAAGTAGGGAATACAGCTCTATTGATTGGCGGTAGTACTGCCACAATATCGCTTGCACTTCACTCTTCTAACGATAGTAAAATAGAATATGTTCTGCTGAAGTTATGAACTCGCACAACACACTACATTAAGAATATCAAATATCAAAGACTACAGGCTAGAAAATTAACCAAATTTATTATTAGATCTAAATATGCTTTCGTTATTTTGAACAGGGCTGTTCCTTTATTAACATTTTCTCACTTTTCACTGAATAAATTCCGTTTCTAAAATTTAATAACATTGTTTTTGGTCAACAACTAACTAATAAATATCATAAGTTTCGCTTAATTATTAATAAATGCTTATAAATCTGCTGCGATTAAATTTGCTTTAAACTTAATCACTTTTTTCCTGCATGTATGTAGATTAATTTAATTTTTTATGATTTTTAAAAAAGTACATCAAATTAAATCAAATTAATATTAGGTTCAAATTGACAATGTATGTATTAGGAAAACTTATTTTTAAATATTTTTTGGCTTTTTATGTTAATATTAAGAGTAAAAATATTTTTTCGATGTTTGATTTCAAACTTTTTTGGATCCCGATGTAATTATCAAATTTTTCATAATTATAAGACTAAACATTTCTAGATTATTTAAATAATTGTGCGACTTTTTGATCTTTGTTAAAAACTATATTTTCTTCCAGCTTAAGGTCAAAATTTCTTTTTATTTATTTCTTATTTATTCCAATATTTCGCTACAACAATGTGTAGCATCTTCAGGGAACTACAATTTATTAAACAATTTACATATTTTTTTTTTTTTTTTTTCGGGAAGGGAGGGAAAATGCCTAGCGCATCTCAGATACTGTCGTCACAGTTCTGGTATGTGGAGCTTGCATCCACTAAAAACCCCCCTTTTTTCGAGCCGATTTCCACCCTGGGACCGCTCTCGCATTGCTTCAGGGTGGGGCTCCGCTGTTTTTTCTTATCAAGCTGTCGTCGTTGTACCTACGTCTAGGTCCCGCTTTTTGTCTCGTAGTACCTTTTCCGTGAACATCGCAATGGTTTTCCAGGTGCCTTCGTTTTCCAACATGAGATCGACAATATTTTCCGGAGATATTACTCCCACATGTTCCTCTACGGACTGCCGTTCCTCTCTCCATCTCTTACACACGAAAAAAGTGTGCTCTGCATCGTCTAAGCAATTATCTCCATAGATACAGATGGCTGTGTCTGCTTTTCCCATCCTCTGGAGGTATTGTAGGAAGTATCCATGCCCAGAAAGCATCTGTGTTACAAAGTAGTTTATCTCGCCGTGTTGTCTGTTCACCCACTTATCTAAGTCGGTTATCAGCCTAGATGTCCATCTGCCACGTGGCTCGTTATTCCATCTTTCCTGCCAGTTCAGCATTGTCTGTGCTCGTGACACCCGTGTTGCAGCTGTTTCTCTGTCTGTTCCTTTTCCAATTTACATATTAACTGTTTTAAAATAATAATAATAATAAAAATATTTTTCAATATTACACTAATTGTCAGAATAAAAAAATTTTAAATATTACACAAAAAACAAAAATATGACCAAACAGATATTCAGTTTCCTTTTCCATTTTTTAAAAATTAATTTTGTATAGGTTTGAGCAAAATTAATTTTTTTAAAAGAAGTTTTGGTACATTTATAATTTCTATCATTTGAAACATATAACGACGTTTATAAATATATATTTTCTGTTTTCAAAATTGTTCTCAGCATCGGGAGAGTGAATCAAATTTGCACAATGTGATGATAGTGCTGTTTTTGTGATGATATACGAGTATGTCAATATTCTTGATCATATTTGAGTCCAGCTATTCTCGTTTAAGTTTATTTTAAGTTTTAGCTACATATACTTTACTGCATTTTTCATTTCTTTCTACTAAACATACAAAACTGTTGCAACACAATTAAGTAACACTTTAATATAAATGAATGGAATTATGCCAATAATACGACGACTAATACAGCGTACGTGATTTAATAAATATTTTTACTGCTTATATTAAATCAAGAAAAATGTATATTTAATCTACTCAATATGTATATAGATTAGCTGTAGGGTATATTCTTACATACGAAAAACAGCAAGATAGATTTTTACATTATTTCCAGAAACCTTAAGGCAAACTTTTGTTATTGTGTTTTACAAAACCTCAGAAAATCATGGTCAATAAACAGAACTAACAACAAAGATCCATTTTCTATTCGTATGCACATATTTCAGTCATTGTTAAATAAAGTAAATAATGTTGATTTGTTTCATCATTTCTTTCATTCAGTACTTGTTATTTTTTTGTGTGTTTCCCTTTATCTGCTACGTAAGATACGGTTTCATATACTTGGTAACATTGAAAACAATTTCAAAACAATTGATTTTGTCTTTATACATTTCATGAAATAAACATAAATATATACAAAACACTTGCTTCTCCAGCAAGCACGCACATGGTGAATAGAGGCAGCTATCTGAAAATATCTTAAAAGAGTTGTTAAAGTGATACATCCCAAAAAGTTTTAATAAATTTAGCAAATTTTATTGGTTTATTTCTCTTCTCCCAAAATGACTCACTTGAATTCTAAAACCCCAAAACCATGAAGCTGAACAGAACTTATATCTTAGTATAATCGCTGAGTCAGGTCTAATATGGTTTGTACCAGAGAGCGGTTTAAATGCAGAATTTAATGCTTTCGAATGCAATCACGAAATATGAGCATGTTTTTGTCAATTCACATCATTTGAGAAAAGCAAGTGTGACGAATACCATGCATTGCATGTCTTCTATTAATGTCACCTAATACTCACAAAAGCAACGAATACACAACGAATGGTGCGAACGTTTTTAGTTTTTTAATGTATCATTATTATATTTCATTGCTTGATATATAAAGGCATTATAAAAAACGAATATGAAAAAGGCAATCAATAAAAACAATGTATGCATTACATGGCAACATCAATAGTTGATGTTGTCTAGTGACTGCATGGCAAAAGCAACGAATGGTGTGAATATGCAATAAAAGCGAATGCTTTCATTCTGTTCTCTGGTTTGTACACTAAATTGTTGTGTCAGGTCTAGATGTTGTTTACTGTTATTTGTTCACTAAAAAGTCCTCACATGATAATGTAGCATTTTATTACATTGGGGATTGTGATCGTGTTAACTTAGTCGCCATCACAAAATCTCATACATTGTGACAACTCTAAATAAATAAAAACTTTGTTTTAAAAGAACTTTTAAGTCCGCCATATATATCCGTATAAATATTTATTATTGTATATGTTTGTACAATTATTTCATACATATGCGTACTTATGTACTCATGTACATCTACATACATATGTATGTATTTATTCATGTATGTATATATAAACCCTTAAGGTTGCATAATGTTTTTACTCCACAATAACGACAATGGCAGCAACAATATTACTTTAGTGATTATATAGGGTGATTCATTCATTTACACATTTAATTTTAAATAGAACTGTTATTATCTGACGAAAGAACTGTCTTTGACATCTTTTAATTTTTAAAAATAAAATCATTCAAATGTTGTTGGACCATTCGGAAGTTCTAATTTTCGACTCAGCATTGGTATATTGCTAATAATGACACTTTCCAGCACTTAGCCCATAACAAAAAACGTAGAGGTGTAATAACACACAATCTGGCTGATTAGATCATAGGGCAAAAACTCAAAATTCGCTGCTTACCAAAAAGATTTCTGTTATTCTGTGTACGCCTTTCAATGATGAATTCTTAGACAATACTGAACCAAAATAAGATGACTGCAGTCACGCAAAATCTTTGAAAAAAAAACAAAGGTCTAGATAGAACACCCTTTACATACTGGCACATTCATCCATACTTATCTACTCATACATCAATTCATTCATCTATAACAATGTAATGTATCTAAACAATACTAACATGACAATATCTACTCGTACTAGTTGTTGTTGTGTTTCCTATTCCTACAATAATGTTTTGGTGTTGTTGTTACTGTTAGTTGTTTAGATGGTTGGTTAGTTGGTTGGTTGGTTGGTTGTTTAAATGTTATGTTGTATTGTCTATTGTATGTGATGCGGCAAATATAGCGTCAACACAAACAACAACAACAACAGCATAAAAATGTGTATACATATGGAGAAATTGGAAACAAAAAATCTAAAAAAAAACTTTTCATCATTTGAACTCTTGCTTATTTTTACACACATATGCTTTGTTCCATCATTTGTGTTTTATTTTTTTTTTCATATAAAATAAAGGAAAATGTGGTATGTTATATCATGCATAAAAACACAAACATATAGTAAACCATCTTGGATTCACTTTTTGTATGAAATACACATGCACACACTTGTTCTTTATTCGAGTTGTATACCTGGGTATATGGATGTATTGAATATCTACATGTGTTTGTCAGTGTGTAATACAGACTGTGTATAGAGTTGTATTTCTTGTCTTGTCTTCGATTCAAATGAATTTGAATCTACATTTTGTTTGTAGTACATGTTCATGATGTTGCTGTTGTTGAAACATTATGTTGTAACGTACGTTACATACGTTGCCAATAAATTGATAATAAAAATCAACCATACGTAAAAGTAAACGCACTGAGATTAATATTGCTATTCCGTTTCTTTTTTTTCTTTTCATTTATATAGAATTTAATGTCTTAAAATGGAATATATGAAGTACTCGTACATGTCTGTCTGCACTTGTCTATAATATAGTAAAAATATATGTTACGTATTTTCTGCACAATTTCTTTGATTTAGTAACGTTGGCATTGTATTAATAGTGATTTGAATGACATGGATGTACGAGTACACATGTTCAACTCAGAGTTTAGTTTTCAATTTATTTACCAGACCAAATCACAAACTAAAACAAATAACAATTATTAACAAAACAATTTATTACAGAGGCTTTAAAATGAGTCAATGAAAATTAAATTTTTAGACAAATATTTGTTTGTGTTTTAATTAATTTATTAAGTCGTGTTTTACATTTTCCAAATCATTACCGATTAATCCGAATGTAGTGAGAATATGCTCAATTTCTACATTTGCCATGTTGTATTTTGACAAACAAACGTAATACAGAGCATGTTGCTTCAACAATATTAAAGCATTAAACACATTCGCCACAACATTCTACGGACAACAATATGTCAAAAATAAAATACACACGTTTATGTATATGTGAATGATTAATTTGACGACAGCAGGGCAAAATATGCATTCACATATATGGTGTAAAAATAACGAAATCACAAGCTAAATATGTAGTGTGTAATGAACGCACATTTATCAAGTGTCGAAGGAAGCATTCAAGTGGGTTGGTTTTTCACAACGGTGTAGGAAATTATTCACTACATCTAGTCTTCTTACCAATTACAACATCCACAACCATCTCATAGGACCGATATCTCACATGTGTAGATTAGAAACAACCAAGTAAAGAATTGAATATATGGGTAGTTCCGAATTTAACAACTTGCCACAATACTTCAAAAATCAGAAACTTTTCCTAGAATGAAAATAGTAGTCCGATGTCAGCTGGATATTTTTTCAAGTGTGGAATGAAGCATTAAAGTTTGTTATCATAATTTTCGTTTTTTCTTGAATCTTACTTTTTGGAAATCCAACTAAAAATATACATCAATAGGATTATCCAAGGCTTCGACTCTTCTAAAACGTTTGTGCAAAGAATAAAATTTTCCTAGCAAGGGGTTTAAATGATTTGAATAATCTAATGTTTGCCATGTGAAGTGGAGAGATTGATCTCTGCGAGTACTAAAAAACTCAAACGGATCTTAAGAGTACCCAATATTTTTGATACTAAAATATGAAGCTCTCATATATCTATATTAATTTCAATAAAGAATACCAGGTCTAAGACTGAACGTGATGCTAGCATTGAAGTGCCTTAATTTTTGAAGTGTAGAAAATACTTTAAATACTTTCTCACTGGTGGTGTAAACCAGCCCATTTATAGGTAATTCAAAATTTAATAATAAAAGTTAATTTTAATTTAATAGACATATAAAAAGTACTATTTTTTAAGTACCATCCCTGTTCAGTACAAACCTATGGGTATAAGCGATATAAATAATAATCATTATTAAACATACGTATAATATATGTACTTTCATAGTATAAAAAATAAACGTGTGTCCTTTTTGAATGACTTTATATAAAAAGTACTATTTTTTTCAGTACCATCCCTGCTCAGTACAAACCTATGCGTATAAGCGATATCAATAATAATCATTATTAAGCATACGTATAATATATGTACTTTCATAGTATAAAAAATAAACGTGTGTCCTTTCTGATTGACTTTTTAATGAAGATTATATCAGTATGTTTTACCTCCACAGCAAAAGTTAATGGAAATGCAATGTCAGGCTAATTACTACAGATTTTAAGAAACTGATAAAATTTTAACAAGCAAATATTTTCTTATTTAATGCACACAAATTGACCTTTACCTTTACATAATACCAATACAGTCGCATCATCATCATCATCGTCAGGGGTATAAATACGTACGTAATACGTGTACGAATGTCAAAATGTATATATATTTACATATACACACTGCGAAAGATTTACCGTAGTAAACTTAAAATAAGACAATAAACCTGTAATCAATAAAAACACTTACGAGAAATAAGTTGAAAAAAAATGTGAAGAAAAAATAAGCAGCCATCACTTTATGTAGAAAAATAATTAGTAAAAGATGTACTTTATAGTAATGACACTTAATGCAATCAAATAAATTGTATAAATTGATTTTGTTGACTAGTAGATAGAGTATATGGTAGAAACATTCATACATCTAACAAATATTGTAAAAAAAATTTTAATTGAAGAGCAACAAATTACTTAAAAATGTACATACGAGTATATATTTAAGACTTCTTGAATGCATGTGAATTAATTTAAATCATTGGTTTGTAATTTATATTTATTAAAAAAGATTTATATTTATTAAAAAAGCTGGATAAGAATTTTACATAGATTTTTTTTAATAACATAATGCTAAATTAATCCCTTGATAAAGTTTTTAAAATTTTGAAAATGTAACATGTTGGTACCCGAGCCAAAAAATTTACCAAATGAGTGAGGAATATTTAAACATTAATCCCCTTATTCAAAAACGATTATTAAATTTAACAAACGTTTATTATGACAGATTTGCATATAAAAATTTGCTTAATAAACGTTTGTTAAATTTAATAATCGGTTTTGAATAAGGAGGTAAATCTATTGAACCAATTCAAATATTGAGTGAATTAAAATATTCAAAATATGTTCAAAATGTAAAGGAGCTCAAATAAAAATATCTGAACTAGAATGGAAATTGAAAACAACAATTTATTATTATTATTGCGGGATCAGAATGCATTTATCAAGTTTTAAGCTGTAAAATTACGATCTACAATAAATATTTTTTTATTAACTATTGCGCTTTAAATTTAAAGTCAAAATTGCCGCATTGAGTGATCAAAGAAACCACATGTGATTGTCAAAAAGCAAATGCATCCATAAAATGCCGCTGGAAATTAATTCTTTTAAAATAAGATTGTTCAAGCAGAAATTGCTTTTGGTGCTCAATATCGAGACCTGCTAACCATGACATGATATCGTTCTGTTTATACGACAGTCTTTAGTTTCGATTCTAATTCGGCATTGGAGTAGAAAACTCAATATTCCATCTACAAAAGTCAGCCACTTTTATGCTAAATGGTCATGAAAAATTTTAAATAAGGAGAGCAAATGTGTCCATGGGCATGGAGACCATTTAAATTATGCTATTCAATACGCATAACAATTCTAAGTAGCTAATTTTTGATTTAATAAGAAAATAACAATCTTAAAAAAAACTGGTTTTCAAATATTGCCCAATGTGACAAGTTTATAAAATATATGTATATAAATACAAGGATTTTCCAACCAGAACTTAATTTTTCAAAATAAAATAAAACAAAGAATTTATATGAATATCATTAAGTTTTGTTTTATTTTTTTAACCACGGATCTTTTATTACGAAACTTTGTCGTTAATTACGTCACGTATATTGAGCTTTAAGGTTGTAATCGATTAGATTTTCTCAGTTTAAACTTAATTTTAACATAATCCCACAAAAATTGAAAGTTAATTAACAATTGAATTTTATGAAATTAAGCAATCAGGAAATATAGTTTGCAATAAATTCACTGTTTCGATGATTCTGGAACATGTGTACTGTTAAAGTCACATATCAGAGATATCCATGTCATTAACCCTACACTGCATGACTTTTTATATTTGTATTTCGAAAAAAAAAATGTTTTTTAAGGGGAAATTACCGTCTGATTACAGGAAAAATATTAAAAAAAATTAAAACAATAACTTAGTAGATATTATGCAATTTGCATATGTATCAGCAATGATACACTATGCAGTAGGGAAATGTATAACATAATAATAAATAATAATATTCCAATAATAAAATTGTGTATCACCAGTGATACAATATGAAGTGTAGGGTTAATATTAAGTCAAAATTTAAAAATCTCTCGATAGCTACATTTATGCAGTCATCACAGCGCGTTCAGCATGCAAAGGCTTCACAGCAATTGCTCTTGTTTCCAGAGCCCCAATGCGAAAATTCGTATGAAAATGGGCTTCGTCTGAAAACTGATTTATCAAAAAAAAAATAATATTTAAATGCGATTTGGAGGAAATTGAATTCATCAAAACAATTTTCAAACTTCTACTACTGGCATGCATAGACTTTTATTTTATAGTTCGTGTTGAAAACCATTTACCATGGATTTATATAAACAATCTTTATTTTATTACCCAGCACCAGCAAATTAAAAAAAAATATTTTAACTTCAACACAAAAATTTAGTAAAATATTTAAATTCCTACAAATTCAAGATAACCTAAAAATATTTTACTAACATTTTTATATGGAAAAAATTCCATACATTTTCTAACCAACATTATCATTTTTGTAATACTCGTAAGAGAAAAAACAATCATAAAATCCTTTCAAGAGCAACACAAGTACTTTCAATCAATTTTACGTTTTTACCACCACTCAGCAAACTTTGTCTAAGAAATTGTTCGTTCATGACCAATAAAAAAAAAAACATTCCAAACGGACAGACAGATAGACAATAATATGAATGAATGAATAAATGGTCTACATTGAATGACATTCACTTCTACTACAATTCAAATACTACACATACTTATTTGCACATTCATACATTTATTTACATTAGAATAAAAAACATATACTTATACCAAGAAGAAAAGGAATATTAAGAGTATCATGCACACATAAACAATTGTAGAGACTGCAAAAGAAAAACATGCTGAGGAGAGGCAGAAGAATGAAAGAAATACAAGAACATGGTCATAAAATCCAATCAATAAAAGAAACTAATGTTCTAGACTAATGTAAGTAGGTGTGTATGTGTTTATATGTTTGAATTTCTGTGTGTATGTGTTTGCAATAGAAATTGTTTGTTAACTTTTTATAGGTACAAATACACACAAAGCTTTTCGTAGGTTTTCCTTTGTGTTGTTTTTTTTTTTTTTGCTTTTTGGAACTTTTCTTACCCAAATAAAAACTCATCTGTATGTTCCATACATATAAATGTTCTTATTACATAAAGAAATACCCATTACAATTTGTTTAAGTAATTCATTAAATTTATTATATTGTACAACAAAATATTTTTATTATTATTTTGTTTTGTTCCTATATAAACTTGTTTTTCAATTAATATTCTTTTTCTATCTGCCCTGTCGGAATGCAGTCAGCAATAATATCACAAAGCAAATCATATTATGGCGATTATTTAATCTTGCAAATAACATTATTTGTAATTATATATCGTTTATATGGGACAATTTATGCATAAATATAAAATCACATTTTTCAATTGTTAAGCCATTTTATCTAATTCTTGTCTAGATTATATTTAAAATTTAGGCACGTTTCTATTTAAGCAAACATTAAGTGCTATGTGAATTACATTTTAACTTGAAATAAAAATCAAATGTATAAAACTGTACCAGCAAAAGCTCAATAACTTGCTTTTGTATATAAAAATTTTGATATTGTGTGTAAAGTATTGAGAAGTATTCGTCCGAGACCCAACAAATATAGGATGATCAAGAACCTTATGAAATTTTAAGCCAATTTAGCTTTGTCCGTCTATATGAAAAATTCCATCCAGTATAACTGAGTTTATTTTATCATGTTCATGCAAACCGCCATCATTTGATTTGATTTACTTGACCTGTCTCTGCTAGTCCTATAGTGCGTTCTCTGAATTTTTCCCAATTTTAGCTAACTGGCTTACATTTTCAGAGTTTTGACAACTGTATAGAATATTGTTAAAGAAAAATCATGATATTGCCAAGGGTGTTCTAGTAAAAACCTAAGCACTAAATTGAATTTAGTAAATTCACCAATAAGCTAATTAGCTTTAAAATGTAAAACACTTGACAGCTTTGTATACATTAGACGTGTATGCAAAAACTAACAAAAGGTTTTCTGCTAATTTCCTCTTTCCATACACGTTTAAAAGCCTGCTACTTTCTTCATTAACATTAAACTGTACATTACTTTCTCTTGGTTATAAAATTTTATGTTACATTAAACAACACACACAATGATGTTAATAATTGTAGAATTCTGTTAAGCAACATAGATTTTGTTGTAACTCACTTTCATATATATTTATGTAAGTACACACAAAGAAAAATTACAGTTGAAAATGTTTTCCAAAACTATTTCAACATTTGTATAGGTTTTTTAACAACACTCTCAATAATTATTTATGCAAGGTGGCGCAAAAGTAATCCTCCTATCAGAAAATGCTATAAATTTTGCGAGACCCCTAACATCAGTTCTGTCAGCAATATTTCGCGTTCTGGAGCAGTGTAGCATAACATTGCTTATTAACGTGTATTTCGCATGTGTTTACTACACAAATGTCAAAACAGAACTGACATTAGGGGCCTCGCAAAATTTATAGCATTTTCTGATAGGAGGATTACTTTTACGCCACCTTGTATGATTGCGAAATTCATAATAGAACTTACGATTCACATGATTATAGCAATTACACATATTATTGTAGTAATTATGTGTATGTTTGTGTCAAACATTGTGTCGACGATTATCATATTTTGGTTGCCGCAAACATACAAATAAATACACATGCATGAAAAAACAAAAGGAAATAAGAAAATTAACTAGTACCGTCAAGTTTGTTTCACTTCTGTTCTCTTTTCCCCTTCTCATTCAAGAATACCTGCCTTGACGAGTCAGAATTGAAAAGTGTGAAAGCGGACTAAGATATTATAAAAATATTACACAAGTATTTTTTTTATTTTGATATGTATTGTACAGGAGACTATATGAACCCGAATTTTTATGTTTATATAAATAAAAATTTAAAAATACAATTAGAAATAGGGACTATTTATATTTCCGACTTTGTTTTTTGACGATTTTTAAAATTCGATGTGACGATTTTTTTCTTTTTTTTGACGATTTTTCCGAAATTCATCTGGCATTTCTGTATACAACCCATATTTGTGTATATTTTGTCACACAAAATAACCCTGCAAGTCGTTGGTGAAAAATTAACACTGGTTTCCCACTTATCTAATTTTAATATGCACATGTCATTGCGAAGAAATTACCTATGAAATTTACCGCTGAAAAATAATACTTTGAATTTCATAGTCAAATGATTTTGTTGATGATAATAAAGACATCTCCCATCCAACATAAGTTAAAGTTAAAATACTGGAGTAGAATAGAGTACTCAAACCCCGATTTTTTTAGAAAACCGGTTTTCGGGTTATTCGATAACAAAATAAGAAAATATTGCAAAAATGTAATAAAATCCCGCAAAACAAGTATAAAAAATAATTATTTTATAATTTTTTGACAATAATTATAAGAGGCTTTTTGCTTGTTTAATATTGTAGACTCTCAATTAATAAAGATATGTTAAAGGTTGTGTGCAAAAGTGACAAGTATCCACAGTCATAGTAATTTTTACATAAGGACTTGTCTACGACTTTCAAAACTGCAGGAAATTTATACAAACTGTATTATATATAGATAACAAAAAATAAGAAACTTGGTCTCTAAGTCCCACTTTACACGAAGCAATTCTTTAAATTAAGCTGATTGCCTTTTAGATATGGCGGTGAGGAGAAGATAAGACGAGTATACACTTGATTCTTGACTAGCAATTTGTGTTATTCTCTTATTCGCATTTGATATGTGTACAATAAAAATGTGTATAGGTATACTCTAAAATAAAAATACGAGCGATTTAAGAAATAAAATTGTTCTGTGTGAACACCAAATAATTTTCAAGGACAAAATTGTATCAATCTGATCAAAAAAAATTGCTTCGTGTAAATTGGAACTAATTTACTTCAAAGTACATACAAACTTAAATAAAGAAAGAAAAAAAACTGGTAAAAGTTAAACTACAAAACTCTGCCAACATTTTTTCGGTTAGAAAAACCTGACTAGCATATAAAATTAGTCTAGAGTACAATATACATATCTTTTATGTAATAATAATAACAACAATAGTTTACATATTACCGTGTATATACTTTGCATAAAAGTATCTTGCTTACTGGTTGATTGTGGTGGTAACACACATGAATGAAGTGGTAATAGTGTACGATTTTCTTTTTTTGTTGTTTATTTTTCTCTCAATATTTGAAGTAATAAATTTATCGCAGCCTACATAATAAATTTAACAAATAAAGAGGTGATTAATTTTTACTTGCTTTTTTTGTTTTGTTTGCTCATATGTGTGTGTGCTTGATTAAGTGTAGTACATGAGACTGTGTGTGTGTATAGTTATAAAACTTGTAATTACAGCAGAAGTATTGAGATTATTAAAATTATAACAAGCAACAGTCGAAGAAACTGAAAAAGGGCAGCATTCGAAAAAGCAATTATTAGGAAAATTTATTGTGATATTGAAAGGGAATGGCCTAATAAATAATTTAATTTGATAATTAGTATACGTGGTCCTGGTTTCACATACGACCATAATATTCTTAGCAGCCTATTAAAATTTTTTAAATGATTGTGGTAAATGCACAACTATATTTGTTCTGCTTTTTTGTAATTAGCTCTCGTATGTTTCATCACGATAACGCATACCATTATTTTAGTATTATTTTCAAGTTTTAGAAAATATCGAGTCATTTCCATAATTTCGTTTTGAGTTTTGTGACTGTCAACGAATTGATCAGCTCTGTGTACACTCTATTGTTAACATAGTTCCGCGAGCCAAATCGCATGATTGGTTAACCAATTAACAGAAGAATATCGTTTAATTAAGCAATTGGTAAATTTTTTTTTGCAATAAATTCATTCTTCGGTTCTCGGTTTTGTGATATGTGGAATCGTGCTGTTAAAAACACATATCATGTATAATAAACCAACACATATTCGATAAAAAAAAATGGTATAATCACTCCTCCAGACCACATAGAGCACATGACAGTCTAAGCATGAAAAGGCTTCTCAATAATAGCTCTTGGATTTTCAGCATGGAAAGTCTTCTCAACAACAACTCTTGAATTTTTAGAAGCCTAAATGCGAAAATTTGGTCTATCATAATATGAAATTCATTGTAACAATTGTCAAAGCTTCTTCTGTTGATACGCCAATAAGTAAAATGTCAAAACTTTTACATTATTCCTTTATATCCCTGTTAGGTTAGGTTAGAAGGCTAGTGTGAGGTTGTCCCCACACCATCACCCAGAGACCAATACGGTCCATTATATCCCTGTTAGAAAACAAAGTTCTTGTTACAAATCCTATTAGTTATTATTCAGTTTATTAATATAAATTAACTTTGTCATAGCCTGATAAATAGCTTTCCCTATTGAAAAATAAAAATATTAAAGATTTTGTTAAATCTTAAACAACTTGAAATTTTAACAACTTTTTTAAATTTGTATACAAACCTATAATTAAGCTTAAGTTTAACACTTCACTTTACATATCTGTTTTCAAAAGCACTAGGATTTCAATTAAAAAAGCTTAAAACAAACAAATTTTATTAAGATTGTCGTCTAGCTTACACCTTCCTTAAAACAATAACTTGAACACCCTTTTCAAAACGAAAAATTCAAGGTGAGTTATTATTATTATTTTAGATTAAAATTTTGCTTTACAAAATTAATTAGCTTGTTGCTTTTGAGGCATATTTAAGATAAACACACAAAAAAAAGTGGTAATTAAAAAGAACAACAGTTTATAAAAAAAAGCAAAAATTTTAACTTGTTTCATAAACAATACAAAACAATTTTTGTTAGCAAATACTTAAGTAAAATCGTAAGCTAAAATCTTTGACAATCTTTATACCCTTCAGTATGAGTAGATTTGTTTGTCCATCAAATTGTAAATTGGAAAAAATAAAGTAAACATTTTTTTAATCCATAATTTTAAAAATGTTTCAATATACTTCAAGAAGTGCAGATCTGTCAGAAATACATGTAAATCAGATTAAGCGATAGAACAAAATTATGTTTATATGAGCAGAATACGGGAAGAGTTTATTTAAATTGTTTATATTGCTTATTTAACCAGCCTATATTGGAATAAGAGTAATATATCCATAATTGTCAATACATCATGGATCATCGACCGAAACAATTACAAAAATGCTTCCTTTGTAAAGTTTCGGTTGCCGGTTGTAGGTCTTTATGTCTAAATTGAACATATTATTAGACATTATGCCTACAATGCTGGTGAAGAGTCTACAAACTTCGTTACAGCCCAATATAAATACAACTTTTACTTATTATTAATCTCACCTTAAGTCGAGGGAAAGATTTACTGATTTACTCATCTTATTTATTTTCGTAAGTATTTGTGAAGGTGATTGTTTCTTGTTTGCTTATATTTAAGCCCTGAAGTGGTAAATATGTAGATGTTGGTATTTAGGTTCTATTTATTTGTATTTATGTATTTTGTATCTATTATTTAGTATATATTAACGAAAATAACTCAAGTATAAGGTATGCTTTAAGTCCAAGGATATTTTATTTTGTTTACAAACAGAAACGTCTATTTGTCATTAAATTAGAGTTGTTTATTTGAAGTGGATTTTTGTTGTCTATGTCAATATTAAGGTATTCGAGCATTAGATTTAAATTTTTGATTACACACATTGTGTTTACACTTATGTTGTTTAGTTCTAGTGGTTAGTTAAGATATTAGGTTGTGATATTTGCTGTGAGTGCACGTGTCTATCTATCTGAAGAATATTTGATAATTATATGTTTACTTTTTGGTTTGTGAATTAAAGTAATATGGCTTTGCTACAATACAAATTTAAAATAAAATTAATGCGTTCAATCACGACTTTATTATTGTGTGACAGTAACTAAACATTACTTTAGTATATGGCGATTTCGAAAATCTCAAATATTCAAACAAAGCCGTTAAACAAGTTTCTGAATTTTCTTTCGGCAATCATGAATAAAATGAATATGCAATTTTATAAATTTTTCAAACTAAAACTTTCTATGATTTACGCATTTAGCGCAAATTTCGAGAAACCACTCAAACTTATTGGCGCATATTCAGAAATGTTATCTAAGTTTAAACTTTTTTAAGTACCAACTTAAGTTAATCTTAGTTGATTACTTTCAGCACGAAAAGTTACAACTTAATTATGGGTAAAGCTGTAACTAAATGTTAACTAACAAATACATTTAAAGAACAGCTGATTGATTTTATTTCTTGTCGTCGATGATGTTAACATATTTGGACACCAATTATTTAAATGTAGTTTTTCATCTGGCGACCAATTTGAGTCTCTCTAAAATACAGAAAGCAATAAATACATATTTTTCTAACAATAATAATAAACTTTTCTTATTTTATTTGCTAATTGTGTCCATTTTTGACCAAAAAAAATCACAAAAAAAAAGAAAACAAACTAGAGATGTGTTTTTCGTCAACAAAAATCTACTAAATGCAGTGTTGCATTTCTTTAAACAGCTGAAAGCAGTTGCTAATAGCGTAGACAGACGACACAGTTAATTTGCATTAACAGTCTTAATTCAAATTAACTTGTGAATTATCCATTTTTAATGCGCATTAAGTTAGACGTAAATACACAAAATCAAACTGAATTTATACTGCATTTAGCTATTTCAATATGGCAACATCGTCGAAAATCAATAATATGTTATCAAATTGTTTACTATTCTAGAATAAGAAGAAGACAATTGTAAAATTAAAATAATAAAAATAGATTTCCACAATTGCCTTTCTCTTATTTCAGAGTGTCCCACTGCGGTCCCCACATGTAGCAACACGTTCAGGTTGATGGTTGCTAGTGCATGAACAAGTTTTGCATTATGAAACAGTTTCAGCAAAAGTAATTTCAGCTTTTTTTCAAAGAAATACTGTTTTTTCAGCAAATGCCAAACAAATTTTTTCATAATTAAATAGTTGTTGACAAACAAACAGCTGTTACCTAAATGCAGTTTAAATGCAGAAACTGTCGTCTGTCACGGTAAAATCTTAATTCACATTAGTGAGTTTTTAATGCGCATTAACTCTGTCGTCTGTCTACGGTATAAGTTAGTTATGATTTGTGAATAAGATCTTTAACTATTTGTGAACTATTTTTTAGTTTATGTTTAATAAGTTTCGACTTTAGTTACAATTTCTGAATATGCGCCAATATTTTTTAAATATTAAAGAAACATTTTGTTTGCCGCAGTTGAAAACAAGTTCTTTAAAATATGTATGTAAAATGTGTTGATTGAGAAACTACAAATTTATATTGAGAAATAACAAATTGAAATTCAAAAATCCAAATTAATAATGATAAAACACAAATTGAAATGAAGAAATCGAAATTAAAATTAAAATTCAAAATGAAATTTAGAAATCAAAATTGATATTGAGAAAATTCAAATTGATATTGAAAATTGTAATTGAGAAATTTTTCAAATATTTATACCCTACACCACAATAGTGGGGCTATAAATATTGGTCCAACGTCCACCTTAAAGTATACCGATCGACTTAGAATCACTTCCTAAGTCGATTTAACGATATTCGTCCGTCCGTATGGCTGGCTGGCTGTCCATGTAAAGCTTGTGCGCAGAATACAGGTCGCAATTATAAAGATATTTTCATAGAATTTTGTACATGATATGAACTGGTAGAAATCGGGCCATTATTTCACGTGGCCCCAATACAAATGTCTTCCCGAAATAGGAGTTAACGATCATAAATGTTTGTATTATGCAAGTATCCAAAAAAAATTTCACCACGAATTAGTAGTAAATAAAGCCAAATCACAACTGCAAATTTTGTGAAGATCGGTCCATAATTGATCATAGCTCCCATATAAGCACCTCTTCCGAAAATCACTTTAAAGTGCATACCTCTTAAAAATTAAAAATGTCGGTATCCAACACAAATATGTTTCGTATATATACAAATAACATGGTAAAATTTTGTGACGATCGGTCCATGATTAGTCGTACCTCGCATATAAGGACCACTTGCGAAAATTCCTTTAACTACCATAAATCTCTTAAAAATTTTAGTTTCCAAATAAAATTCATCAAAAATAAGTTTCATATATAGAGAAATCAAGACACCTAATTTTGTAATGGTCGGTCCATTACTAGTCAAAACTCCCATATAAGACCCTATCCGTAATTCACTTTAGCCTCCATAATTTTTGTAAAATTATTTATATCGAGATAAAGTCATAGCACTAGATTTTAGGATGATCGGTCCATAATAGGTCATATCTCCCTTATTCTGAAATATGAGTATTATACGTTTGGTCTTGACCGACTATACTTTTGTGCTTGGTTTTACTTATAAAATACTTAACACGATTTTGAGTTACAAATTTTATTTCTCAATTTCAATTTGTGTTTTATCAATGTTACTTTGCTTTTCTGAATTTCAGTTTTGTTTTTCTGAACATCAAATTGGGTATCTGAGTTTCGAATTGTATTTTCTCAATTTCAATCTAAACAGGTGTAGTTTATTGTAACATATAACAAATATATAAATAAATATGTTAGAAACAGTAAATCAATTTCAATACAAACAAAAATACGTTAAACGTTTTACACACACACATGTGTAAACAACGTAAGTTTTTTCTAAAAGGCGCGATGAAGTTTAACTTAGTTACTTAATACGAATACTTAATATTTACTTATATTTTTCACCAATTTATATAAACAATACTTCAGAAATTGAAACATTTGAAGTTTAATATTTTCTAAACAATTTTAAATTAATTTTTTTTTTCAAGCAATTACATTTCATCCTTCTTGTCCTGTTCTTTCTACAATATTGTTAATAAATTCAAAGACTTGTCATTTTAAAAATTATAAAAAACCCAAAACAAACTAAAAAAAAACTTGTAACCGCAATACTTAAACTAATTGTCATTAATTGACTTTCCTTTTTTCACTCCACCAATGAAATATAAAAAACATATTATAAAAAAATCCTTTTTTAAATTGGCATTTTAACAACTCTAGCCAGAATATGTTGCTAAAGCTTAGTACTAAAAAAAAACAACCTACAAAATGAATTAAAAAGAAATACATATTTTAAATCTCTGCTTCCTGTGATGCGTAGACCCTTTTTTGCTGTCGTCTTAAATTTTCCTTAAAAGTTGTCCTTTTTTATCTTTAATCTTAATAGTTCACTAAAAAATGCTCTTAGAAATGTTTGGAAATATTTTTTTAAAGCGATTTTTTTTACTATTATTATTTTGTCTGTAAAAGTGGACCTAAAATTAAATTTTAAATAAATATTTTTTTTAAACATCAAAAAATCTGCTTTAGTTTAGATGGCGTTTAAATAGGAAAACACTTGAAACCTTTACTTTAGCCGTTTATTTTATGACGAAAAAAATCTGTTTTCTTATTGAAAACTTTCTTGTGTTTACTCTTTTTCTCCACCATCTACGAGTGTTTGTCATGCTAAGATTTTGTAGTGACAAAATAGCTTCCAGTTATTATGAGCATAATTCTTTTTTTATTTTTTCTTACTTTATTCCCCATTTTAATTTTTATACCCTCCACCACCATAAGTAGTTTGTCATTCCGTGTGTAACACTGAGAAATACTCATCTGAGACCCAACAAAGTATATATATTCTTGGTACTTATGAAATTCTACGTGGACTGAACCATGTTCGTCTGTCTGTCTGTCTGTCTTTGTAAAACACTTTCACGTCCAAAGGAAACAACCGAAATCAACAAAGTTTACAACAAAAGTTTGTAGTTCTTTTAAGCAGTATGGCATTGAAAATGAGCAAAATCGGTATAGTAGAACAAGAGTTATGGATCAAAATGTAAGACATTCTTAATAAAAAATTGATATTTTTAAAAAAAATTCTAGCTATATGTTTAAATATATTGCAGATAATAGCATCAAATTTTGTATACGTTGTTTTTATGATAAAATTACCCCCCGGCCCACGATGTCGAACGATAACTTAGATAAGACTTAAGACACAAACTTTTTATCGTATCTATTTTTTACTCAATAAATGTTGTTTATTCCACAATCAAGTTTGTGTCTTAAGTCTTATCTAAGCGAACGTTATCGTTCGACATCGTGGGCCAGGGGGTTAGAAAGTGTGAGAAAAATAGTAAGAATCGATCCATTATTTCTCATAGCCCCCATACAAAAATCTTCCTGAAATACTGCTCAATTATACATAAATGCCAATAAAATTGGAATATCTATAGAAAATTCAGCAGTAATAAGTTTCATGCAAAAAGAAATCGTAAAACCAAATTTTTTTTAGTTCGGTCCATATTTTACCAATTCTAAAATTAACTTAATGTTAAACGGCTAAAATTTGACATAAATAATCCTTAAAGGTAAAAAAATTGTTGTACTAAATTTTATGGTGATCGCATGATAATTGCTCCCATACAAGGAACATATCCGAAGAAGCCATTTATCTTTATATATATCGTATAAATATCGGTACCGACTCAAAACGTTGCACAGATCATTTACATATATACAAAAATCAGCCCACATAATTTTGTGAATTTCGGTATATTTTTACACGTATGCGCCATATAAAGCCCTCTTACGAAAATCACTTTAATAGTTATAAATCTCTTATAAATAAGGGTACGAATTCAAAATTTTACACGGATCATTTACATACATGCCTAAATCAAACTGCTAGATTTTAAGAATATCGGTCCATATTTGACAATATCCCCCACATAAGGTCCACTTCTGAAAGTCGCGTTAATACTAATATGTATCATAAATATACCGTTATTATGTTGAAATTCGACATCAAATATCCTCATATGCCTGAAAATAACTGTTCCAAAATTTAAGAAGATCGGCCTATGATTTCTAATATCTGCCATATAAGAACCATTTCCGAAAAACAATTTAACCCACAAAAATGTCTAATAAATATTGATATCGAACCAACTTTTATATAGATCACAAATTTTTTATCCATAAATCATACTAATAGCGGTTATACCACAATTATGCTACTGTATTTTGTAGGTGTCAGTCAATAATGGGCAATAGCTCCCGAATTAAGTCCACTTCTGAGCACACCAACCAACCATACAACTCTTGCAAATAACATTATTGTGATGGATTTCAACCAAATCACATTACTGGATACTGTAGTTAGAAGCTATCAGTCTATAATTGGTCCACTTCTACTATGCCATTCATAAAACTTTTGTAAATAATATTATTAAGATCAAATTCAAACAAAAAAGCCTCACCTTGTATCTTGTCCTCTTTAATACTCTGTTGTATACTCTGTTTCTTAACTTGTTGTAAATATGGAAAAATGTTCTTTTGATTTTATAAATTGTTAAATTGCACTCAAGATTATTATGAAAATCAGACAAACTCTGTAAATTACAGTAAGAATCGGTAATTACATCAATTATAAATGGTCAAAATTAGATAAAATTTTAAAAAATTTAAAATAATATCACCTAAGTGAATTACGACCAACAAGTAATATTGCCTTTCAAACAATATATGAAATACTAATAAAATTTGCGCTAAAACTGAATAGAAAACACAGAATTAGGATATTCAAGTCCAGTGTGTTTCTGTATTTCTTATTACGTTTTGGTGGACGGTATTAAAGATTCGGCACAGCCAAATATATCACTATAACTTGTTTTTATTAAAGTATGTAGGTATTGTATTGTATGTATGTGTATACTTTTTGGTTTTGGGTTTGTGTTTTTTACTGTTAGTAAGTGTTATGACTGTTTTATAGAAAAAAAATCCTTTTTATTTTTTATCTTTGGGGTTGTATTGAGTTTAGGAATTTTCAATTCTCTTTCTACAACACATTGAGATTTTTATTTCTTATCTCTGATCGAATTATAGAGATAAAAAATCACAAAACCAGGGTGTTGCTTGTTGTTCAATATAATCTTGTGGTTGTGTTCGGTGTAAGAAAGGAAAATGTAAGACTTTATACTTAATGGAATTTCGGCCGCAGATTAGTATTGATGAATTTTAAGATAAATTTATAGATTTATGTAATTTATTTCAAGTGCTTGCTAAAAAGAACACCTTTTTTTAGATACCAACACAACAATAAAATGCAAAATTTTAGCACTACACAGTTATGGCATTGAATGGAAGTACTTGTGAAAGCAGCTGTGGAAACGATCACATTAACAGTTCTGTCTTGGAGCTGTTTGCTCTAGGGAAGGGTTGGAATATGTAACATCATTTACAAAAACTAAAAACTCGATTTTTGAAAGTAGTGTTTTATCATCAGTAAGGTAGAACCCCACAAAAAGTTTCCTCTACACTTGTTAAAGTGTTAAAGTGGAGGAAATTATCTAAACTATAGAATAATTACCAATAAAAAATATCACCTAAATTAAAAATTACTCCACATAAATGATGTAGCCAATCCCCTTCTCATTTATGCGGATTGAAACTAATTCTTTTTCAGAAAATAATACAGAGTGTAAAGGTTTCAACTAGGGATGCAAAACGAGACTGGTTTTTCAAATCCCGGGATTCTGGATTTTATAAAATGTAAATCCTGGGATAAATGTAATTTTTTTCGGGATTTATGTTTCATATAACTCAACATTCAGATTAGGTGTTATTTATAATTAACAAAAATATCCCTGCATTATCGTCCTTTAGCCGGTAAAAATCGTACTTTCGTTAAATTTTATACGAAATCATTTGTTACAAAAATAGTATTATTTTTCAGAAGTATATAAACACATACTTCTAATTTATTTGTAATATAGACAAAATTCTCTTTTTATGAACACTACACACTTAAGGTACGGTCACACATGGCAAATATTTTTTCAAAAAAGCATAACCGCTTGTTTTAGAACAAACTTGTTAAACGTTGTTTACTCTTAAAAGAGTTATGCCAAATGAAACAGCATCAAATAAATTAAAACTAAATATTTGTTGTGTCTTGTCTTAAAGAATTAAGTTTTTTTTAAGTAAATAAACAAGTTCAAGTATATTTCATTTAGTGGTTACGTCTTTTACGGCAAATATTTCCCAAGTGTAACCGTACCTTTATACCTTTTATGATTTATTTCACATCAGATTTTAAGCACAATGTTAAACTTAATAAATGCAATAACCGTTTATGTTAATAGCAATCAGATATCACTGCAAGTATTTTGTAATTAAGCTTCCTAATTCCGGCATTAATAAATAATAAAGCTATTTCTTACAAAGGCATCAACAAAAATTTATATTTTACAAAAGTATGCCAAAGATATAAAGGTGAAAAAATTAAATTGAAATTAAAGTAACAGATGTAGACCTTTGTAGCAGTGATATCAATCTCTGCTGATGTTGTACCTTTATTTATGCTCATGTCTGTTATAATATGTAAGAAAATGATGAACAAGAATTATTTGTTTCGTAGGGTGAGAAAGGATTGTTTATGCAATCAGAACACAAGAATTTACTAATAATTTTGTCGACAAGCGATGTTTTTCATCAGCTTCATATATTAGTAGCAAAATTAAATCAAGATTCTCTTTACTATAGATACCTTAATATTTTTAAGAAACATTATCGATCGATAATATTCTGTTGCTGTTAAATTAATATATATAAAAATTTAACACGAAATTACATATTATTTTTGTCAATCTAACATTTCTCTACTTAAGTGTTCGCACGTAGTGAACTATCACGTAAACCAACCAACCAACCAACATTTCAACATAATGTTATTATGCTTTTTTTTTTTTTTTTCAAGTTCGTTTATTTATTTACAACTTATAATATACTTACACTACAATAAACAATAGTCTACATATTTACCTATTTACTTAAATACATTGTCCCGATAACGGGCACTCGAGTATTTTTTATATACAAATCTATATTTTTTTTATTTTAAAATAAACTATATTCAAGTCGTGCTAAACGAGAGATTATATTAATTTGTAATGAAAAATATTAATATAAAAACATTACATATCTATGAGGTTAGTATAAAAAGTTATAGTCTAAGCTTAAAAATAATAATAAAAAAAAAAGCAATAGTACATTTAAAATAATTAATGGGTTACAACAAGGCACTGTTAACTTTCCAATTCTTTTTAACATTTTTATTTTAGACTTACTTAAAAAAGTTGAAAATATAATCGCTTTTGCAGATGACATCGTTATATACCATGCCGACACAACAATTGAAAAAATAAATGCAAAGCTTCAGGAATCATTTATTGTTGTAGAACAGTTTGCAGTTGATTGGTTTATGAAGTTAAATATAAATAAATATGAAACAATTTTATTTAGGCCCCCTGTAGGTAAATGTAACACCAACATAAAAAAGAATTGGAAATCGTTCGAATTGAGATCCAGTGTAAATCAAATATTAATTACAAACAAACAATCTGTCAGATACTTGGGCATACAAATAGATAAATTTTTATACTATAATGAACACGTCAAAGACGTCATTAGAAGAGCACAAAAAGCGTTTTTCATGTACAAATCTCTGTTTTACTCAAAATACATAACAACATCGGTAAAAATAATTATGTATCAATCGCTCATAAGACCAAATCTTACATATGGTTGTCCTATATGGTTCAACATATCACCTTCCTACATGGAAAAACTACGGGTGTTTGAAAGAAAATGTTTAAGAGCTTGCACATCGTTATTTAGATCAAAGGAAAGCAATTATTTAAAATATGTTTCAAACAAAAAGCTATATAATAAAGCAAATGTTATAAGAATTGATAACTTCATTATTAACCTAATTAGAAATTACATTTTGAGAAGCTCATACTGCACCGAAAATAATTTAATAATGGCACCATACTACACAAGTTTTGCTTACATTTCAAATGTCCTTGAAAAAGGACTAGGTCCACCAGAGTCATTCTTGTACCTAGATACATTAAATATTATCCAAGATGAAAATAATGTTCCAATATTTTATCACAAATTTAGACGGGCTAATGATAAGGCTATCAATTCAAATTTTTTGTATAATTCAAATAGATATGATAGGAGTTTAAGTAATCGAGAACTTCAAAACAAAAATACCAGAAAATTCTGGTGGTTGGATGAATAGATTACTAAAATGTTATTATGTTCTTAAACTACGAATATTTTACAAACTTTTAATAAATTTCAAAATTATATCTACGAGGACAGAAAATGTTTGTTTTCACACATATTTAAATTTAGTATAAGTTACTTTTTTGAAATAAATAGTTTTTACTATTAATACACCAAGATGTGTAATTATGAAACAATGAAATAAATCCCGAAATTGACATTTGCTTCGAGATTTACAATTTATAAAGTCTCCAATCCAGGGATTTGAAAAACCAGTCCCGTTTGGCATCTCCAATTAGAAAGCCTTATAATCTGTATTATTTTCTGTTATAATTATATTAATTATAAATTTAGTTAAACAAAACTTATTTGACCATAGACCAAACCCTTTGAAGATTGGGGAAATGAGACAAAAATGAATGATACGCTGAGCCAAGATCTTAAGACAATATTAGAATGGGGTTGTGCGAATAAATTCGATTTTAATGCACGTAAGATTCAATGTTGTATATTAATGTACAAACGCACAATAGATCATGTTGCTTCATCTGTTTTTATGGGCGGTGTAAATATTAAGGAATCAGACGCTCTTGATGTTCTGGGAATGAGAATCCAGTAAAATGTCCGTTGGACCAAACACAATTTTTAAGTGTCAAAAGAAATGCTCAAGTGCCTTGGTTTTTTAAAACGGTGTAGGAAATACTGCACTCCATCTGAACTCCATACTATTTACACCACCTATATTCGGCCGAAAATGGAATACAACTCTCATGTATGGGCCGGTGCTTCGAAGTCTATTTTAGAGTTACTCGACCGCATACAGGAGAGGGCGAAGATGCTTATTATTGATTTCTTTGAGCATCGTCGCAATGTGGGTTGTGTTTCACTGTTCTATCGACTGGACAGTGAATCGCACAACAAACTACAGGGAAAATTCGTTCTTCAGCCGTACTGTCCGTATGTGAAATAAACTACCCCGCCACTTTCAATATAGGAAAATTCAAATCAACTGTTCACAAACACTACTCCCTCTATCCTCCCACCCATAACCTATTTTTCTAGTTCCAACACAATGCATTGCATTAGTAGGGGTCGTTCCCAGAGTGCTGGTCCAAGCAAAAAAATTAAACGAAGTACTATTTTTATGCATTAAACAAACTATAAATAAATTCGTAAAGCCTTAAAGAAATATGTTTTTCAAATCTAAAATTCTCAACATAAATAGTACAAATAGTTTGTATCAATTGCAAAATATTCGTCTAGTTATATTTACACACAACAAACAGGTGTATAATATTAAAATGTATCTATAGCATATCATGTATTTCTATGCAGCTATAGGAGGCATTCAAATACATTGGGCATTATTTTACAATGAGTTTATCTTGGTAGAAAATGTATATACATATGTACATATAAATCTTTCTTATTTTTCTATGGCTGCCTTTTTAATGTGTTTTTTTTTTGTTTCTTTCTTCTGCGTTATCAAAATGTGCCTGGATATTTTTAAAAACCCCATAAAATGTTGCACAAAAAAGCATAATCATTGATATACATACATACAAAATATTGTATTAGATGTAAGAAATATGAGAAGAAAAACGAATGTACATTCAAACATTCATTCATTCATTCAAACATACATTCCTGGGTTTAAGTATGAAGTCAAGTATGAAGAAAATTCACATTTCCTGTTTTGGTTGAAATCAATAAAATATGTATATATAACAAGTGTTTGTTTACGTTTAGGGGTTTTTGTACTTTTCTTTTTTTATTTTATTATATCCTGCATGTTTTAGACCTGAAATATTATACATTGAAGCTTAGGAATATATATAATTTTTCTTTTATAAAATATCATGAATATATGTATGTAGATTTGTTTCGTTAAAAAATTTACAAGTTCAATAGAATTTATTGTAGTTTATTGTTAAAAAGTTTTTTTGTTTTTTTTTTCTTTGACATCTCTAGTCCATGAATATTATGTGTATTTATGTATGACGTTAAAGTAAAAGCCTATATATTTAATATTTACGGAAATGTATTGTTTTTTCATATAATATGCATAAACTGAAGTGTTTTGAAGTAAAACATATTAAAACAAAAAAAAAAAAAGTTTCTAAAATAAAAGTCAGGGGGTTGTGTTGACATTTTGAATTCTAGACAAATTAGGTAAAATTTTGTAACATATGCTCTAGTGGTATACGCCATTTATTTATATCTACTGTTAATCTGCTAAAGCTTGAAAATAACGACATGTTAATGGTAGCTTACAAAAGTAAACTTTCGCTTCTAATTCCTTAAAAATATTTCTTTACATCTTATTTTTAAAACCTAAAACTTAAAGCATTAAAATTGGTTACAAAAGTAACCAAAACATGAATTATGTTCTCAGAACCATGAAAAAATGTATTTATTTTTTACTACAAAAGTAAAAATGTTTTCATATGAAACAGGGTACAAAGATAACATACGTAATATCAATTGTTTATAGTTCTTATACAAGTTTAAATTAAACATATAAGGGGTTTATACTTTTTACCATTTTACTCTTATGCTGGTCTTTTGTGTAACAAAATTCTAAAGAATTTTAACCCTAAAATACAAAAAAAAAAATTGGAAACAAAAGCACACCCAAATGACTAATAAAGCATAATTTAATGAAGCTTTTCTATACAGACAAATGACAAAAACTCATGCATACTCATATAAAATACGAGTACAACATCCAATTTATAAAAACCTTGCGGCACTTGCAACTGGTTCTACATAGGCTTATATTGTAGCCACAAGTAATCAGCATTGGCTACTCACTCATCTAGAAATGTAAATAATAAATGCGATTTTTTCAACCTCATTACCAGTATTTTAACAATATTACGGTCACTGCAATTATTTATATACTGGCGGCTATCATAATATTTTTTATAGTTACAATTATATTTATATATATTTATAGTATGTACATATATGTTTATGGCAATCATGCTCATGATGATTCATTATATCATAATGAGTTGATATCAGATTATGTTTATCGAAATATCAGAAAAGTGGTTTCCAAAAAAATGTACTTATTGCGTACAATTATGTACCTAAATATGTACGTAATTGCTGCACTCATATGAATCGTAAATTTAACATACGATTGTAAATCAAACTTGCCACCCTTCAACTGATAGTCCAGCATTCCGTAGTCCAGTCTAGGGGGGCACCCAACATATATTCATCGGCGAAGATGACCGATAATTCAGATTCCCTGCAAACATGGTAATTTGGCAAAATTTAGGCTGTGCAGTCTGTCGGATTTATAAACGTTTTCTTGTGTGCAACTCGGTAATAGAAATCTAGTTGGCGCAAGACACGACGAATAATTTCAACGCATCATTGTTTGCCAGTTGTAAAGCTGATAGCCTTGGATTTGCTTTTATTATTCTTAAAATGTGTTGCTCATCATGCTCATTGAACATTTTATTTTTTGACCCGGATTTTTATGGCTCATTTGAACTATTTGAAATTTACACTTTACGTTACAAGATCGGAGTCACAGTTCACAGAAATACAGATAGAAATAGAAAAAAATAAAAACGGTACAGTAAAAATTTACTGTATAAAATAAGCTGTGACGTGAAAAATTAGCATTTTTTTGTTTTTTTCAGTTTTAATATATTAAAAGGTACATTTTTGTAATAAAGGTTTTTTGTTTGTTAGACTATAACATTTTTTTTTAAATTACACTAATTTCTTTTTTAAGTTCCTATTAGTTTTCTTTTTTTTGGCTTCGAAAACAAAAAAAAAAATAAAAAAAATAAGCTGTATATGATCAACAAAAGTAATTGTTGTTTTAATCCGTATGTTTCGTTGGACTGTATTTGAGAAATAATGGTTAAAAAAACTGTCTCCGAGATGTTTTAAGTAATAGAAAAGATGAACAATTTTAAAATTCCAGACATCATGGTATTCATGTAAAATTATATTTTCCAGGATGCAAAACATTATATAAGACATGTAACGAACAACAACAATAAGTGATTAATAAAGTAATCCCTTTAAAACTTTTTGCTATTTATTTTTTCACTGATTTCGGGTGACAGAATCTTTATATTATTAAACTGCATATTTGTTGCAAAGTTGGCATTTGCTCTCTTTAAAACTGCTGGGAACAAAAGCAGCAATAAACATAACAAACTTTTCCGGTTTTAAATAAACAATAGTTTATTATTATGCAGACATACATACATAGCTATAAACATATAAAAGGGCTAACGGCACAGCACAGTACCGCATACACATACATACAGTTGTGAATTTTTATAAAAGCACTAAATTAAGCAAAGAGTAAAAGACAATATACTCACTCATTGATGTACACACACATCATACTTATATATATCACATTTGTATATCCTTATAACCCTAACATGATTTTGGTATCACTGTTTTTATAGACAAGCCTGGGAACTGCAATAAACCGAAAAACAACTAAAAAAAGGGTTTAACAAAAATTCTCACACACTTCACACATACACACACATAGTTTAAATATTTTATTTTTTACTTCCGCTCACTCACTCTCTGTTTTCTCTCATCTGTTTTCATTAAAAGGCAAAGGTAATTGTTTGTTCTTGTTGCTGTTGCTGATGTTGACGTTCACAATGTATTCTATTTGCGGTACAAATTCATCCTGCACTTGTTCGTTGGCCGTTGTTGTCTTTTGTTGAAAATCTGATAAAAACATATTTGTTTTTTGTCGGTACTTTTATCATAATAAAACAATATATCATCAATATGTATGGAGGTAAAGCTTTTAATTTATTATTTTGTACTACATAGAAGCATACGCAAAGGATACAAAACAGAAAATTTATCATGTTTGTCTGATAAAATCTAGTTTTTTTTTTTTTTGTATGCATGCTTTCTTTTTAATTAGCTTGACTTTAAAAAAAGGAGTTGCGTATAAATAACAATAATTTAAGATATGGCCATCAGCATGTTTTAAATTCTGTTACTAAGAAAAATATATTTTTAATTGAAGTCATTGTAACATAAGGTGCTTTGAAGTACATGACACCCGATAATTTAGCTGCTCAAGACCTGTCTTTATAAGAGGTTTAATTTAAAGAAGAAATTAAAAATACGGAGTCGTGATGCAGTTTTTGTTTTCAGTACATTTTTATTCGCTATTTAACTGGAGCAATGCTTTGCATACAGTTATGAGGTTTGTTTGTTACAAGCGCGGTTCTTATTGAAAAAATTTCTTTGGTGTTTACACACATAATTTTATTGCTTAAATCACTCATATTTTTATTTGAGTGAGAATATATTCACATTTCTATACACATGTGTATATGTTACTTTCTCATTCGTGTCCACTTTTTGCAAGAATTGTTACAAGAATTCCTATTATAATCTAGTGTGTACTCGTCTTATCTTCCCCTCACCACGATGTCAGCTAAGCTTACAGAATTTCTTCATATAAAATAGCACTAACTGGTGCTATGCTACGAATATAGTTATTATTAGGTTTTTATCTAGAATTTTAGGTCTCAAAATTTACGTAAGTAAAGTACACTAGTAGAAGCTTTAAAATTTGTTAAAATTAATTATATTTTTCCCGAATACACAATATGAAAATGGTGGATCTGTTAAAGCTGCATATTCTACAATTCGTGATATTTGTGGTCTTTCCGAGACTGCTATTAAGAATTAAGTAAATAAAATTGCTGCATTTGCGCTTATGAAAATCCAAAAGCAATTATTATTATACTTTTGCATGCGCTAAAAGTATCAAGGCGTATGAAAAAAGTATGAAGGCGTGATAGGCTTATTTTTTGAGAAAATTCGACTTGAAATTAGTCAAGGGTGAATGCATCACGATATGGAGAGATGTGAACTGATATATGGTTTCAACAGAATGGTGATACATGTCACGAAGCCATCAAAACAATGAATTTATTGCAAACCAAATTTCCCGATCACATAATCTTAATTAGATCAGATCATTAAATTTAACACAACTGAATTACTTTTTGTGGGGTTATGATAAAGTCTATACAAAACCAGACAAAACGAGCCAGTCGAAATGGCCCAAACTGTTCTCTAGAGTGGTTCTCCTTCCATACAAAAAAAGTTGTGTCAGTCACCCCCTAGGATTAACGATAATATAAAAATTATTCCAGAAATAATTTTTTTATTTTTTTGCCACGCCTACAACTACCGCCCTTTTAGTATTTTGTTCACTGTGTCGCTATTTCTAATCCGATCTTATACCGGTGTCCATGGCTCTGTAAGGGCTACATTTCTGTCCTTAATCATTTAATCTAGTCATAACACTTAAATACGCGGTCGTACCTACAATAAAGCTAAATATTTTATAATATTTTTAAAAGTCATGGCTAGAATTTGACGTGATAGAAAAAAGTGATCAATTCAGTCTCGTTTTTTTTTTTTTTTTTTTTTTTTTTGAACGACTCTACTGTTCTCGGCCCTATAATTATTCGTTTCGGATACACACTAGTTACACTTTGTTATCCAGGAACAAAGTATTTCTATATATTACAGATTTTAGTGAGTTTATTCTATTTAATTAATCCGTAAATTTCTAGCAGGAACTCTGATTATTTATATGATTTTTGAACAAAGATTCTATAAACTGAATGAGATTGGTTGTCTAGTATTTTTACTAATACTAGACAACCTATTTATAGTTTATTTAGAACAAAACAAGATCTAAATAGTATTCTAATTAATAACGAATATTTGCAGAATAATTAATCAACATACAAGACTATGAGATCCCATCAGATAAACTAAATTTGATTATATTTTATGACCTTATCTCATATTAGCAAGGCAATCTATTTTACATTTATTATGAGCTATATTATAAGTTAAGGTTAGTTTTATGTTTATAATTATGATTGAGCTGAGTTTCAAAATCAATAAATTAATAAAAGCATAACTTTGACAATATTCCCTACCTAACCTTATCATTGTATTATTTAAAGTTCCAAATTCTGTTTATAAACAGAAATTGTCTACTTTGATTTTCCACACAACATTTACTTAAGACTTCTATAATTCCAAACATCATACTGCCTATGTAAGAAAATTTCTCTATTTTCTGAGTGTTATCTTATTCAATCTGACAAAAAAATTACGCAATATTTTCCCACAGAGTTTAATATTGAAAAATTGTATACTTGTACACTTTTAGTAACAATATATTATAAATATTGTCAACAAACATAATTTTTGCCTCAACAAAATCTTTAAATTTTACTGTATGAAAAAAAAACAACTCATAAATTGCCAAAATAATTTTTATACATTGAAGGCTTTTTAAGCCATTATTATCACTAGCAAATTCAGTTTAATGGCATTAACACCAAATCACTAAAGGCCATGTGCTAAAAACCAGACATATATACATTCAGTTCAGCCTGTAACAGCAACAGTGACACTCTGTGTTGCATGGCAAAGTATTCGAGACGCGCAGGAATAACCAAAACATCAAGAGGATATAAAATAAAGCTGAAGGATTTACCACGAAACAAACAGGCAGCCATTTAACCATTCATTCATCCATCCATCTATTCATCCATCCAGCCATCCAGCCATCCAGCCTTTCATTTGTACGCTTGGTCGTTCACTTAGAAATAGAGAAATGATGACGGCTTGTCGCTTAAAACATATTGATGGTATTTAGAAAGCATCTTTACATAAAATTATCACAAAATTACCCTTAGGTTACGGAACACGACAGAATAGGCGAAGACAAACCCAGAGAAATAAACAACAAACAAAATGTATCAACAACATAAAATCCTTTTACATTAAGGCAGCGTTTATCTCCTTCGTACTTAAACGAATATATGTATTTTTTTTTCTACTTTTTCACTTGAAGCCTATTTATGTAAACAACAGGCCTATCCTAAGGCTGGGTGTTACTGTAACTTATCCATTCATCCAGCCTGTCTGCCGTTCAAACATTAATTCATTCATTGAGTTTTTCATTCATTCATTTATTCGTTTATATCATCATCGTCCGTCCGTACACTTATTCACTCATTCACCCACTTCTGTGCAGACACATAAAAACATCTGTTAGATGTAGTATAGAAAATTAAGAAAAATAAAATATCAAACAGCTATAAGACTTTTTTCCCCATAAACGACCTGCCAATGATTGTCACTTAAACTATACGAATAGAGAAGTATAAAATATCTAAGCGAAAACCGAAAAAAAGAAACCCTTTTGTCTTTAGCTGTTAAAGCAGCCAACCACCCTCATCTATTCAATTTCAAGAAGCCCTTTTCATCTGCTAAAATCTCAGGCAAATGCTGTTTCCTATAGAATTTATTTAACCTACAAGTACGTAGAAATGTTTGAGTGTGTATTACATGTAGTTTATCTAAGTATTTGTGTTTTTATTTAACTGCTCAAACTAAATTTATTTAACAACTTTGAAACTTTATTTTCCCAACACTATTTCCATTATACTACTTGTTTCACTTCATATAAATATGTAAATATATGTTGAATTTTAGCTGCATCGCATTTAGCTGGTAATTGGCTGCCCATATCATGTTATTCAACGCAGCTGGATAATTGTTGCGTTGAATAACATCTCACATTTTTAGCTTAAAAACTAAAAATCTGTGAGATAGTGCCGCCATTTTGACAAAATTTAATGGAAAAGTTTCACAAAAGAAGCCTCATAGTATATGTGCGAGGTCATGATGGATATCTGTCCTCTAGTATTTTTCATTTATGATTATCAAACCCTACACTTTCCCATGCAATAAAAATTTTAGGGATTTGTATGTAATTTTTTTCTTTTGTTTTGTTTTTAAAAACAAAGTTCTTATTGAAAACCCCTTTATTTTGGCAATTATGTAGTTAAATTTATATTGAGAAGCAAGAACTTGTAGCTTATTACCAACATCATAATATGTAATATGAAAATAAGATTTCAATTTTGAATGGAAATGGTGTAGTTTCATAGACAAATATTTAACTTTTTGCCATATTAAATGCCCAATAATTTTTTGTGATTTTGATTTGATTTTCTAAGCATGTTAGATTCTCAACAGCAACACACACTACAAAACATATACAAGCACTAACACGCACTTACGAACGGATTTACAGGCCACACTTTCAAACATAGCTAGATACATACATATAAACTCACGCACAGACATTTCCAACAAATTCACACCATTTAGTAAGTATTTATATGGATTAGAGTTTTCTATATCACAGTTTCTTTCTTTTTGTTTAGCTGTTTGAATGTATTTAGTATAGATATTATTGCGTTTAAGCTTCCTTTTTTATGTTTGTTTATTATTGTTTTTGGCATTTGGTTTTCCTATTGCCCCCTAAAAACAAAAACTATGAAACATTTTATTTCAAAGGCTGTTTGTGCTTTTTTGATTTTGGGCTTTTTTTCATTAGTATTTCCACATTTTGGCCACTTATTGCAAAGTTTGTTTTTAGCTATTTTGTGGTATTTTACGCATTAGGCAATTTAATGAAAAGTCATGATTGCTATGCTGCGTTGTGGCAGTTTGTTAGTTCGTTAATAATTTAAATGTTATTTTATGGAAATAGCTTTTGAGTTTTGTAAGTTATTTTATTTCTATTTTTGCTTCGTGTGTTGTGAAAGTGTTAATTTTAATGTAATTATTTTTAATGCTCAATCAATGATTGTTGTTGATGAGAAAATCGTTTTAGTGAAAGAGTGGATATAGTTAAACTTTATTTGATTACTTATGAAAATTACCTCTAAAGGCTATTGGTTTTGAACTGAGTCATAATGTAAAGAAGACTGACTTGACTCTCCAGGACTGCATTTTCATTCAACAAACAAATTATTTTACAAGAGATGGTCAACAAAGTTGACCGAAATATTGGGAAATAAAATAAAATAGAATTTTTAAAACAACATTTAAAAATTTGTTTACCTTATGCCGAACAAAATTTACAAACAACAAAACTAAAGGTAATTAATTAATTATTAGTGTACAAGTAATTTTGGGTAATTTAAAAATTTTAAAGTTATACTGAATTCTCGACAGGGTTCAACATTATTTCTGTAACACCAAACTTTTTATTAATAAATTTAGCTCATTAAAAGATCCAAGTAATTTATCCATAATATAAAGAGCAGTTTCAATACTTATGCAAATAAAAAATAAGTGGTTTTTAATAACTTTTTCTATATACTTGAAAAACTTTTTTATCTAAATGTATTTGAGAAATGTTACAGATAAAAATTTTCTTTGAATTGTAAAAATGGCTTGCTTTGTTATTTTGATACGTATGATACGTGTAAAAAAAGTCGAGTGTATTTACTAATTTTAGACATTTCAGAATAAGTTTAACCTTTATACAAGTTACATATGACTTGCAAATATATCGAAGACAGTTAGGAAATTCAATAAAGTCTTGCTAATTGAAAGACAGACAAAGAGCTTAAACAACGTTTAAAGGATCAAACAAATATTTATGTTTAAACAATGAAGTACTCTAAAATCTATATCCCAAGTAAAGTTTCAAAAAATCTAAAAATGAACTCTAGGAAGTAGGGTGTGATACATATCTTAAGGTATATGTGCTCTTAAGAAAATGGATTTCTGCTGCCAATTAACCACTAAAATTAAAGTGGGCCTGTTATTTTCGATCTCTGATTATATCTCTTTGTTTTTGTTGTTTTGAAGTCAAAAGTCGTTATTCGCGCTATAACGCTAAAAATGTTGTAAAGAGTAATCAAAAATGGAACTTCCATTTGAATAAGATTATTATTTTTTTAGTAGTAAATATCAAAGATTACTGTTAAATATAAATACATAAAGAAATAAGAACGAAATAACAGTGCGACATTCTGTAGTCATTTAAAGTTCATATTGTTACGTTTTTACCTTTTAACAACGGTGGTTTATTTCCTCTAGTTTCAAAATAGAAGCTTCAAGTAGTTTAAAGAAACTATAACGAGTCTTTATTTATTTAAATGTACCGACCGTTAAATTTAAATTGAAATACAATTTATATTTTATATTCGAGGTCTGATCAAAAAATAACCGTTATTTTAAATTTTTTCAGAAAGTATTTATTTATTCATCAATAACAATCTTGTCCCCTTTAAAGTAATCCCCCTCAGATATAATAAATTTATGCCAGCGTTTTTTCCAATCCTCGAAACACTTCTGAATCGCTAACAGCTCCTGTTTCGATTTTTCTTTTATCTCCTCAATCGTAGCAAAACGCCTTCCTTTCATCGGTATCTTCAGTTTTGGGAAGAGGAAAAAGTCAGCGGCTGCCAAGTCCGGTGAATACGGTGGTTGAGGCATGATAACGGTTTTGTTTTTGGCCAAAAACTCACGCACAAGCATCAATGTGTGAGCTGGTGCGTTATCATGGCGCAAAACCTATGATTGGTTTTTTGCACAATTCTGTGCGTTTCTGACGAATTGCTTCGCGCAAACGGCTCACAACTTCAAGCCAGAATTCCTTATTGACCGTATGACCTTGTGGCAAGAATTCATGATGCAGTCGAAGACAACAGTAAGCAAAACCTTCACATTTGACCAAACTTGACGTGCTTTTTTCGGTCTTGATTCTTCTGGACGTTTCCATTGGGATGATTGGGCTTTGGTTTCAATGTCATATCCATACACCCATGATTCGTCACCAGTTCTGACCTTTTTGAGGAAATCTGGATCGTCGTTGACGATGTCCATGCGACGTTGTTTTTGCTCAAAATTTAGCAATTTTGTAACAATCTTCGCTGCCGCACGTTTCATGCCTAAAACATCCGTAAAAATAGCTTGGCATGAACCGCACGATATGCCAACATCATCAGCAACCTCTCTGATAGTGATTATCAAAATCATTTTCTTCACTGTTTTCATCGGTTGTTGACGTGCTCGGGCGATCAAGACGAGCATCGTCATTGACATCTTCTCGGCCTTCCTTAAACCGGTTATACCACAATTGAACTTGTGTTCTGCTCATAGTAGACTTGCCAAACGCCACAGTCAACATTTCAAATGTCTTTGCGCATTTAATTTCAGTTTTTTACACAAAACTTAATACAGTTTCTTTGATCCATTTTTTCGCATAGTAAAAAATCGAAGAGCACACCAAAACACGACTAACCTTTTTATCTGTCAAAAACAAACTGACAATCAAAAATGGCTGATATTACCAACATATGTAACTCGAACATACGTAATTCACGAAATTTAAAAATAACTGTTATTTTTTGGTCAGACCTCGTATTTATTTCTTATAATTAAAGTCCAAATATTTTTTGCCATTTACGCATTATTTAATTTGTACAAGCAAAACCTTTAATGTTACTTTCATTAAAATAAAATTGTTACAAAAACGCTTAAATTTAAGAAATACAATTTATTTTAAATAAAACTGCAACCCAGTATTACGGTTTTAGAACGTAGCAAAAATAAGAATGAAGTTGTTTTTGTTACTACTGTTGCCTCTACTCCCAGAACAATTCTTTAAAATTAATTTTGTTACTTTAATACCAGAGAATGAAGTGCATGTACAAAACAAAAACCTGACATATGAATACAACAACAGAATATGTACAGTACAATGCACAAAAAGTTTATATATAAAGGAGATGTTCACATACGTTTTCTTATATACATATACATATATGCATATATGTATGTAGTATATGTTGTCCTTTAGCGTAATTTATAGTTTTGACATCGAAAGAGTTTCAGTTTTTAGTTCTTCTTGGTGTTTCTTCATTCTTGCTTAGCAAAGCAAATACTTTCATTATTTTGCTTTTGGCTAAATGAAAACTATGTTGGTTAAAGTATACATAAACATAAAAACATAAATTATACATGTGTACATGTGTTTGTTTATATGTATAAACCCACACATTTGCATTTAGTTAGTTTCCTTCTATGTCTTGCCGCCACATTTTATGAAAACTACATAGTCGTTTAAGAAAAAAAGCAAAAGTTATTTTTTTAAGTTTCGCTTGGAACTTATATTTTGAAAATTATCAACGCCTACTATAAAGTACACATACAAACACATGTATTCGAGTACATATATATGTATATACATACATGGTAATCATGTGAAAGAAATAAAGTTGGTTAACATTTTAGTTGTGTCTGTATGAGCGGCATAAATTTTATTATAAAAACTTAATACACTAACAACATACACGTACACACATACACATACTATATATGTACATTCTGTAATGTAAATGTAACGACCGTTTGCATATACATACATATATATGTGTATGTAATAACTTACATATTTAGCACTATGGGTTAAGGGCATTTTGAAAGGCTTAAAATATATACATATATGTATATGAAAATTAATAAAACTTTGGCGCCCTAAATTCATTAATGGTTTAACTAGGCTATTGATAATTTTACAAAACTCTTAAAAGTAACTAATTCAAAATTTATGACATAAACCCTTTATCTAGGATTACTTTTGTTTGTTTATTTGTATGAATTTATTTATATTTAACTTAACAAATTATAACATGTTAGAGTGGCTGTGACAATTATTAGCCAATAGTTATGGATTACAGGGAATAATTCAACTTTTTAAACAATATTACGTTAACTGGCTCTAGTGCAGTAAAAGCCTTTCAAAGTAATTCTAAAACTTGTTTTAAAAGTTTCAATTTCTCATACCAAAATACTATCAAATTTACTGTTTAGCCAATCGTATCAGATATATACAAATAGTACATCTAAATCAAAGTACTAATTGCAAAAATGTTTAATTTATATAATACTTTTTGATTAGTATCATTAATTTACTAAAGGAACTGAAATATATATTTGTACAAACAATTTTACACTTAATGCTGATTTTTAACTGCAGATCTATAGTGACTAGACCGATTCAAAACGTTTGTTATCTCTGTAAGTTTTAATATTTCTTGGATCTTTTTATATAGCATCTAGAAGTTCGAAATTGAACAGCTCCTAAATAGATGTTTTTATTGTCATACTATAATTCCAATACTTTTAAGGGATAACAAATATTTTACAGACCTGTGCACCTGTTCTGGAACTTTAGTGAAAGCTTCTCGCGTCGAAAAGATGTGAACCAGAATATTCAAACGTTTCTCGAAAATTGAGAGAAGAAACTCTCTGTAAAAAACTATCAAAATAGTTTACGTCTATACGTCAAAATATACAACTCAAACGACGGCGGCAAAAATACAACCGTCGGCTATAGAAAATAATCTGTATTTTGTTGTTTACAAAATAATTTGCAATAAAATAAAAATAGTTTCGTGTTGTAAAAAAGAAAACCTTGTTTTGCTAACAGAAAATTGTTAAAGTGTTACATAAATTATAAAATTCCGAGGGAGTTTTTTCCCTTCTCCCATTTTTCCTATTCAAATTTAATGTTAAAAAATAAAAACGGAAAAACTCCCGCGAAATTGTTATTCATGATTGGGCTGATAGTAATGTGCATTGCGATTTGAATATTTTTTTATTTTTTAAATTATATCTCACCGCTTTTTTATTTGTGAGTGTATTAGACAGTTCAAAGCGGGAACATTTCTCACAAAACCTGACGAGTAATGTTCTTACGCGACAGCGATTACTCGCCACATAAAATTACAGACACAGTTTTGTGAGAAAAACAGCTGTTTTCATTTTCAATTTATGACATTTCTGTTTCATTCTACACATCTTAATCGAAAAGTTTCTCGACGAGAAAGTTGCAGAACATGGGCACTGATTGATTTAGCCAACTTTTTGGTGAAAGTAATTGTAAGAAGAATGAATGATATTCAATTCCAACTCTTTTAAGGGTAGTTTTATCTTTCAGTGACATGTTTAAATAAAGCAAATCTTTTGACTGAATTTGAATACATTCTTCTTTGATGTTGAAAGGCTTGCTCAGCGCTTCCTAGAGTTATTAAAAGTATAGTAAACTAACACCTTGTTGAATATTTGGATTCTATCTGAATATAGCTTTTGTAGAGTACGCACAATGGGACTCTAAAGGGATCCTGAATTTCTATAGAATATCTTTTTTTCTCTGACTTGGTTGATAAAGCAATTAGTTTGGCTGAATAATTTACTAATAATTATAACTTACTTTCATCTGTGTTGAAAGTTTTCTAATTTCAATTTCCAAATATTTGTAAACAGTCGACCAAAAACGCATAAGAATAAAAATTTCTCAAGCTTGTTTGATTTGTTTTCAGAAAAACAAAATGTATTTTAGGCGTCGTTTCATAACTGCTGATGGGATATTGATTCACCACTATACTCCAGAGACAAAATGACAATCCAAGCAATAGACTGAAGCTGGAGTAAAGTGCCCCAAAGAAGGCACAAACAATTCAATCGGCTGGTAAGGTTATGGCAACGGTTTTTTGGGACTTCAGAGGTATTTTATTCATTGACTTACAGCACAAAAAAATAATTTTTCATCAACGCACCAGCGCACAAGAGTGTTTTAACAATGGCTAACAGCAACGAATTAAAGTACGAATTGCTTGACCACCCACCTTATTCTCCTGATTTAGCTACCAGTGACTTTTACATTTTGGTGTTTTGCCGATAAATTCTCTTCATTTATATCCAGTTTTCTCAGAAATTGTACTATACGAGTTTTATACGTGGAAGAGTTCCAGGTTGAATCGAAGGAAAAATATTCTTAATGACCTCAGTCAAATTTCAGACCGTATTCTAGCAATCACTCCTATCGTGAATAAAAATTCCACATGAAATTTTTTCACTTTTCACATTTTTCCTATTTAAATTCAATGTTAAAAAAATAAAAGGGCACAAATCTCATGTGGATCATTTTATTCACGATAGGAGTGAATATTTTTTTTTATTAGCATTGATTCAACTATAGGCCAAGCCTGTGAAAGATTGAAGCAATATAGCAAAACAGTAATGCTTTTAATCAAAATCAGCCTGAGGACGGGTCACTCTCGAGTGGCATTCGTAACTTCTTGTTAATTTTACTAAGCCCTTAACCCCTACTCCTACGAATACAGCATTCCCTCTAGGGAAATCTTTTGTTAGAATATATGTTTATATGTATATTTAGTAATATATTTGATCAACTCTTCTACTAGATTAAGCCATTGTGTTCTATATATCATATATTCATCGTATGGTGTTCTTGCGAATCCCTGATTAAAGATATGACATGTTTAACTTTTTGTGCTATTTTTTTTTTCATTTTTCATTTCTTTTCATAACAAAAAGAAAAAAAAGGAAAAAGTTGTTTCTACTGAACCAGCACACACACACAGATGTTGTTAAAAGTTTCCAACTGTGCAATTTTGTGTGTGTGCTCCATATTTGTTTGATTTAAGTGTATGAGTTCATGACACAATTACAAATGCATTATTTTTCACATACATTTATATTAGTGTGAGTATGTGAGTGTTTTGTCATATTATTTTCTTTGGTCCTGGTGTTTTACAAATTGGATGCTGTTTGGTTTTATTTAATATATATAAAAACTTCAACGACACACATTCTTATTTGTTTATTTTATTACAAGATTAAAAATAAAACATAATTTTACTTGATTCATATTTGACAAACAACACATGTACTCGTGCATGTATTTGTTACATAAATGTGAGTTTGTTTTCATTCTATAATCATGTGCTGCACTTAATTTGTATGAATTCTTTCTTGTAATGTCGTTAATAGTTAAAGTGAATTAAGTTGCAATTTATTTTTTTTTTTAATAATATTAAAACATTTTTATTAAAGTCTATGTGCATTAGGGTGTCCCATTCCAAAAAAAAATTTGGGGATCATTCTTAATTTGAATACTCATAAGGCTAAGAATTTTTGAGATTTTTTTCCGATTTTTCGGAGGTGGTTTAGAGGTCGCGCAAATTGATTTTGTACCAAAAATCGACCTTTTTGGGCTTTTTTTGAATTTTGGTTGAAAATTGGTAAAAAAATAGATATTTCTTCAGCTTTTGAGTCAATATTCTTAAAGAAAATTTTCTGATCTTTAATTTTATGTGCATAAATAATAAGTTTCGTCCGGGATTTTTCACATTTTGATACATTATATAACAGTTTTTCGTAAATTTTCAGCAAATATGAAAAAAAATGCTTTATAACTTTTAAAATTTGTATGAAGACTAAAAAAACTAATGATGCAGTTTAAAAGATTATGAAGTTTTAAATAAATTACCGAAAAAAAAATTAATTTTCTCTCACCGTTCTCGAGTTATACCCTTTTAAAGCTTTGTACACATTGTATGAAATGTATAATACTATAAGGTGTGAACTAGGTTTGCATTGCTTTAAACTTTAAATAATTGGATTGAGAAAATGTAAATAAATTACCAAAAAAAAAAACAATATAAAAGCTTTTATGCTAGAGCCCTCTCGCAGTAATTAGCAGTCACTATATATATAAAATCTGAAGTTTTATTGCTCCGGTAAGTTGAAATTATCATAAAGTAGTCCAAGAAATATTGGGTAATATTTTTTTAAAATAGATATGCCTTTGTCGAATACAAGGAATGTGTGGTATGTGGGCAAAATTAAAAAAAGACCTGATATTTTTGGCATGCCGCCATCATATGATGGAACTAGTTGCTGGATCAGCGTTGAAGGCCCTTAATATTGAGGATCAAATTACATCCCCACAAATTAAAATTTTCGTCACTCTTCAGGGAAGGTGGGATTCCATTGATAAAAAAAAATTTTCGGATTGTATAAACCACAAAATTGTTGGAAAAATTATTCCGGAGTTCATACGAAAAGATCTAATTATTTTTGTAAAAGGGCATCTGGAGAATATGCAACCAAGGGAAGATTATAAAGAAATGCTGCAACTGAGCCTTATTTTTTTGGGTGATAGACCTGAGCCCTATCCAACCATAAAATCTCCTGGAGCCATTAACCGAGCTCGCTGGATGATGAAAATTATATACTTTCTAAAAATATGCATTTTTCGAAACCAGCTACAACCTTTCATTCAAAATTCAAAAATTGATGCCTTGCTGGAGTTTACCTCATTTATTTTAAGAGTATATATTAAAAATTGGTACCTATGCCAATGTCCCCGATACGCTCCTCTCAATGACCTTAGACTTTTGAAACAATTGTATGATGCAAACCTACTTCACACCTTATAGTATTATACATTTCATACAATGTGTACAAAGCTTTAAAATGGTATAACTCGAGAACGGTGAGAGAAAATTCTTTTTTTTTTTCGCTAATTTATTTAAAACTTCATAATCTTTTAAACTGCATCATTAGTTTTTTTAGTCTTCATACAAATTTTAAAAGTTATAAAGCATTTTTTTTCATATTTGCTAAAAATTTACGAAAAACTGTTATATAATGTATCAAAATGTGGAAAATCCCTGACGAAACTTGTTATTTATGCACATAAAATTAAAGATCGGAAATTTTTCTTTAAGAATATTTACTCAGAAGCCGAAAAATACCGATTGTTTTAGCAATTTTCAATAATAATTCAATAAAAGTTAAAAACGCTAGATTTTTGGTACAAAATCAGTTTGCGCGACCTCTAAAGCACTTCTGAAAAATCTGATAAAATTCTCAAAAAAACTTTACCTAATGAGTATCCAAATTAGGAAAGATATTCCGAGAAAATCCAAATTTTAATTTTTTTTGGGACAACCTAATGTGCATATATCATACAATTAATTTACTTAAAAATTTAATGTATTTAATGTTCAGTACCTTTAATCCTGAAATGTGTAAATATTTTTAGTAATGTGATTTTAAGCTAATTTCCTCTTTAATTATAACAATTATAAAGTTAATAAAACAAAAACATGCTGCCCATTTAAATAGATGTCATTTCAAATAAAACAAAAAATATCATTTAATATTGCTTACTGCACATGCACATGTCTGGAAATAGAAATAAATGTTTATATAAATAACAAACTTTATGTTAATTTTCAAATATAAATTTAATTAATTTAAATCTGTCTAATTAGGCTGGTGTTTTTTTTTTTCTTGTTTGCAGCATTTCATTCATTTATTTCTAAATTATAGGCAGTCAGTTAGTTGTATGTTGTTAAATAAATGTTTCATTTGATTTAAATTTTACCAAAGTTGAAAAAACTTGTATTTTTTATTTCCAGATAATCAATTGTAAATGGCCATGTTTTGTGGTTGACATATAACCAATATTAGCAGTCATATTATCCAAATTCTCATATGCATATAAATTCAAACATCCCATAATATAAAACTAATTTTTGTGGTACATAATTTCATTAAACATATTGTATATATATTTAGGTACTATCAGTTTAGCTTTTGCCAAATTAACATTTTAATATGATTTATTGCGTTTAACGTCTAACTATCAACCATTTGAAGTAGAAATAGTTGTTTGTAATAATTTCATTATTTTTTTTTTTTTTTTAATTTTCGCCGCTGCCTTCACTAATTGACTGATACTCTTAGTGACCAGTAGTGTCTGGCATGTAGCCAATTTTGTGTACAGTATTAACTAAGCTAATTATTGCATTGCATTTGACATGTTGACCATTTTGTGGACGATTTATTGATTTTTAAGAATATAATTGTTCAAAATATGATAAATATATTTAAATATTGTAAAATATTATATGGTTTAACTGGAAATAGTAACCATTGACCTTTATTGTCTTTAGTAATAATACGGTAATCGTATCGCACATTTCTTTAAATCCAGCATGGATAAATCTAATTCAAGGATATTATGTTGCTATAAATGTTTGTACATTACAGCCTTCAGTCCGTTTATCTTTTTATCTATCCTTAAATTTGAATTCATTGAAGATAGTATAATCTAGTTTGTCATATAACTTGTGATTCAAGTAGAGATACTTTTTTCAATAGCCTTTTTTTTCATAGATCACGTATGTGTCGTGTCATGCTATTTTGTTTGGCATTTTATAATGGAAACTCTTACGCCTGAACAAGCTACATCGCATGGCTCTATGGGCTCTTTAAAAGTTCCAAGAAGACGTTTTCGAGGCAAATTTTGTTTAGTGATGAGATCCATTTCTGGCTAAATGGGTATGAAAACCAACCAAATTGCCGCATTTGGGACTAAGAGCAACTTGAAGAGATTCAAGAACTGGCACTTTATCCAGAGAAAACAACGTTTTGGTGTGGTTTGGGCGCCGGTGGAATCATCGGTCCATATTTCTTTAAAAATGATGCCGGTGCGAACTCAACCGGCGACATTTGGTTTCAGCAAGACGTCGTCACTTCCCATACATTGCATCAATCAATGGATTTATTGAGAGAACACTTTATTGAGTACATAATTTTACGTTTTGAGCCGTAAAATTGGCTACCAAAATCATGTAACATCTCACCATTAGACATTTTCCTGTAGGGATATGTAAAGTCTAAAGTTTATGCGGACAAACCCGCTTCGATTAAGGTTTTGGAGGAAAATATCACGCGTGTAATTCGCCAGTTACCAGTCGAAATGCTCGAACAATTCATCGAAAATTGGTTTCAACGGATAGACCATCTGCGACGTAGCAATGGCCAACATTTGATAGACATAATCTTTAAAAAATAACTGCCAAAGAATGTCCTTTCAAGTGATAATAAACATTCCTCATTTAATTTGAATTGTCTGTGTTTTTTTTTTTTCTTTAAAAAAGTAGGGAACCTCGAAATAGAAATTATAGTATATTTAATATTTAGTTTAAAGTTCGTTATTTTTCAAAACAGTTTTCACAAGTTTTGGCCCAGTCTGTTTTTTTAATTATGCATTTTGAATGATCTCTCATTTACGTTGAACCCGATTCCTAAGCTCTCTTCACGATTGACGAATCGAATTGAGGTCGGGACTTAAAATTCTGCTGAAAAGTATATTATTATAAGTTTGCAAAATACACAGATAGTCTTCTTTACTCATTATTCTTTCTATTATTCTGAGTGGTCCGTGGTGTTACCATGTAAAGTAACCCCATATCATGACGTTTCTCCTACCGTGCTGTCTTTGAATGCACTGGGCCAGCAATATTGTTTATCATCGGGTTGAAAATGACTGCATTTGGATTCGTCTGACCAGTCATCTGCTGTTACATTTCTGTGCTCTCTGGCACATTTATTATGCAGGCTTTAATTTTTTATTGCTAAATTATAACCAATATAGCGAAGGTCACGACTAGCTGTCCATCGCCTAACGGGTTTGCCTATTTCTATAGAAGTATTTCTTTGTGTTAAACACTTGTCTCTTTTCATTTCATTACATTTCGTTTTCCAAGAATAGCAGGCAAAACTAATTGGCACTAAACAAATGACGAATTTCAGTTCCAATTCAGAAAAAAATACTCCTGGAAAGCTCCAGGACAAAAACAAGGAAGACAGTCTGAAGACGATCTTAGTGGCTAAACGCAAAAAACCATTTTTTTTAATACTCAACTGATGACCGTCTATTTATAAGAGATTCTTAGATGTTGTCTTTATTTGGTTTTTGTGTTCAATTAATGGCCATTTTTGGTGCAATTTTTGCTAATATAAAACTTATTTACTTTAAATTATGTATATATATATTCATATATGAATACTTATATTTATTAAAACTTAACAGAAAAGTAAACAATTTCAATAGAATTTTTTGTTGGCTCATGTACAATATTTTAGCAAATTATTAAATTTGCGTCCAGCGTTATTTTACCATTACATACGAAAGAAAATTTCGTTATACAATGCAGACAAAGCATACAAATTCTAACTCACAAGTTTTACAAAGAATTTAATTAATTTGCATACCAAAAAATAAATTCTTTTAACAAATACCATTTTGATTCTCTGATAATTTACTAACATCATATTTAATTAACAAACACAAACTGCGAAGCTTTTTGGTCTTTGTCTTTGGCGGGAATCTAACCCGCAACCCTTTGACTGATAGCCTGGCACACTATCGCCTAGTCTATTGGGGCACACACCACCACTTGTAAAATATTCTAGTATGAGAAATAACAGCCATTTAAATGTTAACAATTTGTAGTAAAAATTAAATATCAAATTAAATAAAACTCCATGATTATAAAATTAATATTATTGTAATATTTTACTTTTTTTGTTGTTGTTTTTTTATGGCCAACCATAATTGCCTTAATAATCAATTAAACAAAGTTTTATGCCAATCTGCCTTAAATATATAAAACAAATTGTTAATGTTGTTGCTGTTAAGGAAAAGTGTGTAACATATTTTCTGGTAAACCTTAAATTGAAATAAAATTGATTTTTGAAAAACATTTCAACACAACGAACAAAGAAAACTTTAAACCAAAAACACTAGAACGACAACGGCAACAGCAACAACAACAACAACAACAAGTGCTACATCATCAATTAGAAAAATAATAAGGGAGCGATGGCGTTAAGTCACTACAGAGATGATTCTCCACAAGATGACGATAAGAATATTTTAACAACCGCAACAACAAAAAAAAACTGTATTTATATTAGACTGTATTTAGAACTATAAAAAAATCTTAAGATATAAATCTGTGTTTAAAACCAGTAAGCTGTAATGGTGCGGATGCAATATGTAAAAAAGGACATCAATTATGTTTATATTACCAGATTTACGAGAAATAAGCCAACACAGCACACTCCGACAACAACACCATCAACAAATGTAAACATTAGAAAATGACAACAACTTTTCACACACACCCACATTTCAAAATTGCCATAAAAACAAACAAAAAAATTTGCTTTTATTGTATGTTGGTTTACTATTGTTCCCCCTAACCCACACACTTTAATGTTTTACTATAGAAGAGGGGGCTATATATTAAAATACAAGTTAACAAGAATTACATTTTCTTTAACAAATTCTAACTCCCAAAAAAAAAAAAGAAACAGCAGACAGACAGTAGGTTAAACAGACACATGTAAAATTCTAAAATGGCATTGGATATTTGCCTAGCAAACGTAAATGTTGTGAATGCTTTTCAAGCGATAAAATAAGTAAAAACATATTGCTCGTTGTTAGACTAAGAGCATTTAGTTATTTTCTATATATAATTTACAATAATTTTAAGAAAGTTTGAAAAATATAAAATGGCTGCGAAAGCGTTAAAACTATACAACAGACCCTGGATTTCTATAATTTTTTTTTTAAATTGTTTGTACTTCTAAATTAAATTTTAAATTAAAATCTTATTTAAACAACTGGCTGTTTTTTTGAAAAAATCGATTTGCAGACGAAGTCCCTGTTCTTTTACCGGTTATCATCCAGCAAAATTTGGGAAATTTAGGCTTCTGATAATGCAAGAGCTGAACGTATTACTGTATGGTATATCAGGTGGTCTGGAGGCGGATTGGAACATTTTGTTTTCGAAAATTCGACTTGAAATGCGGTGACGCTGAATGATTTATTTGCTAAGAAGAGATGTCAAATACTCACCTATTATTGACCATCAAAGTATAGCAAATTTACCGATTCCTTAGTTTTATAAAATTCAGCTGTTAATTAATTCCAATCATGCAATTAAACACCAATGGATTATTTTTTGTTGAATGAAAAGTCAATTAAATCGATTACTGCATTAAAACTCAATACCCGTGTTTTCCTAGTGTCGTTATTAATGAAAGAGATCCGAAAAATGAGATTCGAAATTTTGATAGAATCGACATCTATCTGGTATACTTGTTCATTTAAAATTGTTTGCTTGTTATAACCGAATTTGCAAAACTTTTCACCAGCTGATATAAACTTTATTGTTTTGATGCTAACACCGAATAATTATATTTCTAAATTCTAGAATTATATTGAGGCAACGAATCTGTTCTCTATATATCTCGTATTACTTAAATTGATTTTAGTTACAAGTATTCATTAAAAAATGTATGTATCGTATGTATTATCAAAATAATGCTATGGAATCCTTTTGAACCTCAAAATGTTTGACATTTATTTTTATTTATTTGTAAATCCTTACTTTTGTATTGATTAATTGGTGTATTATGTTCTGCATTATTCAAATCGCTAAAAAAAAAACTGTTACTATCTAGAACTTCGGTCAATTGACCGTAGCTAAAAAGGTGATCGATTTTTATTACATAACCCGCTTTTCTTCGATACCAATTCATTGCAGCTTTTGAATAGTTACAGGGAGCTTAGACCACAACTTTACTGAACCGTAAGGACGTTTAATAAGAGACATCAAACGTTTCTACGACCATTCTTTTATATAAATATCCATCATAGTTAAAGCGGTGACAAAATGAAAGCTCTACAGACAACAACTGCAAAATTAATTGCCAAATCATTGCTGCTTTACCAAATGTACGAGTATGTATATTTATATTTGGGATCGTCATCTTCTATTTTATTTGCAATATAAAATTCTGATCCCGGCTGCTGCTTGAAATCCATTTTTTTCATTTATATATTAATTTTATTAAATTATTTATTATTATTATTCTTATGTAGTATTATAAGTAATAAATAGAAAATAAAATTAAAATAGTGCATAAATTGAAACACTTTCTTCTTTGAGTTGGAAATTTTTTTATAGATACTCCAATTGCATCCCAATGGTCAAAAGTTTCTTTTGAGGAAAAAACTCCATTTTGAAAAAAAAATAAAAAAATGGGGGAAAATGAAATGGTACATGTGCCAAATATTGAAAAATCCTATTCTTGAGTTAAAAAATAATTTTTTTTGATAGATATCCCACTCGCATTGTCTAAATTGTTATGAAATTACCAACAATTTGGACAATTTGACAACAAAACTGACATAGTGAAAACCAAGCATAAGCTTTCTTTGAAAAAAAGGCCCGAATTGAAAAAAAAAATTAAAAAAAAAATTTTTTTAAATTTAAAAAAATTTTTTTGAAATGATTGAAGAAATAGCTATCTAAAGTCCTTTGAACAATTTTTGCTAGGACCAATAGGTGAAAAGTTACACTCATTATAAAAAAACCCTGTATGACCAAAATTTCCAACTTTGACCCCCTCTAACTCCGGCACTTCTGAACTGCTATAGCTAAAAATTTGTGTCTGGCCTACTATCCAATAGTACTAACCTTGGTGAAAATTAAATTTCATCTAAATCGATTTTTAAAATTGGGTCACTTGACGTAAAATTCACCATATATAAGTTCACGATAAATTTGAAAATCAACATCCAGGCCGGATTTTGCTTTATTAAACATAGAATTTTCATTGTAAGCTCCTGGTTCTTTTAATGCAGTTTTGCTCTCTTTTTTATTTATTATAAGAAACCACAGTTTTTTGGAAAAATTTAAACCGACAATATCGGATTTCTAAGGAAATTTCAAGATTATTTTGCTAGTCTGATTTGGCTCAGCATTCGTACAAATATATTAAATTTTTTAATTTTTTTCGAATTTTATGCGAACAATACTTTAATTCAAACATTCGCTTTTAAACATATTTTCATCACTATACAATATGACTGATGTCTAATGCTAATCATATTGTTTGTTCTACATAAGAAAAAAGGCTCAGATTGCACAATAATTTAAAACTAAAGATCTGCTTAAAAAAAAAACACCAGGAGACAGTCAGACACCAAAAAATATGTACTGGGTGTATATGAGAATGTAGTTTTAAGCATGATTAATTGATTTTGTGTTGAGACAGCAAAACCCAAAACATTTTCTATCACATATCAAAAAGAAACAGAAAACTGGCAACTTAGAAGTATATCTGATGTTTTTTAGGCTGTGGCTTAAAGCATTTTAGTGACACTGAAAAAAAGGAAGACTTAAAGTCCAAAGCGTAAAATAAAACATTCCTTAAGGATTAAAACTTTCGGGTATTAAACGTGCTATGAGCAACCATATATTTAACATTAAAGACAAAAGGTGACCACACGCATTGTGCTTAATATTTTCCTCGATTTTTTGAAAAATAAAAATTGTTTGATTTAACCATTTATTTTACGTTTTTTTTTTTTATTAGTTGTTTGTGTTAGTGACACATTTTATTCTTAACAAAGACAAATGTTATAAATATTCAACACATAAGTGTGTGCTGTGAGCTGATAAAAAATAGTTGCAAAACCTTTTGTTAAGTTGGAAAATACTATTTAGTTTTCTTGTTTACTTCTCCCTTATAATTCTAAAGAAACCACATATGAAATTCTTTACACAAAGAATTGTTGCCTGTTCTTTGGGGACTGTATGCTAGTAAGCACAATCGATGAAATGATTAGAGATGTTTGTGCTTTTATAATTTAAATATACATAATTATATAAAATTAGTTTTTTTTTATTCTGAAGTTAAAATATTTTAAATGTATTGTTGTGAGAACTTTATTGTCAAAGTAATTAAATTTATAAAACCTTAATTTTTTTCATTAAATGTTAATAAATATTTCATTGTAAGATTCAAAGAATTAAAGTAATTATATTTCAAATCAACACTACTTAAATTCAAACTGAACGCTTGAATGATTTTAATAACACCATCAATATACTCGTATATACATAATTGTTTAATATAATATACAATTAAAAAAAGATTTAATTTTAATTAAACTACTTTTTAACAGCGATTAAATCAATAAACTGATAATGAGGTGTCAGCTTAATGGGTGTTTCTTTTAGACTTATAGAACTTTGAGTAGGCAACACTGTTTTAACTGACGGCCATTTTGTCAGCTGTCAAGTGCTTTATGTTTAGTTTGGTTTGGCATTTCAACATGAATAGACTGAAGCCTGAACAACGCTTTCAAATTGTGAAAATTTATTTTGAAAATCATGGTTCTTTCATTTATTTATATAATTTACTTAATTTGTCTATGGAAATGAATTCCTTACAGACAGTATACAAACTATTATTTAACATATTGGAGTAAAGCACATGCAATAAATAATTATGAGTTTAAGAAAACAATAATTAATTGTTAACATTTAACGAAAAATCAATAAATCTGTACATCTGGTTAAACTGATTACACATTCTTCTTAGGGGATCAGCGTCAGCATAATTGGCTGTATAAAATTGCACAGATAGAGGTGCAAAATCACGGGATAAACGTTGCGGAATGTTGAAAGAAAACCAGAGCATATATCAGCATTAATAACATTTAGGATAAATGATATATTCAGCATAGTTCTACGACTTTTTAATGTAGGAAGCTTAATAAGAGCAAGTCAAGCGGTATATGATGGTAAATTAAATGGAGGTTGAAATAGAGTCCATGTAGGTAAAATATCAAGAATTGGTTTTATACAGATTCAATTTTATTGTTGAGAGTAATGTTAATCGGGTCCCATATTACTGAAGCGTATTCCAGTATCGGTCGAACAAGTGAAGTATATAAAGTTTTTGCAATATACGGATCATTAAATTCTTTTGTCCATCGTTTAATAAAGCCTAGTGTACACCTTGCTTTATTTATTATCGTATTTTCTAAGCTCAATTTAGGTCGAAAAAAATGCCTAGGTCTAGAAAATTTTCAACCATTTCCACTTGGTAGTTTTCCAGAAAAAAATTTGTTGAAATAGGATTGTGCCTTGCAAAGCGCACTACTTTACATTTCTTTAAGTTAAGTTCCATCAAGTTAGTCTTACACCATTCATAAAAAGAATCCAAGTCGGTTTGGAAATGTAAGTGATCAAAAGGTTGGTTATAGGCCAAGAAAATGTTTACATCGTCTGCATACATTAAAATATTAGAGAATTTAATTACTTTAGGCAAGTCATTGTGTCACTCCAGAACAAACGTTAATTTTATATGAACACGTGTTATTAAAACGAACGGTTTGCATTCTATTCCACAGATAAGATTGTATCAACTGTATGCTAAGATCTGTAAACCCCAATTTTTGCAGTTTTTGTACGAGAAATAAATGATTTATTTTGTGGAATGCTTTACTTTGCTTCTGTTCGAAATACGTATCGCGCACTACGTCTATTTTACGGTCAACATAATCGCCTATCAGAGCAATTAATTCGATTAGCTAAAGAACGTTTTCACACCACGTATACTGCGTATAGAAGACGTCATTGCTGCTTTAGAGAGTAGAGTAGAGAAAGACCCGAATCAGTCTATCATCCATCATGCACAGGAATTGAGTATGTGTCCATACACTTTATGGACGATTGTACCGAAAGATCTTGTGTTGCGTGATTAATAAATCCATGGCATGCAAGATTTTAAGCCAAGCTATCACCTAGCAAGACGTAGATTCGGTGAATGGGCCTGAAACAAAATTACTGTTGATCCCGATTTTTATTAGATAATTTTTAGCATTGAAGCTCAGTTTTGGTTGAATAAACACGTCATTAAACAACTGCCATATTTGGAGTGATGATAATCCTCAAGTGTATGTTGAGGCACCACTACATCCAGAAAAACGGAATGTTTGATGTGTTTTATAGGCTTGTGAAATAATTGGTCCGTAGTTCTTTAAAAACAAAGCTAGTCAGAATGTTACAGTTCATCAATTCAACAATCAGGATATGCAGGAGTTGTGCTTTTAACCAGATGTAACACAGCTCGTGCCACAACTTTATTTATTGAAGGAAACATTTGGTAACTGCTTAGTTTCACGTTACGGACCCGTGAATTGGCCTCCAAGATCGTGCGATTTAGCGCCGCTTGACTATTTTCTATGGGGATATGTGAAGTCGCTATTTTAAGCCAATAAGCCCGAAACGATTCTTCACCAGGAGGAAAACACTCGCCGCGTTATTGCCGATATACGGCCATAAATGTTGGAAAAATTATAAAAAAATGGACCCCGAATTAGACTACGTACTACCAAGCTGAGGCGTTTATATGCCAGAAGTCATATTTTAGTTATAATGACAGAAGATTATTTTTCGAATATAGGAAATTTCATATTAATTAAAAAAATCATCCTTATCATCTTTTTATTCCCGATAGACTAGGCGATAATTTGCCGGACTATCAGTCAGAGGTTTGCGGGTTCAATTCCCGCCAAAGACTCTGGGTGTTTTCTGCAGATAAGCCAAAAAGCTTCGCAGTTTGTGTTTGTTAATTATAAAAAAAATGCATATACATCTAAAAAAAACACCATTAGTTTATTACAGTTTCTCTTTTAACACTTTTAAGCTTTTGTTAAAACTTAAAATTCTTATTTTTATATAGACAACAAAATAAATACTTTATGTGCAATAACTCTATCAAACAACAGCAAATAAAATTAATTCATTTTTTATCTCTCTTATCAACTACAGATCAAAACATGATGGACAGCTGAAACAGGAAACAAATTGAAAGCAACAGCTACAGTGAGAGCTACTTCAACTATCAACCATCCTTTTCAACAGTTAGCCATAAAAAAGCAAAGAGCTGTGCTCAATAAAAATCCTTTTCATCCTATTTCATCATCATAACAACAAAAACCCAACTATAAAACCACAACAGTTACAACAACAACACTTATATATATATATAGTAATAATAAAATAAGAATAACAACAACTCATTTATTAACATTATTACGTTGTTTATATATATATATATTTATTTTTCATTGTTGTATTTTATTCTATGCCAAAATGGATTGGACTCGTTGGCAAAATACATTACTATGGATTGTATTCAAATCTGGGAGCATAATGTGGCTGCCTATATGATTCGCACTACACGAATTATAATTAGAAAATTTTTTTAAACAAAAATATCGACACAAAATATTAAAGAAATTTTCACAGCCGCACCATACATACTCAATAGAATTTTGGTTTTTAGTTGAATTCGTAAAATATCACAAAAAAACAAATGAGTAACGACATTTCAAAATCAGTTAGAAAAACTTGAACAAACTGTAAGAACTCACAAAGAAAATAAATGTTTGTCTTATTAAACTCATCTCAAATGTCTCTAAATCATTAGTAGTTGAGTGATAACGTCAATAAACAGCAAACTCAAAGAAAAATTCAAATACACACATTTATATAACGAATTACTTTTAAGTTACGAAACAGCATCGATTTTCCACAAAAGAAACAACAAGAACGTCAACTTTTTTATACTCTCAAATCAATAAATCATCTTATAAAAACTAATTATCAACCATCTCTCTGTTTATCACAACATCACCAGAAGAAAAGCATTTGTATAAAAAATATCATTTTACATGCATAAATGCACAATTAGTAACAGAAAGAAATTACAAAAAAAAAAACAACAACAGAAAGACTACAGTGTCAGTAACGTTAAACGTCAAACCAATAAAGAGAAAGTATTAAATCAACAATATCACAATTACTTTAAACAAAAAGAACAGAAAAAAAGGTATACTCTCTTTCACAACTCCTTAATTACAAATATCAAGCACAATTTTAACTCAAAACAAAGAACAAAGAAAATATCACCATGATTTTAAGAATATTGTGATTAAGGTGGAACGTAAAACCTAAAATAAACAAAGACGTTAAACCAAGAGAAAGGGGAAAGTCGGGACGTCGACCGGCAGAAAGTAGAAGCAGTTGAGTGAGTTCTAGAAAAGTGAGTGAGAACGACAGAAAGTATAGACGAAGAATTATCATTTTGACTCATTAATCATCGAAACGCACAACAATAGTGATTGCATTCAAAGAATAGCAAGCAGCAGTACCGCAAGACAAGGAAAAAATCCAAAGTCGGAAAACGAAAGAAAGACATCAAATTCATCAGCCCAAGAAGAAATAGAAGAGAATCAACACAGACATCTAAAGCTGTTTTGGAGTTTTCCTTCATTATCAAATAGTTACTAAAGTGGAAAGCACCTCACAAGTATGTAGTTGTTTCTGTTCTTTATCCTTAGTTTATTTTTGTAAATATTAGATAGAATTTATCACAGAAATTTATGTGACAAATTAGCTAATCACAGTTACACACAAACACTTGCATAAAGAAATGTGTATGTCTAATATTTTATAATATATATATATAATCGTATCATACATATGTATGTATTTCATTTAGAGCTAATGACAAAATTTACACTCAATGAGTTGTATGTATTTGGGTGCTACAGTGCGTATGATTAACATAAACAATTTACTTTTTTATTTTGTAATAAGTTTTCTTTAAATAAGAAAACATTTCTTTGTTTGGAAAATATAGCATAAATATTTTTCTTAACAGAAATGTTTAATACATTTCAATATACAGTGGGTGGCCAAATTATTAGTTACACTATATTAATTAAGATTCAACCGCTTTTAATACGTATATAAATTTATTTCTTGTACCAGATGTTTTCGTATTTTTATTTTGGTAATACTGTTAAATATTTTGCGCAGTGTCAACAATGTTTGGTGACATTAGAGTGCAGTTGTAGATCAATATCTGTCATTCTGCTCTGAAGTGTGAATTATGCAATTTTGATTAAAGTCTGTCATCACGATGAAGAACTAAAAGAAAATGTTCAAAAATGCATTCAGAGCATGCCAAAAAGAGTGCAAGCTGTAATTGATGCCAAAGAAGGTTCTAGGAAATATTAAGATTTTTTTTAAAAAAATTTTGTAATATTTCTTTTGCTCAAATATATATTTTTAAAACAAAAGAATTTATTTTTAATAGAACTAGAAACACTTAATTTACCTAAAAGAACAAATAAAAGGATAAATTTCCACTATTTTAAAATGTTACACGGCTTCAAACTAAACAATTTTGCATGTGTAACTAATAATTTGGCCATCCACTGTATATACAATTAGTATCTTAACTGCTTGTTTTTTCTACAATTAATCACAACTTTGTAATAATTATTATAATACATACTTTATAATAATTAGTATAAAAACAATAATGTTTTAAACATATGCAATAATTTAGTATTATCCATCGAATTTTTTAATAATTTTATTGAAATATTAGAGAATGTTCTTTAATTAATAAAGAACTTCATGATAATGTCTGAAACTTCTTGAGTTTCAAATTAAAATTTCATAGAAATATTTGATTAAGTCTAAAATTTTATAAAGTTTCTAGACCTTAAACTCAAAAAAGACATTTAACTTTTACGATTGAAGCGAAAATTGTTTTGATATTAAGCTATTTTAAATAACAAATAAAGATAGACATTTTTCGAATAAAAACGCAAACGTTAAAAATTATACAAGCATACAACTCTTTATTTCGAAAATATTTAAATAACAGAATTTATCGACTGATTTTTTATTAACAATTATATTCTTCAGTGTTCTAGAAATTCGTTAAAACATATAAAATATTTTGCTAAATTTATTGTATAATATCCCCAATATTTTTATTATTTAAATATTGCTAAAAATATTTAAAAATTAGAAAAAACAACCTATTACAACATATCAAGGTATGTTGCGCTATGTGATCTGGAGGCGTGATGAGACAATTATTTTCGTAAATTCGATGGTTACAGTGATGTTAACATTCTGGGCAATTTTTGATTTACTATACATACTATATCATTGATATGTGATTAGAACAGAATGGTGCTACATGTCATACAGCCACCAAAGCATTCATTTTTTTCAACCGCAATTTTCCGATCGCATAATTTCACGAAATTCAGCTCGCAATTGGTTACAGCTACACTCTATGCAGAGTCAATCCAATCGATTACAACCTTAAAACACACAAAACCTTTAATGCGATTTACGAAATAAAACGTCCATTTTGGCAAAATGTAATAGAAAATTTTAATTAAAGATAAAATTTTTCATCTAAAATTGTCAAACTCTTTGCTATTTTCAATACAATAAAATTTTTATTTATTTTCATATAAAATATTTGCTTTGTTTTGTTTTGTTTTGAAGAAAAAAGTTCTTGTTGAAAACACTTTGTCTCAGTTATTTAGGGACCTATTCGGTTTTATAAGTCCATCGTTACAACGACTTCGCTATATATAACAATCAGGAATGCATTATCGGTTTACAAGAGATATGTAATGGCAAAGGCAACACAAGTTAGATGAATTCTTGTCATAAAGTTGCACTGTGGGTAGCATCGATTTGTTTTGAAATCTGCCACTTTTTAAAGGAGATAAAAGTGTACATGGTAGTAGGCAAGAAGTAGTCAAGTTTAAGTTTTAAAAATTAACTCCATAAAGCCTATAGAAGCTTGAGACTTATAACCACGTCCGTTCTAACTAAGGTGATATTAATGTGGATTCAATAAGATAGTGTCACATTCCAGGAAGCCTTTGAAACAATTTAATACTAAATGAAACAGTTCTTGTACACTTTCGTTTCGGTGATCAGAATTGTCCACACCATAGGATTTTTTCCTATGGGGTTATTTGAATTCAAAAGTCTATTACCACATTCAGTAGAGAGTTGAAGCTGAAATTCAAGTCTGCATCACAACTATGAAGCTTTGTTTGTGCAAAATGGACTTTAGGAAATTGTGTATGTTTTAGACAGATTGGATAGATAGATAAATATAGGAACCCAAATTCCTTGTCCCCAGTTGTCGGCCAATTGAACAATATAAGACTATTGTGAAAGAATGTTAGGAAAAAGTGTTTAGCGATTTGGAATAAGATAAGATAGAAATGTTGTGCAACAGTATTGCAAAACATCAAAATGAAACAGGGATTTTTATAAATTTATTAAATATTGGTGCCAATATACGATTTTATACATAACTGTATATTGTAGTGATGATATTCAAACAGTCAATTATATATAAAGCAATTTCAAAATACCAGCTTTAAAGTAGCGTAATTGCGTAATCGTTCAAAGAGTCCCAAAAAATGCCGCCAATGGATAAATAAGTTCACTGTAACCTTTAAGTTTATTTATTAATAAAATTAAAAATACAATAAACTTATTATCAGTTTCCATCCACTAACGTACTCTCTCTGTGGTATTTTTGATTAAAATTTTTAGTAAATAATTTTTTATGTATCCCAGATAAATATTATCGAGCGATAAGATGCAAAATGATGGCTCCAGCTTAAAATACACATGAGACTGTGATACATTGTGGATGCATTTACTCGTGCAGTTACTGTGAAATAAAAATTTGCTCCAATAGCCAATTTTTGGGAAACCTTTTAGAGTATCCGCTAATATACATACATTCTGTATGAATGATTAATTCTTTACAAATCGTACATTGTATAAGCAAAACGTTTGATTAGCGGATTATGATTTTGTATGGCTCCTGAATATTCAAAAGTCTGCTTTTCAATTCGCCTTATTCGGAATGGAAAATGTTTGGGCATGTCACATAATTCGATCGGAATGGTTTCAGTTCCATATTTGCAAATCGATAGTTTTTACTCTGCGTTCTCTAGATTCCGATCGATTTTGTTCATTCCCAAAAAATTTAAATCTCGGTTTTTAACTTAAATATGGTAACGTTGTGTAACCAAAACAAAAAACGTATGATTTTTGTAATAAAAAGTATAACAAAAGCAAACAAAAAGAGCGCTAACAAAGAAATTTTAAATGCCCTACAAAAAATGAGTCTACTCTATACATGCGTGTATGGACTACTCCACAATGGAGTAGGAGAACTCCAAATGTAGCCAAAGTGTATGAAAAAAACATGCTCCAGTTTACATGGCAATGCCCTAGGGTTGGAGCACATTACATTTGTGTACACACAAAACTACTCCATGGATCACTTTGTTGCAAGTACTTCATAGAGCACATACATAAACTGATTTTTAAAGTACACTATTGTACTACTCCATGGAGTATCCAAAGGGAGTTTTTGGAATCAGACTTTTTAATTTGATTTACTGAAAATATGTTAAGAATAAACTAAAATAAATTTTTAGTATTTAGTATATAAAGGAATTTCTATAGTACATTTGTTTTATTTTGCAGCTAAATTTAGAAATTAATGGCTATAATATATGTATGTAAAGTAACAGGCAAACAAAAACAAATAAATAATTTTATTTCACTTCAATATACATGACAGTAGTGTTGCCAGAGTTGTAGATTTACGCCAAACTTTTGTTGCCAAACTTCGTCTGTCTGTCTTTCAATTTCTCAACTGTAAAAGGGGGCATAGGAGTAGTCCAAAGAGTACTCCTTTGGACCATGTAAACCAATATTTTTTGTAGGGTGCAAGTGAACAAACTTGTTTTAAAAATTCACTGAATTTCAATTGTTGCTGTTTTCAATGAACAAAGATATCCAAACTCAGTTGAACAGCTTCGAAGAAGAAAACTAAGGGATGCTCTGTCATATTCCAGTGCTGGTTTTTTATTTTTGTAATTTTTTGACAAAAGTTTTCTTGTTGTATAACTTTTTTCAGTTTAAAATCATAAAAAATAACAATTCCACTTAAAAAAAATTAATTTTTCGTTTTCTAAAAACTCAATTTATGGAACCAAAACTACTGTCGATCGGAACTGAATTCTGCGACATGGCTGATTGTTTCACTATATAGGGCTTTGAGATGTTTAGATTTCACCCTATAAATCACATAAACAATGCATGTGCTTTTCTACATGTGAATAATAATTTTTATGTAATTTAACTTAATACGTAATTTTTACCAATGGACTAAATTGTTAAAGGAAACAAATGTAAATATTTAAAGTAATTACTGACAATCATTCATAAACGTATAGAAAAACTTTGTATATAATTGAAATATTTGTTTATAAAACTGCTATTCTAAAAAGAAGTTTCAAATAAACTATAAAATTTCATTATGACATACATTGCCCAATATTATTTTGTTTGTCTATATACATACATACATAAATACATATACTTGTATTATTTAAACTAAACCACAAATTGATGTGTAATCAATGTATTGTATGTATCAATGTAATCAATGTATTGAAAACAATTTTAAAAGTTTTATATTGCAAAAACTCGTACTAAAATCATTTGTATATCTTTTCATAACACAGTATAAATTCTATATAAATGTTACTCAAACAAACAAGCAAATAAAAAATATACATATATATGTAGATATTTTAGTTATGGTACACTCTTACACTTTTCCATCTATCAGAAACAGTAAAATATTTACACATAACAAAAACAAAACAATCATAATTAAAACTTTCAAAAAAGTAATTAAAAAAAATCAAACAAATCTCAAGGGAGTTATAATCAAACAAACATAAAACTATCAGCAGCAACGTTTAAACATTATAATTAAATTAAATAAATAAATAATACAATATACACTAACAAACTAATACAATTACAAGTGCAGTCTTAGTTAAATAATAAATAGTAATGACTGTCATGTGGTTAACAAGCGTTTTGTTGAATTGAAACGAAAATACTTAACAAAATGTTGAATGTGTGACAAATTGTTTGTGTAACGTTTATTATACGTCCAGTGTGTGTAATTAGAAGTGTGACATGTAAATCGCGTGCTCTAACAGTTGTGTTTAACAAAACGTTAATTTTTTAACAATTTCATGATAAAGATCATTTAATTGGTCATAATGTAACAAACGATAATAACAGCAACAAAATGAACAGTTGTGACCAAAACGCGAATAAGTTGAACATAATTTTACATAAACGGTTAACCGGAAACCCCCATGTAATGAATAACTATAATACAGTGGGCCGTAAGGTATAAGGGAATTAAAATTATTTATTTTATGTTTGGCCACTTTAAAAATTATTGAAAAATTTAAATATAAAATTTAAATACTCTGAATAGATTTCAACAGCCAAAGCAGGCTTAAAAGAGTAGTTAGAAGAAATTGTTATTATAGAAACAAGCAATATATGATAATTAACAAAACTGCTAATAAAAAAGTTAAAAAATATAGTTGTACATAGGATAGGATAGAAGGGTAGTGCATAAAGTGCACTTCCACTCGGAGACCTAGTGGTCCATTGTGGATAGTTGTACATATTTACCACAAAAATTTTAAAAGTTTTACAAGTTTTTTAACAATGTTATGGTTACTGCAATTATTTATATAATTGCGGTAATCATATTATGGTAAAGTTACGATTCAGATGATTACTACAATCATATATACGATTGCAGTAACTATGTATATATTTATGGCAATCATGTTTATGATGAACTTATTTAACATAATTTGTTGCGTTTTTATAATGATAGAGAACAACATAATATGGTAAAATCTTTAATCATAAAACTTATTGCCATAAACATTACATAGTCGCTATAATCATATAAATAATTGCTATAATCATATAGATGATTGCTATAATCATATAGATGATTGCTATAATCATATAAATGATTGCTATAATCATATAGATGATTGCTATAATCATATAGATGAATGCTATAATTATATGAATGGTAAACTTAACCATATTATGGTTTCCAAAATCAAATAAATAATTACGGGGATCATAGTATTAAAAAAAAATTAAAATATTGAAATAGTTGTGGTAAACATTTTTTAATTAATGTACTATTTTTAAATGATTTAATTTTCAAGAAATTAAGCTCACAATACTGGTTTCCAAACTTGAAAATATGTCTTCAGAAATGCTTATTTATCAGAATTAATTAAATGTTAAAGTAACATGTTTGTCAACAAAAACGTTGTTTTCCAATTTCCATATTAACATTAATGTTTTGACATTTTACTTGTTGGCAAATCGAAAGAAGCTTTGACAATTGTTATATTGATATTAATTACTCTCGACAATCACATTAAAATATTAAAAAAATATATTATTTGGAGTTCATGCTAAACGCGTCATTGTACTGAAAGCCTAATTAAGCCATTTTTTTTTAGAAAACTATGGCTCATTAGATTTTAACATTTGAATTTTGACCTAAGTTTTATTAATATAACTAACATGTGCTTGGGATTTAAATAAAGCCAATTAAACTTAAAATTTGAGATGTGATTAACAAAATAGAACCGCCTTTTTGCCACAATGTGTTTAAACATTTCTATAAAAGAATCGGCATCTGTATGCTTGGTCATGGTGATTTTATTTTAATTTATATTTCCCAAACCCTACTTTTTCCAAACAACAACAATTTTTTTATTACAAAATTCTTATTGAAAAACGCGGTACAATTAAAATAACTTGCTTTTACAATAATTTTTTTTTTTTGGAAATTATGACTAAATGCTTATTTTTTAGAAAAAAAACGAACAATAATTGTTTGACTTAAGTTTACAAGTTTTTTTTTAGCAATATTATAAAAATAATTTATATGAATCACGATTCACATGATCGAATCATTTAGATATATAATTGTAGCATCTATATTATGAGCAATCATGGACATGCTTGCAAGTACCATAAACTTAATAACAACAATCATATAAATTTAATCGTAAAAATTTAGAACTATAATTTGTATTTTTTATAAAATATATCTAATGTTACCCTCTGATCACACTTTGGATCAAAATTTTTAATAATGGCTTTGAGATATAAAATACAGAAATGTCACAGGTTTTCCATTACTATAGATAACACAGTGATACAAAATTTAATGAAATAGAAAAACCTGGGATATTATTTTTCTTGTAGGGCTTGTCGAGTAAAACAAGATTCCAATAGTGAAATATGCCAGACATGTTTCGAGTGATATATAATTTATCTAAGAAAACTTGAGAAATTTTATACATTACATTATAATGTATAAAAACGTCACCAAAGTTGAAAATATTTTGAAAAATCTACAAAATTTGTGTTTGCTCGACAATAACACCCAAATTTCTCAAGTTATCTTAGATAAATTATATATCAGTCGAAAGATCTCAGTTTCTTCTTTCCAAATCTAGTAAGAAAATCGGATCATAATCAACAAAATTACAGGCTTATAAGTGCGCAAAGGTACAAAACGGATTTTTTAACCGTAGGTGTCCGGCAAATTTCACTATTGGAATCTTCTTTTACTCGAGAAGCGCTGCAAAAAAAATAATATCCGGTTCCAGGTTTTTTGGACTGTCGCACCGTGTAATCTGTTATATTTGTCTTCTGGACGTGTACATATGAGCACAAGTAGCAAATGTGATAAAAATTATCTTAAATGTGTTTAATGACCAAAAATGCATACTGACTCATTTATACAATAATTTTACGGCCCACCGTAAACAAATAAAAAAGGTCCTCCTATGTATTTTCAAAAAAATAAAAAATAAAGCGTTAATTTCATAACAACACGCGTACAACAAAATCAACACGGGTAGTGGTTACAGCCAGAATATCTAAAACAACAACAGAACAAAACTTTATAATTATAAACAAAAGGCCATAACAATTTAAAAAAATCACTTAATTCCACAAAAAAGTGGTGAATTTTAAAACATGACTATAATTCACGCAATATAACGTGACCTTTGAAAAGAAGATCCTGTTCAACAAAAAAAAAAAAAAAAAAGCAAGCAAAAAAAATTAAAAAAATTACAAAACAAAACATTTTAATTAAAAGCTATTATTTGATTTCAAATGTATAAACAAGAACCATTTAGTAGACGTGGTAGTTTAAGATCCTTACGCAGTGCCCCCTTACTTAGCACCGTATTAGAGAGTACACTGTCATTATCTCGTATACATCCGATTACTTCATTGGAATTACCCGGTCTCGATTACCTACACAGTGTAGAATCACAATCGGCCTTACAGCAACATCATACTGAATTAGGAACATCACTGCGTAGTGGTATTGCAGCAGTGACCGCAGCCACAGCTGGTCCTCAACCGCAAACAACATTAAAAACACGCTTGGGAATCCAGAGTTCAGTACGTGAAACTAAACGTAATAAAGCACCACAACGGTATGTAAATGATTGACAAAACAAACAAAAAATAATGGTAAAAAGAGCAAAAAAACCGAAAAAAACTATAAATTATTCAGAAATTTAAGCATATCAAAAACCAGAACAACGAAAAAAAAACATACTTAAAATATGTATAGAGTACATGGTCAATTAAATGGCATTAGTATAGTCTATATTGTATTTTCTCCTGGTGAGTGTGAGTAGAAGTGTGCTTGTTACAATATTATTATTAAATCACCTGACATGTGAAACAATTTACTACATATTAATTTGCATATAATATTTTTTGTAAATTTGAATAAATCGTAATATTTTTTACTACTTTTCTGTATATTTGCTTCCGTTTTTTTCTATTGTTGAAGCTGCATATTAAACGAATATTTATCATAATCACACAATTTACAATTCAAATGACATGCGACGGGGTTTTTTACATTCAACAATTGCCTCTTTAAATGCTTAATTGAATTAAAGTTCAATATTTTAAGGTAAAAAGTTTAAATAAAAAAATAATAATTTAAACAAATACATATGTACATATATGGAGAAGTATGACAAGTTTTTTTCTTAATTGGCCTAAGCAGCGTATGTTTAATATTAATTTCATAGAAATTAAAATACATTATTGGTACTGATATAGTGTTATTTGCTTAAAATTTTATATATGTATATGTATGTATGTATGTACATATGCAGCGAAATCAGGAATAAAAATTCCGCAAGAGTATTTTCCCTTTTCCAATTTTCCTATTCAAATTTAATGTTAAAAAAATAAAAAGGGAAAAAACTCCCGCGGATTTTTTTTCATGATTGGGCCGATTATTAAAATATTATTAGTTCTGTTGTAATATTGTTTGTTTAAAATGTTGTATTTATATAAGGTAATTGCTTGTTTTGATGCAGAAATATTAATTAATTATATATATTCATACTAACCTGTATTTTTTCAATCAAATTTGTAGCACGTTGCTGAAAAAGAAAAATGATTTTACTTTATAAATTTTAAAATTCAAAACTACGAAAATGTCTACGTATTTTGTCTTGCTGTCTAAGCAAAACATTGAAAGATAAAATTTAAATATGGCATAGAAAATTTTCATACCAAAAGTATTGTATAGATATTATCTTCGATAATTTTGGAAACCGATATTTTAAAATTTTTTATTGTACTAAAAAAAAATACAGTGAAACAAACCGTAAAGCCGGTATTACTGAAATAGATAGCAGAGGCAGTTCTTCAACTTACTTTTGTAATTTTTTGTTTTGTAAAATATTGTAAGGAAGCATAATAAATCCAACTCAATTCAAATTCATTAGCATGGCATCCTTGTTTTACTGAAACATTTTCATTGCTACTGTCAAGAACGTGACATTCGTATTTTTATATTTGGATAGCACATTAGATTATTACAAAGCATAGGCTTTGTTTTTTTGTTGTTTAACATATCTTAGCAATAAATATGCTCTTCAAAACGCAATAAAAAATTTAACTCTTTTTCGACAGCATTTAGAAAATTATGAGAATCCACTTTACTAATGTTGAAATATTTGCATTGTTTTTTTATAAAATTTGATAAGATTTCCCTATGAATTTTGCAACTTATATTAAAGCAACCGATTTCAGTTTATAATTATTTTCCTATTTATATTAAAAATAAAATTAAAGCAGCGATAACGAACGCGACAGATTTTTATAATCAATATATGTGCAGTAACTTTTATTAGTTAAAGCCACTTTCTTAGAACGATCTGGGATTACAGATAACAAACGGCATTTAATCAAGAAAGCAAACAATAGAATATAAATAAAATCAAATGAAAAACTTAGTGTCAATCGAGATTTACTTGGCTTCTTTTCATTGCGTCATTAAGAATTTATAAATTTTTTTAGTATAATCTTAGACGCTTCAGTCATTCTGTAGCTTGGCATTTGTCAATAATATAGAGCTGTTACACACCAAAAATTAGATCCTCAGTGACCTAAGAAATTATGGTGATTATCGGTTCCTTCTAAGAAATATTTACCTCGTCGTTTCTGATCAGCTTTGAACTAAAATAGTTAAAAATTATTTGGTTGAAAAATTATAACTTTAAGAAAAATTTAATAAAACAGGAATTTCACATAAATCTATTTTCAAAAATTCGTTGCTTCTTTTAAAGCTGCTTTTATAGGATAACAACTTTTCCATAGTGCTACTTTTGAAAGGATATAAGGCAAATCTTAATAAAAAAAAACAAACAAAAATTCACGCAGTTGTTTTTTAATTAATATTCATAAAATTATTTAAAATTTTTGATAATTTTAGTTGGGCTCGAGTTCATTAAATTTAATTTTCATTAAATTATTATTTTTACTGAAGGTAGGAATTGTTTTTACAACATGAAATCTTATTAAAATTTTATTGATAATTTTTAATTTACTTAAAATTAATTTATTTAAATGTACATTAGTAACACTTCAAAATCTGTTTTTAATTTTATGTAATATTTAAAAAATTATCAACAGAAAATGTTTATACAACACACATTTCCCCCAAGCGTATGTACTGACGCATTTAAAGTTAATGATTTTTATTTTCATTATTTTCTCTTTTTTTCGTTTGTAAGTAGATCAGCAAAGTATTTCCGCTTCATCTACAATAATAATATAAAAAAATCGTACGCTGTGGAGATGCCTCTAGGCAGGTAGTGTCAAATAATGTGGCTGCTTGAATGTTTGGAAATTGATGATGTCAACAAAAAAAAAAAAAAAAAAACCAGCGTATTTATGCGCTTCATTGCCAATAACATTAAGTTTCAGACCTCGAGCCTGATTATTTACCTAATTTATTAAGTTTCAGTTTCATTTGAGAGAAAGATATTTTTACGATTTCTGTAGGTGGTTTTTTGTTTCGCCAATTCTATTGAATCAAAAAAGTAAATCATTTATGCTACAACAAATATTAAAGCTGCCTGTTATCGACTGTAGGTTACAGTATCGTTTTTAATGGTCTACGTGACACATTTTTTTTTACAAAAAACAAATATTTACATAGAAGTTTAAGAGTACATACACATATATGAAATTTAAAAACTTATTTTCGATTTAAAATACGTTGATTTCGTTAGAGATTAGCTGTTGTTTCTTTTGGGTTTCAGCATTATTGCCAATGTTGTGGCATGTATAGCCAGCCTGTCAATTTAAACAGTTTAAATAATACCTTGTTGCTAAAGATTGCTTTCCTGTAGATACGAGTATTATATTGGCTTGTTGGTGTAGGTTGGTGTAGGCAGTTTTGATTAACAATTTCCCAAAGACTTGCTGTTAGAATCTTGTATTTGATGTTTCTGTAATACCATAAGTATTAAATTACATTGACTTTAAATAAACGTTTTGTTTACAAGCTGTTGTATAGAAACCTCAGAGTAATTTAGTTAAGACTCCCGGGAATAAATAGAGTCATTGTTTTAATAAAAATTTATTTAATAATAAAATAGGAAAAAGGAAGAAAATAGTCTTTGTTGATGTTGATGTTAAGAAAACAGAAAAGTTTTGTTTATAAAGTATTTCAATTAAATTAATACTGACTATTGTTATCAGTTGCTTTAAGGGCTATATTTAAGTATTAGTTATTTGTAACTGTATTAGAAAACTAGTTAGAAAAACCATAAAACTTACAAAATCTTTTAGCGAGAAAGGTAAGTTTTTAAATTTGTTTAAAAGTTTAAAAATAAAAATATATTGAGAGGTTTCTCAGTTCTACATAAAGTATTTAATTTATGTGATTTTCTTCCCAAATACTGCCTCAAATCGAACAAAAAAATATTTTTATAAATATTTACTAAGAGTATAAAGAAAACACTTTAAGTGACATTCTTATTTAAAATTTAATCTTTAACTCAATTTTCTTTTTTGTTTTTTTTCTTTTACAGTCCTGTGGTGTATAAATTATGCACAAATTTCCCTTAAGATTTTTATTTCTCTTCTATTGTTTTTTTAGCCACCAAATTAAATTTTTTCTTGCCGTTTTTTTTTTTTTTTCTCAGAAATATATTTATATAAATATTTAAAATTTAAATATATTTCATGTAAATATTTACATTGTAGATTTATTTTATATTTAAATGCAAATATTAACTTATCACTTAAGATTTTATAGCTCAGGTGTATTATTGTGACACCAGTTACCACAAATATTGCCTGTGGCCAACCGTACGTATGTATTTTATGCATTTTATATAAATGCACAAACACATAAATAAACACACACATATACAAATATATGTATTTGCTTATGAATGCAGATACATGAGTGAAGAAAGTGAGAAATAAACAGAGAATAAAAGATAAAACTGTATAAATTGAGACATGTATTCATATGAAGGTGCAAATATGTATGTACGTATTATAGTGGGTATGGCTTGACATGCATGTGCATGTTTTATTTACTTATAAATATAAATAAAAAAGAAACTTTTCATTTCATTTGTGGTTTTTTGAAACAAACTGCAGTCTTATTTATTTTTATTTTATCTAGTGCGGTTAAGTGTACTATTGCTTTATAATACTGAAATATTGTAATATAAATGTGTAAAGGGTGTTCCAAAATTTGCACAAGAATTTACAGAAAGAAGCTTTTCTTTAAAAGCCGGATACACCAACTTCGTTTTCTTAAGTCATTTGTTTACCAAACATAACTACCGTCATTCTTTTAAAATATTTAATCAGTCGGAATATATGTATCAGAGAATGAGGACCTATGTATTTAGTGGTGAATTGTCGTCAATTTCCATGTAAAAATTATTTATTTTTTATATCACTGAGAGAGTTAATGACTTATAAAAACATATTTTTGGTTAATGGTTGAGAGAAACAGAAAAGAAGAAACACAAATACACCTGAGTCTGTTTTTTTACGCCGTCTTTTTTTATACGGTTTTGATTTAACACGGTTTGAAAATAAACAAATTTTAAATTTTTATGCACGATTTTATTCCATTTAGCACGATTCAAAATCTGCTTAATTTTTTTTTTTGTTAAATTTAATTTTTGCAAAATATGGTCATATCACAAAATTATTCCCTATTTGTACATACGAGCAAATTTACTAGTCAGAGCAATTGCAAATAACACCAATTTGGGGGAATTCCCTTTTAGTCAATACAATCAAATGAACTTGTCAGACATTTTTTTACATTACTTTTTTTTACATTTACATTTTACATTTCTTTAATAGCTATGCTTGTGTAAAAACACATTGTATACATATGCATGTGATTTAATATTATAATCCTGAATAGTTGTTCTTAAAAAATCTTTGTTTTTCACTAATTTCAATAGGTTTTAGATATAAGGAATCAATCACCTATTTTGCATACGATCAATGACTTTTTAGGTTTTCCTGGAAAAAATTACCGTATAAAAACAGAATTAAGTATAATCAATTTATAAAAAACCATAACTATTGCAAAAACTAGAAAAATTAAAACAAAAAAAAAATCTAAAATTTTTCAAAAAATTTAAAGTTTCATCAAAAATTATACATATTAAAAAAAAATAAATATACATATACGAGTATCTATTCTACCATATTAAATGAAACAAAATTATGCTGTTCTGTGACCGTTTTTTTTTAACAAATATCAACCACAATTGGAATTGTTTGTCTCTTCCCCAAGGTCATAGTAAACACTGTAAACCAAAATCACTTTATAATAGTTAAATTAAGTGATTTATTTCTTATGAATCACAATTTGTATTTACATACATACATATATATATTTATGAGCAATGGAAATAGAATGAAAATTGTGCACAAATTCTAACATTTTCAGGTTCAATGATTGCAAAAAAGCCAAACGTTTTAACAGATATCAACAACTGTCTAATTATAAATGAAGCATATGTAAATTAGATCTCAAACAATTACCGCGACCAACATTTTACATACATATGTATTTGGATAAATTTGGTTAAAAGGCAATAGTTTGACAAATAATTTTTCCTTTTGTCACCTCTTAAACTATGACTTCCGATATTTATATAAATTTACCATATCGTTTTTGTTTTTAGATTTATATCGCAATATATAATTTTCTAGGACTGACCATTTGTTTTCAATAGGTTAAGCCAGACTTACACTATTTTGCTTAAACAAAGACTAGTAGTTTGGATGGTGTTTTCGGATCATTGGCCAGTATGAATTTTTATAGTAGCAGCTTTTCTGGCATAAGGCAGTATTTTATTTTGGACCAACACCATATGAAGAAAAACAACCCATATCGTTAACGAAGTTCCTCCATGATGCACGGGTGTACCTAGGATCACACTAGTTATTTTATGTCCTTTACAACCAAGAACATTTATCTTAGTTTCAACTGACCAAAGCACATTTCTTAAATTTCTCTGATGTAGATGTTTCTTAATCAGGTATGTGATGGAAAACGATAACGAGTGAGTTTTTGAAGTCCATTTTTAAGTATTTCTAATTAAATTTTTAAAATTTTTGTTTTAAGATCCTCTTTAATAGCAAATTATCTTTATATTTTGTGGGATAAAACTGTTTTAATACAGAAATATTACAAAAAATTAACTTCTAAAACTCACTCATTATCGTTATCGTTTTCCATCACATACCTGAATAAAGCACAATCTATATTTAACATTATGTTTTTTCAGACTACGTTTTTTTAATACAGCTTCCTGAAGCCTATTTACAATTGTAAGACTAGTGACAAATACATTTTGTACTCTTCAGAATATGAAAATAAGTTTACTTTACTTTTACGCATCAAACCGTGTCATTGTTTTTCCGTTCCTGCCTTATGTCTCTGGTTTTACCCTTCTGAGAATTGTTTGAACAACTTTTGTTTTGAAGCAATTCATCAGTATTAATTATTTTATTTATTTATTATTTGTTTTACAAATAAGAAGCAGAGCTTTGCCAGACCTATTGTTAACACTTTTCCGGGCTAAAGTCAATGAAAAATATAAGCGAGCGCCGAAAAATGGTTTTAACTATTGATTCTAAATTTAAAATATCATTCTTATTATTTTTGCGCAACAAATTAATATTTAATCAATTAGCCCATGACCAATAAAGAGAGCTTAGCAGTACAAGTATAAATACACCCTAAGGCCATTAGAAGTTTGAGTAACACTTAGCAAAGTTTATAGCGTTGAAGTTTTTCATCTTCGCAGTATTGAAACTGAAGAATATATGTTTATCCATCTGCCTATTTATAATTAAAATTTTTTTAAATTAACAATATATTAAAATCGAAATTAATGTAAAGTCAAAGCATTTAATTTCTTCACCCAAATATGATTGATGAATTTTAAAATGTTTTTCTTGGCGTTTATATGCCATAAAAAATAAAACTTATGTCTAACCTGTTAAGTTGTTGTATCGTCAGAGTAATCCTGTAAATTTAACATTATAATTCTTAAAATCAATATGCTTAAAGAAATCAATATGATTTCAAAATTTCCCACATATTAAAATAACATAGGAAATGATTTTAAATGTTCAAAATAAATTTTCAACAATACCCAGACCAATAATTAAATGAATGTTCCTTTACATACTCGTACGTGCTTGTTGATTTTTATGTATGTGGGTTAAAGCCTTTGGTCTGTAATAAAAACTACTTATAATATGTAGTAGTATGAAATTTTGTTCATGTCTTATTTTAGAACCACATTTCTACTTCTAAAAATATTTGTAAAAAAAACTCATACTCATACTGAGATGTTTATAGAAACGTTTGTCATTCTCACTTTAAACACATAACCATTCTCCCACATTGAATATATCTTAGAAATATGTTATTATGGGATTTAAATTCTTACATTCACTCAACACATGCATGCACCTAACCTCGTACACTTAAATATTGGTACCTGTACTACAGTTTTCTGTGTGTTCTGTATCTCTTTGGTTCTTTTTATTTTGAAGAATTTTTCTCCTTATGTATTTTTTATCATCAAACTATATTTGATTAAAAAATAAATGCACATACGGTGTGGTAATAACATGAGTGTTTGAGAGTGTTGTCATAGAAATAAGTACCAGGAGATAGTAAAAGAAATTGAAAATGGCAGATAAAGAAAAGAGAAAAATAACTTGAAATAAAATTATACTCCAATCCAATTAAATAATGCACACACACATAGGCATACACATAAACACACACATATACATTGTCATATTTATGTATGTGTGTATCGATGCGCTGTTTAACCAGCACATTAGCAAATATTTGCCGAAAAACACGTAACCACTAAATAACATATATTTTTTCTTATTGAGGCCAGAGCACAACAATTATTTAGTTTTAATTTATTTGATGCTGTTTGATCTTGCAAAACTCTTGCAATTGTAAACAACATCAAACACATTTGTGCTAAAACAAGTGCCTACACTTTTTTGAGTAAATATTTGCCAAATGTGACCGTGTCTTAAGTTTACCAAAAGAGAAATATAATTGGAGATATCCTGGAAAATGAACAAGTAAATATAAAAATATCATACACAAACCATTTTGCTGTTTATGTGTGTGAGTATTTAAGTACCATGTATTTTATAAAAAAAAAGTAAAGCATAATTGAAATTAAGGGAATTATACGTAAGTAATAATCTTTAATAAATTGATTTCTTTTCTTAGTAATTTATTATCAAGATACATTTTTTTTATATCTGTCGGTACTCGGTTGCTGTAGTCATCACTCTCATCATGTTGTTACTTACTTTTTTGTTGCTTTGGATTATTATTTTTCCTAACAATTTACTTAGTTAACTTACCAAATGTGTTATAATTACACTTTGTTCAGTTCTTTACTCCTTGTCTACGTTGATGTTAAAGTACAGTGGGCTATGTACGCATTATATGCGTTGGTACATTTAATTTTAAGTAAGTACTAATTAATGTATCACACCTAAATTTATAATATATTTATGTTAACATACAGACAATGGGAAATATATGTTTATTTGTGCCAAAATTGGCAAAAGATAAAGTACTAGTATATACGAGTAATTGAAAATCAATTAAGGCAGGAGAGCCCAAGCCCTATACTCTTGGTGCTCGTTTGTATTTGTAAAAACTCTTAGCTCATTACAGCACGCAGCACTAGCAATACGAAATACACAAACAACTTTGCCTTATTTGTTTTTTTTTTTGTCGTACTTCACTCTTTACACGCAAGCGCCAAGCAACAACACTTTCGTATGCTCTACTGGTAAACATTGGTGACTGCGATCGTCAATGTAGATTTTGTTTTTGTTTAACGTATGATATCGTTTAAAAAAGTGTGTTGTTTCTTTGTATGTATTGGCTTTTACAACAAAAAATACTGAATAAAAATTAGTTTTTATTTAAATGTATTGGTGTTTGCTCTTTCATAAGCAACTTTTGGGCACTCCTGAATTAAAGTATATTTTTTACACTACATAACCAACGAATTTTTCTCAACAGAAGATAATAATATTAAACGATTTCCTTGTCATACTGAAGTTTGTTTGCATTATTATTCTTCTTTTCAGTGCTACTACTCAGTCATATTACATGTGTAACTATCACAAAATACAATAATAATTTGAATTTCGTTTCAATATTCTGATGAAATATAGGATGTGCCGAAATGAACACGGACAAGCCTCAATAACAAGAAATATCATCCAAAGCGATAAAGCATATTTTCACTTTAAAAGCTTTTTATCTGCTCAAATTTCCTCATTTTGGGTATAGAAGACCTACTTGTGATTTTTAAAACTCAATAATCCCAAACGTGTCACTTTTTAGTGACTATTACTTAATATAGTTCAGTCATTGCTGCCAAAATTGTATGATATTAATGTGGACGATAATAACAAAACGGTACCACATGCTACGCAGCTTCGAAGTAATTCAATGAGATATTTCCTGGTTGTATGCTCTCTCGAAATTAACCCCTAAGTCGTATCATTTATCACCATTGTATTACTTTCTATAAGATTTTTTTTTAACAACGAAATTCTGTCACATTTACAGCATCCGAAGACAATATTTTTGTTTTCTCTGTGACTTTTTTTTTAATACAGCTACCATTTTACTGTCAACAAATTTTATCAATCGAAATATATGTGTAATGTATATGTACGAGTTCTGAGCAATGGAAAATCCAAACAAAATACAATCCTGTACTCATACCTTAAAAATTCGACTTTGTTGGCTGTAAAGTCCTACTGCAAATCATGTTTAAAAATGATACAAACAAACCTGATGCATAGATCATAAAAAATTATTTAAAGAAACCTAACAAAGAATATACTGCATTCAATACAAAAAATATCATCGACAATTGAAAAAATATACAAAAATTTAAATATCCAAATTGTAGTGAACAACGGAATGGTGTTGCTAAAAAATTTGGCACACATTTGTTCAATTCACAAGTGATGTTGTATGTTGTACATTGTATGATACAACTCTCTGATTGTGATCACAATTTTGAGCAAAGTCGTGTGTCTATGTTGTCAAACCTTTAAAATGACAAAAGAAAAATATTTTAAAAAAATATATACATACAAAACAAAAAAAAATATTTTCTAAAATTAAAACATACCGCAGTCCATTATTAGAATTTCTTATTTATTAACTTTATTATTTATTATATTTTTTTAATTTTTGCCAACACTTAAGCTTTTATACTACATTTGAAAAACATATGCAAAAATGTCGTAGGTTTTGTACAAAATATTTATATAGAACTTAGCAACAACATTTATACAGCTATTGTGAATTCATACGACGAAAAACTCCTACGACAAACAACAGCATTTGTGAATTGAACAATTCTTTCAAAACAACGTTTTAATAAAATTCAACAACTGCCTCATGAAGATATGTATGCAAAAATTTACCTCAAAAACTGCAACGCCTTGGTATCGATAAAATAAGGTCGACATAATTAAATTGCTCTTTGGTTCGCCCAATTTCTGTTAGTTAAAGTTAAAAAAAAAACACAGATTTGTATAACAGAAAATAAATTTTACCATAAATTTGTGGTTCTAAAGTAATCAACCGTGTTTTAAGAATCGGATTTTATGAATTAATAGATTTGTATTTGTATAGTAGTTTTAAACAAAGACTCCAGGGAGAGTTAGGAACTAGAGAGAACGAAAAGTAGTGTTACTTTTGGCTTCTAGATTACTAGGTTCTTCTTATAAATCTAAAATAATGGAACTTTTAATATTATATAATCTAAAAGGAGGACTTCAGGATATTTTTTTGGCATACTTTACTTGAAATTATGTGTTTGAGAAATGTAAACATCCATAAAGGGGCACTTAAATTACTGTACATTAAATTTCAGACTAAAAAGAATGAAACTTTAAATCGTGAATTTAAAACATAAACAATTTGGCAGGAAAAACTTTGTAATGACTTGGAATTACAGAACAACTTACTCGGCAATGACTACTTCATACCATCTGTATTACTTAAAAGCTTAAAATTAGTTTAGTAATATATATGCAGGTACTTCTTTACAAAATGTAGAATTAATTCATTCTACTTTTGTATAATTACATTTTTGTTAAATCCAATCTACTCGAAATTAATTTCAAATATTTTTCTTAAATTAGGTTTGTTTTTATTTCAATAAGAGCAAATCTTAATATTTTTTATAGACAAAAAATTTAATATAAAAATTACTTATTTAGATCCCAATTTTGAAGCAAACGTTTTAATGGCTCTAAATTTGTAACTCTAAATTTGTAAGCGTTTGTGGTAAGTACTTGCATCCAATGACATTGGGGTGTTAAAATAATGCATTAAAATGCCAATGTATAAGTAGTGAAGAGTAATTTTATTAGCCTCTTAACTCTTTACTTTGTAATAAAGGTTTTTACTGGTATGTATATGTTCTTTAAATAAGACATTTTTGAAATAAGTGATATGATCCTCAGTAATAAACTTAATCTTAAAGAGAGACTTAAAGTACTTTGTTATGCTTTAAATGAAATATTAAATAGAGATTCGACCTTGTTGCTGGATTATAATTAAATTAAATTAACCCGTAAGCATACACCAAAATGTGTTCACATAAGCGAACCCCAGGGCCTAGCTGGGACTTTTTATATTTTGTATGGACTTAAATTAAAAATCATCAATTTCATTATCAACTTCTAACTCCTTCCCAATGTCAGAAGCATCATCTTAATTTCCATCAACTTCATTCAGAATTTCGCTTTCTATATCCATTGGCAATTGCCTCTGCCAATCTATCATAATAGTTAGGGTCAGACTCAATGCAACACTATACACTTGCTAACTACCAACGCAACAATAAAAAACTAATTTCTGAAACACATTGATTCTACTATTTATACAAAACACAAAATAAATAGTTCGAAATTGGTTTAATCACTTTCTACGAATATTATAGGGCCTGGCTGGGCCCTGGTATTACAAACATGTTGAGAGTAACTTTAAGTTTTTTTTTTAATATTTTGTACATTGAGAAATTCATAAAAAGCTAAGGGGCTCCGCCTAAAATATCGAAATAAAAAACTGGTTTTCGCTTAAGGGTTAAATTGACTAAAAACAAATTATATAAACATTTTATAAATTTTTAAATCCATACAATTATCTATCAATATTACGCACCACTTTTAAATCGTATGTGCATACAAATATTTCTATACTTTAGTATTTACAAACTCATTTACTTTTGACACACTTTCCTTTATATATCTACATGCTTTGAATTATGTCATTGATTCACTTCATTGTGTGCCACTGTAACAAAGTTGAACTTTGGCGTATAATATTTTCTCTATCATTTATTTAATGTCTATCAGGAAAAGTGTGTGTGTGTGTGTGCAGCTTTTTTTAATTAAAACATGGCCATCAATTAAGACATTTCTTTAATTTTTTCGTTTCCTTCTAACAACTTAATTTGTGCCACTTTTTTCATTTAACATCCAGTACTTGAATGTTGCTACTAATGGCCTTTTTTTGCTACTCTTTCAGGGAGTTCGTTCTTCCAACCTCAAGATTTGCTTAAATGAGTTGTTGTTGCTAGGCAGCATGATGCAGAGAAGTGGATGGTGTTAATACTTAGAGTTTAGCGTTATCTTTAGTAGGCACACGTGATTCTGGTGTTGAAGTGTAAACGTTGTAAATACTTCTGTGTGAATGAATGAAAGAACGAACAAATGTTGGCATCACTTTAGATATACTAGAGATATCAGTTGCAACAAAAAAGTAAATGTAAAAGAGTTTGAGTTAAATTTGATAAATTTGTTATTATGTTTAATGGTTATTTCTGCTGATTATGGGAGGGGGTGCGACGGTGCAAAGCAAAAAAAGTTTGTTTTGTTTTGTTTTAATGTTATAAATAAGTTGGTCTTAATCTTAGGATACTTTGCACAACTTTTTGCTGATGTTTGTTATTAAATCATTTCTTGTTTTTTCTCTACGTACTATAGGGCCGTATCTTGTGTCTTTATTTGTGACTTATTTACTTAAAGATTGTCTCTAATTTATTTGTATATTTGTATTGTTGAACAAATGTATGTCTATATATTTCATAAATGTTGTACTAATTTTGATATTGCTTACTTTGTTAAATTGTTTTGCCATATGTGAATGAGCGAGTAAATAAATGGCTAAATAAGTGAAAGTATGATGGAGTACATGTGTTATTAGATGAAGGGTTATATATTTAATACCTTGTATTTTGCAAAACATTTTGTACAATTAATCATGTGTGTTAGTTAAGTTTGAAATGTTTCTTAATAAAGTAGATTTCATAAGATTTAAATAGAAAAATTAAAAGGTTTTCTTTTTATTAATAAATGTAATTTATTAAACATTAAACATAATATAAATGTTTTCGTTATGCCAAAAACAATCTTAAGTATAACGTTTAGATTTAATCAATCATGAACGGGTAACTGTTGGCAGAGGTAAGACATTGTCCACATAAAATGCGGCCACACTACAAAAAACTTTTGTTTTTTTACTGATTTTTTTCTTTACAGCTACCGTTATTTTGTCAACAAATTTAAAAAGTCAGAATCCAAATTGGAAACAAAGCGTCCTTAAGTTCATAGAAAATCCTAAAGTATCGGGTTCAACAAAAACAAAATTGTATAACTGTCTTAATAGAAATGATTTTACATATGTAAAATTGGATCTCAGACATCTACGGGTCCATTTATATTGCAGATAAACAATGACATGCCGACCCGAAATAATGCGTTCTTTAACACCAACTTTGTTTTTCAAAGCAAACTAAAACAATGAATTTTAATGCTCGAATCGCTTCAATTGATCCCTATATATAACATAGCCTCACAAAGCTATTAAATCACATGTTCAGGCGGGCAATTAACAGCTGAATTTCGTGAAATTATAAAATCGGGAAATTTGGTTTGAAATGAATTTGCTGTTTCTGTCGAAATCAGAGATATCCATATCATCGGTTACACACCAAAGCTTAGTAGTTAAACATCAGTCGATATCGTGATCAATTCTCAGTAACTGCATTCTTAACACGTTCAGCTTACAAAAGCTGCTCAATAATTTATTTTGGATTCCAAAAGCCCAAATGCAGCAATTTAGCTCCTTGACGTGTGTAGACTCCGCGACTCTACTACGAAGTCGAACAATAGACAAATTCTGATCTTCTTTAACACTTCAGCTTATATATATTAACTTGAACAATCTGGGTGAATACGCTTTGGTATTAGGAAATTATGTAACGCGTCAGTTAACTTTAATTTATTGAATAAATTCTTAATAGCGATTAATTTCATCTTTTAGATTTCATTAAATGTATATACATATAAAAATTTGTGTATTAAAGGAATTCTATTGTTTTTTTTAGTATAAATATTAAAACATTAATATTAACGGATTTTATGTGAGCAGTGCTTTATCTAACAGCTTAAAGATTAGTTTTTCATAATCAAGTTTAAAACGCTCATTGTCTTTTTAGTCATGTTTGTCTGTTTGATTTAACACTTATTAAATTTATCATTAATTTTCTAAAACAAATTTAACACCAAACACCTGCTAGTTCAGTAAAATTTGTTTTTGTTTTCGCAAACTTGTTAACCCAAATTATATATAATTACAACCCTTCTAACTCCTGTCATTTCTGTTGTTTGGCTGGTTTTGTTTATTTATGCAACAATGTTTGTTTTTTTTTTTATAAAAATATTAATTAAAATAATGACAAAAACTCTTAAATGATCCTTAATGTAATGTTAAGTACACAAAATCTAAATTTAATTAAAATTTATTTTCAAGGGTTTAGAATAAGGTGTTCTTCATTCTTGTGCTTTCTTATGATTTAACTGCCACTAACAAACACTCTCCAAGCACAAATGTGTAAGCAAATAAATTTTGTATCAAAGCAAAGCCATTGGCCTACTTACTTTAACGCCCCTAACATCAACAGAAACAACAACAACATTAAACTTATAAACAATTGCCGAGCAAGAAAAACCAGCTACATAGACTTGTCGAACCAACATAAGCATTTTAAAATTGAGTGGAGCAAAGGGGTTTTGTGTAGGGAAAAAAGGTTAAATAGAAAAAAAAAATAATAAAAACAGTTCTTGAACTCTATACTCCAAGATGTGGTAAAAAGTTTTGCATTTTAAAAAGAAATTGGGTCAGTTTTGTAAAAAAAAAAAAAAAAAAACAGAGAAACTTGTGGCAAAGGGACTTTATTGGACTGAGGTGAAGAGCATGAAGGATTTGACCTCAAAAAAAATCAATAAATTTTCAATTACTTTCATATGCATAAATTACTAGTTCGAATACTAAGAAACACAAGAAATTGAATTTCATATGTATTTATAGGCTGGCTTTGAATTCCAAACTCAAAATTAAAACACTTGCCAAGAAAATGTTTAAAGAAAAATTAAAGCTGCAAAACAATTTTGTTAACGTTTGTATTTTTTTTTTTTTTTTTTTTATTTAACTTTGTTTTAAATTATATTTTTTTCAAGTACCTTTTTTAATTTTTCGTTTTAACAAACTTCAATTTGTTAAATGTATGCATAAATTTTGTATTTATTTTTTCATAAAAAGTTCATTGGCCTTTTGTAAATTATAATTTATTTGCAACAATTTTCACAGCGATGGAAATAAAAATATATATGTATATGTATATGTACATATTTATATATATAAAATTCCCCCAAAAAGAATATAATTTATATATTTTAAATGTAAACAGAAAAATACTAAACATTACGAAATGTTTTGTGTATTTAAATTTATCAACGGAAGCGTAGTGGCGTTTGCATTATGGGTGGGGGAGTTTTGATAGCCTCTGATAGATTTTTTTTTCAGAAATACACAATTTATACACTTTGCTGTTAACGGTCATTGAATGACCAACGTCGTTTACAAATAAAAATAAGACAAAAATGACATCAAACACTAACTTTTAGTGGATGAATTTTTTGAGAGGTATAGAACTTCGAATTGAAATAAAACACAAGAAAATCGTTTTAATGACCATCAATTTGGCTTTACTGGAAGGATAATTTTATGCCATTAATGTTTAAATATGATTTCAGGCATGTGGCCGCCGCGGCTGGCTCGAATAAAGCCAATTCTACAGGTCCAATTTTCAACCACTTTTTCGAGCATATGGGGCCGTATGTCGGCAATAACGCCACGAATGTTGGCTTCCAATTCCCCTAACGTTTCTGGGTTGTTGGCGTAGACGAGCGACTTCACATATCCCCAAAGAAAATAATCCAATGGTGTCAAATCACACGATCTTGGTGGCCAATTGACAGGTCCATTCCGCGAAATTATGCGCTCATCGAATGTTTCCTTCAATAAATCGATTGTGGCGTGCGCTGTGTGGAACCACAACTCATCCACATTCATGCCATCCAATTCGGGAACAAAATAGTCGGTTATCATGGCTCTATACCGGTCTCCATTAATTCGGGTCCTCTTCAACACTTTGCTCTACAGCGGCAATTGTTTCTTCGGTGCGCACTGTTCGACGTCTCTGCGGATGCGTATTATCACATAGAGTAAACGTAGTGCGAAAACGATCCATGGTTAACCGAATTAATTGCTCTGATGGACGATTATGTCGACCATAAAATGGACGGAGCTTGCGGTAAACTTCGCGAACTGAACCGTTATTTTCGAAATAAATTTGCACGATTTGCAAGCGTTGTTCTTTTGTCAACCTGTTCATGATGAAATGGCAAACCAAACGGAACATAAATGACATTAGAGTTGCCAGATTTGACCACAAAATGCCAGTTTTATCTCTTTTCGAAAAACAAACCTGTAAAAAAAACACCCTATAGTTGTTGGCACCTTTATAAGGTCGCAATTTGTCATCAGCCATTGAATTATTCGAATATCGTATAAAGGCTTTGCAAGAATATACGCACTGTTTTGTGAAAACTTTCGTGTAAATATGGCTAAATTTCAATGCGCATGCCGGGTAGAACATTTCTTTTAATGCCCGGGTAGTTGTAGACTTCTAGGAATATGCTTTGGATGCGAACAACTCCATACAAAATTTAATGGTTTTAAATGACATATCCTAGGTGGCTGGCCAATTTCTACCACATCAATATTAACCAATTATTTTACGATACCCAGTCCTAGTAACAGTTGCTGCTTGACAAGCCACATTTTTCAAGAACTGTGGTCTAATGATACATCCACCCAGTCTTAAATCTGCCATAAAAGAAATTGACACATTCTGGAAGCATTTGGTTTTTGATAGTCACATGCAGTAATTTTAACGATTTATAAAGCCATCAATGTGGAAATGTGTTTCATTGTTATTTTATAATTTTTGCAATATTTTTCAATAATAAAAACGTATTGTTCTCTTGTTGCTGTTCTTATGAAGTTCTCATTCCGGCAAAAATTTCGTGCAACAAATCTTTGAACTCTTTTTGGAAGTATTTCATATAACCCTTAGGAAAGAACTTGCCAGCGGTAAAACAAGCTGAGCTTAATAGCTATTCAATATCAACTCATAGCTTTATATTGCTGACATTGAATTAAGTAGATTTAAGATCTACAAATATGATTTGTCAGTCAAATTATTAAAAATGTGTTGAAATACAAACTAGTTTCTAAATAAAGAAAGCTTAATTTTGACTTTTTTTCGAATAATCGAACAATTTCTTATGAATACTTATTAGAATAATTTAAAAATAACAATTTTCAACGAATAATTTGAATCCAACAAATAATGAATGTTAAACAGACTTTTGCAATCACTACAGATGAGTGGTTCTAGTGCTCCGCCGTCATACATTTATATATGTAAGTAATACTACGAAATGTTTTAATGTGAAAAATCTTTGCTATTTAGAAAGAAGAGATATATGTCGGTAAAATATTGGCAGAAACGGTTTCATTTGAGATTTGTCCGTTATTGATAGACTTTTTATATTTAAATGTAATCTCAGAAAAAAAGAGATATTGAAAGTGAATGTGATGTTTAAAATGTTATTTGAAGTAATATTTAGGATGACATTCATGACCTTGTTAAAATATATGATAGGGGGATTGTGATGATTCACCTTGAGGCAGAGAAAAACTTAAGCACTTACTTTATTTAAAATTTTTAAATAATACAATTAATTTTACTTATGTTAAAATCGCTTGTTCGCATAATTCGTTTTATACGAACAAAATAAAAATCTAATAATTTGTATACCCCACCTTTTGCTACCACCACTAGAATTACTGCGATACTTTCGTATTCGTTAAGTTGTATATTCATTTTGCATTTACTTTGATTTCAATGCTCTATGAATTTGAACGTACCAAATTATTCTAGGTTCGTTTTTGTGTGTTGTTTTGCATTTAATTCACAAAACACAGGAGTGGTTTGCTCTTGCCATGCCTGCAACGAGTCAAAACAACCAGCCAACCAAACAAAATCAACATCATCAGAGCCAGTCGTTGCAAACACAACAAAAGCAGCAACATCATTGTATAATTTAACAACAAACGTACGAAAAAAAATACAACAAATTTGCCGTAATGTTATTTTCTGTGTCTGTATTTATTTTAATATTTATTTCCATTTATTTGTGTGCAATGTGCTGTCGATGTATTGTATTGTATACTATGTTGGTGCAGTCGATGTTGCTGTTATTTTATTATTTGGGCATAATGTGCCTTTGTGAGGCTTTACAAATACCACATTACGTTTACACAAAAACACATACACAATTAAAAAAAAAACATAGCTACCGAAAATTATATACTATACAAATACAATCAAATAAATAAATAAAAATAAACAAAACCACCATATTTACTACTACTACTACTAATACAACTGCTATTATACCCAGCGGTAAAACTATGCAGTGGAGAGGCCTTCGTAAAGGGCTTAATTTGGCAGACACAAGGACACTCATACATATTACGAAAAACTTGCTACTTTTTACATGGCTGTTAGAAGACCTGATTAAGATGGGCTATTTGAATGTCTTCAGTTGAAGACCTTCTTATAAGGAGATCTGCCAATAATACATCATAGAATTAAAAGGCCTAAAATGGAAAGCCTAATAGAAGGTATGCTCAATCAAATCTTTTAAGAGGTCTAGTAGGGATAATATAATAGATTACTTTACGTGCACTTTACAACACAAAATGTAATAAAATACAAAATTTATAAAAGATTTTTTCTACATGCTGCTGGTTTCGTGGAACGATTTAATTATTAATTTTTTACTCGTGTTTTAAACAAAGCAAACGATATTCTTGTAGAATTAAGAGACACATATATAGCGATCCAATTCATCATCTAAACCATAGGTCGGCATACTATACCACAATTGTGCAGAGAGCACTTCACACATACACTTAATCCCTTTCATTCAGTCGTCATTGACACAGCAATGTGTGCACATCCGGCGGATGCTTTTATATTTTTTTTTTCAGAAATACTTCCCAACAAACATTTCAAATCAATAATGAATTACGAAAAATATTTTATGATTGATAATGCATTTGGTAATATGCATGTAATCAGCTTTTAAAGTACTAGAAGTTCCGTTTATATATCAATCTCGTTATTAATTTCTTATATGTTACGAAAAATATATTGTGAGTGTATGTTTCCTTTCTAAGTTGTTTTGTATAATTTATATAATTATGTTTATGTGTGCTGGGTAGTTCGCTCACACACACAACCACATTTTACGCTTTGCCTACCTCAGATCTAAACGCTCACACCACAACAAGGTTTTACTTTAAGATTATGTGCAGTCAAAGTCAAAGTTTTTTAGAAGTTAAACATGTACAAACATGTCTTTTTAAGGCCTACAAAGAAAAACCCCAAGATATTTTCCCTTTGGGTTATAATAAATGTAAGTGCACACATTTGTACAAACTTACACACAAAATAAATGCATTGAAAATATAATGCCTGACAGAGTAATAAATTTTGTTAAACATTTGTATGCAATTTAACTACCAAACGAACACAAAACAAAAACAAACAAACAAACAAGCAGCTACACAAAAGAAAATAAATTTAATACATTTTAAATTTTTAACATAAAAAACACATAATTTTTCCTTTTTATAAGAATTTAACGTTAATTTCCACTTCGTTTTGTTGTGGGTTTATATAAAATTCTTATTTAAAGTTTTAAAGTTTTTAAGAAATCAAACTTTTAAGTCGTTTAGAAAACATTGCAAATAATTTCGTTTCTATTGATTTTGTTACATGTTTGCAGTCTAAAGAAGTGTTTAGAGTTTATTACAAAACGCAAAAACTAACCAAATAGTTTAAATGTTCTTAAACATGCTGCACCCCATAAAACGTTTAAATTGCGATAAAATTCGCATGAACATAGTATTAGTATTTTATTTTTTGCGAATAAATATTTTCGGTTTTACCATTAACTTTGACTTGAGTGTGTATTTTACTTTTTTTTTATTGTTTCCAGAAATTACGTGTATTCACAAGTGCACCTTGGTTCTTTTTTTTATTAACCTTCAGGGTCCTGTATTGCAATTTTCGAATTACATACGTACAGTGGGAAGCAAAACTGTCCGGATGTTTTGCATTAAGGAAGGAAGCATTTGGATGCGCTCATGCGGCCAATGTCAATTCTATTCTTTTCCATCAGACTGGTATCGGTTGACTTTCGTTTCGTCGCTCCAAATAACGCATTTCTAGATTAAAGAAACAAATTTAATTTTATCTTTAATCTATTACGAAAGAGTCGTAAAAAGAAAACGACACTTATAATAAGGCTGAATAACATTAAAAAATTTGATCGATATTTAAAAAATAAAAAAACTCTTTGATGAAATAAAATAAATCAGATATTTTCCGTTTGCCTGGGACAATATATGGAATAGCATATCCAGCAAACGGCCCCTACAGTAGGAATACAACTTTTTTACAATTTTTGAAAATATCAAAATGGCCCTATCCATACCAATATGCAATTAAGTCAATGCAATTAAGTTTGGGATCAGTAAGTTCTAAAAAACTAAAAATATTTTCTTTATAAATTCATTAAATGATAAATAAATCATTAATAAACTCTGGAAAAATTTAATTTGATAAAGTCAATAAAAATGATAATTTGCGACACAACCAGTGTTAATACAGGAAAACTAACGGTGTTGTAACACCACTGCAGAACCATTTTAAATAAATGTCTCTGCAACCACGCAGTACATTGGATGTCAGCACCATGTGTTGGATTTAATACTACGATGTGTAATGGATGCATCATTGGACGGAAAAACCACCTCACCAGATATTCAGAGTTGATAAGCAATTACAATACATTAAAACACGAATATCAGCAAAACGAGAAACGGCTATATGTTGGAAATTTAAAGTGGCGTGATGATATGCAATATTTATATGAACTTGGACAGGCTTTTAAATACTATATGGAGCACAATAAATTTCCATTTATAAACTTTAAAACTCTACCACCGACTAGTAATGCTAGATGGAATTCTACAGCAATTCTTGCGATTCTAGCTTACATAGTAATTCCAATATATCGTAACAAATTATATGCAATATCCAATTCACGAACATTTGGTATTCAGACTATTGTTACAATAAAAATGACTTCGAATTCTTAAACAAATCATCATCGGTCTTTACTAATGCTCAGAAATGCTTTCTAAGACATTGGGTAAAACATGAATCAACAATTCCAAAAATACAACGCAGCAACATTTGTGCGGAACGCGCCATCAAAGTCGTACAAGATATTTACCCACAATGCAAATCAACACGAACTCTTAATCTTAAATTAATTTCACTTAACCAAGATAGTTTTTAGATTGTGATGTTAATTATTTGAATCATATAATTACATTAAGAAATGTAAATAGTTAAATAATTATAAAATAAAAAATTTTGAAAAAATAAAAAAAAAAATCTTAAAGGGCTTTCAGAAATCGGCTTCGACGCGAAACCTTTTTGTTCCGAAATAACCTGAAGAAACATTTTTCGGTTTCAGCACAATATCGGCTATAGCGTGGTGATAGGGCCTAATTTTGGTTGTACCCCTACTCTAGAGCTTTGTTTTAACCAATACGATTGAATGGCTTATTGGCATAGACCTTTGACTTTATATAATACAGGCCAACTCTGATTACCGAAACTACATAAGAAAGTAAGTCTCTACTTCACCAGCCTCATTTTCGAAGAAGAATTGTACATAAAGATATAAGGAAAAAAATTGACAATCAAATATTGATGATTAAGAAAGTTATGATAATATAATTCATCTCTGAAAAAGAATTTTCTTCAACTTTAAAAGCTTTAAAATATTTTTTCAAAAATTAAAACTCTTTGTTATGTAGTAAAATGATACATTTTTATTAACACTAAACTGTTTTTGTGGTCATTTATTTATAATAATTAATTAAAATAAATATAATTTTTCCCAGTTTTATTTTTGATACGAGTATTTCGAGAAAAATTGGGTTGTGATATGATTACAGGCATATTTTAACATGAATATTAACATTGTTACAGTTATTACTTAGTCCACCTCAATCCCTCAATCATTTATATGTTTGCAGTACTCATATGACAATCACTTGTATGATGAACGATTATACGATATGTTGCTGTCACAATTACGATTATCTGTATTATTTTTATTAACATGATTGCACATTTTTATATCATACTGAAAGTTCTATCAACAAGGGGATTAGTACATTTATAAATTTGTTTCTATTTCTTTGAGATCAATTCATACATTCTCCAAAAGTGTAAGTACAATTACTATCAATTCGTTTTGACAACGATAAATTTGTTTGACATTTGCTGAATGAAAATTCTAGGTTACGGGTAGTATGAGTGATTTTAAATTCACATTCTTGATAATAAATTATAATCGAAATTTGAAATCAAATATTTTATGCACCTGAAAGCTAAAGTTAAATAGATAATTCAGCTGAATCATACATGATTTGAAAATCGTATATTTATGAGAATGTTTACACATATACGAATGATTGCATAAAACCTATTTAAGTTTCATAAATCCACAAAAGTTTTTCATTGGCAAAAATCATTGCGGAAGATATTTTAAATGAATATACATATACTAGCTAAACCCGGTGTGCTTCGCTACCCCCTCGTAAAACGCGCAAAGATATACACGTTAAATTTCTTATGTGCACCCTCCACACAGACCCCAATCACCCCTGAAAATTTCATTGAAATCGGGCAAACCGTCTAGGAGGAGTATGCGAACAGGAAGTTTTGCCACTTAATTTTATATATATAGATTTTATTCATTTTCAAATTCGAGTTATGTAGATTAAAGTGGAATATAAGAAGGCCTCGTATTAAAATCTTATTAAATTTAATACAGATTTATATAAGTACTTTAACATAAAGTACTTAAGTTCGAAATTAAGAAGGCAGGAATTGCACTGTTCCTTAGGAAGTTGCTAAGAGATAGAAATGGAATTCTGTGAATATGAATTTTCATATCGATACAAATTGATTTATAGAATCCATAGCACTTTCAAAACACAATTTTATAACCAAATTGATTTTTTTTTTAGTGAAAGCTAAAGCATTATTTAATTTTATTTTCTTTATAAAAAAAATATTTAACTATACTCGTAAGTACTTGTCATTCAAAAAAAACAGAACCCCTTGTTTAAATATATAGTATATATTTTAGGCTGTTTATAAGGTCACTATCATTGATAAACATATTCAACATAAATATTATGCGCAATCAGCAAAACTAAATGTTTGTATAAATATATTTAATACATTAGTATATAATATATTCTAACATTATATCACATACTACTTTTACTAACTAAGCACATCCTATTTGTCATTTAGAACAAATTTACATAAACTGTAACACCCAAAAGTAACACACTTCTTTGTCTTTAGTGTGTGTGTTTTTTGTTTTCTTTGCCAGCTTACAACATGAAAATTATATTAAACAAAAAGAGCATGACGTGCAGCTAAAGAATTAAATCGCAGCAAACAACAAGAAAGCATGAACAGGGGAACATATAGAAAACAAAAGCGAAAACCAAAGCTTAACAAACATACAATAATGATAACAGCGAACTTTATAATGACAATAGCCAGTAACAGTAGAAACAACAAGAAATGGCAAAAGAAAAATCAGAACAGAACTGGTAGAAAAAAAAAACAGAGTAGTAGAAAGAATGAACCATACAAAAGCAATATCAGCCCAAATAGGAAATGACACAGAAATGTAACACTCAGGCCACAACACCATTAACTTTTTTTTTTGTATTTTCTTTAGTATTTTTTGTTTCTCATTTGCATTTTTTATTGTACAGAGTTAAACTTTATTTTTACTCACACTTGTGTAAAAGAATAGTAAATTTTTTGCACTTATTTCCATACAGCGTGAGTTATTCCACTATGAGCACTTGCTGTTTTAATTGAATTCAAACGCTGTATATTCTGAAGTATATTTTTAATGGAATGAATTTAAAATTGGCAAGCAATTTTCAGTGGTGGTCTTTAGTAAAATTATAAACCGATTTAGGTTCTTGTCATTGTTCAAAAGCTAAATTGAATTGGTATCGACAATAAGAAATTAAATGAAGTAATGTAAATTAAGCCAGTATCGGCCAATTGAACAATATTGGTGCTTGACAATAAACCAATTTGCAATCTTAGTAGCTTGAATGATTTTTGTATAAAACTCTATATATTAAATAGACCTGTATTAAAACATTTATGCGATCGATTTAATATGAACAATACTTTGCCATAAAAATTATCTAAGCGAACGATATCGTTCGACATCGTGGGCCAAGGGGTATATTTTGAATTAAAACAAGGTTTTTAAAGTTCATAAATTATATAAATGTCTTGAAAGAAGATGTGTAGAGATAAGAGTCAATCGACTGAAAATTAATAATTTAACAAACCTATATTCTACAAATACAGTAAAGTTTGAGTAAAATCTGTAAACATAGATAGGTCTAGATAAATCTGTGTTTAGACTTTGAACAATAACAAATAGATTAAGCCGCCTTTAGTCAAATATCTGCGAGTGTATCTTAACAAACACTCGCACCAACTATATGTAGTTGCAATACTACTGATTCATGTAGCTGTCATCTTTTTTATTTAAAACTGTTTTTTATGGGACCTGCCTCCTTTTTTGTATTTGTTTCAATTCGTTTTGTTTTATAATCTTACACAAATATACCAACTCCTATATATGAATGTATATTTATAGCTACATCAAGTTTTTATATGTTTCAGTACTGTAGTTATGTGTTTTGTGCAAATTCTTGTTATATTTGAAAACAACAACAAAGTCAATGTATAGAGAGGAGTTTTGTATTGTTATAAAGCTGCGACAGTTAATGCGACATAAACCTAAACGCGCCACAAAATGATAAAAAAAACGATGCAAAAGGAAAAACTACAACTCCAATTGCAAAAAAAAAGCAACAAAACGAAATGTTGCTGGTAACAGTTTGAAGAGAGGGCCAACCGTCTAACCAGTGAACCATTAAGTCATATGGAACAATAGGAAGTTTGTCCTCGAGCTATAAAACCTTTAAACAAAATAATAATGGTGACCAACTTTGACTTTAACAAAAGACACAACAATAATAATGATAATAATAATAACAACTGAACAATGCAACAAAAATATGTAGGTGTGTATATGTAAAGAAAAATTACACAAATACTAAACACTGTCAAAGTGGATATGATGACAGAACATTTTACTTCTGTTTTTTTTTTTTTTTTGACATTTCTTTTGTTATGTTGATTTTATGGCCACTTTTTTATTGCAAATTTTCAAATAAACTAAGCTATTTTAGCAATTGGTATTAAGAGATGACTTTAATTAAAATGTTTATATGTGTAAAATTTAAATTAAATATCTTGGTTAAAGTTTGCAAAACGCTATTGAAAAACAGCTGCGGTAAAAAAAGTAGCACTGAAGCCAGGATTCGACTGTACCTATCAATTTTTCTTCGATTTAGTTCCCTATTTATTCCCGAGACACATAATTGAAATAGGGCAATCATTTATTCAACGTAAAAAAGGATTTGTGTAACTTTTGACTTTTTATTGAAAAGATTTACAATTTCTGGTGAAGTATCAAAATTTGGATGGTAAAAAATAGCACTATGCCTTGTAGATTTTAAAAAATTAAACTACATATATTTCAAAAAAATAAAATAAAAAACAAATAAAATAAAGCTAATGAAACACATAAGGTTTTAATATTATGTTGCATGGCCTTTACGAAGCAGCGCTTCAGCATGGAATTCAGTTTTCACATCCTTCTCTATAGGTATTTTCACTACAGGCCAAAGATGCTCATTGTTAGTCGGTTTTATTTAAGAAACACACTTTTCTTTACCTTTTCCCAATGATTCTCTATTAGATTCAACTCAGGTCCATGACCTCAATATTGTTGTCAATGAACCACTGAAGTGTTTTTCTGCTTGTATGTTTTGGATGGTTGTCTTGTTGGAAGACCCAAATCAATGTCATTTCGTCCATGGCATAGGGAAGCATAACATTATTTTATATATTAACGTAAACATGTTAATCGATTGTTGGTTTTATGCAATATATTGGCCCCACTCCGTAATATTAAAAGCATCACCATGCTAGAACCTCCATGCTTTAGCGTCTTAGATTGTATTCTGCATTTAGGGGACATCTAACATATGAACGACGACCTTTTCTAACAAATAAAATTATTTCACTCTCGTCCGTCCATAAAAAATTTCGTCATTTACTAGCGGGCCAGTGCGAAGTGCCATTATTTTTGCCGGCACTGTCTGTTTAAAAAAATTAAGTAAAAACAGACTTTTCTTTTTTTTATCCTCTTTTAATGTTTTATCTTACACAATTTTAACTCATTAGATGGTAAAACCACATACCAAGTTAAAAAACGTAAATTTTAAATGTCTTGGTTTTTGAAAATATTTTTGGATTTGCGCTTTCAGTGATAAAATGCGGCAAGAAATGTTAAACAATTTTATAAAAATTGTTATAACTTTTTTTAAAAAGTTTTTAAAGAGATTTATATTGTGTGTTTTCCCAAAAGAATGAGAGTGAGATGAAGGATAATTTGTTAACGACTTATCTGCGATGTTTCGTGAAATCAATATTTTTCTGCCAAAGTCCTGTTCACAGCTACACTTGTTTACAGACTTAGATGCATTAGAGACCGAAACCGATGGTTTAAATTAAAGTTTTTTAACATATTACAATATATTAAATGGAATTTTCCATAAATCTTTTATTACTGATAAAACCTATAATCATATTTACTTCACTGTTAAATACCTTGTTTTAAAAACCGTTCTTCTTATGCATTTAAATCAAAGTAAATGTTGTTAAAAGAAATTTATATTTTTCATATTTTAACAGTGTTATTTTTATTGTACATTTAATCATAATATGCATAATATAATACAACATAAATACAATGAGCAAGTATAAAACATTATAAAATATTTAAGAGTGTCGCCATTATCGTATGCATTATTAATTCATAAAAATTGTTATATCCTTGAAATATTAATACTACATACCATAAGAGTCATTTAATTTATGTCAAGAATAATATCTATACATTATATAGTATACATATAGGTCTGTGGTATTCAATAAAAGCTTTCTTTTTCGTTTTTCTGTTTTTTTTTTTTGTCTTAAAGTGCGTATTACTCTCTCTTTCTAGCCAACAATGGCGAGCTATCTTTTGTGCTGTTCAGACCACTTTGCTACGGACTATGTTAGTAATATTTATTTGTTAGTTTTAACATACAAATATAAACATACATAAGTACGTAAAAGTTTGTATGTTTAATAAATGTTTTATAAACATCTTGAAATAAATACATGAATTTTATATGTATACAAGTATTCAAACTCTTGTATGAATACACATACGACTACATGCACACATACATAATAATAATAAATAGTCAGGTTAGATTTGCATAGATATTTACTAGCACACACACACATACATATATCTACATCTACTTAAATAATTATTTGCGGATGTGATTATAAAATGCTTGCCTGTTTGTATGTTAGTATGGGTAATGCAAAATAATAAGTAATCTGTATCATGCAACTCTACACTCCTCCTTGATGTTGTTAAACATTTTGATTGTATGATCATTAATGGATTTTACTTATGAATGCATTATGTTCAATTAAGTATGAAGCCAAAAAAAAAAAAACATATATTTTTAATAGCCAATATTATTTATGGAATGTTGTACATATATAAATATTTTTATTTTTAATTATTGAATTTCTGTAAGGGGTAAATTCCATGAATAAATGTAGGAATAAGATGATATAAATATTTATAGTTTCGCTTTGCTTAGTTTTAATATTGTTTTAAATAGAAATATGTATATTAGAGTGGTTCGAAAAAAAATTAATTAAAAAAAGTATTTAGCATTATTGTGGGTACGAACCGAGTTTTTTAAAGTCACGACTAAAATTTGACGCGGTAGTAAAAAATTATTAAGGACAAAAATGTAGCCCTTACAGAGCCATGAACACCGGTATACAAAATGTTATGATCGGACTAAAAATAGTGAACAAAATACTAAAAGGGCAGTATTTGTAGGCGTGGAAAAAAATAAAAAAACTATTTCTGGAATTGTTTTTATATTATCTTTAACCCTAGGTGTTGACTGACACAACTATTTTTTGAGTTCAAATTCCTGACATTACAGGAGAACATAGTTCACTTTACATACACATATATGTATATAAAATTTAAGTACTTTGTGACTTTTTATGACAAGCTAATATATTAAATAATCTTCTTATTTTAATATTAAAAACAAAATTTTAAACTGTAATCAACTGTTGGAAGGTAAACAGTAGTTGATCACATTGCTCTAATAAAGACCATAACATCATAGAGGTTTTTATTTTTTTTGTTTTTTCAAATAACCTTTAATATCCCTTAAGTTTTTCTATATTTTTCTTCTCTAGTCTTTCTAAGCATACAGCCAGCTATGACAAATGACAAAGAAATTTATGAATTTAAATACGAAGCTCCTACCAAAGCTTTGTTCATAACCGCAAAAACCAACGGCTTGTCAGGACATTGGGAAAAAAGAAAGTAACCTTATGCAATATTTGTTTTCATTCTTTGGCAGAACAGCACCATGTCTTCTCAAACTTGATATCACTAATATCCATATTATCCAATTAACCCATAGGTGAGCTGTCAGTCAATAATTGGCCATAGCTCTCGAATTAAGTTCACTTCCGAGCATACTAAACAATTATATACCTCTTGTAAATAACGTATTGAGCTGAAATTCAAACAAAATAAGCCTAAAATACGTAGAAACTACATTAGTGGATACTGGATCTATCAGAATATAACTGGTCCACTTCTACTACGCCACCCATAAATCTTTTGTAAATAATATTATTGAGATCAAATTCAAACATAAACCTTATATATTGTCCTCTTTTATGTTCTGTTTTATACTCTGTTCCTAACTTGTTGTGAATATGGAAAAATGTTGTTTTAATTTTATAAATTGTGAAATTACACTAATTACAGTATTATCGGTAACTATATCAATTATAAATGGTCAAAATTAGATAAAATTTTAAAATATTGAACATATTTAAATTATGTTGGTTGTACAATTGTCTTTCAAATAATATATAAAAAAATAATAAAATTTGCACTAAGACTAAATAAAAAACACGGAATAAGGATATTCTTGTCCTATAATCAGTTTAGTTTCTGTATTTCTTATTAAGTTTAGGTGGAGGGTATTAAATATTCTGCCGAATATAGCACTCTAACTTGTTTAAAATTTCAAATGTTTAACAATAAAAACTAATTGTTTTTCTGATGCTCCATTTCAATAATCTTAAACTGTCAGCAGAGAAACTGTTCTAACTAGGAAAACTAATAAGCAATATCTAATATTGCTTGAATTTTTAATATTGAATTGAATTTACCCAAGTATAAATAAAAACTGTCATCAATCTTGTTGCAGACTAATTTTTAAGCACACATCCGGAAAATATGCAGTTTAAAAAAATGCGAATAATAAAATGGAATGACAAATGAGAATAAAACACTTTTCCCATTTATCAAACCAGCTTTGACATTTTAGAACAAAAGTTTTCTCAATTTGAGGAACAGTTTTTCAGAAATAATTTTAAAATAATATTTCATATTAAATTCAGAAAAACTAAAGTTTTAAGTGATTTTTTTTTTTCAATATAATTTTAGGTTTGAGAATTATTTGACAATATTAATAGTTATCAAATTAAGAAAATATTATTTTAAAAGAGATTGCGTAAGTGTTCAAATAAATTTTAACTTTATTTTGAGAAACCTTTGAGAAACCTTTGAGAATTAATTTCCATATTAAATGAAAATAACAAACATTGTATACTATTAGCTATTGGTTAAGGAGTTAGAAGAAAGAGTATGTGTAAATTTTATACAAAAAATAAAATATCGTTAAACTGTTTTCTATCAAACACCAATTCCAAACGATTATAAATAAAAACTAGTTTTACTTTTCTATAAATTTGTTATAAAACAATCACCCCTATCGTGAATAAAAATTCCACATGAAATTTGTTCCCTTTTCACACTTTTCCTATTAAAATTCAATGTTAAAAAATAAAAGGGAACAAATTTCATGTGGAATTTTTATTCGCGATAGGGATAAATAAATATTTTTTCAAAAGCAGCCACGATAGAAAATATTCTATAAAAATTTTAACTAAAAATATCCTAGATCAACTCAAAAAATATTAATAGCCACATTTAGCTTTTGATAAGTTATGCACATAATAATATGATATTTGACATGCTCGTATGTAACTAACATTGATATTTGATTATGCAAACTCCTGATAAAACTTGTAATTTATTTACAAATACATATTCTTTCTAACATTCATATTTAAAACAACTATGCCTCAATGACCATTTAAGTCATATCCCACATACTTAAATTTAAATTATTTCCATTTTTCTTCGTACAAAAAAAAAAGGGGAAAAATCTGATGATGACGATAATAAGAGTATAATACTCTTCTAATCACTTACACTTGGTACATTACAAGTACGATAACTGCTTTATGAGCATGCTAACTGTGCAGGTTGTTATCAACTTCAAAATACAATAATTTCCATATGTCTTTAACAACAATTCCTTTAAATTCTGATGTACACATATGTACATGCATATATATGTAATATATAAACCATTATAATGTTAATTCTACTACTAACAGCTATATACACACATACAAGTACATATATCTCTTTAAAATGGAAGGCAACAACAAGAAATATTTAACACATGAACTATGTGTATTTGTATTTGTAGTAGAACAACAATAAAAACAACAAGAACTATAACTGTTAAATACACTACACTCCATATATGACAAACAATAGAAATGAACAATATAAAAGCACTCACGTGGAATTGAGTGCGAGAGCGATGTCCTTATTTTTCTGCAAGAAAAAAAATGAATATATAATTGTCTATAAGAAAAGAAAAGAGAAGAAAATAATGGAATAAAATAGAATACTTGCATGTGAATTGCAAAGAATAGGGTTCAACTTAACTATGTGAACTTATCTTTTGTTATACATGTATATTGTAGTAATATAAAAGCTAGGGAATATACCAGAAATATGTGATAATAATAGTTTTGTTTCACGTATTTATTTATATATATGTAAGTGATTTGCATTGGTTAGAATTAAATGGAAATAACATGAGGTTAGATTTTATATCTTGGCTAGCTTTTTGTACCCGGTATTGCCCGGGATATTATTGATATTTTATTCCTGGCCGCTGATCATTTAACATTTTGAGAATCTGTTTTGGGAATAGCCCACAGACGAAGCATGTGAGATATGTACTCGTACAGTGGCAGTTCATTATGTAGCAGAAAAAAACATTCATGCAAATAATATTCTTTAATGAGAAAGTATTTTTTCAAAACAGACTATTTCGAAAAACAAACCATATTGACATTCAGATTTAAAATCCCTGGTAGGGTGCAGAATAAGCTGATGAACCACACTAGTGCTGGTGATAGCTGTTAAATTTGTTTTCTTAATTTTTCCTTTCCAAATGTATATTTTAGCTTGCTAATGGAAGATTTGTTTGAAAATTAGTGAATTTATATAACAATTATGTTTTATTTTTCAGGTTAAGGTCTAATATTGTAGCATTTTCAGAGAAACAATGAAACAATCACATTGTTGTATCGAAATATCGGAATAAATATAAAATATAAATAAAAATAATATAAGACCTTAATATCAAAAATAAAATGTAATTGTTTATTAAATAAAAAGGTCGAACAATCAGTTCAATAATTAGTGAAATTATATTTAAAATTTGAATAGTCTTCATTAAGTTCGCGTCTATGTCCATAATGTATAAGATCGTAATTGATATTGCAAATTGTGTAACATCAAAAAACTTTAGGGACATCAGAGCTTATCAGCGGTTAGAGATCGAAATTTCAGTATTAACGAATCTCTGTTAAAATACAATATATAAAAATATCATCTTTGGAAACTTTATTATATTTTTCCAGAATTTTTTAGTTTTCCGTTTATTCATAATCATGGTCAAGTGATATTTATATACATATAAAGTGATTAATTTAGTGTTTTTTTTCATTAATTTTTTTCATACTGTCATCTTATTCTTATTCAGTATTTCGCTATGGAAAAACTCGAATCGCATGAACATGTATGAATTATTCAGTTGCATTACGAAAATCAAGATTATTAATATGTTCTCGCGCACTTCTAGCAACACATGGTTTCAATAATCGACTTTCCGATAATAATCTTTTATTTAAGTCTCAGTAAACGTTATTAAAAGATACGCGTCTTTATCGACTTCCAAGACTTAATTGTGTAATCTCAAAATAGTCTCGTCAATAATGAAGATTCCGATAATCAGCTTTATTTTAAGGTTTTTATTGAAAAGTCTGAATGAATCACCATGAATGAAGCTTCAACACAAATTGCATTGTCTTTTAATATATAAATATTTAAAGTTTCGAGTCGAGTCTGTAGATCACTTATTAAGATTAAATACAAAATTCGATTTCTTATCCGTTTTTATCCCCTTAAAGATAGACTTATAAAGAACTAATTTTCTAATACACAACTTTGTAACTACAGAAAGCTGGTCCTGGTTACTAGTCCAAATATTGAAATTAGATCTATCTGCGTCCTGCATATCAATAAAAGTCATTTAGCCGTTTGGGTTTCATAGTGTTTCCCCCTTTTTATGCCGACCTGGTTCAAGTTCTGAAAAAATATATATTTCAATAAAGTCGGATTAGACGTTTGGGTAAACCAGTTTACTTCTTTTTGTATAAACAAAAAATTTCTCTTTTTACCTCGAGAAAAAAAACCTTCAGAAAGGTACTTTTCTAATACACATTTTTGTGGCTATATCAAGCTAAAAAGTTAATTTAAGTACAAAATATTAAAATTTTGCCTGTTTTCCCCCTTTTTATTTCTTCCTGGTTCAAGTCTTAAAAAAATATAAAGTATAGTGGCGCTTTTTTGTATAGATATATCTACATACCAAATTTTAATAAAATCAGTTTAGCCGTTTGGGATTGTTTGTTCAAGAAAGAAAGGTACCAATTTTACCGGTTTATACCCATTTTATCCCTTCTTGATCCAAGTCTTGACAAAAATGATATAGCCTGTTGACGCTTCGATGCACAAGTATATCTGCATTCCGAATTTCATTAAAATCGCTTTTGCCGTTTAGGCGTGATTGCGGAACAAACAAACAAACAAACTTACAAGAACATTTACAATATACATGCATACATATACAATGAACTCACAGAAACGTGAACATCCAGTAACATGAACTACCCAAAAACATGAAAATTTTTTTTTACATTGACTACTCTAAAACGTGAACATGGGCTGAAGGCTCTAAAACGTGAACTTTTTATCGAACGTAGAAATTCTATTCATAAGCTAATTTAAAAATTTTGGGATTTCCCGCAAAAGAATTTCGTAGTTTGTTTGTTGCATAATAAGTGGCTTCTTTTGTAATTGTAGTTGCTCCTTTTCAACAAAAACTAAATAAAAAAATTTATAATTGTCGTAATTTAAATTTGATGAATTCAATAAAATAATTTAGAAATTAGTATAATAGAAACCCTTTTACAAAATATAGTAGCTACATACACATTTAGTATATTAAAATATGGCAGGAATTTACAAAAAGTGTTTCATAGGTGAAAAATAACGTACATACTTTATTTTAAATTAAACAACAGATAACACACTAAAATATGTTTTAGACGAAATGCAATCTTAAACGTCAACAATATCGAAAACGTGAACACCCTAGCTAAAAATTAGTTCACGTTTCTGCGAGTTCACTGTCTATGGATAATGTATGCATTACTTTATTCGTGTTATGTTGCTCTTACAATGAGTATTTGAATATGATTTAAGTTTAATATTTTATATTTACTTGCTGGTAATGAGTTAAAAAGTGAACTTGAAATAATATTACTATCAAAAATTTGTTTGTTTATAATTTCACTAGTACACTTTTCATCCATTAGTTCTTTAACATGTTATTCTGTGGTTAATATATGATTTATCATAACCTTCAGTTAGAAAAAATGTCCCTTTTAACACAATTTAGTGAAGGTTTCAACTCTCTCTTTTACTAAAACACCATGATAAGTTATAGGACGTTTCGGTGTAAATAGCTACAACTAGTTAGTTTAATGTCTTTTGTTAGTTTTGTTTCTCCTAGGAATGTTCTTAATAATATGTCAAAATTATGTTGTTCAAATCTATCGATAGCGCATTTCGGAATTGAAAAAGGTCTAGTGACGCTTCCAGATCATATAACACAAAGGCTTTCCAACAATTTTAGCAAACAATTTCTTAATAGAGGTCTCAAAAGTACGATTATGTTGACCAAAAATATCTTGAGTTTTAAGCTAGATTTACACGATTGAAATTTTCTTCAAAATTGCTCTTCAAAATGCTTCAATCTCATGTAAACAGCAAAATTTCTTCAAAATTTATTTTATAACTATTAATTTAATAAATAAATTTTAAAGAATTTTTGCTGTTTACACGAGTTTGAAGCTTTACATTATGTAGCTTGAATAGATTCATCATTTTTATAATGAATTTTCGAGTGAAATTTAATTCATTGTATCAATTGTCGAAGCTTCTATTAGTGATAATTTAACAAGTGAATTGTAAAATGTGTAAAATATGGGAAAACAAAGTTTTGTTGTATATTTATCCACTATTTTATTATTCAATATCATAGAAAAGATCGCCCTAAATATCTAAGTATTCTTTATTTTATTAAAGAAAATCTTTCAGATCATTATAATGGACAGACTTTGCCTTCCAACAGCAATATCTAATAAAAATATGAAATTTTCGTTCTTCAGCAGAACAGCCAAATTTTATCATTAAAGGTGAGTTCTTAACTAATTCGATTCGAAAATTAATTCATTCAAAATTGTATGCTTTACACTTGGAAATTCTAAATCAAATTACAGTTCACAATAAACCCCTCTGATGCCATAAAAAATCAACAGTGCTATCCTATCTAAATGTGTGGGTAGAGTAGAGAGTTTTCAGTTAGTGGTAAATACATATGTTTTAAAATTTAAATTAATTTCCTGAATAAACCTATTGACACTACATCCAACAGCAGTTCTCCTAAAAACCACAAAATACACATTTTTATTTTGTTAAACACCTGCTGTTTTTCATAAGATTCAGTTATGTTATGACAACACATTTCAAAAACAAACATTTTTCGTTTATATTCTAAATACTCTGTCAAATAAACAAAAAATTGCAAATGTATGTAGAAAATATTTATTGAAAACATTTTTACTTCGTATGTATGTGTGTTAATGAAAATGTAGTTTAGTTTATGGAACAGAAACTATTAAGATTTTCTTATAACTTTTCTTAAGCATGACTGGAAATTTATAATTTAAGAAAAATTCCTAAGTAATCACATTGTAAATAAAGTCTTTGTGCCAGGGGTTTAAGTTTTGAAAATTATTAATATTCTGGTAGATATTTTTCGTACTTGGTACATACGTTTTGTTTGCTCAGAATCCTTTGGTAATTTTCCAAGAACGAAGGTTTTTAAATATAGCTACACCACTCAATTTAAATACAAAAGGCTGCATTAGTTTGATCAATTTTTGAAAAACACAAAATACCCAAACAATCTTAGCTATTTTAGATTCAACTATTATAAAAATAATAATGTTTAATAACAATTCGTGTCCTTCGAGCTGCAGGAGACTTTCATCCACCTTGAGTATTTGGATACAAATTTATTAAATATAAAATAGTTGTTAATTTAATTCCTATCTTCCGTGAAGTATATTATTCAATTATAATTCTTCAGTTGAGAGAATTACTTGTATATAACTCTTGATTTGAGAGCATCACTTGAATACATGTTCTCCGAAAACCATTGGTTTTCTTTTTAGAATTTCGCTTTAACTGAAAAGGATTAAATATTCTATAAGAATTCATTGAAGCCATTCAGTAATCTTATTGATGCCATATAACTTTTACAAATGAAGAGATTGGATGGTGCACCGGATATGAGCAAATTTTCGGATATTGTAAATGTTGACAATCATGTTGGAATTCTAGACTGCAGCTAAGAAAGGAATGTAGTAAACTAAGCAATATGAAAGAGGAAACCCAAAAGTGTATTGACCAAATCATGGGTGCGAAGATTTTAAAAGTATCATGGAGGCAAGTCTTTCACAAAGGTTTCTTAAAAGTACCTAACTATTGAAAAGAATAAAGAAATACACCTCCTAAATGCAGAGACAGGGAAAATTACAAAACTTACAGAGTCCAAAAAGTTAAATTAGGTTTTTTTTTTGTTAACAAAAAAGTATTTTCGATGGCACTGACATATTTAAAGTGCTATAAATATTCAGGGCCAGGTGGCATATTGCGGTCGTTACTCCAGCAATTGATATCAAGCAATGGCTTACTGGAATCTTTAGATGTAGTCTGTAATCAAAGTCGAAAAGCTTTCTCGTATACATTTATTCTCGAGTTAATATGAATTCTAGAACACAAGCAATAATAATATATTTGAGACAGTTCCGCTTAAAAATAGTGTACACTCAAACATGTCAGCACGAATCTCTTTTATTATCAGGACTGTCTCAAAGAAGTGTCACTGACAGTTCTCATCAAAGTCGTTAGGAATTGATTTTCAATAGAATCACACATTTCACAAAGTAATACTGAAGATTCTCATGCATAATTAATGTTCAATTATTTGGATTATAGCCGTGAATTAGGTGAATTATCATAAAGAGCCCAAGGGCAACCAAGTAAACTCCTTTAACTGCGAGCGACCAATAAAAGTCCTAATTAACATGAAGCAATTCCTATTGAAATGCTCGATACAATTATTTTTCCTTGAAATTTCTTCGGTATTCACACAGCACAATTCTTATTGCTTGAATCGCTCGGATTTTTATTTGAGAGCATACACACCGTTGTAATACGAATAAGAGAGTAAAACGAATTGCATGTGCAATCAAGTGTTTTCTCATCTTATCTTTCCCTCACCCCAAAGTCTAAAAGGTAATCAGCTTAGTTTAAACAATTGCTTCGTGTAAATTGCGACTAATCAAACTTAACGTCTCCTTAAAAATATATTTCTATTGGTTATAATCCAATTATTTTCATTCAATGGTTATATACCATTCACGCATGTCTCAAAATATTGGTTTAGTGGTGTTCTTTTATTCTTCTCCATTAATTTCCCCCCATTAATAAAGAACTGCTTGTTCAACTTGCACTTAATTTGATATTAATTCAGTTTACAGCGAAAAATCTGAAACATTAACACAGCTATATTCTAAGATACAGTTTGGAAAGCAAAATGTTCCATCATCCTTCAGCACCTAGGCTATTTAAATATTGTAATTAAATTTGTTGTCGCCATTTCAATACTTTTCCTCGATTAACAAACAATTTTTAAATATGGTAGACCCCTATTTTGTTAAATTTTATGGTTTAAAGTCACAATAAATTTGGCAAATGATGCTTTCAAAAATTAGTCAAATATTTCTAAAATGTTCAATTTATTTTTGTTTTATTATTTATTTATTTATTTATTTTTAATACATTTTCCTCACAAATGTTTTGGCCTTATAAACAGCACTTGCTTTCACAATTTCCTTTGTTCTGCAAATAGTTTTATTTATTTTTTTTTTTCTCTATTAATTTTTAATTTAACCTCAATATTTAAGTGAAATTTTCTGGCATTGTCATTATGCTTTATATACATTTATAGTATATTTGCATAGATTACCTTTACCTCTACCTACACACAAACCCATAGAAACATCCCGGCAAATTTTCATATTTCAGTTGTGTGTTTTTCCTGTTATTTTAACAATAAAAATAACTACAGCCATAACAACTAAAACAACAAATACGAGTATATATATGAATATGTACAATACAACAACATGGAAAAACTTTTGAAATTCAAAACAAGGAAATAGGTTACCAAGTGCACATGCTGTGTGCATTGTCATTTATTTTATATTTTTTTTCACCTGTTTTTGTGTATTTCGATTTTGTTGCTCGTACAGCATGAAAAATACCTGTAATACTTTCCTTACGCCACTCTTAACCCTTCCCTTCCTACTGTTTTTACTTGTGGCCTTTTGGCATGTAGTTTTTACTTGTGTAAAATATTTAGGAAATCATTATCTCTTCTTTTTATTTTTCCTGTACTTGTATGCGAGTACCAAGCACTTCGAATTTAAGTATTAAGTTCGTGTATAATAACAACAAAGCTAAAAAGAAAAGGAAAAATCTGCTCTACTACTATTATTTTACTATTGTTCTTTGTTTTTTTTTTTTTTTTTTTTGTTCATCTTTATTCTTTGTGACTTTAAAACCCAGTTTTTGTTAATAATAATGAGCAACAACATATAGTTTTCTAAGTATTTGTATCGTTTGCTTAAGTCCTTCTTAGTTGTGACATTTAGTTGGTATTAGTTAGATTTTTTGTAATTTTTAAGCCCTTTGAGAATTTATGTGATGGGAATTATGTGTGCTGTTTTGTTAATGAGTTGAAAGTGTTTTTCGAAACCAGGTTTTTAAAAAGTTTTATTTTTATTTTTTATTTATTACAAGAAATTATAGAGAGATTTCTTTCCAATTTATATTATTAAAGTGGAAATTATTGTTTATTCTAAGTTTTGCATGTTTAACATAAAATCCAGCAGCTTTTGATTTTTTAGAATTTAATCGGTCCGACTATATTTCTATGATACCATGGAAATAGATACAAAACCATCCACAAAACCTCACTTTCAATGATTGCAAAAAAGCTAAATTTTTCAACAAGTGAAAATATTAGGTTAGATAAAGCAAATGTTTCTTTAACAATAATCGCGTGAAAAATGTAACTAATGAAGTACAGCAAAAAAAATACGCCTGAAATCTGGTTTATACACTTTTGAGCAATCACGGTGAAAAAAAGAAATATGTTTGTAGGGGTTTTAATGAAAACGCTTTAAATTTAATTTTAATTATTAAATTGATTCAATTTTTATTGTAATTCATGTGCTTAAATTATTTATTTCTAAGTTTAAATATTTAGTGTGTACTTGTCAAGCTTCTAATATCAACTGTCGTCTTGTCATTAGTTTGTCTCTCTCAAGTCTTGGCTCGCACGAGCCACACCCTAAATCTCTTAAAAACCGCCACGAATTTAAAGAAACATATGTAAAACTTGACCTCCAACAGCTATCAAAGCCAAACTTTCATATTGCAGAGAAACGAGGAGATGATAATCCTCAATATAAAATTAGGCAAGGATTTGGCAAGCACTTTGCAGTTGTTGTCTGATCAGATATATAAAATATTAAAACGAATGAATGCAGAAACGATTAGCTTAGAACCATTTTAGCTCCCTGTCATTATTCAGACCAACTGAACAAAATTACACTATTGAGATAATGTTAAAGCAGAGTGATACTGTCTTGATAATAAAAAAATATTAACGATTTGGAAGAAATGATTGATTGAAATATTGTGTAACAATGGATCGCATCCAACAAAACAAAAATTTTTATAACAGGGAATTAGTTTTAGAGTTTTCATTTAGATGTTCTTAAATATTAATAAATGAGTACGAGGGCGATTCGGAAATGTCTTAGCTTAGAACAGAAAGAGTTGTATAAACAGAAAAAAGTTAAGTGTTTTGGAAACATACATCTACATGAACACATGTTAAATTTCTTTTCGATCTGCCAACTCCTTCATATAGAAACAAGTGTTCAAAAGAGACGCATTCGCTACTTTTTTACAATGGAAAAATTAGAAATTCGTTCAAAGGGGTTCAAAAGTATTTAATTGATTTATTTGTTACATAAATATGAAAACATTTTTATGACCGGATTTTATGTGAACAAGTCCTTAAATGCATATTGAAAAACATCATGATCTTGTTTCATAATAAAAACCAAAGCAATGCTAATAAGTAAAAGTAGGGATATAAAGCAAAATAAAACATATAGTTTATACCAGCAAAAAACATAATTGTTTAAATCACCCATTTTTATTATTATAATTATAATCACTAGCAACGAGCCAAGCTGCCACAAGTAGACTTGACTTAAATAAATAGAATGCTATGCAGCACAATAAACCAAATACAAATCACAAATAAAAACAACATAAAGTAAAACTTAATAGTACTTGGGAAACAAACAAACAAACAAACAAAAATTGTTATAATAAAAACCAGCAAAAATTACGGAAGCACTGTCATTGTCAACTATTGTTTGAACAGCAAATAGAGTAAAGTTAACAAACGCAAAAAAAATAAGGAAAAAATCTAAAAAAAATGTTATAACATTTCGTTATTTCATTTTAGGTTTTAGTACTCCTTTTATTGTTAAAATAAAGGAGAGCAAACTACTAGAACACACTGGCCAAGACCTATATTTATTACCGCTTAAATCATTTTTATATGTTTGTATTTTGATTTCATTTCTCTTAACATGTTTGTATGTTTCGAATGCAGTCGGAATACTTTATGATTACTATCAATTACCACTTGTATTATTGTTGTGTTCTTTTTTATTATAATTATGTGGGTTAAAGAATTTATTTATATTCCTTTTCTTTCTTTTTGGTTTGTTTGTTTTTTTCTTTTTGTCCATTTTACTAATACAAAGAAAAATGATTGTTGCAAAATTTCCGGTTGTTAAATTCACAATCGTTTAGTAAACTATAATTATTAAATAGAAGACTAAAGCAAAGAAAATAAACGAGTGTATGAACAAATACAGAAACCATTGCAAAATAACGAAAACATTGACAGTATTTTAGTTGAAGTTAAGCAGCTATACTACTGTACTGTCTCACATGCTTGTCTATTGGATAAGAGAATAAATAGTTTCCCATGTTAGAATTTAATTGCCTTGGTAATTTAACAAATAAGTGGTAAAAAATTGCTGTTTACTTCTTTCGTAGGTTAGTGAACAATCATTCTAAAATCATGCATAAAAATAAAAATAAAAACGCTTGGTTTACTACAAGAAACAAAATATCAAATACGAAACCGTTAATAAAACCTTTAAAATGAGTCACTGTCGCTTTCAATGATTGCAAAAAGCTAAATCTTTCAACAAGTGAAAATACTAAGTTAGATAAAGTAAATTGTTTATTTTACAATGATCGTGTAAAAATCAAATATCTAAATCGTGGTGAAAAGTAAAATGATGTTTCTTAAAAACCGCCACGAATTTAACTGTATTATAGATGAAACTTATCAAATACACTTTTTTAAAGAAAGATTTAGAATGTTTTAAAAATATACTTTATATTTTTGAAAATCAAAAATACTTTTTGGAGTTCAATAAGCGCATTTAAGTGTTAACAGCCGCTAGTGTTATACTCTGTATATCATTGTCAAGTAATGCCGTGTTCTTCGAACTTGTTTGACATAAAATTTCAAGCCAATTTCAAACACAACCCAAATATGCTATAGTGGCAATTGAAATACACCTAATTCTGTTTTTACACTTTATATAATTGGTTTCAGGAAAACATCGTGTAAAAAAAACTTGGTTCCTTAAAACAACGATTTTTTAAGATCAACTATTTAGGTTTATAATATTAAATCACATATACAATGTGTTTTTAAACAAGCATAGTTATTAAAAAAAAAGGTATGCTCTCTAAGCTTAAAAGTAATGTAAAAAAATATGTATGACAAGTTCATTTGATTGTATTACCTAAAAGAGAATTCCTCTAAATTTATTCTATGTACAATTGCTCTGACCAGCAAATTTGCTTGTATTCACAAAAAGGGAATTCACCTACATTTGTGATATAGACTTATTTCGCAAAAATTAAAAATAACCAAAAAAATGTATGTCCAAAAGATTTTGAATCATGCTAAATTTAATAAAATCGTGTAAAAAAAATTTATTAATTTTCAAACCGTATAAAAAAAACCGTGTAAAAACAGATTTAAGTGTTTATACAAAAACGTTTTATATCACAAATATTTAGCTTTGTCGTCATTAAAAGCAACAGATTTTGCTCTAGTCATTCTATAAAAGTTAGTACCTTTCAACACACAGAGAAAAAATATAGTTGTACATGTTTACAACATGTTGTCAACATTTTTGCAAGTTTTTCAACAATGTTATGTTCACTGTAATTACTTATATGATTGTGGTAACCATAATATGGGCAAGTTACGATTCAGGTGATTAGTAATATGTATATATTTGTTGTAATCTTGTTTATGATGTATTTATTTATCATAATTTGTTGATTTTTGGTTATGATAGAGAACGACATAATCTTTCACCATAAAACTGATCACCATAAATATTACATAATTGCTATAATCATATATATGATTGCAGTAGCCATGTGAATGGTAAGTTAACCATATCATGGTTGCAGAAATTATATAAATAATTACAGTAACCATAAGATTAAAAAAAACTTTTAAAAATTTTTAAATAGTTGTGGTAAACATGCACAACTATATTTTTTTTCTGCGTAAAAATCCAAAAATCAAGTATTTTTGGCCTTAAAAGTAAAATAATTATTTCGTGACTTTCTTTTAAGAAATAACACTTTCCCATTGCCTTTTAATTTCTACAGGATGTAACATTTTAACAATGACTTAGTCTAATATGCATACCTTGTCCTAGATTTATCATGTGGCAATAGAGTAGTTGTATTTAACTATAGTGCAACAAAAAACCAAACTGAAAATGCAAAAAACCAAAAATTTACACAGGTGTATTGGTGTATGAATGTCTATTTTTATTTTATAAATGTAAAGTGTTTGTGAAACATACTATTTCACTGTATAGCAACTACATACAATATTTATAAACGTTTAAAGCCTTCAAGTAGTTAGTTGTTGGTTTACTTCTTTAACATTGCTAGTTTTTGTATTTTCCACATATGTACATACATATATGTGTAAAATATTTATATGTACTACTACTACTTTAAACGCGAATGTCCGGTCGTCCTTTATTTTCTTTTTTTCTGCAAAAATTTTAATTTTTTTAATGTCCTTGCTATAGTCCGTTCAGCTTTGTGTTTTATTCTTTGTTTCGTTCATACATACATACATATTTCTTAGGTATTCTGTTGTTTTTCCATTCGTAGATCGTATTGAGTTCAACATTTTATTTTTATTTGTGGTTGTTATTAAACTCTTAACCTACTGACTTTACATCCGTTGTTTTCTTCATGCATTTCGACTTTTTGCTTGAATCAATCTATTATTTAGTTGTTTTTTGTTTTTGTTTCTGCTTTTTATTCATACTATTTTGTACAATTTTTAGAATAGATATAATGTCATTTCCTTTTATAATTTACTTAAAAGCTGTTTTTTTTTTTTTTGTTAGTATTTTCAACATTTGTTAGGTCAAGTTATTGCAGTATCATAAAATATTGAATAATACAATTTTTAAGGTTATTTATGATTAACGTGGGAATGAGGACATAAATAAGTTGTTAGTTTGTTGTATTAATAATTGATAATTAGTGGTTACTAAGTCATTGGTTAACCAGATAATAATCAAAATTAGTTTAAATCAATTAGAGTTTTATGGATTTGTCCAACTATTCGAAAACTAATTTTGTATGCTCAAATTTTATTCGAATGCATTACAGAACAATACTTTACACAGTATATGGCCATTCTAATGCACCAGATCATTTTAAACTGATAAAAAGTACCCGGATTTTTAACAAGTTTATTTTTATTTAAGACAATTATAAACTTTCTTTGCAAATACACGCAGAGAAAAAATATAGTTATGCATGTTTACCACAACTATTCTAATATGTTTACAATTTTTTTTAAATATTATTGTCACTGTAATTATTTACATGATTGTGGCAACAGTTAAGTTATGCTTTACATGATTATATTAATCATATATATCATTACATATATCATTAATCATATATATATAGTAATTATGTAATTATTTAACTGATAGTTCGACTTTTTTATTAATTAAACAATTTTATTTTTCGAGATTAAGGTCAGTTTGTATTTTTTTATTTTTTTATTTTATTGTTTCTCTGAAGATGCTACACATTGTTGTAGCGAATTATTGGAAAAAAAATAAAAATTAAAAAAATAAAAAATAACAACTGACCTTAATCTCGAAAAATAAAATTGTTTAAGTAATTATGTAATGTTTATGGTAATCAGTTTTATGTTTAAAGATTATAAATTATAACAATTATTATTATAATAAAAGAGCAAAATATTATTATAAACAAAAAAAAATCATCACATGATTGCCACAAATACATACATAGTTACTACAATCGTATATATGATTCTAGTAATAATCTGAATCGCAACTTAACCATATTATGATTACCACAATCATATGAATAATTACAGTGACCATAATATTATTAAATATTTTGTAAAGATGTAAACATTGTTGTGGTAAACATGTACAAATATAATTAATATGTACTATAGAAAATAATAATTAACCACAAAACCATTAATTTGGTTTAGCTGGAATTTTGCAAGGGGCACAATTGAATGGTGTGGTCAAGTTATAGTGATTATAAGACAGCATTAATAGAGATCATAACCTTTGTGTCCATATCTTCTTATCTTATTTCATACTGCAATATTTATTGTGTTCTCCTATATATTCTTGGCATATGAAGTCAGTGTCTTGATATATTCTTATAATATTCGGACTAAAGCCTCTGATATCTACCAAATTCTGAAAGCCTATACTGATATGTCCTCAACATCTGTCAAAGTTTTTATTACCGAATCATCCAATGTGCATACAATTTGGTTTGCAACAAGTAGCCAATTCTTGTTGCAAACCATTGCAAATGATAATAATAATGATAATACATAATATTATTATCTAAAAAAAGTTAGTCAAATTCTTAGTAAAAATTTGTACAGGCTTAGTTTATTATTTCCTCATAAATTTATTTTACATTTTTCTTTTATTTTCTTTATTGACAATACAAGAAAAATACATTTTAAGCGTATGCTACAACTGATATTCTAGCTTACCTCTGCCACTGCTACGAAACAAAAAAAAAACAGAAATAACTACTTAACTGTCACAAAATGAGTGCTATTAAATAAACAAAAAAAGAGACATGTGAAGAGCATAAATACAAATTAAATTTCATGAGTGCATCAGCATGTCTACACACACATACTCTGCAACTTAAGCCCATAAACTTTTAATTCACATATCATTGTCAAAAAATGTTGTCGTTGTGTAGGTTGCAACTGTGGTATCTCGATATAAAAATAAGCACAAGCTCGTTTACGTATTTATTGAAATACACTGCACAAACTTGCCGTGTCAATTAAAAATATTTTAAATAAAAACTTGAAAATTAAAAAATAAACTCTGCTGTACAAAACTAAGCTAATAATAGTACCTATAGTGATATTTGAAAATAAATATGTGCATGCTCTTTACCAAATGATGTTGAGTGTAACGCAGTGCAAACACATATAGAATTTTAGTCAGTTTTTCATACAAAATTTTATTTGAACTACAAACACACTCAAATTTATAACCACTTTTTTAAGTAATTTTTTTGCATTTAGTATATTTTTTGTCTCTTTTTGTTTAAATATATGCATGCATTTGTATGCCGTAAAATCAAGTTTATTATCATCAATGTAGAAATTGTATCTGCTTTATTTATTTTTCTTTTTTTTTGTTGCATATTTCATAAATTTTTTTGTTACAATTGGTAACCACACATAGAACGTAGGCTGCTTTGCTCTTAGTTTCATGTGCTTTTATTTGTATAGGTTTTGTTTATTTATTTCGCCAGCAAAACGAAATTGTTGTTAATAGTAATAACAATACAGAATATAAAATAAAATTGTTTATTTCATAAGTGAGTGACAGCTATATTTTTTTTTAATTTTAATGTGTAAATTATTGCAGAAATATATTGAATATGAAAAAAAATTCTACAAATTCAATATTAAAAAATGCTAGTGTAAATAGTGTGTCAATCTATACCGATTGTATTTGTGTGTTTTATTCATATACATAAATAAAATAGTGGTTAAAAGGTAAATTAACTAAAAATTTATACATACAAAAAATTATGCTACTAATAATTAAAAAGTATTTACATGTTCTGCACGACGATGTATTTAAATTTAAAAAAAAAAAAAACATAAAAATCAACATAAATATTAAGTGCTCAAATATGTGTATAATTTAAATCTTAATTTAATATCCTGTAGTTGAGGATATGAAAAAATATTATCGGAAAAAGTGTTATATGAAAACTTAAATTAATTCATAGCTAAAATAAATACGTATCAATTGTTTATTCTATCCTAAAACTATCAAAATATTTTAATACAAAAAAATATTAATTTCAGTAAAAGTTTAAAAGTGTTTGAGCCAATCAAATAATTGTTGGGACTTGGGCTAATTTATATATAAATAAATATAATTAAGAACTGGTTTGAAAACTAAAAACATCCATAGAGTTTTAGGATGATTAAAGATGAATTCAGAAAAATACGTGAGAGATATATCTTGAAGTTGCAAAAACATCCGAACCCGCTTGCGAGATTGCTTACTAGAACTCAAACAGAATCAAGGCTTCGTAGAGCTGTTTTACTACTCTACTAATGTAGGGCCCATTTGTCCATTATGGCACCAAATTTAATAGCTTTTTATAACGATGTTCTAGTTTTCAAACTCAACATTTAAAATTATTTTGCCAAAATGTAAGCAGATAGCAGAATCTTTTACGTAACAACCATGGCTGTCAGATATGGCGATTTTTCGCCAAACGTGCTGATTTTTTAGAGTCTATGACGACATAAATTTTCATTTGGCGACATGGCAATTTCTTTGCGGTTTTTAACTGAGATGGCTAATTTTCTTTACGAAAATAGCATTTAACTTTTTTTCTGGCATTAGCTTAACATTGTTTAAGTTAAAGTTAAAGTCAACAACAAAATACAAGTAACATTGACTGTTGATCTGTTGGATTCAAATCAGCTATCGATTTAGCCGATTCTTTTCTTTCATTAGATGTGGATCTGAGTTTGAAACTGAATTAATCAAAATATATTGAAATGGACTAAGTAAACATTTTAAAATAAAATTGTTTCATATATCTCAAGAGACTTTTAAAAGAAATGTTGATTCGATAGCCGGAAAATATGAGGCTCTTTAAAGTCAATGGAAAATGTTCAATACTAGAATGTTGAAAATCGTTGAAACAGGCTAAATTTTCATTGATACAAAATTCTTTAAAACCACTTTTTAAGATCAAAAAATGTATTTTAGGCGAGTTTGAACTTCAGTGGTCATATATTATTATTTGGAAACCTAATTTAAAGTATAAATGCCAAAAAACTTAGTAGACTTATTGCCTAAAGTTTACAACTGCAGTAATGCAGCGGGAACATTTCATTTTAAAGAGATTGCTTTGGCCGTTCTTAATATATATCATTATATATTATTCCGACTAGCAACGCTAGCGTGGAAAAGGTGTTTTGAATTATGAATTGTACTAAATAAAATTAAGAATAAAATTCAATATGAGAATGACTTACTTAGAGTTATTAACTATATGAATGTTAATCAAATTTATTGCAACTCATTTGTACCTACACAAAATATGTTAAAAATATAATGTACAATGATGAAAATGATACAGATGTAGTGTATGAAAAAGAGGTTTACGAGCTTATAAATTATGTGTGTAATTAAAAGTACATATTCAAGTATATATTCATTTTTTCAATAGTTCTGTTGGAATTATCGAAAAACTTCCTTAACAAAAGTTTAATGATTTTTTGTGAGCTTTTATTTTCTGATATTAGGGTGGTACAGTAGGGTGGTACGAACCGAGATCTGGTGAGTAAATACTAAAACAGGATATTTGAGGTAAATGCATGATTATACCATCGATAGATCTCCTTAAGACAAAAACATCGATATATCACACTTTGAGATCGGACTATAAATGCCGAAGATATAACAAAAAATGTATTTTGGCGACCCCTACTTTCGGCAAAAAAAAAATAAAATTTTGTTTCGAAATTGTCTGAAACTGAAAAAAAATTAAAAATAAATTTTATTTATAGTCTTCATAAATTGAAAATAAAATGTTAATTTTAAAAATTTGACTCTGGCGCTATTTTTTTTTTTTTGCGATTTTTGGCAACTCTTTTGGCGACAAACTGGATTCCAGCCTTATGAATAGCAAGGATAGAGACGAGAAAATATTTGTTTCTGTATTTTCAATTGGAAAACTTGTACCTTTTCTAATAAATTCATCTGCTTTCTCGTAACCTAAAATATAGTTGTAGACTGGGTACCCAGCAAGCATTAATATTATGTTTTTCCCTAAAAACCACAAACTTTTTGCACCATCAACTTAATATCATCTATTTCCATCAAAAACTAATATCGCTGCTAAATAGTGATATTTGTTTACCTTATTTAGCTATTGCATAAATAAAACGCAGGCTAATTCTAGTCCCTAATTCAAGATGATGGAAATAAATAGAACCAGTTGTACCTTCAAAAATTTTGAAATTGCCAGTAAATACCAGCGAGTAATAGGTGGCATTTACCGTACGAGTTTCAAATGATTCACTTTGTTTGATTCTAATAATAGTTATCTTTGCCACCTGTATAACTAATGCCCCCATTTTGAAAAACGCTATATAGGTTTTATGATTGAGTTGTAAAGTAAGAGTTTGCAATCTAAACCTAGCTCAGAGTTTAATTTTAATTTGGATTAACTTCAATTTCGTTTGAGTCAATTTTTTACTGCAAGATCATAACAAAATTTGTATTAAACCTATAAGAAAAGTCATTACTTTAGATTTCATATGGCAAAACATTATAAAATAGTGTTACATGCAAAACATTGAACTTTACTCAAGCACAAAAATAAATTTACATATTACTGGTCTTGACATACCACAAAAAATAAGTATTAACTCTTGCATTTTTTTGTGTATTATTCTTAAAACAATGTCAAAAATCAAACAAAATTATTTAAGTAGCAGCTGCTTTATATTTATCTTTTACAATTGGGAAAATATTAAAAGAATTTATTCCGCATTTTTAAACAGATATGCCAAATAAATTAAACATAAAGTCTCAACATGTAATTTTTTGTTAACAATAAAAATGTAAAGTGATTTTCTCAAACCGAGACGATGAGAGTAGTCATTTCGGAAAAATACGACTGACAAAGTTTCAACAATAAGGAATTAATATATTGATAAAATTTAAATTCTCTTGCTAATAAGATTTTTACATAATTAAGAAATATCAAAAGAATCTAACTTTGAAACCACTTTAGTACCATTACTTCTTTAAAAAGAAGTAGTACATAAATATTAGGTACTCCATAAAAACGTTATCCTGACATATATATGTATATGTATGTATGTAAGGATACCTAAATTGTAAAGATCCTGTTTTCAACTTTGTTAGAATGTGTGCATAATTTAAAATTTATTAGCTAAGCTTTTGAGCTTTTTTATAAACAAGAAAATATTTAAAAGTGGTTGCATACCAAATCTAAAGCATTATTTTTTTTTAGCTTTTGCAAATTTGTTTATAAGAAACGGGGAATTTTGTTCTGCTTTAACCATACCTTCCATATAGTAGATGTGAGTTTGTGGGGAGTATATGTTCTTTATTTATTTTAGCGTAGGCTTTAATTGAATCCTTAGAGACTGAAGCTTAGATACTTTATTTATCTTATATAAACTGTTAAATGTTAATATGAGGGATGAAGCTCTTTCCTTTCGTTTTGTTTATTTGTTCAACAATTTTGCTACAAAAAAATAAGGTTTTGTTTTAGTCTATATATTGTATGCTGTATGTGTAAATTAAATAGGAAGGAATTATAAAGATAAGTGCATACGTTATACCCAGTAAATGTTAATCTTGTTAATAAACACCTTCTGGAAACAAACAACAAGAATACTGGGAAAATTTTTAAGTAAATTTTAATATTAAATATTTTGCTAACTTACTTGAAATTTTATAGTTAAGAAATTAAATATAATTTTGAAATGATAATAAAAGTAACACCAGAAATAAGCGAGAAATAAAAATTATAAAAGATCCGCTAAATTCTATGGAATTGTAAGATTAAGACGCTGAGAACACACAAGAATTAGCTTGAAGAAAAATTACGCTAATGAAAAAAAAGAGAAGTTTGAGCATTAAATATTTTGAGAAGCAATAAACAAGGAAAAAATGTTTTACCAGTTACTTTAAGAACAAAAGCACTAACGCAATTTCTAGTAGAATTTTGTTAAATTCTTACAAACGTGACAGGCAAATATGACGAGTGCAAATCATACTAAAGGTACAGTCACACTTGGCAAATAATTGCCGAAAAAGACAGAAATGTCGCGTTATTGATGCATTTTAGTTAAAATTTTAAGATTTAATTAAAAAAAATTAAGTAAGGAAGAAGCGTGCTACATTATGGTTCTAAAAACCAAATAAATGAAACTGAAATTTTTCTGGGTGATCTTTTATAACCCTTATGTGACTGACAAGGTACACGGGTACCTTTTAGGTTACCAAAATATACATATATTTTTGTAGAAATTGACAAACTTCGTAGTTGAATCTTCTTGAGAGCTCCCAACTTTTGATATTATATTGTATTTAAATTAAAATGTTGTTGCAAAATGAATTGTTTTTCATAAGATGTGTATGAAAGAGGTACCCGGATACCTTATCGTTAAAAACATGATTTTTTTTTGCCAATCACATAAGGGATAAATTCTAATTTACATACATCCCTCGATTAACAGCATACTAAAAAAAATTGTGTAAATCAAACTCGCTAAACTTGATAGGTAAAATCGTGTACCTCGAAAAAAAGCAAATGCATATTTTTAAAACATAAATTTAATTGTGTTAATGCAAATAAATTTCACAAAATAATAAATGGACAGAAAAATGATTAATTATGATTTTTAAGAAATGAAATGAAATAAAATAAATGAAAAGTTACACAAAATACAAAAAAAAAACAATTTACTAATAAGAAAATTTACTAACATCAAAAATATAAAAAAAAACAAATTTCATTTATTCTTAAATAATTTTGTTTTTATTCAGCATACATTTCTCGGCAACTAAGCGTATATTTTTGGTTGCGTTAATATGTATTTCAAATGTTTTTGACCATATGCAATTTCAATCCTTAAATGATTAGAGAAATATTTTATCAATTTTTGTTTTATTCTATATATAATTCCCGATATTGTGTCAGAACTTAGGCAACACATCTCTGATTTTATTTGATTTTTACAAAATAAATTGTGCAAGAGTTTCAGAAATATATCTCTGAAACTTAACTTATATTTAATATGCTTAACACGTCCTTGTAAATTGAGGTAATTCGATATCCTTGGAAAAACGATAGAACTAAGAAATGGTGATAAAGCGAAATCGTGTTAATCGACGAATTACGGCAATTAAAATTATTTTTCTTTTCGAATTAAAAATCAACTTAAAATAAAATTTTTCTTTTACTTCTTCTTAATATTTACGCTTAAAGTATAAACAAAACTATTTTACGTTTTTAAAACCTTTATATAATACAAAACATACAAGTGCAATATAATTCCATAGTTAAGTATTACAGCATTACTCCGCTTACGAATAAATAATGATTTTATGTTTGTCTTAAGGATAATGAAATTAAAATAATGATTTTATTATCACGCTAAAGGTAATGTTCATACAAGTTATACATTTGTTACTTAACAATTTATTGCCAAATATAAGAATGTGTGGCAATAAGAATTTTAAATTTGCACACTAACACTTTTTGCCGATTTTTTTATTCATTTTTTTTTTTTTGTGTTGTGCGGAAGAACAGAACAACCATAAATTATAAAGTCATAAAATTGTCTTTTAGTAAACTTTAAACACATTTATGATTCAAACGAAGCAAACTACAATGCAATGACTGCTCTTGGATGCCTGATGTCAGAATAACACCTACAAAATATAGTATTGTACGTACATACAGTTTACAAACACTAACAACAAATCTACCGTCATAACAAGGACTGTAATTGTATATGTGTATGTATGTATACCCATGTCTACTCATACATATAAAGCAGATATTTACTAACTTCTTGGTAGTCGCAATCAGCTGTCATATGCAAGCAATAAAATTAAAGAATATGTCGCGTTTGGGTCGTTAGTCTTTGGTAGCATATCGTCTTGAAAAACGTGCTTTAGTTATATCTAACAAACATGCATAAACTGCCATTCTTTCCCAAATACTCATAAACACATGTTCGTTAGTATGTATTAGAAAAAGCACAACATAGAAAAGGAATCATTTTGTTCTTGCCTTTAAACCACCTTCTCTAAATGGCAGTGTGTCTACCATATATAGGAACACTTAAATATATATAGTATATATATTTTTTTTTTTGCTTTTATGGCATATAACTTTTTTCTTTACTCTTCGCATTTTTTGACTTTCAACCTTTATGCGCACAAACATACACACTCCTGAAAGTTTTGCCGTTAGTTAAAGTCACGTGTGTTTACTGCATTAACCTTAGTGGGAGTTGGGTTATGTATGAATGTACATTTATTTTATGTAAGATTGTATGTGCATTGTGGTTGAAATTTAATTTCATGTTTTATTGCCTCAGTGAACTTACTGTTATTTTACCGTACATTCGCCGTTTTTAACTGTAATTGTTCCTGTTCGTTCAAACGTTTACCTTATAGCATTAAAATTGTATGTCTGTATGTATGAATATGTGCAGATTGGCATTCTGCTATTGCTATCGCTACTCTAAGGTTTTAAACAAGATTCATATGTTGACTTTTTTACTACCAACCACTTGCCTTGGTGGTTTAAATAAAATTTCTTGCAAAATACTAAAAAAAAATATGTGTGACTTTTACTACCCTTTCTTGCTTACGAGTACACGAGTACACATGTTGCCTGTCATTATAATTATAATCGCATATGGGTGTATAAAAATGTGTTTTTAATTTTAGCTTTTCTTTTTTTTCTAATGTTGTCTGGTGGGAGTTATTAAATTTGAAATTTTAGGTGTTTTGTTTTAATAAATTCAATTTTAAACATGTATTTTATATTTTAATAATTTTATTTACCTAAAACCTCTTGAAACAATAATAATGTTTTATGAGCCATGTTGGCGTATGATCATTAAATAAATATAAATAAAAATCATACGTATGTAGTACATTTACAGATGTTACGCATTTACCAAAGAATTATTTTATAAAAATGATAAAAATTTTAACATACAAGTTTAATCGCTTTTTTCAGACTATGTAAAGTGAAATCTGAACTACATAAAATTTACTATATGAAAATAGTTCAACATGAAATTCTTTCATTGAGATTTATATTGAAAAAAACTTATAAAAACTTGCTTTGATTGGTTAAAATAAAAAATATATTTTGATAATTAGAATATTGTTTTCTATTCAGTTTTATTAAATAAAACACTCAAAATTAAATCTTTAATATTGCCCGCAAGATAAATCTTAAGGTACGCTCACACTTGACAAATATTTGCCGAAAAAGACGTAACCACTAAATCTATATATATAAAATTCAATGTCTGTATGTATGTATGTATGTATGTATGTATGTATGTAACGTAGAGACTCCAAAACGGCTTAGCCGATTTTGATGAAATTTTCACAGCATGTTACTGTGACTCTGGAAGGAATAATAGGGTACTTTTTTTACCACGCCCACTTTTACGCCCACTTTTTTAATATATTGTAATTGAAGTCCAAACCTTTGGACCGATATTTTTGAAATTTTCACAGCATTTAACTGGGACTCTGGTATAATTAATAGGGTACTTTTTTTGGCCACGCCCATTTTTACGCCCACTTTTTAAAAATTATGTAATTGATCCCATATAGTTTTTAACAGATTTACTTAAAATTTTATACACATTATGTACTCCAGGCGAGGTAAAAATAAAGATTTCTTTAGCCACGCCCCTTTCACGCCCCTTTTCACGCCAAATTTTTGAAAGTTTTATTCTCTATACAAATTTGTTCATTCCAACGTATTTTTTTTATTTGGTAGTATATTGCTCTTAATACTGTTAACGTCGCCATATAACTATGAACTACGCCTACTTCATCGCCCCCTTTTTTTAATTCAGATACTTACTTATACCACTATCGCATAGTCTATCGGTGCCCCGGCTTTGCAATGGCACTCGACTTGCAGTAAAAAAACTGAGAAATAATTTAGTAGAAGCGACCATTATAACAGGAAAATATAAAGGTACAGATGCTACCAACAGATTTACCATTGGATTTTAAAAATTTGTTCCTGTTCGGTTAGCGTTTGCGATGACTGTTTACAAAGCTCAAGGTTAATATCCCGTGTATATGTGTATGCTCCTGATGGGCAAACTAAACCTAAAGCATTGCAATAAATACATTAAAATTAAATAAATAAATGTTTGTAAATATATAAATCCGTTTTATTTAAAATGAGGGGGAGTAGCGAAGCACGCCGGGTTTAGCTAGTAACATATATTTCAACTCGTTTATTTATTAAAAAAAACCTTTTCTTATTTAGGGCAAATCACAACAAATATTTAGTTTTTATTTATTTGATGCTGTTTGATCTTGCAAAACACTTGTAAGAATAAACAAGGTCAAACAAATTTGTGCCGAAACAAGTGATTACGCTTTTTTGAGTAAATATTTGCCAAATGTGCCCGTACCTTTAGATACAGGGTTTTCCAATAAGGACTTGACAACTTTTTTTTTAAATAAAACGCAAACCGTTTGAGGTGTTCTGTGTGGCTTGTGGCACTGTCTTGTTGAAACCACATGTCATCCAAGTCCATGTGTTCCAATTCGGGCCAAAAATAATCGCTAATCATTGCGCGATAACGATCGCCATTCACAGTAACGTGACGATCGTTATTGTCGACGAAAAAATATGGCCCAATGACGCCGCCGGCATGCAAAGCGCACCAAACAGTAATTTTTTGTGGATGAAGTGGTGATTCGTGAAGCACATGTGGATTTTCAGCAGACCAATAACGCATATTTTGCTTTTTGACGAACCCATTGAGCCAAAAATGAGCTTCGTCACTGAAGATGATTTTGCGATGAATCTTGGTGCATCTTCTCCAGAGCCCAATCGGAGAAACGTACGTCGACTCAAATGGTCCATCGGCTTCAATTCTTGAGTCAGCTTAATCTTGTATGGGTGTAAACCCAGATCCTTACGCAAAATTCGCCATAAATTGGTCTTGGGGATGCCCAGTTCTTGAGAACGCCGCGGAATCGACTGATTTGAATCGTTTGCTACGGACGCCTGAACGGCAGCGATATTTTCGGAACTTCGACCAGGCCGTTGTCTCACTGGCACGACAGCATCACACAATGAATATGTAGACTCAAATTTTTGCACTAAACTTGTTATTGCTTGTCTACTAGGGCGAGAATTACGACCGAAAATTGGAGTTAACGCTCTTAAAGTTGCGGTCACCGACTCCGAATTTCGGTAGTACATTTTTATAATTTCCAAACGTTGTTCCTTCGTGTACTTTACCATAACGAAAATGTTAAGTTTACTGAAAAAAAAGAAAGCAACAATTAGATGATCAGTGAAATAGTGCGTTCACAATTTAAATTCAGAGTTGTCAAGTAGCTATTGCAAAACCCGTTACTTACATTTTAAAAATACTTTCATCCAATTTTTGGCAGCGACTAGGCTGTTGTCCATTCGCCAAGTATATTGCGAATAATGACTTTGACTGTACATAACAACAAAGAAAAACGCAGTGGTGTGATATCACACGATCTTGGCAACCACAGGACTGAACGAAAAATTAGTAACTCACCAAAATAATTTATAAATAAAGCCTTTGGGTAGAAAAACCAGTTCTCATAAAGCGCCGATTTTCATAACACAGCTATATAATTTAAAGATGCTGTCTGCGGTGTAAGCTCTCACTACTAATATTATTGCTTATTAATCTATTTTAAAACTTAAGTTTAAGAGACTCTTAACAAAATATTATTTTAAGTTAAGACTTTAACTAAACTAGTATATTTCTATACTATTGCTGCGTGTTTTTTTCCAGTTCATCCTGTTACTGAAGGTTCTTTCTTTAGCAACAATAATAACAAGAATGTAAAACCATATTCAAGTTAAATTTTGTATTAAAACGTTTAGCCTTTAACAAAAAGTAGCAGTGCTGGTAGTAGAAACTTTTTTATAATCGTATATAATATATACAATAAAAAAAGGAATTCAAATAACAATAACAACAACACCAAGCGAACTGAATAACAACAACAAAAAAAAACACACACACCAGAGAGAGATGACTAAAAAAATTTACACAAAGCATTTCCGTTTACACTTACACAAAAAAAACCAAAGTGGCAATTTGGTGCTTAAGTTGTATATTCTTCTTTAACACAACAACAACATCAAAATGCTACTTGCTGCATGCATTGTAAATGTGCATAAGCTTGGTTTGTTGTACATAAATGATATAGAAGGGTGAGTAGTACTTTTAATAAACAACAACAACAACGAACAAATACAAAATCATACACATGTATATAAACAGTGTTGGTAAAAATAATAAGAACAACTTCTTCAGTTTCTTCAATGATTCAAAAAAGAAAAACTTAATAACTTTCCTAAAGGTAACCACTTGTTTTAGCACAAATTTGAGTGACGGTTTACTTTTACAAGAGTTCTGCAAGATCACACAGCATTAAAAAAGATAAAACTAAATATTTGTTGTGTCCTGTCTTAAATAAACAAAGTTTTTTAATAAATAAACGAGTTGATATATATTTTATTTAGTTGTTACGTTTTTTTCGACAAATATTTGCCAAGTGTGATCGTACCTTAAAGATAGATTCACCCATTCGTTGCGAACAAAAAATTTGTTCGGACAAAGTTTTTTTTTCATATTAAGTTTGACGCCTTTCTTTTTAAGAAAGAGAAAATAGTCATATGAAAAAAACTTTGTCCTAACATATATTTTGTTCGGCACGAATAGGGGAATCGACCTTAAATTTTACTGTCAAATTTCTTAATGATCTTATGGTTATTTTTACTAATAAGCTAAAACCAGAGATAAAATTCAACGAAAAACGTGGAAACATGGTTCGATTAGTATTTAATTAATCCAGACAAAAAAAAGTAAAACCAGAGTTAGGAAGACAAAACCACGACACTGTTTGATCAGTGTTTAATAAGTAAGAGTAAAATAATCTGCATTTGTTAGTAGTCGTAAAATTATAAATGGGCTTTAGGAAGCTGTATTAAATGCCCGTAGTCCGAGGTAGGACCTGAATTGAGAAAAATTGGTTTATGTTTTTCTAAGACACTTCTACACCCCAAAAATTGGGAAAATATCACTGTCAGATGAAACAAAAACAATTATGTTTGGTACAAGGCAAAATCTCTGTTTTAAGAATTTGCCTCCAGGTTATTTCAAATCCATGAAGTATGGAGGAGCTTCATGAATGATATGTGGTTGATTTTCTTCATCTGGTGTCTAGATAGAATATATCAATTTGCGTTGTGAATTACATAGAAATCTTGCAAAATCAAATGCTACCCTATGCCAGAAAAGAATATGGGAATTCATTCAGGGCTATGAGTTCAAGCACAGCAAAATATTACTCCAAGTTTAGGCAATACAAAGTCCATGTTATGGAATGTGGAAAGGCACAAACCTTGGATGGATATTGGGAATACTAGAAAAAGCGAAATATAAAAATAACAACTATATGTGGTATAAAACCCAGATGGAATGGAATTTTATATCTACCGAAAATATGTTCAATAAATTGTGGGTTCGTAATCGTAAATACGTAAATCGTAAATACGAAAAAGTGTTAAAAAAGTGATGGTGGTTCAAATAAATATTAATATTGTGTGAGACAGATTTTTTAGATTGGTAGGAATAATTCTGTAGTTTATATATATATATTGGTATATTGTTGTTATTATTATTTCCAGCATCCCATTGATCATTGTAGAGAAAACTGTAATATAATATTATTGGTTATTTTTCCCCTAACCAGATTCAAGTAATTTAATTGGATATAAATGTTTTATTTTTGAAATACTAACAAATATTAAAAACAAAAATAAAAACCGTCAACACTGTATCTACAAGTCTGCATATAGATGTGTAAGAACTATGTTTGGTTACACTTTAACAGACATACATATGTATATGTTATTCTCTATTAAGGTATTTAAGTTTGAATATGTAAACTAGTAAGGGAGAGTAAATAAAGGATGTGTGAAGGTTTTTTTTAAATATTTTTTATTTTGTTTGCATTTTTGTGTAGATATATGCATATTTAGTGTATGTGTGTGGTTTTATAATAGGTGTGATGCAAATTTTATTGTATATGTGGCTTGTATATATAATATGCAAGCATAGAGATTTTTTTCTACATCATTGTTTGAGAGTGTCGGCTTTGAGAGTTGTCGGCTAAGAGCACTAAAAAGGCAGTTAAGGTAAATTAAGAACAATACAATTGTTAAAAACCAAAACATTTAAACATGCATATGTGTGGCTCACACATAAGCCAACATTAAAAAGGCGTTTATTGTAGGCAGCAGATGAATGTGAAATACAAAATGACAAGTGTACATGAAAAAAATGTTTTTCTCATTTCAGCTAGATTTATTAATAATAAAACACATTTAAATTAAAATTTGTTGTTTGTTCTTTGCTATCGTTTCAGAGTATTATCACGTAAACTAAAACCTCATTTAGTTGCCGACACCGTTAAACAGTATATAAGTCGAGCGCAACGCCCTGCTAAAGGATCCGAGCAGCAGCAGCCTAACATGGAGTTTTTACGTGGTGTTTATGCGTTTATGCAAGTGAGTAGATCATCGGTGAGTGTCGCTTATACCATGTTAACAACTGTACTAATCTATATATAAACATTTCTTCTACTTTTTTTTGATGTGTAATTAAAAACCTTGATTGATTTGGGGTTGGAACAATATCAATTAAAATCCATTTCTTTAACTATACTATACTGCCTAACTACATACATATGTAATAATAAATCTACCCATTTAATATGGCATCTACAAATAAAAATTAAAAACTTACACTTATATTTAAAACAATATTTGAAAATTAATCGAATACAAATTTTTATAAAAACTAACTTTTTTGTGAGTTATGTCATGTCCTAATAAACCATTTTTAAGCATTTAATTTATAAGTCGTTCTTCGTATATTGCATTTCTATTTATTTCTGTTTTTTTTTTACTTAAATTAATTGAACCACTAATTTATTTGTGTGATAAAATATATATATATACAAAATTTAAAAAACAAAACAGCATCTGATCATTAAGAAATTTAAATGGTTTTAATAAAAAGCAACCAAAATAAATTGGTACTTAATAACAAGAGCATGTTATTGTAAATACTTAACAGTTTGAGAAAATTATAGACAACTTTGGTTAAATGGTTATTGCACAAAAAAATATTCTGAAAAATAAAAATTAGATAAATAGCAAAAAATACAACAAAACTATACATGGATGCCATTTTAAGTTACAAACCAAAATGGGTTTAGTTTCCTCGATTCTTTCAATAGAAAATAATTTTATTATACAAACCAATTCTTTAATAAAAAATGTTTCTCCAAAAATGATTACCTACTTCATTTTGCGTTTTCAAGTATTCCTTATGTTTAGAGCCTTTACCCAAAAACTGCCTACAATTTTATGAAGTCTGCATTTATAAAAATTTGTATAAATACTTTGGAAATTAAACATTCGAATGCATTTAAGTCAGCGGTTGGCACTAATAGAAACCAGGTGCCGCACATAATCGTTTATATACCTTGTGAACAGCATGAAGCTTTTCCTCAAATAAAGCTAATTCTATCCAAGAATTTTTGCATCTTAAAATTGTCCTTTTATTCAGAGTGTTCACTCAAAAACAACCAAAGGTTATTCATATAAAAGCTAAAATTACTTTAACTTTTAGCATTAAAATCAGTGGGTGGCAGTCATTGCCACAAGGAGCTGAATATGTTCGTTTACTTACCTGTAAACAGGGATGGAAGAATTGATAAGATTGCTTATTTTTTTGAAACTATTTTGTACTCAAGAGTGCCTTGAATAAATAAAAACTCATAAACGATAATAATTTTGTATAAAAAAACTTAAAACTTAAAAATCTGAAACTTAAAAAACTTAAACATTTGTTATATAACATCTTTAGTATAACAGAATTTTCTATAAAAAATCCTGTGTATCACAATATTTTATGTACAAGATCTGTGGTTTTAAGTGGCAATTTGACAAACCAAAGTTGTTTATAATATTTCTGCTCATAAATCACTAATAAGCAAATAAACAAAACAATAAAATTCTCATGCCAAAGTAAATTAATAAATTCATGCATAATTTTTATCATACTAACATTTCTAAATAAAAAAAAAAAACTTTAACAAAAACCTGAGCGAGTGAGCGAGCGAACGGTAGTAATTCTAGTAAATTAGGAAAAGAAAACAATAATAAAAAAAACTAAAATCTTTCTCATTAAAAGACGGCGTCGAGCAAAAAAAAACACCACCAACATTAAAAACACCGAGCAAAAAAAAATAAAATCAACAAAATGAGGCAAGAATAAAAGAAACAAAAAAATAATAACATAAAAAGCATCATTTCGTACTAATGCATTTTGTTATAATTTCAACAAACAACTTCTTAAAGCTCTTACTTACTTACTACATCTAATATTTTCCACAAACTATCTCTTTCTTTCTCTCTTAATGCCATATAAATACCATATACTTATATATATATTTAAAATAAAACTTTCTCTTTCCTCTCCTCAACTCTACTCAACTCACTCATTAAAAAATATAAATTAATATAACAGACATTAATCATACAAAGTTAACAAAATACGCAACATGCTTAACGAAAAAATAAATATCATAATAATAAACAAAAAAAAAATAAACCAAAAAGCAAATGTAAAAGAATATTAAATTTAATTTGCCACAACAACAGCAACAACAATAGAAGCAAGAAAAAAATCATCATCAAAAAATTAATGTAAATTACATTTTATATGAAAAGAACTCGGAGGGGAAAAGGGATTTTTTTTTGTTGTAGCATCTCATATTGCCACAACTCATTAACAATTTGTGTGTTATGTTTTACATTCGTTAGTTAGTTGGTTGGTGGTTGATTTCTTACACTTAAAAAACATGAAAAAAAACCAAAGCCAACCACTTTATTACAATCTTAAGGGTATTTCTTTTCTTTTGAATATCAATTTTCTTACCTCATTCTTTTAGAATTTAAATTTTCAAACTCATTTTGTGGTATAGATTTGTTTTTGTTTTCAGGTATTAACATATTATTTTTACCATACCCAAACATTATATTAATTCTGTTTAATTTATTTTATTTCCGGTTTCTTACTTTCATTATTACCGGTTAGCAAACGCCGCTGCTTTATCTCTTATAATTTTTGTTGAAAAATTTTAGTTTTTATATAAACGTTCAAAATTTAATTGAAATATTATATTTGAAAAAAATTTTTGAAATTTTATAAAATTATAAAAATTACATTTTTGGTTGGTTATCTACATGAAAGTATATGAAACATATTTTAAAACATTCACTCAAATAATATCAACCTGAAAAGTGAGCAACAGTGTTGATAAAGAATTGCTCATTATTTTTCAACCACACAATATAATGTCTTAACCCTTCATCTTACACATGAGTCTGGCCAGACCATTTTCAATTTGAAATGTTATTATCATGGTGTAACTATACAAGGTGAGCATAGCTGACTGAATTTGTTTACAATTCACTTATGTCCAAAGTAATACTTTTTCAAGTGTTTTTGACAGTAGTACATTATTTGACACAAACAAAATGCCTGTTGTTTCTGTATTGTGTTTGTTGTATTTGTTGCTGAATTGCTTGTATACTTACATCATGGTTATTATAATGTATTTAATACTTGCTCGTATTTAGAGACTTGAAATTTCAGTTTAAAAAAGCAATTCTAGAAACGACACATCACATTTGTAACACGGGGGTCTGGTCAGATCAATCAACTCCAACAAGTAACTTCATCTAGTTAATTCAGAAGGTAGAAGTTTTATTAGAACTACACTTACACTTTTTACCACCTCTTCTTTATGCTTGTGTTGATGATAAAAAAATTTATGATTAGCTTTTCAACATATGAATATTTAGTCATAATTTTTTAAACATGTGAAAGCGGACTAATAACTTTAAATCTGTTTGAATTGTTGGATTTTATAAATATGACTTTTTATATATATATATAATTAGTAATACAAAAAGTGGCGAATAAAATTACGAAATAATGAATTATGGAAGCCATTAAAGCTAAAAATGTATGCAAAGTTTCTGCTGGGTAGCTGAATATATAATATAGTTAGATGCAATATAAAGGTCAGATTCTCTGATGGATTAGTGCGTAATGCACCCGTCATTCCATTTGATGTCCAAAGTCTTTGCTTTTTGTTCTAGACTTCCACACTAGAGATCCAAAGGATATCAATATTTTGTCTGAAGTAAGAATGTTTGCTATAGATTTCTCTTTACTCTATCTCTATCTCTCTTTTACTTTTTAATTGTACTCATACCAATTCGGTATTAAAAGTTTAATATAAAGCTAAAAGTCTACAGCAGTGATGCCAAGTTTTGAGACTCAAAACGCGTAAACATTTTTGAAAAAAGGGCTAAATGGAAAAAATCCATATAAAGCCACATCCAATTTTCTTTTTTTTCGCGTTTTGAGTGACTAAAATCGGGCTAAATCTAGCCCGAAAAGGGCTAAGCTGGCATCGCTGGTCTACAGCGTTTACGCATTTCTCGCACTCTAAACAACTGTCAGAAAGTATAATCAATGTAGTCGTATGTTTTAAGTTACATACTTAAAAGCGTAGCAAACATTGACGCTTGTAAAGAGAAAAGTTCGTTTACTTTCTACTTTTGAAAGCGTAGCAAACTTCTGACAAACAGCTGCTATTGACAAATGAAAGCAAATGAAAAGCAAATTTATTTCAAAGGTGATGTCAAAACGCGTTGACTCTAGAAAGCGAGGTGTGGACCTCTCCAGCTTAAGAAACTTAAGTATTATTCAGTTTATAGCAGTGGTGTTCAAAAATAAAAATGAAGATGTATTGGTGACAGTTTTCCCAGAAAACATATTGTCAAACGCTTTAAACAAGAAAAAAAAGAAAGTTTTTGTCAGATATAAACTTCTTAAGAAAAAATATCAGGGATCGTAAATAACAATCATCAATATTAAAAAATAATTTCAAAACAGTTATTTTGAGAAAAAAAACAAAAATAAGTCCATTTAAAACAGTTTTTTTATTTTTCGTGTTCATTTGTAATTCAATCGCATTTGTTTACTATGCTTCATCCAACAAGAAGCAACAACAATGCTTAAAAAATTTATGCAAAAAATGACAATAAACAAGCGCATGTGTTCTCATCGCTTGTTCAACAACGACTGAATGAAAGTTTTTTAAAAAAAGCTTAACAAATGCGTGTAGATCTTTTCACCAATATTGTATGGGCTGAACATCACTGGCTTATAACCTTCTTACCTTTTAAGCAAGTGTTTTTAAAATTTTGCAGAATATTAAAGTACTGCAATTCTATACTTTTTCTTCATGGTGTTTTAAAATAAAAGTCATACTATATATCATGTAGAATAATTTGTTTTTATTGAAAATGTATTTTATTATAATTATGATTAAGGTTTTGACAATTAAAAAAAAAAAATAAAAAACTTTAACAAAATTAAAAAATTCAAAGCATTTATAACCTTTTAAATTAATATGATTAACATTTTTATGCAAACGTTTACTTCAAATCTTTTATTCTTTATTCTTTTATTTTTAAACCCACGAAAAACCTGTTAAATCTTGGTTAATTTCTTGTTGTGGTTTGAAAAAAAAACAGCAGAAACAAACCTAACTTAATAACCATTGCCTTTTTATTTAACTGGGTTTCATTAAGGTTAAGCTTTAATTGCCTTTTCTTTTTTTTTCTAAAAATCACCTTAATTCATTAACATCTTTAATTTGATTTGTAGGTAATTCTTGTTACTCTGTCTCTCTCTTTCAGTTTTACATTCATAAACTAAAACATTAGTTTGAAAATCTTCATTACAAAAAACCATGTTTACATTTATGTTTTATAAAAAAAATGTATAGAAAAGATTTGTTTAATTTTCTTATGTATGCTGCTTCGTTTAGCTGTATTAAATTATGTTTTCTTTTCGATTTTCTTTTTTCAAATTTAATACCTTGAGCAGAAAAAAATTGTTCTCTCACTTTAATAAATATTTTTTTTATATTATTGTCGTTTTTTTCTGTGAAACTTGGTTGAGGAAATGAATTTGTGTTTATGAAGTGTTCAGCCATACAAGAGCCTGTGTCTTAAAAATGACAAAACGAAACACTAGAGAAATACAGAAAAAAATATAATATTAAGAATAATAACAGCAACCAGCGCAAAGAAAATAAGAAAACAAAAAGATAAATAATGAAAGTGTTAATTTAGAAATGAATAAGTACTACGTGTTTAATTTCCTTCAGTATTTTGTTTTTTTTTTGCAACGTTTCCTGTTATATTTTCGTTTTACTGAACATATTATTTTTTGTATTTCAGTTTTTCTTAATTATATAAACAATATTTGTTGATCTTGATTTCTTTACTGTAATATATAGTGAGTACATTTTCTGTTCTCAGTTTTAATGTCTGTGATTTATATTAGTTTTTATGTTTTCTTTTTTCTACTTTTCATTTGGGATATATTCTGTTGTCCCTTTTTCATCTTTACACTTATTCAGATTTGCACTTTTGTGTATATTTTTGTATATTCTGTTGTTGTTTTTAATTAATGTTTATATTTATTTGTGTTTATTATTATTATTATTTCTGTGTTTAGGGTTTCGTTTTGAGATTTACCTTTTAGTTACAGTTTTTAAGCCACACATTTAATTAATATTTTTTTGTGTATTTGTTATAGTTTCTGTTTTCTTGTTGTATGGAAGTTGTAAAATGCTTAAATAAATTAACATATTATACATGTATTTTGAACATAAATTGTTAAAAATATGCTCAAATAGGCTCTTGCAAAATATACCCAAGTTACATGTGTATTATAACTACTTACATTATTAGAAACAAACTATTGTTATTAAATAATCACTCATAATACATTTTCTATATACCTATAATCTGTTAAAGGTAAATTATTTCGAAACAAAGTAATTTGAGTTTAAGCTCCATATAATTCGATTCGTTTATGATATTTGCATCAAAGCAGTTGAATATTATATTTCCAAAAGTTCGAACTAAATTACAATAAAGAGAGTTTCGAAATTTACGCAAAATGAAATATGAAATACAAATTTTCTTAATAGTTTATTTAACTTTCGAATCATAAACTGATCTAGAAATAATCCAAACGAAGAAGTGATAAATCTTGAAGTCACAAGATCTTGGTGTGAAATTGGCATCGCTATTAAAAAACAATATGGCCTCGTGCATTCAAACCATTTCTGCTTCAGATTTATGGTATTTTGTTTAAACCACAAGTCGTCCTCATTCCGGCATATTATACAAAATTGGTATAAACCAGCAATCACATCAGCAATTTAGCTTCATTTTCAAGATTTCTTTTCACAACTCAATATAAATAGAAAGACCTTTCCTAGTAGTGTGTTGGGTGATCCACTGCCCAATATACCACGATTTAATTTTTCGTGTAATGCTCGATTTCAACAAAAACCAACCAAAATTGTTTTGTTTGGCAAATCTTTATTGCACAAAAGTCAACAAATTTACATAAAGCACGTCTTTTGTTTGAAAGTAGCCACTTTAAATTAACTTTAAAATTGGTTTCCAACAGTCACATCGCTGAAGATGGCGCCAAATTTTCATTAATTCTGAAATGCAACCAACCCTAAATAGTCATTTGTCAAACAATTGTTTGCCGCACAAATGGCGGCATTCACATCTTGCTTAAATTTTGGGACAAAGCTATTGTCAAGAGTATTTAAATACTCTAAAGCAAATTATTATTTCGGTATTGATCTTTATTTAGTCTAACTAATATTAAGAACATAGAAAACATTTGTGTTTCAATGTGGTTCTTATCAGAAAAACTGAAAATTCATATTCCCAAATTATTGCTGCTATCGTTTAAAATTATTTTAATTTATGTGAAAACTTACTAAACAATATCAATCTTTAACATACTTGCATAAATTTTTTTTAATATATATCTTAAAATATAGATATTACAATTTAAAAAGCATTAAAAACTTTACATATGTACATATATTTTTCAGTATTTTTTGCAATACTAAGCAAGTATTACACAAAAAAAGAATAATAATAATTTAAAATCTAAGACAACATGTCTAGGGATTACATGAAGCATAAGTAATAATTTCAGCACAAACATATATAAATACCGAAAACAAAAAAAATAAAGAAAATAAATTAAATAAACACTCCAGTGTGTTATGATATAATATGCTTTATTAAACATGAATAGAAAGCATAAAAAGCATACAAAGCATTTTACAAAACTTTACACACAAATTAAATTTTATTTAAATTACTTTAACTTTACTTTTACTTTAAATTCTGTGGCACAACAACTTTATTTGTGTGTTTTTAATATCCTATTTGTATTTTTTTCAACAAACAACAATTACAATAAAAAAAGATCTTTATTTTAAATAATAATTTTTTGTTTTTTTTTTGGCAGAAATTTACATATCTAACAGAATTAAATATTACAAAAAATTACACTAAAAAAAAAACTATAACAGGCATTTTTTGTGTTGGGTAAATAAAATAAAACAAATTAAAAAATGAATATTTAATGATTAAGGAACTGAAGAATTTAACACATACAGCCAACACACACAATATATTCAATAAATATAAATATATATACAGTTATATACAGATACATATACATACAAAATTGTATATAATATGCAATATGCCCCTGTTCCCTCAATAACTAAGTTTTACTACATTTACAAATGTAGCTACACATAAAAGTAAAACATACTTACACACTTACACCCACATACATCCAAACAAAACACTTGAACACGAAATTTCGAGATATGTAAAATACACACAAACACTCTCTGTCACACAAACACAGATACCAGCTAAAATCTTATAAATTCAACTTTTACTTGCTCTTGATCTAATCTCTTTACTTTACAAACACATACATACTATGCCATGTACGTGTGTTTTCGTGTGAGTATGTGTCTTTAGTATACAGTTGCGTTGACCAATAATAATTTGTTTGCCTCCCTCTATCGTTAAACCAATTAATATTTCAGCTGACTAAGGAAGGTCTCTTAAGGTGTCGAGAGAATTTGTTAAAATAATTAAATAGTGGAATACCACCAACTTGGAAATACAGGAAAGGTTTTTAGTAATGCTGATGGCATATTTAGTCACTTTCTTACTAAAAATCTAACAATATTTGATTATAGACTGCAACAATAACAATAAAGATCTTTGTGTAAAAATTACGACTGATTTGAAATAAACATAAAACATACTTAGTTATATTTCAGAGCAGCAGTTCCGCTAAGCTTCGTTCTTTCTACTACTATTTCTATTTATTCTAAATGAGCTTTTCTCAATATGGTTGTATGAATTAAGACGCTGTTAATGCTTGTAAGATTCAATGTTGTACGTTAACGAATAGATGCAAGTCAGATCATGTTACTTTATGGGTGGTGTAAATACCAAAGAATCAGAAGTTATTGATGTTCCAGTTATGAGAATTCAGTGTGACGTCCGCTAGACTAAACACATTTTTTAAATGTGAAAAGAAGCATTCAAATACCTCGAAAAAATAGTGTAGGAAATACTTCAATCTATCTGATATCCTTACTATTTACACAACACCTCCTATATTCGTCCGAAAATGGAATACAATTCTCATGTATGGGCTGGGCTGCGAACTTACAAGATATAGCTTTTACAGATCCACCAATATAATCCTGTTGGTGAAAACCGTATTGCATGAGCAAGAAATATTGCACGCAGTAATTAAATTGCTTCACAATATCAAATATACCTGAAGTTTTTAATTACTCTTAAATTACATTAATTAAAATTAATTACATATTCTTACCAAACTTTTATTATTTATAAAATATTTTTCACAATGAAAACACCAGCAGCTGTCAACCAGTTCTTTTAAGTTTAACAACACTTTACCGCGCAATTGGCGGCAAACTAAAATCTTGTTCAACCTTCACTTTACTGAAATATAAAAATATGTTTCCAATTGAATTAAAAAAAAACATACACACACAAAATCTATTTAGAATTATGAATATAAAAGTTAAGAATCTTAGCACTTTAACAAAACCTAAAAGGCAAGACATATTTCCAAGTTGCAAAATTACTCAAAAAATCTGAAAAGCCAGCCTGTGGATACCTTCCTTTTTGTTAGCATCTTACCAGATATTATTAAAACAAACACTAAGTAAATGGAAATTTTAAAAATACAACAAACATTTAATACAAGAAATTTTTTTCTTCAAAAAATCTTTTTTCTTGGGTACTGAATTAAAACTAAAATTTAACAAAAAAAACTCATAAACAAAACCAACAATAAATACAAACCTAATAAAGGTGGACTATCAACATCACGGATATGAAAATGAAACAGCTAAACAAAGCCAGCTAGAACAACAACAAACACAACAGCAAACAATAACAACAACAACAACAACGCAAACTACAACAACAGCAACTAATGCTACAACTTCCACACATGCTAAAACTTCAAGACATTTTAATGACAAAGAAAATGCCGCCTTACAAGAGGAGTTGAAACAAAGATTTGCCAAACGAACACTTAAACAAATAAAAGATGACGAACAGGAAATGAAATCACAACAACAGCAACAACAAAATCAAAAACAACAACAAGAACAAAATAATCAAATGGATTACAAAAGGCAACAACAAAAGCAATAACATAATGTTTTATTGAAAGCAAAAAAAGAGGAAACATGATTAAATGATAAAGAGTTAAGAATTAACTAAAATAATACATATACATACATCTAAGTATAAGTATAAATATATTATCAAATCAAATCAAATACATACATATAATGTGATCATTATTATAAGAAGCAATATATGTCAAATAATTATACATACATAACATAAATATATATAATATATATATAAATATATCTATAAAATATATTCGTATCTAATCAAAACAAACTCAACCGAAATCAAACACGTATTTGATGCAAACATAAAGAATACTCGATTTATATATAGAAAACAAAAAGAATATAATTTAAAAAATAAAACAGAGTGAGATCTACTAATTTAAAGAAACAAATCTAGAAAAACCATTGACTTGCATACACCGCAGCTGGTTTCTTTCAGGCAACCCGACAAAGCAAAAACCTTTCTTTATCAAACAAAATAAATATATAAACTCCCTCCTCTATATAGCAGAAAAAACAAAAAAAAAACACTTTCGAAATATAAAGTGTTTTACATAAAGAGTAAAAACCAAAAAGAAACTACATCCATATATCTATATACATATATAGAAATTTAACCAGAATACAACTAGTACTACTCTACTCTACTCTACGCTACTACTTTACATGTATAAATATTTATGTACAAAACTTTAAATAATTTTTTTGCATTATTTATTGTACATATAAATAAAATAAGAGAATTAAATAAAACGTAAAACTCCAAAAACAAAGGAACAAAATAACACAGCAAATCCATCATATAAAAAATACATTTATACATATACATACATATATATTTATAAAAAAATAAATTTCAGTCAGCCGTGCCTTTTTACAATATTATCGTGCTTTTTGTATATTTTGTAAATCATCATTGTTGTCGTCGCCGTCGTCATTATAGTTGCCATCATCAACGTTGTCATCGTCGTCGTCGTCGTCTACATTCTGTATATATAAATATAATAATCTGTAACATAAATCTCAGTGAACTTCAGAGTGGTTTCGTCTGTTGCAAAACACTGAACCACAAAACGATTTTCGTACGCATAGTAAAAGAAGATGGTAATTAATATTTTCAAAATTATCTTTCTAACTTTCTTAATTCTACTTCTTTTTTATTTTCTTTCTAAATTTTTTTTTTTCACAAAAACAGAAATCTTTTTGTATTCAAATAGATAATATTTTCAGTTATTTAATGTAAATTGTTTATTGGATTTTATTTGTGAAATTGTTTTAGTTTCAAATATGGCTGCAAAATTTAATGTATGTTATAGAAATTGTTTACACTAGGAATGTTTTTTTCTTTATTTTAAAATTGTGAATATCAAAAACTGTTTTTATTAAGATTCTTACAAATATCTCAAGCAGCAATGCAAGTTATGTTTTTCGCATTGCCGAAAGACTTTAATTTGTGCAAATGCATTTTGAAAGATATTTAAAATGTTATCTGGGAAAGTGAGATGCAAAACAATATTTAATGACAAAGTAAAACCAAAGTCACTTTAAAATTAAAAATATTGGATGTCATTTAAAAAGCAGTTACGGATGATCTTTTTAAACTCATCACTCAAATTTAGCAAGGAATTTTCAACCACTCGCATTTTTTTCAATTTACACGAAGCAATTTTTATTGAAAAGATTGATACGATTTTTGCCTTGAAATTTCTTCGGTGTTCACACAGCACAATATAATTGCTAAAATCACTTATAATTTTATTTGAGAGTATATCTACTCACATTTGTATACACATATATGTGTTAATCTCTTATTCGTATTACATATTTGTATACAAATTTGTGTATACTGTCGTATTTTTTTTTTTTTTTTTTTTTGAGTGTTTACACACTTTGGAGTACACATGCGAGTATGTAATACAAATAAGGTAGTATCAAGAATTGCTTTTACAATCAAGTATGTACTCGTCTTATCTTTCATCCTCACCCTGATGTTTGTAAATTGGGACTAACATTTGAAAAAAAATACTTGTTACGAAAAGTATACAACATGACGTATAATAAATTAAAAAATACGTATACGCAGTGGTGATATTCGAAACAATTAACAACCGGTTCGCTTAAAAAAATTATATTTTTGCCAAATTTTAATAAAAATAGCGAAAGTTTTAAAGTCGCATTCCAGTAACAGACCACAAGCCTCTTGAAGGAAATGATATAAACTTTTGTTTAATAAAAAAATAGTTCAAAATAAAAGTAAAAAAAAATTGCTTTATTTTTTCTCAAAAGATTGAAGAAAATGCTATCGAAAACATCATCATCCAAGAATTCAATGTATGACCAAAATAAAATCGTTTGTTTGTACGTTTGGACAATGAACAACTGAACAATATTGTGTTTGTTGCCGAGACTAATCACCTTGATAAATACACATTATATAAAACCGTTAAAACAAATATTAATTAGTTGATTTTAACCCCGCCATATATCCCACCAGTAAAGGGCTAAAAGTACAAACTTCTTTAATTACACATAAGAACTATTCTGAAGAAATTGTCGATGGCAATTATATTTAACTAAGGTTATTGCACGGATGGTTGTTGGCACAGACCCTAACGCCATAAAAATCATCCGAAATCACCGAAAGGAGAGAGAATGCAGTAATTTAATTGGTTCTGTGACACCGTCTTGTTAAAGCCACATGCCATCTACATTAAGATCATTAAATTTGTGTGGAAAACCCAGCTTCATTTTCGGAGAAGTAGAGTTTATAGTGATGCACACTGATTTTACTTCGTTTTAACTACATTTATAAAATAATTATTTATTAATTAATTAATTCTTTTGTTCGTAATGATCGTTCTCTGTGCAGATATTTTCTAGCTCACTGGTTTTTCTCAAACTAACTGTTGAAGAATTGATTTTTGAATAAAACATAATTTCTATGTACATCATACTGGAGTGGAGCATAACCCTTAATGTCTCCTTTGATCCGATGTTATATTATTGAAAATATTCCAATTCCAATTAATTACGGCAATCAGTGTACTAATTAGAGTTTAGGATCAGTTTTAACACTTTGCAATTGCGATCGTTTTACAAACAATTTAAGTTTTTCTGTAAACTTCATTCCTGGCATTTTTTGCTACTTTTTACAATTCTCCAATCTTACCATTTGAAAGTGAAAATCTTATGATAGAGCTCATAAATCTAGAATTTCGTGGTAAAATATATAAACACTGTATATTTACACATTAATTATTCAAGGATATGAGTGTTTGAAGTTAATTGAAAAAAATTATATCAATACTATCAGTACTAACCGTTAATGGATGTTTAACATTGATTATAGAATTATATTTAAAAAAGTAGACATTATAATGGGAATAATTTTTCTACAGCAATATAACATTTAAAATAACAGTTTAACCTAGTACATCCCATCTAAGGTAGATTTTATGATGCCTCATTTTAAAATAATAAACTCTTAAGCAACTTTTATAAAAGTAAACTATTCACAACTTTAACAGAGTTATTGTGATTATTAAAACATTCCAAAAAAAAATTTCAGATTACATAGTATTTAAACTGCCTGAGAATATTTTACATTATTCCACATTAAATTTAATGCAGTATTTCGTCTTTTAATATCTTGTAACGAAAATTTAAATTTATGAGGGATTGTAGAAGTGTCAATCATCTGTCAGCACACACTTTTTTGCTTTTTGCGGCAATTTACTTTAGATTTAGGTTTATATTAGTATTTGAAAATAATTGATTGATTATATCTAGTGGTTTCTAATAGAAATAAATGGCCAACACTGCCTAATGACAATTGCTGAATGTTATACTTTTCATACAGTCTGTAGTACTTAGAAATAATCGAACACGTTTTATTCATACTGTAAGTAAATACAAACAATGTACTACTAAAGTCATTACTTGTAACTAGTTTCCGTTATATCGATTTAATAACTTATTAATAAAAGATTGTGGTAAATACTTGCAAGCAATAAAATTGATAAAAAAACGTGAAGTAAAGGAATATTAGCATTCTTATTACTTTTAAATGCCAGAGTTTGCAGCTCGCTATTACTTATGAATAATAGTTTTTCATTTAATTTAAATATTTCATATTTGAAAGGAAATATTTTAAAAACGAAACAAAAATATCTCAACAATATACTGAAATTTACAACAGTTTTTGATATTCAAATTTATTTCTATGACAAAATTTTATTTAGCGTATCCTACACTCTATATACCCTTTAAAGAAAATGCCTTTAGTTATTGAATTTTTCGTTAATTTTCCATTTTGTTTCTTATATCAACAGCAAATTATTTTATTAAAAAAAAATAATATTTTTCAAACAACAGCACCTACTGTGGGGATGCAAATAGTAAAATATATAAGCAACGAAACGAAAATCGATATTTTATTCAAAGAAAAAAATAAACTTAATAAATGAACAAAAATTTTAAAACGTTCGCTTCGCCTCTTAAATGTCTAAAGAAAGAAACTGAATAAAAAAAAAAACTAGTAACAAAAAAAAAAAACAAAAAATTTCATTTGCTCGGATGCTGCTAAAATATGCTGTCTAACAAAATAATAATGAAAAAAAAATCTTAACCAAACTAAAACTTAAAAAATAACCCTAGTTAATTTGAAATACAAATAAGTTTTACACAATAACTTTTGTAAAAAAAATATAGTAAAGGTGGGTGGTATAAATTCAATAACTGATAATTGTTAACATACCAAGGAGGTTGTTTATTCACAAAGAAAGTTAATTTGAACAGAACAATATTTAAAAACAATATTTATTTAAAAGAAATTCTCAAGAGGTTTCCTTTGAACAATCAATAACGATGACTATTTTTTTGTTGTTTTTAAAATAAAAAATAAATAAAATAAAATTTCCCAAAACAGCTCTATTGCCGCGTATATGTATGTCTGTTTTTTTGACAAAAAAAAATTACATTATAAAAAGCAAATTATTTTTGATTTTTTTTTTTTTAAGACCAAGGATTAGTAACAATAATTTTTATTGTGTTTCAAAAATTACACACCAGCAGCAGCAGCAAATTTGCAATGTATTTTGCACTTAAATATTTTTTGTATTGTATTCGTATAATCATCATAATCTATTAATATGTTGTTGTAATACTACAAAAATACTATCATTATTAATACTACTACTAACTACTTACCACTACTAGTACATATGCGCCTAATATATTATAATCTACAATAATCTAAAATAAAATACTACCAAAAACATATAAATACTTATATATTTACAAAAAAATAAATAAAAATACTTATCTATATGTGTGTGTGTTCGTATGTAATAATAATCGTATATGGTAACAAAAAAAAACAAAAAAGCAAACAAAAATAATATTATTTATAATCAATTAAACTAAAATTTAGTATATTTGTGCACGTAAATTGCAGTCTATTTTACAACCTTATTGGTTACAAAAAAAATTTTTATTTATGTTTTCCGTCTTACTTTTCTGGATAATTTTTGTGTTTTTAAAAAGTATTTTTCTTTTCTTTTTGGACTTTTCATTTTGGTATGTAGTTAAAAGAAGTAAATATTTGTGCAATAATTTAATCGTATGATCATCCTGTAATAATCAATATTATAAAGAAGTGTGTATATCTGTGTGCATGTCTGCTAATAATCGTCTACGATATAGGAATTGTGTTTGTTTGTCATTTATAACAAAACCCGAATTTATGCTCATAAATAAAATTTATGTTTTGAAATGTAAAGGACCAGCTAAGTTTTTTAAAAGAAATGTTCCAATCTAAGTATGTAGTTTTTACAGATTTGTGTTTTTAACGTTAAATATTGCAGTGTTATGTCCCAGTAAAATAACTGCGAAACAAGTAAATTCTTTATTGGTTCCGAAACATATCAAAAGCTTTAAATAATAGATAGTATGAAGTTTTTAACAAAAAATAGCGAAAAGTTATTAATGATTTAACTGTAATCTTTCGATTTATAAGGCATTTCATCATTTTGTTACCTTTAATTAAAATAATTAGAATGTATTTGCTTTAGAAATTTCAAATAAAACTTTTAGCTATACTTCCGGAAGTGATCACCATCTTGAATTAATTAATTTGTTTTAAATGATATCAAAAAGTATAATACTGATTAACGGACATGTTAGGAAGCTGTACCTAATATACGCATATTTAAGGATTCACAATGTCTACATTAACATTTTTAATTTATTTTTGATATATTTCTTTAGTCAGGCTCGACTCCATTAAATTTAATTTTCATTAAATTATTATATGTTGTTTTTACAACATGAAATCTTATTAAAAATTTATTGATAATTTTTCTTGGCTGAGCTGGGGAATGAACCTGAGTTGAATTTACATGTTTCGAGAATCACCACATTCTCTCATCAGAATTCTTTGCGTTATAACCTCTGCACCACTGTGGAAAAATTATCAATAAATTTTTAATAATATTTCATGTTGTAAAAACAATTCCTACCTTCAGTAAAAATAATAATTTAATGAAAATTAAATTTAATGAACTCGAGCCTGAATAAAGAAATATATCAAAAATTTCAAATTAACCGTTCGACTAAAAATAATAGTTGAATAATTTTTAATTTTTCCAAAATGGAAATCTTCAAATGACTCTAATGAGTAGCTACAGTCAAGATTAATATATTTGTCGTTACTTATGAAATTTGTAATATATTTTGGAGAATAAGAAGTAATTTTATGAATGCTTTTTCAATGTTATATTCAATGGAAGTCTTAATTTTTACATCCGTCTCTTTCGATTACTACTTTTATTATCAAAATTTGCATATATTATATTGAAATTTTGAAAGTACTTTTAAAGATTTAGTAATTTTTACTTCAATAGATTCAGCTCCTAGAATCTTTATTGAGATATTCACAATAATTGTTATTAAATATGTTTTTTGTTATCATTATTTTGTTATATTATCCAATAAAAGTTTTCAAGAGTTAGATTATTTGTAATTGAAACCTGAGTCTTTGACATCCTAATGTGTTATGAGAACATTAATATCCAATTTTACCATTAAACACAATTAAGTTATTGTCCTTAATAGTCCTGACTGACTTCTTTGTAGCTATTCGATAAGGGTTGAAGAAGCGAGTCCTCTTTGCTAAATGCCATATTTGTTCTATAACTGTCTCGTACAAAAGAGAGCAGATATGGTGATATGATATGCAGATATGGGCCATAATCGAATGCGATTGTGATGCAGTTTCCCTTTCCTACTGGAGTATGCCTAGTCTGTCCAGGCTCTCCAGAGGTCTGCTTTTGCTGAAATATTATTTTTTTTTATTTTTATCTTCAGTATACGATCGGGTCGTTCACAGAATCAATTGTTCACTAAATTACCTTATTCTGTATTGTGGACTTTTAACAATAACTATGACATGCGTTACCACTTACTAAGGAATGGAATCCAACCAGATACATGCTTCCGCTCTCGGTTGGCTAATGGAAATCAATAGTTATGAATGAAATCAGATGAGATAAATTCTTCTTCAGCTCTCGTCGGCCAACTAGGACGTGACTAAGACTACAAGCCAATGAGATAAATGCTTCGGCTGTCGGTCTAATATTGATATTTCTATGCTATGTTGATGAATTCATTTTGTAACTACACATTACACTATCGATATTGATTATAAAAGACTTTATATTCCTCAGTTCTGGATAGCTTAATCTACATTAAGTAGAATTGGATACATTTGTACCTTTATTTTTCATTTTCCCAGTAATTTTTAAACTCGTTAATGGGGTATTGATATGTTCAGAAGCTACCTAAAAAAAGCAAAGGTTGGCGAGTAAATCTTTGGCATATCTGCATTCTATTAGAGATAGGAATGTTCTCATAATACTTACCTGCTGTTAAGTTTGGTTTTAAGAGCAGCCAGCCAGTGATATACAACTAGGTTGTATTCATGAAGCAAAAAGGATCAAACGGAACATTTTTATGTTCGTGAGCGGTTCTGTCAGGTCACGAAATATCATGACCTCAGGATTCTAACACATGATAATCATGGCAAGCTTTTCAGAAGTCTTTAAAATTACGATTTAATCATCTCACATCATACCCATTCACCAAAATGGTCACAATGCTTAACAAAACCTTTATATAATCACGTGGTAGGACAACAAGCTTTCATATCGACCAACTGAGCAGACTAATAGAGTTCTCGCTCTATAAGCGATCAAATAACTGTCGACTTCTTTGTATTGGAGAAGACAACCAGCCATTCATATGCAATATTATTGTCAGGTACTTCAAAGTGAGCCGGCACCTAGAACGACTCCAGGCAGCTCACTAATATGTATTATTTTCATAGCCAATATATTTATAAACCAATACAGAAAAATTAATGTTAGTACATATCCATATATTTCCAAATATTTTACAAATTTTTGTAATGAGCTACTACAGTCGCAGTTTAAAATTACATTCAGATGGTGATATTAGACAATAAGGAGAAATGTAGCTCATAGAGCTTGGAACTAAAACTATGTATTAAATAGTGATCAGAAAGCTCTAAACTAAAGGTTGCCTTTTAAGATGTAGTCTGGTACAAATCCATTATCAGGACAATGATTTTATGTATACATATTTCTAATTATAAAATTACTTCAGCGAGAAGTTTCATTCACACAAAGTTATTTTATATATTCATGGTTCGGTTAATACGGCTTTTGATTTCCGAAAGCTAAATGGTATATTTGAAACTTTTTTGGAAACATATTAAATAATTAAAATCATTATTAAATAATAATGCAAATCTTTCGAGGGATTTCGCCAAAATGTACATAAATATATTACAATTTACAAAACCTTGTTTCTTATTAATAGGTGATAGATAACAGTACAATGAAAAATATTTTTTTTATTAAAACTCTTAATAACAATTGACAATAAGTTTACAAAACGTATAATTTCTTTAACACTGCAAAATAAATATTATTACAGGTATGTATATATGCAAAATAATTATGAAAAACTGTTAATAAATGGCAAATTATTATTACTACAAGCTACAAAATATTTCTATATATATAAACGAACTATTTACCAAAACAAATTAAATAAAACTATAAATAATAAAAGATAACAAGAAGTAGTTGTCGTTGTTGATGTTGTTTAATAAATGTGCAAATAATCCTTTATTTAAAAATCAAAAAAAAAAAAAAAACTCTAAAAAATAATCTCCAACAAATATTTATATATATATATTTATAAACTTATATACCATATATATATAATGTATATGTGAAAACAGAAATTTTATTCTAACCCAATTTAACAAACAGAAAGTGTTGTGTAAACTTTTTGTATATTTTATATTTGTTTTTTGTACAAAAAATATAGAAATTTTATAAACAAAAATTTGAAACAAATTAAACGGACAGCATATATGTTGGCAATCGAGCAACTGTTTTTTTTTTCCTTTAATACAAAACTTAAAAAGAATATTTTGTATTTTTTTCTTAAAACTGTATAAAAGAAAATCTAATATATTTTTCGATTGAAATTTCGATAATTTTTTTAACTAAAAATGCTCTAGCTAAAAATAAAAACAAAAAAATAGTATAAAAACCTAAATTTTTTTTTTGTTTGGTTTTCAATTATTAAAATTTTAATTTTATGTTTCTGTTTTTTTAATTGTATTTTAAAAACCAAAAAAAAAAACAAAACAGCTATACTAACCAGCATTAAAACTAACTATTCAAACACTTAAACACAATTTAATCCTTTAAATATTTATAAATAAAATATTAACACCAACACCAATATAGAACACTAAATACTAGCAACAAATAATACTTGTACACTTAAAAACTACAATACTTAGTAATATTAACTGTTACACACACAAATAACATTTATACTTTAAACAAAACAAAAAATATAACAAATCCTATAACAACTAATACTAATATTTAATACCTATAAATACTATAACTAATACTCTGCTATACTTACTACTACCACTACTTACTCACTATATAAATTAAAAATATATTTGCTATGTACTAACAAACTTACTCGTACTAATATAAAATACTCTCTTCTGTTTTAATTTCCTGGCAATATGTGTTGAAATATTTTTTTGGATTATTATTATTTAGTCTTTTTATTTCGAATTTAGTATCAGTTTTGAGTAAAAGTTTTGTTTAGTTTATTTAAATTATAAAGTTTATTTTAATTTTCCTATATGTGTGATTGTCTATTATGAGCTTTATTTATTTACTACTGTAAATGTATGTGTGAGTAATTTGTTTGAGTGTGTAAGTATTTATTTGTTTAAGTTTGTTTTTCTTTTTGTTTAAGTGATAATTTTTCTATAATCAATAAACTATTAACTCTAATTCTAACTATATTCTATATATATTCTATGCTCTAACCACACTATATTCTGTTATTAACATATACTTCTATACATATACTTAAATATATCCATATATTGTATTGAATATAACTATATATTATTATAATCTTGTACATGATATCTAACTATATATACATACATATACTTATTTGTTGTAATTATTACATATATAGCAAGTGTATGTGCACTTTATGGCATTATTCTGTAATCTCAATATTAAGATGAGTCTTGTGTAATTGTGATTGGCTTTTTTGTAAGTTGCTACTCGTATTGTTAACAACAATTTGTTAATTTTTTTCTCTTTTCTTTGTCTGTTAAACACAAATAAAATACTTAAATTGAATACACTTGAAATATTTTGCATATTTTGCCCATAATTGCTGTGAAAGTTAAAAAAAAGCTTAAATATTATAGGTATAATAATAAATAGTGATTGTCAAGAAAATAGATCGTAGCATTAAAAATAGGAAAACTAAAATAGAGTTTTTTTTTTTTTAATTTCAAATAGACTTAAAAATATTGAATTGTTCTGAAGTCTTAAATTTTGATAAAATTTAATTTTAGAGATCAGCCTCAATATTACCAAAATTTTGGAATGGCATACGGCAAGGCTAAATTTCGAAATAAAATTTAAATCGATATAAAAACAAGTTTAAGGAGTTTCTTATTATAGTTTATTTGACCTTTTTGATCAGCAATATTTTAGTTATTGTTCAAGCTTAAGGTCTTTTTTTTGTAAAAAATTTAAATTTTTAATTTCAATATTTAGCTACGTCTTTGTGTAACTTCTTCAGGAAAAAATGTTGCGAAAAAATAAGCGAAATATTGGAAATTAAAAAAAATAAAATTTAGATTTAAAAAAGACCTTAAGCTTGAACAATTACTGAGATATTGATAACAAGTTCAAGAAGTTTTATATACAAGAAAAGAATATTATGAAACATTTATACAAGCCCAAAAGAAAAAGTTGTAAAACATAAAATCAAAAGATTCTAGTATTTAACTGATAACTTTGTTTCAAAGTACAGCCATTCTGCATTCGATTTTGTAGTATTCATCTTTAATTTGATTTCCGAATAACCGACTCCACATCAATGTCATCGAATTTAGGTAGAATAAACTCTATTCATAATATCGAGCTGCAATAACTGTCATTACTTGAAAATTAGCCTTCAGCTGAAATTCTACACTAAACAGGGAACAGTTATATGTTACATATCAAGGAGAAAATGTAGTTCATCGTTCAGGATTATTTTTAAAAAATATTTTAACAATGATGGACGCATGTATGAAACGATGGCTCAGAGTTTGTCTAGTACGTACACCCTTTTAACAAATCCCATATTGCATTAATGCTTCAGCTATCTTCTTGCCTTCTGCTTTTTTCAGTGGAGAAACTCCGAAATAGTCTTTGAAGCACTGGCCCACACATGTAAATGTGGGACTTAGGTGGTGCTATTTAGCATTTTTTAACAATGGGAGCACAAAAGACTGTATTTAGCAGTGTATCTGATACTCTTTCGAACTTGATCAGTGGTGAATTGCTTTCGTATTATTTGCTAATATTTCATCAAAGCAGTTTACCAGAGAATGATTGGCCATTCTTTATACCATAGAGATCCAATAGAATACTAAGAGAAGCGCGAATATAAAAGAATATATTTGACTTTCTCAACCGGGTCAAAGAATGATTAACCATCCTTTAAAATACTAGAAATTAAGGAACTAGTAATTTCAATTATTGATTTAATGAATAACCAGCTGCTCTGTATCAAACATTTAGCTTATAATTTTTAAATTTAAGTTAATTTTATAAATAAATAAAATAAATATTGCCCTAAATACTGCAAGAACTTTAGTGCTGCTTGTGTAGAGATGTCATTGCGACATCATGCCTTCTTTACATTGAGGAATAGACTTTAGATTAAACAAATATAATTTTAATATCAACGACATATTTTTATTTAGAAAAATTTCAAGAGATGGAAATAAATTGATAGAAATACATATTATATATATTTAGTTCATTGCCAACTTTTGTGAAATAATAAATAAAATATATAAAACTAATTGCTAAACAATATTTTTACTATGTATTTAAAAAATTCGACGATTTCGAGCGTTTACTTAATATGAGATAAAACAAATATGTTTAACGTAAAAGAGAATAATAAACAACAAATTCTGTTACAAGGAATAAACTAAACCCCAGAAAATATAATTTGAAATTATATTAAATCTTCGTTTTATATATAGGCACTGTAAACTAGTTTGCCCAATAAAATTTTAAACTGAATGAACACACTTTTATTAAACACTATAAAAAAAATAATTAAAACTCTAAATACACTAAACTTTAAACAAAAATACACCCACTTGAATTAAACACTTAAAAACTAATCACACTTAATTACACTCTGCAAATAAATTATTAAAATGCAAATGTTTACTTAAAAATTCAAAAAAAAAATATTTACAAAGCAAAAGCTTTCGAAGTAATTAAAAGTTACTAAAACTAAATATAACTACTTATTATAACTGCTTCTAAAATTTATATTTTTCGATTGTTATTATTTTTCTTGCGAGAAAAACTGCATCGACGTTCTTCTAATTTGTTTGGTAATGAAATTCTACCCTCCTCAACCCCAACTTAAGCCCAAAATTTTTCCCCAGTTGATTTGTAAATAAAGTAGACGTTGTGTAAATTTTATATAAAATTATTTGTGTTAATTTTAAATAAATTTATAATTTTGTTGAATAAAATCTATAATTTTTTCATTTAAATTTTTATTTCTGTTGATGTGTACACTATTTTTGCTTTTTGCATTGTATTATATTTGTACGTAATGTAAAGTGTTTAAACTGCTGCTTAACTTCCTTTAATAAATATCATCTAACTAAATACTATCTATTGTACTAAATAATCCCTTAACCATAGCTTTGCTTTTAAATAGTTACTAAATATATTGAAAAATAATAAAACCTTTTGATATTTTCTTATGATTTGTGTTCATAAAACAAGAGATTCTTTTTGTTATATTCACCTGAAAATTAAAAACAAAAAATAAAACAAAAATCAAGTAAATAAAAACCAAGTTAAACCAAATAAAAGTCATCCCCAAGTAACTGTTGGTATTAATTGTTAATTTTTCTTTTCTGTTTTGTATTTAATCTTTTTATTTAATTTACTTATTTTTACATTAGATTTATGCGAGCGAGTTTATACTCTTTTAATGAAATCAAGACATAAATTTTACAAAATCTTTGGACAATTTCTTTGTTAAAACTACTTTACTACTACCGCTACCTGTCACCAGTTCATATACTTTTTTGGCTGCTATTTCATGCTTTTTATTTTGTTAAGAAAAATCTGAGGAAAGTTTTCTTGCTCATCTATTCACTAGCGAAATCCATTATTTATACAAATTGTTCCCTTTTTTACTTTGGAATATGAAACTTTATACATTTTCTTCATTAAAATTATGCATTCATTCAAAATTTTAATGAATTTTTAGTGTATGCTTCAGGAAACACTTTTCTATTCGAAGTGTTAGTAGCTAAGGTGACATTGAATTAATTGCTCTTAATGTGGAAACTAAAAGTTTACCATTTTAAGACTTTCTGTGAAATGAACCCCTATTTGTAGATGTGAAAAGATAATTCTAAATGTGTTCTAAGCATGGAAAGTTTTAGAAAATATTTTTTAATTTAAACAAATAATAGCGTTTGTATTACTTAAGAGTGGATTTCGTGCACTTCAATATATTTTTATCATGTATTTAAAGTTATATAGCAAATTCACACCATTATATGGAGGTACTGTTTTGTATACGAGCATATCGCCTATACCGCAAAAGAATAAACTGACAAACAGTTTGTAATCTCGAGCGCTATTTCAGAGAAATGACCGGTTACTTTTCGCTGTAAATAAGAAAAGTTATTTTTTAATAAATAAACCAGTTTAATTATCCTATATGTTTTTTAGTGGTTACATAATTTTCGGCAAATATTTGCCAAGTGTGACCGTACCTTAAGGCGTCAACTGCCATTAATAATAGTTGCATTTGCAAGGGGGTGTAAATCATTTTGCGATGTAGTTGAGAGTGTACTATTTGATTTCGAATGTAGCACATTCGTTCACTCCAACCATTATTTTTCACTTGTTCGTTAATTTTGTGAGAGTGGACTTGTTCGGAATGTTTGAGAATTTTTACAAATTTGTGGTATCAATTATAACAATAAATAACAACTACATTTTATCCCAAGTTTATTTGCAATAATGTATAATTTTTTGTTGCCATGAAGCTTATATTTTTACTCAAATGTATCGGCAATTTTCAAGGAACCATCTTTTACTCTCTGCTCTACTCATAGCATTTTTATATCTTAAATACTAACACTTATGGCTAAATTCACAGTCTTTGGTTAGCTAATAGCAAAGGCTTAACTAATGACTCTTTATTCGCAATGCTTAGTTTGCCATAAGAATTAAAAGTAATAGTTAAACAATAGTTAGTATATTAGTTTACCAATGGTTAACTAATGCCCGAGAATTCAAACATTAGCTACACAATTGTTCCATTCCAGCACATACATTTAACAAAATCTTTGAACCGATAGTGGTCATGTCTCAAATATTTGATATTCTGTCATCCACATGTGTATGTAAATTAAAGCTTTAACAAGATTTTAACTAAGTTAAACAATAACTGTCACTTGTTTTGCAATTTAAATCACAGACGAAGGGTTCACTTGTCTAGCCACTTTACATTTCGATTTATTGTATTTGTTGACCTCACTTTTCACTTATGTATTCATATATGATTATTTTTCTAACCAACCGTCTGTCAGTCTAACATTTAGAAATGTTTGTCTGCTGTTATAAATTTGCAATTTCTTTTTTTTCTCCCTTTAAATTCCAAGTATTTCTTAACAATTCCTAAAAATTAACAAATAAATACGAACGAAAACACATTACAGTTTTGCGACAGTATATTATTAACCTACTTTTTATCTTGTTTTGCACAAATAAAAAAAATGTATAATAATAGATTTTAACATGTTTTATTACTTAACATACATACAAAGCCAACAAAGGAAAATCTTATTTTTTAACAAAATATTTTGCAGCCATGACAAGGGTTGTAGGCAAGAAAATAAAAAAAAACAAAAAAATATTCTAATATATGATTGCTGAGTATATTTGTATATGAACAGCAAATTCAAAAGCATGAGATGGGGTGGTGGTAGTAGTATTTAATGACTTATGAGCAAAAATATGCACATACAAAACAAGTTGATGTCTCTTTAACTCAAAAACAATCAAAAATCGTAAAAAACTGCCAGCTATAAAGAATCTAGCTGGCTTTGATATGGAAACTAGTTTGAACTTAACGAATTTTGTTTGCCCTTTCGAAGTGGTTTATTTAAAATATGAACTAAAAAAGACTTGCTATAGCATTTTAGAGATCAAACTTGAAATCCCCAGAGTTTTATTTTGAGCATGAAAACTTTACTTCGATCAAGTGAATTTAAAAAAAATTATAGTTTGGTTATACTTTGCAAACCTTAACTTCATGCCTACCAATGCTGATGCAGGGTATAGCAAATAAAAAGTATAAGAACGTAATGAATCGTATGTACTATTTGACTAACAAGTCTAACGAACAACTTGCAATTATAAACATTAGACTGGCACTGTAAAAATTTATTTGTTTTGAATGAGTCTTATTATGTTCCTTACCTTTATATTCACGATGCCTGGTTATTATTAATTGTTAACTTAATCTTACAATGACTGCTAAAACAATTGATGTTTAAAAACTATCAGCATAACTGCAGGTTAAAAATAAGTAGACATTGTGCAAATTACCCGGGTCATAGCTAAAATTAAAGGTGGATACACCCATTTATTCCGAAGAAAATATATGTTCGGACAAAGTTTTTACGAACAACTCTCGACTTGAATTAGTATAATTTTATATTTTGTCTGTGCAAAAATAAACTGAGTTGCCTATAATAATGTCAGCAAAAGCAACTTTCTTTCTTCATTTATTTTTAAAATAATTTTATATTTGTTTTTTACACTTGAAAAACAAAGCAGACATCAATGGCTGCAGTATTAAAAACTTTAATACTAAAAAATTCTGTTTGCATATGACAGCTTTAATTTTCCAAACAAATCGTTCGAAATGGAGTGAATCGTGTTGCAAAAACTGTCAGTAAAATATGTTTTGTTCGCAATAAATGGGTGAATCTACCTTAACTACTGCAAAATTTGAGGCAGTGGCTTAAATATAACTTGTGTCAGAAATCGATTGAATTTTGTAAAACTGTTTAAACATTGGTATTTTTGCTGAATAAAAAAGATTTCTTCAAAGCTTAAACAAATCTTAACTTCTAGAGTAAATTATCTGTCTACACGCAGAAAAAAATATAGTTTTACATGTTTATCACAACCATGTCAACATTTTTTAGGTTTGTTTCAACACTATTAGTTATATATATATATATGATTGCACTAATATAATATGTTAAATCTACGATTCACATGATTATATATAATGAAGTAATTATGTATGTATTGAATGCAACATGATCATAATGAATCCTTATATCATAATATGGTATAATTTTCTATTATACAAATAATTTCCATCGACAAATACTTAATTTATCATATATATGATTGCTGTACTTAATTATAATGATCATAATAGCGTAAAAAAAAACTTGCGGTAAACATGTAGAAACATAGAAATTATTAATATACCAAAAAATCTTAGAATTAATTTTATAGTAGATACAGATAATGTTGCTCAAACTTATAGACACTTAATTTATAAAAACACAAAAACTAAAAACTAAAATATTTTTCATATTAATATTTTTGTTTGTGTAATATTAAAATTTTGACAATTACTGTTATTTTTGAAAAATATTTTTATTGTTATTAATTTTAAATTTTGTTATTGTTTCCCTGAAGATGCTACACATTTTTGTAGCGAAATATCGGAATAAATAAATAAAAATTAAAAATAAAAACAATATTAGACCTTAATTTCGAAAAAATAAAATTTAACCTCCTTATTCAAAAACGATTATTAAATTTAACAAACGTTTATTAAGCAAATTTTTATATGCAAATCTGTGATAATACACGTTTGTTAAATTTAATAATCGTTTTTGAATAAGGGGGTTAGTGTTTAATAAATAAAAAGGTCGAACAATCAGTTAAATAATCGAAAACAAACAAAGTTATAAAAGTTGTATCATTTCTAAGTAGAAAATAAATAGTTGTTTACACAACTTTTCAATGTCAATCTGTGGATAGGAAATAAAAAATGAGCAGTGTTTTTACACAACTTTTAGAGGTAAAAGTGTCCACGTTATGGTTATACTTTATTCCTGTGTCATACCTTGTTTGAAAAACAATTTTTCTAAATTTTTCCACTTAATTCAAATATTAAAATGTTTTTAAGAAATTGGAAATAGATTTTTTAAATATTTAAATAACTTCCTGCACTAGTTCTACTTATACGATTCGACTCAGATTTTGCAACAGTTAGTTTTAGCTACCAAAGAACAAAATAAAATCAAATAAAAATCCAAAGCAAATCTAGTTTTTTGGGCCGCTCTAATGCACATATGTATATTAAATATGTATGTAGCAACAAAAAAAGGAAAATGTAATACGAGTAGTTATTTAATTTTTTACTCTGCAACTTTTTGTTTTCATTTCATACTTCTTTGACTTTGTCGTCTTTAGTTTTACTTTTATGCATTATTACATTTTATTGCCAAAAAGAAAAAAAATAATTTTTTGTTAAAGAAAGAATCTCAAAAATATAACAACAAACAACTAACAAAAGTAGTAAAAACAAAGAAAAACTTCTTTAATATTGTTTATGTTGCAGGCTTATAGCCCCATAACATGTAACAACCTAAACCATGTATGTACTACTATTACATAGCCTAACATATAGTGCAGACATATTTAGAAAGAAACTATTTTCAGTATTAATATTGAAACTAGAACTACTCTTACAGCCACATGCATACATATTTGAAGGTACTTACTAAGCCCAGTAATAGTACTGACGATGATGATGACGTGGGTAATCACAAACATAAAGTTAATGACAATGACTAATATCATGTATAATGAAACTAAATACATATAGACAGACTAGTAAAAACTAACACACAGGTATTGGTTTAGGGTTAAAGAACAAGTCTGTTTGTAAATAAAAGAAATGCAGTCTTTTAAGGTTTCTGTTTTAAGTTAAATACATTTTAATTAATTTTTCTAATTTTCATATTTTTCTTTAATTGTTTTTTATATATACTATTTACATTTATATTTACATTTGAGGGTTTAGTTAATATTTCCTTATGAGTTGTGTTTTACTTTAATATATATTTTATCACTGCTAAAATAAAATCACCTGTAAACATTTTTTTAACATTTATCAAAGCGGTTGTCCATCATCATGATCAAATTTTATCAAAAAATCTCCCACCTTTAGCATCAAAACAAAAAAAAACAAAAAGTCTTTCAATCTCAATTAACATGAAAAAAGAATCAATCATTATATGATATAACTTTAAAAAATATATAAAAAATTTAAGAAGTTGCCAGTTTTAATGCATTTGCCAAAAATAATATCAATATCAAACAACACGCGTACTCTCATCAACATTTCATCATCTTCACAACAACAACAATAATAATATTCATTTTTCCACCAGCTGATCAGAAAAATCTAATCAATCTAACCAACAACAAACACTCTCTCACAATTTCTCTCTCTCTCAATTATCTTAACAACACAGCACTAAAACAACAAAAAAATATATATAAAACAGTAAAAATTAATATGCAAAACAAATGAGAGTAAATTTTGAAACTTAACATATCACCAACAGACATCAATTGTGATATTTCAAATTCATCTACATATCTCATCTCAATGGAATTATAAAACAAAGCAAAAAATAAAGAAATCATAGCAATAATACAACGTTGTCCAAGGAAAATAAGTAACAACAGCGTAATTTAAAATTATGAAAAACAAAATTTAAAGAAAATATATTTTATTTGGATTAAAAAATGGTAAAACAACAACTATAATTAGCGGTTAGGGTGACATTGTTGCTAAATTACTATGATTGTTGAGTCAAATTTGGGCAGTATTGAATACAATTGCAAAAAATCCTATCACAATATTCATTTCAGATACTTTTAACAATATAGATATTAAATTAAATATTTATAAAATAACATATAAACATACTCGTACATAGCATTCGCACAAGCAATAAGTTGGGGTAATATTTTGAAGAAAACATTTGACAAACAGTAAAGACTTTGTGATATGTCACTGAACGAAGTCTATAAGTTATTTGTAATAAAACCCTTTAATATTCGGAGAAAATGAGGATAATTTTGCTCAATCAAAACTGAATTGATTTGTATTTACAATGGTTTGTAGTAGTTGGCATGAAGCATCGGATCTACAATATTAAAAAAATGAATATGATTAGCGCAACGATAATATGTCAATCTTACGATTCACATGATGATTAAAGTAATAAAATATATGATTGTGACAAACAAGCTTTATACCATATTATGTTGTTCTTATATTGTGATTATCATAGCCAAATGGCAACTTATTATCGTGAATATGATTGCCACAAACATATAATCATGTAAATCTCAACATTGATATATTTTAGTTGCCGTAGTCATATAAATAATTAAAGTACCCATAATATTGTTCAAAACTTGTTAACATCTTGAAATACTTTGGTAAAGACGTTTAACTATACTTTTTCTCTGCGTGTAGCTGAATTTTATCGATGCGACTTTAAATTTTCTCCTTCAATTTATGTGTGGTTGTATGCTTGATAGCTCAAGTTGGATTCTAATAATTCTGATCTACGAAACGAGAACTTACATGATATGTTTCATGCTAAAACAGTATCGCTTCACGAGATATATGTCATATAGAAATGTATTACTGAAACCACATGTCGTCCACATAAATATAATAAAGTGCCACATTCTGAATGCATTTGCTTCTCGCCAATCATTTGAGTGTTTTTTAAACCGCAAAGGCGACAATTTTGACGGTGATTTTTCAATATGTAAGATAACGTTGGTCTTCAAACCTTCATTATTTTTCTGGTATAAAGCCCCATTTTTACCTACTTTGAATTTTAGCTGTCAAATTCTTTTTAGTTTTGCAGCGCTTTACTGAGACTTGCAGATTTCTCTAATTGATATTTCTGATCATATGCCAACTGAAGAATTAAAGCTTTTATTAAAAAGAATAAAATGTAAATTTTAAGCGAGAAAACAACGCTACACACACAAACCAGCTTAGAAGTGGGAACTGACTTAGCTTTGTGTGTCTCAAATAGGTCCCTGACAAAGTTCAGAGTTATTATAAAATACCATCAAAGTGTAGCAATACTCGCGTTTATAAAAATTACAATAAAAGCATATTCAAAATAAAATATGAAGTAGCTTGTTCATGCAAAGTTTTTTTTTCATATAAGCGCAATTCACAATTTTGTGCAAATTGTATTGCATCATTGCATTTGCAAAAAGGTTTAGCATATTTTGTTAGTGTAAGGCAAAAATATGCTAAACCATTTTGCAAATGCAATGATGCAATACAATTTGCACAAGATTGTGAATTGCGCTATAGTGATATATCACAATGTCATATAATTTTGCTAAACTAAAACTGTTACAATGTCAACAACTAATTAACAAAGATAAAACAAAACAATAAAAAATCATCAACTTATTGCATCATAAAATTAAAAGCAAACATTTTCAGAGATTGAGTACTACATTATAAACACATAAAACAACATAAAGTTTTATGAACAAACTATCAGTATGACATGTCTCATTATGTAATACAATAAAAAAATTAAGGAAAACTAAACACTGAATGAAAAATTTAACATTGTGCCATCAAAACCTCAACAAAAATATACCAAAATAAAAACAAAAACTAAAAACTAAATTAGTGAACTCGTAAAACCTGAAACAAACAACAAACATTTCACAACAAAAAATATCATATGAAAACTTCATGAAAAATTCTCATTATCACTGTTAAATATGAAAAATAAGTAACCAAAAAAAATTTTCACATTTCAACAATTTAAATTCAATCAAGCATTTTCAAATATCATTAAATTCATATAAACATTTTGCTGCATTATTGCGAACAATTAAGCCCTGCTAACCAAATTATTATGCTTCAAAAACACTCGTTTGGGAATGATAATTTTACAACAAAAAATTTAACTACAACAAATTTAAAAGCTCGTTTCACGCGTTCAAAGTGTTAATGAAATTTTTTTTTAAACAAAACATTTAAAACATACATAAGCGTTATAATATGAAAACACTTAATACTCAGCATTTTCTTTTCTTTCTTGTCAAAACTCACACTCAAAAACACACTTTTAAAACACTTTATTATAAAGAAAAAAAAAGAACAACACAGAAAACTTAAGTAGTCGCAACAAGTTTTTAAACACTTTTTATATTTTTAATTTTTCACCTCACTCTCACTCACTTAAAACACTCAGAAGAAAATAGTTCAAAAGAAAAACTAAGGCTAAAATCTGAGACAAGAAACAAGGCCATAGTTTTTTCATGTAATTTGCTAATTAGTTTAAATACAATAAATTTTTTAATTAGCTACAAACCAAACAAAATTATTAAAATTAAAATTACTTAATTTAAAACAAATCACACCGTTAAAGCTCAAACCCTTAAAAACAAACAATTTATTACTAACAAAACTGTTATCACACAAATCCCTTAAAACAACTTGTATCCATTAAAAATGTTATTAAGCTAAATTTTTAAAACCAAAACTAAAACACTTTTAAATTAAAAAACTGACTGTATTGCTTTCAATTTCCCTGTTTTTATAAAAACCTATATGTGTCTTCTTTGTATCAATGTATTTTTAAGTATGTTTAAAACAATACGAAATCTATTTGAAACAAAATTACTAGTATGTATGTATTTAAAAGATGTATGTAAGTGAAACTTTTATGCTTTGAATGTATTTTATTTCCAAAACAAAATTTAAGGTATTAAAAAAAACAAAATTAAATTAAAGTTCTTTAATGTTTAAAATCCTAAAGAAAATCATAACAAAATTTCTAAGTAACTTTTAGTTTCCTTAAATAAAACAATATTTCTCTTAAGTTGTTTCCTTTTGTTTTTGTGTTTTCTTTTCTTATTTTCACCTTAGTAAGTACGTTTCTTCTTTTTTCAACCAATAAAAATGTTTCACCTTCACCAATAAAAAAAAAACTAAAATCACTAAAGTGACTTCAAACTCACTTAAAAAATTTCTCTCACCTTTACCAACAGTAGAAAATCACAAATTTCACCTCACTTTTCAGCTACTTTCAACATCAACTAAAAAAAATGGTTTCTCTCTCTCACCTCACATACTCAGTTCACAAAATAAAAATAAACAATTGAATTCCAAAACTCACCATAGTTCAATTGTCACCACTTAAACCACATAAGAAAAATACTTTTTTTTTTTGACAACTACTGCTAATATAGAACTCACCACCTCTTTTCACCACAAAAAAAAATGTTTTTGGTCTTAAGTCAACTAAACTAAAAGCTCACAATTTCACTACCACAAAAATTAAATCACTAACTGCTAATTCAATTTATATAAATTCAAATTGAAACTTAACGACAATTCACATTGTTCACTTTCAAATTTCAAATCTCACCATTCAAAATCAACAAATGCCAGAAATTCAAAACAAATTATTTAAATGTTCACAACATTCACTTCAACTAATTTTGTTCACCACTCTTTTTTCACCACAAAAACAGTATCACTGCTAAATTCTAATTTCAATACAACTTTAATTGATTCTCTATTTGTTCACCACCTTCTCACTTAAATTCAACAAAAAATAAATTAAAATTTTACCTAATTAGTTAAAATAAAATTTAGAACTAAAAACAATGGATTAATAATTAAAAACTGATATTATCGAAATTTCATAACAGCAACTATTAACATTAAATCTCTATCTCTGTCTAACTCAATTCAATTTCATATTCGTTTACTATGAAAAATTGAACAAAAACCTATAAAATATCGATTCAGTGGTCATCGTTATTAAAAACAAACAAAAAAATATATAATAATTTACAAACAAAAATTGCATTAAATAACAAAAATGTATCATTTTCGTTACCAAAAAAAAAAAAAAAACAACAAATTTGAAGTCATTCAAATGACATTTTTTCAAACATTTTTTCTCTTGTAGAAGATCATGGTTATTAACATTAAAAGAGACATTTTAATTTTTTTAGAAGAGAAACAAAAAAGTTTTAATTGAAGTAAATTTAAATTAATGAATTTGGAGATTTTTGGTTTTAAATTAATAAAATTTTGTGGAGTCGTCGTGAAAGTAAACGAAGTAGTTGCCAGTCTAAGTATTCAGTCTTCATGAATGATTTTTTCAGTTATGTTTGCAGCCATTATAAATAAGGTCACAAATAATTAATTGTATTATATGTAATTCTTCTTTATGAACTAAATCATTCTTACATTGGAATTGCCTACATATGTTTTATAAAACGGCTTAGGAACTAGTTGTTTCGTCATTGATTATGTTTTGAGTTGATATCAATTGTATGAAATTGTCAATTTTGAAACAGGTTCTATGGCTACTATGTTGTATAAAATGTTTTGAAAGCACAATGATTTTTGTTAGAAATTTTCACTTCGAAACTAGTTCAACAAAAGCGTTAACTGAACAACATTCCTTCTTTGTATTGATTCTGGAACCAGTTCCGTAAATACTGATTTTCGTTATAAGTAACATAAATATAGGGCCAAACAAAAATTATGTTTTGCTTTAAACTCACTGATTATTGTTTGAGCGTTATTTACTCAATACCAGTTAATTTCCTAAAAATAAACTTGAACACTACTAAAACTATATAACAGATACATACGTAACGACATGGGTAAGCCTTGTTTCACACTCTTCAGTTTTAGCTGACCAGTTTTTATTCAATTCTCTTTTCAACTTGCCATTTTATTCACACACGTCAATTCAATTTTCGAACTTTTTAATGCAAATCAACATGCATGAAAGAAAAAAACAAAAGGAAATCAGAAAATTTTATTCTCTTTCCCCTTCTCATCCATAAATACTTGCCTTATGTGCCAGCGGACTTATGAAGTTTAATGTTATTTCGATCACTGCTTTTGATAAACTGACTGGTAATGCAACTTGCTCACTATTTATATATCTACATTGTCTTCATAGTCCTGTTTCACACACTTTCAATTCTCTTTTAAACTTGCCATTTCATTAATTTGCATCAATTCAATTCTTGGCCCTTTTTATGCAAATCAACATGCATGAAAAAAATAAACAAAAGGAAGTAAGAAAATTGACTAGTACCGTCAAGTTTGTACATTTTTTTATCCAAAGAAGAGTCAAATTTAAAGACTGTGAAAGCGGACTTACAATTTTTAAAATGATTTAGCAAAAGCACTTTTTTGCAGCAAAGATACTAATTGCATTTCCTTGATAATCTATCAGTTTACTCCAAACAGTTCTTTGACCGGTACCGTAATAACTTGGGGCTGTAACTATAGTGTCACAGCCCCAGAGATTGACTGTGGCTATTCTGCCGGTATTTGCGGTATTACTAAAGATACATCAAGCCAACAAATATCTGTAAACTGATTTAAGCTCAAATGTGTTACATGTGATCATATATTCCATTTGAAAATTTCTTACTTGAGAGAAAAGGAAATTATTAAAACAAATGTGTGAGTCGACTATAAACGTCTACTCTTAAATTAGCCAAAATTTCTAAAAGTAAAGTCTAGTGTAAAAGTAGTTAGAAAAGGACTTTAAATGAAAAAATCTCAAAATTCAGCTCTATACGTATTGAATTCAAAATATATTAAAGGTTTTGAAAACTTGCACTGTTCTCACTTTTAATAACATACACATTTTATTACTGATGAGTCTACTTTATTTAATAAATATGAATAATTTTTTTTAAAAGTAACTGTATATTTAAATTAATAGTAAAATACCTAAATTAAAATGTCTCTTTTATGGTCCATAACATAACATTTTTTTTAATTGAAATTTAATTTTTAACTTAATTACGAAACAAATTTGCATTCCTATCAAATAATTTTTTTTTCAAAATATTTAAGTTGATTTTATGTTTTTTCTTATCATATATTTAATTTAATTATTTTAGGTTAAGTATGTATTTATTATTATTATTAAACAAAAAATACAACCAATAAATGAATAAATTTTGTTTTTATCTATTTTCAAATGAAATAACTTACATACATAACAAAATTTTTAATTATATTTTGCGAAAAAAAACAATTATTATGCAAAAGTACTACAACACTTTACTATATTTTTAAAATGAATTTAAGTTTTATTCTTATTTTCTATTATTTAAAATGTAATTTCTGCTAAAAGTAACTAATACATTAATAGTGATAAAAAAAGATTAACAAAAAAAAAACAAGAGAAATTAATTAAACAAATAAATAGAAGGCAAAAACTATTTTGAAATGTGACCAATTAAGTTGTATTAGCAATAAGGAAATTATTGTATAAAAATTTAAATAAACACTGCCAGATAGATAATCTGTTTATTAATTTTAATATGGTTCCGTGGAGAAAAAATAATGCTGGAATCATATATCAGACTTTTTCGAATTAATTAATTAATTTTTCATGATGCTGTTTAATGTTGGTTCGATAAGTGTTGGTGCTGCTGGCACTATTTATATACCAGCATCATGTTCTGATAATTCTAAGAATGATTTAGCAGTGCTTCCTAAACAATTCTGATTCCTAAATGAATTTGCATTGGTCCCCAAACTTTTTATGGTTTGTGACTTTGATAGCATAGCAAAAGTTACTCTTGATACAACAGCACCGTGTTATCGGTATTATTTATAAAATACCTCACAAATGGTAATGTAACTCATAAACATGAAAATGTATTCAAATCAGTAGTTAAAACAATTAGCATGACATTATGTAATTAATTTTTTGCAAACTTTTAACTTTGGATAAAAAAGGTTTATGATGATTTTCGTCTAGAAATGATATTTTAAAAAATTTGACTCACATGTATTCCTAAGATCTATTATCGCTTAACTAATGCTGAAGAATAAATAGAATAAATAAACCAATATCCAGTTGCCTTAACTTCTGAGGGTACTACCCAGTTTAAATATTAATTATGAGCTAACAGGAAATTGAAATGTTAATACTAATTATGTATGTATATGTTTTGTATTTGCATACTAAATAATAACGAAAAACCATTTCACTAAATACTCAATAAACAAATGTAAATATTATCATACATACTTATTTATGAATTCAAAAAAACATAAATTTTTACCTAACAATTTAATATATAGTTATTAAACTTTGTCAAAAAAAAAAGAAACTTAATTGCTTATATAAATATTTATTTGTTTAATTAATATTATCATAATATTCAATACTTCACTACAACATTTATAACTAAACGATTGAATAGCTAAAAACAATTTTTATTATATGTATTTATTATTGTAATTATAAATTAAAACAATAGCAAAAACAAACTACTACTAAACCAAAATCCATATTCATAGTTTAAATCTTTATTATCTACTACAAGTTTTAATAATACAAAAACTAATAATAACAACAAACCGGAAAAATAATATATTTAAATTTGTTTTATCTAAAATTAATAATAAAAGTTTTTAATTTAAAAAATTTCACACATCATTAAAAATTTTACTAATACAAATTTATTTTTATATTTCCCCTTTCCCAAACAAAAAAAAAACACAATTTGACCTAATAGGTGTCTCATGTTAAAATCGATTCACCTGTATTTCGCCTACACACAAATGCAACCGTTATATTATTAATAACATTTTCAATTGCTGTTACAACGCGTCAATACGTAGGAAATCCAATAGACTGTGTACATACAAGGTGAGTAATTTTGTTTTCATTACCACACACAATACTAAAGTTTTTCTCAATTGAAAATATAAATATTTTATACATACATACATATACATATTAAAAATTGTTTCTCTTTAAATTACCAACAAATTGTTCAAATTAACATAGAGACATTCCGGAAGATGTACTTAATACATATTGTTGGATACATTCAACATACACTGTGGTGGATGCTTTTATGAAAAAGCAAGGTTCCGAGGTGCCTTTTCCTGGGGTTCATAATTCACAGGGACGTGGACCTCTAACAATAAAACACACAAAATATTATCAATGGGTGGCGTTTACGCTATTTTTTCAGGTAAGCAATGCTTTGTTTTTAAATTATAATTGAATTGGATAAACTATACATATAAAATATATGCATAAATTTGCGACATAAAACATATACATACATATAGTTAGGGATATTATGTTTTCGTGCATACCCAAAATTTCATATTGTCGTCAATTAAAGAGTATCAGAAAAAAATTTTAATTCAAAAAATTCTATTCTATTTTAATTACAAATAATCAGTAAATCGTTTCCAAAAATCAATGCCCTTTCAATAGTTCTTTGATGAATATTTTATCCTTAGAATTTTCGATTTTTTTTGCGCTGAAATTCTAGGATTTTTTTCTTTGCCACGTATCTTAAAATAAGACTGACATCTCGCCTGGAAATTTTCTTTTCCTGATCTTGGATTATTTTCTACAGAGTCAAATTTTTTTAAAGTTTTTTATTATGCTCTGAACTGCAGCAAAACTTTTGTTAAAAAGTTTACTACTGATTGTTCGGTAAGAATTTTCTTTTTTGTGTTCTTGAATAACCAAATTTTTTACATTTTAACATATTCTTAAATATATAAAATTTTTTGCTTTGAAAGAGTATGTAATTAAAATAGAATTGTATTTTTTGATTTAAATTTTTTTCTGGTACTCTTTATTTAACGAAAATGTTAACTGTACATAAATTGTTAAAAATAATGAAAAATAAACTAATGATAGATACACCTTAAAATTGAGAGTATAGTTCTATAATTACAATTGCTATTATCATATATAATTTTCCTTTGAAATTATTGTAATAGATTGTAAGGTTCTAATTACTGCTAAATATTTAAAAAGGTGGGTAAAGTTTTAGTTATCCACCATAATTAAAATGTAACTTTGTTCAATTTTACCACAGTATAAGAGGCAACGGCAGTGGTGAATATAATTAAAGTACAACACAATTAAAACTTAATGTCGGAACTGTATTATCAGTATATTCAGAAAATATATTGAATGGTATTTAATATGTTAGGACACTGTATTATCCACATGAGGTTAATTTGACTTGCCCTCTATTAATGTGGTGAATAGCAAATGCAACAACCAGTGTTAATTGATACCAGTTGTATCTACCATCATTAGTAAATTTTACCAGTGTGTTAAAGCAGTTTTATAGTAAAGTCGAACAACTTTCTCATTTGAAATTGTTAATAAAATTAAATTAAATTCATGCCAAATTAATCTTCTCGAAGCTTTAGCTTTTTCACTTTTCTAAGTTTTTGTACCAAATAAGTTAATTTCGATTAAATACTATTACATATTTAATTCTTGTCACAATTTTTAAATTGCGAGTCAATTTTTCTCAGGAGCATATTTTTTGCTTGGCCTAAGTAAACATCCAATATTTAATAAATTTTAGAACCACTGATACAATATCAAATTTTCCGAATGGGAGAAATTGTTCCTATACGCATTTTAAGTTGATGATTTTGGAACACTTTCTAACAAGGAATGATCATTAAAAATTTGATAAAATAATGCTCATTTATTTTTATTACCATGGAAATGTGTGGAATCTTACTGTTTTCATTTTTTTTTAATTATTATTAAATTTGAAATATTATTATGTTTTTGAAAAATATAATAGACAAAAAATTTGGTGCCAAGATATGGGAGTAGGAAACATTGTATTTACATTATTTTGGTGTAGAGGTTATTAAAAATGTACCTGGGTGCCTAAAAAGTGTGCAGAACTTGTAATTGTTCTTTAATTCTAATTTAATTAAGTGGTTGCAAAATAAAAGGAAGTCAATGCAGTTTGATGTTCCAATGTTATGGTACAATACAGAAAATTTTTATAAATTTATTTTATATCATACGTGTACAAAACATTTATTATCATTTCTATATAAGATTTTATAAATAATTTTTTAAACAAAAATAAAAAAAAAACAGTAACATTCCACATTCCAGGACAATTAAAATAAACAATCATTATTTTTTCAAATTTTTAATGAGCATTCCCTGCTAGACAGCGTTCCAAAATTACTAATTTTAAATGCGTATAAAAAACCTCCCACTGAACTAAAAAAAACCCCATGAAGGTTTTGTTATGGCTAATGTCAACTTTCATTTGCAATTGGTATCATTCCATTCTCATTTTGTTTATTGCACAGTGTAATTTATAATATTTAAGAAAACTAAATACAAAAGAACTATAATTCAGTTTTTCTTATAAAATCCAAACCGCTAACAATTTTATTTTCAAGAACTAATTAACTACTCTGTTTTAGCTTTGAGAAAAGTTAAATATTGTGCAATTATTCGAAGCTGAGGATTCATATATTTATACCCTACACCACCATAATGGGGAGGGTATTTTGGATTTGTACTGATGTTTGTAGCGCTCAAAATATTTGTCTATCATCCACTTTACAGTATACCGATAAACACAGAATCACTTTGATTAAACGATGTCCGTCCGTCTGGCATGCTGGTGGTCCATACAAACCTTGTTCACAGGATACAGGTCACCAATTTGAAGATATTTTAATAAAATTTTGTAAGATAATTTTGCATGTTTCAAAAACGATTGGGATTGAATTTGGTTAAAATCAGTCTATTATTTCACCTAGCACCCATACAAATGTCCAGCAGAAATAGGGCTTTATCGGTAAAACATCATATATTTAATACACGTATCCAAAAAAATTTTTTCTCACATAAGTTATAAATAAAACCTAATCACTTCTACAAATTTTGTACGGATCGGCTTATAACTGACCAATGCTCTATATAGTTCCTCATGCGCAAATCACTTAAACTTAATCACTAATGAGCATAACTATCAAAAATATACATATACACAAATCATTTGGAGCAATTTTATGATGATGGGTTAATAATTAGTCATAGCTTCCATATAAACTTCTCTTCTGAAATCCTTTTTCATTTAACTCTTTTAAATAAAATTAAATACGAAATGAGTTTCATATATACAGAAGTCATTACACCAAATTTTATAAAAGTCGGTCCATAATTAGTCAAAGCTCACATATACCCACTTCTAAAAATCAGTCTAACATGCATAAATCGTGTAAAAAGGTTTATATCAAGCTCAAATTGAGCACAAACAATATTTATATATACAGAAGTCATGCCACTAAATTTTTGGATGATCGGTCCATAATAGTTCAAAGATCCAATTATATTTTTTCGATACCAATTCCTTAAGGCTTTCTGTATACATATTTATTTCATGGACTTATCTTATAAAACTTTTAAGTTGATGTGTCAATAAATTAATATTGAGAGTTACTGCATCAATCACTTTTATTTAACTATACACACCTGACAAATAAAAAAATAAAAAAAACGAAAAATGCTCTAATTGAATTACAATTAATTACAAGCGTTGTCAACTTTGAAATTTCAAAACGCACCAAAAATGGAAAAAACGCGTCATTTAAAAAAACAACGCACCAAGTTTAGAATTTATTTTTTGTTTAAAATGTTTATTGAATTAATTTTACATTTATTTAATTTCATAAATTCTATATAAAACTTTTTAAAAAGAGATCAACGATTAATAGTACAAGTAATTAAAAGCTTTTTTAAATAAACGAGGTAAAAAAGATAAAATAAGCATTTAACCACTTCAAATTTAACTCACATGATATTCGTACTAATTGGTAAAATAGGACTAATTTCAGTACATAATTGGTACTTTTATTAATTATTTTTTATTTTAAGTACAGTACAACTTCGACAGTTCAGACATGCGCCAGTCCGATCACTCCAATAATTCGGACGCTTCTACATTTCGGACAAGTTAAAATTTTTACCTCTACAATCCGAACAAATTGTTTTTATGCATGAATAAATATTAAAAATCGCGGGTTTCCCGTTTTTTTACTCGCATGTTTTGTTATAAATACTTTGATTTACATTTTGCACTATCATTACTTCAGTTTCGGTTCATTCTTTTGCAAGCGTGTTTGTCTAATTTCATTCCAAATGTTTTTAAATAATGAACACGAATATAAAACATTACCCTTAAAGAAAAGTGTGATATTTTAAAAAGTCTTGATGAGGGAAAAACTATTAAGCAGGTTGCCGAAAAATTCCATGTTCCTAAATCAACTGCAATTAAAAATTAGTAAAAATAAAGAGTTCATCACATTAAAAAATGCATCGAAACTAACAAAAAAACGCATCGCGCACCAACTAAGGAATTTTTCGCACAAATAATTTAAAAAAAGCACCAAAAATGGTGCGAAACGCACCAAGTTGACAACGCTGAGAATTACTTTTGTTATTAAATAATTCATGCATTAAAAATAGTTTTCTTTAAAGTTCATTTTACATACTTCACAAATTATAATTCTTGCAAGTTAATTGAAATATTTTACAAATATTGATAAAGATATGAGATAAAGATATTTTTAACAACAAGTCTCTAATTCTTTATATTGATTGTTAATACATATTGATTGTATAATCGTACATACTCGTACGTACATTTAGATGGAAAATTTATATGGAAAAATAGAACAGGCCACATTAAAGCGTGTATGTATCTTTACAGCAAATGAAGAATGGAAAAACATTTATTTTTATGCTTTTCTTTTGTATTTCGGTTCCATAAGGGAAACAATGTATTTTAGTTTTTTTTTAGCTGTATGTAAGATAATATGAGTTAAATAAACAATACAAACAAATAAACAAAAAAGAATCGAATAGAAAAATCATTTTGTTTATTGTTGTATGGAAACCACTTACTAAATTTTAAATAAATATTACAACTCTCACTAAAAACATGAAAATAATTGAACAAAATAGAGCTGAAATTGTAACACTTGCATTTTAGGAACAAATATTATTGAAACTTTTAAAAAGCTGACATTAATTATTAATAAACTATACAGAACCCAGCAAAATTATATGGAATTTGGAAGCAGCATGCTGCTTCCTAAAAACACTTGGTATCGGAAGCACTTAAATATTATATGACTCTTGTTCATGATAACTTGAATAAATTACTTGACAACAGTATTTTAATTCATCTTTTTTCACCATTTATGTACGCTAAATTCTGTCAGTGAGAAGTTGTATGGGAAGCAAAAACGATGCTGGACCTATTCTTTCTGCTTACAAATAAATGACGTTTTTGGTTGGGATGTTGGTTAAAAATTAAACAAAATGCTTTTTGTTTTGTTTGAGGAAATATATAAAAAAAAATCGACTGAAGTAAAATGTTTCTTATTTATAAAATATCCATTTAGACGTCTATGCCGGAAATGTAAAACTATAGTGCAGGGCATAATTGTGTCTATACTTTAGTGGCAATATGCATCAATCTAAATTAACCCATTATGGTATTTATACTGTTTATTACACATAATTTGAAGAAAAGCATTTAGCTTTCAAAAGGCACAATTAGTTAATTCTTTTAACCTGTGGATATATGGAGATCAAATAAACTTAAGTATACGAGGGCGGTTCGGAAACTTCTTAGCCTAGCACAGAAAGAGAATAGTTGGTTTTTCAAAAACATTTTTATTTTTCAATATAATCTCCAGAAACTTAAATACACTTAGTCCAACGGTTATCTAGCCGTTCTATGCCTCAACAAAGGTGTTTTGTACAAAAAAATTAAAAAACAACTTAAAATTTTTTATCTCTAGGCGTGTTAATTACTCTCAACATGTTTGTAACACCAGGGCTCAGCCAGACCCTATTATGTAGAAAATGCAGCAAATAAAATCAAAACAAAAGAAAGAGATTAAACCGATAAAAAGCAGAATCAATGTGCTTAAACGTTTCAGAAATTAGTTTTTTTTATTGTTGTGTTGGCAGTTAACAAGTGTTAATAGTGTTACAATGAGTACTAAATTACACAAAATCTTTGAAACAGTTTCAAAATCTCACCCAAAGTACGACAGATTGGCAGAGGCAATTGCCAATGATATAGAAAACGAAATTCAGAATTAGGTTGATGGAAATGAAGACAATGCTTCTGATATTGCAAACGAGTTAGAAATTGATAATGACATTGAAGATTTTTAATTTAAAGTCATACAAATTATAAAAAGTTCCAGCTAGGCCCTTCGCTTATGTGCACACAATTTGGTGTTTGCGTAAGGGTTAAATAGACTCGATCCTTTGAGATGCTCATGATATTAGCTATTTCACACACTTTTATTCGTCGATCATTTAATACCATATCATGCAATTAGACTACAATTGCTGTTGATGTTGCTGTTTTTGGACATCCACTACGTGGTTCAACCTCAATGCTTGTACGACCACGTTTAAATTCCGCAACCTAATTTTTTACTGTTGCATATTGTACATTCACCATTCATTATGAATTTCTTGTCCCAATAAACCTTTTTTATTTAAATATTTAATGACACCAAGAATTTCTAATTTTTCCATTGTAAAAAAAGCGCGGATGCGTCTTTTTGGAACACCTGTTTCTATATGAAGGAGTTGGTAGATCGTAAAACAATTTACCATTTGTTCATAGCACAGACGGAAGTTTCTAAAACACTTAACTTTTTTCTGTTTATACCGCGCTTTCTGTTCTAGGCTAAGAAGTTTCTGACCGCCCTCATATAAAAAGCATGTTCACAAAATTGATTAATAATTGTGCGTCGAGCTGAAGAGGTGACTAAGGGGCTGATCTTCATTCATTGCTAGACAAAACCATTGCCTTATACAAAATGCATCCAGTTTTTTGTTCGGTAGCTTTTTGATAATAAATTGTTAAATTTTGGTTAAAACTTTGTTTTTAATATGAGACCGTTTTATATCATCACCATTCTGTTTTTCATTAAGATTTAGGTAGGTACTTGTCAGAGGGTCCCATATTTTGCTTTATTGAACGTAGTATTTTCTTAATAAGATAAGTTCATTGATTCTTTGAATAGCAATTTGCTTCGCTTATGGTCTATGCTTAAGGTTTATTTGTATAGTTTTATAACATTATTTACAGCACCTTTAAGTATTTGTGAAATCATTGATTACGACAATGTCAGCTTATCAAGAAATTTGGGCATGATTTATTTCTGATTTGATTTTCCATTGCTTCGCACTTGTACATATGTATATATTCCGATTGATTAATTTTTTTGACAGAATAACAGTAGCTATGTTACAAAAACCACAACACTTTAATGATCCGCAAATAAAATGAAAATAGCCTAAATATAAAAAGAAACAAAACAGATTAATCGTAAATCAATCCCTAATCTAATGTTTAAGTCAGCAACTGGCTCTTAAAGCGTTAATATGTATAAATATGTATGAAGAATAAAATCAGCCAGTTTTATGGATTCGGATATGATATCTCTCATTGTTTAAATTGGCGTTAGTTTTTTTTTTTTTTTGTTCTGACTAAGGCAGTATGCACTTTTACAATACCAGTGCATTTGTGTGTCTAGCTATAAAAATTTCTTAATGTACGTACACATAGTAGCAAAGAAAATCAAAGGGAATAAAATGAAACGAAATGAAATGAAAAAAGAAACATCTTAAAAAATTTTGTATCATCATTAAAAAGTAGACTTATAGCAATTGTTGATTGTTTGTGCAGCGGCAATAGCAATAGCAACATCATCAACAACATCACCATCAGCTTGATGTATTTGGGCAACAATCCAAATGCATTTCATTATAAACACTGAGCGAGCAACAGCATGCAATGAATTAAAAGACGAAGTAAGAAAACAACGAATATACGGAAAAAATAAAACAACAAAAAATCGAATAAAAAAAGAAAAAATAAAGGAAACATATAAATTTGTAACTAAGAATAAGTATTATTGTTAAGAAATTAATTCAGATTTCTATTTGTTTTTTCATTAGTACCATTTCCATTTCCTTGCAAGAAAACATATGTCATTTGTAAATACATAGCCACATGTGGCAAATAAAAAAAAAAACAACAGCAAAAATAAAATAAAGCAAGTAGACAGACGGTCACATATGAGCTACAAGACAAAATGGACGTGATTTGTTATAAAAATCTTAACACGACATTGAAGTTTAGTGATGACGACTACACTATACTTAAATAGTAGAAATGGACAGACAGTCAGACATGCCTGCAAACAAAAAACAATCTTGATAAAATTGCTAACAAGCAGCAAAGCCGGCAGATAAGATTTTCAAGTGCAAGTGCAATAATAATGCATTAAATTTTATATATAGATTTTAAAAATTTTCCACTTTTAAACATTTATATAAAACCTTAAAATTTTTCCTTGTGCAACACAACAAACATACACAACTAAAAACACTCAATTTTTATTTGCATTAAAACTTTTGTTTTGCCTTGGCATTCTCTTAAATAATCAAAACTTAACACTACACATGTCATTAACAGTCTGAAATGCTTCCTCATGCTTTTGTTTGTTACATTTTTACCTATTTTATAATTTGACTAAAAATTATGTTGGCTCATAAAACATTTTACAAAATAGGTCAACCATCAATGAATTTTCAGTTTCAGTTTTACATACTGCATCCAACGCCCAGCCACAACTAAGACATTAATTGACAGCAAGTTTATGCTCTCATATGCACAGATTATGTGCACCTCTTGACGATAAATCAACGTTAGATTACATACCTATATACATACATACATACATATTAGGCCGGGCCAATTTGTATGGAGCCGAAAAAATCGATTAGAGCCGCCCCCTAGGATGATTCTATGGACAATTATAAGCAACTTTGGTGAAGGAACCATGGGTCTATCTCGATTTTCGAGTCTCCCACTTTTCAAAAAATTATTTGTTTCCCTATAACATCATTTTGATTCGAAATTCGATTTTTTATTCATCGTTATATTATCTTTTTTAGGTGTATATGGGGGGTTTTTGGGGTCGAGAAATTCATTTTTGATCTTTATTTTTACCTATGAACACCACCAGAGGGCGTTTCATGCATATTTGTAATATTTTTCGTCTATTTTCCGAGAAAAAATGTTCGGTAAAATTTATATTTATTTTATTTTATTTTTTTCAACAGAAATTCTACCTAAAAAATAAGAACATGTTTAAAAAAAAAATAATTTAGTGGAAGAAAAGCGGAATAAGTTATTTTTGAAAGTCTTTCTTGCTTTCAAGTCATTCATTTTTTGAAAAGTGGGAGACTCAAAAATCGAGATAGACCCATGGTTCCTTCACCAAAGTTGCTTAGAATTGTCCATAGAATCATCCTAGGGGGCGGCTCTAATCGACAAAAAATTTGGCCCGCCCTAATACATATATTTATTGTTTTAATTTTATTTTAATTGTTTAAATATTTAACAAAGTTGTTTGGATGGCAATGTAGACAGACATTGAGTGGAGGGCTATATAGGCTACTACCTATAGACAGACAGTTTAACGTGCATATATATCAAAATTTATTAATAAAATAAATGTAGGCAATAGTCAAAAGTAATGTATTACTACAACAAATTAAAACAAGTAAGAGAGTACAATCAAATCCCACTTTTAAGATATTTGTTAGATCTTTATTCCAGGAGACTATTTGTATAACCACCTTATTTAGCAAATTGTAACGTGTACTTTGCATTAAAGGTTTACATAGACATATGGGCGCATTTGTTAAAATCGACTAAAGGTACGGTCACACATGGCAAATATTTGACGAAAAAGATGTAACCACTGAATAAAATTCGTTTTAATTCTTGTGTTCATTTGAAAAACTTCTTTTAATAAGCACAAATCACAATAGAAGTTTAGTTTTATTTTATTTGATGATGTTTGATCTTACAAAACACTTGTAAGTTTAAACATTTGCCAACAAATTTGTTCTAAAAATAGTGGTTATGGTTTTTTGAGTAAATATTTGCCATGTGTGACCGCTGGTCAGATTATAAATAACAATACCACTGTGCAAGTTACTAAGTTCAATGTTTTCTTTATGTAGACCACTGCTTTAAAATGTTGGACTAATATTTATCGGCATTACAATTAACAGTACAAACGAATACTATCCTTGTAATTATAATGTAGGGTGTAATGCTCAGAGGATATTTAGCTACTGGAAGAGCAGAAATTACTCAAATTTTAATAATTTAATTTGTTTATCTTACTTAAGGTACGTTCACACATGGCAAATATTTAATCAAAAAAGCGTAACCACTTCTTTTAGCAAAAATTTGTTTGATGTCGTTTACTCTTACCAGAGTTGTGCAAGATTAAACAGCATCAAATAAATTAAAACTAAATATTTGTTGTGCTTTGTCCTAAATAAGAGAAGTTTTCTTTAAATAAATAAACGAATTCAAATATATGTTATTTAGTGGTTAATTCTTTTTCGGCAAATATTTGCCAAATATGTTCGTACCTTTAGTGTATCTTTTAAAGTTTATTGTCATAATTAAAGGTTATCCGTATTGCAAACCTTATTATCATTTAGGAAGAGTCATTTTATTCAGTCAAAATCACTACATGTGCAGAATTTAAATCGAAGGTATCTTGCTGCTGTATGTTTTCAAGGGCTCCATGGATAACACTATGATGTGGCTATTGAGCGATACAGTACCATGATCAGCCATGAATTTTTATTGTTGCAAATTGTAGAACGGTGACCGGAGGACATAAAGATGGAACTGAAAACTCTTTTGCAAGATCGAAAATGCTTATTTTTGGTGAATTTAAATAGTCATAAAGATCATTAGAATTAACCGTTTCACAGTTCAGTATATGGAAAAAGTCACTTATTGGAGGGAAGCATTAAAAAAGAAAATCTAAGAGGAGTGCAAGAACTTAAGCTAGATATACACGATTGAAATTTTCTTCAAAATTGCTCTTCAAAATGCTTCAAACTCGTGTAAACAGCAAAATTTCTTCAAAATTTATTTATTTAATAACTATTCTATAATTTCTTTTATTCAAGCAATTAGGTCACTTAGTATTAATATAAAAATGTTCTTTTTATTTATATATTTATATATCCAATATTTCGTTATCACAATGGATAACTTTTTCAGAGATTTACAATTTTAAAATTAATTGAAGAAGTTATCCATTGTGATAACGAAATATTGGATATATAAATATATAAATAAAAAGAACATTTTTATATTAATACTAAGTGACCTAATTGCTTGAATAAAAGAAATTATAGAATATTAAAAACAGGTCGAATAAAAGAACTAAATTATTAAAAACTACTTTTGTTTAAATATACGGCAGATAATATCATGGTATTTCGTACACGTTATTTCTACGATAGAAGAACAAACTGTGATGAAAATAGTAAGATTCGATCCATGATTTCTCATAGTCACCATACAAATTTCTTTCCGAAATGTTACATAAATTCCTTTAAAATTGCAATATCAATACAAAATTCAGCAGAAATAAGTTTAATATGAAAACAAATCACAAAACGAAAATTTGATTAGTTAGGTCCAAGCTTAGCCAATACTCCAATACAAAGTCCACTTCCAAAAATCACTTAAATACGTATAAATCTTTTATAAACAATGGTGCCGGTTCAAAATTTTTCACAGTTCATTTATATATGTGCCAAAATCGAATTATTGGATTTTGTGAATTTAGGTCTATAATTGGTCAAATCCTCCATATAATATATGTACATATATATTGTTCTCCGTACCGAATTTTATGAAGATCGATTCATAATTGGTCATAGCTGCCATATAAAAACCAATTCCGAAAAATAAGTAAACCCAGAAAAATGTCTAATAAATCTCGACATCCAACCAATATTTTTTACTACAGAATTTTGTAATTCTCAGTACATATTTGGCAACAGCTCCCAAATAAAGTAAACTTCCGAGTATTATTAAACCAACCATTAAACTTTTGCAAACTAAGTTATTGAGATAATATTCTACCTAATACATAGAAATCAGGTTACTGGATTCTGGATTTTTAAAATATTAGTTCATAATTGGTCCAGTTACACTAGTAACACCTATAAACTCTTGTAAATAGCGATATTGAGTTGATATAAACCTTATTCTTTTTTAAACTATTTTCCTTAACATTGTGAACATGGAAAAATGTTGAACCTATTTTTAGTTTTATAAATGATTGCATTACGATTGTTATGATAAATAAATTTGTCTATCAAACAATATATAAAATAGTAATAAAATTTAAGCTAAAACTGAATTAATAATATTCTGGTCCTAACGATAGCGCCATTTTTGTAATTCTTATTACATTTAGGTAAAGGGTATTTAAGATTCGGCACAGCCTGTGTTTTGCTCAAATGCTCTTTTATATTATTTATATAATACTTTGGCTAAAAATAGAACAGTTTTAGTATAAAGGGTGAAAACCAAATACAAATCTTTTCCATAACTAAAAATGCCTACAAAAAAAAAAATATTACAAATAAATTTGAAATACACATGTAAAACAAAATTAAAAAAAAAAAAACGGCACATAAATAAACTTAGATGTGCGTGTACGAGTATAGTGCTTTAGTTTATTTGGTCACAAAAATATTATTTATATGCTGTATATGAATTGCCTAAATGTTCACAGAAATCCAAAGACATTATATTTAAGCCATTATATGTGTGTTGGTTCTAGTTATATGTTTAAGGCAGCTGTTAATGCAACATACATTCAGTTGCGTTGGAGTCCACAATTTGGCAGCTGCCAAAACGTCAAAGAGAGTGCATGAGCAAAAGTTACAGTAATACACACTATACGTTTGAAAATCAACATCAAACAAACGCATGATTATATGCAACAAATTTTGTTTTTAAAAAAAGAATTTAATTAATTTTTTTTTAATTTTTAGAAACAAAATAATTATTAACCCATTACCGCCCACTGTCCCCATATGAGTACACATGTTCAAAAGCTGGAAACTCTAACTTAAACCGATATTTTAGTTAATTTAAACATATATACCGCTTCTTTAGGCTTAGTTGAACTTATAATCAGAGACACGTACTATAAAATAAGAAGTATTTGCAGTATTTAGTATTTCTAATATTGTATTTTGTTCGGGTGTATTTTGTTGATCATCTTCCAGTTTTTTTTTCAATACTATTGATTTAAAAATTCGTTTTTATCGACAAAATATTTTTTTTAGAGTGTTAACAATCTTTAAATTCCATTTGTTTGACAAAAAAGTAAAAAAGTGATTTAGAAGGGATAGTTTTATTCGACTGTCCCCAATTGGGGACAACGGGCGAAAGTATTAATAAATTCTACAATTTCACAGGCTTTTTGATCTTCTTCAATATGACGCACAGAAATCTTTTTAGAGGTCGGAACAGCTTTTTACGACTTGAAGATGCTGTTAATTACATAATGGAAAATGATGATGGTGATACATATGATATTTTAGTCATGCCACCAGATGCTGCTGCTGTAAGTAATGTCGATAAAGGTGATGAACAAGATTTACTTTGTACAAATATCGCAAATTATGTGCCGGGAGAAATATAAATTGCTTTAAAACAACAAAATGATAATTCTACGTCAGATTGAAGTGATAGTGATGATGAGCCACTCTTAAGTTTTCTAAGAAAAGAGAATCAAAATAACCAACAAAATCCTAGATGGAGACGTGAAGAACCAACTTATAGCACAACATATAATAGGAATGATGCAATAAGTAGTAGATTTGATGATTTCGTTAAAAATGTGAACGCCCACAGCCCTTGAGCTTTGTTTGAAAACATATTTGACCAGTGTTCTTGATTTGGTAGTCGAAAACCAAGTCGAAAACATAGTCGAAAATCATGAGAGGCAAAAATAGTGGTGGCTAATATTTGAATATATTTTAGATTTGGCAGTAAGTAACGCTTGGCGATTGCACGTAATACTATGTAAAGCTGAAAATGCCACTCTGATGGACCAACTATCATTCAGACGGAGTATTGCGCGGTCCTATTTGCAGCCCAAAGCATTAAAATGGCGTCAAATATCATCCACTATAGTTGGTCCTAATCTCAAAAACAACGGTCGTAATCCGTAACGGATTGTAAACCAATTGCGATGTGTTGTTTGTCATAGTAAATGTCGCTGGAGATGTGTATTATGTACAAAAACGCTTTGCGTTGAAAAAACTGTTTTGGGCATTTTCATACTTAGTACGCCCAATGTCCCCATATGAGGACACCCAGTTTTCTAAAAAGTGAATACAAATTTTTAAGTTTTTTTTTATTATTCCATTTATTTAGTTGACATTGAATTAATAAATAACAACAAAAACATTTTTTCACCTACAGTTGCCTTTTGGGCGTTAATGGGTTAATTTGCACATTTATTTACATTTAAGAATATAGAATAGTTAATATTTTGTCTAGTCTTTTAGTGCGTTTAATAAATATTTACCATAAACATTATATGACCCTGTGGGCATTTTTTTTATATATATATTTTAACTTGACAATGCGGTCAAGTTATTTGTTTGCTGAATCTTTTACATGTTGTTCGTTTATTGTATTGCAGCAAAAGTTCATTGTCAACCTCTGAAGTTTAAGGGCCACAAATATTTTTTCCCTACAGAATTCCTTTTCTTTTTGTTTGTATATTGTTGCTGTTGCCGCTATTTTTCAGAATTTTTTGTGCTGTAGGTTTTGTGCCCAGCAATAAATGCGGTATAAATGCGTTCATTGACCAAACAATTTTCTTTTGTCTTTACAGTGTTTATAATATACCTACATACAAACTTTAACTTAACATGCATATATACATTAGGGTGCTACCATTTGCACTAATTACAAAATCATGTTTACTTTTATTCTAAACAAAATTAAAAATTTACATTGTTCTTGCATCTGGCTCAATATTTTTTTTTAATTTTTTCTTAAAATAAAAAAAAAAAATAAAAAAAATTTAATTGCGTTCGGTTTCTTGTCCTAGAACCAACCTAATATTTATGATTGTATGGCCATATTTTGTTTTAATTTTGTTATAGTTGTAGCTGCTCAGAAGAACACCAAATTACGCACATTCTAGCCTCCTCATATTTTATAGATTTTATTAAACTTTGTCATTTCCGGTAATGAGCAGAGAGTGCAATATTTTAAAATTTACACATATATGTGAATAATTATGTTTGGTGTTGGTAATATTGCAGGAATGGCTTCCTTATCCTTTGGGAATTTGATGATGATGCCATCAATATGATTTTGTAAACAAAATTATAGTTTATTGATGGCCATATTTTTAAAACCTTGTTGTTTTTAATGTTATATTGAACGTTCCTCTAGTTGTTTATAAAGTAATTTTCAAGTTAAGGAAATTCTTAAGAGTACAATATGCTTTTATTGCAAAAAAAAAATAGTTTGTGCCGTCAAAGCCTATTGTCATTCAAAACACAATGTTTTAATAAAACGATTTCAAATTATTGTTTAATAAACTATAAATATTGTTATTGTATACACGTTCCCTTTTCCTTAATAAAAGTCTACAGTTAAATCTGTGTTTTTTTTATTACATTTAAATTCATTCGCCATTCTATTGGACTAGCAACAACATACATATGTCACATATCAATTTCATGATATATGTGTGCTGATAATGATGTTGAATGTCTGATGGAGATGATGAAGATGTCTTATTACTGTTGCGACAGCATCAACAAATAGCAACAATATTAATAATAGTTTGTCATAACAAATAAACTAGTAAACACTAGAACAAAACATGAACATATGCATGTTATTAATACTCGTATGTCATTTTAAATAGAAAACAGTGTCGTGATTTTTCGCCACAATATTGAGCGATTTGTTATTCTAGAAATGAAAGATATAGAAGGCTGCATATGGTGAATTATGAAATATATACATATGTCTATGTATGTATGTATTTTACATTTTATGTTATCTTTGTTTAGCTATTTGAAATCTTAATATGTATTTTAAAAAAAGTCTAAGCCTGACCATAACGTATTGTTTTGAGGAAGCGCAGTAGCGTTTAAAATACAGGGGCATTTGATTACTAATTGCATGTATTAAGAAGTGGTCTGATAACAAAATAAAGCAATTGAAAGAAAAGTTCTGAACTTCTTAAAAAGAAAACTTCTAAACTTTCGATACCCTTGAAAAACTAAAATTTATCAAGCTTTTTGATTCAACTTAGCTTAGGCTGAGTGAAGGGAAGGTAAAGGGCTCACAGGTATTTTAATAATACACATTGCATATTTCAGCAATTTGAACACTCCCAAGAATTGTTTTTTCCCTTTCTCTAATTTGAGCTGTAGCCATTTCGGGTATACAAATATTTGTATTTCGGTATGTTGTGCGGAATTTCTAATTTCCATAAATCTAAGATAATTTTAAATTTGAATGTCAATTCAATGAAATTCCTTGATAACTGGACTAAATGCGGAACATAAATATTCCTCAAACGCTCAATAAATGTGGAATAGAGCAATACAAGCCAAATGAGAATTCAACTTTTGACTAAAGGCAGAATTATCGCCCTCTACTTTGTATATCCAGTCAACACTGTAACTAGTCTTCTAAGTTTTAGACTGTTTAGGTTATGAAACTCTTTTGATCGCTTTATGGGTTTCCTTTGAGTTTCTTTCTAACAAAAAATTCGTAAAACCATGATACAAAATGCATTTCATCTCCTGAAATACACTATTATGTTATATTAAAAATATATTGAGAGCAACTGAGAGAGCAATGTTTACTACCCCAATTTTTTCTCATAATATAAGATTTTTTGCATAATTTTCGCTTTAAGATTTATCTTCTTGATTTAAGAACAAATTGGTCTTAAAGTAAGAATTTCTTACTCAATAAATTATAAAAAATTATTTTTAGAGCTTGTGAGTTTAACTTCGCTCATTTCCTCTCTGTTATTGATTTAAGATTTTTTTTTCTTAATTTAAGTAAAATAAGTCTTACTTTTCGTTTTAAAATTTACATTCTTCATTTAAGAACAAATTGGACTTAATTAGAGAGTTGTTTTACTCAAATCAAGAACACTATTCTTGTTTTAAGAAAATCTATGCTTAATTTGTCAAATCAATCCCGATTTGTACTTATTTTAAGTATGAACTAGTAAAAACGTACTTGAAAATTTCAGGCTAAAACTGAGAAAAATAAACTTAATTTTAGAATGCCACTTTTCTTTCTGTGTACTTTCATTTTCTACATCAATTTGTATTTTGTAATCATGGCATTAAATAATTCATTATAAATACATATATTCATAGTCATAATTCCTTAGTACTTTAAATGTTTTGAATTTATTTTTCTTTAATTATTTAAAGTTTCTTAAATAGCATAAACTGCATTTCCTAATTGTTGTTTTAAAGCACAATCTGTTTCATTTTTAATAATTGTAATGAGTGCACATTGTGCACATCTGAATAGTAGATCGCGATCGTCTTTTGATGGCTATGTATACAGTCCATTGACTGAAATCTATCACAGACCAGCTTATTAACATTATTGATATAATAGAATCATTCAATCGTAAATGAATGACTGATATATTTAATTCTAATTTACGATTTCAGTGCATTAAGTTTAAATTCCATTTAATTTTTCAAGTTAATTTCTTGCCCAGTTCTTATATGAAAAAACTTTTCGAGATTTAGTTAACTTTTTATTTAACTAATTTAGTTATACATTATCTTCAATTATTAAATATTCTGGTTTAGATATTTCGTGTTAGTTTTTAAAAGTCCTGTTAAGTCATCTTTTTATGATAGTTTCTTGGTTATTACTTACTACTGTTACTTCATCCAATTCATCCCCCGTTTAGTACTATGGCGATGCTGTTAATGTTGTTGCAACTGTGACAACTAAACTATATAATTTTATAATCCGTTGGTTCTGTATCGTGGAGTGTCATGGGGATTGTAATGGCACAGTCTCTGACGAGTTCGCCATTTATTTCTTCAAGATACTAGATAGTAATCACTTTTCTAATTTATGCCTCAAATCAATGGACAACACTCATAGCCACCATGTTACAAACATGATCGGTATTTACCGATCAAAACAAAATTCATAAGAATTATAAAATAAGAAACCAAAATCACAACCAATAGCTGATCGGATTTTAATTGTAAAGAAATATTATGATCCATATGCTATGGTCTATGTATATATGCCGACCACTGCTGTAAATTATTGTAGGAATATTCAATGATTAGTAGATAGTTTATCTACAAAATTTCATTTATTTAAACAATATACTAAAGTTTTTAAATAAGTGTATTTATTACAATACATAAATAAATATTACCCCCCCCCCTCGTAATACCCGCTTCTGCTGGCATTTCCATCTTACTTTCGTATTCAAGTCCTTTTTCCACTTTTCAAACAAAAACGACAAATATGTCTAAATATTAGTATTGGTATATCCCGCCATTATCACGAGTGTATGACATTGTTTGAATGTTGTCATACTCAAACACATTGAAAGCAGCGACAAATGGTGACACAAACAACAATACAAACAAATGACAAACGTTAACAACAAATAGAAATGAAACAAAACGTTGCAGTAGCAGTACCAGCCAACCAACAGCTGAAGTAAAGTCAACAGTAGCAGCAACAAACACTCTCTTAGCCACAAAAGTGTTAAAATGTTGTATAAACTTTAGACGACAAACCAAAAACAAACAGTAGAAAAAAACGCACAGACTTCTTTCTCACCAACCAGAACTGCACATTTGGCCGTCACAAGACACATCAGCATCATTTACACAGTAAACGCATAACAAACCGGAAGTTAAGTTGTGAACGGGTGCACAAGAGTAACAGACGGCAAAAAACGAAAAGTTTTTTTTTCAAGTTCTCAAAAAGTGCTGCCAAGTTTAAATCAATCTCAAAACTTAAGAGATCACGAAAAGTTGCTTAAGAAAATTCCGAAAATAAAGGAATGTTTTATATGCATGAAATGGGCAACTAATTAATATTTTTTTTATAAAGCGAAAGAGGCAAAAACACAATTTTTCCAACACTAGCACACACTCGCAAACCAAAACAGAGAGAGATTTCATCTGTTTTGGGCCAGCTAAAGCAAGAGGTTGAGATGCCATAACTGAACAGTCAACGGTGATAGTCTTTATTTTGGCGGCATTGTGTACGGGCGTCTGGTCTTGTGAACTAGTACGGTTATTATACTTATTTCTTGTTCCGATATTTATTTTTTCGGTTCTGTGTTTCTTCGCTCGGTTCTGGCTTCATGAAGTAAAGTGGACCAAATTTCAAAAATAAAACAGAAAAAAAAAAACTTTATGTTCAAGATTGTGTTGGCGTATGTTGTGTATTTTATGTATGAAGTGAAATGAAATGAAAAAAGAAATTTTAAATAATGAAAAAGACTTGCATACGTTTTCAGTTTTTTTTACGAGAAATTAACAGAAGGAATATAAAATAATAAAAAAAAATAATAATAGAAAAATACCTACTAATAGGCCAGACACAAGGGTGTGTGTGTGCGTGATTGCGTGTGTTGCGTTCTTTCGTTTAAAAGTGTATGAGTGAGTGACGGCATATACATATGTATGTACGTTTATACGTTACATGCAGAGTTGATCGTGAAATTTTATTCTCATAATTATAAACAAAAAAGCACAACAGCTACATAGCAAAAGATCTTCAACAATTTGCTTTATGTTTTATGATTTTACATATGACGTGCCTTTTACGAGATCAATATGTGGTCGTATAATTTTCAATCGAATTTTAAAGCCATTTTATGGGAAAAATTCAATGATACAAAAGAAAAATCACATTCTTTGAGCAAACGATAAAAGGAAATGTAAAACAAAAAATTTTTTAAGAAATTCTGTTTTCAACGAAAATGCATTTAAAGGAAATATGAAACAAAAAAGTTGGAACAGAAAATTTTATGTTTAGTTGTGAAAATTGTTTGCGTTTAAAAACATTAAACCTAAAACGGAGTGAGAGGTCTTAAATATACCAAATGTGTTTGCTATTTAAAATAAATTTTGATAACTTACTAAAGTCAGCAGGAAATAGTTCAGTAGAGAGTATAATGAAATTGTGCTGCTATTTATAACTCCACAAAATATTGGTGCATCGTATACTTTAAAGTTATTAAGGTGGCAATTTTGCAACTAATACAACGAAATTTGGCACGTAAACTTCTATTGAAATTCTTCTAATACCGTTTGAAATCAGTGCATTATTTATCTATAAAAATTGTCTTTTAAAATTCGTGCTTATCGACCTTAAATGTCTTTACATACACAGCCAGCCTTACAATATTCTGCAAAAGTTGCAATAATAAAAACAGCAAAATATTATACGAATCGTTCCATAATTTTTCATAACTCCCACATACATCTTGTACAAATAATAGTATCCAGATAAAACTTAACACCAAGTTAGGTATACACAGAAATCATGCCATTAATGGTCAGATGATCGATCCACAATTAGTTATAGTATTCTTAATAATTGTCTGACAAGTATTAAACAAATGAGCGTGTGAGTTCCAAACCTCGTTCGTTCCAAAAAATTTAAAAAATGAGATAACAATGGATGCTGATAGTTATTTTCCTACTCTATCACCCCTATCGTGAATAAAAATTCCACGTGAAATTTGTTCACTTTTATTTTTTTAACATTGAATTTAAATAGGAAAATGTGAAAAATGAACAAATTTCACGTGGAATTTTTATTCACGATAGGGGTGTATAAGAATAAATATACTGATTGTATCAATCCATATCCTTTCTTACTTTTTAAATCCTGAAATTGCAATTCGTAGCAAAACGGTTTCGTTCCAATTAACATTGTCTCGTTGCATATTTCGTAGCAAAAGTCGTTGGTTCCCTGTTTGAAGTGAGCCAAAGTGAAATTCCAAATATGTTTATGTATTAATTTTTGTTATATTACTGTAATTGTTAAGATTATTACTCGCAATTATTGAAATAATTATTGTTATTAACCACAACGATTAAAATGTTCAGATAACTTTGCAATGAGAGCTTAACTATAGAATGAATTCCTGCGACCCTGAACCATTCTTGAGGCTAGGAAGGAAAATCAAAGATATTATTCCAAAAAATATATTGGAGCCCTTTTTCCAATCACTTTAGAGAAATTTGGAGTCAAAACGAAACCTTGAAATTTTATGTTTCGATTTTGGACAACGACAATGCTAGTCATGACGTAGAAGAAAACAATTAGGAGTATAGTGAAGATGAGAAGGTACTTTCTTTGTCTGTTTAAAAATTCATATATTTTATTTTCATTTTTTAACAAGTTTCCTTAGTTTAAATAAATTAATATAACTTTTAAAATATAGTGAAGCTAAATAATTTATTTTACTGGTTGATTATTGTAAGTTGCAAAACTCGTTCGTTCCAATATGGAATGTAGCAAAACTCGTTTGCTTCGAAAATTCGTAGCAAAACTTGTCCGTTCCGAACTTCAAAACTTAATTTTTCTTTAGTTAAGGAGTATTGATGTTGTAAATTTTAAGGTTTTAATCAAAAATATCCTAATTTTTAAGAATTATAAGCTTTCAACTTATTTGGCTCATTTACTAAGCTGTAGAAAGGTTTTAGCTTTTTACCAAAATTTTGTAAACATGCTTTTCATCCCCTCAAATGTTCTTTCCATTTCCCACAAATTCTTTAACACATTATCTAAATTAAATTGAACACAACCGTGCTACCGAATTTTATAATGATCGGTGTATTATTGGTGATGATTTTCATATATGGCTCAATTCCGAAAAACACTTTAAAATGTTAAAATCTCTTTAAATTTACAGATCTATATTTATGTATTTCGATCATAATTGATCAAGACCAATAATTTCTGAAAAACTTCTTGTAATGAAATCAATGCAATGTTAGTAACTCCAAAAACTTTAAATATACTGTTAAAATTTAAAGTTTTGAAACTTTAATACTCTGATATCTTAGTTAAAAACGTCAGTCAACTTTAAGTCCAAATGTGTAGCACTATTAAATGCATTTATTCAAAACATTATGTATTAGCCCTATTTAAAAAAAAAATAGAAATTTATAAATTCAATCATATTGAATAGATTTATTAAGTAACAATTTGCTTTAGCATTTAGACGAAATGAAATTTTTAATATTTCAAAAGCTTTTGAAATTTTACACTTCTAAAAGATATTTTATACAAAACGAAATCTTTGGCATTGATAAAATTTTATGGTTATTATATCATATTTACAGACACAAAATATTTTAAGTAAAATTCACTTAAAAACTCAATACCCCTAGAAACTGCAACAGACGCACAACAGCGTACACAACTACTAAACTTATACAAAATTGAAAATGGTTGTGTTCTGGTTAATAACAATTCACAATTGATATTTTAAAAACAACACAGAAATAAAGAGAAGCAAATGAAAAAAGTATAATATTTTTATAATAAAATACGATATTTTTAAAAAGTAAAAATAAAATAAATCCAAAAAATCTAAACGAAAAAAATTAGTTCATTTAGAACTTGCAGTAAACTGGAAATTACATGCAGAAACTTAAAAAAATTCTTAAACAAACGAAATGTACAAAGAATATTGCAATTAATTGCGGTGTGTTTTTTTTTCTTTTAAAGAAACTTATTTGTATTTCTTAAAATATATTTCTTTATATTTTTGTTAAATTAATAATATTTTTTGTTTAACTAGATATATTCAAAGTTTCATACATAAGTTAAGTAATAAACACACTTAATGTTTAAATATGACTAATGGTTTATTCCTGACAACTTTTTAAAAATCCCATGTACATCATCATCATAAATTTCTGGTCCATATTCAGCTACTTGTACGTTTTGTGTAGTGTATAAATTTTGAGAGACAAAATTTGTTTAAGAAAAATATGAAAATTAAAAAATTTGTTTATTTTAAATATTGAACCAATTTATCAACAATTTTGTTAATAAACCCTGTTATTAAGTGGGTTGAGAATATTAAAAACAATATTATCAATTTATTAATAAATATTCACACCTTCTGCAATAAATAAACAAAAGAAAATGTTTCATACACCACCCATTTTTAAATGGAAAATGTATTTGATTTTTGCCATGGGTATGAAATCAAATCACAATCCTATATAATCAAATCCACAATAACTATAGTTTTGTTTTATGAATGAATGAATGAATGTTTTTTTTAAGTTAAAAATATATAATTCTTTTACAACAAAGATAATTTGCCTTATAGTGTTTTTTTTATTTGAAAAGCACTTAGAGGAATACACTCCAAAAGATTCGTGTAGATCGGCTGGATATGATATGAAAACAATTTAGAAAGATCTTCTGTTTCCTAACAGCGTCCGTTTAGATATTTGTATATTGGTATCAATTTTCGTAAGTTCCCAAATAACTTACGAATCGCAAAATAATTCTATCTGTGAACCAAATCGATTCACAAATGATCGATATTAAACACCCGCTTTTTATAAAACTATTAAAATTATTTTTAACACTGAAAAAGCTGATAAACTTCGATCAAACTCCATAAACTACAATTAGGATAAATGAATAAAAATGCTTTTCTCAATAAGTCATTTATTATATTATATTTCTATACATTTGTGAGTTAAATAGATGTTAACACAGCAGGAATACAAGAGATGGGGTTGTAGTTAATCTCATGCTTTACGATTTATACATGACGTGCCTTTTACGATATCAATAGCGAAACAAATAACGAACAAGTTTCAGTCAAATTTGAAGTCCATTTTATTGAAAAACTTCAAATTAAAATTCCTTAAGATAACGATAAATAGAAATGTGAACCGAACAATTGTGGAAAACCTTAATGAAAAGTAAAAAAAAGTTGAAGCAGAAAATTTTATGTTTTGAAAATAAATTAACTCTAAAACAAAATTTAGTTAAAACAAAATTCAGAAAAATGATTAAAAATGCATTTCATTCTGTCACTGTGTCTAATTAAATAACTTTTCTATAATTTGTGACTCGAATCATTAACCTTTAACTATGGAGGAGTTGTTAAATTGGACATCATCTTTAAAGTTTTCTATGTTAAAATATTTCACCACCTTATTTATCTACTTTCCCAATTATTCCCTACATAATTTACTCCTTTTAGTTTCAAGTACACAAACCGGTTACACTGTACAAAATCGTGCGATTTGCGTAACATAAATTAATTTCTAACATAACTCGATTTACAGAACCGAAACGATTTATTAAGATATTGAAGAGAATCAATATTTCTAAAGACATTATGTCTTGTTATAATATTACTTCTATTTCGATTTTCAATGTCATTAAACAAAATATTTCTTTTTCCGTTTAATAGTACTTTCTGATAAAGAGTATATTGAATATATACTGAAAAAACCACAATTGCTGAAAGATAAACATTTTAAATATATAGTAAGTTCACGTCTTTATTCATTTTCTAGAAGACTTTAGTGAAAAGCAAATTTGTCACTCAATGATTTCCATTCACGCATGATCTAAAAAAGTTTCCAATATTTTTTTTATACTCGGGAAAAAATTAAAGTCGTTACATTCCCGTGATTTTGAATACTAAAGGTATTGTCACACTTGGCAAATATTTACTCAAAAAATCGTAACGTTGTTTACTCTTACAAGAGTTTTGCAAGTCAAACAGCATCAAATAAAATAAGACTAAATAATTGTTGTGTTTTGTGCTTAATAAACAAGTTCAAAAATATTTTATTTAGTGGTTACGTTTTTTTCGCAAATATTTGCCAAGTGTGACCGTACCTTAAGTTAAACCAAAAATAAGTTTAATTGTCATGAAAATCACACTTCCTATTTCTGTGAGAACTCTAAATTATTTTTGATTTTCATTTACCGACTTTCGTGTATTAAAGTTTTGCAAACAAAAAAAAAAAAGTTATGAAACAACATTATAATAATAAAAAATTATTGGATTATTGCTACAAGCTCGTTAACTCTGAAAAGATTAACAGAAAAATTTAAAAAGATTATATCAATTGCAAATGCTAAATTCATATATTTCCACATTCGATCTTCTTATTAGAAATAATTAAAATTACACAAATGGTAAAAATCGAGCAATTATTTATAACCAATTAGGAATCACAAACAATTTTACCAAAATAGGGAAATTTTTCTTTAAATTGATAAAATATTATAATATAATTATATATGTAGGACCAGCAACGCAGTTTGACTTCATCTAAACCAAACAGTATAGGTTCTAAAATCTGTTTTCTTGTAAACAAAAAAAAAAACAAATGTTAGAAAAAGTCGTCGAAAATTTAACCTTCAGATTAAACTATGTTCAAGCCAGTCATATGCCAGAAGTCATAATTACATAATAATGCCAGAAGATTATCTATATAAAGTAAATTTCATGTCAATTTAAAAAAATCATCTTTGTTTCATTCCATCTAAAAAAAGAAACACACAGAACCATGATTTTCAAAATAAATTTGCACAATTTGGAAGCGTTGTTCAGGCGTTAGTCTATTCATGTTGAAATGCCAAGCCAAACTAAACATAAATCACTTTACATCTGACAAAATGGCAGCTAGTTAAAAAAGTGTTACGAACTTAAAGTTCTAAACATCTAAAAAAAACACCCTATAGTTGAATTAACGTCACAGGTTTAATCAATTTGAAATTTTAACTGATAATAATTAAATACTTTCAGACACCTGTTGCATTCGTGTGTTTAAAACAAAATGTATTAATTAACATTATTAGCTAAAATGTTTTTCAATAAAATTAAAATTGTATTAAAAAAAATTCTAAGATTTTTCATTTCAAGCATTTTTCTTAACACAAGTTTATGATGCCTGCATGTGGGTGTGTAAATGTTTTAATTTAAACATTATTTTGATTGAAAACATTGAATTTAGACTGGGAAAAATTATTTTTAAGTAAAGAGATAAATGTATTTGTATACAATATAAACTGGTGACCATAATAATGATAAATATAAACGAGCAATTTCGGGCCCCACCCAGCAAGCCATATGAGTCCGAAAGGAGTCTTTTCTGGGCTCCTTATTAGCCCAAAGAACAATAATAATTGCTCCGAAAACCTTCAGAAAAAAGCGTCATTACATTCGAAAATGGTCCGTCAGAAAGAGCTCTTAGATAATGTCAGAAAAGAGTCTGTTATGAGGTTTTTTTTTGGTCTTGTTTTTATCATTTTTGTGTGGTACAGCTATGTTTTTTTGTTCACAGCACAAATAACAGGACAACAACGCTTTGGTACACACATAATTAACCCTGCTGTTAGGTTAGGGCCATTTGGTCCAAATTTTTTCAGTATTCCCTTGTAACTTTGGAACGGTGATATATACTCATTAAATTTTTCTGCTAATATGGTCTTTTAATAAAACAATGTTATGTGCGAAAATTAAATTTTCTAACTTTATTCAGGACTGAGAAAAATACAAAATGTCGAATCTTAGGTTAGATGACCATTTGGTCCATAGTACATTTTTATAGATTGTTTTCAAAAAAAAAAATAAGAATTGAATATATTTTACATTGCAAGATAAGCACAATGTTTTTCGGTTACTTTTGCAAATAAAGTTGCTGCAAATGGAACATTTTATATCAGACTTCGACTTGCAGCAACTATAAATTCCGCGCTTTCGAGTCCTTGAATGAGAAATTGGATTATTTGAGGAAGCCTCTGAAACTGTGCATGTTGTACGAATTTCTGTCAATAATTGTGCTGAGAACCCTTGTTGAGGTAATCTAGTCCGTTTCATCATATAAGCCTTAGCTAAAGAAATTGCATTTTCTAACCTAACACCAGGGTTAAGTGAAATTTCTGACTCATACTGCGTGTCGACTCAGGACAGTAACAAGCAAATTTTTCTTTCGCTCCGAAAATGCTCTTTTGTTGGACACCTTTCTGACTCCTTTTTCGGAGCGCTCCTAGAATGGTATGCTGGGATGCTACGTGCATGAACTGTAGTTGTATACGCACTGAGGGAGTTAGGTTGGATATAATAGCAGTTTTTATAGGAATTTACAAACAAAAATCTCTTATATTTCTTATATTTTTTTTGGAATCTGAAAGCACCTCTGAATATAACGTGCTATTTTACTAGTCTAATTTTTATTTAGTCTTAGCTGTTTGTTACCCTTTATATTAACTATGACTGTACGAATACATCTATAAAACTATAAAACTATTGCAGTGTACTAACTTGTACATTTATATTCACTGGTATTGAAATCTATGTATGCAAATTTATTTACTCAACGGGAGTGAGTTGTACATTTGTTTTAGTCTTCACTAGTGCTTTTTGGTCTACTTAGTTTTTGGTTTTTGTTTATAGAAATCATTTTTCCCTCCATAGTTTTAAAATATTTGGAATGAAATTTTTTTAAGTAAAAGATTTATTTTGAAACAAATCAATTTTTGGTTACCCCACTGTTTTTGTACATTGTACATTTTTTTTTCTTAAAATAACAACTAAATGAGAAATAAGTTTTTAATATAAATGTGTAAGTTTTATAGAATTTTATTTCAATTATATGAGTTTTGTAAATGATGTGTAAATTACGAGCATCGGTTGCGGCTTGTGTTTTTATTTCTTTTTTTTTTGTTGCATTGTTAAATAAATAAATTGGTTAACAATAAAGACTTGCGCTAATGTTACACTACATTTGTTATAAATGAAACCAATTAAATTTTTATGTAAACTTGACAATAAATTTGATTAGTTAAAATTAAAAATAAATTTTGGAATATTTAAAAACAGTTTTCTTTATTGTAATTAATTGAGTGTTAATTTGTTTATTTTCCTAAGCATTAATAACATATTTTTTTAAAATATGTTTATTAAAACGTTTTGTTTATTTAAAGAAACAATCGTGTATTAGTAAAAATTATTGTCTAATTAAGTGAAATTATAAATTAGTTTAAAAATATGGATGTATTAATTATAAAAAGAGTAAAAAGTATTTAAATTTTAAGGTTAATCGTGTAGAGAATTAGCAGGCCCATGTCAAACAAACAAAAACTGAATCAAAAAGTTTGTACATTGCCATGAAATATTTTAGTGTATCAATTCAAATGGAATTAGTTAAGTCACCAATTTAACAAGAGAAAATGTAAAGTAACAAACATTAACGCAATTCACAATATTGTGCATATGGTATTGCATCATTGCATTTGCAAAAATGTTTAGCATATTTTTGTTGTGTATTTTGTTAGTGCATTTTGTTAGTGCAGAGCAAAAATATGCTAGATTTTTTAACATTTAAGTAAAATTCTGTCTTTTAATATATCCTTATATAAATAAAAAAAATCTGTTAAAAAATTCTTTGGGCATTGATTCAGAATTTGTCATAGTTCTCATGTAAGAAATGTATCCGGAAATTATTCATACGTTCGTAAATCTCTCACATTCAAGTTCTAATTCTATTGTCATGAATATCACAACATTTTTGTGGAAAAGTTGAATTAGATTATATCAGGTCCATTACAAAGTTTAGCCAATTGCAACCAATATATAAAGGATGTCCTAAAATTCGCACAAGATTTGAAATAACCAACATTCTTTTAGTAAAATTAAGTTAACCAAGGCATAATTGTGAAGAGTTTAATTAACAAATCCAGAGAGATGGATTCAATTGCTAATGCCAATAACCATTTATAACTGAATATCAGAAAGTGGTTAGTTCATAGCTGTAATGGGAGCTTTTGGTTACTATAGAATTTAAAGAGAAAATCACAAACAATTTTGGTCTTTGTTATTAAAAAAAAAAATCAGACTGCTATAATTTTTGTATACGTTTCCGAAAGTAGAATGCGTGTAAACAAAAATTACAATTTTAGTTAGTCCCAATTTACACAACGCAATTCTTATTAAAAAAATTGATACAATTTTTTTCTTGAAATTTGTTCGGTGTTTACACAGCACAATAGATTACTTAAATCACTCGTATTTTATGTACTCGTCTTATCTTTTCCTCACCCCGATGTCTAAAAGGTAATCAGCTAAGCTTAAAGAATTGATACGTGTAAATTGGGTTTTAGATCCAAGCTTAACCAGTTTTAAAATTAAAAATTGCAATTATAAAAATAATATATTCTTAGATATATTAACCCTTAAGCAAACACCAAAATGTGTTCACATAGGTGAACACAGGGCTTAGCTGGGACTTTTTATATTTTGTGTGATTTAAATTTTATTATCAACTTCTAACTCGTTCCCAGTATCAGAAGCATCATCTTCATTTCCATCAATCTCATTCTGAATTTCGCCTTCTATGCCATTGTCAATTGCCTCTGCCAATCTATCATAATAGCTAAAGTCAGATTTTAAAACTGTTTCAAGGATTTCGTCTACTTAGTACTAATTGTAACACTATACTCGTACACTTGTTAACTGCGAACACAACGATAAAAAACTAATTTCTGAAACGTACAATATATAGGAAAAATGTTTGTTTAAAAGGTTAATTAAAACGTTTTCCATAAAAGCAAATAACTGCAAGAATCCGTTAATATCTACACCTCAGGAGACTTACAAACAATACCTTCTCTTGAAATTTTTAATGGTTTGTGGATCAAAATTAGCACACTAGATCGTGGAATACAAAACCTTTGAATTTGTTTTTATAGGGTTATTTAAAGTCATAATAATGCCAAATTTCGACAAACATGTGAGTTTACACCGGCATAGCTGTGCAGCTATTCCCGATTCTGTGTAAATTGTGATTTAATAATGAAATATTAGTTTAATTTAAATCTTTCAAAGTTCAAAGCACTTTGGATAGTCAGTCCGACTTTCTGAATAAAATTTACATATTTTTCTATTAAGATAATGGGTATATGAAATTCGGTACAGCCAAATATAACACTATGACTTATTTTTAAATAAATTACCCAATTCCTTTTGTAATATATATTTTTGATATTATCATGATACATATTCCTCTGATGCTGAAAGAAAGGGTTATTAATAGAAACACTTAAATGGAAATTCTTAAAACAGCACAACAAAACATAAAATTTTCAATTCAAAACAGTAAAACCCCGCAAAATACAATTTTCAATTAAAATAGAGAAGTAATTAAATTAAATTCACCCAAAAGTGAAAAAAAACTGAAAATGAAAGTGACATCAATTTGATTTATACTGATCCATACAGGGTGAAACAAACAACAACGAAATTAAGACCATAAAAATGGAAACATGTGATGCTGAAAAAAACAGAAATAAAACAAAACAAAAATGAGCATAAAGTGCCTTATAGTTTGCTCTTCAGATATTTGTATTTCCAAACAAACAGAAACCAGCCACAATAAAAACGAACAACGAATTTTTGTAGATGATTTTTTACAAACAAACAAATCGAGATAAAATCGAATGAGTAAAATCGAAACCTAAATACAAAGATATAGTTTTGAAAACAAAAATTAAATGTTTAATATTTTTTAAAATGCAAAAGTCTATAAAAAATAAACAAAATCTTTGCATAATCAACATAACAACGAAATTGAATTTCAAGTGTTTGTGTACAAAAAAATATACAACAACTACAAAGCGAAAATGCCACAGAATTGCATTTTCCTACGGTAATTACAAATACGAAAATTTCAGCGTTATTCAAAAACAAAATGTTCGTAACCAGCAACGCTTAACTATGGAAGTGCCTCGAAAAAGAAAGTATCAGCAAATTTTCCAAACGATACGATAATATTTACGCGAATTAACTAAAAGCTAATCCACATACAGAAACATAATAAAAACTACTTTTAAAACAAATAAACAGAAATACAACAACTAACTAATCAAATAATTCGCCTTAAAATCTGAACGCTGGTATCTTCACTTTGATTTTGCAGAGTGAAGTCAGTGGGTTTACAACTGCATGCCAACAATGTTAGATATATTCCGTGGTTTGAAAAACCTTATTAAGGTCACTCACGTTAAAACCGATTCACCAGTATTTCGCCTGCATTACTCTATAACTGTGATGATATTGATGTCATTTTCCCTAATTATAACCACACGTCAATATGTTGGTAATCCCATTGATTGTGTTCATACTAAAGATATTCCAGAAGATGTGCTCAATACATATTGTTGGATACATTCGACATACACGCTCAAAAGTTATTTTAACAAAAAGCAGGGCGTTTCAGTACCCTATCCGGGTATTGGAAATTCCGATGGCGATTTGCATGAAAAGAAACACTATAAATATTATCAATGGGTGTGTTTTTGCCTATTTTTTCAGGTGGGTTCAAATATTGTTAATTATTTTTTATTATTTAATAAAAATTATTATAGCAAATTTTACTAAAATTCAGAGTTTATTGTGCTACAGGTAAAGGTCTTTATATAAGATTAGTCTCAACTGCAGATAACTCTTATTGAATATAATACCTAGATTCATGGTTGACTGGACAGTGGATCGCACAAACATTACAGGGAAAATTCGTTTTTTAGCCGTGCTGTCCGTATGTGGAATAAACTACAAGCAGAAGTATTTCCTGCCACTTTCAATATCGGAAAATATAAATCAAATGTTCACAAACAGTACTCCCACCTCCCATCCATTATCTATTTTCCTAGTTCATGCATTGCATGAGTAGGGGTCGTTCCCTCAGCAACAAAAATACCTAGATATAGAATGTGACAATAAGGAGTTTAACGAATTGCAGACCCAGGAAACTCAAGTAGATTTGACAATTAATTGTCATTGTTGAATCTTGTTGTAATTGCTAAAAGATCACATTTTTTTTAGTAAAATGTTCCGACTTTTTTGTATATTCAGCATATATGTACATATGTATGTATATTGCTAACCTAAATATATATTTAGTTTTCTTAAAAGCAAAGTTTTTATAAAACTAAACAATTTGTCATTTTATGTTACCTTCAACATCAATTTAATAAAATGATATTTTGCACTGTAATCGACCACCTAATTTCAGAAATTTTTATATTTTGTTTTTATTAACCAAGGTCCCTTTTAAACACATGTTCTAAACTAAATATACAATAATTATATTTTTAATATTTCATTGTTAAAATAATAATAATAATATAAACCACAAAATCCCCAAATCTCCATATGCTAAAAAAAACAAACATATCATCATTATCGCCATCCAACCAAACACCCCCTCATTTATCGTTCTGTTCATCACCATCGGTCCCAACACCAAATCTAAAATGACATCGAAATATTGCAAATATATTTAAGCTTGACAAATGCCATCAATTCATACAAACAAATTTTGAAATTGAAACCTGTCAAATCATAATGATTAAAACAAAAATAGATCGGTGCGAAAAGAAACACTACACAACTAAAAAATTCAAAATTGTTTAACGTCACATTTCCAAAAATAACAAATATTAAAATAATAATATTTCATTTATTTTTCATTTAGCATAAGAATATACAAACTACTGGAAAGTACAAATAATAACATTACTGTGAGGAAAATATAAATGTTGTATTTACTTGTCACACATTGTTTGTTGAAATTTGTAATGATAGACAAGTGGACTGACTGACTGACTGACTGACAGTACGACGTGTCAGGTGCTTTTATACAAATATGTAAAATCGACATACATTTTCTTATTTATCCATTATTTTCATATTATTTTTAAGTATGTGTTATTTCAATAAACACAAAGAAAATTATCGTTTTACATCTGAAATTCATTAGTGGAAAATGTTTTCTGCAAGTACCCTACTTATACTCTAGTCAGACAGTTTTTCTTTTTTTGTTACTTTAATAAAATATATTAACTTGTTAGTTCTGAAAACAACTGCTAACCGTCCCAACTTTTAAAGGAAAGTTTTGTAATCTATATTCAATAGGTTGTACTAGATATGATGTTTTCACAATTTCCTGACTTTGGAGTTTTATGTTCAAATTTTCAAATCGAAAGTTTCAGATAATACTTCAACTAAATTAAGTGCTTGGAATGTGGGTGTCTGTGTTACGTTAGGCGGAAACAGTTTAAAATTTTGTAGAAAATATTGTCTTAGTATTGATTTAACATCGTTAACTTTGAAGAGAGTAATTAAAAATGCAGGAAGATTATAAAAATTGGTTTTGCTATACAGACTAGTAGTTCAAATGCCATAATCGAATCAGTGAGTGTCAGTGTTGATGAAAGAGTTTGCTGAATGTATTTCATACAAAGTATGACCGGGTTATTGATTAAACTTCCTCATCTGTGAAAAGAGCCATTGAAAAATTAAAGAAGATTGGCATAACTGGTGTTATTTAACACACTAGTATTTCAAAAGCAGATAGTATGTTGGTGAAAGTCTACGAACAATAATTAAAAATTTCCTATTTCTAGAAATTCTTTACATCATATACTTTCTATAGATCTGCATCTCCATGTACACAAAGTTAATTTGATACAAGAGCATCCACAAACCGGTGTTTATTTTTTAAGCAACATCATTTTAATACTATTATTCCCGCAATATTTTCTCAACTTGTCACTGTTTGTTGGTGGCATTTTTTATGAGCCATATCGCGACATGATACATGAGATCACTCTATGTTGTCTCAACAATATTGTGTAAAATGGCATATATCCCATTAAATAATTAAATTACTACAGCAGACATTTCCTGGTCGGGTACTCTAACGGTTCTGTGCACATAATTGGTCTGCTACATCGTTCGTTTTTACAAAGACCCAACACATCTATTCATTGAAAGAGGGAAAACGAAATTCAACCTTATTTATGTAAAATTATCATGAAAGCCGCGGAGGGTAGTTGACTAATATGCTATTCTATACATAATCTGATTCTATATACTTTGTGATTCAAGAAAATAAAGAATATATTTGTAACTTAAATCGTGCATACATTTTAAGACACCCATTATATATATTTTGCAGCCGATTTAACGGTGTCGATATAACTATATCATTTAATCAATTGAAATAAAATATCTGAAGCTTAAAAATATGTCAGGAAAAATCTGTGGAATTTATATCAAAACTAGTCTGATCGGTCCATAAAGATATACTTAAGCCAAATATACCATTCTTTTAAATTTATGTTTATACAGAAACTAAATAGCTGGAAATTCTTGTACCCAACACCAAAACGATGGAGGTTATATTAAGTTTTTCATTCCGTTTGTTGCACATCGAAATAATGGTCGTAGCAACAAAAAGTTTAAATATTCTGGGTCCTTATAAAATTCTAAGACTATTTAGCTTTGTCCTTACGTCTGTCCATCTGTTGAAGGCGATAAAGGCTCGAAAAAAATACTGATAACAAAGAAAATTTTCTTTGCTTCACCGTAAGTTTGTTATTGAAAATGACAAACTCCGTCCAGTACGAACCAAGTTATCGACCAGAGTTTCTGACAACCTGCAGATATGTTTTGCTATTTTCTTCAAATATAAAGCAGATAATATTATAAAATTTCGCAAACTTTATTTCTACTATAGAAGGACAAGTCTTATTGAATATGGTAAGAATTGGTCAACGATCTCATAGCCCCCATACAAATGTCTTCTCAAATATCTATAGGAAAGCAGTATTCACACAAAATTCAGCTAAAACAACTTTCATTTTAAGTGAAAACATAAAACGATATTTTGTTCGCATCAGCTTATATAAAATATAAAGTTGTCTTTCGCAAATAATTTAAATTCTTGAAATTCGACACAAATAATGCAAGTGTATAAATAAATCAGCGTACCGATCTTTATAAGGATCTGTCCACATTTGACCACAGAGCCCATATAAAGCCCACTTCCGAAAATGAGCTCAGAAAATCACATAATTATCAAGTTCAATTTCGACACAAATAATTCGCATTTACATGATCGGCCCATTATTAGTCATAGCTCCCATATGAGGACCACTTCTCAAAAACATATTAACATTAGCAGCAAACACAAACCATAATCAGGCATAGATCAACATTATTGGAAGTTATATATTGTCAAGACCGACATAAATATTTTTAATAATAATCAGACAAAAATTTGCTTGACACTATGAAAGATTTTATAAACCTTTGCTAAATATAACATTACAATTCGTAAATTATTTGAGTATCAATTAAGTAACAAAAATACCCAAATACTTTTACATCACTAACTCCAGCAGCAAAGGTGCAAAGGTTTTAGAGCTTTTCTGTGGCTTTTCCAATAAGCAAAGATTATTGTATAGGCGAATAATTATTAAGTTAAAGTTTTATTGAAAGATCTGTCATTATAAGTAAATAAAACATAAGTTTTACTAAAAAAATAAAAGTAAATCCAGGGGGCTAATTCTGGCATTCGTATGCGAGTAAATTTTCATTCGAACATTCGAATTTTTTAACATTTGGGATTCTGCGGATGTTGCGAAAGCTAAGGTTGTTGCGAAAAACGAGTCACAAAGAGTGAATTTTTTTTTATCGGATACACAAATTTCAACTTGTAAACTTAATCGTAAAAAAATCAATTAAAAAAGTTGGAAATTTTTGACTGTGTTTTATTAAATGATATATTTGATGTATTTTAAAGCTACACTATATTCCTAAGCCGATTGAAGATAAATGTTAAAAAAAATTAATAGCATGCTGAGATCTAATTTTGGGAAGCGCTGGAATAATGTTAATATTGTCGCTCTCATCTTTACTTTCAAATTCCTCTAAAGGAATGTTTTCTACAGGATAATTATTAGAATAGTCGCTTTCACGTATCCAAGCATTAATTTCTTCATTTAAAATCTCCAGAGTAATTGCATGAAGATAAACCAATATATTGATGGCTTTGAGAAAAAAGTTGCTAGTCAACAATACAAATATTTTACGTATTGCAATAATCGAGGAGTTGCATTTATCAGAGATGCTTTAACCGAGGTGGCAATGTAATTACAATTCACTACTACTGATATTTTATATAATCATTCGAAGATTGAAGGAATTTTAGTGAAAATTTCTTTTAAATATATGAGATTATCCTAATTCCAAATAATATGAATTCGTCATTGAAAAGTAAGCTGTTCAGTTATAACAAGTAAATAACAAGTTTTTGCTGCAATTTGCATTGTAATTTCTTCCACATTTTTGGAACATAGCAAAATATAAATGCTTACAATGTTTTCCTATTTTACTGAAACTTATTAAATAAGAAATTTTTATATATTTTTCTTTTTGTTTTCAATATAAAGACAATATGTTACACGCGAACTACATAAATCAATCAGCATTTTTTTTTTTAAATTTAATACAAAAATAAATTAATAATCAGCAGCAGCAATAAAATCAACAACTAAAACATATGTATGGATGATGATAATGAGTACATCGTTGAATTGTTGATTTATTGAGTTAGTTTTTCTCAATGAAATCTACATTTTTCATTTGGATTTAAATTATTATTATAAAACAAGAATAAAAACTGAAAATATTATGAATATATTTTGTTCGTTCAGTTCTTATAAACACATGTTTTTCAGCAGGCCTTAACGATTACATATTTATTTGCAAATAGAAATCGGAGAAAACTAAAACTTTGTTAAACACTAAATTACGATAGAATTTATTATAAAAAAATTATATTTTTATCACCTCATAAATTATGTAAGTAATATGTATGTAAATATACACAAACTAGAAATATCAAAATATTTGAAAACCCCAAAAAATATGTAAAATTTGAACATATAAACGCATTTTTTTAATTGCTAATAAGTTGTTGTCTTTGTCTTTGCAATATTTGTGCAGCATTATCAATGAACACTAATAAAACGATAAACAATCTATCAATTTTATATTTTACCTAAAAAAAAAATTTGTTAAATATTTGTATATTGAATCTGACATCGTTATCTATAATTGAAGAAATGTGATGCGTGCTTCTGTGACGAGTCATTTAGGCGACAAATGTTCACATTATAATAAATTTATTTATAGCGAGACTCATGCGTCGATGTCTATTAAAATTGTGTGATGACACTTACCGAAGCAGAACTAAATTAAAGAAAAATAAAAACAACAACAACTTATAGAAAAATGAAAAGTTTTAAATTTGAAATATCAACATCATGTTTTTTGATTTGAAATTTGTTATTGTTTAGGTTTGGTTGGTTTTGATATTGTCGGAAACAAGGCAGAAAACATATGTTGTGTAATTTTACCAAACAAAAAGAATTGTGACATTTTGAACTAGAAAAACTGAATGGGAGATCCCCTTGAGCAGCATGTACAGAAATTATGTTAAATATTAGGCAGAGATCAGCAGCATTAGGATTTATATACGGTCAAGGCCGACTAATTAATATCCTTAATATTACCCACTTAACATTTTTTTTGGCGTTGCGTTTATAGGCCAAAAGTTTATATAGTAGACAATATCAATCAATTACTTCATACTTAGCTTCAGCCTATATTGTAGTAGTTGGTGCTCTTCATATAATTTTTAAAGAAAATCTTGTGAAAGCCAGGTTTATTTGGAAGGTGGAATTACTTTGGAATTAGACATTTGACTTAAACTCTAATTATTCTTAAAGATAATGGCATAGTTTTGTGTGACAAGGTTTTCGAAAATAGCATACTATCACAACATTAAGCATTTTTGAAAAGTTCAATATATTTATTATATTCAGTGTTGCCAAATCTGCCGGTATTATGCAGATTTTTGATTAACAAAAATGACAAAGTGCGATTTGACGATTTTTGCCCTCAAAGTGACGATTTGAGTGCCCCGATAGACTAGGCGATAGTATGCCGGACTATCAGTCAGAGGGTTGCGGGTTTGATTCCCGCCAAAGACTCTGGGTGTTTTCTGCAGACTAGCCAAAAAAGCTTCGCAGTTTGTTTTTGCTTTAAAAAAAAAAAAGTAATTTAAAAAATAAATTTTTGTGAAAGTAGTTTTATGTAGTATATACCTTTATATTACAATATCAATGTCGCTTTGTTAATGAATACAAAGAAGGAAACTATCTATTATCTTTTTCTGTTTGTCACCATGTAAGAAAAACTTTCAACCTTCTTTATCAAACAGTTGATGCAGAAGAGAGATTATTTAAACCATTGTGAAATTGTTTAATTTTTCCACTTGTCTTATTCAATTTATATATATTTATTGATACTTTAATTTTGCTTGAACATGGTTGAAATCAAATTCAACCAAAATAAGCCTCAAATACGTAGAATTCAAATTATTGGATACTTGATTTAGAAGATATCAGTCCATAATTAGTTCACTTCTACTATGCGACTCATAAATCTCTTGTAAATAATGTTATTGAGATCAAATTCAACCAAAAAAAGCAGCACCTTATAACTTGTTCTTTTTTGTAAGCTGTTTCTTAACTTATTGTGAATATGGAAAAATGTTCTTTTAATTTTATAAATTCTTAAATTACACTCAAGATTATTATGAAAATCAGACAAACTCTGTAAATTATGGTAAGAATTGGTAATTACATTAATTATAAATTATGTTGGTCGTAAAATTGTCTTTCAAACAATATATAAAATAATAATAAAATTTGCACTAAGACTGCATAGAAAACACAGAATAATGATATTCCAATCCTTTAACCAGTGTAGGTTTTTTATATTTCTTATTATGTTTAGGTGGAGGGTATTAAAGATTCGGCATAGCCGAATATTGCACTCTAACTTGTTTTTAAACAAGAGTCATTATCAAAAAGTTATGTATTTCCGTTTTTTCCGATTTTAAAAATATATTGCCGATTTTACTGATTTGTATATCAAGTTTTGACGATTTTACGCAAAAATTATCTGGAAACAGTGATTACATTAAATATTGCACAGTGAAATAGTTTTTACAGGTCAGCCTTTTTATTGATGCTTGTAAAATCTAAAAACAAAGATCCTCTTAATATATTATTCGTATCATGCTGCTTCGTCTGGTGGAATGTTGCTTCGTGGTTTGTGAAAATTTGTGCAGGGTCTAAAATTTCTGTACTGAAAATACTAACCTATTTGAAAATTGCTAACGAGACGCTCAATGACGTCAACAGTTCAATTTGAAGACGAACATACGAGCTTACTATTCCCTATTATCTCTGGACATCAGTTTGGCGACACTCACATGCACTGTTTAGTTTTTGACATTTGAACGGTTCAGTTACCGATTGACTTAATTTCCCAGAACTTTTCAATTAATCTCTTCACACTTAACGAAATTAAAAAAAACTTTAATATTTATTTATATTCTCTTAATAGAGGGTCTTTGGTAATTTTTATCTCCAACAATTACCAAAAAACAAACTTACTATTGTTTAATGTATAAACAAATAGGCATATTACCTGACAAGCGGTTTACCTAAAATGAAGATGCAATTACAGTTGTAAACCACTATTTTGAAGATAGAATTGCTAGATAAGCGTTAGACTAAGTGTATTGAAGTTTCAGGAGATTATGTTGGAAAATAAAAATGTTTTTTAAAAACTAACTATTCTCTTTCTGTGCTAGCTGTGTATTGAAAAAATTGCAACCATTTTGGTTTTACCAAAATTGCTTCACAAATAAAACCTATATCTGGAATATAATCCAATAAATTAAATAATAGAAAATATGCCTAAATAATAATTCATATTTCAGAACCACAGGGTTTGACTTTTATAAATTTTAGATCATTCCATTAGTTCAACAATTTCCATTTACACTCATGTTAATTACCATTTTCTGAGTAAGATTAAACTTTCGTAATTTATCTCAACATAATTATTAGACGATATATCATTATTTGTTTAAAATGAATCCCCCCCAAGTAAATAATTGTAACCACAAATGAAAACAAAAATTAAAGCCCCACCCGCTCTTTATGAAAAAAATATTTAAATGCAAAAAAAAAAAATATGATAAGTCGTCGATAAACAATACGGAAACATACATTGTATACGAGTTTAAATTTGGCTAAAAGCCAACATGTACAACATGTTAAGCAATTTAAGAGAAAATTTCTTAAGAACTCTTAACATTACTAGAAGAGTATAATACATACTCTCTTTTATTTGTGATCATTTTTAGTTTATAATTTGTAGTTTATTTATTTATTTTTTGTTAACTGCAATTATGATGGCATGCGTCTGAAAAAAACTGCACTGATGTATTTAAGCATAACAAAATATAAAATAACAAAAAAAAAAAGGAAAACTTTGAATATTTGCCAAAAAAACATTTTAATTTTCACTAGTTTGTTATAATACAGTTTAAAACAAAATACAAAAGTGAAAAATGCCATTTGTGAAATGTGTTTGTTTGAAATGTTAAACAAACATGGAAATGAAGTAATGTTATTTTTTCTTTTTTGCAAAATTCTTCGTAAGCAAAAAAACACATAAAACTAATGTGATCGACGTAATGAAAATGAAAAATGTTGTTTAAATTCACGCACAATTCAATTTCAGAATGATATTTCAGCGCCAAATCTATTGATCATTGCACGGTTGGCGTGTGCGTGCAGAATGATGCATTTTAATGGCACCCAGATGTTGTTTAATGATAATACTAACGATGATGTGCTTTGTTTTCTAAGGCGTCATTCAAATAGACTGATTGTTTGTTCAGCTTCTTCGGGCTACCCTTGCAATAAATCTGAAATGCACAATTTTATAGAGATGGTGGGCCAGTTGAACAGATTTTAAGAATTGTGTATAAAGAAACAAATCTTAGGCCATTTGCTTAGTTTATACCGATTGGACCAGTATATCCAAATTTGTACATCATTCAGCCCACTGTTCTTGAAAGCCAACTTACTATATACATATGTATATAAATTTTGTCACATTTAATCAGTAAAACACAAAATTTTCATTTCGCAAATAACACAAAATTGTGAAAAAAAAACTGACAGTGTAAGAGCATAACAAAATAATTTTTCATATTTTACTAATTATGCATGTTCTACGTCAACTAAATTATCATTTCAAAAACACAAAACATTCATATTTAAAAAAAAAAAAAAAACAACAAACATTTTCGTATTGAAAAGAATCATTACTTTTAAAAATATGAACATATTGCTGTCATAAATCAGATGAACTCTTAACCCTAGACATATATATTTAAACGTATTAAGCGAAATATATGTTCTTTATTCTTCATAATTAGTAGCCAATGCCAAAAGTATTAACCGCATTAGATTAAATAGATATTATTCATACTTACGTATAAGTATTTATATAAAAACGCAAGAAAAACATTGGCCATTTAAAATAAAATTTCATTTTAAATACCCTGGTCCCATGCTCAGTTATAAATAAATAAATAAATAATTTTATAGTCTACTTTTAAAACTCAGAAAAAACTGAAATTGTTATTTGTCTTCTAAATTTATGTAGAATAATAGTAATAAAATGAAAATCATTTTTGTATTTAATAAACCCCCGAAATATTATTTAAATTTATAGTCATATGTTTTATTTCTATTGAAACAAGCAAAAACAGTTTTTGTTCTCTTACTAATCCTTAAAATTTATTTCAGTAGTAAAAAAAAGATACTAAAAAATTATTATTTTTTTGTATTGGTATGTGTGTAGTTAATTTATGGTACAAGTTATTATTTATTTGTCATCAGAAGAGCAGCAAAAATGTTCATCACCTTTAGTTTGTTTTATCACCGATTTAAAAGAGATTCTCCGACATTCGCTAGGTTAAAAAGATCTTGAACTAATAAACTTGCCAGAGATTTATAAATTATTGGCACTATTCTCAAAAATTAAATGCAATAATATTTTTATTATCATTATCAATGTTTAACGACAGGCGTTTCAGGATTTATGACACGTAAGGGATTTAATCAAAACTTTGGCATTGGAGGTTTAATCAGTGGCATAAATCATCGCCACTAACCACATAAACTTTATTTATTTATGGTGTATTTTATAATGTCAGCAAAAAATTCCGTAATTTGTATGGAAAAAAATTTGGTCCTATTATTAGGTATGTCAACAGAGGAAGTGCTGAGCCCCTTCAATATAGTTTGCAGAGATGTCAGGGAGTGTCACAATTAAAGTAGTTATACAAAATTTGTAATAATAATAATAATAAAGAAGAACAGACACACAGTCTAAACAAAATTTGTAATAATAATAATAAAGAGGAATATACACACAGTCCAAACGTAATAAGAAATATGATTAGTTCCCGCAGTCTATTTCTCAATAATGTTGAGTTAAATAGATGATGTTTACAAGTAGATCTTGGACAACAAACATTGCTGATGACGCCCTTGGCAGGGTAGAAAATGCATAACTTTACAATGCTATTATTTGAATTATTAATTAAAATGAGCTCAAGCCTAAATAAAAAAGTTTCTCTAATAACAAATATAAAAAAAGTTCAACAGTTTTTCATTAAGAAAAACAAAAAACAGTAGCCTCTAAAAATTAATTAAAATATTTTGTGAAAAAAGTTTGCAAAAATGCATTTAATAAATATTTATTTATATATTGTACATTTCGGACAGAACTTCGGCCATTGATATTTTGTTGGCTAATAAACAACCTCGAAAAATTCAACTAAATAACATATAAATAGTTTCATTATCAAGAACTCACATTCGTACGCATTATAATTTTCTTTTTGTTTTAATTCTTTGATAGCAGTTTAGTAAATTTATTTTTCCCTTTTATTAGCAATAAACATGAACTCAAAAACGCAACAATAAATTAAACTCTTTCTGGACTGAATCTAGAAAACCGCAAAAATCTACAAATTGGAAAATCATTTTTCAAAGCGTTTTGTTTAAACTAATGTAGAATAATATGGCTTTATTTTTATAATTGTTATGTTAGAATATCTGCATTTAGTATTTTTAACATTCTTTAGTGTAATAAGGATAAGTTCAAAAAATTTCAACAATAGATTCGTATATTATTTACTGGTTTGACATTAAAAATATAAATCTTTATTTATGCCCACTGTTAAAACTTTTTCTATATTTTTTCTAAATTGTTTGCTTGCAAGTTTTATTCTTGTCATTTTCTACCATAATTTTCGAGCAAATTTGTTTTCCAATTTTTCAGGTTTTGTGTGAATCTCCTTTGATTTTCACCAATTACTGCTAACATTTTACACATGTTAAAATAATAAAAGCATTTGCTTCTTAGAAAGTATATCCGGTCAAGCCCGAATATATTACCCTACATCTAATCTATTTGTAAAAACAGTTTTTCAGAAATGGGCGCTATATGAGAGCTACGACCTATTATGGACAGATCATCCAAAAATTTCGTAGCTTGACCTTTGTGAAAATTTTGTGTTAAAATTTTAGAGCGAGATAAACACGTTTTATATATATGTTAAAGTCATTTCCGCAAGGGCCGTCACAAAATTATATGTCACAAAATTATATGTCATGGTATCTGTATATGTAATATTTATTTGTGTTATATATTATTTGTATACCAAAATTTGCAAGAGATTTATAACCGAAAAAATAAATTTCGGAAGAGCTACTTAAATATATGGGATCTATGAATTATTATGAACCGATTATCATAAAATTTTCCCACATGATTTTTGTATATATGAAACATATTTGTGTTTAATATTATTTAGATACCAACATTTGTAAGAGATTTATGATCTTTCGAACGATTTTGGCAGTTCGCCTTTTATGGGAGCTATAGTCAATTATAGACCGATCTATACAACAATTTATAGATATGATTTGGCTTAATGTATAACTTATTTGTGGCGTAAGTTGTTTAGATACGAGCATAAATCATACATTTATGACCGATAAACTCCTATTTCGGGAGAAGATTTGTATGAGGGCTAGGTAAAATAATTGATCGTTATCAACCAATTTCAATTCCAACCTTGGACCGAAAAACATTATGTACCAAATATTAACTATCTTAAAAAATGCGAGCTGTACACTGCGCACAAGCTTTACATGTACAGCCAGCCAGACAGGCAGGCGTACGGACGGACGGAAGGACAGACGGACATCGTTACTAATATTTATTAGTGTTACAAACATCAGCACAAATCCAATATAGGGTATACCACTATAGTGGTGTAAGGTATAAATATTGTTGTGATAATTATATTCAATAACTTTTATTTATTTAAAATTGCATAATATTTATTTTAACTTTTACTCACACAAGTAATCATTATTCCTGATTCCAGCTTTCTTAAAAATTGTCACATCAGTTTTCCCCCATTTCTGGTTACATTCTATTTATTTATTCAATTCCACCATAACTACACCAATATTTCCTCATGATTTTCATAATTGTTTGGCTGCAATCTCGATCTTATCACGAAATCACAAATATTTCAATATTTTTACTAACATTTATTACTAAATGACAGCTGAATGCACTATTAGGTATAGCTGGGGCAATTACGAATAATGAGAATGGGGCTTGTATTTAAGTTTGATGCTATCTATCAAAGGTATTTGATTGAATACTTTCGAATTATTTGGAAACTTAATTCTTATTTTGGCTTTGATCTTAATATAATCATATGTACTTACATTTTGGGTGGTCAAATTTCAGACGAATTCATTTAGGTAAAACTCAAGATTTTCTATATGGGTCATTACTTTGTTCAATACACATGAATAAACTAACAAGAAAACAAAGAAATAATATTGTTTCAAGAGAAACACACACTCACCAATCATAAATAATAACTACTATAAGGAAAATTGTAAGCGATTCAGAAGCTAGAGAGTGAATTTGGCGCACAACTTGATTTCAAAGTGCACAAAAAAATGTTTCTTGTTAAGTATTTCGAAAAGTAGCTCAATTTTAGGCCTATAATCTTATGACTGAGAATTTCTAGTTTATTTAAGAGAATAACCATACCACCCTTGGTTATTATACTTTATTATATACAATGTCTAGACATTTTGGTAGACTTTCAAAATTTATTTGTTATAATAGAAAGTTAAGAAACGAATTCAAATGAAATTTTATTTCTTAGTACTCATATACAATTTTTTCGTTATTTATAAAGCAATTAAATAGGGAATATTTATATTTTATAAATCCTCTAAGAAACAACCAAATTCTAACTACCTGTCCCAATGAATAATCTAGTGAAAAAGTGGAAAATATGAAAAGTATTTGAAGAAATTGCAAAAGAATGCTAACTAAAAATAAATAAAATGCATAACTTATAAATTATGATTTTTAAAATAAAATCTTATTCAAAGAACACAGAGAAAAAATTTTGTTTTACACGATCGTCGTAATCATTTGAAAAAGTTTAAAAGTTTTTTTTTAACAATATTATGGTTACTGTATTATTGATATGATTGTGGTTAACACCAACCAAAATTATTATAACCATAACATGAAACTAACATAATATCATTTCATAATATTTCATCCTGAACATGCTTGTCATAAATATATGATTGCTATAATCATGTGTGAATCGTAACTTTAACATATTATGGTTCCAGCAATCACATAAATAATTATATTTACCAGAATATTGTTAAAAACTTGTAAAAAATTAAAATTATTGTGCTTATCTTGTACAACTATGTTTTTTCACTTCTTGTAAATAACTAATTGTTGTTGGGAATTTTGACAATCACTCATGATTAACATCATTAGCGATTTTGAAACTTTATTAGTAACTTGCAATAATAATACTTTACTTTAGACGACTTTTCAAAAGGTGTTAAACAAATATAGATTTCACACAAATTAAACAAACATTTTATTACTTTATTTAAACTATAAGTTTTCAACACAATATATTTTGTTTGTTTCTTTGCAGGCAATTTTATTTTATACACCAAGATGGCTGTGGAAGTCTTGGGAAGGTGGCAAAATTCATGCACTTATCATGGACTTAGATATAGGAATCTGTTCCGAAGCCGAGAAAAAACAAAAAAAGAAATTACTTTTAGATTATTTATGGGAAAACCTAAGGTGGGTATCTCCTGGCATATGCAAATAGGCATCATTTGCGGAGAACTCTTTAAAATGTCGTTTCCGTTTAATATGAATATAAATTTCATTCACAACATATTTCTTCTTAAATTTTTTCCCAGATATCACAACTGGTGGGCGTACAGATACTATGTGTGCGAACTATTAGCACTCGTAAATGTGATAGGTGAGTAATAAGTTTTTTTCAACGAAAAAATCTACGAAATTCTTGAGAATTTCCAAATACAAACGAACAGTAATTATTTCAATATTTATCATACTGAATAAATTCAAAGAAGAAAAAAATTGAAGCAAAATAATAAAACCAAAAAAAAAAAAAAAGAAATCAAACCGACAATGAAATAAAATAGACGAAAAGACGAATGAACGGACAGGACAGACTGTCTGTCAGACATTTTAGACACAATGAGAAAAATAGCAAATAAATTGACAAATGTTTTTCAAATAAATAAATACAACACTGTTTAAAAGTAATTTATGTGCGTATGCCTAGGTATCATATAGACTCGTATGTATAAATATACAAATATGTATGAACTCTTGTATGATGCTATTTTATATACAAATGGATATAGTTTGCATGTATGGATTTGTTTATGCATGTTTTTCGATCTAAAGAGGCATTTTTGTAGACTTTTGTTATTTAAGACACAAAAAATCTTGAACAACGAAACATTTTTAAATTTTTTTGTTGTTATCTGTTTGATTAACAAAATAAACAAATCACAATGAAATTTAATGTAAAATGTTCATAAACTGACCACTGGACTGTATACGAAATAAGCCAATGTGTAAATAAACATATTTAACCGTAGAACATTTATTGATTTTTGTAAATTTTTTTTTATGAAATTTTTGCCCGTAAATTTATTTGGGGGTTTTGTTTTAGTTTAAAGTATTTATAAAATGCAGCACATATTTTACTGGTAAATTCCATAGGTAAGGGTATAAGATTAAGAGAATATTTGTATTTATATTTAATAGGGAAATTAGGGGATTTTCTAGTAATTTTCCTATCTTTCATAAATAAACATGACATTTAAATTAAGTATACATTAGAGTAACTATAATAATATTATGCTAGATTTCTTAGATAATTTCGTTTTACAGAAACCCTAAAAATTAGGGGACATGTGCTAAAATTTTCACAATATTGTTTGTTATTTTTCCTTTACAGATAGTTAATTTTTGTAAATATTTATAGATTTAAAAAAACATAAAGTGTAAAAAAGAGTATAAACTCATTTGTATCTGAAAAGAAAGAAAGGTATTGCTTATATATATGAAATATGTCTTCAAATAACATGCCAAACCAAAAACTGGTGCTTGATTGATAAAAATGAATAACTTTAAAAAAGCAAAATCTTAATTTTAAAATATTTTTTCTTTAAAACAAAATAGAAGAAATTAGGTTTATAACAGAGATACTTTGGAGTTTTGTGTTTTGCCCTTTAAAATTGTTGAAATATTGGTACGCTGTTTTGCATTTCAAATTTTGACGTAAAAACTAAAAATAAGTTTAATGATCAAAAAATTAGTAAAAGAACATATGGGAAATCATGATCACATCTTCTGTGTTGAAATACAAGTCGTATGTTTTATTGAAACATCATATTTAAACTTCTTTAATTTTAAATAAGACATTTAAATTAGAACTGCATGTCGAAATCTTTATTATTACACAAAAGAGAACATTTACTTTTTATGCCCAACGCTATCATAGTAGGGAGAGTTTATGAGATTTATGCTGATGTTTGTAACGCCCATAAATATTAGTCTAACACCCAACTTAAAGTATACCTATTTACTCATAATCATTTCTTTGAGTCGATTAACGATACCCGTGCGTCCGTCTGTCTGGCTGGCTGGCTGTCCACGTAAAGCTTGTGAGCAAAGTACAGGTCACAATTTGGTGCATGGTGCATGATATTTTTTCGGCCCAAAGAGCCTTTGACATTAATATCAGTCCATTATTTCACCTAGCCACCATACAAATATTCTCCCGAAATAGGGGTTTATTGATCATAAATGTTTGATTTATGCTCGCATTCAAACATATTTCACCACAAATAACTTGTACATGAAGCCTAATCACACCTACAAATATATGCTGATCTAAGGCATAACTGTCTTAAAAACGTTGGTATCCAAATAATATTCCACACATATACATATGTATGTGGTATATATACCCAAATCATTCGGCCTAATTTTATAACGATCGGTCCATAATTAGTCAAAGCTCTCATATAAGACCTATTTCGAAATTCACTTTAACATCTATAAATCTTTTAAAAGTGTTTATATCTAGATAAAATTTAATGCACAAAATATTTATATGTACAGAAGGCATGCCTCTTAATATACAGAATAGGTCATAGCTATCATATAGCGTTCATTTGTGAAAAACTATTTTTACACATATACTGGGTGTAGGGAATTATATGATTAGGATTGACTGACTATACTTTCTTATTTATTAAAAATAATTTCATTTAAGTTTCCTAGTTATTCCAACGTTTTCTATGCAATTAAACTCCCTTGATAAGTTTAATGCAATCAAAATAAAAAACAGAAATTTTGTGTCATCAGAAAATACCTTACATAATCCAAGTCAGTAAGGGCGCGTTTTCACTATGTCATTTTTGTTGTCAAATTGTCCAAATTGTTGGCAATTGTATGAAAACGGGTTGTCATGAATAAATTTAATTTTTTGCAATCATCATTGCAAACATAGATGACGCCATATGACAACCCGTTTTCATAAAATTGCCAACAATTTGGACAATTTGACAACAATTTGACAACAATTTGACAACAAAAATGACATAGTGAAAACGCGCCCTAATACAAAAAAAATATACATTGTAAATAGTAATGGCCGTCTCTAATGCGATCGAGTTTAATTGACGAAATTAATTAACGTATTTCCGCATTATACTCAACGCAGAAATACGTTTCCTAATCATTGTCTATGCAATCAAACACCTTTAGTAGTTCCAATGATTTGAAAAGGAAACTACTTTTACGGTAATCCTATTCTAAATTGTTCAATAGTGTAAAATAAGTGCTGCAGTTCCATCGTAAACCTGTCTGTCAAAACGTAAGAATACACATGGATTCAGAAATCTGTCTGTTAAAACGTAAGAGTACACATGGACTCAGAAATAAATTTCCTCATTATTCTAGCATATTCAAATTGTCTGTTAGTCAGCCTTAAGTCAAATGAAACCAAAACATAAGCTCTATTTACATTATTCCCATCGGAATTTGGCAAATACTGCAAAGTATTGCAGTTTCTTTGGGAATCAACTTTTTAAAAGTAAAAACAAACACAAACAGGCTGTATTTACATTAATCGTATGCCAAATTAATCAATAGTTCAGAATATGTTGACATAGGTATTTCGATTTTATGAGAACCAGTTTGTCTGTCATACAGTAATAAATTTCTAAATATACTTATTTGGATATCATAAAATTCATTGACGTTGCCAGAACTGGAATTACCTTCCATGGAAATATCGTCTATATGATTGAATAAATGCAGAATGTGAGAGGAAGAGCGGAAAATTGCCTTGTACATTTGAAATATGAGTCAGATAAAACCGATAAATTGATAAAGTATAACATTATTTAATACATTTGTATCAGCTCTCATGTAATAAGTTCATCATCTAGCCATATCTAGTCTAACGTGTACAACAATTAGCAGATAATTGTTACTAAATACACAATAACATAATGTAAATAATACAAATATTTTTGATAATCAAGTAAAATACATTTAGAAATGTTTTCAGAACTGGAAATGTTCATTGTATTTAAACTAAACCCTATTTTAAATAATAAAACATGAAAACATAAGTAGATTACCTCTGAATGAATATATTACTACATACACGCAGAGAAAAAAATATAGTTGTACATTGTCAACATTTTTACGAGTTTTTCAACAATTTTATGGACACTGTAATTATGTATATGATTGCGGTATCCACAGTATGGTTATGTTACGATTCATATATATGATTGTAGTAATATACATGATTAATCATATATATGATTGTATTAATTATATACTTATTGCAATCATGTTTATGATAAATCCATTTATGATAAATTGTTGCTCTTTGATTATGATAGAGAACAACATAATATGGTATAATCTTTCATCATAACACTGATCACCGCAAACATTACATAATTTCTATAATCATATATATGATTGCTATAATCATGTGAATGGTAACTTAACCATATCATGGTTGCAGAAATAAATAATTACAGTGACATTACTATTTCAAAAAAAATGTTTAAAAATGTTAAAATATTTGTGATAAACATGCACAACTTCATTTTTTTTCTGCGTGTACACGCTTAGGTTAACCCCCTTATTCAAAAACGATTATTAAATTTAACAAACGTTTATTATGACAGATTTGCATATAAAAATTAGCTTAATAAACGTTTGTTAAATTTAATAATCGTTTTTGAATAAGGAGGTAAGTCTTTAATATTTTTACACTTTTGATCAATAAATAAAATAAATATTTGTTTTAATTTTATTATATTACTTAAAGCACATTTTTAATAAAACAAATCTAGAATACATTTTTGTTTTCTATATATAATAATATTTTTAACTGCACTTTCTCCTTTACGACTTGAGCTCAATCTCAAGCTAATTCATTAGCACAACTATAATAACAACATCATCAAAGTTCATATAAATATGCCTTTTTTGTATTGATTTATCGCTTCATAAGGACACTACACCAAACATGCATAGTAATGCACAGATAAGAAAATATGCAATATAATTGTAAAAATTTCATCAAAATAACAATTTAATCGTTTAAATTGTAACGAACAGAAACTTAGAATTTAGAAATTTAATTGAGCTGTACAAAATTGTTACACCACTTATTAAAGGGTTAATTGGTTTTCTTCAAAATTATATCGAAATTAAAATAAATAAACTTTAAGTAAATGAAAATTGAATTGATGAATTTGTGTGTGTTAAAACACTTTAGCACATCATCATTTTCGTCTTACTAATTGTTTATTTATTGTAAATTATGTGAAAAGCTGTGGGATTCTAATGATCAACTGATAATTTTTTTCTCTTCTACTTTATTTTCATATGATCTTACAAATATTTTATGGCAAATTAATATACATAAATATTAATGAACATGTGTTAATATTTCAAAGATCATGTGGATTTGGAAATGAACAGAAAACTAATTTGTTTAAAATTGTTTAGTAACAATAGAAATAAAGTTTAAGAGGACACCGCTCTACCGACGTAAAAGACGAAATTTATACAATCAAATTCTATGTAAATTTATAACTAAGTTTATGTTTTTGTTTATTTTCTGATTTGATTTTAAGGTCAAATGTTTCTTATGAATCGATTTTTCGATGGCGAATTTATGACATTTGGCTTAGAAGTGATAAAGTATATGGAAGACGATCAAGAGGATCGCATGGACCCCATGATTTATATATTCCCTAGAATGACCAAATGTACATTTTTTAAATATGGTTCTAGTGGGGAGGTAAGTTAACGAAATCAAATGCTCTTCTTCCTTGGTGAAATGAGGGATTTTGATATATTTTTGAAATTTATTTTAAAATATTTTCATTAATTTCTCTAATTTCTTTCTTTTGTAAAGGTGGAAAAACATGATGCCATATGCATACTGCCATTAAATGTTGTTAATGAAAAAATCTATATTTTCCTTTGGTTTTGGTTTATATTATTAACACTATTAACATTATTAACACTGATATACAGGGTGGTTATTATATTTTCACCACGTATGAGGGTGTACTTATTTCGTATGCGATTTAGGTAAGTGGAAAGGAGGACTACTTATTTTGTATATACACGAGGATAATTTAAAAAGTTTTGTGGTATTAAAGTGGTAATAAACTTAAAGTATTATTAACAAGTCTTTGAATAATTATAATATTTATTAGGTTTTGTACATAATTTACTTAAGTAATATTTAACGAATGCGATAATGTATGTAAATAATTTTAAGTTTGTTTCTTCATTTTGTAAACTTTTCAAATTATCCTATTATTATTTTGTTGCAATAAATGACACAAATTATAGAGGAAATTGCTATTAAACAATCGCTTTAAGAGTACTTCAAAAATTATTAGTTTATATTATTTAAAGGATCTTTTAGACATATTAATCAATGTTAAAAATAAATCTCCGTATGAAATTGGAATGACATTGTCTATCATAGAGTTTTAGTTTACCTATGGAGATAAAAATAAAACATTTATGGCCTTATTTATAAAACTTACAACAGGTTTATAAAAGGTTTATAAAGCAAATTTTATATGGAAATTTTGTATGGAAATTTGCTTTATAAACCTGTTGTAAGTTTTTATGAATAAGGGCGTTAATGTGGCATTATAGTTGATGGAGTATTAGGGTTAGGGTTCTTTTTTCAGGATTAGATGGCATAATACAAACGGGATTTAATGCAGGAATTGAATTTGCCCCCATTTTTAAAGTTAAATTATTTAAAATGTTAACAAAAAATTGAGCTTATTTTCTATGAAATTTTCGACCTTTGTCAAAACATTAGCTATTAAGAGATAAATTAATAAAATCAGGGAAATTGGAGAAATTGTTAATGTTAAACACACTGGTCGTACAAAAATAAGTTATTGAACGTTGTTGAAAGTCCGACAGCTCGTTGTAGTGGATAAGAATTGGAAATTTTATTAAGCTTCTACATCGAATACTAGAAATCTGTGACTCCATTTTTACAATTTTCAATTTAAGCAAGAACTGAAACTAATAGAACGCCCCTATAGTCTAAGAGATAGTGTGCTGGACTATCAGTTATACGGTTGTGGGTTAGCAGAGAAGCCAAAAGATTTCGCAGTTTGTGTTTGTTAAAAAAAAAACTATGCACAGAGATTGAAGGTCTTTGAATAGATTATTGAACATCACCACGTCGATGAAGATATTTAGAATCAATTCATCCTTCAACTTTGCCAATCTCCAAAATTTTCCGCATTTCGGATTCAGAAAACCTACACGTGACTATAAAAAAAATGCATCTCCTACTTGTCACTGTTTGGTTTAGGCTGGATAAATCAATGGACCATTGGAACTTCTTTGAAAATGAGGCTGTCAAGCACTAACTGTATACTTTATATGATGACAGAGATCTTTTTCTAAACTGAACAATTTTGGCGTGGACGACTTGTGTCTTGAAAATGGAGGTCTCAAATGACATTTAGCTCGAGGAATAATTAAATTACTGCTAAAGACTATTTCTGGTCTCGTATGCTCTAGCGTTTTCTTGATCAGAATTGTTGCCCTAGATCGTTTCATTTATCACCAATGCAAAATGACCTTTTCATGATGAACCCATCCTTCGTACTGATTCTATAAGAAAATACCAATTTAATAATGTTTTTTCTATTTAATTCAAATATTGCGTACATTCTGAGATAATATCTTTTTAAGGCCAAAGTTCTAACTGAAATTATTTAAAATTTAAAGGTGTATAAAAAAAGATAATAATTAAATAACACATTGGAAAGAACAAGAAAGTAAACACAATGAAATATTACTTTTAACCCGGTACGAATTCTTCAGAACACCAGAAAGTATTTTTATCTCTGGTGTATATCGAAAACATGCATCGATTAATAGTTTAAATATTGTCGGTCTTCTGAATGTAATCGATAATTTGCATCAGTGCAAACAAATGTAACTTTCATATCAGCCATTTTTTAGAAACCAAACAATATTAATCTATTTTACAATGAAAAAATTGTTAAGGCATTTTTCTGAAATTTTTTAACATCTTCAGTTGAATCAATTTAGCACGGAAACGTATTAATCTATTAAAAAATAGTTATTAATAACGACATATCTAAATAGTGACGTTGCTTACTCTGATGTGGTTTTGCACACATATGGCTTTTGTACTAGGAACTAGATTTTTTTCTCATCTAATTTACTATTAAAAACAGGTTAAATTTGAAAGATATTAATATTATGGAAATAATTACAAGATTTTAAAATTGAGATTAATATGCAGAATAATGGAAAATCTTTATGGAGAAATCTTTTGAAATATTTTTAAATAAGTCTCTTAGACTTTTATGTTTTTATGCTTAAAAGGCTTCCACTTAATTTGCGTCATTTATTTGCTGCGGAAAATTTATTTTGATCTATTATTAACATATAATTCTCTTTATAGGTTAGTGCGTCGAGACGCTATAGAAATCATTGTTCGTCGTTCAAAGATGGGCGATTGGTTTTTATTGTATTTATTAGGCGAAAACATAGATACGGTTATATTTCGAGATGTTGTACAGGACTTAGCCAATCGTTTAGGACATAACCAACACCACAGGGTGCCTGGACTAAAGGGCGAAATTCAAGATGCATGATATTGGGAGTATTAGAAACCATACAAAATGCAAAACGTTGTCTCCATCTAAAAAAACAGTAAAACTTCAATGAAAATACCAAAAAACAAATAAAAAAAATCCAAAAAATACATAAAAATACCAAAAAAAAAAATAATATATTTAAAAAAATGAAAAACAAAATGCTGCCAAGTTTGCTTTTTATTAGCAATTTATATAAACACCACCACCACCAACATCAAATTACTACATCATCAAAACAATATGAAAAACGAGTCCTTAACAAGTGAAATTAATTTTGGCATAATGGATTAACAGGAAGAACTACGGGACTACTACTAAAATATTTGCAGACGCACAATTACAAAGGACACCATCTCGTCATCATTCAATAAGCATCACCGACCAACCGACCAACCAACCATAATCACAAACATCATCATGCAACCGACAGACGACAACACCTTTAGCCCACAAAAACCGCAAGAAAAGAAGAGAAAGAAGTTTTTTTTTTTGTTTTTTTAAGTCTTTAAGCTAAGGATTGATAATAAGCAATTGTCTTGGAATTTTTTTGTAAGACAATTTGTAAAATAATATAACACAAAACAACCAACAAACAAATAGTTATAAGATCAATCAGAAGAAAATTTTAAACATCATCATCATACCATCATGACTACTAGTTTCAAAGTTTAGACCTCCAGTAACAAAATCGTAAAGGTACAAGCAGGTTTAGAGAACAAATATTGGATTGAATTCATCATATGACATCAACATTTTTTAAAAAACACTGGCTCTTGCTGCTTCGTGTAGTTTAACACTTTATAATCATGATAGAACCTTAAGCTTAAATGGAAAAAAATCTTAAAAAAATCAAAAAAAATTTGGAGACAACAACCGGTGTATAATTGCATTTTTGTATTGGCCAAAAACGCAAAAGCCCCCCCTCAAACCCCACAAAAATGACATCACAATAACAATTACAAAATGAATAAATAACAACAACAACAACAACAAAGTGTTCATTTATTTAACTAAATTTAGACAAACAAAATTCTTTTTTTATATAAAACTACTTCAAAAAATCTCTCAAAAAAATCTTAAAATCAACAATTCATATATAAAAATCAGGCCGTCAACTAAATAAAGAACACAAAAATCATGTTTTATCTAACCAACAACAAAACGAAACACAACGCCCTCGTCAAAAACACCCTTTAAGATAAACGAATATATCAACAACAACAACAACCAAACAACATCCTTTAAATTTAAATTTTATAATTAAAGCAAAAGAAAACATATTCAAACCTAAGAAAACATAAAAAAAACAAAAATAGCGCGCATCATCTAATAACCATTCAAGAAAAACGAAAGAGAAAAAATTATATTAAAATGTAATTTTTTTTAAATAAAATTAAAACAAAAAACAATATCATATTAAAGAAAAACAAAACTACACACCATCTACAAACAACATACAAAACATACACTCGAAAAACAAAAATTAACCATAAAAATAGTATTAAACAAAATACCTTTTTTAAAAACAAACAAACAAACAAACAAAAAAATCCGAGACAAACGAACTCAAATCATTAAAAATCATTAGAATCATTACTAATCTATCAATAGTTAAAGGTATACAAAACATGAACATGAACAACATTAAGAAAATTTAATTAAAAACAAAAATACTCCCCATTTTTAAATTAAAAACAAAAAGAAAAAATAAGAAAACAATAATCTCATTATTATTATTATTATCATAATTAACAACAAAATGTACAGAATTTTTTTTATTAAAAATTAGTTACAAATTAAAGAAATTTAAAACAACAAAAAATATAAATTAAAATTAAACATAAGCAATTATATGTAGTTATATTACTTTTTCTATTATAAGCTGTATTGTTGACAAGAATTTACAAATTCATAAGAAAATTTAGTTTATTCATTAAAAACTCAATAAAAAACAAACAAACAAACAAACAAATAAATAAAATAAATAAATATTATATATTTAATATCCGTCCAAAAATGCATACATTTTTAGCGTACTAATGAAACTACCAACCAACCAGCGCATTCATTTCAAACAATTTTTAGAGACCAAAACTAGAAAACGCAGGAATTCAATTTAAAACAAAAAAAAAAACATATCCTCAGACTCATAAAATAAATGTTTTTTTTTTAATTCTTAATTTTGCTTGCAGAACCATCCACATAAACATGTTACACAAATACAACTAGGGATTGATTGATTCATTTCAGTTTCATTAAAATATTAGTTTGTAAAACAAAATTTCTTTACAATATTTTGGCTTTTAAATTCAGTTTCCCCCCAATTTTAGCTTTTGTTTTATATAGTGGACTTAAGGTATGGTCACACTTGGCAAATATTTGCCGACAAAGACGTAACCACTAAATTAAATATATTTGAACTTTATTTTATTTCTTAAAAAAAACTTCGTTTATTTACGACAAAACTCAACAAATATTGAGTCTTATTTTATTTGCTGCTGTTTGATCTTGCAAAACTCTTGTAAGAGTAAAAAAACGTAAAACAAATTTGTGCTAAAACAAGTGGTTACGCTTTTTTTGAGTAAATATTTTCCATGTATGGACCATACCTTTAGATGTGCTTGAAAGAAAATATAACAAGTTTGTTCGCCTACAACAAGCAACGGGTTTTATCTTAACCAAAATATTGTCAGCCAGGGATGCAAAATAAGATTTTACAAATTGTACTAAACTTCAAGAAAAAGTGTACTTTTTTCAGCTCAATTGTACTAAATTCTTTTCTTATTTTTTTAATATTTTTTATTAAAAATTTACTAAAAACGTAAATAACAATTCATTTGTACATATGTACATACATGTATCAATTAATAAGAAATCATATTAAAATTTATTTGTGCTAAGTACTTACATAGTATGTAAATAAACTTAACAATTATCATTAATATTTTAATTTCGGAAGGTTTATGTACTAATAGTGTTTGAGATCTGAATATAAAAGTATTATTTATGACATACTTCTTGCTAACAAATTCTTAATTATTTCTAAATTGTAGCAGCAAAAATTAAATGAATTTTGATATGCGAATATCCTTTCCACAGTTCCGTTCCACAGAATGTGGAATGCATAATATTCCTTTAGCAATTCTTTTTATTAAATAATTTTAAAGTTTGAGGTGACTTTTTTGTTTTTTATAAAAGATTTTTTTATTTTTATATATAATTAACTCAATATAAATTCTTGAAATATCAGTAAACATTAGTTCATTTAGTTCGTTTTTCATTTCTGATGCGTTCGACTAGTAGGGAAAATTTTTAGACTCTCAAATAGTGCTAAAAAAATTACTATTTTACCAACTTTTGCATCCCCTGAATTCACCAATACTATTGACATTTGCTTTCTATCACTGCTATTTGCCTCTTTGAGCAGCAGGCGTGAGCCTAAAACAGGCAAAGATTTTGATCTAAATTAAATTGTAATGAATTTATCTGAATAAATTTTCACTGTATTTCTATTAAACTGGAATTAGTAACGAGAACACAATTTACCATTTACAATTACAAGTACATATTATGTAAAATATTCCTGCATAGGAACTTCGGAATTTCTTGTTGCAATTGACTTACATGTCAGGACTTTTTAATAAATTCGGCCCATCAAATACACAGCATATACATGGTGTAACATGGTTTTTTATTAAGAATACAACCTGTGCTACCTTTCTTACTGCATTAAGCTAGATTACAATTGGTACTAATGTTGATACGATACAATTTTTAAAGTTTATCTGCAAAATATAAAAAAGTATTGTTACTTTATGTCTTTCACGACAAGAAAAATATGTCCCAAGTGAATTTTTTTCAATATAATCAACAAGAACAAAATAATATAAATCTGTTTTTGCAACCATATTGTCATATACAACACGACTTTCAAAACGAAATAAGTATATTAACTTCGAGCTGCTATATCCCAAAAGCCTTTGCAAAAAATTTTAAGCAAACGAGCAAGAAATCAAGGCCTGCAAAATTAAATGCTATTGTAGTACTTTTACATATTAAGTACCTTTTTTGTATTTTCCTTATTTGTTAGTTATTATTTCATTTTCAATCATTTTCTCTCTATTATTAATATTTGTGCTCTACCTAGTATTGAGAAACGTGGTTTACAGCAACAAGAACTTTAGAAACTTTTTTAGAAGATCAGCAATATATTTGATTTTTGTTTTTTAATGAAAATCTATAATTTACGAAAATGATTGTTTTTTATGTCCTATGTAGACCTTTTATATTGTTAAAAATCTTTCTATTTTATTAGTTCGGCTTGTTGATCAACAAAGTTGGTCGAAATATTGGAAATAAATAAAATATAATAAAAATTAAAAACGAACAAGAGTTTTTATATTTTTATTAAAAGGGACCTCAAGCCGAACTAATAAAATAGAAAGATTTTTGATTTACGAAAATGTAAAAAAAAATTCATAAGTGTTGAAAGTACCATTATATTGCTCATTTTAAATAAGGAGTATATAAGGATTTTAAATAAAAAATTTCTCAAAAACTATACAGAAAGAAGCTACAGGAGTATTTAAAAAGTCTATTAACTTGCATTCTACTTTAGAACAAAAGGTACTGTATTTAAAAATCTCTATTTTGCTGCATTTAAAATCCCCATTTCATAAAGATATTAAAATTGAGTACTTCACAAATTGGATAAGAGTTAGTCCGAAATCCTGATATTTAGACAATAAAGAAGAACATTTATTCTAACAAGAAATAGTATTTACGTTGATGTAAACAGAAGCTTGACATTGCTAATAGATATTTGGGATTCCAAACTGATATTATGACAATCATGTGAAATAAGAGAAAACTTCTCGAAAATCAAAAACGAGATGAAATTTTCTATCACGTTGCTGCAATTCTAAACTGGTTATTATTGAAATCCTCGTAATGATAAAGTGAAAACTAATCAGAAAATACAAAAAAAAAAAGGATTTCCTCTCAAGTTTTAAGAAACTAATAACTTCTTAAATAGCAAGATTTTAAATGAAAGTGTCAAATTTAACAAGCTGTAATGAGCTGTTCTTAGACTATTTCAAAATATTTTCCCTTCGATCTCATATATTTTTCTAAAAGACTTATAATGGTTTTGCACACTTTGACTGGCTTGCTATGAGCCTTATGTTAGTGCAAAAAAAAAAAAAAACTATTAAGACTGAGTGAATAATTCACGTTCTTAAACTCTTACATTGATTCTTTTATTTTTTGGGATTCCCCTTAAATTGGCGGTAGAAGAGAAATTAAAATGAAATTTCATCTATTTGCGAAAAAATATAAAGAAACATCGTTGCTTTTATGTTATAGGTTATATAAATAATGCTTGATCTAACAAGATTTGTTTGCTTTACGCACAATTTCAATCAATTACATATATGTACCTATTCGTATTTTTTCTTAATGTCTAATAATTTCATTACAAACTACGTTGAGAGTAGCATATACTATTCAAAATTGTACATCATATGTGTGACAATGATGAAATTTGTACGAAGAGTAGAGTTTGTCGGAATATTCTATTCACTCGATTTAAATTTACAAAAATCAGATTAATAAGCAATTAAAGAACATAACAGAATTTAACTTCTAGAAAGCACATTTTAATTCCACTTGTTCTAAAAAAAAACGTAACTAAATATAAATTTCTGATATTCAGTTTTATTTATTTTAATCTAAGGACGATGTTAATGGAGATTTCCATAGTCATATAAAGAAAAACAACCAAAACTAGATCAAAAATAAACAATAAAATAATAAACACTGCCAAGATTTTAGATGAAAAGAAAACTATCACAACCACATTCAATTCACTCAAAGAACACACCAAAATAAAAATGTTAGTAAACTGTGAGACAGGTAAATAAACAACAATGCAAAAAAACTGCAATATGAGAAAGAAAAAGTAATATAACAACAAATAACAGCAAGGTGCTAATAAAAATATAAAAGAAAAAGGAAATTAATTATAATAAATTTCCGAAATAAATAGTATACTTATTATAAAAATAAAAACCAAACAGAAAATAGTTATATAATCTCAAAATATCATTAAATTAGGTGATCGTTTAAAAGAAAATTAAAAAAAAATACAAAAAATAAAATTATATATAAATAATTTAATTTATATAAATAAAAACTAAATGATTTTTGTTTTTTTCTAATTACAAAAAAATGTATAAAGTGTAATTAGTTTTGGTTAATATTATAAATTAAAAGAAAGAAAGAAAGAAAGAAAAACGAAACATAGATTTGTTCCTGAAACAATATTTTTCACTTAAAACTATATAATAAATAGAATTGATTAATGATTTTGTTTAAATTTCAGTTTTGTATTAGAATTTTTAAAACAATAAAAACCAAAATAATTAAACTTAAATTTTAGATACTTAAAGACGCATTAGTTTAGTAGGTTAGTTAAAAATTAATTAAATACTAGAATATTGTTTTTTTTTTAATATTAAAAAATTAGTTTTTATGGTCTTTTTAAACACGAAACCTTAAAATCCAAAATTATAACGCCATTAGTATTTAGTAGAAAATTTAAAATTATAATTCAATTCAGCTAAAAATAAACTTAAAACAAATTATAAGTAATTTAGTTAAACACAGTTTTAAAATTGAATATAAAAAAACACCTGTGTTTTACTTTAAATATTTCCTTTATCATACTTTTCTTTATGAATTAGTATTAAACTAAAAATTTTGTGTAATTTTCAAAAATGTTTTCTTTACAACTTTATTTTCAAAGTTATTTTTGTTGTTTAGTTAAGTGACTTGAAATGTAATGAAATTGATTCTTCATTTATTATCTAGTAAAACTTGAGCAATAAATAGTAAACAACGAAATATCATCAATAATTTTAATAGATTTCTAAAAGTAATAGATATTAATTTTAATTTGTGTTTTAATTAAGTTTCAGTTTTTAATATAATTTATTTATTTACATAGATTTTAATTAGTCAGATATGATGTAAATTTTTTCATTTAATTCATTTGGTATATTTATGTTTTATTCTTTTTCTGTGTAATTTATTTATTTTTTAATAAAACCAACAAACTTGAAATGTTCCAAAATCTATTAAGTATTGTTATTATTTTATTTACTGTTTTTTCAATATTTAATTTGCTGCCCCTTTTCTTTCCTCTTTACTTTTTATTTAAATCTTTTAGCTTATGTTAGTTAGTTCTACTTTTTCTGGGGGTTTATTGTGTATTTCGATTCGAAAGTTTTAGACATTTTCTGAACATTGTTCGGACAACGTTGTATAATCTGGCAACCGTCTATACATAAGTTAATGGCACCAAATCATCCATCAGAAATATTATTTGTATTATTAGTTTATTTTTTTTTTGCTTGGTCTAACACTCATGCAATTCATTGTGTTGGAACTAGGAAAATAGGTTATGGGAGGGAGGATAGAGGGAGTAGTGTTTGTAAACATTTCATATAAACTTGCCTATATTGAAAGTGGCAGGGAATACTTTTGCTGGTAGTTTATTCCACATACGAATTTTCCCTGTAGTGTGTTGTGCGATCGAGTAACTCCAAAATAGACTTCGCAGCACCGGCCCATACATGAGAGTTGTATTCCATTTTCGGTCGAATATAGGTGGTGTAAATAGTATGAGATCAGATGGAGTACAGTATTTCCTACACCATTTTAAAAAACCAAGGCACTTGAACGTTTCTTTTGACACTCGAAAAATGTGTTTGGTCCAGCGGACATCACACTGGATTCTCATGCCTAGAACATCAAGAGGTGTGATTCCTTAATATTTACACATAATTGTTACCAGAAGTTGTTGCTACATTAGTTCCCATCTAAAGTGGTGTTTTATTACACTCGTTCTAAAAATTAGTTATTTTAAAACTAATTCTAAAAATGTTTTAGTGTTATATCAGCTAATTTGAAAGTAATAATTTCATTGCACATTTAATAAAATTTAGGCCTAAGACTCAATTTGTGAACTCTATATAATAACAGCATGTGCAATTGTAAGATCATTCGGCTTTATAAGAAAGAAGGTATTGTCTCTTAAGTTTTAGGACCCCAGCTTTTAAGAGAACGAAACAAGGAAAACTTTATTTTCGGGAAAATTAAGACATTTATCTAAGAAACTTTGAATTTTTTAATCAAGTATAGAACATGTTGTGTAGGTTTTTACAAAACCTTAGAATGCGTACAAGATATAACACAAGTTTAACTAACAAAAAAAAATAAATTTTTGAATACGTTTTACTTTTTGTTAATTTCTTTGATGCTTTAAATTTATATTAAATTTATAATAATTTTTATTATTTTAAAAATATTATTCTTCATTCATAGTTTTTCACATTTAACTTTTAACCATAAAAAATTATAATAAAAAGGTCAATTTTAAATAAAACAAAAAAAGAAAATTTTTAAAAGCAAACATTTCAAAACTATCACTTTATATACGGACATTTTAGTCGAACGTTTTTTAGAAGCCTTATTATATGAACAAAACAAATCTTAATAGAAAAAAATTTTTGTAAATAAATTATTTAAAACTATAGATTTTCCCAAAACTACATAATTTACATAAAAACCGAACAATTATTAACAATAAATTCAAATTTGTAATATAAATAATACACACAAAAGCAAAACAAAAAATAGTTTAAAATATAACTGCCAATAATTACAAAATTAACTATAAATACAAAACTAATAAATATAGATAGAAAATTATATTACAAACAAAAATAAAAAGAATAATAATAAAACAATTTGCTGAATAATATTATAATTTAACTAGTCTACAAAAGAAAACAGGAAGATAACTTAAAAAACACACAATAAATGTGGAGAAGAAATTATGGAAGAAACACTTAAATAAAAATTAAAGCTTGTTTTCTTTATTTATTTAAATAAAAACCAAAAAAAATAATTAAATAATCGGTAGAAATTTTTTCAGTTTAGGTTTTTTTTTTTTTGTTTTTCGTTCAAATTAAAAAAAAAATATTTTTCTAATTAGTTAATATGAGAAAAAGAAAAAAAAAAGAAATTTAGAAGACAATAATTAGAAGAAACCAAAAAAGAACATAAAGAAAAAAATAATTTAAAATGTTAAACCAAAAGAAAAAAAAAAAAGTAAAAAGTTTTAGTTAAATTGTATAAACAAATTATTTTAGGCAGTTTAAATGAACAAACTTATTTTTTTTTTAAGTTTTTTCATAATTTATGTTACAAAAGTAAAAAGAAAACAAATAAATAATAATTAACTAAATGTATTATTTCAAAGCTTCTAGCAGTCTTCCATAATATTAGAAAGATTCTTAAAGTCTTTTTTCTTTTGGTTTTATAGTTTTTTTTAAAAATGCACCCGATAAATTAATGAACTTCCAAGTAACTTAAGTAACTCCACATTATAATTCTACAAGAAATAAACTTTAGTAGAAAGCGAGAACTGGCTGAATTATTTGATTTATGCACTTCTTAATTGCGGCTTTGATAGTCATCAGGGAATGAACGTCCTGACTTATATCCGTAGACATTATTAGGGTTAATATTTTTAAGAAGCATTTTTGAGTTTTAGTGTTATGTTTGAGTAAAAAGTCGAGGACTGATCGTTTAGTTCCGTTTTTCGTAAGGATTCTTTGAAGATAACGATTAAAAATAGTTGGATTGCATTGACGTTGTGTTCTGTTATATTCCTTTGTCTCACAAGCATACAGTAGCACTGACTTGTCATAGGAGTTGAAGATAACAACCTTAAAGTGTCTAAATGTAGGAGAAGACTTTAATATTGATGGAGCGGTATCAAAAATCCCTCCTAGAACCTCAGCTCAGCGTTTTCTATTCTAAATTTTCAAGAGTATTGCCTTGCATGACTTAACTTTTGCGATATTGTTTTTTAAACCCGCTTTTCAAGCCTCTGTTTCAACACACTTTCATTTGTGATGTCATATGGCTGTATTAAAGCTGGCAGATAGATATGCATACTCTATGCTGCCGAGTTAAGAAAGATTACCTTGTGTGTCATTGTGAAAAACAACATCCAAGACGATGTTGAATACAGTACATATGCTTAACTATAAAAAGACACCAATTGAAAGCATTCGTTAATTGTAGGCCATTTTGAAATTCACATTCACAAACATTTCTAGATGCGCTTTCGCTACAATGTGTATTCCAAACATTAAAGATTTAAATTTTCTTAATCAGTCAGTTCTTTTGAAAAAAATCTCTCACGAGTCATAATTTATGACTCATAACACATATATACATTTAATATTTTTTTTTAATCTTGATCTCACTTATACATAATCTCACACTCAAACACTTGTATTACTAAAATAGCACCAGCTTTTCTTTAGAAATAAAATTTTCTTTAAAAATTAAACGACTGCACTTTTTTCTTTCAAAAAAAAAAAAAAAAAATTCAATTCACCAACAAACAAATCTCAGCACTAATTTCCAATTTACTAATTTACTTTCTCCTAAATTTAAAAATAACTAAATTTTAATAAAAAAAAAACTGCCTTAAAATATCCAATTTATTTATAAAAAAAAACATGTATGTAAATATTTTATAAATAAACAAATTTTCACGCAATAATGAATAGAAACTAATAATAATTGTAAATATTTAACTTATAGATAAATTTAAACACAATAAAAAAACTAATTAAATTCAATAATTTTAAAATAATTTTATTATTTTTAGTAAATTAATTATAACAATTATAATATACATAAAAATAAATATGTAAAAAATCTAAAAACCAAAAGAATATAATGAAAACTGCATAATAATATGAAATTCAAAATAAATTCGCCGATTGCCTTCAATTAGAAGAATTTTTTTATTTTAATTTTTTAAAATTAATAGCAAAAAAAAAATAATAATGGAAAAACAAAATAAAAAACAAACAAGAAAATTTAAAACCATATACAATAAAATATTGAAAAAAAAAAAAAATGGAAAATAAACCACTCCCAATATACAACTTATACAATATCATTAATTTAAATACAACAACAACAACAAAATCCACTATCCACAAACTAATTAAAATGTAAAAACAAGAGAACTGAATAATTGAAATAATGATTTTATTCTGACAGAAAAAAAAAACAAAACAAATATTTATCTAAGAACAAATAATTAAAAATAATATATTAGTTCTAATAATAAAAAAATTAAGTATATAATAAATATACAACACTATATACTCTTAAAATAAAACAAAACAAAATTAAACAAACTACCACATAATTACAATATAAATAATAATAACAGCTAATATACAATAGAAATTTAAACAACAACAAAATCCCCAATTAAGTAAACTAAACGAAGGAATTTAAATAGCATTAACTTACAATTAATTAATATTAATTAATTTAAATACCAGAAACAAAAATAAGACAAAACACAGGAAATCAGTGAAACCAACATAAATTCACATTCAAAAACATACTTACACAAAACGTAACAAAAAAAAATCCGCTAAAATGGAAAGATTGATGTAAACAATATTGCAAAAATACATCGCCAAGAAGTTAAATCATTAAAATAGTTTACTAATGATTAATTTTGTGTTATAACTTTTTTGTTACTTTTTGAAATTTACATATAATTACAAAATTTGGCTTCTTGATTGCACAGCCTCAACTGATTATTAGTTTGTTTAAGTGTTTTTGTTCTGTTCTTTCTGTTTTAACTTCAAAGTAATGCTGATTTTCATTCATTAGAAATTCAATTAATTGGGACCAATTTATTCATATCTGAATCGATTGGAGTAATAAAACACATTCACACGTATTTAATTCACATTTTGTATAACAGTTAGTTGTTAATGTTTTTTGAATAGCCAAAATATTTATCGTTTTCTTATTGTTATAAATTATTTTTAGTTTGTTTTAATAGTCAGCGCCTTAACGTATGCTTTAAGAAGTTGACATAATAAGCAGCTTCAAGTTTAAAATATTACCAAATGGCCGCACTTTTGTTTAAATAAACAATATAATAAATAATAATGAACTTTTGTGCTCGTCAGTTGAGTGAGCAAACTTGATTTTATTAACTTCTTGAACAAATTAAATTTTTTTTAATGTTTACCTCAAGAAGACAAAATAGCTAATTATTTTTCATGTTGTAAACTGCATAGAATTTCCATAGATTGTACATTATTTATTTTCTAGTTCCTTTGTGTTTTTAACAAATTCAAATTATTCAATTTCTCAAAAATGTTTTTTTTTTTAATTTTAAATATACCAAACTAAGAAATATATACCAGCTAAGAATAACACATAAACACTCAGTCAAAATTTAACCTCTTATCTTAAATGATAAATATTGCACTTGACTTTGTTGATGATATGGGCAAAATATGCTAATATGATGCTCCTTGGTAAAAACTATATGTATATACGGAATCTGAAATATCGTAAATAAAAAATCCAAAATTATGTTCGAAAACAATAAATTAAATATATCCCTGATGAAGTCGGCATATACCGACGAAACGTTGGGAAAATTGTAATGCAAATTTTGTTTTAATTGCAAAGGAAAACGTTAGGCCTTATTAGCTTAAAGTCAACACAATTTAAAATATCGAAACAATTGGCCAAAATCAAATTTCAACATAAATTCTTAATTCAGATTAATTATTCGATTTGAGCATTAAATACGAATTCATTAATTGCCATAAATAGTTTTTCATATACTTTTATACTAATTGTTAAATAACTGCCAGAGTGTATTAGACACTTAGCGGATCAGGTAATGCCGAATATTGTTACAAATATTTTAATAGTTGCTGAAGCAGTCATCATTTCGCCAACATTTTATGCAAATATTGAGAATTTATTACTTGATTTAAATCACGTACTGCGCCCTTAATCAGTGATCGAGAAAAAAACTTTATTTTCTATTTTATAGTTGACTCACAAAAACTCAAACAATAAAATTATTTGAACATCCCTAAACACATAGCAAGCAATAATGGCTGATCACTGCTTAAAATCTTAGTTAACCAAAAAGAGAAATGCTGAAAATGGGAGTGTTTTGTTTTTAACTTGTAAATGAGAATGTATTGGTGACTTTTCTTGATAAATGAGAGCTAAACTACAATGAGAGAGTTGAGACAAATGTTCGAAAAAATTTCTTTGTAATACAAATAAAATTTGATATCGTAATGATTAGATTAGTGCATTCAGTACGAATTAGTTTGATGATTTAGTTCAACGAATTATGGATAAATTCCATAGTACTTTCAGTGAAATTAATTCTTTCCTTTGAGAATTTTCATTAATTCTTTATTTCACTTATTTTCTTTCTCTATTACTTATCATCTAAATGCGTATTGGGAAAATTCTCATTATTGTTACAGATTTACCAGTTTATTACTTAAAGCATACTTAAGGAGGCAATGAAAATATTTACTTTCAAATTAAGCAGTTAAATGACTAATTTGCCTTCCAACAAAATTCCTTCTTTATTAATTTTTGTTATTGTAATTAGATAATTATATTTAAAAAATATAAACTTAAAAGCTATTTTTATTAAAATAAATATGTAAATTATTAAATTTAAATACAAATGCAAAAAAAAACAAAACTCAAATTTTATAGAAATTTGTTCAAACAAAAACAAACAAACAATTTTAGTATAAATTTTAAAATTATGATTTTGTTTATATATTTGAAAAACAAAGCGAGCATGGTTAATAAAGCTTTAATTTGAAGAAGCTATAAATAGTTAAAAACAAAAAATTTATTAATAAATGTGTCCTCAGTTATATACATTTTTCAAAATGAGTGACCACAAAATTAAATTAAATTAAAAATATTAAGTATAAAAATAATAATAATAATAACTTTAATTAACTATAATTATGGTAACAATTTTATTAATAATAGAAAATAAATAAAAAAAAAACAAACAAAAAAAGTTGACATCAATATTTCCATTAAAAATTAAAAAAAACAACAACAACAACTTAATAATATAATATTTATATGAAAATATTTTTAACAAAATTTTTAATTTAAGACAATTAAATTCGAAGAAAATTCATGAAAATCATGAGCATAAATAATGTTATATAGTATATTTTACCAATTAATAAAATTAAAGCAGTAACTTACAATTAATATAGAAAATATTTAATTTTAAGCAAAAAAAAAAAAAAATAAAACCAAAAAAAAAAAGAATAATTAAATTAAAATAATGAAAATAAGACGGAAACATCATTTTCAGGATTGTATAACATATTATTAAATTGTAGTATTTATTATTAATTATAATAATTATTTATACAGTACAGTACTATTACAACAACAGACATTAAGTAATAATTAAAACAAAATGAATACATTTAAATAATAATAATAATAAACATAATATTAAAGAAATAATTTAAACAATTTTAAATTCAAGACAAATAAAAAACATAAAACGAATTAGTTTTTAAACCAAACAACAACATTATATTATATACAAAATAAAAACATGTGCAAAAACTAAAACTCAGCAGGAGAAATTGCAACACAACTGGCCATAGAATTTCATACCATTTCTACAGCAAAAATTTGGTTAAAACAGACAACAAAGAAATACTTTAATGACAGACAGTTGAGCCACTGCTCTGGCTGGGGTTTAGTTTAATAATGAAACACTATATAAGACGACATATTTAAATAAAATTAATAAAATTACAACCAAATTATAAAACATTTTGTAAATATTATTTAAAACGAAAAAATGCACACATACAACAACACTTATACAATTAGTTGATTTACTATTAACAAAAACCAAATTCAAACAAAACAAAACAAAAACAACAACAATTATTATTAAACTTATAAACAAAATATACAAACTATTATTAACAAACAAATGAAAAAAAATGGAAAAATACAAGAAGAAAAAACCACAACATCAAGAACAAAACAAGTAAAGAAAAATGGTTCATAAGGTAACGATAAAACAAGTAAAAAATTAAATAACAAAAAAAAAAAAACAAAAATTATATTATTAAATTACATTATAAATTATTATAATTATAAATGAAAATAAAAACGAAAATATTATTATATAATAATGCGTAACAAAATGATTAAAAACGTATTGACAACGTTGTATGATTTTGATCAAGAAAACAAAAAAATAAAAATAAAAGTAAAAAAAAAACAATTTTTCGATTTGTTAAAAAATATACATAAAAAAATAAACCCATGTGTTTTTATTTACAACAGGATGTTAATGCCTTAACGTAAGTACCATCTTTGATTTTTAGTTTAATTAAAGCTGTTTTACCTTTGACATAAGCAAACAGCGTTGTGAATTTTGAAATTTCAAAACTCACCAAAATGGAGAAAAAAGCGTCATTTAAAACTAAAGCAACAAGTTTAGAATTTTGTTTGTATTTCTTTGTACTAGATATGTAATTATTTTTTTTTTAATTTCATAAATTCTATTTAAAACTTTTTAAAAAGAGATTAACGATTAATAGTAAAAGTAATAATAATAAAAACCTTCTTTTTAAATAAATGAGCTAATAAAGATAATAAAGTATTTAATCACTCAAAATATAACTCACAATATGCCATGCGGAACAGAAGTACTAATTGGTAAAATAGGGCTAATTTTTCAGTTATTTGTGTTTTCTATTTTCAGTACTTCTATTTAAATTTTTTTTAGTAAAATTTTTTAGGGCTCCTCTGAGACTCTAATGCTGGTTGTTCGTCTACAGTTCAGTAGATCAAACTATCAGGCTACACAAGAATTTTTATTTCCATGTTTAAAATGTTAAATTTATTTTCAAGCAAATATTATCACCAGATTCACCATTAGCAATAACGTTGATCATTTATCTTTGATATAAACAAATGTATTCAGGTTTTCGAGACGAAGTCTTGACATGAATACGAAATAACTGAGGAAAAAGGAGACAACATGTAAATAAATTGAAAAATGATAATTACAGTAAATTTCAAAGCACCTAAACGGGTTAAAAGATTGATGTTTGTCTGTTTGGCTAGCAGGCACCGCAGTGGTGCAGAGGGTTAGAACGCAAAGAATTCTGATGAGAGAAAATGGTGTTTCTCGAAACATATGTAAATTCAACCATCCAGGTTCAAATCCCAAGCCAAGAAAAATTATCAATAAATTTTAATAAAAATTTCATGTTGTAAAAACAATTCCTACCTTCATTAAAAATAATTTAATGAAAACTAAATTTAATGAACTCGAGCCTAAATAAAGAAATATCAAAGAATTGATAGTTCAAATAAAAATAATAATTGTTGATCATTTATCATCATACATTCTTATTTAAAATAAAGTTAATGGGGTCCTTTTTATCGTATAGATTTCATGACAATGAATTATTAGAAAACTGCAATTAAAATTTAGTAAAAATAAAGATTTCATCACATTTTCCGAAAAATAAAAAAATGCACAGAAATTAAAAAAAAGCGCACCGCTCATCAACTAAGAAATTTTTCGAACAAAAAACTTAAAAAAGCAGCAGAAATGGTGCGAAACGCACCAAGTTGACAACGGTGTAAGCAAACGAAAGACTTAAGAGAATAACTTAATAATTTTTTTGGGAATTTCCTTAGTATTTCAACTGTTAAAGGGTTTATGTTCACAGCATTTAAAACTTATAAGCCAAACTGATGTCTTTCTCTAAAACATGACCAGACAACACCAGAAAACATACAAACAAAATTAAACAAAAAAAAAAAAACAATGAATAATTCAAAACTGCCTACTACCTGATGGAAAGCAAATAAAATGTTTAAACAAAGCTTACAAATTTAATTTCAAATGCAACAAGTGAAATTGTGTTCCCACCTCAGGCGCTTTATTCGGCTTACTCATGTTTACTAATGCATTTCCGAACTACTATTCTTTGAAACAAAAAACAAAAATTAACCATCATTCTAACACCTCATAAATAAGTAACTCTTAACCAGAAATCTACATACTGCATTATGACCTTAATTCAGTTTCCTTATAATTTTGTTAATTTTTAATTTCTTTTACTGATAATGTAGCACTTCGTTAATTTGAAACAAGTGTTTTGGCTCACAGCATGACCTTTTAAGTACTTGATTAATAATATAGTTAAGATAAAAATGCATTAAAAATTGACATGAAGAGAAAGCTATATAAGTTAAATTTTAGTGAAACTATTAATCATTTATTTGATTAGTAATTGCTTAAAGTTTGGTAGTTTCCTATGCTGTAGCCATAAATGTTAGTCAACCGCAATGAACAACATTTCAATATTTTACTCTATTGATCTTTTTAGTATAGAAATAAATCACACAAAAAAAAAAACATCTAGCTAACAAACAAAATATCATTATAACAAATATTTTACCTGCTGTGCGATACTCAGCCATAACGAAATGTTTATACATGTTTCTTTTTTCTTGGTAATTCTACTTTTGTTACCATTTGGGTTAGAGTGGCTTGTTTTTTTTTTTAATTTTATATTAAATTGTTTGGCCTGTATTTCATTACATTGCCTCTACATAATAAATTTTAAATTTTGTGTATTTTGTTGGTGCGTTAGTTAGCAAAAAAAAAAAATATCACTTAAAATATTTCAATTTACGAAATTCAATCAGTTTTATGCTGCTGTATTACCAGCAGGTTTTGTTACTTTGTTTCTTTAGGCCAGTACAAAAACCAGTATTGAAAAGATTCTGAAACATTTTGCCAAAAAAATTGTTTATTTTTTTAAGCTTCACGCATATACTTTATACTTTTATGGCTGGACAACAATTAATATTAATGATTTTTTTTTTTTGACCACCAATCATATTCATGATTAGTTTTCATTAATACCCTACATATGCTACATACAACTTTAGGTGGTTAGTTTGTATGGTTTTCTTTTCCAAACATTTTAAGGATTTAATGTTATTAAAACGACAAAAGCGATTGAATATTTAGGCAACACAAACTAATACCTATTTATTAATATTTTAGAAAAGCTAAATACAGAAACTAAAATTAATTTCATCTTATACAAATCTATGTTTTTGTTTTGATAGTTGTTCGCATTAACATTTCGATTCACGTGCTCTGCATACCAATTCCAATTCTCTAACATTTTTTTATTGCCAAGAGCTTTAACATACGTTTTTACATAGCTAGCTCAACATTTTTCAATTGGCCGAGAAAATTAGGAACGTTCATATATTTGTTTTATTACATCGACCTGATTTTTTCTGTATCAATGACAGTGAGTTAAGTCATTCCAATATTTTGCTGCAGAGTGGTGATGTCTAATAACAAGCAGCAAATGTTTCCACATGCTTATTTTATATAAATATCAGTAGCATCCTTACGTATTCTTCTTGCAGTGCTTACATTGTTATTGTTATTATATATCTTTGTCGAAAAAATCCGGCTTTCGGATTTGTATTTAACATAATATATTTGTAAGCTCCTGCAGCCCGTTTCTGTATTTTTGGCATCGTAAAAATTTCGGCATGAAAGGAGTGAATTGCAACAAAAACAGTGTAAAATTAAACAAAAACGGTTTTTTCTCAAACAAGGTTGCCTCTATCTTTACTTTGCGAGAATTATCTATCATTTAAATAAATTTCCAGCAATTATTGAAAGGATGTCAGAAAAAGTGTTTCTGTAATAATATTTTTCGAAGAGTTTCTTACAAGAATTGTAATAATAATACAGGTTTGAAATTGGTACATTTTTTAGATTATAGATACATTTTGGTTTTTTATTATTTAAATAATTGTATTATTATTTCTTTTAAAAAATAAAGCACAATTGTTGCATTTTAATTTATTTAGCCTTTTTCTGTTTTGATTTTTTTTGACATGGTTGACTTTTAGCTTGCATTTGACACTTACTTACTGCGTTGTATGTTTTCGCATTCAAGTACAGAAACACTTTTTTACACAAATCGCGAAACGATGGAATTTTTTGTTTCACACTTTGAGAAATTTGAAATACGAGAAGTACAGAAACGAGCTAGTGGTTTCTTTTATTAACACTTTTCCTTTCTTTGTTTTCTGTTTACGACCTGTACTTGTTTCCTTTCACCTACCATTTACAGTACTATTTGGAAGCTTTAGATTTGCAATCACTGAACGTGACAATGTCAAATTTTAAAGAATTTGTACACAATTTTTTCCATTGCTTGGTCCTTGCAAAAATAAAGGACTCTTCAACCAGAACTTTGTTTTCATAACAAATAATTTTCATGAACATCAAATTTGTATTTAATGTAAATTCATAATTCATAATTCTACCACACAGTTAGCTATCTATTCTTTTAACAAAACTCTCTATCACATTTTGGCCAAATGGCAGCTCTACTTCATTAATCACGTCAAAGATTTTGAGTTCTAAGGCTGTAATGGATCCAATTGACTTTGTATAGACTCTATCTTTAGCATAGCTCCACAAAAACTTATCCAGTGATATTGAAACACACGATCAGTGCAGCCAAGTAACAGCAAAATTTCGTGAAAATATGCGATCGGGGAAAATATTGTGGTTAAAATCTTTCGATAATGTGCAGCATTCATCGTAAACACATTTCTAGCCTAATTTTCGAAGAAAGTCATACCTCCCAACCATGACACGTACCTCATGAAAACTTTCTTAATAATTTTTCTTGTATTTTTGGAAGCTCAATTGCGGCAATTTTATGGTCAAATTTTTTAAAAGCAATCCTAGAAGGACGATAATATAATAATAGATAATATAAAGAATGCGAATTTGACGATATGTAGTTTTTACAAATCTACAATTGGCATAGTAAATTTTCAAGCCAATATACATTTATTGCAACAATTATTTTGCTATTGATATGTTAACAAGCAAAATGTCAAAACTTTAATCTTATTTCAATATTACCTGGTTGGAAAACAAAGTTCTTGTAGAAAAACCTTTTATATTGCAACTGATGAAAAATTTTGTTTTTTTTTTATTAATCATTATAACGATAACAAAAAAGTTGTTACCAGGTTTTTAAAAAAGTTTCTGTGTCTGGATTTTATGTGAAAATTTCTTTTTTGGTGTAATTGTTATATAAGTTAAAGTTTAAGTAAAAATCCTTATTAAGAAAACAACTTATTTTCTACCTTATAATAATTCTGTTAATAATTCTAGCAAATTCTCACCTTATGAGTCTAGCAACAGCTATAATTTCTTTAAGTGTATAATTAATATTAAATTACAATTTAAATTATTAGAGCTTAGGAAAAAATACATACATTTTCAAGACTAACACTTATGTGTATATACAAGAGAGCTGCAAAAAGGCAAAAAAAAAACACTCTAACAAACAATGAAAATATGTTAGAAGTTGTATATAGTCTAAAAAAATACATTCGAAGTATTTTATAAAAAACAGGTTTGTTGCTTAAGTCTTTTGTTTTCTGAACAAAAAAATTCAGTTTTTTTTTTGCTAAAATAATTTTAAAAATATTAAATCTTATATAACATTGAAGTATAATTAAATGATATAAAATCAAACATTAAGAAAAAAACGTGCCAATTGAATAGGAAAGATCATTTTTTACAATAACGGAATAAATTCCTATAATTTTCATTTGTTTAAGGTGAAATACAATTTTAAAATTTTAACATATGAAAATAGATGTTCGTTTTGATGATTTAAAAAGAATGAAATGACATCAGTTTTTATTAAACGTTGAATATAAATGCATATTAATTGGCACTTAAGTGAGAAATGTTGATAAAAAATAAACAGAGACATATTTATAAATGTGTTTGTTTAGAAGAAACATAGTAAAACAAACATAAGAATTAATTAAAAATGTTGTTTAAGTTAAGATTTACATGATTTTTATAAAATATTTTAATGTTTATTAACAACAAATACACAAGTATATTTCTTACTAAATTAATTTGTATGATTTATATTTTGTCCAAGGCTGCTATTGTAGTTGATTTAAAACTCCTAAAGTTATTTAAATACAATAAAAACCTTTTTTGTGTTAATTTCCAAAATTATAAGCAATTTGTTACTGTTTAGGTACTAAGTTACTTTGCTTACTTATTTGAATTTTTTTTTATTTGTTACTGCCTTTAAAGTACTTAAAAAATAACGGTTTTAAACAAAGATTGACAAAATAATACAAGGTGGCGCAAAAGTAAACTTCCGATGTTTTTTGACTGTCACCGACCGATTATTGGTCTAATAAATAGTCAGAAATATTCCACGTTCTGGAGCATTGTAGCGTAACATTGTTTATTAACGTGTATTTCGCATGTGTTTACTACACAAATGTCAAAACAGAACTGACATTAGGGGCCTCGCAAAATTTGTAGCATTTTCTGATAGGAGGATTACTTTTGCGCCACCTTGTAGCAATGTTTTTTTGGTAATATTAACTTACTTTTAAAAACTAATTAAAAATTTCAAATACATTCAAAGTTTAATGTAATAATAATTAAATTTCTTAAATTGTATTAATTATATAATACATATTCTGTTACTGTTTTTCAATCCTGTCGTGCAATTAAATATCGAAATCATAGTGAAAAGCAGAATGATGTTACTATAAAATGTAATAATAAATATAAATTCTTGGCGACAAATTTCTATCAAAATTCTACAACTGCCTTGTAGAAAATATATAAAAATTATAACTCAAGTAGCTAATGGGACTAAAATAGTATATTGTAGCGAAACAAGGGGATGCGGACCAAAAATATAAATATACATGCTTCGTAGTTGCTGTATAAAGAGCATGCTCTGCCACGACTTTAACTATGACTTTGTTGATTAGTAATATATAATAATTTCTGCGGAAATGTTTGGCTTTTAGACGTCAGCAATATGCAGAGAAGTTACGGGTCGATTTAGCACTAGCATCCTGTCATTATTCAAAAGCTGCAGTGGCATTGAAGAAATAAATTAAGGCGACTTAATAGAAAAATATGTAAAATCCCATGATTGTCTGCAGATTTGGTCAATAGAACAATATTAGGTTTTCAAAGGAAGTTTATAGCGGAGGTTTACTATAGTTATTTCAATAAAATGTTAGCAATTTGAAATAAATATGCAGCGTAGGCGAATCGAAGTGTTTCGAAGCAGATTATGCATCAAAACAAAAAACACGGATTTTCATAAGACAAACCCAATTTTAATTTCTTTTAAATTTCGCTTGAATATTTACTATAAAAATTATAGATTTGTAAAAGTTAGATTTCGTAAAATTTTTGATATTTTTGTTCAACATTATCGTTCTTCTGAGACCGCTATTAAGGATATGGCCGAAGCAATAGCATTTTGGCTTCTGAAAATTCAAGAGCAATTGTTGTGAACATGCAATGTGGTTCGGAGGCATTACGCTATAGAAGGATGTTTAAAACTAAAATTTGGCGTAGAATATGGTTCTCAATGATATGTTGTAAACACTCATATGTGGTACTGAAATAATGAATTTATTGCAAATCTCATTTCCAAATCATATAACTGCAAAAAATTTAGCTGTTAGTTGGCCGCCCCGATCATGCAGTTTAACAAGACAGAGTTTTTATTTGTTAACATAGATATACAGTCAATACAGAACAATTTGAAGTTGATTTACTACAGCTTAAAAACTCTAAATCCGTGACTTGATTAACAAAATAAAACCCATATGATTGAAAATTTATATAAAAGAACCGATGGCTTCTGTCATGCAATAAACATTTGAATGACTTTCATATAGCTAAATTCTTTCTTTTATTAAGTTGCGAAAAATAAAGTTCTGGTCAAAAAGCCTATATATGTATATGATCGTTTTAAAATATATATATGTATACAATTTCCTTCATACTGATGTATAATATTGAATTTTACTCAGTCCTGCTGATCACTATTGTATACACAAAAACGGATAAATAACTGAACAGCCTTATTTTAGTTTTTAAAGTAGACTTGAGAACTTAAGAAATTTAACTCTCCAATATGGCATTTTCAATTATATTAGAAGAAAAAAAAACCTTTTTTAATGATTTGCTACAAATTACATATATTTCCAAACGAATTAACCACTTTTAAAGGGTTATAATTTCAGTAGCATACAAAACAGTTAACAAAAGAAAAAAGACTAAACGCAAAATGAAAACAAAACACCAAAACAAATAAATTCTAACAGCACCCAAAAATCAGCGAAGCCGAAAATATACAATCTATTTTTTTCTAAACATTTTAACAACACAAACATTACAAGCCAACAAAAATGTTAGATCTGGCTAAAAAGCTAAAAAAAAATTAAAAATAATATACGAATTAAGAGAGTAACAAAACAATATCTACACATACATCAATTCACTCAACCAAACTTAAACAACAAATGTCTAACTCACTAAGTATGTAGCAATTTACCTTGAAATAACCATAAAGCCAATAGAAACTCACCATGAATTAAAATACTTAATAATAAAAGCGTTAGTTAAAAATAATACTAAGCCATTAAAAAACCTCACAAAACGTTAGAGTTCAAAATGTGGTGAGTTTAATAAACAGCAGGCAGGCAAAAAGTCTCCACTTAGAGCGAACTGAATGTATACAAACTGATTTGAGTATGTTGTATGGATCATTATTACGTTGGCCAGATAAACTTAAGCTTTATAACGTTTGTTAACTGTGTGGTAAGTAAATATTTTATTCAATCTTAATACACACAGGTAGAAGACCGACCAACAGACAGTTCAACAGACAAACTAAACAAACAGCTAACACCAGCAACAGATTGCAAATGAATGGAATGGCTAAAACAAGTAAAACTTTTTGTTGTCAGTCGTGAGGTGGTAACTGAATAGAACGGGTTAACGTTACGGAAAGGTAATAATAAAAGCATCATCAAATACGCGATTAACACAATAAATTCACAAAACAGTTTTTGAAATTAAAATTACTAGAGAGTGAGACAAGCAAATGATTAAATTGACATAAAAGTGATTTAGTGATAATATATTTATTTAATTAACCAAAAAATATAAAATTGAATTGTTAAAAAATTACAGCGTAATTTTTATATAATAAAATATTTAACAAAACTAGTTTAAAAAAGCCTAAAATATGTTTCGCAAAAAAGCTGATCTAATGCTCTCAAGCTTTTATACTTTATATGTCTATGTAGTGGTGTAGCTAATAATGATCATAACAAATACTTTGAATATAATAGAAACATAAACACACAACCAAACAACAATAGTCTGTGACGTTAGACACAAATTAACATAAAATAATAAAGTTAAATAAAATTATAATACAAAAAAAGTTTTTAAAACTGAAAAAATAAAGAGGAATTCAAAAAAATAATTTTGCTGTAAAATAAAGCTTTTCATTGGCAAATTAAAAATACTTAAAAAAAATCTTGAAATTAAAAAACAAAACACAAAATAAACAATGAATTTTTTTGAAAAATTAAGTTCAATAATTTCGTTTAACAATCAATCTAAACTCAAGAAGAAACCAAATTTAACAAACACCTTTAACTGGTTAAGTGTTTATCAAAGCAATGAAGGTCATAAAGCCAACGCAAATATTTTGTGAAATAAAATGTACAAAATAAAATGAAATCATTATTAAAAAAAACCCACATAATAACCAAAATTTGTAATGCCTAAAAAGAAATACATATATGAAAAAAACATACCACAAAAATATTATTAAATAATAATAAATACATATATAACTAGCGGTTTCAATGCACAAAGAAAGGAAGGAAAACATGTCCAACAAAAAGTTTGCAATTATGTTATTTTTATTTAAGAGCTTTTTTAAATTAGTTTCTAAAACAAATTGTGTAATTAGTTTAGTAATTAGTCCTAATACATGTACCTTTAATAGTGTGCAAAAAAATACTAAAAATTAACCTTACCATGCTTTAATTAAAAGACTCAGCCGTGAATTGCTTATACCTTAATATTGAAAATTGAATAAAGTGCCGTTTGCACATAGTTGGTTAAAATAATCTCTTGTTTAACTTTAACTATCAAATGACTGTAGTTTTGTGAAGGGAGATTATTTACAAAATGAGAGTAAATTTTACTCTCCTGATTTTTGTTTAAAATTAATGCACATACTTATACACCTAATTCTGTTGTTACACGGTTATGATTTAACACGGTTTGAAAATAAACAAATTTTAAGTTTTTTTACAAGATTTTATTACATTTAGCACGATTCAAAACCTTTTGGGCTTAAATTTATTTTGGTCAACTTTAATTTTTACTGCAAATTTACTGATCAGAGCAATTGTAAATAGCACAAATTTAGGGGAGTTCCCTTTTAGTGCATACAATCAAATGAACTTTGATTGTATGTATGTCATACATACATTTTTTTATATTACTTTTAAGCTTAAAGTGCATATATATTTTTTCTTCAATAACTTGTAAAAACTCATTGTATGTACATATTTAATATTATAAAACTGAAAGATGTTCTTAAAAAATCCTTGTTTTTCACTAATTTCAATAAGATTTAGATATAAGAAACCAATCACTTATTTAGCGATACGATCAATGTCTATTTTTACATGGGATCTAATTAACGTGTAAAAACAGTATTAGGTGTATTCGCATTATGTGATTACCGGTTAATTGCTAGTATTTAAAATCTAACAAATAACCATTTGCTCAAAGTTGGTTAGAATAATCTCGTCTCTATTTCCAACTACCAATTGACTATTGGAATTTGTAAAGAGAATATTTTAAATATAAGACGTACTCTCCAGATTTTGTTTAGAAATGAATGCTGATATTATTTCGAATATGAATTATTCATTAAGTTAAACTGTTTTCACTATAATATAGCTTCTTTTTTCCATAAACATTTTAAACAGACACTTTTTCTATGACTCTTTACAAGTCATTAGTGCATCTTTATCAATTATTAGTTACTACCAAATGTGCAATATTATCTTAAATAAGTGTCTTTTTTAGTTTTTGCCAACTTCATGATTTTATTTTGGTTGGATCGATTTAATTTGGGTTAATGGTTAGATAATTGTTTCAGTGGCACTCTTTTTAACATATTATTTGCAATATAATAGTGTAGGTCAACTTAAGTTCATTTACTCATTTTATAAAAATACATGCCAGAGCACAATTATAATTATATAAGCTATTTAGGTATACCGGGGTGGCCCAACATTACAGCAAAATTTTAGTTAAATAAAAAAATTAGCTTGTTTTCATTACATTGTTATTTTGTTATTAAACACAGTGGTTAATTAACTTGCATAGCTTTGCTGGCACTTGAGCTCTCTTTTATAGAATTTTTCCTAGTGGCTGCACTTTGTAGACTTGAATTTTCTCCTTCAAAGCACTGCTGTTGTTAGACCTCATAAATATGATTATCAAGATTACTAATTTCGATCGCATAAATGAACCAGAAATTGTCTCATGCTGTAATTGAAAGAACATTTCGTACACAGGGATATCATTCAATTTATGCAGAAATAACTGTTTCTTGTTTTATTAATTTCGAAGAAATATGATTTAAATCACCTTTGAGTTCTCAAAACTCAATATGCTGTTATTTTGGCGATTTACAAATCTACCAAATTGACAACGAGATTTTGCTCACAAATCAAACTTTCATAATATGAAATATTGTTGAAAATCAATCCACGCCTAGCTATTTTAAGAACAATTATTATTTTATTGAGATTATTAATTTAATGAAAATGAAATTTAATGAACTCAAGCCTAACTAAAAATTATCAAAAATTTAAAAATTAACAGTTCAACTAAAAATAATAATTGTTCCATTTCCAAAGAACTTATATGTAACTTTGTTTGTCGAAGCTCCGCGAAGATATAGAAAGTTGAAATTCGGCATATTTATTAAACAATAGTTTTTCAAATCGTAGAGGTGCAAGATTCACTAGTAAATTAAGTTAAATACATATTCCAAAAGTTTTCATTACTAAGTAATTGGTTCAAGTTCTAATATAATGAATTGTTTACTACTTACATAACACGTTATACTCAATACTTTAACAATGCAAGTAATTATTGTAAACACTTTTTAATTGGAAGTTATATATGTATATATGTAAGTCATTACTTCGAATATCACTAAAATAACAATGTACACATACGATTATAGATAGTAACAATTATCGGGAACTACATGTCAGCTCAGTTATTATTGTACGATTTACACTAGATATATCAAATATATTTTATATAATATATAAATGTAGCATTTGGATAAGAATATCTATATGAAAATATCGATGGCTTAATATAAAAAAGGCCTAACTCGATTTTTTGTTACTTTACAGACAAAAGGAAAAAACCTAATAAAATCGGTAAAATTTTGGATACAACAAAAATTTTAACATAATTTTTAATAAAAAAGCAACACATTTTATTTCTTATTTAAAAATTTTTCATTTTTGCTTCAATGAAGTTATCTAAGATAGGTATTTTTTCGTTGATATTTTTGAAAAAAAACAAGTTAAAAATGAAATAATATTTAATATTATTATAATAATTCAGGTTTAAATAATAAACGGAAGTAATTCATAAAATTAAGAGTATTACGTCAAAAGTTAACTGTAAAAAATTAGTTATTATAATACAAGTATTTAGTATCATACAAAAGAGGACAATCTGCAGCTATAAACTTTTTTTAGTCCTTTAGGTGGTCCAATGTTTTTTTCGTAATTGCTATTTTCTTCTTATAAAGTAAATCAAACCGACTTTGATCTATGTGGGAGACACTCGTAATAGTCAGTGATGTCTGTTTTGAAATATATATACATATATAACAAAATATATTTATCAAAGGCTCGTAACATAGATCACTAATACGTCTGTCTATAATTTGAAACAGAGGTTTGAGTTTGAGTACACACACTTCTAGAACTTTTATAGGAAGCAATATGTTTGCCAGAACGAATGCTGGAACTTTCAATGCCTACTTTATAAATTGCACAAATTGTGACGGCAAATTTATATATATTTATATATGTTAGTTTTCTTTTATTTTAAACAATCCAAAATTATGCCGAATTTAATATGCAACCCACTAAACGCAAGATATTAAGGAAGCATTAAATTTCGCACATCATTAAATAAACTTTACTTATCCCTTTGATATATGTATTTAATACACATAAATTGATAATAACACTAAAATAATACAAAAAATAAACAAAATTCATCTCTCAAGGTAATCTAGGTTGCGTGTTTTCCTTTTAGTGTGTTTTATTTTATTATTTATTTATTTAGTTTTTTCTTTCTTTTTTTATTGTTAAACTGTGTTAATTGTATGTGCAATATTTTTTTAACATACAAAATAAAATTTATAATGTTTTATTATATGAACAAGTACTTGAAACTATTCATGAGTACAACAACAGCTACTACATGTACAATGTAGTAGTTGTCAAACCAGACCTTAAAAGTTATAAAATAATACAACAGAAACAAAAATAAATTAAAAAAAAAAAAAAAAAAAAACAAAACAAAAACTCTATAATTTAAACATCTTCAAAAGAAAAGAAAAAATCTCGCAGACCTTTCATTGCAACGAACAACATGTTTTTAAGCCTTTTGGCCAAAATAAAAGTTTATAATTTTTTTCAGTTTTGTTTATTTTGCACTCTTTTTTACTTGTTTTTTTATTTTTGTTTGTTTGTTATTATAGTGTTGAAAAATTCGCTTTTTGGGAAAGTATATAATTTTGGAGACTTTTAAAAGAGAAATAATAATAATAACAAAAACAAATAAACAACAACCAGTGGAGTTAATTTTTAGTTTAAGAGTCTGGCAGCTGGAGCAACATTATTTTCCAGTGTAAATGCAAAAAATTGTGGTAAGTTAACAATAAAACGCTCATAAACATGCTTAAAGTTTTTTTTAGCAAAATAAATATTTTAGCATTTAAATTATTTTTTATTAGGGTTAATTATTGCTGAGTTGTTAAAATGTATTTTTATGTTTAAATTTTGTATACGATCCTTTTGAGTGCTATTAATGTCAAGATGTTTTAATACACCTACACGTTTTTAAGTTTATTAGGTAAATTGCTTAAGGTTGTTTTAAAGGATTTTTAAGAGATTGTCATAAAATGCATAAGATGATGAATAAAATGGTGTTTGTGTATGATATGTATGGGTAAATAGAAATTGGAGAATTCTAAAAAATAGGGTTTTCTATTTATTACTTTAAGTTTTGACTAGCGAAATATTGGCTGAATTCTCTATTTAAGCGAGTGCTGCCAATTTAGCACCTTTAGAATTTTTCGACTATCAAGAGGTATCATTTTTTTCAGTTAAATAAAATTGCTCTAGATTTCGTTTTTCAGTTCGGAAGACTTTTAATTTCTAAAATTTGTAGACATGAAAAACTTTAATTTTATGCTTTAAACAAGTACTACACGGCAATTGTCCAACATCGGAGCTGAAACTCAACCGGTCCCGTTTAAGACCTTTTTTTTGTAAAGTGCTAAAATTTCAAATAATTATATATGGGCCAGTAAAATAAAAGAGGAAACCTGGAAAAAAAGTAAAAGTTTATATTCGGCTGTTTGAACTTTATATACCCACCACCTATGTATGTATACACAACAGTAATATGATCTATGCATACTTGAAAGAAATTTGTGTTACATTTGTACGATTTTTATACGAGTTATCTTATTTTTCGGAACCATTATATGGGATCTATTACATGTTATGTGACGTTAGTTATAAAATATTTTACTTTGATTTCTATGCATTTGTGTTCTATGGTCAATTTCATTTCAATAACAATATTTTTATTTCAATAGCGATATATTTTAGAGTTTTTGAATATTCCAGATATTTTCAGACATGGCCAATTATAGACTAAATTTAACAAAACCCAATAGTAAAATTTTTACGTAAATATAACTGATCTGTGTAAAATTTAGGTCCAATATTTATAAGATATTTACGTAGGTTAATGTATTTTTCGAAAGTGGTCCTCATATGGGAGCTATGACCACTTATGGGACGAATATTATAAAGTTCGTTACGATGATTTGTGTGTGGATTATTTGTGTTGAATTTAAACTTGATAATAATGTTTATAAGAGCTTTAGGTGATTTTCGGAAGTGGACAACATTTATGGGGGCAGGGTCAAATATTTACCGATCTTCATAATATTCGGTTCGATGATTTATATACAGTATATATGTGGATTATTTAAGTTAGTTCTGGAAGTGGACTGATGCAAATAAAATATCGTTTCAGATTTCCTTTAGCATGTAACTTATTTTTGCTGAATTTTGTATAGATACTGTTTTCTGTAGGCATTTTTGTACCGTAATTTGTATGTGGGATATGAACAATCGTATACCGATTCTTACCATTTTCAAAAGGACTTGTCCTTCTGTAATACAAATATTAGGTGAAAATATTTCAAGAAAATATCAAAAAAAAATCTGAAAAATATGGAGGTTGTCTGAATCTTTGGTCTATAACTCAGATCCTACTATACCGATTTTAACCATTTTCAACATCAAACATTTCGGTGAAACAAAGACTGTTCGGGAAATATTTTATTGTTCTAAGTCTTTTCTTCAAAGCTTTGCCGTGCCTTCAACAGACGTACAGGCATGGCTAGATCGTCTTAGAAACGTATAAGGACCCAGAATATAGTATACACTTTTTCATTCCAGTACCAATATTTCGATGTGTTACAACCAGAATGACAAACTGTTTGAAGCACTTGAACATTTTGTTGGAATTTAAAAAAATTTAATAATAAACTCTACCTAGAATCTATTTTCTATTTAGTTGTAAATTCAATTGCTTGATACTAAACTCAAAATGGAAATACACTTGTTTTCAACTTGAGTTTTAGTTTTAAAATGTAATTGTGTTTTAACAAATATTTCTGTTAATACTAAATGAGATCATATATTCAATAAAAAGTATGAACATTTCAAATATTCTGGCTTTAAAAGCCAGTTGTAGAGTCTTTTTTTTTTTTGTCTTATCTTGCACATTTGGATTATAAATTGTTACCACCGCTGAATTCATATTCATGCTGTAGGTTTTCCTAACAGGAAATTGAAACAAAAAGAAGGAATTTTCGGGTTAGAAATGCTAAAAAGAAATGCATTAAATTAAAACCAAACAAGGTTTAAAGAACTAAATAAAAGGATAAAATATAAAGTATTGGTACTTCTTGGAAACTGTAGCTTCTCTTTTTAGTACATACATACCTTTATTTGTAGCATGAGTCAATCGACTGTTTTTACTTAAGGAGAAATAAAAATATATGTATCTAAATGGGAAAAATTAAAAATTTAATTGTAAATTAAAGAGACAATAATAAAATATGTCAAAATGGTTCCTCGACCCATGCAAACATTAAATAAAATAAGTTAGGAAAGGGTACGAATCTTTCCCTTTTCTATCTTATTTGGTACTTTTTAAAACAACAAAGTTCTATAATGTTTTATAGGTGGGGTATTTTGAAAAGCCTTAAGAAGAAAATTTACAAAGACATTTTTTCATTTAAATGCGTTTGTTTAATACTTTACACAATTTAGCAAGTATAGTTAAGTAAGATTCAGGCAAAATGAAAATATAGATTTAATGCTAATTTTAATAATTTAATGCAAAAAATTGTAATTAGTCACATGTGAGAAATTGAAGTATGAAATCAAAGTAAGATTTTTTTTTAATTTAATTTGAAGAATTAAGAAAGAATGGACAGTAAAAGGTGTCCTTAATAATACATTTTCCTTTTTTAATCTTTAAAATCAATGATTAGAAACATGCAGTAGGTGTGATAAATCTTGATACTCCTGCTCTTTATTTTAATTATTCCAGAATTTTAGATATAAATTCATTACATTTTTTTCTTCCTAATATCCTACTGTGCGCTAGCCCACTGCGCGCTATCAAATTGTAATTAACTTCAAAAGTAATTTTTATTAATAGAAAACATTTCATTGGCCTTATTCTTATTTTATCTTAAATATTTTTAAAGCCAAACAAACCGTTATTGGTTCACCTTATATCTTTGCTGTTTAGATTACTAATCAATCAATCTAACATTTTGCAAAACTTAATTCTTTTTTGTTTTATACGGTTTTTTTTCTTTTTTTTACACTCAAGAATATAAAATGTCTTGTCTGACAATACAGTTTGTAGGCTAAACTCTTAAGATATTAGTTATGAAAAAATAACACATAAGAACTGTCAAATCAAGTTTCTAAATGTGGTAATAACTTTAAATCAAGTAAAGTCTATACACGTTTAAGTACACATTCGTTTTATAAGCAAACGCCTACATTTGATATACATATATAATTTTCAGACAAAAAAACATACTAGCTAATGATTGAAATAAAAACTAATACTTATTGATACTGATGGCGTTGATGATGATGTTGATGGATTTACCATAAATGGGAGTGAGTCACCTTGTACCATTCTTGATTAACATAAAACACAGTCAAAGCCATTTATAAAGACATTTATTTATTGCTAAATAAGAAGACAAATAATATAAAGTTTGATTAAATAACTATTTAGCATCATCCAACATAAAAGCTTTTCAGACTTGTTGCAAGTATTTTTCACAGTGAATAAAATGCTAAGCAATTTTATGTTTTTTTTTGTCTTTCTTTCTTCAGTATGTTTTTAATTTTTTGTTAAAACGTTTGTTTACACACCCTGTTGTCTTGTTAAGCAACTTAAGAGACTCTTTAGTAGACATTTTGCTGTTCTTTTTTCTGTTTCTAGTATGTTTTTGGTTTCGTGTCCGTCTATTTCTTGAGTGTAGTGTGCAATTATAACACGCGCGTTGAGTACGGATCAGTTTTTTTTTTCTGTTGCCTTCTTGTTGTTATGTTTTAGTACTTAAGGTTTTTTTGTTGAAAGGCGTTGAATGTCGACGTTAAATCTATCTTGATTTGTTTTACATTTTTATGAATGTGTCTTAGAGTACTACACGTACTATTATTAAGCAGTCGTTTGTATGTTGGTTGTTTATTGTGGTCTTGTCCATAAATGTACGTATGTATGTATGTACTTGGGTAAATCTGTTCAAAAATATCCAGTCATACAGAGATTTGTTATTACACTATGTACTCGTATGTGTACGAGTATATGTAAATATTTCAATCTAACCAATGCTTAAAACCAAACCAATATTGCCTTAACTCTTGCTGGTTTATTTGTATTTTAAAGTAAAGACAAATAAAAATTTATATTATATGAAAGCTAAAGTCTTAAGCAAATAGAGTTGATTTAGAAAGGACCCAATTGGAAATTTTTAATTTTTCATTCAACATTCTACATATTGTTATATGATACAACAAATTCAAAATCATCTCTTTGATTGATTATGATGCACCGTAACAAAATACTAATTATACAGTCCTACTATTAAAAATAATTACTGCTACAATTGAAAAATGCTAATTAATTTTTAATATTAGAGAGTTTTTTGCTTCCACTGTAAATTTTTTTCAATGATGTACAAAAAAGTAAAGCTACTGAGTGACTGACTGAATGATTCATCACAGCAAAACATCTAAATCTAGAATTTTAATTCTTGGGAATTAGAGAAGAAAAAAACTAGTAATTTGATATTTACCAAAGTAGCAAATATAGAAATCAAATGTAAGACACATTTTTATCCATTTAAATATTAATTTAAATACATAGTTTAGTTTAAGAAACTTAAAAAAAACCTGTTATCAAAATAACATCTAACACGTATATGGTAGCTTTTGGAAATTTAACATTTTTCTTAGCATAAATTACTAAACCAACAAATAGAAAGTTCACAGCAGAGGTTATTTACATAGATATTAACTTTCGTTGTTTTGAACTCTAGTATGATGGGAGAGAAAACGGTACACTCTATGATATAATTTAGTACTTTTGAAAACATAAGCACAATTCACAATCTTGTGCAAATGATATTGCATCATTGCATTTGCAAAATGGCGTAACATATTTTTGCTCTACACTAACAAAATACACAGCAATATCAAAAATGAGCTAAAAGTTTTTGCAAATGCAATGATGCAATATCATTTGCACAAGATCTTGAATTGCGCTATAATTGTTTGTGTTTGAGCAAATTAACTAAAATTTTTACAGTTTGAGGAGAATCTGCTTAATGTAAAATTAAGTCTAATGGCTGTTAACGGAAAATTGGTATTTTGGTACTTTTTGCTTATAATTGTACTTTTTGACATTACAAATAAAGGAATTTCGCGACATAAATGTTAACAGCTATAGGTCTATGTAGAGTATGAAAAATCAGCAAGAGCATCTGAATCAGGGATGGAAAATTCAATACTATTGTACTAATTTCAGAACTTTTTCACAACAAAAATACCACAGTCCACCCATATCATATTTAGTACCTCTTGTTTATTTTGCTTTGTTCCCTAAGATAATCTACAAAAGTAAACAAATGCATAAAGAGTTAAAATTGTTTGAGGTACTATTTTGATAATTTTTTTAAATTTCTTCTGTTTCGTACATTTTTGTAATTCTCATTTCTTGTTTGCGATTTTTTGTATATCATATGAGTTTGAATACTTCAAACATATTGGTGAAAGATCTATTAATGATATGGCATTAACACTAACAAAATGCAGGCATGCTCATATGTTTATTATCTTAACACACAACAAATAAAAATTTTTGAAACATATATTTTACATTTTTTACATAAAAATTAAAATTTTTAGATTGTTGTTATAATAGTTTTTTTTATTAAACTGAATTAATTTTATTTTTTAATTATTTTTAAATGGATTTTTAATTTTATTTTTGAATATAAATATCTTTCCTAAAAAGTACCGAAATGTTGAAAAAAGTACTCTTTTTGTTGACGGTCAGTACCATTTCAATTATTCATTTCTCCATCACTGATCTGAATAGTACTTTTTTCATAGTTACTAACAAACACTTAATAATACTATGAAATTTTTGAATTCAGGAACACAAAATTACACGAAAATGATTCCGGGTAATTTAAATTCTACTAAAAAACTACCGATATGGTTTTGTCCAAATGGAATAATGTATTCCATTATTTGTCTTATATTATTTTGTATTTTAAAATTTTGTTTCTTATAACAATTTTATAAATTTTTAATTTCAAATTTGAGGAGAATATTAAACGACTTAACTAGTCTGGCGATTACAAAAATTTATGTATATCAAAACAACGATTCGCCCAACGACTTTAATATAAAGAAAAACTAACTAAAAGAAAAATAATGTAATAGCCCAGTAAAAAAATTGGTGTTTTTCAATAAAAGCGCTCTTTTGAAGCAGTAAATACTTACGAATAAAATATACAAAAAATATGCTTTTTTAGAACTGACAACGAAGAAGGTTTTAAAGCGAAAAAATAAAAATGAAATTATAGCCTACTGATTTACGTTTGACAACGAAGTTACTATGAATGTTTCTTAAGCAAAAACATTCAGATAGAATTTGTTTTTTGATTGGTGTACGCGAAGTGACGTAAAACTCTTTAGAAAAGTGCTTTATTTACATGTTTGATTAGCCAGAAGTCATATTTAAATTATAATGTCAGAAGATTATCTTTCGAATAAAGTAAATTCCATGTCAATTTAAAAAATCACCATTCATAAAAAGATAGTTGTTGAATTTTGCTAAAACTATGTAATAGTGAATCTTTTCACTACGATTTAAATATTAACCTGCACAATAGGTTAAAAACCCAGCATGCACACATATTCTTCTAGCGGTATTTACTCTGGTATTGCATTCGTTTTGTACTGATTTATACTGGGGGGTTACTCTCTATTGCGATGCGAAAGCAAATGCGATGCGATAAGCATACAATTTGTATGCTTATCGCATCGCATTTGCTTTCGCATCGCAATAGAGAGTAACCCCCCAGTATTGATTTTAGTATTTTTTTTTGTACTTTACGGATTTCTTTTAATACAATTTTTGCACTGTTTTTATGTACTATCTCAGCATTAAATTAACTAGATTTGAAACCATAGTAAAACTATTTGATGGCATTATATTTCCTACAGGGTATTTAAATAGAATAATGTCTGAAAAACAACGTCAACTGTTTATTACAAACAGACAGACAGGGACATTTAAACAGTCGGTGTCTGTAAATCTGTATTTGTGTTTTAGACAAGCCGCCTTTGCATTATTAAGCAAATTGCTAAAATAAAAAAAGAAATTATACAAAATGAAATAATAATGCGTAGGCTGTTTTGACCATTTCATATTAAACTTTTTTTTGCACTCTTAGCCAATCTACGCAATTTAAGTTTAATACTCTTTATAGAGCCAAGACAGTTTGTTATGTGTGAGTATGAAGAAAAAAAAAACAAAAAATAACAGCCAAATTTCCTTTAAAATTAGTCTCAGTTGAAAGAGTTTTTTAGCGTTGTTTTTTCAAATTTCACAAGAAAATCATTATTTAATGTTGATAAACGAAAAAAGTTTTTAATATAAAAGAAACTTTATTCAGTATAACATAAATAGTCAAACATATGAATGAGTAAAAGCTATTTGGCTAGTAGATAGAAACTATGTACTCGTATGTTTCACCATCATCTCTATTTCCTTAATGGGAAGTGGGTAATTTATAATACTGAACTGAAGAGCAAAAAAAATTTATTACTTTTGATTTACTTAGTTGAGTTTAACAGGTGAAGTCATTGACCTGTTATATTTTTAATTTACATAAATTTCGTTGTGGTGTGTTGATGTTGCTGCTGTTGTAGCTTTAAAGTACAGGTCATTTTGGGTTTATTTAAATTTTTATTTTGTTATTGCTGTCGCTATTAATTTTTATTCTTTTGGGCAGTTAATTGTTGATATAATAATGTTTAGTTATTTAACAATTTTATTTATTTACAGGTGTCTAAGGTTAAAGCGTTATTTGGTTATAAATAGTGGTGGGTTTTTTGACTATTTATTTTGAAAAGGTGAGGAGGAGTATCTATTTATATTACGACATTTATATTACGACATATATCTAATAATTCCAATGTGAGACATAAATATTTGAAATTAGTTTATAAAGTATACTAGTACTCTTAAGGTAATATGATTTGTACATAAGAATTGTTTGCTTAGCAAAAGTTAGATTTCCAATAAATATCTGGCCATTGCAATTTCAATAAATTCTCAGTAATTCACAAGAAATAACAGAACATTGAGTAACTTCCAATGAATTTGCCAATATTAAAGAGAGACACCAATTGAGGTCGTTTTTTATTGCTATCTTTTATTCATATCCAACTTAAATCAGATTAACATTGTAAGCGCGAATACTAAAATTTCAACAAGTCTTTAGCAACAATCCTTTTCATCCACACAAATTTATTTCTTCCATTTGTATATGAAAACAAATTTAAATTTTGTTTGTTTTCATATTAAAGTGAAAAAAAAAGAATTTTTATATTAAGCTGCTGTTTTGAATTTTAAATCATATTTATAGCTTTCTGACTGAATAAAACAATTGATAAATATTTTACCAAGTGTTCATCACTATAACTTCAACGTTGTTTAGAAAATCAATTACTGAAATAATTTTCAAAAATGCCCTACACAAATAAAATTCTTTAAACAACACAATACCAGCTTAAAGTAATCACTGGGAGGTAAAACCATGAAGCAGGTAATTTAGAAACGTGCATTTAATTGACAATAATAAAAAAAAAATTTAATTTATATAAAATATGAATAGCTAAAGCCATTCCAAGAAGTATTCACTGTCTTTGCTAAATAAATTTAACATGCAAACAAAATTCTATATTGACATTTGATGACTTGTGACAAACTTAAGTTGGATAAAAACGTCATGCCTGAAATGTGTTTAAAAATTCCTGTTTGGTTTTCGTCTGTTTTAGATTATCAATAAACAATTTCATACACGTTCACTGACGAGTAACAACGAACAAAAAAAATGGAAAATATCATTCAATAAATACATTAAATTTAATGTATTTAAAATTATCCAGGTAGAATATCAAAACAAGCTAAAATAAAAGAAAATTAAAAAAATGAGCAAACAAACAAGTTTCCTTTGTGCGTTCCATGATTTATTTACTGTTCCTGGGCATTGTAAATTTGTGAGGTGTGTCTTCTAGGATAATTAAGATAAGACATATTAGTCATTAAATTAAGAAGAAAACCTGTCAATAAATTGTTGTTTGCTGTATTGCAGTATCTTATCGATTTTAATCTAAAGCACAACGTAAATCTCCTTGAGATTCATTAACCCTTTATAACCCATGTAGAAATGACTGTGGTACATTATTTTTGAGTTTTAAAGAGTAGTTTTGAAAGAGAATTTCAATTATAAGAAACTTAAATATTCTTGTTAATTTTCAATTACAAATATTTTACCTTTTTTACTATATAAGCCAAAAATACTTAGAAACATCACACTTAGCACAGCAAATCGATATGTTTATGATTTGAAATACATCATTAATAACAATATTTATAATTAAAATTCGTAAACTATTTGGCGGCTTTGAAAAGTTGATAACATCCAGAATATATACAGCTGTTGACAAATGATTGGAAATGCTCTTGTTATATTACTGCGTGATGAAATTTATTACAAAAAAACGCAAACTTACTGTTAAGTTTTTTCTTCAAAACACTTGTATTATATTAATTATTTTTATTTAATTAGTTCTGTTCTCCGTCACAAAAGGTGTAGAAAAACATCAGCCCACACCGGCCACATGAAAAGGCGAACATCTAAAGCTGACCCAAAAAAAAACCATCCACTGACATCCAACGCGATATTCAAGAAAAATTAAATGTGATGTTATCTAAGAAAACCATTTCGGGTTGTTTGGTGGAAGATGGACTTCATGGAAAAGTTCAAGTTCAAACTAACTAAATTTCAAAGCAAAAGTCGTGTTGGATCAGTGGACCTGATGATTGAAGGTATGTTAGAAGGTTCATGAATTAAGAATTTTAGCTATGTTTCACGTATAGTGTAGCATGGTGGTGGATAGTCTGTTATGGTATGGGAATGTTTCTTCTGGAATGGTGTTGGCTCAAGTTATAGAATTTATGGTAGTTTAAACAAATTTTTGCGGATCAATGTTCTGAAATGTCCATTAAGCAGTCCAGACCTAATCCCGCTCGAATATTTGTGGGATGACGTAAAAAGTAAGTCTTATAATCTAAACAATATGGTTATTTTGGAAGGTAACTTGGGAGTCTATCAATGCGCAAACGATGTGAGGCTGTAATGAGGCAAAAAGGTTTTGCAGCTAAATATTAAGGAAAATTTTAACAGAAGTGTAAGCGTTTCCAATTAGTTGTCGCAGTCACATTAAAGGTCTATCGATTTAAATGTTTAAAATATAACTAAAGATAAATTATTTCTTAAGTTAATTTATACTTTAACTTTTTAATATACAAAAAAATATGTTAAAACAAATGGAATATAGTTAAAACTTAATATTTTGAATATTTTTTTTTATCTTTTGTAAAGCATTTCTAATTAGTTATCAACAGCTGTATATATACTTTAAACAATCAAAAACTTTGTGGCGTTATGGGGTTTAATGTAAATATTGTAAACTCTAGCGGTATTTTTAAGGTACGTTTAAGACCAGAGATTTTAAGATGGATGTATATTGGGCCTATAAAAAAACATGCTAGTGAAAGTTATCTATTATATTCTTATTTTACAAAACGTTTTTCATTTTTTAAATTAACTTTTTAGTATTGCACAGTGGAGTGGTTCACCTTCCATAAAAAAATTTTTATTAGGATTAAATATAATGTAAAAACAGTTCCAGAAATAATTGATTTATTTTTTTTGCCACGCCTATAAATACCAGTAGTATTTTGTTCACTTTGTTGCTATTTTTAGTCCGATCATAACAGTTTATATACCGCTGTTCATGGTTCTGTAAGGGCTACATTTCTGTGTCTTTTACTACCACATCAAATTCTAGTCATGACTTTTAAAAACTCGGTTCGTACCCACAATAATGCTAAATATTTTGTCTAGAATTTAATAATACACAAATCTTTTGTTATAAAAAGCAATGTGATTATAACAACTGTTCAACAATTCAAAAAAAAAATGCTATTAAAAAATTGCCAACTAATTTATTAATTTAATTTGCAAACTTACCTCAACCATCTGGCACTATTAAAGAGAGCTGAAAGTAAAAAAAATTTTAATAATTAACTATAGGGGCATACAGACTTTAATAACAGACATTTTTCTAAAAAAAATTACAAGGTGATTATTCGTATTACTATTATTAAAAGCAGAGTGAAAAATGTTAATCATTTAGGAATAAAAAATTACTACATCTTAACATCATCAATCTGACAATATGATGAATAACCCTTACCAGAAACTCCTAACAAATCAGCACAGCATGATTAGAACAAAATACATACAATGCACAATACACAGATACAAACTAGTTAACTTACGCCCTTAAACAAATACAAATACGCAGTGTGTACCACTTAGATACTGAATTAAACAAAAAAAATTAAAATAAAACACCAAACAACCTACAATAAACGAAAAGCCTAAACATAAGTCTCATAAAAGTGTCATAAAATTTACATAATTATGGCTGAGTTTGTAGATGTAATAATATAAAAATAAAAAGATAAAAAAGAGAAATAAAAACATAACTACATGGGCTGGCGCACTCCCATCTCCAAAGCACCAGCAATCTACAACAATCTCTGATTACTATAATTTATAAGCTACTCAAAACTGATGACCGACCGCACAAAGATAAATAATGATGATACAACAACATACAACATTTACGCAACAGCCGAACAAAGAGACACTGCACAAATGCATAAATAAAATCCACCTGCTGAGGTGTGCAACAACAACAATGCTGGAACAAAAAAAAAATAAAAGGAAACAAAAACATTTTATAATAATAAAAATAAAAGCAAATAGAGTTGCAAAGATTACAGCAATAACAACGAAGGCACCAAAAAAAAAAAAAAAAAACAATCTTTAATGATCCACCAACACCTATGGCTAGAAATTCCTTAAAGCCAAATTGAACAAAAATTAAATCAGTTCAGCTGTGCTGAGCTCAGTTCACTGCAATTCAACTCAGCAACTGTGATTGTTACAACCTTCATGGGTTTAGTCATTTTCATTGCGCCTTCATTTTTTTCCTTCTTCTTCTTCTTGTGCTGTTCTACTTGACTGTCATACGTTAAGTCAGATTCAATTAGTTAAGCCTACAAAATGCAACATCATTTCGTATGCAACTCATGTTTTATTATTATTGCTCATATTGTGGCATTACCGGCACTCATAGAAAAATATTAGTTATATTTTCTATCAAAGAAATGGCAAACTAAAAATTTTTGAAAAAGAAAACTACTGGAGCAGTGTTGTCGAAGTTTTTCGTATTTATCGTCGACCTATGATCTAGTTATTAAATATAATTAAATGTGTAATTCAAGAAGTCAAAAAATGTTTGTAATTGCAATAAATCTACAATGTATTACTTTAAATATCAAGGCCAGAAGTTTTTGTTTTTAGTATGAATTTTAAGACAGATTATGTGGAAATACTATGAATAGAGCTAGGTGGTAAATACTGCGACAGAATTGATAAGTTTTGTCCATACAAAAATGTTTACCAATATTTTTCTATGACTGTCTTTTGTACACATTTTATGGTTAAACTATTGTTTAATGCTTTTTTTATTGTCGTTATTACTTTGAGAGTGTGTGTGAAAGTATCTCCTCTAGTTTAACGATACTGACGTTAACTATGCTGGCGTTTTTTCGTAATCATATCTTATGTGTAGTAAAGGCAATATTTTTTTGTTCTTTTTTTTTCATATAAATTTACATAGATGTTCATTATATAAAATTTGTTGTTGCCATTGTTGTCTTTTGTTATTATTTCGTACACCCTGTGTACCCACTGCAGTCACGGGATGTACGCAAATATGTACGTTCGCTGATGATAGTGATGTGATGACGACAGCCTTTGTTAAGTTAATCCCTTCATGCAATTCCAAGCGTATGCGTTTTTGTGCAATAGCACTGGTTAAATCATAAATTTATAAGCCGTTTTTGTGGTCAATAGAATGTGAGTGTGATTTTAAGATGAAGATGATGATGGTGGAGTGAAGTATGGGTTTTTTTTCTGCATCCAATTAAAATTTACTGCTGCTCTGAACCTAAAGTTGAACTTTAATCGTGGCTTAATCGTAGCATACATGATTAGATGGAAATATAGTGAAAAAATAAAATCTTTATTTATATTATTGGTGTAAAAAGTTAGTTTTGTTTTATAATGTTGGTGTTGAATTATATTTGTGGTTAAGTTGCGAACATTTATGGTGGGTTTTATGTTTTTAGAGTTGGCCCGGTATATGTGGAGGGTGAAAAGTAAAATGTAAATATATTAACCCTATACTGCATGACTTTTTATATTTGATCGAAAAAAATGTTTTTTAAGGGGAAATTACCGTCCGATTACAGGAAAAATATTAAAAAAAATATAAAACAATAATTTAGTATCACCAGTGATACACTATGCAGTAGGGAAATGTATAACATAATAATAAATAATAATATTCCAATAATAAAACTGTGTATTACCAGTGATACAATATGAAGTGTAGGGTTAAAGGTTTTAAATATTGAGAAGTAGTCAAATTAAGGGTTTGCTATTATAAAGATTTGGAACCTTGTTTTAGCAGCCATTTTAGATTTCCTAAACTATTTTATGTTATCTTCTCTGACTTTTTTTAATTTTTATACCTTACACCATCATAGTGGGGAGGATATATTGGATTTGAGCTGATGTTTGTAACGCCAATGAATATTGGACCAACACCCACCTTAAAGTATACCGATCGACTCAGAATCACTTTCTGAGTCGATTTAACGATATCCGTCCGTCCGTCTGGCTGGCTGGCTGGCTGTCCATGTAAAGCTTGTGCGCAACTTTAAAGATATTTGGATAAACTTCAGTACCTGATATTTTTTCAGCCCAAGGACGGATGGGATTGAAATTGGGGGAAATCGGTCCATTATTTCACCTGGCCCCCATACAAATGTCCTCCCGAAATTGGGGTTTACTGGTCATAAATGTTTGAATTATGCAAGTATCCAAACAAATTGCATCACAAATGCGTGGTAAATGAAGCCAAATAAAATCTACAAATTTTGTGCAGATCGCTCAATAATTAGTCGTAGCTCCCATATAAGGCCTACTTCCGAAAAACACTTTAAAGAGCATAACTCACTCAAAAATGTTGGTATCCAAATAATATTTAACACAAATATATTTCATATCTATACAAACAATACGGCACAATTTTCTTGTGATCAATCCATATTTAGTAGTAGCTCCCATATAAGGCCCACTTCCGAAAATCACTTTAAAGAGCATAAATTTCTTAAAAATGTTGTTATTAAAATTTGACACAAATAAGTTTCTTTTATACAGAAATAATTACACCTAATTTTATAATGGTCGGTCCAAAATTAGTCGAAACTCCCATATAAGACCCTCTCCGTAATTCAATTTAAGCTCCATACATCTTCTAAAAGTATTTATATCGAGATAAAGTTCAACATACAAAATATTCACAGACAACATGACACAACATTTTTGGATAATCGGTCCACAAGAAGTTATATCTCCCATATAACGCCCATTTCTGAAGAACTGTTTTATTGATATACTGGGTTTAGGGTATTATATGGTCGGGCTTGACCGACTATACTTTCTTTCTTGTTTAACTTTGTATTTATTTACATAATATTTTATTTACCCAATTTTTGTTAGAATTGTTTGTTAACAAAATAAATATGCTTAAAATTTTTAATTATTATTTCTAGCCGTAATAGTATGTAAAACATTTGAAAAACATTTATTTTCAGTTAGAAATGGCTTATGACTCATTCTCAATTATATAGAACTTCATGACTGAATGTTATTAGTATTATTACATTTTCGTTCACACTCTTACTCGTATTGTTTTCTAAGAATACTAACAATATTTAACAATCATTGTATTGGCAAGCGGATGGAAACACACATGTTGATATTATCGTTTATATACAATATGTACTCGTATCTACATATACTATAAACATCTCTATCTCGTAGAAATGTCATAATAGTACATTTATTTCTCGTTGCTTTTTGCAAATTATCTATTATTGTCACTTGAGTGAACAATAAAGTGGCGAAAAACAATTTTAATTTCACAATCCACTTCCGTTTCGTATTGTAACAAAAAGGAATGAACAATAATATATCATCATCATCACATCATCATCTTCAATACATGTGATACAAATGAAAAAATAATGAAATGAAATAAAAGTCTGTTACGGTAGTTTTAAGCACAAGATTTATTTAATAAAGATAAAAACTGCAACCATAAAAATGTTGCACAGAATGCTTGCTAAAACAAAGAGAAAAACTTTCTCTTGAAATATATTTATGGGTGCATTGTTATTTTAAAGCACAAGTAATTGTTTAAATTAAATAAATTCTTGTTTTTGTTTTTTAGTTTGTTCCTTTCAACACCTTAATACAATGAAGTGATATTATCGCATTAAGTTTCTTGGTAATTTGAGTATTAGCATGCATGTTCAACGAACAATAATAGCTGTCGAAATGTCTAATAAAACATTTATTTGACAAAAAGTTGCATTTGAAAAACCTTGTAGACGATAGTACCGTTAAGTAACAAACAGCTATTACAAATTATTAAATATTTTTAATTTGTGTTGAAAAACTGGAATATTTGTAGACAATATGTTGTAATACATAATAGTTTTTTGTTACTGAATATAATAGGTTTTGGATACAAGGTTTTTAAAACTTAGCTTATTTTTTTCTACTAAACAGACCTACTTTAAACAATTATAATAGAACCTTATTTGAAACTTTACTGAAATTAATAAATATTTTTACAAAATATTAGTTTTCCCTGAAACTAGTAATACTGCTATATTCGGATGTTGCAAAACCTAACTGGCTTTCAGTATAATTTTTTTTTTTTTTTTTTGAAAAAAAAAACATTTTATAGATTCTGGGTTAGTTTCATATAGCGGAAACTAAAAACTATTGTCCCAATTTACATGAAGCAATTTTTTTTTTGAATTTTTTTTGTTGGGTGTTCACACAGCACAATTCCAATTGCTTTAATTACACGTATTTTAATTGAGAGTATACACACATTTATATACACATATGTTATGCGAATAAGAGAGTAACACGAATTGCTAGTACAATTAAGTGTGTATTCGTCTGCTTAGCTTAAAGAATTGCTTGGTGTAAATTGAAACTTAAGATTATATGCAAAAGTAGTTGATATAATTCCTAGGCAATACACTGTTTAAAAACTCTTTTTTGTTTGGAATTCTTTTTCAACATTTTTGTTTCAAAATGTTTGGTACAAAAACATCGGCCCAACAATATTATTGCCTAAATTTAGCTAATGCCGATTCGAATTTTCTGCATTCGTTAAAGTTTTGCCACTTGTAAGTTTTATATGGCTTTATGTAACGGCAATGCAGAAATATGTAAAACAATCGAGGTAGTTGTAGTTTTTGGCTTATATATCTCAGCCATTTATTTAACAGTTTTAGTCTAATTCTCTTGGACATATCTGATAAATTGATACCACTGTCTATATCAACACTTAGGCAGATGGTTAGACATTCTATCGACTTTGCTACATATAAGAATCCAGAATATATATTTTAAGGGTCACAAATTAATAAAAATCATTAATTAAGACTAATATTTAAAAATTGGTTTTAATGGTGAATTTTGAACGAATTGAAAATCCATATAATCTGTATTTACAATCTTTTTATATATTTTATGGTAATTGTACAATAAATTTAAGTTGATTTTAGTAATGGGTTGTTTTGCTAGTTAAACAATTTAGAAGGGCAGTTTTTATACCATGTGTTGCCTAAGGAATCAAATAAACTACTTTTGCATATCAATGGCTTAATATAAAAAAGGCCTAACTCCATTTTGTTTTAAAAAAATCAATGATACCTTCATTAAAACAAAAAATAAAAAAAAAACTAAATAAGAAAGAAAATGTATTGCTTTTTTGTTAAAAATTGTATTAAAATATCTAAAATTTTACGGATTTTATTAAGTTTTTTCCTTCGTCTGTATAGTAACAAAAAATCGAGTTATGCCTTTTTCATATTAAGCCATCGATATAATCGTAAGTGTCATAATTTGAGATTAATTGATCCAATAGAAATAACTTAATAAGCATCAAGAAAAATTGGGGATCCTTTTTAGTTTCCACTATATAAAACTAACCCAAATTCTATGAAATGTTTGCAATGACCAAAGTTTACCTTCATGCTTTTTAAGAAGAATGTATCTTTTAAATGTAAGCGTTGTTCCCTGAATACATGAAACCTTTTGTATTATAATAACAACATGGCATTGAACTTGGTCTGTATAGGTATGTGAACATTGTATAGGGTGTTTTTTATGTATAGCTGGCAACACTTTTTTAAATGGCGGCCATTTTGTAGCTGTCAAGTGATTTATGTTTATGTATACAAGCGTATACTCAATACTACCAAAGAAAAAATGTTAGAATAAATAATCAAAAGCTTTTAAGGTTTGTATTCATAAGTTTTTAAGGAATACTATGGTTGAACTTTTTATATTTATTATTATTCATATTATAACAGCTTAGTTCTGCCTGTTCCAGGTATCATTGCAGATAAATATATATTGCCTGGAGCCAAATTACCGTATTCGTGATCGAATGAGCTATCGTATCGAAAAATGATTTCTATATCGAAATTATGATAAAATGTACTTGCTCGATATCGAATGCCATAATCTCAAATAAGAAAATTACGATGAATTTTACTCGATATCGAATGCGGTAATTTGGCCCCTGGTCTCGTGAACTTTAACTGCCGTATTAAGAAATATATATGTTACAATTTTTATCGTGGCATTCCTTAGTTCACCATTCAAAATTCATGTATATAGTTTGAACTCATGTAGATAGTCTGTACTCCTGTATACAGTAACCTTCGGAACTAGTTTTACTAACGAATTTAGTTCAATCTAATATGTATATGAAAGATAGGTTATAGAACTATATCTTGCATTAAAACTTTAGTTTTTTAACCTTATTTATTTTTATTTATTTATTATTTCGATTCTTATCTTCAATATATTTTCATAGTTTGGCATGTGTAATTACAACAATATTATGCACTGTGATTAAAAACTCTGTTCTTAATTATTAATTTGGTATTTACTATTTCGCACTGTTTGTTTCTCGCATGAATTCTGAAGATTTACAATTAGTGAATAATATACATACATACATTGCATGGCTGATACACAGTGATGCCAACTTTTCAGAAGAAAAACGCGCAAAACAGTGCCTCAAAAAGCGCTAAAAAGCGCTAAATTTTAATTAAGCGAAAAGCGCCAAAAAGCGCTAAGATAAATTTTAATAAAATGGGTTTTAAATTCAATATTTATATAAAAATTTGGTTTTTTTATATTATATTAATTTTAAAGTGTATATCAGCACAAAACAAATATTTTAGCGAATTCAGTTAAAACTGTTCATTTTCGAACAAAAATGTAGAATTTTCCTCTTCGTCGTCTGGCCAAAGTACTGTCTTAATATAAAAGTTTGACTTCTTGTAAGTTTCAATTGAATTAATTTTTGCAGAAACTGAAACATCAGTTCCTGAAATAAAATACATTGTATTATAAAGTTAGAGATATTCAGTTTTAATATTCTACCTTCATCTAAAATAAGGCTAAAGCTTGAATCTTTTAAATCATCCAAAAGGTTTTCTACAAAATGAGGTGATAAAATATTTGTAATGATGGTGGCACATTTTGTCCGATGAAGACTAAAATTTGCAGCTTTACAATCTGTGAATGCTGTACAACACAATTCACCAAGATGATCCACAGTAGAAAATGGACTATGAACAGCAGTGTAAAGAGCAATCATTGCCTGACCATTATTAAATGGTTTCATCCCTTTCTCATGTTTTAATGTATGGCAGTGTCGAATTAGATCAGAACGTTTTGCTGCAATTTGACAATTACAACAAATACGTAAAGCTTTTGTATCATCTTTCGATGGTCTTATCCATTTTTTAAGAAAAGGATCAGATTCCCACATTTTTTTATATTTTTGTACATAACGCTCCATCCAAAAATATGTATAAATCATTATTTCATTGTTTAACAAAATAGATTTGTATTTACCTTTGCAAAAAAAACACATTCAATTATGAAGAAAAATATAAAGTTCGTTAACACTTCTTTTTTATATGCTTTTAAATATTAGTTGCAAAAATAGAGTATGTATGAAAAAAAAAATATCAAATGTAAAATGTACCTTTTTGTCAAAGTGATTAGTTGTATGAAAAAGGCGCTAAAAGCGCTAAATGAAAAACGAAAACGCGCCAATTTAGCGCTAGATTAAAAAAATGCGCTTTTTGGGTGGTCAAATAGCGCTAAATCTAGCGCGAAACGCGCTAAGTTGGCATCGCTGATCACTGATACATATCATCTGCATTACCTAGGAGTAGTCGAATAATGACTTATTTATTATCTAATTTAAAACAGCTTATTTACTAAGCATTTTCTTAAATAACAGTTGTTGCAATAAATGACTTATTAAAGTCATTACTAGTAACTAGTTTTAGTGATATCAAAGTAATATCGTATTTATGAGCGGTTGTGATTCCCGTTCAAAACCATAAATATAAAATAAAATTGTTAATAGTAAATTTAAAAATACTTTTTTTTTATTGCTTGGTGATGAAAGTTCTTAAGAAATGCAACTTCACAAAATTACTTGTTCCACAGAACGTATGCAAATAGTTCTTGAGTTTATGGATTACGAACAGACACTTTTATATTAGTAATTGATATTTTCTATGCTTGAGATGTTTAATTCTGCTTCTGTGATACTTAGTTTAATACAATTTAATTATACTTTGACATTTTTATTTTTATTTATATTTTTGCAATTGTTTTGTTTAATTAAATTTATGTTTTATGTTGTGTTTATGTAAAACAGAATGTATGTTAAATATTCTAAATGCAGGGGGCTTACTCTCTATTGCGATGCTAAAGCAAATGCGATGCGATAAGCGTACATTTTGTATGGTTATCGCATCGCATTTGCTTTCGCATCGCAATAGAGAGTAACCCCCCAGAACTATTGACGAAAGATTATATATCTAATAAAATATCCCTGATGATGTTGGGATCTCCAACGAAACGTCGGAAAAATAAATTATGAAGTAATCTTTTATTTGCATAGAATACATGACCTTAATAAGCCCGATTTAGAATTTTCTAAACAAATCAATAATAAAATAAGGAAAAGTTCGATAAAAAACAAATATATTTTCTAGAATAGTTTTTAAATTATTTAAAATCAAAGACATTGTCAATTATATTAAGACCACATATTCTGATTCAATGAACATAATCAGTATTAATTCCCATTAGAATTAAAATTGTAAAACCTATTACAATATATTGCATATTCATTGATTTAGCTAATTCCATAATAGTTATTTTTTGCATCTTAGGATCAAAATTTGAACCTGCATTATATTTTTTTTAAAATATTTATTATTCTAAAAATTTATAAATAATAATTAAAATTCGCCACGGTTTTGATGAGCGCTATTTTTTTGCATTGACTTTTTTCTTATCTCTCTTATTGCCATAATAAATTAATTAATTTAAAAAAAACTTACTTTCGCTTAAAAAGTGAACAAAATCAAGTAATGTTATTATCATATTCTTACGAATAAAAAAGTTTTTAAAAATTTACAGTTAAAGTTGACATTTAAACACAATTAAAACAAGTTCATCGTTTTTATTTTGCTTCTTTTTTTTTGTTGGCCATTATTGTATAATAAAATATTTATATTAAATGTATAAAACAGTATGCGTCATTCAATTGTACCACAAAACCAGCTAAATAACATTAAAATCACCGAAAAAAGGTAATACAGGTTTCTTTGTTTTTAAAACAGAATTTAATCGTTGAAACATGTTGAGTTTGTATAAACTCTGTGTTTTATTATCAAGGTCAATTCACAGACAATAAATTTATGAAAATGAATTCGCAGGCAAAATGCGAATCAGAATGACACAAAAAAAAAACATTCACTTTGTAACAAAACAAACAACACAAATGCAAAAGAAATCTGATTTTAATTTCCAAAAAATGGGAAAAATAAACATACACAAACCTGAAGTTGAAAATGAAATTGAAACAACAAAAAAGTGAGGTGACATTGTACCAAATAGAGCTTTAAAAGAGTGCAGGACTTAAAACAATTAACTTAACAAATGGAAATTTTATAAGATTTCATACCTTGAAGTCTCTGTTTAGAGCCAGTATATGTTTTCAATAGTGGAACATAAAAAAAGTTTGTATCTTCAAACTAAAATCATTTGCTTGAAACAAAAAACTTTTGCTTTTTAACAAGCAAAAAATAAGCGGTGAAACACAGAAACTCATCGTTAACCACTCACAGAGGTCCTTAATCTTTGGTTGGTTTATTTAGTAAATCATATTGTGATCTGCCTGCTTTAATTTGCCAAAAAAAAATAATTATTTTCGTCGTTAATCTTTTTAAAACAAACGCAAAAGTTTTTAGATGCTTCTCATCTTCTAGGGAAATTAAATTTAATTTGTAATAATCCTTTGGCCTGAGAAAACCACAAAACTAAATTTTTAAGGTTGTTGAACTTTTCACAATGTTTGTTGGTTCAATTGTTGATAGAAGTTTTTCGTTTTGTTTAGACTTGAGAAAATGCGGCAAATAATAATTTAACTTGTGTGTTGTAAGCAACACTTGGAAAAATAGGCAGAAAGGAAGAAAAACACATCGATTTAAAAGCATTTGATGTATGAATGTTTTTTATAAACTATTTTAAGACTCTACCAGAAATGTGAGGATAAAATTATACGAGTGTGGTAATAGAAACAGAAATGTAACACCTGCAAATATTTCATTAAAAATTACAAATTGTCTAAAAAAGGAGCCATATATTTTCTATATTGAGTAAACAATTTCTGTATAAGATTTTATTAGATCTTGGGGCGGTATTTTAAAAAAATACGAACTAACTGACAAATTTTTAAGAAAAAATTTGTTTTTAAAAACAAAATTTGTTGCGTTTGGAAATTATTATTAAAAGGCTGACACAACTCCAGACCCTCTTAATTTTAAGTTTTACCCTACCAGCTTCTATGTATCGTATTTTGCAAATGCGCAACATGTTCGTATGTGTTGCTCTGCCTGATGCTGTGTTGCTGTTTGTTGTTTGTAATGAACGTTTAAATAAAATAACTTTGTCTTAAAACAATTTTGCAGCTTTATTAAACGCATTGCATATTTCCGCCATTCAACATACGGACAGACAGACAGACAGACAGACAGACAAATAAATTTATAAAGTTGTGAAAACATTTTTAGTGTTTTTCTTTTTCGTTTAACTAAAGCGTATAGTTACTACTGCTGCACAGTAGTTTAGACATGAAACAATTTCTATCTTAATCTTAAATTTCAATGATTCAATAAATTTTCAAATTTTCAAATTTTCGAATTGTAAATTAAGTTGAATCAAAGAAAATTTAACTAATCAATGAGGAAACAATTCTATAAAAAATTAATTTTTAAAGGTATGAATTAATTCAATGTAAATTGTTGGTGGGATATAATAGTGATAATTAAAAATGTGTGAAAGGTTTTAATGAAATTTATCATAAAGTTTCAATATTGGTCATTATATATCAATCGGCAGTTATTCCTACAGTCACGTATTACTGCGTTAACGTTCATTTTATATCAAAGATTTCATTTGTAATCGAAGAATGTTACTATTGTGCCGTTTTGTAGAAGGTGGGCAACGTGCAAGAAACCTCTTTTAACTAAAGTTCAAAGATAACGTCATGTAGAATTTACCAGAACTCATTGGAATTGGATGCGATTAATATTTTGTTTCGCCGCTAAAATGTATATACTTCCATTGATTAGCTGTCCAATTCTAATGAGATCTGGCAAATTTTACATGACGTCTGCTTTAAACTTTAGTTAGAAGTGGCTTTGAGTATTGCTCTTCCATGAAACACATCTTTCACCAAATGGCTCGAAATAGTTCGCTTCATTTTCCCTGAATTTTTTATTTGATGTCAGTTGATGTTTTCTTTGGATCTTCTTTAGAGATTCGCCTTATCATTTTTGCAATAATTTAACTAAATTGAAAAAGGAATAAGAACTGAACAACAACAAATTGCATTATATTTTTTAATAATACAAGCGTTTCCAATTACTATAGTTGCCAACAGCTGTATATTTAAAAGAAAAAAAGAAACACTTAGTACGTCTCCATACCACTGTACATCGCCTAAGAAATGATGACTGATACGAAATAATAAAAAAAAAAACGAAGAAAATTTAAGACAGTAAAAACACAGTAAACAAAATTGTTAGTAACCAACAAGAAAATAAAACTTAACAAAAATTTTATAAATTCAAAGTTTTTTGCTCAGTTTTTTGCTTTTTTATAAAAGAAAATCTTTTGTTGCTGTAGTTGCTGAATCTAACCACTCTCAGTCTTAATCTCAGCTTGTTATATGCTCGTAGTTAGTTGGATACAACATGCACACATTCACATGGGTGAAAAAAAGCTTATGTATTAAAAGAGTTTGTAATCTTTCAAAATCTTTTGTGTGTGTGTGTGTGTGTGTATGAATGTGCTTAGTGTGTCGGCAGATAATGTGGCACAGTGGGTGTAAAAAAGAGTATCTGTGAAAAGATTTTATTAAAACTTTTCTTCTATAGTTGTAAAATTTAGAATTCAAATATAGAAACTAAATGAACACTAACTAAATAATATTGGGATTAAAAAAGAATAATAAATGAATTAAATGAAAACCTTTCAATATTTGCTTTCCGCTTTTAAATGAATATTATGTTTGAGTTGTGAGGGTTAAGAAGGAAAATTAAGTTTTAAATAAATTTGCAAAAATAATTATAATAATAATAAATCTTGTTATTTATCTTGATTTATAACCTTAATTCAACTATTTAAAACCCACTGTCGCACAGTGGACGAAATGGCGAATCTAGCGGTATTTAATTATTATCTCGGCTGTTTCTTGTTCGATCTTTGTCAAACTTTCAGGGAAAGTTATTTATATATCTCCTAACATATTTCTAAAATATCGGACAAAACGGGCGACTATATAGTATATTTTCCATATATACAAAAAACTATTTTTTGTAATATGAAAAATTTTTTATTACAAAATTGCTTTACACAGTTCAAGAGATAACTAAGTTAATACTGTTATATTATTCAGAGTCTGAGCTACTATTATGTAATATTTCAGAATCTAAATCGGTACCTAAAAGGAAATTTAACATCTTTTTATCCAATATTTTTTTTCGTAAACAACAAAGATGCACTTTTGTGCATTGTGTGTTGTCGCGAAGATTTGCGTGTATGATACAGCCGAAAATTTCGGCATGCCTTGTTCCTTGATTCTAGAGCCTCCTCCGAGAACATGCCAATCGAAAGTGAAACACTGTCTATTATGTATGCACCATGTATTAAAGTTTTATGCACGGAACTAGGCATGTAAAACCAATGATTTTTCGTCCAGTATTAGTTGTTGGATCAACGAATAAGAGTGGCCCATCCAGCCATTCTTTGTTTTTTGTTTAAACATTTTTAAGAGTTCTGTTACTCGCTTTCCATTTTCCACCAATTTCGTGATAAAATTTCTTAACCTTTTGGCAATTTCTAAGTTTTGTTCCGCTTTATAGTTGTCCCTATTAATTATATTGGTAAATATATGCGACTCTACTGCAGAAAACTTGTTTAAAGGGCCAGACTCTTCGTGTTACGCTTGAGAACGGGCATTGTTCCTGAAAAATTGAATTGCATAAAAACGGACACAAACCGGCACGTGATTCTGGACACTTGACGATCATAAAGCACAATATTTACAAAAAACTATAAAACTAGACCGAATACCGTCGAATTTTAAAAGTTATACTCCGCGAAAATTAAAAAAAGTTATTAAAGAAAAAAAAAAATAATAAAGGGGTTAAATTCTATTATACATTTTGATTAATCATATAAACACAGGTCACAAATATCATAAAATTTATTTAACTACATACTTAGAGGTATCAAATAAATAAACTTCTTTTATTTTGAAAGTAATTAACTTAAGGCCCAACTATAATGTGCATATGCTAGCTTAAGCAACCCTGCGAATACATATACATTGTATGTGGCAAACTATAATGTACTTAACGAAACTTTTCGTTAAGTTTTTCAACTGTCATTTGCTTAAGCAAAGAGCGAAACTGATCGCACATTCTGTACGGAATCAGCTGGTTGTTGTTGTTTGTTTGTATTTTGAACAAAATGGAGAAAGAAGAAAATATATTAATTTTAAATTTAATAGAAAATGCGGAAAAAAATAAGTGCCTTTACAATAAAAGGGACCCTTTTTATTTTAACAAAAATGTCTTTCTGTCGCGGTTTATTTCTCTGACAGAACAAGAGCGTCTTCTTCTTTTACAGTGTAGTTCACTTATTTATTTTAATGTGCACAGGCCTTCAAGCGCTAACTTTAATATTTTTATATTATTTAAATTTTTAAGTTTTTTCTCCATTTTTGCAAACACAATACGAAAATTAGCAAAACATATGTAAACGTTTATTATTATTTACGTTTTAGTGCTGCCACAGATGTACATTTTAGTACTTTTGTCGATAAATTAAAAAAAAAGGAAAAATTATGCGTTTCGGGTACGAAGTTTTCTTTTAATTATAAAATAATATAATAATATTTATAAAATATAGTCATTTAATGGCTTTTTTTAAAAATAAAAACATTTTTTTAAACATAAATGAGCAACTGTGGACAAAAAGTTTCAAAGTCATTGTAGCCACCTGAAAGTTAACTCTGAGCTGGTTATGCATTTGACAGCCTTTTCGTTAACTTTTGCAATTTGCTTAAGCTTGCTGATGCATATTATAGTTGGGCCTTTAGTTTTTGTACCTAATTTCACTAAGCTAAGTAAAAAATGCTCGTGCTGCATCATATGTTACGTTTAGAAGCTCATAGTTTTTTAATTATCGATTTTACTGTCAAACAGTGAGTACCGATAATCTAATTGGTATGTTAGTCATGGAAAGGAAAAGAAAAATAGTGCAATTTAACATTTTGAAATTTGAATTAAACGACGCTAGATCGACCATTTCGTCCACTGTGTGTCGGTATGTTGGCTCACAGCTCATATTTGGATGTAGGCCTGATGCTACAGGAAGCTTATAAATGTTGGCATTTTCAAACAGCCATCAAGCTCCACTGCTACACCTCTACCATCTTCATTATCATCATCATTATTATTATCATTATCATCTTACTCGCTTTAAACTGCGGCAAGTTTATATTTTTTAAATCATGTTTTGTTGTTGGTTTGTTGTCATGTTAATGCAATGTATTCACATGCATCAACCGAAAATGAAAATAGCAACAACAATATTAAAAGAAAATACGTAAACAACAGCAACCAACATTAAAAATCCCAAAGATAAAAAGAAAATAAAACTTAGGTTACTATGCTTGTAGCTCAGTAAGTTAGTTAAGGTTGATTGTTTTGTTGGGTTGTGAAAATTTTTCCAGCTACTCGTACTACGAGTTGTGGTACAACATTGTATTTCTTATGACTTCTTCCCTGGCTCTGAATCAGGTTTTAACCGAATATTTAAGCTTCTGTGTTTAAAGTTTTTTCTTTTATTTTACAACTAGCACTGGCACAGTGTATCTGGTGGGGTTTGATTTCAGTATCTGTATGCTATAACAATGTAAATTCACTGAACTTTTCTTTTGTAAGACAAAATAACACAAGCACAACAAAAACGACCAAAAATACTATATTAATAACAACAAAAAGATAGAGGAGAAGACAAACATTTCCATACTTACAACAAACAATGACTGATGTCGTAATGGGAAAATAATTTGTGCCCAGTATTATGTTTTCTCTGTTTTTATTTTTATTTGTTTTGCTATTAGAGTTTGGTTTGGGCCAAGTTATGTTGTATTATTTATTTGTCTTGTCTTGTATTAATTTCTTTCTTTAAAGCCACACCAAATTTTTACACTTGACTTTGTTGTTTTGTTGTCGCTAATGTGTCTGTGTCTGTGTTATTGCTGTTGTTGCTGTTGCTACCATCTGCTTCTGAAATCTATCTGACTGCTAGAGTTCGTGTAGCCAAATGTGAAAGAGGAGCTTGGAGTTAAATACAAAAGCTAGACATGCTAGAGAAACAAAGCCAAACTCATCTAACTTCCGCAAAAGGTTTTTAAGGTCATTCAACAGCAAAGATAGGAAAATAATAACAATTAATTTAAATTGCCTCAAGTGGTATTGTATTAATTTGTTGATGTCAGGGCAGAAGAGAATTTAAAAATAGCACTGTATTCTTGTTGTTTTTTATTAAAGTGGCAGGCAATTTTTATAGGAAAAGCATTTGAAATATAATTGCCTCCAAGCAGCAGAGTATAACAATTACATCGTTGGAATATTAAGTTTATTTACTCCTTCCTTCGATTCTGCTCTATTAAATATTGTAAATAACTTTAACCATAAGTTTTGTAAATGTTAATTACGGAGATTGTATCTGATATTAATTCATATATAATTAGTTTGCAAAAAAAGAATAATAAATATATGTATGAATTCTTGATAAATAAATCAAGGTACATGCATAACATGGTCGTTTTAAATTTGTTCAATAATTCAAGTATTACAAATTAATAAAATACTTACAGAAATAGGAAAAGAGAATTAAATTTTTTATATAGAAAGAATGCCACCAAATTATATGGCGAACCTTCAAAGCGAATAAATCATTTAAACTCTTAATAATGATACAAAATATAGATAAGTTGCAGTTTATTATAAATAATAATTAGCCATAGCTTCCATATTAGATTTGCCTATAATTGACCACATACGAGGGCAGTTCAGAAACTTCTCAGCCTAGAACAGAAAGCGCGGTGTAAACAGAAAAAACTTAAGTCTTCCATGAACAGAGATAGCAATATCATTATCATACGTTGCAGTTTTACACAACACGGAAATAAGTTTCAGGAAGTGGCAACAGGACCTATTCCGTATGAAGCAAATTACCGACTGGTTGACACACAGGATCACTTATGGACAAATAAGCACCTGTTTCAAGATTCCAGTACGTAGGACCAGACTACATACATCGGCCTAATTTCCACCATAAATTTGCTGGCACATGATCAATTTACATAAATGTCATTGAATTTCATTGACATTTCAATTTAGGTAAACAAAATCGGGTATCGCGTGGCGATAAAGAGTGTCAGTAACAGTTGTTTTTTGATTAGCTAGATTTTCGAAGAAGTATGAACCAATGACGGCTCCAGCAAATATTGGGCAATCAGATGTGAATTCTTCATGCCTAAAAGATATCCAGTTGACATAAGCTAAGCAAGTTTTATATTTCTCCCGTTCACTCTAAACTGTATATTCTCTATATTGTTGCTGCTTGTAACATAAAGCAGTTTACTTTAACACACAATCGTGGTAGGAGAGCTTCCTCAGAAACTGATTTTTTATGAAACGTTAAAATTATAATACCTTCTGTACATATAGCTATGTGTTAAAGTTAAATAGGCATTATCGTTATTAATTAGGAAACAAAAACTACTAAAGGTACGGTCATATTTGACAAATATTTACTCAAAAAAGCGTAACCACTTTTTTTTAGCACAAATTTGTTTGACATTGTTTACTCTTACAAGAGTTTTGCAAGAACAAACTTGATGCTATATCTATGCACTATATGTATATTATAACTATATACATTAGTTACTCGGTTATATGAATAGCCAGTAATTGAAACATCCAGTATAGTGAACAAAAAAATTTAAACACATGAGGTTCTAAAGACTGAACACAGCCTATCTCTACTAAATATATAAACAGCTCTTAACCGTTGATTTGTTTAAATGTTTTTCTGATTAGAAGTATGTGTGTATGTTCTTCCCTGAAATAAGTAAAAAACCTGTAACCGTTGATTTTTTTAATGTTTTGAGTGTTGAGTTGTTGAGTTTTGAGTGATTGTTTTACATATTAAAAATCGGTTAGTGTTTGTTACATAGTGCATCGAAGATGAAGAATTAAAATTAAAAAAAACTTAATGAAAATAAAAACTTAATGCAATAAAAATCTTGTGAATTAGTTATTAAAATTCTTTCGATTATGTTAACTTCTCCATTTAGTGAAGAGGCTCTGTTTGAATTAGTTCATATAACAAAGCGACATACAGTAGTCGTGTTGTGTATTTTCCCAAATAAAAAGAGTTTTTTAAATAAATAAACAAGTTCAAATATATTTGATTTAGTGATTACGTCTTTATCGGCAAATATTTGCCAGGTGTGACCGTACCTTTAGAAGAATTATTTAAGTTGAGCCTAAACTTTACAATGATGAACTTTTTCTTCAACAGCATTGCATTGTATTTTCCTAAATTGAAATATTATTAAACAAAAGTCAATGTTAGCGAAAAATATTTGCCACAACAAACAACAGCAAATAATCACTTAATTTAAACGCTAGTTAAATGCATTTTAACTATACGTTCTACATATTGAAAACACATTTAAACAGAGCTATTTTTATTGCAGCAACCATTAGATCGAGCTGTAAAATATTTCTTTTCTGGTTATTAAAATATCATATATGTTAAACATAATGGTTACATGATTGATTATTGTTAATAACATTGGTTAACGTTTTATGAAAACCTGCAAATATACAATCGATCATCTGTCCCTCACTGAATGACTAAATAAAGTGTAAAAAGTATTTTACAAACACGCAAATAGCCACCAGTATTTAGCAACGTAGATCTACTGTAGCTATAAAAACTTTTAATAGTTTTTTTCTTTTCTAATTTAAAACCGAAACGTAATCAATGAGGAATACCTAAATGTCTTACAAAATTGTTGAATTATAAATAAAGTAAAAAGAAATTATGGTCTGAAAACACACACTCACAAAACATATTAAGTAATAGAAATAGCAAAATGGAAAAATAAGTTATTAATTATCCATATGTGTAGAGTAATACAACTTATAGGATGTATAAATAAATAATATGTTTAATTAAATTACATACCTATATTATAAATAAAAATAAAAAGCAAACAAAAATTCATTCATTTACATAAATATAAATAATATTAACCTAGAAATGCTTGAACATAAAAAAAGTAACGAAGCAACAGCTGTTTTGTTAAAACTTTTTAAGCTATAATTTTGTATGTGAACATCAACAGTTTATTAAAGTTTTAAGTTTGATGACCTTTTTCACAATACAGCTTAAAAACAGCAAACAAAGTAATTTATTTTTTATGGTTCTTTAAAAGAAAATTCGATCTAAATGAATTGGCCAAAATATTAAACAAATTCAGCTCCTGTATTTCATTTCTTTTACAATATTCAAGTATAACTTGAATGAAATAAGAATGAAAAAAAATCTAAAAGTTTTTTTTGTATGAAACAAAAAGAACAAATTTATTGTACATAACATAAAGAAAGAAACAATCAAACAATCAAATTTAATTAAAATATTTCTAAAGAAAACTAATAAAATAAGTAAATTTGTTCCAAAGGCAAACAAAAGCAAAATTTGTGTTGTTAACAGAAAATATATAGAAAGTAAATTTATGAAGAAATATGGGTAATAGAACAAAGTGTAATAAAATTCAAAACAACATGAATGTTTTTTTCTTAATTGGCAAACATTTTTCCCAAGAAACTTATTTTTTCACAATTGACAGCTGATGTTTAAAGATGTTGATATGATTTGCCCTGTTATTAGGCATTAGTTTGAACTGCACAGGTCAACAAAAAAAAAATTTTTTTTTTCAGTCTTTTATTTAGTGATTATTTTCTGATTATATAAATGGAAAAGTAAACAGGAACTCTATTAATAATAAATAAAGTTTGCTTTTGTACTTAATGGGAATAAATGTCCATCACTTCCTCTGGCTCATTCTGTAATGCTCAAAGAAAATTACGAAAGCGTTAAAATGGTTCTTCAAGTTTTAAAATATGAACAGTATGCCTGGCCCGTGATAGGAGATTTCAAAATGGTTGGTTTTCTGGTGGGAATGTAAGAGGGATACTCTAAATATCCGTGTTACCTTTGCTTATGGGACAGTAGAGCCGATGCACTTCACTACCAGCAGCATTCATGGCCTCAACGGAGCGGACAACATAATGTAAAAAATAAACCAATTGTGGAGCCTGATTCGTAAAGGCTCTTCGTCTAGACTCACTAAAAGTGCATATGCTATATGCGAACTTGGATAAATTCAAAGATAACTTGGGTGAATATTCACCAGGATATAATAAACTTTGAACAAAGATATCAAGGACAATATAATGAGAACATGATGGGTGACTACATTTGGATGCTCATACGAGAAAGTTCTGACGATTACACTAGAAATACTAAAAGTATTCATTTTTAAAGCTTCTTTTGTATCATTTTTTTTGTATTTTTATGTTTATTTCTGTTGTCTGTTATAATAAAAATTAATTAAAATATATAATTCATAACTTGTTTTAATTTTAAATATGATTAACATTGAAAAAGAGACCTTTTCCATAAATGTTGATATTTCGTTCTGGTATCTACAAAAGCAAACTTTATTAGATAAAAATATTTTTTCTTTCTTTAGTTTGGCATAAGTAATCAGAATCAGAGGTACAGAACTCAGACTCAAAAATCGTGTTGACCTGTGTTATTATTCGTTTAGGTTTAGTGGGCGCCACTTATAGTTAGCAGGAAGCAAACATGTTTGGTTATTTAACTGTAAGCAACAGGCTTCGGCGGATAATATTATAGGTGCTTAATTATCTATATACAATTCCAATGCTAGAGATGGCGAATCTGGTGCCATGAGCTGCACGGAGCTCGAAACTGGGAAGAGTTGATTGTATCATCCCCTGAAAGTCGAGGCTGACTAGACCCTTATGTATCTAGAACCACGGCATCAGTTAGAAGCCCCGGGATTCGACCCTTAACTGATAATTGGTTGCAGGTCCCCTTCGGGGTACACGTGGTGGCTGTGGTTTAAACCTAAAATCTCAGGAAGAAGATAGTTGGTTCAAAGACTGATGTTTGTTTCGGATTACCAAATTATCTCTAGGTGCTGTTGCCGAATCAACAGAGCCATTTATTAATAGTGGTGGAATTTAGCTGTATGCTAGGAAACGTATTAGAATGGTGGCATTCGTGGCATTTGTGCTGACAATCCGCCCTGGACAATATTCTTGTCCTTGGCAGTAGTGGTTGAGCAGTGCAGTGCTGGAGCGATTGCTGTGTGTCCAATAATTGCCTTGGTCTGGGTTGGTTGACTAAGCTATGGATTGCAGGCACTAGATAGCCCAAACTCTCTAAAAAAGGTATCTGTGCAATTGCTGTATGAGAAATTGTGAATTGTGTGTCTTGCGAAACATGCAATATTGTATGTCTTGCAAGGCATGCAATGCGTTGGTTGGCCGTTCTTCAACCCGGTGTTTAGAACACCATGTGGTCATGTCTTATTTGACGATACTGCATGTAAAACCCATGGACTCTGTAAGCAACAGGCATTTGTATTAAGGTCATACAAATTATCAAAGCAAATTGCTGGTCACATTACAACAGAGAATAAAAAATAAAGTTTTATATTAATGTTCATGTTCTCAGATGCCTATTTAAAGATCAAATTGATATTAGTTCCAAAATGTTCATGAAATTTAATAAAATCTCTTTGGCACATATATTAACTTAAATGATATATTTATATATTTCATCTGCAATACCAAATATTGATGCCACAGTATTTTGAAATTGTACCAAATGACTCGTGGTAATACCACGGTACCAACTGTGTCTAAAATGTAGCAAAAAAAGGCTATTGTACCATGTTTGACAACACTGTTCTATATTGCCTACGAGAGTAATGCGTTAGATAATAATTACAACTTTTAAACAGAAAATTTGAATTTCAATATTTTTTTTTGCTTAAGGCATTGGAAATCTTTGATTAGTTGTTTGTTTTCAATCATTAAATTATCCAAATATTTAAGAACTAAATATAACTTTTTTAACAGATAGAAGCTAAGACAATCGTAAAAAGAATTAATAGTCAAAAACAGATATAAAAACAATTTTGTATCGCAATCAAATGAAAAAACATTGATTGGCCAATTAGCTGGTTGACTGGCTGACCAAACCAGCGGCCTTGTAAAGAACAAAAAATTCAAAGTTATTTTTTTTTTTAATTTATTTTGTTTTTGGTAGACACAAGGTAGTATTTATTCTGTCTTGGCATGTAAAATATATTAAACCATAAAAATGTTACTTGTCACACTCACTCCCTAACACCAAAAAAATATCACAAAAACAAAAAAACATATAAAAGTAGTGCCAATGACTTGACAAACCTTAAGAAAGAAACAACAACAACATTTGCCAACAAAAAGAAAAAAATTAAAGAAAAACGTTAATTGTTTGGCCTAATGTGATTTGCGTGTTTGAAGAGTGTAAGAAATAAAATACGAGTACAATAAATTTCATACTTGTACGGCTAAGTGAGTGAATGAATTGTCTGTCTTATGGTTGGTATACGAGTAAAATAACTGTGAAGCTTAAATTTTCTTTTGCGGTTTTTATAATCAGCTTCATTTCTTTATTTTATTTATACATATAATATTTTCTTAACGTTATTAAAGTTTTCTGGGATAACAACTGTTTTTATACAGGCATATCATCATCATGTAATTGATATTGTGTGTTTTATTGTTTTATAGTTTTTTTTTTAACAATATTCGCATACACAGTACATACTATATACATACATATATACATATGTATATTATTGCTGTTGAGAGACATGAACGAAGAATTTTAAAGAAGATTTTTTGTTAACAAAAATGAATCTGAGTTCGAACATTTTTTAACTCTTTGTGGCAGTAAAACAAGTAATAGAACCAAAGTCATCGATTTGAACATGTAAAAAGGTCACGATACCTAACATCTCGCTTTTGGCGGAATTCTCCCTAATTTTTTTATTCCGCTTTTTAAACCAAAATTCTTTATTTTTGCCTCTCTATTTAAACATTTGAATGTAGTTTACGTTATTTAATATACTTAACAGATTTTAGCAACATTATGCGGCGCCCGCTAGCCTACAGTCAAACATCAACATGTAAAATAAATTAAAAATGATAAGTACAGCAAATTTCGAACCACCAGTAATACTGGTTAAAGAATTGATGTTTGACTGTAGGCTAGCGGGCGCCGCAGTGGTGCAGAGGATGAGAACGTAAAGAATTCTGATGAGAGAAAGTGGTGTTTCTCGAAACATATGTAAATTCAACCAACAGCCCAGGTTCGAATCCTAAGCCAAGAAAAATTATCAATAAATTTTAATAATAATTTTCATGTAACAATTCCTACCTTCAGTAAAAATAATATAATGAAAAATTCAATTTAATGAACTCGAGCCGAAATAAAAGAAATATCAATGATATAATATATTTATATAATTTGGCAAATATTTACTCAAAAAGCGTTACCACTAGCTTTAGCACCAATTTGTTTGATGTTGTTTACTCTTACAAGAGTTTTGCAAGATCAAACAGCATCAAATAAATGAAAAGTAAATATTTGTTGTGCTTTGGCCTAAATAAGAAGAGGTTTTTTTTAATAAATAATCGAGTTCAAATACATACATACATATATGTTATTTACTAGTTACGTCTTTTTCGGCTTACTAAAAAACCAGCTTAATCGAATTTCTTCAAACATTTAAAATTTCCGCATATATTGTTTATCAATCGAAACAGTGAACAGTTTAGAATAATATTTGTGCAAACATTATTGCCATTTATTTTATGATCGGTACCACTGTAATGTAATGTCTTAGGAGTATCTCCACAATACCGATAATTAACACAATCTATGCAAAATAATCTTTAAATTTCTTTAAAGTGTTTAACAACATTGTTTCAGCAAACACTGCACTCTTAACACACCTTATTTTATGATCACAACCAATATTTCCCTTTATAATCTTTTTCCTCTTTAAGCATTTTAAATGGCTTTTGTTGTCTTTATGGTAAGTTTGTGTTTTATTGTTTTTTGTATCTTCTTAGTTTAAGTTCCAACCGATTACATCACACATCATGCACAATTAACCGTTTGTAGCAGCTTTTGTTGGTGTTTTGTTCTGTGGCGCTGACGTTATTGTTATTATTGCATATTCTCTTGGACGATGATGTGTTGTAAAGATGATCATTGTGTCATTATCATCGTCACGGTCATCATCATCATCATCATTATAAGTGATTCTTATTGTTAATCCCTTTCTTTTCATTTCGTTTTGTTTCATATCACTTCTGTCAATTATAATTAAAGTGTTGACTCTTTCAAGTGAGCATTTGTATTGACATTGGTTGTCTGTGTGGTTTGGTTGGCTGTTGACCAATGTATTTGACATAATTATGGTTTTCGATCACATTTAATGGTCCATTTGTAAAAGATAAAGGAGTTTTGTATTGTGGTGATCTCTTAATGAGTTTTTTGTGGTTTTTTGTTTGTTATAAATTTTGTAATTATGTTTAGTTGTTTTGGTATAATTTGTAGTAATTTTAAGAGATAATGAGAAGAATAGATCTAAAAAAGTGAAGCTAGAGATAAACATAATTTTAAGCATAATATAAACTTTTTATTTTTAATTTCTGTGTTAATTGTTTGTCAGATGTTTAGAAATTATTATCGTACATATATGTTAATTCTTTGGGGTTTGTACAATTTGGTTCTTATGTTCTTTCTTGTCAGAAAGTTCCAACCCTTTTTGCTTTGCGCAAATAGAGGCGCAGACAACAAATGATTTAAATTAACACTTAAGATAATTTGTTCAATTTTGTGCCTCTGGTTCTTAACAAGATTGACAAGCTGACGACCATTTCTGGCCATTTCCAAGAACGCAAGGAAAAAAATTACAGCACAATACAAATTAACTGCCGCAAAGAAAACTACTATGAAAAGCTAAATAAAATGAAAGACAAAACTATAGCAAAAAAAAAATAACAAATTAGATGTAACTCTTGAGGCAGAACATTAAGATTTTTATGTTAAACTATTTTTAAAACCAAACTTTAATAAAATGTTATGCTTGAGCAAAACTAAAACTATGTAAGGCTTTCAAGTTAATATTTCTTATGTACTGTGAACACCATTTCCATACACGAAAACTATTTATATGTGAACAAGGTGAAAATGAGCGTCATCGCTGGAGATTGTGTTCACAAAACTTTTATTAACCCTCCGATGAGTGAGGCGACCTTTTTGCTGAAACTACTCCTATTTCGGCCACTACAACCCCCCCCCCCACAGTTACTCTGTATTCCATGAGTATTTTGTTGAGCATCTTTTGGAAAAAAATCAAGCCGATCGGATCATTACTTTAGGAGTTATTGAGGTTTTAGTAAGAATTGTACGCGAACGTGTGAATAGGTCCGTATGGACCTTGCACTGAATTTCACTAATAAATGCATGTTTTTGGGCATCATTATAATTTTTTTATTGTTTCAACACATAATTTACTTGTTCTGAACACAAAGACCTAAACTCAAAGACATTAGGGAAGATGATAAAAACAAAAAATTCTAAGAAAAATTCGAAGACATGAACTTTATTGCTTTCAAGGAAAGGCACAATATTCTAATTTTATACTACTAGTAATAAACCAGTTCTTAGAATTTTTTGTTTTTATAATCATCCCTAATGTCTTTGAGTTCAAAAATTGAAAAAATTATTTTTGTATGTAGAATTTAGTTATAAACAATAAAAAAAAAACAAATTTTTTATATGAAAAAAACATGATTTTCCGTAGGGATCTTTTCACACGGCCGTAAAGTTCAGAACTGTCACTCATCGGAGGGTTAATCATAATTCTAGTGATACCAGTAACAGTGCAGAAATAAGTAAGCGAAAATTGGACCTTCCGGATTTGTAATGATATTATCTTTAAAAAGTAAATTTCAGAGATATTTATATTTAAACTGTCGTATTCATAAAAAATAAAGTAGGTTTGTAATGTGCTTTTAGACAAAATTTTCATACAAAATTTTCTTAAAGTACATTTGAAGTCTACTTTAATTTTTTATGAATTAGACCGTAAGTGTTTTATTTAAATTTAAAAAAACTACCATACATTCTTATAAATATTTTTTAAGTGATGTGCTTGATATTCTGGAACATTTTCTGTAGCATCATTTTAACACAGAAAATATTTTTTGATAAAAAGTGGCGTTAATTACCCTAGTGTGTGATTTTCAACACATATATATTTTGCACTAACAACAGATTTTTTTTTTGTCGTCAAATATGCTTTCTGGCAAAATACGTGGACTTATCGTTTGTGTAGAAAACAACACACTAGGAAATCATCATTTATATTTTCAAAAACTACTGAATTACAAAATTGACAAATATTTGATTGATACAGAAAATGGTGTAAATGTTTCTTTTATATCTACCAGATATAGATTGCTACCGGCCTTTTAGATTTTATTATGCATTTTTTACTTCCACTTAAATGTATCTATCTATTTTTGTGCGTATATTTCATTTCATAATGTCACTGAAAGTGTGAGTGAATGGCATTGTGTGAAGCGTAAACAATGTTTTTGAACACACACACAACACCGAAGTACAGCTACTAAAAGATACTGATACACTTTGAAATACACATAAAAACCCTCTTACAACCGATTCATGTTATAGAAAGAACATTTATTATGCTCGCATACTTCTGTTACTTCTTCTTAAGTTAGTTTTTTTTTTTTTTGGTTTACACATGAAAACACTTTGAAACAAACACTCATTCGCTCACTTGCATTAGAAGAAGCTCATGGCTGATGTATACCAATGAGTACAAACATGCTTTGATGGGCATGCAGTCAGTCAGTCATTCAGTCAAAGTAACCAGAAAATAACTTGAGAGGTTGTAAACATAATCTAACGCCTCCTAACCAACCAACCGACCAACAAGTGGTTGCTAGTGAATGAAGAAGTGTGTTGCTTGTATTTAATATTGTAAATTTACTTTTTCAACTTAATGTAAGAAGTTAAACGTGCAGAATCACCGTCAACCAGCACGAGTAGTATCGTAGTTAAGTATACGAGTATAAGATAACGTAGAAAAGTAAAGACATACTTTGACAAGCTACATAATTAAGTTAAACGCTTGATTAGACCATTGATAACAATCAATCAATAGCTTGCTGCAGGAAGACAATGAAAGTGACATAATTAATCCTAAGGGCATATAAATGCTTTTAAATATTTAAATGTTGCTAACCAAATTCAACATTGTATAATTCGTTATTGTGCGCATTAGTAATAAAGCAAATTAAGTTTAAGTGCTGGTGTTTCAAATTAAAGTTGAATATTTATTGATTCAATGTTTTCAAATGTGACATTTAATTTAGGAATAAGACATGTTTTATTTATAACTTTTACATAAAAATTAATTCAATTTACATTTAACCAAAAATAAGCTTAAAAAATTTATTAATTTCTAAAATGTTTTAATGTTTGTGTATCTTTTCTATTTGTTTTCAGAATGAAGCAGTGAGTACAAGACTTTTTTAGATTCATAAAAATTAGTAAGTAAAACTAATTAAGAACCATTATGCTGATATATCGAAACTATATTCGAATATTTATAAACATTTTAAATATTAAAAAAGAGAAATTGAAATGTTCATTGCTACATACGAGGGCGGTTCGCAAACTTTTTAGCCTAGCACAGAAAGAAAATAGATAATTTTTCAAAAACATTTTTATCTTTCAATATAATCCCTGAAACTTCAATACACAGGGAACAGGTAAGTCACTGGGAGCTAAATCAGGAGAATAAGGTGGGTGGTCAAGCAATTCGTAGTTTAATTCGTTGATTTTAACCATTGTTAAAACACCCTTGTGCGCTGGTGCGTTGTCTTGATGAAAAATAAATTGTTTGTGTTGCAAGCCATGACGTTGTTTTCGAATTTTTACATTTAATTGATCTAAAATATTGCAATGGTATTCTGAATTTATTGTTTTACCCTTATGTATCTTTGAATTCCCAAAAAACCGTTGCCATAAACTTACCAGCCGATTGAATTTCTTTTGCCTTCTTTGGGGCACTTGCTCTAGCTTCAGTCCATTGCTTGGATTGTTCTTTTGTCTCTGGAGTATAGTATTGGATCCATTTCTCATCAACAGGTGTGAAACGACTCGTAAAATCCATTTTGTTTTTCATAAAACGGTCCAAACAAGCTTGAGAAATTTTCATTCTTATGTATTTTTGGTCGACTATTAACAAATGCGGCACCCATCTTGCAGAAAGTTTTTTAATAATTTAGATGCCCATGATATTAGCTATTTCACACACTTTTATTCGTTGATCATTTAATACCATATCATGCACCCCTACGTGGTTCATCCTACGTTTAAATCCAGCAATCAAATTTTTTACTGTTGCATATGAAAATCATTATGAAAATCTTGTCCCGATAAACCATATTTATTTTATTATTTAATGACACCAGGAATTTCTAGAGTTTCCATTGTAAATAATGTCACGCTCTCTAGAATCGGACGTCTGAGATAGATCGTTCACAAATCTTATTCCATAAAAAGCTAAATATTAATAAAAGAGGTGAAAATAAGTTTTTTTTTTCATCTTACTTTTTTTGTTGTGGTCCAGGCAACTATGGAAAAAAAGTCCAGTATGCTTAGCGATCGGCTAATGAACCTCGAAGTGACCTTCCGTTTCTTCTTGTGCCAGTTTTGCATGTTTCTATTTTCACTAGCTATTGCCAATCTTTTACAGATAGTGTCTAAAAATGTTGCTTTTCTTCCTTAACTGCCTGCTCTTTACCGTATTAATCTTTGTGAGCAGGAAAAAACTAGGGTGACATCTCAGACGGAGCAGTTAAGGCTTAGTAGTCTTAGTTTATGAATTTAAATTTTTAAAGATATGGCAGTACATGGCCAATGTTTACTCAAAAAAGCGTAACCAATTGTTTTACCATAAATTTGTTAGAGGTTGTTTACTCTTACAAGAGGTTTGCAAAAACAAACAGCATTAAATAAAATAACACTACAACACAGTAGTCCCTCGGTTTTATGAATCTCTAGTTATATAAACATCTAGAATAGCACTGTACAACATTTTTTAGGTGATTGATTCGGGACTCAATTCTGATAATTGTTTATGAAAGTAGCCCCAAAAAGAAGAACTTCTGCATCATTCGTTTGGTCATTTTACATGAAAAAGTAATTTAAAAACTAATTTGAAATAAGTAAGTATCGTATAGGGAATTTGTCACGTTTTAGGCTATTTTGTTTGTCATAACTCGAGAACCACTAGTCCGAATAAGCTGAAACAAATTTAGAAAAATTAAGAATTAATATTCCTTTAATCGGTTCATACAACGTTTCCCTACATAAGCAACAGTTTCGCAGTTATAAATAAATGTATGAAGAAAAAAACTATTTTTTGCCTAAAAAATTGAATTTTTTTATTTTTAATTCATAAAAAATCCAAAACGGTAAAAAAAGTGTTATTTTAGTTTATTAATATAAATTGCCAAGACATTAAGCCTTAATTTAAGGTATAACACGACGTTAAAAAAAATTATATTCATATATTATTTTTGTTTCGTTTCTATGTTTTTTTTTATACCCTTCACCATCGTGAGAAGGGTATATATAAGTTTGTCATTCCGTGTGTAATTTCCACAAAAAAATTTTCCGACCCTATAAAGTATATATATTCTGGATCCTTATAGATAGCGAAGTCGATTAAGCCATGTCCGTCTGTCTGTCTGTCTGTCTGTCTGTCTGTCTGTCTGTCTGTCTGTCTGTCTGTCTGTCTGTCTGTCTGTCTGTCTGTCTGTCTGTCTGTCTGTCTGTCTGTCTGTCTGTTGAAATCAGTTTTTTGAAGTCCCCAGATATACTCGGGATCCAAACCTTCAATAATTCTGTCAGAAGTGCTTTCGAGAAGTTTGCTATTTAAAATCAGCAAAATCGGTTTAGGTTAACCAGAGTTATGAACCTATATGTGAGACCACCTCCATAAAAATTTGATATTTTTCATCCATTTTATTGCAATATTTTGAAAACTATTGCAGATAATACCATGAAATTTTGTATACGTTGTTTGTACTATAAAAGAAGAAAGTGTGCGGAAAATAGTAAGAATCGGTCCATGATTTCTTATAGCCCCCATACAAATATATATATTCCCGAAATATGGCTTAATGATAAATAAATGCCTATAAAATTGGAATATCAAGACAAAATTCAGCAAAAATAAGTTTTATACAAAAAGAAATCGCAAAACGAATTTTTTTTTAATTCGGTCCATGTTTGACCATAGACCCCATATAAAGTCCACTTCCAAAATTCACTTAAATACGTATAAAAGAGATATAAATAATGTTAAACGGCTAAAATTTGACATAAATACTCTTTATAGGCAAATAAATTGTTGTACTAAATTTTATGGTAGTCGGCCCAGAATTGGTCATAGCCCCCATACAAAAATCTTCCCGAAATATGGCTTAATGATAAATAAATGCCTATAAAATTGGAATATCAAGACAAAATTCAGCAAAAATAAGTTTTATACAAAAAGAAATCGCAAAACGAAATTTTTTTAATTCGGTCCATGTTTGACCATAGACCCCATATAAAGTCCACTTCCAAAATTCACTTAAATACGCATAAAACAGATATAAATAATGTTAAACGGCTAAAATTTGACATAAATATTCTTTATAGGCAAATAAATTGCTGTACTAAATTTTATGGTGGTCGGCCCAGAACTGGTCATAGCTCCCATACAAGGACCACATCTGAAAAAGAGATTTTTCCATATATATATTGTATAAATATCGGTACCGACTCAAAACTTTGCACAGATCATTTTAATATATACAAAAATCATCCCACAAAATTTTGTGAATTTCGGTCTATTTTTAACCGTATGCCCCATATAAAGCCCTCTTCCGAAAATCACTTTAATACTCATAAATCGCTTATAAATAAGGGTACCAATCCAAAATTTTACACGGATCATTTATATACATGCCTAAATCTAACTGCTGGATTTTGAGAAAATCGGTTCATATTTGACTATATCCCCCACATAAGGTCCACTCTCGAAATCCACGTTAATACTAATATATATCGTATATATACCGTTATTATGTTGAAATTCGACGTGAAATATCCTCATATGCATGAAAATAACTGTTCCAAAATTTAAGAAGATCGGCCCATAATTTTCCATAGCTGCCATATAGAACCATTTCCAAAAAACAAATAAATTCGGGTCAAAAAATATTCTTTTCGGATTTAATCCATATTCGGTCCATATTTTATAATCATGATATATATCGTTGGAAAGGTATTTTTAATACCTTTTATTTAATGTATTATAAATTATCAGAAACCCAGTAGTTCCCGAGATATAGGCCTATGTATTTTCAACTTTAAGGGCCCGCCCCCTCGAAAATAGGCGTGACCGGCAACAAATTTTTTTTTGCTGGTATCTCCTCTAAAAGCCCTATTTGATTTTGTTTTTTTTTTTTTTTTTTGAGCAAAATCACTAAAACCGAATTGTACCCCTTTTTATACCCTTCACCATCGTGAGAAGGGTATATATAAGTTTGTCATTCCGTGTGTAATTTCCACAAAAAAATTTTCCGACCCTATAAAGTATATATATTCTGGATCCTTATAAATAGCGAAGTCGATTAAGCCATGTCCGTCTGTCTGTCTGTCTGTCTGTCTGTCTGTCTGTCTGTCTGTTGAAATCAGTTTTTTGAAGTCCCCAGATATACTGGGGATCCAAACCTTCAATAATTCTGTCAGAAGTGCTTTCGAGAAGTTTGCTATTTAAAATCAGCCAAATCGGTTTAGGTTAACCAGAGTTATGAACCTATATGTGAGACCACCTCCATAAAAATTTGATATTTTTCATCCATTTTATTGCAATATTTTGAAAACTATTGCAGATAATACCATGAAATTTTGTATACGTTGTTTGTACTATAAAAGAAGAAAGTGTGCGGAAAACAGTAAGAATCGGTCCATGATTTCTTATAGCCCCCATACAAATATATATATTCCCGAAATATGGCTTAATGATAAATAAATGCCTATAAAATTGGAATATCAAGACAAAATTCAGCAAAAATAAGTTTTATACAAAAAGAAATCGCAAAACGAAATTTTTTTTAATTCGGTCCATGTTTGACCATAGACCCCATATAAAGTCCACTTCCAAAATTCACTTAAATACGTATAAAAGAGATATAAATAATGTTAAACGGCTAAAATTTGACATAAATACTCTTTATAGGCAACTAAATTGCTGTACTAAATTTTATGGTGGTCGGCCCAGAATTGGTCATAGCCCCCATACAAAAATCTTCCCGAAATATGGCTTAATGATAAATAAATGCCTATAAAATTGGAATATCAAGACAAAATTCAGCAAAAATAAGTTTTATACAAAAAGAAATCGCAAAACGAAATTTTTTTTAATTCGGTCCATGTTTGACCATAGACCCCATATAAAGTCCACTTCCAAAATTCACTTAAATACGTATAAAAGAGATATAAATAATGTTAAACGGCTAAAATTGACATAAATACTCTTTATAGGCAAATAAATTGCTGTACTAAATTTTATGGTGGTCGGCCCAGAATTGGTCATAGCTCCCATACAAGGACCACATTTGAAAAAGACATTTTTCCCTATATATATTGTATAAATATCGGTACCGACTCAAAACTTTGCACAGATCATTTAAATATATACAAAAATCATCCCACAAAATTTTGTGAATTTTGGTCTATTTTTAACCGTATGCCCCATATAAAGCCCTCTTCCGAAAATCACTTTAATACTCATAAATCTCTTATAAATAAGGGTACCAATCCAAAATTTTACACGGATCATTTACATACATGCCTAAATCAAACTGCTGGATTTTGAGAAAATCGGTTCATATTTGACTATATCCCCCACATAAGGTCCATTCTCGAAATCCACGTTAATACTAATATATATCTTAAATATACCGTTATTATGTTGAAATTCGAGGTGAAATATCCTCATATGCATGAAAATAACTGTTCCAAAATTTAAGAAGATCGGCCCATAATTTTCCATAGCTGCCATATAGAACCATTTCCAAAAAACAAATAAATTCGGGTCAAAAAATATTCTTTTCGGATTTAACCCATATTCGGTCCACATTTTATAATCATGATATATATCGTTGGAAAGGTATTTTTAATACCTTTTATTTAGTGTATTACAAATTATCAAGCACTTAGTAGTTCCCGAGATATAGGTCTATATATTTTCAACTTTACGGGCCCGCCCCCTCGAAAATAGGCGTGACCGCCAACAAATTTTTTTTTTGCTGGTATCTCCTCCAAAAGCCCTATTTCATTTTGTTTTTTTTTTTTTTTTTTTTTGAGCAAAATCACTAAAACCGAATTGTACCCCTTTTTTTATACTCTGTTTGTTAAATTACACTGAAGATTATTAGGAACATCAGACAGACTCTGTAAATTATGGTAAGAATTGATAATTAAATCAATTAAAATGGTAAAAATTAGACAAAATTTCAAAATATTTAACATAAATTATGTTGGTCGTAAAATTGTCTTTCAAACAATATATCAAATACTAATAGATAAAATTTGCACTAAGACTGAATAGAAAACACAGAATTAGGATATTCTAGTCTAGTGTAGTTTCTGTATTTCTTATTATTTCTGTATTTCTTATTACGCTTAGGTGAAGGGTATTTAAGATTCGGCACAGCCGAATATAACACTCTTACTTGTTTTTAATTATAATAGTTGTAAAAACGAATACATAGCAAAAGTATTGCTGAAAAATAAAATTATATGTGATTTTTGTTTGATGTATTTGCTGACGGCATTAATGTGCAAAATGATGAAAACAAAAACTTAATTCTTTTCCGGATTTTTATCATTAAATGAGGTAATAAATGGCTTAGAGGAAACTGATGAAGATTTTTTGCAAAATTCTTACGACATCTAAATTGTGCCTACTCAATGTGCGAACAACTACGTCACAGATGAAAATTCCGGAGAAGAAGATGAAGTGAATTTTGAAAACTTACCACCCCTATTAATAAATTTATCATTCTACTCATTCGGATAGTGAAGACGATCTTGCAATCAAAAGCAGTCTGGATAAAACAGACAAGTTCGCAAAAGTTAAACCACTTTGAACAAGAGTTTCCAAAGTAATGCTCCGAAAACCATACAGCATTCAGTGGACGAACAGATGGTTCCATAATATGGTAGTTACATACATAAAAGTTGCTGAATAATAAACCACTTGAATTAAATTACCAGAAATAAATGTCTTTTGCTTTTATATGTGCCAAACGTACTACATGTAGTACGGGTTTAAAATCCAAGTTAAAAAATATTTTTATTTTTATCTTTCTTCAGTTTTCTAATATAATGTGTCAGACTAAAACTATTTCGGAAAACTACGAAGATTGTTGCGCTAGTATGCTCGTCGACATATCTGGGCTAAATAAAGAAAATATTTTAAATAAATAAACGAGTTCAAATATATTTTATTCAGTGGTTACGTCTTTTTCGGCAAATATTTGCCATGTGTGACCATACCTTAAGAACTTTAATGTGTATTTGATATTACCAGAGTTTTGTAAAGCTCCTTGAACATCCTAAAGCATCCAATTTATTTGTATTGCTGCTTTCACAGGTTTATACATTAAAAGGGAAATATGTATTTAAGATACCAGTAATAACAAAGTGTTAAGAAATATAGAGTACGGACATGCTTTAGGTTCAGTAATGGGTTAATAACCTAATATTAATAAGATAATATCCAATAGATTATGTTTGCTCTGAAGATAAAAGATGTATGGCCAAAGGATAGCCCAAGGCAGGATTGTCTTTTTAATAATTTGATATTGTTAGAGTCGTTGGGAATAACCTTTTTGATAGCGGATATGTCAAGTTTTCTCTGGCCTGGCGCATGGAATTGGCATTATCATGGTTATTAATTTCTTTATAATTGATTTCATTATCACAAATCAATTATACATATATGATGAATGCTGCGTTTTGTAACATAATATTAATTGGGCAATCATGAGAATATTATGGCCACTGTCATAATGTTGTAGCATAAGTTCTAATAATGATTGAACAAGGCCTGGGATGATATTACAATCATACTTATGGTCTGTATATATTTTACAAGATACTAAGAATATTTTACAGTTTTATCTTTCAACGTAAATGTAATGTAGCTTTCAACAATGCAGAATTGAGAAATTTATGAATTTGTAAAATTTCAGGAAAATTAATAACTATTACAACCACTCGGTCACAAAACGTGTTACTTATTTAGCATTTTCAAAACAATATTTTAAATAACTATAAAAATTTTGCAACATTTATCATATAATTATAATATTAACCAGTTTACAGAACTAAAACCAACAGCCGCACATTCATCATTTTGCAAATACATAATCCCGTATCAGCTGCATAGTACAGCATCATTAATAATTACTTTATCATCTTAATTTTCCTGTTATAATGATTCCCTCCTTCCCAGTCCATGTTTCACGACATTGTTCTTTATTGTTCGATGTGAATCTTAAAGCTGATAATGATGATTATTCATCAAGAACAATCATTAACATTTACACAAAAACCCATTATATCTGTACTTTAACTAAAAGATAGACAGACTCAAACAAAAATATAGGTCAGCACAGAAATAAAAGAAAAAATGCAGAATAACTAAAAAAAAGCTAGTATAAAAACTAGACACGTATCAACTTAGTTGAAAATAAGTTTTTTAAGCAAGATCAAAAAGAGTTCAAGAAAAATATTCTTTAAACTTTTTTGCATGCAAAACCACAAAATACTTAAAAAAACATTTTACCTTCTAAAAGTATTCAACAACAAAACAGGTACTCTTTCAAGAAAAAAAAAAAAAAGGTTGAAACTGATAATCTACAAGGCAGTCGAGGGGAAATGAATGAAGTGGGACAGTAAAAATACAAAAACACAAAAAGAATTTATCATGTCGTGACATCACCATCACTACTATCATCACCAACAGCAGCACCAGCATCATCATCATCATCATCGTCGAAGTTTAAATGAATTCTTTGTGTCAGTGTCATTGCCCATATTTACAACTATACTACAGACTAATACTTACTACCACTACTGCTTTAGCTACCTTTATCAGCTATATCATTATCTTAACTCACTACTATTGCTAATTTAAATTCACTAACTAGATTTATCTGCGTAGTAGTGGAACCAGCCAGCACTATTGTAGTTTTTTGATTTACCTTTAAAGAGCGCCATCACCCTAGCTCCTACTATTTCAAAATAGCAACAACAAATGTACTGGTAGTTGACTAATGATGTATAATTGCTGGTGTATGTCTGAGTCTAACTTTTGAAACTCCCCTGCAAATTTATACATTTATAAGCAGAGCTATAAAGGAGTTGAGTCTATTGCATTTTATGTTTGTAGATACAACCAAAATAAATGTTTCCATCTATGTTGTTTAGTTATTATAATTTTAAATATATTAGTCACATTTGAATATAGTATTGAATCCGGATATGATCAATATTTTAATTGTTTCCCAAAATTATCCTTTACCTATGTATAAGAACCTAAAATTAAATTTTTGTTAAGTTTTTGTCAATAATTTTATGATTTAACACTTTCATAGTTCTGTCCGTATGCTAAATTTCAAATACACTTTAGTTTTTTTCTTCGTTTTTTTTCACAAAAGAGATTAGAGTGCGTGTAAAGACTTGCAATCACTCTCATGTACACAGAGACACTAATATGTAGTAGGATGGTCCAATAAAGGTGGGCGATATTTGTTTTAAAATTCTCTGCAGTTTTAATTTTGCACCAACTGTCAACTTTAAACCAACTACAACGATAGTTATTTTAGACACCAGTTAATTTTGCGGCCCCTGGTAGTTAATAAAGTATTTTAAAGAAACATGCATCTGATTGTTATCGCTATATAATTTTCTAATTGAATATAATCGAATGCACGATTTAAGAACACTTTTAACTTAAAGTTTGAGAACGTTTGATGTTCACACAACAATGTTTCACAATAAATAGATTAACTTGATTGGCCCTGTTAGTCTATTTATACACCAATCATGATTTCTAGATGGTTCGAAACTAAGATACTAAAATGTTCATGACTGCAAGTCTAGAATGTTCGTGTCTAGAATATTCAGCCAAACTCAATGATATTGCTCAGCTATTTTTATAACAGGGTGTTCTCAATAATGTTTATAAATCAAAACTTCTGCAAATGCTTAAGAAGTTGTATGTCGATAACCACGCCATCTGTTGCTAAAGATGTTATATGTTGATAAATATGCGAGCGTTGAATTTAAATTTAAATACAATTTCGTAACAATATGTTCAAATTCCTTCGCTATAAAGTAAATAAGTCAATATGGTCCTCTTTATTTCTCTAAGTTAATTTATATAAAATGAGAAAAATTTAGCCTAATGTTTCAACCAGAGACCGAAAAGAACGGATCCACTTTAATTTTAGTGGTTAATTGACACCATTTTATAAATTAGTTTTTTGATTTATATCACTAAGAGAGTGATTTATAAGAGAACATTTTCGGTTTGTGGTTGAGAGAAACAGAAAAAAAATAACGGAAATAATCAAGATGATTATTTTTTACAATAATATTCGGAAGTGGGCCATATATGAGAGCTATCGAGAAATATTGACCTATCTGCACAAAATTTATGATCAGGCTTTATATGCAACTTGTTAGTGGCGAAATTTATTTGGATACGTGCATAAATCAAACATTTCTGACCGATAAACCCCTATTTGGGGAGGACATTTGAATGGGTTCTATATGAAATAATGTTCCGATTTAAACTAATTTTAATTCCAACAGTCTTTGGGCCGAAAAATATCATGTACCAAATTTTAAGGAAATACCTTCAAAATTGCTAACTGCTTACAAGGTTTACATGGACAGCCAGCCAGACGGACGAATGGAAGGACATAATTAAATCAACTAAGAAAGTGAGACTGCATCGCTTGCTATACTTTAAGGTATTGGATTAATATTTATGGGCGGTACAAACATCAGCACAAATCAAATATACCCTTTGAACTGAATCAATGATTTTACTCATAATATAAAAAAGCAATGATTTTTAAAATCATATTTAGAAAAAAAACAATTTAGTTATAAAATTTGTTATCCTACAAATGGGATCACACTAATAAAAAAAATTCCAAATGACTTATGACCAAATTGCACGTAAAACTTTTCGCAATACTCCCATTGTTGTTGCTAAGAGTCTCTAATTAGCTTAATGTATGCTTATGAAATTTAAGCTAAGGGTTACAGGTAGACAAGCAAAAACTATTTGAGGAATTTCATGTTCATGGTCGAAAATTATATTTTATATTAAATTTCTGAAAACAAAATATGTATGTATATAAATATTTTGGACACAAATGAAAAATTTGTTGAAATATAAATCAAGGTCAATTTGTTTATGGTTGAAGTTTACCAGTTAATTACGAACACTTTGTTAAAGAGAAATGTATTCAAAATCCGACTTTTGTATTTATAAATTTCTTAATAAAAACGAGTTTAAAGTTGAATTTAATAGGAAAAATATTAAATGTTAGAGGAGATTCATTTTATTAACAACAGAACAATAAATATAAATTTCTAATAAAATATTTTGTGTATCTACATATGTTTTCGAAAATGTATAAATCTCTATAAATAAATGGTAAATAAGATTGGAAATTTATGATACTATACAAATCATTAAAGTAGCATGTTTAGCTTTTGGAATTTTGTTTGAGAAGTACAGTTCAATAAAGTTCAACAGCTTCTAAATATATGGTGTAATTAAACAAAACTAATTACTCGACAGAAATAGCAATCATAAACCTTTGAAAATTTCAGCAATTTTCTTGATGTTACACCGATAAGAACATTGACTTCTTAGTTTGTTTAACAAAATAACTTTGTAATCATTCAATTTACAATTTTACAACTAAAAAGTGAATTATTTAACCATCCAACTTAAAGTAATTTTAGCTTAAATATTTCATACAGTCTTAAGAAGAAAATACAAAAGCACTTTAAACCCTTGAGAACTTGTTAAAAAAAAACTGTCAAATATTTTGCCAATTAATGCCAAAAACCATGAAAGTCTAAACTGTACACATTACAAACAATTACGGGCAAAACTCAAATCTAAAACTAAAAGAAGATGCCTGAGAAAAATTCTATAATACTCAACTAAACTTGACCACTACGGTCCAGTCCAATAAAACAAACAGAGGCGGCTTGGCGGCAATGAAGATAAAAATATTTTTCAAACAATATTATACAAAATCAGCAAAAAAAAAAAACAAACCAAGGGACTTTGAACAAACGAACACAAGTATTGGAAAATAAAACTCCATCACGTTTGTTTTATAATGCAAAAAAAGATAAAACGATAAAAATATAAATGAAAAAATAAATGTCTTTAAATTTGTAACAACATCAAGTATAAATGGAGATTGAGTACAACAAAAAAAAAAGAACTGAAACATAAATTGGTGTGATTTTAGCTATATTTCTTCTTAACTTAAGTTTTGTTAACATTAAAGTACAAGACCAGAAAAATATGTTGTCTAAAAAAGAGGGAAAATATTTCAGCATTTTATATAGATTGTGATGAAAAAGAAAAAAAAACAGAAACACTGAATCTAGTCATAGAAGAAGAAATATGGTGGGTTTCTTAAAATAATACTCATAAATATTTTTAAACATGTTTACAAGCACAAAACATTGGTTTGTTTAACACAATAAAATATAGACCTACATAAAAATTGAAACTAAACATGAAATAGTTAAAGACAGAAGACAGCCAGACAGACAGACAGGCAGACGTAAATATAGATAGACAAGCAGGCAGGCAGGCGGACAGACAGACAGCCAACTAGATAGTTACACACAGACAGCCTACAACTGCTGCTGATCCGGCTTAAACAAGTAGATGTTGCTTAAACTGATGGTGGTGTTATTGTTGCTGCTGCTGTAGTTGTTAAAACCCGTGAGCCAGTCACATTAACAATCATCAGCCATCCATCCATCCATCCATCCGTCGTATCTAGGCTTTTGTTTTTTTCAGCTCTAGTCGCTCAACAGCACTAAAAATTGCTATATATTTCGCACATTTATATTTGTTGTTGTCTGCATTCGATTTTATGTTGTTACATTTCTGTAGAACGCGGTCAAAGTGAATTATTTTCGCTGAAGATGAATGACCATCTTAAAATGACACAAAACTCTGACCAAAACAACCAACAACCATATGCAAGTAGTCGCTTTAACAGCCACATCAACTAACAAACCTTAACCATCAGCACTAGTCAAAAGTCTTTGATCAGACAATTGTCTTTGTATGTGGACTGATGATTGTGTCCTCCTGCTGTAGATGTATCTGTTGAGGCATGTTGGTTGGTTTGCTACAAATGTAATGATCTACTACAACATTGTAACAACATAAATTTCGTACATAAATACTTACATACTTATGCACACTTATTTGGTTGTTTTCAGTTCTATACCCTACACTAGGTAGCATGAGTATAAGGTTTTTACAGAAAACTGATTATCTGTCTGACGTATAAGGGAATAACCCCTGGGCCACGATGTCGAACGATAACGTTCGCTTAGATAAGACTTAAGACACAAACTTGACTGTAGAATACACAAACTTGATTGAGTAAAAAATAGATACGATAAAAAGTTGGTGTCTTAAGTCTTATCTAAGCGAACGTTATCATTCGACATCGTTGGCCAGGGGGTAACTAAATAACCTTTGGTGGCCTTCCGTTCAATTTCGATAAGCGTTCAATATATTTAAACTGGCCTGAGATCCAGACATCTTGGTGCATTTGTGTTGCTTCGGTACAAAATCAATGTTATTACTTATACTTTTATCACTCAACAAAAGTAGGGAGAAACATTGAAAATAAAAGAAAGCCTGTGCAGGAACTAGAAAGGAAATATTAAAATGATAAATTTAATCGAATAAATCGTTTTGAGACCGATCGATTTCTAGCGCATACTGTAGCATTCTCTGAAGGTCGCTCTAAATTTGCAAAATTCACTTAAAAACTCTTTGCTTTATTTTCATAAAAGAAGATTCCTCTTTTTCCTAAGAAACTTAAATTTCCTTTGGGATTGTTTGTCTTATTTCTTTTCCTTGTTTTCTTTTTTTTTATTCATCTTTGTTTTACATTGAACATATACGGCGGGAATCTTATGATTACATTAAGAAGCAGTCACACGTGCCAATCTTGTAAATATGTTGTGTTTATGGAGCAATGTCGCTATAAATTATACATATTTATTAACAATAAATTTGGTAAATAAAATAAAGCAGAGAAAAAATTAACAAGTTGTATGCATAAAATTGTGAATACAATGTAAAGAAAACTTCTTAAATTGGCATGAGCATAAGAAATGTCAATATATGGAAAGTGATATGCTGTGGGTAATTATTATGCTGACTATTGGAAATTAATAAAAACTGTATTCTGGGTGTTTTTGAGTGAAGTATTGTGTTGCAGGAAATATAAATTGGCTGCTTAACTTCAAAATCTTTAAAACTTGAACATTGCAATGGCATCTGTTAGTCGAGTAAATTGTTTGCGCTTTGGCGCCAGTAATACATACTAAAATTAATATTTTAGAAAATGTTTATTAAGAAAGTTTATTTGCTATTTCTGCCAACAATATCCAGCTGTGATTTAAATAATTTAGAGCTTAAATTTTCAAAATGTGTATATTACAACATTTTATTACCATTAAAACTATGATCTTAAATGTGTCTGCTTAGTTTTGTTAAGCTAAATGTACGGTCACACTTGGCAAATATTTGCATAATAAGAAACTTCTCTTATTTAGGACAAAGCACAACAAATATTTAGTTTTAATTTATTTGATGCTTTTTTGAGCAAATATTTGCCAAATGTGACCGTACCTTAAGAAAAGCATTTTTTGCGTTTCTTTCTTAAGAAATTTTATTTATAATTTATATCAAGTAGATTATAGAACTTTATTTTATAATAAAAGTATTACACCATATAATATATTATATTTATTTATTTTACTATTCATAAAACAAAATCCTATTGTTAATTAATGCATAACATGCTTTGCTATATGTAAATTTATTGTAAGACCCACACGATTTTTTGGCAAAAAAAAAAAAATGTAGAAAAAATGAATTCTAACAACACTAACATATTTAATCTTAGTAAAAATGCTTACGGCACCCCTTAAGAACATTCAACAATTATTACGAACAAAGAAAACCTTGAAATATTTGCTCAGGTATTGAAACTAAAAAAAAAAGTTATTAGCCAGCTAACAATAAAATGAACTTGTTTCACCTTAATCTACTAAATACTATTTAAATTGAAATTCAAATTTAAATTGAAACCAACCTACAATCAATTGCTACAGTCATTAGTACAGTAAAAGTCTATTAAATATTAAACAAGCAAAGAAATATTTCTGCACACTCTCTTTCATTCCATAATGATAAATGAGAATATTTATAGAAAATAAATTATATTTCTTAGTTTCTGCAAAATGTTTTAGAATCATCATAATACAACTATTTTAATACTCAATACACTGAAGTGGTTTCTAGTGAATAGTTCTGCTTCTTAATTACAAAACAACCAACAACACCACCCAACTAAGCATTCAGTCAGCCATCCCAATTGTTGGCCAAGTGGTTACATCCACAGAGGTTGTTAGTTTCCATTTCACATTCACGTGCCTTGCTTTTATGTGCAAGTAAGTGAGTGTGTCTGTACGTTTGTATAGCTACTTAATTATAGTAAGTTTGTTTTAAAAATAAGTTAACATAATAAGTTATTATATAAATTAATTAACAAAAATTACATTTAGTTTGTTTTCAAATGTTTTTTTGTGTACGATATTGTTTGTGTTGGTTGTTGGTAGTTTAACAAAAAAAAAAAAAAAAAACAAACAAACATGCTAATGGTAAATGAAGCAAAAATGTGCAAAAATATTTTTTTTAATAAAAAAATATATTTAACCTACATTCAACCAAAGACAAAATAATGATTTAAAAATGTATTGTTATGCGCTGGCTACAGAGGTGCGTACTTTAAGGGGGTATCAAGGGAAATGAGGGGTTACAATTTTCCGAGATGTTATATCAGGTGGCACTAATTGCCGTATGATATATCGAGCCATTACCGCCAAAATAATGTATCCCACACCATAATCGATTGTTGTTTTTTATCGAAATCAATAGTTCAACATCATTTAAAATTATTAAAATTAAATGTATTACACAAAACAATATTTACATTATAAATTTTAAAATAATGGCTTTATTCAAACTGATTTTATTTAAAAAAAACCTTCCCCTGTAAAATTTTGAGTTTGTGGGATACATTTTTTCGGCGGTTATGGCTCGATATATTAAAAATTAAATAAGATATTTGTAAAATGTGCGTCACCTTCTTGATTACTAATTGGATACAACACCTTTGTCGGTTGTTTCATTTTTAAGACCGATTCATTGTGCGGAACATACACATGTGGTAGAATCAAAATATTTTTGATATTAATCTGCTTGTGGAAAATAGCAGTTCGAATTGATGTTATATTTAAAAGTATTTCTTGGGAGATTTACAGTTTTCGGATTTAAGTTTAAATATACATACATAGTTGTATACAAATTTTGGATAAATTCCCCCTGGCCCATGATGTCGAACGATAACGATCGCTTAGATAAGACTTAAGACACAAACTTGATTGTGGAATAAACAAACTTGATTGAGTAAAAAATAGATACGGTAAATTGTTTGTGTCTTAAGTCGTATCTAAGCGAACGTTATCGTTCGACATCGTGGGCCAGGGGGATGTTATAATAATTAGCATGAAAATTAATGTAATACAAATATTACAACCCCAGCGTACAATCAAAATATTTTGGAAATAAATCCGAAATATCAAATGTGGCATTTCTTGATAAAAATAAATTTGAAATGATTTTGGGACGTTTCCATATCGCTGCTTATCTCGTTGTATTGATGTGAAATTGTTAGCAAGCTCTCCCAATATAAGTTACTGATTTTTGCACCCAAATTCTACATTATTCTATTAACAAATTTACAATCAAAATTCTAAAAGGTTTTTAGTACACAGTCGCTTTTTTTTATTTTTCTTGGACCACCAATTAGGGGATGACCTCTACTTATGCCATGTATTGTGTTGCTACTAGGAAAATAGGTTATGGGAGGGAGGATAGTGGGAGTAGTGTTTGTGTTCATTTGACTTGAATTTTCCTATATTTATACTGGTAAAGAAATCTTTTTGTATATTTCTTCCATATATAATATTCCGAAAGTCAACAATATATGGTTTATATTTCAAAATTTCTGCTATGATTTTTAATAACGAAAAAATATTGACTTGATTTTTTTTTTATTTCAAAGCAGACAAAAATAACTGTGGCAGAAATCACTGCGAAATTATTTGTGATAATAAAATAATTTGGGAGAATACCAAAAAATTAACATTTTTACATTCAAGAACGCGACATTTGTAGACATTTGAAATGAACACAAATAAATCTCATTTTTCTTGTTTTTCGATACAATTTTTTTTCTGCCATACTTAGTGCTTAATAATAATGTTTATTTCGTTTTGCTGTTTCCATTATCTTAGAAATACATAGGGGATCAAGTACGCGACAAAAACTATAAATCTAGAAAAAATTCAAAAATCTGTGAATTTGAAAATTAATATTTTAACCAATTTTTTAAACTTAAAATAATGAGGATTTATGTTGATAATTATATTTATCCTATCGAAATTGTAATACAGATTAATTCATTAATTAATTTTATGTAGTGTTTCAATAATTTTAACTCTTTAACTAAACTAATTGTTAATACATTTGCTGAATTTATTTAATTTCCTTATATTTGCTTACAGGTAGCATACTTTGTCTTTAGTATAATTTATCTTTATGCCAAGCAACTAATTCTGCCTTATACAGCATTTCAACCTTTATTCCGTTAGCTCTTCAGCTGCTTAATAACAATATTATTCATACTTTGGATATCTTTAGTATGTTTCCAAGTGTCGTATTGTGGCTTTACTGCTTTATTCGGTACAGGTTTTACACTTACAATAGCGAATGCGACAAATATTTAGTTTGGATTTCAAATACAATACATTTTTTCAGTTAAAGACACTAAATTTGAATAATTCGTTTCAGCCACTTGATTGGAACGATTGTGGAGTACTGATACCAAACGATGATTGAGGACAAGAACGCGACATTATAATATAAAAATCTACTCAATAATTTTGCGAACTATGTATTTATGGAAACAATAAATACTGGAGATATTAAAAGTAAGAGTTTGCATGTCGTCAGTTGAAGATCCCTCTTTCTTTAAAACCAGCAGTAAGGATAAATACACTTTGCTCCTTCAATGATTCCAATGCGTTTTGAAAACAGGCTAGGTGATAACAAAACCTTTAAAGTTTGAATTTCTTTTATCTATTAAAGTCGAATGTGATTAATATCAAATTGTGGAATATAGAACAGAGTGCAGAGGTTAGAACGCAAAGAATTCTGATGAGAGAATGTGGTGATTCTTGAAACATGTAAATTCAACCCAAGTTGTATCCCCAGCTCAGCCAAGAAAAATTATCAATAAATTTTAATAGAGATTTCATGTTGTACAAACAATTCCTACCTTCAGTAAAAATAATTTGATGAAAATTAAATTTAATGAACTCGAGCCTGACTAAAGAAATATATCAAAAATTTTGGAATATATTTTGAGAAATTTTCGGAATATTTAACTGGAACAAACTTAGTTATAACGTTACATTTGTGATCGCCAAATAATATTTTAGTTTGGAAATAAAATCAAATATTTCTCTCCCACTTAAAAAAAACACAAGTACTAGCATTGTATTAGACAACATATGGTTGGTTTGCAACAAAAAAAAAACACTCAGTGCGAACATTTGTGGCAACAACACTTATGCAGCATGATACTCATACTGTTTAAAATAGTTATTAATGTAATAAATTTATATACACATGTATCCATATACGACAACCATATACATATATGAGAGTACGAGTATGTTTTAAATATTTTAAATGAACATGAAATGCACTCAAAGACAACATTTCATTCAATAATAATAATATTAATAATAATAAAACTGCATACAAGTACACATACGAGTAAGTTTATTGGACAAACAGCACAAATATACATATTTAAGAGTATATTTCCATTAAAAAACATCAAAGTGTGTTTGTTGCATATATATTAATACTCTTTTTCTTTGTGTATTTTTTAAATTATTTTTTATTATTAAATATAACAACTGAAATTCATAGTTATAAAAAAAACTATACTTCAAGGTATTTGTGAATATGTTGCTTTTATTTTTTACATTAAACAATAATGGCCTATTTTAAAAAAAACCTTTGGCTGACAGCTTAACAAAACAAAAAAACAAAATAATTGCACAGCTGTGTGTTGTTTGGTCAAAAGTGAGTAGTAGGACGACGGGTCTAAGAAACAAACAAAAAACCATAGAGATATTTCTAACGTTTACAGCAAACAATAACAACAAAAAATGGGCAGACAGCCGACCAACCAACTGTATGAATATTTGTCTAATGTTTAGAGGGGACATTTGTAACTGTATTACAACAAAACAAAAAACAAACGGCAAACGAATGTGACTTTAAGCTAAAAATTTGTTTTGTAAAGACGCTGTAGTTTAAATCTATTTCTGTGGTTTTGTTATTTTATGTTTTCTACATATTTTAGCAATTTTTGTGATCATAGCACGCTTCACTAAGCCTTGGGTTTAATTTTTAGCTTTGCCTGTTGTTGCTGATGTTAGTTTCGACCCAGAGATTGACCATTATCCATTTATTCATACCATTCCATTTCATGCCTTAATATTTGCGTGTATTTATAACTCGTACCCACAATTGTCTAGAAGCTAAAATATAATTTGTATACAATGATTTTGTGATTTTTGGTTGTGGTTTTCAATTTATATCAAAACAAAAAAAAAAAAACAGAACCAACAAAAACTGATTTTTAAAATGCACATAATTTTAAATAATATCTTTGTGCTATGTATGCGGTGATTGTCATGACTATTTGTCGATTTTCCACTTATTGTAAACAAAATATTGCAAATAAACAAACAATTTTTCTTAAATTTTTTTTTTTAACAAATGCCATAAAATCATTGATTTGACAATGACAATTGCATGATAGAAGATTAAACATTTTGTTTTGGCCATTGGATTTTATTATTATAAATTTGCTTGAGAGGTTGAATTTGAGGGTTAAAAAGTTTATCAGGGGACACTGATTTGCTTGCTAAATGGGGAACAAAGTTTTTTAAATTTTAAATAAAAACAAAGTAGTATGCAAATCTGGCGGGGTTACTGTGTATTTCAATGCGAAAGCAAAAGCTTTCGAAATACAATGTAAAATGTATACAAATTCGAATGATTTTCTTTTCGAATCGAAGTACACAGTAACCCCCCTGATCATATAATATTTTATATCACAAATCATTGCATATAATTTTATTTTAGAAGCAATTTCAGATCAGGCAGATATCGAACCTTTCGTTTGGACAGATATATAGGGTTAATAATGTTTCTAGACCAACAAAACTGTTTTTGATCTTGGAAGCACTGCAAATCTAAAAAATCCCATATAAGGGTCCCCCTAATACCAATCCGAATAACCGATGCTGTTTTTTTAATAAAAAAATTTAAAAAATAATAATAATAATGAAAACTACCTTAAACAGAAACAGCATTCAAATTTATTTGCATTAAACACACAAAAATCTGTTTGATTTAAGGTAGTGTCACACGTGCCTAACATGGCCAGACGGGTGTTTTAAATTAATCACATATTTATAATTAATTTTTAAACGTTTTTAATTGTTGTAGAATCATTAATTCTAGAACTAGCTAAATCAGAATCACTGCAGAATGATTTAATGACAGCCTTTTAACAAAAATGTGCCGCGAAAACTTAAACTATGCAAAAGAATCGGAAATGTAGTATACAAGTGATTGAAAACGAATTGTTCACTACATCCACTGCATATTAGTAAAGTCTAAACGAATACTTGGTTTAGATTAAAGTTAAAGTTGATATACTATTTAAAAAAAAAACAACATTTAAGAACGAGGTCTACAATCATTATAACAAAGAGGCACTATTTTCAATTCAATAATTCTAGAAGATAATTTGTTTTACATGGCCGTAGCCAGTTCCTTTTGACATGTAAATTTACAATAATTTGCCATTTTTTATTCTTCATCCGATTTCAAAAATATATTTATTTTCTAAAAGTCTCTAGCATGCGTTTGTTCTTATAATCTGCAAATTAAATGCATTTGAAAATTACAATTTCAAAATATTGGTCTGGTTGAAAATATCCTCCAATTTACTTTTTTTTACTCAAACAGCGAAATTTTCAATTATACCAAGAAAAATTGGAACCGTAAGGTATGGTCACATTTGGCAAATGTTTGCGAAAAAAAGGTAACCTCTTGTTTTAGCACAAATTTGTTTGGCGTTGTTTACTCTTACAAGAGTTTTGCAAAATAAAACAGCATTAAATAAATTACAACTATATATTTGTTGTGTCTTGTCATAAAAAATTAAGTTTTTTAATAAATAAAAGAATTGAAATATAATTTTATTTAGTGGTTACGTGTTTTTCGACAATATTTTCTAAGTCATGGTAAAATAATTAAAAAAAAGACTCATGCTGTGGATATAAAAAATAAAATTTTAATTAGAAAATTCATTCTGTATTCCCTGATATTAGTCTTTAACAATCATGTAACAGATTGCAGGTTAAATAAATTTTGAAGACAACATAAGTTTTTTATTATTTAAATATCGCAGTTGTTAATACATTTTTTTTAAAAATACGATTAACTCAATTTTCATATCCCATAAATGAGTTTTAATGTATTTCAATATAAGTATTAAAGTATGTCGTCGGCCCTATATACCCAAGTACACGCGCTTCTATTTTCTTTGTAAATTTTGGAGTCGACTGAAAAACAACTATGGGTTGAAATCTCTCTCGATGGAAGCCTGGGGCTCTTTTATAGCTAAACAGAAAAATCGATTTTGCGACCTTATTCGATTTTTGAATAGTTGTCCAAACTAGTATTATAGCTTTTTAAATAGTTGGTTCATTGATATAGAACTATCGATGAGAAAAACACAGTTTGTTAAGTTAAATTTCATTTATTTGAAAAACTTTGACTTAAATTTATAAATTCTGAGATAAATTGTCTCTTTATACCCTACACCACCAGGGTATATTGGATTTGTGCTGATGTTTGTAACGCCCAGAAATATTGGTCCAACACCCACCTTAAAGTATACATATCGACTCAGAATCACTTTCTGAGTCGATTTAACGATGTCCGTCTGTCAGTCTGGCTAGCTGGCTGGCTGGCTATCCATGTAAAGCGTTTGCGCAGAGTACAGGTCGCAATTTTGAAGATATTTCGATAAAATTTCGTACATGATATTTATTCGGTCCAAGAATAGATGGGATTGAAATTGGTGGAAATCGGTCCATTATTTCACATGGCCTCCATATAAATTTCCTCCCGAAATTAGGGTTTAAAGATCATAAATGTTTGAATTATGCATATTTAATCACAAATGAGTGGTAAATGAAGCCAAATCACATCTATAAATTTTGTGCAGATTGGTCTATAATTACTCGTAGCTCCCATACAAAGCCTACTCCCGAAAATCACTTAAAAGAGCAAAACTCTCTCAAAAATGTTGGTATCCAATTAATATTGAACGCAAATATATTTCATATTTATAATGGTCGGTCCATAATTAGTAGTCGAAACTCCCATATAAGACCCTCTCCATAATGCACTTTAAGCTCCATAAATCTTTTAAAAGTATTTATATCGATATAAAGTTTTATACATATAATATTTATATTCACAGACATCATGACACTAAATTTTTGGATGATCAGTCCACAATAGGTTATATATCCCATATAACGCCCGTTTCTGAAAAACTGTTTTATACTTATACAGGGTGTAGCGTATTATATGGTCGGGCTTGACCGACTATAATTTCTTACTTGTTTTTATTTAAAGCAGTTATGTAATGAGGCATGGTCTTATGAAGAGCAATAAAGGAAATGTGTAAAATATTTTTAAACGTATTTCCTCTAAAATGTAACTAATTCAGATCATATACATAGGTCAATTATTTAACTAATTCTCTGAAACTTGTATTCTTTCGATAAACTTATTAAAGAGAACAAATTTATTTGAATTTTTTAGTTGATACTTAATTATTACCTTGTATTACAAACGGAATACAATGACGTATAGTACAAATAAATCGCATTTAGCTTGAAAATATTCGTTAATATATATATTTATTAAAAATTTCAAAATTTAAATCCTTTAAATCCTCAACAACCATAAAAAACCAATTTTGCTTTTTCAAATGAAAACAAAAAACAGTCACTAACGAAATGTGAAGCTAAACGTTGTTTAGAAACAAAAAATAAAGCCATACATCAATAAAAATATGTCCATTAAACTTAAACAAAAACGAAATAATAAAATATAGCTAAAAATTGTACAAAAGTTAGTAAAAAAATAAAAAAAAACCAAAGTAAATTATGTCAATTTAATTGAACCAAAAACAAACATCTATAACGCCAAACAACTTCATTCAAACTATATATGTATGTATGTATGTATGTACTTTCAATACACACGGTACGAATTCAATTCATTGCAATCCATTCTAGTCTATTCTGTTCAACCATTAACAGAAAATAAAACTGAGTGAGCTGAGATGAAAAAATATGGAACATTCCAATGGGTTTGTTTAGTTAAGTGATGTGCTTTTTTGTCTATGAACATTTGACTACGCTACTTTGGGGAGTAAAAGTTTTTAAATGAGTTGGTAAAAATCAAAAAGGGTGCAAATCGACTAGCACAAAATAGAAATCGGAGATGTATCTTAAAAATGAAGGGTTTAGAGTAGTTTAAACTTCAACTATCCATGTGGAAATAGTAACACAAAAGTACAACATTCTCTGGTATAGAGATGGGGTTCTAGTTTAAATTGTTTCTATTAAAAGCACATGTCAACTTGTTTCCTTTGAATTTAAAAATTCATCGGTGAATTCCAACTGGATTGTGAAAAATGAAAATGCAGAAAAAAGTTTTATAAGGTTTAAATTTTACTCAACAATGTCTTCAGATGCGACCACTACCTAACACCCAAGTGTTCTAACAACAGTTGTTTTTTTTTTCTATTTTTATCTAAGCCAAACAAAATCATCAATTTCTATCAAATGTGGTTCTTAACACTTCAATGATTTTTAAAGTGAACACTCGTTAAGCCTGCCTTTATACATTCACTCACTCTCTCTTTAGCAATGTAATAAATTTCTAGAATGATTCTGCTTCCTGGGAGATGGAAAAAAGCGAAATGTTCACAACTTTTTTCATTTAAAGCCGCCTCAGCTCGTACTAAAAACGTACAAAAGCACACACATACGCTCACGTATTAGTGGCTGTGTAAACGGAAACTATAACAATCCGCGCCTGTCATCACATGGCAGCATTTACCAGCATACATACTACATGCCGCACTGTTTATGTAGCTTTTGGTCTATGGACATTTGTTTGTTTGTTGGTGTATCTGTCTAATATTGGTTATAAAATTACTGGCAATTTATCTACATAACTTGGCGTTTGCTTTTAGCCATGATGTCTGCAATTTTTTCTCTACAGCCTTCGTCAAAAAACGAAACAAATATAAGAAAAAAAAAACATGTCACGTTGTTGATAAAATGCATAAAAAAATTATCCGCAGCTGTTTTTTGTTCATATTTCTGTTATCCTATTCGTTAGAAAAATTGCAGCTGTGCTTTTAAATAAAAATTATGAAAAAAAACAACGAAACGAAAAGATTGTCTAATAAAAAAAAATTGTATCTAAGCAAATACCACAGTAAGTGAGATTAAAGTTTGTGGTCAAGTTTCATTCTTAAGCTTTTGTTAGTTTGTTGCAAGTTGATAATGACAGTTAAGTGAATGGAAGCTTTTTTTTTTTTTGTTTGTTTGTTTTCAAATTCTAAAGGATACTGATCATTATCTTAAATATTGGAGGTCTCTTTGTTTTAAATGCACATAAATCATTTTAATTTCCAGCGTATTAAGTTGTGTCTAAGTGTAATATACATAATAATGTTTTAAAAATTAAGTTATTTAGCAGCTTGATTACAATTGGCACCACAGTTGCAAGGCAAAAAATATATTGCGGTTCACAATGTGGCAAATAAAAATTCAAATTTAATTTTTATCACTCTTAAAATCTTACGTTGCCAAATGTTTAAATATTATTGCAACGTAAATTGCAGAAATTAGATTTTACTTTAGATGATGCCGTTTGAGGACAAGGAGAAAATCAAAAATTGTGTCGTCAAAAAATTAGCATTTTATTAAAATTTTTTAATTTGGAAATTGAATGACGATTTAATGTCACCACAATAGATTCATGAAACCAAGGTGAATTTATACTAGGTGACAGCATAGCGCCAGCTAATTATTCATGGTGAAATTGAAAATGTCAAAAAGTTGTTTACAAATAGTCAAAGTTTATTGTTTGTATTGTTGTATTGTTTGCTTTCTTTATTTTATGCCAGATGTTTTTGACAGTAAGGAAAGTTTTTACACAAACAAAAATGCCTGTTGTTCTTGCCTTGTTGTAATTGTTGTAGCAATGCTGTCACCTAGTATTTAATTTCACCATGCATGAAACCGTTTATGGTAGACAGTTACTGTTCCAATAATTCAAAGATAATAATATAGAAACGGTGTCTCAGAAATCTAGTGCTCAAATTTTCTATTGATAAACAGTGAAAGAAATGTGAAGAATTAGTTTTCTTTTTGGTCGATATTTTATAGAGCAGTGACGCCAAAGACTTCTTATTAAGAACCACGACCATTTCTCTATTTTCACCTTCAGAAACGGAGACCTTCACCCCTTTTCAGTTGTTGGTCGCTCTGAATGTACGCATGTACCTCCTCCGAGTTAAGTGATTTTTTCGAAATACCATTAATTTCTGTCGACGAGGGATACCGCTTACTGGGATCACATCTAACCAGTCTAGACTTTCCCTATGGCTGCAATAGCTAGCTGAGCGCTGATTATAATTTTAAGGGAAAGGATCGGGATTTTCCTTCAGAATTTACCAAGGCTCCTCAACATATTATATCGGGTCAGCACCCATTTTTCCTTAGAGATAGCTTTGTCACTCATACTCCTGTTAATGATTGCTCTAACCAGTGGGTTCTTGGGGACCTCACTATATTGGCTGTTACGCTTTTTGCTTTTGCAGTTATTCCTCTATGCAACCTTATCGTTTAGGAAGAACAGATGCACCTATGCAGGTTGCAACACTCCGGCTCAGTCAGAAGGTCCTTAGCCCAGTCTAGAGCAGACTTCTAGTCACTCGTATGCGTACCAAACAGCTGGGGTCCATATCGATTAACTACACGGACAAAGGCACGCCTTTGAACAATATCCCTTATTGATGGCTCTTTTTGTTATTCAAACGGTAACAATCATAAACAATTTAACGAAATACTTTTTTAATAGTTGTAGTAATTTCTAAAAATAATTTAGTGTAACAATTCAATGATTAGGTTATTTTTTTTTTTTGGTTATAATTAACAAACACAAACTGTGAAGCTTTTTGGCTTGTCTGCAGAAAACACCCAGAGTTTTTGGAGCGAATCGAACCCGCAACCCTCTGACTGATAGTCCGGCACACTATCGTCTAGTCTATCGGGGCACCAAGATCGTGTGATTTAACTCCATTGGATTTCTTCTCATGGAGTTAACTGAGGTCACAGATCTATGCCAACAACGCGCATTAATTTTATTCAAATGTTAATCTCGACTAAGCAATAGCTCGCCTATTCAGAAGATCCAGTCATTTATCACTATTTCCACCAATGCTAATAGTACATGGTAAATTACTCCAGTAATTTGGAATGAATCGCAGTTGGCTTATCGAAGAAGAGAGAAAAAAGATTTTCGTAATACTGTGATATAATTTGGGGACATTGTTGCGGCATGAGTCTTTCCATGTAAAATATAAAAGAATATTGAAGATTAATAACACACCATGAACGCAACTCAATAACACTAAAAATTGCATCAGTTTTGTTTAGACTTTCAATTAAACAAACTAATAATAAATAACACCTGACAAATACACAACTTCTTTAATAACCAAACCATAAATACGCAATAACAAATACCACTAAAATGTATGTCAATGTAATTTTATTTAATTACAAACTTAAATTAATATTACAAAAGCCATAAGCTAAAATCAATATAATTAACCGCCAGCAAAAAATAATCAAGAAGATTAAAAAAACATACACAAAAACAAAATGCATACTTTGTTATAAATCAGATGCATGCATTCATCCATCTAACAGACAACAACTTTTCAAATAAAATTCAACAATTCTTAAATTCAGCTTAGAAAACATTGCAAAGTTGTTTGTGTTGAGTGTCGAAAGAACATCATGCTGTGCGAGTATTAACAAATTAATGACACCTCATGATAAAGATACAAAAGTATTGAGGTTGATGTATTTGAAAATAATATTAGATGAAAGCTTCTGCATTTTTTTCTATTATTTTCTTATAACTCACTCAATTTCTAGGCCATACTCTCGTATCAATGAAGGTGAAATTGTTATAAATTGTGTTAATTTAATATTAACAATAATACTTGTATAGCAAATAGATAAAGACATCTTGTTGAAAGAAAAATTATTGGCGAAATTCAAAGAATGGCTACATGAATTGAAGGCATTAAAACGAGTATGTAAGAAATATTTACATATTCTTAAAATATAAGTCCCAATTTACACGAAGCAATTTTTATTAAAAAGATTTATCGGCAAAGTGACGATTTCATAAATTTTGTCAATATGTAAGAAAAGAATATCTATAGTTTGCCGTTATTAAATAAAACTATCGGTGCAAACTTGTATTTCCCGAAATAATACATAAAATATTGAGTCTACCGCATTCAATTATGAAATAATTTTGGCAAAGCATGAATCGAAGGAAATGTGTACTATTTACAATACAAAAACAAGTAAAAAAGTATAGTCGGTCAACCCCGACCATATAATACCCTACACCCAATACATGTATAAAACAGTTTTTTTTGGAAATGGGCAATATATGGGAGATATTACCTATAATGGACCGATCATTGCATTGATTTCTTGGAATATAAACTTTAAACTTTATGTTAAACTTTATCTCGCTATAAATACTTTTAAAAGATTTATGGAAGTTAAATTGAATTACGAAGAGGGTCTTATATGGGAGTTTCGACTAATTATGGACCTACCATTATAAAATTAGGTGTCATCTTTTATGTATATATGAAACTTATTTGTGTCTAATTTTATTTGGATACCAATATTTTCAAGAGAGTTATGCACATTAAAGTATTTTTGGAAGTGGGCCTTATATGGAACCTATGATCAATTATGGACCGATCTTCACAAAATTTGTAGATGTGATTTGGCTTCATTTATTACTCATTTGTTGTAAAAATTTGTTTGGATACTTGCATAATTCAAACATTTATGATCGTTAAACTGCCATTTCGGTGAAATAATGGACCGACTGCCACCAGTTTCAATCCCATCCGTCTTTGGGCCGAAAAAATATCACGTACCATATTTTATTGAAATATCTTTAAAATTGCGACCTGTACAGCCAGCCAGACGGACATAGTTAAATCGACTCAGGGAGTCGATCGGTATACTTTAAGGTGGTGTTGGAGCAATATTTCTGGGCGTTACAAACATCAGAACAAATCCAATATACACTCCCCACTATTATGGTGTATGGTATAATTAACAATTGAATTCCGATACGTATAATTATATAATTTATTAAATTAAAGTGTAAATATTGTATGTAAATATTAATTGTTAAAGTTTGTTTAAAATTATTATATAATTTTAATTACTTAACAGCTGTTTAAACTATTGTTCAATTCAAATATGGTGTTGTAGTGTCGTAGGAGTTTTAAGTCGTCAGAATTCACAACAGTTTTAAAAATGTTAATTTCTATATAAATTTGTACAAAGCTTAAAAATGTTTACATATGTTTTTAAAAAGTGCTATGAAATTTTGCCAAAAAGATTATATTTATATAATATAACAAAATTAACTAAGCGTAAACGTACTATTTTTACTTTTGGCATACATACGACTTTGCTGAAAATTGTGTTCACAATCAAATAGTTGTATCATACAATGTATAACATCAGTTGTGAATTGAAATTTAATTGAATTGTGTAATACTTATGTATTGAATTACATTTTTTTTAAATAAAAATCGGAAATTTCATCAAAATTTCAAAATATATTACTTCTATTTTTGTTTTTCCGATTTTTTGACGATTTTAAAAATATATTTCCGATTATATCGATTTTTATATCTAGTTTTGACGATTTTACTCAATAATTATGTGGCAACAGTGTTTGAGAGTATACACATATGTAATAAGAAGAAAATACTAACACGAATTGCTAGCAGGGCTGTCACATATGGTGATTATTAGTGCTTAAGACGACATAAATTTCCATTTGGCGACATGCCGGTTCTTTGCGGTTTTTAAATGAGATGGCGATTTTTTGGCTAATTTTTCTTGCTAATATAGCATTTAACATTTTATATATCTGGCATCCTATTAACATTGTTTAACTTGTGTTGACACATTGTGGTGAATACCACATTTAAAGTCAACAAAAACTACAATTAACATTGACTGTTTATCTGTTGGTTTAAAATCAGCCATGGATTTAGCCGAGTCTTTTCTTTCATTAGCTGCAATTGAATGTGGAGCTGAGTTTGAAACTGAATTAAAGAAAATATATATATGGAAATGGACTAAGTAAACATTTTAAAATAAAATTGTTTTATATATCTCAAGAGACTTTTAAAAGAAATGTTGATTCGATAGCCGGAAAATATGAGGCTTTTTAAAGTCAATGGAAAATTTTCAATACTAGAATGTGGAAATTCGCTGAAACAGGCTAAATTTTCATTGATACAAAATCCTTTAAAACCACTTTTCAAGATCAGAAAATGTCTTTAGGCGAGTTTGGACTTCAGTGGCCAATATTGGCTTATATTAATTGGAAAGATTATTTTAAAGTAGAAATGCCAACAAACTTCAACAGACTTCTTGCCTAAAGTTTACAAATACAGCAAAGCACTAGGAACATTTCATTTTAAAGATATTGCTTTGACCTTTCTGAATATGTTAATCATTCCGACTAGGAATGCTAGCGTGGAAAGGGTGTTTTCAATTATGAATTGTACTAAAACTCGTTTGCACAATAAAATTCAATATGAACTCAATAATGTCATTAGACACTGAGGCATATAAATAGCAACAAAAAAAAAACTTGTAAATTAAAAAAAATTTTCAACAAAAAAAAAAAAAAAAAGCTTTTGGATAACTTACTTAGAATTACTAACAATTTAAATAACAATTTGAATGTTAATCAAATTTGTATCAACTCTTTTGTACCTACACAAAATATGTTAAAAATATTTAATGCTAATATAATGTACAATAATGAAAATGATACAGATGAAGTGTATGAAAAAGAGGTTTACCTCAATTTTATGGTTAAACTGAAAACAAATTAAAAAGAAATTTTATTTATAGTCTTCATAAATAGAAAATAAAATGTTAATTTTGAAAATTCGATTTTTAGCGATTTCTGAAAAAAAAATCTGACAACCCTGATTGCTAGTACAATCAAGTGTGTACTCGTCTAAATGGTAACCAGCTTAGCTTAAAGAATTGCTTTGTGTATATTGATACTAATATGAAATATTTTTTAATATGGTTTCAAAGACATGTCTTAACTACATTAACAACTGGAGAACTTAAAAAAGATAAGTCTTTATTGTTATCTGCGATAACATTTTAAACCAGCAATAACAATAACAACAAACTATTTAAAGTTTATTTTATTATTATTATTATTATTATTATTATTATTATTATTATTATTATTATTATTATTATTATTATTATTATTATTATTATTATTATTATTATTATTATTATTATTTTCGCATTTTTTTGTGTGGCTTTAAAATTGCGTGCATAAAAAATGCATTAATATACTGATATTGGCCGTAACAAATCGTAAATAAGGCGTGCACTTAAAGGTCGTTCATTGAATCCCTAAATATAGTCAAATGCCAAACAACAATAGCATTAACTTTAAAGTCCATAAAGAATTTATTTCAACTCTTAAGCAGGTTTCTTTTTTAAGTAATAAACTATCAAATAGCTAAACAAAAGCAAAAATTTACAACACAAAATATATTGTAAGTTTACGCCTTTTAAAAGTAGAAAAAATTAAAACGACTTTCGGCTCATATTCCGTAAACGTTCATAGTTTGGAAAACTTGGGTTATTTTACAAATACCTCGTACATACAACTACATCATAGTAGACTGTTATCGCTTATTGAACATTAAATCTGATATTCCAAACACTGATTTGGCATGGCCAGCTAAATGTATACTCCCAACTACAATGTTTATATACCAACACAATAATTTTATGTTTAAATCCATATTTTCATGTGCATTATCTTAAAAGCAACAGGGCTTTATGAAAATTTCTAGATCGCTGGTGTTTTTGTTTGTCCCTTTGTTGAGCACTTTATTTTTAAAGGATGCTACAAAAAGTTCATACGTACATTTGTGTAGGGTTTTTATAGAAGCCTTTTTCTTGTAGGGCTTAGTTGTGTGTAATGTATGCACATGAGCAGTAGTTAGTTACTGGCATAAACTTGTTGTTTGTTACAAATATTCATGAAGTTGTTAACATCCTGCTACATATTGTTGTTCTCCTGTCGTTGCTGTTGTTATGATAAGAAATTGTTACTTAACGTTGGGTTTTTTCTATGTTGCCATTTTTTTTTCACCCAAAAGATTTAGCTGGAAAGGAGTAAAATTTTGTATGTACGTATATCAGAGGTAATAATAAATGTGTTCCCAATTGGGATTTTAGGTAACAAAAAAAAAAAATCAGTTTAATAATATTGCGCTTTAACCATATGTGAATGAGAAAATATTATCAGCCATGTCACAGAATTTAGTTCCGTTCGAAAGTGGAATTAGTTCCGTTTAAGGGTAATGTAGCTTAAGCCCTTATGACACTACATTTTTTGTTCATTGAATTGATATAGAATTGATAGAAAGAAACAGAAAATGTTAGAAAAAGCAAACTATACAAAATGTAAACAAAAAAGCCTTTTAGTTTTTTTTATTAAATGTTGTCAACTTTTTGTGTATGAGAAACATAAAAACAAAACGAACAAAAAAACGGTTAATCGCCAAATTTGCCCATAAACCGCTGATTCAGCAACACTTTTAATATTTCAAGCTTGAAATGTCAATTTTAAGTTGAACAATTTTACATTTTTTTTGACATAACTTCATTTTTTATCGATAACTTTAGTAAAATGTTGGACAGTTTGCCATTTATCTTAATACTGCTGAACTCTTTGCACTTGGTAAATTCTTCTATTACATTATATTTGTACTGTTCACCAAAACTTGAACAATGCATTAAAAATGTAGTGTCATAAGGCCTTTAATTGGTTAGCGTATTTTATCATTAAGCATGAGTTGGTATTTGTAACCCGGGTTCGATTCCCAACCGCTGCCACTCCAAAAAAACACCAGTTTCTGATAATTATTAGTTTTCTATCCTATCATAACTAATATTTATTATTGCGCCATTATTCAGTGGTATAGCATTGAAACGCCACCGAAGTAAAATATATAAATACTCGTAAAGGCTATAAAAATTAAGCTTTAAAAATAATGTGCCTACTCGCCAGCAGAGGCACTGCAATGCTGCACTAAAACAAACATAATGCGCAGAGTTGTGATATAATAAAAACTTTCTTCTTTCACCACCTTTACTTCTTCAACTATCCCCTTTCCAAAGAACGTAACGCAATTATATATAGACATATTAATTGTCACAGTGTTACTTCTCTTTAACCCGGCGCCGGAGGGGATGGGTCATAATTACCTGTCATTTTTTAAATTGATTGTAGTTTTAAAACTGTACTTCTCTTCTCTACGCTCTTCTCAGTAGCTGGAGATATTGAATCTCTCTGAATGTTATAAATTTCAAATCAGTAACATAGCGATTATACTTCAAGTAACACGTGCTTAAAGTTAAAAAAGGTAAATATGACCCACCCATCCATATGGCAATAAGTGTTTATTATATTTAAGCTAGAAGAAGCCTACTTTGTTAACTTTTTTAATATGAAATGTTTTTTGTTTAAAATTAAAAATAAATACATTATTTTTTAACAAAGTCATGCTTTATTTCTTTAATAAGGTTAGATTCAATCTAAATTGTTTTTTTTTCATAAATACAGCATAAATACAAAAAAGTTTAATAAGTGGGTCATTATGACTTATGACGGGTTAAAAAAAAATAACAAACAATTTTTTCGGAATGAAACCTAAAAATGCTTAAAATTACAATTCTACTTAGTAAATAAAAAATTTTCGTTTTGTTTTTTCTATAGAAGTAAAATATGGAATTAATTTCACTTTCGTAGGGACTTAAATTCTGCGAAATGGCTGTACATTATAGTATAGCATTGAATAAAATGTATACTCATTACTAAATAATGCTCAATGTTAAAAAACTTATAGCAAACTCATTGTTATGAAATAGAACACAATTTGTAAGAGTAATGAAATGTGAAAATATCATCCTTTGAGGTCTCTTCAAAAATGACATTGAATATTAATATAAAATAATGCCTGCAGTAATGTTTGCTGCCTCTTATTAGAAATTACCAATCTTCAATACAGTTTAAACTTGATTTAGCTCCCTGTCATTATTCAAAAGCAAAAATAACTTAGTAAAAAAATTGACGTAATAAATAAATATAAGAAAATTCCTAATTGACCCAAACTTCGGCAAATTGAGAATTATTCGGCTATTGTTACATAGTTCCATTAATACTACATCATTTATGCTACTGGAATTGATGTGAAAAATGTTGCCTGGGTCCGGTATCAAGTCTGCAAAGTTTACAAAGAGAAAGATTTTCAGCGTAGATTGTCTTTTTAGAAATTTATGTGAGGTACTTTGTTGTAGTTTGTATGTTATCAGGCCAATTGAATTTCCGTTAAACTTACAAATATGTAAGACGCAGCCTTCCAATTGTTCATCTGTTTCTTGTAGAGATATTTCCTAGTAATATATAAATTTCCATGGAAATGTGTAACATGTGTCGTTGAGAGAAAAAACGTAGCACTTTATTTCTTCCTTCCGGTACTACACATTTTCACCAGAATTGCATATTTTTCCACTCCAAGAACAAAAATTTAAAGTTGATTCCTCGAAAGCTACTTTCAATTTTTATCTTTGTGATCAATTCCTTCTTAATCATTGTGTCTTTTTGAGCTATATATGAACATTTATGTAAACATGTACTTGCATTGAAATGCATAACATAAGAAAAATGTGTTGTGTTATTGACTGAAAGCAGAGAGCACTATTTTTCTTTTCGTTCCATTAATATACATTTTTGCCAAAATGGACTACTCCAAGACTTTGAGTTTTTCAAGCAAAATAAACAAAAACTGGTACTTCCTTTTGGTTACCTTTTGCTAACTGACTGTTTGGGGTTTGATCAGAAATAAGCTTAATAGTACTGTTTATTGTATTTAATAGTACAGTTTAATTTTTCTATTAAAATAGACACAGATTTTGTTGACATTATTTGATTGGAAAATTTATTTTGTAACTAATTCATTGTTTACGTGACTGTATAACATTTGGCATCGTCTCGTTGAAATCAAATGTCACTGACATTCATATCATCAATAATGGGTGAAAATTTACCTGTTGACATCTCTCACTATAATCACATTTCCCTGAGGATTTTCGAAAAAATGTCCTCTAGACCAAGGAATCTTAACAATTGATTTTTCAGAAGTCCAAATGATATTTTCACCACCGAGATGCAAAGTAGTGCTTTAGTAATACTTAAGATACAGTCACATATGGCAAATATTTACTCAAAAAAGCGTAACCATTTATTTTAGCACAAATTTGTTTGACGTTATTTACGTTACAAGAGTTTGTTGTGTCCTGTCCTAAATAAACGAAGTTTTTTTTCATAAATAAATGAGTTCGTCTTTTTCGGCAAATATTTGCCAAGTGTGACCGTGCCTTTACGTTGTTATTTTTGGCTTATTTCCCTTTTTGTTTGTCGTTCTCTATTCTTCCTGTTGTAAAATTTTTATAAACATTCTCATACATAAGAAGCCGACTAATGTTTATGTTGTGTCATGTTTACGTACATGAACATGGGGTTCCATTAAAAGGAACACTGAACGTAAACACAATTATTTGTATTGAAATACAAATTGGTTAGTTTTTATTTTCATTTTACATCTTTTGATAAGATAACAGAAATAACTTTATTAACCGTATAGAGTACAATATTTAATTTCATATAGTACATTTCGTCCAACAGCATACGAATACCACAAACATACGATATTTATCTATTGTGGTTACAAGATTTTAGGCAATGATAACAAGGAGTCTTGTTGCCGGTTTATATTTATATGTACGTGTGTATATGTACGAAATTTTAAAAAGAATTTATATAAACATAAATAATGGTCTATTTTTGGATTTATCATTGCATTACAATAATCTTGTGATAAACCAATTAACCAGTATGAATTAAAAATTACAATTTTGCTTTAAATATACATTTACTTTACTATACCTATATGCATAGGGTGCTGTTAATTATTTAAGACTGTTTTAGTGTATTATTTAAAATGCAACTGCAACAACAATTTAAAGGCAGTTCGTACTTAAGTCGACAACCAAACTCTAATTAAGTTGATTGTCTGTGGATGTAGGCTGTTAAGATGACAATGACAATGTCCAAGACACCATATTCCCTCCAATCCATTACAATATTTTGTTAATGTCATTACAAATGTCAATGCATGTTTGGCATATTTTTATTTTAATGACCTTCAATGCAAATTAATGAATTGATACGAATCCAGTGCGTTGTGTGTTGGTTTGAAATAAACAAATATTTAACTAAATTGGTGATGCAAATTTATTTCAGCTATATTGACATTTTGAGCACAAATTTTACAAAATTCATTTAAATAATGGTGTTGAATAAACATCTTCCGTTGAAGATATATGAAGCTCATGAAAAGTAATGCTAATTAAGTTGGTATTTTTAGAGTTTCGATAAAGTTTGTAATAAGAGTGGTTGTAATAGAATATGTATGTACAGTGGGTGGCCAAATTATTAGTTACACATGCAAAATTGTTTAGCTTGAAGCCGTATAACATTTTAAAATAGCGGAAATTTATCATTTTATTTGTTCTTTTAGGTAAATTAAGTTTTTCTAATTCAATCAAAAATAAATTCTTTTCTTTTAAAAATATCTATTTGAGGAAAAGGAATATTATAAAATTTTTTGAAAAAAAATCTTAATATTTCGTAGAACCTTCTTTGGCATCAATTGAATCAATTTGAACGTTTTCTTTTAGTTCTTCATCGTGATGCCAGACTTTAATCAAAATATTTAACAATATTACCAGAATTAAAATACGAAAACATCTGGTACAATAAATAAATTTATATACGTATTAAAAGCGGTTGAATCTTAATTAATAAGTGTAACTAATAATTTGGCCACCCACTGTATGTATATAAATATAATTAGTAAAAGCTACTAGTTGCAATAAGCATTGTTCAGAATTGACCGATCAATTTATTTAACTGTTATTTTTTTCAAGCTGATTTTTTATAAAACGCTGCAGAATGATATTTAGCAACAGAATATACGCCAACAAGGGTATGTATAAGAAGCACACCCATTTTCTCCATTCTATAGCATTTACAGATGCTGATTAGTTTGGCAGTACAACTTAAAGTATTCGACTTTGCCCGAAAACCTATCAAAATGGTTCAAGTTCAACTTGATTTAAAACTTCTTTTAACTTTAAAATCGAGTCTATTGAAAATCAAACTAAATCGAGTTTCGAAAAACTCAAAAATCCGTTCGGATAGAATCATGTAAAATGTTGGAAATAAAGACAAAAACTGTTTTTTAATGCGGTAAAAAATTCCAAAATCTTTTCGCAAAATCATTTGTTTATATTTTAGATTTTCTCAAAAACTTATTTTCGTATATCCTTGGTTTTAAAGAGCATTTCTTTGTTTAATAAATAATACTGTTTTATACAAAGAAAACCCCTGTTAATTTTGATAGCCCATTGAAAAAATTTATATGGGTAATTTCACGTCAAGTGACCCAATTTTTAAAATCGATGTCTGCCGATTTCGATGAAATTTGCACCATTTGTTAGTACTATTGAATACTAGGCCAGATACAAATTTTCAGCTCTATCAGTCAACAACTGCCGGAGTTAGAGAGGGTCAAAGTTGGACATTTTGGTCATACAGGGTTTTCTTAAAATGAGTGTAACTTTTCACCTATTAGTCCTAGCAAAAATTGTCCAAACGACTTTAGATAACTATTTCTTCAATCATTCCAAAAATATTTTTTTTAATTTTTTTTTTTTTAATTGAAAATTTGTGTCTAACCTACTATCCAATAGTACTAATCTTGGTGTAAATTTCATTGAAATCGGAAGACATAGATTTTAAAAATTGGGTCACTTGACGTGAAATTACCCATATACTTAATCGCCATGCACAAATTCGTGTATCAATGATCTTCCTTTTGAACAGGAAAAGCGTCGGCATTTTCAATTACTTGTAAATGATTGTTCTTTAATTTCGACTCGTTTAAGGATGATTAAACTAATTCTGAGCCGTTTAATAAAGCTATCCCTTTGGCAGAACTATTTGTAAATAATTTTCATTTTCCCTAATATAATGAACCACTAACCGAAACGGTGTAAATCGAAAGGGTATTAGTAACTATACCAAATAAATTCTACTTGTTGACTGAACACTAGCTGATCTCAACATAAATAAGTCTCCTGTGCCAGATGGAATATCAGCACTGGTATTAACTTAATCTTTTCAACACTTTTCTGTATTTTGAAAGCTTGCTAATGTAATGTTTATGCATAACAAAAAAGAGGCAAATAACAATAATTATCGAACAATATAAATTTGTTCTGCATTGTGTAAATTTATGGAGAATATAGAAAACTTCTTAACAATAAATATTTAAAATTTAAAAATTCACTTAACGACCGAAAGTATTGCTAGACTTTGTATCGTTGTGACTCTGGATATTACCATGGCGGAAGATAGGATTTTTATTAAAACTTTTGGCGTTTTTAATGACTATTCGATTTACACCGTTTTTCACAGAGATCGCACTATATGAGTTATTTTAGATGAAATCTTAGTTCCGTTCCTTTTCCTACTCTATTCTTTATTTTTCGAAATTATCGTATACGATAAACTTTGAACCAATCAATTTGATTTGCCATATTCCCTCAAGTTACAATATCGTATATTTAAGTACGAAAGTTAGATCATATACATATAGTACCTATCAGATGCTCTAGATGTTCTGGGCATGAGAATTCAGCATCAAGTAGTAAACCCATGTCTTACTTTTGACTAAAGACAAGTAAGAGCCTGGGCGTTTAAAACGGAGCAAAAAATACTTCACTACATGTGATCTTCTGACTATATATAACTATAACTATATTCGACGGAAAATGTAATACAACTTCCATGTATTGGTCATTATTTGAAAGTATAATTTAGAGTTTCTCAACCATGTACAGAAGTGGGTACTGGTAACAGCAGTAGTACCCTACTTAATTGATCAAATGTAGCATAGTTGCAAAGATGCCTGTATTTCACATTTCTATCGATACTACTGCTGAAATTGCGGAACTTTTTAGGAACTCCGGTGAAATTAAAAACATTGCAACGATGATTTTAGTTTTATTTCACAGTTCTTGTTTCCGATACCCCAAAACGTTTACGTAATACACTTCTTTCATTTCCGCATTCGACAAGAAAACAAATCGTACACTACATATTTGGAATTAGATTCAAAGTTTAAATCGAATTTCAATCACTGTTTTGGGACTCTCCTAATCGTATATAAAACAAAAAAGGGCTTTAAACTAAAATCTTGTTAAGCCTTTCAGCCAGTCATACATTCATTTAGATGGCCATCTTCTATCTCTAAGCAACTTAACTTTAATGTTTAACTAAAAAGCCACCAACCAGATAGAGCGTTAAGGTGATAAATATTCAAATTGACATTAAACCTTAAGCATAAATATGAACACATACTTAAAGATGCTTATGCAGAGAGACAGGCGAATACAGAAAATAAAAAAAATAAAAAACCATGTAAAAAAACAATAAAAATAAATAAAACATAATAACGATTTGCATAGTCATACTCACAGCACATAAACTGACACCAGCATCACCATTACTGGTAGATTGAACATCAGCAGCACCACCATAAAGATGCCCACAAAATGTTGCTACTAAGTAAATGTCTTAAAGGTTAATTGACAACATATGAGAAGCTGATGGCTGGCTCTCTGGTTAGGATACATGGCTGATGGTTCATTGGTTACTGGGTTGTGTCGACGTTTGTCTAAATGTGGCTGGTTCATTTATTTAGCACGAGAGTAACTATAAGCAAGCTAGGTTAAAAGTTGTATGTTAGTAGGGATCTGTGTCCTGGATGCTTGTTAATTATAGCAATTATAAAAGTAAGTCGGCAAAATTAAAAAGGAAAATACAATTGTTATTTGTATCTATGAAATACCAGCAATATTACTTGCATTCATATGAAAGTGGAAATGCGTTCTTGTATCTCTGTGTGGTTTTCTAAGTCATAATGTGAGTGTAACCCTTACATGTACTGTGGGTTCTTTTCCATATTACAAAACATTTATTTCTGTATGTTGAGCAATACATGTTGCTCATTTGTCCCCCCCCCCTGGACTATTCTGCTTAATCTATGTCTGTCTGTCTGTCTGCATGTAGAATTTTGTTAATGGTTTTAATGTCTTTTACGTTTACCAAGAGATTTTCTTAGAAGCAGTAGTAGCAAGCAAGTATTTAGTAGGTACAAAGATACCTTTATGCGTATTTTAAAGATTAAAGCTGTCTGCATGCATACGTGTATATGCTTACTTTTATTCTCATTATTAATCTTTGGCAAAGTTTTATGGCTTCAGTGTTTCAAACACACAAAAAAAAAGGTTTAAGATAATTAGTTTTAAAATGAGATTTTTCTAGTAACTATTTACTAAAGATGAAGACTGCGAAGTGCAGAGAAATGAATAATGAGTTATAATTACTATTTGTTGTTTAAGTACTAGTTTAATTAGAAGTCTATTAGGTCATTTAGCATTTATAAAGGTAAAAAAGGTTCATCACTGCTAAGCCCTACAATAATTAATCAGCCATGTCACAGAATTTAATTCCGTTCGGAAGTGGAATTAATTCCGTTTTTTGCTTCTATAGAAAAATCAAAACAAAATTTTCTTCAGAATGAAACCACTTTTAGTTTGCTATATGGAATTGTAATTTTAAGCACATCTAGGTTTCATTCTGAAAAAAAATGTTCGTTTTCTTTTTCTATAGAAACAAAATACGGAATTAATTCCACTTTCGGACGGAATTAAATTCTCTGACATGGCTGAATAATTTACTATTGAGTTTGGTTTTTCTGTTCCTTACTTAAGTTGCTACATATATCTTCCATATATAGCTTGTGTCCTACAGGCTGAGATATCGTCAATAAGAGAGGCATGTAACATTTTCAGATAATATAACATTCGGGAACTAACTGGTATTTTTGTAGACAGCCAGGCGAAACTTACATACAGTTGTTGGGTTGCACTCATAGTTATTAATATAAGTAGTTAGCCGACCGAGATCTTAAGCATTTATCTGGTCGCATTATAGTCCTAATTAGGCGATGATAGCTGGAGAATTTACCTCATCGTTATTAAAATAAGTCATTAACCGGCCGAGATCCGAAGCATTTATCTCGCCAGTTTGTAATTCTTAATAAGTTGTAGCCACATTAGAATTATTGTGAACAGTCCATAATAAATAATAGGGTATACTGAAGTGGCAATATTTCAGAGAAAGCAGACCTCTAAAGAACTTGGACAGACTAGCTATATCCCGGCTGGAAAATAAAACTGCATCACAAATAAATACCAGAAAGCTTTAAGTTCCAAGTATGAGATATCGGAATCTGCGATCAGAAAAATAATTTGGTTTGTATAAAATAAGAAGGTCAAACAAAAGCCTAAAGAACTTATGTGGCAGAAAATGTAAGACCACGAAGCTAAACGATGATCATGTTGCAATTTTAGCAAAAAGAAATTATTTCACGACATCCAGAGCTAGGAGGAACTAGAATTAAATATTTCGACTCGAACTGTCCAAAGAAGATCTAACGAAAGCGATCTAAAAAAGTACATTTGCTAAGAAAAGCGGTTACACTTAAAGAAGTATATAAATCTTTAAATCTATATATATAAAAGTTATTGTGTGTCTGTATGTATGTATATTTATTATTATTAGTTTGGGATATATAGACGGCTAAACGGCTGAACCGGTTTGCTTGAAATTTTCACAGTATATTTCTGTATGTCTGGAAGGAGCTATAGCTGCTTTTTTTCTGAAATTTTAAGTGGGCGTGGTACCTCCCATACAAAGTACTCAAATATTGCATGAGCAATTGTTTGTTTAAATATTTGTGGAAAAAATGGGAGTAGTAGCGACAGGGGCGTGGTACCTCTCATAATATGATAATAAAAAAAAAATGATAATATCAAATATATGGTATACAATAAGATATATGGTACGGTTATTCTACCATCAATATTAATATTTAGGATAAGAATGGGCGGACTATCAATAGTGGGCGTAGCACCTCCCATAGATATGATGACAAATTATATATAAGGAAAGCTATATCAGCTATCAATATTAACATTTAGGACACCAATGCGCTGACTAGCAACAATATTAAGTAAACCTTAAAATTTGTATACATTTGAAACCCTTATCTATATATAAAAGTGAATGTGTGTTTGTTTGTTTGTTTGTATATTGTAAATCATAATAAGATAATGTAATAAGATTTAATTTAAAAGGAAAACTATAGGTTTTAATAACTTAATAAATAGTTAATAGTTGCCGGACGATAAGACGCACCTTTTTACTCTGAAAATTTGACCTAAAATCAGGGTGCGTCTTATCGTCCGGCAAATACGGTATATTTGTTTAACTTTAAACTCTTTATTTAATTACGATACGGGTAGCGAAGCACACCGGGTTTTAGCTAGTATTATATAAAATAGTAACTGAATTGAAAATAAAACTATAATTTATAATTATTAGAAAATAACAAATACATGTGTTAATCAAAAAACAGGAGATATTTGAAACCGCACTTTATTTTGTCCGACAGTGTACGTCACATAATTACTATATTACGTACTGCCGAGTCTATGACTTCCATCTAACATCATTCTCATACAGACCACTTCCAGTAATCCTACAGAATCCACTTTAAATGTCTTAGATCTGTCACAATACTTGTAAGTATTAAATGCTAAATCTTCAGACACTATCCTCAAAAAACATTCAAATGGTTACGAAAACTTAAAACAAGACAATGAGAAACATAATTAGAGTTTTATAGAGTCATACTGCAATCGGTAGGTATGCAAGCAAAGCGGCCCAGCCGTCTGGATGATGGAAAGTATTGGAATGTCCAGCTCTTTATAAGTGTGACCTTATTGTACACTTGAATGCAACAAGGTCGGTCTTGTTAAAAACAAATCAAATCAAATGTGTTATGTCATTAGGAAGGTGGTAATTTTTACCCTCTGCCTAAGCATTTATTAGCAACGCAGTATGAACACTTTCCACCTTTTTTTCTTTTAATCATTTTAATTATAGAGGTTTAATTATTGGTTAAGTAGTAAATAAATCATTTAAAGAAATTCACTTAAAAAAAACATTTTCAATATACCTTAAATTAAGTTAAAAATATAATAGACAACAATTTAATAATGTAACAACTCAACTAATTACTATTTTCTCTCCCTATTTCCTCTTTTCAGATGTTGAAATAACCATAATTTGGAAATAATTATAATTAAGTCAACCCAATTGAACAAATTCATTCACAAGCATACACGGCGCAACAGGGAAATAAAACAATAAACCCCTTTTCCAAAAACGAAAACAAAAGAACTATTTAAAATCCACCCAAAACCCCAATCCAGCAGCAGCAACTAGGAATTTCTTTAAAACACACAGATTCATACAAATAAAAAACTAAAATGAACGAACAATATTCAATAAAACTGTTGCCGTTAGCGGCTCTACTAGTCATGAGTTGTCTGCAATTTGTTAATGTAACAGCACAATCGAATTATGTGCAACATGGTGATAGTGGAAACTATACAACAAATGGTTTACCCGAGGAAGCCACGCTCGATGGAAAGGTAAGACAACAAAAGAACAAACGAACAGCAGAATCTTCTGCTAGACATAAAATAATGTAAAATTGAGTTTGATCATATTTTCATATTCTAACATCTAACATGACATGTTGTCAGTTTCTATAGAAATATATCAACAACAATAACAACTACTATTACAAGCAACAGCATGTTGGCAAACGAATAAATCTGTTGTTACTGTTGTCCTGACTGTGAGGCGCAGCGTATAGTCAGGCTTATTTAATTTGTTTTTTTTTATCGTATGTCGTCTAGGCTGGATGTTATTGTTCGCTTGGTTGTAAACATCATTTTACTTTTTTAAACATAATTTCTCGTATGTCACCACATTCAATGGTGGCATATACAAAATTTATGTTAGATTTGAAATAGGAATACACGCTGAATAAAAGGTAAATACACAATTTGACTAAAGGGCGAGCCTGTAGTTTAAATCACAGTATGAAAATTTGAAATTTTGCAGCAATTTTCTGTCTTCGTCATCTTAAACAAATAAAAAAATGTATGTAAATTTTCACTACAAGCGGACCTAGCTTAGTTTGCTTATGAATGCAACGCCATACAAATTGTACAGAAAATTACAAAATTTAAAATACAAAACATATTTGTATTTACTGAAAAACTTACACAGAACAGAACTAAAATTATTTAGTTATATTTTGTTCAGCAACACAATGAAATACATATATGTATATAATTCTAACTAATACATTTTTTTTTTCAGTGCATCAGTTATATTTATGCATATATTCCCTAGCTTTTAAATGTACTTTTGTTATTGTATTGCATATAAAATAGTACTTTTAGCCAAGCCTATAATATGTTTTGCTAAACATTTTTCCATTTTTTTTTCTGTTCTGTTCCTTGTATACACGTCCATAAAGTTCATAGACAGGCTATAAAATCATATGCAAAAAAAAAAAAAACAAAAAAAAAACAACAGAGAAACAAAAGTTCTAAAGAATTTTATTTCTGTTCTCACATTCTCTTACCTAGACATTTGGCCACAAAACAATTCGTGCATTATAGTAATAATTTTATTAAGAAATAAAATTTTATTACAACGATTTTTTTTATATGTTGTTTTCGTATGGAATGTTTTTCTATGTGCAGTTTGAATTTTTTATGTCTCAGTTCAAACGGAGCATGTTCGTGGACGTGTTAATGTCTTTGATTGGAACTGATGTTTATGTTTTGTTTTGCTTTCAGTTTATTGTTTTTACAATTAACTTCAAATGGCCGTGTACATGTGTGGGGGAGTGGGTTCTAACTACTGGTGCAAGAATTAAATTTTTATGGTTGGCTTAAAACAAAAAAAAAAAAAATTTGCAAAATAAAATAAATTTTTTAATCAAATTTTGTAAGGGTTTTGATCAGATATAAAGCGTTGACTTAGAAATACATATCAGATGCTGAAATGTGTCATTTATATACGTCGTGCTGTAATGTGATTAAAATTTGTGTTATATTGAAATGTATACAGACAAATCTTAATGTAGTATCTCAAGTTTTTATGTTTAGAGTAATGCTTACAAAAAAAAAAAAAATATTGGTAATTGTTATTACGTGCTCGTGATTTTAAAAGGGTTCTAGTGAATCTCAATATAAATATGTATGTCACTTGGTCGGAATCGATGCTAGATTTTACATGCTAGATTGTCCTTTTCAACATATTTATAGAAATTCTTTTATGTCGATAATAATAGAAAATAATGGAAAGTATGGTGAACTACTAAATTGTTTAGCATTTGGAGTCTAGCAAATTACTTAGCGAATGCCAGTGTAGCTTTTGTAAACAACGCTGTACAGGGCACTATATTGTATATCCGCAGGGTTTTTATATTGATAGATATTTTTTCACTCCGATTTATAGCGAATATTCTCCGAGATTGCACTATATTAGTTGTTATAGATGGAATCCTTCTGGGCATAAAAATCAATGGGATTTGCGCTGGATCAAACACATTTTTCACAACCCCTACTCCTTATATAATTCTCCCATGTCTTTTTTCCTAGTTCCAATGTAAAGCACTGAACGAGTAGAGATCTTTCACAGAGAATAGGTACAAACTAAAAACAAGTCAACGTAGAATAGATTCAATGTTATGTATGGTACTTGGTTTCTATCAGGCATGTCACATAATTCCATCTCAATGATTTCAATTCCGTATTTGCAAATCGATCGTTTTGCTTGGCGTTCTCTAGATTCCAATCGATTTTGTTTATTGCCAAAAAAAAATTAAAATCTCGATTTTTAATTTGAATATGTTAACGTTGTGTAACCAAAACTTTTTTCTAATAAAAAGTATAACAAAAGCAAACAAAAAGAGCACTAACAAAGAAATTTTAAATAAAAGTGAACAACATTTTTCAAAAATGCCCGGAATTTCAATTATTGCTGTTTGAAATGAACAAATACATCAAAACGCAGTTGAAAAGCTTCGAAGAAGAAATCTGTCATATTCCAGTGCTGTGTAAATATTTTTAATTTTTGTAACATTTTGAAAAAAAGTTTTCTTGTTGCTGACACCAACTTTGAAATTTTTAATATTTTATTTAAATATCAATGAGATAATTAAAAAAACAATGAAATAATAAAATTAATTATTTGTCATTATAAATTAGTAAAAATAACAATTCCACTTTAGAAATCTAAAGTGGTTTCATTTCGAAAAAAAATCGTTTTTTGTTTTCTAAAGACTCACATTATGAAATCAAAATCACTTTTGATCGGCATTGAGTTCTGTGACATGGCTGGATATCTCAATATTCAATTTTTGGTTGTTATTTCCCAACACTTGTCATTTGCCGACCGAGAACCGAAGCACTTATTTCAGCTAATAACATCATAGTTGGCAAATTCAGAGCGGATAAATTTATCTCTTATATTTACCTCCACAAGTTATAATCCTAAATAACTAGTCGTTAACCAGCCTATAGCTAAAGTACTAGCTTTAATCGAGTTGCTGATTGACGATTTAATCCCGTCGAGACGAATATCTGTATTCGAAGTACAGCCGCAGTAACGTATCGATACAAAAACAATCTTATCCCGAAGTTACAATGCCGTTCCGTGATAAAGTACATTTCAAACGAAGCTAATTTTTCGCTGAATGAAAATACATATTCACCCCTATCGTGAATAAAATTTCACATGAAAGTTGTTCCCTTTTCACACTTTTCCTATTAAAATTCAATGTGTTAAAAAATAAAAGGGAACAAATTTCATGTCGAATTTTTATTCACGATACGGGCGATTAAAAGAAATATAAATTAGCCTGATATAACACTAAATTTTTCTAAAATAGTAGTAGGCAGCTGGCAGCCATGAGTGCTCTTAATACATCATTAATCCTAAAGCTTTCTTAATATAAAATATTTTTTTAAAATCTTTTTGGAAAAAATCTTTGAACGTTGGAAATCTTATTTATTTCTTTAAAGAAATAAATTCCAAACTAAAAGAGAAATTAGCTAAATTAATAACATTAGCTCTTGCTTAAAGCACACGAAATATACCCTCTGGCCCACGATGTCGAACGATAACGTTCGCTTAGATAAGACTTAAGACACAAACGTTTTAGCGTATCTATTTTTGACTCAATCAAGTTTGTTTATTCCACAATCAAGTTTGTATCTTAAGTCTTATCTAAGCGAAAGTTATCGTTCGACATCGTGGGCCAGGGGGATAATCTAAATCACATTATAAAATTTTACTGTGTACGAGTACAACCAAAAGCCTTCAAGCTAAATTTCAATACTTCAAAATGCTAATTTATACAAATAAACAGTATAATCAAATATTTTATTCTTATTAACCAAAATCCAAAAAAAAATGTAATGGAAAATAACTTGAAGAAAGCTTTAGTATTAATATTGTTAAACAAATGTTTTAGCATATCCAAGAAATCATACTATTGTTTAATAATAGTGAAAATAAAGTGTAATTATTCCATTATTTTTAAACAATTCTGAAAACAATTCAGTGAAACAGCAAAATGAAAAGAAAAACAATTGTAATTGCTACTCCTTAAGAAGAGTTTAAAGTTTGTTTATTCATTTAGCAGTTCTAGGAATAGTAAATACTTTCAGTCATTTGAGTAGCATAGAAAATGGTAATTTCCAAACAGAACTCCACTTGAAATTGTCTTTCTATTTAATAGCATACATACTTATACAAATAAAGTTGTACAACATACTGAAAGAAAGAAAATCATGAATGAGTGAGAAAAAGAATAAGGAAGTTGAATTTAAATTTCTTGTAAAATCCCATCATTTTAATTTAAGCATGTAATTATAATTCCCGCAATGCTGAAATATTAAGTAATTACAAAACAACACACGACTATACACAGCATAACTGTCGCAGCCAAACAGCTGAGGTACTGCATGATAAAAACTCTGCATACTGTTACAATTACAAAGTAGGGGGAGTCATAGCGCATGGTTGTGTTACAGTGGGACTCTAAAAGTATTTATCATAAAATATAAGCCACTAAATGTTTTAATTTAATTAATTTGAATTGTCTGAGTCAAATTAAAAAGTAAAATTGTGAATTAAAACAGTTAATTACTATGTAGGTATCTTCAAATAATTTTTTTGCAAAAACTCCAAAAACATAATATATTTTCAGTAAATCACCGTAAAGTGTAGCTCATAGACAAGATAAAATACTTATATACAGTAGCTGAGATAAGTTTTTGTATACTGCGCAGATATAAGAGGTGTTTCAAATGTATGCTAGATTAGAATTTACCGTTATTTGTGCCAACAAAGAAATTGACAGTTGATAGTTTAGGCTCAGGAAAAATTGATGATTACATGAACAATATTTTAAAAATAAAGAAAGTTTTGCAACCATAGTTCGAGCAAAATCATCTTAGGCGATAAAGTACAAGGTGGCGAAAAAGTAATACTCCTATCAGAAAATGCTATAAATTTTGCGAGGCCCCTAATGTCAGCTCTGTTTTGACATTTGTGTTTTGACAATGTTACGCTACACTGCTCCAGAACGCTAAATATTGCTGACTATTTATTTGACAAATAATCGGTCGGTGACAGCCAAAAAACATCGGAAGTTTACTTTTGCGTCACCTTGTACAAATTGTACTTGAATGATTTGTATACCCTCCACCACCATAAGTGGTGAATTAGTTTGTCATTCCGTGTGTAACACTGAGAAATACTCATCTGAGACCTAACAAAGCATATATATGTCCGTCTGTCTGTCTATCTGTCTGTCTATGTAAAACACTCTCACGTCCACAACCGAAATCCACAAAGTTTACAAAAATACGTTAACAGTTTTTCTAAGTAGTTTGGTATTGAAAATCAGCAAAATCGGTATTGTAGAACATGAGTTTTGGATCAAAATTTCAGACAACATCCATAAAAAGTGATATTTTTAAACATTTTTTTTTGCTATATTTTTAAATATATTGCAAATAATACCATGATAAAAGAAGAAAGTCTGAGGAAAAATAGTAAGAATAGGAACATGATTTCTCATAGCCCCCATACAAAAATCTTCCTGAAATATTGCTCAATTATACATAAATGCCAATAAAATTGAAATATCAATAGAAAATTCAGCAGTAATAAGTTTCATGCAAAAAGAAATCGCAAAACCAAATTTTTTTTAGTTCGGTCCATGTTTGACCATAGACCCCATATAAAGTCCACTTCTAAAATTCACTTAAATACGTATAAAAGAGATATAAATAATGTTAAACGGCTAAAATTTGACATAAATAATCTTTTTATGCAAATAAATTGTTGTACTAAATTTTATGGTGGTCGGCCCAGAATTGGTCATAGCTCCCATACAATCACCACATCTGAAAAAGCCATTTATCTTTAAATATATCGTATAAATATCGGTACCGACTCAAAACTTTGCACAGATCATTTACATATATACAAAAACCATCCCACAAAATTTTGTGAATTTCGGTCTATTTTTAACCGTATGCCCCATATAACGCCCTCTTCCGAAAATCTCTTTAATACTCATAAATCTCTAAATTACGGTACCGACCCAAAATTTTACACGGATCATTTACATACATGTCAAAATCAAACTGCTTGTTTTTGAGAATATGGTCCATATTTGACTATGTCCCCCATATCAGGTCCACTTCCGAAATCTACGTTAATTCTAATATATATCTTACATATACCGTTATTATGTTGAAATTCAACGTGAAATATCCTCATATGCATAAAAATCACTGTTCCAAAATTTAAGAAGATCGGCCCATAATTTGTCATAGCCGTTATATAAAAACCATTTCCGAAAAACAAATAAACCCACAAAAATGTCTGATAAATATCGATATCGAACCAACTTTTATATAGATCAGTAATTTTAATACATAAATCATACTAATATCGGTTATACGTCAATTATGCTATTGGATTTTCTAGCTGTCAGTCAATAATTCTATAAAAATATTTAGCACTATTATTTTAAAAGTCATTTGACGTTATAGCAAAAAATGATTAAGGACATTTAATCCTAAGGGATGACTGACACAACTTTTTTCTTCGAACCACTCTACAGTACAATATTAATTAATACATTTGATACATAAAGTCTAAACAATATCTTTTTCCTGAACCCTTATCGGCTGAAGCCTAATTGGTTTCATATACGTATTTGTATATGATTTGAATTTTAAAATACACTCCCATTTCCCTTACAAATCATTGCTTCCAATTCCTGCATTCCTTTTCATCCTCTCGAAACATTGAGTATTTTAACTTACGTTTTGTTGCAACTCCACTGTGGCAGAACATACACGTACTTAGTATAAATCCTGTCTATATAGAGACCCACGATTTGGTTTAATCTATATAAAGCTGAGATATAAACTTAATTTTCTAACTATTCACCTCTAATATCTCTATGCCAATCTTTATTTCAAAATAAATTTAGCTATCTAATAGTTTGCATAGTTAAAACATCATTAAGAAACTATGTACAAATGATTAGTGGGCGAACATTTTTACCCTAAACTGTATATTTTTAATGTATTATATTAAAATAGTAGCAGTAGTACCTATTATGTAAGATATTATATACTCTCATTGAACATGATAACTAGTTGTAGTTTTGTTTCCCCACAGAAATATGTTACATGACGCGCTTTTTATTCATTCATTCGTTCGTTCGTTCGTTCAATGAATAAATTTATTACTCTTACTATTGCCTTGTTTTGTGGCATCCACAAAAGTTTGCAAACGTTATTTTGTTTCAGTAGTGTGATGCTAATTAAAATAAATGACTGTAACACAAAATTAAAACAATTGTCTTTTCTTGTATTTGTCGTCGCTGTTTAATAAACCAAATGAACTAAAAGCAGTAATTGTGGCAAAAAAGGAAATATTTAAGACATTGAATTCTACAAAAAAAAAGAAAACAACGTATTTGCATAAGCCAAGGTAGTAATGTTGAAGAAACTCTTTAAAAATTATTTTCACAGAATTTGTGTTTCTTCAAGTTTTTAAGAAAAAAGGTAAAAAATTGCAGATATGAAATTCTAACATTGACTTCTGGAATTTCATTTTACACTAAACTACTCTACACTCCCACTTTGTTACTGGTATGGTACATATTTACATACAAATGTTTTTATTTTAAGCCTTTGGCAGCAGCATTGTCAACTTGGTGCGTTTCGCACCTTTTTTGGTGCTTTTTGAAATTTTTTGTGCAAAAAATTTCTTAGTTGATTTTTTAATTTTTCCGAAAATGTGATGAAATCTGTCTGTTTACTAATTTTTAATTGCAATTTTTTAATAATTCATTATCATGAAATCTATACGACGATTCGTATGTATGAATAAGAAATACATAGTTACTATCAAATTCGTCACATGAAGGTTATTGCTAAAGGTTTGAAAATCTTTGTTTGAAAAAAAAAAATACAAATTCTTGTGTAGCCATGGTTGGTTAGAGTCCCAAAGAAGCCCCAACAATTTTTGTTGAAAAAATTCAAATAGTTAGAAGTACTTAAAATAGAAAACAGAAATTATTAAAAAAGTCACAAACATGTACTGAAATTAGCCCTGTTTTTTAGCAATTAGTACTTCAGTTCCGAATAGCACATTGTGAGTTAAATTTTGAGTGGCTTATTTTATCTTTATTGGCTAGTTTATTTAAAAAAGGCTTTTAATATTTTTAATTTTACCATTGATCACTTTTTGAAGAGTTTTATATAGAATATATGAAATTAAAAAAATATTATTTTATATGTAGTACAAAGTAATATAAATAAATTTGTTTAGTTTATTTTTTTCTATTTTTGTTAATTTTTATTTTTTCTAAAAACAGTGAACTGTATAAAAATAAAATTCTAAACTTGGTGCGCTTTTTTTATTGGCGCGTTTTTTTTCTCCATTTTGGTGCGTTTTGAAATTTCAAAGTTGACAACACTGTTTGCCAGCAAACCACATCTGCATGCATTGTGGGTTTGTTTATCTTTAACTTTGAATTAAATTTGCATACCAAACACGTTTCTTAAACATACATTTCAATTTTTGAGTGTTTTTTTTCTTACATTATTTTAAAATATTTGGTATTCATACATTGATTTCAGCTACAAAATATGTGTATAACTTAATGTTGGCACTACTGCTAATGCTCAATTTAAATATTGTGCACCCTACTTATTATGTGGTTGCAACAAATGCTTGCCATTATATTAAATTAAACATCATCATGCATCTGGGATGTGTCTTTCCTTTCATCTGCTAGCTTGATGGACATTTATCTTTTGTGTTTACAATCTTAATTAATTAGGAAACTAGTTTTTTTTTATTGCATTGATCATTAAATTAATTACTCATTAGTTGGAAAGCTTGTTTAGAATATTTTAATTTTCAATTGATGTGTTTTGTGCACTTCAAACAATATGCAAATCTTATTATTGCAGTTCTGCTTGATACATCGAACAGTTCGGACGTGTTACTTTTAGTGCGGCTGAATTTTCGGTGAAAAATCGTAATAGGTGAAAAAGTATAAAAAGTTAAATTAAATAAAAAAGTGGAAAAAAAACTCGTAATAGGTGAAAAACTTTACAAAGTCAAATAATTGCACTAGGTGCAATAAAAAATTAATAAATTGTAATAATTTATTTTTAATTATTTGAAAACTACAAAATTAAATACAGTGAGACAGTGAATGAGTAACAATTCTAACAGTGCGAGTGGGCCCCAGAGCCGAAATGCTTATTTCGTGTTGAGCTCGGCAAGTGTTAGTAATGAGAACATTAAAAATCCCGAATTTAATAAAAACTACTTAACTGTGAAACCAAAAATAAGCACAAATCTGAATTTAAGTGCAAGTGCACCAAACTTGAATAAATGTGTTGAACAGGGCACAAACTTAGCCCAAAGCATATTTAATTTAAATAGAAAAATCACTGAAGGACCGTCTTCTTCACGGTCCTCGTTATCAAATATTGGAGAGACGTCAACAGCTGCAAAAGGCACATTAAGTCCTACAAATATAGTTGCTGTTGAAGAAAAACAAAAAACACAGGTAGGAATGGACCGTTATATAACAGTATCGAAGAGAGGCAGAAGCCCAAAATCTGCCGAAATTACACCAGCCGCAAAATTATCAAAGAATGCTGAAGAGCCACGCTCGCAAAATCGTTTTGCCATCCTCCAAGAGAAAAATGATGTCCCTAACGCTGTGAATAAGCCAGTAAAACCACCTCCAATATATTTAAGAGAAAAAAACTCAAACGAACTTATAAAATTATTAGTTTCATTAATTGGTGAAAATTCTTTTTATGTGACTCCAATTAAGCGTGGCAATATTAATGAAACAAAGATTCAGGTTAATAATGAAAACGACTATCGAAGAATAGTTTCGGAATTTGAAAAACGCAAAAAGAATTTTTACACGTATCAACTTAAAAGCGCAAAAGGTCTACAAGTCGTAATTAAGGGAATTGATTCTTTTGTTGATCCTGAGGAGATTAAGAGCAGTTTGGCCGACAAAGGCTTTAAAATCAAGGCCGTATCAAATATAAGAAACAGAGATAGGATCCCTCAACCATTATTTAGAGTGGAGTTAGAACCTGGTGATGTTAAGCTGAAGAAAAATGAAACACATCCTATATATGACTTGAAATTCATAATGCACCGAAGAGTTACAGTGGAAGAACCTCATAAGCGATCTGGCCCAGTACAGTGTTCGAACTGCCAAGAATATAGTCACACTAAATCTTATTGTAAGTTGCCTACTGTTTGTGTTGTTTGTGGGGATCTTCATGACACCTCAAAGTGCGATAAACCTAAGGATGATTCCAGGGTAAAAAGATGCAGCAATTGCGGTGGAAACCACACTGCCAACTACAGGGGTTGCCCTGTTTTCGGGGTTGTTAAACGCTCCTTGATCAACAAACCCGCTTCTACCCCTACTCAGACGACAAAAGTACCTATTACAATTATTCCCCCCGTAGCACAAGCATCCACTAGCCAATTTTCATATGCCAACGTGCTAAGATCTAACCAACCAACAGTGCAAAATGAATCACCAATAAATGATACAAACAGCCACAATTTTAGCCGTCTTGAAGGTATAATGGAGAATCTGGCGCAATCCATGAACCATTTCATGACAAGCATGACAAGTATGATGCAGGAGATGCAAAAAATGCAGTCCACGCTACTGCAGGCTATACTTAATAGACCATGAACTGTCTCAAAATATGTTTCTGGAACGCAAACGGCATACGCCAACACAAAAATGAACTTGAATATTTTCTTTTTAATAAGAAAATTGATGTAATGCTGATTTCCGAGACTCATATGACGTCGAGAAGCATTTTTAAAATAAGTGGTTATACATTCTACGACACCAAGGACCCCAGAGATAGATCATGTGGTGGCTCGGCAATATTGGTCAAATCGCGAATCAAACACCATTCATTGGGTGGTCTTTCAGAGTGTTATCTTCAAGCAACAAACATCTGTATTGAGAACTTTTGTCAAAACCTCGTGATTTCGTCAGTTTACTGTCCGCCCAGATTTTCAATAACAAAAGATCAGTATAGAGATTTTTACAAATCACTAGGTAGCCGTTTCATAGCGGCTGGCGACTACAATGCTAAGCATACATTCTGGGGATCACGACTCGTTAGCCCTAAAGGTCGTATCTTGTACGACTCCCTGTCTGAAATGGGACTGAATGTGATTTCAACTGGTCAACCAACTTATTGGCCAACTGACCAGCAAAAAATTCCTGACGTTATCGATTTCGGCGTGGCGAAAGGGGTATCCCCGGAACTCATTGAAGTCGAGGCTTCACTGGATCTTTCTTCAGATCACTCACCCACTGTAATCACCATCAGAAGTCCTCAGCAAATCGTAACTGATGCCTCACTTCTTGTCAAACGTCTGAATTGGTTAAAATACAAAAAATACATCAGCACTCACTGCACAGAGAAACTCCCGTTAAAAACTGCTGAAGACATCGATGCCTGTATAAAAAGTCTTAATGAACATGTCGAGAAAGCCGCAGAACATGCTTCTTCCACTTACCGCCCGAATAGGTACAACAGAGTTTTTTCTGCAGATGTTGAGCAACTATTGTCTGAAAAAAGGAGAGTCCGAAGAGAGTGGCAACAACACAGATCGCCCCAACTTAAAACTAGGTTGAGAGAATGTACCAAAAACCTTAGGATCTTGCTAGAAGCGCAAAAAGCAGTGTCTCTCAAACAACATCTGGAAGGTCTAGACGCAACTTCCCAGTCAAATTATTCATTATGGCGTGCAGTCCGAAATCTGAGAAAACCCGTAATCGCAAAACCTCCACTGCGTACTTTGAATGGATCTTGGGCACGAAATAACGAAGAAAAAGGCAACCTTTTCGTAAGTCATTTAAAAAATGTATTCACTCCCAATACGGATACTGACATTAGCGAACTACCGCCTGTTGTTGCCAGACCACCTGTACAAATAAGATTTCAATATCTGGAGGTTGTTGAGGCTATTGATAATTTAAATGTTAAAAAAGCACCTGGGTTTGATAAAATCAGCAATAAAATGATTTTTGAGCTGCCTCGCATTGCAAAAAGATTAATCCTCTTTCTTTTTAATGCCATCTTACGGCTTGAGTACTACCCTCCGGTTTGGAAAATTGCACTAGTAAAGATGATTCCTAAGCCGGGAAAAGATCCTTGCAAAGTTGAGTCGTATAGGCCAATAAGTCTATTACCAACTATGTCCAAATTATTCGAGAAATTGCTTATAACCAAGCTGACTCCGATTTTGAATGAAAACAACTGCATTCCCAATCACCAGTTTGGCTTCAGACGTCAACACAGTACAATAGAACAAACACATAGATTGGTACAAGTCATAAGAAAAACCTTTGAGGAAAAGAGATACTGTTCGGCACTCTTTATTGACGTCTCTCAAGCTTTCGACAAAGTATGGCATGAAGGCCTGATATCTAAATTAAAGCAGAACTTGCCGGTGAATCTTCAACACCTACTATGGAAATACTTAATCGACCGTCAGTTTATGATTAAAGAAGGTGATTATTTAAGCCGTCCTCAACCTATAGGTGCTGGCGTCCCTCAAGGTAGTATCTTAGGACCAATTCTATACTTGCTGTACACAGCAGACATGCCAACAAACAATGAAATTCACACGTCAACATTTGCTGATGATACGGCATTTCTCAGTACTCACAAAGATCCAAAAGATGCCTCGATTCAATTACAGCACCACGTAACGCAAGTGGAGAAATGGGCAAGACAATGGGGAATAAAAATAAATGAACAGAAATGCACCCACGTAACTTTTACTCTACGTAGGGAATCATGTCCCCCTATTCGTATTAATGACCATATAGTGCCTCAAAACTCACACGTGAAATATCTTGGTATTCATCTGGACCGTCGCCTCACATGGAAACCACATATAGATGCTAAGCTGACTCAAATGAAACTGAAAGCAGCCCAAATTCATTGGCTCATCGGCAGAAACTCCGTCCTTCGGCTCGATTGTAAGCTTCTACTCTACAACTCAATCTTAAAGCCAATTTGGTGCTATGGTATCCAGTTATGGGGCACTGCCTCCAACTCCAATATTGAGAAAATTCAACGCCGTCAAAACAAAATTCTACGAATGATAACTACCGCTCCTTGGTATATTAAAAACAACAACATACACAACGATCTTGATGTTCCACTTGTCAAATGGGAAATAACTAAACACGTGGCCCTTTATTTGGGTAAGCTGGAGACTCATCCAAATCCCCTCGCTCGAGACATCTTACAACATCCCGGTCATAGCCGTTTGAGAAGGAGGGACATTACCGCTCTCAGATGAATAAATACAAGTTGCTCATTATATCCTATCGAATTTGAAAACTAGATTTTGCCTAGCATTGGCTGGACTTATCTTAATTAACTTTAGTTTTAAGATTTGAATACCTATTGTTAGTTCATTTAAAATGAAGATACAATAAAAAAGAATATGCAAAAAAAAAAAAAAAAACAAAAAAAAAAAAAAAAATTATATTTCATCATTTTGTTCTATCAAGTAGTCAAGGTTAAGATAATTGAGGTCTGTACATTAGTTATATGTGACTATTATAAACAATTCTTATGCGCACACAACGGAAATAAATTGCCAACCCTTCTAAATAAAATAGTATTTCCTTCAATGTTGTAGTGATTTGTGGTGTATTTTTAAATTCAGATTACCATATTGCATGCAACCTAGGACAACTGATTTTATCTATATAATCTTGTCATTGTCAATTTAAATGGTTAAAATCTGAAAATTAATTTTTTAACATTTGTATAAGCAACTCATTTGTCATATAAACAAAAGTATCTAAACCAGGAGTGCCCAAAAGTTGCTTATGTAAGAGCAAACACCAATACATTTAAATAAAAGCTAATTTTTATTCAGTATTTTTTATTGTAAAAGCCAATACATACAAAGAAACAACACACTTTTTTAAACGGTTCATACGTTAAACAAAAAGAAAATCTACATTGACGATCGCAGTCACCAATGTTTACCAGTAGAGCATACGAAAGTGTTGTTGCTTTGCGCTTGCGTGTATAGATTGAAGTACGACAAAAAAAAACAAATAAGGCAAAGTTGTTTGTGTATTTCTTATTGCTAGTGCTGAGTGATGTAATGAGCCCAGCATACCATTTTCGGAGCGCTCCGAAAAAGGAGTCAGAAAGGAGTCCAACAAAAGAGCATTTTCGGAGCGAAAGAAAAATTTGCTTGATACTGTCCTGAGTCGGCACGCAGTATGACTCAGAAATTCCACTTAATTATGTGTGTACCAAAGCATTGTTCTCCTGCTATTTGTGCTTTGAACGAAAAACAAAACATATCTGTACCACACAAGAATGATAAAAACAAGATTACACAGAGCCCAAGAAAAACCTCATAAAACACTCTTTTCTGGCATTAGCTAAGAGCTCTTTAAGAGCCCAAAAAAACCCTCATAAAAGACTCTTTTCTGACATTATCTAAGAGCTCTTTCTGACGGACCATTTTCGAATGTAATGACCCTCTTTTCTGAGGGTTTTCGGAGCAATTATGATTGTTTTTGGGCTCATAAAGAGCGTTAACGCTCCGAAAAAGGTATCAGAAAAGACTCTTTTCAGACTCATATGGCTTGCTGGGAGTGTACAAAATACACAGCCTATAGCTAAGAGTTTTTACAAATACAAAAGAGCACCAAGAGTATAGGGCTTGGGCACTCCTGATATAAACAAAAGTTATTGGCACTGAAAACTTTTAAGGCAAAATAGCGAAATCTTCATGATCTTAGCAGCACTTTACTATGTTTTTCATGTTCGTGAAGGGATTGTAAAGGATCTCAACATAATTAAGATATCTGGAACGTATGTTATATATATCAACACGAGTCTTGCATCAGTGATCTTTGAAGTTAAATTGATTATTAGCAAACCCTTTAAGCTCTTAATGCCGAGCAGGTGACTTTCCTCTAAGTAGGAAAGTTGCAAATATAACAATCTGCACCTTCTAAAGTTTAAAAAGTATGCTGTTATCTTTTTGAATTTTTGTACTGCAACAAGTTTCTTAAGCTACGATCATACTTGGCAAATATTTGCTGAAAAAGACGTAACCACTAAATAACATATATCTGAACTCGTTTATTTATTTAAAAAAAAACTTTTCTTATTTAGGCCAAAGCACAACAAATAATTGATGCTGTTTGAGAGTAAACAACGTCAAACAACTTTGTGCTAAAACAAGTGGTTAGGATTTTTTGAGTAAATATTTGCCAAATATGGCCATAACTTTAGCAAGCGCCATTTTAGAAGTACACTCTAACTTAGATTAGCCACACTTTTTATGGAAAAGATAGTTTCATTCTAGTCACCATTTTTAATCTACATGTTTTCAAGGCATGGTTCACTTTTATCAAAACTTATTGCTTTTGGTGATAACTGCTCTCACGTTTTTTCATAGATGTTCCAATAAGTTCAAGTTTAAATCAGGGATATTGCAAGGGTGTATTTTAATTTCTGCTACTTTATTTCTTATTTTTCTAGGTAAATCTTCAAACTTTACTTATTATTTTGCAGATGATAGCAATATTGGCCTTACATATTCATTCAACTATAAGACAAGCCTGTTGCAGATTTAAGCTCCCTTTAGACGGTATGCATTTGTCAAATTTTCCACTGCAAAATACAAACATGTCGTGTAAAAGCAAAACAGAGATGCTTCTGCAAATGTCAGCCTGCATTTACAGTGTAAAATTTTTAATTAGAATATGTTATATTTTCATCGGAGAAAGTACCTGTTTGTGTTTCAGCATATTTTTACCAAAACACTCAGGGTAGTTGTCGTAACCATGTCCAACCATTTTTTTCTCTGCGTGCATTCATGACCGATTGGATCTTACAACACACTCCAGCGATTATGTGTTCTTTAGCCCTACCCTCAGTATGAGGACAAAACTACATACATATTATCTTTCCAATCGGCACTTGATCAATTTGCATAATTTTTCAATGTAATTCTGATACTATTGATATATTTTAATAACCCACATTATCGGCCAAGTGTCAACAAGTTATCAAAAGAAGTATGCTGCTACCGCTTTATGTTAAAGTTGCAATTCAGAACTTTTATGACAACAGAAAACCTGCATAATTTATACTGCTAAAATCTTCTGACCATCAAGGCACATCTGTTTTTATTTTATATTGGTGGAAATAAAGAATTTTGTGGCTGGACACTCTTCACTTTTACTTTTAGGTGGCAACTTGTCCATTTGATTCCCAGCCATAAAAATGATCTTACATATTGGAGTGTATTAAAAAGTCGATATTGATCAAAATAAAACAAAAAGATAAATATCTCTGTACAATTGCCTACAGTAAACAGACATTCATTCATTAATTCCCAACGTGTATAGTAGTTATATTTACATTAAATTGCAGGAGCATATATTTACATCTATATGTATGAAAGTATGAATGTATGTATGTAAACGGCTGATATAAACAACAATATTTTGTTAGTGATTTTCCCACCTTTCAGCGATAACAATAAAGTTAAACACAATATTTTCATTCGAATTTTACCAATGACAACAAATTTACATACGTTGGTTTTTTGCTGCAATGTGTGCATGTATGTGATTTGTTTTTGAAGTTTAAACTACAATTGTCAACATTCAAAATATTATATTTGGCTTTCACTGCGTATAGCTAATAAAAGAAACATGCATAGCTAGTTGATGCTAATAATTGTTACAATTTTTTGCAGCTAGGGTTTATATCCAATATGCGCTAAAAATTTGTGAACATTTTACTACAAAGTACTTACTGCTATATGTATATATATGCACATGTGTACTTTTATACACACACATGTATATGTATGTATATATTTGTATGTATACATATTTGTTTGCCAAATATTGTGTTTTGTTTAAAATGTAAATTTATATATAAAGCCGGAAATTTTATGCAAAAATTAGTTGTTTAGGAAATGACAAAGTAATAAATATTGGACTGTAGACAATTGCGATTTTTTTGTTTCTTTTTCCATATTTCTGCATAGAATGTGTGTATGGATTGCCTGCCAACAATTTTTTTCTTAAGTACAAAGTACCCAAAGAACGGCCTCACTTAGATCTTACTTGGAAGGTCTTGATAGTACCCCACAATCTGACTACTCGTTATGGAGGGCGGCAAGAGGTTTAAAAAGACCAGTAAGAGGAAAACCTCCTTTGCGAAATCCGACTGGTGACTGGGCTAGAAATGATTCCGAGAAGGGGACTTTATTTGTTAACCATTTGAGAAATGTGTTTACTATAAACAACTCAAATAATAACGAATCTGATTTGCCACCACTTGTTATAAGGCCTCCTGTACCTCTAAGACTAAACTTTCGTGATGTCCAAAACGCTATTGGTACTCTGAACCTTAGAAAGGCTCCAGGTATGGATAAAATCAGCAATAAAATGCTTGTGGAGTTACCTCGTGTAGCAAGAAGAATTATCCTCTTTATCTTCAACGCTATTTTACGCCTAGAATACTATCCTGCAGATTGGAAGGTGTCTATGATCACTATGATTCCTAAGCCAGGGAAGGACCATACCAAAGTGGAGTCATATAGGCCAATTAGTCTACTGCCGACAATTTCAAAACTGTTTGAAAAATTGTTAATGACTAAATTGACTCCAATTCTGAATGACACTGAATGTATTCCTAATCATCAATTCGGCTTCAGAGCTAAACACAGCACCATCGAGCAAACACACAGATTGGTAAATGTGATAAGAGGGTCGTTTGAAGACAAAAAATACTGCTCCGCCCTTTTCATTGATGTGTCGCAAGCGTTCGACAAAGTTTGGCATGACGGTTTAATGCACAAAATAAAATTAACTCTGCCTGCTAACACCCATAAACTCATGGAAAGTTATTTATACGGTCGCAAATTTAAAATCAAAGAAGGTGATTTTTTAAGTACCGCTCAGCCAATTGAATCAGGTGTGCCACAGGGTAGCATACTGGGTCCTACTTTATATTTGATATATGCCTCCGACATGCCGTCAGACCCTAAAATCCATACGTCAACTTTTGCAGACGATACAGCCTTTATCAGCGTCCATCAGGACCACCAAGTTGCATCACAGAATTTGCAGAATTATGTTTATAAACTAGAGAATTGGCTAGAGCTTTGGAAAATCAGGGTTAACGAACAGAAATGTATTCATATAACTTTCACATTGCGAAAAGATACCTGCTCGTTCATCAGAATAAATAATCAAATTATCCCGCAACACAATGAAGTCAAATACCTCGGCATTCACCTCGACCGCCGTTTAACTTGGAAGTCTCATATTGAAGCGAAACTTACACAAATGAGATTAAAAGCAGTGCAACTTAATTGGCTAATCGGCAGAAACTCTACATTGAAATTGGATTGCAAACTTTTGTTGTACAATGCAATACTAAAGCCAATCTGGTGCTATGGAATTCAATTATGGGGTACTGCCTCAGCATCCAACATTGAAAAAATTCAAAGGGGTCAAAATAAAATTCTACGTATAATTACTGCAGCACCATGGTATGTTAAAAATTCTCGAATCCACAAAGATCTAGGCGTGCCATTAGTAAAAGTCGAATTTACAAAATATGCGTCAAAGTATGTCAGCAAACTTGAACACCATCCAAACCCCCTTGCACGAGACATCCTTAACTTTAGTGGCCACAATCGGTTGAGAAGGAGGGATACCCTTGCTTTAACTCAAGCGCAAAATAGATGACTGGATCAGTTGATGTGAAATTTTTTTAGTATCATAAAAATTTTTGTCTAGCACTGGCTGGGCTTATTATTTTCTTTTTAGTATTAAGATTTGAATACTTATTGTCATTTCATTTTGAAGATTCAATAAATAATTAAATGCAAAAAAAAAAAAAAAAAAAAAAAAAAAAAAAAAAAAAAAAAAAAAGTACAAATATACAAACATTTATGCCAGTATGTATGTATTAAGTTTTTTTACGAGTTTTTAAGTAAATACTAACATTAAAATGTGGGAATTTGTTTTTCCATTTTTTATGGTTATCTTGAGTGTCAGTATTTTCTGATATTATCAATTTGTATGAGTGCTGTCGTAAGACTAAAAGGAGTTACAAAAATTAATTGTTAACAAGTTTTTGTTTAAAATTCAAAATTTTGTAATATGACTTGAAAAACATAGTTCCAATTTACACGAAACAATTACCATTTAGACATTGGGGTGATGAGATAGATAAGCACACACTCGATTGTATTTGCAATTCGTTTTACACTCTTATTTCTATTACATATGTGTATCCAAATGTGTAAATACTTTCAAATGAAAATACGAGCGATTTAATTGTGCTGTGTAAAACACCGAAAAAATTTCAAGGAAAAAATTGTATCAAGCTTTTCAATAAGAATTGCTTCGTGGTAATTGGGTCACATTCAACATACAATATAATGAAAAGTGACTAGGTTAGTGCATTGAAAATGTAAGACTCCTTTCTCAAATGCTATCTCCAGCCAAAAAACTGTCCCAAGCAGTGAGACGCTGTGGATTTATTTGGTGAGACTGCATTGAGTAGGACAATTTTTCTCCAAAAATCAGCATCCACTTATTGGTGTTCAATTAACTAGCTGTAAATGATGAATATGAGTCAGTTTATATATCAATTAAATTTTGTAAGCAGAGAGACACTTTTCTTAAGTAAACTCTTTGATATTGATTTACCTGAATGTTCTGGCACTCCCTCGATATTGACTTTTGAACGGCTGCTTCTTTTAAGAACCTGCGCATTTAGCATATCCACACCCAGATCAAAATAAAGTTCTACATTATCACCACAATTATTTCAACATTTTTACATGTATTTTAACAATACATTGTTTAATTATTTGTATGATTGCAGCAACCATAATATGTTAAAGTTACGTTTCACATGACAGTAAAAATCATTAATTTACTCTCCATGATCATGAGCTTAGGCTATATGAAATAGATTTTGATGCATTAGATATGTATATATTGATTTTCATTGCTCTTTGGTAACAACTTTATAAACTTGAAAATAGCATTACATGTTACTGAGAAGAATTAGGATTCTTGATTCTTATTTTACAAATATCTACATCACAAACGTCAATACTAATTACTACCACCATGTAGATGAGTTTTAATAGATGTGAGATTATAATTGAGCTTTTAATAAAATCTTACATTCTGTTCCAACATACTAATAAAATATTTATTTAAATTTGACCTTTATTTACAGGTTACCAAACTAGACGATATTAGTCCTTTGATTTTTTTAAATCGTACAAAAGCAGCCCTTAATTGTGCAGCCGGTTCTATGCAGGTGTGTTTACCAATACATTAACTTACATAACTTTTAATCGAATATTAATTACAATTAAATTGTTATAATTACTACTTGCTCACTCATAGGTTGATATGAAATTTAATGAACCATTTCACGGTATTATACAAGCTGATTACGATCGTAGCAGTGCTTGCCGTGTTAATGGTAAAGGTGCATTAACTTATAGATTGGAATTGCCATTGAAAGGATGTGGCACTCTGCAGGTATTAAAAGAGATAATAATTGCCATAAAATTAATTTATATAAAATTGTAATTAATTTTTATTTATATTTTATAATTGACCTAGAATCCAACACGTGTTTTTACCAACAATATCATTGTACGTTTTCATGCTAATTTGGAAATGGATGGTGATGAGATTATAACCATAGTATGTCGTTATCCACCACCAATACCATCACTGCCACCAGCTTTGCCAGCTCCTATGTAGGTTCTCAATTGTATTTATTATAACAAATAATTTAAATTTATTTCTTTATACATTAAAGTTTAAATCCCATAGCTGCTGGTACTGTGGTTCAACCACCCTTGAAGGGTATCCAAATACTAATGATTATTTGTGCTATTATGTTCTTGACTTTATTGTTGTTGGGTTTGGCCGTTTCATACTATTGCTTGCGTAGTCGTCCTATACCAGTGGTTCGTCGTCTTCCTATGTCGATGGGAAGTGGTTCAGAAATTACTAAACTTAGTGGTAGTAGTTTGGGTGGTATTGGAGACTTTGAAGGTGTTAAAATACCTAGAGCTCATGCTGCTTTAACTGCGGTACATAGTTCGTCGGGTAGTGAAGGTGCTTTGATACCTTCGGACTATCCTAGCGAATCACATTCCGAAATTGAAGAAATCGATACGAGGTAAAATTTAATACAAGATATATTTTATTGCAGAATATCTTAAATTCTTAATACTTTTCCTAGATCCCTGCCTTTCAGCTCCGCTGGAAGTTTCGAAAATCGTGCTTTTGTCCAAGAGACTTCAAGCATTTATAGCGATCATTATGGTCATACACAAGAGGTTCAGGCTGCCAATGCGGTGGCTACTGCCATACCTCGTCATCCCATTGCCATTAAAGAAACTTCATCGCCGAAATTCGATGTTCAAGTACGTGTTAAGAAATCACCACCGCCACCACCATCCCCACAAACGTCTGATACCGAAAGTGTTTCTACACTACGTCCTGATCGCAACAATCTCTCTACAATTATGGAAACTCATGAAGATCGTGAAAGTATTATTACAATGGAATCACTGCCTGGTCAAGAGGAAACTGTTCACACACAATTTGTCTACACACCCGATATACATTCTGCACCCCAACACTCTGAAATTACAGTACCACCGACACCACAACCTGTGTTCTCCGTCTATACCCGCACTCATCATGAAGTGGTTGATGGTCGTCCAGAAACCTGGTCTGATTATACCGATGGCCCTGCTCTAAGTGAAATTACCGACATGACTTCTCGGGCTCCCGATTTGCATTCGGTGGCTGAAATGGTCGATACTTCACACTTTGTTGAAACGGAATACATACCACCAGAGCCACCAATTGTCATTAAGAAACCTCAAATTACCTCCCACACTGTGGATGATGTATATTTACGCACCATCACTGAGAAGAAAACCATTGAAGATATTGAATCTCATAAGCGTAAGATTACCGAATATAAGGCTAAAGCTAAACCACTGCCTCCACCCATACCCGATCCAACCTGGGATGTTAAGATACGCAATTACCCCACCGAACGTGAGCAGCAACAATGGGAGAATTTCTCGGATATTTCTAGCGTTTCTGGTCTAACTTTGACTCCCAAAATGGAAAGATCTGAACTATCATTGCCTCCCATGCAACATACTGAACTGCCACAACAAATCTATGACAATAAGCAACAATTGACCAGTCCTCAATTGGTGGGCAATATGAAACCCATTGAAATACCACCAGCCGATAAGGCCGTACCAAACTGGGATGTGTTGATAAGAATCCTGGAAGAACCAGAAATGTCAGAAGCCGATGATGTCAGTTCCGTGCACTCAAGTGTCAATCCTTTGACACGTTATCTCAGCTATGATGACAAGACCAAATGGAAGGAAATCATTACCACAGAATCGTCATTGCGTACCATGTTAACCGAGGCTGTGGTTAAGGAAGACTTCGAACGTATACGCTCTGACACCAGATATGAACGTATATTTGAGCCTCAAGCTTGGGATGTTATTATACGTATTTTGGCCCCACCCTCCGATTATGAAAGCGATGTAGAGCTCAGAGCTCCTAAGCGCGGCAAAAAGACCCAACCTTGGGATACACGTTCCAGACGCAGCTCTCTACCTACGCTCTATGAATACGATAGTGATGGTGGATCTAGTGTACGCACTATACGTATGGATCCTTCAATGCCCATCAATCCTAATGCTTTCAATACACAACGCTCTAGAAGATCTTCACGCACTTCTTACCATACCGATCACAATGATTTCCGTTCAATGTCCGAAGTGACTGTAGACTTTGGTAGACTAGACAACATGTCCAATGCTAGCTCATATTATCCCATGCAATATGATGATGATGATATGTCCGAAAGGCGTTCATTCCATAGATCGGTAAGTCATCCTTCGTTGGCTCGTTCAGCTAGTGAATTTACCGAACACTGGGCAGCACCAGAGGATATGTCATCACCAGAGGGAACTCCCACACCAAGAAGATCACAAAAATTGGTTAGTATAAATACAATATTTCTAGTTGCAACTGATTTTAAACATTTATTTGTTTGTAGACCACCTTCCAGCCACGCGGTGTACCAGCTCCTCCACCACCACCCCGTGCCGGTCGTATGGTAGCACAAACGCAAAGTGAATATGTGGAAACAAGACGTGCATCATATCGCACTAGTGCTGAACCTAGACCCAGAGAGTGGTAGAAACCGGTTCAACATGAAAAGGAAATGTAAAAATTGTTTAGCGGCAGGAACCGCTAGATTTCAATAAAATGAGACAAGCTTCCAGCCCAATTTTCTAAACAAGTTCTCATGCTCTCTTAATGCCTCTCTAGCTCTCATATGGGTCTTTAAAAATACTCTAGTTTTTACACTGGTCTTAAATAAATTTCTGTTTTTATTTAAAGCACTCTTTCTCTCTACTTTGCTAACGTCTTGCTTTGTTTAACAATTTGCTTTGCTTTTTTTAATGCTACTTATACACTGAGAGAAAATTATATTTATAAATAATTTTTAACACAAGTGCCAATTGACTCAAATATTAATATAAAAATAAAATGATAGAATAAATATATTAAAAACCAAACCCTTCCTTTTGAAATTTGAAGATTTTTAATTTTACTATACAACTCAAGTTTATAGATATGACAAATTTGTAATTTAAGATTGTTTTTAAATAATTTTGATTAGTTTATGATTAATACTTAATAGATTTGTAGAAATTTCTTTGTCTTAATTTTTCTTAGTTAAACTAGAAAAATAAATGCTTAATAAACTTGATGTGAAAATGCTGTAAAATACAAAAGAAATTCTTTAACAAAATTAAAAACGATTTAAGAAACCTTTTTTTAAAGTAAGATGTTGGGATGCACACAAATGTTTTAAAACAAATTTTAGTTATGTTAAAAATATCTAAAATTTCATTAAAAAATTTGGCAAAAAAATAAGCTTAAATTTTAGTTTTTATAACTGCTTTTTGTGCTTAATATGTTATTGAGTCATTTAGTAGGGTGGCGTATGATTAATATGAATTTCAAGTTTTTTTAATAAAATTAATTATAGTTTTGTTACAAGTAGAGATATTTAACTAGTATTGTAAACGTTTGCTTAAAGCCAAGACATTAAATTAACTATCTCTTAAAGTAAAACAAACTAAAATCAAATTTTTATCCAAAAAATTATTATGAAGAATATGGAAAATTAATTTTTTATATATCAGCATTCTCTACTTTATCTTCTAATTTTATAATATTTTAACCAAAATATTTGAGCCCAGCATATATTTATCTTTGGATATACAAAAATTTAAGGTTAAAACTCCTTATTTTATAACAAATTTCACAGTAAATAAATTTCTAATGAGTCACAAAAATTAGGGTTAAATTTTGTTTACATGAATCATTTAAGACCTTTATCATGGTCCATTTAAACAGTTAATCAAAACAACAATCTATGAACTAAAAACTGAAAACAATAGGCTCTAGTTTGTGGAATACTAAAATGTTAAATTCATTGAGCTGCTTGTTTTCATTATGTGAGAAATGTTAAACTTATAAGAAATATGAATTGATTATTTGTTTTATAACAAAGTTATTTACAAGAAATGGGTCTGAAATAAAGTAAAGTAACTTAAATTGAAAAGCCTTTTTATGTAAATGTTACCAAAGATAAAGTTAATGATGGTTTCAACAACCATCAACATAATTTTGCGTACATTTCTTTGTACTTATTACTGCGATTGTGAGATAAAGCTTTTTAAAACAACAAAGCCACTACTGGTAATAGCAAAACCTACAAAGTATAAAGTTTAAAGGCTAAAAACCTTAACAAAAGCCAACATTTTCCCCAAACAACACAGAATTACAAGAATAATGACTAGATGTAATAGAAATACACCAAACATAAATTGTAAAGAACAGACTTGAAGAAATTTAATATTTGGTTTTTTAAAGGATTATAAATGAGGGTCAGGTCTTAGTGGTATTTACAGACGTTTAAGGTATTTTTAAGGCTAGTTCGTGACCAGCATTAATGGAAACGGAAATGAATATCTTGCTATTTAGGAACGCACCTTGATATAAAGAATCACCTACACAAATGTATTGAGTTGTAAAAAATATTAAGTAACTTATTAAATTAAATTATTATGAGAAAAAGAAAGACTATAAAAAAGGGTAACATATGAGACAAATAAAATAACAATTCGTGACACAAATAATTAATGACTTTGAAGTATGAAATATTAAGCCATTAATATTTTACAACAAGAAATAGTAAAGTCTACAGTGTAAAAACTATTAAATAACAAAAGAAAGTCAACGCATTTTATTACAAAAGAAAAAAAAATGTCACAAATTTTTGAAAATAGAAAACAACTTCTTGCCAATTAAAAACGATGCCACAGCATTTTCATATTAAGTTTTATACATTTTTCAACTAACTAAATTCGGCTCTTTTCAATGCATTCATATACATACTCAACTGGAGTTGTGAGATAAAAATGAATTTCTGGAAACAGCAGAATTGTTTTAACTTTTATTTTTTTTTTTCACAATTTTACAAAAAAAAAATATATCAAATCTTATCAATGGGTGGTGGGGAACTTAATGCAATTTAATTTTTTTGTTTTTTAATTTTCAAAATAAAAAATGCAATATTTTGTAATATCTTCAATTAATCAGTAAAAAAACTTCACAAATAAATAAAGTATTAAATACTACCTTAAAAAAGAAATATAAAAACCAATAAAACTATAAATTTAAATAATTAAAATAAACAAAAGTCCTTTAATTAATTTAAAAACATAAAACAAGAAACAACAATAATGTGTTCTTTAATTAAATGATCAATATAAAAAATATTAATATTAATTATAAAAAAGTTTCTATAAAAAAATCACAAATACAAATATATTAATAAAATATAAACAAAAAACATTTAATAGGAAATAATTATAAATATAAACTTTATAAAATTACTTTAAATTTAAATTTTGTAAACAAATTAAAATTTTAAATATTAAATAAAATTATAAAGCGAGAAAAAATTACTAACAAATTCAGTTGTTTTTCTTTCATACCTAAATATAAATATACATACATATGTACATTAGGGTGGCCCCAAAATAAAATTGCGGATGTTCCCGACTAATATGATTGGTTTTTGCTAATCCCGCGTAGCACTAGTTTCATTTCTGCAATTGTAACAACGCTTTTACGAAAGTTGCAAAAACTATTGTAATTGCATTTTTGTATTTTCAGACGCTTCTATGTTTTTTGTGCTTTCATGTCGCTGTATATGATTGTTTTGATTTATCAGGAGCTGTTTACAAGAAATGCAAAAAGAACGCTTCGTCGCTTCATCTTGCTTAAGCCATTTATATTTAAGTTCCCTTGCTTTGGAATAATATCGCGACACATTAGTTTTCTTAGAGGAAACTGTAGCGTTGTTGACATTTTGTGGATCCGGGTCTGATTCTGATTCAGAGTGGGACTGTGAGCACGCGTCTATGGTTTTTTTTTTCATTTTCACAATAAATCTTTGAAGAATAACATTTTATACCGGTTCTTTTTTTAATAAAAAAATATATACATTTCCACATTTGAAAATATTACGAAAAATACGTACATATATTAAACCGATAATGTGTCAAAAAAAATATATAAAACAATGTTACCAAACGAAGAACAATTTGTTGATTTCTTTTAATACTATGCCGTCTATGCCATACTATTTCACAGTTCATCATTTGGAAATTTTTTATTAAAAAAAATAACAAAAAAAAAACAGCAAATTTGCAATGCATTGAAAAATAATCTTTTGTGTAGGTAACTATACAAAAAAAGAGGGAAAAGTCGCAACAAAATTAAAAAAGTCTCAAAATTAGGTAATTTTAAAAATTCTCATAAAAAGTCGCAAGGCTGTTGTGTCGTATAGGTTTAATGCTTAAGACTTACGTTTGACTTCTGCGTCTGTTTTTTTTTTTCGTATTTACATACACTCTTAAATTTTCGTTAAAACTTCTGAATGAACGATGTAAAATATTCAAATGATGTTAAAAAAAGAATAAAGAAGAGAACCAAAGAACAAGAGGAAATATTTCTGAACAAAGAATGTAAAAAGTGGATAAAAAAGAATTTTCTTTTGTTCGCAGCTATAATCATTTGATTTGTTCGATTCTTGATGTAGTGGTAAGAGTTATAGAATTATACGCAAAATATTTCTCCCCTTTTTTTCCCAGCTATTCGAGGACAGTATTACAACCATGAGTACAACATAATATAAGGTTATAAGTACTTAAATATGTATTATTTACAAATACTTATACATATGTATAATGTATGCACTTATTTATGTGTACTTATTTTTTATGGTACACATACTTACATATTTACTATTGAATATTCATTAAATTCAAGAGGAAAAAAAGTTTGTGTTTTCTTTTCTTATATTTTATGCCTTATTTCAATTGTAAGTTATTAACCCTCGACAGTAATTGTTTTCAATTTACCTGCTGAGAAAAAGGCTAACGAAAACAAACGGGTGAGTAAGAACAAGTCAAGCGGAAATGCTATTAAATAAATAAACACATTTGCGTAGCAATAACAAATTAAGGTACTACGTGCTAGTCAACGGCATACATACAACATACTGTACTAAATTATTTATTAGTTAAAGTATCTACCGTTTTCTGTTAGTGTCTTAAGTTCTACTAACGATTATCAATTACTAAAATTAAAGAGAAATTATATTGCAACACAACAAAAACAATATTGATCCTTATCACACACAATTGCGAGTAGAAATGTGAGAGTTTCCTTCCTTAATTAAACACTTATTTATAGAAATAATGTGATCAGCTCAATTATGTTTCGCCAGTAACTGTATAGGTGTATAACCTAACGAAAGCAACTAAGTCGTTTCATGCCTGCCACCATCATATACGAACTGTAGGACCCAGCAATAGAGATTTCCTTAAACCGGCCAGTCTGTTGCAAATTCATACAATTTTGAGCTGAAAAAAGTATTATACAGTTTGCAAGAGGCTACTGAAAAGTGGTAAATTACTTTATCTACCATCTTAATACTGCGTTCAGATATTCCACGCAATCAACGTCATTATTGAGCTCAATATTCAATATAAAATGTCAATTAATATAATTATTAAGGAGTATCAATTAATTATTGCGCAATAAGTACGAAATTCTTATAATATTGAGTAAGATTTCGAATGCAACACCGTTCACAACTGTGTTTAGAGAGCAAATGGCAAATGTCAACAAAAGAAATCATTAACACATCAATGTGAAGATAAGTTTGTTTATATAGAAACACAACAACCATTTATAGTATTTCTTGTATTGTTTTCCAGCTGTCAAATGATTACTGAGTAAGCTGAAAATTACGTATGCCTGAACACTTAAAATAATATTGTCAATTTAACCGAATATTGACTCAATAAAGCTGCATATCTGAACATAGTATAAGCCTTGTTTTACCCATTTATTAGTTATACTGCTAACATGTATTAAAATTTATGTTTTTTTTTTTTTTTAAAGGCTGTTTTTAGTCAGAAATATGTGTAATCAAAGATCGAGCTTGTTTTCACAATTGAAAGCTTATTTATGAAGATACTATCGATTCAATATTTATGGGCTTTTTTATATAAAAACTTGGTTTTAGTCAGATATATGATCGAGCTCCTTTTCTTAATTGAATTCATATTTATGAAGATATCAAGGTTTTGGCTTTTGTCAAAAATACGAGTAATCAAAGATCGAGCAACTTTTTTTAATTTAAGCCCAATTAACGAAGATATTACGATTTTAAATGTTTTGGTTTTTATACCCTACACTATATTGTATTAGTGGTGATGTTTGTAACACCAAAAAATATTAATCCAACACGCACCCTGAGGTATACCGATCGATTCAGAATCAATTTCTATGTCAATTTAATGATGTCCGTCCGTTCGTCCGTCCGTCTGGCTGGCGTCCCTATAAATCTTGTGCGCAGAGCCAGATCGTTATTTAAAAGATAATTTCGATAAATTTTGGTACATGATATTTTTCGGTCCAAGGACACTTGGAATTGAAACTGGTTGAAATCGGTCCATTATTTTGCCTACCACCCATACAAATATCCTCCCGAAATAGTGAAATGTTTGATTTATGCACGAATCCCAAAAAATTTCTCCTGAAATAAGTTGAACATAAAGCATAATCTCATCAACAAATTTTGTAGCAGATTGGTCCATAATTGACAGTGATAGCTCCCATATAAGGCTGGCTGCCGAAAATCACTTTAAAGAGGATAAATCATTTAAAAATGTTGGTATCTAAATGATATTCAATTGGCTGATTTATACAAAAAGTATTTGGTCCAATTTTATGATAAGCGGTTCATAATTAGTCACAGCTCTCATAGTTATAAGGCCCACTTCCCAAAATCACTTTAAAAACCAAAAATTTCTTAATAATGTTTGTATCCACGGTACGGTCGGGCCTGACCGACTATACTTTCTTGTTTGTTTTATAGAAAAAGTTAACTTTTAGTTGGAAATATAAGTGATCACTGATCAAGCTACAAGTCTTATGTACGATTTGTAGCTTTTTAATAATTAGGTTTATATACAAATTTTGTCTTTGGACAAAACTATTAGTAATCACAATTCGAGTCCCTTTTATTCGTTAATTGCTTACGTAAGAAGTTATTACTGATTACGGTTTTTCATGTTTTTTTCGTTTAAATTATAATATTTAATTGCACAGTTTTAGTCAAGCTGACTCTATTTTACTAAATGTAGTTCATGTGTTTGTATTTCAAATTCCATTGCTCAAGTTTTTTGTTTATTGGACTGGGTGTCGATAAATCAATCATATCCTCAGTACAGTTTTTCTCTTATATAAAATAGAACAAGATAGATTGCTTTGTAAGGAAGCTTGCTTTTACAAAACCAATAAACACATAATATCAACAAGTTAAGCTAAATAATGTTCTGAAATTTATAATAAATTAATCTCATTGCCAAGAAGTAACAACAAGACAGGATTGCAAAAGAGCTAATAAACATTACAATCAGCCCTATTGAGAAAATCATATTCATAATAAGATTAGTTATGGAAATAACCAAATATTTATTTCTCATAATACAGTATACCACAATACATGTTATATTCAACAAAATAGAGCTTAAATCACAATAAAACAAAAATATAAGACTTCTACACACAATACTTTCACCCAGTTATCACTTTATACAGTTGATTGCTTGGTCATTGTATGTCAGGACACAAACACGTTTAACGAGAAAAATAAATAAAAGAGAAATCATTGGCGGAATACCAAAGATAATAATACTCGTATACAGTTCAAACTTGGTATAACGAATCTTAAGGGGATTAGAAAAAAACGTTATATCGAATAATTCGTTACAATGAGGTTCGTTATATCGAGGTGAAGTTGCACTTATATTCGTTATAACGAGGTAATGAAAAATAAATGAAAACAATAATTTTTTCTTCGAATATTTCAGCCGTTAGTCTAATGCATGCTGCTATCGACTACGAATGTAGGTTTGCTGGAGACGTTGTCGTTTCATATAATTTGGATTAATTGATGGAAATCGTTATGCAAAGGTTTGTAAGTTGACAAAATTCGTAAAAAAGGTAAATAGTTCTTTCTATTTCGTTAATCTGCAGTGAATGAAAATTCGTTGTAACGAGGCTATTGACAAATGTATTCGTAATAGGGAGGTTTATTTTGTATTAAATCTTATGGAGCGTTTTAGGGGATTTCAAAAAATTCGTTAAATCGAGTGAGAATCGTTATATCAAGGTTTGACTGTATAAACATACTCGTAGTCGTACTGATGATACATTAGAGCATCACATCACAATGTGAATTAATGTATTTTGATTTAAGGTGTAATTTTCTACTTTTTTATTACAAATACTTTGTACGTGTCAAAGGCCTCTTTTTGCAATTGTAACCGGAGGACTAGCAAAAGCAACAATCTAATGAGCAACAACAAATATATAGAAATGAGACCCTCAGCAGAGCTGAAGTTGAACAGTTAAGGAAATAAGATTTATTTAAGGAGACAATATGAATGTAGGAATGAAACGATGGAAATTAATTCATCATTATGGACAGTATGCTAACAGAAAATCAATATTAGTTTATTATCGCTGCTTCTGGTGTGACTAGAAAATAGTTTTAAGTAGAATGCAAACAACTTCTATTTATAACGTTAATTAAGATTTTTGCCACAAACTTTTCAGAGAAAAACTTTAAACAAATTCCAACTAAATCCATCAATAAAACATAAAACAAACAAAAATAATAAAATAAATTCAAAGTAGTTAATCAGGCGTGTGATGGCAATCGAAATCAAAAACGAATCAGTTTTGGAAATACATTTTAATGCATTTATAATCTAATTTTTAAAATTTTTGTTTTAAGATTCTCTTTAGTAGCTTAATATCTTTATATTTTATGTGATAAAAGTTTTTCAGTACAGAAATATTACGAAAAAATTGACTTCTAAAACTCATTCGTTTTCGTTTTCGATTTCTATCACATGCCTGAATATGTTAATTTAAAAATTTCACCACCAATCATGTGGGTTTTTATTAACAAAAAATTATAAAGGTTTTGGAAATGGGTTAAAAATTCAACAAATAATAGTTAATATTTGTTAACACAAAATCCGGTCCAATGAATGTTATACTAATTGTGTATTGATCCCACATAAACTACAAAGACTAAACTATGCAATGGAGAAAAGGTCACTTAGAGATGATTGGCTCTCCAATGAACCAATTCCGGTGAATAAAATAAAAACAAAACTAAAGTGTCTACATGTTAATTTATCACTTTCTTCATTAAAAAGAGCGCATACATGTCATATAAATGATCATAAATCGAGCTCCTCTTCTCAATTAGCCGTTAATTTACAAAGATATCAAACCTTTCAGATTAGATGGAAATAGTCGATTTTGATCAGAAATATGCGTGCTCACAAATCGAGCTGCTCTTCTTAATTAAACGCTTAATCGTATTTAAGCAGATATATTACGGATTTAAAAATTTTCAGCTTAAAGTCAATGCAAAGCTGCTGTGTCAGCAACGCATACGAAAATAAATTTCTCATAATAAATTTAACACGTATTCGTGACGTATGATTGTTGTATAATAAAATATTAATCATACTTGCAATTCAAAATTAATCGCAACGAATCATATGAATTAATTTGAATAAAACAGGAAATAATTGTGCAATACATTAATGATGCTGTACACCAAAACAGGCCATATGTTGTTTGATCTTACAATAATGTAAAAATCTTTTTAATTTTAGAAAAACAATAATGATATTTCCAACACAACTTAGTTAACTTAAGAAACGGTCACACGTGTAGTGATGGAACGATTAATCGAAAAACTAGTAATAATCGATTATTTTTCTTTAATTAACGATTTAATTGCATCGTGAATTCTCTTTCGATTAATTGAGTTAATCGATTATTCCAAAAAATAATCGATAGACATCCAGGAACAAAAAGAAATAGAAAAAGAGAAGAGGAACACACGCATGGTTGAGCGTTTTTCGTGACTGCCAGATGAATTTCGGAAAAAATCGTCAAAATCCCGATAAAAAAGAAAAAAAAATCGACAAAATGATGATAAATCGTAAAATCTGGCAGCTGTGTGACCCTTTTTTCCGCATTTTGTTGTGTATAATTATTACGAACATGAAAATTAATTTATCTCCATTTGCAAGTAACTTAAAAACAAACATTTTGAACCAGTTTCAACGTCGCTTTGGGAAAATGGAACATTCATTTCTACTGGCAGCATAAACATTGCTAGACCCTTAGTTTAATCAGCAATCATGAGGCACCAAAAAAATAAAATGGCAGAAATTGCTCATATCGAGGTCAGCATTGGGAGCGGCAGTGAAACGTCTTCTGTTGGTGAAGTGGAATTTGATTTATGGGCTCACCATAAATCTTTAGCCCACAAACGAAGAAGAAAGAATAATGACTCAACACTTCCTCAAGATGAACTAAGCTTATTTCTCAATGATCCAGTACTAGAATTAAAGCGCAACGTAATAGACGCATGGGAAGAAATGAAATCAGTCTACCCTAAGCTATACTCTCTTGCACAAAAGTATTGCTTTTTGATTGGTACATCTGTACCATCAGAGCGGCTTTTCCACAATCAGGTCCAATAGTAACGCAAAAACGGAACAGATTAACCACGAAACGGTTATCAAAGCTCCTATTTTTAAATTCTGTGCTAAATAAATGATTTTATTTTAATAAGTAATAATAATTTTTTTATTTATGATAATTTTCAATTTTACCTAAAAATATCGATTAAATCTTTCCAATTAATTACAATTAATTGCAATCGATTATTTTTTCTTTTCGATTAATCATATAATCCATAAATCGATTATTCTTTTCTTTTTTTGCCATCACTACACACGTGGCAAATATTTACTCAAAAAAGCGTCACCATTTATTTTAGTACAAATTTATTTGACGTTGTTTACTCTTGGTTTATGCTTTCTTTTCACTATGTCATTTCTGTTGTCAAATTGTCCAAATTGTTGGCAATTGTATGAAAACGGGTTGTCATATGGCGTCATATATGTCTGAAATCATGATGTCACTTTTCCAGTAAAAAAAAAATGCAACTTCAGTAAAATTAAATTTTAAGAAAATGTACTAAATGTACGGCATAACCAATATAAACAACTGTGATTGCATCATAAGTATGATTATTATGTTACTAATCAACACTTATACCTCATGTGTTACAAATAAATTTATTTTATTTTGCAAAATATGTATATTTTTGTATATGCATTAACTCATTCATTCTGCAAAAAATATTTGTTCGGACAAAGTTTTTTTCATGTGAAGTTTGACGCCTCTCTTTTTAAGAGAGAGAAAATATTCATATAAAAAAATGTTGTCCGAACAAATATTTTACTTATAACAAATGGGTCCACCTTTATTGCTTTCAGTTTCCAGAAGTTCTGCATTGTCTACTGAAGAAAGGAATTAATAAATTTTACACCGTAACTTTCACTAATGTCTAATTACGTTATGCCACTTAGGTGGCCTTTCTAATGCAGAGAGATAGGCAATTTTAAATAATCATATTGAGCAAAATAAAATACTACTTTTATTTTCTGACTTAAATTCAAAAACGAAAAAATTTTAATAATAAAATTTTCAAATAACGAAAATAACACAACGTATTCAATTTAAATAAAATATTAAAAGCAAAGTAAATTATCAACAGATAATTGGATTAAACTAATAATTTAACAAATCTCTTTAAGTAAAGTAGTTTGTAAAAGTACTACATTGGAGAAGTAGTACATTGGAAGCTATTTTTTTAATACGTGTCCCTATGGAGGAGTACAACCATGTGGGCTAAGGTATGCCGAGGATTTTCGAATCCAAAGAGTCACGAAAACGCACATGCAAAGATCATTTTTTATAAGGGTTTTAAAGTATTTAATAAATTACCACATAATATTAAAATTGAAATAAATTACAAATGTACAAATTTTATAAGATTCAATTTATGTATATAGAACTTACAGCAAAAGTAATTAGCATTAATATAATATTTGTTTGAATATTAAAAGTATTCTAATAAAAGTATTTTATTTATTTGTTTGGTATTATAAAGGCCTTAACACATTTAGGTTATATAGGCCAATTAATTTTACATATTTTATAGATTTAAATCGACTTATAGATATTTATTTCAGATAAAAATTTTTTAATATTTTCAAATTCATTTTCTCGTAAAAGGATATTAATGTTATTTATTTTAAATTTAAGCGTTTGTCATGCAAAAGCCTACAATCATTATATATGTGAAAGATGGTTAGCGTTGTCTTTTCAATAATATATTTATGTGAGAATAAACTGTGACCTATTTTTAGTCTATTTAACTTAATAAAATCTGTTTTGGATAGATTTGGTACTCTAAATTTGTGCGATATATTTTTTTGAATTTTCAATAATTTTGATCATTCCAAATGACAAAAATGTATTTTCCAATGTATTGCCTATAGTTTGAGTATTGAAATTTGTATTCAGTAGATATGTTTTTTTTTTAAGAATTTTTGGCGAGCTTAGTATGATACACCTAATTCTGTTTTTACACGGTATTTTTTACACGTTTTGAAAATAAAAAAAATTTAATTTTTTTACATGATTTTGTTCAATTTAGCACGATTCAAAATCTTTTGGTCTTGAATTTATTTTGTTAAATTTAATTTTTGCGTAATATGTTCATATCACAAATTTAGGTGGAATTCCCTTTTTGTGGATACAAGCAAATATACTGGTCAGTAAATAGCACAAATTTGGGGGAATTCTTAAATAGCTATGCTTGTGTAAAAACACATTGCATATGTATGTGATTTAATATTATAAACCTAAATAATTGTTCTTAAAAAATCCCTATTTTTCACTAATTTCAATAGGTTTTAGAGATAAGGAACCAGTCACCTACTTCGCATATGATCAGTGTCTTTTGTGAGGCATTGTTCCTAATTTTTATTTCTTTGAATGCACTTATATACTATGTTTCAATTTGAAAATACTAAAAAAATTTTATGAATATTGTCTAAGTAGCCATGAAATTAAAAGCATACAAAATGTTAGAAATTTTCATTTGAAAAATAAAATTCGAAAGTGAGTGAACTAAATTTATTCAATTTAAAAAAAAAAAAAACAATATTATATATAAAGGAAGACTAGAAAACAAATTAAGAAGAAAAGGTTCTGCCAAGGGATTTATAAAGGACATTATTAGTTTAACTGAATTTTATAATTTTTAAGGTAAGATCAAATTTATAGTGAAATATGTAGTTTTCGTGTAATTTCATATTACAAAGAAAATTTCTCTTTAGATTTCAAAAATTTGTCTTCCAAAATACCTTTGTTCCAGTTTGGAACAAAGGATAAACATCAAGAATCAAAAATCAAGATATATTAAAGGTTCTGCAAGATAAATATTAATAATTGTACGACGCTATAATCTATTATTTTATGTCGTTCTTCAACAAGACAATTCCCTAAACGGTCACGAACTATAAAAAAGGTCATCCTAAGAGGGGTTTTCAAATATTTAAAAAAAAAAAAAAAAAAAAAAACTACTAAATTTGTCTATCCATTATCTGATATTTCTTATTTAACCATTATCAAAAAATATTATAATTCTTAAACTAATTTCTTAAACAAATTTCTTAAACTAACTATTAACTAAAGGATAAATTTTATTCTTAAATTAACGAACTATTTCTAATACTAACTGTTAACTAAAAACTAATTTTTACTTAATTAACTACTTAAAACTTAACATCTAAATTTTAATCTCATTAATTTTTAATTTACATTATTTAGAATTGTAATTTTTCTTTTTTTTTTAAACATAATCAATTTTGTAGTTTATATTTGAGTGAAAATTATATTTATATACCTTAAATAGTTTATAAATCTTCGATCATAATATATTAAAGACATCCTCGACCTTCAGGCCTGAATTCATCGTGGAACATTAAAAATTGGTGAGTTTTAAAACTTAAAATAATGAAATTTTCACTCTTTTATTAATATACAAAACAACACCTATTTGTATATTTGTTCAATATTCGGAATTTGAGTACAAAAACATATTTGAGTGTTTGAATTTTGATAGTTTGAATTTTGAGTAAATATACATATTAACATATCCACACAAACATTTTTATATATATAAAAAAAAAAAAAGAAACAAAGAAAATAATACTAAGTAATGTAAATATGTAGATGTTTATTAGTTATTTTTATTTAAATATATATAATTTTTGATGTTAATTTAAAAATGAAAATTCTAGCATAAATTTGTTATTTTATTCCATGAACGGTTAACGGCGGTAGGTCAAGTAGTTTCTAATAGGGCTATTTAAAAAAGATAAATAAAATAGCATGGTAGGGTGGGTGCAGATCTTTGAAGAGATAATAACACCTTATTCTCTTCCTTTTAGTTTTCCAATTCAAATTTTTATTTTTTTTAGTCGTTATTATTTTTCTGTTTGTCGGTTGTGGAAATTGCTACCTTTTTAAATTAAATAAGTTTTGTATCGAATCTAAATCCAATTAGATAAAGACAAGAACCATCCCAATTTCCCTGAGCACGGCCGGAACAACAGGTAGCATAGTCTTTAGATAATTGGAGCCTTAGTGGTCGGTCCGTTACACTTTTTTACACGAAGTTTTCCTGGTGTAGTTATATTAAATAAATGCAACACGTCGATACCTTAAACCACTATTTTAGGGAACACTTAGCCAAAACTGCAGGGTTACTATAGAAATAGCAAGCACAGAACAAGCAATCAAGTTTAAGGCAGAAGTAACAAATAAAATATTACACCATAACACCTCCAAATACATTCGAATTTTGGGATTTGTAAAAGCTAAAAGACAAATGACGAACTGTATCTTCATTCAATGCTGCATCAATGAAATTCAGCCACATTTATGAAAAATTGTCACGGCTAATCAGTGGAGGTAAGTGCTTTGGAGCGAAGAAACAATAATTAATAGCATAGCACCTGCTAATCGAAGGCTGCCTAATTCCAATGAGATCTGGCAAATTCTATATGATATTTTTTTTTTGAACTTTAGTTAGAAGAATCTTCTTGATCGTTGCTCTTGAACTAAGCCCATCTTCTATCAATAGATTATATTATTCTATAACTGCTTCTCTAATATAATGACACATTTAATTTCGTCACAATTGAATTTAGCATTGGATGTCAGTGGATTGTTTTAAGTCAGCGTAGAGATTCGCCTTATCATGCATTCGGTGTGGACTGTTGCGTTTCCGGGCATTTTGCGACGGCGAATATTATAAAACTATATGCTATAAAACACTGGCAGTAATATAAAGCGAGCATTTTTAATTGGTTTTCAACAGCTGTATAAGTTATGAAGCAAAAAAGTAATTGTCTTTGTACAGTTTACTAAAATTTATTAATTAAAGAATAAATTAGAGACCCGGGAATTTTTACAATTTATTGAGACATCATTTTTCTACTACTAAAATCTGTCTTCAATCTTCAACCTTTTTTGTCCTCAACATTATAACGAGACACAAAAAATCTAATCAATCTAATACATATTCCCATCCTTCAAAAAATACAAAATACAATTTAGTCGCCATTTTCAGGAAAATTTGAGCAAGTAATAAAATTCCTTAAGAGAAAAAACGTGTTGCTAATGCTTTTAAAAAAAAACTTGGAATATTCGAATGCCAGTAGAGCTGACAAAATATTCGTACATATTTACCACAACACGCATACCAACAAGTAAAAGCATTAAATTGTTAAACATCAACAAACTCGTACAACAAGTTTCATGGCTGTTCAACTAACAACATGATGAAGAAAAATCAAAAAGAATTCTAAAAGTAACTGGGTCGACTGAGAAAAATTGAAAGTACGTGTCTACACAAGTAAGTGCGTGTGTTATTGAAATGAATATAACGAAAGATAGAAAGGAAAACATACAATGAAAAAAAGTAGGACAGGATAAGGATGAGGAAATAACAAAAATATAGCGAACTGTATGCTTTTCTCAAAGTCAATATAGCAACAGTAGCACGTTCAATGTTTTTGATGTTGTTTTTTTTGTGTTCTTGTATTTGTATATATATTTTTTTTTAGCTTACATTGGTATTAAAGCATGTTGCAACAGTTGTTTTCACGTTCAATTTCAAGGCAACATAATATGGTTTGTTTTAACTTAAAGGCTTAGAGAGTAACCTTGAAAAGCTTTCTTGTGCTCTCTCTCGCACAAACACACAACCTTTGAAAGCTTTTATAATATTCGAACTTGCTTTAGTCCTTTTTTAAAGGCAACCACATGTAAAAATATGTTTAGTTTTAATTCGACCAACGTGATGTAAAGACAAAACCAGAAAAGAAACTCAACAGGATATTAAAGTAAAACACAACACAATAAATTAATAAATATTTATTTAACATTTAATCATATAAACAAACTCTTGTATATTTATATAAATAAATTTCAAGAATAACCTCTTAATATATATTTATATGCAACTAATATTTGTTATTAGAAAAAATAAAAATTAAAGCTTACAAAAATATTTAAAATTTTACACATAACGAACATATCATTTCAATTGTCATTGTGTTTGTTGTGTCTCTGTGTAATTTGCATAAAGTTCGGAAAGAAACAAACAAAAATCATTTGCATACTGTTAGGAGTTTCATTAAGTAACAGCTTTTGTGTATTTCAAAAAGTAAAACAAATGGAATATATAAAAATATTATTTAAAAATTATAGTGCAAATACTGTGTCTCTTAAAGTTTACGATATTTAAAAAGTCATTTGTGTAATTAGCCACAAATGATTTGTATTTAAAATATTCATAAAATTAACAAGTAAACAAATAAACAAAAATAAATTTATAATATATTAAATAATTCAAGTCAGAGTATTTTAAATAAATATTTTCGAAAAAGATTTAAACTAAAGTGCTACCAGTATTTATAAAACAAATGCCCAAAGGTAAGTGTTATATACATACATATGTATTTAATTTGTTTTAATTTATTTGGTATTGAAAAGTTACCCAAAATTTCTTTTAACACATTTACATTCAGATCAAGGTGGTTTTATATGTGTGCAGAAAATTGACTCTTTGACCCTGTAAACGTTTGAAGTTGCTGGTTTAATTTTTCTAGTATTTTTTTTATCATCATTTTCTAAAGTTGCTCTTCAAATGAAAACACTTTGTAAATCAATATAGAACGTTACCAGAATAATTTACGGTAAAAACTACAGATTTATTTATTTTTATTTAGTATATTTTTAAGGTGAAGGTCTTGGACTTGTTAAAGAAATAGTTGCTGTTGATGACATATAAAAAACAAGTAAGAAAGTATAGTCGGTCAAGCCCAACCATTTAATACCCTACACCCAGTATATGTATAAAACAGTTTTTCAGAAATGGGCGTTATATATGATAATATAACCTATTGTGGATCGATCATCCCAAAATTTAGTGTCATGATTTCTGTGAATATAAATATTATCTATGTTATACTTTATCTCGATGGAAATACTTTTAAAAGATTTATGGAAGTTAAAGTAAATTACGGTCTCTTATATGAGAGTTTCGAATAATTATGGACCGACCATTATAAAATTCGGTGTCATAATTTTGTATATATCAAACTTAGTTGCGTCAAATTTTAATTGAATACCAACATTTTTATGAAATTTATGATCGATAAGGTGAATTTCGAAAGTGGGCCTTATATGGGAGCTACGACTAATTATAGACAGATCACAATAAAATTGTACCGTATTGTTTGTATACACATGAAATATATTTGCGTTCAATATTATTTGGATACCAACATTTTTGAGTGAGTTATGCCCTTAAAGTGATTTTCGGAAGTGGGCCTTATATGGGAGCTATAACTAGTTATGGACCGATCTGCACAAAATTTGTAGATGTGAATTGGCTACATTTGCCACTCATTTGTGATGAAATTTGTTTGGTTCCTTGCATAATTCAAAAATTTGTGATGAAATTTGTTTGGTTCCTTGCATAATTCAAACATTTATGATCGGTAAACCCCAATTTCGGGAGTACATTTGTATGGGGGCCAGGTGAAATAATGGACCGATTTGCACCACTTTCAATTCCATCCGTCCTTGGGCCGAAAAAATATCACTTACCAAATTTTATCAAAATAGCTTCAAAATTGCGACTTGTTCTCTGCGCACAAACTTTACATGGAAAGCCAGCCAGACGGACGGACGGACGGACGGACATCGTTAAATCGACTCAGAAAGTGATTCTGAGCCGATCGGTATACTCTAAGGTGGGTGTTGGACCACCATTTCTATGCGTTATAAACATATGCAACTTGTTAGTTGATACTCAGCATTTCAGTAGTAAAACAATTAAAACCTTCATTATTGATATACAAATGTTAACAAATGCCTAAAGTTTGCTAGGTAGCACTGATCAGACAAATTCAAATAGGGTAGGCAATATTACTGGCGCCAAAACGAAGAGCATGTAAAGTCATCATGTTAAGGTCACAATGAAGCAGGGTGGGAAGAACGTCATGATATCTAATATTTTTTATTTTGTAGCTAAGGATATCTATCTGGATGAAGTTAGATTTCAGGTGGATGGTTCGCCAAAGCACACTTTCAAAATCGTGAATAAATGGCTTAGTGAACAGAATTTGGTTTTAATTCAGTGGCCAGCAATAATTCCCGAGGTCAATTCGATTAATTTGAAGAATGTATTTTCAATAGCAAAGAGACAGTTGGAACAATACCGCTTAACTCCAATCCATTTGGACGAGCTTCAGCTGTGGGTTCAGCGCGAATATTCTAAATAGATTAATTGAACAATTGGTGGAGAGTAAAACAAAATAAAACTGCAAAATTGAGTACAGGTGATACAGGTTGTTTTCATTTCGTTTGGAGTTTTTCTTACAACTTGATAATTTTAGTTTTGGTTCATAAATAATTTTGTGAAATATCAAACATTATACAAATGACAAACAACTTTTTTTTAGTGTTTTTTATTAGTTTTATATTTATGCAATAACAGGTGCAGAAAGTACTAACATGTACTCACTTGTGCTCCCCACTGTAGCTGCTTTTACAACCAAATCTGGGGAATAATATTGAGAAACTAAGATACTCCTGTAAAGATACATAAGGAACATTTATATTTTTTAAACTCTTTTCAACAAGATGTCATTATGATTCAAATCAAATAAAATCATTCTTAATGTATTAAATAGTAAATAAGCGTATAATGGTTCGAAAATAACAATTTCAAGCAGTAGTCATTAATCACAAAACTTTTAAATTAAAACATATTTTTTAGCTTGACAAATTGTAGAATGACAAGCCTTACAATGTCTTTACATACAAGCTCATTCAAAGCCGTAAGGTAATTGACCAAATGGTCTTAAATGTTGTATTCAATTTTCGGTTCAGGTTTATTCAATGATGTCTTAAATACTCTTCTTTCCGAGCAAATTGACGTTTTAGGCAATTAACTTAAATGACCATTCACAGGAAACTTATCAATAAATATTAAACAAAAGATCTTCAATTGTTTGACAGTAGAAATTAACAGGTGCGTGAAGATAAATTTTAAATTTAACTTCCTAGATGCAAACCATTTATGTTAACAGAGTTATGTTAACTATTTAACACAGACAATGTTAAAGTTTCAAAATTCGATATATAACTTTACTAATGATATTTGAACACAAAAACAGTCCGAAAACATACAAAAACTAAATCAGCATATATAAAAAATGTCTCAAAAAATTTAAATAAGTAAAAATATTACACTAGAATAATTTTGTTAAAAAGATTTTTCAAAAAAATCCTGTTTGAAATTAAAAAAACAATTTTGGTCCTTTTCTCACAATTCTTTGAGAGGGGGCGGAAAAAAAGTATAGCAAGCGATTTCTGGTATGATATTGATAAATGTCGTGTACTCAGAATTTAACTTATACATTTTTTATAGATGCTGAATAAGTTTTTGAAAGTAAACAGAATTTTGAAACTTTAACATATATGGTTTGTGTCTAGGGAGTTAAAAGTGCTTAAATTATCTCCCAAAGTAGCATTTTCAAAAATATTATATATAAATATATATAAATCATTGCAACAAAAATGCTCTAATTGCCAAATTTCGTAACAGATTCTAATTTCTTAATAGAATAGGTTTAGGTGTAATTTTCACGGACTTTATTTTATAAATTTTGTTTACTTTTGGCATTTTATAATATATAGCTTTCAAAAAATTCAAGAGTGCCTAAAATGTTTTATTACAAAATCTAATTAAATTTTATCACAAATAATCTACAGAACTTATAATTGTTACATAAACTCAATGAAAAAGAATACCTAAAGACACAAACCATTTAAATCAAATTGCTCACCGCTTAATGAACTTACCCAGAAAAATATTTTAAAATCAGAAATTTCAAAATCAAATTGCAAAACAGCTTAAGGACACAACTCAAACTTGATTTAAAGGCAACAAACCCTTTACAAAAGCAAAACAAAGCCCCTTATACACATATAAAACAAACATACACACATGTATTTTATTTTGTTAATGTGGTTTTGTTGTTTACAGCTTTTCTTTAATGGTAATCGTTTGGAAGAGTCAACATCTTTTTTGTTAATTTTCGTACGAAAAGCAAAGCAATTTGTTAGCAAAATAAATTTATGTCTATGTACATACATATATTAGAGTTCATTGGGCTGATTGTTTACACTCGTACATCTGTGATGGTAGTAGTATGTGTGTGTGTGTTTACATTAAAAACGTTTAAAAGTTTGTGTAGCATAATGTGAACAAACACTTATGCCCTGTACACCCAAGCATCATAGGAATTCGAGTCCCAAAGAAAATAGATCCGTTTTGTAATTTAACATTTGAACTTTCAAACGGAGATGGGCAATATTACATGTAAATATTTTTATTGACAATTCTCTTACATGTATTATGACAGCTTTTGGAATATTTATGTAAATGCCAGTCACAGCTCTAACATACATTCATATGCCTGTAAGACACATTATTTCGAAAATAATAATTGCAAAACTCTTTACATAAAATAATACTGAGCTTTAAACGAAAATAAAAACCTAAAATTTTATGATGCAGGAACAAGTGTTTCAAGTGCTTTAGTAATTTTTTTTAATTGTGAACTCAAAAAAAAAAAGGAAAACCCATAAAGGATATTGTATATATTAAATTTTTATTTCTTTTCAATAAAAACACGAATATTGAGCCAATAAACCAAACACTCATACAAAGTGTTGAATGAAAATGAAAATAAACTTTTATAACATATTGAAAATGAAATTGTTTATACAGTTTCACATAACTCAAATCCTTCATAATGTGTACATATTTTAAACACTAATTTTAAATCAGAGTAGTAAATAGATTAAAAAGCATCGTATTAAAAATGTACATGTTTTATGAGGTACCCAAAAAGTACTTGAAAAATTTCAAATTGAAACTTAAAATAAAAATCCTGCCTGTCATATAAAGAAGAGGGTAAGCACTGTATTTGATCTCCAGCTTTCGCAAGAATAACTCGATCATAAGTTTCTTTTTTACGAGTAATACGATTCGATACTGAGTAGATGGGAATCTATAGTAATGAAAATTAATGAAATATAACAGAATAGCTACCTCATGTAAGAAATCGTCATTACTTTTCTATATATATTTTTTTTTTTTTTTTTTTTTTTTTGTTTTCTATAGAAAAAACTTTTCTACAGAAAAAATTTATTTGTACAAAATATTTTAAATACATTTCAATTTCGGCCTCAGCGCCGTAAGGCATTATTGAGGCAAGTTGGCAAATTAATTAATTTTCAAAAGCACAAATAAAAGACTTAACTTAAAATTAAGATTATTAAATTACAAAAAATATGTATAAAAACTGTTTTACAAAAAATAAAAATTACAAAAGCGTTTCGATGTTGTTAAATAAATGTTGTTTACAAGACGATTTAAATAGTGAAATTTGATTAATTGACTTCAATTATATAAAATCCCAATTGCTGGAGCTATTTTCCTTTTAAAGTCGGTTATATGTAAATCCCATGAGAAGTTACTTTGCAATGTGATTCCCAAATACTTAACGGAATGGGATTCGTGAACAGCTTTTCCATTAATAAACACGTTGAAATCACTATTTATACTTAAAGCATGTGGTCTAAAGCGTATTAATTTGGTTTTATCAGGGTTAAGAACTAATCGATTTAATCGCGCAAATTCAAATATTAAAGCGGCATCTCTTTCAATTCTTGTTTTAAGTGATAAATCGTACTTGTAGGGGAAAAACAAGCACACATCATCTGCAAACATAAAAAGTTGTGTACTATTATTACAATTTAAGAAAAGAATCATAATTATTACTGAATTCATAAAATGAAAAGCATATGTTAGGAGTTGACAACAGTAAGTAAAAACAAATATTTTATATAACTAATTGAGATTTTCAATCAGTCAATTCTTTTAATAAAGGGGTTTTCAACAAGAACTTTCTGTGCAGGTCGCTTCTATATTTATTATAAAAATTGGGTTTCTGCCCGTCCTATTCAGAATTATTAATGCAAGCTTAACCTTTACTTTCTACCTACGCCTTCTAATGCGCTGCAAGGTACCTGGGTGCCTATGTATATGAAACAGTGATGGAAAATTCAATACTATTGTACTATTTTCAGTACTTTTTCACAACAAAAATACCACAGTACCCCCATATCATATTTAATACTCTTTGTTTGTTTTGCTTTGTTCCCTGTTTAGAAATCCAGCGTTACTATTTTTATAATCATTGACAACATTGGCTTCAAAACGAGAACATAAACAATGCACAAATTCGTTATTCATGTTATTTATTTGATGCATAAAGAATTAAACTTGGTTGTGGTACTATTTTGATAAATTTTTTACACAACAACAACAAATAAACATTTTTGAAACACATATATTTTTACATAAAAATGAATTGATTTTTAGTTTGTTGTTGTAATAGTTTTTCTTATTAAACTGAATTAATTTTATTTTTGAATAAAAATATATGCTTCCTAAAAAGTACCAAAATGTTGAAAAAAATACTCTTTTTGTTGACGGTCAGTACCATTTAAATTTTTAATTTTTCCATCACTGATATGAAAGTTAAGTAAAGAAAAAGCATTTTCGCATTAAATATATCCTATATTATATATATGGAATTTAATACACTAGACATCAGTCTAGGAATCGCCGCCAAAGGTTCTTAAAAGATTTAAGCATTGGTTTTTGTGAGGATAACATTGAGCATCGGGCTAAAAATACACAGTCATCGACATCATCTAAATACAAATTTTGAATATACCAAACTTTGAAATTTCAACAACTTCTTTACAAACAAAAGACACAAGCGAATGCATTTCAGCATTAGAAAGTTGTTACGAGTGCTCGCAGTTACGTATGAAGCAGATAAAGACTCGTAAAGCTTGTACTGGCTGCTCCAAGTCAATCTGCAATTAACACTCGATTAGTCGACCAATATGTGCAAACTGCTCGATAAATGTGCGCTAAAAATTTATTTCTTATATTTTCATTACTTATTAAATTTTTGTTTCTGTTTCCAAATGAGATTTAATGAATTGTTTTTGTTTATAATTTATACAGACTTTTATTTACTTGCAATGGCCGCTTTCTCATATAAAACACGCAGAGGTACGTACAGGGTATCTTGATGCACATTAATGGGTGTTAAAAGTAAATTGGCCTGTCAGGCAAATTATACAAAAAAGTCAAGGCGTACGGCTGCAAAAAAATAACTAAATTATTTGAAAGTTAGTAGTTCTCAAAAAGTTTCAGATATAAAAGTTATAAATTTAAATGGAAAAACTCCGACTGAAAACGCCAAAGGTGCCCGAGTACACATAAGGGTTAACATGTCACTGTATAGAACGCTATTTGTTCTAGGGTGAGAGTGAGCAGTTTGTTAAAAAATTTATCTCGAAATGCGGTTTTGTTATTTGAAAGATAATATACAAAACTAATTGAATATATTATAGTATTAAAAGCAAAAATCCGTGATGTGTTTAATGAAATAGATTATATAAATAGATTGATTAATTTTGTTTAAAGAAACGACTTCTGTATGCGATATGCGGTAATTTACAACTGCCCGGTATCAGTGTTCATTTATAATTCCCACTACCTTAGTCATTCCAATACAATAAACATTTTAAAAGCCCCGTATTCTACTTTATATTATGCATATTAGCAACCCTTATTGCGCACGAATACCTTCAGAAGTTGCATGAATTTCCAAAAATATTGTCACCACAATTTCTTTACATTTATATAATTTTAAATTATATCTTCTAAAGCATATGGACTATTCCACGGCCAAGAATGCGATAAAAATTAAAAGATTGTGTCGTTTTTGCCGATATATTGCCAATAAACATGGCATCAAGAAAGCGACATATGAATGCAAGCAAAATTCTGTCACTTTTCCCACAATTTTAAGTCGTTTTTGATAGTTGATAGTTGTGAAGTTAAATGTTTGCACTTGTTTTGAAACAACCTTAAATTTAATTGACTATCAAAAGCTTGCGAACTTATTATTGGGTTTGTCTTATATGGTGTTTTAAAAGCTTTAAATCAGCTTATTTGTAATACATTCTTTGCTTTCTTTACGGCTTTTCCGTTTCTTATAATTTTTGTTGTTCAGCAACATGCGATATTTCAGCGGCTGGCTGTTTGTTTTCGTTTTATCGGCTGCGTTGTTTATAATTTAAAGATTTTTTTTGTTTTTTGTCAAGTACATTATTGTTATTACATCCCTTCATCTTTTCGAATACGTTATATACAGCTAAATTTGCATTTTAAAATAATAAAAACTTTTGTTTATAGATAAAAATAAACTTATGATAGCGAACGCAACACAATCAGATATTTTAAATGATTTAAATTATTTTTTTCGGCTCTTGATCATAACGATCGCTAGAACCTTACAAATACACAATTATTTATATATATGATCAAGACATTAGATTATGAACCAAATCATAGGAACCCCCATTTCACCAAGTCTAATTTTTTAATTTTTTTTTTTTTTTGTTTTTTGAATGAAAAAACTTTTTAACGAACAGTATAAATTCAAGTTAAAAAATAACTAGATTTGATGAAAATTGGCTTTAAATGATTAATATTATTAAAAAAAAACCATTTGTTTATAACATTTGCATCGTCTGTCCCATTGACATTCTCGTGAAAAAGCGCGTAATATAATTAATTATTTTTGTCTGACAACATTAATGAGGTCGTACTGCAAGTATACTTAACCAAAGTAAGATATTCACGTTTTAATTAATATTATAACAGAAGAACGCAAATAAATAAAAAGGCAATTAGCTTAAAAGCTATACACTACTCTTACTTTCCAAAAATTATGATACGCAGCTTATGCAAAAATATTATGAGAAAAAATGAGAAATTTCAAATTAATCTAAGTTACTAGACAACATGACCAAACACATTATAATATTCATAAATATTTTATTAACTAGGCTAAAAAAAAACCAAAAGCACTTTTCTCTGAAGCCACACAACAGGAATCGTTATAAAAAATATTTTTTAAAGCCTTAAAGATATTTATAAATTCAAACATATCCGCATTAGCAATATTATATTATTCTTTCACTTATAACCATATAAATACCAGTAATTCCCAGAAATTGTTTTGATATGGAGCAGCATGTTTGCTGTTTGTTACGTGTCATATAAAGATATTGAATGCTTTTGGATTATCCCACGAGTAGTAGATTTCAACACCTTTCGCACATAAAAAACATTATTAAATACAACATTAGTCGTAATACATAGAAGAAAACAAATTGAACGTAACTTTGGTACTCGAACATGGTGTACTTGAGCAAGAAATTGAAAACATTTGTATACACATGTCTTAAATGGATGTTCACTTAACATTAGCTGCAGAGTTTTAAAGGAGTTTTAAAGGAATTTCATATTAAAATATTGAATTTCTGTAGGGCAAGGCCTTGCAATCTAGCGCGAAGTTAATTTTCTCTAAGTAATCGGGTGTGTAAGCAATTTATAATCTTAGTTTGTAATGCATCAAAGGAAGTAAAGATATAACAACAAAGAATTTAAAATAAAATCATTCAAATCGCATAATCAATCAAGACTTAAAATGATCGGTGGTTATGTTACAGTGATATCTATCCTCAAATTATAATACCAAATGACAAAATCCAAAACATTATTAAAAAACCCTTTAGATATTTTATCTAACAGAAATAATCAGCCATCAAGTCAATCATCATTTAGTGTCCCTTTATAAGCTGAAATGTGGTCTGTGTAAAAGTTTGATTTTTAATACGTTCAAGCGATTACATTCTTTTACGTTTCTGCACACTTGCCAAGTAAACAAAATGTTCTCTACAACTGTGTATAGTACATGCAACTATTCCTAGAAATATTTACAATACTTGGTTGATACTCCTCTAAATATTTATAAGAACTTTAAATTAAGCTTGCTTAAGTTCACAAGCGTGAAGTAAATGTTTGAAAACGGAAAATAATATTTCCGCTATTGCTATAAGTAAGTACACAAACACATTTCCACATATTTAAGTTGTCATGGAAATAAATTGGTAGGGTGAATAATGTCCTAAAAAACTTGTTCAACAATATCCTTCAGCTATGTGTCCACGCTCGTCGGATATTACAACGTTGTCATATCTAGCAATGTGCTAGTAATGTACTGACATTGACAAATTTTTAGCAAAAGGTAAATTGTCAGTTTACACGACTGTAAGAAAACTAACAATTTCATTTGCACACAATTGTCACACAATGAATTTATCTGTCAACCGAAATTGTCAGTTTACACGGTTGTCAGATTGTTGTGTGGCATTGTCAAATTTGTTTTGCAGCTCTGTGTGTGTGTTTAAACATTTTATTAATGCACACTTTAATTTAATTCTTTAATTTTCTTCCACTTTTTTCAAAAATTTTATCAATGCACACTTTATGTATATAAAGAGTTGCATTTAGAAATAATTTCTATGACTATGCTGCCATTGGCAGATGCATAAATTTTGCACATATGACAATGAAAAGTGTTTGACAACTGTCTTAAAACAATTGTGTGTTTACACGATTGTTAGATCTCTGACAATATGTTTGTCTTCCAATGTACTGAAAATACCTTTTCTTACAACGTTGAAAGGCTAAAATTTTAAGTTTACACGGTTGTTAGACATTTTCTGAACATTTTTCGGCCAACGTTGTAATATCTGACGATCGTGAGCACTAGATTTAGTTATTCTATTATGTCACATAAATCTGGTCGCACAAATCTTTTAATATTTATATAACTGAAAAAAACCTTTGCATAATTCTGAATCTTCTCTTCTTGTATATTAATCTATATTGACTGTTGCACAACTGCATGAACATTTCTGATCTGTTGTAAAACTTGGCTTTTAATACCTTTTACAAAAAAACATTAACCAAAAATTATCATAGCCAACAATATATTTTTTCGCACAAACCAGCAAAAACTGAAAAAGTTTGAAAAAAATTATATAAAAAGCATCATCAACATAAAGTCGTAAAGACAAAAAAAAATTACTTTTAACATAAAAAATGATGAAAAACATACAAATGACCTTGATCATAAAAAACAAAAATTAAATAAAAAAAAAACCTTAAAAGTGTAGAGCAAAATACTCATGCAAATACTGTAAGTATGAATATAAAATGAATGTAATTTGGATGCTAACAAACGCACGTTTTATATAAAAAAAAAAATGTAAGTCCTTATTTTAATTTTTGAAGGGAATTATTGTTACCAAGATGAAATATTTAGTATTTAATACAATATTTTTTTGTTTCTATCACAAGCAAAAGCAATTTTATGCAAAACTCAATAAAGTTTATCTTGTAAATAAGAAAAGTTTTTACATTCTTCCATGTCTAAGTGGATTTTATTAACGTTTATTGTTTTAATTTTTTTTTGCTGCTTTGTTTTACACCTCTTAATCGTTTCACTTTAACCAAAACCATATTTTACAAATGAACTTGTTCTTGTTGCTTTGTACTTAAAGCTTAAATACCTTGATTTAAATGTTGAATTTTTTATTACGCTAGTATCTGAAGACACACAGCATAGCGCAGCGCACATTAAAATTGTCGAAATATTATATTTAACAGAGTATGAGGAAAATGAAAAGAATTCAAACAACTGAGTTGAATGAGAAAAATATTCAAATTAAGCTTAAATTAAATTGAGAAAATGTGCAAAAAAAAAAACTTCAAAACAACAGCAGAATCATGTCAGAAGCATTAATTGGCATGTAAGAAGTTAGGTGATGTCCAATTCATATAAATCTTCTAGACTACCGACTGTTGATACAGTAAATTCCTCGAAAGTCCAATGCTTCAATTGCAGCAAAACTTAAACCTCAAAAAGTAAAAGCTGCAGTGTATTGGCATCGAAGAAATCTGTTCGATGTAAAACCAAAATAGAAGAACATCCCACACAGTCTTCAGCTTCGACCAAAGTCAAAGAAAATTTAAAGCGACAATAAATTTGGAATAATGAAATAGAGCTGGTGTATCGAAATATTGGGTTACAGTTACTGCGATTATCACACCAAAAAGCACGGGTTTTATAAGAGAAGATTAATTTCAGTTTAATTTTTAGCTTGTCATAAATTTTAATGGATACATAAATATTTAAACATTTATGTAACTGGATTTTATGCGAACAATGCATTAAAAAAAAATTTATTAAATTGCAGACATTATACTTCAAAATACTCAAACTGACTCTTGTACCTTTAGACTGATACCTATACTGCCACCATCACCGTGCAATTCCAAAAAATTTGACAACTCGAAATGGCACTTCTTCAAAATCTTAACTTTGAAGATGTAAAATATTCTCAATATTTTCTCAATGGAATCAAATGCCAATTACCAAACAATTATTTCAACTCGGCGTTGCTGACTTCATTGCTAATGATTTCATGCAACTTGTAAGCAATTTCAAATTGATTATTGAGCATAACAGGCTTTGCGATAATTAACGCCATTATTGAGCTCAATATTCCATATAAAATCTCAATTAATTATTGTGCAATAAGTACGAAATTGTTATAATATTGAGTAAAATTTCAAATGCAACACTGTTCACAACTGTGTTTAGTGAACAAAATTGTATAAAATGGCAAATGCCAACAAAAGAAATCATTCAAAAATCAATGTGAAGGTAAGTTTGTTTATATAGAAACACCATTTAGAGTATTTTTGTATTGTATTTCCAGATGTCAAATGATTACTGAGTAACATGAAAATTACGTATGCCTGAACACTTAAAATAATATTGTCGATTAATCGAATATTGACTGAATAATGTTGCATATCTGAACACGGTATTAAATTTAAATTGAAATACAAATTCCTAACAATATAAAGAGACGGGATTTATTTTTCCATTTACATATATTTATTATTATTTTCCTGTTACACTCCATTAAATTGTTTTAATTTCCTAGTATTTAAAAAGGCATAATGATCATATCAATGCTGTAATTTCAAGTACTATTTAAAATGCTGGTTAATTCTTAGTATAAAATACCAACTTATGCCATTCAATTAAATGTTTAAAGCAGCTTAATATCCCAAACTTGTGAAAGACCTAAATATAATTATTTATTGTAAAAAATTTAAAAAAAAAAAAAAAATTTTATTTATTCGAAGGTTTACTTCAAAGTTAAATATAAAAATTTATTTGAAATTTATTTTTGTATACCTCTGTTATATGTTCTACATAGCTTTACGTTTTCCAATATATAAAATTTTTTTTAAAAAATTTTTTACAATATAATAATACTCGCAAGAGGAAAAATTCTCAAATATAATTATTTATATTAAAAAATGTCATTATTTAGAAATAGAAAATTGTTGTAACTCATATTTTTTGAATACATACATTTAAAAAAAATTTAGGTTCGTATTTTGTCTACCAGATTTTTTCAAACAATTCTTTAAACTTAAATACTTTTAGTTTATCTTAAATTTTAAAACTCAATCTTAAGAAATCTGCAACATTATTATCCCAAAGAAACATGTCCAAAATTCAAATAAACTTGTTAATAGCAAAAAAAAAAAAAAAGACATAAGATTTAGGTTTGGGGTAAAATTTATCATGAAGAAAGGATGTAAGGTTGTTAGAATAGTGTATCGTTGGATACAGAAAAAAAAACCAAACTAGAAACTTTGGACACAATTTATGCGAAATCAAAACCTTTGAAAAAATAGAAAATATCTTATAAACTTAAATGGTTTATGTTTTCTATAGAAACTTGATAATGTTTTTAACACATTCGTTACATTTTTTCTATCTAAATTTTTTTTTAAATAATGCCCTATAATAAAAAAAATCACAGAAAGAAATATTGATATCAGTGCTGCCAGTATTTTTTAGAGCTTATCCCCAATTTTTGATTTGTCATCCCCAAAAATCCCCAAACTGATTTTTTTTGATTCAAATTTTTTTTTTTGTAAAATTACTATAATAGAAAACATAAATGTCAACAGCAGAGACATTGTATGGTGTACAATTAGTCGTCAATACAGTTGACCAAGTCAAGCGCGAGTCAACACAGTTTAACTATAGACATTTTCTTAAGGAATATTGACATGTTTGTTGACAATGTCAGTAGACACACACCACATCTTTTGTCTCTGTATTTTTTATATTGACACAGATATGAAAGATTGGAGACATATGAACTAGTACTGCTGACAAAAAGACATATGGATACAGTCTGACTGCAGGGAACTAACAAACTATGTAAGCATTTCTGGATATAAAAATATTAATTAGAGTACTTCAAAATTGTGTGGTGAAAAATAAAGAATCTAACCAATATTGTGTATAAAAGTTGTTTTCAACAATCAAAACGCATTGTTCTCACGTGTATCAACTGCGGCAACTTATTAAAACATGTTTTCCTTTATTTTATTAGCAACGTTACTCGGAATAGATAAAGCTTTAATTAAATGAGCAAATAAATAAGAAAATAAATTGATACCAAATAAGACCATCATCCTGCTAATTGTAAAACATATTTTTCTAGTAAAACAAACAACTAGGATTTCCTTTACTCCCTACAATTCTACAGCAGTCTACTACAGTGTATAATTCCAAACAAAACTTCTCCACTCTGTTATTTTCCTACATAATTATCATAGATTCCTAATGTTTTTTTTTCTCTCTTCAATTTCTTTTAACATTCAGTCATTCAATCAAGCAAAAGAAATGTGGCATTGACTTTTGGCACTTTTTTGCGATACATCTTCACCAAAGGTATGTTGTTGAAAAGATGAAAATTACTCTTTCTTTCTATGCTCGTTTTGAATTAAAAAAGTTTTGTTCTTTTCATAATATTGATTGAAATAAAGACTTAAAAACTCGCAAACTCGCTTAACGCAACTAATGGAAATTTCGGCGCTTTTTCCTTTTTGTGGGAAAAATTAAGAAAAAATAAATTATATATTAAATAGTTTTAAAATAAATTCATAAATTTTATTGAAAAATAACATAAAAACTCTAAAGCTAGATTTACACGATTAATATAGTTATTAATAACTATTAAATAAATAAATTTTGCTGTTTACACGAGTTTGAAGCATTTTGAAGAGCAATTTTGAAGAAAATTTCAATCGTGTAAATCTAGCTTAATACTGTGTTCAGATATGAAACTTAATTGAGTCAATATTTGGTTAATTGACAATATTATTTTAAGTGTTCAGGCAGACGCAATTTTCAGCTTACTCAATCATCATTTGACAGCTGGAAAACAATACAAAAAATACTCTGTATGGTTGTTGTGTTTCTATGTAAACAAACTTACATTCACATTGATTTTTTAATGATTTCTTTTGTTGACATTTGCCATTTTATACAATTTTGTTCACTAAACACAGTTGTGAACAGTGTTGCATTCGAAATTTTACTCAATATTATAACAATTTCGTACTTATTGCGCAATAATTAATTGAGATTTTATATGGAATATTGAGCTCAATAATGGCGTTAATTGCGATTATCGCAATTAAGGTTCATATCTGAACATGCTCTAAAGGTACGGTCACATTTGGCAAATATTTGCCGAAAAAGACATAACCACTAAATAGCATGTATTTGAACTTGTTAATTTATTTAATCTTATTTAGACGAAATATTAAATTTTAATATATTTGATTCTGTTTGATCTTGAAAAACTCATACAAGAGTAAACAACGTTAAACAAATTTGTGCTTAAACAAGTGGTTACGCTTTTTCGAGTAAGTATTTGCCAACTGTGACCGTACCTTAATAATAAATAACAACCTAGAGTGCTGTATTCGGCTGTGCCGAATCTTTAATACCCTCCACCTAAACGTAATAAGAAATACAGGAACTACATTGGTTATAGGCCTAGTATATCCTAATTCTGTGTTTTCTACTCAATCTTAGTGCAAATTTTATTAGTATTTTATAATTGTTTGAAAGACAATATTACCTGTTGGTCGTAATTCACTAATTTTATTTTGAATGTTTTGAAATTTTATCTAATTTTGACCATTTATAATTGATGCAATTGCCGATTATTACTGTAATTTACGGAGTTTGTCTGATTTTCATAATAATCTTGAGTGTAATTTAACAATATATAAAATTAAAAGAACATTTTTCCATATTCATAACAAGTTAAGAAACAGAGTATAAAGTCTCAGTTAGCCGACTGTAATGGTATGTATGTAACTGCAACAGTAAGAAACAGCTGATGGATATTGTTATGTGTAAAGTAATGCAAATGGTTATGGAGATGTAAAGTAACGCAACAGCCTAATGTATGAATCTGTAAGAAATAGAATTTCCTTACATTTTTACGTCATTACACTACATTCTGTTACAGTCGGCTAACTGAGGCTTTAAAAAGAATAAGATATAAAGTGCGGCCTTTTTCTTTGAACTTGATCTCAATAATATTATTTATTGGTAGTAGAAGTGGACCAGTTATGGACTGATAGCTTCTAAATCCAGTATCAACTAATTTGGTTTCTATAGAAACGTATACGTTTGTAAAGGTATATGAATGTCGCGTTCTGGGTTCTCTGATACAAATTTCAAATCCAAGCTCATTACCCGCTTGATTACTTGCATTTTTACTGCAGCAAGTATAACTGTGAATTTATTTAACATCTTTTAACAAGAACTTTCTAAAACAAACTTTGTTAAAATTAAAATTTGTTTAAAAACTTTCATTATACATTTTTCGAAAACTCACAAGAATTTGATATACACAGGAAAACCCAATTACAGTTCATGAACCTTAGTATTTCAAACAAAATTATGTATGTATTGAAAAAATAAGCAACGTATTTTCTTTGATATTGAACTATTATAATTTAATGAGTTAGAGGAAGGGAGCTGTAGCTCCATTTCCCTTATTAAAAGATAAAAATGGAAAGTTTTCCTTTTTACATAAAAATAACAAAAATTATGTATATAAGCACGAAAAAAGTTTTTTCTATTTATGCTTATGAAAAAGGTACAGAAATGTAGAAATTAAAGAGAGTAAGGAATAAACTACAAAATATAGGGAAGAAAGACGTTATTAAATCACTTTAAACGAATTATTTATTTTCACTCAAAATAAAAAAAAATATATAAAAAAAGAAATATGTTAAATTGAGTCAATATAAATGATGTAAGTGAAGTGAAAAACGAAAAAAACACAAGTCTTATAAAAACAACAGCAAGCAGATTTTGTAATGTTACAGGACAGTGATGACAATTTTAATCTTAAAAATTTTGTTCTTGAATAATAATGGAAAACGTACATATATTCATTATTATTGTCATTTCGATGTCACATGTACAGATGCTGGTTGTTTGCGGCGGATAAGAAAATCAATAAATTATTGATACTGAAATCAGTTATTTGTTGTGTGTGTAAAGAAAAAACGGCTATGAATTTGTACATGTTGCTAAAATGTTTACATTTTGTTTTATCCACTTCAGCTCCGGACAGTTTTATTTTATTTTTCTGTTTTTTTTTTGCTGAGAAGTCGAAAATATCGTATTAGTTTGACTCTACAGAAATTTTATGTTTGTATATAAAAACTGGACACAAGTCTATAAAATTTGGCTACATAAATATTATACTACAGGGCTCCTATTAATTTAAGGCATAAAAACACTTACGAATACGTTTACTAATACATTGTATATGAATATATTTGGATGTACATTTAGATTATATTCTTAATAGTCGAGTATAAAACCAAAATGTATATTAGCACAGTGGTACCAAAGCAGAAATTTATGCAATATAACCATAATACTAATAATGTGTAGCATTATTATATAGCTTATTAAATTATTCACATTAAAATAGTAGCACAACCATAACATAATTATATCAACCATATTATGGATATGAAAAAGTTTTATAGCTGATATGACCAGGGTATGATTGAGTTAGGCCATTCTATGATTTCAGCTTAATCACAATGTCATTATTTTTAGATCTATTGGATAACCTAAACATATTATGCACTATTTGTATGCACCCCAATATCAATTATATTGCTAACCAAACAAATTATATGTATTTAATGATAAAGTCGTTTGCGACAAACATTTGTGACTGCTTAGAACATTGTATAATTGCCGCAACCATGTCATAACCTGCATATATAATTCTCAAAGAATTGACTAAATTTTTTTACTGAGAGATTTAGGGCCCGATTATAGTTCACAACACTAAAATGTTGTGTTGTCTCGATAAATGTTGTGAATTACAGTTTATAACATACAACAATAAAATACTTAGTGTAATTTGGTAATCGCGGCCTTAATTACTTTAATTACTGTTCGGAAATAGCTAGGCTTTATTTCGTTCTTTGATATTCTAAAGAATTTAACTCCTTATAAAGGGCTTTTATGTTTATTATATTAGTTGAGAATATATTTATATCTGAAATTCGTGTTTTACAAAACTATATATTTTACAGACATTTCTATGGTCAAGAACGCGACATCATCAGGCGTTTGAAATCAAAAAAAAAAAAAAAATCAATCGTAACTAAAAAATTTTATTTAGTATGTATCTGTAATGTCATTGTAATGCTTCCAATATTATGACAACAAACACGGGATCAAAAACAGAAAAATAACTCGTTTTCGTTTGCAAATAGAAATGTGTAAAATATGCGAATTAAAATATAATTGCAGAGATATTGTTTAACTAATGTGAAATAATGTGGCTTTCTGCAAGAATGATATAATAAAGATTACGCCAACGCGCGTAAAATTTGAAAATATTCTGCGCATTTAGGCCCTGTGACGTCACACATTCTGTGTTTCTATTGGCTAATTTTTTCTCACTTGTTTTTTTACTCATGTTTTGCTTGCATTTGCTCACTGCACTCTTCATGTTTATAATTTTTTTTGGTTTTTTTTTTTTGTTTGTTTTTCTTTTTAAACAGATTTTATTTTAGAACTCTCAGAGATTTCAATTGCAAGGTTGCCAACTATCACATAAAACATAAATTTTTCGCAAGAAGTTTTAATTCTAACACATGAAACATTATTGGTAACCCTAAGAATGGCCCTTCTACGTCACATAACGGGAAATCATGCGCATGGAGTATTCTTTATTTTATCATTCTTGGCTTTCTGTTGATAGTTGTCAAGTTCTAAAATGTCTGTTTCTAAGTCGCGTTAGAAAAAAAGATTAGTTCAAGTACTCGTAATTAAAGCGTGATATTAATTTATTGCTTATTGATTTCACATAGCACATATTTTGTTGCCTATGTAAGCCTCGAACTACTATTTTTTTCAGCATAATTGAAATACTCATCTACCACTAACCTTTTCTGCCTTATAGATTATTTTGCCTGTCTTTCTTTCATCAGCATGCTCTTTGTTTTACAAGTTTTGCAATACTCTTTATATTTTAGTAGTATTTTCCTTTTGGCAAATGTATGTAAACAAGTAAGTACTTTAAAATAATAAAAGCATTTGTTTTAATACATATATACACTTCTAATTGCGAATGTGACACATTTGATAACTAAAATAACATTTCGTGATTCGTGTGATTATTTTATGCAGTAACTTCTTTTAGTTAAAGCCACTAAAGTTTGATTGAATTACAGCCACAATTGCTGAGTGTTGATAACAAATTAAGATTTAGCTGCAAGAATACGGCATTAAAACTTATTAATATCTTCGTTTGCTTTCTTTTCATATAGATTTTGTCACTGCTTTTCTAACACATGCAAATTTTGGTCGTAGACAATATAAAATTTAAAGACATACCTAGCTATGACGTTTAAACCATAGATAAGAGAACTCAGGGCAATGTAATTGAAAATCAACTAATTCTTACCACGATGTTAAAACATACTGTAGATGGAAATAAAGAGGACATCTAAAAATCTAAATTTAGTTATTTCTAAGAGCTTGGATGAAAGAAAAGAAATTATTTGGTGTACAAATCATTATATTTTGGTTAGGCCTTTAAAATTTTTAAAACGATAACACCATGATGAAAATAATAAAAAGAAAAATATCAAAAATGATTTCAAATATCTTTGGCTTCACATCCCACTGTTTATTATTTATTGCAGTACACTATGACTAACGTGACCATACATACCGTTTTTTGAAGGCTTATGCCGCCTGCATTTTATAGCCCGTCTTTCAAACCAATACCCCGTTTTTTGCTGTTTTTTAATTAAGAAGAAAATACAAAAACTCAAAACCGTGATCGTTGGCCTTTGAATTTAATTTAATTTACGCTATTTTCCTAGCAGATTTTAATGACATTATTATCGTTAAACTATTTTACTAGCCCAGAATAAAATGTAGAAGACCCAATCTTTTTAAATTTACGTTTGAGATTGTTCATGTTCTTTTGTTTAGATGGTTCCGATCGGACCAGTCATTTAGAAATACCAGATTTATTTCCAAAAAAAAATTAAGATTATGACTTTGTATAAAATTTTTTATTCGAAGGTATACTTCTAGTTGAACATAATAATTTGAAATTTATTTTTGTATATTATTATTATATATATTATATTATATATTATATATAATTATATATTATATTATATATTATATATATTGTATATTATTATGTTCAACTAGAAGTAAACCTTCGAATAAAAAATTTTATAAAAAATTTTTACAATTAGTAAAAATTCAATTCCATTGTTTGGTTAAAATTATTACTGGTTCTTAACTCATTGTTTTTTGTTTGAAATAGTACATTAATTTTATTTAAGTGCTACAGATCAAAAGATTTTGATTTTTTCCCCAAATTAACTTTGTCAGAAATTGGTAACTTTTAAAAATTGTAAACAAAAATATATATAAAATGTTTAAATAGATTTTTTATTAATTCGTTTAGCATTCTTTTTGTTAAATGGATGTCATTTAATATTTATCAGTCGTTCTAATTTTCTTATTTTAGAATCAATAATTTTACAAAAAACAAAAACATTTTTAAAAGTTAATAATAAATATGAGATTACTTAAAAAAACCCGCTTCTTCATATCATAATTTCCAAAATCCTGCTTTTTTATAATATGTACTTCGAAATACCGCTTTTTAATTTTTAAAATCCCTCGGTTTAATAAAAACGCTCTGGTCACGTTAAGTATGGTACACACTGTTTACTACACATACACACAAACAGATAGACAGACAGTTATTCACTAAAAACAATTAAAGACAGATAGTCTGTTTTTCCTCCCTTGCATAGAGAGACACACACTCATACCATCTAAAGATCATGTGAATTTATATTAAAGCCTGTTTTTAGGCAAATGGTAAACATTAAAATTGTACTTACAGAAAATCAAATGTATAAAATGAAGTAAAACCATGTCATATGCGACAAGAATTCTACGAAAATGTGTGTGAATGACCTAAATTTATTAAGCAACATTTGTTAGCCTAACAATAATGTTTCGATAAATGAAAAAAGGAAAATACAAATACACCAGTGACACATAATACGCAATTTGTAACACATTGCGTCTTATTCGAAATAACGAACGAAAATTTGTATCTTTTTGTAACTATAGAAAAAACTAGCTTTTAAATTCCTTTTGATAGGAAGACACTCTGGGGATATAAAAGTAAAATCTTTAATGTCGAATAGAAGAAGCAAAGATAAAGCCATTAGCTAAATAGAAAGAAACAGTAATTTTTAGTTAGAGCACTTTGCCTTAACTACCAGTGGAAGTCAACTGTGAAATAAAAACACAAAAAATAAATTTATAGTTTCGAAAAATCTGCACAAAAGAGTTATGAGATGAAAACATATTGAAGAGATATGAGAGATATCCCTAAAGGTGTAAATAATGGAAACAGAAATATGCTAAGCTATTAATTTACTTTCTAGACATATTATCTGTTTAATATTTCTGGTATTCCGCAGTTTGTTTGCACTTCATTGCGACCATTAGATACTTATACTTGTGTAAATTTCTGCTAAAACATAAGTTTTTCGTTGAATTATACTTTTTGTAGCAACATACACAGATTTGTGTTTTGAATGAAAATATTTAAATTGCCACATGTTGTAGTTGATTATGTAAACTAGTTATTACGAGGCACAACAAAGCAGATATAATAGCTACATAATAATTCAAGCAATCCACACATGAATGTGTTTTTGTATTTATCTATGTTGCGTCAAACATCCCAACAGTATTGAAGATTTTCCAAAAAAAAAAAATGATTATAACTGCCATCTAGGAAAAAGTGAATTGGTCCCTAAGTGGCTACTTTTTGTCTCTATTTATATAATCACTAGGACTTTCAAGTGTTTGAAAATAGAGCTCATTAAAACCGAATCAGTTAGTGCAAGGAAGGTTGAAAGGTACGTATGGTCACACATCGCAAATATTTGACGACAAAGACTAAATAAGATTTATTATAATTTGGAAAACTTTATTTCCGAAGGACAAATCTGAATCCAAGTTAAACTTTCCTAAACGGTTGGCTTGCACTATTCCAGTTGCCACGTAGCCTTTGTTTCTAAGTGCATTTATCAAATGAAATGATGTAAACCAATTGTCAAAAAATACCTGAAAGTTTTGATTTCCGGGTAAGCCCTTCAACAAGTGAATTACGATGTCAGACGAAATACCTAAACAATAACTGGGGCAAGTTCCTTTCCCGATGTACATTGCAAAGTCATATATAATACCAGACTTTTCACATCTAGTAAAAATTTTGAAACCCCATTTGTGAGGCTTTTTTTCGGTTATATTGTTTTAATAATTGTTTACCCTTAAACGGTATAATCTACTCGTCTATACAAAGATACTGCTCAGCAGGAATTTTTATGCAATTTGTTCGAAAGCCTTTTAAGATTGGCCTAATCTTTTGGAGCTTATCTTAACAATTCTCAACTCTTTTCTTGTCGTCACTAGAAAAATGTAAATATTGTTGAATTTTTCAAAACGTTTTCCAGTCATAGCTGCATCTATTAAAGGAATTCTAAACTCTGCCTGTCACAACATTCGCATATCAGGGTATTTAACGATTACCATGTAAAGGAGGATTCCGAAATGAAAGTGGCATTCATCGAAAATCCACTATTCTTTACTGAATACAAATTTGTCTCTTCCATATTTTTTTTGTATCATGTCATTGTCGCAAAACTTTTTTAAGTATTCGAAGGGAGAACATACTCTCGTTAATAGAGCCGTTCCATATTTTGTCACAAGATGTTATATTTATTTTTCTCCATCTTAAGTTTTTTATGTCCACTTTTTGAAATTCCGTCAGCATCCCAGTATCCTCAGAAATTGTATTAACTTTTATCTCCAGCTCAAAGTCTTGAAGTTATATTTCTTCGGGGAAATCAGCACTCTGTAGGTCTGCAGCCGTTATATCTTCACATGTATGATCAAAAATGATCGCTTTATCAGCAGGATTTTGTGTTGATGAAATTTCTGTTTCTACTTCAGCATCCGAGTCATCCCAATCAAACTCCAGAAATTCTTTTATTTGTCTTGCATTTAATCCTTTTTTCCGATCCATAGTAAATTCAAATATAAAGAAGTAAACAAGTGCTAAAAAAGTAATGAAAGGGCAATAAAAATATTAATAAGAAATATAAAAAATAAAAGCCGTTGTTGCACCGTGTTGTATATGTATAACAAATGAATTATAGCCCCAAAATATTGTCTGAATAACTTTTTTACCTTTTATTTGTTTAAATTAACTTCTATTTTTAATACTGAAACTGGAAAAAATTGTCACTGAATTAACTCAATATTTTCACAAAAATTAAAACGCTTATATACTGATGAAAATTTAATCAAAATAATTTACCGACTTCACCGAACGAAAAATTTCATATGAGACAGAAAATTATTTTATTTTTGGTCAAGTACAAGCAAAACTAAAGAAAAGGCATACAATGTCTTTTTGTATTTCTTTGCATAAAAAACTGTATCGTTGGATCGTCAAATAGTGTTGTTGTATACAAACAACAGGTGCATGAAAGGGTTAAAATTTACTGATTAGAAAAGCGTATCCACCAGCACTGAAGAAAATATTTCAACAGTACTATATTTTCTGTCTTCACCACCAAGCATTTATTTGAACTTTAGTTACAGAATAGCAAGTTTATTGAACTGCAAGGCACTTATGAAATCAAAACTAAAAGCCAATTTGAAACAAATAACACACATACTGGTCTAGATTTTGAAACTGAAACACACACACATAAGCCTGATTAAATCCATTATAATTCCTTTGAAAAGTTAATTATGATTTAGGTAACAGCGGTGAGAATAGCTACATAGCCATAGGTAGACATAGAGTTGTGCAAGACATTTATTTAAATTAATAAAGTAACACTATCACTCATAACTTAATAAAAAAAAAGCAAATATTTTTTTAAAAATTTAAATTATAAATTTTACGTATATCTTGCAAATAAAACTATTAAAAACCTAATCAAACATCAGCAATTTTTTAATAAAATTAAAATTTGTACAAAAAAAAAATACGACATTGAAATTTAATTTTATTGAAAAAAAAAATATTACAATTATTTTCCTCACTGTAGTTACAAAATGCAATAAGTAGCAAATGTGATAACCAAAAATTGTATAAAACACGACATAAACCTCCACCACACATTTACACGAAATCAATAATATCAAAAAATTCCACATCAATCATATTTTGAAAGGACCAACAAAAAAATGTAATTTGAAATTATGCGACACTAAAATATATTGCTGATGCCAGTTACGTGTACGGAAAATTCGAAACCGCAGAAAGCTTAATTTAGTCGTTTGTACATGCAGGCCAATATTTTTTTACTGCTGTATATGAACTTGAGGCTTTTGGTATGTGGTTTTAATTTGTACATGGAAAACTACATGGCGAATTTATTTCTACATGGAATTTTGTATTGTTTTTTTTTCAATCAAATTATTTCAAGTGCATATGTTTATGACCTACAGCATAACAATATTGTTTATAAATGATAGATACAGAATAAAATTAGTTTGAAATTATAATGCACCACCATGTAATATCCTACACGGAATATGCGAATAAAAACAGTTTTTCAGAAATGGGCGCTATATAAAAGCCCTTATAGTAGCATTACTTTTGAGCTTATACAAATTATTTACTTTAAATTTTACCTCGACATTAATAATTGTAAAAAATGTCTAAAGTTATAAAATAAGGTGTCATGATATTTGAATATGCGAAACTTATTTGTGTTGAAGTTTATTTGAATACCAACATTTTTAAGACATTTATGTTCGTTGAAGAAATTTTCGCAAGTAGCCCTAATATAGGCACTATGACTAATTGTGGACCAATCATCATAAAATTACACCAATTGATTTGTGTATATATGAAACATATTTGTGTTGAAAATTATTTGGATACCAACATTATTAAGAGTTATGCTCTGTAGCGAGATTTTCGGAAATAGGGCTATTATGGGAGCAAAATTTCTAGGTGCGATTAGTCTTCATGTACAAGTTATACGTGCAAAAATAAAACATTTATAACCGATAAACCCCTAAGGACTCGGAAGGATATTTGTGTGGAAGCTAGGTGAAATAATGGACCGATTTCAACTAAATTCAATTCCAACCGTATTTGGGGCGAACAAAAATCTTATACTATAGTTTTTATATTATTTATTAGTGTGTCAATTGTCTAGAAAAATATAACTATGCAATGGTATTCTTTGAGTTATTAATTAAACGAACTCAAGCCGAAATAATAAGAAATTTTCTCTAATGATTAATATAAAAAGTTCAACCATTTTTCATTAAGCAATCTCTAAAGGTTATCAGTCTAATTCAAAACTTATCCAGGGTTTATAACAGGCTTATAAAGCAAATACCCATATAAGCCTGTTATAAACCTTTGACAAGTTTTATGAATAAGGGGGTATATGTATATAACAAACAATATAAACAAAAATCATTTCATAACAATTATTTTCAGTGATCTATTTTTTAAAACAAAATATAAATAACTAGTCTGTATTTTAATCATATGGGACGAGTTATTTTCGATCTTAAATCTTTCAAATTTTAATTGTTCATGGTTAGAAATTCACAAATATTTAAATTTTATTTGTTTAAACTTTACTCATAATTTAACACATTACTGCATTTATGTCTTATATGTATGTAAGCATAAGATCTTGATCTTAGTTTTTATAACCACCACCAACAAAATGGGCGGGTATATTACGTTTTTCATTCCGTTTGTAACACATCGAAATAATGGCCGTAGATCCAAAAAGTCTATATATTCTGTGTCCTTATAAGAATCTAAGACGATCTAGTCCGTCCGTCTGTCCGTATGTTGAAATCACGATAGAGCTTCTAAAAAAAGACGTAGAATATTGAAATTCAAAGTTTTTGTATTTGTTTCCTATGTAAGCTAATTGGGCCTAAATTATTTTATTGTAAATTGAAAACACATTTAATTCCAATTTTTTCCCCGACGTTTCGTCAATTTTTTGTTGACTTTTTCAGGGGAATATCAATCCTCTCCAAACATTTTTTGATCTACCAAAATGTTTGGTATTGAAAATGGGCAAAAATCGGTAAAGTAGCATCCAAGTTATAGATCAAAGTTACAGACTACCTCGATCTTTTTCAAATATTCTTTGCTATTTTCTTCAACTATAATGCAGATAATACCATGAAATTCTGAAAACTTTATTCTTATTATAGCACGACAAGTCCTGTTAAAAATGGTAAGAATTGGTTCATGATTTCTCATAGCCCCTAACAATTGTCAACCCGGAATATGGTTTTATGGTACATAAATGTCTATAGAAAAACCGTATCCATACAAAAGTCTGCAATAATAAGTATAATGCAAAATTAAAACTCAAAACGATATTTTGTTTGCATCGCTCTATATTTGACCATAGCCCCCATATAAAGTCACTTCCAGAAATCACTTAAAACCTCATAAATCTCTTATAAAAATCATTATTACACTAAAATTCAAAAAAAAAACAATAGCATGTACATATAAATCGTTCTACAGAATTTCATGACAATTGGCCCGTAATATATATGAGGAGTACTCCCGAAAACTCATTAACCTACATAAACTTCCATTTCGAATCGAAATTTTACACTGATCAGTTATACGCATGTAAAAATTATACTGTTGACTTATTTAAGAGTGGGTCCATAATTGAGCATAGCTACCGTACAAGCTCCACTTCCGAGAAGATATACGGAGTATACAGAGTTGACAATTTTGACTTTTTATGAAGCCAAAATCAGTTGACTAGGGTACTTAATTTAAAGTTTGTTAAATTAAATCTCTTTATGTCACACGCTGCAAAAATATAAATGAAGTTTAAATTATTGATTAAAACTGGTAAATGCATAAAATTCTTATAAATGTATAAATATTAAATGAAGCTATTGAGATGAAATTCAACTAAAACTTGCCTAAAATAAATATAAATTACGGTAAAATATTTAATGAAATTGGACCCATAATAAGTGATTTGGTGATATTTTACACAGAAAAGAAAATATTTACGTTTATCGTATGGCATTAACCTTTAGCAAAATAAAAGATTTTATTATAACACACATATTTCGATGGCTTTAAAACTTAAATTCAGCTTCAATAAGATATTTATTTTCTCCGTTATGTTTTACATGTGACATTTTTATGTCTTATGGTATGATATTAACATATTTATGTGTTATGCCAAGTTGTAAGATCTTTAACTTCCATAATCTTAATTTGTATATCATTTAACAACATTAATCATCATTATCATTTAGATTAATGATGAGATGACATTTGAAAATTTTCACTTCACTTTTTGCATCTGCACTGTTCTGATGTTATAACATAAGAATTTGCATGCCTTCGAATCTTAAATGAGATTTTCCTCTTGTTACTTTTTAACAAGAACAATTTTAAAATTAATAATTGTTAAAATTTACAAAATTTAAAAATTTTTAATCGAAGTTCACTTCAAGTTAAATATATGAAGTGAACTTCGATTAAAAATTTTTAAATTTTGTAAATTTTACAATTTATACTCGCAAGAGGAATAATTCTCATTTAATTAATGAATAAAAAAAGTTAAATATACAAGGTTTGAAAATAAAACACTATGACACAAAGAATGCTGATGACGGCTTTAGCAGGTCAGAAAATGCATTACATTTTGCTAGTGTCTTTGATTATTTTTGTATGATTTTGCATTTATGCTTTCCAACGGAAGGCTATGTAAAACATCTAACAGAAATATTCAAAAATAAATGTAGTGTATACAATTTATTTTCAAATAAGTTGTATATTTAACTTGAAGTGAACTTCGATTAAAAATTTTTAAATTTTGTAAATTTTACAATTTATACTCGCAAGAGGAATAATTCTCATTTAATTAATAATTGTTATAATTTTAAAATTCTCAAGATTTAACAAACACTTAATATGATTAATATTAACATTTAAGTAAAATACCAATGAATACTATTTTTTAAGCTGTAATTAATCAATTATTTCAATAACAATTATTCTTTGTATAAACATATATAGATAAAGCGTTAATAATTCAAAAATTGTTTTTGAATATACAACAACAATTAATTAAATGAAACACTTTAAAGAAAAAAATAAAATAAATTTTTTAAAACAATCAATTCAATTAAAATTGCTTTAGCTTTGATTTTATAAAAAGTTGGAGAAAAAACTTTAACATGTGTAATTAAGGTGACCATACATGCTGTATTTGTGGTGGTTATAGCGCTTATTGAAGGCTTATCCCTGTAAAATATCTTGTCTCGCTTTTCAAACTAATATAATTTTAAAGCAAATATAACAAGTCAATGTGTCCAAACACGGTTAATTATGTAATATGAATTAGTATTGCCAATATTATTGAATTGTTTAATTAAACATCAAAAAAATATCCCTTTGCTATAACAAAAAAGGTATATATAAACTTTATATTATATTATAAAGTTAGCTTGACTAACATGTAATTTTTTTCTTCACTTGTTTGTTAACCATCAACCACAGCGGTGAGCATAACATAAAATAAACAATATTATATTGAATTCCCACCAAACAATTCATTGTTATTATTTTTTTTCCCCCTAAAAATTCTATTTCTGTGGAGCAATCTACACTAGATCTACATCTACACCAGAATTTGAAGAGTATATTCTACTGACGACTACTGACATAAACGAATTCAAGTCAGTTTTTAGCAAATCCCCCATTGTTTTGTTCACAATGCCTTTTTTAATAATTTTAATTAAATTTATTTCATTTTTCTAATAGAATTTAATGAGAGTGGTGCTTTAAATTTTTCTTTTTTTGATACAAAAATCATTAAATTCTTAAATATTAAGAATTGGATCTGATTATGCTACAATATGTATATGTGAATATGTAATTTTCCAGCAAAAAAAAACCCCTTTTAATGTTATGTGACTATATTGAATATAAAAAGTCATATTTATTAATTACTCTATATGAAATATTATTTAGAAATTTTAAATTTTCATTCCATACCCAACCAAAACTTGGTAATGACTTGCAACTACTGAACAGCTTACTTTTTAATGGCTACTTCATAATATCTAATTCAGTTGGAAGTAGTTTAGTAATGGCTGAAATATTTACACTTGTTTATTAATTTTTGTTCATCTAAAATCATTTAAAATAATATTAGCTAATTATTTACTTTGTTAGAAAATAAATAATGAATAATTTTTACCTTGTAACACAGTCAATATGAATAACTTATTTATATATGGTGAATTTCACGTCAAGTGACCCAATTTTAAAAATCGATGTCTTCCGATTTCGATGAAATTTGCACCATTTGTTAGTACTATTGGATAGTAGGCCAGACACAAATTTTCAGCTCTATCAGTCCAAAGGTACCGGATTTAGAGGGGGTCAAAGTTGAACATTTTGGTCACACAGGGTTTTTTTAAAATGAGTGTAACTTTTCATGTATTGGTTCTAGCAAAAATTGTTCAAAGGACTTTAGATAGCTATTTCTTCAATCATTCCAAAAATATTTTTTTTTAATATTGAATAGACTGGCGCTTGAATAATGCTTCCAAATTGTGCAAATTTATTTTGATAATCATCACTTTGAAATTGAATAAAACAAAGATGATTTTTTTTTAAAAATTGACATGAACTTTGACTTTATTCGAAAGAAAATCTTCTCTCATTATAATAATGACTCGGACGCGTAGATTCAATTTTCGATGACTGTTTCCTTTATTTGTGACCGTATATCGGCAATAGCGCGGCGATTGTTGTCCTAAAAGTGGTTCGTTTCATGCTTATCGGCTTAGAGTAGCGACATCAAACATGAATTACTTGACAGCTGACAACATGGCCGCCAGCCAAAAAGTGCTGCCAATTTAAAGTTCTATACATCTAAAAAGACACCCTTATTATCAGTTTAACTCAGTATTTTGTACTCTAAGTTTTTGCTATGTAATTTGTTTTCATATGCCGCTTTTTGATAAAATCATCTGGTCACTTTATGCATAATACATGATTTTCCAATATAAGAAAGTGTTGCATTGAACAGTTTCCATATTTATTAAAGATACAATACAATTTATTAAACAAAAATATATATATGCATTTCATTTAAAACTATATTTAAATGAACAAATATTTTTTAAAAATATAGTCTATAAATAAATATGTAGGTACATATATACTTAAATATACATATTTATTAATATTTGGTGAGTACTCGCTGATACGAATAGTTTTTTATGTTATTTTTTTTTTTATAAAAACAATTCTATGCTTTGTAGGATTTCAAATTATTTTAGCCACATGGACATTTGTGTATTTTAGAGTGTTGTGTTTTTATTAATATTTTGCTTCTTTTTTACACCCTTGATTACGAAAGCATAAAAAATATTTTGAAAACAAAAACACAGTACATTCCTTTTTTATAATAAAAAATAAATTGAAAGAAATACCTTTAAAGAAAACAATAACATGCAATAATTATATTGTGGGAATGGAACTAATATTATGCTTTTATATTTAGAAAAATATAATACATTTCTATCTGCAAAAGTCTGTCTATGTGTAAAAAAAATTCCATACAGCATGATGAATATATTAATATTGTATTACATATATTTACTTCTATACAACACAACTGTATTTAAAGCTAAAGCAATATTTCATTATTCCCTATTTTTAAGCTCCGGATCTCAAATTTGTGTTATGACAACAAAACCTTCATAGAATACACTTACACAGAAAAGAAATTCGGTTTAATATTTGTATATGCTTACAAAGAATATTTGTTCAAATAGTTTGATCAATTTCGACAAACGGCAAGAAAATCATAAAAATATTTCTGGTTATTTATTATTTTTTTTTTTGGTTTTGTGCCATTCGTTTGTTTTTCGTTTCTTTTAGTGTATTTTTATGTATTTCACAATTACATTAAACTCAAACTAGAAAAAAGTTGTTGTCTATTACAAGTACAACTACTAAATACTGACTTTGAAATACATATAACTATGAGTATTTGTGTATATTTATAAACATGGATGTATGAATGCGCAATGCTAACATACATATCGTCACCAAAAATCCAAAAGGCCGTAACTACACATTTTACTTTTTTACAGGAGAAGAAAAAAACTTTATAAATTTAGGACTATTTCTTATTAGGCAAATTTCAGAATTAACATTAAAAAACTATTGCGGACTTGGTTTAATAAAAAAAAAATTATAAAATAATTGTAGTTTTTTAGTAATTTTTCTTAAGACCTTTTGGAATCGTTTTTTTCTGAAACCAAAATGCCGTAACAACAAAAAATTTTTCAATAAAAGTTAAAATTAGGACGAAAAAATTCGACTTTTCGCTCTTATCAAACATTTTTTAGTTTTTGATTTCTTTGTTTTGAAAATAAAAGATACAAAACTCATTCCAGAAAAATATAGGTACTTTATTTAAGAAAAAAACAATATACCTCTTCGTAATTGATCTTCTGAAGTTTTCTACGCGAACACTCTTTACGTTTGTCCGTTTAACGAGATTATTAACATATGTACATGCATATATCTGTTTCTGATACCAAGACATTTTCCAGAAGCTATTAGATATTTCCTTGCGAGTTTGTTCTGAAAACATTGCACAGTAACGCAATGGACTTCTTGCACACAATATTGAAGTAAACCCATCTTTAATTTGTGTTGATGCTTCCTGTGTATTGTTTTCCTTTCATTCGGTTTATTTTATTTTCACATTTTTTATTATTAACTTTTAACTTTCTTATGAGAATAATTTATTATTTAGTAAGACACAAATATTCACAGCGTTCTTGTTACTAATTTGAAAAAATTTTACTCCAAACTAACACTTAAACTTTTGAAATGTATCGTAATAAAATCGACGTTTTGCGACAGATGAGAGTAAGATTTAAAAGAAAGGTGTATTTTGGTTAATTACATAATAATCAATCAAATAATCGATTTTGATTTTTTTTTAGTTACGACCTTTGGAATTTTAGGTGACGATATGGGTATTTTCACGGTCAAGAATGCGACATTTATACAATTCTTTACCAATAAAGGAAGTCTAAATTGACATATTTTAAGTCCAAATACATACGCATCTGGACTTTTTTGATCATGAAATACTAGTTAACTTTTTGAGAAATTGACATAGAGGACAACTAATTTCAATTATATAATGCTTTTAGTAATACAATTCCGGCCTTTTTTGATTTTCAGGTATAAGTCTCTTACCTAACATTTATCTTTCATATTATCTTTCCATTACTTCTTGCAGAAGACTGATACTAGTTATTGGAAATTTCGCAGCTTCTCAGCTGCTTTATTGCAATATTCTTGTTTCTATGTTTCTTTTTTACCAATTACGGCAATGTTACATATGTATGTATATGAATGTTAAGATACAAAAAAACAATACCCTGCCGATAGCTAGCGCGACTTGATTTATCTGTGGAGATACCCATATGTAAGTATATGTAAACGAAGAGTTGTCAAAGGTTAAGAAAAAATTAAACATGCCCTCCAGAAGCCCTTAGTAACCCAGTCGCTGTTACAGCAGCAGTAGTTGTTAAGTTTACATTCCTTGGCCGAATGAACTTGGGTCATTGACATGAATATAGAGTTTATCATGATCATATGACTGGACTCCTACAAAACCTTTAAAACTGAGTTCCAAAATAAAAACAGTACGAAAATGTGAGTGATCTTTTACCAACGAAAGGTTAGTGCATTTGTAAGGACTTTTTTGGAGTGCAGTTTCGTATAAACAAGTAATAGGCCTTTTCAAAGGCCCTAACTTATTTATAATGTAACATTCAGCCACTGGATAAATATACAGTACAGATTCAAAATTTAAAATAAAAATGCATATTTGCAAATTGTATGAAGATTACTGTGGGTTTCCACAAATTTTAATGCCTTTAAAGACGGATATTTAACTTTATTGTTAAATCGAAAAGTTGTGTATATTTTTTGCCAACTTTCTCTTCCGTTTTATAATAAAAAACTATTTCTGAAAGAATGTTTTTTTTTTGCTCTAATATACTATTGCAAAAAACCCTTTTCATTAGTTTTTGTATAAGTGTATTTGACTCATGCACAGCTTTGTATGAATGTGTTTATATTATTTTTTTTTTTTGTGGAGCTTGTTAGTTTTGTACCTATGTATACAAGTATTGTACAATATATCCATAGTAATATATTCATATACATATGTATGTTTAATATTTATATACTACTGTACTGTACTACATGAATTCAGAAAAGAGTATTATGTTTTAAAAAATGTGGTTATAAAATATGTAAAGCATATTCTCACACATTTAAAAATGGTAGCAAGGACTGAGAGCAAGCAGATTATTATAGTACGAAAGATTTACTAAAAAGTTCTTTATAAAACAAAGAAAAAACCTAGACAATTAAATACATAATACAAACATAAGACCCTAACTCAAGCAAGTGTAGTAGTTTGAATCATCATGAAAGCCTGGCCCTGATGTATAAGCTGTCATATTGTTTCGCAAAAAAAACACAATAAATACAAATAACCTTAGAAGCAGCGTTATCAAATTGGTGCGCACCATATTTTATGCTTTTTTAAATGTTTTTTTGCGAAAAATTTTTTAGTTGGTGCGCAGTAAGCTTTTTTAATTTTTCCGAAAATGTGATGAAATCTTTATTTTTACTAATTTCTAATTCCAGTTTTTTAATAATTCATTGTCATGAAGTTTATACGATGAAAAAGGACCCCATTAAATGTATTTTAAATACGAATGTATGATAATCAAACATTCGTCACATTAAGATTATTGCTAAAGTTGAATAGGGTGAAAATCTTTGCATCAAATAAAATAAAACTAAATATTTGTTGTGTTCTGTCCTAAATACACAAAGTTTTGTTTTTAAAATAAACGAGTTCAAATATCGCTGGCTTAACATGTAAAGGCACTAAGTCCATATTTTACAATATTACAGGAGAGACAAAAAATAATCAAAAATTAAAAAATAATTATTTGCCGAGATAAAAGCTTTTTTGGACTTAGAGTTTATTTTGTTGCTTAGTTTGTATGTTTTCTTAAAACTTGTCTCTACTTATATTTCTTACTTACTACAATGAAAGTGTACTTTTGTTGCTTTTTTATTGTTGTTATTTAAAAAACTAATTATAATATGTAAAAGTTAAAGTTTGTTTTGATTATTGTAAAAAAAGAAACATAATTTATTCATAAATATGAATAACATTATTATTGTAATTACAATTTCGATATTTGTATATACTTGTACACAAGTACTATATATACATATGTGACCCGGCCTATGAAAAGGTGGCTTATGGCTCAAAAAAAATTTCCACATTTTTTTTGGTTTCGATAGTTTTTGAGACGCTTTTTCACGTGGTTTTAACTAGAAAATCCTAACTTGCTTAGAAGTGCACTAAAAATGTAGAGAAAGAAGAGCACAAATGGAAGAAAAACAGAATTTTATTGAAAATACATCTTTAACAGCTGTGTCTCGCATTTTCTTTTTTGAGTCATAAGCCACCTTTTCATAGGTCGGGTCACATATATACATATATACATAATGAAAACAAAAATTCTTCAGTCTTATTTCATTGCTGTTATTAAAAAGTAATATTAATTTAAATTTTAAATGGATTTAAAAGTAGGATAACTGGCGACGACTATTTTTATTCCTATGGCAAATCGTCATAAAATTTATGGTGTTTTGTAGGCAAATTGGATTTTAGATATTGTAAGTCTTCGAACTTTCTAGTCTTTATTTTTCTACTTTCTTGATGACGTTGGTGTAAATCCGATCACTCTAGTGCGGCTACATTTTCATTTATTTTTTGGTGGAAATTTTTCATTCATCAGAAAATCTAAGTTTGAAATTAATTTAACCATTTGGTGTGTATTGTATTCCTCGAATGTCCGTCACTTTGGAATCGCCTTTTCTACGCCCAGGGCAAATATTTTTACAAAATTATAAGTTGTTAAATTTTATTAAAAATTAATGATCCAAATAAGTAACATCATGACGATTAATGTCATGACTGTCAATGGTGTTGATATTCAAAACAACGAGAGTGTAGCCAATGAGAAATAATATTATGTCAATTGGTTGGGCTCTCAGACTCTTCCGCGCAAAACCGTTGATATGTCAACATTGGAAGAAGTGAGATATTACACAAAGATGTGATAAATTGGACTCAGCGCCTTTACTCATCATAACAAAACAACAACAACAAATGAGATAACTGTATTTTTTATTGTTGTAATCGATATATTTTTACTTATTGAACACAACTGCATCAAAATCTCACTTTCTAAAAAAGTGGACTTAGAGCCTTTACATGTTAAGCCAGCGATATAGTTTATTTAGTGGTTACATCTGTTTCGTCAAATATTTGCCAAGTGTGACCGCACTTTAACACTTTAAACATGGAAATAAAAATTCTTGTATAGCCTGATGGTTTAGTCTACTTGGACGAACAACCAGCGTTAGAGTTCCAATGGAGCCCTAACAATTTTATTGAGAAAATTTAAATACTTAAAATAGAAAACAAAAATAATTTAAAAAAAAGTACCAAATATGTACTGAAATTAGCCCTATTTTACCAATTAGTACTTCTGTTCCGAATGGCATATTGTGATTTAAATTTGGTTAAATGCTTATTTTTCCTTTTTATTGTTTATTATTATTATTATATTATTAATTGCTGATCTTATTTAAAAAGTTTTATATAGAATTTATGAAATTAAAAAGTGTAAAACTAATTCAATAAATATTTTAAATAACAAAGAAATTCTAAACTTGGTGCATTTGTTTAAATGACACTTTTTTTTCTCCATTTTAGTGCGTTTTGAAATTTCAAAGTTGACAACGCTGTTTAAAAGGTAATTGGTATTTTCGCTAGAGTGTCAATAGAATCTGCAATTTACAAGGCAGCATAGCAATTAAATATTCAAATGAAATCGAAAATAAAGGTTATAGTCGATATGTAGAGTGCTGAATGAATGCCAAATGAATTTCAGGTAAAGAGAAGCAGAATATTGACGCTATGAGGATGTGTAGAGTTTTCACTCTCCATCTTTTATCCGAAGGCATTTTGCTTACTCCATTCCTATACTCCACAAGTAAGGTTAGTGTGGTTGAGCATAGTGATGACACACACATGCTTCTCGTGTATATTTCCATATTTCTTCAGGATGGGTGGTTGATAGGCAATTTGCGTAGTTGATAGCAGTATCGAGAACCTGAATAGCAAAATAGTTGCAAAAGATGATCAGACGATTGTAATTGTTTAGTTTAGTCCATGTTCACGTCAATCATACCCCAATACTGATAGAACGAACGATAGCCTTCTTATCTGAAGACCACATTCTGACCTTCATTCAGTAGATGTTGGTCGATTTTGTGTGGGTAGCAAACCCAGTACCCTACTGTCTTCTCGAATCTCGAAACAAACCCAGCTTAATTAATTTTTTAATTGAAGAGTTTTAAAAAGACTTTCTTAAAATAAATGTATTGAAAATATATGTGAAGCAGGGTAAAGTTTAGGCTTTAAGCTAATTATGATTCAAGCATGTCTTAATGGAAACACTTGCAAGACTTTGTGGGCGTACCTAAAAAGTTGCAGAACACCAACAATCAAATGGATAATGGTTGATCATCCGAACAGAACTGGGCGAAAATCACACATACATACATACGTATTCTAATTCTTGACATAACTGAGTTCACGCAAGAATAACGCAAGGCAAATGTGTTCCAGAACACAGATTCCGGCGTCGATTACGTTGTTGTTGATGAAATTTTTAACTCCGAACCCGAAATATAAAAGGTGTCCCACAATTCACGACTTTGTGAACAAAGTATTGAAAACAATGCTTGACAGGTGTCAAGAAAACAAAGACAAATGTACAATATTTCAAAAAAAATAAAGTATGGCGACAGTTTGACTATTTCTTACACAATATTTAAAAATTCAGCGAATGCTACACATACTAGATAATATTTAAGCTGTACACAAAAAAGGTTAGTAAAAGCTCGGGAACATTTACTCCATGTTGTAGAAAAAAATTGCAAATTACTCACTATCTTCATCGTAATATAAAACTATAAAATTTAATTGACATAAGAACTGAAACTTAGTGAAGCCCACGTACAGCCAAGACAGCTAGTTTACTGGATTATTAAACATTAACAAATGGCTTTTTAGGGCAGCATCATTTATTTATTAATTTAGGTCAATAGATTTTACAAGTTAACACATGCACGTCGAAAAGAATCATTATTAGCATATACAGACCGGTAGTATTTTAATGCTAAGAGTTCAAAATTGCGGGTTGGTCTAACAGGAACATTAAAGTTTAGTTGACGAAGCAGGAACTCCGAATCAACATCACCATGAATTATGCCCAGAACAAATAAAGCGCTCAGCATCAATCCTCGACTATTTACAGTTGGCAATTTTATCAAAGCAAGTCTACTTTGATACGGTTGATACCAAGACCATGGAGACTGAAAATTAAAAATTGTTTTTGTACCGATTCAATACTATTGATATGAATTGAATAACAAGGATCCCAAACAATTGACCCATACTCAAGAATTGGTCGTTTAATGTTCTGAAAACCCACTTGTGAATAACGAAAAACAAATGCATCCACAATGAATTACTGTTCTGTGCGTATTTCGGGCTGGAGGCATCACTGAACCAAACGTAATCGGAAATGTAGCAAGTCAAGCAGTGACTGTTAATCATAATTGACCATTCAGATCGACTCATAAACATAATTGCAATTCTCCTTATGCTTGGTTTTCACTATGTCATTTTTGTAGTCAAATTGTCCAAATTGTTATGAAATTACCAACAATTTGGACAATTTGAGATTATTGAGATTATTTAAAGGAATAACCAACATCCGTCATGGAATGAACAAAATTCAACACTGCAGCAACAACTTTCAGACACATATGTATATAAGCAAAATGGCCATGGAAAGTTTAAGTAAACAACTTAACACTCCGTAATGCATTTATTTGTCATCTCACATGTATAAAATGTAAATTTTTTAAGAAACTTAAAGTATGTTCCAAAAAAAACTTCATTTTGTGAATTTTTTTGTTGAAAAGTTGAGCGTGCATGATAATGATGTTAAACTCAAAACTTAACCCTTTGTTGCATAGTGTTGCATATCTGCATCATACTTTTAAATGCTCTCTACTTAAAAAAATAAGTAACGGTTTGTATTTGTTGTACTTTATTTTTCTCTTTTACTTATGTTTTTGATAACTTAACTGCTTTTGTTTTTAAATTATGCTCAATTTTAAAATAAATTGGCTTTCAAGTGAACGGAAAGTGCACGTGTTAAAAACTAAAATTTTGTGTTAGTGTTTTATTAAAAAGTTGAATATCCAATAAGTTTTTCACAAGTAAGTATTTTTTTTTTAATTTTTTGTATATTTGGCTATCGAATAAAAATTAAATCGATCATATTTTATAAAGAAAAACATTTAATTTTCATGAAATAAACTATGGTGCATATCTGCAACACCATGCACTTACTTATACTTTTATTTATGATTTTTAGTATGCCTTTATTTTTATCTGATGAAGAGCTGCAGAGGGTTTTGGATGAATGGGTTGACAGTGAAGATGATTTTGGTAATGAAAGTGGTGACGAAATGATCGACAATGAAGATCTGGTGATTGTTACGAAATGTGGCGAGGGCACAGACCCAGATGATGTAACAAAACCAGTGGGCGTAGAAGATATGGATATTTTATCAGCGGAAATTTTATACACGGAACAACCACCATCAACATCAGCTACTGTTGAAGTGAGGGACTTTAAAAAGGAAATTTTTGAATTAAAGGAAAAGTATAAAAAGGTATTGTGGAAACAAAATCATTTTAACTTCGATTCGGAGCAAACTAAATTTAAAGGTGATTGTTCTTTGTCCGAGTCATTGCTTGAGCTATCCACGCCACTTAGCTTCTTAAACTACTTTTTTTCTGACGATATAATAAATCATATTGTATCAGAATCAGCCCTGTATGCAACTGAAACAAATCCAAATCATTTGGTTTCAATATCTCCTGCTCATATAAAAAAATATATTTGGATATGCATTTTAATGTCAGTGGTTCAAGTACCAAACATTCGGCGTTATTGGAGCCCTATTGTTGGAAATGAAACTATAGCGAACACTATGACTGAATGAATTTGAAAAAATTCGACGATATATGCATTTTAATACAAATAGCAGCATGCTGCCAAGGGATCACCCTAAACATGATAGACTACATAAAATTAGACCTCTTTTGACCCATCTGGTTAATAAATTTTCAACGATCCCACGAGAGGAGTGTTTATCTTTAGATGAACAGATATGTGCGACAAAAGCACGTAGTTATATGAAACAATACATGCCTGCAAAGCCCCATAAGTGGGGGTATAAATTATGGGTTTTAAGTGGAGTATCGGGATTCATCTACAATTTTGAAATTTACGCAGGTAGAGAAATGGATGAGCAAATTTTATCAGATGAGCCTTACCTAGGTGCTTGTGCTAATGTAGTAGTAAGATTGACTCGCTGTGTTAAACAAAATGTTGGGCACAAAATATATTTTGACAACTTTTATACGACTCTACCTTTAGTTGTCGAGCTGGCAAAAAAAGGAATATACTCCGTTGGCACTATTCGCAGAAATAGATTAACAAACTGTAAGCTTCCAACGGAAAAAGATCTAAACAAAGAGCCAAGAGGAAGGTCAGTTGAATTTTTTGCCAATATTGATAATGTCGACATATGTTCACTTTGCTGGAAAGACAATAAGGCTGTAAATTTGTTGTCAACATTTGTTAGCGCTCACCTAATCTTAACTGTAAAAAGATACGATAAAACCAAGATGCAGCACATTGAAATAGACTGCCCCAATATAATTAAACAATATAATATGCACATGGGTGGTGTTGACTTAACAGACAGCCTTATTGGACGATATCGAATAAAACTAAAGTCCCGAAAGTGGTATATGCGGATATTTTACCATTTATTAGATATTACAGTCGTTAACTCATGGATCTTATATAAAAAAGTATGTTCAGCTCGCAATGAAAAACCGATGAGCTTGTGTGATTTTCGTATAGATATTGCAGAATCACTTTGCAGAAGTGGTGTAGTGCTTTCAAGACCTAGGGGCCGGCCAGTCAGCTCTCCAGTGCAACCAGAACAAGGGCAACGAAAAAGAAAATGTTCAAGCTCACATGTGACAGATGATGTAAGAAAGGACGGGATATCGCATATGCCAGTTTACATGGAAAAGCGTCTTAGGTGTAAGGTTCCAAGCTGTACCGGATACAGCTTCATAAAATGCGATAAATGCAATTGTGCCTTATGCTTAAATAAAAACAATAACTGCTTCCAAACTTTCCATTCCTAGAAAGGTATCAAAATATTTGTTTTATCTTTTAACAGAGATTGATTGTACCAACTTTTTTTAAGAAATGAATTCTTTTTTTTTTTTTGTACCAACAGTTTTATATATATTCTTTTAAATACTACGATTAGACATGTTTGATGATATCAGATTAATAAAAATCACTAAAAACTTAAGAACTTTGTTTTTTACTTTTGCATGTATAAATGCATGATGATGCAGATTTGCAACGGGACGAAAAATCTGTTTTCCGGAAAATCGGGCAGCGGAAATTTTTTTTCAATATTTTTTTTGAGTTTGCGAGATCAATTTTTATTAAAATCAATTTATTTGGTTCCACAAGAAAAAATCATGCAACAAAGGGTTAAGCAAGTGAAAAATTATTCAAAAACTAAAAAAATATAATAAATTGTTGTTTTTAATATAATCTTTTAACTAGCAAATGTGCTTTTCCATAGTCAAGGATATACCAAGACAAAGAGAAAATGTATAAAATTTCGTTACATTTGGCAAATAAAAATGTTAAGCAAACTTAACACGATAATCATAAAATTTTAGAAATAAATAATTATATTAAACGAAACAATTATTTGTTAATATTAAAATAGCTGGAAAATACTCTGCGCTTTACTATAAAAAGGAATATTTATGTGTAACAATTTGAACAATTTTTGCAAGAATTCTTTTTCTAAACAAATTGTATTCAAGCGTTTACTTAAACAGTCTTTAAACATTTTCAAAGAAATCATTTCTAAAAATTAAAAAAAAAACTTTCTTAAATTCTGTTTTGTTTTAAATTACTTTATGTACTAGTATCTGCTTGAAAAGTTAATTTCAATTTCAAAAAGTTCATGAACTCTTTGTCCTTTCTATGTTGTCTTTAAATCTATAGAGCTTTAAGTAAATAACTGGTGCTTGAATAATATGGTTTGCTGGATTCCTCTTAAGAATTGACAAAATAAGTATGGTATGTGTAGTAAGTGGCAGAATTTAAGCCATAGTAAATTATTATTTTGTTAAATACAGTGTGCTGGGAAATTGTTGGTGTAAATTACATATTTAGTAATTTATGTTAGTTAGTATTTCCGGTATACGAACAGAGATTGTTAAATGCGTTAAATTAAAGCCTAAGAATTTGAAAGAAAAAAGACCAGACCCTGCACTTAAGGAATACAATTTATACATGCTTTAATAATTCTTTATAAACAATCAAAAAATAAATATTTATTAATTTTATAATAATAGTAAGCATCTTTATTATTTATTTAATAAACTAGAGCAATATAAAATATTACTATTTTGCTTAACTAAAGCATTACCAACTATAACTCTTATATGAGTGAACGTAGTGGGAAACTATACAAGCGTTTTCATATTTTATTATCTCCCATATATTTAAATTTAAATTATTTCATTTTCTTTTACCCAACTTTTCAACTTTTCAACTGTCAAAAAATATTACAGCTTTTAAAAAAATAACGCACATAAATTTTTTTCATAAGATATGAAAAATACATACAACAAGTAAAATTGGCCTTTTTGTGTAAAATAATATTATTTACATTCATACCATACAAATAAAAAATAACAAAACACACTCTAGGATTTTGCTAAAAAAAAAAAGAAGGAATGTAGCATTAATAAATACCCTTGTACAATAAAAGAGAAATATAAATTTGTATATATTTTTGTATTTGTCTACAAATACAAATACAGATATAAATCCAAATAAGGAGGAAAAACTGCTAGACAGACGAAAAAAGAGCCCTCTTTATATGACTGGGGAAGCAACAGTTAAAATGACATTGTCATAAATTTTAATAAAATTTTAAAGCAACAAGGTCTAAATGTCAACTAATTTTTTGCTAAGAATCTCCATTAAACATCTAAAAAGAGCTTTAAAACCAAATATTAAGTTTATTAAATAATAAACACAAAGCTATGACTTAAAAATCATAAGAGATTTAAAAATCTAGCCGAGGACTTTTAGAACATATATATATATAAATATACAGTGGGGAGCACAAATGAGTGTATGTTTGTGAATTGTACACATTTTATCTATAAAAATAAAATCAAAAAATGATATTTAAAATGACAAAAAAATTTATTTTATATTTAAAGATAGACAAAATAATTTACGATACAAAATGAAATAATAATTTTCGTTAAACAAACAATTACTACAAAATAGCTTGCATGTACTAAATTTTGCACAAGTGTGTCTTTTGATATAAAGGGTGTCCCAACTAGAACGCAGTTTTTAAATTTGGCGCCATTCGAAGTGTCATTGTTTGACATTCGAACAATTGTTATTATTTGCTAGTAGAAGGTACGAGGTTATTAAAAATGGAGCGCTACAGGAATGAACAACGCATTCTCATTGTGCAATTGTTTTACCAAAATGGTGAAAGTTTTGCGGCTACAGTTCGCAAATTGCGATCAATTTGGGGTCACAATAATGCTCCAAAAGAGTCAACTGTAAAGAGATTAATGGATAAATTTGCCGAAACTAGGTCTGTTAGTGATGTAAAGACAACAACGCGCCTTCGACCAGGTCGATTGACCGAAAATGTCGCAGCTGTAAGTGCGCTCAAACTCCATCCACCTCAATTCGACACCGAGCTCAGCAAATACAAATCTCCAAATCCACTATGCAGCGAATTTTGACGAAAGATTTGCATCTTCATGCATACAAAGTTCAATTGACTCAGGAACTGAAGCCAGCTGACCATGGACAGCGAAGAGAGTTCGTTAATTGGGTATTGGAGAGATAACATGAAAATGCTGATTTTGCCCATTTCCATCTTGATGGCTTCGTCAATAGGCAGAATTGTCGCATTTGGAGTGTCGAGTGATTCACGAGAATCAAATGCATCCTCACCGTGTCACTGTGTGGTGTGGTTTTTGGGCTGGAGGAATCATTGGACCTTTTTTTTTGAAAATGAGGCAGGTGAAGCGCAAACAGTCAATGGTGTTCGGTATCGTGAAATAATAACCAGTTTTTTCTTGCCTAGAATTGAAGAAATGAATGTGGAGGGCATGTGGTTTCAACAAGACGGCGCTACATGTCATACAGCCAGAGAAACAATTCAATTGCTGCATCAGTCATTTCCCGGTCGTGTTATTTCGCGTTTTGGAGACCAGAATTGGGCGCCTAGATCGTGCGATTTAACATCTTTAGATTTTTTTCTTTGGAGTTTTTTGAAGTAAATGGTATACGCGAATAAGCCGACGACGACTCAAGCCTTAAAAAAGAAATTGGACGCTGCATTAATGAAATACCGCAGCATTTGTGCAAAAAGGTCATTGAAAATTTCTTTAACAGATCGCGTGTGTGCCACCAAAGCCGCGGCGGCCATCTGCACGATATCTTGTTCCATACATAACCTCATCTAGTCTAATTTACGATATAATATAATAATTTTTTTTAAATATCTGTGTTTTATATAAAATTTAAAAATTGGGTTCTAGTTGGGACACTCTTTATAAATATACAGTGGGGAGCACAAATGAGTATATGTTTGTGAATTGTACACATTTTATCTATAAAAATAAAATCAAAAAATGATATTTAAATGATATTTAAAATGTTAATGTTATAATTTACGATAAAAAATTAAATAATAATTTTCGTTAAACAAACAATTAATACAAAATAGCTTGCATGTACTAAATATTGCACAAGTGTGTCTTTTGATATATTTATACAAAACAAGTAAGAAAATAAGACCATAAAATGTAGGGTATGTTTTTTTTTAGAAATCAAAATATATGGAAGCTATGACTAATTATAAACCGATCATCCAAACATTTTGTGGCATGACTTCTGTGCATATCAATATTATTTAATTTAAATTTTTCAAAGATTTATGCATGTTAAAGTTATTTTCAAAATCTTATATGACTAATTATGGGCCAACCATTACAAAATAAGATGACATGATTTTTTTATATATGAAACATATTTCATTTGAATTTTATTTACATACCACATTTTTAAAAGATTTATAGTCGTTTAAGTGATTTTCGGAAGTGGTCCTTATCTGGGAGTTACGATTAATTATGGACCGATCAACATGATTTGTGTATATGAATAATATTTGTGTTGCATATTATTTTGATATCAACATTTTCATGAGAGTTGTTGTTCTTAAAGTGATTTTTGGAAGGCAAATAGGCAATTATGAACCAATCTGGAAAAAATTTCTAGGTGTGATTAGCTGCAATTGCATATTATTTGTGGCGAAATCAAACATTTATGACCTTTAGAACATTTATTATGTATTGACATATATAACCTACAGCCAGCGTTGCCATATATTTTTTTAAGAAAACTTTTTATTTCTAAAAAAAAAACTTTTTTTTAGAAAAAAAAACTTTTTTAAGTAGTAAAATTTCAAAACCCAATTTATTGAAAACAAAACAACTTTTAATTTTACATATTTACTTGAGTACTCCTAACTGTCCAACTCCATATACATACATATACATATGTATGTACTCGTATGTACAAAATAAAGAGTTTATTTGTGTTGTAAACTGTTAACATTTTATAAATATTTATATGACATTTACTGTACTTAAGACGTAGACTAAATTAAACATTGTTGCAGTAAAAATGGATTAAAAAATCCATTAAATTACTAACGCAGTGCAGCATAGTAGAAAAACATTGTTTTGTTAATTGTGAAAATAACTTGTTTTATAAACTAAATTAAACTTATAAATAAATTATAAATTAAAATATTGTTTTTTTAGTTGAACTGTTAATTTTTCAATTTTTGATAATTTTTAGTTAGGCTTAAATAATAATTTAATGAAAATTAAATTTAATGAACTCAAGCCTAACTAAAAATTATAAATTTTCAAAAAACCTTTTTTTTTAGAATAAAACTTAAAAACTTTTTTGCATCTCAAAAAACTTGCAAAAAAAGGTAAAACTTGACAAATGCCAACGCTGCCTACAGCATAAGCCTAGTGTTTATAAATGATAGATACAGTATAGTCGGTCAATCCTGACTATATAATACCCTACATCAAATATGCGAGTAAGAGCAGTTTTTTAGAAATTGGAGCTCATAGTAACATGACTTCTGTGCATATACTGGCTTTAAATTTTTGAAACATATTTGTGTTGAATATTATGTGGATACCTACATTTTTAAAAAAGTTATGCTCTTTAAAGTGATTTTTGGAAGTTATATGGTCTATTATAGACCGATCTGCACAAAATTTGTAGAAGTAATTAGACTTCGCATACAACTTATTTGTGGTAAAATTTCTTTGGGTACGTTTATAAATAAAATGGGGTGGCCACAGCAAAGAATAAACGAAATAATGAAGAAAGAAGACTATTTGCGTATTTTGCAAACTCATTTTCCCGATTATATAGCGAAGAGCATCTATCATGTGGATGAAGTTACTTTTCAGCTAGATAGTGACCCAAAGCACACTTCCAAAATCTGGAAAAATGGTTTAGCGAGCAGAATTTTTATTTGATGCAGTACCCAACAAAAAGTCCTGACTTTAATCCTAAATACTAAAAAAAGCCAAACCCATTTAGGCGAGCTTTAGATGCGGGTTTGAAGAATTAGAAATTAATTAATTAGAAAATTAAAGGAGAGTATAGGAAAACGTTTAAAAAGTGTTTTACGAAACAACGTTCTTTGGACTAAATATTAAAAATACTAACATTCCCTAAAGTTTTTTTGTGGTGCACAATTGAATACATTTGCATAGAACTTGATACTTTCAGTTTTTATTAATAAAAAAAATAAACATTGCTTATTATAGGTTTTTTATTTATATTTCAGTAATGGATTTAATAACACATTAATTCGCAAAGAAATGAATTCAATACGTTTGTAGTATTAAGGAAATAATTTTTTAAAATTTACTTTAACCCATTCGAATCAAAATTTCCATTTAAATTTAAAAAATCCTAGTATTTAAAATTGTATTCTAATTAGGCATGGCTCAATTGTTATGTACCTATAACCTATTTAGTTGACGTGTACCTTTTTACAAGCATACTTTTATTTACACCAATTAGCAGTTAAATTTCGAAAGCCTAATTGAAAAGCATAAAAATGACTACATACTTCCAACCAGCTCATTTCAAACGTATTTCCTTAAATATATTGTTATTTATATGTATATGAAGCGTAACAACATTCAAAAGGATCTAATTTAAAACTGTATTTAGAGAAGACAAAATACAAATACTAAGACAGCTACGACAAGTACTCCAACAAAACCACATTCACAGTTACTTACAGCCACAGTTAGACAAACAACCTCCTTTAAGGATGCTCAATCTTGTTTGTTTATTTTGTAAAATTAAATAAAAACACAATATTTTTGTGCTTTTCAGAAGTTGTAATAAATAATAATAAATGAGCCAATTTAATTTAAAATTTAACAAGCATTTAGTAAATATTTGATGATACTAAATTATTAGTCATAAATACATTTATTTTTTCAGTTTATAGTGCTTGAACAGCATTTAACCTTTACTATGTATATTTAATGTTGAAAAATGAGAATATTAAATTAGAGCAAGAAATGCTAGAGTTTCGCAGTTCAGCTAAAAATAAGAACTTTGTTTCCAAGCAGGACATATTGCAATAACATGAATGTTTTAACATTTTACTTGTTGACATATCAGCGGTGAAAGCTTTCACAAAATTTGTTATGAAAATGATGGATCTGTAAAATTCGTTTTAATGCTTTCTAAGACAGCAATTACGAATAAAGTCAATAAATCTACAGCATTTGGGATTCCTTTGCAAGCTGGATGTGTAACAGTATGTGGTCTGGATTTTTTTAATTAGGCTGGAAATGAGGTTTAAATCCCAATATCGGCTGATGTACAGTGGAACAGAATCGATTTTTTTTTTGTAATTAAATCTAGCATTTCTAAAAGACTGGCCAAGAAGTATTCAAATTAAAAGTTTGAAAAGGAACATTGAGGACTTAAAAAAAGGCACTTTTTTCTAAGATTTGGATTTGAAAGTCCTCGGTTAGATCGTTCAAAAACATGCTTGCATATAGTTTTTATCTCTTATAGTGTTCGAGTTGTAAGCAATTGAAAATTGAAATTCCAAAAAATCCCATTTTTGGATTTTCGTATAATTTTTTGTATTTACATTTGCAAAATTTTATTAAAAATATTTATGAAACAAGTAAGCAAAAAGATCAAAATAACACATTTTTGGCTTGTTTTCTAAAAAGAAGTCTGAATATCAAATTTGTCAAAAGTTTTATATAGTTATTTAAAACAAATAGACACAATTCCCTATCCATTGATATGTAATATGATTACAGTTGATTGAGAAAGTGAGTGCTTACTTTAAGATGCTCTTTCTGGTAATTAAAATCCTTTGTGATTTTAATTCAAAATACATATACTTGTATTCTCAGTGCCTGTGGAGCCACTAAATTGGAATTTGTTTAGCATTTAAGTCGCATCAATTTAACACAAAAAGCATATCTACTCCTTATTTTTACTTTGAGAAGTGGGAGCTGATCACTAACAAGCTTGTATTTGAAAACAAATATATTTTATATTTTAGAATATTTTGCAACAATAATAAATTTTAAAGCTTCTATGACATGAAGCTGTAGCAAAAAATCAAAAATAATTTTATTAACGCTTGTTGCCAAATTAGTTAATAAATTAATAAAGTTTAAAAATGTCACCAAAGCGAAAAGAACGCACGGAATCAGACCGTAAAATAGTAATAAACTTGCGAAATTTTAACCACTACTTGTATAAAAAATACCTTATTTTAGTATTAGAAAAATTGTTGACAAATATAACAAAACAAATGCGGACAACCTCAGACCCTTTCTAATGGGTGTACGAGAAGTAAAGAAAAATCCAATGGTACCGGCAACAAAAATAACAAAAACTATTAATACCAACTTCAACAAAAGCGTTTGTCCAAATATAGTACGAAAAGTGCTTCATGAGTCTAAAGTAATCACTTAGGTTAGGTTAGGTTAGGTTAGGTTAGGTTAGGTTAGGTTAGGTTAGGTTAGGTAGGAAGGCTGGTGTGAGTCACCTCACACCCTCACCCAGAGACCAATATGGTCCATTGCGATGCCTTAGATTCTCTAACAAATGTCTGACTTGTTTACATATGTCTGACTGGTCTATATATGGCTGACTCGTCTACATATGTCTGACTGGACTGCAAATGTTTGACTTATCTCCATATGTCTGACTGGTCTACATATGTCTGACTCGCCTACCCAGAGTCTTTGGCGGGAATCGAACCCGCAACCCTTCGACTGATAGTCTTATTTCAGGCCAAAGCAGTTTTAATTTATTTGATGCTGTTTGTTCTTGCAAAACTCTTGTAAGAATAAACAACGTCAAACAACTTTGTGCTAAAACAACTGGTTACGCTTTTTATACTTTCCACCACCATAAGTGGTGAATGAGGGTCTATATAAGTTTGTCATTCCGTGAGTAACACTGAGAAATACTCATCTGAGACCCAACAAGGTATATATATGTATATTATTGGTCCTTACGGAATTGTAAGTCGATTGAGCCGAATTTTTTTTTAGTTTGGTCCATGTTTGACCATATACCCTATATAAATTCCATTTCCAAAATTCACTTAAATACATATAAAACTGATATACACAATGTTAAACGGCTAAAATTTGACATAAATAATCCTTAAACGTAACTAAATTGTTGTACCAAATTGTATGGTGGTCATAGGTCATAGCTCTCATATAAGGATAATATACCTACATAAGTAGGCTTCCCGCTTTAAGGACCTCTGGCACCTCTCCTGTTTGGTTTATAAGATCAAAATTCAGAACTTATAATACTTCCTTTTATATAATACTTAATTAATACTTGATAATGCTTTCACTCTAGACAAAATTTTATTCCAAATAGTCTTAACGTTTAACCTCCTTATTCATAAACGATTATTAAATTTAACAAACGTTTATTAAGGCAAATTTTATATGGAAATCTGTCTTAATAAACGTTTGTTAAATTTAATAATCGTTTTTGAATAAGGGGGTAAAAATTTAATTTACTTCCCTTTTGTTCAAATTCATTTGCCATTGTTAACTTATAATTGCCCAACTCTTTCCACTACAACAAACATTTTAATGATTTTCATATAAATTCTTTGTTTTATTTTGTTTTAAAAAACGATAATCTAAAAGATTTTTATTAAAAATTAATGTTTTAAACCTATTTTTAGCCATAATTAAAAAAAATCTCACATCATTTAATTAAAGTTTTAATATAAATTTATAAATTAAATAATACTCAAATTAAGTAAGAACCACTTACCGATTAAATAACAACAGCAATTGATATAGAAACCACAACTGCAACATTGTTGCAGTTATCAAACACACACACCCACAACTGTAACGAAACAAATAACAATAAAAAGTTATTAATTTTTCATGAGAATAGCCAACAATGTATTAAAATATGAATTAAAATAAAAGAAAAACCCGCATAGACAAAAAAATATTTTAATAAAAATTTCCTACAATAATGAAAAACAAAAGGATATTCAACAATCAAACAATTCCCTAACAATAACAAATAATATATTTGTGCAAAATTACAATGAAAAAAATGAAAACAAACAAAAAGAAAAAAAAACACTTCATGCACACAACCCCACAATAATAGCCAGTTAAAACTCTGAACTATTTTCAATATCAAGTTCAGGTACGAGTCTAAAGGACATTCATATATACATAGACTAAATGAAACATGCTGTGGCCATCACCAACATGTATCAAAAAGCAAGGATGCGTATTAAATGCTTTCACTGCAAGCAACCAAGCAAACCAATAAAACCAACCATACATATAACACAATGCTTCACTTTCTCATTAAAGCTTTCACAGTTTCGAAAAAGCTTCATTCGTATCAAAAGAGAGTTAATAATGCGCACAGAGAGAGATTGAGACAACACTACTTTGTTTGCAATTCAACTAGTGTGTTTTACAACTTTGCATTACAATACTCGTATGCAACAACTTTCTACACTTGTTCTAAACTAATTATTTACGTTATTAGACTAACATTTAAGCACGTCTCTCAAAAAATCAACATTAGAAAAATACACAATGTATGTAATTTTTATGGTCATTGTTTATACAATGTGCTACATTATGTACGGCTAGATAATGGTCTTTACTGTTAATTCCTTAGAGCTATTGTAAGCAATTACTGCTGAATTGAAAAGAGTGCTTAATAATTTTGGTGACCCCAGTAATTTCCTTGTCATCTCTTTTTTGCTAAAAGATGGCACAATTTGTAATTTTTGGTTGTGAATTAAAGGAATCAACATATTCAACTTAAAGGCATTTCTGATTTCTTGTGGTTAGGGAATAGCTTAGAATAATAATAAGATAATGAGAAGAAGAATAACTTAAAAACTAACAACTATTTTAGTTCTTACTATCGAACTTCTGACGATCATATGACGAATCTTTCTATGATAAGAATGACATTTAAAAGTTTTAAAACCGAAGATATTTTCATAAAATTTGGTACATGATTTTGAACATTGAAATTGATTGAAGTCTGTCAACTACTTCATTTAGAGCCTAGACAAATGTCTTCTCGAAATAGGGGTTTATCGGTCACAAACGTTAGATTCATGTACGTATCCAAACAAATTTCACCACAAATATAGAGTACATGAAGCCTAATCACATCTAAATATTTTTTGCACATCGGTCCATTATTGTCTATAGCTCCCTAAAAAGCATAACTCCTAAAAATGTTGGTCTCCAAATAATATTCTTTACAAATATATGACAAAAATATGTAGCTATCCAAATAAAATTGCACTTAACCTAATTTTATAACTGACGGTACATAGTTAGTAAAAGAGTCAAAGCTTCTTGCGAAAATTACTTTTACATGTATAAATCTTTTAAAAGAGATAAAATTTAAAACAAAAATTTATTTATATGCACACAAGACATGCCATTAAATTTTTGAATGGTCGATCCCTAATAGTTCACGACTTCCATATGGCGCCCATTTTTGAAAAACTTTGTTGCAAATATTCTTACTTGTTGTGGGAGTTTACAGTCTGAGAATTGTGACTCCATAACATGGACTTTATTCAACTTAAAGCAAGACTAAACAAGATTGGATCAGTGTCCTGTATGAACTACCAGAGGGACCTCTATTTACCGCGAAAAATAGAATTTTATATCACTCAAAACAGACGAAATTTTGTCATTTACAGAGAAAGTGTGTTTTTTTATATTTCCACTCAAAAGGGAAGACTTTTTGGAAATAAAAGTGATCAACGGTTTTTGTCTCTTAGGCTCTAGGGCTTCTGTTTAGCGAGAAAATGGACTTTTATATTTTCAGTCATAATACATGAATTTTATAAAATAAAATTCATCAACAATTGTTGCCCTTTAGGCTCTAAGGCCTCTATTTACCAATCAAATATACTTTTATTTTTTTACTCAAAATAGTCGAATTTTTGAAAATAAAATACAAGAATTTAATGGAATAAAAGAGATCACTGATTTTTGACCTTAGGCTCTAGGGCCTCTATTTACATAGAAAAGTGTACTTTTATTATTTCAGTCAAAATACATGAATTTTAGAAAATATCTGACATTTTTCTATCTATCGCATAATTTGGACAGATACTAGATGAAGAACATTATCGTACGTATGTCAAGGTTCTGGATTTTTGAGCTACAGTAAAATTTTTTATGGCTTTAGAAAAAACGTTTTGAAATCAGAACAAAATCATTTCATATCATCATGATATTTCTTAACAGAACACATTAGTGCGCAGTGTTCCTTATAAGGGACGGACCATTCCTCCCAAACTATAAGTTTTTTTTAATAAAATGTTTTTAAAATGAAATAGTCAGATAATTTTAATAATAATTGGTGAAATTATTTGAGGAAAGTAGCCAGGGAACTTCGTCCACTAATGGGTTAATTCATAAAGTACCCAGGATAGGGTCTTGCATGGAATAGCATATCAGCCTTAGTGACTTTGTTGCACAAACAAAGATAGAATAGAAAATACAGATATGTCAAATCTATATATATAAAAATGGTGTAAAAAATGTATAGTAATTCATAAAATAAGTACGGCTGGGCCGATTTCTGTAAAATTGTTTGCCAGTTGTTTGGATTTTTGAAGAGAAGGTTTTTACGGAAGAGAATTTTGGAAAATCCCTCCGGAAAAGTCCGAAAATTGGAAAAATCGAAAATGAAATTATTCCTTAATGGCTTTCCAAATCAAAAAATAGAAATTTCTTAGTGTAAATCATGAAAAATGTGAAATGCGGAAAATAGGAAAATCTCTTCGCAAAAGTCGGAAAATGGGAAATCTCGAAAATCGAGTTTTTGTATGAAATTTTGTGTGAAATTATTCCTTAATTGCTGTCCAAATCAAAAAATAGAAAGTTCTTAGTGTAAATCATGGAAAATTTCGGAAAATGCGAAATGCGGAAAATTGGAAAATTCATTTTTTTGTACGAAATTTTGTGTGAAATTATTCCTATTATGAATTATTCCTATACTCTAAAGTTTGTCTGAAGGCTTAAAATTGGGGCGAGGCAAAGTTCGCCGGGTCCGCTAGTTTAGTATATAAAATTTCTTGTGGTGGTAATAGTAGCGAGCAATGTAACAAAATATATATATGAACAACAGGGACAAAACTTAAAACTAGTTTAGCAGGACAGAGACATGACCAGAAATATAGAAATTATAATTCAACACAAAAAACAGCTTTATCAACCCATTGTAGAGATTTTAACCAGAAAATGATACAAAACGAAGATACATGTTAGAAATGTTACATATCAATAATGTACCATCAGAAAGAAGAATAAATTTTAAAAAAGAAACAGAACAAAAATATAAATATTAATAATAGGAGAAATTAACACAATTTATGTATTTAAAAAATGTTATCATTCCAAATCATTTTTCTGTAAAACATATTTTTCAATTTTGTCAACCCCTTTCAAACTTATATCAAAATATTTTTTTGACACATAGAAAATTCGTTTTTTTTTTAAATATTAAAATAAAATAACTCCTGAAGAAGATTTCCAAAGGAAATCGGAATATCGAATTAATTATAAATAAAAATAAAAAATATTTTATAAAAAAGAAAAAGTGACCTTAAGGTTAAAAATTATTTAATAAAAAGAAGTAGCTATTTCCAAAATCTGCTTTAAATATTGGCACGTTGTGGATTCTATTTTCGACACTGAGGATTTTGCTCCAATATACAGCCCAATCATGAATAAAAATTCCGCGGGAGTTTTTTCCCTTTCCTCATTTTTCCTATTCAAATTCAATGTTAAAAAAATAAAAAGGGAAAAAACTCCCGCGGAATTTTTATTCATGATTGGGCTGATAACGTTTTTTTCTAAATTGTATAAATCACTGGTCGGCATTCATAGGGAAAAATTATCGTATAGAAATAAAAACCACATTTAATAGCTTATCTGGTTACAAAAACTAAATAAAATGCACAATATATAATTATAAACCACATTCAATGCTCTCTTTAACCCTACCATTGGTATAAATTAATGGAAAGAAATAAAATAGGAAGCAAAAGCTGCAGAATGCTATTACAAAAAAATATTTCCACTTGACCATTAAACATTACTGATAGTTAATCTTACAAGTTTTTTTTTGTTTGTTTTGGCTTGTCTGCAGAAAACACCCAGAGTCTTTGGCGGGAATCGAACCCGCAACCCTTTGACTGATAGTCCGGCACTCTATCGCCTAGTCTATCGGGCCACTCAAACATTACTGTTATATATACATAATCCTTTATAGTGCTTATTTGCCAAAGCGGTCATGTTTAATAAGAAATTTACTAGAGATTAATAGTTTGGCATTCTCAACCGCCAGGCGGCAAACATCCTGACCATATAGAAAAGAGGAATAGCAAAGAAACTGAAAAAATATGTTAATTTTTTTTCAGCTGTATTGTATTTTAAATTCTAGATTTAAACACACTGAAGTACATATTTTTATAAATTAAGTTTAAATTATTAATATTCTGAGTAAATTGTGTTTTCAACGAAATGTGACAAAAATTATCTACAACAATCGTTATATGTTTTCTCATTTTTCTATTTCCTTCGAGAACAAGCAGTTCGTTCCACAAAATCCTAATCATCTTAAACACTATATTCTAAAGCAAATCATAAACCAAAATCCTTAAATTTCCAATTCAAAATACACTTAGATAAAATCCAATACCAAAATCAAATTGCTAGCTTGCCTTAAGACTTTCACATTCATGAAAAATTCATGAGTTTTTTGTCTGTACTAACCATAACTATTTAATTGTAGTAAAATGTTTATCAACAAATATCTATGCTGAAGGACAGTAGTAAATAAAGTAAGAATACATAAAATACTATGTAGTAAATTCTGATTTAATAACTTAATTGGAAATTTTATGTTGGCTCTTCTGTTTTTCTAGAGTATGGATTTTTTTATTTCACAAAATATGATAAGGATAAGGTCCTTTATAGGTTGCATGAAATGTTCAAGGTTTTTCTTGTCATCTCCTTATTTATTTAAAATAGATTAAGGAAAGAAAACAATAAACTGTGTCTCCAAATCCATAGAATTTCAACGAACAAGGTGAATTAATTACAATGCAGTTTCTTCCTTTTTGCCGCTTTTTCCCCTTCAGATGCAACTAGTTCATGTAGCGGTAACTCGCTTGTGTTTTTTATCTTTCATTTCAATTTTGTTGACAGATGTTTTTGTGCGAGTCCATTGTAGTCGCTAGTTGTTAGATTGAAGTAGAATCCATTTTATTACAAGATTGTTTTAAGTAAAGTACCCACCAATTGTTGCCAAAGTGTAGTACAGGGGTAGGAAATGCAAGAACGTAACAACAGAATACAATGACAATGAGCATGACTGAAAGGCATCGGTCTGCTGTTTACACAAGCAAACACAGAGAGACAAACAAACAGACCAGTAAGTACAAATACTTGAAGAAATACATACCGACTTGTTGACACATACACACATTGACAGAGGCAGCGAAGGAGACACAAAGTTAGTAATGTGTGCTTTAAAAGCCAGCATTAAAGCAGAAATGACTTGTTTTAAGCGTTTTACATTGCAAACCTGCAGAAGAAATCTTAATGGACCTTCAAATTCTTAAATGGAAAATACATTTTTCATTTGATCTTTGTTGTCTTTAAGTATCAATAACAAAACTAAGTTTTTATGTTATGTTTTTCTGCAGTTTAATTAAGAACGTTTCTATTTCGTATTCAATTTTAATTTGAACACACTTTTTGCCATAATTAAGTTTTCTTGACTTATACATAATATGATTTTAATGATGCAAATGTTTTGTAGTAAATTTATTAATACTTCAAAATTAAATAATTCTAAAGAATTACAATCTTCTAATGAAATTTTTATTAAATAATTTTTGCATTATATCTGGGATAAAGAGGATTGATTGTACATATAAAATCCGACATAAGATTTAAAAAAAAAACCTTCGTTTTTTCAGCGATATGTTTTTTATACATAACTACAGTTTTTCTGTCCAAAATTTAATCAGTCGGAATATGTTAATACGAGTGATGAGTAATAAAAAAAGGGCGATCTATCCTGTGTTAACAATACATTGTTTTCCTTGCTATTTGTCAGTTTAAATATACGAATTTTATACTTCTTTGGAAGTTGTTTTTCTTGTATTTAAATTTTCCTAGAATCTCAATAAAGCCATTCATCTCAAGTCCGAATTAAAGCAGTATAACCAAAAAATAACCAACAACTAAGTACAGTGCCACCTCGCTTCACGCAACCATCGATAAATGCAACTCCTTGATTATTGTAACACGTAAAATATTGGCAATGTTGATTCAGTTAACGCAACTTTCCAAAAAAAAAAACACACTCAATTATCGCAACTTTTTTCTCAAAGCCATCAATATGTCTTTTTATTTACATATTTTTATTAAAATTGTTTTTAGACGTTACTGCTGCTATTGCGTCTGAAATTAAACTGTTGACTGTTAAATATAACGCTATTCCAAGAATCTACAAATAAATAAATTAAAAATAATGATTCAACTGCAGAAGAATATGAAAGTGAAGATGAGAGCGACCCCTAAGCAAACATCAAAATATGTTCCCGGGGCCTAGCTGGGACATTTTTTATTTTGTATGGATTTAAATTAAAAATCTTTAATTTAATTATCAACTTCTAACTGGTTCCCAATATCAGAAGCATCGTCTTCGTATCCATCAACCTCGTTCTGAATTTTGTCTTCTATATCATTGGCAATTGCCACGGCCAATCTATCATAATAGTTAGGGTCAGATTTTGAAACACTATACACTTGTTAACTGCCACCACAACGATAAAAAACTAATTTCTGAAACGTACAAAATATATAGTTATAAATTGGTTTAATCTCTTTGTCTTTTGTTTTGATTTTATTTGCTGCATTCTCTACATATTAGTATAGGCCCTGGCTGGGTCGTGGTGTTACAGACATGTTGAGAGTAATTACCACGCCATCAGATAAAAAATTTTAAGTTTTTTTTTTTTAATTTTTATTGTAGAAAACACCTTTATTAAGGAATTCACAAAAATCTAAGGCGTTTCGCTTAAAAAATCTAAATAAAAAACTATAAAAATGTTCAAAAATTCCTGGCCAGGCCCTGGTGTTCGTTTCGCAAAATTAGATCTCAGCCTACTATTGATTGTTTTAACATTTGTCTTTAATGGGCCGAGAAAAATAGTGTAGCTTTAAAAGACTTCATGTTTCTATAAAATATTCGTGAAATTGCAGTGCAGAAAAATATATCATCTAATAAAACATCGTCAAAGATTTCCGACTTTTTTAATTGCTTTTTTTACGATTTAGTTTCCAAATTAAAATTTGTGCATCCGTTGTACATAAGAATGTGTATTTTTTATACCCTCCACCACCATAATACTATGTTTCCACGACGACTTGAATCACCTGCTTCGCTTTCTGAATCATGTTTTTGAATCGTGCTGTTTACGTGACTAATAAACTTGATTCGATTTGTCAGTTGTTTTTACTTTCTTTACTTTCAGCAGAAAGAAAATAATGTGCTTTGTTTACAATAATATTAAATTTTTACAGCTAGTGCAGATAAACTTGCGATAAAAATTAGAGGAGAGTGCAATTTTTCGTGCTTCGCAAGTAGATACAATATGAATATACTTGATTCGCTCTTAAAATTTTGTATGGTGAAGCTAGTTGTTTCGCTCAAGATTGGGGTGTGAAGCATGAATAGAGAGTGAAGCATGTACCGTGGAAACGTAGTATAAGTGGTGAATGAGGGTCTATATAAATTTGTCATTCCGTGTGTAACACTGAGAAATATTCATCTGAGATGCAATAAAGTATATATATTCTTGGTCCTTATGATATTCTAAGTCGATTGAGCCACGTCCGTCTGTCAGTCTGTGTAAAACACTCTCACGGCCAAAGGACACAACCGAAATCAACAAGGTTTACAAAAAAACGCTTATAGTTCTTGTAAGCAATTTGCTATTGAAAATCAGCAAAATCGGTATAGTACAACAAGAGTTATGGATCAAAATGTAAGACAACCTTCATAAAAGATCGATATTTTAAAAAATGTTCTTGCTATATTTTTAAATATATTGCAAATAATACTTTAAAGTTTAGTGTATGTTGCTCTTATGATAAATGGAAAAAGTGGGAGGAAAATAGTAAGAATCGGTTCATGATTTCTCTAGCCCCCATAAAAAAATCTTCCCGAAATATTGCTCAACTATACATAAATGTCTATAAAATTGGAACATCATTACAAATGTTAGCAGGAATAAGTCTTATGTAAAAAGAAATCGCAAAAGAAAATTTGTTTTAGTTTGGTCTATGTTTGACCATAGACCCCATATAAAGTCCACTTCCAAGCATTCTAAACAACCATACAACTCTTGCAAATAATGTTATTGAGATCAAATTCAACCAAAGTAAGCCTCAAATACGTAGAAACCAAATTAGTTGATACTGGATTTAGAAGCTATCAGTCCATAACTGGTCCACTTCTACTACCAATAAATAATATTATTGAGATCAAGTTCAAAGAAAAAGGCCGCACTTTATATCTTATTCTTTTTAAAGCCTCAGTTAGCCGACTGTAACGGAATGTAGTGTAATGACGTAAAAATGTAAGGAAATTCTATTTCTTACAGATTCATACATTAGGCTGTTGCGTTACTTTACATCTCCATAACCATTTGCATTACTTTACACATAACAATATCCATCAGCTGTTTCTTACTGTTGCAGTTACATACATACCATTACAGTCGGCTAACTGAGACTTTATACTCTGTTTCTTAACTTGTTATGAATATGGAAAAATGTTCTTTTAATTTTATATATTGTTAAATTACACTCAAGATTATTATGAAAATCAGACAAACTCCGTAAATTACAGTAATAATCGGCAATTGCATCAATTATAAATGGTCAAAATTAGATAAAATTTCAAAACATTCAAAATAAAATTAGTGAATTACGACCAACAGGTAATATTGTCTTTCAAACAATTATAAAATACTAATAAAATTTGCACTAAGATTGAGTAGAAAACACAGAATTAGGATATACTAGGCCTATAACCAATGTAGTTCCTGTATTTCTTATTACGTTTAGGTGGAGGGTATTAAAGATTCGGCACAGCCGAATATAGCACTCTAGCTTGTTATTTATTTTATAGTACGGTCACAGTTGGCAAATATTTACTCGAAAGAGCGTAACCACTTGTTTAAGCACAAATTTGTTTAACGTTGTTTACTCTTGTATGAGTTTTTCAAGATCAAACAGAATCAAATATATTAAAATTTAATATTTCGTCTAAATAAGATTAAATAAATTAACAAGTTCAAATACATGCTATTTAGTGGTTATGTCTTTTTCGGCAAATATTTGAAAAATGTGACCGTACCTTTAGAGTTTTTATGTTATTTTTCAATAAAATTTATGAATTTATTTTAAAACTATTTAATATATAATTTATTTTTTCTTAATTTTTACCACAAAAAGGAAAAAAAGCCCTAAAAATATGACTTGTTTTTTGCAACAACCTCAGTTTTCGCAACAGCCGAAATTTCCATTAGTTGCGTTAAGCGAGGTTCCACTGTACCTCTTATCCTTTCAATTAACACCACGCATGCCTTAAGAAAGGCAACGAAAAGAAGTTCCTTTTAATTAAATTTGTTATGTTTTATGATTATCTGGCATAAACATAAGTTATAATTTTGGTATGTGTGTTCTGGTAGTATCACAAATTAATGACAAACTGGCAGCCAGTCATGTGAATAACATTATTTCTTCCTTCCTGTTTCCTTTCTTTTTTTTTTTTTTTTTTTTTGTTAAGTCTTTATTTCAATCAATATTATGAAAAGAACAAAACTATTTTAATTCAAAACGAGCATAGAAAGAAAGAGTAATTTTCATCTTTTCAACAACATACCTTTGGTGAAGATGTATCGCAAAAAAGTGCCAAAAGTCAATGCCACATTTCTTTTGCTTGATTGAATGACTGAATGTTAAAAGAAATTGAAGAGAGAAAAAAAACATTAGGAATCTATGATAATTATGTAGGAAAATAACAGAGTGGAGAAGTTTTGTTTAGAATTATACACTGTAGTAGGCTGCTGTAGAATTGTAGGGAGTAAAGGAAATCCTAGTTGTTTGTTTTACTGGAAAAATAAGTTTTACAATTAGCAGGATGATGGTCTTATTTGGTATCAATTTATTTTCTTATTTATTTGCTCATTTAATTAAAGCTTTATCTCTTCCGAGTAACTTTGCTAATAAAATAAAGGAAAACATGTCTTAATAAGTTGCCGCAGTTGATAGACGTGAGAACAATGCGTTTTCATTGTTGAAAACAACTTTTATACACACTATTATTTAGATTCTTTATTTTTCACCACACAATTTTGAAGCACTCTAATTAATATTCTTATATCCAGAAATACTTACATAGTTTGTTAGTTATTATGACTTTCAGTTTCATTTGTATTCAAATAAATTTGAATTTAGCTATAAAAGTATGCAGAAAATCTATATTCAATACAGTTTGAATAGAAACATCAACATAAAACATTTCTGTTCAGTTGGTTAGTTTTCATTTTTGGGTTTCATGCTTATAAAATAGCAAGCTATTGAAATAGTTTTCAAAAGAAAATTTCATTGTGTATATGGATACAAACTTAATACGAAAATATATTTCATAAGGAAAATATGAGGGTTGTGTGATAATTATATTGGCTAACATAGTTTGTTTAAAGCTTCAGTCATCAAACCTTGTGAAATTAGAAAGAAACGTTTTCAAATCATTGGTTGGCATAAAAATAACATGTATTAAATCGCTAAATTATGCAATTAATTTGTCTTTTTAAATGTGATTAGATATTTATTGTAATTATTGTTTCTTAGCTGTTGATTTAAAAAAAACATTCGTTGGCATTCGTTTGGTTTACTGGTCATATTAAGACGCTGGTTGCAAGAAATGCCATCCACTACTGCTTTAAATCAAAATTGTCAGTTACATTAATGTAATCGATATCCTTATTCATTATTTATATAGATCCCTACATCTATTTAGCGTGTTAACTAAAATTTAAAATTTGTTATATTTCTTTCACTAAAATTGTTTTATTTAGCTTTATTTGAAAACTAACGGCAATTTTGTTGAATTCTGCAAGATAGTGAACAATTTTAATTCAACTTAGACTTATCACACAACCTCCTTAGAAAGCCCATCTGTTGTATTTATTTACAACTTTGAGTCCCAACTGTTTCATGGCCTTGAGATGATGTTCCCCACAATGTATGACTAAATAAATATTGTTTGGATATCTGATTTGATTAATGGAGTGTGTTATAAAGTTTGTGAAAAATAAACGTGAAACGAATAAATTATTAAAATAAAGTAATCAACACTATATAATACCCTACAGAGAATTAATATACAGATATCATGTGTGTAAAATTTGTTGTCATGTATGAAATTTTATAATTCCAAATCCTGTTTTATAGTGGAACTCCAATTTAAGTGGCATGCTGCCGCGGGCAATCAGCTGTTCTTTTTGCCTCTCATATTTTTTGTAGGTAGGCAAATATGCGCGGCATATTTAAAACGGCAAATGTCAAAAAATTAAATGGATTAGTTTTTTACATAAATATATTCTTAAATAAACGTTTTTTTAGTGTGTACATGGTGTAAAAAGTATTAAAAAATTTTAAAGTTTAACAAAATTACACTTTGTCGCGCGGCCGCTTGTCACATTATTGCCAGATTAAGTAAATTGCGATCAGAGATGGGCATATTTCACTAGACAGTTTAATTGTTCTTCGGGAAATCGTTAATATATAATTGAATAATGTTTACCAGATTCCTTTCGTTTAAAATGTGACCATTCTATATTGACAAATATACTTATAAGTAATTGCTTTAAAATCAAGATGTTTTCTCCAAATGTTAAGATAGTTGACTAATCGAATATAACAACACTAGAGCTATGGCAATTTACGGACCGATCTTCATTTGTGTACACATTGTTACGAAATTTAAATTTAATGCATTTGTAGTTTTAATTTATAAACATTATTGAGAACACCCTGTTATAAACATAGCTGAGCAAGATGGCAGAATTAAGTTTTAATGACATTAGCTGAATATTCTAGACACGAACATTCGAGACTTGCAGTCATGAACATTCTAGTATCTTAGCTCCAAACCATCCAGAAATTATGTTTGCTGTATAAATAGACTAACAGGGCCAATCAAGTTAATCAGTTTATTGTGAGTTATCGTCGAGTGAACATCAAAGTGTTCTTAAACTGTAATATAAGTGTGTAAAAGACAGAGTGCTTATTTATAGCATAGTCCTGTATAACGGGTGTATTCTCAGGCGAACGAGTGGTACACGAGTACGTAAACAAATGAGTTTCTAAAATACCTTAATAATATTGAGTTGTTATATTGCAATATTGCCAAATTATTTAATTAGATATTTTGTTTAATTTTTTCCATGTTATTATTCAATATTTTAACATTTTAGGGGCAACCCCAGAAACCAAAATAAAAACAGCTGTGTTTTATTTACAATACAAAAATAATTTATATGAATTGAAATTGCTATGAATTTTTTAATTTTGCAATAAATTTAATGAAAACTGTTTCAATTTATCGCAATTAACATTGAAATTGAAAGTTAAGGTAGTGGACAACAGTTTATGCTGTAGACATATACGAAATAATATATAAAATATTGTTTTGTAATGCACACATACATAGTGATATATGGAAATTTTTCCAAGAAGATTTTGAAGTGCTACCGCCTTTTATTTTGTTAGGCTTGGAAAAAAAATAGACGGGACAAAAAATGGGGGACTTTGGTTGAGGATAAATGGCGCCTCATCGAGGTCATAGTTCAAGGTAAGAGTGAAAAAATTAATAAAATGTCCAATAACTGCCGCGGAGTCGCCCCTAGAGTAGTAAAATGTCAGACTGACTCCCATTAATTTTTCCTCCCCAACATTTTTGTAGAACATACTTACACCCTATCTTCGCTCCTTACGTGACTTGCCCTACAAAAGTTAGTGTTTTATAAATTTTACCCCCATCGACCTAACAAGTTTCAGGGCGCCTCTGGAGAATTCAAATGTATGACCAACCCCCAATAATTTTTCCTCCCCAACATTTTTGTAGAACATACTTGTACCATATCTCTGCTCCTTAGGGTACTTTCCCTTCAAATACTGATTTATAATTTTGCCCTCTGACCTAACTATTTTAATTGCGCCTCTGGAGGATTCAAATGTATGACCAGCCCCATTGATTTTTCCTCCCCAACATTTTTGTAGAACATACTTATACCCTATCTCTGCTCCTTAGGGTACTTTCCCTTCAAATACTGATTTATAATATTGCCCTCTCGACCTAATTGCACTTTTGGAGGAGTTAATTGATTTTTCTCACACAACATTTTTGTGAAAGACACCCACCTTCTATATCTGGTTCTTAGAATACTTCCCTTCAAATAAGGTTTTATAAATTTGCCTCGTCGTCCTAACTACTTTCAGGGTGCCTCTGAAGGAGTCAAATGTATATTCCAAACCTCTTTCTCTGCTCTTTAAGGTACCTCAAATATACAAATTTTTTTATATAAATTTTGTCTCTATTGTCTAAGTGGTTCCAATACAAAAAACCAGTTTTATGTATCTTTGATATTTGTATTAAATTGAGTTCAATTAAAAGTTTGAGTGCGATATGTATATGTAAGTATTTTATTTTAATTTATTAAATAATTTTTGTAATAAAGAGGATATTTTTTCCTTTTTTCGGCAACGACTTGCAGTAGAAATATTTTTTCTTCCTCGTTGCGGCACAAAATATTGTTGTAGTCCTCTATTAATTTTACGCCTCTTTCGGCAGAATCGTTGACAACATGCAATTTTTGCAGTGTTTGTAGTGCTTGTTGGTAGTCTTGCTTTTCCCAAGTTTCTGGATCACTATCAAGAAAATCTTTTGACAATCCGAGGCAAATTTTTTCCTGTGTCTGATGTAACATAATGACTCAAATTGTTCTCCATTAATTTTTCGTATACTTCTTTTGGTGTCAATGAAATTCTTTTAACACTTTTGAAGTCACAAAAATATACTGGAGAAACATTTACTCTATCCTTTTCTGCCTCGCTATCTTCATCATAACATTCCACCATGTCATTGCCCGACAGTTCTTCAGCGAATTTCTCTTCATCCCTCTCAAATCTGCCATTTTTCGCTTTGTAGCAAAGGGTACATTCTGATCAAATAATGCAAAAGCAACAGCATTCCCACTAAGATACCAGCGATGTCCACAGAATCTCTTAACCAACTGACATGAAACTGTCTCATCAATTGAAAGTAGTTAGGACGACGAGGCAAATTTATAAAACCTTATTTGAAGGGAAGTATTCTAAGAACCAGATATAGAAGGTGGGTGTCTTTCACAAAAATGTTGTGTGAGAAAAATCAATTAACTCCTCCAAAAGTGCAATTAAAATAATTAGGTCGAGAGGGCAATATTATAAATCAGTATTTGAAGGGAAAGTACCCTAAGGAGGAGAGATAGGGTATAAGTATGTTCTACAAAAATGTTGGGGAGGAAAAATTAATGGGGGTCAGTCTGACATTTTACTACTCTAGGGGCGACTCCGCGGCAGTTATTGGACATTTTATTAATTTTTTCACTCTTACCTTGAACTTTGACCTCGATGAGGCGCCATTTATCCTCAATCAAAGTCCCCCATTTTTTGTCCCGTCTATTTTTTTTCCAAGCCTAACAAAATAAAAGGCGGTAGCGATTCGAAATCGAAAAATCGTTCACTATGTCATACCTAATGCACACAAACACTTATTTATACTCGTCTGTTTTTGACATTAGGACGATTTAAATTTCAATGTAGAAACCATAAAAAAGATATTCTTACGTTTTTACTCAAGAGAATTGACACTAGTGTTATAGAACTCCAAAACTAATTTTTGTACTCATCTGGGCGAAAAATTTGAGTCACTCGTTATTTAGAAACATGTCATTAGAATTGTTTTTGTGTAACTTATATCAATTTTAAAACATTCATGCCTGCAAGGTCGACTTTCGGAAGGCCTAATGGAATGTATATATGGGTTGTTTGTTTAGATGTATACAACTTTCAGTTGGCAACACGTTTTTAATTGGTAGCCATTTTGTCAACTGTCAAGTAATTTGCGTTTAGTTTGGTTTGGCATTTCAACATGAATAGACTGACGCCTTTACAATGCTTCCAAACTGTGCAAATTTAATTTGAAAATCATGGTTCTATTCGAAATAAGTATCGAGAGTTGTTTTTTAGATGTACAGAACTTTGAAATGGAATATAACAAAGATGATTTTTTTAAATTGACATGAAATTTACTCTATTCGAAAGATAATCTTCAGGCAATATAATTTAAATGTGACTTTTGGTATATGACTGGCTTGGACGTAGTCTTATCTGGAGGTACAATGGCAGCCAGTTAAAAAGTGTTGTTCTCTATATCTAAAAAAAACAACCTATACCCCAAAAGTTTTGGAAAGTAAGCAAGTAAGGAAAAAGCGTCAGTTTCCTTACTCTGTTTTTACACTTATTAACAACTTGGAAATAAATGGAATCATTTAAATGCTACGAATGCATTTATAGCTAAAAAGAAACACCAGTTATTTCATTTTATATTTTAAGGAACCTTAATCTCGGTTGGTTACTCTCTGTCAGCAGAGATCAGCAACTCAACTTCCTAAAACACATTAAATCTGGTTAATCAACGAAATAAGAAAATTACATCATATACACAAAAAATATAATAAATATTTCTTTGCTTTTTAACTTATCAAGTTAAGAACAAATTATTTAAATGATGTTTATATGGATTTAAATTTCTAGAACGTAAGACCACACAGCATTTGCTTTAAAAATTCTAATTTTTATGACTCTTTGATTACGCCCTTCACATTACCGCTAGTGAAATAATTTAATATTAATGAATTAAACGAACTAAAATTATTTAAATACCTCACAAAAAGTGTCCAATGTACAAAATATATAAAAAGTTATTTGGTTACTCTTAACAATTGGTAAAAGCGTAACAAAGCAATGTGATACACTACCTTAAAAGATACCAGTGGTCCTAGTGGTAACTATAAACATACTTTACATCCAGTGTCAAATGGGAAATTGATTGTTTCAAAGCTGCCTAAATAATTTGATATGTTTAATTATAATGTATTTTACACATGCTAATTAAATATATTTTAAATATTAGAATTTTTCTCTTAGTTACTAAACTAGTAGTAGTAAAAAAATTGTCGTTGTTATTGATACAAATACATACAACGTTTTATGTAATTAAAACTTTTGTGCCAATTACTCGTATATAAATGAACAATTAATTAATATTGAAATATTTAAAAATAAATGTTAAAAAAAATAAATTTAAGATTTCTACTACAATATGCTTAACATAATCAGCTTGAACTAAACAAAACAACAAAACAAAACCATTTTTAATTCACACAAATATTTAAATAATAAATCCATACAAATATTCTCTAAACTTTTCCTAACTTATCTAATCTAGTCGTATAATATTAACAAACATTTATACTAAATTAATATATTGCTAAAATCTTTTTATCTCGAACAGATTATTATAAGTAAAACGTAAGGTATTAAAATTCGAAGAGTATTTAAAGAAAAACTTTGCAAAAATATAAAACAGACAGACAAGCCTCCACCAGCATCATGTTGCTATAGGAAAACGAGTAAAGTTTAACAAAGAAACCTACAACATTAGCATGACTTAAAAATTAGTTTTTCAATTAAGTACATTTACAACGAGCAGAACAGAGCAGAGAAGAGCTCTAGTGGAAGCATATTTGAGTATGAAACAAAAACGCTCAGTAACAAAGAAAAGCTTAAAATGAAACAAGTTAAACATATAAATGTAAAGAAATAACATAAAACTTTGTCCATAGCACATAAAACATTTTTCAAAGTGCTAAAAATTTATGAAATCTTCTGGGAACTATACACACACACAGTGTATTATATACAACTAAGTTAAAAACCATTTAGACAAGATTGCAACAGCCAACTAATACAAACACATCCACCAGAACTGCAACAATTTGCAAACATGGACATAGAAGAGAAACTGTTGCAGGATAATGCACCATCACCTTCATCTTCAACATCTATTACTTCTGCTACACCACGTCTAGTGCGCACACCATCACCTTCCACAGCCACCAGTCCACATACACCACCTCTGCAGCCCTTGGTGCAGACATTTACGGCACCTTTGCACCGTAAAAAAGGTCGCCTGCAACGATCCGAACGTTTGCAGACAGTTGACAGTGGCTCGAATTCATCAAGCGGAAATAATTCAACGTCAACACCTACATCCTACTCAGCATGGGAATCATTGGTGAAGGAGAGTTTTGGCCAAATTGCTTGGCCAATTAAAATAACATCATGGGAATTGGTGGATGATCGCGTTAAAGTTGTACCAAATAGGTGAGTGTTTAATAAGTTATTTAAAATGTTAACCAAAAAAAACGAGTAAAAAATTAAATATAAGGAGTTTTTTGTTTTCTTTTTAAAGAGAAGTAACACTCAGGCAATTAATATGCCTATATATAATTGCGTTACTTTCTTTGGAGAGGGAATAGTTGAAGAAGTAAAGGTGGTGAAAGAAGAAAGCTATTTTTTCTATCACAACTCTGCATATGCGCATTATGTTTGTTTTTAGTGCAGCATTGCAGCGCCTCTGGTGGTGAGTAGGCGCATTTGATTTTATAGCCTTTATTTAATTATTTTACTTTGGTGGCGTTTCAGTATGCTATACCACTAAAGGAGGGCGCAGTGATAAATACTAGTTATGCTAGGTAAAAAACTAATAATTATCAGAAACTGATGTTGTTTGAATGGCAGCGGCTGGGAATCGAACCCGAATACCACCTCATGCTTAATAATCAAATGCGCTGATCAATTAAGCTACAGCAATCTCAAATTAAATTGCGAAGTGCATAACTATAAATGTATGACACAAAATTTTAAAAATCATGACTGCTTTTTAATAATAATTTATCATAAGCATGATTGCAATAATTATGTAATCATTAAAATGTTATGGTTGTCGCAACCATAACTGACTAAAATATTGTTAAATGACTTTCAAAAATGCTAAAACGATTGTAGTGTTATGCACAACTATATTTTTCTTGTACAAGATATCAATATTTTTAAAATAATTGATGTTATTTTACTAATTGAAACACTATTTTCTGGCTTGAAATTTTAAAAAAATATATTCATCGAAAAAAGTAGGTAAAGCAATTAAAAATAAAAACAGGAAATTATTTTTTGAGCCAACCACCACCATAACCACCGCCCAGACCACCTCCAAAGCCTGAAGCAAAACTGGAACTGGAAGCATAACTAGAAGAGTAACCACCGCCAAAACCTCCTAAACCACCACCATAGCCACCGCCATAACCGCCTCCAAAGCCGCCAACACCACCATGCCAACCATGACTAGGCTTATGCCATCCACTCGAGATAGGTACTGGAACACCTACAGGCACTCCTACGGGATATGGCACGGGCGTATGAACAGGAACGGGAGTATGAATTGGTACTGGATAAGGCACGGCAACAGGTTGCTGAACAGGATAAGGAACACCAACGGGATAAGGTACTCCAAAACCGTGAGAGTGACCAAACTTTTTTATAAAAGAACCATCGATATTATTGAAACACACTAACAGCGTTAAAACGCCAATCGATAATTTTAAATTCATCTAAAATTGAGTAAAAACACAAAATAGTTATTAAATGATTAAAATCCAGTTAAAGCTATTAATCCTAACTAAAAAAATAAATATTGAGTTTGTTCTTGTTAAAGTTGAATTTATTTTAAAATATAACTTTGGTTTATTCTATGCCACAAGAAAGAATTACATATTTTAAGCAAACATTTAAACTTTTTATCAAACACTTTCAAATAAACTAAAATATTTTTCAATAATAAAGAAATATTATAATTATAAAGAAATGACAATTAACAAAAAAGCATTATTTCAAAATATCTAAAGAAAAACTTTAATTCATTTTAAAAATGAAACTTCGATTTAATGGAATTGCAGTTAGGCTTATTAATTTAATATTTATATTTTTAAACACATTATTTATATTTGGTATTTTTTATTCACTTTTGAATTGTATTTTCAAACATTTTATTAAAATTTGTTTTTAATTTTTTAATAAACGTACCATTAGTTTTGTTCTCTTTCCGTTTATTTACGAAACTTTACTAAAATTAAAATAAAACCAGCAACTCTTTAAATAGACATCAACATTTTGCAATCTAAAATATCTAAATAGGTTTGTGTATTGTTTAAGGGAAAAAGTAATTTCGTAAAAGTAAATAATGCCCAACTGATATATCAGCTGTTAAAAGAAGGCGTAATAACGCACTGCTTTTGTTTCGAGGAAAGCAGTTGCTGTATTTAGAAACAAATGTTAAAGGGTATACGAAACATTTTGTTTCACTTTGGAAAACGGTTTCGAGTATTTTCGTATTAGCCGACAAACCGTTTTTATTTTCTGTATCGGTTTTGATAACTATGAACATTTTTTATATTTTTGTCAAAAAAATATAAAACTTGTCTGACTTTTTTTATTTGCTTTGCCTGCTTTTAATCATTTTCATAATATTTTATTATTTTGCTAACGAAAATCTCACTCTGGTTCAAATATATTGTAAAAACTGTTTTCCTGTTTCTATAAAAATAAGTTTTCCTTTCCAAGACCAATTCCAACTGAATCGTATAGCAGTTGGAATCGCATATTTTATTTTATAAACGAATTTTGTTAAGCATAAATAGATATTCTATGGGGTTCCCAGAAAGTCATGGAAATATTTGAAAATACTTCTGACACGTTTTACTAATACGTAGTAAAACCCGAAAAGTATATTACAAATGCCAAATGGCATTTTTGGTTTGATTCATTTTAATGCAACATTATCAAAGAGTTTAAGCTCACATTGCTTTGGAAGATATCATAACGAAATTGCACATGCTTGGAGCTGACGTGATTTCGTTTATCTGCGTCTCTTTTAGTTTAAGAGATATTTAGGTTTTGTTTTTATACCCTCCATCACCACAAGTGGCGAATGAGGGTATGTAATCTTTGTCATTCCGTCTTAAATCTGAGACCCACCAAAGTATATATTTTCTTGATCCTTATAAAATTCTAAGTCAATTGAGCCATATCCGTCCGTTTTTCCGTCTGTACGTATGTGTAAAAAACTCTCACGATAACTAAACGAAATTTACAAAAAAATATTTTTTATATTCAAAATCAAAAAAATGGGTACAGTACAATCTGAGGTATGGAACAAAATGTGAGGCAACCTAAATAAAATTTTTATATATTATTTATAATTTTTTGTGTTTAAATATATTGCAGATAATACCATGAAATTTTTTACATGTTATTTTTATGATAAAGGAATAAAGTGTGAGGATAATATTAAGAATCGGTCCATGATTTCTCATAGCCCCCATACGAATATCTTCCCGAAATATACCTTAATGATACATAAATGTCTATAAAATTGAAATATCAATACAAAATTTAGCAGGCATAAATCAAATGGAAAAAGAAATCGCAAAACGAAATTTTGTTTAGTTCGGTCCACGTTTGACCATAGACCCTCTACTACTAAAATTCTACTGCTAAAATTCACTTAAATACGTATGAAACTGGTATAAATATTGTTACCAGGTTAAAATTTGACATAAATGATCCTTATGGGCAATTAAATTGTTGTACTAAATTTTATGGTAGTCGGCCCATAATTGGTCATATCACATCCGAAAAAGTCATTAATGTTTATATCAGTACCGACTTAAAACTTTATACTTCGGAGTTTTAAGAGTATCGGTCCATATTTGACTATATAAGGTCCATTTCCGAAATTCACTTTAATACTAATATGTATATTAAATATACTGTTATTATGTTGAAATTCGTCTTGAGTTATCCTCATATGCATAAAATTCACTGGGCCGAACCATGATTTGTCATAGCTGCCATATAAAAACCATTTCCGAAAAACAATTTAACACACAAAAGTATCTAATAAATATCGATATCGAACCAATTTTATATGGATAAAAAATTTTAATCCAGTTATCATATTAATATCGGTTATACGGCAATTATGCTACTGGTACTACTCAATAATTGGCAATAGCTGCCGGATTAAGTCCGCTTCCGAGCATAACAACTAACCATACAACCCTTGTCAATAACGTTATTGAGATGAAATTCAACCAAAATAAGCCTAAAAAACATAGAAATCACACTAGTGGATTTAGAATATATCAGTCAAATAAATTCAACCTTAAAATCTTACCTTTTTTGTATTTTGTTTCTTAACTTGTGAATATGGAAAAATGTTTGTTTAATTTTATAAATTGTTAACTTACATTCAAAATTATTATGAAAATCAGACAAGCTCTGTAAATTACAGTAAGAATCGGCAATTGCATCAATTATAAATGGTCAGAATTAGATAAAATTTTAAAATATTTAAAATAAATTATATTCGTCGTAAAATTGTCCTTCAAACAATGTATAAAATACTAATAAAATTTGCACTAAGACTGAATAGAAAACATGGAATAAGGATATTCTAGTCCTATAACGAGTGTAGTTTTTATACTTCTTATTGCTGTAAGGTGGAGGGTTTTAAAGATTCGGCACAGCCGAATAATGCACTCTAACTTGTTTATACTTTTCCGTATAAAAAGTTATATGCATCCAAAGTTGAAACATGTAAAAATTATTTTTTTTTGGACTGTGTTTAACAAAAGAAACCCTTATATTTTTTCTTTACGGAAACAACTTTTCGTCAGGACTATAATTTTTATATGATTCGAAAAGAAAACTTAATACATTAGTATGTAAAGTAAATTTTGGCTTATTTTAGAGGACCTTGGAAACGCTATCCTACACAAACTTGGACAATTTAAAAAAAAAACACAAAGCACCGATCCTCAAAAATGCTACATATTTGTTTAAATTCGGGGAAAATATTGAAAAAATACCCAGAACGACAAGCATTTCAGATATTTCTTAACAAAGCAAAATACTATAAACAATAACAATAATAAAGATTTTCATTTGCTTTCATCATGATACTCTAACAATATTCTATTCTATATGTAGGCCACAAAAACCTTGATAATTTCGCTTAAATAATTTTCCACTTGATTGAAACGAACTTGTTCATCACTCATATTTCCAAAGAAAAGTCAAAATGTAAAAAATTATATTTGAGAGTTAAATTCACAACAATTTCCGTAACATCATTGATGACAAGTTTAAAAGAATTGCACGCATTCTTTTCAGCGTTCGTTAAGAGACTCTCAAATGGTTTATCATTCAAAATTTTCCTAATTTGAGTATTGCTTGTATGAAAATTTTGTCTAAAAGCACACTTCAAACCTACTTTATTTTTTATGAATACGGCAGTAAACGTTTACCTATTTAAAAAAAATGTTTTTCCGTATTATCAAACAATCAATTTGGTAAAATTCTAGTTTGTATCGATAATGTTATATTTTAGTTGGTTTCATTGAGCAAAAAAATATAGTTAAACCTGTTTTTGTGCGGTGGACAAAAATCAACGCTCAATAAATCGTCCAAAATTTCAAGAGCTCCTCGTTTTAACACAATTAAAAATATTCTTTTAATGCGGTTAATAACGACCGCATAAAATATGTCTCACGTAGTAAAGAACTTCAAATGTGATTGGTCGGATTTGGAAAATACACATGATTAAAAATTACTTTGTTTTGAGCTTAAGGTCAATTTCAAAAAAAAAAAACAACGCACATAACCAGGCTTGACTGTATAATGACAAATACTATATTTTATTAAGTTTTCTCAAAAATTGCATTTGTGTAATTCAAAAAAAAAAAAAAAAATCTGGCGCTAAAAAACATTTAAAATAATTTCATTCATGCCAAGATAATTTCAATTGCTTCAAAGTAAACACAATTTAATAAACGTAATAATTAAAAAGTTTACACCAATTGTAAGCAATTCAACAAATGCAGGAACATATTAAAATTTTAAACACTAATCAACCACACACTTTATACAATTAAAAAAAAAAACAAAAATCATATTTGAACGAGGTCGTTCAACCAGTTTAAACCACAAACTGACTCATGTCATAAACCTTCAAAACATTTCAAAATCTATCAAAACCACAAACGAAAATACTTTTACTACCAACCAATATATGCATATTAATTGTTTTAGGGCCTTTCCACTAAATTAAAAGCCAGATATTTATATGATTTCAATGACTTGGTAAAAACCCCTAAATACAAATGAAAATTGAAATCCAAAAACAAGTTCGTATTCAATTGAAACCAAAAGCACGAGTCAAATAGCCCAACACTACTCATGTATCTTAAAGTGTATTAAGTAATTGTACAAATGATGATCAACATAATTATGTTTATCTTGAAGATGCTGGATTGACGAAGTAGACTTTTAAACTAAACTTGTTTTATGTCAAGTGTTTGTTTTTATTATGACAGATATGTTTGTTTTCTTTATTCTTTTACATCTATTTCTTTGCCTTAATGTTAACAACACAAAATTTATGTTAATTTATATCGTTAATATTTTATTTCAAATGTTAATAAAAACCCAGATGCTTTGCTTTTATTATTAATATTCATTTCAACGCATAACAACTCGTGGGAAAAATATTAATAGAGTTCATTTCCGAGTTGAGGGTCAGTGGAGCAAATAAACTACTGCCAAAAATTTGCATTTTGTTAGAATATTTTATTTTTTCACAAATGGAAATACATGAAACTGTTGCAGAATATATTTCCGCAAAACACTGAAATCGCAAACAAAACAAATGTTCTACGAATTTAATTTAACTTAAAGATTTTTGCGCGTGGGAGTTTTTTAAATTATAAGTTTTTTAGTATATAAACTAAGAGTTGGCCAGTAAGAAGACAACAGTTGCTAAAACCACTTAAACTATTAACTTAGAAAAACTACAAAACATATAAAATAAACAAATATTTAAGTTTAGAAAGATAAAAAATGTTTCATAAAGTAAGTTGTGCCTTAAACTTGTAGAAACCGTTAAACAAAATTTTATTGAAAATCTATTTTCTCTTATAGATGTTAAAGTTAACTTTATTGGCCATGTGTTTGGCAGTGACAGCAGCTCAATATCAATATCAAGGGCAAGCTGGTCAGTCGGGTTATTATCCCGGACAAACTGGACAAACCTCATCGACTGGCTCTGCCCAGGGAGCTGCTGCCGCTACAATTGGCAATCCCAACGGTCGCTTTTTAGGCTTATTAGGTGGCGGCAATAGAGGTGGTCTCCTTGGTGGTCTTTTGGGTGGTGGCGGCGGTGGTCTTTTGGGAGGTGGCGGCGGTGGTTTATTGGGCAATCTTTTTGGTCTTGGTAACAGATATCCAATTGCTCCTGGCTACCCAGGACCTGGCTATGGCGGTTATCCTGGTGGTTTTGGCGGTGGTTACCCCGGTGGATTTGGTGGTTATCCTCCTTATGGTGGTATTGGTGGTTACTATGGTTAAGTTGCTATTACATCCATCCATCCATTCTGTTTTCCTTGTTATAGTTTTAAGAATTGTTTCTTGTTGAATAAATAATTTGTGTTAAAAAAAAAAACGCCCACTCCTTGTTCATTAAATACTTTTGTTGAAGTTCTTGTGAAAGTGTTGTGTGCTTAATATAATAAAACCACGCACTAAGTGTTAGTTGCTGTAATTAATCTGGCTTCATATCTTTTGGCTCTATCTATTAAAAAACCATGACATCTTAATTGTTTACTTTGGAAGAATAGCTAATATATCTGTATCATTATATATTTAGTTTATATGTATTTAACAACCCAGGTAACATTACATAGGTTAACAGAGAGCAAAATTATTGTAACAAGTGAAGTGTTTAATACTGCTGGGGTATAGAAACAAAAGCTGCAAACTTTACTTTTTTTTAATTTCTATAATAAATAACAAATTCACAAACAAACACAACTAACTATTCTAGGAATTTGTGCAGGATTTTTCTATTTTGATTTATCACTGGTTAGTAATTTGTAAAAATTTGTAAAAATATACTCCGACGGCTTAAATTGTTTGACATGATAAAGAAGGTGTAGCAGGTTATTTTATGATTTTTCAAGAGCCTTTGATTTAGTTCGGCATGATATTTTAATAAAAAACCTAAGAAATATTGGATTAGCTGCTGAAACAGTGTTACTTCTTAATGATTACCTTATAAACAGGTTTCAATTTGTTCAAATTGTTGATTCAATGAACAGCTTGTTACCTGTACATTATGGGGTTCCCCAGGGCAGTGTCCTAGAACCATTACTTTTTAAGATGTATATCAACGACTTGAAAAATATAACATTTTATGGGAAATTGATAATGTTTGCAGACGATTTATGTATATTTTATAAGTATAAACACGAGAAAATACTACAAACGGTAGTAGAATATGATGCTACTATACAAACGGTGTTTGCCCGTTTAAATAAATTGGTTTTAAATTCAGATAAAACTAAATTTATACGATTTAGACCACATGTTAAAAGAAATGCAGTTTAATATTTTAATTAGCTTCCTTTTCCATCTAATATAGAAAATAGACCTAGCTAATCTGTTTATACTTATTTTCAACTTAATCGATGCAAGAAATTTAAGTCTGCTGTTAGGTCAAAAAAAAAAAACTTACGAATCTTAGGTATAGGACCATTCTAGTCCATATTAGTCTTCTTTTTTTTTGTAATAAGTGAACAAGCAAATTGTTTTTGCTACAAAGGAATAAAGCTATTTTCCGTATATCTTTGGGACCAATTGTCAATTTGTTTTGAACTAAAAAACAATATATTAAAAGCAAACAAAAAATATTAATATTTTAGTAATTGTAAGCCTTAACAAAAAGTCTTTTTAAAAAAAAATTAATTTTATTTTTTTGGATATTTCGCTACGTCTTTAGGAAAATTTTTATAATTTTATAAATTTCAAAAATTATTTCTAATAGGAAAAACTATATGAAAATTTTTAACATAACAAAATATTAAAATAATTTATATTAAGTAGAAAATATTACTAATTAAACAATATTTATAAGTTGTGTTATTTTTTTATGTACTAACTGCCGTATTTATAAAAAATTATAGTAGACTTCAAATGTACTTTAAGAAAATTTTATATGAAAATTTTTTCTGAAATGATACTTCAAGTCTACTTTATTTTTTATATGTATATACGGCAGTAAATGTGCTAAATTTAAGTATCGGCTTTGTAGTTAATTCTTTTAGTTCTAGTTATTACAATTTATATACCTTTTACAATTTTCTTTATCATTTCCGTCCCCAGGTATTTTATATACTCGTACAACATTTGACATGTTCCATTTTTCTATTTTATCTTTTGTTTTACTAAATTCTATATTTATCATTCTATATCTGTCAGTATCGAAAATTTGTGATCTTCTCAATCATTCTGATATTTCCGGAATATAAGTTACTGATTTGTAAATTTTCGGTTCTATTGTATTTCTTGTATTGTTTTTATTTTCGTTCTTATATTGTCTTATTAGTTTATAAATTATTGTCTTGTAATATATTCCTTATCTTTTTCTTTTTATAGCCTCCACCACCATAAGTGATGAATTAGGGTCTATATAAGTTTTTCATTCCGTATGTAACACTGAGAAATACTCATCAACAAAGTATATATATATCCTTGGTCCTTATGAAATTCTTAGCCGATTGAGCAATGTCCGTCTGTCTGTCTGTCTCTGTAAAACACTCTCACGTTCAAAGGACACAACCGAAATTAACAAGGTTTACAAAAAACCGCTTATAGTTCTCCTAAGCAGTTTGATATTGAAAATCAGTAAAATCGGTATGGTTGAACAAGAGTTATTGATCAAAATGTAAGACAACCTTCATAAAAAATCTAAATTTTTAAAAAAATGTTCTTGGTATATTTTTAAATATATTGCAGATAATACCATGCAGTTTTGTGTACGTTGCTCTTATGATAAAAGGAAAACGTGTAAGGAAAATAGTAAAATACAAAATCTTCCCGAAATATTGGAAAACATTCAAAATAAAATTAGTGAATTACGACCAACAGATAATATTTTATTATTTTATTTATTTATTTTACTATCACAAAATCAAATTGGTTTTTTATTTCTAAACAATTTTGAGTTACTATCATTAAGATATTACAACAAATAAATTCAAGATTTATATAATTAAAAAAGCTTTTTACATAAATATTCCACTGTATAGGAAAAAGATAGCGAGAAAAACCCTATATAAAATATCACAGAAGTATAGTTTTCAAAAGTTTTTATTTTTTAAATCACAAACTAATTGAATCTATACCAGTATGAATAGAATCAATTAGTCAGTGTTTCGCAAACTTCTCAAATGTGCAAAATTTGATCTACTGCATTTATTGTTAAATGTCAGTGTCATATCATTTATAAATGTTTCAATAGTTCTTTGGCGAGACATTCTATGTAGTTCCAATGTGGGAAATCGTTTTGGTATATTATATATGATCTTCAAATTTTTATTTTGAATTACTTGAACTCGTTTTCTGTGAGTTTTCGCACAATTTCTCCAAACAATACAACCGTATGTCAGTATAGGTCGAATGCATAAGTTATAAAAAGAAGTTTATTTTTGATACTTAATTTCGATTTTCTGTTACCAACAGATAATATTGCCTTTCAAACAATATATAAAATACTAATAAAATTTGCACTAAGACTGAGTAGAGTACACAGAATTAGGATATACTAGGCCTATAACCAGTGTAGTTTCTGTATTTTTTATTACGTTTAGGTGGAGGGTATTAAAGATTCGGCGCAGCCGAATAAAGTTCTTTAGAAATTTCCTGTCACTTACAGTTTATAATCTTTCAATTAAATTCTTAGCTGTATTAATAATAATATGTTTAGAATCATAATTAATTATTCTTCCTGAAGCTGTTGGTTTCTGATACCAATTTAAAACTAAATTTGTTCCTCTTCTTATCAATAAGTTATCTAAATATGAAAGTTTCGAATCATATTATTTCTCTATAGTAAATTTAATATGCAGATTAAATTAACATATTATCAATAGCATGTATAAAATAATACAAATAAATCAAAGACGTAGCGTAATATTGAGAATAGAATTTAAAACTTATTTTAAAAAAGACCTTAAGCTTAAATACTTACTTAAATATTAATATTAGAAAAGGTAAAACAAACTATAATAACAAAAAAATATTATTTAAGTCGATCGGAAAGGTTTCAATTCCGTATTTGCAATTCGATGGTTTTTACTTTGTTTACTTTAAATATCGGTTTTTAACTTAAATATGGTAATGTTGTGTAATCGAAAACAAAAAAAGTATAACAAAAGAAATTTTAAATAATAGAGAAAAATTTTTTTTTTTCAAAATTCACGGAATTTCAATTGATGCTGTTTTAAAATGAACAAATACATCAAAATGCAGTTGAAAAGCCACGAAGGAGAAATTTAAGGGCTGCATCTGATCTTCTGTGTGTGTTGTGTAAATATTTTTAATTTTTGTAACATTTTGAAAAAAGTTTTCTTGTTGCTGACACCAACTTTGAAATTTTTAAAATTTTATTTAAATATCAATGAGATAATTAAAATACTAAAATTAAGTATTTAATTGTCATTATAAATTAGTAGTATGAGTTTTTTTTCAGTATAAAATCATAAAAAATAACAATTCCACTTAAGAAATCTAAACTGGTTTCATTCCGGAATCAAAACCACTTTCGATCGGAATTGAGTTCTGTGACATGGCAGTTCGTCTTGGATGCGTCAGTTTATATTCAGTGTCTGACATGTTTACTTTGCTAAAAACAATGGGAAATCGACGATTTTTAAATTGCCTTCATATAAATAAATAAAAAAAAAACCAAAATGGTCCTAAACTCAAGATTCGTAATTTTTTATTTTTCTAACTTGCCTTTCTTTGCTTATGGTTGAAAGTTCTTCAGGAGTAATAAAATAAAAAAATACCCCAATAGCAAACATTTGAAGTAGATATGTTGAACCATTTCTTAGCCAAAGCAAACACAAAACAAAAATTGACCAAAATTGTCCAAATCTAAAAACAGGGTTAAAACAAAAAAAAAAAAAAAAAAAAAAAAGTAAATATTTTTCTTCGTTTAAAAGGAAATGAAAAATTAACAGCTTAAAAGAAACAAACACTCACATTAGAAGGGATTCTATTTTGCAGTTTTTAAATTTTCCATGACGCCATCTAAAAATTAGAATCTTAAAATATAATTAAACTCGGATAACGCTTGGGAAATAAATAAGGGCCAGCCTAATGCAAATTTCATGGCTAAAGATAATAATAGGCAGCAACAGGCCGTTACACAGAAATTGCCTTAAGGAATTACTAGAAAATGATTAACTTGAATTGTACAGCAAAACAAATTTCAAAATTTGTCAACATGAATATTTAAAAGCGGCTGAGTTTTGCTTATAAAATACATACACAAACACACATATAATGGCACTGAAGCGCGCACTTGACACACACTTCAAAACATACTTATAACCGCGAGCAATCACCTTAATTGCTTTTCTTTGTTAAAATTACAACGAATTAAAAAAAATATCCTGCAGTTACAAATAAACACCATCAAGCACACACAAAGTAACAGCAAATGTATTTGAAATGTAGATGAAATGAGAACTTGAGTGTTTAGAGCTGGGATTGTTTATTTTAAACAATATTTTCTTTTGCACAGTTCGGTAAACAAAACCAGGAAATGAAATATTTCCAATCATTATTATCAGCATTTTGTTTACTAATTATTCTAAAAGAGTTTTGTGTTTACAAGTTCAGTTCTATAAAATTTTTCTACTGTTTACTTTCATTCTTTGTTGAAATTGTAAGTTTAGAAGTTGATTTTCTTTTAACAACTTTCTGATCCCAGGAGAAAATTGTTCTGCAAACCGAAAATTTACATATGTTTATCTTTTGAAAACTTTCTATCAATAATAAAAAAATTAGAATTTATAATGAAAAATAAAACAATTACGTAAGCAAGAACGGAGCTCTTTCAACTGTAAAATTTTCATCTAATTTTGTTTATATTCTTATGTCGCGTTCTTGTACCAAAAATTTGTATGTATGTCAAAATCAAGTAGCAAGCTAAAGAAAACATAAAAAATAACATTCTTTAATTAATAGGAATTTATCAATTCATTTCAATTGTCTTGCATAGATTCAGTAACATGTCGATATGTGAATGAATTTCAATTTTCTGTTTTAATGTCAACTAAATTCGGTCTCCATAACCAAGTAAATAGCCGCATGTCATGCCAGCCAAAACATAGGAAGATAATTATTATGTGTTGCGTATTTTATTTCTTTATGGATAGATTCTTCACATTTTTGCCTACATTTTAAAAAATTACTAACAGTTTGACAGCCGGCAGTTTAAGGTTAGTAAACATTAAGCTGAGAATAACATTTTCCTTGTTCAACAAAATTTAAAAAAATAAAGAAATTTCAAGCAAAATCATTTTAAGCGAACACATTTTAAACTTAATGAATTTGTTAATTGTTAAAATTCACGCAATTAGCGTCAAGGAAACTTGTATGTAATTGTATGTAATGTATTACTGTTTACCGCAGTCGATATGTCTGGTCCACGACTGTGACTGTTACTTCTATTCGATGTTAGGGCATGGCATCAGAGTAAATTACATTTAGATTACATGATATTGATGAGAAAAACTTAGGATTTCGATTAAAAAACTCCCTGGTCTTCTGATCTCACGGTGATCTAATTTAGCCTCTAGATCGTGAATTTCTTTTTACGCCCACTCATTTTAAACAAATGTAACAAGCGATTAAACAAATTTGACGTACAGAAAAAAATTTATAGACAATTTATTTATATAAAAATGCAATATTTGTGGAAATTAATTTTTAACTTCACCAACATATAGTCATATATACATAGAAATTAATTTCAATACCTAAAGGTTCAAAACAAAATTCTTCATGTATGAAAGTAGCAATAGCCTACATTTTTAAACTGAGTTCTAAAGCTTCACAAATGTGGTTACCTTTGTAACCTTAAGCGTAAAATAAGACAAGAGCAGCTGTGACAAAACTGGGTTCGGGATGAATCCGATGCTTGAAGTGGCCAAGACTCACAATATATATATTATTAAAGAGTTCCAATTTGTCTGTCATCCACTGTAGTAAATTAGTGATGCAGGCAGGCATCAATATGCGTTGGTCACAATTGAATGAGCAACTACTGTTGCAACTTTTCATTCATCCTTTTCTTGGTATCATACTCATCACGAACAAAAACTTATGATAAAACTTTATTGTTATAACACTCACACACACAGAGTACAGACATATGAATATGTAGGTCTACGTAAATATTATTGTGTATTTGTATTGGTTTAGAAAATTAAACAAAACAAAAAACACATGCACAAACATAAGCATACAACAAACCTACCTACCCGTATGATAAAGATGCTTTTAAATTTGTGTGTTTTTGTATATGTGTGTAAATTTGTTTGTATGTATGTGGGTGCATTATGAAAAAGTTTATTTCCAATTTCTATTTTATATAGTTTCTAACTGTGATTAAATGACGTTGATTAAGTTTATTATGTGTTTGTAGTTACTTTTATTAAGAAACTATCCATATGTATGTATTTGTTCTTACAATTATATATACAAACATATAGAGAGTTTAATATACATTAGGTTAGTCCCAAAACATTTTGTTAAGTATCTCCAAAGGAAATGAAAGTATACTTCAGTCATGTTCTTATATTTGACCTAGCCCAAACATAGCCAATTTCTTTATACGTATACATGTATATATTTAATTCTAAATTGAATGAAGTAGTTTCCATTTTTTGCGTACGTTCATCAATTTTGGCTTTAAAATCATCTACAATGGTCCGTAAACGGCTGAGAAATCATAAAAGATGTTGGCAAATATTTTGGATGTATCTTGTTCAGCAACAAAAAGAACTTAAAAATAACAAATTCATATAAAAATCATTCAAATTTTATTGTATTGTTAAGATTTGGCAATTTTAAATGCAAATTTATATATGGTGAATTTCACGTCAAGTGAACCAATTTTAAAAATCAATGTCTTCCGATTTGGATGAAATATGCACCAAGGTTAGTACTATTGGATAGTAGGCCAGAGACAAATTTTCAGCTCTATCAGTGCAGAAGTGCCGGAGTTAGATGGGGTCAAGTTGAACATTTTGGTCAATTTTGGTCATACAGAGTTTTTTTTAATGAGTTTAACTGTTTACCTATTGGTCCTAGCAAGCATTGTCCAACGGACTGTAGATAGCTATTTCTTCAATCATTTCAAAAATATTTTTTTTAATTTTTAAAAAAATTTTTTTTTTAAATATTTTTTTTTTAATTTTTTTTTTCAATTTGGGCGCTTTTTTTTCTCAAAAGAAAGCTTATAGAATTTGCTTTAAGGCCTTTATAATCACTTAATGGGATGCGATTGGGATATCTATCAAAAAAATTATTTTTTAACTCATGAATAGGATTTTTCAATATTTGGCACATGTATTATCCTACTATCCCATAGTACTAACAAATGGTGCAAATTTCATCCAAATCGGAAGACATCGATTTTTAAAATTGGGTCACTTGACGTGAAATTCACCATATACATATATTTAATTCTAAATTCAATGCAGTAGTTTCCATTTTTTGCGTATGTATAAATTCATATAAAAATCATTCAAATTTTATTGTATTGTTCAGATTTGGCAATTATAAATGCAAATTTATGTATGTATGAGCAATAACATCGTCCTGTTGAAATCACGTAAACCAACCAACGATATCGAAAAAATTACCCAATCACAAGTTCTGCATGCAAAGGCCTTTTAGCAAATATTCTTGGATTGTCAGAAGCTCAAATGCGTCATTTCTGCTTTTTGGCATATCCAAGAAAATACAAATGAAACCGACGAATTTTTAATATCAAAACTTTCATGTTATTCATGTTGGAAAACAAATTTCTTGTTGTAAATTATGTTTCAAAAGACTTCTGAACGCGATTATCATTACTTTTTTACTCTATAATTTATTTTCTTTTTCAAGCAATTAGGTCACTTAATATAATACAAATCGACAATGCTAAAGAAAGAGTCAATGATTCTGCTCTGAAAAAAATATTGCATGTAAATTAATAATGAAGAAGCTATCCATTGTGATAGCGAAATATTGGATATATAAATATATAGAACATTTTTATATAAATATTAAGTGACCTAATTGCTTGAAAAAAAGAAATTATAGAATATTGAAAAAAGGTCGAATAAAAGAACTAAATAATTACTTTTTTACATTACAAAAATAGGAAGTCATATACATCTTTAGCATAAGTAAGCTCATTCTAATAGATATTGTGTAGAACCTAAATATATTATCTAAGTATAAAAGTCTACTACATCTTTTGGCTTAATAGGAACTAGGCCAGCCTAATGTACAAACACATCTATTAAACTAACTATGTATATGCATATTGTTTAAATATACATAAATGGTTATGTTCTGTGTGTTCTCGTACGTATGATATAGCAAATATATTGACAGCTAGTGACGATGAAGTTCACCGGCATACAAATCGACAATGCTAAAGAAAGAGTCAATGAGCAGGATGTCTGAAAAAAATATTGCCTGTAAATTACACGGAGAAAAATTACAAAAATAAGTCATATTCTCCTTTATAATCCGAAGATTGTATTATAATTAAACTTTTCATCTAATTCACTCATAAGCCAAACAATAAATTATTATTAAAAATGATTCCTATATAAATGACATTTAGCCGATGAATATTCCTAGGCGATAAAATATCACGTTAAAGAAGGAAAATAGCCTGATTTCCTTCACTTTCCGCCCTTCAACAGTTTTTTATAGATCCCATCAATATAAATAGGTACAATTTGGTTAACAGTGGCTCAATGTTTTAAATGAAATTTTACCAACATGAGTTATTAAAAAAGTGTTTGAAAAATGTAGCACCCGGCTATCGCCAACGCACTTGAGTATACAATTATAATTTTAATAAAGATGACAAATAATGTTATTCCAAGAAATATTGCTTTTAGAAGCGTCCTTAACAGTATGTCATATGTCTTTGATTATGCTGATTTTATGCCTTTTAGACTATAGAAGCTACAACATAAGAGTATACACTTATGGTTAAAAGATAGAATATGGCGTTAGTTCCGACGTCTTCTGCGATAAACTCAGTTTAAAACACTCAAAACGCCTTCCAGATAAATCTAGGGTATTTTTGGCTGAGATACTAGCGATTAGGGAAGCATGTAGACTTTTGTGTGAAAGACACATTCTCGGCAGCCGGGCGGTACTCATGTCACCTAAATCCCATACCACAACATCTATTCTAGTCAGGCAATGTAAAGAAGAACTGTCTAGGATGGGTCGTCAAACTAAGATTACACTAGTTTGGGTCTCTGTGCATAGGGACTACTACGGTAATTAGCGGGTGGATTAAAGCGTGGTTAAATATGTCAACTGCCGTATCAGTCACAATACCACTTGGAACCATTAAAAGTTCAATCTGCAGATACTATTTTCACAAGACTGCAAATAGTTGGCGCAATCTGGACACATACAGGACCACTAGAAATATTCGGCCAGTATATAATGAGAAATGCAGTACGTAGCTCCTAAATATGAAAAGTAAGGATATCTCGAGCATTATAGTGGTGCTAAGTGGTCCCTGGAAGATTGGTAAGCATACAAGCATACTCGAAATTCCTTACAATAATGACTGCAGCAGTTATCAGGACTGTGAAAAAGAGGAAACATTTGATCTTCTCTGTTAATGTCCGGCTCTTTAAAACTCTAGACTCAACATTTTCAACATTCATACACTATAGGTAAACAATCTAGCGGAGACATCAAATAGCAGATGGTGCGATTCCATCGGTTAACACAACTCAATAGGCTGGATACATACTCGCACCTCGATAAGATCTGGTCTTATCATTTATCTTAATGATTGGTGTGGGGTCCTTTTCAAAATAAAATCAAAAGATATCGCAGGCAACCATGTAAACCGATCAAGCAAGCTTTAGATGCTCTCTTGGTACTTAAGGATTCAAGTTGGCAAAATAAAAACTATGAGTCATTAATATGTCGATGAATAGTAAATTCACTTTGTAACAAAACTTTAAACAGTCAACTTTTTTACCTATCTTGAGAAAATTATCTATAGTAGCTTGGATTCTAGTGAACACATAAAATCACGTCTAACTAACTTTAGAGTTCTATTCGCTTTGACAGTCTAAAGCTAGATTTACACGATTGAAATTTTCTTCAAAATTGCTCTTCAAAATGCTTCAAACTCGTGTAAACAGGAAAATTTCTTCAAAATTTATTTAAATTTAGTTATTAATAGTTATTAAATAAATAAATTTTGCTGTTTACACGAGTTTGAAGCATTTTGAAGAGCAATTTTGAAGAAAATTTCAATCGTGTAATCTAGCTTAAAACCATACCTCTTTGTCGCAATTTACATGAAGCAATACTTAAAATAAACTGATTATCTTTTCGACATCGGTGTGAGGGGAAGATAAGACGAGTACACACTTGATTATTGACTAACAAATCGTGTTACTCTCTTATTCATATTACATATGTGTATACAAATGTATGTATACGGTCAAATAAAAATACGAGCGATTTAAGCAATAAGAATTGTGCTGTGTGAACAACGAAAAAATTTTATTTTTGTATATTGGAACTTTGAAGTAAACGCAAAGCATGCACACTCCTCTATAGTTGTAAAAATCAGTAGACATTCACCATGGATGTGTGATACGTGAAAGCTATTGTGAATTATTATATTGTGACAGCTACCGTAATACCGTTACTACAGAAATAAATCAACGTAAATAGTCTGAACGGGGACAAATCTTACGCCTCAAGAAATTTGGATAAGATGCGGTTCATCAAACGCCTGTAAATAGAAACAGCGGCAACTAATATAACCTGGTGTGAAATTAAATTAAGACAAACCCAGATTAAAGGCCATTATTGGGGAATTATGCTCCTAAAATGAAACCATTTTCTATCTACAGATAGAAATATTCAATTGTACTAAACTAAATGTAGCTTAAAACTGAAGTAATAAGCCTTTCAAACTTGTAATTTTAAGAGTGGTGTCACAATGTACATAGACCAAAATTTTGCATGGTACTCTTCGACATTATAAAGCATTTAAAACTGTCATTGCATCCATAGACATTAAATAATATTTAAATGTAAGTTTCTAGGAGTCGAGTGGAAAAGTTGACATTATATCACATCATTGATTATTTGCTAATCTAATTATAAGAATATAATAAATCAATAACAAATACTGTAAATACTGCCACATTTCTAACAGTGTACAAATGTTTTCAATAACTTATTTTCTATTCTTATAAATATATATATCTTTGTATGTATATTTTATAGACATACTCTGGTTATAAGCAATTCAATCAACAGATTGTAAAAACCCGTTTAGTTCGCTGCAGGTAACCAAAGTGTCAATTTCAAATTTGTGTCTTGATATGAAAACAAAAAATCGAAGTTAAAATGAAACAAAAAAAAAAAGATTACAACAAGATTGTTTCTAATTTCAATATTTCATTTAAGCAAAACAATGATGAAAATTAATAAAATGTAACGTAATATCATTTAAACACTGTAACTAAATATATTTCTAATGCAAGGATTTAAATTAACAAAACAAACTGTGTATTTTGAAAAATAAGAATGTAAAAAATAAACACTATAACTAAATATACTTCCAACACGAACAACAAACCGTACATATTAATTATGTCTCATTCAAATATAAATTTAAATGACAATAAGGCTCGTTTAGATAAAATGTATTCAAAGTCATTTACGAACGAAAGCAAGTCCTTAAACTCAACGCCAACAAAAAGTTCCTTTAAGATAGCGGGCCAACGTTTGGCCCACAAACATTTGCCCTCATTTTTCGGCACGAATTTATGCACAACAACATCATCAGCAACAACGACTGATACGTGCAAAATCAATATGTCACCCATACGAGCGAAATCAGTAATGGAAAAGAAAACCTCATCATTTGAAGCGACGCGCAATAATATATTTTGTCGTCGTTATAAAAGTAGTTACTATAAAACAACTGTCACAGGAGCAGAAAGAACAGCATCTAATGACAGTAGTGATATTTGTAAAAATTATACGACAGCCACCTCACCTGCGAGACGACGACTGCAGGAATATTATAATGTACAAAAGCACAAGAATGCTTTGGCATTCAATGAATTGGAAATTAGGTCTGTGGAAGCTAAAAGTGTTAGTACTTCATCATCATCAGCATCAAGAACAGTGGCAGCAGCAGTAGCTGTAGGAGCTACTAACAGAACATTTGCAACAGAAGGGGCAACAATATGTGCTCATGGTTTTGTTGGAACTAAACAAGCTGTTGATTTATTGCAACAAAAACGTCAACAATTTAGTGCAAAACCAAAGGTATTTTTCAAATTTGCTCTACCAGATGAGTTCATACCCTCAAGAAGGTGAGTGTGTGTATCTGTGTGTGCTTAAGAAATGAATAAATGAGTCAGTGTTTATAAGTAAGTAAGTTATTTGAGTACATTAGTTTTACGAAAAGTATGTTGGTTAAAGGAATGTACAGCAGTAAATTGCAATAAATGTTGATATACATTTACATACTTATATAAAGAACGATGTCTTCTTAACGTCCAAATGAAAATTTGACAGTTTTAAGCTATAATGTTAGTGTTTAGAAGTGTTTAAGAGTTTTAGTTATATACCGAAGAAACTAAATATCAAAAGTACCTATTTATAAAACTAGACATAAGATGACCGAAGCACTGAGTAGTAGTAGTAGTATATATTTCAAGTCTTGTCAGATTTTAATTAATGAAGTGAAATTTGTGAGTGTAATACACATGTTCATTTATTATAAAAGTCAATCAAATTTTTAAATATATTCTAAAATGTTGAATAGTTTACACAGTCTAGTTTTCAGTTCATATGTATGTATAATCATTTGCACGTATGTACACCTAATTCTGTTTTTACACGGGTTTGATTTAACACGATGCAAAATCTTTTGGACTTAAATTTTTTTTTTTTTTTTAAATTTAATTTTTGCGAAATATGATCATATCTCTCACAAATTTAGGGGTATTCTCTTTTTGTAGATACAAACAAATTTACCCTTTTAGTGTATACAATCAAATGAACTTGTCATACATACAGTTTTACATTACTTTTAAACTTAAAGAGCGTACGTTCTTTCCTTTAATAGCTGTGCTTGTGTAAAAACACATTGTATATGTGATTTAATATTATAAACCTGAATAGTTTTTCTTCCAAAATACTTGTTTTTCATTAATTTCAATAGGTTTTATAGATTAGGAACCAACCACCTATTTTGCACACGATCAATGACTTTTTACACGGTTTTTTTTACACAACGTTTCCTGGAACCCAGTACCGTGTAAAAACAGAACTAGGTGTATATCATTTTGTATATCCTAAAAACTTTCTATTATTGATTTTATTCCTTCTTGTGGGTCGAATAATTTGCAGCCCTAAGTGCTGTTTGATTCTACCTGACATTTCCAATACGAACTTTAACATTGTTTTTCACATACGAAAAACCCTGTAAAGTATATTGTTTATACTGGTGTTAATTATTTATATTGGATTTTTAGTATGATCAAAACAATAGGTTAATAATAGGGATGCCAAACGAGACTGGTTTTGTAAATCCCGAATACCGGTATACGGGGATTTTTCGTTATCTCGAAAACAACTGCTAACATTTGAATCGTAGTTGTAACAAAAACATAATTACATTAACCATAACATTGTTTAAACTAGTAATAAATTATGGTCGGTCAAGCCCGACGATATAATGTCTAACAGAAATCATGCACCAATCAGCCAAAAATTTCCTGCCATGACTTCTGTAAATATAAATATATATTATGCGTGTTAAATTTTATCTCAATATATGTAAATACTTTTAAAAGATTTATGAAGGTTAAAGTGAATTAAGGAGAGGGTCTTTTATGGGTGCTACGACTAATTATGAACCAATCATATTACTTGTATATATATATATATTTCAAACATATTTGCGTTCAGTATTATTTGGATATCGACACTTTTAAAAGAGTTATGCTCTTTAAAGAGATTTTCGGAAGAGGGCCTTAAATGCGAGCTATGATCAATTAGAGACCGATCTGCACAAAATTTGTAGATGTGATTTGTTTTTATTTACCACTTATTTGAAGTTTGTTTGGTTCCTTGCATAATTCAAACATTTATGATCGGTAAACCCCTCTTTCGGGAGGATATTTTATTGAGTCAGGTGAAATAATGGACCGATTTCCAACATTTTGCATCGACACAGTGATTCTGAGTAAATCGGTATACTTTAAGGTGGGTGTTGGACCAATATTTAATGGCGTTACAAACATCAACACAAATCCAATATACCCTCCCTACTATGGTGTTGTAGCATATACAAATTATAAATTATTAAATATGTCTTAAAATACTCACAACATAAATAGTCATTGAGGAAATATATATTTCAAAAAAAAATGTCCAACCTTTTACAATTTAAATAATCATCTAATTATTAAGTAATACTGTGAGCGTCAAAATAAAGTCCACAGAATATATTGTTAAAAGAAAAGCTTAAATATATTGATATACATAAATAAAAAAGTATGGAATTTTTAAATAGTTATTAGAACTCACAAATTATACAAATTTAATCGAAGCGTGTTACAAAAACTGAAGTAACTGAAGAAGTTGTAGGTGCCTATTATGAGCAAAATTCGATTTTCGACTGTGGTCGAAAATTCTTATCGAACGAATTTTCATTTGGTATTATGGTGCACATTCGATGAAAAAATGCTATTGAGAAAATCACTCTTTTTTGGGTGATTCACAATAGTACATTTCTATCAGCTGGCGCTATAATTGTTTACAAATTCTTAAAGAAAAATAAATTAAATTTCAAATGACCACCACAGAATTATGGTTTGATGATTTGTCTGATGAAGATGAATTTTTGACTCTGTAAAGAGGCGTTTGTGAACTTGCTGTCCATTACTGATGAACTGCTGCAGCAATGCTCAAAGGGCAGAGCAATTCCAAGCATATTAAAATTGGCAATAGTTTTTCTGATCTTCCTCCATGAGGGAAACGAGCAACTCCAATTGCTGTTTTGTACTTAGAACCTTAGACCTGCAGGATATTACCAAAAGTAATTTACAAGTAGTATTTGGTTTACCAAAACAAAAAAAAAAACAAAACAAATACATTTTTAATAAATTTTGCGCAGTTTTAAACACCGTCGACAGCAAATTTATTTTCGATATAAAATTCGTTGAACAACGAAATTTTCGACAGTAACGCCAAGTCATAACACAAATTTTACATTGACTGTAACCGATCTTTAGAAGATCTTTGCATCAAAATCGCCTACATGGTAGAGTACTACATAAGACGCTCTTTATATTGAAGAACAACCAAACCAAATGTTCAAATTTCACAAAAAAAAATATGTATAAACGATCCTGAATTTTTTTCATAATATTCCTTTCACCGATGAAAGTAAATTTAAAATATTTGGAGCCAAAAACGAAGCCTTTAGCAATTAATTGGTTACCAAGACGGTAAAACGAAGATTCATAGTTATTAATTCATATAAAAAACGGCGTACAAAAGTTTTGCTGAGTTTTGGCATGCGCTTATACGGATTGCTGTCTATAAGATTTTGTACAAACTTATGTAAATACAAAGAACTGTGCATAATTATAAGTAAATAAAAAAATGGCCTGCAAATAATTCAGAAGCACACAGCAGAATATTATTAATTAATAAGATTAATTATAAAAACTTGGTTAATTATAGGAAATTATCGAACATATCAAAAGAATCTTAAAATAAACACAATAAACCGAATGACCAAGCTATAAGTAAATTACTTCCTTTCGAAAAGCAACAAACTTTTTTTTTTTGGTTTTTATTTTTTTTTTTTTTTTGTTTTATTTTGTTTCTTATTTGCTTTTCTATCCTTTCATTTATTTTTGCTTCTGTCATTTTAGTGATACTTAAAAACAAACACGCAAAAAAACACACACTTTTAATCAATTCTAAACACCATGACGTTGTACTTGTTACACAAAATATCAACAAAACACAAAGAAAGAGTTTTTACTCTTTGGCAAATATAAAATGAAAAAAAAAACAACAAATATTTTATTAAAAAATTAAATAAGTTATTATAGCAGAAAAACAGCAACGCTTTAAAAATTAATGGTTTCACGAAATTAACAATTGAGTGTCACACTTTTTTACCATTTTTATATTTTCTTCTTTCAGTGAAAACATTAATTGTTTTACTGGTTATAATAGTTGGTTGAAATTTACTACTGACTATAAAAAAAATTTTAAATAATTGTTGCTAATTAATTTTACCACAACATAAATTGATTTACTAGTTACATTGAATGTGGAATAAATTAAAATTGACAAAGAAGAGATTAACCTTAAAATATGTTAAACGTTACTGTAGGAATTGTAATATAAACAACTGAAATTTTACTGTTACTGTTAACAAAGGCTTATTAATTTAGTAAACATATTTATTTAATAAACTTGTTAATTACATATTTGAGCTGATACTTGAAAAAAGAAAAGAACTATATTTTTATTTTTCGCATCAAAATTCTCTGGTCGATGACAACGATTCAAACCGAGATTTTTAAAAAATATCTAAAATGAAAAACAAGTAACAAAGTTTAGTCGGTCAAGCCCGACCATATAATACCCTACACCCAGGGCTGCCAGATGAATTTCGGAAAAAATCGTCCAAATGCCGATAAAAATAAAAGAATCGTCATTTCGAATTCTAAAATCCTCAAAAAAATTGGAAAATAAGAATAATTTAATAATTTAGAAAATCGTTGCTTTCTATGATAAAATCGTCAAATCGTCACTTTGCTATTTTTGAAACAAAAAATCGTCAAAATGACGATAAATCGTCCAATCTGGCATGTATATGTATAAAACAGTTTTTCAGATATGGGAGATATCACCTATTTTGGACCAAAATTTAGTGTCATGATTTCTATGAATATAAATATTGTGTATGTTAAACTTTATCTCGATATAAATTTTTTTAAAAGATTTATGGAGGCTAAAGTGAATTACGGAGAGGGTCTTATATGGGAGTTTCGACTAATTATGGACCGCTCACAATAAAATTGTACCGTATTATTTGTATATACATATATGAGATATATTTGTGTTAAATATTATTTGGATACCAACATTTTTGAGTGAGTTATGCTCTTTAAAGTGATATTCGGAAGTGGGGCTATATGGGAGCTACGACTAATTATAGACCGATCTTCGCAAAATTTCACCACAAATACCCGCTTTTCCAAAACGGGTATTTATTAAAATTTCGGGTATTTAAAATGCAAAAACGCACCAAAAAATACCCGAAAAGCGTCAAAATGGCAACTCTGCTAACAAGTAACTTCATCTAGTTAATTCATAAGGTACACGTTTTATTGAAACTGTCGTTACACTTTGCTTTATATTTGTGTTAATGATAATAAAAGTCGTGATTCCCCTGTTAACATATGAATATTAGTTTATAATTTATTTAAAAATATATATGTACATTAGGGCGGGCCAAATTTTTTATCAATTAGAGCCGCCCCATAGGATGATTCTATGGACAATTCTAAGCAACTTTGGTGAAGGAACCATTGGTCTATCTCGATTTTCGAGTCTCCCACTTTTCAAAAAATGATTTTTTTCCCCAGACTTGAAAGCAAGAAAGACTTTCAAAAATAACTTATTCCGCTTTTCTTCCACTAAATTAATTTTTTTTACACATGTTCTTATTTTTTAGGTTGAATTTTTGTTGAAAAAAATAAAATAAATATCAATTTTACCGAACATTTTTTCTCGGAAAATAGACGAAAAATATTACAAATATGCATGAACGTCCTCTGGTGGTGTTCATAGGTAAAAATAAAGATCAAAAATGAATTGCTCGACCCCAAAAACCTCCATATACACATAAAAAAGATAATATAACGATGAATAAAAAATCGAATTTCGAATCAAAATGATGTTATAGGGAAAAAAATAATTTTTTGAAAAGTGGGAGACTCGAAAATCGAGATAGACCCATGGTTCCTTCACCAAAGTTGCTTAGAATTGTCCATAGAATCATCCTAGGGGGCGGCTCTAATCGATTTTTTCGGCCCCATACAAATTGGCCCGGCCTAATGTACATATGTACATATATAAATATTATCTATATTATTTATATTTAAATAAAAAAATATTTTTTTTCGAATTATGAAAAATTGAGTTGGTCTAGCCAGACCTCATGCATTACGAATGTGAAAATTAAAACATGTGTAAGACGGAGGGTTAACACCTATTATATTATGTACATATGTATGTATGTACATATTAATGTATATTTAGCATAGATTAACAACCAATTTTAGTGTGGTAACTTATCAAGTTTTAGAAAGCTTTAATAAGTATTTAAACTGTTGTTTTATTGTGTACACACACCATACAATATTAAAGCTTTAGCTAAGCAAAAGCTTCTTGCATTCATAAATTTAACATTTCAAGCTTTAGCAGCAAATTCGTAGTGTAAAACATAACAGTTAAGTAAAAGCATACAAATGTTACAAATTCTGTTAAGATACAGTTGACTCAAAGTGTAAGTGCTCACCCATACAACGGGAAAAATGAAATCATGACGATGGTAGTGAAAACTACATAGCAAATAAGTATTTGTGTGTGATTTTTATAAAATTTAGTAAGTTCTTGTTGATATTGTTTATTACTGTTTTTGAATTTTTGTGAGCTTTGTATTTGTATTGATATTTTTTAACTTACTATGTTCTTGTTTTTCTTTTTTTCTTTTGTCTTATTTATAACATTAGACTACCCCTGATGAAGATATTCAAAGAATATCGAAATATTGGAAATATTTAAATAAATTATAAAAAAACATTTAAAACTTATGACCTCGAGCTTGAGTATTTATTAATTTGAGATTTTTTATTTTTTAAAAATTTGTTTATTTTTCACTGTAGGTAGGAAATGGCAGATAACGTATGATTATTATTAATTATTACTAATACATATTACTAATACGTCACAGTATGTCAACCAAGAAAGTGTTTAACAAGAACGAATTTGTTATACGTGGTTGATGGGTCTACATTAGGGATGCCAAACGGTACTGGTTTTTCAAATCCCGGAATTCGAAATTTCATAAATAAATCCCGGGATTTCGGCATGTTTAGCAATCAACATCAATTGACTCAAATCAGCCCATATACCTGCCAAAGGTTAAAAAAAGAAAAGAGCACAAATAACAACTGTGTCAAACGAGTAAACAAACACCTGCGCTTTGGAAATAAAGTCCACCATGCGGATTTTTTTCTACTTAGCGCACTAACAACTTTTCAGTTAAGACGTAAACAAATAATAAAATGTGACATAGATTTGCGCAACAACAACAGCAAGATTTAAACAATCAACAACAACCAAAAACGAAACTAATGACGTCACAATAAAATCCACTTAAACTACTAACAGATACAAACACATATAAACGAAATATTTACAACTATGTTGGGGTGTGTGCGGATTGTAAGTGCTCTAGATAGATACAGTATGAGTACGTGCAGCTAACGCTACAGTTTGGATTGGATTGAATTGGATTGTAACACTTATTTATCCTGCCTGCCTGCCTGTCTTCTTGTGCTGTGTGATGTGAAGTGACAATATTGAAAAGGGAAAATCAGTTGCAAAGAGAACGTTATACAATTAACACGAGGAAAATACTAAATGTAAACGAAAATAAGCGCAACGTGAAAAAAATTTTAAATATTGCAACAAAAAAGAAATTTAAAAGCAAATAATTTAAATTCACAACAAAGGCAAATAAGTGATCATTTAAATAAAATAAATCAACAAAGTGTGTGCGACAATAGTATGATAAAGGAAAATATAAAGAAATTAAATCGAAAAAAAAGAAAAACGAAAAATTTTATTTTATGTAAATGAAGTAAAAAATTAAAAAATTTAATTTCGAAAAGTGTTTTTGAAAACATAAGGATTTCAGCAAATGTTTTTTTTTTTTTTTCTTTTTTTGTTGTGGTTTATATTATGAACCATAAAGGAAAACACTTCAAATAGTAAATATTTACATACATAAATACATTTACACCTAACACACACAGTTTTGCTAAGTTATGAAAATGTATGGATGTGTGAAAATCTAAATGAAATGGTTGTTTACTGAAAGGAACAGCCCAAGTAGGAACAGCACTTTTATACTTATTATTTATTATGAGACTTAATCTGTTGTTTGCGTTTTTTTTTTCTAAAAAAGGAGTTAGAAAAGGGTTCTTTTTGTGTAGGATGATAAGCTTTGTAGCACGACGAGGATTGTTGGGCAGTTGGAGTTTTTTTTTCTTGTCTGCTTATCAAATACAATAATAAAAATATAATAAAGAATTTTGTTAAAATATGTATGTACATCTAGATATACTATATATCTTACATTTTATTAGAGTACCATACGGACAGGTTCTTAAATGGGTGTTTTATATTATTCGAATTATTATTATATTTTACTCCCATCAGTTTTCATATTTTATCAGTTCACATCATGATTGCACATATATTTAACTTTATTTCATATCAACAAGCGTAGCGTTCTTACGCCTAAATAATCGTTTGCTACAAGCATTTAATTAAAAAACTTATTATAATTACTGCATGAACCGCGTTATACACTTTTTATGAAGTGTGTCGCGTTTGCTATATATTTTAAAAACAAATATCAAATGCAATTTAAAACAGTCTATATAAAGCAATTACGTACAAGGATAAATTATTCACTTGATTTGCTAATGTGACGTTCATTAATCACCGATTGTTATGGGATCGTTCTGATTAAATGGCTGACAAATTTAAGCGAAACTAAATTTATTGGCTTTAACTCAGAGAGTTATTGGATATGAAAATCACAGTAAACATTTTACTTCGACCTTCACAGAGGGTCGCTTTTGCTCTGCATATTTTATGTAGATATACGGCATAAGAAAAATGGAAAAACTAAAAGAGATCAACTCAAATATAAAGAATATTGCGAAAAGCAGTTACCAAGACTCCCTTGAATTGACCAAAATAAACAACAACAATAAACCAAGAAAATACAATCTACATGCATAAAACAAAAAAAGTTACACGATAGAGAAAAAATACTAAAATTAAAAAAAAAAACAAGTAAGAAAGTATAGTCGGTCAAGCCCGACCATATAATACTCTACACCCAGTATATGTATAAAACAGTTTTTCAGAAATGAGCGCTATATTGCAGATATGACCTATTATGGACCGATCATCCAAAAATTTAGTGTCATGATTTCTGTGAATATAAATATTGTGTATGTTAAACTTTATCTTTATTTATCTCTTATATTTTTAAATGATTTATGAAGGTTAAAGTTGATTACGGGGAGGATCTTATTTGGGAGTTTCGACTAATTACGGACCGACCATTATAAAATTAGGTGTCATCATTTCTGTACCTATATTATTTGTGTCAAATTTTATTTGATTACCAGCATTCTTAAACAATTTATTATCGATTTATTGATTTTCGGAAGTGGGAGCCACGACTAATTATGGACTGCTCACAATAAAATTGCACCGTATAGTTTGTATGCATATGAGACATATTTGTGTTAAATATTATTTGGATACCAACATTTTTGAGTGAGTTATGCTCTTTAAAGTGATTTTCGGAAGTGGGCCTTATATGGGAGCTACGACTAATTATGAACCGATCTGCACGAAATTTGTAGATGTGATTTGTCTTCATTTACCACTCATTTGTGATGAAATCTGTTGGGTTCCTTGCATAATTCAAACATTTATGATCGGTAAACCCCAATTTCGGGAGGACTTTTGTATGGGGGCCAGGTGAAATAATGAAACGATTTTCACCAGTTTCAATCCCATCCATCCTTGGGCCGAAAAAATATCACTTACCAAATTTTATCAAAATATCTTCAAGATTGCGACCTGTACTCTGCCTGCGTACAAGCTTTACATGGACAGCCAGCCAGACGGACGTACGGACAGAAATCGTTAAATCGATTCAGAAAGTGATTCCTCTGATCGGTATACTTTAAGGTGGGTGTTGGACCAATATTTCTGGGCGTTACAAACATCAGCACAAATCCAATATACCCTTCCCACTATTGTGGTGTAGGGTATAACTAGAGATAAAGATAAGGTTTAGCAAAGCCGCAAGCAATCATTAAAGAAGCCGCATATACTAAAGGCTGAAAAAGAGAGCAATGATATCAGCTAGACACCTATCAACCGAAAGCCAAATTAGGCTTTTTAAATTGTTAAATTAAATCGCTTTCAAAATTAGAATCCAGGGATAATACAGAGATTACGTTAAAAGCAATTTCGAAGGAAAAAACTAACATCTAATTGAAATAACACCAAAAAATATTATCAAAAAGTAAAAAAACAAGAACAACAAATTTTACAATTTTCACTTAAACTGCGTAATAGTAGCGTTGCTGACAGTGGTAGGGCTTATATCTATAGGTATTATATTTTGTGTACAATTACTTTAGAACTTCAATGAAAGAGACGTAATTAAAATAAAAGTCTGCACGCAGAGAAAAAAAATAGTTGTGTATGTTTACTACAACTACTTCAATGTTTTTACTTTTTTTTTAAATATTATGGTCACTGTTATTATTTAAATGATTTCTGCAAACATGATATGGTTAAGTTACCCTTCACATGATTATTACACTCATATATATGATTATAGCAATTATGTAATATTTGTGGTAATCAGTTTTCAGATGAAAAATTATATCATATTATGCTGTTCTCTATCATAATCAAAGATCAACAAATTATGATAAATGCATTCATCATAAACCTGATTGCAACAAATATATACATAGTTACTACTATAATATGATTGTAGTAATCATTTGAATCGTAACATAACCATATTATGGTTATCGCAATCATATCAATAAAAATAGTGACAATAAAATTGTTGAAAAACTTCTAAAAATGTTGACATTGTTGTAGTAAACATGTACAAGTATATTTTTTCTCTGTGTGGTCAGTGTGACTGGATATGTTCGTTAGCCAAAAAATATCGCATAATGTACGAGTAAAGCTTCCTAAATATAAATATAATGTCTAACATTGTTATGAACTCACAAGTTATAAAGTGCAATTTTGTCCGCATAGAAACATAAAACAAAATTTATCAGCAAAAGCCACAAATTTTGTCATCCATAAGAAAATAAATAAAAATTTAAATTAGTAATAGACTGAAAATTTTCTAAAAACTTCCGGGTTTGCTCAACACGATTCTCTACATCCGCTACAAGAAAAGTTGTGTTTGCAGAGAAGGGTTCGTAAAAACTCCTGGTACCATTTATAAGTATATCGGTACATGACCTGACATAACAGTCGTTATTATGCAACGAACACCATTGAACGAAGAGAAATCTTTAACACGTGTTCAATTTTATTTTTGCACGAATTTGGACATTCTACCCCTCTCAAAAGCATCGTTGACATTATAAACATTGTAAATATGTATTACAAATAAGGTTAAGAAACCTTTCATAAGGTTTATGACAGTTGTAAAACCGTTAAAAATACCATAAACATAATTTCAAACAAGGGTTGTTAAAACATTTTACAAAATACGCAAAGTTTAAGGAATATAAGAGAGATTAAAGTACATCAAACATCAACTAATACAAACATTTTTTTACGATTGTTGTTTAGTATTATTAAAATAAAAAGAGAATAATTAAGGGATAAAACTTTTATGTAAATATAAATGTATGGCAAAAAGGTCCTTACTTCCTGTCTACTTCCTCTAGGTATATTTAAAAATATGTAAAACATTTTGTATGGGATTCTGTACACATTTTTTTATTTGTTTTCATGAGTGCTTTTTAATAATTTTCTGTTATTGTTATAAAGTGTAAAATTTTGTATGGAACTTGTTCCTTAACTACAAATGGTTTGTTAATGTTATTCGAATATTCAAAAGAATTTGGAATTTATTCTACATCAAAAAGCATCTTTAATTGTATATCCTTCAACATTATAGTGAAAGTTCAGTAAGTTTTGTTTTACAAATAACTTTTATATGCTTGCTTAATATTCATACTATTCCCCAACTTTTGAAATTAAAGTAAATTATTAATTTTAAATTCGCAAGAATTCTGTTTTTGATTAAAAATATTTTTTTGTCAGTTGGTGTGCAATCCAAATATGAAAAAAAATTGGTAATCAGAATTCAAAAATGCAATACATCCAAATGACGCAGTTAGTAAAAAAATAAAAAAATAAATAGTAAATATGTGGGTTTGGGAATGAAAAGTTTTCTACGAATCCAAAAAGTTTTTTGGTGTCTGTTCAACAAAATTCTACAAATTGTTTATATTTATTTTGAAAAATATAGTTATAATATGGATTTAGCATTATATAAATTAAAATCACACAAGCAGAAGACTAAAGCGTGCAAACACAAGTTTATCCAGAATAGAGTTCACTGTAAGACAAATTTCATAATAGTTGTTGACTATTGAAATAAATAATAATAACTAGGAAAATCTATGTAATATTATATGTTGTGTATATGGGCATTTTAAAAGACAAGAACGCGACACTCGGCGTACAAAGTGAATATATATGTTAACAAATTGTTTCTGTTTCCATTTTTTGTATAGTTATTATATTAAGTAAAAAATAAACATGCGATCAAGAACGTGACAGAAAAATATAAACAGCAAAAAGCCCCTAAGACTCCGTCACATTTTTAATAAGGCTTCGTCTAAGCAATTTCAACTACAAAAAGTTATACCTATAATTCTTGAGTATATTGGTTATAATGTATTTCAACAACTTTAACTGTACTTTTAATAAATAAACAACCTCATTTATAGCTTGTGGTAAATAAGGTCAAATTATATTTTTTCATTAGCAAAATTTTCTTACCTACAACACCTTTTCCTGCCTTACACGATTTAATTTTCTTTCTGCCCTTCACCATTTTACTATTAGATTTTGATAATTTAATGCGGATTTTCAACTATTTTATAGCAATATTATTTATGCTTTAGATGATTTGTTTTAATTTTCCCCAAATATAGCTTTATAGTTTTCATTCTTCTTGCTTATTTACTTACGATAGGGAACGTGACTTATTTGGATAATAAATACATTCATTATTCACTGATGTAGGTACATGTACAAAAAATTGTTTATAAAGATCTGTTTAGAACGCGAGATTACAGCATGGGTTTTATGATAAAATGTTATTAAAATGCAAGAAAACTTATATATTTCTTTATTGATATTTTAATTTTCACTCCGGACAGTCCTTTTGCTGGAAACGGACTTAAGCGCTGCTCAAAAGTTTGTGTAATTCCTTCGTATAATTATTATTTTTTTTTTCGCTTAAAACAAAAATAAAGTAATGGATTATTGAAATTACTGAAAGTACTTATTACAAAAATTAAATTTTTATTTTACAAAAAATGTCAGTGCCAATTTAACTTTTAATTAATATTCTTTCGCTTCCCCTTATTGTACTTTCTGTTTTGGATATGGTTGTTTCTATTGTTCTGGTTTTTTTCAGTTCTATGTCGTAGTTATTTAAACTTTTTTTACTTGTTGTAGTAATTGTTGTAATTAAATTTCTCTGAGTTCTTAAAATCCTGTTTTGCCATATTTTAAATTGTTCCCCCTTAAAACATAAACTTGTTTTTTTACAAATGTTCATTTTTTTTATTATTATTTGTAAAATTTTTTTATTCGAAGGTTTACTTCTAGTTAAATATAAAAATTTATTTGAAATTTAATATTTTATTTTCTAGTATTTGTTTATATATATATATTTTTTTAACAAGCAATAAAAATTTTTTTGAGCTTTAATATTGAGAATAAAACATAGTTTTTCTTTTTGGCCATTACAATGATGTTTATGTGTCAGAATAGTATATATAGTAAATATAACTATACTACTGTAGTAAATATACACTTATATTATGTATTGTTTTTGCAATGTGGCAGTGGTTGTTTGTTTATGCCATAGTCATTGGTTTTATTTGGCCAAAACTACAGCAGCTGTTCTGCTTTGTACTGGTATGTATTTGATACAAGTAGACAATTTGTACTGAATGAGTTGCACTTAAAACTTATCAAATATTTACGTACAACTAACAAATACTTTATAAACTCATACTTTTATGTACCTGTACTTGTGTGGGCATTTGTATTTCGTATTTAATTTTTGTTGTGTTTTTTTTTCTTTCAAAAAATTTTATTTTCACTTCAGCTGTGGCGTGGCACAGGTTGAAGGGTAATTAAAGTAATACATATTGAAAATGAACATTTTAAATTACAACATTTTTATTACAACTTTTAGGGGAGCAAATTAACAAAATGTTCTGTAATTCTTTAGCATGTTACTTGTAATTTAAAAGCTCTTAAATGCAAAATTGTACAAAATATAACAAGTAAGAAAGTATAGTCGATCAAGCCCGACCATATATGTATAGTATATGTATAAAACAGATTTTCAGAAATGGGCGCTATATGGGAGATATTACCTATTATGGACCAATCATTCAAAAATTTAGTGCCATGACTACTGTGAATATAAATAGTATCTATGTTATACTGTATCTTGATATACATAAATACTTTTATATAGTTAGATAACAACATTTTTAAAAGATTTATGGTCATTAAAGTGATTTTCGGAAGTGGGCCTATGACTAATTATGCACCAATCATCATAAAATTATAACATATTATTTGTATATATACGTAACATATTTGTGTTCAATGTTATTTGGATACCGACATTTTTAAAAGAGTTGTGTACTTTAAAGCGATTTTCGGAAGTAGGCCTTATATAGGAGCTATGACTAATTATGGACCGATCTTCACACAATTTGTAGATGTGATTTGGTTTCATTTATTATTTGTTTGGATACTTGCATAATTCAAACATTTATGATCGGTAAACCCCAATTTCGGGAGGGCATTTGTATGGGGGCCAGGTGAAATAATGGACCGATTTCTACCAGTTTCAACCCGATCCGTCTTTGGGCCGAAAAAATATCATGCACCAAATTTTGTTGAAATATCTTCAAAATTGCGACCTGTACTCTGCGCACAAGCATTACATGGACAGCCAGCCAGACGGACGGTAGGACGGACTAGTCGATCGGTATAATTTAAGGTGTGTGTTGGACCAATATCTTTTCCCCACTTTTATGGTGTAGGGTATAATTAACATTTTAAATGGCTTTTGTTTACTTATTAGAAATACTAAAAATTATAAAATATTTGATTTTTGAAAGTAAAATTGGAAGAACGCATAACAGATAGTAATTTGGGTACAAGAACGCTACATAAGATCAAGAATTAAATGAGTGCGAAAATTGTGCTAGTCACTCCATAACATGAGCTTTGTTATGCTTAAACCAAAACTCAAATAGTTTGAATGTGTGCTTGGTATAGCGATGCCAATACCAAAATCCCTAATGAATTTGACAAATCCCGAGTACCAGGATTTGTTTTAAAAAAGCCTGCGATTTTTAGTATTTGTGTAAAAGAACCAGTAAAGTTAATTGTTTTTATCTGTTGTTCACTACCCTTAATTGTGAAACTGTTATATGCTATGAATTTATGAATTGGTTTTACAGGTTTGTTTAAAAATTTCTTCAGCTATTTGCTGTTTAGAGCATATTATGTTTCATAAAAGGTAAATTTTGTTTGTTTTAGAAAATGTAAAGGTATTACAAGGCTCAAAATAAAGTTTGTAGGTGAACAATTGAACAAATGATTACGAGTATAAATTATGAATTGTTTATTATATAATACAAATTATTAGCTTTTTCACTTTTGGAAGAAATATTCTTAGTACATACAAACAGTGGCTCACATTTAAAGTCGGGCAAACTGTTTGTAAAATATTAAACCATGTTTGAAAAAAGAGAACTTAGAATTTATTCAACATATTTATTACTAAACCCAAAAACAAATAACTATGGTATTTTCACATTAATATAGCAGAAACAAATTAATTAAAAAAAATCTAATATTACGTATCCTTTTTGATTCTCGAAGTCTTTTTAGAATCGATTTAACCAGTTTTTTGCACACATCAGGACTTATTTGGTTCCATTCTTCTAGTAACGCAGCTCTGAGTAGGTCTTTACTGGTACATAATCTACTTTACATCCGACGTCCGTGCTCATCCCATAAATGTTCGATTACATTAAGGTCTGGACTTTGATTACGTATTTTGAGGACTTTAAGACAATTATACAACAACCACTTGTTCGCTATCAACGATGTGTGCTTTTTAAAGTACTGATAGATATAGTCCACAAGTGTTTATTGAAAGTAAATTTTATAAAATCATCTTGCTCGACTTTGAATGTGAGTCACTGTATAGGATGATATTTTTATTAAAGTATATTTTATGGTTTTGAAATTGTTTTGCTTGTTTTGTTCGTTTATTTTTTTTTTTTTTGTGGAAGAAATATGACTGTACACTTTGGTTGCTAGTTGAAGAGTGAGTGTTTTTTTCTTTTTGTGTTTTCAATTTCCGAGGATACTGTTTCGCATTGAATGTGTTTCGTTAGTGTGGTCAATATTCTTACCCCCTTATTCATAAAAACTTAACGTATTACAATATAATTCAAGTTTAATAAATTCAGGGTTTACAATTTAAAATACATAAAGTGTATTTTAAAGAAAAGGGTATACATGAATGTTATTTTTATTTATATAAACCAAATACTTTATGCTAATTTGTACACTACATTTTGGTATACACAAATACAAAACATCTGCACTTAGCATAAATCAATGTTTTTTTTAGCATTTTTAATAAGAGATAATAAAAGAGATCTAAGGACAGATTCCACATGAAGTCACTAATTGAGACATAATAAGAAACATTTCAAAATTATCTACAAAGCAAAAACAAAAATTAAAAAATGGAGAACCAAACTCGAACGCATTATTTGATGTATTTACGAATGCGAATATAAAAGCTTTAATTAATTTTAAAGCTCAACAGATGACAGCTGAATAATTTGGTTTACTTAAACAAATAGTTGTCATTTTAAATCCGGTTAAAGTACCAGTGAAGGGGTTTGTCGCAGTGATATGAATCTCTGCCGATATTGCAACTTTTACTTAAGCTCAAAAAGATATCAAAAAGTGATTGCATATTAAGCGATGAACTGCTGAAACCAGAAATCGAAAATAATTTACTTAAAACTTTTAATTTTTCTTAGAAAAAGAAACAAAATTGAAAAGTGAATTCGATAATGACATAGAAATTTTTGTTATTAGAAATTAATAAAATTCGTTACGTTGATTGCGAAACGAATTAAATAATGAATGTAATTGAAATATATAAATGCCCCCCACAACAATGTCTGTAATGATATGGAACAAAATATTGAATAAGAAATATGTACATATAATTATTTGTTTCGGTGGGAGAGAAATGCAATCAGCGTACAATAATTTGCTAACAATTTTGCCCACAAGCATTGATTATGAACGATATTTTTCGTCGTAAGATATTGGTAACAAAATTAAATCAACATTCTCTTAACTTTAGATGCCTTAATATTTTTAAGGATTTTTTTTTAATTCAGACGAATTTAAATATAAATAATAGCTTTTAAATTAGTATGAAAATTAAAGGCGACATGTTGTATTACTTTTCTGTATAATTTTTAAAGTAATGTTATTCAGTTTTTAAATTATAAATAGTTTCTAAAGTTTGGTTTATAAAACACAAATATTTGCTTTATAAACTTTTGATTTCATATTCAATTTATATTTAAACTAAGTTTCTCTTTTAAAATCAATAGTTTTTATTATTAATAAAGCAATTTGTTTTACTAAAAAAGCCCGAAAAATCTAGGCGTTAACATTTTTAAAATCCAGAATTTTGGGATTTGCAAAGCCAGTCCCGTTTGGCATCCCTAGTTTGAAATTATTTTCATGCATGAATTTCTATGGAAGCAGCGTTTATTTATTTCATAGCATAACGTAGTAATTCAATGGTAAACACAGCGCACATTTTTTAATATTGTTATACAATATTTTTTAAATAGAAATAACTGTTATACACAAGATTTTCTATGGAAAATACTGTTATACACTGGATTTGTTTTATAAAAATTACTGTTATACACAATATTTTCTATAGAAATTACGGTTTTACACAAGATTTTCCATAGCAAATACTGAAACATGCAAGATTTTCTATAGGAAATACTGCTATACACAAAATGTTATATAGAAAATACTGTTATACACAATATTGCATGTAGCAGTAATTTGTATAGAAAATACTGTTATACACAATATTTTCTATAGTAATTAGTGCTACACGCAATATTTATTTAAAAAATACTGTTAGATACAAGATTTTCTATAGAGAAAACTGTTATACGCAACATTTTCTATACAAATGACTGTTATATACAAGATTTTTTATAGAAAATATTGTTGTACAAACGATTTTCTGTATAAATTACTGTTACAAACAAGATTTTCTATAGAAAATACTGTTATACACAAAATGTTCTATAGATAATATTTTTACACACAATATTTTCTATAGAAATAACTGTTATACACAATATTTCTACAAAATTTTCTATAGAAAATACCGTTATAAACAATATTTTCTATAGAGAAAACTGTTATACGCAACATTTTCTATAGAAAATACTGTTATACATAAAATTTTCTATAAAAAATATTGTTACACACAAGATTTTCTATAGAAAATGCTGTTATTCATAAGATTTTCTATAGAAAATACTATTATATACAAGATTTTCCATAGAAAATATTGTTACACACAAGATTTTCTATAGAACTAACTGCTATGCACAAGATTTTCCATAGAAAATACTGTTATACACAAGATTTTCTATAGAGAAAACTGTTTTACGCAACATTTTCTGTCGATTCTGAGTGTATAGAAAAATTTGCAAATTTATTTCAGGTATAAAATACTGCCAATTGTTTGACAGAATACTAAGACACTCCATTTAATCTTTCCATTCCTAAACATTAATCTCTGTATATTGAATCTTGTTATAAATAAATTTTGCTCATTTTTCCACTCTAGTTATTTAAATTAATCCTTATTGAGATATTGTTGCCACTGGTAATATTCTTCTTTTAATTAAAGCTGGTAAACAATAGCAACAAAAGTAAATATATATATTTATGATGCAAAATTAGTCCTTCATGGTCAGTAATAAATTGCCTTTTGTTTACTTAAAAAATAATTATTGTTATTTGTTCATTTACTCGGTTCGATCAGTTTTAACAATTTAATGACTTAATAAAATTGCAACTGTGCACATAATTAATGCAGATTCTTACATACGTACATACATACCAAACTAAGTAATGTGTTTCAGTAAATGTCGCAATTTTTAATATATGACTTAACTGGCATCATTATTACTGCTCTCATATTGTTGTTAATAATATTATAATTGTTTGCCATTTTATTGTTGTCATTGTTGAACATTCTGCTATTACAACAATAATTCTTGGCACATGTACATGTAGAAACTGACATACATACATACATTCATGTATAAATAACTTTTTTTTATTTATTTTCTCATATAAGATGACATTTTCCCCTTGCTTTGTCTTCTATACAGTTTTGTTTTGTTAAATTATACTCTGGGGTATATGTTAGTTCGACATTGTATTACTGACATTTGTAAACTATTTAAGAGCAGAAATCAATTATATATTAAAATGGGTGTTTTAATATATAGTTTCAACGGGAAGAAAAATTATAATAAACAACAGATTTTTTGTAAATTGTTTTAAGAAAATTTTGAATGGAATGTGAAACTGAAAATATTTATGTTTTTCTCTCAAATAAAGCTGAATTACCTGTCAATTATTGATTTGATTATTTTCATTTTCTTATGTAGAGTTCTTGTAGCTAAATTATCGTTTGTGATTAGCACTTTGCATTCGTTCTAATCAAATTCCTAAGCACCAATTTACAAGATTTAAGATTTAGTAAAACATTTTTCCGATTACCTATTGACTATGCAATAAATATCTACTTCCATTTTATATGCAGAAATATTAAAAATATGCAAACTATTAACCAACGAAATATATGTAAGTATGTACAAAGTTAATAATAGAAATATTTCATGTAACAAAACAAAACTGTTTATACATTAGAACAGTTTAAATTACCTAGAGCCAACGATAATACTCTAGTTACAGAAAAAATAAATAACACAGAGTAACAAGAAACGTTAATTAAGTAATACTAACACGTTAGTTGTTAATATAATTGTTTTTATTACAATTATCTCTAATGGACAAAGTTAATAAAGCTAAAGCGGCAAAAAAAATCGAACGGAGTTTCCAAAATTTAAAAATCAAAACTCTTTGGGTTGCTTTGTTGTAATACTTTTATTTCCACTTAATCTCATTCAAGATACAAGCCCTGACCTAAAATTTGTTCTACACTGAAATTAGTGTTGCCTTGTTGGTGGTTTTTCGCTATTGTTTAAAATACTAAAGTGGATTCAGTTTAATTGCAAGTCTTGTGATTTTTGTTTTTCTATTTTTCTTGCCGAATATAAATTACAACTCAAGAAGAAAAGAGACAAAAGGTCACAAGTTTAGTAGGAAAATAAAATATATTTATGCATAATATTATTAGAAACTGTCGACAATCATAAAAGCATATGTTTTTATATGAAAGTTCCACATGGATTGAAAAGTCACTTGCCTACGTGGGTTGTGACTGAACTCCTCTTAAACGGCTGGACCGATTTGCATACATTTTTTGTAGACGTTTGGGTGGCACCCCGGGTGGTTTATATTTACAATTCGGTCCAATTGGACAAAGGGGCGTGGTACCTCTCATACAAACCACAAATTAAAAATCTATTATTTCTGCTCCTAATAACGGACATTGGAAATGGAACAATACCATTGCATGGAGACACACAATATATCAAATTGCCAGAAAATTTCTACAACATGGTAAATACGAAAGATGCTTTGATTGAAAGCATATTTCCACATTTGCAAGGTAATTACATTAATCATGCGTAGCTTCGTGAACGAGCTCTTTTACTTCAAAATACAACAATCATTGCCCGGCAATGACATATTGTTCAAATCTATCGACACTGTTACCGATCCTGATAAAGCAGTCAATTATCCTGTTGAATTTTTGAATTTGCTGGATTTACCAGGAATGCCACCGCATAACTTGCGATTAAAAGTTTTCGCGCCCATCATTTTGCTTCGGAATTTAAATGCACCTAAGTTGTGCAACGGTACAAGATTAGTCATAACAAAAATAATGGGCAATGTTCTTGAAGCTACAATTTTGAATGGCAAATTTGAAGGTGAAGTTGTTCTTCTGCCACGAATACCAATGATCCCTTCAGATTCATCCATTCCATTCAGACGTCTGCAATTTCCCATTCGCTTGGCATTTGTCATGACTATTAATAAGTCACAAGGACAAACTATGTCGATTTGTGGGTTAGATCTAGAAAATCCGGTCTTTTCACATATTCAATTATATGTGGCGTGTTCTTGCGTAGGAAAACCATCAACTTTATTCATTTATACTCCGCAGGAGTTAACTAAAAATATTGTTGATGTGATTCGTGATTAATTAAAAATGTACTCTTTTATGTTATTTTAAAACGAATGCTAGTTTTATTTCATGGTATTCAATTCAAGTCTAGCTCTTATCTAACTAACATGTATTTTTTCAATCTAACCTAAAACCCTTCAAGACGCCATTCGCGCCCAATTCCAGCTGTCATCACTCATTCGCCGTCTCCACTCCTTTTCTTCTAAAACAGGGTTGCCTTATTCAAATAAACTTAATTATATTTGGTAGTTGGTCAAAGTGTTGTTCCAACAATTGTTCATAATTATGTTAAAATTAGAAAAATTAATGTTATTTCAAAATAAAGAAAATTAAATTATTTTATAGTTTCTTTTTACAAGCAATAAGGTCACTTGAATTTTATATAAAAATATTTAATTTATTTATATATATTTATTTCCAATATTTCGCTATCACAATGGATAGCTTCTTCAGGGATAATAGAAGATTTTTTGAAGAAGCTATCCATTGTGATAGCGAAATATTGGAAATAAATATATATAAATAAATTAAATATTTTTATATAAAATTCTAGTGACCTTATTGCTTGTAAAAAGAAACTATTAAATATTGAAAAAGGTCAAATAAACGAACTAAATAATTAAATTATTTTATTATTTGTCTTTCATTTCATACTTTCTTTAATATCCTAATCGCTTGAAATATTATGCAGGACAACGTCTCCCGTGTCAGCTGGATACTATATATCTTTGGTGGAAGTAGGCAATGCCACGCCCCCTTTCAAAAACTGCACTGGTGGCCTTTCTTATTATAATAAACCGATTGACATGAAACCTTTCCAATAAAAATAAAATTTGAAGGCAAAGCAACGTTTGCCGGGACAGCTAGTGTATGTATATATTTTTATGAATACTAACGTTGGTCATGTAGCAAGGAACGTTTGTGATCATTCGTAAGGTCTTAGATTGGTATCGCTATAATTAAAGCATTACTTTATTTGCGATACATCTTTTTTGTCTTGATATAAAGGTGTTCTTCTTTGGCTTTACAGTAATGCCTCGATTTACGTCGTGATTGGTTCCGGAAATTGACAACGTTAATCGAAACGACGTAAATCGAATTTGATATTGGTCATACGTTAACGTTCACTTAATTTCAATTCACAGAATCAGATTCTAGATCGTTAAACAAACTTATCGCTTTTCTTTGGATAATTAACGTAGTTACTGGAATATTTTTTTCACTTAAGTCTTTTATCCACAGTATTAGTGCATTTTCCATTTTTCCATCAGTACTGGCATTTTTTTGTGGTGGTTTCAACAGAACCAGCTCCAGCCGATGTCGCACTTTCACGGATTTCAGCTGAATTTTTTATTATTGTTCGAACTGTGGTTGGTGGAAGATCCATCGTACTGGCAATAATAAAAGCCTTTTCCCCATTGTTATAACGGCGAATAATATCTATTTTAGTTTTTAACGAAATTACATTTCTTTTCTTTTTTATTTGAGATGTTACTTTATTAGTTTTATTTTTTGAGCTCATATGTATTTGCTACGTTGCGCCCGACGATCAAAAACAGATTGAAAAAGTAACACACACGACGCGCTGCCAAACACACACGACCTGTCCATGAGAGGCAATACTTTAGTTGTTGTTGCACACATAAAATTTTTCGTAGTTTAATAAGCAAATACATATAATAAGCAATAATACATAAAAGTTTAAATTAAAAACTGGGATTCCCCTGTTAATGTACATAAGTCATACATACAAACTGAGACGACGTAAATCGAATGGCGACGCAAATCGAATTTGAAAGGAACAAAATATTTGACGACGCAAATCGAAACAACGTAAATCGAGACGACGTAAATCGAGGCATTACTGTAAATTGTTCTTACCAAGTCAGTTTTTTATCCAGAATGCGGCCAGATATGGAACTGTAAAATTCCATCATGACAATGTTCTGACACATGTTGCAATACCTGTTAAAAACTATTTAGAAATAAATGCTTGGAAAATGTGGATTCGCCTCACTTTTATCTCGCTAGAGCCTACTCCTCTCTGGGATACGCCTCACTTTAGAACAGGGTATCAGAAATTGGCTTGATTGGCCTTCAAGGATGTATAGGGCGATTCTATTCTAAACAACTTTTAACATCAATTTTCAAATCACACTATTCATTAATGTTGCACCCCTCAGGGCTTAAAGAGCAAATTTCTTATTATTGGATTATATTTCTCCACGATGTTTGATTTGAGAATCATCGTCTGATATCTCATCTTTCACAATAAAAAAGAACACAATAAAAGTTTAAAAACTAACAGAGTTTTGTGTTTTTGTGGTATGATCTTATGAAAGTTGGCCAATTTGGTTGCACCCGTCATGCACTTTAAAGCTATTTGGTCGTTTCATATAAATTCTTGTATATAGAAAAATATTACCCCTTCTAGAAATAACTTAATTAAAAATGTGTTCCTTTCTATTAGTAAAAGACGTTTAAAGCGTCTAAATGTTGCAGCCGTCAGAATAGAATCGCCCTTTTGGCTTGTTATCCATATGTTGCCAAAAAGATGGGAAAAATGTAATAGCTAACACTAGCGAATACTTTGAATATAGTTGAATATTGTTCCCACAATCATTTCAACATTTCAACAATAATATGATCACTGCGATAGTGTCTAAAATTGAGTGAAACGTAACATTTAATATTATTTTTCGCGATCATTTCCTTTTCCACTTTCTTTTATTTTACGATCTGTGCTTTGGAAGCTGTAGATTTTTGCAATCATTGAAAGTTTCTTGTCATGTATGTTACATTCAATCATAAGATTTGTTAAGATTTTCATTTGTAGTTGTCTGAACATCTTCTAAAGTAATTGTGATTAAGTGAAACACATAAAATGTCGACAAACATAATAAAAATGTATTCAGGTTTTCGAGGCATGAATACGAAAAAACTGAAGAAAAGAAGGCAACATGTAAATAAATGGAAAAAATGATAATTACAGCAAATTTCGAACCACCGGTAATACTGGTTAAAGGATTGATGTTTGACTGTTGGCTAGCGGGCATCGCAGTGGTGCAAAGAATTCTGATGAGAGGAACTGGTGTTTCTCGAAACATATGTAAATTCAACCAACAAACCAGGTTCGAATCCTAAGCCAAGAAAAATTATCAATAAATTTTAATAATAATTTTCATGTAAGAATTCCTACATTCAGTAAAAAATAATTTAATGAAAATTAAATTTAATGAACTCGAGCCTAAATAAAAAGAAATATCAGTAATTGTGATTATTTTAGATTCTTAATTTGTACAAATGGGTGTTATAGAATCATATGCCTGGTGGGTTTAACTGAAATACATTTTGAACATAAAATCTCTATAAAAACGTCTTTTGCTAATAATTAACAAATTTTAGTTCCGATCCGACCAATATTTTAATTTCTATTTATATTGAAAGGTGTTTAGTATGGGAACGTGTGAAAAGGTGTGCTGGGTCCTTGTACTAAAATTTCTAGAAATCATTAATAAATGCACTTTCTTGTGGCCTGATTTTATTGTTTAAACAAATCACAAACTTGTTCTTTGAATTTTAGTTACTTTTTGGATTATATTATTGTGCCTTTTCTAGAAAACATAACAAACTTTCCGTCCCTTTTTAAATTTTTGGTACTTGTTTTATAATTGAACACATTACAAACGTGTGCTTTGAATTGTCGATACTTTTTGCTTTTTTTTCAATAACAAATATGTAAAATAATTAATTAAAAATTAAATAAAAATTGCATTTACATGTATAATTAGTAAATAATAATAAAGCAAAACAAAAAATTGAGTTTTCATGAAAAATTGCAAGCAACTAGAAACCTTGCACCTCGTATAAGGGCAAGGGATGACTTAACCAGCGGAGGGTTAAACTACCTATATTTGACATGCAAGTACATTAAAAAAATCTTTCTAATTTTTCTGAAGGACTTTTACGAAAGTAAGAGCATTATGATGATCTGATTTTGGTTGGATTGTAACCACGTTCAAATCTTATATCACTCTATTTTTTTTTTATTCTATTCTGATAAAAGATTGTTGTTAAACAGACCACAATTGTTTGCAGTTATTCCAACAAAACTACATTTCCGGTTGTAAGGGAAATGGTTTTTAGTGAGGATGTACATTTTTGTATGTGCAGCACTTCACAATGGCAGAAAATGGAAAAGAAAACGAATAAAAAGGAAAAAAAAGCAAAATACATTAAATATTATTTTTATGTTGTTAGTGGTTGACAGTGTAGTTGTTTTTTTATTTTATTTTATTGTTGTTATTGTAATAACAACATGTTTTCTGATCGTTTTCTAAACTGCATGACTTAGTATAAGTTTTTATGTTGGCAACTAAGTATTAAATTTGAAATGCTTCTATTTAGTTTATTTCAGATTTCTGTAGCATACATTTTCTTAGTTTCTCGCTTGTTTTGTCTCTGTTTAGTTTCATGTTATTGACCTATTTTACTTTACATTGTTTTTTGTATTTTTATTTTCCTTAAGTTTTCGTGTGTTTTTCATTTATTTGCCAATGTCACTAAAGACGGAAAAACAGCAGCTACTTTTTATTTATATTTTTAATGTTATTGAAAAAAAAAACGAACATTTTGAAAATATCTGCACAAAAACAAGCAGACAATTTATTTGTTGTGTTTATTCTTAGTCATCTTCAAGTGTAATTAACAAGATAAAATTGAGATTACAGGAAAAGTAGTAAAGTAAGGAGGAAAAAGAAATTAAATTGAATTACATAAAGATAAAGATAGAATAACTGCCACAGCTTGTACACAAAGATTGATGTTAGTTTGTCAGAATGACAAATAACAATTAAAAAACATTTTATTTGAAAAGCTGTTCGCTGCTATAAAATTAAACGTTTGCTACAATTGTCCTTTAAACATGAAAGAATATTGAGTTTATGTGGGTTTTATAAATTAATAATGCGCGAATTTCCTATTTTTTTTTCAATTATTTTAATGTAAAAAGTAATTGTGTATTAATTGAAATTAATGTTTAGAATTGTATTGGTTTTTTCTACTAAATGTAGTAATTTAAGTAATTTATTTATAAATCCTATACAATACACGAAAAAAGCTAAGCAGACATACATACAAGGTATAAACAAAGACAATTGAAAACTGTACAGTTATCATAAGTTAAAAATGAGACATTGTTGTTTTTGAATAGCGGCAAAACGCAATTATTTTAGACGTTTCGAACGAAATAATCTAAGTATACAAATTTTAGTTTATCGTAAGTGGCAAATTGTTTGCAGTTGTTTAATCTATAATATGGTGTTCAGACATGCGTTTTTAATTGAGTCAATTATTAGTTAATTAAAAAGTGGTCACACATTCTCAATATTGCTAATTTAATTAGCTGCTGGCAAACAGCTGACAAAAAATTCTAATATTAGAATTTTCAGCCTAAAAATATTCTTTATTAATTTAAAAGCGAAACAACTGCCAGTTTAGTTATTACTTGTCACAGGGTTGCATTTTTAATTTTAACAATTATTAAGCTATGTGTCCACGATCGTCAGATATTACAACGTTGTCATATTGGTGCTAGCAATGTACTGAGATTGAAACATTTTTAGCAAAAGGTAAATTGTCAGTTTAGAAGACTGTAAGAAAACTAACAATTTCATTTGCACACAATTGTCACACAATGAATTTATCTGTCAACCGAAATTTGTCAGTTTACACGGTTGTCAGATTGTCAAATTCGTTTTGCAGCTCTGTGTGGGTTTAAAAATTTTAAATATTGTCATGGAACAAAAAAGAGCAATTGAAACCATTTAATCTGCTTATGTCCTAATGCACACTCTAATTTAGTTCTTTAATTTTCTTCTACTTTTTTCAAAACTTTTCTCAATGCACACTTGTTTGTTTATTTATGTATATACAGAGTTGCATTTAGAAATAATTTCTATGACAATACTGCCATTGGCAGATGCATAAACTTTGCACATATGACAATGAAAAGTGTTTGACAATTGTCTTAAAACAATGACAATGACAAAATTGTGTACCAATGTACTGAAAATGCTTTTTCTTACAATGTTGGAAGGCAAACATTTTAAGTTCACACGGTTGTTAGACATTTTCTGAACATTTTTCGGACAACGTTGTAATATCTGACAATCGTGGACACATAGCTTTAGAACAATTAACTGATAATGAAGCTATTACCTTAATTGAAATATATAAGATTGAATAAAGACGTTCTTTATTAAAATATGCTTGCAGAAATTCTTAAATAAACTAATAAATCTTTTAATAAAAGAAAAAGCTAGCATTTGTGTGAAACTGGAGAGTGGATTGACTACTAGACAACTTGCAGATAAAGTAACTACTAGGCAGTTTATAAATGGCGTAGGAGCTGGGACTAAAGTTCTCAATATTTTTTTCCAGATAGTGTAGTGTCTTTCTGACCGTGATATAGGATATGAGGCGGCATGTGAAATCCTTAAATAAACTAATAAACCTTTTAATAAAAGAAATAGCTAGCAAGTGTGTGAAACTGGAGAGTGGATTGTCTACTCTACTACACAATTTACAGATAAAGTAACTAGTAGTCAGTTTATAAGATAAAGCAATTATGGCGTAGGAGCTGGGAGTTGTAAAATTTTTTCCAGATAGAGTAGTGTCTTTCTGACCGAGATATAGGAGATGAGACGGCATATGCAGTAATATTTTAACTAAGGTTTTTTATTGGATATTACCATAGTTAAGATCCCTGAACAAATGCGTGTGTTATAATATTTTTCGATGACTTTTTTAAAAAAGAGCCTGTTAGCTGTGAAAGTTATTAAATAGTAAAGGCCAAGCTAAATAAGTTCTCACTTCTGATGTGTCCACATGTGTCCCGGAAGTAATTTCATAATCAACAAGTAAAGAAAATCTATGTTAAATTAAATTTTCTATAAATACATTTCCTTGTTTCGGCCTTAAACAGTCTATTCTCTTATTAAATGATAATATCAATAACCTTTCTCTACTTTTTTTTCGACATCTTTTCATCTGCATCACGAACGTTAAAAACCCATTGCTTTTTGTAATGCAAACATATGCTAAAATTTTGCTTCACTATAATGACAATAATGGAAATATATATATATTTTTTATTAAATTCGCAAATGTGCTGCTGATGCCTTCATGGGCGTTTTACTTTTCTTTTTGTTATAAGATATTCTTTTATTTTAGATATATTTCATTGTTGCAAAGAAACTTGTACTTGTACATTAATGATTTTTTTTTATGTTGTGAATACTAAGATGGTTTGCAAAGTCACTGGTAGCATACATACATACGAGTACATAGAGGACAAGTCTATTTACAGAACTTGGAAAAGATTTAAAAAAATCGTTGTTTTTTGCTTTTATTTCAGTGCTAATCTATCAAATTGTAGCCAATTTCACTGCTTTTGGTTGAATCCTGCTGAGTAGCAGGATTATTTGTCAAGCTCTTGTTGAGTTTGAAAAAAATTTGCATGAAATAATGTTGCGAATTCTTGGACTCCAACCTTTTTTATCTTTGCTTTCGTGTCAGAATCAATACTTCTGAAAAGCACATAGAAAAATGACAACTATACACATGCATTTGCTGGCACATACGCTTGCTTTTACATGAACATTTTTCATAAGTTTGGCTGAAATTCCTTAAAGCAACATTAAATTTATTCCTTCAATAAAGGAATGTTTGTAGGCTTTTATCATTGAATTATGACTTCAAAGAAGCCCATAAAAGGTACCGGATGTTGGGCAATCACAAAATATATGAAGATCACTGAAACAAAAGATTAGAAGACAAGGCAATGTTTCGTGTAGTAATAGAATTGTTGCACGAGATGTGGCCTCATATTTCATGCAGCACGAAGTAAATATTCTGTTTTTTATTATATAAAGGTTTTCTAGCATTAACTTAAAAATACTTGGAATTACTATTTCTAGTTGAATTATAATTTTATATAAATAAATATATAATTGAATCACATATACAAATATATATATATAAATAACAACAATTTAAATATTAAACACATTTTTATAAGGAAAACCACAGTGTGGTCTAAACTAAGCATTATAAATAATAAAATTGAAAGTTACTACATAAAAAAACTTACTCGCACAACCAACAATAAAAAAGTTAGTAAAACTAAAATGAAATGAAATGTGGATGAATAGCAGAATTTTAGTTTTTTGGATTAAAGCCAACTAGAACACAAAAGTTCATTTAGGCGCCAAACGAGTTGGATTACAGTGAAAAAAAATATAGAAAACAGAAATGCAAAAATGCAAAAAGCTATTACAAGTTCATTATACATTGAAACAAAAAGCAACGTAAAATTGAATTGGCGTAGGTCATTGAAGATTTAAAAATAAAACCTTTTTCTAGCAATTTGATTTTGAAAATAAACCAACTATAAAATCTACTATAATTTCTATATAAAACAACGAAATAAACAAAAGTTGAAAATTCAACAAAAACTCACTAAAAATCTAAAATATACAAAACAACGAATTTAAAATGAAATCCGTAAAACAAATATAAATAAGAAAAAAAAAAACTAAATAAAACTTTCGAGTTTTAAACAAATGGTATAAAAAAAAAACAACTTCCAACCGCTTAAAAAACCAACAACTAAAAAAGTATTATTTAAACTTAACAACAATCAGCAACAAAAACATATTTTCAGCTAAAAAACCAACTTTATTTACTTTTGTTTTTTTTTTTTTTTGGGGGGGGGGCAAAAAGTAAAAACGAAATAAAAAAAGTTTTCTTCAAACCAAAGCAACCATTAAAGTTGCTAGCAAAAAAGCAAAAAAAAAACGGCAAAAGAATATAATAAAATTCAACAGGGAGTACGAAACGGAGACAAATATTTCTTTAAGGTCTAAAGTTTTTACAACAAGTTACAACGACGGCGTCTACAACGACTACGACAACAACAACCACTACAAGTGGCAAACGCAAGATGTTGTGTTTCAATTTAAAATTAGCCACCATTTTTCGATCGTATCGTGATGAAAGTGTACGTGACCGTAGTCAAAGTTTGTGTGCCCCCTCCACCACCACACGGGCACCACTGCACAAAGATATTGGTGCGTTAAGGGGGCTGCAACGTCGTGCATCGAGCGTTATGTAAGTTGCGATTTTTGATTTCTTATTTCTAAGTTATATAAGAATTTTTTTGTTTATAATTGCGTAAGATGTACATATGTAAATGGTAAATGTATTAGATTGGGACATAAAAATAAGTCACCTGCTGAAAATTTAAATTGTTTGAAAAGTTAATTCATACTTTTATGTAAAAAAAAAAAAAAACATTATGAAATGTGTATGAGTCGCGCAAAAACCTACCCAGCACTATATATTGTCTATCAGAGTTTTCATTTGATATGAAAAACTTGTACTCGATAAAGTAGTGTGAGATTCCTAAACTTTTTCAGATATAGACTGAATACTAAAAATGTGTTTTTATACTCAAGTAATACTTATACCTACAACACCATAGTAGAGAGGGTATATTGGATTTGTGCTGATGTTTGTAACGTCCATAAATATAGTACGTTCGTCCGTCTGGCTGGCTGGTCAAGTAAAGCTTGTGCGCAGTGTACAAGTCGCAATTTTGAAAATATTCAATAAAATTTGCAAATTCGTTCAATAAGAGCTGAATAATTCGATTGGCTAAAAATTAGTTTGTTACTTGAATGTAGATATCGAATTTATAATAAAATTTCTTGAAGTAACAAAATCAGAAATTTTTCAAAGTTCAAAGTTAAATAAGTTACAAACATCTTTAAATACTAGAACAAAAATGTACGATAAGATGTATTTAAATGAAACATACTTAATTTTTATGAAGACACAGTTAACGCGATTCTAGTTTGCTTTTAGGTAGAGCCAGTCCATTGTAAATACATACATATAATATATATATATAAGAATGACAGAAATTTAAAAGTATAACATTTTTAAATTCATTTAAGTAAATGGAAAGTCTTTATTTTTCTATTTCAAAAACATTACATTACATGTTTATATAAAGATTTATAGATTTTGATCTAAATGTGACCAACCTTATAGCGTGTTCAGATATGACCCTTAATTGCGTTAATCGCAATTAACGTCATTATTGAGCTCAATATTCCATATAAAATCTCAATTAATTATTGCGCAATAAGTACGAAATTGTTATAATATTGAGTAAGATTTCGAATGCAACACTGTTCACAACTGTGTTTAGTGAACAAAATTGTATAAAATGGCAAATGTCAACAAAAGAAATCATTCAAAAATCAATGTGAAGGTAAGTTTGTTTACGTAGAAACACAAAAACCATATAGAGTGTTTTTTGTATTGTTTTCGAACTGTCAAATGATTTTACATAGAAACACAACAACCATATAGAGTATTTTTTGTATTGTTTTCCAACTGTCAAATGATTATTGAGTAAGCTGAAAATTGCGTATGCCTGAACACTTAAAATAATATTGTCAATTAACCGAATATTGACTCAATTAAGTTTCATATCTAAACACAGTATTAAACACATTATAATCGTATTAATAAGGTCTTTTTAAGATTAGCTTAAAACTTTAAAAACCATTTGCATAATTCACTTATTTAAATAACTGTTTAAATTTTAAATTCATTGCAGGTTATTTTTTCTTCTTGGGTTTTATTATTTTTCCCCCAACGTTTTTAGATTTTTATAATTCTGTGGTTTTGTCAACTGCCAGTGAGAAAATGATTTGCTGTTGGAAGCAGAGAAAGACACACAGTTAATACTAAAGCGTTACATTGATTTATAATGAAACGATACATTTTCAAAATCATTTAAGTGTGCAAACGTAGACATTTTTCATGAGAAAAGTTAAAAAAGTGTGGTCAGTGTCAATGTGATTTCGTTTTTCTTCTTTTGTAAATTTATGCAATAGTTATTTGTGCATTGTACTTTGCCATGAGTTTAATATTTTGATAAGAAAATATTAAATATGTATTAGTCAAGTGCTAAGCGAATATACTTTGTTGACATTACAATAATAAAATCAATGTTTGTGTATAGTATACTTTAAACATAATTAAAATCTATTTATTAAATAAGAAACATCGGAAAAAATTATTGTCATGTGGATGCTGCTAAACTGGAGTGAGAGTTTGAGTAACTTTAATACTACATTTAATATGACCTTTGTTATTTGCCTTAATATTTAAGTTGTAGTAAAATAAACGGACAATATATATATTAAGCTTTTTTAACTTTACAAAATTTATCTAATTTAATTACTATTTAATAATGTTAATACGCCATAAAATGTATTTACATAACTTATTGCAAACTGTTGTTATATACGGTAGTAAACAATAGAAAAATTTAAATTTTTAAATTATGCTAAACCTCAACTATTCAGTTATAATTACTGCATGTAAATAATTAATAAATAAATATAATAATTACATTACAAACACAAACACACATGTTTGTATACAAATGCAGGATATGTATATTTATAATAATATACCCTAATAATTCTGTTTTTTTTTTATTTCTAACCTTCCCCAGCTCATATACGTCGACCTATCTCTAAATTAGCAAGTCTAACATTAGAAAAATTTGAATCAGGTTGATTTGCAGGGGAGAGAATGTTAGGGTTTTGAATTTACTTTACATAAAAATGCTTTGTTTAAAAACTAAATTTGAAACATGTTATACATAGCTTTAGAAATATATTTTGTTTGTTATATTTTTTTCATTGACTTAAAAATAAACAAACGATAAACAACAAAAATTATATAAAAATAAATACTATTTTGTGAAAAGTGATTTCTAAAAAAAAAAAAAAGAATGTCAGCCAAATAAATAAAAAGAGTGGTCAATAAAGAAGCCGAAAAATTAATATCGCCAAAACACCACTAATCTCAGGACAATCAAACAAACAATGAAAGTTATTTTAATGATAACAGAAGTGATATGACTGAAAAAAGAGTCAAAAAAGACACGCAAATGATTAGAAAAAGACTCTTAGGCGATCAAAAAGACGACTGAAAAATTAGTAGAAAAAGACTCTTAGGTGATCAAAAAGACGACTGAAAAATGAGTAGAAAATGACTCTTAGGCGATCAAAAAGACGACTGAAAAATGAGTAGAAAAAGACTCTTAGGTGATCAAAAATACGATTAAAAAATTAGTCGAAAAAGACTTGCAAATCATTAAAAGTATGAGTAAAAAATGTGTCGACAATCGGGTAATAAAAGACTCCTCAAGAAGAGTCCCGGGTAGAGTACCATTTTCTCCCGACAAAACAATCATTTATGATCACAAAATGAGCTCAAATATGCCTACTTTAATGGCGCAGAAGAGTCATAAATGACTCAAATATAATCAATTTTTTCATAAAATGCTTGCAGGATAATAATTGTCATATAAATAAATCAGTGTTGGCAAACATGGTACAATTGTACTTTTTGGCTACATTTTAGAAACAGTTTGTAACGTGGCACTACCACGAGTCATTTGGTACAATTTCAAAATACTGGGGCATCAATATTTGCTATTCCAGATGAAATATATAAATATATCATTTAAGTTACTATTTGTGCCAAAAACATTGTATTAAATTTCATGAACATTTTGGAATCAATTTGATCTTTAAATAAGCATCTATAAGACGATTATTACGACAAGAAATTGTTGGTTGAATTATCGAGCAGGCCTCTGACATATTAATGCATATTAAATGCTTTTTAGTCTGTATCCAAAAACTAAAGCTTAAAATGTAGTTAGTCAGGATTTCGTTAGAAGTTAAGCCTTATATTTTTTCTATTCTTGAAATAATAAGTCTAGTCTGGAAATCCAATCGAATGCTGCACGAATATATGGATATTTAAATCCAGAGGAGAATAAACGCAAATAATATTCTTAAATATTCAGCAGTGGCTATTCAACTATATATTTAAACAAATCAAATAAATCCCAAATAAAGATTATTTACAGGAAACATTTTATTGCGAAACGAACTCTGTTGCATTTCTTTCTTCCTGGAACACTCGTTGCATATCATGAACAAACGCTTTATCTGGTAGCATTTTCCAATAGAGACCAGTTTTGTAGCATTTTTAATATCACCAGTTAGATAATGATTCTTTGAAAAAGTATTACAGGGTATTCTTTTTTATCACTTGGAATAAATCAATACCAGTCGAGTATAAATGTGTTTAAACATTCGTTATATAAGGTAATGTTAAAAAAGTTGCTATAAGATATTCGTATATCGAATTTTTGAGAAAGTAAGTTTGTGCTTACACTTTATTGTTATATAACAAATATTAAAAATTCCATCACTGAAATAAATTATAAACATACAAAAAAAAAATCACTACAACAAAAAATCAATTCATTGTATAACTGTTTTAGTAGCCAACAATAGTTACGGATATACTTTCATCATAACAGTGGGACCCACGATATTGATAACAAATTTTAATTTTCAAATAATAACAAGTGTGATTAGTTTAGATCAATAAAACACTAAATATAGAACTGGATGTCAAAGTGTTTATTATTGACCGCAAGATCAGTTTATGACGTTTATTTCTGAAAGATAATTTCACGATATAGCAAATTATCGAGTACTCTTTCCCGCATTGCTACCGTTATCACGAAACTTTTCACCTCACATATAGTGGGGAGCACAAATGATTACATGTTAGTGCTTTTTGCACTTAAATAAAGGTATTCAAAAACGTTTTTCTCATTTATTTTATGTTTATTACTTAACAAAATAATTTATGAATCAAAACACAAAAGTGTCAAGTTTAAAGAAAACTACAAACGAAACGAAAACAATCCGCATGTACTTAATTTTGCATCACACAAAAGCTCCAGGAAATGATGGTATTTTGAATACCTTTTACACATTTTTTTATACTTTCCACCAATTTGTCAATTAATTAATTTGGAATATCCAAATTTTTTTGGAGTTAATCGCATTGTCCTAACTGTATCTTCTTTTAAAAGTGTGATTTCGGTCAATATCCATCTGAAAAGTAACTGCAGTCATGCTGTTAATCAGAAAGATAAGTTTGCGAAATACGCAGATAGCCTTCTTATCTTATTACTCCTTCGATTCTTTGCAGTGATCTTAGGTGGCACTAGGGAAATCTACCTGCCGTGTTTCTCGGGTCTGTTCGGCTCCAGCAATATTGTTTACCTTCCGATTAAAAGGATTAAATTTGGATTCGTCGGAACAAATTACGCTTTTCCAGTTCTTCAATTTCTATTCTCTCTGGTAAACTTTAACCGTACCTTAAGATTTTATATCGACACTGCGGGTTTTAATTTTTTACTGCTTAAATGAAACCAATATCGCAAAGGATTATCTTGCTGTCCATCGATGAACGGGTTTGCCTATTGCTATACAATTAAAGCCCAAGCGTCTAATATTTCTTGATGTAATTCCATCACCTTGACACTATTACATATCCTTGGGAGAGATACGATGTAGTTGGTGTCATGAGCTGGCACGAGCATCCAACTGGATAGAGTCTCATTGTCTACCACGGGTATCGGTATTAATAGTCCAGTGACTTGGTCCTTATTTAATATTTAGGATGCAGGTCCCCTAACTGATATTTGGTGAGTCGTTTGTAAATGCAGTTAATTTAATCACTAATATTTGTTCTAATAACAAACTTCCAGGTGCTGTTGTTCAAAACAACAGAGTCATTGAAAGTGGTGACACTTAGTTCTGAGCTAAGGATATGTACGGAAATTGTTGCTTTCGTGGCATATGTGAGATGACGATCCGCCCGGCCCATGGGAATCGCAGTAGTTTCTCGTCCTTGGCAGTAGTGGTGGGTTAGTGGAGTGTTGCTATTTCTGCTTTTCTAGTATATTAGTAATAGTATACACACAAACCCAAGCTATGCATGACAGAGATAAGATATCCCAAACTCTGAAGCAAGGTGCTCGTTATATTGATCGTTATAGTCATGTACGAGAAATTGCAATTTGTGCGTTACTAGCAGTAGTATTGTCTTTGAAAGACTTGCATTAGTATGTTCTTGCAGGACGTACAATGCAATGATGAACCGAGTTCACCCTCGTTTTAGTTCTACGTGAGGTTAGGCCGAAAAGGCAAGAAACCCACGTTAAACTTAATCATTTTGTATCATGAGCACGTCCGCAAACGATAATAGCTTTTAGAGTCTCTTATAGCCACTTATTTTGTTTTTATATAATTAACAAACACAAACTGCGAAGCTTTTGGCTTGTCTGCAGAAAACACCCAGAGTCTTTGGCGGGAATCGAACCCGCAACCCTCTGATTGATAGTCTGGCACACTAACGCCTAGTCCATCGGGACACCCAAAAAGCTACATATTATCATTGTTAGAATATTGTATCATCGTTATTTATTATAATTTGATTTGCGTTTATAATTTGCAAAAAGTGTTTACCATATTTATTTAAATTAATATCAAAAAGAGCACAAGGCACAAACATGTAGTCATTTATAGCTTCAAAACTACTAAGAAAGTATAGCTGGTCAAAACCATACAACAAGTATATAAGCACAAACAATGGCTTTTATATATATGAAACTTATTGGTATTGAGTTCTATTTGATATAAACACGTTTAAGAGATTTATGTTGGTCAAAGTTAATTTTGAAAGTATATGAGACCAATGATTAATTATAGAACGATAACCATCAAATTAGGCCGAATGATTTGTGTTACATTTTATTTGGATATTAATGCTTGGTGGAGTATAAAAAAGTATTAAGTACTGTCAACTATAGGTATTATTCATTTCGCTCCATTGTGTAACTTGTATCCTTATCGCACAATTGTATTTATCACAAATTTATTACACAATAAATAAAATCTGTTATTAAATCAAATTTCATTCAATTAAGATCTAAAAATAATTTCTGTCAGTCACATGTATAACGTAATATACATAAGTGCATGTTATGCTCATATACACTTTCTCTAATTTGAAACTATTGTTGATATAAATGTCCGTAAATTCATACACGTGTGCTTTTTCTTTATGTACAAATCAAAAAAATATATTAGCAATTTGTATGATATTCTTTAAATGTTTTTAGGGTTAAAGAATTTATTTTGAATTGAAAGAAAAAAACAATTTTATAAAAACTGTGTTAATTTAAAATTAGTTTTCAGTGTTAATCAAATGTAAACTACATTAATATAAAATTATATTATTTGTACAGTAGCCTCTATTAGCAGTTTAAAGTGTTGGCAAACTATTGTGATTTATCAAAAAAAAAACCTTAATTTTTTTTTTTGTTAATTTGATTCAAAGATACTAATTGTGTATTTGGAAACAAATTGATGTATTGTTTACTTAGTTTACTTTAATTTCGCAGCTATTGATTGATTATGGTGCTTTGTAATCAGTAAAAGTCCTAAATTAAGCGCTCCCGTTCGCCCGTACTATTTTTACTTGAGCTTGATTATAGAGGCTTTGTTGTAATTAAGGTTAACTCCAACGTTACTAGTTTCGTTCGAGCAATAATAAAGTTTTTGTTTTAACTTTTTGCAACATGTTTGATATGCAATGCGTGACTGATTTTATTAATTGCTTAGTTTGTTTTTCGATAGAAAATGGTAGCAATTTTGTTGCAAGTTTATATAAAAGAAAGTGAGTGATAAAATCAAGTTATATTTTGTCATGGATTTAAAATGTATAAAAGTAGCAGTGTATTTTTGGAAATGAAATTTAGCTTTCAATTAAAAGTTATTTTATTTTTAAATATTGGTTTGCTGAAAAGCTGACTGACTTTCTAAATAGCTTATTTACCAAATAGGTTAACTCCCTTCGGACTAAAGTAGAAAAAAATCATAAAATTAAGAGTATATAAGTAACTGCATTTATGAATATTTATCAAACTTAGTTTACATCCAAGAAATGTTTAAAGTACATTCGATTGAACTGCAAGTCAAATCTAAAAAAATAAGTAAATGTAGTTAATCCATTTTGTATGTAATAAATTTGAATCCTTTATTTACAACAAATGTCATGCAAATTGAAAGAAAACACAACGTAATAAGAAATTGCCATATGCTATATTTAAAAAATAATATTAAAATAACAAAGATGCTAAAAACTAGATGCTAACAAAATATTGCACAAAAACACAAAAGAACAACATTAAAAATATTTATAAGAGTTTTTCTATACAAATACAATAAATTATAAAATAATAAAAGCTCTTGACCTTTTCCTCTTTTTAAGTTGGCGTTTAGAGAAATGCAAAAAATACAATTTGATTTCAATTTGATTTCAAATATAAAAGAACTAACAGAGTTTTTCAACTTGATGAGAAAGTTTTTCGAATTTTTTACACGAGTGGCATATTTTTAAAGGGGTAAATAACAAAAATTAACTTGTTAGAAAAGCTTAGAAACTATTTCAGATATTTGTTAGATTGCATGTCAAATTGGAAGTTTAACAAGGGTTATTTTCATATTATCTTTTAAATTGTTGAAAAAGTAATAAATATATAGGTATATATGGGAAAAATTGAGAAAACTTTGTATATGTTCATTTATTTATATTTGAAAGAAAATTTTTGTAAATAAATGGTCATTTAATGAAACTTGGTAACTAACAATTTTTTCCCCCGAAATGAGCTAATAATGTTTACTAACAACTGGGTTAGTAAACATTATCGTTTGGAATCATCTTCAAAAAACTTTCTTTCTGTCAACATGTGTACATAAAAAATTTCCCTTTGTTTCCTTTTCGTACTTTTAATGAATTTTTCTCTTCTATATTCATTGTTCATAGCTCAGTTAAGAGTAAATTTTTCGTTTCATTCTTTTTTTATTTTATCGCGCTCAATACTAGTTTCCACGATGACTTGAATTACCTGCTTCGCTTTCTAAATCTTGTTTATGAATCATGCTGTTTACATGACTAATCAACTTGATTCGATTTGACAGTTGTTTTTAATAAACAAACAGAATAAAAAAACAGAATTTACAATTTGTAGAAAATAATTTTTTTTAATGAACAAAAAAGTGAGTGGAAATTAGTTAGATTATTTGAAAAAAAAACATACATTCGTACGTATTTACTTTCTTTACTTCCAGCAACAAGAACATAACTTGCTTTGTTTACATTAATATTAAATTTTTACAGCTAGTGCTGATAAATTTGCAATAAAAATTAGAGAAGAGAAGATTCAATATGAATCTATTTGATTCGCTCTTAAAATTTTGTATGGTGAAGCAAGATGTTTCGCTCATGATTGACCGCTTTGCTTGAAATTTTCACAGTATATTTCTGTATGTCTGGAAGGAGCTATAGGCTACTTTTTTTCTTAAATTTTAAGTGGGCGTTGTACCTCCCATACATAGTTAAGTTTAAAAATCAAATACTTGGGAAACTATAATAGCTATAGTGCTCAATTGCATGAGCAATTCCATTGTTTGTTTAAATATTTGCGAAAAAAAGGGGGTGGTAGCGACAGGAGGCGTGGCATCGCCCATATGATGATAATTAAAAAAATATCAAATATATGGTATACAATAAGATATGTGGTACGGTTATTCTACCATCAATATTAATATTTAGGACAAGAATGGGCGGACTATCAATAGTGGGCGTGGCACCTCCCATAGATATTATGACAAATTATATATAGAGAAGTAACAATATTAAGTAAATGTTAAAATTTGTATACATTTGAAACCTTTATTTATCTATATATAAAAGTGAATGTGTGTTTGTTTGTTTGTATATTGTAAATCATAATAAGATAATGTAATAAGATTTAATTTAAAAGGTAAAACTGTAGGTTTTAATAACTTAATAATTACCGTATTTGCCGGACGATAAGACGCACCTATTTACTCTGAAAATGTTACCTAAAATCAGGGTGCGTCTTATAGTCCGGCAAATACGGTATATTTGTTTAACTTTAAACTGTTTATTTCATTACGATACGGGTAACGAAGCACACCGGGTTTTAGCTAGTATAAACTAAAGTTACATAATACTCGTACCTTTCACTATAGATGACTGCTGTAAAGTTACTTTTGCAAATGTATAATTGTTATAATTCAAAAAAAGAAATATTTAATATTTAGTAGAAAATTTGAAGATTGTAGGTGGCGAAATATGGACAAAATCTTAATTATGTATTAATTACGTTCTATAGTTGCCTCTTATTGATAGCTTAAAAGAAAGTGTGGAAAGTAATTGCACACAAAATACATATGGGATGAAAAAAAATGTCAAATATAGTAAGAAACTTTCGGAAACACGATCATATTACAAACACATATTAATACATCAAATTGGAATACTTAGATTATACAAGAAAACGCAATAAATAATAGAAAAGAAATAAGAATGGAACACTTTGGTTTCTATAGATATATTTATACTGGTTATAATTGAACCATTATCATTCTTATTACTAAATAGAAAATGTTGGTGAATGGGATGTTGAATAAAGTTATATTGCGGATAACCTTGATAATGATAAAATTGACAAAAAACATATTTATTAAAATGTATTTAAGTGATATTATCAAATTTTCTAACTTTACTTTATATACTAGTAACTTCAAGTATGTACCCCTTTTATTTTCTTTATACCCAAAAGTACTTGCCTTGAAGAGTCAGAATTGAAACGTATGAAAGCGGACTATCCGCTCTAAATTTATTTTTTTGAAGTAAATTTTTTGGATTAAAATAAAGAATGTAAGTAAAGTTTTTGCTGGGTAACTTATTTTTGCACGTTTTCCAGAATCCACAAAAAAACTGTTTTTCTTAGTATGGTATCTATAATCCTATAAAGTCTACAAAATCATATTGAACATTCACTCGGTTTTGCATGCCAGTGTATGTTTTATCTCATATAAACTTATTCAATATGGAATCCTGTATGTTTCCGGTATGTTTCTTTTTAAATTTTTTCATAGAAGCATGAAAAACTGTTTTTTTCGTATATGAAGGACATGCAAAATACACATTAATCTGTTTGAAAATTTGTAACCAGTGAGCATTTTTTGATATTATTATGACAAGTAAATAAATCAAGTATATTAAAAAATACTGTTATACACAAGATTTTCTAAAGAAAATATTGTTATACTCAAAATGTTCTATAGGAAATACTGTTAGACACAAGATTTAGTTATATATGTATATGTGCCAATGATTATGTAAATGTGATAAAAATTTGGAGCCAAATTAAAAAACAACACTTCACTTTTTACAACATTTTGAATTGGTTCTGAAATAGCTCATGAATATTATTATTTATAATTGAATTTAAAAAATATTACAAAGTATACATTTACATATATTAAAATTTTGTTTTCTTTTAATTTCAGCTCGTCTGCCACAGAACTAATATCACGACGTGGTGTATTTTCCCGCCATCATTATGGCTCAGTGGACCAGGTATGTATACAAATTGTTTGGATGTATTATGCTTTAGTTAGGCAAACAATAATATTTAAAGTTAAATTAAACTGAAGAGAACATAAAGATCACAAAGGTAAACGATTCGGTTTAAAAAATAAAAAACAAAAAAATACATTTAATTAATTAAAACTTTCAAGTGATAAATAACAACTATACCACAAAAAATTTAACATAACGTTATATTAAAGAATTAATTTTGACTACAATTTAAATTAATAAGAATTTACCATGTAATAATATAAATTAAATCAGTTCATAAACACAACTTACATCTCAGATTATTTGCCAGTCATTACTAAATGCATTCTATGTAATGCAGATGATATGTAGTAGCCGTTCTAAATTAATTTGTTTAGTAATTTCAAGTGATTGTCAAATTTTTGCTGATTACATGCCTCAATTATGAAACTACTTTATATGTTGTATATACATTTCGTCACCTTAAAGACCAAGCAACCTACCAACAGTTTGCAAAAGTTTACAGGAGAGAGAAAAAACGTTATAAAATTGGAACTATTGGCAATATTGAAACGAAAATTATATATTCTGATTAAACCAGAAGTATATATCGGTTGAGAAAGCTGTGATTTTTCTAAACACAACTTATGATATGGCGCTTAGGTTATTTGGAATTGTAAAAATCTGAAACCAAACAACCTATCAGCAAATAGAATTAGCATAAATCAGGAGTGCCCAAGCCAGCCCTATACTCTTGGTGCTCTTTTGTATTTGTAAAAACTCTTAGCTATAGGCTGTGTGTTTTGTATACTCATATACAGCACTCAGCACTAGCAATACGAAATACACAAATAACTTTGCCTTATTTGTTTTTTTTTGTCGTACTTCACTCTATATACGCAAGCGCAAAGCAACAACACTTTCGTATGCTCTACACAGTAGAGTCTACACATTGGTGACTGCGATCGTCAATGTAGATTTTGTTTTTGTTTAACGTCCCTGTCGTACGTTCAGTTAACTTTGAATTAACTTAAAGCTAACTATTTCTCAAGTAGTGGTGGTTGATTACTTGGATTACTTTTATATGCAATTAACTAACTATTTTAACATTGCGATGTCCTAGTAAGTAGTCAATTTTCCGACTTTCTACTTAATAAATTGTAATAATAGCCCTAAATAAATTAACCCCCTTATTCATAAAACTTGTCAAAGGTTTATAACAGGCTTATAAAGCAAATTTTATATGGATATTTGCTCTATAAGACTGTTATAAACCCTTAATAAGTTCTTATGAATTAGACTATAAATCTTTTGTGCGTTTTGGAGCTGTTTGGTTGTCAATCGACATTGTTCTATATATACTTCAAACTGTCATATTAAAAATTTTAGCTGGCTTTAAGTCAGTCTATACAAGCTAACTCATTTGACGGCAGGGGTATGATACCTTTTAAAAAAGTGTGTTGTTTCTTTGTATGTATTGGCTTTTACAACAAAAAAAATACTGAATAAAAATTTGCTTTTATTAAAATATATTGGAGTTTGCTCTTACATAAGCAACTTTTGGGCAACAATATTAAAATTTTATCATGATTTTTAATGATTTATTTTCTTCTTTTTTTTTAAACGTCACGGCCCTCTAAAGAAAAAAAACTAAGGGGGATATGACAACAAAAGCATACATACATTGCTGATATTGATCTACAAAAAAAATAGACGCAGCAAGAAAAGCAAAAACAAATTTGTAATAATACAAGATTTGTAAATAGTAATAATTATAAACGTATGTAAATTTCGTTCTAACTCACAACACGTAAAAAATAAATATGATAATTCTCGGATTCTATTTCTAAAAAACGGTGAGTTAAATAGATGATGTTTACAGATTGATAGTGGACAATGAAGATTGCTGATGACGCCCTTGGCAGGGTAGAAAATGCATTCCCATTTGCCAATTGTTCCAGTACTTTACAATAGTATTCTTGATAATTCGAACTATTAGCCTGAATAAAAAACTTTTCTCTTAAAAAGATAAATATTAGTTCAATTCCTTCTCTAATTAATAAAAAAATTTTAGTTTTCCTAAAATGTTTGATAACTTTTAGTTAGGCTTGAGTTCATTTAATTTAATTTTCATTAAATTATTATTTTTACTGAAGGAAAGAATTGTTTTTACAACATGAAATCTTATTAAATTTTTTTTCCTAAATTTCAAAACGTGTAGCAGATTTTTGTGGTAAAAGCTGATAATTGTCTTTAATATTGATTTTGTAATATATACATATATCCTGTTGGGACATACGCCAAAACCCGAATCATGTTTACTTTAGGGTCCCTAATCTTTTTTCCTGAAAAATAATTTGATATGGATTTATTTAGACAAGAAAATAAAAGAAATTACCTGGACGGATAGAATTGTATCGCATTGGAAGATTTTCATAATCCCGGATAATTAAAGTTGCTAGGCAATCGGTATCTCGTTTAAATTTTCCATACAATTAAAATTGTTCCCAAAAAAAATTTATATTTATTTTTTGAAATAATTTTTTAAAAATTTCAAGCAAATAATGAAAAAAATATGTAACTTTGTGACAAGCATATTAAATGATTTTGCCAATCACTGTTTTAAATAATAGTTACCGTCTTATTTAAGTCACTCTTTTCAAATGTAACTGTAAACTTTTCTGTCTGCTGAATATTCGCTTAATCGCGGAAACATATTAAGATTGCTAAAATCAATAAGATTTTAACCAACCTCAAAATTGCATACCTCTTTGTTAGTGTCAATCAATATGCTGTTAGAAATCGAAATATTGACTCACAATTCAATGAAACTCAAACTGTATTAAATAATAAATAAAAAAATTTCAAATTATTTGTAATTTTATGTACCGTAGTATTTTCTATAGAAACTCTTATGTCCAACTATATTTTCTATAGAAACTCTTATGTCCAACTGCATTTGCAATAAACAATCTTTTAATTATTGTGAAAACGATTGAAATACTACAATTTGAATATTTATTGCTACCAAACAAAAACATAATTATCTTTCTATAATGCAGACATATGTATACAACTTCCAAACAAAAGATACAATACGAGTACAGTCTTCTAACTACCTATGCATAGGAGTTTATACAAAAACGAACAATTTGTTCTCAATGGCAGTTATACTTTTGCATTTCCTGCAATACAATTAACCACAACCTAGAGATTTTAACGATACCATTTGTTTGTGGTTTGATTATTTAATAGTAAAAAGAACAATTATCTATTCGGTTGAAAACTATATTTCTGGGTGTCATTGAAAGTGAAATCACATAGAGATAAAAGCAATTCTATTCATACTGTTAGGTTTATTGCTGTGATATGCATATGAGTGTGTATCTATGAGTTGTTGTTTTTCAATACAAAATATATGTTATTCAATAGAAGATCTATGTTTCTTAAATAGTGTAGTGGAAAATTGTTGTTAACTGGATATCTTATTTGTAAATAATATTGTTACAAATATTGTCACAAATATTATGAATTCATAATATCATACTCTCCAGTGTATACTTTTTTTAATTTTGTTTATTTGAAGCCTTTTGAAGAACCAATCAATAAATTATTGTTTAATATGATATCTAAATTTAGTCTCATTTGGAACAACTGTCACATATAGTAATTTGAAATATTGAATTTTTGTTTAATTTTATTTGAAACGTGAGATTTCTCAATTCTAGAAATCTCTATTAAACGTTATTTTAAGTCAATTTTTATACCCACCACCAAAAAGATGGAGGTATATTGCGTCGTAGAGCCAAAACGTCTATACATTGTGAGTCCTTATAAGATTCAAAGACGACCTAGCCATGTCTGTCCGTCTGTTGAAATCACGATAGAACTTCGAAAACAAGACTTAAAACAATAAAATTTTAATTTAAGAGAAAAGTTTTATTTAGGCTAATAGTTCGAATAATCAAGAAATACTATTGTAAAGTACTGGAACAATTGGCAAATTGGAATGCATTTTCTACCCTGCCAAGGGCGTCATCCGCAATCTTCATTGTCCACGATCAATCTGTAAACATCATCTATTTCGCTCACCGTTTTTTTGAAATAGAATCCGAGAATTATCATATTTCTTTTTTACGTGTTGTGAGTTAGAACGAAATGTACGTACGTTTACAATGTGTGTATATTCCTTATTATTATTTACAAATCTTGTATTATTACAAATTTGTTTTTGCTTTTCTTGCTGCGTCTATTTTTTTTTTTTTTGTAGATCAATAACAGCAATGTATGTATTTTTTTGTTGTCATTTCTCCTTTTATTTTCTCCTTTTGGTGGATTATGTTATTTTCATCAAATATTTTCTGATCTACCGAAATGTTTGGTTTTAAAAATGGGCAAAATCGGCCCAGTGGGATTCGAGTTATAGATAAAAGTTTCAGACTACGTCGATATTTTTCAGATATTTTTTGCTATTTTTTTCAAATATAATGCAGATAATACCCTGAAATTTTGCACACTATTTTTATTACAGAACGACAAGTCCTGTTAAAAATGGTAAGCATCGGTCCACGATTTCTCATAGCACCTATACAAATATCTTTCCGGAATATGGTTTAATGGGACATAAATATCTATAAAAAAGCGGTATCTAAAGCAAATTCTGCAATAAAAAATTTCATGCAAAGTGAAATCTCAAAACGTTATGTTGTTTGCATCGGTCCATAATTTTCATAAAAAGACCACTTCCAAAAATCACTCAAATCAACATAAATCTTTTGTAAAAATTACTATCTAGTTGAAATTCGACACGCATAATCACAATATATGTACGTTTAAACCGTCGTACCAAATTTCATGATAATCGGTCTATATTTGACAGTAGCCCCCATTTAAAGTCGAGTTCCGCAAATCACTAAAATGCGCATAAATCTCTTAGAAATCTCCATAACAGGTGATTTGGCGGTGGGTATATAAGATTCGACATAGCCGAATATAAACTCTTACTTGTTTAACATTGGTAATGTTACAGTCAACAAACCACTGACAAATATGGAGTTGCACACGTATACCAGGTATTAGTCGGATTTATGAAATAATTTTGGAATTTGAATAAAACTATTTTGAAAAAATGTCTTTTTGAAAAAATATAAACTTAGGATGAAACTCTTCCATAGAATTCTTCTAGAGAATTTATCCTAAAACTTACTTTTTTTTAAGAATACATTTTTGGAAAATATTTTTATTGAAATTCCAAAATTATTTTAGAAATCCGACTAATGTAGTCACATTTAGGACCCTCTCTGAATAGTGGGATACGTGTGCAACTCCATATTTGTCCAAATTCTTCTAGAGTATTTCATACTAAAATTTACTTTTTTTAAAATTTAAATAATATGGCTGTTAAGTGCTTTTTGTCTGTACTAGTTAAATTCAAATTTATCATCAAACACATAAATGAAAGAAAAGTGTGATACTCGTTTTTATATTAAAAGCAAATACATATTTACGTTATCTTAAATTGTGTATAAATGCACATATTGACCTATGCATAGGAATACTGGCATAGATGTGTAACTGTTTACAATGATTAGTTTACTTAAAAGTCAGTTAAATCCATAAATCACAGGCTTTAGTAAAATGTGTATTACTTGGCGTATGATTAATATTAATTTTGCCTTTTTTAGAAATTTCTCTATAACTTTGGCTATATATTTCTAAATAAGGTAAAACAAAGTGCTACTTAAAGATGACTCTTTGGTTTTTAATCACACCTATCGTGAATAAAAATTCCACATGAAATTTGTTCCCTTTTGACATTTTTCCTATTAAAATTCAATTTAAAAAAATAAAAGGGAACAAATTTCATGTGGAATTTTTATTCACGATAGGGGCGAATATGTTTTGCAAAATGTATTATTTTTAACAATGGAAAGCTAACTACAAACACGTAGCATTAAATTATTATAGATTTAAATTAAATTGTTATTAAGCAATTTCACAATTGTTATGCATATGAACATAATTGAAAGTAGAAATAATTTAATTTATTTTTTTATGACTTGTGCTGTGTTATTTTTATATTAAGCCAACTGTAGAACTGTATGTTTCTAATATTTTAGTGCCATTTAGTAGATATATTTGGAAATAATTGTATGCTTCTTATCTCAAAACTACAATAACACTTTATTAACAAATTTTCATATCTTTTTTATCGCAATTATTGCGACATAAACCAAAATAAGCACGGGAATTAATTAAATCATCTACACTTGCCAAAAAATATAAATTAGTGGATGGAAACAAACTAATGTGGCATTTTTTTGAGATATACTCTCTAAACACTACACTGCTTATATAATCGATTTATTATTAATAAAAGTAAAAAAATTCTAACACATATAATTTGGTGGCATACAGTTTTTAATATTTATGTAACAAAAAAACCAATTAAATACTTTTCATTAATATTTATTTTAAAGAATAATAAACATTATTACTTCTCTTCCTTTTTGAATTCACAACTTCTTTGTAATTGTATTTCCAAATCTATAAAATATGAAATCATCTCTATTTGTCAACCTTACTGTAAACTATTTGGAAATATGAAAAACAAAACTGCTTTAACTTTTCCAATTAATAGTTGTGTCAAAGTGTCAAAATGTCAATTTTTAAGTTTGAAAAAAAGCAAAACTATAACAAACTTTCTGGCAACAAAAATAACAATTGTCTGTAAAAAAAAAACTAAATTATCTGTTTCTACTTAGCGAAGTATGTATGTATTTTTGTGATTAAAATCTATGTTAGTAATCTATCATACAAATGAGCAAATGATATTAGAAAAAGAGTGATTGTAGTTTTGAGTGTGACTAGTGACATTGACACTTTTCTTATCATGCTCATATACTCATATAGGCAAATGAATACATACATACGAGTACATATTTGTATGCCTGTAAGCGTGAAAATGCTTACACGTATGTTTTTATTAAAAAATGGGAAAATGTGACTCTTAAGAAAATTATTAAACCGGCTCACGAAACAAAATACATATTCATAAAACTTTAACATTTTACAAAATATTGTACAAGAACTACTATGCAACTGCGCTTAACTTTACTTTGATACTAGCCCAATATTGTTAGATTGACTGAAGCTAGATATAATTTCTTATATACCATTTCCTTGCAATTTTTATAAATGATAAGCTTTACTGAGACACAGCTAAAATGTCTGCAGGCATTCTTAAATAAAATTCTTATTCAAATTATTATTAATATCCAAAGTCATAGCTGAAGAGGTGGCAAAAGTGGTGCTTTTCAGACCACAGCTGCAAATTAATTGCGAAATCATTGCATTTTTTCCAAATTTACCCAATCCACTTTTGTATTGCTTTAGTCCCGGTAAGAGATTGAGATAAATTTTTGTTTCATCATCCACAATAGGGAAGTACAATTTTGTGAAAACTTTTTCGTAACGAATGAGCAGCACCATTCTGTTTTTCACTTCTACTTGTCTATTTCTGCTTTCTTTTAATAAAATTATTACCTCCTTTTCCTTTTATGTTATGAGCGGATTTTATGTGAACAATATTTTATATGCTACTATTAATTTGATGTACCTTATCAATTTATTTAACTAAAACAGTTTCATTTCTCATTAACGAGTCTAGTCTTTAGGCTAATTATTTTAACCTTATTAAAATAGAAAACCAAATAAAGTAAAGTCACATTTGGCAAATATTTACTCAAAAAAGCGTAACCACTTGTTTTAGCACAAATTTGTTTGACGTTGTTTACTCCTACAAGAGTTTTGCAAGATCAAATAGCATATTTGCTTGACCTAAATAAGAAAAGTTTTTTTAAAGAAACAAACTAGTTCAAATATATACTTATACTATTTATTGGTTACTTCTTTTTCTGCAAATATTTGCCAAGTGTGACCGTACCTTAAGTTTATTATATTTTATTCTTATTATGATATTAAAAGAGAACATTTGTAGATGGTACGATGTAGAATAAATTTTACTTAAAGTCTGTCGCCCACTAGCTTAGAAAGTCCCAATTTGCACGAAGCAAATCTTTAAGCTAAGCTGATCACCTTTTAGACACCGGGGTGAGGAGAGGATTAGATGGGTATATACTTGATTTTATTAGCAATTCGTGTTGCTCTCTTATTCGTATTACATACGAGTATGTGTATACAAATGTGGGTATACTCTTAAATAAAAATATGAGCGTTTTAAGCAATAAGAATTGTGCTGTATGAACACCGAAGAAATTAATATTATTTGCTTCGTGTAAATTGAAACAAACACAAGCTAGCGGCTTTTAGTGACGATACTGCATCTTAGAGAAAATTAAAAATAAAGTAAAGCAGAGCGGTTTTTATTATTTATTGTACTTCATTGTTTATACTAATTTTGTTTTAATATCATATTGTATATTATGGCTTATTATGTCTTATTATAGAATATAATTCATATTATTTCTAAAATAATACAAAAGATACAAAAGACATTTAGAGAAATTGTCGCGGTTTTCTTTTACCCATTTAAAAACAAAAATAACTTAACATAACTCCCACGATTGCAAACTGAAAGATATCGCGAACATATTACTAATTTTTATTATCATTTAACTTGTTCATTATTGCCAATTTGCATTTAATGGAACAATATTCTTAATCACATCTTTCTAGGTTTATTATAGAATATTCTAAAAGTACTTTTATGTTTATATTAATTTAAAATATTAAAAAGGTACCAATTTCCCGCTTCACCTCGCAGCACCCAACCCTATAGATATTTCTAAAATTACTACAATCTTTGTTTTTTTTTATTCAAGAATAAATGTGTTTTAAAAAACTATCAAAGTATTTAACTAAATTTTACTTTATCTCCACCTATAAGTATTGAGTGTTAATTCTAGATTGGGCGGCACTTAATCTAAATATTTTGAATTATTATTCATTCTTTTTTTAAAACATTTTTCAAAATTTTATTAAAATAAATTTGATAGTCAAAGCTTAAGCAGAGAGCAAAGCAATTAGTCACTAACGTTAGAAGAGATAGAAGAACCAATATATCACATGTCAGCTACTGGAGACACTGAAGGTCAAAGGTGAGAGAAATTATCGTGAATAAAAATTCCACTTGAAATTTGTTCCCTTTTATTTTTTTAACATTGAATTTTAATAGGAAAAGTGTGAAAAGGGAACAAATTTAATGTGGAATTTTTATTCACGATAGGGTTGTAGGAGTTTTTACACATTTCTTACATTTTTGTAACACATCATCAAACGTTTTGTGTTTGATAGAATAACATTTATGCCTGAGCCGGTCTAAATTATTTATATATGTACATAAGTATACAAACATTTCCTAATGTTAGTAACTGAATGTTTATGTGCCCGCATTTGTAGTTGTATGTTTGTTTCTAATCATGTGTGAAAATATGTTTGTAAGTAGACTTTAGCAAGAGGATTTTATGATTTCATAATGGAAGCAGAAGAATGTGAAATTAAAAACATTGTAGAGAAGGTATTCCCTTCAAAATATATTGTATTGTTATTACTTTAGATTGACTAAATAATAATAAAAATAATAATAATAAAAGAGAACAACATGTGAAACCCTAACAGCAAAAAACAACTTAAGTGGAAAACACTAATCTTTAAAAGGAAAACATTTTTGCCTTGTGAAGATTTTGCAAAACTTAAGAAATTTGGTATTAAGTAATTTGATAGATGACATAAGTGATACTAAATGATTGATTTGCATAAAAATATATGGTTGATTAAGCATTTTTAACATTAAGGCTTCCGTATAACGTAGTCCCGGAATTATGTAACATTTTTATACCCTCCACCACCATAGGTGGTGAATGAGGGTATATATAAGTTTGTCATTCCATGTGTAACACTGAGAAATACTCATCTGTGAGCCAACAAAGTATATATATTATTGGTCCTTAGTAGATTGAGCCATGTCCGTCTGTCTGTCTGTGTAAAACACTCTTACGTCTAAAGGATACCACCAAAGTCAAGAAAGTTTACAAAAAACCACTTCAAGTTCTCCTAAGTAGTTTGGTATTGAAAATCAGCAAAATTGGTGTAGTAGCACAAGAGTTATGGATCAAAATGTAAGACAACCTCCATAAAAAATTTATATTTTTAAACATTTTGCTTGCTATATTTTTAAATATATTGCAGATAGTACCATGAAATTTTCTATACGTTGTTTATAGTTATGATAAAATAAGAACGTGTGAGGAATATAGTAAGAAGAGGTCCATGATTTCTCATAGCCCCCATACAAAAATCTTACCGAAATATTGCTCAATTATACATAGAATTGGAATATAAATACAAACTTTAGCAGGAATAAGTTTCATGGAAAAAGAAATCGCAAAACGAATTTTTTTTAGTTCGATCCATGTTTGACCATAGACCACATATAAAGTCCACTTCCAAAATTCGTAAAAAACAGATATAAATAATGTTAAACGGCCAAAATTTGACATAAATAATCTTTATATGCAAATAAATTGTTGTACTAAATTTTATGGTGGTCGGCCCAGAATTGGTCATAGCTCCCATACAAGGACCACATCTGAAAAAGACATTTATCTTTATATATATCGTATAAATATCGGTACCGACTAGGGTTTCTAATTTCCCGGACTTTTTCCATTCCCGGGAGAAGGAAAATAAATTAGTTATTTCCCGGGAATTCCCGGGAATTTTTAATAAACTCACATCAACTATAGTTTTGTTTATTTTTTAAAACAAAAAATTAAATTTTATATTTATTTAAGAGAAATTCACAATTCATTGGTATAAAATAACATATTTTTTGTAAAAAAATAAATTTTAATACTATTAACGCATTTAATAGACATTCTATTTCTTATTTTTGTAGCTATATTTCCAGCTAAACAATAGAACCGCTCACTTTCAACAGATGTCGGTTTTATAGTTATTAGGGACTTATATAAATTTTCTAAACTGGCAGATCTATTGCCAGTGACTTCAAATACTTTCAGCTCTTTTTTTTTAATATTAACTGGATTTCTTTTTTTATTTATTCCGATTTTAGAATTAATTTAAGCTCATCTTCAAATGAAATCAATACAGTTTCTTCGCCAGCTGATGATTCATTGTCCATAAGTGGTTCATCTGCATACTGCCTTTTAAAAATTCGATCAGCAATTAAAAAAATATTTCATTTTGCAGTATATGAGAAAAAATTTGATTATTAGTCTTCGTTATTCTTTAAAAATTTAAGTAAAGAATAAATGTCTATGTCTCGTGTTTCATGTACTCTTGCTTTTAAGGATGTCAAAATTTTCACTGACAATGTGTTTTTTTACTTTGGAGCTATTCAAATAGTTTGGAAAGGATAATTTCGGGCATGACTAAATCACAATCTCCGCAACTAAGTGCCTCTACAGCTATTTTTATTGGATGTAGAACATCAACCAATATTTTTAATATTGGAATATTATCTTCGTTCCACATCTGAGACAAGTCGAAGTCTATTAGACACTTGTTAATAGCATTCTTTAATTTAAAAAAACTTTCGAGTTGGTTGCAGAAATTTGGAAACGCTTCCATCTGTTTTAGCTTTTTGAGAAGATGTCGGGGCATCAGGTTGTATTTTGACTTTGTGGACATTTTCGAAATATCTTGTTAATCCACTTGTGCTCCCATCTTTATAACGTAGAATTTTTTGGCACAAAGAACATTGCGCAGAATTGTTTTTCTTTAAAAAATACTTCCAAGCTGGAGATTGAAGACGGTCCATATTATCAAAATTTATAAATTTTTAAAATAAAATAGAATAAAAGTTAAATTTTTATACCGAAAAGTTCGTTAATACATTTAAATAAATGCAACAAGAGTTGAAAAAATTATTTGCTATGAAACAGCGTTGATTTTTTTCGTACAAAAACAATCAGCAGAGTTGTAAAAAATGTAAAATTTTACATAAAATTCCCGAAAATTCCCGAAGAAAATTTCCCGACTTTTGTAATAAAAAATTTCCCGGGATTTCCCGGGAATTTTTTCCCGAATAGGAACCCTAGTACCGACTAATAACTTTGCACAGATCATTTACATATGTATATACAAAAAGCATCCCACAAAATTTTGTGAATTTCGGTCTATTTTTAACCGTATCCCCCATATAAAGCCCTCTTCCGAAAATCACTTTAATACTCAAAAATCTCTTATAAATAATTTTACACGGATCATTTACATACATGCCAAAATCAAACTGCTGGATTTTGAGAATATCGGTCCATATTTGACAATATCCCTCATATAAGGTCCACTTCCGAAATTCACTTTAATACTAATATGTATCATAAATATACTGTTATTATGTTGAAATTCGACGTGAAATATCCTCATATGCATAAAAACCACTGTTCTAAAATTTAAGAAGATCGGCCCATAATTTGTCATAGCCGCCATATAAGAACCATATCCGAAAAACAAAAAACCAACAAAAACGTCTAATAAATATCGGTGTCGAAACAACTTTTATATAGATCAGTAATTTTATTCCAGAAATCAGATTAGTATCGGTTATATGGCAATTAAGCTACTGGATTTTGTAGCTGTCAGTCAATAATTGGCAATAACTCCCGAATTAAGTCCACTTCCGAGCATTCTAAACAACCATAAAACTCTTGTAAATAATGTTTTAAGATTAAATTCAACCAAAATAAGTCTCAATACGTAGAAACCACATTAGTGGATACTGTATTTAGAAGCTCTCAGTCCATAATTGGTCCACTTCTACTATGCCACCCATAAATCTTTTGTAAATAATATTATTGAGATCAAATTCAACCAAAAGAAGCCTCATCTTATAATTTTACCCTTTTTTTAAACTCTGTTTCTTAACTTGCTGTGAATGTGGAAAAATGTGTTGTTTTTTAATTTTATAAATTGTTCAATTCAACTCAAGATTATTATGAAAATCAGGCAAACTTTGTAAATTACAGTAAGAATTGGTAATTACATCAACTATAAATGGTCAAAATTAGATAAAATTTCAAAACATTTAAAATAAAATCACATTAGTGAATTACGACCAACAGGTAATATTGCCTTTCAAACAATATATGAAATACTAATAAAATAAGAATAAGGATATTCTAGTCCTATAACCAGTGTAGTTTCTGTATTTCTTATTACGTTTAGCTGGAGGGTGTTAAAGATTCGGCACAGCCTAATATTGCTCAATTGCTTTTAGAAGTTAATGCATTGATTTTAAAATTTTATACAAATTTTATTTTAATTTCCTATATATTTTTCAAATATTTTACTAACAAGTATCAAGTTAAATGTGTATAACAAATTAAATACAAAAAACTGGCCCTGAGACTTCTTTCCCCAGCAGCTAAAATAAAACACTTAATAATATCACTTGGTGAAACATATGTAAGCAATAGATTATAATAAACGAATTAGATTTGAATGAGTGAAAGGGAATGAAGTGTACAAATAGACTAATAAGGAAATACACAAAATACATTTACGGTTAATGATTTCATTTTCATATGATTACAATTCCAATTAAACACTGGTGTTTTGTTTTATTTTGTTTTCCTTGCTCTTCCACCGTCAATCTGTTTACACATAATTAAATCAAATTGTGTTTATAATTTTTATAATTAATATTGAAATTGTGAATTAATTACTGACATTCCAGGCATAACTTATGTTTAATTTGTTTTCATTTGTCATTTTCATTTCAGTTGCCACAATCTGAATTGGATGGCATTGACCCGAACTTTAAACGTTTTCGTGTTGAAAATGGTGAATCGTTGGCGGAAAAGGATGAGGTAAGTACGGTTATTTATTTTTCAGTTTTTATCGCAGTGCAATTCCTTTTACTTATTTTGACATAAACATTAAAGTATAAGGATAAATATTTGTTTGCATTTTTTATGAATCATGGTCTTAAGTATTCGCTGAATATGCTATAAAACACCTACATGACATTATTATGATAACTATGCGATTTTTTTTTATATAAAGTTTTTATGGAGCACACTTCTTCTGAGCTGTTTAAATATTTTAAACACAAACTCACAGGCAAACATTCATAAATATATAAAGACATTATTACTCGTATATAGAGTTTGTGTTTCGAGAATTCCCGGGCGGGAAAATAATGTTTGGGTTTTCTTGGGAAAACATTTTCCCGTTTTCCCGGGTAAATTAAAATGATGTAGTTTTAAAAATTTTTGCCAAAAAATCAGCATTTTTAAGCTCATATTTTTAAAAGCTTTGTAAAATGTGGTGAAATCATTCTTGAATATGACCTCTTGCCATATTTTTGGCAACATATGGATTCCGCAATAAAAGAATTGCTCTTCTTTAGAGGCCTTTGTCATATTACGCCTGCATGTCTGGTCGCATAGTCTTGGATATTTTGAATGAAGCCTGATGCAAACAAACGTTTTTTTAATTATTTGGCAAGCTATTTTGAGTTTGACCACAAGTTTTGTGCATAATATTCGTTGAGGAATCGGTATGTTTCAGCTATAGTTTCAAATTAAAGAACTAAAAAAATTTTACATTTTCGAAAATTACATATAAGTTATTAAATATAAAAACCATGTTCAAATATTCCATTTGTTATGAATGCCGCAGTTTTAAGTTATACACACAATTGTTCAATTCACAAGTGATGTTATATTGTCGTAGGAGCTGTACGTCGTCTGCATTTACAATAGTTGTACAATAATTATTTTGTACAAAACCTACAACATTTTTACATACAATGTTTTTTGAATGTTGTATGAAAATCCAAGTCTTGCTAAAAGTTCAAATATGCATATCAACAAAAACAATTACAATTTATTTAAAGAAAGGAACAAAACGCTCAAAACATAAATTGATTGACAAATTTAAAACAAGAAATTATAGTTAATAAACAACAAATTTAAATAATGGAAATTGTTGTATTTAATTTATGAAAAAAACTATCATTCATTTTCACTTTACTTGACTCAAGTGTTACAATGTCTGCATAATTTCTTTTCACATCGTTTTGTTTTCTTCACTTCTATTATCAATTTAATTTATTGAGTTTTGTTTGATATTTGTTTAGGTATTTTACTTTTGACATTTTGAAGGCTCGACAACATAAACATACAACTTTGCTCAAAATTGTGTGCACAATCAGTTTGTTGTATCATAAAATGTACAACATACAACATCATGTGTGAATTGAGCAAATATATATGTATGTATATGTATATGAATTTTAACAAACACAGCTCATCTTTAAAAACAATGAAACATTTAAAGAAATTTTATTTCTTGAAAGCCGTCTGTATCTAGTTTTATGTAGAGAAAGAATTCAACAAACGATTCAGTCATTTCTTAAAACGCAGTAAGAAAGAGCAGATGAAGTGCTTGTTCCACATTTATAAATATTACTAGTAGGCGTTTTAAACTCTATTTAGGTTTCAGTAGAGCAGCTCTCTTTAAATTTTACGCATTTAGAAAATATATAAAGTTAAAAAACGATATTGATGTCATTGATAAATTACCTAAAAAGTTACAAAAATACAATTGAAGCAAATGTATGTAAATCGAATAAAAAATCTTTATAATGCAAATGACGGAAATTTTCCTAGTAAAATAAATGATCTGAAAATGTGCATCCATCTTAATGTGTTGTTTTTCTTTAATAAAATGATAGAATTTTATAAAATACTTAAAATTTTTTATAAAAATTTTTTATTCGAAGGTTTACTTCTAGTTAAACATAATAATAAAAAATTTTTATAAAAAATTTTACAATTAGTACTCGCAAGAGTACATTCAGTAAATTTAAAAAGTTGAATATAAGAAATTTGAAAATAAAAAATAGTAGACACAAAGAATGCTGACGAAGGCTTTAGTAGGCCAGAAAATGCATTACATTTTGCTAGTGTCTCTTTGTATATTTCTATATGATTTTATATTTACGTTTTCCAACGGAAAGCTGTGTAGAACATATAACAGAGGTATACAAAAATAAATTTCAAATTATTATGTTTAACTAGAAGTAAACCTTCGAATAAAAAATTTTTATAAAAAATTTTACAATTAGTACTCGCAAGAGGAAAAATTCTCATTCAATAAAATACTTAACCATTTTATTTATTTGTAAAGTATTTATTAAATTTCCCGGATATACCGGGAAATCTCAAACCCTACTCGTAAACTTAACACTTCATTATACATTATTTATCCAAGCACCAGTTACTTTTTGTTTTCTCTCTTCGCTCTATCTCTATCATTTTTATTGCGTGTGAAAATGTGAATGAATGATACATTTTTTTTAAATTTCAAGTTAAAACTGGAAAGTATAAATACGTAAAAACAACCGCTCACTGAATGTGATAAAAAAAAAAAGAAAATAGAACAAAAGTGCTATTTGGAACAGCATAAAACTAAAAAGCTTTTCTGTTTTTTTTTTTGTCATCGTTCAAAAAATGCCAATGAATTTAATGCAAAAATTAAAAAGCAATGATATAAATATAGACCATGCATTTAAATTAATGCTATTGAAAATTTTGTTACGTTTAGCAAACTTATATTGAAATTTTTTCAAATAAATTATTCCCACAAAATTAATTTTCAACAGGACTGTGTAAAAATACTGTGTAAAAACAGAATTAGATTGATTATTCAGCTGTACAAAAATTAAACTATTGAAGTTTTATTTTATTAGCTACTCTTATTAGCTCTTTACGAGTAACTTAATTAAAATGCTTAAAAACAAAACAGCACTAACACCTGAAATTAAAAAATAATAAAAAATATGAAAATTATTTTCTAATCAAATAATTTTGGTTGGATTTTTCAATAAAATTATAGATATATAGATATTTTAAAAGTGAGACAACAATACTTTTCAATGACGTTTTATAACTCATTAAGTAGTTCCAATTTATAATAATTTCTAAATTAACAACTCCCATTCACATATAACCATAAGCATGTGCCTAAACTTTGACATTACCATAAAGGTTAATGATAACCATAAAGCCATAATGGTCAATAACAATTTATTTAGCATGATTAAATTAAATGTTCTCATATATGTATATATTAATATAATTTATAACCGTATTGAATCGATAACAACAACCAAATATCAAAAAAAAAAAAAAAACAGAAGTAAATACAAATTTACAAAAATAATTTGTTTACTTTTGTGGGTTTCACCAACTAGGATAAAATAAATATTTACTAAACGTAAGTTAAATTAGTCACGCTAGTTCAACAAAGAAATATAAAAATGGAAAAGTTAACCAATAACAAATTCCACAACACATCTTAATTACCCAGCGGGGTAAATTGCAAGTGCTTCCATTTGCAGGCCTTATAGAAGATCTGTTTATAGATTCTAAAAGATTCGATACTCATTCATATATGCCTTCTTTTAGAAGGTGTTCTAGAAGGCCTTTTAGACACATACAAAATTGCATTTCAAAAAAGTGTCAACAAATCATGATTTTAATAGCAAACTAGAATGGTTTTGCAATTATTCCTGTATATCGACACTACAATAACAAATATTATTTGGCTCAACTTGTTAAACGTGTAATAAAAATGAATAAAGAGAGCGTCTATAAATGTAGTATTTTATGAAAGTTTGTGGTGTAAAGTACGCGCGAAGCAGTGATTTTTTAAATTAATTTAAAACCCTTCTTTTATTTAAAACCCTTTCTTTTACTTTCCTCAATGAAATTATTAATTTAGAACCTTATATTGTGTTTAATTCGACCTTTATAATGTATTACAAAAATAAGTTATTTTATTAATTTAGCAGAACTTTAATTAAGCCTTGTATGAGGCATTGTTGGTAGACCCTCCAATGGCCCTTCTCAAGTAGGCCTTCTAGCAGGCATCTAACCACTACTGAGTAGTCAAGGCCTTGAATAACAAAGACACGCCATCTAAAATTGAAAAGATTTGGCAATGCGGCTGAAAGTCCTTATGACTGCAATAGAAGGCCCTCTAGAAGGCCTCTTTACAGCATATTTTCCCCGTTGGATAATTACACACATATGTATGTATGTGTTATAAACACAAATACTAAGGTGTTGGTAAAAATATTTCTATATTATTTTCCAGCAGTCCTTGAAACTAAATAGTAAGTACTACACGGTGACATTTTGAAACAAAGTCAAGTAATATTCTCTGCAAAACCACTAAATCGTACAAAATCATTAGTTAATGTTCTTTTAGACTAGCAAAAATTAACCCTAATGACCCTTTAAACAGCAGGGTTTTTAATTGGCAATGCAGAACTTAATATTCTAGAATAATGAAATTTAATACACATGTTCTAGTTCAACTTACTTTGTTACATCAAATAAATTCTAAACCTATCCATTTACAAACTCAATTAGCTTAAAACATTTGGCAATGCTGTTTTGGAAAAATTAATTTGAAAAATAAAACAAAAATTTTAATTACGACAAAATTACGTGAAAATTGCCCGAAAACTACAGTCTTTAAATCACACTAACTTTTTTACATGTAAAACAAACTTTTTCCAATAAAATTTCTCAATCTTCTACACTGTGATGATTGGTTGGCTTAAACACAAATTACATACTTGTTAAAACTAAACATATTTTCTTTAAAGTCAAAACTTTCAAAATAGTTGTTAAAAGTTTTATGTTGAATTTGGATAAGATACACTACTAGTAGCAAATAATAAATGTAGATGGAATCCAACAGTGATAGTAAATTACTAGACAGAGTAAACTTAAATGAAAGCAGCGAAATTTGTGTGATTTTAAGTTAACAATATAAACAAAAACACATTAGTGATGACAGTGTTAAACAAGTATGAAATACAATTTAAAAAAATTTAATGGTAATATATCTTAAACTAAAATAAATAACGTATGTAATGTAACATTTATATACAAAATTGCTTGGCATTCCCATAATACATCCATTTTTGATAATTCTTTTTTAAATTTTATCAGACTGTGGGGACCAATTTCCTACAGCTATGTTTTAGATATCTGAAAACATTTACAAAAAAAACCGAATTATTTCTAAAACAAATTTTACAGTGTAAAGCAGAAATGAACACACATTAGTACTTTGTGCATTAGATAAATGCTAAATAAAATAATTTATAAATCAAAACTTAAAGTATAAAAATCTAAAAAAAAAATTGACAAATGAAAACCAGCTGCATGTACTCAAATATGCGCCGTACAAAAACTTTAGGAAATTATAGTATTTAATCCATAATATTTGTAGTATTAGTATTACTCATCCAAATCGTTGGGAGTTAATCGGTATTGTCAGAACTGTCTCTTTACGATTCATCAAAAATTTTAAATCGAATTGAGGTTGGCCACTGCATTAAAAGCTAATTTTGCTTAATAAACCATTATTTTACGATTTTAGAATTGTGCTTTGGGTCACCATCCAGCTGAAAAATAATTTGATTCACATGATATATGCCTTTATCTACAAAATCGGAAATGGAGGGGAATTGGGGAAATCAATTATTTCATATTGTTATATTCACAATATAATCGTCTTAATGGGTCAGCTTGGGCATAATTAGTTCTAGCATGTTTGACATACAGTGGCTTGAAATGGCGTGGAAAGCGTTAAGGAATATTAAAAGTAACATTATTTACAAGGAAATCGGAGCAGACTTCACCATTAATTATATTGCTCATAAATATTGCATTACGCATAGTTCTTCTACTATATAGAGTTGGTAATTTATTCAATTTAATTCTATCGATGAATAATGGAAGGTTAATATCAGGATTCCAAGATAAAACACATAAACAAAAGAGTAAATATTGTTTTTGTACAGACTCTATAAGCTGAATATGAATTTTATAATAAATACCACTCATTGAATTACTTTAAACTGTTTAGATTTTACTCGCGTAGGCTAGCTGACAGAAAGTCATTGCTAGAGTATTGTCTTCAATTTCTCTTGATAGGTTTTACATTATTTAGTATAATTTGATTTTTTAATTTAAATTTATTTTTATATATTTTTGTTTAAATTTGTAGAATTTTAAGTTGGCAACATTTTTTTAAATGGCGGCTATTTTACCAGCTGTATGTCGGCAATAACGCGGCAAATGTTGACCTCCAAGTGGGCAATCGTTTCGGGCTTATCGGCGTAGATTAGCAACTTCAAACATAAATCACTTGGCAGCTGACAAAATGGCCGCGAGTTAAAAAGTATTGCCAACTTAAGGTTCTATACATCTAAAATAGCCCCCTATGTATTCCGAGTCCTCACAAGATTCTAAGACGATTTAGATGTGTCTGGTTGTTTGTCTGTCCGTTGAAATCACGATAAAGATTCGAAAAAAAGACTTAGAATAATAATACAATTTTTACAAAACATTATTTTATTTCACCGAAATATTTGGTATTGAAAATAGGCAAAATCGGCCCCCTAGGAACCGTAAGAAGAATTGTAAGGTAAGAATCGACTCACGATTTCTCATGGTCATGCATAAAGGCCTAGAGAATACCTTAATTACAAACAACGATTCTTTGTTTGCATTGTTCCATATTTGAATATATATAGCACCCATAAAGTTTAAAAATCACTTAAACGTGCATACGCGTTTTATATACATTGCTATAAAGTTGAAATTCGCCACAAATAAATATAAATCCTTATGCCAAATTTCATAGTGATCATCCTATAATATGTATGACTTATACTTCCGGATACCTCAATAAACTACGTAAATAACTTAAAAAACATCAATATTGGATTGATAATTCATAATTGGTCATAGCTCCCTTATAAACTCTATATAAGCCACGTTCATTCAACTCTTTTTTAATTATCGTGGTGAGTATGCGTGCACAAGGCACAAATATGTACTCATTTGTGTTCCCTGCTGTAGCTAAACAAAAGTTCTCCTTAAAAAATTGTAAGGCAATCGCAACAGCCAGTTAGAAATTACAGCAATTATTAGTTAATTTCATTACTTTATATTTTTTTCTTTTTTTTGTAAGAATATTCTATAATAATAATTTATGTATATTTATATTTCTAAAAGAAAATATAATTTTATGCTGAAACATTTGATTTCCATTATGATCATATTTATGCGAAAATCTGAAGCACAATAATAATAAAAAAAAACTAAAGGAATGTGTTCGCTGAAATATCTTTGAAATATAACTATAATGCTTTGTAGAAGTTGTTTTCTTTGTCCATGGTTTTTTTCTCTTACATAATACTTGAGATTTATACTTCTAATTCTTTGTAGGGATTTATTCAATTTCCTTTCTTTTTTTCTTAAACTAAAGAAACTTCAACAAAAGCAACATTATGTTTTAAGAAATAAATGTTGATGCATGACAAAACAAAAAATATAGAGTATTTTAAATTATTTATTTATTTTAACGATAAACAAAAAGTTATTTACAGCTTAATATTTCATTTACGTTAGTTTCCCTACCAGCCAGTCGTTTATAACACTTCAGTTGATATGAACTAAAAGTCAGTCGTTTAATATTTAAAGTTGTAATAAAGGAAAATAAGTTTGCATTTCGTTGGCAAACAGTTATAGTGACAGGGGTAGGAATGTATGTGTTACCATATGGGATTTATATAGTGCTGGCGGAAATTACATTACTTTTATTTCATGGAATGACTGTTATTGTTAATTTGAATTATAATCGAATTTTCCTACTTAGCCCAAATTAACAAACAAACAACCTTTTGTGTCTCAGCTGTGGCTGTTGTTATTTTTAGTAGTGTGTAAATTAATTTGAAATGTCTTAAAGGTGAGAATGTGAAATGGTAAATGACAGTAGAATAGAAAGTAAACGTATTTTCCTGTCATTTGTTGTCGCTTATAAGCAAATAAGCAGCATGGAATGGTTTGGGAAAATGTATGTTTATTTAAATTTATTGTTCAGACAATAAATGTTTTCAATCAATAAAATATCTATTAATATTATTCTACGTTTATCTAAGCAGCTCTGTTTCTAAATAATTTAAACTGACACAAAAGAGATACGTGCAGTAATTATTATATTATATTTTATTTCATTCACTTTCTTTGCAAATGTTGAATTTTATTTTTACAACTAATTGTAATTGATTTGCTTTTTTGCATTTTTACAAATTTCTACTAATTAAACTGTCACTGTGAGTTGTTTCACTTAACATCATGAATATTAAAATAAACAAGTAATATATCACTTGTCATTATCAGGCAACACTTTTGAATACATAAGATATATGTACATATAGGGAGAAGAGTACTTACATACATATGCACTCGTAAGTTTAATATTAACAAGACTAATTTGGAAGAAAAACAATTTAGAGTTTATATTCGGCTGTGCCAAATCTTATATAACCACCATCACATTAAGTATTATGGGGAGAACGTCATAAAATATTGTTCCGTAATTTCTATTTATTTAAGGTTCATTTTGCTTGAATTTCATCTCAATAATGATATTTACAAGAATTTAGGATTAACTTTAACACACATCAAGTTAAGTACCAAAGAGCCTTAGGAAACTAATTTTAGCTTTTTGAAACGTCTGTGGTTATTCTCAGAAGAACTGTAGATATGCTCAATTATGAACCAACTTTCACAAAAGTGAATAGTATAATTTTTGCATACCTCTAACAGATCTGTGTAAAAGTTCGGTTTGATATAGATGTTCTTGAGAAGTCCTTATAAGGGAACTGTGACCTATTAAGGGCCGATCATCATGAAATTCTGTACGACAATTTGTATGTATGTATATGCGAACCATTTGTGTTGAAGTTTAACTTAATGGTGTTAGCTGAGACTTGTACAATTAAGTGATTTTCGAAGTGGACTTTATATGAGGACTACGGTCAAATATGGATCAATTGCCATACAATTGGGTATAAATATTTCTATATACTGTTGAATTTAGGAGATTTATGCGCATTTAAGTGATTTCCGGAAGTGGGGGGCTACGGTCAAATATGGATCGATCATCACCAAAATGAGTATGACGATTTATATATATGTATGGACTATTTGTGTTCAATTTCAACTGCAAAGCAATTTTTATATGAAATTTATGCGCATTTAGATGATTTTCGGAATTGGATGACTTTTAACTTCTTTCTTCTTCTATAATGCAAAAAATGTGTGCAAAATTTCATGATATTATCTGCATTATATTTGAAAAAAATAGTAAAAAATGTGTGAAAAATATCAAAGTAGTCTAAAATTTTCGTCTATAGTTAGGATCCTACTGGACCGATTCTGCCCATTTAAAATACCAACAACTTCAGTGGATCAACGAATGTTTGATGAATTTCATTGGTGTATTACTTTATTTTCGAAGCTCTATCATGCCTTCCACAGACGTACTAACTTAATATATATTATATTATACCAATATAATATAATACCAAACACCCCCACCCATCTGTTTTGGTTGTAGGTATACTATATAGTATAAAAGAAAATTAAAACATTTTGTAAACAAATTTAAGAAGCATATTATAAAGGAAAATGCCTATGTTTAAAAACGCACAAACATCTTTATCTGTAAATATATTTATGTAGTTTCTTTCTCTACCTCCTCAAATTCAAAAAAAAAAAACACACTTCACAATAATATACAGCCAAGGAAGAAATTATATGGTACATATGTTTTTTCTAAAAATCTCTTGGGTTTTAAAACTAATGTAAAAGTTTATTTTTTATATTTAGTAGAGAGAAACAAAAAATTAAATGAAAAGATTTTCAGGGTTTGTTTAATTTTATTAAATACTTTTTACTGTTAATTCAAATTCTTATATTAAATATTATATATTATTAAAAAAGAAAAAATTCGAAACCTAAAACTAATTAAATATATTCAACTAGAATATAAATAAATGTCCTCCTCGATTTTTAATTACTTCATTTAACTGAAGTGGCATAGAGTTTATTAATTTTAATACTCTGGATTTGATAGTTCTCAAATGAGTAGCAACTAATTCGTTTGAAGAGAGCTCGGGACGAAAAAGGAACAGAACATGCGGTAGACATGAAAGTTTAATATACCATTATGTCAACGCTCAGCACATGTGGCAATACATCCTACAAACTAGTTAGAAAAAACTGATTTAAAAGTTTTGCCTCACCTCCCTAATAGTAAAAACTTTGCTCCGCGGAGCGCGCCGTCTGACTAATATTAGTTTTAATCGATGCAGCACGCCCTCTCAGAACGGCGTATTTGAAATTGGCTTGATTCGTTCATATACTCAAAAAAGATAATAAATTCGTTTGTAGTACCAAAAATATGGGAAAATGTCATAGTTAACAGTGGCCAATAGTTCCAATAAATTTCTAAACATTTTACAAATTTTCAAAACTTCCGAAATTTTAAGATATACACCTTTTGATTTTTTTTTTAATAATTAACAAACACAAACTGCGAAGCTTTTGGCTTATCTGCAGAAAACACCCAGAGTCTTTGGCGGGAATCGAACCCGCAACCCTTTGACTGATAGTCCGGCACTCAATCACCTGTTCTATCGGGGAACTCAGACCTACATATGTATGTATCCAACTTAATTTGAAGGTGGTGACAATGAAAAGCAATTATTTTGTCTATAAACATCGAAACGAACTACTGTTCATACGTTTAATGTACGAGTACGTTTTTTTCTGCGTATGTTTCAAACAAACACAAACTACAAGGGACTACATACATACATATATACATATGTACACACATATGTACATATAAATGAGTTTATAGCCAGAGCGAAAAATTACAAGTGCTTCTATTTACAGGCCTTATAGAAGACCTCTTTATACATCCTAAATGATTCGATACTAACTAAACTATGGCTTCTCTCAGAAGGTGTTCTAGAAGACCTTTCACACACATTCAAAATTGAATTTCAAAACAATGTCAACAAATCATGATTTTATTAGCAAACACGAATGGTTTTGCAATTATTCCTGTATATCGATACTACAATAACAAACATTATTTTGCTCAACGCGCGAAGCAGTGATTTTTTAAATTAATTTAAAACCCTTCTTTTATTTAAAACCCCTTCTTTTACTTTCCTCAATGAAATTATTAGTTTAGCAGACCTTTAGTTACGACTTGTATGAGTCATTACTTAGTAGACCTTCCATTTGTCCTTCTCAAGTAGGTCTTCTAGCAGACATCTAACCAGTACCGAGTAGGCAAGGCCTTGACTAACACTGACGCATCATGTACAATTGAAAAGATTTGGCAATGCGGCTACAAATCATTGTGACTGTCAAAGAAGGCCTTCTAGAAAGCCCCTTTACAGCATATTTTTCCCGCTGAGCATTTATACTACATACATACTTATCTATATGTATATATAACTATTTGCGTTTGAAGATTTTGACATTTGATTGATTACAAATCAAAAAATAAATAAAAAAGTTTAATCTATCTCATGCTGTGTAGGGGAATATGTGATTGTTATTTTATTTTGATACATGTTGAATACTGGTCTTTTTACTTATTTTATTTATTGTTGTTTTTTATCTACATATTTTGTTTGTATTTCTCTAGAATCCTTAATGTTTATTCTTCTTTTATTGTATTTTTTTTACACAGGTATTTGGTTCACCTAGTGCTCCCATATTGGAAAATCCAGAACATCAAACACGCTGGTATTTTAAGTATTTCTTGGGTAAATGTAAGTATTTTGGAACATTTTCACAACTTTATTTTTCTTTGTTGTCAGTTTATGTAACAATAAAATAAAAATTAATGACTTTAATGACTTTTTTATGAGATCTTAAAGTTTAAATTAAATCCATTATTGAAGAGACAATTTTAGTCTAAGTAAATTTGTATTTTTATTAAATAAAAATGTTTTAAATCTGGTTAAAGAAAAAATATCCTTTTTGTTTTGGGGATAGAGCAAACCAGCATAGTGAGATTTCTGCTGATGTTTTTTAGTGCTAAATATTGGACCAACAACCACCTTAAAGTATACGGATTGACTAAAAAAAAAATCACTTCCTGTGTCGATTTAACGATGTCCGTCCGTCCGTCTGGCTTGCTCTAGTTGCTCATGTAAACCTTGTGGGCAGAGTACAAGAAGCAATTTTGAAGATGTTTCGATAAAATTTGGTACATGATACTTTTCGGTCAAAGGACGAATGGAATTGAAACTGGTGGAAATCGATTTATTATTTCACCTGACCCCCATACAAATGTTCTCCCGAAACAACAGGGGTTTACCGATCATTTATGTTAAAATTGTGCAAGTATCCAAACAAATATCACCACAAATGAGTGGTAAATAAAATCAGATCAGTTCATAATTGATTATAGCTCCCATATAGCCCACTTTCGAAAATCACTCTCTTAAAAATATCAGTATCCAAATAATATTTAACACAAGCAATTTGGTGCAATTTTATTATGATCGCTCCATAATTAGTCGTAGCTCCCATATAAATTCCACTTCTCAAAAATGTTAGTATACAAATAAAATTCAATAACATAATAGAGAAATGCTGACACCTATTTTTATAATGGTCTGTCAAAACTCCCATATAAGAACCTCTGCGTAACCTCCATAAATATTTTAAAAGAATTTATATCGAGATAAAGTTTAACATATTTATATTTACAGAAGTCATGCTGCTACATTTTTGTATGATCGGTCCATAATAGTTTATATCTCCTATATAGCGCCCATTATGAAAAACTCTTTTATACATATACTGGGTGTGGGGTATTACATGGTCGGGCTCCACCGACTATACTTTCCTACTTGTTTTTTTTTTTAATTTTTGTATGCCTTCTTCTTCATATCTTAAAGAAATGTTCCCAAAGCAAATGTAAATACGATCCAAAGAATAACTCTTAAAAATCCATAGCTCAAGTATTTTTTTCTTCACACACCATTATAAAGCGTGATCTATTTTGAGGTTACCTAATTTTTTAAAGAAAAAAACACAGAAAATTCAAATTCAATGGGAAATGTTTATTATCATTTGAAAGAATATTCTTGGGCATTTATTTTTTGAAGATTGTGTCTATTGAATGGAGGCCGTTGCTACGTCGCTGATGGTCTATCCGTTGAGTTCAATTTTCGATGACTCGTTCAAGCATTTCGACTGGTAACTGGTGAATGGCATGCGTGATGTTTTCCTCTAAGGCCGGAATCGAAGCGGGTTTGCCCGCACAAACTTTAGACTTTGCATAGCCCCACAGGAAAAAGTCTAACGGTGTGATATCACACGATCTTGGTAGCCAATCGACCGGCCCAAAACGTGAAATTATGTGCTCACCGAAGTGTTCTCTCAATAAATCCATTGACTGATGCGATGTGTGGGAAGTGAGATCACGAGCTTCAATTTCAGGCATTAAATACATAGTCGGTTATCATGGCACGATAACGGTCGCCATTGACGGTTACGTTCGCACCGGCATCATTTTGAAAGATATATGGACCGATGATTTTATTGGCCTACAAACCACTAGACGTCGAATATTATCGAATAATGAATGCTGTGTCTCAAAATGGGTGATGGTGTTGCGAATAGTACGCTCAGTAGGCCGATTATGTTGATCATAAGTTGAGCAAAGTGCACGAAACACATTCCTCACAGAACGTGAATTTTCTTAATAAAGATGAACGATTTGTAAACGTTGTTCAGGCGTATGTCTTTCCATTATGAAGTGCCAAACAATACTAAACAAAAACAATATAACAGCATGATACGGCTCACACGTGATCTATCATAAAAGGCTATCAAAAAAGTATTTCTACTTGAATTACCCGTTAGTGTAAGTTTAAAATTTTTCAGCCTTTCGCACATGAATCAACCAGTATTATAATAAAATTAGTGGTTTATATGTATGTATGTAATTTCTACAAATTCATTTTACTTGAAATGTTTTCGCTTAAATTTATAGGACAATAAGTTTACAATTTAAAACTATGTACATATGTAGGTATGTGTACCTACCAATCAAACTTTAAATTTCATATTCAACTTCCATTATTTAAAATTTATTGCACACAAAACTGGCTGTTGCCAGTATTTTTAGAAAAATATAGACAATAATTTAAATTACATATTTCATTTTTTTCATCGTTTGTTTTTCTGTTTTTTTTTTCTCTCAATTTTATTATAAATTTATAAAATTCCTTTAGTTTCCTTTGCCACTAGCTACATATAATGAATGTTTGTTTGCGTATCTATATATGTTTGTTATTCTAGATTTTTTTATTTCATTGCAGTGCATCAAAATTATGTTGGCATTGATGCTGAAAAAAGTCCATATTTCTTATCCGTGGTTTCACAAGATTCTGGCAACCAAGGAGCACCCATGTATCGTGCCATACTATTTCGCAAACAGGTAAATAAAAACAAAACCACATAGTGCACAAGATAGCAAATACATATGAGAAAAATCATACACACAAACTTACACACATATGTACATACATACATATGTATGTATATGAATTTTTAAAAAGCTCTTGCAATCTTAATAAAACTCAGCCACCGTAACAGCAGAGAAAAAACTGAAACAAAAATCATACACCTCATCTGCCAGTATAGCTAGCGGAAAAGGTAACTACATAAATGCATAAGGTTTTGCGGGATTTAGTTTAGTTCTTTTGACTTGACTTTCTTTTCTTATAAACCAGAAAAGTTTAGTTTTGAAACATTTATGACTTTTAAAATGAAAACTTAAATTCAAGGCCAAGTATGAATATTAATGATAAAGATTTAAGTTGTTATATCTTGAGAAAAGAATTTACTAAAAAAAAGTTTATATATGTCCGGGTCACTTATGAAAAGGTGGCTTATGATTCGAAAAAGGAATTGCGAGACACAGCTGTTAAAGATAAACAATGCATTTCGTCAGTTTCTTAGTAGTTTTTCTTTTGAATTATGAACGACGAAGAAAACTACTTACTTTTTGTGCAAAATAGTTTTTTATTTTGGTAAAATCGTTTTTGCAGTGTTCAATCCTGTTTTTAAATTTTTCAATTTCATTTATTATCTTGATTCTGGATTCTCAATAAAATTCTGGGGCCAAATTTCCGCATTCGATATCGAGTAAAATTGATCGTAATTTTCTTATTTGAGATTATGGCATTCGATATCGAGCAAGAAATTTAGTACATTTTATCAAAATTTCGATATCGAAATTATTTTTCGATACGATAGCTCATTTGATCACGAATGCGGTAATTTGGCTCCTGTTTTTTTTCATTTGTGCTTTTCTTTCTCTACATTTTTAGTACACTTCTTAACAAGTTAGGACTTTCTAGTTAAAACCACGTGAAAGAGCGTCTCAAAAACTATCGAAACCAAAAAAAGTGGAAAAATTTGTTTTGAGTCATAAGGCCGGGTCACATAAATCCTACCTTTAAGCATATAATTTACTACAAATGCTTCCTTGTAGGATCATATTTACTATGTGTCTAATTACACAGGTCAACACGATTTTTGAGTCTGAGTTCTGTACCTCTGATTTTGATTACTTATGCCAAACTAAAGAAAGAAAAAATATTTGTATCTAATAAAGTTTGCTTTTGTAGATACCAGAACGAAATTTCAACATTTATGGAAAATGTCTATTTATCAATGTTAATCATATTTAAAATTAAAACAAGTTATGAATTATATATTTTAATTAATTTTTATTATAACAGACAACAGAAATAAACATAAAAACACAAAAAAATGATACAAAAGAAGCTTTAAAAATGAATACTTGTAGTATTTCTAGTGTAATAGTCAGAACTTTCTCGTATGAGCATCCAAATGTAGTCACCCATCATGTTCTCATTATATTGTCCTTGATATCTTTGTTCAAAGTTCATTATATCCTGCCGAAAGCGTTCCCCTTGCTCTTCTGAATATTCACCCAAGTTATCTTTGAATTTATCCAAGTGCGCATGTAGCATGTGCACTTTGAGTGAGTCTGGACGAAGAGCCTTTACGAATTGCTTCATGAGTCCTAATTGTATGTGCAGTGGAGGCATTAAAATACGATCAGGCTCTACAATTGGTTTATTATATACGGATATTTAGTGTATCCCCCTTGCATTCCCACCAGAAAACCACCCATTTTGAAATCTCCTATCACGGGTCAGGCATACTGTTCATATTTTAAAGCTTTAAGAATCATTTTAACGCTTTCATAATTTTCTTTGAGCATTACAGAATGAGCCAGAGGAAGTGATGAAAATTTATTCCCATTAAGTACAAAAGCAAACTATATTTATTATTAATAGAGTTCCTGTTTACTTTTCCATTGATATAATCATCAAATAATCACTAAATAAAAGACTCAAAAGAAATTTTTTTTTTTTTTTGTTGACCTGTGTTATATATGTTATGTTGTCAATTGTTATAAAAATTCAAATATGTAGTATTAATAAGTTTTCTTAGTTCGTTTTTAACTCGAAATGAAAACATAGCTGCTGTTATTTCTATAAGTTCATTAATTTTAGTACTATTACAAGCAAAAAGTTCCTGGGTTCTTGAAATTCCTTTAGACTTCAACCATAGCAATGTATCAATTCATAGTAATTTTTGTCAAACAGATATGAACGTCTCAAACTGTGCAAATCTGCATTCATTTGCTCAAAGTAAATACTAAAAAATAATTTAATGTAACAGAAATGTAAAAGAAAAATAATAAGGAAATCGTTTGTACAGTGGAGAGCACAAATGTGTACATGTGTCTTGAACACTTTTTATTGTATAAAAATAAAACTACAAAAGAAATTTTTGGCATTTATTTTAATTTCATTGCTAAATAAAATAAAATAAAATAAAATAAAATAAAATAAAATAAAATAAAATAAAATAAAATAAAATAAAATAAAATAAAATAAAATAAAATAAAATAAAATAGAATAAAATAAAATAAAATAAAATAAAATAAAATAAAATAAAATAAAATAAAATAAAATAAAATAAAATAAAATAAAATAAAATAAAATAAAATAAAATAAAATAAAATAAAATAAAATAAAATAAAATAAAATAAAATAAAATAAAATAAAATAAAATAAAATAAAATAAAATAAAATAAAATAAAATAAAATAAAATAAAATAAAATAGAATAAAATAAAATAAAATAAAATAAAATAAAATAAAATAAAATAAAATAAAATAAAATAAAATAAAATAAAATAAAATAAAATAAAATAGAATAAAATAAAATAAAATAAAATAAAATAAAATAAAATAAAATAAAATAAAATAAAATAAAATAAAATAAAATAAAATAAAATAAAATAAAATAAAATAAAATAAAATAAAATAAAATAAAATAAAATAAAATAAAATAAAATAAAATAAAATAAAATAAAATAAAATAAAATAAAATAAAATAAAATAAAATAAAATAAAATAAAATAAAATAAAATAGAATAGAATAAAATAAAATAAAATAAAATAAAATAAAATAAAATAAAATAAAATAAAATAGAATAAAATAAAATAAAATAAAATAAAATAAAATAAAATAAAATAAAATAAAATAAAATAAAATAAAATAAAATAAAATAAAATAAAATAAAATAAAATAAAATAAGATAAAATAAAATAAAATAAAATAAAATAAAATAAAATAAAATAAAATAAAATAAAATAAAATAAAATAAAATAAAATAAAATAAAATAAAATAAAATAAAATAAAATAAAATAAAATAAAATAAAATAAAATAAAATAAAATAAAATAAAATAAAATAAAATAAAATAAAATAAAATAAAATAAAATAAAATAAAATAAAATAAAATAAAATAAAATAAAATAAAATAAAATAAAATAAAATAAAATAAAATAAAATAAAATAAAATAAAATAAAATAAAATAAAATAAAATAAAATAAAATAAAATAAAATAAAATAAAATAAAATAAAATAAAATAAAATAAAATAAAATAAAATAAAATAAAATAAAATAAAATAAAATAAAATAAAATAAAATAAAATAAAATAAAATAAAATAAAATAAAATAAAATAAAATAAAATAAAATAAAATAAAATAAAATAAAATAAAATAAAATAAAATAAAATAAAATAAAATAAAATAAAATAAAATAAAATAAAATAAAATAAAATAAAATAAAATAAAATAAAATAAAATAAAATAAAATAAAATAAAATAAAATAAAATAAAATAAAATAAAATAAAATAAAATAAAATAAAATAAAATAAAATAAAATAAAATAAAATAAAATAAAATAAAATAAAATAAAATAAAATAAAATAAAATAAAATAAAATAAAATAAAATAAAATAAAATAAAATAAAATAAAATAAAATAAAATAAAATAAAATAAAATAAAATAAAATAAAATAAAATAAAATAAAATAAAATAAAATAAAATAAAATAAAATAAAATAAAATAAAATAAAATAAAATAAAATACTATTGCAAAATTATATTTCAATTTAAATTTAACGAAGCTTAAATTTATAAACAATACTGATAACACCCTGAGCAATATGGTAACATTAGGTTTTAATAGCTTTGGCTGAATATTTTTCTTTTCTATTAGTTTTGATTTATAAATTATTTTGTTATATATAAAAAAAATCTAATTTTCGTTATTAGTTTTATTTTTATGCAATAAAAAGTGCACAAAGTAGCAACTTGTACGCATTTGTTCTCCCCATTGTATATGTATGTATTTAATGTGTTACAAAAAGATATCAAATTGCGGTTTTTACCTCTAAAAAATTTAATTTCTAAAAAGATGCAAACACGTAACTGCTCGACAATTTTATCGTTTTCAAGATCTCAATACACATGTAGTTATAACTCGATAGCAGTATTGTATTGTGCTGATGTGCTGACCGGTGTTAAAGACCGGTGTCTACTCACAAACACTTTCACGATTCGAATTCTGTTACAAAAGCATCAAGTATTCCATTCGGATTATACATCTTCCTTATTAAAAAGCAAGAATTTATAGTTTAGTATTTGAATTTGTATATTTTAAACAAATTATCAGTTTTTTAGATACATAGCTATAAATATTTACTTTATATGGGAGTTGGCATGCCCACTTTTGAAAGATGTTTTCATGGCAAGAAAATTGTATTAAAGAAAAACATTTTTCAAATCCCAAAATAATTTCTATCCTTTTATTGCTGCTCCAAAGAACTTTTCATTTAAAATATGTTAAACATTCATGTCTGCCGTACAAAGTACATATTGTATTTCACTTGTATTCATGTTTCTTTTGGTTTATTTTCATGTTGCCGTTCAAAATTAAACAAAAGTTTTGCAACACAAAAGCTATTTATGGATACAAAGTGTTTTTTTCGCCTGTGTTTATCTTTGGTAATTATTTTATATTTATACTTTGTTGATAAAATAAAACAAAAACGTTAAGAAAAGTTTGCGGAAATGAGTTGTTTTCTTCTGGTAATTTAAATTTATTTGGTATTAAATCTTGAATAGGTTCTGGTGAATAAAAGCCAAATAATGCTAATAATAAAAACAGAATTGTCTAGAAAATATAACTTTACAATGGTATTCTTTTAATTATTAATTAAAATGAACTCAAGCCGAAATAATTTGAAATTTCCTCTAATAATAAAATCAGAATATTTTGTAGTTGTATACATTTAATAAAGATTTTCATTAAACAAACATACAAAATTAAAAATTATTACAATATATTTGTTGAAAACACAATAATTTAATTCGGCAAATATTTGCCGAAAAAAATGTAACCACTAAATAAAATATTTTTAAACTTGTTTATTTATTAAAAAAAAACTTCGTTTATTTGGTACAGGCACAACAAATATTTAATTTTATTTTATTTGATGCTGTTTGATCTTGCAAAACTCTTGTAAGAGTAAACAACGTCAAACAAATTTGTGCTAAAACAAGTGGTTACGCTTTTTTGAGTAAATATTTGCAAAGTGTGACCATACCTTGAAAAACTATGCTAAACTAACTATCTGCCTTTTTTTATTATTTATGATTATTTTCATTCTAACTTATTAAAATTGGTGAATTTCTATAAATTTTTAGTGGCCGCCTGCTAATAAGAGAACTATTTGTAAACGTTTACAAAAAAAAAAAGACTCAGTTTTTTGCAAACCTCATATAACATTTCTAAAATTTTGTTTAAGAATCAAATATTTAAGGATCAAAGCTAGTGAACCATAGTGTAAGCTGGTACTTGTTTCCAAAACAAAGTGAAATTCTTTTTATACCCACTACCAAAAATATGGGGTTATTTTGCATTTGTCATTCCGTTTGTAACACATTGAAATAATGGTCCATATAAGATTCTAAGACGATTTAGCCATGTCCGTCCGTTTGTCCGTCCGTCTGTCCGTCTGACCGTCTGTTGAAATAACGATAGAGATTTGACAAAAAGACATAGAACAATGAAATTTTTACCAAACATTGATCCAGCTAAATGTTTGGTAACATGGGCAAAATCGGTGCAGTTGGATCCGAGTTATAGATCAAAGTTTCAGACTACCTCAATATTTTTCAGATATTTTTTGAAAAAAACTAGACCTGTTGAAAATGATGGGACTCGGTCCACGATTTCTCATAGCTCTCATGCAAATGTCATCCCGGAATTTGCCTTTATGGTACATAAATGTCTATATAAAAGCCGTATCTAAACAAAATTCTGCAATAAAAAGTTGCATGCAAAGTGAACTCTCAAAACAATATTTTGTTTACATCGGTCCATAATTTCGACAAAGCCCCATACCACTTCCGAAAATCTCTTAAATCAACGTAAATCTTTTGTAAGTGAATATACAGTTGAAATTCGACAAGCATAAGTAAAATATAAATTTCATGATGATCTGTCTATATTTGACCGTAGTCACCATATAAAGTCTACTTCCGGAAATCACTTAAATAGTCATAAATCTCTTATAAATCTCCATAAAAGGTGATTTGGTTGTGGGTATATAAGATTCGACATAGTCAAATATAAACTCTTACTTGTTCTTTTCTGCCCTGTTGAATATCCATTTTAATATTCCTTGTGTACTGTGTTTTTCTTAATCAACCCAATTTAATCGCTAATCAAATTCATTGCCTTAGGCACGCACTCTTTTTGCATTGTTCTAAATATTTTTTGCAATTATTGTTTTTGCTCTTCTTGTATTAATAAAAACATTAAGAGTGCTAAGCAGTATCTCTGCTTAGATATACATAAGCCTCAAAACAAAGAAAATAAAACTTGTTTGTATGCTAGAGCAAAGTAGGCCTAACAAACTGAAACAATAATAAGTAAAACTCCTCCCAGTAATTTGCCTTGCCGAATATAACGCTTATACATACAACAAATAAACTTTTCTATCCTTTGTATGGCATTTTACTTCATTTCCTTTCCTTTTGTTTGGCATAGAAGAAACTCATTTTAGATTTTCAAATATTTTAGCCAACAAGTTATTAAACTCTAATTTATATTTCAGTGGAAATAATCAGCGGAAATATAAATTAAAGAATAAAAAAATTTTATATTGCCTTCATTAAAGGATTTGCTTTTATTTATTTTAAATTATTTTTATCTGTCATTAGAATGAACTGGCTAGAATTTTATTAATGGAAAAAATTAAACAAAACAAAATAAAACTGTTCTAGCAAAATACAATTTATGGCAAAACAACAAGGCCTTTTTGCAATAGATGTTGTTATTGTCTTTCCTGTTGTTGTTTCCCCAACAATGTCATTTCACCAACAATGTAATTTCACCAACACTGCTAATGATTATAATTAGCAGCTTAAGTAAATATTTGTCAACAACAATATTTGATATCGGTTAGCAAAAACACAACAGCAACAGAAAATAAAAACTAAGTTAACAATAACAATGGAAAGAAGAATTTGATTTTATGTGCCATATTTTTTTTTTTGCTGTTGGTTGTTTTAACCCCAACATAATTTGTTTTTGTTTACAGTTAAAAATAATTAGAAAGGTGAGTTTAGATAGAATTTTACGAACGCTATATTATAGAGCTGTCAAACTGAAAAAAATTTTAAACTCTGTTTGAAGTTAAAGTCATAGTTGAAGAGGTCACAAAAGTCCCTTTTTATGTATTTGTATGCCATCAACAATTTATTTAAAACTTTGTCGTAAAGAATGCGTACCCGCTTTATAGCAACAGCATTCTCTTTTTAACTGCTAGTTTGAGATTTAATTGAACGATATGCTAGAAAACCAACAGTAGTGTTGTATTTTTTTATGCGGTAATTTGTCGGAGATGCCCGGAGTTTTCTTTACTGAACGTAGTATTTTCTTTGTAAGTTTATGGTTTACCTTAAAATATTGCCTTTCCTTTTGTTTACGATCTTGTGCTTATATCGTTTTTTAACAACATTTTAAAGTACTAATTTGAAGTTTTAGCATTTTTTAAGGATTTTTAAGGATCGTATTTTCAAGAAATTAGTGCATTTATAAACATACAGTGGGAAGCACAAATGTCTAAATGGTTGTGCCTTGTGAACTTTAAAAAATAAAACTAATAAAAAAAAATTGTAAATATTTTGTCTACTAATTTACAATACAAAAAATTTATTGTTTGCACAAAAATATCAAATTTAACCGTTAGATTTGCATGTATTCGCTTTATTTGTGACTTAAAAACATAAGTTTCATATTAAATTAATTGCAAATGGTAAACACTTTTTGCAAATTATCCAACACAAATCATATTTTATTAATTAATAAAGAAACTGTCAAGAGAAATTGAAGACCATATCCTAGCAATAACAAAAGCCAACAATTCTATGCAAGTAAAAGCTAAACAACTTAAAGTAATTCAATCAGTATTAAAAAAATTAGTTCAACAAAAATATGCATCTAGTCAATTTTGCACTAGTGTGTTTTTAAAAATGTTTGCTTTATTTGTGACTTAAAAACATAAGTTTCATATTAAATTAATTGCAAATGGTAAACACTGTTTGCAAATTATCCAACACAAATCATATTTTAATAATTAATAAGGAAACTGTCAAGAGAAATTTTGGTCTATATTCTAGCAATGACAAAGCCAACAATTCTACGCAACTAAAAGCTAAACAACTTAAAGTAATTCAATCAGTAATTAAAAAATTAGTTCAAAAAAAATTTCGATGTATTCAATTAGAAATGTTTGCACAAAAATATCAAATTTAACCGTTAGATTTGCATGTATTTGCTTTATTTGTGACTTAAAAACATAAGTTTCATATTAAATTAATTGCAAATGGTAAACACTTTTTGCAAATTATCCAACACAAATCATATTTTAATAATTAATAAGGAAACTGTCAAGAGAAATTTAGGTCTATATTCTAGCAATGACAAAGCCAACAATTCTACGCAACTAAAAGCTAAACAACTTAAAGTAATTCAATCAGAGTTTATAAGAGTCTGTTAAAGGTTAAAAAAGCTACATATAAACGTACGAGCATACAGCCGCACTTCTCATTATAACAGCAATATATACAGAAAAACACCAAAAAATGCTTCAATAGCAATAGATAATTCAGTTAGTCGATGGAAAGCAAGGCGAGACCTTTGCGATATTGGTTACATCTCAGCAGTAAAAACTGAAAACCCGATAAAAAACAGTTAAGGTTTGCCAGATATTGGACAGTGGATGACTGACAATATGTGATCTGTTCAAACGAATTGCTGGCGCCAAACAGTCCAGAGAATTAAAAGACACAAATGCACGGTGGGAGGTGCGTAATAATATGGAGTGCTTTACATGGTAGCACCTTGGGTCACTGCAAATAAGAAATAATGGGCGTCTTTTGCAAGCTCATCTTTCCGATTTTGTGGATAAGTCTCTCATGTGGATGAAGATGCTGATCGAAATTGCAATTTCAAAATCATGAAAGAATGGCTTAGTGGACAGAATTTTCTTTTGATGCAGTGGCCAGCAAAAAGTCCTATAGCCTTAATCCGATTTAGAATTTGTGGGCAGAGACTGTTGGGACAATACCGATTAACTTTAAACTATTTGCTCAAGCTTTGGCAGCTTGTTCAGCATGAATGGTGGAGTAGTCCATATGAATTATTTGACAAAACTTGTACCAAATATAAAAAATACTTTCATTCCCTTAAATCTTTATTGGCTTTATGTTTATACTTTAAAATAATAAGTGCTCAAATTACTGACATGTACTCATTTGTGCTACCCACTATATATTCTAATTGATTGAATATTTTAACAAAATTAGGGTATTTAAAAAAATCATTTAAAAAAATTAAATGTGTTGTAACCAGTTTTAAAAACAGCTTCTGAAATGCGACCAAATTTTATGTGAACTATTCTTTACACATACATATAAATTGTAGTACAAGCAAATAATCTCAAAAGATAGAGTCAAATAACATACACACAAATTTACTTTCATTGTAAAATTTATAAAAGATTTCGCTTCATTAAACAATATAAAAAACAGGCGTATTAAATTTTATATCCAAACACAAACAATTTTAAGCAACAAATGCTGTAAACTTGAGATATAATTAATTACAAAAACAGCAAAGAAACTTTTTAAATAATTGAGTTTTTTCGTATCTAAGATATTTTGTCTATTTACTATAACAGGAATGTATGGTTAACTTGTTTGGTACGGGTAAATGGTTACAGTTTTTAATTATTAATGGCTTTTAGTTATTACATAATTATTTGTAACCTAAAATTGAAACGTTCTTGGATATTTTAGGGACATTTATACCAAAAGGATCAATTTAACATTTAACGTCTATCAAATTAATGTACTGTAATAAAAAAGTTAACCTTTTTAGTAAAAAGTTTTTAATACAATTAGGGCTGTATGTTTGAAATTCAATGCATATAGAAATATGTTATTAGTTAAGACATTAATTAGTTGTTACGATTTTTAACTCTTAAAAAGAAAGAATGAAAAATTTCTAACATAAAATTACTTTAATACTACATTTACACCTACGCAAAATCTAGTAGATTTTAATTAAAATCTTAAAGAAAATTTTTGGCGTTACACTACTACTTTTTGACAAATTGTGGGATTACATTTTCATAATAAAAACAGCTGATTGAAAAAGAAAATAAATTATATTGTAAACTTTTAGTAACAAAAATGGAGAGACAAAAACAAATTTTATTATATTTTACATCCAAATCTAAAAAAAACATTCGGAATTAACATTTTTGCGTAAAAAAAAAACAGCAGTATTTGTTAAACATAGGGTTTCACAAACTTCTGCAAATGTACTACACTCAATTATTATATAGGAGGTTGGAATGGGCACACGTAAGTATGGCAAATATATGGCTATTCCTTCTACATCCTCGAAGCTGGCGAAGTGGTCTCCCCAAAGTGTTATTAAAAGAGCCTCTTCGTTTGTATTCCACTACTTCTTCTTTTTGTAGGTACGTTTTCTGTAAATTTAGCTCGCTTGTAGCATTACAGTTTATATTAATATAATAATTTATATACCCCTTATTTATTACTGGTTTATCCATTTCCACAAATGTTTATTTATTTATTTAGTATACGGTGTAGTTTGCAGCAAATTTATTTTATATCCCGCTCTTTATTATATTTTTAAATTTATTTTTGTGCAACTGTCAAAATTTTCTTGTTCAGTGCTGTCTTTTTTAGTACTTTAGTATGAAATTCAGAGTTGTATTGCAAGATTTTGTGAGATTTTGCCAAAATCTCGTGACGAACTAGAATCTGTTTTGTATGGGAAATGAACAAGATTTCGCTCAAAATCTCTTAATTACTAGATTTTGCGTAAGTGTAAATGTAGTATAAATTTATTTTAGTTATTTCAAATATTACTGGTTACAAATATCATCAGCTCCACTCACTGAAACACAAGTGCAAATAATAGTTTGCCTTTCTATCTAGCTAATAAATCAATTTCATTCACTTATTTAGTTCATTGCCAACAAGAAATTTGCTATTCTTCTAAAGGCTTTAAAATTATTAAGTATTACAAAAAAAAACCAAACTATTCTATAGCTTTTAAATTTCACAAAAACTGTAGTATGAAACAAATAAGTAAGAAAGTATAGTCGGTCAAGCCCGATCATATAAAGCCCTACTCCCAGTATATGTGTAAAAACAGATTTTCAGAAATGGACTCTATATAGGAGTTATGACCTATTATGGTCCGATCATCCGAAAATATAAACACATATATAAGATTATGAAACTTATTTCTCTACCATCTTTTTTGGCTACTAATATTATTAAGAGATTTATGCTTCTTTAAGTGATTTTGGTTAGTGGGCCTTATATGGTATCCATGACTAATTATGAACCATCATCACAAAATTGGGCCAAATGATTTTTGTATATATGAAACAGGTTTATGTTGAATATGTTTTGGACACGAACATTTTTAAAATAGTTATGCTCTTTAAAGTGATTTTTACTTTAAAGATGGCCTTATATGGGGTCAATTATGAACCGATCTGCATAAAAATGTTTGATAAGATTAGGCTTCATGTACAACTTATTTCTGTAGAATCAAACATTTATGACCGATAAACCCCAATTTGCATGGGAGCTAGGTGAAATAATAAAGCGATTTCAAACAGTTTTAATACCAAGCGTCCTTGCGCCAAAAAAATATCATGTAACAAATTTTATAGAAATATCTTTAAAATTGCGCACACAGTTTACATCAACAGCTAGCCAAACAGATGGACGGACATCGTTAAATCGACTCAGAGAAATGATTCTGAGTCGATCGGTATACTTTAAGGTGGTTGTTGGACTAATATTTTTGAACATTACAAACATCAGCACAAATCCAATATATTCTCCCCACTATAATGGTGTAGGGTATAAAAATGGTAATGAAAAGAAAAGGTGTAACCCAAATAATTTGTTGCAAAAAATACCCCTATAAAGTTGCAACATATGTGTAACCTTCAGTAACTTTTTAGTATTTAAGCAAACGAGTAGTATTTATGAATCATAATGCCTGCTTGCCTATTACACACCTCATGCAATCAGAGATGTAAAAAAGACATATTGCCCCAAAAGTAGGGAAAAATTGTACCAACACTTTGTTTAGTACACCGGGACAAAAGATTAATATTGCTTTTCTTATTGAATCATAAAATAGGCTTTAGATCCTTAAAAAGTTATATAAATTGAAAAACCTCGATACCTCCAAAAATCTATTTTTTATATAAGAGTATAAAATTTATGTTATATTGTTTCAAATAGAAAAAAGCAGGATAATCCGTTATCACTATGTCAAGTTTTGGTGGGAAATCCAAGTTGGATATAAAATTTAATACGCTAGATTTTTACATTGTTTAATGAAGCAAAATCTTTTATAAATTTTGTGTATGAAAATATAAATTAGGCCTAGATCTATAAATAGGAGTCTGAACTGAAAAAGAAGTATCATAAGAAGGACCTGTAATCACTCTATTTCTCAACAAAAATCGATTTTTTTATAAGGAATTATAAAATAGGCTCTAGATCCTTTAATAGTGGTCTAAATTGAAAAAGGTGAATAAGCTGTGCTCGCGTATATTTTCCACCAATAATTAATAATTTAATTCTAGATCCTTTAATAGTGCCCTATATTTAAAATAAAATATAAACTGTGATACATTTCTCAACAAAAATCTATAGATTATAGATCATAGGTCTATAGAGTGTATAGTTTTGTACATATTTTTTTATGTTAAGTACCTAAAACTCTTTTTAGAGCATATTTTTGATTGCCCTAACTATAACTAATGTTTCATTTCAAGATATCAAAATATCATTTGACAATCATATTTTGTGTCAATGACCATATTATAATAGCAGCACAATCATATTTTTTTAGCTTTTTTATTATTTATTTATTGAATCTGCCTTTACTTTACAGGTCTTACAATAAGTATTTAAATATTATACCTAAACCTTAAAAAGTATTTTCTCTCAGTTGAAAGAGACATAATAGACAAATGGGTCCCAAATTAGTAGGGTGGTAAATCAGATCTACGAAGCGTTGGTACTGTTTGAGTTCTAGTTAGCAACCTCGCGAGCGGGTGTGGGTGACTTTGCAACTTCATTACAAATCTCTAATGAATTTTTCTGAATTCATCTTTATCCAATGGTACTTCAAAATCTCTATGAATGTACCATGGTGCTCCCGTCATGGTTCTAAGAATTTTCGTTTGGGCAAGATCAATACTGGTATTACTTGCAGTACCCCATAAAGTAATTCCATATGTCCAAATTGGTTTTAAAACAGTCTTATACAGGATGGCTTTACAATCAAGGCTTAATTGAGATTGATCATTAATTAGCCAGTGCAAATTAGAAGATTTCAGTTGCATAATATGAAACCATTTTATAATATGGTCATGGAAAAACATGTTGAATATGACTCGATAATTATTTTTAAACCTATTACATAAAACGACCATATTTTTAACTATTTGTGAACATTATTATAAAATAAAATTTATGGTGAATAAAAAAAAACTTTGCAAACTTTAAAAAAATCATATAAAAATAAAAAAAAAACTTTAAATTTCTACTCACACTAGTTATTTTTTAAGCAACTGTTTTCATCTTTGTTTAGTGACGCACACCTTTAATGTAATTTTAAATTTTAAGCAGAAAACGTTAATGACATAACATTAAACAATTGATTAAGATTTACATGATTACAGCAATCATAAATATGATAGTGGTAATTATGTCATTGAAAGAAATTAGGATATTACTAAAAAGAAACTACTTCAGATAAAAACAACAGTATAAGCTGTATACATATGGATGCTGGTTTTAAATATTCAAATCACTGTTACAAGCATAGTGAAATTGTCATTAAATTAGCACGCGTTCTTTACGACAATGTTTTATATTTCTGTACAACGAAAAGATGCCGAACCAAAATATAAATGTTGAAAAGTGAAGAAATTTGATAAAAAAAAGGCCCTGCTTTGTCAAGCATTTTGCAATTGCGGTCTAAATGGCACCCAAGCCAATAAATACTTTGAAAATTAGATGTCAGCTCGCTTCAGAAAATGTTTGCACCTTTTGGTAGCTTTTCAAACGCAGCAATAGACTGTAATCAAAGGATATTGTATACGAACATTTCTTAATTGTTTCCAGCTTCGACCAATGGGACAATGTTTGGCAATTGTCTAAAAAAAAAATGCAGGCGCAATTGCACAAAATTTTTGATAATAAACAAATGTTAGCAATTTAAAATAAGTAGACCGTGCAAGTGGTTAAAAACGTTGTGCATAAAGTAAAGTAATCCATCAAACAAATTTTTATAACAGGAAATTAATTCTAGTGCCTTGCTCTTGGCGTTTCTTAAATATGAATATATCAATATCAACTTGTAATTATAAATTCTTAAATTTTTTTGTTATACTTATATAAGGATTTTATGCAGTTTTTGGCTTGTTTGGTTTGTGGTAATTATTATTATGATGTAAGTATTCATCAAGGATATGGCTGCCACATACTTAATAACCACTACATGATTACAGCCATCGCGCGAATGGTATTATGATTCCTACAATCACACAATTATATTGAGTGCCCCGATAGACTAGGCGATAGAGTGCCGGATTATCAGTCAAAGGGTTGCGAGTTCGATTCCCGCCAAAGACTCTGGGTGTTTTCTGCAGATAAGCCAAAAGCTTCGCAGTTTGTGTTAAATAACTTAACACACAACTATATTTATTCTCTAACATGTAATAGTAATAAGAACAAAACAAATTTGTATCACACATTTCGCCTTCCCTTACTTATCAGGAAAATTACGATTAATTTTACTCAATCACGAATAGGACAATTCAGTACTTGACTTCATTGTAGAAATATTATCATTAATATGGCAACAAGAAAATTACGATTAATTCTACCAGATCGCGAATGTGACAATGCAGTCCCTATTTGTATGTAGACATTGTGTAAAACTTATCACTAATGTGAAAAAGAAAATCTTTCAGAGACTAAACAAATGTATGTAGGTACGAATCTAATAGTCATAATAGTACTTTAAAACACCCCAACACAATAACCCACATTCAACGTCTGCCAACAACAATAATAAAAATCAACAACATATGCAGTATCAGTATTGAAGTACAAACTTGTTTATGGCATTTTTGGTGTTTTTTTTATCTACTCTGCTGGATTTTTTTTTCCGTATTTTAAAAAGTCATTCATAAAATCCATGAATTTATTTTTATGTATTTATGCATGTGGAATATTCTTAAAGTGGAAGTGTGTGCGTGTGCACAATATTATTGCTATTCTGGTTGTTTGTTTATAAAAAAAAGCCAAGAAACAACCAAAAAGTAAAAGTAAAGAGGGCAACACTTATCCTACTTGCACACACACACAAACACTCTTAAGCAATTTGTTGGCAAAATAAATTACATAGACTCTTATACCCTGCCAGCAATTGGAAGTTTTTTTCATCGTCTATCGTCACAGGCGTTACGTCTTACTCACTTCCAGACGTTAATTGGAAGATAACAAAAGCAGTCGTCTTTTAATCATCCAGACGACGTTGGGAAGATTGTTTGTTGTTTACAACACCAGCCGAAAATGGCATGTCCCGTTATAAAAGAAATGAAAGCAGAAGTGACTTCTGGAAGTTACTTCCGGGGGGTACAACTTCTCAATACGGAAGACGCTTCTATGATGAGAAAATGGTATCGCAGAAGAGGAGTTTCAACTTCTTAGCGTCACTTCTGAGTCACTTCCGCAATAGAAAATGTTGGCAGGGTATGTATATACCCTGAAGAAGTTGAAACTCATCTTCTGCGATACCATTTTCTGATCGTAGAAGTGTCTTCCGTATTGAGAAGTTGTACCCCCCGGAAGTAACTTCCAGAAGTCACTTCAGCGTAACTTCAAGAAGTCACTTCAGCGTAACTTCCAGAAGTTATTTTATTCGCCTCTCTTTTGCTTTTGATTTTTGTTTGCCTTTACAGATAATACACTCATATTGACTATGGGATAACAAATATGTAAAAACTACAACAATAACAAATCGAAATCACACTTTACCACTGACCGACCACAGCAAATGACAAAATAAAACTAATTTCGATGATGTCGACAACTTCTTATTTGCATTCTTTTCATTTCTTTTATAACGGGGCATGTCATTTTCGGCTGGTGTTGTAAACAACAAACAATCTTCCAAACGTCGTCTGGATGATTGAAAGACGACTGCAATGTAAATTGTTATTGTTATCTTCCAATTAACGTCTGGAAGTGAGTAAGACGTAACGCCTTTAACGATGGACGATGAAAGAAACTTCCAATTGCTGGCAGGGTATACACATAGCCATACACAGACTCACATGTAAAAGTATTCACATGTATATGTTTGTTTGTGTATGTTCATAAGGATATATGTATGTATGTAAACGTGCTAAATATATTTTTAATTACCATAAACGAATGCATGGTAATAGTTACTGTAGTTTTTTCATGAATTATTCTCCCACTGGCCATAGTTTTTAATAATATTTGTAATTTGGTGGTTTAAATTGAACCGCAATGTAAAAAATCATATATTTTATACTAGGAACACAACTGGGACGAGCGACGAATTCGACGAATCGCGAATATTCTTCTTTAAAAGCATGAGAATCGCGAACTCTGAAATGGAGTATATTTCTATTTCTTAAGGTACGATCACATTTGGCAAATATTTGTCGAAAAAGACGTAACCACTAAAAAACTTTTCATATTTAGGCCAAATTTAAAATTTATTTGATGCTGTTTGATCTTGCAAAACTCTTGTAAGAGTAAACAACATCAAGCAAATTTGTGCTAAAATAAATGGTTGCGCTTTTTTAAATAAATGTATTTACCAAATGTGACAGTAACTTTACACTGGCGAACGACGAACAAACTATAAGGGGTGGCCATGTTTCGTGTTAGTTTTTAATGTTTTAGTTTTACTAAATGTAAATTTTCACTTTGATTATTATTTTACTTTTTACTTTATTTAATTCAAAATAAATATACAAACTAATTAACAATAAACATTGATTTTACCTGTAGTTTTGTTAATGTTTATAAAATGGTTATAAATGCAATTATAATTGATATGGCTAAAAAATGGCACACAATTGGCGTGTTGGTAAATTTATCCGTTAAGGATAAATTGAAAAAGTTTTACATACATACATACAAAGCTGTCAGTTATAAAATCGTTCATTGTTTCGACGTTATTGTGCTTCATACGACGAATTTACACAGCGAATTGTCACCAACTGACTAGTCGTGTTGGGCAAATTAGTCGTGCGTCCCAGTTGTGTTTGTAGCTAATTGCCATTTTAACTGCTGCAATGACATTAGACTAATTTTAATCTACTCTCTTTTACCACACAGTATACGTTTACATAGTCGTACTGCAATTTAAAATAAATTTCCAATTCATTTTCTCACTGGCTTTTATCTAATTGGCTTTTTCCTACATTAACTACACATGAGACAATTCTATAGTTTGGGTAATGAGCTTATTTTCATATTAGCATGCATTTTTGCTTGGCGCTGGACTAGAGGAGTTGTGAAAATAATTTTGCAATTAATTTGATTTTAATTGAGCTTTTCTGTTTTGAGAAATGGCGTATTGAGTTAGTTGCCGAAGATTTTGTAAAGAAAACACAAATGAATATGAAAAATGTATAATGTGTTGAATATATAATAGTAACGTGTTCTTCATTTTCAATAAAGGGAAGAAGAAAAACTTAAAAACGAATAAATTTATTAATTTTTACTGTCAAACTAGTGACGATCTTATAGTAAATCTTTATTTTAAATTGCTTAACCATAATTTAATCCTTTGATAATTGTATTATGTTGCATCGACCATGTTATAATAGCAGAGCAAACATAATATGATTATGACCAATGTGATTTAACTTTAAATTATGGTAATGAGAAAACATGTTAAGGTGCATATACACTATGTGTTTTTGCTTATGTATTTTTAAGTTTACAACTCACATGTTTTTCTTTATGTCTGTCAAAATTGGTTATTTTACATAAGGGTTTTAATTTTTGGTCACCAACTTGTATGTACAATTACACGTGACATCGCCATGATGATTTACAATAGCTGATATGCTTAAATATTAAATATTATTTTTTTTTTCCACATAAATTTCCATGTCGTTACTTTAAAAAATGTGTTAAAGCCGCTGCAAACATTTTTGCCGGCGTCAAAAATATTGACTTAAGACTTTTCGTTTATTAATATACATGATATGGAGCTTGTATCAAAAGTTTTTAAATAATGTATATCATTGTTATTAAATTATCAAAATGGCATAAAAAAATATTTAATTTATCACTTATGCAAATTCTTCATACGGCCGGCTAATGATAGCGCAGATATTTAACCGTCGACAAATCTTTACGCCTGACATATACATTCAAAAACATGTGTTTGAACATAAGAAAATAGAACATGTTCTAATTGAAATTTTGTCTTATGTTTTTGCTTGTGTAAAGTACAAAGTCACCAATTACATGTTTTTACTCCGTTATGTAAAATTTGACATATACACTGTAAAAAAAACGTAGTGTATATGCACCTTTAGACGATATGATTTGGTTAAATTATAAACATTATTATATTTAAGCCTATTAGATAACACGACCATGTTTTTAAGTATATGTGAACATTGATGTAAAGAAAGATTGATGCTGAATATAAAACTTTGCCAAATTGATTTGGTTTTTGTTTTAAATAATTTAATCAATTATATTGAAGATTAATATCAGCCATGTCACAGAACTCAGTTCCGATCAAAAGTGGTTTTGATTGCGTAAATTGAGTCTTTAGAAAACTAAAAACGGAATGAATACACTTTAGATTTCTAAAGAGGAATTGTTATTTTGATAATGTTATAAGAACAATGTAATTTATAATGAAAATTAAATAACTAATTTTATTATTTCATTGTTTTTTTAATTATCTCATTGATATTTAAATAAAATGTTAAAAATTTCAAAGTTAATGTCAGCAACAAGAAAATGTTTTCAAAAAATTACAGAAATTAAAAATAATTACACAGTATTGGAATATGACAGAGGATCAGATGCATCCCTTAAATTTCTTTTCCGTAGCTTTTCAACTGCGTTTGTCAAAGACATCAACTTTGTTCATTTAAAATTGCAACAATTAAAATTCCAGGCATTTTTAAAAAATTTTATTCGTTATCATATTTAAGTTAAAAACCGAGATTTAAAAATTGTTTGGGTTAATGGTTATACTTTCTATTCCTACTTATATACAGTGTTTATTTTTAGATGTTTAGAAATTTATGTTGGCAACACTTTTTTAACTGGCGGCTGTCAAGTGATTTATGTTTAGTGTGTTTTGACATTTCAACGTGAACAGACTGACGCCTGAAAAACGCTTCCAAATTGTGCACATTTCTTATGAAAATCATGGTTCTGAGTTTTCTTTTAGATGTATAAAACTTTGAAATGGAATAAAACAAAGAAAAAAAGTCTGGACAGCAAGAATACGGAAAAAAAACTGAAGGAAAAAAACTGAAATAAAAAATTTAAAAAATCATAATTACAGCAAATTTCAAACCACCAGTACCACTGGTTAAAGGCTGATGTTTGACTGTTGGCTAGCAGGCAGCGCAGTGGTGCAGAGGTTAGAACTCAAAGAATTCTGATGAAAAAATGTGGTGATTCTTGAAACATGTAAATTCAACCCAGGTTCGATCGCCAGCTCAGCCAAGAAAAATTATCAATAAAAATTTTTAATAAGATTTCATGTTGTAAAAACAATTCCTACCTTCAGTAAAAATAATAATTTAATGAAAATTAAATTTAATAAACTGGAGCCTGACTAAAAATGATCAAAAAATGATTTTTTTTTTAAATTAACAGGAAATTTACTTTACTCAATAGATAATCTTCTGTCATTATAATAATGTCTAATCTGGAGGTCCAATTTTTGATGACTTTTTTTAACATTTATGGCCGTAAATCGCCAATTACGCGAAGAATGTTGTCCTCGAAGTTGTCAATCGTTTCGGGCTTATCGGCGTAGACTAGCGACTTGAAACATAAATCACTTGACAGTTAAAAAAGTGTTGCCAACTTAAAGTTGTATACATCTTAAAAAAACACCCTGTATATAAAAGCAACTGTTTCATTTCCATTTGATCTAATGATTAGAATTCAACGATAAAATAACATGAAATCATTGACTACGATTCACATAATTGCAGCAATTATAATATGATTTTAGTAATTAAGCATTTTTCATATAAAAATTATAAAGAAAAACCTACGGCAATTAATTGTTGTTAATTTTAAATATCCAAATTATTGTGAAAAGCAAGTGGGCGTATAAGTGACATTGAACTAAAATTTACGAGTTTCACATACGCCACACATAACAATTTTCTATTTTTTTTAAATAGTACATACCAGAGATCAGTTATGAGTACTGAAAAAGTGAGTATACTTGAATCATGACTTATAATTTGTTATACTTATACGTACTCATACTTCTCTCAATATCATCAAACCAATATTCATCTTTAAAGTTTGAAGTACGCATTATATTCAGACTTAATCTCATGTATGATGTTGTTTATTTTGACTCTCCTTAACTCAATGTACGTAGACGATAAAAAAATAAGTATGACTCGTATACACTCTTGCGAGAGTCGTTCATTTTTACAGTCCGCTTATAAAAATTATATAAAATAATAAATGTTATATTTTCCCCAATATGTTTTCCTATAAACTTACTTGTATGTTTTTATATTTCTTTTTTACTTATTTTGTATAAATACCTAACGGAATATGCTGAAATTTTTTTTCAATGACTTAACTGAGTTGAATACTTTATGAGTATGTGAGTATTTTTCTTAAGATGTAAATCTAAATACCGTTGTTTATGAATCAAACATATTGGGAATCGTATGAGCTCGAAGTCGGCGTTGTAGTCATACTTATATCCACCCGCATTTATAAGTCAACGTTGTTGTGAGTTTGAGTAACTCAGAGTAGTTAAATTTCAATGATTTAAAACCACTTATACTTAAAATGTTATGAGTAGTTGTGAATCGTAAAAAAACGATTCATTGCCGATCTCTGGTACATACATACTATGAGCGTCAAAACTGAGTCAACATCAGCAATAATTTTGTATATTCTGTTATTACAATATTAATATCAGTATTAGAACAAATCTTGCAGTTAAAATACTTTTTCAACTTTTGGAAAACAGTTCTATTTAGTATTTTCGGCGGCGAAAAACACAGGAAAATTTGGAGAAAAAAAGAACAAGAAGTTAACAGAACAAAACATACAAAGCACAGTTAAGCATGGTGATGGGTCGGTAATGGTTTCGGGGTGTTTTACGGCGCCTGATGTTGGGAAGCTTGACTTTATTGAAACGACAATGAATGCACAAGACTATGTACGCATTTTAGCAAAGAATGTTCCACCAAGCGTCGCTCAATTGGGTTTGCCTGGGCATTGGATCTTTCAAAAAGGCAATGATCCCAAGCATACATCCACTTTGGCAAAAGAATGGCTCATATACAGAACACCCAGTCAACTTATTCATACACCACAGTCCCAGATCTCAATCCAATTGAGAATATATGGGATAATTTAGACCGCAAGATACGTACCAGAAACATTACTAGTAAAGCTACCCTGAAAGAAGCGTTGACAGAAGAATGGGCAAAAATTCCAACCGAATATACCAGAAAGCTGATAGAGTCTATGCCAAATAGAATAAAGTGCGTAAAAAAGGCCAAGTGTGGACAAACAAAATATTAATTTTCTAGTAGCAAACGATTTTCTTCGTTTCGTTGTAGTAAATATACTGGTGTATACTGACTTTTGAGGTGATATTTGCCGACATTTTTTTGTATAAAGTACAAAAACAAGTATTGTTATTAAACTTAAATTATGTTGTATATTTAAATGTTTTAAAAAATTAATAAATTTTTATGTTTTGTAAAGAAAATTCATATGCATGATGTTTTATTTTTATTATCTGTAGAAAACATATCCCTTCAATGGTGTTTACTCAGTTTTGACGCTCATAGTACATATTTAAAAGTTTATTGTAAAAACTTCTTTGATTCTGCATAAAAGATTCAATTTCTATTAAATTAAAAACACAAATGACCCTTTTTTGCACTTAATTTTTACAAGGTTTTATTTACTCTAAAACCTTTGGCATTTTTACAAGAAATTCATTACAAATGGTCACGTTTTCTGTATCTTCTTTATTTATAAAAAAAAATTGTTGAAAACTTGCAATAAAATGAATTGAGCTGAAATGAACTGAACTAAATTATATTGAATATCGGTCAAGTAATAAACACATGTGTGGGCTTATTTTATAGTTTACAGATTTCCTTGGACACATATAAAAATGGCAAATACTGTAAAGTCATGCTTAATAAACATATAAAAGTGACTCAGTTGACAACCTATGTATTTATTACTCACATATACCTTCGATTGCTTTAAATAATGGGAAACACTCATATACACTTATAAATCAACACAAATAATAATTAGGTTCCCATTCAACCATTTAAGAACTGAAATTTTTTTAGCTTTAATTTCTCTTTAAGAAATTTAATCAGTAAAATGTGAAAGGCATTTAAGTTAAGAACAGCGTAACATCTTTCGAGTACTTATCGTAAAATTACCAAATATTTATAGACATACAAATTCGCATATGACATATGACGTACGCTGTATTAAATTTTATTGTTTTCGTTTTCATATGACGACTTTTGCTTTTTCCTATTATGCGAGAGAAAAATACCATAAAACGTTTGTGTTTCATTGATTTAATTTCACTAATCCTTTTTGTTTGTCAACCACGTAATCTACCTCAGGAATCATTGATAAATGTAGCGTACGTTTCTTAGAAACGGAAATGAAAACATGATGTATTATTGCTCAATTCCACAAAATAAATAGGATGTTGAATATTGATTTGTTTTCAATTTGCGTTGGAAATATGTATATGGCAAATACGAAACGGAATATAGTGCACAATTATGAACATTAAAGATTAATTGTACCCAAAGTTCAATATGTTGACAGTTGTAGTTGTCAGTAGTGGTACTATATTCCTGGTATAACACTAGATGTGTGTGTGTGTAAAAATAGTACTTAGAAGATTTTACTTGCTAGAGCTTAAGTTGTTTACAAGTATTCTTCACATGCTGACATATACTTGCTTTATATGATTTTATTACTAATTTTGTAACATGTTTTTTTTTGTTGTTGTTAAATTGTTTCCCTTCCTCTTGTATTTGATTGCAGGGCACACAGAAGATTGCATTACCTTATCAAGCCAATCAAAAACTTACAGTTAAACAAATCCTGACACACTTCACTGGCATCGATGCTTCAACGATGAAGAATCCTAAAGAAATTTTTGCAGCTGACATACAAAAGGATCTATTGCTGTTGGAGGAGCAGGAGGGTTCGGTTAATTTTAAATTTGGCGTTGTGTTTATGAAACCAGGCCAATGCTGTGATGATGAGATGTTGAGTAATCGTAAGTATTTGGCAAAGAATTTTCTAACATACGTATAAATTGTTCAAAATATGTTTAATAGGATGGTTAAAAAAAACTGAGTTTTTGAACACAAAAATATAACTAAAATAAAAGTACAACAAAATATTGACTCGAATTGATTCTTGAAGGTGCTGTAGGGAAATTTAGATTAAGGCTCCAGTTAATACCATTTCGAAACAGTTCACAGTAATAGTGAAGTCTGCTGCGTAGTTGAATATGTTGTCATAATGACCCTAAACACAATTTGGGGATAAATCCCAACTATAATTGCTATAATTGTTTTTCTTTTTGTCTACTATGAGAGACATTCATGAGATATGTATCTAGCTATACTGAAATTAGTGACGTCACTGTGAATGTCGTTAAAAGCGGACGTATACGACGTTCGATTAAATGGATCATAATTTGCATGTTATCCTCGTCTACATGATTGATGCGCCTCGGAAAATACTACAAGCAGATAGTTCTGTAGCTAGAATGACTTCTCTGATGACAGGAGGATCTGGTTCAATCAAAATGTTATCGTATGCTTGTGGTTGTATGTAATTTGCATATATGTACCACTTCAATTCGAAACTAACATAATCTACCTAGGCCTAAGATTGTCAACTCAGCTATAGCAGTATCAACAGGAAGTTTCTTCCCCAGTGAAGAACTCGGATCCATTACATTCTGTATGCTCTCCTTACGGACATATGTCTTGGAGCATACTCCCAATGGATGATGGTTTAGCTATGATGCCTTCTACGATAACATGTCAAAAAGATCTGTTAGAATTGTAATTTAATATTTCTATTTAGTCACAGGCTTATAATGCAAAAACGTAATTGGCCACTGATCGATGCATTTGTACGACAATTGCATTCGGTAACGACCAGAGTTTGTCACTGCCAAAGTTTGTTATTTTAAATGCCTAACAAATGTGTAAACATTTTGGTTGCAGAGAAAAAATATAGTTGTGCATGTTTAGCACAACTATTTTTAAAATTTTTTTGAAATATTATGGTCACTGTAATTATTTATATGATTTCTGCAACCATGATATGGTTAAGTTACCATTCCCATGATTATGCTAATCATATATAGGATTAAAGTATTTATGTAATGTTTTGGGTGATCAGTTTTGTGATGAAAGATTATGTTGTTCTCTATCATAATCAAAGAGCAACAATTTATGATAAATAGATTCATCATAAACATGATTGCCATAAATATATGCATAGTTACTCCAATCGTATATGTAAAGAAAATTTCAACACATATATATTTGTGCCATCATTTTCTTAACGTGTATTCAATGTCTTATCATCTTATGGCTCCTGGTGGCAAGCCTTCAACTCATATGATTTTGATATAAGAATCTTAGTAATAAGCAATAATGAAAAACACATGAATTTGATTTTTGTACTCTTAAATAGGCATAAGAAAAAAAGAGTGAAATAAAGGCTTTAAATGTTGTTTCTCAACATTTCAAAAAAAGCAATTACGTCTTTATTTAAATAAATTATTCTCATATTACAAAACAACGGTCCGGCTACTCTCAGTTGAAATGGTTGGCCACGTTCCATAATTGCGGCAAAATATACTTTGATATAAATATCATCATATATATATATATATACTAAGAATATGTCTTGCACAAAAAACAAAAATCAAACAAAAAAACAAAACAAACAAACAAAACAACTTCAAAAAACAAACAAAAAACACTTTCAAGGTCAATATCTATCCTAGATTGCGATTAAGAATAATTAACAACAATAACACGTTAATTATATAGACGATATCATGGTTTTTTCCAACACATTTAGTGACCATATTCTCCATCTTACAAAATTACTAGAAGCAATATTAACGGAAGGCTTTAGACTTAAATTCGCCAAATGCACCTTTCCCGCAACTTCAGTAAAATATTTGGGACATATAATAGAAAATAATTCCATCAAACCACTTAACGATAATTTAATAGCCGTTAAAGAGTTTCCAGTTCCAGAAACAAGAAAAAGCGTCCGTCAATTCCTTGGAAAAATAAATAATTACCATAAATTTGTTCCACACATAGCTGTAATATTGGATCCTTTACATAACCTCCTAAGAAAAAACGTAAAATTCACCTGGTCAGAAGAATGTGAACAATCATTTAAAAAAATAAAAACGTTACTTTGCTCTGAACCTATATTAAAAATTTTCGACCCAGATTTACCGATTAAAATATATACCGATGCGAGCATAGGAGGAGCATAGGAGCTGTATTGATTATTTTGTTTAGGCGATCGTCGCTTCGTGAGGTCTTTTCTTTGTATGATCGTAGTTTATATGATATGAATGGATAGAAAATATGCGATAAAAATGCAACAACAATTATTGCTTAAAATTCTCGGTATAACATTTCAAAATGATCATCGATTATGGCTGCTCGCACTTGATCGATATCATATTCCAAAAATAATAGAAGACAGGCATATAGATCGAAATAAAGACATAGTTTTACTGTAACTTAAATTAAACCCAAATTTGTAAAGTAAACAAAAAATAGAACCATCCTATTATGCAAATACTAGTACATTGTAAAACAAATTAAATTTATTGATTTGATACCTATGTCAACAAGTTCACGAACAGTAATAATATGACATTATGATTTAAATTGAAATTTCAAAATCTTTACATAAAATATTTCTGTTTTTAAACATACATACATACATACATAATACATAAAATAATTTGTTGGCAACAATTTCTGCGGCTCTTTAAAATGAAAGTAAAATACATTTTGCACTAACAGACACTTTTTCAGTTCATTAAGATTTCAAATAAAAATATATATATTTTTTATATTTGTGGTGTGTTTCAACAAATGGTTGAATTTTTGTTATTTTTATGTTTATTATTCTGCCAGTAGTCAGTCATAGTCTTTTTATTGTCTGTCTGTTCTGCGTTAATGACTTTCTTTTGTTATGAAAACATTTATGAATGCAGTCTAATAGCAGTTTTCACAAAAAAAAAACATTTTCATCTTCAACAGCAATATATTATTTTTGTTATTTGCAGAGGAAGCGAGCCAAGACTTTGAAGATTTCTTAGATGTTTTAGGCGAACGTGTGCGTCTTAAAGGTTGGGATCGTTTTCGTGGTGGTTTGGATGTAAAAGGTAAGAAATGAAAAATAAAACAAATGAAAGAAAACTAAAGAAAATGAAAGACTGTCAGGGAAATGAAAATTACTTTTCTTTTCTTATATCCATACCCAAACTATGCGCTTTATTTATTTTTAAATGGACCCTTGCCTGGCATTTACTCAAGTGCATAGTTTTTATATTATTATCAGAGCCAGAGAAAATATTTATATAAACAGTCAGTGACATTATTGAATAAACATGTGCGGGTCTATATTCAATTAAGTGGCTATTGATAAAAAAAAAGCCAAGGGAAAATAAAATTAAAAATTAAATAAAATTGTTCTCTCATTGTATGTTCGTTTTTTGTGGCCAAGATGGCCATTTAATAATAGTTGTATGTGTTGTTTTGCAACAAAATATGTTATTAATTTTATCTCCATTTCAAGTGTGGTATTTTGCTTTGTTGTATTTGTTATTGAGTACTTTTATCTTTTGAATTTAGTTGTGCATTTGTACGGTTTGGGTTTTAATGCCATTTAATGCTGATGTTGGGTTTTCTTTTCTCTTTTTCAATTAATTTTTTTTTTTCTTATTCAGGTGATATGACTGGCAAATACTCTGTGTATACTTTGTATGAGGGTCATGAAATTATGTTTCATGTTTCAACACTTTTGCCCTTTTCTAAGGATAATCGACAACAGGTGAGTTATTATTATGAGTTTTCAAGTTTACATTATTTGCACTTTAGTTTCATTAACACAACTTTTTTTATTTTTATCAAAAAACACAAAACATGCTCAGATATACAGTGGCGAGAAAATGTTAATTTAATTACTTTTTCAGAATTTTGAGAAGTTAGCCGCCGTATGAAATATTTTTATGATACAATAAAAAGTTGTTTAATTTGGGTTCATTTTGTTGCGCTGTTACAATTAAGGGCAAGGTAATGCTGTGAAATCATATTTAGCAGACAAATTAATAAATAATTTACATAATAATAATTATTGTTATGGTATAAAGTTTAGAAATCTTTTTTTACCGAAAAGTTCCCAAAAACTCCGAAAAATTAAGCAAATGTAACGATTTAAAGTTTATATTCGGCTGTACCGAATCTTATGTACCCACCACCAAATCACCTATTATGAAGATTTAGAGGAGATTTATTCGTATTTAAATGATTTCCGGAAGTAGGCTTTATATGAAAGCTACGGTCAAATATGAACCGATTATCATTAGATTGCGATGGACGATTTATATATGGTGAATTTCACGTCAAGTGAACCAATTTTAAAAATCGATGTCTTCCGATTTCGATGAAATTTGCACCATTTGTTAGTACTATTGGATAGTAGGCCAGACACAAATTTTCAGCTCTATCAGTCCAGAAGTGCCTGAATTAGAGGGTGTCAAAGAGTGACATTTTGGTCAATTTTGGTCATACAGGGTTTTTTTAATGAGTGTAACTTTTTACCTATTGGTCCGTGACGTGAAATTCACCATATATATATTAAATATTTGTATTGAATTTTAAATTGATAGTGGTTTTTATAAGAGATTTATACCCTTTTAAGTATTTTCCGGAACTGGACTCTATATGTGGACTTCGGTTAAATATAGACCGATTATCATGAAATTTAGTACGAAAATTTTAATGTATATTTTGATTATGCTTGTCGAATTTCTACTTAAAAGTAATTTTTAAAAAAGATTTATGTTAATTTATGTGAATTTAGTAAGTGGTTTTTGTATGGGGCTTTGTCGAAATTATGGACCGATGCAAACAAAATATTGTTTTGAGATTTCACTTTGCATGAAAATTATTACTGCAGAATTTTATTTAGATACGGCTTTCTGTAGACATTTATGTACCATAAAGCCATATTCCGGAAAGACATTTGCATGAGAGCTATGAGAAATCGTGGACCGACTCCCACCATTTTCAACAGGTGTTGTTTTTCTATAATAAAAATAAAGTGTGCACAATTTCATCATATTATTTGCATTATATTTGAAGAAAACAGCAAAGAATATCTGAAAATATCAAGATAGTCTGAAACTTTGATCTATAACTTGGAACCAAACGGACAGCTGTTGGCGATTTTCAATGCCAAACATTTCGGTGGATCAAAGAATGTTTGATAAAAAGTTCATTGTTCTATGTCTTATTTTCGAAGCTCTATCGTGCCAACAACAGACGAACATGGTTATATCGTCTTAGAATCTTATAGGGACTCGCAATATATAGACTTTTTGGTTCCACGACCATTATTTCGATTTCGATCTTTTTGGTGGTGGGTATAAAAAGTTGTGACCCAAATTTTTTTAGATTCCATTATTTTATGGAGTTAAGAGTTTGAGTTAATTTCCATTCGGTAATTTTACTAGTAGTTGTAAACTAAACTGTGGAAATGTTGTGTAGAAAAGTAAAAATATAATAGTCTAAAGGTAATTTGTAAAGCTGCCATTAAATATTGAGAGAAACTATAAATTAATATTGTACAAAATATTTCAAAAAACAGGTCACGGATTGAACATACAGCAAAATGACTCTTCGCTTCGAATTGATGCTAAAAGAGATTCCAATAGAAATAAATATATTGCTAAATGAGTTTTCTGCTTCACCAAATATCTTGCTTGGAGGATTTGAAGAGACGACAAGATTTCTAGAGTCAAGTGTTTATGAAAACAAAATACAGACTCTGGAAGGTCTCAAATAAAAATATCCGAAAAAGTTGAAGATTTTAGTGCGAAAAGTTCACTAATGGCTATTGTATTATTTTGCCAATTTGCAGTGGTGACAAGATCATACGATCTGAAGGGCTTAAAGACAATATTCGACAAAAGTGTAAGCACTAATCGCCCATAGTTCACTGTTGACGTCGACTTGACAGACAAAACGAAATGATAAGTTTATACTTTTTAAGTTTTAAGTTTTTTTTAAGTTTATGGGTCCAAATAAACATTTAATATTATATTAAATGAAATGCTGTTGCTTAAATAAAATAAGAGACTTTTATAAATTTACTTAATACTTATCTTAACATCACAAAAATAAAGTTTTTCAATTTAATTTGCCTCGTAAATTCGTACGTTTTGTACTTAATATCAAAGGTTGGTTTTAGCTCCAAATCGATCTATGAAAAACTGTATTCTGTCTTTATTGAATTACGTATTGTGTTTTAGCTAAATGTTTAAAAAAAAATAAATGAAGCAAAACACTTAAAACGTACTAAGGAAAAACATCGACATAATTTGCTTACAACAATTTGTTTTTGTTATAGTGGACATGTCTGTAATTAATTTTTTTCTCCCAATGTTACATGGTTTGATTATAAATTGCATTTAGACTTGGCCATTTGTACTTGTTTGACATAAAAACCATTCCTAATAAAATTCTTTAGGTTTATTGAAAGGCACTTATTACAATAGTATTCATTCATTGTTAAATTATTTCATAATAAGATTCATTCAACCTTGGAATGGTGAATTTAATGGAATTATTGTCGAAACCCTAATTGTTTAGAAATTTTATCATACCCTTTGCTATTTATACCCTACACCACCATAGTGGGGAGGGTATATTGGATTAGTGCTGATGTTTATAACGCAAATAAATATTGGACCAACACTCACTTAGTGCATGGTATATTTTCGGCCCAAGGACAGATGGGATTGAAACTGGTGGAAATCGGTCCATTATTTCACCTGGCGCCCATACAAATGTCCTCCCGAAATAAGAGTTATTGGTAATATTATAGATGTTTATTATAGATGTTTGTAATGGATTTATCTTTATCAACATATGGCGTGTTTATGGACATACTACTTGTTTAGAATTTGTAAAAGTTTTAATTTATAAACATTTTGAGAACACCCTGTTATAAACATAGCTGAGCAATATGGCAACATTAAGTTTTAACGACTTTGACTGAATATTCTAGACACGAACATTCTAGTATCTGAGCTGCGAGCCATCTAGAAATTATGATTGGTGTATAAATAGACTAACAGGACAATTCAAGTGAATCAGTTTATTGTGAGTAATGGTTGTGCAAACATCGAAGTGGTAGAAAACAGTACTATTAAATTACTTAATTTAAGTGTGTTCTTAAACCGCAATATAAGTGTGTAAAAGACAGAGTGTTCATTTACAATAGTTTTTGTACATTTAAATATTTCCTTCAAACTACTTGACTCATTTATTTTGCAATTAATAAGAATCCAGTTTATTTAAAGAAAACAAACCATCGTTTTTAAATGGTAAAAACGTAACAATATAAAGAAATAATTACAAATACAAAAACTGATGAATAAAGCTACGACAAAATGATTTCTGGAAGTCATTACAATTAAGAATATAGGTGAAGTTTTTGCTGGATATATAAGGATTACAGCATTAAGTTACATCCATGGCTGGGCATAGGGACTTGGGTGATTTTAAGCAGTTTGATGAATATGGAAAAAAATCATTATATGAGTTGTTACACAATCAGCTTTTTAAATATTATTCTATTTTAATTTTATAATTTCAATGCAGATTAATTGCTATAAAATACACATAAAACTTAAATATAAAAAAAAACTACTTTAAAATCACATACTCTCCCTTATTTATATAATTCCAGGTGGAACGTAAACGTCACATTGGAAACGATATAGTAAATATTGTTTTTATTGACCAGAGTATGAGTGCCAATGTTGACACGGTATTGCCGACAATGTTTGATCCCACATGGATAAAAAGCCAATTTACACGTAAGCCACAAACGATAACAATTGACATTTATGTTAAAATTAAAAATCAATTAAAAATATTTAACAAATATGTACATACATATCTTTATTTAAACAGAAGCATTGTTTTATATATTTACAGATATTTTTGCTGTGGTAACAAAAACAGAACAAACCTATCGTTTGGCCATATTTTGTGATGAAAATGTGCCACCATTTGGTCCAACACTACCAAACCCACCAGAATTTACGGTAAGTAGGCGAGAAAAAAAAATAAACAATAAATTAAAAACACACAATCGCCGAAATACAGCGGCTACTCGATTATTGCAACTAGTTAGCATTTTAAAACAGGTACTGCATAATTACCATTTTAAAATACAGAGACTAAAAAAATTAAAATTTTTCCAAATATCAACAAATGAAGTTAAATTTACTAACAAAATTTGCTAGAAAATGTCTCTTTGCAAAATTGTTTTAGATATACAAGTATTTAAGTTTTCCAAAGTTACATTTATCTACAACCCACTGTATTTAAGATTACGGTTTGACCTACTTATATGCAAATATTTCACACACACACAAAATATTGATTTTAACGTCTGTCTACGACGAAAAAAAGTTACATTTTATCGTACATACATAAATATTTACCATTAATTTAAACGGCGAAATTATTTATGGTGTTGAATTAAAAAAATACACAAACACCAATAAACGTGCAAATATACACACAGTCAGACTCACGCGTTTATTTAATGTTTACATCATGTACTTATTATTAATAATTTAACAACTGGAAAGAGTTTACTTACGGTCTCTAACATATTTACAATTTAATTGTTATAAAAAATATCTATAGAAAAAGGTTATTTGTTGTTCAATAACATCTCTGTTCAATTTGAACTCATTAAAATCTACATTTCCACGAATCCTTCGTCTGGCAAACCACGTGGGGTAATTAATCAACAACAAAGTACAATAACAATCATTGTTGTCGCGTTATTGACGATAATCACAAACATCAGGGATTCGATGTTAAACTAACGTTAGCATTATTGCATTATTACATTGTGCTTGCACACTAGGGTGGCACTAATTTTTATAGATAAATGTTTCAATATGAAATAGCCAAATTATCTGACATCGTTAACTTTGTATACGTTTTAAAAGACACTAATTAATTGTTAAAATTACTACGTAAGAAAACATTTTATTGTTTATTTTCTAATATTTAATTTCAGTTTGTTTCTTTGTGTTTGGAATTTAAAATTCTTACGATTAAATTAAATAGGGTTAACGATAGCCTTTTATAACTGGGGTCAAAAATGTCCCATACAGCAAAGTTAGACCGCTATATTCAAAATTTTTAAAAATAAAAAATAGCTAAAATTATTTTATTAAAATATTGTACGAAGAACAATTTGGACCTGCAGGAAACCAAAAATACAAAAATTGTAAAATAAGGGCCACCCAATTGCACACACTAATACATATTTACACAGCAGCAACAGCAACATCTGCTCTTGTCAATTAATTAATGAAGGCACATACAAGTGGTATAAGCAATATGCTTCCAAATGTTAGCTTGGATTTTTCGCAAGAATAAAAATAATTTTAGAAGGACTGGTATATTTATATGTTATTAGTCTGGGACACTTTTTAATATAAGAGGAATTGGATGATTAATAATAATTCAGTAGGGATTATTGAGAAAAAATGCTGAATATTAAAGGACGAACTTTATTGCTCAAAAAACTAAGAGTGAGGCGATAAAAGTTCATGATTTGCGCTATCAATATGTGACATTTTAAGCCAGTCTCGGGCGCTTGCTATACACGCGTGTATATGAACAATATTCTGTGTGCGCGACGTTGACACACGTATACTATAACCTGTTTCGCTGTCTGATCTCGCTGCGCATTTTTTTGAGTACACTCAAAGCAAAATGTTTAATGAAGTATGGGAAAATGATTTTTTTATAGAAAACATGGATGGCGATGATTTGTCAGCGCATTGTAAGTCAAAAAATATTTAATTATACATTATGTTTATGTACATACATATATTATTTTATTATTTAATATTATTTGTATATATTTTCTTTCGTTTTTAATTATTAATATTAAAATTTAATGATAAACTAATTAACAACGAAAGAAAATATATACAAATAATATTAAATAATAAAATAATATATGTATGTACATCAATATGTATAATTAAATAAATTTTAATTTAATTTTGCAATTTTGCTAAAAATTTCAAATCAAATAAAAATACTAAAATCCAAAAAATGTCTTTAATTTTGGCAACTGAAAAATTATTTGAGTGTACAATTATTGGCGGTCGTTTGTTTTTTGCTGCTTCCAAAACTAGCAGATATAAGTGAGTATGTGTGTGCCCGAGACTGTTTTAAGCTCACCAATGAATAATTTGAATTAGACTGTATAATAATCAATACAGTTCGTTATGATAATGAAAAAGAGAATTTTGATATAATAATTTAAGGCATAGATCATGCTATTTAACGCTGTTTCTTTATGATATATTAAGGCTTAGCTGACTTTTAAATAATCCTATACAAAAAAAATCTAAATCACAATCACTTAACTTATGAGGCCAAACCTGATCACCGAAATAAAAGTGTAATTCTGTTTTTACACGGTAATTGGTTCCAGGAAACTTCGTGTAAAAAAACCGTGTAAAAAAGACATTGGTTCCTTATCTGTTGAAATTACTGGAAAATAAGGTTTTTTAAAAACAACTATTCAGCTTTATAATATTAAAAACAATATGTTTTTACGCAAGCATATTTATTAAAGAAAAAAGATATGCACTCTACGCTTAAAATTAATGTAAAAAATATATGACAAGTTCACTTGATTGTATGCACTAAAAGGGAATTCTCCTAAATTTGTGATATGAATATATTTCGCAAAAATTATATTTAACCAAAAAAAAAATTTAAACCCAAACATTTTAAATCGTGCTAAATGAAATAACATCGTGTAAAAAATGTAAGATTTGTTTATTTTTAAACCGTGTTATATCAAAACCGTGTAAAAAGACCGTGTAAATACAAAATTAGGTGTATACGACCAGGAAATGTCTTCACTGCTTGAAGGGTCTCATAGGTATTTGACTATAATACTTCCAAACTCAAATTGCGTAACAAATATTGACACATTTTAAATGCATTTATTTTTCTACAATCACACTGGTGGGGTTTACGAACCCCAAATCAATGTAAAAAACTGCTTTAGGGTTAAAGATCATTTTTCTTGAAACACCAGCCTTAGCAGAATAATCAATTCAACAAAATCCCTTCTCTGTACATGTTTAGGCTGCAGTTCGTGTGTGTCAATTGAAAACGCGGATCTTCAATTTTCAATTAGTACCCAGTAAAAAATGTGCTCCAACAGGAATAGGTTTTATGTATGAATTCATACCTCAAATCGCTTTAAACCTGCTGATGGGATGCATGTTTTTTGTATGAGATGTTCCCGGTTTGGAGGACTGCTTTCTGCTGACAATAAGCGCTTCTTTTAACCTAATCAAACATGCAAATAAAGCACTTTCCTAAAGTGTTTTTTAATTCTATCTGAATGTTTTGCTTGTTTTCTTAAATAAATAAACGAGTTCAAAAATATTTTATTTAGTGGTTACGTATTTTTCGGCAAATATTTGCCAAGTGTGACCGTACCTTTATTTCTTTTGTTTACTGTATATGAAACAAATTTTAAAAAAATAATTAAGGGATATATTTTTGTAACTGATGAAAAAATTGCATGAAAATTAAAACAAATTAAACTTGGGTTAAGGGCATCTTTAAGATTTGCGTTTTTTTCCAGGAAGAAAAAAGAATAAAATGACTGTTAAAGATTTTGCGTTTGAAGTAAACAACTAACAACTAAATATAATTCACCTTAAGACCGTTGCCCTAAGTATATATAGTAATCCATTTAACTGCAGGTTATTATATGGTTGGATTTACCAGCCTCTAGCTGCTTATTTGTTTTGTTCACTAACAAAGTAAATCTTTTAACACCTGAAACAACGAAAACGAAAACCGACTTTAGCAAACAAATAACTTTTTAAGAGTTAATCTGGTAACAAAAATGTCATACAATGTTTTTTTCAATTTATTTTTCGTTAAATCTATATTACTTACAAATTTGAACTCTATTTTAATTTATCTTTAACATGCCGCCATTTTATGTTTTTGCAGGATGTTAATTTGTTTCGTGAATTTTTACTGGTAAAATTAATTAATGCTGAAAAGGCAACATTCCAAACACCAATATTCTCGCAAAAACGTGAGCGCACCCTTGAAATGTTGATCAAAGATTTACATGAGGACTATATTGGTGATAGCAAATTGGTAAGTAAGCGTTAAAAGTATGATGCCGAAGAAATGTTAGTGTATTGGTAACACAAACATGATTAGTGGTTGTTTGGCAACCAAACAAAATAAAAGTATGTAATGTATAAAGATAACACAGGAACACACTTATATTCCTAATATGTGTAATAATACATAGCTAAGCTTATATAAATCTCGTTTATACAAAAAGAAAAAATATTACATTTTAGTATACAGAGAAACTGGTAATATAGAAAACAAATGCAATAGATTTTAATAAACTAAACCATTTGAATCCAATAACAAATAATTAGCTTCACTTGCAATTATATGCGTTACAAATAACATTTATCACACTGTATTTACACGTTGCCAAGTATTTGGTGTTTATACAAATAAATATTTTTCGAGTACTCCAAGAATGTTTGGTGCACTTGTGTTCCGTCTCGTTGTATTGGCGTATTAATGTACGAGTACGTAAAATTGTATACAATATAAGCCAAAAGAAATTAATTGAATTCCTTATATATACAGATGAGTACCGAAGTAAGTACGTCATGTATATACTTACATATGTGGATATCTGGAAGTAAGTAATGCCTGCTATTTCTGTTGTTACGAGGGTTATTAAGAAAGGAAACCGGATATTACATTACATAACAAACTGTTTTGATTAATTTCAAAAATAAAATTTAAATTAAAATATAATTGTTCAGCTTAAAATGAAATGAGAAGCCACAAAGCGAAACTAAGGAAATAATATTGATTTAAAAAGCTGTTTTTCTTAAAGTCAAAAGTAAAGAAAACAATAAGTAACAATATGTGTTTGAAGGTAGATAGCTGTTTCATTACAATTAAATGAATGTATGCTTTTATTTTTTTATTTGAGTCTAACTGCAGAGTAAAATCAATTACGTCGATTACGAATGATAACCGAACATCAGTGGAGTTGGCAGTTGCCAAAAACATATTACAGATGGCAACTGGCAACTATAAGTTGTTAACTTCAGTTGCCGAACATGGCAATTGGCCTATTGGCAATCCAACTCTAGTTTGGATGCTATACATAATCGACTCACAAGTTTTTTTGTTGGTAGAAAAACTACAGAGAAATTTCGTCATTAAGTGAACTTATTCTAAAGGACATATTTTTAATTCTTCTGCATCTTCGATTTCTTTTGCTTCCAAATTATGCAAGCTAAATTTCTCCAAAGTACCAAAAACAGAACTCAACAAAGAAAACATAAAGGCAACTGTGAAGCATGGTGGTGGCAGTGTCATGGTTTGAGCCTGTATATTAGCTTCTGGCAATGGGCATTTAATATTTGTTAAAACAACCATGTGTTTAAGTACCTTCAGATTTTGAATGACAATTTGTTAGAAAGCGCAGGGGACATGGCTAAAAGTTCAGATTTTCGATTTTACCAGGATAACATCAAAAGCACATATCGGGTATTCTGCAAATGTGGTTAATATATACTGTCCACATTTGATGACAACGTCACCATAAATGCCAGACCTTAATGTTATTAATGTCAATTTTAGCAATCAACATAAGAAAACAGAAAATGTCGAACAAGACAATTTTAAAAAAGCGCTACTAACGGAATGGTGGAATATTTCGTCGAGTATTACTCAAAAACTGGTCGCTTTTATGCCAAATCGCCTTAAATCTGTTGAAAATAATAAAGGCTTTCATAAGAAATATTAAATTGTGTAATTGCCGTGCCTGCATAAAATAAGCTGTGACGTAAAGAAAACAAGCATCTTATTTTGGTTTTTAGTTTTAATATATTAAAATATATATTTTTGCAATAAATTATTTTTGTTTGTTAGACTATAATATTATTTCTTTTAAATAATACCAATTTAATTTTTAAGTTTCTGTTAGTAATCTTTTTATAGAGATTTTAAAACAAAAAATGCACTGCAATAAGCTTTGAGTCACTGTAATTCACGGCTAATAATAGTCTTATGCAATAATTAAATTGTTTCTCAGAGTGTATGACATGTGACATCGTTCACACCAATATCATCAAATTTAGGCAGGAATAATTCGTTATAATATCGAGCACGATATGCCTAATTGCTTGGTATCATTTTAAAAACTGTGACCACATAATTTTTATTATTTGTGAAATATTTAACAACACTTTATCGAAAAAATAATGGCAAACTCAAATTATGATTGGATTTTTGGACAATATCTCAAAACCTAGCATTACGGATAATATAAGAAAGTAAGCTTTAAGGATTTAAGTAAATTTAAATTTTCCATGTATTTCATTGAGAAGTTTGGTAAATGTTTTTTTTTTCTAGTTGCTATTCTTAAGTTTATTGTTTTCTCTTCTATTTTGGTCTGTTCAACTGTTCATGTTTCGTGCAATATTTATATGTATGTATATAAACTCTTGCAAACCTTGTGGCAGAAGTTGTGAAGAAGTTATTATTCCCTCAATCTACCTATTTTAACACAATTTCCTTGTTAATTATTGAAAGAATGATTAAATTTCGTAAAGTACGTGCCAAGGCACAATATTTCGCCATAAGAACTAGTTTATAAGTAGCTGTTGATTAGTATCCTCGTAAGAGAGTACTGGTAATACAAACATATATGGGCAAGCATAAATATCCATCGCCATGTTTTAAATGTTATTCCATATTCTGAACATTTGTTATTTGAGCTCCATTGGCGCTGTTTCAATGTGGATTATTAAGTGAGGAGATTGAGATTGAAATACTAATACACTGAGCCTTAACGAGTTCGTCCTTCACCTTGTGGCTGATTTTATGAAGCTTATCAATATCAGGTTGCGTTTATAAGGCATATTGTGAGTTTACAGATATCTTATATATTATTAATACTTAAAATATTAGTTGATTGTTTATCGTGTAAATGATAGCCTCATATTAAATTAAGACACGAAAAAGACCCCATCCAATATGAAAGCACACTCGACTTTGGTGTTTGTCCGCTAGAATTGAAATAGTGATTTGGTTGAAAAGATATAAATAATAATAAAGTAGGGTGATTCAAGTAGAGATACTTTTTTGAATAGCCGTTTTTGCTAGATCACGTGTGAGTCGTGTCATGCTGTCATGTTATTTTTGTTTAGTATTGTTTATCAGTTCATAATAGAAAGACTTAAGCCTGAACAACGTTTACAAATCGTTCAACTTTATTAAGAAAATTCACGTTCTGTGAGGAATGTGTCTCGTGTACTTTGCTCAACTTATGCTCAACATAATCGGTCTACTGAGCGTACTATTCGGAACACCATCAAGCATTCATTATTGGATAATATTCGACTGAATAGACCACGTCCAGGACGCTGTGAACAACTGAAGCCACTCGACCTTCCCAAGCTACATCGCTCTGGGCTCTTGAAACGTTCCAAGAAGATTCAACGTTTTCGAGGAAAATTTTGTTGTTTCTGGCTCAATGGGTATGTAAGCAAACAAAATTGCCACATTTGGGACGAAGAACAACATGAAGAGATTCAAGAACTGTCACTTTATCCACAAAAAACAACAGTTTGGTGTGTTTTGTGGGCCAGTGGAATCATCAGTCCATACTTCTTCATGATGCCGGTAACCGTCATTGGCGACCATTATCGTGACATGATAACCGACTATTTGATGCCTGAAATTGAAGCTCGTGATATCGGCGACAATAGGTTTCAGCAGGATGGCGCCACTTCCCACACATTGCATCAATCAAACGATTTATTGAGAGAACACTTCGGTGAGCACATAATTTCACATTGGGAACCTCAAAATGAATCATTGATTCATTTCTCACAAGTATTCAATAACGAAGTGATTTTGACAAAACTTAACATGATGTAATTTCTACTTAAATATAAATGACACATATTTATTGTATGCCAATATATGTTTTTCAACATTGATGTTTGTTACAACTGATGATATGTTTAATGGTCTGTCACACTGATTTTTAAACAAAAGAAATCCAAAGCCAGAAAACAACATCAAAAGAATGAGTAGTGAAGAAACTCATTAGAAATTTGTCTTTATATCTTTAAAAATTGAGGGTTAGCGCATTTCTTCTTTACGCATGAGTTGGTATTTGTAACCAACAACATCAGTTTCTGATAATTATCAGTTTTCTTTCTATACACATCATAACTAATATTTATCACAGTGCCCTCCTTCGGTGGTATAGCATGCAAAAAAAAAAGAAATCAAGCTTTAAATAATAATGCGCCTACTCACCACCAGAGGCGCTGCAATGCTGCACTAAAACAAGCATAATGCGCAAATGCAGAGTTGTGATATAAAGCTTTCTTCTACTTTCACCACCTTAACATCTTCAACTATCTCCTTTCCAAAGAAAGTAACGCAATTATATATAGACATATTAATTGCCTGAGTTTTACTTCTCTTTTGTAAAAAAAAAAAATTAAACACGTTTTATAAAGAGAGACGTGAAAATAATAAATGTCACACAAAACTTTCTGTTTGGCCAACAAGAAACCCAAAGTTGAAAAAGTTTAATTTTAAACTTTGCATAAAAATTTAATACAGATTTTTTTCGTCTTTTTGACACATTTATCTTAATGTTTTTATTACTGTTAATAAGAGTGGGCGTATTTCCGATTGAATGAACAAATTTTGCTACAAAATCAAAAAATAAATTTAACCAAACTCTTTTAAATTAATGTAACGTATACTTGATGCAAGGCCAACAATAAATACTAAAGATACTTAAGATTTGTTTGTAGTCTGCTGTTAATGTTTTTTTTTTTTTTGCGAAAAAAAGCAAACAATTGAAAATCTTTTACAAATATCTCATTAAAAGTTTAATTATAAGGACATTCACTTAGAACTATTATATGCATATGTATATAAATTGTTTCTCGCTGCCACTTATTATACAAACAAAATTGTGCTTGTCAGACACGAATATTTTAAGAAACCCCACCTCGCATCTATATCTAGAAAATATTCTTTTGTACATACATTAGCAACACACAAAACTACTCATATACGTACTCGTACTCGTACATAGGTACATATGTACATACATCGAGTATAACATCGAAGAAAATCCTTTTTTAATGAAACTTAAGTAAAATTCAAACTAAACAACGTATGTTTTCTTTACTCTCCCTCTTCTTTGCTTTTGTATTCTATTGTTTATCCTCTGACATATCAACATTTCAACATACCCATGTACACAAATCATGTTTCTAAACACATTTACTACACAAAATACTGACACACATTGACATGCCCTCAAACAAACACTCTCGCTCTCTTAAACCCTCAAAAAACTGGCAACACACACATTAACTTTAACATACACAAACACACACACACATATATCAATACTAATATATATTTGTTTTCACATACACACATTTACTTGTAGAACATGCTAAATAGACGCGCTTTCTCTGAAGTACTGTATGACGTGCCAAGAACATCTAAACTTAAGGAGGACGCAAGACAAATTGAATTCGTACGTATAGGCCAAGCACTTAAATTGGAGGCCATTGTACGAGGTGATGCCCCCACTAGCATTGCCTCAGCCAGTCCTTGTACAATATTCAAGAAACCCCCTTGGGAGCCACACTGTTTCTATCCAACATTTCCACATCGTGGCTCATTGGCAGGTGATTCGTTCGGTACCAATGATGAGTGTTTATTTATCGCCACCGATGATGGCACATTTTTGATGAAAGGTAGGTTGAAGTAAATGTAAATTACGAATAAACACACAAACTTATTTAATCAATTGAACGTTAGAATGGGATTGGAAGTTATTCCAAAAACCATTAAAATTAATTGTCTAAAGCAAAATAACAATGAAAGTAATTTATTTATTTTCCTTTTCCTTGCCTCAATATAATTATGCTTATCACTGTTTGTCAAACACAGAGGATCAATCATTACAGTTGGTTTTCGATAAAACGTTGCACGTGCGTCAGCTGAGTGTTTTGGAGGAGCATGGTTTAGTTTTAATACGTGGCGGTTCGACTACAAATCGTGATGCTCATCGTGTGCATGTTTTCCGTCTGAGAGAATTTCATGGCAGATTTACGGAGGAGACATTAAAATGTCGCTCTCGTTCAGATGTCAAAGATCGTCGCATTGAGAAGACTAGAGGTTGTAATCTCTACTCCTCTTCGCACATAAGTGGTGGCCATTTGAGATTAGTTGTGGCAGTTGGCCGTAAGTTGCAGCTATTCCAGTGGAAACATACGGCCGCCTGGGCTTCTTGGTGTCCGGAAAATGATACGGAGACGGTGGAAGGTTTTATATATCAAAAAGAGATAACTTTAAGTGATACACCCACGATTGTTACGCCTCTGGAAGGACCCACGAATACCAAGAATGGTGGCCTGATATGTGTGGGCTATAGGTAAGTGAAAATTGTAATTTTTGTAGTGATTAATTACAAAACATTATCCTTATTTTGTTAGATACCATTATGAAATTGTCTGTGATCAAAGTGGAGTAGCCACCCGTTTACATGAAGTTGAACCGCCCAAAAGAAATCAAACTCAACTAACGGCTGCTATAGAGCTGTGTGATGGTTTGGAAACTGAATTGCTGTTGTGTTATAATCGTAAGTCAAAAATAGTTTAAATTAAAACTTTAAGAAAGAAACGCTACCTATAACAACTTAAATTCATACCTATTACTAAGTCCCGGGTCACACACTTCCACTTTTGCTGCTCAACTTCTTTGTAATTCTCTTTTAAAGTTGCCTTAATGTTCACACAGGCAAACCTATTTCAACAAATTTTCGGGTTCTTTTGCTTCCAAATTTTTGCATTTTTGACAGTTCATTTTAGTTTGTTTGTGTGAAAATAATTTATTATTGGTTCAAAATGAAAAATCTATTTGTGTGAAAAATGGAACTCACAGAAAAAAATTAAATAATTGAATCTGTAATTGACTGCATTGGAGAAGCTATAGATTTGGATTCTGATGACAACGAAAAAGACGACATATTAAATGGTTTGTATGGCGTATTTAGTTCTGAAATTTAATAATTTTATATTTCTTAAGGCTTATTAGATTTATGTAAAGAAGCTACGCACTTGCCAACAAAAAAACAAAAAGACAGTGGTTAAAACCTTGGCGAAGCTTTAGATCAGGGGCCAAATTACCGCATTCGATATCGTGTAAAATGTATCGTAATTTTCTTATTTGAGATTATGGCATTCGATATCAAGCAAGAAATTTAGTACATTTTATCATAATTTCTCTATCGAAATCATTTTTCGATACGATAGCTCATTCGATTACGAATGCGGTAATTTGGCCCCAGAGCGTGGTTCATTTTCGTTACTAACAGGAGAACTGCCAATCGATTTAGAACCTTAAAGTGGAAACTGTGGAATCAATAACATTTGCTGCATGTATTTTACATAACTATTTGTTGGCAACAGAAGATACATATATAAATCTCAATGGAGATACCCCTCCCACAATCAATCATAACTTAAGCAGTGTATACAATTCTCGAACGGGTGGTGCAGAAATCTTACGTCAACAGTTTATGGAATCTTTCAACAACGAAGGCAAAGTGGATTGGTTGTGAAATAAGTACTAAGTTATTACTGAACTTCGAAATATATTTTTTATATCAAATATTTCTAAGTTTTTTAAATTCAAATGTTTATTACTTACATAAACACATTAATTTCCATAGCAATAAAACAAAAAAGAAAACTTGAGAAATAAAATAAATATAATTGTTCTTTTTTTCAGTCTGAATAATAAGGTAACTTTAAATAATATTTATAAAAAAAAGAAAACAATTCAAAAAGAAAACAATTCTAGTTAAAATTATTAATATTTATGAAAAAGAAAACAATTCTAGTTAAAATTCAATTAAAAAAAAAATTTATTACATTAATTTCCATAGCAATAAAACAAAAAAGAAAACTTGAGAAATAAAATAAATATAATTTTTCTTTTTTTCAGTCTGAATAATAAGGTAACTTTAAATAATATTTATAAAAAAAAGAAAACAATTCAAAAAGAAAACAATTCTAGTTAAAATTATTAATATTTATGAAAAAGAAAACAATTCTAGTTAAAATTCAATTAAAAAAAATAAACAGAATATGGCGAAACACAGAAATTAAATTTATTTGTACTGAATTTTTGCTGAAGCTACGAAGAAAATAAATAATATTTAACATAGAAAAATATGTAAGCATGCCTTCATCAAATACTCCTTTCATTGAGAGCTCAAGAATGTTCTTAACAGAAGACAAAGTACATACATGAATCATATTTTTGTTGTGAATATGGCCTTGTCAGTTTTTGCATGAGAAATTGCACTTGCCAGGCAGCATCATCTTGATCTTCGGGACTTATCTGCTCCATTTGATGGGTGACGGGGTTTTTTGGTTATTTTCTTTTGAAATCGTCCAATTTTTTGGAGAAACCATTGACTGCACCCGAGCTCTAGCAAATGTTCATATTATTATTAAGTAATTGCACGATATATTTTTTCTTAAATTTTAAAGTTTACATACCTTATGTTTTTTTAAAGGCTCCTTGTATGAAATGCCTTCTTCCTGCTGAATGAACAATGTGCTTTCTTTATAATGAGTAGCCATGGTATTTTCTTTATCCTGATTGGGCACGGCATTTTCTTTGTCCTAGTGAAATAATAAGCAATAGCAAAAAATTATTAAAATATGTATATTGTTGAATTATAATTTATACGTACTTACTTCTTCCGTATTGTCTTTGCGCTCTCTCACGACTAAAGGTGTTTTGAGTAAATGTACATGTTCAAAACAACAAAGCTTGGGAACGTACAAATCACTTCTTCCAGAACCACTTTTTTTTTGATTGTTCCATAATCCTGATTTCTTTCATGTACTGTGTCCGCAAAATTTTCCATTTTTTTTTTATTGCATCGGAAGTAATCATGCTATCTATTTTTTGCATTTCTTTCCAAATTGAATTTAATGCTTCAGCTGTCTTATTTCTGTCTATGTATTCTGCTGATTTTATGTTGTAAGCACAAGTTTTTTCTTCAACACAAATTATTAGTTAGTTTCTATCAGCTATTTTTTTAATTATTATCTAAAAGTAATTTAGTTTGTGTCTGTTTCTTTTAAATTTTTTTCAATTGTTCACAATTTTACACAACGAAGCAAAGAATGAAAAGAAATGTTAAATAATACCTACAGCTAACTTCCCAATACAAGCAGCTCCGTACCAAATGCCACTCTTCTTTCCCCTCTCACCAACAAACTCAAAAGTTGAACAGCAAAAGTGGGAGTGTGTGACCCGGGACTAATGTTGAAATAGTTTTCAATGTCATTATTATAAATATTTATTGTTTTCTTATCGTTTCAGATACTTGCCATTTCCAAAAGCTCAACGATCGAGAGGACTCTCGCAATGAATTTGATTTTCATTGGAATACTTCACCAACATCTGTGGTATGTGCTTTTCCCTATATACTGGGTTTCACCTCTGATTCTATGGAAATACGTCTGCTGGTTAACGGCAATTTAGTACACACGGCAATTTTGCCCGAATTACAAATGATCACCTCTAAACGTGACATTTTCTTTGTAACAACAGCACCAGAATTTATGTCAAAAGATCTCAATATCAAGGGATTGCATATAAATGAACAGACTCCCGAAAGAAGACTAGTGACGACACCAAGCGAATGTTCGTCCAATGAAGAACTAGCACGTGATACTAGCGATGTACTAAGTTCCACGAGTGGCAAAGATATGCCATTGAATCCGGAACATGAAATGAATAATTTACTGGAGATACCCAATGCAATAGGAGCTCAAGTACCTTCTATACAAAGAGCCAGATCTCTGCAAAAGACAAGTAATTTAGAGGAGAAACCCCAAATAGCCAAGAGTAATTCTTGCGGGGACTCCTATCATTCCGAGAATAAATTCAATGCTTTGCGTGGTAATTCCATGATAGATCCTCAGAATACAGGTGTGCCTCCCAACTCACCGCGCAACAGTAATAACAACAACAATACAACAAAAGCCACACAACAACATTCGCCCATGTCACCCACAAAACGTAACTCCAAATATCGCAGTATTTTCTCCAACGGCAGTCAAGGTTCTGAAAACTACTCCTCCTCACCAGATCGTTTGAAACCATTAAGGATATATCGCATACCATTGGCCAAACTGGCTGGAGCACATTCCCATTTCCATATGCAATCGTTCAATGCCACAGCTGCGAAAACACAAAACTTCTTACGAGAGCAATATGCATTAAATATGAAATCCCGACAAAAATCCATTGATGTACAATTGCCTTTGGCCGGTGGCAATGAAATACCGGAATGACAAACGGCCCAGGAGTCAACTGATAAATTGCAAACTCATATACCGCCGACTTTGGAATTTATGGAGAAACGAAAGTCGATAGATCTATACGACTATGATGACAATAAATTCAATGAGGAGGATGAACGACGTTTCGAAATGTTAATGTTACAACGTTAATATATTACAGGAGACCGCAACATGTTCTAACTAGCAGCAATACAAACAAAAACATAGATTTTTATTTTGATACCAAATAAATAGCAATTGCTTAAAAGATAAATATTTGTTAGACGGTTTCAATTTAAAAAAAAACTAAAATTGTATTCAATTCAAAGTATACATACTCTTACATACATGCTAAAATTGTATAAAAATTAATTATTTTACAACATGAAACTTGTGTGAAAAAAGAACATCATTGAATGGGTATTAATGATTTTGTGAACATTTCAAAGAAGCCACCAAAAATAGTATTATCAACTTAAAAAAAAAAAACAAAAAACTAAATTTATTTAATAACTTCTAAACTTATTTATGTTTAATTTTCTAATTTTCAGTCAGTTAAGTTAAGATTCCAATAATCGATTAAGATTTTTTAACTTTATATGTTCAATATTCAATGTGATACTAAATGTTAAATAATTTTTACATGTTTATTTTAAATTTTTTTTAAATTAGTTATTAAAATCACTTAAAAACTAAATAAAAGTTAGACACATTTTCTCAAATTATTATATGTATGTATGTCTATTCGAAATTGATTAGTCATTATTTTCTTATTTTTATTAATAACAAGTTTTGATTCAGTTAAATATTTTTAAGAATAAAGTATTGTTCACATAAAATCTGAGAACACTACAGCGGGTTTTTTTAAATCTAATAACAACATTTCCGTTTTTTCAGTGATTTGTCATTAAGCATAACCCCGTTCTTGATAAAATATCAATTTGTGGACTCTGCAGACATGCATTTGTCTGGTGTGGACATACGACATATCTTGTCGATGTCGATTCATGTTCGAACAATATTGTTAGAACATTTATTCACACTGCTAAGTCTAATTATAAAAAAAAGTATGAATTAAGTATCAACACGTTTACCCCACACAGAAGAACATGAACAAATTTGTGTGTGTAATTCTGTCAGTTAGTGCTAACTAAATGATGGTTTGTCAGCACATAGGGCAACTAACGTTATGCAACGTTCAGGTCTGAATATATTTGTACGAGTGCTGAGTAATGGAAAATAGAAAGAATATCCTGTACAATTTTCTTGCAAATCTGACATTTTTTGGTTCAATAATTGCAAAAATCTAAAGCTCTAAAATAGTTCTGTAATTGGTCCAAGCAAATCTTTTTCGCAGATCGTGAACAAAACGAAAGCAAATATGTTGTTAAGATAAACCAGGAACTTACAAAAAAAATACTACATTCAATAAAGTAAAATCCGAATCTCCCCCACAAAATAAAATATCAGTTTAAGTACCACAAAAAGAATGCATGTAGATATTTTCACACATATCGTGCTATTTAATATACAAATCGTAGCAAAATAGTATGGCTATTAAACGGGTATGGATTGTAGCAAAATTGAACTACAGTGGGTGGCCAAATTATTAGTTACACATGCAAAATTGTTTAGTTTGAAACCGTATAACATTTTAAAATAGTGGAAATTTATCCTTTTATTTGATCTTTTAGGTAAATTAAGTGTTTCTAATTCAATTAAAAATAAATTCTTTTGTTTTAAAAATATATATTTGAGGAAAAGAAATATTACAAAATTTAAAAAAAAAAAATCTTAATATTTCGAAGAACCTACTTTGGCATCAATTACAGCTTGCACCCTTTTTGGCATGCTCTGAATGCATTTTTGAACATTTTCTTTTAGTTCTTCATCGTGATGCCAGACTTTAATCAATTTAATCAAAATTGCATATTTCACAATTCAGAGCAGAATGACAGATAATGTTCTACAACTGCACTCTAATGTCACCAATCATTGTTGACACTGCACAGTATTACTAGAATTAAAATACGAAAACATCATAAAATAAATTTCCTTGTAGCAATTGTCTGTATTGATCTATTTATGTCATCAAACAAGCTTTTTACTTTTGTCTGAAATACTATTTTACTTAACGGTATTCTCTGCGCAACTTGATTTTCAATCCAAATAAAAACCAAATAAGAAAGCAAAGACTACATTTCGTTCATCAAAGAACTCCTTCTACGGGTCATCATTTTAGCATCTAATGATGTTACAAAATTTGCAATAATTTCCAAAACAAAAATAAAGACTCGAAACAACGCAACCTCGAAAATCTAACGACGCACAGTAAAAATTGGTACTAATTAAGTAGCGATGCAACTTTTAAAAAAACGCAAAACGAAACGACGCACAGTGGCGCCCGTAGTGCAAACGAGGTTGCAAAAATCAAAATTTTCATGAGCGCCGATGAAGTTTTAAATAATAAACCCATGTTATAGGAAACTTTTCAATGATTTCAAATATGCCACTCTTAATAATATCACATTTTTAGTTTAGAAGATATAACCGTTTAAAGTTGACCTACTTTTGGTTTTCAAAAAAACACACAATTTTTAGACAATTTGTTGCGATTTCACGAAAAATAGGTAACGAAACGCCATATTTTTTCTTTGTATTGATTGATGTATTTATTAAATGTATAATAATAAAAAAAATTACCTGCTTGCTTTGTGTTTTTCCTGGTAAATCACTATTTAAAAGCTATCCCTTTTTACACTATTTTTCAACTTCGACGGAAAATAAAAAAAACGTATTTTTTGTATATTTGCCATATTTGCAAAACCTGTTCTTTGATTATTTCTTTACATAATTCAAAAGGTTTTATCTGCCCGTTCGTGCCCGTTTGGCTTCTAGAGGTAAAAAATATTAAAAAGACATGGTTGCAGAAATTGTATGGCACACATTGGCGCCATTTGCGTTTTTTCGTTGCAAAAATCATATCTTTTGAACCGAATAAGATAATTCAACAGTTTAAACAGCATATGATAGATAACTGTTCAGGACCTACTTATGGGTTATCAAAGTTAAAATTAGTAGAAAAATTAATTTTATGGTATTTTACAGAAAATTTAAAAAATAAATTTAAAAAAAAAAATTTTTTTTTTTAATTTGTTGGGTAATAATTTAAAACATAAAACCCTAAAAAAAAAAATAAAAACAATCTACAAATGTAAAAATATTTTTTTTTAGTTACCATAAAATTGAAAAAAAAACTGTTCAATTATCTTATTTGGTTCAAAAGATATGATTTTTACAACGAAAAAACTCATGTGGCGCCACTGTGCGACGCAAAGCGAGGTATTGGTGTAAATATTTATATATAATCATGCCATGCCATAAATGTTTGCAACCTCTTATTAGACGAAACCAGTCTTCAGTAAAGTTTAATCAATATTTAGCACGCTGTTTTTATTCAAAAGCTGCAAGAGATTCGTTTGGAAAAATTAGATCGACGTAATGGGAAAATATTTTTGACCGTCCTAATCGTATCTAGTTGCGTCCAATGGAACAATATTGAAAAATTGTCAAAAACAAAATGAAAGCAGAGAATTTCTTAATATACATCACAAGTGTATCGATATTACACACACATATTTCTAAAAGAGGAAATGAGTTTCAGTTTCTTTCTTTACATTTTCTTAAATATTAATAAATTATTAAAAATTTATTGGTTTAAAATTTTTCAATCGCTTTTTTTGGCCAACGAATTTTATGTGAACAACACTTTAGATTTAATTATTATATTGTACAGTGACATTTTTTTGTGTGTTTTCAAAACTCCATAAAAAGAAAACTAACAGGAACTTAAAAAAATGTATGTTATTTAAAAGAAAAAATGTTATAGTTTAACAAACAAAAATAATTTATTGCAAAAATATACATTTTAAAATAACAAAACTAAAAAAAACAAAACATGCTTGTTTTTTCACGTCACAGCTTATTATGCAGGCACGTACATATGTATGGGTTTCGAAAACTTTAAATTAAAACTGGCAATTACACGATTTAATATTTGGTGTGATGAAGGCTATTATGTTCAACAAATTTAAGGCGATTTGGCACAGATGAAACCAATTTCTTTTTTAAGTTCCTGTTAGTTTTCATTTTATGGAGCTTTGAAAGCAAAAAAAAATTCACTACATAAAATATACTGTGAGCCACTGTTCAAACAGACTTCAACATAATTTCCAAGATATCCAACAACATAAATTATATTTTTTTACAATGTAGAAAAAATGTTGATGAATGTTAAATAATTTCCTAAATATAGACAGAAACTGTGTATAATAATTATAATTATTCAGATTATTAAACTAATTGTTCGACCTTTCTGTTTTTAATATAAAACTATATATACAAATTTATAAAATTTATTTCCCATAAGATGCCACACATTATTGTAGCGAAAAATCGTAAAATATAATAAATTAATAAAAAATCTTGACCTTAAGCTTGATTAAAAACTATAAAAATGTTTAATATAAATATGTACTTGTTTTTAAAGCATTTAAATATTCCACCCATACACACATAAAAAATATATCAGCCCAATCATGAATAAAAATTCCGCGGGAGTTTTTTCCCCTTTTCTCATTTTTCCTATTTAAATTCAATGGTAAAAAAATAAAAAGGGAAAAAACTCTCGTGGAATTTTTATTCATGATTGGGATGTATATGTACATATTTATAGAAGCAACTGTGACGCGACATATGTATGTATATTTGTAAAATAACAAAACTATACAAAGTAAAATTTTTAACTAAACACACTTGTAACAGCCGACACCGTAAATCCATTTTACATAAATAACATATAACGAACATGCAAACTAACAATAAAAATATACAGATGATTTAAAATCAAAAAAAAACTAGTAATGACGTGACAACTAAACATACAAACTTTACTTAAAAGATAATGCTGAATATGAAAACAAACAAAAACACAGCCAAACAACAACAATGTTATTACAACAACGGTGTATAAACTTTTTGCATGTGCTTAGCTAAAATTATTAAAGAAAAACTAACTATAAGAAAGAAGTAAAGTTAAAGGAAAATGGAAAAGCTTTAATAGAACCTGGTTAATTTAACAGTCATCATCCTTAAGACAGGCTATTAAAAGATATGCAATAAAATGGCAATTTAATCTCCTTCGGCTTTACATCATTTATAGAAATGTATGTCATCTACAGTGAATTCTAGATGTTTCTGTACTTTTATACAAGTGGCTTGCAACCAGCGTTGTCAACTTGGTGCGAAAAATTTCTGAGTTGGTGCGCAGTGCGCTTTTTTTAAATTTCGGTGCGTTTTTAAATTTTTCCGAATATGTGATGAAATCTTTATTTTTAATCATTTTTAATTGCAGTTTTTTAATAATTCATTATCATGAAATCTATACGATGAAAAAGGACCCCATTGAATGCATTTTATATACGAATGTATGATAATCAAACATTCGTCACATGAAGGTTATTGCTAAAGCTTAATAGGATGAAAATTGTTGTTTGAAAATAAAACTAACATTTTAAACATGGTCTACTGAACTGTAGACGAACAACCAGAGTTAGAGTCTCAGTGAAGCCCTAACAAATTTTATCGAATAGTTTCAACGAAGTACTACAAGTAATTAAAATAGAAAATAAAAATATTTAAAAAATATGCACTGAAATTGGCCCTTTTTACTAATTAATTCCGAATAGCATATTGTGAGTATTTTTGCTATTATCACTTTTAATATTAATCGTTGATCTCTTTTTAAAAAGAAGAAGAAGAAATTAATTACATATATTTTCCTTTGTACTAGGAAAACAAACAAACAAATTGCTTAGTTTATTTTTCATTTTTGTTAAGATTTATTATTTTTTAAACGCTGAACTGTTGAAGACTGTTTTATTGTTATATTTATAATACAAAAATATTATATTTTTTATGTGAAATTAATTCAATAAACATTTTAAATAAAAGAGATAATCCAAACTTGGTGCAATTTTTTTCAAATGACGCGTTTTTTTTTTATCCATTTTGGTGCGTTTTGAAATTTCAAAGTTGACAACGCTGCTTGCAACATTTTAATACTTATAAATTTTATTAATCACTTGTGTAGCCGAATTCAGTGAACATTCAAATTACAGAGTTTCCTAGTTACAAAAATATGACATGAAAATCTACGCTTATTCAGTACTGATAAATTGTACTTAATTGTTTTAAAGGGATTAAAAAAGAAAAATACTTATCGTAATATTTAGAGTATTTTTGCATAAAAAATTTTAATTGAAATTTATTTAAATATTCTTCTAATTGAAAATGATCATACGATTTTAAATAAAATTTTAAAAATTTTATTAGTTTTTGTTATAAAATCAAGAATTAAAATTTTTCTCTAATTAAAATTAATAACAATTTCATGTTTAAAATTAATAAAATGTTTGAGAATATTTATATATATACATACATAGATATGAATGAACAAAATTACATCCTTAAAACATCATATAGATGATATATGCCAATTAAATTAAATTAGATTAAATTAAATTAAATTTTTTTTGATATGTTTCTTTAGTCATTATTTTTACTGAAATATTATTTTTACTGAAGGTAAGAATTGTTTTTACAACATGAAATCTTATTAAAAATTTATTGATAATTTTTCTTGACTGAGCTGGGGATTGAACCTGGGTTGAATTTACATGTTTCGAGAATCACCACATTCTCTCATCAGAATTCTTTGCGTTCTAACCTCTGCCTGCTAGCCAACAGACAAACATCAAACTTTTAACCAGTGTTACCGGTGGTTCGAAATTTGCTGTATTTATCATTTTTCAATTTATTTACATGTTGCTTTTCTTTTTTCTTCAGTTGTTCCTTTATTAATCTTACATTATACACATTTTAATTAACTTCTTTCTATTACGAATATGCATCTCAAATTATTGAAAATTAGTGGCAGCACCAAACTATAACGAGTACTGGCTATACGAGTATGTCTGAGTTCCAGAACTAGTTGTGGAACTAATACCGTTTTTCATTGATTTCATTGATTATGTATTACTACTGATAAGACTATATGCCACGATTGAGGTACGATTTAAAAAAAATATGCCTAAATAATTCCCTTAAACATACTTTTCAAAACCATTTTATCTGCTTATTCCTAGGAAGTAGCGAGGATGTTATTAAATATTATTAATGTACACTTGTTTGTTTATTTATGTACAGGGTGGCGCAAAAGTAATCCTCCTATCAGATAATGCTATAAATTTTGCGAGGCCCCTAATGTCAGTTCAGAACGCGGAATATTGCTGACAGAACTGACATTAGGACAATTCATAAAAACGGTTACGAAGTCAAAACTTGAAGGATGTAGCACCAATGGAGATTTGCGAGGAAAACAAAATTCGTATAGCCTATCTTTAGGATAATCATATCCTAAATAAACTTTTCCCTTTCCTTTTTTCACTTCCATTAAATGCAATATCTCAAGGGAAATAAAATATATATATGTAATTCCTCGCTATTTTATCAAAATTAAATTGAATAGTCTGTCTTAAGGATGATCATATAAAAAATTAAAATAAAATACCTTCTGTTTATTTTCCGTTAGATTTTAAAGACTAAAAATTCCTTCGAATTCAGAAATGTTAATAATAAAATAAAAAATTAGACAATCTTATTTTTCGAGATTAAGGTCAGTTTTTTTATTTTTATTTTTTTATTTTTCTATTTTTTCCAATATTTCGCTACACAATGTGTAGCATCTTCAGGGAAACAATAACAAAATTAAGAAATTTAATAACAATAAAAATATTTTTCAAAAAATAACAGTAATTGTCAGAATTTAAATATTACACAAAATTGACAAAAATACACAAAATTTTTGTGTAATATTTAAATTCTGACAATTACTGTTATTTTTTGAAAAATATTTTTATTGTTATTAAATTTCTTAATTTTGTTATTGTTTCTCTGAAGATGCTACACATTGTGTAGCGAAATATTGGAAAAAATAGAAAAATAAAAAAATAAAAATAAAAAAACTGACCTTAATCTCGAAAAATAAGATTGTCTAATTAATAAAAAGGTCGAACAATCAGTTAAATAATCAATAAAATAAAAAAGTTTTTTCGAGCTCGAGGCCAATTATTTGTAAAAAAAATATATATATATTAGGGGAGAGGGGAGGCACGTTTGAACACGGGGCACCTCTGAACAATGTTGATAAAAAATTTAAAATTTTTTCCGACCCTTAACCGAGTTTTTCACATGGTAACCTTGTTTTCTAGTAACGTCAACAACTTTCGCTAGTTTTTTCAGTCGTCGACCGAATGCAATTGGGTGAACAAGTTTTCGCAGTGCCATTGTAAATTTTTTTATTTATTTTTTTTTTTTTGTAAGAGTGTAAGAAGTATTCAGTGATCGTTTTCTTTCTTGAAAGAAATTTATTGCAGTCCAAAATTCATTTCAAACAAAATTAAGGTAAGTTATTTGATATTTATGTAAAAAAGAGAATATTTATTATAAATTTCTGTGAAATGGCAAGCCAGTTCAGGTTTGAACAAAGAAAAAGGGGCACCTTTGAACATGTTAATTTATCAACCAACGTATCAAACATTGTTGATTCTCTCTTATTTTCTGAAAATGACGAATCCAATGCTGATTATGATGCTTTAAAGGAAAATTAAATCGCAAGGCCTTTTCCGTCTTAATAACATAAAACTTATTTTTAAACTGAATTGTTGTATTTTTTAATTGTTAATGTTTATGTTTTTCTTAATAAATAATTCGAATTTATTCTATATATAAAAAATGTAATTGTTTTTGTTATTTTTGGACATAAGGGCTACAAGAAAAAATTGCTGTTCAAAGCTGCCCCAGCCTAGTTCAAAGCTGCCTCGTGTGGGGGCACATTCGACAACAATGACTTCATCCATTAAAAAAATAAAAAAAAATTTAAATCGTACTAAAAATAAGTTACTTGTAGACTTAAACTAAAGTTTATTTCCATACATATTAGTTATATTATGTAAAAAGTCAATAATTCAAAGAGATAAATTTTTATGTGGCTTGAAAGCAAAAAGTGTTCAAAAGTGCCCCTCTCTACGCTATTTAATAAATTATTTTCTCCAATATTTCGATATATCATCGGATATTATTATCTTACAAATATAATTGTAACTCATTCCTTGATGGATATCGAAATATAGGAGAAAATAATTTAATAAATAATATATTATATTTTTTACAAATAATTGGCCTCGAGCTCGAAAAAAACTTTATTGAATTTTTTATTGAAAAAAAAGGCCGAAGAAATCTAAATTTAATTTAAAATGTTAATAATTTTATATTACATAACACATGTTTAATTGAAATTCATTGTATTTTTCAACATATGTAAACAGGTGGTGTTTTATAAACAAAATCATTAATTAAACTTTTTTCACATTAAGTAATGAAAAAAATATATAATTAAGTAAACTCCAATACAATACCATAAATATAATAAAATTAATAATAAAAAGTGCAAAATGAAAACTGTGTTACTAAAATGCAAGTACAATATTGTGATGTTACTGTTGTTGGCATTGAAAAGAAAACTTTATGAATTGTTAAAAACTATATAAAAAATAGAAACAGTAAAATACACAGTGCAAGTTAAAAAGAAAAGGAACATACAAAAAGGTTTGATAAAATCAATAGGGGTATTCCAATTGACAAGGAATAATTCGATTATTAAAAGATATTCCCAGCAAATACACTATAGAATGTTATTTTCAAAATAAAACAAAACATATTTTCATTGAAACTTATTTTGATAGCATAATGTGGCATTTGCTGGGATATACGCCCAATATATGCATACATACATACATATATATAAAATATATATAAAAAATAATTGAAACAAAAGTATTAAACAAGGTATAAAATTAAAACTTTAAAGAAATTTATAAGCCAACTAAACTTATAAATGAAACACATAAATGCAAAAACAAATATATTTACAAAAAATTTAAATATAAAAATCTGCAAGCATATAAACAAAATACATAAAGCCCTAAAAGGATAAATATTTCTATTCAAATTTTTAAAAGTATAAGGATTTTAGTTTAACACTAATTTTCCTATTTATAGACTTATTTTATTACGTACATAAATACATATGAACATATATATATATATTATTTAAATAAGTTAACTCTTCTAAGCTGATAACTAGTTTTTAACTAATGAAACTAATATATTATACATCTAACATAAAGCAAATACTCTAAACATATATTTACTTTAAATTAAAGAAAAGATTTTGAAGAAAAATTAAGAAAACTACACAAATTTTGCAGTAGTTTTATGTATAATTCTCATTTAAATTCTAAGATTAAATAAAAATTTATTCTACTCAAAATATTAAAAGGGTTTAGTTTATTTTTGGTGGTATTCATGAGAAAGTCCAGCTGATTTTAAAGTATAACACAGTTTCTCTTATTGATAATACCGTAAGAGCACTTTTGGCTAGCGTTTATACAAAAATACCAGTACTTTCAATAATCGTGAGGTCGCTTTTGATTGAAGACTTTCATTAAATGAAACGCAAGATGTTACAGCATAGGCAGAATCAAAAAATTTTGGAAATAAATAAAACCATTTGAATGGATAGGTCGATTATGCTTAGCCAAAGTCAAATCGATTTTGTGAATTAAAAAATAACCCCACAAGCTCTCCAGAATATGCACTGTGCGTGCTCAATGTAAGGCACATTACAACTGGAATTTTATTAAAAAAAATTTTTCTTTCTTTTTCTACTTTGGAAATTCAAATTTGTTTTTTTTTTTTTACCGATATTTATCAACTTGCAACCAAAGTAATATATTTTCTATGTTAAAAAAAGTAAAAAAATATAGTTTTTTCTTTATAAATTTATAATAAAGTTTTATTTTTCTGAAAGGTAATGGGATTGCTTTTAAAATTAAAGCTACATATATACAAAAAGCCTTAAAAACCGACCCGGTTTAGTGGAGCGCTTCAAAAGAATTATTATCACAACTTATTTCCTTATATTAAAATCAATGCATACAAAACTAGTCTTTAATGCCACCAGATAAAAACCAATGAGAGAAACTAGTGCGGCAGAAAGAGAATTATCGAGAGATAGAGTAGCAATTCTAATGTGCGCTAATGCATTTTCATTCAAATAAAGCGTGCATATTTATAAATGGGGAAATCATTTTTAGAACCGAATTTCTTACCAATGAAGCCTAAAAAATGTTAACAAATTTCTGAAAATTACATATGATGGAAGATATATTTCGAATAAGAACTTAACATCGGCAAGAGTTTTCACACAAGACAAAATGCATGTGCAGACAAGATATTTATTGTTCACTGCATGAACAAAAACATGTCAAGTTCGAAAGGTAATCATCTGTTACCCCCAGTATATATTATGTATTAAATTTACAAAACATTGTTGGAACAATTGTATTTATAATAAACTAGCGGACCCGGCGAACTTTGCCTCGCTCCAATTTTAAGCCTTCAGACAAACTTTAGAGTAATAATATAATACAACAGGAATAATTTCACACAAAATTTCGTACAAAAAATTCAATTTTCCAATTTTTCCCATTTTCCGACTTTTGCGAAGAGATTTTCCAATTTTCCGCGTTTCGCATTTCGCATTTTTCATGATTTACACTAAGAAATTTCTATTTTTTTAGTTGGAAAGCCATTAAGTCCAAATTTCATACAAAAACTCGATTTTCCAATTTTCCGACTTCTCCGGAGGGATTTTCCAAAATTTTCTTCTGTAAGAACCTTCTCCTCGAAAATACGAACAACTGACAAAAAATTTTATAGAAATCGGCCCAGCCGTTCTCATTTGATGAATTACTATACATTTTTTACACCATTTTTATATATATAGATATATTAAAAAAACACACTTCCATTGTTCATTTGAATCAATACGTTATCGGTTAAGGAAATAAATTAAACAAATTTAGAAAATATGAAAAGTATAACAAACATTGCCAGATATTAAATTGTGTTCATATACATATATATTTAGCAAAAGCAATAATTAAGTAACTTTTCTTTACAGGGGCCACTTTTAAAAAGAGCTTTATTTTGCTCTGGTTGTTGTCTGTGTTTAAACTTACATCTAGAATCTGGCAACATCACAACTTATCTATTTTGTTATTTGCCATTTATTTAGCCAATACTCTTTAGTTTTTTTTCATTCTAGTGCTGGCAAAGTATTGAGTAATGGGTACCGAGTATCGAGTATTTGCCCTTTTTTGGATACTCAAAAGTAGTTACTCGCTACTTTCTGAGTTGTATTTTTAAGCAAGTTGATAGTGCATAAAAATACATCACTGTATAAAAAGACAACAATGTGTAAGTTACAAAATTCATTAATTTTTCAAAGAATTTATTTTAATTATTTCTTAAGTTGTTGTTAACGTTGAATTAAAAGTTAGCTTTACATTTATTTTTGATTTAATAATAAAAGACATACAAAACCAATAATAGTTGAAGATCTATTTTTATTTTTTTAAGAAACTACTTCAATTTGCAGATAAAAACTATGCGTTTCAATTTCAAAAAATCCGTTAAAAGTGTCGAGTAGTATTGAATACCCAAATGAAAAGTATTGAATATTATTGAGTAATGGAAAGTAGTAGAATTTGCCAGCACTAGTTCATTCTGTCTGCCGGTTGTGTTCACGGTTGCCAGATTTGACGATATATCGTCATTTTGGGTGAGGAAAATAGCATTTTGACGAATGGACGATGTTTACCTTTAATTGACGATTTTTAAATATTTTTCAGTTGACATTATTTTAAAATAATTTTGAACTGTAAATTGAGAATTCAAAAGTAAAAAATTTTAAGACTATTAATTTCAAAGAAGTATCATATCAACAACAGACGGCTGACGTGATGATATTGCATCTCGCATAAGGAAAGCAAAACAGTCTTTTGGTGCATTACAAAGAGTATGGAAGTCACCACAAATACATACAAAAACCAAGCTTCGCCTTTTCTCATCTAATGTTTGCTCTATCCTGCTATATGGATGCGAGTCCTGGAACTCTACTGCAAGCGATATCCAATCCCTGCAAGTATTTGTTAATCGTTGCTTGCGAAAAATTTTGCGAATATTTTGGCCGAACGTAGTTTCCAACAGAGACCTCTGGCAAAAAACAGGTGAAATACCGATTCGCATAGAAATTGCAAAGAGGAAATGGAGCTGGGTTGGCCATATTCTGAGAAGACCCCATGATGATATACCAAAGATGGCAATTGACTGGAACCCTCATGGCAGCAGAAGAAGAGGTAGACCAGCTAACACCTCGAGAAGGCAACTAGAATCCGAGATTAGCGAAACAGGAAGAATATGGTCTGAGAGCAGACTAATCGCACAGGACAGATCCCAATGGAAGAATTTTGTTACGGCCCTTTGTTCCAACTTGGAACCATAGGAATCAATATATAATTTCAAATAAAATAAATATTAATAGATCAATAGCTAAGCATTTGAAATATTGTTTATTACATCTTTAATAGCGTATAGGGCGAATCTTTTCTGACGGGTGCAACATTTAGACGCTTTAAACGTCTTTTACTAATAGAAAGAAACACATTTTCAATTAAGTTATTTCTAGAAGGGGTAATATTTTTCTATATACTATTGTTATCTATTTACAAGAATTTATATGAAACGACCAAATAGCCACGAGAGAGCTTTAAAGTGAATGACGGGTGCAACCAAATTGGCCAATTTTTATAAGATCATACCACAAAAGAAAACATCGTAGAGAAATATAATCCAATAATAAGAAATTTGCTCTTTAAGCCATGAGGGTGCACCATGCAATTATGACGGTTGCAACGCGTCTAAAATAACTAAACAAAAATCCATTTTTTTTTTTTCATTTTCACATAATTATTCAAAATATAGTTATTTATTAATCAACAAATAAAAATACACAATAAAAAACTCATTTGCCATTAATTAAAAATTAACAAAAACTGTTGCAGCCGTCATTTAAATATTATGATAACGGGTGCAACCATTTTGAATTAACGTTAATTTCAACACTAACCAGAATCTATTTTTAAAAACATTGGCTTTTCATTTCTATGAAAAAAGTAGACTTTTATACGTTTTGCATGACGGGTGCAACATGTTAACATTGGATTTCTAAAATCAATAAATTTTCTGATGAACTAAAAACAATTACTTACTTTTTTTTATATCGCTGATTGATAAACGTTTGCGGTTCAATATACAAAATAAAAATATGATCACAATCTGGCAATAACAGCTGTTTTGAACAAGTGTTACATACCACGTATGAATTTTCTGTTCGCGCCAAATCTATGAATCTTAATGCTTCGAAGTGCACAACAAATTTATATTTAAGCTTACATCTAAAAAAATTATATTATTATAAAATATAGATATTTTACTTTAAATTGGCATCAAAAAAGGTATCAAATAGTGTGATTTGAATATTAATGTTAAAAGTTGTCTAGAATAGAATCGCCCTATAGTTTTAGCTTGCACTAAAAATTATTCCATGAGTATCAGATTATTACCACTGTAAACTTTCTAGCACTATTTGGTACATCTTGCATTAGAAAACAAAAAGCTCTTCGATAATTACTTTCTGAGTTGTATTTTTAAGCAAGTTGTGTGGGTAAAATAGTGCATAAAAATACATCACATTATACCACTGTAAACTTTCTATGGCCAAAAAGTACCAAATATTAAGCCTTCTTCCCTAATCAAATCATCTCTGCTGATAAAAACAACAATAACAAAGAACTGCATTTTAATACAAAGTAAATATCATCTGTCAATATAACAAAATGAACTTACCTAAACATCTTTCCTGAAATCTCTACACATGTATATAGATGCAACTGGCAACAGAATCAACAAGTGCCTAATATTAAACCACTACACACAACATTCTACATGATTTATCCACACATATTATCTACCGTACCGTACACACGAACAAACATTAACCACCATTTTTTTAACAACTTGCTATTTTTCTATGCATACATTTTCTGCATTTTTATTTCTTTGATTTCTTGCTTATTTTCAAACTTCAACGCTTGCAATTGCACACAATGAATAACAACACTCTATATATTTTAATTATTTACTATTAGATATTTAATTAACACTTTAACATATTTTTAATAAATATTCTAAAACTTCACTGGCAAAAACACTTGTTGACGGAACGATTTAATAAAGGGAACTAAATTAGAAAAGGAATAGGAGGAAGGAAGATGAGAAATATAAAAGCTTTAAACTGTATCGTTGAATTCAGTTTAAAAGTGATATGTAAGAAAACAGCTTACATTTGAAAAGCAAAGACTACAACCATTTTGCAAAAGGCTTTAAGTAAAGCTTTTATTAAAACTCGATACTTTCTGAGTTGTATTTTTAAGCAAGTTGTGTGGGTAAAATAGTGCATAAAAATACATCACATTATACCACTATAAACTTTCTATGGCCAAGAAGTACCAAATATTAAGCCTTCTTCCCTAATCAAATCATCTCTGCTGATAAAAACAACAATAACAAAGAACTGCATTTTAATACAAAGTAAATATCATCTGTCAATATAACAAAATGAACTTACCTAAACATCTTTCCTGAAATCTCTACACATGTATATAGATGCAACTGGCAACAGAATCAACAAGTGCCTAATATTAAACCACTACACACAACATTCTACATGATTTATCCACACATATTATCTACCGTACCGTACACACGAACAAACATTAACCACCATTTTTTTAACAACTTGCTATTTTTCTATGCATACATTTTCTGCATTTTTATTTCTTTGATTTCTTGCTTATTTTCAAACTTCAACGCTTGCAATTGCACACAATGAATAACAACACTTTATATTTTAATTATTTACTATTAGATATTTAATTAACACTCTAACATATTTTTAATAAATATTCTAAAACTTCACTGGCAAAAACACTTGTGGACGGAACGATTTAATAAAAGGAACTAAATTAGAAAGGGAATAGGAGGAAGGATGATGAGAAATATAAAAGCTTTAAACTGTATCGTTGAATTCAGTTTAAAAGTGATATGTAAGAAAAGAGCTTACATTTGAAAAGCAAAGACTACAACCATTTTGCAAAAGGCTTTAAGTAAAGCTTTTATTAAAACTCGATACTTTCTGAGTTGTATTTTTAAGCAAGTTGTGTGGGTGCATAAAAATACATCACATTATACCACTGTAAACTTTCTATGGCCAAAAAGTACCAAATATTAAGCCTTCTTCCCTAATCAAATCATCTCTGCTGATAAAAACAACAATAACAAAGAACTGCATTTTAATACAAAGTAAATATCATCTGTCAATATAACAAAATGAACTTACCTAAACATCTTTCCTGAAATCTCTACACATGTATATAGATGCAACTGGCAACAGAATCAACAAGTGCCTAATATTAAACCACTACACACAACATTCTACATGATTTATTCACACATATTATCTACCGTACCGTACACACGAACAAACATTAACCACCATTTTTTTAACAACTTGCTATTTTTCTATGCATACATTTTCTGCATTTTTATTTCTTTGATTTCTTGCTTATTTTCAAACTTCAACGCTTGCAATTGCACACAATGAATAACAACACTCTATATATTTTAATTATTTACTATTAGATATTTAATTAACACTTTAACATATTTTTAATAAATATTCTAAAACTTCACTGGCAAAAACACTTGTTGACGGAACGATTTAATAAAGGGAACTAAATTAGAAAAGGAATAGGAGGAAGGAAGATGAGAAATATAAAAGCTTTAAACTGTATCGTTGAATTCAGTTTAAAAGTGATATGTATGAAAACAGCTTACATTTGAAAAGCAAAGACTACAACCATTTTGCAAAAGGCTTTAAGTAAAGCTTTTATTAAAACTCGATACTTTCTGAGTTGTATTTTTAAGCAAGTTGTGTGGGTAAAATAGGGCATAAAAATACATCACATTATACCACTGTAAACTTTCTATGGCCAAAAAGTACCAAATATTAAGCCTTCTTCCCTAATCAAATCATCTCTGCTGATAAAAACAACAATAACAAAGAACTGCATTTTAATACAAAGTAAATATCATCTGTCAATATAACAAAATAAACTTACCTAAACATCTTTCCTGAAATCTCTACTCATGTATATAGATGCAACTGGCAACAGAATCAACAAGTGCCTAATATTAAACCACTACACACAACATTCTACATGATTTATTCACACATATTATCTACCGAACCGTACACACGAACAAACATTAACCACCATTTTTTTAACAACTTGCTATTTTTCTATGCATACATTTTCTGCATTTTTATTTCTTTGATTTCTTGCTTATTTTCAAACTTCAACGCTTGCAATTGCACACAATGAATAACAACACTCTATATATTTTAATTATTTACTATTAGATATTTAATTAACACTTTAACATATTTTTAATAAATATTATAAAACTTCACTGGCAAAAACACTTGTTGACGGAACGATTTAATAAAAGGAACTAAATTAGAAAGGGAATAGGAGGAAGGATGATGAGAAATATAAAAGCTTTAAACTGTATCGTTGAATTCAGTTTAAAAGTGATATGTAAGAAAAGAGCTTACATTTGAAAAGCAAAGACTACAACCATTTTGCAAAAGGCTTTAAGTAAAGCTTTTATTAAAACTCGATACTTTCTGAGTTGTATTTTTAAGCAAGTTGTGTGGGTAAAATAGGGCATAAAAATTCATCACATTATACCACTGTAAACTTTCTATGGCCAAAAAGTACCAAATATTAAGCCTTCTTCCCTAATCAAATCATCTCTGCTGATAAAAACAACAATAACAAAGAACTGCATTTTAATACAAAGTAAATATCATCTGTCAATATAACAAAATGAACTTACCTAAACATCTTTCCTGAAATCTCTACACATGTATATAGATGCAACTGGCAACAGAATCAACAAGTGCCTAATATTAAACCACTACACACAACATTCTACATGATTTATCCACACATATTATCTACCGTACCGTACACACGAACAAACATTAACCACCATTTTTTTAACAACTTGCTATTTTTCTATGCATACATTTTCTGCATTTTTATTTCTTTGATTTCTTGCTTATTTTCAAACTTCAACGCTTGCAATTGCACACAATGAATAACAACACTCTATATATTTTAATTATTTACTATTAGATATTTAATTAACACTTTAACATATTTTTAATAAATATTCTAAAACTTCACTAGCAAAAACACTTGTTGACGGAACGATTTAATAAAGGGAACTAAATTAGAAAAGGAATAGAAGGAAGGAAGATGAGAAATATAAAAGCTTTAAACTGTATCGTAGAATTCAGTTTAAAAATGATATGTAAGAAAAGAGCTTACATTTGAAAAGCAAAGACTACAACCATTTTGCAAAAGGCTTTAAGTAAAGCTTTTATTAGAAAACTGGTAGGTTGATTTTAAAGACTTACGGTCTAATTCATAAAAATTTGAAATTTTAACTTATAAACTGTTAATAGTTATAATAAGTTTCTTTTTGTTTTATAAGCTACTGATAAAAATTTGCATTCATAACTACACAATAAGAGTAAATTAACAATTTGTCAGTTTTAATAATTTTGTAGTTTTATGTTGGCAATAACATGTTATTTTCGCTCTCATTTTATACTTAGTGATGAATAAATGTACATGAATAAAGTACACAGCCTTGCTGCTTAATAAATATTTTAAATTAAAATATAGAAGTGAAGTTTTATTAATTCTCATACAGTACCCTAATAGAATACTGAAAATAATATGAATTATTGCACATAATTTAATCGAAATGTTAAAAAACATATGTTTTATTACTTCTTATTACATAAAAAGTTAGACTAATTGTGAAGAATTGTATTTGAAAAGTAAAGTTTTTACTATTGATTTGATGATATTTTTGAGGGAAGGAGGCTTAATATTTGGTACTTTTTGGCCATAGAAAGTTTACAGTGGTATAATGTGATGCATTTTTATGCACTATTTTACCCACACAACTTGCTTAAAAATACAACTCAGAAAGTATCGAGTTTTAATAAAAGCTTTACTTAAAGCCTTTTGCAAAATGGTTGTAGTCTTTGCTTTTCAAATGTAAGCTCTTTTCTTACATATCACTTTTAAACTGAATTCAACGATACAGTTTAAAGCTTTTATATTTCTCATCATCCTTCCTCCTATTCCCTTTCTAATTTAGTTCCTTTTATTAAATCGTTCCGTCAACAAGTGTTTTTGCCAGTGAAGTTTTAGAATATTTATTAAAAATATGTTAAAGTGTTAATTAAATATCTAATAGTAAATAATTAAAATATAAAGTGTTGTTATTCATTGTGTGCAATTGCAAGCGTTGAAGTTTGAAAATAAGCAAGAAATCAAAGAAATAAAAATGCAGAAAATGTATGCATAGAAAAATAGCAAGTTGTTAAAAAAATGGTGGTTAATCTTTGTTCGTGTGTACGGTACGGTAGATAATATGTGTGGATAAATCATGTAGAATGTTGTGTGTAGTGGTTTAATATTAGGCACTTGTTGATTCTGTTGCCAGTTGCATCTATATACATGAGTAGAGATTTCAGGAAAGATGTTTAGGTAAGTTTATTTTGTTATATTGACAGATGATATTTACTTTGTATTAAAATGCAGTTCTTTGTTATTGTTGTTTTTATCAGCAGAGATGATTTGATTAGGGAAGAAGGCTTAATATTTGGTACTTTTTGGCCATAGAAAGTTTATAGTGGTATAATGTGATGCATTTTTATGCACTATTTTACCCACACAACTTGCTTAAAAATACAACTCAGAAAGTATCGAGTTTTAATAAAAGCTTTACTTAAAGCCTTTTGCAAAATGGTTGTAGTCTTTGCTTTTCAAATGTAAGCTCTTTTCTTACATATCACTTTTAAACTGAATTCAACGATACAGTTTAAAGCTTTTATATTTCTCATCTTCCTTCCTCCTATTCCTTTTCTAATTTAGTTCCCTTTATTAAATCGTTCCGTCAACAAGTGTTTTTGCCAGTGAAGTTTTAGAATATTTATTAAAAATATGTTAAAGTGTTAATTAAATATCTAATAGTAAATAATTAAAATATAAAGTGTTGTTATTCATTGTGTGCAATTGCAAGCGTTGAAGTTTGAAAATAAGCAAGAAATCAAAGAAATAAAAATGCAGAAAATGTATGCATAGAAAAATAGCAAGTTGTTAAAAAAATGGTGGTTAATGTTTGTTCGTGTGTACGGTACGGTAGATAATATGTGTGGATAAATCATGTAGAATGTTGTGTGTAGTGGTTTAATATTAAGCACTTGTTGATTCTGTTGCCAGTTGCATCTATATACATGAGTAGAGATTTCAGGAAAGATGTTTAGGTAAGTTTATTTTGTTATATTGACAGATGATATTTACTTTGTATTAAAATGCAGTTCTTTGTTATTGTTGTTTTTATCAGCAGAGATGATTTGATTAGGGAAGAAGGCTTAATATTTGGTACTTCTTGGCCATAGAAAGTTTATAGTGGTATAATGTGATGTATTTTTATGCACTATTTTACCCACACAACTTGCTTAAAAATACAACTCAGAAAGTATCGAGTTTTAATAAAAGCTTTACTTAAAGCCTTTTGCAAAATGGTTGTAGTCTTTGCTTTTCAAATGTAAGCTGTTTTCTTACATATCACTTTTAAACTGAATTCAACGATACAGTTTAAAGCTTTTATATTTCTCATCTTCCTTCCTCCTATTCCTTTTCTAATTTAGTTCCCTTTATTAAATCGTTCCGTCAACAAGTGTTTTTGCCAGTGAAGTTTTAGAATATTTATTAAAAATATGTTAAAGTGTTAATTAAATATCTAATAGTAAATAATTAAAATATATAGAGTGTTGTTATTCATTGTGTGCAATTGCAAGCGTTGAAGTTTGAAAATAAGCAAGAAATCAAAGAAATAAAAATGCAGAAAATGTATGCATAGAAAAATAGCAAGTTGTTAAAAAAATGGTGGTTAATGTTTGTTCGTGTGTACGGTACGGTAGATAATATGTGTGGATAAATCATGTAGAATGTTGTGTGTAGTGGTTTAATATTAGGCACTTGTTGATTCTGTTGCCAGTTGCATCTATATACATGTGTAGAGATTTCAGGAAAGATGTTTAGGTAAGTTCATTTTGTTATATTGACAGATGATATTTACTTTGTATTAAAATGCAGTTCTTTGTTATTGTTGTTTTTATCAGCAGAGATGATTTGATTAGGGAAGAAGGCTTAATATTTGGTACTTTTTGGCCATAGAAAGTTTACAGTGGTATAATGTGATGTATTTTTATGCACTATTTTACCCACACAACTTGCTTAAAAATACAACTCAGAAAGTAATTATCGAAGAGCTTTTTGTTTTCTAATGCAAGATGTACCAAATAGTGCTAGAAAGTTTACAGTGGTAATAATCTGATACTCATGGAATAATTTTTAGTGCAAGCTAAAACTATAGGGCGATTCTATTCTAGACAACTTTTAACATTAATATTCAAATCACACTATTTGATACCTTTTTTGATGCCAATTTAAAGTAAAATATCTATATTTTATAATAATATAATTTTTTTAGATGTAAGCTTAAATATAAATTTGTTGTGCACTTCGAAGCATTAAGATTCATAGATTTGGCGCGAACAGAAAATTCATACGTGGTATGTAACACTTGTTCAAAACAGCTGTTATTGCCAGATTGTGATCATATTTTTATTTTGTATATTGAACCGCAAACGTTTATCAATCAGCGATATAAAAAAAAGTAAGTAATTGTTTTTAGTTCATCAGAAAATTTATTGATTTTAGAAATCCAATGTTAACATGTTGCACCCGTCATGCAAAACGTATAAAAGTCTACTTTTTTCATAGAAATGAAAAGCCAATGTTTTTAAAAATAGATTCTGGTTAGTGTTGAAATTAACGTTAATTCAAAATGGTTGCACCCGTTATCATAATATTTAAATGACGGCTGCAACAGTTTTTGTTAATTTTTAATTAATGGCAAATGAGTTTTTTATTGTGTATTTTTATTTGTTGATTAATAAATAACTATATTTTGAATAATTATGTGAAAATGAAAAAAAAAAAATGGATTTTTGTTTAGTTATTTTAGACGCGTTGCAACCGTCATAATTGCATGGTGCACCCTCATGGCTTAAAGAGCAAATTTCTTATTATTGGATTATATTTCTCTACGATGTTTTCTTTTGTGGTATGATCTTATAAAAATTGGCCAATTTGGTTGCACCCGTCATGCACTTTAAAGCTCTCTCGTGGCTATTTGGTCGTTTCATATAAATTCTTGTAAATAGATAACAATAGTATATAGAAAAATATTACCCCTTCTAGAAATAACTTAATTGAAAATGTGTTTCTTTCTATTAGTAAAAGACGTTTAAAGCGTCTAAATGTTGCACCCGTCAGAAAAGATTCGCCCTATACGCTATTAAAGATGTAATAAACAATATTTCAAATGCTTAGCTATTGATCTATTAATATTTATTTTATTTGAAATTATATATTGATTCCTATGGTTCCAAGTTGGAACAAAGGGCCGTAACAAAATTCTTCCATTGGGATCTGTCCTGTGCGATTAGTCTGCTCTCAGACCATATTCTTCCTGTTTCGCTAATCTCGGATTCTAGTTGCCTTCTCGAGGTGTTAGCTGGTCTACCTCTTCTTCTGCTGCCATGAGGGTTCCAGTCAATTGCCATCTTTGGTATATCATCATGGGGTCTTCTCAGAATATGGCCAACCCAGCTCCATTTCCTCTTTGCAATTTCTATGCGAATCGGTATTTCACCTGTTTTTTGCCAGAGGTCTCTGTTGGAAACTACGTTCGGCCAAAATATTCGCAAAATTTTTCGCAAGCAACGATTAACAAATACTTGCAGGGATTGGATATCGCTTGCAGTAGAGTTCCAGGACTCGCATCCATATAGCAGGATAGAGCAAACATTAGATGAGAAAAGGCGAAGCTTGGTTTTTGTATGTATTTGTGGTGACTTCCATACTCTTTGTAATGCACCAAAAGACTGTTTTGCTTTCCTTATGCGAGATGCAATATCATCACGTCAGCCGTCTGTTGTTGATATGATACTTCTTTGAAATTAATAGTCTTAAAATTTTTTACTTTTGAATTCTCAATTTACAGTTCAAAATTATTTTAAAATAATGTCAACTGAAAAATATTTAAAAATCGTCAATTAAAGGTAAACATCGTCCATTCGTCAAAATGCTATTTTCCTCACCCAAAATGACGATATATCGTCAAATCTGGCAACCGTGAACACAACCGGCAGACAGAATGAACTAGTGCTGGCAAATTCTACTACTTTCCATTACTCAATAATATTCAATACTTTTCATTTGGGTACTCAATACTACTTGATACTTTTAACGGATTTTTTGAAATTTTAACGCATAGTTTTTATCTGCAAATTGAAGTAGTTTCTTCAAAAAATTAAAATAGATCTTCAACTATTATTGGTTTTGTATGTCTTTTATTATTAAATCAAAAATAAATGTAAAGCTAACTTTTAATTCAACGTTAGCAACAACTCTATTTCGGCGGTTGGTTTAATTTTGTAGCTTACAGATTGTCGTCTTTTTATACAGTAATGTATTTTTATGCACTATTTTACCCACTCAACTTGCTTAAAAATACAACTCAGAAAGTATCGAGTATTGAGTATCCAAAAAAAGGGCAAATACTCGATACTTGGTACCCATTACTCAATACTTTGCCAGCACAAATTTATAAAAGCTTTTGAAAATAGAAACACGATGGAGTTTTTTCTTTCTTAGCTAATTCAACAACCAGCCCGCAAATCTGTAAAAAAAGCACATTGCCTACTTTTAGAATAACATATTTTCAATGAACTTGAAAAATTTCGAATAACGGTATTTGTGGTGAATTTCTAAAAAAACGACACTATTTTTTATACTCACCACTTTTTGTAATTCACCACCAAACATATGAACAAAAAAATTTCTTTCGGATGTCCTACGGGGACTGGGAGGGAGGGGACTTTTTTTCTCCTCTCTCTCTAGATTCAATATGAATCTATTGTCCGACCGTCCGTTCATCTAGCTGGCTGCCCATATAAAGCTCGTGCGCAGAGTACAGATCTCGATTTTGAAGATATTTCGATAACATTTGGTACATGATATTTTTTTTTGGCTTGGGATTGAAACTGGTAAAATTTAACACAAAGAATATTTATATCATATATGTAACGTACTCGTCTACTGTACGTATGTATGAACCTTTTCTTATTTCTTGTTTTTGCCATGGTTTCGGTAGTAAAATATAAAAAAGTATGCATGTGTTCTTGTAGTAAATATATCGAAAATGAAAAATTTTTAATTTTTAATACTAGAAATATATTTTGTAAGGCAAAATATTTTGAGAATAACTACTAGAAATATTTCTACCATGAAGCTTGTGCATATATTTCGTTGGTTAATAGTTTGTATATTTTTACTATGTAAAGTTAAATTATATTTTCTTAAAATTTTTTCTAGTTTTCCTATAAAATTATGAAATATTTTGCTATTTTTGACATAATATTGTAGTAATTTTAAACTCTGTTTATATTCACAGAAGTCATACCACTACATTTTTAGATGAACGGTCCATAAAAGATCATAGCTCCTTTCTGAAAATCTGTTTTAAACATATATCTGTTACTTGTTTTGTATGAAAAATTACATTTGCTGCCAGCCATTGTTGTGCGAACAAATGTTCTGATAACTCATGTGAGGACAATACATAAATTGTTCGCTGAGTTAACCAATTGATGATATATTTTTTTTTGTTTACTGTCACTTTTTATAAAACTTGATTCATGTTTGGGTCCTTTTCATAGAAAAAGAAAGGTTTGTTTTTAAACGTATGCATTTTTTAAATGAAATCTATTTAATTTATTTTACTTACATTTTTCAAATCATTAAAACTGCTCTTAATTTGATTGCCATTCTCTTTACAATGAAAGAGCTTAATAAATAAACATACTTTTATTTTTTTTTCAAATGAAACTCATAAAAACGAATAGTAAAATAAAAAGTAATGAAAACGAATTAAACAAAAATTATAAACACAATAATATAACGTTTTAAAAATTAAGTACACAATAATGAGGGCAGTAAGTAGAAATACCTAGTAATCCATATGAAAAATTTACACTTAGAATAAAGGACTAGTATTAGAAAATAGTCTGTCTCTTATGGATCTTAAGTCTCTGCTCAATTAAATTAATTAAAATTAAAAAATAGGAAACCATAAAGAAATAATAGAAAACAAATTATACACAACAATGACAATCACAGTTACAAATTTTAATAAAAAAGTCTTAGTGCATTTTTTACATACATATCTAGAAATGTTTATAACAATAATTAAAATATAAAAAAAACTTTCCTTTTTTAATTTATATTGGCCACTAGACCAGACTCAAAAGTTTGGAAACAAATTAATATTAAGTGTCAAGAGTAAAAAAACGTGTAGGGTTGTTAAGAAATCTTTGGATCGTTTTGTTAATACTTAATATATAAAATATGTTTAATTAATGAAACACAAAATTGCCTTGTTAGAAAACTTAAAAATCAGTTTGAGTTACTAAAATTTTTATAAATAAATTATTTATAATCAATTTGGTAATTCCAGTTTTTAAGAGATCTTGTTACTGCATTTTGTGTTTCTCTTTAAGCGAAATTAAGTAGATGAATACTAGACTGTACAATATTTAAAAATAGTGCATAAACTATTAATTAATATACAATATAGTTAGATATATTTTCTTAATAGCTGGTTATACATATATAACCACAACCAGAGGAAAAATAATGTTCACAACATAATAAAAATATTCACAAATTATACAACAATATTATGGCCACTGTAATTATATATATGATTGAGACGACCATAATATGTTAGCGTTACAATTCAAATAATTATCACAATCATATATATATATATATACGAGTATGAATATGATTATGGTAATCAGAATGTGAACATGATTGCCATAAACATATAATTAATTACTTAAATCATATATATGATTGCTGCAACCACTTGCGGTAATCATATTAATAGTAACATTAACCATAATAGCTTTGAAATGATTGCGTTTATCATGTCAAACTATAGTCTTCCACTGTTTGCAGAAACTAAGAAAATAAGTCTAAGATTCTTTCATTTTAAATCTTTAGATTAACTTAGTTTTCTTTATGAAAGGCAAGTATTTTGTCGTTTCATACTTAAATTACAAAAAAGAACTTATCAACTAATTTTGTAGAGCTTAAAGCTAACGTATTGTTAGTGTCGTTAAATAGAGAGTAGTGATATGATTTAGGGATATAATATAATGCCTCCATAATATTGAGATATTTATAGGTTTCATTTTTCTACATTTGTTCATAAATGAATATCATTCATTATGCAAAACATAATTTAATAATATTTATAATAATAATAATGATAAAAATAATTTAGGGAAGTAGACAATTTCTACCAGTCTTCATCGTCCTCATTGAGTTCTGAAATCTCGAGACGGAAAGGTGTTTGGGCACTTTTCAGTCTACGATGACAGGTGCGGCCCAAGGGATTATAACGTAAATCTACCAATTCTAAACTATCACTGGTTATGACATCATCTGTATCGATTTCTAAAAAAAAACAATTTTATATGTGAAAATATATTAAAGTTTTCGCTTAAACCTGAAAACTTACCTATAATGGCATTATGACTGGCATCTAGTTCCTTCAATTTGGGCATTTTGAAGACCACTGGTGGCAATACAATAAATGAATTGTGTGAAATATTGAGTTTGGTTAAATTCATTAAATCCGCTAGTTCATCGGGCAATTTGGTCATTTGATTGTGTGAGAGATTTAAATCTGCAATAAATTTTTATAATTTCATTTAGTCTGAGTTTTTTTAAGTGTTAAAATTTGGTTTCTATGTTTTGTATTCACCTGTAATTAAACTGAATTTCATGGCAAATTTCGGTGAGATCTTTTTGATCACATTACCGCTGAGATCACAGGTTTTTAATTCTGTATTGCGCATTAAATGATAGACAGCATCTGGTATTTGCATTAATTCACATTCTGATAAATCTGTAAAAATATAAATTAAAATCATGTTACTAACATTGAAATCTGTGCAAAAGATATTGTAGCGGTGCATTTAAATTTTGTGTATAGGTTGAATCAGCGTGCTAATATTTACATTGGTTTACGAGCGAATATTTATTAGAATGTGCTTGTCAATTTTAAACCCGTTAACATACATCAACTGAATCAGGTCGATTAGATTATTTAGGGCTATTTAGTTCTGTGACCTCTCACAGGCTGCCGCACAGTAAGGAAATTTTAAAAAATGGAAATAAATAAATAAGTTGTAAGTCCGGAAGTAACTGTTGTTTAGTTTAAGCCCACCAGGGGCGATGTCAGAGGTCTTAAAAGTAATGAATCTCTGGTATGTGAGAAATTAAAACCAATTTTTCACTCTCTTTTGTCCTTTGTTATCCAATTTCAAAGATTATATGAAATCTATACTAGCTCTGTATATTTTTAACTTTTGAAGCCACTTTAGTCTGGTTTTTTGCTAATAGCAAATTATTACCCAGGAGACCAGAGTCATTGCAAATATTGTAATTTTTTTATATAAAATTTAACTTAAGGGCTTATGTTCTCAAATCACATAGTCGATATCCAAAAATAATAACCGATATTATATGCTCAATATGTTCTTAATTATTTTGTAAAGGGTTTCGATAAATACCGCCTCTGGTGTAGACAATTAGCAATGTCACAGAATTTAATTCCATTCGGAATTGGAATTATTTCCGTTTCTTTCTTCTATAGAAAAAGCAAAACGAAAAATTTTTTCGGAATGAAACCACTTTTAATTTGCTATATGGAATTGTAATTTTAAGCATTTGTAGGTTTTATTCCGAAAAAAATTATTCGTTTTACTATTTCTATAGAAACAAAATACGCAATTAATTCGACTTTCGAGCGAAATTAAATTCTGTGATATGACATAATCGTAAAATACCTAAAAAAATTAATTTTTGGAATTTTTCAAAAATTTTTTAGGAATTGAGGGATAATTTTTAAAAAAAATTAATTTTTGTTTTCATTTTAGTGTTTAGTTCCGTATAAGTGTAAACATTTTATTGAAAACTATTAAGTCCTGTTTCACACACTTCAGTTTTAGCTGAACAGTTTTTGTGCAATTCTCTTTTGAACTTGCCATTTCATTAATACTTTAAAGTCAAATTTGTACTTTTTCATGTAAATCAACAAGCTTGAAAGAAAAAAAAGCAACAGGAAAGAAGTTTCTACCTCTTTAATTCTCTATTCCCTTCTCAACCAAAAGTACTTGCCTTGAAGGGTGAGAATTGAAGAATGTGAAAGCGGAGTAATAAATATAATTTTTATTTTGTTTCACAAAAAAAAAACTCAAAATAACAGATTTTTTCATTGTTTTCAAAAAAGTCTTACATGAAATTTTTATTTTTCAAAAGTTCTATATATTTAAAAAACATAGACATAATTTCCTATCCATTGTTAATATGACTTCATTGTCTTTTCCACGTGTCATATTATTTTCTTTGCTATATCTATATAAATAAAAATCTAATGTCGTTCGTTGGTATTGCCCACGCCCACTTTTTTAATATACTTAAAATCGATGAACGCCTACTTTTGTAAATCATCGGATATGTGCAAGTTTGACTGTTTACGCAAAATAGGGAAAGAAAAATAAAGCTGCTTCAAACTAACCCGGCATTTACACATTCAAGTGCTAGTTCGAAAAGGTCAATACATGCACACTTTTTTACTAATACACTCACATTTTTTCACTTGCAGAGCTAGTCGAGTTTTTCGAATAAGTTTTCGTACACGGCACTTGCATGCAAGTACTTGCATGTGTAAAGGCAGGGTAAGTTTCAAATTTAAACAGTTTGTAAAAATAATAATCTTTGTATGCACTCTGCACAATGCGTTCTTTTTGTTTCTTCAGTATATTGTCCTCTGAAGTGTGAAATTGTGAACTAGAGGTGGTGCTGCAATGGGCAAAAGTCTAGAGTGCATATTTTGGAGCTTGTAAGTTTAATAAATGTCGGTTTTTTTTAATTTTAGAATTAGAAACTTTGTATAGTCCATTGAATGGATCAAAGTAAAGTATAATTTAAATTTAAAATAAGTCTGGCCAATTGTTTCCTAATTACTTTGCAATAGGAACAACAAAATTTATAGAATAGAATTTAACTATTTAGTTAGTTATTTACACATAATATTCGAATTCCGGGGACACCAATGAAAACACATCTGGCAGCCCTTTACTACACGTTCTACAAACAACCCTGTTTTCTAATATATTTTGTTGTTGTTATTAATTTTAACTACAAATGGTAAAACCAAATGAAGCAAACGTAAAAATAAACACACATTTAGTCATCGTTAATAAATTTAAAAATATAAAAATTAAAGAAATAATAAATGAAACTTTTTACCTAAATGTTTGCTTTCTTCAGCATTTTCACAACGTTGAACAACTTGCACCACCAAATGAGCCATTTTGTTAATACGTTTAACAAAACCTTTAAATAAATTTCACAACGTTTGAAATAATAAAATATGAATATTTTATTTAATATAGAATATTCTTTAATTCTAGCAACTGGTGTTCCACCTTAAAAATCTAATTTGTTGAACTTTTCAACACACACGATCACTTTGTATTGAATGGGAATGAGAATTATATTTACAATAGTTAGCGGCTGTTAGCTAGCTGTCAAACACATTTTGCTTTTATTATGTTAACAGTCAGTCAGCTGTTCAGTTTTTTATATTAATATTTTTTTTAGATTCTCTTTAATTTTTAAGGTATCACCAATTGAACAAGAACTTGTAGAAGAATACTCTTTATTAATAATATGCACGCACCTTCATATCTTTGTTGCAAGATTTTGCTGTTAAGCAACATGTTTTACTAATAAATTATTTATTTTTATTAATTAGATTTCTTAAATTTTCAATTTATGAAATGTTATTTTTATGTATAACAAATGTGTTTAGTTATAATGGTTCTGGATATTTGTTTTTATTAAATCTTTTTGTACAGATCTTTTTCTCTCACAGTTTGTTCTCCGCTCACTTTCACGTTTTAGCTTAAACTAAATATTTTATGTTTGAATTTCTTTTTGCAAATTGTATCTTTTGTCTTGTTGAAATGTTTAACAAAGAGCATTTAAGAGATACATAACTGCTGAGATACATGCACAAATACATATATACTTATATATATATAGATATGTATGTATGTATATGAATGTAAATATAAAAGCTGTTGCACTAAGAGATGATTTTATGTTTTTTTTCTGGAAATATTTTAGTTGGAAAATTACGCATTTTAATATGAATTTTGTATAGGTACCTATTGTCTAATTTAAACAAAAAAGTGTGATACTGTGAAATTATAAAAATAAAGAACAGATGCATGACATCGAAGGTGTTATGGGTCTTTAGTTATTTAAAACGCCATGCGTAACACGGTTACTGTGATTAGAGATCGGTACAGAAACATACTTAATAAACTAAAAGTTGATAAATTGGGACTAGGGAACATATAGTTCCAATGGGACCCTGAAATTGCATACAAATCTGTAGCGACCATGGATGAAGGTTTGATTGTATCGCCTACAGATATCTTTGGTTGTTCTATTTTGAAGTCATTGATTTATATGTTTTTAGTGAGAGAACTAACGATGAATAAAATAACTTGCCCACAAATTCTTCAATTAAATGAGCAAGCAAATGAGGTGTCAATTGAAACAGGTTTTGTGAATATTTTTGGCAATATAGGAATTGAAAATTGCATAAACGAGGAATCTGTAGTAATGATAAAACAAGTCACAGACTATGGAAGACCTAAAAAATATCTGACAAGAGTAAAAATCGCAGGATTAATATATTATGATAAACTACTATCATAATATTATTAATTTAAATCATAATATGTATTATTAATTTAGATCAAAATATGATTAATTTAGATCATAGTATAATTATTATATATCATAATATGATTACTTGATCAGATCATGATTACTTTAAACTTAATTGTTATGATGGGTCATAATATGATCATATATGACAATTTTATGATTATATTAGGTTATAATATCGAGCCATAACCGCCAAAATAATGTATCCCACACCATAATCGATTGTTGTTTTTTTATCGAAATCGATAGTTCAACATCATTTAGAATTATTAAAATTAAATGTATTACACAAAACAATATTTACATTATAAATTTTAAAATAATGGCTTTATTCAAACTGATTTTATTTAAAAAAAACCTTCCCCTGTAAAATTTTGAGTTTGTGGGATACATTTTTTCGGCGGTTATGGCTCGATATGATGTTATAATATCAAACTATGATTAACAAGAAAATATTATGATGAAATATTACGTTGATAATTTATCATAATATGACATTCATAATATGACATTTCATGGCACTTATATTCATCATAATATGTTTTGACTACAATCATAAATCTGTTTTAATAACACCATTTGTTGTCAATCAAATGATTCGATTGTGAAAATAGATTCTTGTTTTTTTTTATTCTAATAACATATTTCTAGCCGGAAATTATTATGGACAATCAGTTATTTGTATAAATTAAAAGTTCTAAAAACTTTTTTCCCCTTTTTTCAACTCAAAGCTCAATCTCAAATTTGCAACACCAACCGAAGTTGCTTGCAAGATTTTTAATTCAAGGTCGAACAAGATTACTTTTTAAGGTGCAGTACAAAAAAGTTTAAAAGTATGTACTTAAAATGACACTCTTGATTACTTAGAGACAGTAAAGTGATAACTGAATTCAGCCAAGATTACTAGGGATATAAAAAGTAAGCAATTGATTTGTCTTTGCATTGCAAAGAACATATAATAAACATTATTTAAGTTTAATTTTAATTAGACATTATTAAAAACTCTGTCAAATATCTACAATACATTGAATTTTAAAGTGCATAAAACAGCAACTGCAATCAATTTTAGCATTCGTTATCCACTGGAGAAATAAATTGTAAGCCGTTCGCTGTTTTTGAACACGAAAATGGCAAAATTATTACAATTTCTGCGAATTATTCTAATTAATTTATTAATTCGGTATTTTCCTTAAAATTTTAAACTGAAAGTTTAATGCATTTTCTATTATGTATAACGTTTTTTATTTAAATGCTTAAAAGCTCACACAAAAAGCTTTTCACTGCTTATTTGCTCTCTCTCTCTCAAAAAAAAAAATAAATAAATAAATAACAAATAAAATGCACCCAAAGAAAATTGTTAGTATGTGTATGTATTGTCAAATGCAGCATGTTCACAAAAAAATTAAAAATATAATTGAACATTTAAAATTTATTAAAAGATAAACAGGTCATTACACTTACTAAAACTACATATGTATGTATGTACATGTATATTCGTATATTTTTGGTATAAAAAACTTGATCAAATGCCAAAAATTGTTTCTTTTCAACAAAGAACCCCCCTGCCTAGGCAATTGTTTGATCAACAAGATGCAAAGATTTGGATAAATAAAAACAAAACGTATAAATAAACAATCAAATCGAATACAAAGAAATGCGGCAAATGCAATTTCTTACACTTGTAGCTTCAATTTTTGTAAAGAGGAAGTATAACTTTAATAACAACAAACATAAAAATGTAAATGTTTTTAACTTAAATTTATTATTATCATTATTATGTGTTATTTGTTGCTTTTGTCATGGTTAAAAGAAAAACCAACAAACAGAGAGACTAATTCATTAAATCACACATATAAATAATTAGCCATTAGGAGAAACTTAAAATAAAGAAATTAACAAAGATAAAATCAAAACAAAAAAATTGTATATACATAGGTACGAACGGTGAAAAGTATAAAAACATGGCACGCTTTTGCACCAACATCAGTCAGCATGTTTTTCATTTTACTCTTAAAGGAAAACTTTTTTTAGCCGGAAATGTGACAAAGAAATATGTATGTATATACATACATAAATTAATATAAATAGGTAATTAAAAAATATTAATATAGATACATTTAAATCAAGTGCCATTATTCAAGAAAAAATATGTACCTACTACTAGGTGACAATGACAGATTTATTTATGTAAATACGAGTATGTAGGCATATATATATATTTTATACGCCATAACATATGTTTTATATGCACATACCTACATACATATGTATATAGATATTTAACTTTTGAATTACTACACCATTTACAATTGTATTTCTATTATATTTCGGCATTTTCTAACTGTCTTTTAAAATATTCCAATAATATTTCAAGAAATTCTAATTGTATGTATCTCAGAAATTCTAACTATATTTCAGATATTCCCAATTGCATTTCTAATACAAATTCTTGAAAGAAAATTGGAATATACTGAAATACACTTACCCCTTTATTCAAAAACGATTATTAAATTTAACAAACGTTTATTATGACAGATTTGCATATACAAATTTGCTTAATAAACGTTTGTTAAATTGAATAATCGTTTTTGAATAAGGAGGTGAGAGTTTAAGTTTTTCGAAATCTTGTTCTAAATAGGGATAAGTTCCGGCAGATTATACGATAATTATGCTATATAGACAGGCACTAAAATGTTGTTTAAACTTCCGTATGAATACAATGACTTTTAAGTGGAAATACTGGCAATCTTGTAAACTATAGTGTATAAATAAGCTGACTTTCTATGTTGATACACTGTATCAAATCCACGCTGGTACATATCTGTAAGAGGGCCCTAAAACGGTTTATAAAGCACTTTTGAGTCCCACAACACTGTGATATAGAGAGTAACGTGATAGCTTGCAAAATAAAGCTCGGATATATCCTCGGAGACGATCGGATAATTAGCGAAACCACCATCTAGCCATAGAGCTGTATTGGAGATGATTTTGCTCCGAACTAAACGGTCGCAGAGTTGCAGATATAATTATGGGATCTAATAAGTCCCCTTTTACAGTTGATAAATTATGAGACATACAGACGAAGTGTATAGGCGATGTATTGAAGAGGAAGAGTGTGCGGTTAACCTCTACTGTACTGGACATTTTAAGATATTTTTCGTTTACAGTTTCCACCCTTCGCATTTTTCATGTTGTTGCTTCACATCATTTTTCTCACTTTAACGCGCGTATTTCAAAAATAATTAAATATATAAACCAAATAGATTTATTGATAACAAAAACTTCATAATTAACTGTTGCGCCCATATGTTTTTTAATTTCTTTTATTTTCACTGCGTTTTTATAATAAAAATTTCCACAACAATCAACATAGAAGAAGAACGAAAAAATAAAAAAAAAATTTCTGTCTGTCTATTAATTTCGCAACTCTAAAAGGTTTAGGCAAGTTCAAAGCAGAGTGAAAAAAATGTCTGCCTTTTAATTTCTCAACTGTAAAAGGGGACTAAGCCTTGCGTGAATATGACAGTGATTATGACAGTTACCATACTTCTACTGAAACTAGCTAATAGTAGTATTAGAGTGACTATATATTGGACTATTGAAAAAGGTATAGGGATGATGGATCGACTGCTATATAACCGATTTAAGGGATTAGATCGACAATTCCAATAAGCGATTGAAAGATGTTGGGAGTTGCAGTTCAGAGGTATGGGATGATAGTTGCTTTAAGTATTCTCCTGTGTTTTGTTCTTCGACACTTATTGCTCTGGGAATTTCAATATTAATATAAATTCTTGGTCGAAAATTCTATGATGGATTGGCAGATATTGTATAGGTAATTATGTTCTCCTGTGTTTTGTTCATTCAGACTTAGTGCTTTTGTTATAAATGTTTCAATAGTTATTACGTAACGATGCTGATTACTTCTCAATATTTATGCTAGATTATAGTTACAGTGTCAAAAGTTATTACCAAATTTTAACGAATTCTAAATTCGCATTTAACAAATTTGAACTGGCTGACCCTGAGATAAACTGATATGGCTCGTCGTCATTATTATACACTGATCTGTAAATTAAATCCCACCACGCCATATCGAAGTTCAGATAGTTTAGAAAGGTATGAACTATTACAGATTACAAAATTTTGCCCTAAAGAACCCTTTTATTATTGACCTACTTTGGGTATTAAAGCCAAACTATTTTATTACTTTATGTGCTGGTGAAGTAGGTTTGTGGGTAAATCCTTGATATGTTTTGCATATTGACAAGGTAAAACATTAGCTTCAGAAGAGGTGATCCTTAAGTTGCAGCCGACTCCGAAATTCTCCTGATTACTTCGGAACACCAAAGTGAATCTACGTGTAAATGTGTAAAGTGATCATCTTTTTTTAAAACCTTTTCTTTAGCTTCATTTCGGAAAATCAAATCTTGTAACGTTAATTTAACCGCCTTTTACTCAATGCAAATGGATGAAACTTTGCAGGCATACATATTCCCAATGACAATACACGAATACATGGGCGCATCCAGGATAAAATCTAGGGGGGGGGATTTGTTTTTTTGTAAAATGCTTTATTGACTGCCTTCTACTCAAAGCAAATGGATAAAACTTTGCTGGCATACATATTCCCGATGACAATACCTGAATACATGGGCGTAGCCAGGATAAAATCTAGGGGGACAAAAAATTTTTTTTTTTGTAAAATGCTTTATTGACTGCCTTCTACTCAAAGCAAATAGATAAAACTTTGCTGGCATTCGCCAGGATAAAATCTAGGGGGGGGGGGGGGTTGTCAAAACATTTTTTTTTTTATAAAATGCTTTTTTGACTGCCTTCTACTCAATGCAAATGGATGAAACTTTGCAGGCACACATATTCCCGATGACAATACACGAATACATGGGCGTAGCTAGGATAAAATCTAGGGGGGTAAATTTTTTTTAAAGCTATTCGTTACTAAAAAGTAAAAAATAAATAAAAAAAAACGCTTTTCTTTACCTTAATATATTGATCAGTTGTGAACACAAAATAAAAATGAATACTAAAAAAATCGACTAAAAGTCAAAAAATAAGAACATTTCAAACAACATAAACTTTTAAATCAAAATGGAAAAAATCTCACACATCCCTTAAAGAAAAGCGTGGGGCGCGTTGTTATGAAACAAAATGCTCAATTATTGAAAATTCGTAGCTTTAAACATGATTGATTGTATTTCTTTCGGTCTGAAATATTAAAATGTACTCACGGCAGTCATATTTTTTTAAGTTCAAGTTGTTATGGGCGCCCCACGCTTTTCTTAATTTCATTTCTTTCCAAAAATGTTACAAACTTAATGATAAAAAGACCAAACCAATATTTATAAAATAGTGTGTGTGTGTTTTTTTTTTAAATAAAAGAGGACATTGTCCATTTATTGTCATAAACTTGACGTCAGCGTCGTACTGTCTGCTTTGTATTTGAAATATATATAATAAATAATATAAAATTCAAAGCAAAATTTCTAGCTAGTCATGGGAAATATCTAAAATCTGGTTTCTTTCTTGCATTTTATTTAACTGAATTCGTATGTATACGAAATTTAAGAAAAATCAAAAACACATGCGTTGTAAAATTTTCTGTCTGTTTGTTATTTGAAGAAATCTTAAAATTTGGAAATTGCGCAAAATTGTGTTTTATTTTTTTTGAAATGTTGCCAAAAAATATTAAACTTTATTTGGTCTAAATAATATAAATATGAGCAAAAAAGACAAAGGAAAACGTAATTTACAAAGAAAAAGTATTATACATACTTATTGCATCGTCAGTTTAAAGAAACTCATAAATTGATGGTGGAAAAACACAAGGTTTTCCACCGTTAATTGCCTTGTTTTCCTTAACTTAAACAAACAAGAGTTTACACAGTTTTGTTTTAACATAAAGAAAATGCGTTATTTTATCTCACAATGAAAGACAAAAGATTTCAGCATTTGCAGTCCTCTTGGTGCCCTTATCATTCCTCCTTCACTTTTATATTTTTCTTTGATTTTTTTTTGCATGTAAATCACAAGTTTTTACAAGAAATTTTATTTTCATTTAATTTAATTTATTTTATTAAATGCGTCTTAGCTATTTTTTTTTCTCAACATCACTTAAATTAGTTTTCAAAATAAATTTATGTCAAATTTGTAGTTCATTATCGTTTGTGGGATTTGTTCTAATTTGAATTTCATTTAATTATTTTTAAAATTCGTTTCTTTTTTTTTGTTTTGTTTTTATTTATTTATCTGTTGTTTGTGTATGCAATTTTCAAAATATTAAATGCGTTTTTGTGTTGTTTGTTTTCAAATGATAACAAATAGTTCATAATATTTTTGTTAACTAGGCTGGGGGGCTTTTGCAGTTTTTAATAATTAGAAATTTAAATGTGACCTATTTTTGAAAAGAAAACGCAGTTTAGTTTAAAGAAACACGCATTTCATTTGAAAACAAACTCATGTGATGATTTAACAAAGGCGCAATAAAGTTGTTTATTTGTTTATTTCCTCACCGCACTTGAAATTATTAAACAACAGTCACACATGGAAAGTATTTGACTAAAACGTTGCGACGTTTAAATTATATCGTATATGAGATTATCGTTTAGGGACAAACTATTCGATTTCATTATTATGTAAACATAAATTAAATTTTAAAGAACGTCACTGTCTTCTGAACGAACTTGGCTTACAATTACTTGTTAGCACATGAATTTGTTTAGTGTGGACAGCTTTTGTCGATGTTATGCTCATGTTCAAATAACGCTGACAGAACATTGTCTCACACAAAAAGATAGCTAATTAAAAAAAAAATATACAGAAAACTATGAAAATTTTGATTTTGATTGCAACAGCTTTTGTTTTGTGTTATGAAATTCCATAACACATTGTAGGTATTTGTTTCCTCCACTTTATGCAGACACTATTTACAATCTAGTCCAATGACCTTAAACTAACAAATATATAAAACATTTTATTGACTGTATTAACTAGCTTAACAGGCCAGGTAATGTACATAACTATAAATTTAAAATTCAAAATCATAACAAATACATTGATTTTTTTTATCGCTATTATTAAAATTTGAAATGTGTGTTAGAAAGGAAAATTAAAAAAAAAAATAAAACATCGAAACAATTTGAATGGTTTATTGCTCGTGCCACCTTGATAAGATAAAAACAAAACGAAATAAAATGAACACACAAACAAACAAACACCCAGTCAAAGTTTTCTTTTGTCTAACTCACTAGTTAATAATTATAATTATCATTATCATCATATCATTTGTATTAACTACGTAGCAGAAATTGAAGAATCAAAACAGAACGTAAACAAAAACAAAGCCAATTTGTATATGCAAATTAAAACGAATTTTGTAGTACCCTATTGAAATTAGGCTAATATTAACGATATGTAATGAATGCATATTCTTGTTAAAAATTAAACATTAGGAATACTTTTACAGAAATCTATTAATTAGTACGCATGCACCAATAGTCGGTACTTTTGACTTAAAAGTCAAATAAATAAGAATAAAGGTAAATTTATACATGAGTACAATTACGCTTTAATTCTTAACACACTCAATTCTCTAAACCCCTGGCCCACGATGTCGAACGATAACGTTCGCTTAGATAAGACTTAAGACACAAACTTGATTGTGTAATAAACAAACTTGATTGAGCAAAAAATAGATACGATAGAAAGTTTGTGTCTTAAGTCTTATCTAAGCGAACGTTATCGTTCGACATCGTGGGCCAGGGGGTAAATCTATTATTCACAATTGGAGGAGATGAGTAGTTTGATCCTTAATTGTCCTCATTCAGTAGCGACCTTTTGATTTTTTTTTAATGCCAACGTGATGATAATCGAGTAAGTAAATACATCTTTTTAAGTATTTTTTTTGCAAAACCTATTTTAAAAGATTGCCTATATATTACTATTTTTAAACAGTTTTTATAAAAAAATATTTAATTTTTATAATCTTAAAATAACACAAAATTTTATGATTTTCTATAGTCGGCATAAGGTGTCGTCGACTATAGGTGAAATCCATTTTTCTCATATTGCGCTCAAATTATAAAAATTTGTAATCTTATTTATTTGTTTTTTGGCCAAGATGATGTATTTAAGGTTTTTGTAATTTGTTTCCTATGTAAGCTAATTGGGCCTAAATTGTTTTATTGTAAATTAAAAACACATTAAATTCCAATTTTTTTCCCGACGTTTCGTCAATTTTTTGTTGACTTCTTCAGGGGAATATAGTATGCCTATTTATTAATTTAAATGGAACATAATTATAGGCGATCAAGTATTCTAAATTTTTGTTGAGAATACAAAATACATTATAATTTTTTAAGATTGGTTGGTAAAAAGTTTGCAGAAAACCATTATGCACCCACAAGGAAAAAGACCAATGATCAGTATTCTGAAAATGCATTAAATGAAGCTCTTTGCGATATTAGAGAAGGCAAGATAATCAAGGGAAAAGGTTTTCATGTTCATAGTTTTCTTTGTAATTTTCTAGAATTGTGACAAAGTAACATTTGATGACAGACATACATAGTTATGCTAACAAATGTTCTGACAACGTTGGTCGAACAAGAACATAACATTGACAAGAGGTGTCCACACACAAAAAAAATCAAAGACAACGGGGTTTGGAAACTGAGATGTTAGTGAAGATAAATAAAAAGTAAGTAAACTTGTGAGTTTATTAATATTAGAAGAGTATGTATTGCATTTAATAAGAAGAAAATAAGAAGAGGCTTAAACAATTACTGCCGTATTTATAAAAAAAAATGAAGTAGGCTTGAAGTGTGCTTTTAGACAAAATTTTCATACAAAATTTTCTTAAAGTACACATGAAGTTTACTTTAATTTTTTATAAATACGGCAGTTAATGATTTGTCCCAGCAATCAGTCAGGTTAAATATCAAATTCAGAAACATTGACCCATAATCATAGTCATAGAAAAAGCATACTTTAAGTAAAAGTAGACTTTTAAACAACAAAAACATATATATTTTGTTCTGAATTTAAAACAAAAGCATGCTTTTATACTCAGTTGTATTTCAAATGTGGATTACTATTTTTATTATTTCACACTTACGGTATTTCAACGTTCTGAATATGATCGTTTAACACTTGATTGTTATTCTTATCTACATGCTGTGTGGAGATCTGACAACATTTTATGATCTGACAACCGTCTGTTTATGGCTTTATACCATTTATTATGTAAGACTATATTTTTTTGTAAACCACCATAGTAGGGAGGGTATATTGGATTTGTGCTGATGTTTGTAACGCAAATGAATATTGGACCAACACTTATCTTAAAGTATACCGATCGACTCAGAATCACTTCCTGAGTCGATTTAATGATGTCCGTCCGTCTGGCTGGCTTTTCATGTAAAGCATGTGCGCAAAGTACAGGTCGCAATTTTGAAGATGTTCCGATAAAAATTTAGTACATGAACGAATGGTATTGAAACTAGTGGAAATCGGTCCATTATTTCACCTTGCCCCATACCGACCATAAATGTTTGAATTATGCAAGTATTCAAACAAATTTCACCACAAATGAGTGGTAAATAAAGCTAAATCTCATCTATAAATTTTGTGCAGATCGGTTTGAATACACAATACTTTAAAATAATTTAATACTTGTATTTTGACAGAAAGCAAAATAAATCCATGGCCGCATATGTAAAACTAATAGATTTTGTTTACATATGACAGGTTTGATTTTTCAGAAAAATCGTTCGAAATGGGTGAATCGTGCTGCAAAAAACTTTCAGTAAAAAAATTTTTCTCCGAAAAAAAATTTTTGTTAAGAACAAATGGGCGTATCCACCTTTACTTGTTTACTATCACTTACTGAGTGTGCATAATTTTTGTAAAGTAATCCTTAGAAGAAATTATATTTTAAATAAAGTTATTTCCTAAATTTAGTACTTTTCGCAAGGAAATTGAAACTAATTTGTGTTGTTATAACATTTGAACCTTTGTAATAGCTATGTAGACAAGATATGTTTAGGTTATTGACAAGTTAATTTAACTATAGTTTGTTTTTAATTTTAATGTAATTTGTTTAACTTGACATATTTGCAAACAAAGGAAACCACTAAAATGTTTAAACTATTGCTATTACTTTTAAATTATTTATTAAATATAAAAACAATAACAAATAAAAGTAAATAACTAACGGTTTAAAAAACAATATATATAGTCCATTAAAATGTATTTTGTAATACAGGTATTAATTAATTAGCACGCACATTTAATAAATTGTTGGCTGGCTGGTTGGCAACTTAGTTAGATCGACACTCGGACAGCCACAGCATTAATAACGTGTTAGTTACTCAGTCAGTGGGTTAAAATGGATTAGGTTTTACAAGCAAACAAATAATTTAATAAACAAAAACTGACAGTTTAAATGTTATAAATAGCAAATATGTAATTGAGGTATTGTTTGTTTGTAGCAGTAAACATTTTCAGGTTATTAGTTTGCAGTGTAGAAATTTTGTAAGGTGATGATCGTTATGAATTTCTTACTTTTCGTGTGTATGTGTGTATGTATTTTTTAATTGATGTATACAAATATTTCAAAATTTTCTTTTTAGCTGTTTTATAAATTTATTTATTTGTTATTATAACATGCACTTTGCAATTGCGGAAAATACAATATATCGTATTGCATTTTATAAACTACAATACAATAAATTTGAAATTATGTGTGCTTTTATTCGATTTTAGTTTTAAGTATGTATAAAACACTGTTTGCCAGTAATAGTTTATTTTTTTTTTGTTTGCCAGCAATTGTCTAAATTACATAAAACGTTGAAAAATTTGAAAATTGTATAAAATCATTTGTTACATGTTGTCGGTCGGTCAGTTTATGTGAGAGTCTGTCTAATAATAAAATTTAATGAGAATGAAAGTTTGTTGCACATGCAATACGATTTTGTTACGCTATACTACTGTTTACTGGTGTATTAGGTATACACTTTTAGATGTATCCAATAAGGATATGGAATCGACACAGAACTTCTGCAATGATTGGTTTCTCCCACGTAGAAAGCGGTTCCAGTTCTTATACTTTATATACCTAAAAAAAGAGACCTGTTCCTTAATTATGGCAAGTTTTGGGTAATTCCAATCCTCGCATCAAACACTATTACTATTTTAAGTATGACAAATGTCAAGGTATTCGGGGAGCTACCGGTAGCATAAAAGTTGTTCGGACATTATCATTTCTCCTTCTTAAAAGCCCTTACTTTTTTATACAAAAATACTGGGTAGAGAGAAGTTACAGTTCTTATACTTTATATACTTATGAAAAGGGACCTGCCCCTTTATTATGGCAATTTTTGGGTAATTCCAATCCTCGCATCGGTTTGGAATCACTATTACTACTTTAAGTATGACAAATGTCAAGGTATTCGGGGAGCTACCGGTAGCATAAAAGTTGTTTGGACATTATCATTTCTCCTCTTTAAAAGCCCTTACTTTTTTTCTACAAAAATACTGGATGTGATGCTGCCAGTAGTAGTAGTACGAAATAAAATTGCATAATTAAAGCAATAATGTCTAGTCAGTCGTTGTTTAAACTGTTTGTTACAAAAACAAAACGTGTTGTTTATAATTATCTATCTTATCAAAATAAATGCACAAAAGATATATTTAACATTTCACTCAAATAAATGTAAACATTATATTGAAAAAAAAAAATAAATAAAAAAACTTTCGATTAATCATCACGTAATGCATACAAAATGAATTGATTGATTAATAAATTTGCCCAAGGTTGTTGTCATTGTATTATTGTAATACATATTCAAAAATTTAAAATAACTCTAATTATTAAATGAGTAAACAAAACTGTCCTACTCAATGCAGCAACAAGACCATGTTATATTCATTTTAGGTTGGTTGGCTTTATTAAAAAGTCTTATCAGAGACCCTCTTAAATATTGGATTGTAGGAATATGAAAAACGGTTAATATCATTTTACAAAATTATGATTCCATTTCTGTAAATTCTCATTTTAAGTGGAGATATTAAAAATTTCCTCAAGCGGAAATTTGTAAAAGTTAAAAATTTTAGAAATATTAAAATTATACCGATTTCTAGGAAATTGCAACTGTAAACACAAGAATATAAAACAATTTAGTTCAGATTGGTAAATAAATGAATCCATTAGATTGCTTGTCAGTTTTTAGCTGTTTTTGAAGACCATTTATTTCAATTGATTGATAATTTGTTTGCAATTCAAATTCAGTTGCAGTTTAAAAAACTTTAAAATGTTTCATGTTATTCGGTTGGAGTTTATCAAGTGAGAATTATATGAAATTGAGAATTAAATTATTATTTGTTTTTATCTTTTTGAAATGGTAGGTGACTGTGTTTTTTTATGCCGGAAAATTTGAATGTCACAGTCACAGAAGCAGGGAACGAAAATAACGGGCCCACTTTAATTTCAGTGGATATTTGCCACCATTTACCATTTAAAATTTGTTTTATATTACTGAGAGAGTGATTTCTAAAAGAACAATTTAGGTTAGTGGTTGTGAGAAACAGTAAAGAAAATAACGGAAATAAGCAAAATGAGTGATTTATAACTAAATAAAGGTCAGGTTATAACTTTCAAGAAATAAAATTGTTCGAGCTCGAGGTCAAGTGTATGAAAATTATTTATTGCTGATATTTCGCTACACTTCGAAAAAGTTTACAAAAAATACATTTAATATAATGCGCGTAAACAGTGAGTGTCTTCTTCATCGTCTAATGTTTGGAATGGCAAAAGTTCATTTGATGCAAATTAATGATGCCTGAATATAAAAATTATAAATAATTGTATGTAAATTTTAAAATTTCACATAAAATCGAAAATTTTACAAAAAAAAAAACTCAAAGTTAAGAAAAAATCTTAAATTTTGGACAAAATAAAAAAATTCCAAAATTAAAAAAAACGTATATTTTGCAAAAACTTGAAAAACAAAATCTACAAATCATAAATTTAAAAAAAAAAATCAAAATTCATTAAGTCCACAATTGAAATTTAAAAAAAATGTTTGTATCGTATGTAAATAAAAACAGAAATAATGTTAACAGTTATTACGATCAACCATAATTGAAATAGTTTGTCTCTAATGATGGCATTCAATAACAACAAAAAACTATAAAGGTCATATCAAACCATAGAAACAAAAATAATTTTGCAATGTAATTATTTTCTGTGATTTATTTAAACAAAAAATATTAAAATTTGTCATATGGGGGAGGAGTTATTTTCGGTCTCTGCACAGAAGTGATCTGCAGTCAATTGGTATTTATATTGTCGATAAATACGTAAAAGTAAACAAATCTCGATTGGTATTGCTAATGAGTATTTGAGTCTCTAATGAAGCTTAGGCTACAGAATAGAATCGTATCGAACATGGTTTTCCACAAAATCGTATAGTTTGTAATAGTCCTTCTCAAATGTTTATGAGACTAACTTTTGTATACAATTTGATGGTAATGACATTCGAAATGCTCTGTTCAGGTGGGAAATATCATATTTATATATAGTTTACAGATACCAAAAACATATTTTGTTCTGTAATGCGTTATGAGATTTATGTGACTAAAAAATAAATATTTCCCACATATGGTAGATAAACATACAGTGTAAATTCAGTTTCAAAGAATCAATAAATCTGGAAATGTTTTCTTTCTATATACATAGGCGAGCTGCTCGTAGTGTATAATGCCTATGAACTTAATTTCTAATTGTATGAGTGACATTTTGGACCTAGAGAAACCAATAATGCAAACAAAATTATACTAAAGGGTGATCTTTAGCAACTTTCTTTTTGGCTAAACTGTTTTTGGCAACTCAGCTGTTTTCGTGTAACATATTATTGTTAAATATGTTCGGTTTGGTCTATAATTTCACCATTAATCGATTTAGAAACAAACAACGCATGCAGATTATTAAACTTTAAATCAAAATTCACGCTTGGTCAAGAAAGCGCAACGTGCACTTTTTCATCGGCAAATTATGTTCAGCGACGAAGGTAATTTCTGGTTGAATGGATACGTAATCAAGTAAAATTTTCGTATTTGGTGTGAAGAGCAGAAGCATTGTATTTGCATCCAAAAAAAAAAAAAAAAATGCACACGAAACCAAGGCCCAGTTAGGAGGCGAGTTCGGTGAACAGTTTATTTCACGTTTGAGGTCGGTCAATTGGATGCCTAGATCGTGTCATTTAACGCCCTAAGACAATTTATTGTGGGACTATGTTAAGGCTCAAAACTATAGGGACAACCCCGCAACGGTTGACGCACATGACGCTAATATTGAAGTATTTATTCGTGGGATACCGGCCGATATATAGGAGAGAGTATGCCAAAATTAGAACCAGTGTATGAACCATTTAATGCGTAGCTGCGGTCAATATTATATAGATCGTAAATCAAATCTGAAAGCTCTTAAAAACTCACTCTTTGCATAAGCTTATCGTATTAATGCTCCAGCTAAACGGACCGGTTTAAGTCAGGGGTCGGAAATTATAGCTACCAGGGGTCAATAATGTTAGGATATTATTTACTGGTAAATAACAAACAATGTCAACGAAGTTTAAGATTACAACAGATAAAGAAAGTGCATGCCATAATATTGTAATCCATAAACAACAAAGGGAATATATTTTTATGCCGACCACTGGCTTAAATCAATAAGTGGACATATATTGTTGTGAGAACAAAGTAAATAAAAGTCAATGTGACCAATGTTTACAAAGTTATATTATTTACTAAGTTTTTCAATATGGAACATATCTGAATTTTAAAAGAGTTTGCACCGAATATTTGTATATAGAATCATGTCTGATTATCCCACAGTCTTAACTAAACTCATTCAAAGAATGCTAACTAAATTGTCTGTGTAAATCTAGCTATTAGTAAAACAATCTATTATTTCAATTCATTTAATTAAACCATAAAAACCGGAAATTGAAATTTTGTTTAGAATGTCAAAATTTTACACAAATTTAGTTTTGAGTATTCCTCAGCAAAGTAATAGCAAATTGTTACGGTTTTTTAAATAAAAGTAATTTTTCTCTCAATACGAGTATATGTAGAACACATCACCAAAAGGTAAATTTATTTAATTGCCAAAAAAGTAAATAAAACAAATGTTTTATTTAATGAGTTTTTGACTATTTCTTTATAATTTTTTTACGTTTTAAATACAAAACTCATACAAAAAGAAAAACTCCAACTAATAGATATATGTAAATATGTTTGTATTTTGCAAATTATACTGGCGCAAATGTATGATTAATTCAAACAGTTACCCAAGGTTTTTGTTAACTTGGTTAAATGTGCGATTTTTTTTGTTTGTTTTAGCTGTTCAACTCCAACTTTTATTTAGCAGTTAAATTACAATATACGTATGTATGTACATATGAACTGGTTTTTTGAAAAATTCATTATAAAAACTTACCCAACATGCTGTTCTCTTTGGCATCCTCACAGCGACCCACAACCCGTATAACACCGCGACCAGCTACAGGTGAAAATGTAACAATTCCACCAATTCTGGCAATATGAGGCGGTACTCGAGGATCATCTTCGTATTGTTGAGTTGTAAAGCCATTATTATTATTGCCATTATTATTATTGTTGTTGTTATTATTGTTGTTGTTATTATTATTATTATTGTTGTTGTTGCCATTATTGGCAATATTTGTAATATCGTTACCGAATGGACGCATTTTGCTTGATTTTTTGTTTAAGTTTGTTTTGAATTTAATTGCTTTATTTTCTTAATTCTTTAACGTTCAGATCAATTTTTATTTAAAGTTTCTTTTTAATGATTTTAAAACACCTTTTTTTTACTATGTTTTTAAATTGTTTCCAATATTTTTTATAACTTTCAGTTTAATTTTTATTCAGGTTTTTTATATTTTTTAATTTAATTTAAGTTTTTCTTTATGAACTTGTTTGTAAATTTATCATTAAGTGAATTGTTTTTCTTTTTTTTTTAATAATAAAATTTTCATTAATTTTCAGTTACAAACCGTCTGGTAAGTCTTCCGTTTTTCAAATGTTTCAAAAGCTTTTACAACAGCTGTTTTTATACCACCGTAAAACCCAAACAAAAGAAAATTCACAACCAAAAACCACAACAACACACACACAAACTGAGGCTAATTACAAATAGTACGTACCTACGAATGTACAACGAAATGAAATAAAACGAAACAAAAACAATTTTAATTTTAACAACATTCATCTATTATTTAGTGTGTTTATTATGACGTGATTTTTATCTGTTTTGTTTTCCTTTTCATACAACACAAATAACAACAAGAGTCAGCGATCGAACATTTGCGTCTTTTTGTTTGTTTACAATTTTGTTAGTGCACACGTTATCTTAGTGGATTTTTCTCTTACTCTCACTATATTTACTTTAACGGAAAGCTTTCTTAATTATGACTGGAGTTGCCATTGTTTAGGCTTGATTAGTTTTTTAAATCAAATATGGGAATTTGTAAAGCTATGTATACACGATCGTCAGATATTACAACGTTGTCCGAAAAATGTTCAGAAAATGTCTAACAACCGTGTAAACCTAAAATTTTTCAATGTCAGTACATTGCTAACACATTGCTAGATATGACAACGTTGTAATATCTGACGATCGTGTATTTTGTATCTTATATATCACAATAATGGAATTTTACTAAATTATGTAAATTATAAAATTAACCGTTTACATACGATTTAAAATAACACCCGGCAACTCTACTCTCTATACTATTAAGCTTTCGTAGTCTATGACTTCGTCGTATCTCTTTTGGCCCTATACTAAATGCCAGTGGCGTTTTAAATAAAGTAAAAAAGTTTTGTATGTTTTCTTTTGCCATTTTTTTATTTTACAAATCTGCAGGTATTTTAATTTTAATTATAGACTTTTAGTTCTTTTTGCGTTTGTTTTTGTTTTCGTTTTCTTTTTTTTTATTATTCATTTCAAATGTTATGGTTCTCGTATTATTTAATTGCTATTAAGAAGAAGTGCGCCAATTTTGTAAAAGTGCCAATATTTATTTTTAAACAATTAGAAAATTTTGGCACACACATCTTAGAATGTTTTTTCGTTTTATTTGAATTTGCAAATAAAATAAAATTAGAAAGCCAAAACGCATGCATTACTAAGAATTGCAAAATTTATTTATTGTTAAATGCGATAGATCGAGTACAAAACATCTTTCGTTTTTTTATGTTTCTGCTTTTTTGTTTAAAATTATATCTGGTGTGTAGACGTTAAATGTCATGTGATTATGCTGTAAGATATCGAAATAGAATTGTGATTGTCTAGAAATGAAGGACTTGCAATTAATTATAATTATGGCTAAAAATATTAATAACCTAGATTTGGTTTATTAAATATATTTTCTATTTGGTTGATATAAATAAAGGTCTTTGTTTATTATGAAATATTGCAGTTTCTAGTTTTGACTTTTAAAGAATCTAGGTTTTTTGAGGTCACTTATTAAAAGCACTTTGTTTGTTAAATAAGTAAACAAAAACTGAGGACATACAATAATATGAATCTTTATTTGAACATCTGCATAAACACATTTAAACTAATAATTAGTCAAGGACGTACATTTTTTTTGTAATAATTTTTAAGATATCTTTGATCTCAAATGTAAAAGCTTAACATCAATTTTAAGCAAACATGTGGGAAAACCAGACATATGTACATATACGAATTATTATACAAATTTAAACTAAATAGTAATACAAAATACTGTTATACACAAGATTTTCTATACAAAAGATTTTGTATAGAAAATACTATTATACAGAAAATTTTCTATAGAAAATACTGTTATACAGACAATTTTCTACAGCAACTACTGTTATGCAGATGATTTTCTACAAAAAATACTGTTATGCAGAAGATTTTCTATAGGAAATACTGTTATACAGAAGATTTTCTATAGAAAATACTGTTATACAGAAGATTTTCTACAGCAAATACTGTTATGCAGAGATTTTCTATGGAAATACTGTTCTACAGAAAATTTTCTATAGCAAATACTGTCGTGTTATACAGAAGATTTTCTATAGAAAATACTGTTATACATAAATTTTTGTTTATAGAAAATACTGTTATGCTGAAGATTCTCTATAGGAAATACTGTTATACAGAAGATTGTCTATAGAAAGTACTGTTATACAGAAGATTTTCTATATAAAATACTGTTGTACAGAAAATTTTGTTTATAGAAAATACTGTTATGCAGAAGATTTTATATAGAAAAAACTGTTATACAGAAGATTATCTATAAAAATTACTGTTATACAGAAGATTATCTATATAAAATACTGTTGTACAGAAATTTTTGTTTATAGAAAATACTGTTATGCAGAAGACTTTATATAGAAAAAACTGTTATACAGAAGATTATCTATATAAAATACTGTTATACAGAAGATTATCTATATAAAATACTGTTATACAGAAAATTTTGTTTATAGAAAATACTGTTATGCAGAAGATTTTGTATAGAAAAAACTGTTATACAGAAGATTATCTATATAAAATACTGTTATACAGAAGATTATCTATATAAAATACTGTTGTACAGAAAATCTTGTTTATAGAAAATACTGTTATGCAGAAGATTTTCTATAGAAAATACTGTTATACAGAAGATTTTCTACAGCAAATACTGTTATGCAGAGATTTTCTATGGAAATACTGTTTTACAGAAAATTTTCTATAGAAAATACTGTCGTGTTATAGAGAAGATTTTCTATAGAAAATACTGTTATACATAAATTTTTGTTTATAGAAAATACTGTTATGCTGAAGATTCTCTATAGGAAATACTGTTATACAGAAGATTGTCTATAGAAAGTACTGTTATACAGAAGATTATTTATATAAAATACTGTTGTACAGAAATTTTTGTTTATAGAAAATACTGTTATGCAGAAGATTTTGTATAGAAAAAACTGTTATACAGAAGATTATCTATATAAAATACTGTTATACAGAAGATTATCTATATAAAATACTGTTATACAGAAGATTATCTATATAAAATACTGTTATACAGAAAATTTTGTTTATAGAAAATACTGTTATGCAGAAGATTTTCTATAGGAAATACTGTTATACAGAAGATTTTCTACAGCAAATACTGTTATGCAGATGATTTTCTACAGCAAATACTGTTATGCAGAGATTTTCTATGGAAATACTGTTATACAGAAGATTGTCTATAGAAAATACTGTTATACAGAAGTTTATCTATATAAAATACTGTTGTACAGAAAATACTGTAATAGAGAAGATTTTCTATAGAATATACTGTTAAACGAAAATACAGTAGTTGGCTTTTTCTATCAAAAACTAATCTCATTTTATTTAATTTTAAATTCTCTTTGTCTTTGCTAACAAATTCTCTTTTATTTTACAATAAAATCAAAGCAAATTGTTGTATATATCACACACAGGGATCACACGTTTTGAACAAAAACAAAAACTGTTTGAAAGGGGGGGGCGTGGTGATATAGATCTAATCATGTGTAGAATATAAAACTATTTGCCGGTATGACATATATTGTGCACTACATTTAAGTTGAAACAGAACGAAATAAAAAGAAGAAAACATTTGCTGAAAACACAACGTAAATATTATTTGGCTAGCAGCCAGAATGAACAATATTTCCTGAGTGCCGTGACTCGGTTAATATTATTTTATTATTTTCATACTTTTGCTGTTAGTGTGTTCATTCAGTATTTTGATAATCGAAACAGGCAGGCAAAGTTGATGAATTTTTTTCTTCTCAATGTTAAAAAATTATAAATTATGAACAAATTATGGGAATTTCGTATACATACAGGAATTTGAAACAAACAAAAAAACTGTACCAAGAACAATAAAAAAATATACGCATAAGGTGATTTTCCATCACACATTTCGATGACGGTTAAAACGGCTAAATTGTTGGTGGCAAACAACGGAAGAAAGGAAATGTAAGTGACCGCTGTGAGGAAAATCTCATTGTCGCCGTGGTCTTTGTTGGCAAAAGTATAAAGAACTGGGGAAATAAAGACATACAATGTATTTTAGTTTTGTTTTTTACGTCAATAATTTTGTTTAATAAATGAGGAAATTAGAATAAGTTGTTAAAATTGGACTAGATATTTTGTTTATGTTTAATTGCTGAATGAAAGTTCATTATAACTAAATTTCTATAAAATGAGTCACAATTTTAATCTTTAACGAAACTGTGTTAAAGTTATCATGTAGTTATGTATGTGATTATCTACCACCTGCATAAAAATGATTTTCCACGAATAGCAATTTAATTATAATTGAAGTGTTTCGATTAAGGGTAAACACCATTACTCATTAGTAGCGTTATTGTTCTTCTTAAAGTGAAATCTTCAGAAGGCAGGGTTGCAAGTGAGACCTCGTAAATAAAACAGCAAACTTTTGTATATATTTATTTTTTTTATTTTCTCATATTCCATGTTATTTTGTTGAATTCATAATTGATTTTATTGTAACAATTACATATTTAAAAACTAATAAAATACATAATTTGTTTAAAAGATTTCTCATTTTTCGTTTCAGAATTAAAACCTTAAATACTGTTGCTTTTTCTTTTCTTTTCTCTTTTCTTTTTCTGTTAGTTTTGTTTTAATTTAACACTTGCTTTGTTTGTTTAGTTAATAAATATATTTGTTAAAACATTAAAACATTGGTGTATTTGTAACGTTAAGTTGAACTCGGTTAATTTTATTTTCTCGATGAATAGTTAAAATATTTGATGGTTGTTGAAAAAAAGGCCGTTTTATAAATAAAATTTTTGAATTTGTTTTGGGTTTCTGTTTCATTCTCAATAAAGATATTGTACGATAAACGAGTTTATGAAAACTATTCATAAAAACTGGTGCAATTGTTGTAGAAATTAAATAATTAAAACATACATTCAAATACATCCATACATTAATGTAAATAAATGTACTCATTGGTACGTAAATTCTACGATTACATACAATATCCAATATTATTTTTAATATACATATATTTAGTATGTACGAGTATCAAGGGAATTTGATTACAACCTTGTCTTATTTTCAGGGGAAGGGTTCATTTTGTCTACTAAATCAAAGATCCAGATCTTGCTAAATGTTTGTTGGTTTGTTTCTTTTTAGAACGTCAAGTCTTAATAGCCAAAGTTGCACAATATTTTAGTGTTTTTTTTCGGTTTGTTTAAATATCTTATACAGCTACATTAGTTTTAGTTCTAGTTATAATAGTTGTATGTATGTAGTTTTTATAATACTTCTTTTAATTTTGTTGTTTGTTTTAATTTGACTACTTCAAAATTCCATAATATGTTTTGAAATGTTTCAGCCTTATTTTTAGAAAACAATAAATATTAAATTTTTATTTTTGTTTCCTGTAACACTGCAACATTAATGCATGGCAACACCTTGAGCATGCTGCAGTCCAGTGCACAAGTACAACATTGTGACACTCAGCGCCTGTATACGTTCTTCGGATTTCCCTAAAATATATGATTTATTTGTTGTTTGTTGCTGCTGTGTTGCTGTTTCAGTTGTAACCAATAGTTCACTGCTGCCATTTTTCATTGAAGCAGTTAAATTCGAGTGTATAGCTGTTTCACTGTCCAGGGCCAAGCGCAATTTTGAGAGCTGAAATGGTAGAGGGAAAATATTTAGTAAAAATTTCAAAAAGCTTTTTTTTATTGAATTAAGAATATAGTGATCTTGATGTCTCAATATTAAGCTGCTAAAGCATTGTTCACACAAAATCCGTTTGTATTAATGTGTTAATTTATGTAACAAAAACAAGCGATTAAATACTTTTGAATTATAAATTGATACTCATTTATTGATATTGAAGAAAAGCAAAAGAAGGAGACATAAATTAATTTCTTCTTATAAAAATCCATTTATTTTTAAGCATCACATTAATTGTTGCAAAACATTTCCATACAACTTCACTGCATACTTTTCTGATATAAAACTCTTATACATTTTACATCTGAACCTCTTTCTTCCTGTGTTTAACATAAAATCATAAAATCAATTATTTATAATATATTAAAGTCGGTTATATAATCTCAACTCTATCTGTTATCATGTCTTGCTCTAAGCCTAAATGCCGTAATAAATCCGATGAATTGATGATTTCCTGCTGGCTTTGTGATTCTGTTTATCATGCTAAATGTGTTGATTTGGCTGCTCGAACTGTTGACAATTTGCGTGAAAATAATGGTCTGCGCTGGTGCTGCAAAAAATGTATGGCTCTTGACATCGAATTTTACTCATTCTTAAAAACACTTGTAATCAATTTCAACTTAAACGGGTCTAATGGAAGGTAAAACGAACTTTATGCCAATGATTTCTTTTAATTGGTCATAACAAAATATTAGTTAAATAATCAATTCTCTTACCAATATATTTATCTTATCAACTCTGTCGGCACCACTTAAATCACCATAAAGATTTTTGCTAGCATTCTTAGCCAAACTCATGACATCTTCATCCTTAGGCAGCAACATTATATGCTCAGTTATTGAAATAATTTGTTCGGTCGAAAAGCTATTAACATCGGAGGGCAATGCTTCCAAACGTTGGGTAACCAATTCAAAAGTATTTGGCCCTAAAGAAATCACAGATGATTTCCTGGAAAATATAAATAAATAACACATGATATAAATAATTATAATTTTCAATAAAACCATAATGCCAGTTGTACTCACCTTGAAGGGGTATGTTGGGGAGTTGGTGGTAAACTTTTAGCAATCGAGCCCGGTGTCATGCCACCCACACTACTCACATTACCCGTAACACCCGCTATAGAAGATACTATGCCAGGTATGGCTAGATTATTAGCCGAATTAACACGCTTCATACCCTGAGCCAATAAACCAGTCAAACTTGAACGATGTACTTCCAGATTGCTGGGTGACGGTGTAGTAGTAGCAATTGTTTTCTTCTCGGTAATGTCAGCGCTAAACATACTCTCGTTATCTGGCTCCACTCCGGTGTCGATGTCGGCTTCGGTAACCATAAATTCAGGCGTTGCCAACGTTGAGGTTGTTTGTTGTTGCTGTAGCGCAGAGGAACAATCTACCGGACCGCATACAGTGGCATTTTGACATTTATTTATGCATTTCTTGTGGCAGCACATGAAACAATCGCGACACTGTACGGCATCCTTAAGCCAAATTTTCTTGCCACAGAAATCACATTGTGTGGCTCGTTGGAAATGTGTGCGTATGAAGTTGTGAGCTCGTGTTTGGTATGTTGTGGTGGTATCAGTGGACTTGATGGAAATGGTATCGGAGTAACCGCTGTCATCGGTTTTGTCCATAGAGGTGATAGATCTGAAATGTTTTTTAAATAATCATTATCATATTTTGAAGATAGGAGTTTACAGTATTTTACAAGGATTTAAATGCAATAATTAATATATTAACCAAGGTAATTGATTAATATTGAGCTTTCTCTGAGATCGTATTTAAACAATTGTTTTAAACGATCTCAAATTTAATTAAGCGTTGCTGCTAAATGGAATAAAATCGTGTAAAAAAATTTAAAATTTGTTTACTTTCAAATCGTGTTAAATCAAAAACCGTGTAAAAAAGCCCGTATAAAAACAGAATTAGGTGTATTCTTTTTATCATATTTTTAGTTAGAGAATTCAAGCAAATAAAAGTAAAGTGGTATTTGTGAATATTTTCTAGGCGTTTGTTAAAGTTTTTTATGTTCGCAATAACTTTCATTTATCGATTCAAATTTGAATCAGGAGTACCGAAATGCCCACAGTTTGTAAGATAGATAATTCAGAAGGATAGTGTATAAAGTGTTCTTATACCTAGTGTTTCCTTTCAAAAATTAATAAAACATATGGATGATCTATATCATAATGATATAGATGATAAGTCTAGAGTATAACATTCCCATTGTCATAAATCGTCCCAATCTCCTAATGAATCTAAAAATTTCCTATGGCTCGCCATTTTCAAGTCCCTGTGCTCCATGCCGGCCGGCTTGTTTTCGTCTCCGCATATTCTGGAGAAGTCCATAGTAGCGTTGTTCCAACTCTTCACCGTAGGCCTTACTGTACCCTAACACTTCTTTGTTAGAGGTCCTGTAGTAGCTGGCTATTTGAATAGTCAGTTTGGGCCTTGGGGTCCTGGAAATCTTGCAGCCGAATTTACTCCTCCATTATACGTTAGTTCCTTCATTACAATCCTGTGACAAGGCTAGAGCTTAAAGTCGTTTTAAGTCATTTACCATATCCTTGGTTTGATCCTGTATTGCTTAAATATCTACATAGAAAGTCACCTTATTTCTCAAGGTTATGTTTTCCTCCACAAAATCTATCGTTTTCGAAATCGCCATATCTCCGCTTGGAAAACACTAAATTTATCTGAAGGCCGGAAAAACCTTCTCGTCTCCTTATCTTCGTCTCCACAGAACCTGTGCGTATGAAAATTTCGCCTAAGCATCCGTCTTTCTCCTTTTTTGTTTATTATTTTTTCAACTAATCAGAGCTCCATTGAGACTAGAATTGAAAGGGGTTTTGCTGCTCCGATCTTATCCCATTCGATTATTCTACAGATTTTTTAACAAGAGCACGTTGTAGTGTTCACTTACTTGGATTTAATTTTCAACGTCTGTTTGGAGGGTGTCTCTGTGGCTCCCAAATTAGGATTGCCCTCCCAGGTGAAGGCAAATAAGATGTCACCAAAACACAAATTGGGATTAAAACCAGATTGAGTAGACAAATAATGGTTTTTTCTAAAATAAAAAATTGGAAAACAATTTAAAATATTTATAAATGGAATAATTTATTAATAACATACAAATCCTCTGGTATGGGTGGATTAAGTTCATACGTCTTAAACGATTGACTCAAACTAGTCTCACAACATTCAGCCAATATTTGATGGATGGGTATATTGGTAAAACCCAGAAGTTGATTATCTCCCAAACTCTTGCCGTAAACACACACATTTAAGTAGCGGCACTGGGTATCCAATTTGAAATTGCAAACATCTTCCATGTGTATTAAATTTGTCAATTTACAATCGATGGTAGAATGTTGATAATAGTGTTCTACGTCATTTACCCCTGCACTCGCCACAAAAGATGTGAGTAAACCTTCGCAGTTCGTTTTAGACGGAACTTTGTGTAGAGTAGACTGCTTGGTTAAAACTTTAGCTTTTGATTTGGCCTCCTCATCCCTTAAACTCTCACTATGATCGCGACTTATGGTTTTCTTTAAAGCTTTCGCTATGAGTTTTGTCTTTTTGGGCGAATTTGTAGGAGTATTCGATAAACTTGATTCGCTGCTGGTGCCCTTGTCAATGCTGCTGCGTATGGGTATGGTGTCAGTGGACTTTGCATTTGTGCTGTAACCACTTTTATTATCTCCCAAATCTTCATAGATATCTAGATCCTCCAAAATGGCATCGTTGCGTATAATTCCAGGTATGACACGATCAATGCGCAAACTAAAACTATTCGCTTGAAGACTCTTAATAACTTTAGCTACTTGTTGTATCGTTGTCACCCGTTTACCTTCTATGGCCAACAGAATATCACCCACTTTCAAATTCGATTTACAGGCTGGGGTATTGGGCAACACCGCCTCGATTTCCACCATATCAACTGAGGACTGTTTGAATATAATGCCTATTTGTTGATTTTTAGCTTTATGAATTTCAACATCCAGGGAAACCATAACATGTCTATCATCCTGCTGGTGGGCCTCTACAAATGCCAATGAAGCCATGGTTATGGAACAATAAACATCCGTAAAATGTGTGGGACACATGAGTCGCGATATCTCTGATATTTTTACTTCCAAAACACCATTCGGTTGTATACCTTCACCCTCGCCCACATCTTCTTCAGGTGTTTTGTGGAAAAATGGTTTATAACGTAGTTTGTAATTGGGTAGAGTGTGTTTACGCCGGACCGCTTTGCGTATTTGATTTGATATTAAACTGGTAATGTTGGATTGCATTTGTCGTCCTTGATATTTCGATTCGATGGCTAAGTCCAATTCAGGATCACCCAGAAAACTCAACGACCAATGGGTGTAGGGATTGCGTGTGAATTGCAGGCGTGCCAAACCGGAAAGTTGTTTCACTAAAACAACAAATAATGTTAATAATGAACACAATTAAAACAATTTAACTGAAATACCTTTCAATGTCAATGAACCTTTTTTGCCCAGCACCATATCAGCATCTATTGATGTACGGAAATTGCCCATATAATGAATTTCCAATAATAAATCTAAGTTCTCAATACGTTCGCCACTTTCATCCAATTCAACATGATGAACTCTTAAGGTTTTTATCTCCGGAAATTGATCACCCAACTCAAGTTGTTTTATCTAAAAAAAAAGTAAAAACAATAATGAGAAGAAAACAAGTGAAAATGAAAAAAAAGAAAACTAAACAAAACAAATGAGACAATGAGTAAATAACCAGACTAATTAATGTCACAAATTAACACCTACAGACACAAATGCTTATGAACGTAATAAGAGTGTGTAACAGCACAAAAAAAGCTACTAGCACTTTACATAAAAACAACAACAGCAAAAACTACAACAGTAGCTGTATACTAAAGATGTAATTGTCTGTACAAAGCTTAAGGATAATAATGGTAAAAACTATAAAGGGGGAAATATGTATTTCTTGCAGAAAAGTCTTAGCGAATCTTAAAATACCCTAAACATAAATTAGTGCTGTTCTGATATAGTTTCGATAGCTATAAAGCTTATCTGTATCATTATTCCAATATATTTTTCGGTAATCGTCTTGATTTTTTTTTAAATAATTATAAATGGCCTCGAGCAGTGGAAAACTGTACATTATTTTTCATCCGATTTCAAAGGTTTGTTTTCCGAAAGTTCTTGGCTAGATATGGATATATGTTATATTTTTCGAGTTAAACGCAAGTCCAGTTTTTTTTTGAAATATGGCTGCCTTTTCGATTTTGTTAGTTAAACAACACAATTTTCAAGCATACAAACAAGTTTCAAAGCAATATATTTTCTAGATCATAAAATAAATGTTTTTCAATTAAAAAAAAAAATAAAATTATTGATATTTTTTTTGGGACAAAAAGGTGCTATCATATAATTTTTTACTAAAAAAAAACTTTTTTTAAAACATATAATAAATTTAAATTCATCTGACAGAACTTACACAATAAACTCGCGTATCTTTTGAACGCGATTTTTGTCTATAGTAACTTAGTCCCAATTTACACATAGCAATTCTTTAAGCTAAGCTGATTACCTTTTAGACATCGTGGTGAGGGAAAGATAAGACGAGTACACACTTGATTGTACTAGCAATTAGGGCTGTCAGATATGGCGATTATTCGCCATAAATTTCCATTTGGCGTCATGCGGTTATTAAATGTGGAGCTGAGTTTGAAACTGAATTAAACAAAATATATATGGAAATGGACCAAGCAAACATTTTAAAACAAAATTGTTTTATATATCTCAAGAGACTTTTTAAAGAAATGTTGAATGGATTGCCGAAAAATATAAGACTCTTTAAAGTAAATGGAGAGTTTTCAATATTAAAATGCACAAATCAATTTTCATTGATACATAATTCTTTAAAACAATTTTTCAAGTTCAAGAAGTGTCTTTAGGCGAATATGAACTTCAGTGGTCAAAATTGGCTTATATTAATTGGAAAGATTTTTTTTAAAATAAAAATGCCAACAAACTTACTAGACTTCTGGCCTAAAGTTTACAACTACAGCGATGTAGCGGGAACATTTCATTTTAAAGAAATTGCTTTGGCCTTTTTTAATACGTAGATCATTCCGACTAGCACAATAAAATTCAATATGAACCATATGATGCCTTACTTAGAATTATTAAGGCCCCTTTCAGATTAGGCAATTTTATTTGCGCCAGTAAAATTTTCATTTTTATTTATTTTCTTTTGAACTTGCTCTTGTGTACACATTCAAGTAACTTGGTTGCGCAAGTAGTTATAATTTTCTTATGCTCGAATTTTTTTAATTTTTTGACGTTTTCTTTCATTTCTGTATTAATTTTTTTGGATTGTTTTACGGCGCGCACTTCTTGTATATATTGCGTCCGTAAATTCTTCCATTTGCGTTTAATTTCATTTAAAATTTAATTAAATGTTTCCGCCTTTTTATTGCGGTCGAAATATGAAAATGAACGAACATTAAATATGCACTCATTTTGTTCAACTAAATTGATTAGTTGTTCCGTTTCATTTTGCTTCCATTTTCTCATGATTTTTTTATTTTTTTAAATTTTTTTCACAAATAAATATAAAATTTTTTTAACACAAAATTTGACAACACCGTAGAGTATACTCTGTGACAACACTCCGAAGAAGAAATAAATGAGAATGTCAAAAACCAATAAATATCCCAAGACAAGCAGCAACAGAATTTCCAAGTACAAACAAGCGTGTACTCAAGCCTCGGCAATTATTTCCCCTTCAAACCGAGCTTTCCTCTCTTACCCACAAACACAAGACTTGCGCAAATAAAAGCGATTCTGAGTCGATCGGTATATTTTAAGGTGGGTGTTGGACCAATATTTCTGGGCGTTACAAACATCAGCACAAATCCAATATACCCTCCTTACTATGGTGGTGTAGGTTATAAAAACCGCATGTAATTAAAGCATTTAAAATATACATGTAAGAGTTAAGGTTTATACATGGTAGTATTTAGCCGAATTCAGCTGGTTCATTTTTAACGTTTAGCGGTTTCTGGCGTTGTTTTTTTATCCATTCTGGCTATTTTTTGCTGGCATGTTTTGGCAAGACTGAAAACAGGGTATCAGAAATTTGCTTGATTCGTTATTGGCGAACACAATATGTTGCCAGATATATAGAAAATGGCCAATACTGTTTGAAAATAAAAACTAAAAAATTGAGCATTTTTGAGTTATACACTCAGTTGAATTAAGTATGTAAATAAAAAAAAATAATTCTTAATTCCAGCATATTGTATCAGCACGGGATACTCCAAGAAAATATGTGTTAAATAAAAACGTAATGCAAATAAGCACCTTAAACTTTTTATATTTCTATTGTCTTAGATTAACAGTGATCTAATCGGGGCAACAAACTGAATTTTTTTTTAAACAAACACAAACTGCGAAGCTTTTGGCTTGTCTGCAGAAAACACCCAGAGTCTTTGGCGGGAATCGAACCCGCAACCCTCTGACTGATAGTTCGGCACACTATCGCATAGTCTATTGGGGCTTTGCAGCAGACAAATTAGTTTTACTTTAACCACAACAAACTCTTCAATAAATCATACCATTTCCCTTTTGTAGGATTGAATACAAAACAAAAACAAAAACTGGTAAAACACATGACTTCCAGCTGTAAGTGAGCTGCTGTGTGTAGATGGTTGCAAACGAGTGCAAACACTCAATGTATCATGTAACCCCACTGTTATAAAATGGACGTACGTCAGTGACGATAAGGACAACGAGAACACTATCGTCGACGTTGGCGACGAAAAGATAAACAGAGATATGCAGAGTAGCACATATGTATGACTCGTACGTACTCTTGTGCCCACACAGTAAAAGGCAAAACGATATAAAATGGAATAATTTTAATATATTTTCCTTGTTCCCTGCTGCACTTTTGTGTGTTACAAACATTCATACCATTTATGCGGGTTAATTGTATGTGTGTATGTATATTAGACAAGTATATTACATACTTGTACTACTTATGTACGTGCAACACTCGTACGTGCATTTAGTTGTTAATGATGATGATAGTGGCATTGTTGTTAGTAACCTATTTACTCTTGTACAATAGAAAGTGTTTCCTGCCACATATACATATAATGTCTTTTTTGATCTGTTGTTGTTTGTCTCGCAACACACACACATATCGAACAAAATTAATAAATACTTTGTAAAGAATTTAAGACAATTATAAATTATAGATATTTATTAGTTTCTTAATTAATAGAAATGGGCAAGTTACCACGACATGTTTGCGTGTCTCTGTGAAACTTAACTGATATTTATTTTATTTCGCTCGCTATTACGTTATGATAATGTGTTTGAAAAAAAATCAATTTGGTCTTCATATAAAGGATAGGAAAATGAATAAAATTTGTTGGAAGTGTTAAAATTTAATATTATCATGCAGTTGAAAATTATTGAATACATATACACTAGTATCGTCTGATTTTCATTAAATTTTAGACAATAAATGAGATTTTATTTTTTCAACAAAAAACTAGGAACCGTAACAGTTATTCATAAGTTGTTGGGTTGATCGTGGCAGTGCAGAGACCAAATAAAATTTATTCATGTTCATACTAAGGGACAAGAGAGTCGCTGTTTAAGCGAAAGTGATAATCGTTGACCACCTAAAGAAAGTAATTTTAATATCAAAATTCCCTCCAAAAACTAACCGTTTGTTACGCTGTCCCCGCAGACATCCTTTAATTATCGGAATTTTCTCGCGGATGCCATTAATTTCCGGTGCAGATAACGAGAAACTATAATGCCGAATTCATAATGCCCATCTCACATCAAACCTGAGGACAGATTTTTAAACTGATTCATATCATAGGTCTGACATCCTTTTGTATGATAGTGCCGGGATCAATACAATAATGCCTGACACTTTGGTCCATACAGTCGACTTAAAAAAAAATGCATTTAATGTAAATGCTTTGGTCTCTGAGCGGTTAAAAACTTTTCTGCGAGAGTATTTGACTAAACTTTTTTAAAAAGTTTTATAAGTAACTTGTCTATTTTTGTTCTTTTTATATTCTTTATTGCGACTCCAAATTCAGTGGGATTTATATATGGTTGTACAATTTCTACTGCGCCTCCCTAGTCTCATTTAAATATATTGCGATGTTTAAATTGTTTCCAGTTATTATCCTCTGTTTCGTTTCTCTTTTTATTCGTGTGCAAAGTTGTAAAATTTTTTCTGGAAATATTTTAGTTTTTGATGGTGTTGGGAGCAGACGTTTTTCATTGGTTTCCGTTGTTGAAACTGAGGCATTGGCTTGAGAATATTTAGTTAGGTTAGAGAGTATTTTGAGTCAACTGAAACAATTCTGCTATTCTCATATTTATCGCTTAATTTGTAGCATCTCGGAGCTCTCTTAGTTATTGGTAGATATACATAATGAGTACATAACATCAGTCAAAGGTCACTGAATTGACTCCAACTGTGTTGGGAGTGCCAAAGCAATTGGAATATACAATTTTCCTTGAGAACTTGTAGTATTATTTAATCCCTCAAGTTAGCCACCGAATAAGTAATACGGTAGACCTTGACGACCAGGGTTAGTAATCTCTAATCGCGATTTCTTTCCTTAAGATTTTGCATGATCATTGTTTCTGGTTTTGTTTTCCTTCTTCAATCAGGCTCAGCCACACTTGACATGGGACATTGATCAGTGTTGTTATTATAAACGATGACAAACTGATCGGTCTATATCTTTTTGTGATCCCGCTTTGGGTACGAATATCACTGTTGCTGTATGAGATAATTTGTTGTCCTAAAATTTACATATGTAAGTATGCCACACTACACGCCTGTATCCAACAAAAAGAAGAGAAGGATCGTACTCCGAATACTTAAATTAGATGTTGTTTATGATCGAATCCTGTTGTCAGATATGTTTATCTTCTACTGGTAATTGGTTTTTTATTATGAAGTCCTCGACATCTTTACTGCTTGAAAAGTGACTTAATTCTTATAGAAACTTGATTTTTTAAGTGGGCTATTCTTGGATATTCAACTACATGAAATTTATGAGAGTCTTACTCAATAGAAACTTATCTGCATCCCTTTAAATTTATATCTTTAAGGTATTTAATTTCAGTTATTTTTAGGAATAGGTTATACACACAGAAAAAAAAATATAGTTGTATATGTTTACTACAAAAATGTCAAAATTTTTTACAAGTTCTTTTTTTTACAATTTTATGGTCACTGTAATTAATTATATGATTACGGCAATCATAATATGGTTAAATGACATTTTAAATGATTACGTCAATTGTAGTAACTATGCATATATTTATGGCAATCATGTTTATGATGAATCTATTTATCATAATTTGTTGCTCTTTTATTATGATAGAGCACAATATTAAAGGGTGTCCCAACTAGAAAACAAATTTTTAAATTTGAAATAAAACACAGATATTTAAAAAAAAAATCGTGAATCGATAAGGTTATGTATGGAATACGATATCGTGCAGATGGCTGCCGCGGCGTTGGTGGCACACACGCGATATTTTAATGAAATTTTCAATGACCTTTTTGCATAAATGCTGTGGTATTTCATTAATGAAGCATCCAATTTCCTCTTTTAAGGCTTGAGTTGTTGTCAAAAAACCCCAAAAAAAAATCTAAAGGTGTTAAATTGCACGATCTAGGCGGCCAATAATGGTCTCCAAAACGCGAAATAACACGACCGGGAAGTGACTGATGCATTTTCTCTGGCTGTATGGCATGTGGCGCCGTCTTGTTGAAACCACATGCCCTCCACATTCACTGCTTCAATTCTAGGCAAGAACAAACTGGTTATCATTTCACGATACCGAACACCATTGACACCATTTAGTTCTAGTTGGGACACCCTTTATAAGGTATAATCTTTAATCATAAAACATAATTGATATAATCATATATGTGATTGTTACAATCATATGAATGGTAACTTAACCATATTATGGTTGCCGAATAATTACAGTGATCATAATATTTTAAAAAAAGAACTTGTAAAAAATTTTGACATTTTTGTAGTAAACATATACAACTATATTTTTTCTCTGCGTGTTTATGTCAGCTATGATATTGACTATCTATTTTCTCTTGAAGAACATTTACTCTTACTTTACTATACTTGTTATAAACCTAAAGGTACGGTCACACTTGGCAAATATTTGCCGAAAAAGACGTAACCACTAAATAAAATATTTTTGAACTCGCTTACTTATCAAAAAAAAAAACATCGTTTATTTAGGACAAAATTTTATTTGAGGCTATTTGATCTTGCAAAACTCTTGTAAGACGAAACAACGTCAAACAATTTATGCTAAATCAAGTGGTTACGCTTTTTGGAGTAAATATTTACCATGTGTGAGCATACCTTAAGGCCTGAAATTTCTTTAAATACCACGCGATTTCAACCTTCGTATATTCATTCATACAATATTTAATTTAATTTTAAAGGTTCGCAAACTATTGTTTAAGGCTAGTAAAATAAATAAGAGGTTGTGTTTGTTGTGCTTTTGTCATAATTATAACTGTACTGATACTTTGTTTTTTTTTGTGTTTGTTTGTGTTTTACATACCGTTAATTTATCGAATAGTTTTCCTGTTGTTGTTTTTGCTATCAATTCGTCCAATTCCAATGAAAGTTTGCGGTAAAACCATTTTCTCACGCGATTTGAGTTTTTCAATTCATGAAATAGGAACTGCATAACAAAATTCAATGACACCAACGATGAAGCATCTGCCTCTTTACTATTCAAATTAAGACCAGCGGCAGTTGGTGCTATTGGTGTGGTTGCTGTTCCAGCAGATGATGCTGTGGCGGTGGCCATAGCAGCAGTTGACTGATTTAATGCAAGAGCAGTTTGGTAAAGAGTCTGTAATATGTAGATTGTAAAAATATAAATTAAAATATGTGTTTGTGTAAACGAGAATGTATACAAATATTTACCGTTGGCAATTTATATTTGGAATTAAAGTCCTTCTGCTCGGGTGTCTCCTCGGGCAGTAGGGAGAATTTCATATACACATAATACTGCAGCAGTAGTATAAAAACTGCTCCAATTATAAAAAATATAAAACACAATAGAATTAACATTGAAAAGTTTATATCCATATTGATTGATTCGTAAGTCGTGCCGTGCCGTTTTAATTAATTCAAATTTCTTTGCTGTTTTATGTGGAATGTATGAATGGTTTGCTTGTTATTTTTGTAGATTGTTTTTAATTATATTTCATCACTCTCTAAACACACACAATTCTACACTACACGTCTGCAGAGACGGAAAAAGTCAATAAAAGTTATTTTTAGTGCATTGTTTAATATACAATAGATTTTAAGCTACATTTATTTAGGGTGTGGGTTGTTGAATTCATCTCTAAAAAAACAACTTTTAAGCAGACGTGTTACATTTTTGGATTTCCTGGAAAATATTGTCCACCTTTTTTTAATTACTTCTGCACTCGTTTTATCAGTTCTTATTACGTTTTAATCATAAGTTTATAGTGGTTTTGTGTAAAGTTTTACACAGACATAAATTTCTTATGAATTTATTTGGCGTATTTCCGCTTTTGTTTATTTGACGTGTCTGTATCACTTGCACTTGTATGGACATTAATACTTAAAGTATTTTTCTACTGAAGTGTTTGCGCTCTGGGGGTGCTTTTTGTGTTCTGTTCCGTTTTGTTTTCCTGCTCTTTTCCAAACAACATTTTTAAATCAATAGTTGCGCAGGAGTTTAGTTTTGTTGTCATCAGCTGTTCGAATGGAATTGAAACATGTTTTTTGTTTAGAGATTTCTTTGTATTTGTTTTTGTTTATATATGTATTTTGTTTACACGATTTGTTTGCTTCCAAACAAATCCGGCATTTTAATGTTTTCATTTAATGAAAGTAAACAATCTAAATCCATTTTGTTTTAGTTTGTTCCCGCGACGATGGTGGTGTTCTGTTTTGTTTAGTGTTCTCTTTTGTAAAACAGTGGGTTTCAAGGATCTATTTAAAGGTAAAGTTTATGGTCACATATAAAAGAGTTTAAGTAAGTTTTAATATAGAATGTAAAAGAAAGAAAAAGACTACAATTCAGTTTCGAATTGGGGGATGATCTTAAATTTGTATATTATAAAGTAGGTATTTTCAAAAGTAGACTTTAAATGATGTCACTGAAAGCAAAACTCGCACTAATTGATACTATTTGTGTTAAAATTTAATAATACCATTTTGTGAATAACAATTAAATAAAATTCTAATTCATTTATAATTATAAAATATATTGTTAAATCGAATGTAACAGATTTGCGATTTTTTAATTGTTCATATTACAACTCGATTTTTGGTCAGAAAAATGAGTGATCAATGACCGAGATGCTTTCGTTATTTAAACGCTTATTTCCGAAGAAGGATTTAAAACTTTTGGATATTGAACTATCCACTAATGTGAACACTCAGTTTTTTATATGGGCGCTCTAAATAGTGAACAAAGTTTAATGGCTCGAAATAGTGAACAATATTTTTTTTAATTTTTGGGGATTTTTTAATTTGTAGAAGCATTTATTTTTAATGTTGGGAATCCCCGAATTAATAAATACCATAGTATGCCATTATTTTAAGAGTATTTAATGCTAGTCGCTTTATGTAACTTGTTGCGCTAGGTTCGTGAATTTATTTTTAAAATTAGTAATGTCTAAAAACAGTCGAAAGTTTTTATCCTTAAATGAAAAATGCGAAATTTTGGAATATTTAAAAAAAGGATCGAGTGTTACAGTGTTAAGTAAAAAGTATAAAGTTGCAAAAGCAACGATTTGTTCAATAAAAAATAAAAAAGGCAATATTTTAAAATGTGTGAACAATACGTTTTATGGACCAAGAAAACGCAAAACATTACGATCTTCAGAGCTTCCAAAAATGGAAAAATCGCTCTATAAGTGGTTTATTTGCATGCGGAATAAAAACCTCCCTGTAAGTGGGTTGATGTTGAAAGAGAAAGTCAAACAAATTCACAAAAACTTCAATGCTAGCGATGGGTGGCTACAAAAATTTAAAAAGAGATACGGAATTCGGCTCCTTCAGATAAGCGGTGAAAAACTTTCTGCGCAATCTCAGTTCGTAAATCCTTTTAAAATTAAATTGAAAGCAAAGATGGAAGATTTGGGTTTATTCAATGATCAGTTGTATAATGGCTATGAGTCTGGTCTATATTGGAAACTTCTCCCACAAAAGACATATGTAACGCCATTGGAGAAATATGAGTGATCACAGATCGTGATCGTTTTCTTAATTAAACGATTATTTAGGAAGATATCAAGGATTTAAAATCTTTAGTTGTTTTTTTATATAAAAAATCGAATTTTGGTCACGAAAATGTGTGATTACAGATCGTGCTCCTTTTTTAATTAAGCACTTATTTAGTCCCAATTTACACAAAGAAATTTTTATTAGAAAGATTAATACAATTTTTTTCTTAAAATTTCTTCGGTGTTCACATAGCACAATTCTTATTGTATAAATCGCTCGTATTTTTATTTGAGAGTATGCCCACATTTGCATACACATACTCGTATGTAATACGAATAAGAGAGTAACACGAATTGTTATTACAATCAAGTGTGTACTCGTCTTATCTTAGATAATTGCTGCGTGTAAATTGGAACTTAGGAAGATATCAAGAATTTAAGTGAAATATGGTGATCACAGATCACAGATCATGCTCCTGTCCTTAATTACGACGATATGAATGTTTTTTTCTTAATACTATACCTTGTTGCCAATTCTTGCTACTTTTGGTGTGGTTACTTCTGATTGTTTTAAATAAAACACTTTTTGTAAATTTTTTTTTAATTTTTTTATGTTTTCATGTATTTGAAAAAAATTATTTAGTTTTTTGTTTTACTGCAGTTTTTTTTTCGGTTTTTATAATTATCCATAATTTTATAATTTATTTATAACAATAATAACTAAATTGTTTTTTGGGGGGTTTTTATTTTTGGTTGCCTTTTTTGTTTTTTTTTTTTTGTTATAATTACTTTTTTTGTTTTTCATTCGTAGTCTGTGGTGTGGACAAAAATTGTTTTGTTTTTTATTAAATAGTTTTTTTTTGGTTTTATTTTGTTAATAAAAAAAAATAAAGAATAAAAATGGTATTAATGAATAAAATGCATAGTTGTTGTTATTATACACTGAACCAAAAAAGAAGAGTTTTTAAATCATAAGAAAGTTTGAAAACATATAAAATGAGAAAGAATGTAAGTGAAATTATGTGAAAAATATTTATTGAACTGTTAAGAATAAACAAGAGAAAATTAAGTTTGAAAAAACGAGAAGAATTTATGTATTTATGGTCCATGTTTTGTAACAGGTTTATATTTGATAATAGAGAAATATTTACATGGCTTCTTGTGTAGAAAATTCTGTGATTTTCATAAAAATTGGGAATATTTTAAAATTGAAAACAGAATAGAGTTTGTAATAATCTGGTCTTGTAACTGAAGTACTATATGAAAGAATGTTCATTATTCCTTAAGAACTAGTTTATTTCCATTGTAAAATTTTCTGTCGTGGGCCACTCATTATATCTATGTGTCAAAGGTGATCGACTATACGAATGTCAATGCAACTCATAATAATGAGAAAATGAAATATGTACATTGTGTATAAAATATGCCAGTACAAACAAATGAATTCACAAATGCGTTATGTTGGTTTTGAGTCGACCACTGTTGAAGACCTTAACAGCTTTCAATAAATATTTTCTTAAATGTTTTAAAATGTTCTAAATTAATTAATTAATTATTTATTTCTAAAAGAGAAAACATATCATTGTATATATGGCTCAGTTCTGAAATCTATAATTTTTAAAATAATTAAAAGAAATTTTTAATAATTGTTTTTTTTTTTTTTTTTAAATTTTGTTTTATTTGGTTTTTAATAACTTTAAGAAAATTTTAAGAATTTTTAGCGTTTACTTTGTAAATGGGATTTATTTTCTTTCATTACATTATATTTATTACTTTTTTGTTTTCTTTTGTTTCTTGTTGTATTTTTTGGTAAAAAATCGTTTGGTTGTTTTTTGGTTTTTTATTTAATAGAAATAAATTATTATTTTATATAAATTTTTTAACTACTTGTTTTTTCTTTTGGTTTTTCTTTTTTATTCAATACGTATTTACAAATCTTAGCTTCAACAAAGAAAACAATTTACGCGTTTTTTTCTTCTGATTTTCATTTTAATTAAAAAAAATGCTTGTTTTTTTTATTAATTAAGCGGTTTTTTGTTTTGTTATAAAGTTTGATGTTTGGTTGGTAATAAAAAAAGTATTTTTGTTTTTTTTGTTATTCTTTAAGTTTTTAAATGTATATAAGTTTTTGTTTGTTATTATTTATATTGAGTTTGTTTTTTTGTTGTTGTTATTAAATAGTTTATTTATTAAATGCCAAATTATAGTGTTTTATTTTCATTTGTTTATATATTTGTTTATGTGTTAATGAATGTATGTTAGTTGAAGGAGGAAGGTAGGAGGAGCAGGAAATTATTTTTACTAAAAACTTAAGGAACGATGTAAGATGTTGTTGGGATTTTGACTAGTGATTAAACTATTATTTTAAATAAAAATAAAATTTGTCAAATGTTGCTGGGGTTTTAAAAGAAATGTTTACAAAAAATATATTAAATATATTATAGTAATGGCGTTATATATTTGATGCATTATTTTACAAGAGTACCTCAAGGAAGCAGCCTGAGGTACTCCTTCTGATAATTGATTTACACATCTGCTATGCCAACAAACAATCGTACTTATACATCTACATTTGCTGATGATACTGCTAATCTAAGCATTCATGAAAACCCTCAAGAAGCATCTTACTACCTACAATATCATATATCTGAATTAGAAAACTGATTAAACGCAGCATAAAAGTTAATGAACAGAAATGCACACTCATAACTTTTACATTGCGTAGAGAATCATGGTCTCCTATTTAGATTAATAATCAAACAATAACACAACAATCCAAAGTTAAATACCTCGGTATGCACCTCGATCATCGCCTTACATAGAAATCTGATAAAGATGCAAAATTGACTCAAATGAAATTGAAATTAATCCAAATTAATTGACTCATAGGCAGAAACTCTAACCCCCCGTTGCCACATGCAAGTGGAAGTTCGAAAAACTCAGTACAATTTCAGTTTTTTACTAACACAATTATATTTTTCGCACTTCCAGCTCAACTAGCGAGAGAATTTGGTTGTAAGCAGTTGCCGTAAGTAGAATGACAAATAAATAAACAGTGCTACCAGTGTTAAAATAAAAGTTATGTTTATAACAAATTTTCGGGGTTTTACAAAAAATTATTCAGAAAAAAGAACAAAACTATTACACATTACATCTTAATAGAATTTTTAAATATTAATTTCATGGATTTATTAAAAAAAATTGTAAATTACAAAATTTTTTTTCCGTATTTTTTTCTTTTGACAATACGGCAATACTGGATCCTTATGAGTTTGAAAATTAACAGAATTTTATGAAAAAATTTTGTTTGACGTTTCTTTGCTGACGACATTTCAAAAGTGAACTTGCACTTGCTAGTGTAGCCACTCAAACAAATATTGTTGTTTTTCGGCATTTTTCGTAGATAATATGTATACTCAACTTGCAAGTAATTACTTGCATGTGGCAACGGGGGATAAGCTAAGTTTACATTGCAAACTCTTGCTGTACAACTCAATCATAAAACCTATATGATGTTATGGAATACAGCTATGGCGAACAGCCTCAGCCAGATTCAAATGTAGACAGAATTCAAAGACGCCAACACAAATTGGTACGAATGATCACAATTTCCCCCTGGTATATAAAAAATTCGAAAATCCATGTGCCTTTGGTAAAAACTGAGATCCAGTACACCCTAATCCATTAGCCCGCAACATATTAAATAATAGTGGCTATATTCGATTAAGAAGAATGGATACAGCGCATCTGACCCGAAGACAAGAAAGACGAATGCCAAATTAATAAATAAAAAAAAAAACAATGGTCAAACAATTTTCGTCCATCACTGGCAGGAATAAGATTTGAAAAATTTATTATTAGTTCATTTTTAATAAAGATACAATAAATAAATAAATGTACAAAACAAATTTATGTCTTATTGGGAAAAATGTTGTAGTTTAGAAATTCTTATTATTTTTGCAACAAACATACTGACATTTTGAGGCTGATACCATTGAAGGTTACCCTGCCTTTACACATGCAAGTACTTGCATACAAGTGCCGTGTACGTATTATATACGAAAACTTATTCGAAAAACTCGACTAGGTATGCAAGTAAAAAAATGTGAGTGGATTAGTAAAAAAGTATGAACGTATTGACTTTTTCGAACTTGCACTTGCATGTGTAAATGCCGGGTTAGGTAAACATGCGAATATACTGGGTGGCCTTATAAGAACTCTACCTTGGGAAATGGTAGAAAGATTTAAATCTTCTTGTTTAAAGTTCATAGAACACAGGTTCTTCAGTAAAGGCATACTGTATAACTGATTTGAAGTATCGTTAATTAGAGGATCTAGTACAAGTATTTCTGTATATAAGCTTTAGTTACATTCTACTGGATTTATAGCATGTCCTATTCTAACACGAGTAGCAATCCATATCTTTTATTGAATGCTTTTTTTGAAAAATCAACCATTGTACTTTTGCAATTTTCCAAGCCCTAGATCAGTGTTTGACATTTATAAGGATTTTTAAAGGCTTCAAAAGACAAAATATAATCAAGTAGTATATGTACATATGTGTTGCTTTCACTACTGTCATTTGCAAAGTCAAAATCTGTTTTTATATAGTGAGTGGCTTATGTACCTGTGGAAGCAAGAACACATAAATCGACTTTATTGCTTTCATTTGCCGATCTTAGCTTTAGATTCCATGATTTGGTTATGATTAATAAGTCCCATATACTTGTATTTAAGTAATTTACTTTAACTTTTAACATGAGATCTGCTCTAGGAAACTGATTGTGATTTAACAACGGAATTTATACCGAGAAAAGAATTCATATTTGTATTCGCTCTACAGATTCATGTAGCATTGTTTGGTTTTTATTCAAATGTAATCCATGAATGGTATTATGTCCAAAACATACTTATTATTAGTAACACAGACATCAATTTTGCAATATGTTGTAGAGTCTTTTGGATCAGTCTATTTAAAGGCCCAACTATAATATGCATATGCTAGCTTAAGCAAATTGCAAAAGTTAACGAAAAGGCTGTCAAATGCATAACCAGTTCAGAGTTAACTTTTAGGTGGCTACAATGACTTTGAAACTTTTTGTCCACAGTTGCTCATTTATGTTTAAAAAAAATGTTTTTATTTTAACAAAAACCCATTAAATGACTATATTTTATAAATATTATTATATTATTTTATAATTAAAAGAAAACTTCGTACCAGAAACGCATAAATTTTCCTTTTTTTTTAATTTATCGGCAAAAGTACTAAAATGTACAGCTGTGGCAGCACTACATTGTAAATAATAATAAACGTTTACATATGTTTTGTTAATTTTCGTATTGTAGTTGCAAAAATGGAGAAAAAACTTAAAAATTTAAATAATATAAAAATATTAAAGTTAGCGCTTGAAGGCCTGCGCACATTAAAAGAAATATGTGAACTACACTGTAAAAGAAGAACACGCTCTTGTTCAGTCAGAGAAATAACCGCGACAGAAAGACATTTTTGTTAAAATAAAAAGGACCTCTTTTATTGTAAAGGCACTTATTTGTTTCCGCATTTTCTATTAAATTTAAAATAAATATATTTTCTTCCATTTTGTTCAAAACACAAACAAACAACAACAAACAGCTGATTCCGTACAGAATGTGCGATCAGTTTCGCTTTTTGCTTAAGCAAATGACAGTTGAAAAACTTAACGAAAAGTTTCGTTAAGTACATTATAGTTTGCCACATACAATTTATATGTGTTCGCACGTTTGCTTAAGCTAGCATATGCATATTATAGTTGGGCCTTAAGTACTTAATTTTATTCACAATCACATTGTCTTAATTAATTTTTCATAAATACTTATTAGAAGTTTTTGTTAAGCACGTCTCTACAATTGGTTCTTGGTGCTACCTTTATGATTGATATTGATAAAGTTGCTTTATATTGTGATTTCCAATAACACTCTAATCATGTTAAAAGGATCTGAAAATGTGTCATAAAAACAGGGTTGAAAATTTTAATACTGTCAACGGAAAATACCAGTTCAACTTTAATTCCTCATATAAAAATAAATACAAAATGTGAATATATGATCTAAAGTTAAAATATGTATTTTTAAACAACAAAGATCCTATTTAAAGTATTTATAAACCCCTTAAAATCATCTATATCGAACATATCTGCAGAAATAATTGCCATAAAATAAAACTATCTGATATTTTCTCAGCGCTCTGTATTTTTGTTATATCATTTATATTTCTCTTCAAATCATCCTTGTTGTTTTCAATTGCTATAACAATCCAGAGGTATTTTGTACGATCACATGTAAGATCACCAATACTTTTGTGTTTTATAACTTCAATTTTCAAAATATATGTATATATTTTTGAGACCAGTAGTACCTACAACTGTTATCTGTTTGGGAATCCTAACTTTGGAAATACATATCCAAAATTAAAATGTTCGTTATAATATGGCTTGAATTCAGAGGACGTTTTTATTTGAAAACTATAAAATGTTTTTGAATTTTAAAAGCTTTAAATTTTTGTACTTGTGGAAGATATTTCCATTTTTAATTAAAAAATTAAACAGTTTAAAATTTGATCGTCTTTACAAGGGAGACATTACTTGCGTTTAGGTTGTTAACTCGATTCTTGACTAATTGCATAATAAAGGTATAAACTAGTGCCAAACAGAATTCTATTCAGGCTACAAATTCCTGTGAATTCAGACAGTATTTGGCAGACAAATGTGACCCACATACAATATGAAAGGCATTATTCAATTGTTGAATAGAAATCCGTCTATCAAGGGTAACAGCAGGTTTATCATATTATTCCCTTCATCAGTTATTACTGCTACTTGGGTCTCAGCAAGTATAATAGTTTTTGACCTCCTCTGCAATGTACATGCCATGCACATACGGCTAATGTACTTGTACATACATACATATACGATTTATATGACATAACGAGTATCAGAATGTCTCATTCTATTGGATCTAGTACTTATTTTACTACCATCTGATCTTAATCCAGTTTTACTGATCTCATTCATAATAATGAATTGTGTAAGACTACCAACAAATACTTGCAAAAACAAAAGCAGCATCCAGCAATTGTGCATAAACTTTGAGATTGAGATGGTTGTAATGAAAATCCTGCAGTCTGGCTCATGTTTGTTAAGGTAAACAACTATCCCCAATAAACCCAGAAGCTGATGCTACATCTCAAATCTATTCTTAATACAACAAAAACTTAAACTTTAGGAAATGGTATACTCGTATTAGAAGCCCATAAATCCTTTAATACACTACAATAGATAAGAAGTAAGCTTAGATATTCTTGTATCAACTAATTTAAGCCTTTACCTCTGCGAATTAACTCAATGCTTTATAGCAGATGAAAAAACGATTTTAATAACTGATATAGAAAATCGCATAAAAAAGTTTCCCTGGTGAATCCGTTTATAAGAAACTAACATTCAAAATAAACTTATAAATTGATATACACAATATAGTCTGGGTATAAATCGAATTTCACTGATCTCATTAATTGGTGTGTGGTTCATAAAAATGAAATCACTTAGATTCTACGAGATTGCTTATGAGCAGCGTTTGCCACTGGCAGAATGGCAAGATTATTTTTTTTTAATATAAACTAGATGGGCGGATAATTAATCCCTGAAATTGCCAGGTTATTCCACGTCGATTTAGATAAGTCTCTAGTCGACCTATACCTTCATATAGGAAGCTGGAATGCTTAAATTTTGTATTAAAAAATGTATAGGTTATAAAACCAAAACGAAGCCATGTGACTAATCCACAACTTGGAAAAACGGTAACGCGGTACAGTTAGACGCCGCACACTGGCGCCATTTGAGTTTTTTCGTTACAAAAATTCATATCTTTTGAACCGAATAAGATAATTGAACAGTTTAAACAGCATATGATAGATAACTGTTCAGCCTATGAAATGAGCGTTTGGAAAGGGTGCTAAGCTTTGTAGGGACCTACTTATGGGTTATCAAAGTTAAAATTAGTAGAAAAATCAATTTTAAACCCATGTTTATTCAAAACTTCGTCGGCGCTCATGAAAATTTTGGTTTTTGCAACTCCGTTTGCTCTACGAGCGCCACTGTGCATCGTCAGGCATTAACCAATGCAAGAGTGAGCCGCAAATCTTGATTGTCCTTAAGCGATCCTACAGCCAGAACTGAATTACAACTGTTGGCACCATTATAATTAGTTTAACTGTATTCAGAACCATTAAAGTTTTGAAGTTTTTAAAATACTGATGAAAAACTTTTTACGGTGGCGTTGATAAGTTGTTGGGGGAGAGATCTACCTATGGTACATGTTTACCTTTAAACGAATTTCCCTTAGTCTAGACAATACCTGAAATTGAAAATACGTTCAAATTGCACAAATAAATTTTTGTTCTTGCATGTATTTCATCAGCAAATTACGAATACTCCTGGAAAGCTCCAGGACAAAAACAAGGACTATAGTCTGTAGACGGTCTTAGCAGCTAAAAGGGAAAAACCGGTTTTTTTTTTAATACTCAATAGATGACCGTCTATAGCCAGTCTTAGGCGTTAAAGGGTTAAGAGCCTTATATTTCTATTTTGAAGAATTTTAAGATAACTATTTGAAACTTACTTAAAGTGCGTCCCATAAAATGGCCAATCACTGGAATGATGAAAAATAATGAATTTGGAATGAGTTTTTATTTAACAAAAGTTTTATTAATTTACAATTTCTGTAAAAATTGGCTGTTTTCATAATTTGTGTTTTTTTCTGGTTGGGGTGGGGGAGGGGAATGGGTTTGGGGGAGTAGGGATTTGTTTAATGTTTAGCGTGTTTTTATTTATATTTTACTTAGTTTAAAATTTTTTTTTTTTGCTTTTATTTTTAATGTTAAGAAGTAATGAATTTATATTTTGTTTTTTTTTTATTTTTAAGGTATAATAAAAATTTTTTGTTGAAGGCAGGTGTTAATATTGTTATTTTTTATAAATACAGTTCAATTTTTTAGGTTTAATTAATGTTTTTTTTTTTTTTTGGTTTTTGGTTTTATTTTATAATAATTTTAATTTAATAATTTTATTATTTAGTTTTTTGTTTTATTAATATTTCCTATTTTATTTGGTTTATTTTCACTAAAATACGTTTTGTTTTAAACTAATATTTTTTGGGGGAATTTTTTTTCGCTTTTTTATATTTTTTAAATTATTTAAATTAGTTATATTTTGGTTTTGTGGTTTGTTTATAGAAAACATTGTATGTATAAACCGGCTAGTTTAGTTTACTTTAAGATATATTTTACAATTTAATTAAATTAATTTTATCTGGGTTGTTTTTGTTGGGTTTGTATTATTTTTGTATATATAAATATTAATTAAATTTAGAGGCATTATAAAGTATGTTAATTTCTTTATGTTTATTTTTGTTTAATTTACAATATTAAATGAAACTATTTGAAATTGTTATAAAAATCTATAAATTTGTAAAGAATTTTCTTGCTATTTTAATTTGTTTTAAATGAAGTTTATGTATTTGTTTAAATATTTTTTGTATATAAAAGATTTCTTTAATAGAATTTAATATAAAATTAAATTGTTTTGTTTTTTGGAAAGAGGGGGATATTGTTGCTTTGTTATGAAGGAAGATGTTTATAAATTTTTACATAATAATTTCAAATATTAACATTTAATTCATATTATTTACTTTTTCATATTTTTAATTTTTAATATCTAAATGTTTTGTTATGCTTTGGTTTTCCTTTAAGTTATGCTAAATGTTTATTTGGTTTTCTTGTTCAATTTATTTTATAAATATTTTACACATTTTGTTTAAATTTTCATAATATTTATTAAATTTCCTAGTGTTTTTGTTTCTTATTTATTTTTTTTTTTTGGTTTATTTGTTTAATATTAATTTTATTTTAAGATTAAATATTTATAACTCGTAATCCAAGGAACAGATCAAGCTAATGTTTCTTTTGTATTTTTGGAAAGATTTTTGTTTTTGAAAAAATATATTTTATGTTTATAAATGGAAAATTTATTTAAAAAATGTTTTGTTTTTCTTGTTGCTGTTGTAGTGTGTTGGTATCTTAATGTATTTTTTTTTTGGTTTTTTTTTAGTTTTTGTTAATCTATCAAATTTATGTAAATCTCAATACTCAATGAACAACATCTTAGAAATAGTGTTTAACGTATCGCAAAATTAAAATGTTTAATGCCTGTGTTTGTGTTAAGGATTTCTTTAAAGTGAATTTTATATTTTGGCAGTAATAATAACTATAAAAAACGATTTTTCATAGATGTCCTTTACGGTTGATTTTTATATTTATGTATATATACTATAGTTAGTGATTTTGTTTCATATATTACAGTCTATATACAGTTCTATATGTAAGACTAGAGAAAAATAATCATTAAATTTATCTAACCTAACAACCAAATCAATAATAAAATAAATAAACTCCAGAAAAACAATCCTACTTTCAGTTTCTTATATAAAATCCTGGTTGCTACTGAAACTGTCCAGACAGTCACGCAGGCTTAGTTTTCTAATGTCATGTAGTTTTTATTGAATGTTATTTACTACAAGAATCAGCACTAACAAATTCCTTTAATTGTTTTAACAATTAAAGTTTAGTGCATAATTTTATTATAAGTTTCTTTTAAAATAGCAAGAGTAGAAAGAACTTTTTTTGTCCCTTATGTAACTATTAAATCCTATAAGTAAGCTCTTCAATTGAGTAGCATTTATTCAAACACAGCTTACAGAAAAAGTGGTTGTGGGAAGAAGGATATAAAGATTAGTATATGTTGACATTCAATTTGATTATTTTCTACATGGCAGGCCATACACAAATATTCGCCATCTGCCGTAAACATTCGATTGGAATTAGTTTAGTTGTGTTAAAGTAGGTACTTAAGAGCTTCTCATGTTTAAAACATCAACATTTTTTTATAATATACATATGCACCATTCATAAATACAGATAAAGCGACATGATCGTTGGCGGGTTTATCTGTCAAAATACAATATTAAGTCTTACGAGCATTAAAATCGAATCTATCCTAGAACCAACGAAATTGTCATAAAATTCTAGTTTAAGGCACGGTCACACTGGGCAAATATTTCGTTTATTTAGTCTTATTTTAGTTGATGCTGTTTGGTCTTGCAAAACTCTTGTAAGAGTAAACAACGTCAAACAAATTTGTGCTAAAACAAGTGGTTATGCTTTTTTGAGTAAATACCTTACCTTAAGTAATTTGTTGCATACTTATTTAACCTTAAAGTATACGAAGAGTATAAAGTTATAACTTTAAAAAGTCTACAACAAATTCTATTGGGTGATAATTTTCAGGCTCTCTTTTTGGGAATTCAATATATCTAAAATTTTTCATTAAAATGTTGTGAAAAGGTTGAATGTCATCTGGCCTAGAGAATGCATTTGTATTAGTTGCTAAAACTCCAGTTATTGCTGTGATTGATTTCTTTTCTGCAAAAGAAAATTTCTTGAAAATAATTCAGCCAAAATATTAATTTTAACAGCATAAAATTCCAGCTTATGGATTTGCTTTGAACATGATCTCAAATGGGAGGTCTACATGTTATATTTTGCAAATCAATTTTATTGCACACCGCCAAGCAGTGGTTTACAATCTGCAGGTTACTTTATTTTATGCAATGAAAGAATATCTATTACTAGCAATTGGATGAGTATCTATCTAAGATAAGATCAAACATAAATCATTACCACCAAATATTTGCAAAACCAGCACTCAGCAAACTTGAAAAACTTTGAGGCGTGAATGCTAAAAATGAAAAGCAAAGGGTAAACATGCTATTTAGGGTAAAAACGATCAACAATATAATAGAAGCATATCGTTGGTCTCATGTAAAAAGGCCCTAACTCGCTATTTTTTCGAAATTTGTTTTTTTTGCGATTCCAATGAATTTAACGCAAATACACCTCCTCACAAAAATTTATTGCAATAGTGTAAAAAATAACGCTTTTATAAGCAGTTGTACAAAAACAGTTACATGTTGAATATTACAGTTTCTATTATGTTTTTACCTTCTCCTGTAAAGTTTCAAATATTCGAGTTAGGGCCTTTCTACATGAGACCATCGATATGGTACATTTGAAAACTAATCTTAACACAACAATAATTAAAACTTTGGAATAGGGTAGTGTTAAAACATGCAGTCCTTCACTACAATACAACATACAAAAAGTCTGCTCCAGTTTTCTTAGCAATAGTCAAACAATTTTAGCGACTAAAACTCTACTGAAAATTTTATTCTTTATTTTTTCAAAGTCGTAGTTCCGGTGCTGATTCCGCTTGAGGCTCCCAAAAAAAAAAAAAAAAAACAACCAACATAGCAAATAAATTTCAAAATTGATAAACACAAGACAGTCTGGATATGAAACGATAAGCACAAACTTGCAGCTGAAATAAAGCATCAGCTGTTATTATATATTGATTGTTTTTTATGTGCTATGTAGACCTTTTATATTGTTAAAAATCTTTCTATTTTATTAGTTCGGCTTGAGGTCCCTTTTATTAAAAATATAAAAACTCTTGTTCGTTTTTAATTTTTATTATATTTTATTTATTTCCAATATTTCGACCAACTTTGTTGATCATCTTCAGGGAAGAAAAATAATTTGATGTTTAATACAGTGTTGTCCGATGTTAATATCTTAAGTTTCTTTCACTGAGTTATTATATATTTTCGAATCCCTTAATTCTGATCATTTCGATTCGTAGACCGGCTATTTCGAGCAGAAGACATAGAGAAGAACTTAATTCAAATTGAACAAAAAACTGCGTGCATGAAATTTATTTACTAAACACGTAAAACTTGTAAATTTGTTGGCTTTGGCCGCCTCAATGCAGAAGCAAGGCAAAAATATTTTCAAAATTTTGCTTCAGATCAAAATTATGTTGAGGTTGAGGGCATGTTTAATTAAAAGAAAGAGAAGTTTTGCATTAAGAGCTTTTTAATCAGTTGCTATTGTAATTTTTATTTAATGAAATTCAAAATTTCCATCTTTCTTCAACTTTGGAAAGTACAATAAAAAAGTTTAACACCGCAAAAAAGTAAGTTAAGTTTCAGCTTTTACCTAACTGAAGTTGTATTTTTTTTCTTTTGTGTTTTTGTCGATAAATTCGGTTTAAATTATAATACAATTCGGTGTCATATTATTACATTTGGGAAGCATTTACTCTACAAAGCATAACCACTTGTTTTAGCACAAATGTGTTTGACATTGTTTACTCTTACAAGAGTTTTGCAAGATCAAACAGCATCAAATAAATTAAAACTAAATATTTGTTGTGCTTTGGCCTAAAGAAGAAAAGTTTGTTTTTTTTTTTGAATAAATAAACGAGTTTAAATATGTTATTTAGTGGTTACTTTTTTTCTTCAAATATATATTTGCCAAGTGTAACCGTACCTTTAAACATTGTGGTTACATTTATTCTTTGTCTTTATCATTCATTCCTTTATGAGTGCTTTAAAAAGCTATTTAAATGATATTGAATGTAAATAAGAACAAATTAAAGCTGCTCAAATTTGTTTAACAATTTTTCTAGAATATGGAGTTTTTTTTATTATAATTATAAAGCTTTAATGAAATTGTTTTTATTTATAAAATTTTAAACTCAAACTAATTTGAAAATAACTAAAGAACAACACAAAAATATCATACCTAAATTACTTTACAACTACCACCTATGTATGTCTGCCAAAAATGCAAATCTCTATTTATTATTAAATTTTGAATTAAAATTTATCATATCTATGGTATTAATTAGTATTTTTTTCTTATGTATATTGTTTAGATTTTATTTACTATATAATTATTTATTTATATGTCTATGTTTGTTTGATTAACCTACCATTAGGTCTATAGAGGTTGTTGTTCTATGCCTAGTATGGGGGGGGGGGGGGAAGAGTTGTGGGGGTAGGGGCGGAGTAGGATATTTACGATTTCGAATGTAATTTCTTGTGCGCTCTCGTCTTATAAAATTGTATTTTTATTATTATATAAATTTATTAATATGTTTTTGGGTATTTTATTTCATTTATTCACTATTATAAGAAAATGTGATCACTATTATAAGATTGTGATTTGAATGATGGGTGATTTTGACGCAACTGATTTTGAACGAAGTGGTAATGATACTGTATGTTACGAGTATAATTTGTTAATGATTATTTATTGATTTATTTAATTTGTGATGTTTACGTTTTATTTGTTTATTAATTATTTACAAAAGAAAAAATTAAATTGAAACATTAGTGTATGTATATTTAACAAGGGATTATATTGAATAAGGCCCATCTGCAGTACAGCTAAAGCTACTTGATGATAGATAGACCTTTTAGAATATAAGCCTTTGTTATGTAATTATTGATGGGAATTTTTTTTTATGAAATCATTAGGCTGTTGATTTTATCAATTTTTGTTTTTATTTGTTTTCTTAGATTCTTAATGATTTATAATGTTTATGCTGTGTGTTTATTGTTTAATAAAGTACTAGTTATGTTGTTTAGCTTAATTTATTTACTTATTCATTTTATTAAAATTGTTATGTTTTTGCCTTATTTTCATTGCTGAGAGAGTTAGAGAGAGAGAGAGAGAAAGAGATGGTTTGGGAATTTGTGGGCTGTTGTTTGTTTAGTTTATTTTGCTCAATAAGTATTGCGATCGCTTTCTGAGAATTTTCATTTTCATTTTCCTTTAGTCCAATTGTTCTAGTGGTTATGTTGTTCTTGTTATTTTTATTTGTTGCTTTTCAATAAAAAATATTGATTTTCTGTTGTTGTTTTTCTTGTTGTTGTTGTTGTTTTTTTAATACATTTTCCTTTATTTTTTTTTTCTTAAATATATAAATTGTCTAACTACTGTGTGTATCTGGTTGTTGTTACTGTCTGTTTATGTTGTTGCTGTTCTCAATTGTTTATTAATATTTAATGCTTTTCTTTTTCTTTTACATTTTTCTTGTTAATATTACTGAATTTGTTAATACGATGAATATAAAGTTATAAATGTTTATCTTTTTGTCTTTATATATTTAATTAATATTGTTTTATATTGGATTGTTTGATTAATTTATTTATAATGATAAAATTGTTTCTCTATTCTGATGCTTCTGTTGTTTCAAATGTAAATTTTTCTAACTAATATTTTTGTCTAATAAAATTTAAAAAAAAAAATTGGAAAATTTTAACAAAAACTATTATAACTCCTTTAAATAATAACAATTTTACCAAATTAAGCACTTTGTACTTGGGTTTATAGCAAGTTTTCTTATTGGTAAATTTTTAAAATGCTTAATATTCTTTAGTTTAACGCGTTTAATAAAAAGTTGTATGATTATATTTGTATTCCTAAAAGGCAAACACTTGAAATTTTTAAATGTTGCAATAGTTATTGTAAAAAGGAAATTACACATAAAACATTATGATTTTGAACATTGTTATACTGAAATCTCAGCAAAGTATTTTACTTTTTTAAATTAAAGTAAGCTTGAAAACTAAATGAATCCAATTGCAACTAATTCGAACTGTGTTTCTATGTGAAAGCATTTGAAAGTTATATTAAAGTATTTTGGTTTCTTAGTAAAATCTAAGTCAACCCAGAGAAAAAATATAGTTGCACATGTTTACAACAGCAATGTCAACATTTTCACAAATTTTTCAACAATATTATGATCACTGTAATTATTTTTATAATTGCGGTAAGAATTAAGAATTAAATAATGAAAAAGCTGTATTAGAATTTGAAATATTCATAAAAGGTTTTATTTTACCACAAAGGCTGAATTCATGTTTAAAATTCTTAAGAATTAAAAAATGTTTCAAATGTTTGCCTTGTTTCTCTTGCCTTCTAACTGCTCTCCTTCATTGAGATCATTTCATAATAATATTTTCTTTAATAATAAATTAGTTAAATTTTTTTTTGGGGGGGGGGGGTGGGGGGTTGTGTTTTCAAGAAATAAGCAATAACTAATGGTAATCTAAAAATGTTCATACCAGGCTGGATGGTATTTTGATTTTTATTAAGTTAAATTATTAAAATATATGTATATTATTATATTGCATTTGTTATTATATGATTAAATTATATATAGCACAAATTTAACAAATTTAATAAGAAATTCAACAGAACGAGATCCATAAGTTGCTTTTTAGTATATTAATATTAATGCAAATTCTCTAATTTTCCTATATACTTTTATTTTAGTCATAATTTATTTTGCTTTAAGAGCCAATATTACAAATCTACTGTTTATAGCATTAAATATAAAAATTATAAAACTTTCAGTGCTTAATTTGGTGTGTAATTTTTTTAGTTTTTAGCTAAGTTTTCTTTTTTGTTTATAAAATTTTAAATTATATTAAATTGTAAGCTTTTGGTTTTGCAGAGAAGCTAAAATCTTTAAATAAGTTTTTCTTTCGTTTTTAGAAAAATAATCGTAATAATTGTTGTAATAATAATAAATCTGCTTAAAAATAAATCTAAAAACAATTCTTTGGCCTTGTTTTAATTCTTGCTAGAGGTAAAAATCTTGATTTTATTTAACGTTTTCTTTCATTGTAATATTATTATTTTTATTTGGTTTAAAACTTGTAATAAATTTGTTTTCATAACATTTTATTTATTTAGGTTTGTTGTTTATGTTTTTATTTTTTATTATTATTTTTGTGTTTGTTCAAGGTACATAATTAAAAATGTTTTAAAGCTTGGTTTATAATATAAAAAAAAAAAACTAAAGTGAAGCTAAGGTTTTTTTTTAGCTAATGATTGTTAAGGAAATTCTTTGTTACAACTTAATTTTCAAAACACATTTTGTTTATGGTTAAAGTAGCTGATAGCTATTAATATTTAAAAGACTTTTTTTGATCTTTTTGTTAAAGTTGGCCTTGGTTTTAGTTAAGACAAAATATATTTACCTTAAATTAATTTAAACTTTGATGCAAACATATTTTGTGTATTATTTATCAAATGGAGATAAAGATTTTTGCAAAACACGGCATGCATTATATTCAAATACATACATATAAGTAGAATAAGGACTACCCAAGAAATGTATTAAACTTCTCATAAAATTCCACTGAAAATTTTATTATCAATAATTTCCCTACAATAGCGATGCCTTCTTTAAATGAAACATCCCTTTTTATACATATAAAATTTTAGATTTAGAAGCGCTTTATATTTCCAAAGAATCTATCAAGTGTGTAGTTTAAGTTTTGCATCAGTAGTAACGGACACTTAAGCCTCAGTTAGCCGACTGTAACGGAATGTAGTGTAATGACGTAAAAATGTAAGCAAATTCTATTTCTTACAGATTTATACATTATGGTGTTGCGTTACTTTACATCTCCATAACCATTTTACACATTACAATATCCATCAGCTGTTTCTTACTGTTGCAGTTACATTCCATTACAGTCGCCTAACTGAGGCTTTACATGTTGTCATTTACATACAAATATTAACATAAGCGTAAAATATTCTTAACCTAATGAGAATTATATGAAGAGCACATTATTTCGTGTATGTTGAGAGTCGAATACACTCATGAAGATATCTAATAAATAAGACGGCTACTTCAAATTGTAAGCCACCCATTACTAAACTACTTCCAAGTAATACAGATTTTATGCAGTATCCATTACAATTTGTGTTCATCAGTCATCATCAACAGGTTTTATCTCAGAACACATGTACTCGTATTAGTCAAATATAGGGTGTCCCAACTAGAACGCAAATTTTAAATTTGGCGCTATTCGAAGTGTCATTGTTTGACATTTGAACAATTGTTATTGTTTGCTAGTAGAATGTACGAGGTTAGTAAAAATGGAGCGCTACACGAATGATCAACGCATTCTCATTGTGAAATTGTTTTACCAAAATGGTGAAAGTTTTACGGCTACAGTTCGCACACATGTCATACAGCCAGAGAAACAATTTGAGAAACAAATTGCAGCATCAGTCATTTCCCGGTCGTGTTATTTCGCCTTTTGGAGACCAGAATTGGCCGCCTAGATCGTACGATTGAACACCTTTAGATTTTTTTCTTTGGGGTGTTTTAAAGTCGATGGTTTACGCGAATAAGCCGATGACGACGCAAGCCTTAAAAGAGGAAATTGGACGCTGCATTAATGAAATACCGCAGCATTTATGTAAAAAGGTCATTGAAAATTTCATTAAAAGATCGCGTGTGTGCCAGCAAAGCCGCGGCGGCCATCTGCACGATATCTTGCTTCATACATAACCTCATTCTGTCTACTTTACGATATAATAAAGTTTCGTGATTTTTTTTAATGTCTGTGTTTTATTGAAAATTTAAAAATTGCGTTCTAGTTGGGACCCCCTTTAAATACTGCTTCAGAATTATACTGAATGAAATGTTGAATGATCATTGTTAGGACTTTGCTAGTAATTAGGATCTTATTGAACCTGAAGTTGGAATGCATTGACAATAGTTACTTCAACCAAGCTATATTGGTGAACGAATGAACATGTTCGTACGAATATACAAAGCAGACTGAATGATTTCGTTTGCTTTCGTTTAAAACGTGAGCATATGCAGCTGTAATAGAACAAGTGACCAAAATATAAATATTTGAATTTAATAATTTCAGTTGCCTTAACCAAACTTAGTTGTGGCAAACAATTTCCTCCCATCATTACTTATTTCTTTCATGATTACTTGTTTTTTTTTATTTTTTTTAATTTAAAAAACTATTTTAAAAAGTCTTTGTTTAATTATTTGCATTATTTAAAAATGTATAAATAAATTAACAAAAATTAGCTGCTGATGATTATTTTATTAATTATTCTAGTTATCCGTAATGAGGAGTTGTTGAGGGGGATGGCGAATTTTTTTATAGTTTTTTGTTTTTTTTGGTTAATGTTTGTTGTGTTGCATTTATTATTATTATTATTTACTATGATTTATAATGTATGATAAAGATGTTGTTCTTGTTTATGCGGATCTGCTGTTGTCATACTAATCATTTGAGTACAAATTGATTCTTCGAAACCACTTGCGCGTGACTCTATTGTGGCGATATTAGTTGGTGGTTGTAGTAGTTGTGTTGTTGTTGTAGTTAAAGTGCTGCTATTGTTGTTATCGATTGTTGTTGGTGGTGTTGTTGTTATTGTTGCTGTTGTTGGTGTGTCATTGGTCTCATGATATCTACTCGAATAATAATTAATTTCATGATCTGAATAGACTTTGGTTGTTGCAATATTTGGTTGCATGAATGAAGTTTCAGCAATGATTGCTTCAATGCCAACATCGTCATTGTCATCATCATCAATATGATAATTATGCCTTAAGATGGTTGTTGGTAGTTGTTGTAGTAGTAGTCGTGTTGTTGTTGTTGTTGTTGTAGTTGGTGTAGGTGGTGGTGGTGGCGTTATAAGTCTTTGCTTACATTGTAATAATGTTAATAAATCATTATGTGACATGGCGGCTGGTATTGTTCTTCCTGTTGCTGTTGGTTTTATTGTTTTATCAAAATGTTGCATTGGTATTGTATCAAAATTATGATCTAAGTCTGGTGCGGATAGTGTGGTTTGTAAAATGGCCTGATGCTATACCCAGATCTGTTCCCTTCGATCACGCGATCGCAATCAAAGCCTTTGCTAGCACCAATCCTCTTCGTCTGAATCGGAGTGGCGTGCATGAAGGCCACCTTTTGGCTTATAGCCATTCATAACGGGTGAGGGTAAAACTCTCCCCGTTCTGCCCATAGCTACTGCTTGTTCAAAGGACAAGGGTGCTACGTATTCCAGTCTACAAAAGAGAAAAAATAAAAAAAAAACAGAATAAAGACAAAGAGACAGGAAGAGACAGAAATATGTATAAACATTATTAAGACGAAGTTCGTTATATCTAAATAAATATTCGGTATAAATAAACATTTGTATATGTATACTTAATTTAATGTAGTTTTGTTTACGATTGATGTTTGTTACCTTTCTCTTTCATACTCCAACTCACGATCTCGTTCTCGTTCATATAACTCACGCTCTCGATCCCGATATTCATATCGTGGATCATCGAGTAAGCGGTCCCTATAACGAGCGCGATCACGCTCACGTTCTCTACTACTATAATACAGATCTCTAGGGTCCCGCAACAGATCGCGGTGGTGTGGCAACGAGTGAACACTATGAGGTGTTGAATGATGTGTCTGCAACAAAAAAACCAAAAACAAAATGCAAGTTTATCGAAAATAAAAAACCAAAATAAATAAAATCATATAATTTTTGTTGTTGTTGTTTTAAAAATCGGAACATGCTTGGTAGTTAATGTGGGTGGTTGGTTGGTTGGTTGGTGATTGTATGAAATGATAATGAAACTCGTCACTCGTATGAATGATTTTTTAAATTCAATGATGGGGGAGGAGTATCAAAATAGTGATTATTTTAATTACTAATATTAAGTTTGTAATTTCCTTTGTCATTTTTTTAAATTTGTTTGTTAAAATGCTGGTCTTATTTATTGTTTTCATAATTGTGTGCTTTACCAAAAATGATCCTTGTGATCTTCTGTAGTTTATGAATGTTTTCAATGTTGTAATGATTCAACTTAAGAAATCTGAACTTTTAAATAACCAATTCACCAAAAAAAAGCTGCAGGTATCATGCAGACATTCATGTTGATGATTTCATTCGTTTTTGCATGCACTCTGAAACTTTAGTATTCACGCGTTTTGAACGTAGTTCAGCAGTAGAGTAGAGTTACTAAAGTCATATCTCATCTTGGAATGTTTTTCGAAAACATTCTAATAATGTAATAGTTTAGTTTTGGGAATTTTTGGTTTTACAAATAATATGAAGAATATATGCTTACACTTCATTATAAACGAAATACGTATTTAGTGTAACTGAACTAAATACTTTTTCTTTATAATGTAATTTTCGCAATGTGGGCCACTTATAGGATGTTTTGCTTTAAAATCTACTTAATATTAATGATCACAAAGAACTTCATATACCTAAAAATTTGATAATTTCACTGCCAAAAAACAGAAAATATACTATTCTGCATTAACTTTTACATGTTTGGATGATATCATATAACGACTATCCAATACTAAAGAAGACTGTCAAATGTACTTTAAATGTTATATTATTGCTTTGATAATAAAGTCGCAATCATATGTTTTCACTTATGAACGATGTTTTTCTGGCACAACTATCTTTTTGACGTGAATTTCATACAATTTTACATAGAGCAAAAAGCAACAAAACAATGAAATTTTATTGTCAAAAATCGCTGTCAGAACTTGCTCTTTGCAAAATGAATTTCATGAAGTTTTCCCCGGACTGTTCGACATGATGATTCCGAAGAGTATGTTGTTCAAATGTCTCTGAAAGGGAACGCTTATTGTACGAAATAATCACTACTAGGTATCTTTATATGATTTTAACTGAGATGTGGAGTTGTTTCAACAAAACTCCAGGGAATTCTTGCATCGATTCTTAACAAAGGATGAATAAGGGATTATAGCTACACAGATTGAAAGAGGTTTGTAAAAGTTTGAAGCCGAAAATTTTTCTTTTGTATTTCATAACTGATTTTATTGACTACTCATGTTGGTTGATTTTAAATTTGAAGATTGTAATACGTTTTGACTTTTCACGGTTTATACAACAGCAATTCATTGCGCTATTCTCAATGATTATGAGACCTAAGCGGCAGATAAGTCAGGATGATGAGTGATGATCATCTACAGGATGTCACAGCTTATTCATTAAAAGCATCAGGGTTTGATGCAGGAATCCCTTTTAATACCCATTTGTATGGACGTTTTGAACGCCATCATAGGTACATCGTCCTTTCATTCGATGTCTACTGATTCTCAGGAGCTATTTTCAAGAATATCGAAACCGGAGGTGTTAAGATAATTAATGTAGATTGTATGTATATATAAGTTAATTAGGATGTCTTTGGTCAGCGAACATAATCTATTGCTGAACAGCCAGCTCCTGGTGCATTGTTTTATTACGTTCTGTTAAAAGAACACGTTGACAGATTGTGCTTAGAGACCATGAATATCGAAACCCGATTTGTCCATATGACTAATGTAGATCATATGCTAAAACAGACCAAGATGCCGTCGGTCATGCTGAACAGCCAACTCCTTATGCATTGTCCTATCACATTCTGATAAAATAACATATTTCACTACGTATGCAGATGGCAATCCATTGTCTATTGTCTTTAATGAATGCTTAAAAAATATAAAACCAAAAGTATCCGATGCCATCATTCCTGATTGCTGAAGGTGTCTAATGTGACTCGTTTAAACCATTACTCTAGATCAGAGGTCGGCAAAGCGTAAAATGAGGTTATGTGTGTGAGCAAACTACCCAGCAAACATAAACATAATTATATAAATTATACAAAACAACTTAGATAGGAAACATACACTCACAATGTATTTTCGGTAACATATAAGAAATTAACAACGAGATTGATATACAAACGGAACTTCTAATACTTCAAAAGCTGATTACATGCATGTTACCAAATGCATTATCAATCATAAAATATTTTTCGTAATTTATTATTAATTTGAAATGTTTGTTGGGAAGTATTTCTGAAAAAAATATAAAAGCATCCGCCGCATGTGCACACATTGCTGTCTCAATGGCGACTGAATGAAAGAGATTAAGCGTATGTGTGAAGTGCTCTCTGCACTATTGTGCTATAGGATGTCGACCTCTGCTCTAGATACAATATACTAAAACAAGATTTAGAAGAATCGATATCTGCTAATTTAGAAGCAACGTTTTTTCGAATCTTAGATTCTCAGAATCCAAATCGCCAAAAAAAATTGTATAAACATTCCACGCTAACTTTCTTTTGATGAAAGTCCAATAATGTTGAATTGGCCGAAACTCTGGACAGCTTGTAGCGTGGCCAGATTTTATGTGAACAATGCTTTATTTGTGTTTAAAATTCGAAGAGAAAAGTTTACAAGAACGAGAAAGTCATTTGCAACAAAAATGTAATAGAGTTGCAAAAAAAGATCTACAAAAGTAAACCAGTAACTATACGAAACTTCATATCGCTTTAATTTATTTTTGTTAAAATTTTTATAAAATCTTTCTCATCAAGATCCTGCTCTAATACATTTATTTATATTTATGAATTTTCTAAATAAAATAGTCTCCATTTAAATTTCGAAATACGAGTACATTTAAATTCAATCTAAAAGAAATTCCTTTTTCATTTGAAAAATATACTTACATGTGTTGGACTTGCATTTAATTTTGGAAAATTAATATTTGTTGGCTTTAGCTGCAGTGTCGATGGTTTACTGGGTGTCGGTGGTAGACGTCTACCTCCACCACGACGATGGTTTAAATTTGGGTAACTATGTTGGCCATGGGGTCCACCTAATGAGAGCGAGAAAAACACAAATAAAAAAGAGATGTTGTTCAAATTATAAGAAATATTTGCTATGAGTCAAAATATACGTATGTATGTATGTATGTTTTACATAAATATTATAATTATGGAATAAATTGAATGAATAAGTATTTAATAACACACATTTGTAGTTAGTTTATTTTGCTGATAGATGTATGTATAGCGTATATGGTAGTTATTGTTGTTTGTAGATAATGAAATTGCTGTTATACAAATTTAGACATCAATTAATTAAAAATCAAACAGTTAAAAATAGAGACAAAGTGCTCTTAACAAAAAAAAAAAAAAAAAATCATATGATAGACATGCATGACATTTAATAAAAAAATGATTTGATTTGTTTTTATTGAAATAAAATAAATTCATAAAGAATAACATAAGATCTAAGTGTAAATAAATATAAAAATTAAAAAACAACAACTTAAAACAGCCAAACTAATGACCGGAAAAAGCCATACAAAATGAAATATTAAATAAAGAATAAATGAATTAGTAACTAAACTAAAACACAACACAAATTAGTTAGTAACGCATAAACCCACTTAATAAAACGTAACGTTATGATGACATGTTATGACATGAAGGCGCACATTGACATTGACATAATTTTGTTAATTAAATGTTGACATTTTGGATGACATTTAACACATAACAAGACGGCGATTTTCTTAAGAGCGACAGAAAGAGAAAACAAAAATGCATGTAAAAGATGTAAAAGATGGATTGACAAATAACCTTTGAGATGAATTATATTAAAAGCTATTTATTTATTTAGTTGAATGAATCGTATGAGGCCTAAACGAATATGATGACTGACACTGGAATAAACATGACACAATCAAAAGTATTTTCAAACAAAAAAAAAAAATCATGTTTCTAAGAAAAAGACGACAAATGACTGTAACAAATGATGTTCTAAGTTATGGTATTTTGACTGACTGATTGTTTGATTCTAGTGTTTTCTTGTTTTTGTTATGAACTTGGCAGCTAGTGTTAAATAATGAGGACCAACATTTTCTAGTACTGAAACAGTGTTTCATTGTTAAAAATTAATTTAGACAAATATAAATGTTTCTAGACTGAATGTAATTTAGAGCGTTTTGTTGAATTCGAAACTGATTAAAAGCTAAATAATCAGCCATGTCACAGAATTTGATTCCGTTCGGAAGTGGAATTGATCTACTTTTAGTTTGCTATGTGGAATTTTAATTTTAAGAATTTCTAGGTTTCATTGCGAAAAAATTCTTCGTTTTACCTTTTCTATAAAAGCAAAAAACGTAATAAATTCCACTTCCGAACGGAAACAAATTCTGTGACATAGCTGAATGATTTGTTTTTCTTTGTGAGTGATTGAGTTTTGACAGAGTGTTGTTGTGGTAGTTGTATATGAGAGAGAGAGAGAAATAAGAGTTATACTGAATAATTTGGCGAGAAAGAGAGATAGAGAGAAAGAGTATAACAGTGAAAAATTAATATAGAGAGTGTGTATAGAGAGTACCCATATCAATCCCATAGCCAAGTCTATCTCTTTCACGCATCTCCTGTAGTCTAGCAGGACTTGGTGATCGTGATCTTTGACATAGACTTGTTGTCCCATATGTGGGATAAGGCAGTTCAGGGCGTCTGGTGCGCGGTAAATGGCCACCATAACGTGAAGGTGAAGGCGAGCGGGCCGGACTTGTCGATGCTGACCATGAACCTGTTAGTTGGTATACATCAATAATTAAAACAAAATAAACAATAATTAAAAACAAACAACAACAAATAGGCAATAAATAATAGAGAAGGGGGGAAAAAGTATATTTAAGTTTTCTTTTCTTCTTTTTTTAATTCATGTAAAATTGTTTTTTTTTTTATAATAATAAAATATGGCACAATATATTCTTCAGTATTTTTTTTTGATAATAATGCGCAAAATAAATTTAAAAAAATTATAAAGAAAATAAACCATTTGTTTAAAGAAGCTTATTTACAAAAACAACGAAATAAGTTAAAAAATCTAATACATTTAATATAAAAATATTTATTATTTGTGGTTTGTATAGAAATGTTTTCCTTTATTTTTAATAGTGTAGCAGAATTATTTAAAGAAAATATATTGAATTTTTTAGTTGAAATTTGTTATATTTCATAAAAGTTGTAGTGTTCCCGATTTGACAGCATTAAGTGCCATCTTAAATACTTTGGAAAATGCTGATAAAACATACACTGTCGGACAAAATAACGTGCTGTTTCAAATATTTCTGATTTTTGATTAATTTATTTATGTATATGTTTTATTTCTAATTCAGTTACTATTTTATATAATACTAGCTAAAACCCGGTGTGCTTCGCTGCCCGTATTTTTGAAAATTAACTTTGTATGGGAGGTACCACGCCCACTTAAAATTTCCAAAAAAAAAGTAGCCTTATAGCTCCTTCCAGACATACAGAAATATACTGTGAAAATTTCAAGCAAATCGGTTCAGCCGTTTAGCCGTCTATAGACTTCAAACTAATAATAATAAACATAACGACACACATTCACTTTTATATATATAGATTTATGTACTTCTTTGCAAAGTCTAACCGCTTTGCAGCTTTTTCTTAGCGAACGTACTTTTTAGACCGCTTTCGTTAAGTCTTCTTTGGACAATTCGAGTCGAAATATTTATTTCTAGTTTGTTCTTTTTATCTCTGGCTGTCGTCGAAGAATATATATTTGCTAGAATTATGATATGATCATCGTCTATATTCGTGGTCTTAAGTTTTCTGTGACATAAGCTCTTAGCGCTTTTATTTGAATTTCTTATTTTATACAAAGCAATTATTTTTCTGACCGCAGTTTCTTATATCTTATACTTAAGGTACATTAACATTTGGCAAATATTTACTCAAAAAAGCATAACCACTTGTTTTAGCTCAAACTTGTTAGACGTTGTTTACTCTTACAAGAGTTTTGCAAGATCAAACAGCATCAAATAAATTCAAACTAAATATCTGTTGTGATCTGGTCTAAATAAGAAAAGGTTTTTTAAATAAATAAAGGATATCAAATATATGTTATTTAGTGGTTATATCTTTGCCTAGTGTTATCGTACCTTTAAAACTCAAAGCTTTCTGTTTCGTCCCATTTTCACGATATAGATCTAAAGTCCCCATTTCGAAAAGGTCTGGGTCTGGCCTTAGTTGTAAACTAAGCGGAAAGAAATATCGATCGATATTGAAAATATTGAAAATGTCTGTGTAAAGATAATACCGCAAAAAGGAAAAATACCGCCGCAACGCAATGAATAATTTCAAATTATGTTTCAGAAAAAAAATTTTCTTCCGCAATCGTGGAATGGATAATGAATAATTCGCCCCACTGTATATAGTTACAATCGGAATCAAAAACTTAATATAAGAGATTAAGACGTTTCTGAATATTAGCTTCTTCCTTTAGCCAAGCTAAATGTTACATAGTTTTGATATTTTTAGAATTAATTGAGATATTGTCTACTCTTTCTTTGGCCACATACTGCAACACCTCTTAAGAACTATTTAGAAAGAAGTGGTTGAGAAGTCTTGCCTCTTCCGGCTTATAATCCAGATTTTGCATCGTCTGGCTATCATATGTTTCGCTCGATTGCAAACTCTCCTTTTGTGATATTTTACTTCACTTTAGAACAGAGTATCCGAAATTGGCTTGATTCGTTCTTGACCTCAAAAGATGAGCAGTTCTTTTGTTCCCAAAATCCATATGTTGCCAGAAAGATGTAAAATGCTCATGGCTAACAATGACCAATACTTTGAATAAATTTATATGGTGCAAATGCTTCAAAAAAAAAAGCTAAAAATTTTAAATAAATTTTGCATTTTTAAGTTATACAGCCAATAACATGGCATGAAAGTGAGTGCGTTCGAATGTCGATGAATGCTTAATAATTTCAGAACGTTAATCGTTGTTGGCATTGACTAACATAAATTCGATATGTCTCCGCTGGAGAATTCTGTGTAACTAAAATATATATAGTATGTCACCCTACTATTCCCCGCCAATATATTTGGTTCGATACAAAATAAAAAATTAATAAAAAATAAAAAAAAAATACCTCTTACTAACTTCTTCGCCAGTATTTTATACTAATATCGGAAATTGGTGCTGTATGACAATTAAATTGGTTAAATTTACATGGAAGTGAAACAACAATTATTGACACTTTTTTTGCAAAAGGGACAGGTAAAATATTAAATTGTTTGTTTTGAGTTTTTGTTTTCATACAAACAACATTTAACAGTGTCATGCAAATGTTTTGGTTTTTTGTTTTGTAATCTTGAACATTTGTTGTTGTATGTTTTCTGGTATTACATAAAGTTTACAATTTGTTTATACAATTAGAAAAAAAACTAAAATTTAAGAAGAAAATCATAATTTGGAAACAAATAAAAAAATACAATTAGCATGCCTTTCTTTTGTCTTTTTTAAATATTTATTTTTGGAATAATAAAAAGCTTAAGAAATACCAAAAAAAAAGTAAAAATTTCAAAAAGGTTTGTTTGTTGTAGAGGAAAAGTGATAAAGTTACATACCTCTTGGATAACGCGTATGATGACTATAACTACGAGGATGACGGGTTTCCTTGACCATCTCTACAACATTAGATACAGTATCCGAAAACCCAATATCATGATGTTGATATGGATGGCCACGCCGTCTACTTGGACTAGGTGATCTGTAATTAGAAGTGAAATAGAAATTATGTTTAGAGAATTAGTGACAGCACCAGATCTTCATGCGGTATATACGAGGGCAGTTCGGAAACTTCTTAGTATAGCACAGAGAGAGAATAGTTAGTTTTTTAATATAATCTCCTGAAACTTCAGTACACTTAGTCCAACGTTTATCTAGGAATTCTATCCCTTGATTAAAATAGTTTTCCTCAAGGCCCACAAAATAGTGGTTCACAACTGTAATTGCTTCTTCATTTAAGGTAAAACGCTTGCCAGCTAGAAATTTTTTTAGATTTGGGAACAGATAAAAAGGTAAATCAGGAAAATAAGGTGGGTGGTCAAGCAACTCGTACTTTAATTCATTGATTTTAGCCATTGTTAAAACACTCTTGTGCGCTGGTGCCTTGTCTTGATGAACAATTATTTTTTTGTGTTGGAATCGAGGACGATTTTTTCGAATTTTTACATTTAATTGATCCAAAATGTTGCAATAGAACTTTGAATTTATTTTTTTGCCCTCTTGCAGATAGTCAATCAATAAAATAGCTTTGAAGAAAAAAAAAAACCGTGGCCATAACCTTATCAGCCGATTGAATTGTTTTTCCTTATTTGGGGCACTTCCTCCAGCTTCAGTCCATTGTTTGGATTGTTCTCTTGTCTCTGGAGTAGTGGTGGTTCCATGGCTCATCAACAGTTATGAAACGACGTTTAAAATCCATTTTTCCTAAAACGATCCAAACAACAAAGAAATTTTGATTCTTATGCGTTTTTGGTCGACTGTTAACAAATGCACTAAACTTGCAGAAAGCTTTTTCATCTGTAGTTCTTCATGCAAAATTAAATGGACTCGATCATTTCAGATGACCATTATATTAGCTTTTTACGCACTTTTGTATTTAATGACATAACGAATTTCTAATTTTTCCACAGTAAAAAAATCGCGGATGTTTTTTTTTGAACACCTGTTTTTATATGAAGGAGTTGACAAATCGAAAAGAAATTTAACATGTGTTCATAGCACAGATGGAAGTTTTCAAAACACTTAACATTTTTCTGTTTATACCGTGGTTTCTGTTCTAGGCTAAGAAGTTTTCGAGCCGCCCACGTTTTTTTAACAACTTCAAATAACCATTACCAAGTAATTGTGTTAAAATGCTAAAATTCTGACACTTTACTTTAATAAAATGGCGATAGTTTTGTGTGAAAAATGTTCTGACAACTTTGTTCAAACAAGAACATAATATTGACAAGAATTGTCTACACGAGTCAAATTCATGTTCGGGCAATACATTGAACGCCGAATGTCGCACTAAAGTCGTTCATTTCTAGAAATATTTACCTTAAACTAGGTGATCTTCTATGACCGTTTTGATAAGCGTGTCCAGGATGTAAATGACCAGCATCGGCACCGGTTAATGATTCCTGAGATGGATGTCTTGGTGCATCCCGCAATTCCAACATCTACACGCAGATTATTGATTATAAAATAAAGAATAAAACATATTAGCAAATGTTTGTTTTAATAGTTATCAAGTCATTTTAATAAATAAACATTTGCAAATTACTTTTTTTGTTTTTGTTTTTTTTTTGTCAATTTAAATAATTTATAAATAAAAAAAATTAGGGGGTCTAATATATAAATAGTTTTTGTTCAATAAGGGTTGGGATTTAATGCAGGAGGGTTTTATATAAAATATTTATATATATACATACATATACATATATATTTTAAATATTTTTGTTTTGTTATTAATACATATATATGTATATATGTATATTGTATATAAATGTTTAGATATATAGTTATGTATATGGTTATAATTTACGAGTATAATTAAATAAATCACATTTAAAAAACACTTGTAACATTTCTACTTAAAAATAGTAATATTATTTAAACACAAACCCCTACTGTTAACAATTCATAACAATTTCATTGGAATTTTGTTTAACACTAATTTAAATACATATTTCCAATGCTCTAATTCTGTTGTAATTTTCAATTAATTCTCTGCGATTTTCATTACAATTGCTCGTTTTTCAATTTGTCCTATATTTATAAAATATTGAAAACTAAATTTATTTACATAAAAAGGAAAATTAATTGAAAAAAAGGAAATCAAACTAAAATTTTCTAAATTAAAAAAGAAAGAAAACAATATTTAATAAAATTTAAATTTATTGAAATAAGTGCTACGTTAAATTTATTTGACTATTTCAACTAATTTGTACAAATATGTTTTTTGCTAAAAAAAAAAAGATTTTATATTTACACATGCATTTAAATTAATTGTGCTACATGATTTATTTATTTAGTAAATTAAAGTATTGTATGTCAAATACTTACCCCTGTTTAAATATTGAAATGAAATAAAAAAATTTACAAAAAATCTCAAAAATTTTAACACAAAATGTATTTAATGATTGATGATGATGATGATTGACAATATTTACAGTGTTTTATGTACAGTGTGGTGCAATAATGAATGTATGAAGTTACGTGTATGTAGTTACAATTCAATTGTTTTAACATTTACTATATATTTATTCTAAACGAAGTAAATATTTCATAGTTTTACGATGAAGTTACTCGTATACGACACGCGTAGCACAATTTTCTTTAAATTTAGGACACAATATATAAGCATTTTTATTTCAATAAGTTCCAGGAAATTGATGATTTTAAAGGGGCATATTAATATTATTTAAAGTCCTACATAAACATCAAAATTGTATAATCTTAAACTAAACTGTCTCAAAAATTTCCTGAATAAAATTTTGATATATGAATTAATATGATTAATTCGCGAAGTCTATATTTTAATAATGGTGGGTTAAATAGATGATGTTTACAAGTAGACTTGGACAACAAACATTGCTGATGACGCCCTTGGCAGGGTAGAAATGCATTCCAATGTGCCAATTGTCTAGACAATATAACTTTATAATGGTATTCTTTGAATTATTAATTAAAATGAACTCAAGCCGAAATAATTTGAAATTTTCTCTAATAATAAATTTTGAGAAAGTAACCCAAAAATAATTTTTTTATATGGTTAATTTCACGTCAAGTGACCCAATGTTAAAAATCGATTTGGATGAAATTTGCCCCAAGGTTAGTACTATTGGATAGTAGGACAGACACAAATTTTCAGCGCTATCAGTCCAGAAGTGCCGGAGTTAGAGGGAGTCAAAGTTGGACATTTTGGTAAATTTTGGTCATACAGGGTTTTTTTTTTAAATGAGTGTAACTTCTTACCTATTGGTCCTAGCAAAAATTGTTAAATTATTTCAAAAATACTTTTTTTTAATTTTAATTTTTTAAAAAATATTTTTTTTTAATTTTTTTTAAATTTGGGCTTTTTTTCTCAATAGAAAGCTTATACAATTTGCTTTAAGGCCTTTATAATCGCATAATGGGATGCGAGTGTGATATCTATCAAAAAAAATATTTTTTAACTCAAGAATAGGATTTTTCAATATTTGGCACATGTATCATTCTCATTTATATATTAATTTTATTAAATTATTTATTATTATTATTCTGCTACACTCTACCAATGGATTTACGTCCATCGATTGCAAAGTTAAAGATTTGTAGGGATTCTTTATATCCATTAGTAGTACTTGTATATATTTTTAAAAAGTGTGAGAATGAGAAATTTCTCAACAATTAGCACTCTAAAGTCCTACAAATTTTAAATGAGAGAAATAAGTTACAGTGGTACAAAACATGGTTTTTTGTTCCATGACAATATTTAAAATTTTTAAACACACACAATGCCTCACAAAGAATTTGACAATCTTTGCTACACAACAATCTAACAACCGTGTGAACTGACAATTTCGGTTGACAGATAAATTCAGTGTGTGACAATTGTTTGCCAATAAAATTGTAAGGTTTTCTTATAGTCGTGTGAACTGACAATTCAGTACATTGCTAGATCTAACAACATTGTATGATCTGACAACAGTCTATATATAGCTTTACTTATATTTTAAATTTATTCAAATTGTTTTGTACAAGTTTTAGAGAAAATATATTACTTTAGATACAATACAATTAGTGAAATTGGCCGTAGACACACAGTAGTCCATTTTTAGGAAACTTTTATCCTTAATAAACACAACTAAAACTAGTTATTCTATTAAAACGTAAAAAAAGAAACCTATTAAGTTGTTTAACTATAAATATAAAAAAACTAAATAAAATATTATATTTTTTGTTTTAACATTAAATTACAACAAGCTCTATACTTGTCAAATTGAATAAATTCTTGGACTCCACTTTAGCTAACAAAAACATCTGATGAGACTAATTAAAAAGGATATATACAACTATATAAAACTCTATAAGTAGCTCTTTTTCTAAAATCTTTATGAAACACAATTAAGAAATTAAACAATATTAAATTTTCATTAGATGAATATTACAATTAAGAAAAAAAAACATAAAATAGGACACACAAATATTAATATTTAGTAATTAGTAGTAGTAGTACGATTATAGTATACATAGTTATAGTAAGGTAACCACATCGATTATTATTTTAAGTTTACACACACACACACACTTAGTATTGTTTAATTAATTAATTAGTTTAATATACGAATTAATTTGTTAATTTGTTTTTTTGTTTTGTTTAATATCATTATTTTGTGTTACCATTTGTTGTTTAATACAATTATTCACCTTTTTGTTTCTGAAATTTGAAAAAATTAAATACAAAAATATTTAAGTCAAAATGTGAATTTCTATTTTTTTGCTTTGTTTTTTTGCAGTATTATTGTGTTTTTTTTTTTTGTGAAATGATGATTGCGATGAAATTTGTATTGATTGAATGGTATGTTTGAGTTATAATAACTTATATTGGCGAAATTTGGTAATGGTTGATGAAGCTATATAGGGTAATGAAAAAGTAAAGCATTCAATTGTGATGTACACTTAGTTTTCTTTATAATTGGAAAGGTTTTTCTTGGAAAGATTAAATTATATTGAGATGACATTGAGCTGTAGAGTAATGTAATAATGTGTTTTAATTAATTCTAGAAATCATGTTTCCTCGACTTTCGCTATATTAAACTGTTGAACAGGATCCTGGCAAAGAGTCTGGGGTATCTCAAATTTCGTAGTTCACTATACTGTAAATAACAAAGTTGTTAACTGGTGTAAACACTACATCGACTTTGGTCCAGGAATGCCGCACATCCTTAAATAGGAAGGCGAGACATTCAATAGTTTCACTCGTATGGGTGCGTGGACATGGAGAAAGAATTGGAAACCTTGTTGCTGATAATATAGCAAAGAATTGTTCCATGCTACCTGATGATGACATTGATCATCTATGCGGTATTCCGCTATCAGCATGCAAGTAAATAATTAGCAAGTTTTACTATGAGTTTGCTCAGACCAGGTGGGCAAATGCACACACCTGTGAATAACACGACTTAAATGGCCTCGGCTAAATAGGGAACGGACGTTGTACGTGCTAAAACTACAACGATCACAATTAAGGGACTTAGTATCAGTGATTACTGGACACTGTAAATTCGGCAATCATTCCAGGCGATTAGTATTACAATTGTTATAGATGAGATAGATGCCAGTATACGATCCGGATATAATATTTTGTCTATCATCCATCTCTTTATGTGCCTACTACGCAGTTTTGATTGAAATAGAGAACATTTCATATTAAATAAAGAAGTTAAAATTGATATTGAGAAAATTCCAAATGGAGTTCAGTATTTAAATTTGAAATTTAGTAAATTTCAAATAAAATTAATTAATTTTATATACTTTTTGAGATAGCAAGAATTTCAAATGAAATTCAGAATTTTAAATTAAAATTGTAAAGTTTCCAAACAAAATTGCCAAAATTTAAAATTAAATTTAGAAAACTCCAAATGGTTTAAATATATTCCGAACAGTCCTTTCGATGCCTACTTCTCGTAATTTAATTTTTTTTTAGTTTTTAAGATAAGTGAAATCCGAAAAATGTATGAAATTTATATGTTTTACTAAATTATCAATCTTCAACTCCAAAGCTTCTCACTAATACTAAATACTTGTATCAAAAACTTATATTTACTCTTCAAAAGCTTTAAAAACCTTGATGCAAATTGTATGTACACACAGTGGGGCATCATTTGTAAACCGCTAGTCCGACCAAGATCAGATTTTACATGCGAGTAGCAAAGGAGTATTAGTGTTTAAATTTGTATAATGCATCCCAGAAATCCTCCAGGGGCAGAACTGTGGGCTGTAAATATATACCTGCAATTCGTAGTAATGAAATGGAGAAATTGTTTCCAAATTGGCAGTGATCGAAATTAATCATGTAATCGTTATGAAACTCCGGCAACTTAAATTTTCAATACAGATTTGTAGCCATTTTGTTTTTTTAGTGTCATACTGATGCACAAAATTTGGGAAAAGTAGTAATTTCTGCAAAATGAAAATGAAAATGGTGAAAACCTTAAACATGTATAGAACTAAATACATAGCTTAAAACATCACAATCGATTGTCTAATACTTTTGAAATCATCATTAATAATAATAAAGAAATTCAACACAAACAATTTAATGGAGTATGTAAAAATGAGGGATTGTAAAATGATAATGATACATGACTGTGGTGTTAAAGTGAGTGAATGCAAGATAGTAAGAGAGAAGAAGGAGAGAAATATTACCTAACGGAACGTTTTCTCATTGTACTCCGTCGTGCCAGTGTTGCCAAACTACCATGTTCAGCATCACCATTTGCGTGACCATTATTATTTGCTAATAAATGCGTTTGCGAATTGGCAGCATCAGTACCATTTGGCTCATAACTGATGGAACCCTGACGCGATCCTCCTTTGTCGAGGGCAGCCATATCGAGCAAACAATCAAAGAATGATTGCTTCTATATAGACAATCATAAATTGTTATTGTTTGATTTTTGTTTCATTTTAATAAAGTTGTTTTTGATTTGTTGTAGTGATGACATACACATTTGAAGACGTTGTCGTTGTTGTTTATTAAAAATTTACAAAAATTTTTTCGATATTCGACAGTGTGGTTTTAGGTTTGGTTTTTTAGAGCATTTGTTTGTTATTGGATTTTGAGTTTGTACAGTGCATTAAAAAATTGCATTGTTAGTTTATTTGTCAAGTGATGCGTGATTTTATTGTTTTTTTTGAATCCAAGTGATGAAAATATTTGTTTTTGTAATTTTTGAGATTTTATGATTTAAAAATTTATTATACATAGAGGTGTTTGACATTTTGTAAACGCGTTCGTTTGTACCAAAAAAAAGGTTTTTTTGAATGAAGAAAAATAAACATGATTAATATGAGTAAAAGTTGTTTTTTGTTTTTTTTTTCTTAAAAAAATTTCAAGTTTAAAAATTATACATAAATATGCTTATAAATTAAGAAATATGTTGTTACGAGTACAAGAAAAGATGGTAAGTAGCGATCTGTTTTGTTCAAGTAAATATATAAAGAAATTTACAATATTTTACAAAAATGTATCTAAATAGGTTTTAATAAATTTTTATAAAATCTAATTGAGTTTAGTTGTTTGTTTAATATACAAGCAATTTTAAGAAAATAATTATTTATGTTTTTTATTTAGTTGAGTTTAGTTTTGTTTATTATTATTTAATACTAAGAGTTCACACTAAGTGCAGGTTCTTTTCAAAATGAAATTACAATAGCAGTTTTAATTATTGCAAAAAAGTGTTGACATGTTTTTTGACACAAAGTTGTCATATCGTCAAAACTTGTAACCCATAAAAGAGAAATTCGTTTGCGATATAGTGGCTTAAGTTTTGTCAATAGTTTCTTTTTTTATTACAGATAATGCGAGATGCTATTGTTATTAGTTTTCCTGTTTGCTTCAAGATAACAAATGTTACAGGCAGTCCCTATAATATTTCTCATTCTTTTAACTTCGTTCCTTTCACTCTTTTTTATTTTCCAAAGTAAAGTAGGTCGGTGGAATGCTTAGTGCGTTATTAAAGATGACTAGACGCTAATAGCTCCCCTTTTCAGAAGAAAAGTCAATTATACATTATCAAATCAAGTTAAATGATAATCCTTCAGTGCACTTCGAGAAGGTGTTACTCATAATATAAGCGCTCTCTGACACAGAGTCATAAATCGTCGAAAAGGAGACAGGTTCTCGAGAGTATTACCACTACAACGTCATACACGAATGACACTCATCTGAGCAAATTAAGATAAGCAATATTCATCTTGAGATAAGCAATATTCATCTCAAACCCAAAAAGTGAACGGTTTCAGACAAAGACTGACAAATCGTCGAAAAGAAGAATTCCAAAATGGGTGTAAGCGTAATGGATCATGTATTACGGATTAGTCCGGCAGCTTGTTTCGACTGGATTTCCAGTATTCCGAACAGAATTAACGTCAGTAATTATTGTCATTATTGAACCTGGCGCAATTATAACTAGTTCAAATGTGAAAATTTTTGTCAACGTATTTTAATAATATTTGGTAAAGAAAAGTTCAAAAAATTTGAATCATATTTGGTGACCAGTTTCATAATATCCAAAACTGAACAGGTTCATTTGCGTTCCTTATGTGACCCATCAAAATGAGCCGAAAAGATGTGTTTTTACCACTTTCTAGAACAACATCATGCCATATAAAGACATTGAATATAACATCCACAAAACCCAGTGACAAGACTAATTTTGTGTCAGTTACCTTTCCTCAGTAGTAACTACACTTCAAACACATTAACACCAGTTAAGTGATATGTCTTGTTTTCACTTATCATAATTCGTTCCTTTTTGAAAAAATATTGTATTCACTGGTCACAGGACAAGTGCTTCTAGGGTATCAAATCACATCCAACTTCAGTCAACAATAACAAGTTGTTAGGCAGTATGGAGACGAACCATTTATTCATATTGTAGAATTATCATTATTAAGTGTTAAGTTTTGTTATTAATACCATACAGTTGAGCAAAGAAGAACTACATAGTTTTCTCGTCCTTGGTAGAACTGGTTTATAATTCTTGCCTTCCTTGAACTCTGCTTAATTATCAAATCACATCCACCAGTTTTCATCTATATTAATAACGCGGTAGAGAGCCAAAAGGTTCAATAGGTCGAACTTTAATTGTTATATTTAAGAGCTGAATTAATTTAATGGCATTTTCGAAAAACTGTGTAGAAGGCATAGCGTGATACAACTCCAATAACGACTATTAAAGTAGAATGCTGATGGTAAACTTTTATGCTGAACTAGCATTTAAGAGATGACAGCTACTTCTGCAGTATATTTCATTGGAAGTCACAGGGAACAAATAAACGTACACAAAACGAACAATATTAAACACTGGTGTAAGTTCTTCTAGACTCTAGAGGAAGGTGTATTCAAACAAGTTTATTTACTTCATCGGCGAGAGAACAGTGAATGAGTAGCCGTATTGATATTTCACTGCAGTGAAGTACCTCTCTGACGTTCGCAGTCAAGAAACTTAAAAATCATACTGAATCTTCAAATTCAGTACATCGAAAGCTTGAGATTTTTTAACATATGGTCCGTTTAGGGCATTTTTCAGTTAACAGTAACATTGTTCCGGATAACATATATTCTAATGGATGAATATGATCGGCAAATGATGCTGTTACCTGCTTGGTAACAGATAGGATTGGAAGTCCTAATGATAAGTTTAATTGGAAGGACAATATATTTATTTGGGTGAAAAGTGAGATGGACTCTAGGACAGAGAAATATTTTGTGTAATTCCAAGGTTTATATGAATGGATGCTACTAATATAGCTACTCAACTTAAATTATTTTACATTTAGTGCAGTATTATTTAAAATGTTCTCTCTATTTATGACAGTTTTTTTTTTTTTTTTTTTTTTAACAAACACAAACTGCGAAGCTTTTGGCTTGTCTGCAGAAAACACCCAGAGTCTTTGGCGACTCAAGGAAAGAAAATATTATTTTGGAGAAATATTAGTGAATGTATGTAATTTGTACTAATATAAGGAATTTTGTAATAAAGGATGTCCCAACTAGAACGCAATTTTTAAATGACTGATGCAGCAATTGAATTGTTTCTCTGGCTGTATGAGATGTGGCACCGTCCTGTTGAATCCACATGCCCTTCACATTCATTTCTGCAATTTCCTCATTTTCATAAAAAAGGTCCAATGATTCCTCCAGCCCAAAAACCACACCACACAGTGACACGTTGAGGATGCATTTGCTTCTCGTGAATCACTCGAGGATGCAAATGCGAAGGCGCGTTATTATCTTTACATCACTAACAGACCCAGTTTCGGCAAATTTATCCATTAATCTCTTTACAGTTGACTCTTTGGGAGCATTATTGTGACCCCAAATTAATCGCAATTTGCGAACTGTAGCCGCAAAGCTTTCACCATTTTGGTAAAACAATTTTACAATGAGAATGCGTTGTTCATTCGTGCAGCGCTCCATTCTTACTAACCTCGTGCCCTCTACTAGAAAACAATAACAATTGTTCAAATGTCAAACAATGACACTTCGAATGGCGCCAAATTTAAAAATTGCGTTCAAGTTGGGACACCCTTTATAAGGAAAAATGTAATAAATTAAGTTTTAATCCGCATTGTTAGTCCCAAGTAATTATTTTTTATTGGTTGCCAGTAAGCGCTCACATTATTTGGTTATCAGGGTATTTAGCTTTGGGAAATACAAACATATTTCGGTGGTAGACTATTTACGGGGATGAATAAATTATAGACTTATTATTATTAACACTCCGAAAAGAATTTTGTTTGGAAGGAATAATAAGGACATAAATAATTTTATAAGACGTGTACACACTTGATAGATCTCTTATGCGTATTACATATGTGTATACAAATGCGTGTATTCTCTCAAATAAAAATACCAGCGATTTCAGCAATAAGAATTGTGCTGTGTGAACACCCAAAAAATTTAAAAAAAAAAAAAAAAAAAATTGTATCAATCAGCACAAAGCCAACATACCCACTCTACTATAGTAATGTAGGGTATAATAAAATAAGAAATATATTGATTGTAAATACCTTGCATTCTATACTTTATATTAGATGTGGATTAAAAAGATATTTAATGCCTGATACAGTAATAAAAGGATATGAAAATTTGTATGAATATTACTGAAAAAATCCTTAACAAGTGAGTTATCTTTAAGGATACACTCCTGAAGAGAACTCTAATTAGTTTTGTTACTGAGTTGTATTATTTATATAAAAAGTTTAATTTTTTAATCAGGCATACTTCAAGAAAGTGTTTTAAATTTAGCACATTTTTTTGGCACTTTAAAACAAGATTTAGCATATTTTAGCTTATTTGTAAACTGATTTAGCCGCTTAAATTTTTGAGTTCTGGTCACACTGTCTGCATGTAATACGAATAAGAGAGTAACACGAATTGCTAGTACAATTAAGTGTGTACCTACTTGTTGTGTCTTCCTGCCACCCCGATGCCTACAAGGTAATTAGCTGAGCTTAAAGAATTGCTTCGTGTAAATTGGACTTATTCTCTTTGTTTCATGATTAACACTTTTCTTGATATTGTATTTTCATTTTGTTTATATTTCATTTATATTTCACTAATATTGTTTAAGATTTCTAAAGATGTTTAAAGATTTAAAAAATTTATCTATTTAAGTAGAAAAAGGAAAACATGCTTAAAAGCCAAAAATGTAATTTTTACAAAAGACTTTTTAAGGAAGACAAAGGAATATTAATAAAAGACAAACAAGGTGTTTTGTTTAATAAATAAATAAAAAATTTTAACACAAATAATAGAATTATAAAAATTTATTAAACAAACAATTATTAAAATCATAAAAAACTGCTTAAACAAAAAATTAATCTAAAACATGCTTTTTTTTTAAATTTTGGTGGGAAAAAACAAACATTATTTACATGCTGTTAAAATGAAAAATTAAATTTAAATTAATAAATTATTTGCAAAAAAATATTTCAAAAGTAAAACTAATTAATTAAAAAACTATTATCAAATTAATGAAAAAAATTAAACAATAACTAAACTGAAAAATGAAAAACTTATTAAATATAGGACACATTTATTCCTTTTTTTTAAATATTGTTGGCTATAAATTTTTAGTATTTCTAATTGTTTTATATTTTGGTATAAAGTTTTCAATTAATTTTATTAATATTTGGTGGTGTGAATTTTGTTAAACTATTTTTTGTTCTTTTTTTTTGTAAAATAAAATACATTTATTCTAGGAATATACAAATATTTAATTTCATACGACTAAAAGTATATAACAATGAGACCATAGCTTTATTTTTAGAAAACATTTAAGAAAAATAGTTATTTAATTAACGTCTAGGGATAATTTTAAGGTGCTTAAAAATATGTAAATAAATTAAGAAAATGTTAAATGGTGCAAAAGTAAAATATTGTAATAAAATGGTTTATGTATTTGAAATTTATATGAGGTTTCGAATTAATTTAAATAGTTGTTGTTAGTGTTTGCAGAGGGTTCTTTCCACGCAAATTCTTTAAACCAATTTTTGTATGCTGCTGCTGAATTTTGTGTGCTTGTATGCCAATTATTAGATTTTGAAAATTTTGCCATTTTGTAGAAATGTTTTTTTCGTTTTTGTCAATTAAAATTTGAAATTTGCGTTGAAATTGTAGGTTGTTTTTATAGATGATTTATATTTTACACATAATTGGGTAATGATTGATTTTTTTTCTATTATTCTATTAAATAGAACGTTTCTTTAAAAATATTTAATTCACAGATTTATGCTCATAATGTAAGTAATTGCTTATCCTTAAAAACTATTAAAAAAAACAACTCAGTTGTATATTCTGTTCCTTGTTATGGAACAAAAGTTACAGAACCTAATGAAAATTCCATTAACCCTAGAGATGTTTTACTAGTGATGATTCAACTAGAAAATTTTAGGCAGTAACAAACAAATGTTTCTTGTTGTTCTTGTCTCCTCAGAAAGTTTCCTTTTCAAACAAATAACTTCTGATGAAGACATACGCAAAGCTCTATTGCTTTTTGATATGTTTGTGCTAAAGTCTTTGTTATTATGATTTCTGTGTATACGAAATATATCAGCCATGTCACCGAACTCAATTCCGATCGAAAGTGGTTTTGATTCCATAAATTGAGTCTTAAGAAAACGAAACACGATTTTTTTTTCGGAATGAAACCACTTTAGATTTCTAAATTGGAATTGTTATTTTTTATGATTTAATTATAATGACAATTAAATAATTAATTTTATTATTTAATTATTATTTTTTAATTATCTCATTGATATTTAAATAAAATGTTAAAAATTTCATAGTTGGTGTCAGCAACAAGAAAACTTTTGTCAAAAAAATAAATTTTTTTTTTTGAAGAAAAGGAGGCAACATGTAAATAAATTGAAAAATGATAATTACAGCAAATTTCGAACCACCGGTAACACTGGTTAAAGGATTGATGTTTGACTGTTGGCAAGCGGGCACCGCAGTTGTGCAGAGGTTGGAACACAAAGAATTCTGATGAGAGAATGTGGTGATTCTCGAAATCTGGTTATATTATTGTAACATTATAACTTTTCTGATCTTTTTTTTTTATTAATATCTTCATGCTTAAGGTAATTTTTTAATAAAATCTTTATATTTTTCTTTTCAATATTTCACTATTTCGTTGTGAAGCATCTTCATTTACTGTAGTAGAGAAAAACAATAGCTTTAGTATAAATTGTTATTTATGGTGGATCATGTGACTATATTTTTTTAAATCCCAAATACTTTAAATCCAATTTGATATTACAAATCACTAATAATTATTGATTATAATCAATGGCGAAATTGAGGATTTTATATTTAAAGAATATTATATATCGATGGCTTAATATAAAAAAGGCCTAACTCGATTTTTTGTTACTTTACAGACAAAGGTAACAACTTAATAAAATCTGAAAATGCGATTATATAATATATTATTATAATAATTCAGGTCTAAATAATAAACCGTACTAATTAGTTACGTGATGAATTTCTGACGATAGTGTTTAGATCTTCCTCAACTGTTTAATAATTAGTGATTACCAAAAAAAAAAACAGAATAATTGATTAATGGATTATATGATTAATCGAAAAGAAAAAATAATTGATTGCAATTAATTGGAAAGATTTAATCGATTAATCGATATTTTTAGGTAAAATTGAAATGTCTCGTGCAAGTGGGTTTGGATGGTGTTCAAGTTTGCTGACGTACTTTGACGCATATTTTGTAAATACGACTTTTACTAATGGCATGCCAAGATCTTTGTAGATTCGAGAATTTTTAACATACCATGGTGCTGCAATAATTATACGTAGAATTTTATTTTGACCCCTTTGAATTTTTTCAATGTTGGATGCTGAGGCAGCACCCCATAATTAAATTCCATGGAAAATTATCATAAATAAAAAAATTATTATTACTTATTAAAAAACATCATTTATTTAGCACAGAATTTAAAAATAGGAGCTTTGACAGCCGTTTCATGCTTAATCTGTTCCGTTTTTGCGTTACTATTGCTTTGGATAAAAGCCGCTCTTCTGGTACATCTGTACCAATCAAAAAGCAATATTTTTGTGCAAGAGAGTACAGCTTAGGGTAGACCGATTTCCTTTCTTCCAATGCGTCTATTAAGTTGCGCTTTAATTCAAGTACTGGAGCATTGAGAAAGAAGCTTAGTTCATCTTGAGGAAGTGTTGAGTCTTTCTTTCTTCTTCGTTTGTGGGCTAAAGATTTATGGTGAGCCCATAAATCAAATTCCACTTCACTAACAGAAGACGCTCCACTACTGCTTCCAATGCTGTCATCTATATGAGCAATTTCTGCCATTACATTTCTTAGATGTCTCATGACTGTTGATAAAGCTAAGGGATCTTCAAAATTAATTTTTTTTAAATCTTTTTAAATCAATGTTGATGCTGCCAGTAGAAATAAATGTTCCATTTCCCTAAAGCGACGTTGTAACTGGTTTAAAATGTTTGTTTTTAAGTTACTTACTCAACCATGCGTTTGTTCCTCTTCTCTTCTTCTATTTCTTTTTGTTCCTGGATGTCTATCGATTATTTTTTGGAATAATCAATTAACTCAATTAGTCGAAAGAGAATTCACGATACAATTAAATCGTTAATTTAAGAAAAATAATCGATTATTACTAGTTTTTTGATTAATCGTGCCATCACTATTAATAATACACGTCGAAAAAACGAAAGCTACTAGACATCTATTTGCTTCATCCCAAATTCTGATTCGTGAGTTAAAATATTGTGTATTATGAATTTATGTGGTTGTAGCTTAATTTTATGATATGCAGAAATTGTCTTTAGTTGAGGGATTAATATTACCGCTGGCACATCCATACATATAACTGCACATAGTCCGGACTCACCATTTTTTTAAGCATCTTTTTTTATTTCTTTTCTATGATTTTTACAATCTACCAGCTTTAAGTGATATGTACATATCGCACCGATCTTTTCTAGGTTTAAATATGATATAGTTCGATTCCTTTAATAGCTCTGCAAAAATTGTTTAGGACAATTTTATTTTTCCATTTTTTAGTTTGTAATCACACTCTTCGATTCAAAATATAATTTTTTTGTGTCATTTCGACATTAATGAAACTCCATTTTTGGAAACTCATCTAAAAATGTTTGCAGAAATTTATGCCTTTCTTCGTTACGCTTTTCTGTGACAGATGAACGCTTGGCAGATTTGCGTAGACTTGAAGTCTTATCGGAACTTTCTTGCATACCATGTTAACTGCGAAGCTTTTGGCTTGTCTGCAGAAAACACCCAGAGTCTTTGGCGGGAATCGAACCCGCAACCCTCTGACTGATAATCCGCCACACTATCGCATAATCTATCGGGGCACGCACAACTTCAGAAGAATACCAATGAAACGAAATGAAAAACGATTTAAGGCTTTTTCTTTCAAGAATTCTATGACTTGACTTAGACCTTTTTTTGAAATCCTTATAAATCTGTTATTTGCATTTATATTCACGTGAAATTTAGAAGAAAGGTGCATCTGACATTTTTCTTCCGGAATAAACAAAAAAAGTTATTTTGAAAAAAACCGAGTTAGACCTTTTCTTATATTAAGCCATCGATATGTATTACAGTATAACCAAATAAATAAAAATGCTTTCGGGTTTCAAGACTTACAAATTGAGCATAGATCTAAAGGTTAACATAAATATTTTTTGAAAATAATTGTAAAATACAATATTTAGATAAACGTGCTGTAGTTTTTTTGTAATTTCGAAGTGATTTTAATATATTAGAACAAAATATATGTAGAGTTATTTCAGTGACTTTAATAATACCGTGAGTTTGGTCATTCACAGCTATGAAAAGCTAATGTATGTATTAAATTTTTATAACGTGCAATATCGTTAACTAAATTAAAAATAAGTTTCTTTATTAAGTAGATTTATGTATATATTATCATATTATCTCTAAGTTACTAAGCCTGTTTTAATGCATTTATTTTTATATCATTTCACATATACAAGCATTATTGCTCAGCATCACTTACTGGTAAGTAGACTTTAACAAAATCATATCAATCATAACCCTTTTATAAATGAAAAATTTATTTATTTCTGTTAATTTTTATGAAATTAAAGTGGGATGCATTTGGTTTCATATTTATAACATTCCTTTGATAAACATAAGTTGCTTTTTTTTAGCAGTAAAAGCTTAAGTATTTGTAAAGGTTTTGGTTTCCATTAAGCAATAAAAATATTTATTTAGTAGGCATAATAAGTTTAAAGTAAAGGTTTATCTTCAAAGGATATGTATTATTTTTATTAAAAGGGGTTTTGTTCACGTTTATTAGAAAACACTTAAAACGAGCATTATATTGGGAGGGCAGTAACTAATTTGTTTTTTTTTGTACATTCTCTCTAGCAATTGTTTCTATTAGAAAGAAAGAAAATTTAAAAATCTTTTGTATACCGGTTCATCATCAGCTGTTGGACTATGCAGCGGTTCGTCTTCTTCGCCATCTTCACGCTTTGTCCGCTAAGTTTAGGGTTTTGGTGTTTGTTTATGGGAATGTTTGTTGTTTGGGTTTACAATTAATTTTTGTTTTGTGGGTTTGAAGGCAATTTGGAGTGTTTATTGTTTGTTTTTTTTTTGGGTTGGTTGGTTTGTTTTAATTTATACGAAAAATAAAAATAAAACATGAATGTACATTTTTATGAATTTTAAAACAACATTTAATGGCATTAATTTATATATATTTTTAGTTAAACTTAGAAACGAGTAAATATGTTAAGGATTCATATTAAAAAGGATTTAAACACAAATTTCTTAAACTTCAAAATTCTTAATATATTAGCTTATAAGGCAATATTCACATAATATCCGGCCACCAACTTCTCTTAAAAACATTGCAACACTTTCGTGTTTTCAGTGATTTATTTTCTAATTATAACTATATTTATAATTCTACAAATGCCCTATGCAAAAATAATATAAATATTATTATATATTTAAATATAATTTAATTTGTTGTTGTAAATTATGGCTGGCAATTTATATTACGTTATAAGAGTTCTAATTCCCAGCTGGTTTAGTGGAGCACTTTAACAAAAAATTGCAACATATTATATTTGATCACAATCTAATTCCTGTGCCAATATTCTGTAACTCCCGCATCGAGAAAATTTTCGTTTTTAAATGTGTGGAATAAAACAGAAATGCCATAAATGGTTTTAATCACAAAACTATGTCTGTAACTTTTTTTGGCGACTAATCGATGTCACGTACGAAATTTGCTCGTCAGTTTACAGAAAAAGTGTGTCTGTAAAATTTTTGTTAGAAAGATTCCCAGAATGAATTGTCAAATATACTCAAAACTGGCCTGTAGTTGAAAATTCTTCCAAATAAAATCTTTATTCACGTTAGAGACACTAGTTATCCAGCGTAAAAGTTATCGAAGTGTAGAGGAACCACTTTCGTTTCATAACAAATTATTATCTGTAAATTATAAAAATTATAATTTTTAGTGACGAAATCCCGTCCAATGAAGACTTTATTAAACATTGATGAAGCCCAAATCAGCGAACAACAATCCCAAAGAATAATTATTTGAAACTACAAAGGATGAATAAATTTGGACTATATCCTGGATATAACTAATTTTTCGGCCTGACATATCTTTTGATATACATACATATATCGGGGTTTGTCTGTATTTATTGTGTTTGCCGTTTAAAAAACGCACCGCTACAAATAGCATCACTTTAAAAATACTATTTAAAAGTCTTATTTAATTAGCACTAATTAACTAATTAACAATATTCTTAATAAGACTTATCTTAAAAAATACTTTGGAAATAGAATGTTTTAAATAGGTACTTCCTTTGGAAATAGTATATTTTCAAAAAGTAATTTTTGTAATAGTAATATTTTCAAAACTAGTACTATTTTCAAAAAGTTCTTAATAAAAGTACAATTTAAAAAGTACTATATTTTCAATAGCACAATTTTCAGAAAGTACTTTTTTTATGAATTGCGATTTTTTTTTCATCAAATTAAACTACAGGGTGGCGCAAAAGTAATCCTCCTATCAGAAAATGATATAAATTTTGCGAGGCCCCTAATGCCAGTTCTGCAATATTCCGCGTTTTTCTAATATTTTAAAGTACTATTTTCAAAAAGTACTTTTTCAATTCGCGCTATTTTCAAAAACTATTTTTTCCATTACTAATACTTACAAAAAGCGTTTTGGAAAGAGTATATTTTAGAAAAGTAATTTTTCAAATAGTAATATATATTTTCAAAACTAGGACTATTTTCAAAAAGTTTTTAATAAAAGTACAATTTAAAAAGCACTATATTTTCATAGTACTTGTTTATGAAGTGCGTTTTTTTTATCAAATTGTACTACATTGAGTATTTTCGCAATATTTTTAAGTACTATTTTCAAAAAGTACTTTTTCTATTTTCAAAAAGTATTTTTTCGAATACTAATACTTACAAAAAGAGCTTTGGAAAGAGTATATTTTAGAAAAGTAATTTTTTAAATAGTAATATTTTCAAAATCAATACTATTTTCAAAAAGTTCTTTATAAAAGTACAACTTAAAAAGTACTATATTTTCAATAGCACTATTTTCAGAAAGAACTGAAGTGTAATTTTTTTTTAAATTGTACTACATAGAGTATTTTTCCAATATTTTTAAGTACTATTTTCAAAAAGTACTTTTCAAATAGCGCTATTTTCAAAAAGTATTTTTTCGAATACTAATACTTACAAAAAGCTGTAGTAATATTTTTAAAATTAGTACTATTTTCAAAGTACTTAATAGAAGTATAATATAAAATAGTATTTCAATAACACTATTTTCGAAAAGTGCGTTTTCATTAAGTGCGATTTTTTTTATCAAATTGTCCTACAGTAAGAAATTTTTTATTATTTTTAATTTTTTATTATTTCATATTTTGGGATGTTCATATAATAGCGTGTTCATATTTTCGTGAACTTTATGTCGTGGACTGTATGTGAACAATGTTTTATGACTTGAATTAGGGTTTTCCAGGCAGAATCAATTCATTTTAATTTTAATTTTTTTCCAAAAAATTTCAAGGAATATTGTTTACATTTTAAATTTTTAAGAAGCGTGTTTAAATCCTTTTTTAAATATCTACGAGTATTGGTATTTGTAAATAAAAAAGACAAAAAAAAAAAAAATATAACAAATAACCTCCAGAAATGTTTCAATACTAACAATAAACAAATTACCAAACATATTTGTAAGTAACATAAACTGCTAAGATAACATAATTAATGGCATGCCATAATTCTTATGTTATACCATTAGTAAATAATAATAATTAATAATATGAATATACATATAACTATTTATTAATTCAAATAATTATTTCTTTAATCATTTAACAACTGGTGGGCTATGGTCTTAACTCATAATAGTGTTTACTGTTTACCAAAGAAACCTAAAATACTAAACACTTTTAAAAATAAATACCATGAGTAACAAATACTAGAATACTTTAAACTCTTCAAAAAAAAAAAAATAATTGATTAACTTTTTTAATTGAAATTATTAAACAGTTTTGATTAAATAGTTTTCCAAATTGTAAGTAAAACTTAATACAACGAACCAAAAAAGAAAAGTAATTCTTTTTTAACTTTATTATATTTATAATAAGATATTTGGTAAAGAATATTCTTTTTTTACTTAAAGGGGCTGGTTAAGAGAGTAATAAGTACCTCTTTCCAATTCTGCTATAATTATGTAATATTACACAATCATAATTAAAGACATTTTTTTTTAAACGCGTTTAATGTGTGAGAAAAAGTTAAAATTATATATTAAAATTAAATAATATCATAAATATTAGTTTTATTCTAAATAAAAGAGTTTTCCAAGTAATTAACTGCTTGGCAAGTTGTGTATTTAAGAATTAGATGTGACTACCAATTAATTGTTTATGAAGTATTTAAATATTGTTGGTGCAAGAATTTTACTTTTATAACTAGGTGTTGTTTTTAACATTGTAATTTTTTTTATTAATTTCTAGTTTGTTTTTCTTTTGTTACGTTAAATACCAATATGTATTAGTTTTAACTAAATCTTTTTTTTTAAATACTTTCTGTAGGACTAAAATTAAATGAAATTTCAGTCTTGTTATTCATTTGAGTTGTCTGGCTTGTAAAATTAGTTAAATTTAAAATTATTTGTTTAACTAGTTTGAAATTTGTTTGTTAAAATATTGAGATGTTGTATGTTGATACTTTTAGTTTTTCTTTAAAATACTTAGTTGTTTTTTTTATTGCTGAAGTATAGTTTTTTATCATGATAACTTACCCCCATTCCACCTTGTGGCTGTCCTCCTTCACTTCTAATGCGATATGCTTCGTATATTAACAGTCCCGCATAGACTTTACCCACTGTCAATTTGCCCTTATTCAATTGATCATTGGGTGGCACCAGTAGATTCAGCATTTTCTTGGCCTGCAAAGGCCATATATTTGTAATAGTATCCCTAAGTTCAGAATCGGCTTGGTCCATTTCTTCCGCTAAATGGGGAAATATAAAGTAATATAATATTGTGAGTTAAAAATTGTTTTAAATAACATTTGAATGGCTAAAAGTTCTGAAAAAACTAGATATGAATATTAATTTTAATATATTATGGCTGTACAGTAGAGTGGTTCGCCTTCCATACAAAAACAAGTTGTATAAGTCACCCCCTATGATTAAAGATAATGTAAAAACAATTTCAGAAATATTTGTTTATTTTTTGGCCACGCCTACAAATACCGCCCTTTTAGTATTTTGTTCACTGTGTCGCTATTTTTAGTCCGATCATAACATTTTATATATCGGTGATAATGGGTCTGTAAGGGCTACATTTCTGTCCTTAATCATTTTTTACTACCACGTCAAATTCTAGTAATAAAAAACCGGTTTTTGTACTATAAGCCTGTAATTTTGTTAATAATGACCCGATTTCCAATTTCTTACTGTAGATTTGGAAAGAAGAAACTGAGATCTTTCGAATGATATATAATTTATCTAAGAAAACTTGTTATTTTCTCGACAATAACACCCAAGTTTCTTAAATTTTCTTAGATACTATATATACTATATATATCATTCGAAAGATCTCAGTTTCTTATTTCCAAATCTAGAAAGAAATTGAAAATCGGATCATTATCAACAATATTACAGGCTTATAAGTGCGAAAAGGTACAAAAACCGGGTTTTTAATCGTAAAAGCGGATTTGGAGGTGTCCGGCATATTTCACTATTGGAATGTTCTTTTATTCGACAAGCCCTACAAGAAAAATAATATCGGGTCCCAAGTTTTTCTATTTCATTCAATTTTATATCACTGTGTTATCAGTTGCTGAAATCGGACCAGGTAGGGAACATGCACCAAATGCAAATGATTCGTTTGAAGAGAGTATTGGCCGAAAAACCCCCAGAAAATTCGTCCCAGACATGAAAGCGTAATATTCTATCATGACAGGCTTAGCCACAAATACTTAGAAAGGAGTGGTTTTGGCTTGATTATTTCATGGCCTCAAAATATGAGCGTCGAAAAATGAAAAAAATGTCATAGCTTACAATGACTTTGATTGATTTTATATTGATACTTTCTTGAAAAAAATTAAAACAAAATTATACACTCAAAAAACATTCAGGACCCTTTATATGTATGTTAACGATGTCGTGTCCTTCTATTGGTTGAAAACCAGTTTTTACATACAATGAAAAACCCAGATATTTGATAAAAACCAGTTTTTTTTAGAAAGTATTCAATTAAACTCCAGTTGTATTATAAAAAACTGTTTTTTGACAAAAATTAAGTTTAAAAATTTAGGCTAGGTATCAGACACTGGTTCTTTTTACTTTTCCTTAGAAGAGTTTGCATTTTCTTATATGCAAAATAAAATGAAACACATGTTTTTTTAATGTACTTACCCGCTCTCATTTTAATACTAAGATTTTCACGTATCAATGCAAATAGTGTGGTGGTAAATTGTACTCTCATCTCATCGTCCAGGGGCATATTCATACGTATGAGTTTCTTGAAGGCGAGGCGATTGGGACATTTGTTACCGAACCCCAACGGAGGATCCATATTTTTTAACATATCATACATTTCCGTATAATGGATTCGGCCACTATACAGTCAGTATCGTACAATTTGCGATATTTTTCATGTTTTTAGGTTTTTCATATTTTTTGGGTTGTGATGAAGACCAATTTTAAAGACAAAATAAAAATATTGATTTTTAGAATAAAATTTAAGGTTTTTAGAATTTCATTGCAATTATCATTGAATTTAGCAAAATACACACACACACATATAAACAATGAAATAATTAGTAACAAATTTAATTTATTTTTTTTGTTATTTTGTAGTAGTGATAGATTTGTTTGTTAGTGGTACGTTTTAGTATAAAGTACGCAAAATAAGTGTACGAATATAATACAATAATGATAATTTACAAAACGGAAATTATTATTTGGTTAAATGTGTTGTTGGTTGGCGAGTTATTACTGTTTATAACATAAGGAAAAGTGTTGGCAGCTTAAGATTTTGCAAAGAGCTTTAGTCATAAAAAAGCTTTAAGAAAGTGTTAATAGGTTATTTATATTAAATATGAAAATAATGGAGTTGGAAGAAACTTAATTTAAGTAATTTTTTTTTATTAAGCTTTCATGTTTGATTTATTTTAGCTAACTTTACTTTTAAATGTTATCTGAATATAGGTATATAGGCTTAAGTGGAAAAGAGCTTTAAGCTCAAATTATTAAATTGCTTTAAAATTAGTTTACCTTGTTGTTGCAATGTGTAACGTTTTCGTTAATATATTTTGTTGAAATATATATGAAACAAATACGATCAAATAATAATCATTTAATATAAAAGCTTTAAAGCTTTGTGCGTTGAGAGCTATTTCTTTGGTTTTTTCTTTTGTTTTTAGCTCTTTTATGGTAACTTAATGCTTTAAATTTTCGTGTAATTTAAGTAACTTAAATGTGTATTATTTATAAAAAAAGCATACAAAATTTATCAACAACAATTTAAGCTACTTTAAATGAAAAATTAAATTAAAAATTTGACAAAATTTTTCAACACGTCAACAAACAAACTACAATCACAATACCAATTTTTTACATTAAAAGAAGGTAGTTTTGTCCTTAATTTGTTTTATATTTATATAGTTATAAGTTTGATTCTATATGAATGTAAGATTTAAATTAGATATATGGTTCCATTTCTATAATTGTAAATAAATTACCAAAGTTATAAGCTGTTGAAAACTTTGAGTTTGCAATTTAATATTTAAAATAAACTGGAACTGAGCTTATCAGGTTGACAATTATGTTTCTGAATAGATTTTAAAATTTAAAATGTAAATTCTTAAAGCTAAATTACTTTAACATTTCTATATTTGTAAATAAATTATAAGCTTTTGAAAGCTTTCAGCTTTAATGAAAGCTTAGTATTTAAAATAAGCTGATTTTTGATAATTGGGCTTAAAAAGTATAATCAGGATAGCATTTCCTTCAAATCCTACTAAAAAGCACTACGATGTCATTAACAAGAAGTCAAATTAACTTATGAGAGCCAAATTTTAAACAGTATTTATCTGTTAAAAGAATAGTTTTTAATAGTTATTCTATAATATTTCTGTTATTTGTTCAACTTTTAAAAGCTCTAGTTTAATTCAAGAATTTTGAAAGCTTTAAACTTGAAAGAGTTGGAAGAGCTTTAAGCTCTTGTAAAGTTGAAGAAGTTTTGAAATTTACTACATATCTTGTAAAGATAGATGTTTTGACCTTCTTTAACCTTCTAAATATTACTCATTAAAAAAAGCTTTAAGCTGTACTTAAATAAAATAAGTTAGAAAGCAATAAGTTTGCTATTTTTTAAAGAGTGTATGTATGAGCTTTAAGCCTAATTTCTAGAGAAATTAAATAACTTTGACCTCTATTGCATTCAGTCATTTAAATATAAAAAATCCAGGACAAATATCTACCTTAAAATAAAACTTAAAAACATTTAGATAGATAACTTTTTTAAATTTCAACATAATGAAAATAAAGACTTGCAACTCATTAAATAAATACGAATAGAACAAGGTAAAGGTTTTAGTGTAACAAATTAAAAGCAAACACAAAAACATAAATATCAATTGGTTAATTAATTTTACAGAAAAAGAAAACACATTTAAATAGAAAATCATACAAATAGTAGTAGTAAGTAGGTAGTAGTAATAGTAGTAAAGAAGTATACAACATAAATATTTTGAATTATAATTATATTAAATTGATAATTACGTCGCATTTGGATCATATTCAGCCCATATCCGAACAAATTCATCTAAATGATGCGCCCCCAATATACTGGAATCTCTTGTTAAATAATCAAAATTATCCATAATAACAGCCACGAATAAATTCAACATTAGAAATGAACAAAAGAATATAAATGATACAAAATAGGCATAGGCCAATGTGGAGCCACATGTCTCATCGCCCTTTTCGGCTTCGTCATCGCACGGCCTCCCCTTAAGGCACGCCAGCATAATGTTCGGCCACGCCTCGCCCGTTGCACATCTAAAATAATACATTATTAGTATCGAAACATTCCCACATTATGATTATTTATATATATTTTTTTATTATATATTTAAAAATTTCAATTTTAAATAGAAAACAAAAATCTTTCAAAACTATTAAAAGTTTTCAACTAAATATTTTAATATAAGAAAATTAAAAGTTTATTTATATTCAAATCTAATTTTAAAATATTTAGTAGTTATAAGAAAATTTTTTAAGTTTTCTTTGTTTATTATTATTAATATTTTTTTTAATACATTTTTTTCTCTAAGAAAAAAATTATTCAAAATTTATACTACACAATTTGTTTATTTTTCTATATACTATAATTTCTTTTTTTATATTTTTTTTGTTTTTTTAATGTTAAATAAAAGTTTAGTTTTTTTTTTATTAAATATATTTATATATTTATATTGAACAATATTGAAAACTCAAATTATCTACTTGAAAAATATTTAGTTATTTACACTATAAATATTTAGAAAAAATTTTTACCAATTTATTATTATTATTATTATTTAGTTTTATAAAACAAAATTATTATTTTTAGCCTAATTGTTTAACCTAAATGATAATGTTAATGAATTTGGAAGAAAACAGAATTTTGAATAGAAACTAAAATAAAACTAATTTGTCTATATATTTCTAATTGCCAATTGCTTGAAAAGGTTTTGGAACTGAAAAATGTTGCAGTAAGATTGTTGAGCAGCTACCGTAAATAAAAAAGGGAGGATTAGAAAAATAATTACAAGGTTGAAAAATAAATTTAAATTGATTAGTTAAAAAAAATCGTTCTGTTAAGGTCTTGTTGGTTATTATTATTAGTTTTTTTTTCAATTTAATTTAAAGTTTTGCTTTAAATCTGTTTAGAAGGTGGTGGCAGTGGTTAAAAAGCACACAAACCTTCTTCTAAAGACACAAGTTTAAAAACTCTTCCTTTATATATATATATATATATATATATCATTTATAATGCATATACTGAAACAGAATTTGTTCATCAATGAAAAAAATCTGAAATCGATCGATTCAGCGAACTTGCATTGGCTCTATGCAGTCATTCAAAAGGAAAGCCGTTTATTCAAATATTATAAAGTTGTTCGAACCAGAACTTGACATCGACAAGAGCTTTTCCATGAGACAAGTTCATATATGGACATGAAGTAGTTCGCTAAGTAAACAAATTGATTGCTTGTCAGGACAAAACCTAATTTGTTTACTCGTGGAACAATTTCAAGTCCGCACAAGAATTTGTCTACAGTGGACACCTGTTGTAGATGTTATTACGTTGTCACAACATTTCTTCAAACAACTATGTTTGCCAGCCAATGACATTTTCGAAAGAAACTAAGATCATGAACGTTGACACGTTTTCCCCACACAAAATAACATGTACAAATTTGTGTTTGTAATTTTGCTGCCATAAAGTGAGTGAATTTGTAAGAAAAGGAAAATAAATCTCTAATTTCTAAATTGTAAGTGCGATTTGAATAAAATTTCACATGCCGAGAAAGGAGGTGTTGTCGAGTTTATTTTTATAATTTTGGATCTCACAAACCAACCAGTGGCAGAGTTCCCCATACTAGGGATATGAAATATGAAAAATGATCCCAGTTTTCAATTGTGATCCTATGTTAGGATTGTACAATATTCTGGTAGTTAAGGACTAAAAAAATTTTAAAGTTTACGTTATATTCCTATATGAAAATTTATATTTTTAAAATTTTTGACCAGCCTAGTCTAAATTTTTGCTAACATCTGATCTAAATGCCCCGATAGACTAGGCGATAGAGTGCCGGACTATCAGTCAAAGGATTGCGGGTTCGATTCCCGCCAAAGTGTTTTCTGCAGATAAGCCAAAAAGCTTCGTTAATTATATTAAAGAAAAAAATATTTCCCCATTTTTTCTAAATATTTTCCTGTGGCTTAAGAACACTTCGGTAACCTGCTAAAGAAAGAAATGCTTCAAAATCATGACAGAGTCAAAAATAATATGCATTTAAAATTATACAATTTTAAAAAGTTAATTTTTTACGCCATTCTTTGCATAAAAAGGTACTTCTATTATCTTTATATTATTTAACAAATTTCCGAGAAGACTTATAAAGAGTTTATACTTTTTAAAAAGCTAAATTTAAAAAATAAAAAAATATAGAAAAAGTTTTTGTTACCGTAGGGACTAAAGTCAAAATATAGCTACCTATTTTGTATATAAAATTCTACTTTAAGGCAAATGTTTTCAAATCATATAGTCGATACACATAAATTATAACCGATTTTATAAGGGCCAATATGTTCTTAATTTTGCTGCAAATGGTTTCGATAAAACCAACCTTGTTGTAGACAATATGGCCAAAAATGTAAAAATTCCATTTTGGAATTTTTCAAAACAAGTTTGGGATTTTTGGGATACATTTTATACATATGTACATATGTATGTAGTTTTAATTTTATTGTTTGTCACAATAATGCAAAATTGATTGATTGTATAAACAAATTTTTTGATTTATAAATCAAATTTTGATTGAGTTTAAACCATTTTTGTTTCCACAAAAAACTCAAAAATAACAAATTTTACATTTGCTTTCATGAATATCTTATTTGCAAAAGTTCTTTATATTAGAAAAAAAGGCACAATCTGCTATCCATTGCTGTATAATACCACTTCCTTGTCATTTCCACGACTCGAATGAATTGGGGAATAACTAACAATTCATAAGGAATTTGCCTCTTATTATTTTCTCTCTTAACGAATTAAAAATGAATGAAAACTGTTCCGTTATCGATATAATCAAGTAGCACGCACTCAAAAATTATAGCCCCAGCAGTTGTAAGGATAGGTTCATAACTAACAGAGTTGACTGAAAAGTCGGTTTTGGATTATAGCAAAAGTCTAAAATTTTTAATTAAATTTCGAAAAGAATAAACTAAATTTTTGAAGGAAATTTTTAATCACAACAACAAATTGCAAGGTCTTGTATTTGAATATAAAATGTTTGGGAATAGTAAAGATTTAACTCATAATATGAATAGAAAGTAATATGATAAAGTCCCGAATAATATTTCTCGATAATGGTGAATTAAATTGTTGATGTTTACAGTAGATCTTGGCTAATGAAGGTTGTTGATAACGACCTGGACAGGGCAGAAAATGCATTAAAATTCGCAAATTTCCAAAATTACTTTACAATTGTATTCTCTGAATTGTTACAGTAATAATAAATTAAAGTTAGCATAAACAATTCTCTGATTTAACAAAATTTAAGATATTTAAAAACTAGAAAAACAGTTCCATCAAATGAAGAAATTAATTAATTGGGAAAACGGTTTTGATCTAAACTACTTATTTTATTTCTCGTAATATTTTAGAAATAAATGATATAAAAGACTTGTCTTTAACAAGGGTTTCCTAAACTGAACGGCAGCCTGAACTCTTTCAGAATATATAAACATTTTAGAAATCGGACAAAAATAAGAAAAAAAAGATTTCCATGTCAAAGTTGTTCTTATATCAGAGTTTGTGGAGTCCATTTTTAAAACTTAAGCGCGAATTCTGCTTGTCTATGCCTATATTGTTTTATATTTAGAGATGTTAGAATTATTATCAAAAAATGTCTAATTCTAACCTACTGTGCTATGTATTAATACTTATTAATAATGATGAAATATGTGTCAGTCCACTGCAAAACAAATTTAGGAGCAAAAAAAAAACAAAATAAATTAGCTTAAATTGTTTACACACTTTCAACATTTTACTGCAACATTGTCTACAAATGATTACAATGAATAAAAATTTTGAATTTCTTGAAAATGAACAAAAATTTGAACAAAAAAAAAAATAAACTATTTCAGTTTTTTGTTTTGTTTTTTTTTTCTGTTTTTAACTATATTAACAAATAAAGTGCAAATTTTGTTTAAATTATTTTCATATACTTTTTTTTAATATTTCAATATTTAGTATTTTAACCACCATATTAAAACCACAAATTAACTCTTAATTAACAATGCAAGCTTTTAATTAACAAATCAACTGAACAAATTTATAAATGACAATTAAAACTAAAAAGAGATAAACGAATAAATAAATTAAAAAACAAATATTTATTAAATGATGAATGCGATAAGAGTGTGAGTTTCAGTGTAGTTTTATTATTTGATTCATATAAAAGAAAACAGCTAATAAAATATTTTAGTTTTTTGAAACTAAAACTAATTTGTTGGGTGTTGTTTGTGGTGACCTTGGCTAAAACATTTACTTCAATTCAAACCTAGAAATAACATGTAGATAATTAAAAAAAAAATATGTATTTTTATCCTAGAAATTTGCAAAAAGAGAAGCCTAAGGCTTTCATTTGTTTTTAAGCTAAAAAATGTTTTTAATCAATTGTATCGTCTAAATAGCTTAAATTTAAATTGTATTATTACTCGTGTTTAACTAATTATTCGAGTTTATTTTTGTTACGAACATAAGAACAAAAGATAATTTTTAATTTCGATTTTTTGGTTTTTACTTTTCGTGATTTGTTTTAATATAAAATTTCAAAGTAGATAATTTTAGAGTTTCATTGTTAAAACATGATTACATACCTGAATAGGAGCATGACACCTTGTATAAATGATTGGAAGTTGTTGTGCCTAGTAATGGAATTTTCCACTGTACCTAGTTTGATATTTCCAAATACCTATTTGCGATACAATACACACAGACATACACAAAGTGGCGAATGTCATAGAAGTTTTAGTTTTTTTGATTTGTGATTTTTGTTTTTAAATTTTAATTGTTTTTATGTTTTTATTTATTAAAAAGTATTTCAAATTATAGTGTTTTGTTAGAAAATATGTTTAGAAAACGGAAAAAAGAAAATTAAAATTTTGAAAATAAAAAGTTTTGTAAATAAAAATTTAAAAAATTAGCCCAATCTTTATGTTTTTTTTTTATTTACTTAAGTGTGTTTTTTGAGTGTTTTATGTAAATGATTAGAACGAAATTATTATCAAAAGCGTTCTAAAAGTTTAAATACAGTTAAAACTCAAATTAAAACAATGATAATAAATATTTAATTTAATTAACTACAAATAACAACTGTTTTATTAACTCTGTTTTTTTTTATTTAATCAAAGTAACTAAGGTTTTGTATTTTATTTGGATTTGAGGGAGGCTCTATATGTATGTTTAAATAAATAAGTACTATATAAGTTTTTTGCCAATTTCATATTATTTATTTTTCATTAGTTTATTATACTCCATAAGCATTTTGAAACAATTACGTAAAGTTAAGACAAAGTTAAGAATTGAACACATTTGCCACAACAGGCTACCTGAGATTATTTTGATGACAGCTGGACAGTAATTTCTTTTTTTTTATTAAATAAATTTAAGCCTTAAAGTAGGCTATATTTGTTTAACTTTAGCTTGCTTACAACAAAATTGTTCAAAATGTTAGGAAATTATTAATGTTATAGATGTATATAATAATATAGGACTGTTTGTATAACTACGGCCAGACACGTTCAAAATGTTTCACTTTAGTAGCGTTAGTGAAATTTTGTGTTTGCATATAAATCGAATAAAAACAAGTAAGAAAGTATAGTCGGTCAAGCCCGACCATATAATACCCTACACCCAGTATATCAATAAAAAGTTTTTCAGATATGAACGCTATATGGGAGATATTACCTATTATGGACCGATCATCCAAAAATTTAGTGCCATGACTTCCGTGAATATAAATATTAGGTGTGTTAAACTTTATCTCGATATAAATAGTTTTAATAATTTTATGGTGGTTAAAGTTGATTACGGGGAGGGTCTTATATGGGAGGTGTCATCATTTCTGTATATTATTTGTGTCGAATTTTATTTGATTACCAACATTCTTCAGAAATTTATGATCGTTAAAGTGATTTTCGGAAGTGGGCCTTATATGGGAGCTACGACTAATTATGGACCGATCTGTACAAAATATCTAGAGGTGATTTGGCTTTATTTACCACTCATTTTTGATGCAATTTTTTTGGTTCCTTGCATAATTCAAACATTTATGATTGGTAAACCCCAATTTCGGGAGGACTTTTGTATGGGGGCCAGGTGAAATAATGGACCGATTTCCATCAGTTTCAATCCCATCCGTCCTTGGGCCGAAAAAATATCACTTGCCAAATTTTATCAAAATATCTTCAAAATTGCGACCTGTACTCTGCGCACAAGCTTTACATGGACAGCCAGCCTGCCAGACGGACATCGTTAAATCGACTCAGAAAGTGATTCTGAGTCGATCGATATACTTTAAGGTGGGTGTTGGACCAATATTTCTGAGCATTACAAACATATGCACAAATCCACTATTGTGGTGTAGGGTATAAAAATGAGTAATCTTGGAATATATTCTGGACTGTGTCTAACGCCTTTAATAATGAAACAATTTTCAATGAATATTTTCCTCAATTGTTTTATATAAATTTGTATTATCCCTGCCAACATTTTCTATTGCGGAAGTGACTCAGAAGTGACGCTAAGAAGTTAAAACTCATCTTCTGCGATACCATTTTCTGATCGTAGAAGTGTCTTCCGTATTGAGAAGTTGTACCCCCCGGAAGTACCTTCCAGAAGTCACTTCAGCGTAACTTCCAGAAGTTATTTTCTTCGCCTCTCTTTTGCTTTTGATTTTTGTTTGCCTTTACAGATAATACACTCATATTGATTATGGGATAACAAATATGTAAAAACTACAACAATAACAATAACAAATCGAAACCACACTTTACCACTGACCGACCAGAGCAAATGACAAAATAAAACTAATTTCTATGATGTCGAAAACTTCTTTTTTGCATTCTTTTCATTTCATTTATAACGGGACATGTCATTTTCGGCTGGTGTTGTAAACAACAATCTTCCCAACATCGTCTGGATGACTAAAAGACGACTGCAATGTAAATTGTTATTGTTATCTTCCAATTAACGTCTGGAAGTGAGTAAGACGTAACGCCTTTGACGATGGACGATGAAAGAAACTTCCAATTGCTGGCAGGGATTATATTCTTTTCCAGTCTTATTATATAGTTTGTATCTTATTTGTGGAAATGTTTTATCAGAAAATTTTTGGTTATAACTAAATTTAAACATTTCTCTTACCCACTACATTATTCACGGCTTTTAAAGTGTTTTCATTTTTGTTTTCACTATATTTTCCAACATATTGGAAAAACATAGAAGTTATGATATTTTATATGTTAACATATCAGTAGTAGGAGCATTGATAGTATACTTAGCATTGAGAATATCGGTGAGTTATTATTTCGCAAGTTAATTTGTGCTCAACTTTAATTTTTTGAACAATTTTATCGAAAGAACTCCACTAAATCAGAGTCAGGTAATAACTTTTTCCCTCATTCTTTTTGAAGTATTACATCGCATCGTTTTGTGAATATACCTATAGATAGCTAATAACAAATCCACCATTATAAAGACTTTGGGTTCTACTCGTGGGATACTCAGCAATCATATTGTAGAGATCAACGTTTTAATGAATCATTTCTGATTGCTTGATAAAATTGTCAAAGTTAAAAATTTGATTCTTAGTTTGCTTCTGTGTTATATTTCTCAACATTTGTTACATTCGCTATGGATGTTATAAATGTTCAAAAAAGTACTTTTTGAAAATAGTTCTATATGATAAAGTCCTATACTATTTGAAAAAATGTTTGTTAAAATAGTACTTTTTAAAATTAGTACTTTTTAAAATAAGAATATTTAAAAAAATACTTTTTTAAAATAGTATTACATACATATAAAAGTCCTCTTTTAGTATTATTTTACTATTTGAAAAAATACTTTTAAAAATATTAGTTTTTAAAATAAGAATATTTGAAAAATAATTTTTGAATATAGTATTACATATATGAAAAAGCCCTTTTTAAAATAGTACTTTTTAAAATAAGAATATATGAAGAAGTCCTTTTTAAAATTATACTATTTGAAAAAACACTTTTCAAAGTAGTACTTTTTAAAATAAGAATATTTAAAAAAATACACTTTGAAAATAATACTATATGAAAAAGTCCTCATTTAAAATAGTACTTTTTAAAATAAGAATATATCAAAAAATACTTTTTGAAAATAGTACTATGTAAAAAATTCCTTTTCAAACTAATACTGTTTGAGAAAATACTTGTTAAAATAGTATATCTGGAAAATAGTGCTTTTTTTAATAAGAATATATAAAAAAATATTCTTTGCAAATAGTACTATGTATATGAAAAAGTCCCTTTTAAAATATACTATTTGAAAAAATACTTTTTAAAATAGTACATTTCCAAAATAGGACTTTTAAAATAAGAATACTTTTTGAAAATAGTACTATATAAAAAAAGCCCTTTTTTAAAATAATACTATTTAAAAAAGTGTTTGTTAAAATAGTACTTTTTGAAAATGGTACTTTTTAAAATAAGAATATTTGAAAATATACTTTTTAAAATAGTACATTTCGAAAATAGTACTTATGCAAATAAGAATACTTTTATAAAATAGTACTATATAAAAAATTCCTTTTTTAAAATAATAATAGAATAAAAGAAGTGCTTTTTGTAAATTTATTCAAAAAAGTATTACCTAATATGGTACTAATTGAAAATATATTTTTAAATGGTATATTTTAGTATTTCACTATTTGAAATAGTACGTTTTTAAAATTACACTTATTATTGTACTATTCTTGAAATGATAATTCTAAAAATGGTATTTATTTAAAATTAAGCTATTTGAAAGAGTTTCTTTTTAAAATTGTAAATTAAGCTATTTGAAAAAGTACTGTTTTGAAATAGTACTCTTAAAGGAAAATAATAAAAATAATACTAGTAAAGGAAAGTTAAGAAATGCAAATAGCTTGAAGTTGGAATTCCAATTCATTATTTAACCATGCAATTCCTGATAAAAATCTCCACAAATTTTTAATAATTCATCAATTTTATTCATATTATTTTTTCAAAAATTTTGTTAATAAGTTAATAATTTGTTTTTTACTATAAGCTCTATACTAAAATAAATATACTTGTATGTTTGAGGAAATAAATTTAGACTATAACTCGTAAAGGAAAGAATTAAAAGCTAAATCCAATTTCAAAGGGGCTGAGGGGGGGGGGGGGGTGAGGAAAAATGTCAAGTGATTTATTTTTAAACATAGCTATATTCAAAAATACAAAGAAATTACGTTTATACAAAAAAATTCTTTATATAAAAAGAAACAAACAATAAAAACCATAAAATAACCCAACAAAATCTAAATATTTATACGAGTATTTTAATTTAGTTGCTGGTTTTTTATACACATATAAAATTAAATAAATTAAGAAACAATATAAAGAAAAAGTAATCAGTAATCAACTAGCATTCAAGTAAAATCAACAACGTTTATGTTTTTTTTTTCAAATTTCCAACAATATAAAACTTTTTGTACCAAAGTAAAGTAATTGTTTAAATCTCTAACTACTTTTAAAGGATAATTAAACCCTGCAAAAATATATATTATATTTATAGTTGGTTTTTTTTCAAAAATGTATATAAACAATTTCTAAGACATTTACTTTATTTTACTTTTTTGTTTTAAATATATATATGTATAATATATAGTATATAGTTAATAATAATATGTATAGTATATAATTTTCAAATTGTTACGTTTTTTTTTTTGGTTTTGTTTAAAATTTAATTGAAAAAATTTTTTCTTGCAAAATAATTGTTTTAGTAATTTAATTAAATTTAATTTAATTGTTTTTTGGTTTTGGATTACGAAAAATACTTTTTTAAAAAAATAATTACTTTGTTTTGCAAATACTTGTTCAAAATCAACAATGGTTTTTACCGAAAAAGCAGCATGATTCCTCCGGAGAATGATTGAAAATTATTGTGCCGGTTAAGTTGCGTATCCGGATCGTATTTAATATTGCCAAAAACCTTTAAGTTTTCGTTTTGATTTCGGTTTTTTTCGAGAAGGAGTTATTTAACGTTTTCGTTATGTAAACGTTTTTATGATTTTGTTTTGTTTGGTTGGGTTTGAAAGCGTATCGTTTGGTATTTTTGAGGAATTGTTTGATTTTTTTTTGGTTTGGTAAAATATTAAAGTTGTGATTTTTTTTTTTTGATAAACAATAAATAAGTATACACGAATTAAGATTAATAGTTTTGTTAAAAACAATTATATTAGTTACTAAATGTTTAAAAGTAAAGTGATTATAATAAAGAACTAAGTTATTCTCTTTTTGAAAGAAAAGGGGAAGGAATTTTGAGGTGGTTTTTAGTAAACTTGCATGAAACCTAATTTAAGTTACTCAAAATTAACCAAATTTCAACTTGATTCGAGTAAAGATATTACGTTTCTAATGGCGGATAATCCATAAATGTGCGTGTTAAGGAAATTCTTAGTTTGGAAATAATTTAGTAGATCGGCTAATATTAAATATATCTTTATGAGGTGTTAAACAAACACAGCTTAGATTTGCTTTCATAGTACTATTGAAAAAAGTACTAAAAGTAGTAAAATAATACTATTAGAAAACGTAGTTTTTAAAAATAGTACTATTTGAAAAAGTAATAAACTAGTACTATTTGAAACGTACTTTTTTAAATTAGTACCAGCTGAAAGTGTACGTTTTTAAATAGTACTATTTGAAAAAAATATTTTTTTAAATAGTACTATTTGAAAAAAAATTATTTTTTTTTAAATAGTAGGTACCATTTAAGAACGTTATTTTTTTTTTTAAGAAGAATTTTATTGATTATTATTTTAATAAATTACATTTCATTTAATATTAAAGAGACCCACGAAGCTGTTAATTGGCTTATCTGTAGTATATTTTTATTTGAAATAGTACTTTTCTAAATAAAACTTTTTTAAATAATGTTATTTTTAATGGTTCCATTAAATATATCTTTATGAAATGTTAGACAAACAGAGCTTAGATTTGCTTTCATACAATTTTGTGGTTAAAAAAGTATTTTTTTTTTTTTAAATATTACTGTTTGATGTGAAAACGTATTTTTTTAAAATAGTACTATTTGAAAAAGTTCTAAAAGTAGTGAAATAGTAATATTTGAAAATGTACTTTTTTATATTAGTACTATTTGAAAAAATGATTTTTTTAAAATAGCATTATTTTAAGAACGTTATTCTTTTAAAAAAGCATATTTTTATTCGAAATAGTACTGTTTAAAAAACGTACTTTTCTAAAAGGAACTTATTTTAATAATGTTATTTGGAATGGTCCCTTTTTTAATCTCAAATAAAAGTACAACAGTACTTGTTTAAAATGTTACAACTTTTAAAAGAATTATTTGAAATAGTACCGCTTTTGAATAGTACTTTTATACTAGTACTTATACCTGAAATTTTGATATTTCCGCACTACCATTTAGTAGTTAAAATGGGGGAAAGAGTTCCCTGAGGTGTATATACACTGTATTGCATTATTATAATTACACTTGATGTTTACAAACAGTTTTTTAAAACGTGTAAAATTTTTAAAGAGTATTTTAATGATCTTTTTTAGCCAAAATTTGAGAGACCACTTCATTAGTTTAAGAGAGAAATTGTGCATGAATATTTTATTAGTGTTATAATTATATAATATTTATTATTCTTATGTAATTTCCAACAATTTGCTTATCTTAATGATTTTGGAAAAGCTCACATTCCATTTTATATAAAAAGTGGCTTAAGTTTCCAAACAATTGCTAACAAAAAACCGGTCACATGTTGTAGTAACAAATTTTGCAATAATTATGGAATTATTGTGGTAAAAATGAAAGTGGCGGCACGAAAAATTTAAAACTGTGTTAGCAGCGCAATGAAGAGTCTGCGTAAAATTTTTAATAAATATCATAAGTAGAGTGCAAAAAAATCCCAGATCATTACTGGAGAAAAGCTGTTATCTGTGCCACGGCTATTACGCCGTCACAAAACTGCTAGTCTTAAATTCGCTAAAAGAATCTAACTAAACCTAGTGAGTAGTAGAGACCCGTATTTTTCTTGTATCGTTTTAGAAGATAATTTACAGTACTTTTTGGTGCCATATAGCTGTTTTGCATTCACTGAAACTAACAATGTCATATTTTCAGGGAACTTGTGCAAGATTTTTATTCTATTTTGATCTTCTATTGCTTAGCTATCGTAGAAGAAACTAAATTATTGACAGCACGTTTTTTTAAATAAAGCTTCTTCGGCGGGATTTTATGTGAACTATGCTTTATTAATAACAATTTTGTGCTTGCAGTTTTCTAGAAATGTTTAGACAAGTAAAAAAGTTAAACCAAAAAATTAAAGCACATAACATAAATATCTTTTTGGAAGAATCTAGTATTTTGTACACAATTTCAGCATGTTTGTACCCATATAAATTCCTTCCCCTTTTCATATATTTTATACTTAATATTACATATTTAAAATAATAATTATAGCTAAAGTAAATGTGATTCACTAAACTAACATTTTTAAGTGGTAAGACTAAGACTTGCTGCTAATGGCTAAACTCCTCCTTCAAAGTCCACTAAACACTAAATAAAACCCTAACCAATAATAAAACAAAAACATACAAAATAATAATACAACTTAAAAATTTTAAAGCTGAAGACATTTTTCCTAATTTAAAATAAATCAGAAAGAGAAAAACACCTATTAAACACTATTTAGGAAAACAATCTAAAAACCTAAACCTTAATTAAGGTTTCTTTAAACTAAAACTATAAGTATAACTAATTAAAAATCTGTATTTGAACTATTTTCGTTGTTTTTAAACTTATATAAAAGTGTTAAGAAACAAAAAAAAAGTGTCAAAGTAATCATTAAAGGAAAATAATAAGTCAATAAGAAAAAAAAAAACACAAAAGAATAAACTTAAAATATAAAGTGTGATTATTTTGGGTTCTTTTATATTATAATAATAAATATTTTCAATAAATTAGAAATAAATGTTTCTTTGTTTTTTTTTCAATTATTAAAAAGCATTATTATTATTATTGTTTTTTCTTTTTGGGTTTTGTTAAGGATCAATAAAATGTTTTAAAATAGATTTATGTTATGTTTTTTTGTTAGCATGTAATTGTTGGACTTACCTGCATGCCGATAATGGCATAGATAAAAAATAGCATGGCTATCAGTAGACAGACATATGGAAGTGCTTTAAATGATTGTACAAATGTCCACAGCAGAATACGTATCGTGTAACCTTGACGCAGTAGTTTTATTAAACGCGCCGCACGAAATAAACGCAGGAAGCCAACGTTGATTGAGTTCGACTGTAAAATATTTTTGGTCAAACAACAAAATGAATGTGTGTTGTGTTGAGCGTGGGTTCGGGGGAGAGTGACAGAGCCAGAAATTGAGAGAGAGAGAGAGAGAGAACAAAAAACAAACAAACAGAGACAAACAAATAAACAAACAAAATTCATTAAATTAGCAGAGTTTTTGTTGTTGTTGTTGTTGTTAATGTTATAGTTATTATTTTTTTTGTAGGTTATTTTCAATGTTGTTTGTAATTGTTGTTGTATATTTATTTTTAACAATAAAAAAAGAAAAAGTGTTATTTTAGTTGGGTTCTTTTTAAGTACAACAAAATAAAATAGTTGAAAATTTAAAGAAATGTAAGTTAGTAAAAGTTAGTTGGTATTTAGTTTTAATTTGGACATTTTGTCGGATTTTTATGATTTTTCAAACACTGTGCTGCAAAGCAAAATAAATTATTTATAGAAGTTGGAAGTGCAATCTGTTTGAGTTGATTACAAAACTTACTTTACTACTTGTTTTAAGATTGGGAGAATGTTTTTTTATTACGTTCATACTTATCATCTTGTCTTGTCTTGTTTTAACATGCTTTAGTGTAGAAACACAAACTTGCGGTTTTGAATGCATATTCCCCTTCCCAAGGAAAAATTGAAAATTTATGGGTTTTGTATGTGAAATATAAACTATTTTATAGGAAAATAAAATAGACTTTAAAATTGTACGGATTTTTTGTGAACACTTCATATAGGAAAATCAAACGGATATGCAAACTGAAGTGATTTAATATTTTTTATTATGATGATTAATGTAGTGATCTTTAAGTGTAAAGTTCTTAAAAGTTTCTTTAAGTTTTAAACTCTTGAAAGTGTATGGTTTCGTTTCACAAGTGAACAAGTAAAGGAGTGCTCAGAGTCATTTCTGCGTCTTTACTTTACAGGCACGTACATTTTATATGGTGGAAAAGGTTCTCGGTTAGTAGTTAGACATCCCCCAAATGTAGAATACAATCCACAGTTCACATACATATAAGACGGCAAAGCATGGAGGTTCTAGCATTATAGTATGGGGATGCTTTTCATATTCATATTACTTGCATAAAATCAGCAATGTATCAACATGTTTACGCTGATATACTAAATAATTTTATGCTTCCCTATGCCATTGAGGATATGCAAGACAACGACTGAAAACATACAAGCAGAAAGCACCTCAGTGGTTCATTGACAACAATATTGAGGACATAGAGTACCCAGTGCTATCTTGTGGCTTGAATACAATATAAAACATTCGGGCTGACGTAAAGAAAAGTGTATTTCAAATAAAACTGACTAACAATGAGCATCTTTGGGCTGTAGTGGGCGAAAATACCTAAAGAAAAATAACTTCATGCCGAAATTATTGCCAACAAATGCCATTCAACAAAATATCAATAAATTATTTGTTTCATGAGTGTCATTTAATTTGTTTTTTATATTATTTATTTGAAATATAGTTAAATCTTTCAAAATCTATAATGAATAGTGCTAATTTTTTACCGTACAAATGTTGATACTTTAACTGAAATTGTAAATGTTTTCAATAAAAAAGTTACATACAGCTTTTTACGCTGAATAAATGATTGACATATTTCAATTAAGTGTCACGGGAATAACTAGGGACCTAAAGCGAAGACAAATTCATATATATAGGCCCTAATCCTGTCTTCAGTGCTACTTTTTTTAACGCAGCTGTATGTGTGCCAATAAAAAGTATTAACATCTTTTGGGCTTTTTAATCGAAACATTTCGAGCATATGTCCACCCTGTCGAAGGAAATTTATACAAAAGTTTGGGACAACATTTCTCATAAAGTCTGCAGCACAGTGTTTTACTTAATTTATTGTTTTGTTAAGTATTGCAGGTCCGTTTACTAATTAAAGGCATAACAATTATAAAAAAATAAATAAAATTATATTTACTTAAAAGTTGTTTAAAATGAATTTAATTTGATTTAGCTTAAAAAACATAAAGATTACTCTCAAGAACTAACTTAGGGAATTATGTAAAAAAAAATAGTTTTAAACTAATTTTACACACAAACACCAATTATAATTATTTAGAACAGAAAAAAATTATAAAAGAAAAACTTAAAATATTATACAAATGAAAACTATTTGTAATACAATTTCATTTATACAATTCGAAATTTAATTAAAAAAAAATTATTCAGTTTTTAGCAAAATATACATTAGTTTTTTTTTTTTTGGTTTAATATTTATAAATTAAATTTTGCATTTCATTACAGCAAGAGAAATTGGGTGAAAAGAGAAGGTGTGTTAGTCGGCAGTCAATATATACATATGTGTATATATATATATATATATTTGGTTTAGATTGTATAAAGAACAATTACTGAATTAATTAAGCTTTTCAAATAAAAAGTAAATTAAAAGTTAACGCCAATCCAATACAGTTCATAAAAATAATATTTGTTTACAAAAAATTAAATGAAATTATTTTTACAAGAAATAAAAACTAAAATAGCTTTAAATACACCTAATATGTTTAAGGCTTTAGTAAAATTTTAAATATGCCAATTATTTATTTTTATATTATAAACTAAAAATAATTTAGAATCTAATTTAAATTTTGGTTTTTATTGAGAAACTTATGGTGAATTTTTAGATATTTAGTCACCTCAAACAGATGTTTGAATAGGTTTTGAATAAAAGATTTTAATAAAAACTCTGTTATTCTTGTAAGATCTTACAAAGTTTAAACAATAACGATTCTAATAAAAATGTTTAAACGTTTGTTTCATAAGGCTGTGTGTGTAAAACACAAACACGTTTATACTACAATACCATATTTAATTAGATTGCTCTAAGATGTTTGTTATTGTACTAATAAGTTTGGTTTTGAAAATCCCAGTAATCGGTTTAGTAAAAGTAATATTATGAACAAAAATGTTTGAAAATATCACGTGCTTAAATTTACATAGATGATATCTATGTCTCATACCAATTTAAGCAATCATTTTAACTTATTTTTTTTATTAAAAATTCACCATTTATTTCCATATTTAGCTAAATATGTAAATTTTGTTTAATTCTGCCAATTTAAAATAACTAAAAATACATTTTTAAAAATAATTTAATTTTATTTTATAATTTTTTTTTTTGAATTTCTATATAGTTGGGATTTAGTAAAAGGATATACACACACTTTATTTTCAAATAATATCAAATTAAACGAGTTTAACTAAAGTAAAAGTTAATGAATGATAAGTAACACAATACAAATTTTTAATGCCATTTGGAAAATAATATTGAAACGTTAATAATTAACGTCATATTTTAAAAGGCACTAAAAATTTCAGTTAATGACCAAAATATTTTACGTTACATCAGTTGTTGTGTTAGAGGAGAAGGAGAACAACCGATGCAAAGACGCATACCGCCTCGCAGTGTGGCCTCACAGCTTTATTTTTATTTATATTTTCACTTTTTTTCTTTATTTTATAACGTAGTAGGTGTTAAAAAAGGGTTAATGTTTAGAGAAAATCTCTTATTTGTTTTGAGGTTTTTTTTTAAAAATAGTTTAATAAAATAGATTTTATTTGTAAAGTTTTTGTACTACACTAAACTATATAAGAGAAAAGTAAAATACTTAAATATTAAGAATTATAATAAATAGGTTAGAGTTACATTAGCAGTAATAGTAATAAATCTGTTAGGAACTATTTAAAGACAAATAAATAAAACTTAAAATAGAAATCTAAATTACTATTTAAATAGAATTCTAGACAAAAAAATGAACTTGATCTTAAAAAAAACTTTGATCCAGTTCGGTAATTTAGACAACAAGTCTTTTAAAACTAATAGTAGGTGAGAAATTCAAAAAGAGTTACAAACTTCACTAAATGGTGAATGTTGTCTTTTATACTAAAGAAGCGAATGCTGAATCTCAAAAATATATGTTATATATGTCGTTATGAGAATTTGCTCACAATAATTAAAGACATTTGTTAATTAAAATTCAGTATTTGTTTCAAGTTTTAGTTGGTAGAAGGATTGTAGACATTACTTATTGTAAATGCCAACAAATTTTTGGTTTTAAAAAAAAGATAAGAACTTTAAAGATTATACTGGAAGTATTAAATTGAAATTTGAAAGATATTGGTAAGGATACGCTTTTATACTAGTTTTTTAGCTTTAGGAATTACTAAAACATACAGAATTGTTCTGATGTATTCTATAATTACATTTAAAGAATACATACCGATACATATATACCCACCACAAATACTAGTATTATTGTTACATTTTTATCGATAACAATAATTATATAGTGATATATGTATATTTTAATTTACATTCATTTTTTTAAATATTTTAAGTTTTGTGTTGTGTTGTCCACATATACAAAAAAACTACTGTGATATAAATCATAAATTGATGTAAAGACTGGCAAAAAAGATTATTATTTTAATAAAAAACTCAAATCCCTGAAGGAGTTGGAAGAAATACCAACGAAACGTCGGATTTAATTAAAAATTAAATAAATAATCTTTTATTTACATTAAATTAATGACCTTGAAAGCCTGCATATAGGAAACTATATAAACTATTAATAGCAAACAAAAAAAGTCGATCAACACTTATACAAATAATTATATAGATTATTTGATTTTTTTTTGGTCCCTTACATGAAAACTACGACCTCTTATGAACCAATCATTATACAAATATTGTATGAGGATTTATATGTCTATGTGTCTGTTTAATTCCAACTTGATACGTGATTGTTAAAGTAGATTTATGCGCATTTAGGTGATATTCAGAAGTGAACTTTCTATGCAAAAAAATATCGCTTTGAAATTATTCTTAGCATGAAACATTTTTTTGCAGAATTTTCTATGAATACGGCTTTTATGTAGACATTAATATATCATAAAGCCATAATCCGGGAAAACATTTGCATGGTTACTATGAGAAATCGTTGACTGTTTCCTACCATTTCCAACAAGACTTATTCTTCTATAATAAAAATAAAGTGTGCAAAATTTCATCCCCCGTGTACTATATAAAATAAGCTATTATTGTATAAAATTATTAACTTTTCCCGATGGTCCGATCATAGACATAGTAGAGAACTATTCCAGTTCAAGTTCTGTAAATGGATCCAAAACACCATTCAGGTTAAAGTGGATGCTCAAAGTAGGGCATTTTTTGCTTGAGATCTTGAAAAATGATTGTACATGTCCGAAATACGTTATAAAAGAAAAAAATCATTACTTGCGATGAAAAATGGATTCTATCGTATGTGAAGCGAATCGACATTAAACACAAATATTCATATCGCTGATCTAATGCTCTGGCTTTGGTGGTACCAAGAGGGTCCTATCTATTATAAGGTGTTAAAATATGTCCAGTTTATTACAAGGAACATCATGAAATGCTAAAAAAATGCCTAAATTAAGCTGCCAGACATGAAAGCGTAATATTCCATTATGAGCCGAGCATTGCGGCCACGTACTCTAATACCTTTTTAAATTATTAGACCTTGCCCCGTACGACCACTATATGTTTCAATGTATTAAGAACGCTCTCTCTGACCTATGATTCTCATAACAGGGTATCCGAAATGGCCGGTATCCATATGTAAGTAGAAAGATGAGAAGAGGCCGCAGCTAATAGTGGCTATTAAATTTATATCGTACAAATGCTTCAAAATAAAAGTTAAACAATTTTAAAAAATCCCCAGTTTTAAGATTATAAAAAAGCTGTCTGTTAGAATATATAATACATTTATATATTTTTAAAATGTATCGTTTCAGATATTATATTAATGTATTTAACGTGACAAATTTTCCGTGCCGAATTATATCTTTTGCTTATTAAATTTTCAACTTTATAAAATCTACTTACGAAAATTCGGATTTTATTAATCCAATCAACAATTCTGTATGTTTTAAATATTGCACAAAATACAAAAAAAGTATGTTTTTATAATAAATCTAACATAATTTAAGTTCGTGTTTAGGTACTAATTGTAGTTAAACAAAAAACAAATACATGTATTAAATTATCTAAAGTAGAAACTATTTAAAAGTTTATAATAATTAAAGCATAAATGTACAGTAAATAGCACATAGTATATTGCTAAATAAATATAGTAGCAGTATTATGTATAAATCAAAAGGATTTCATTTAAATATTTAATAAACCACAAGTAGTTATGAGTATATACAACAATTAGATTTGTTAAGCTACCAGTACTTACATCCTGTGTGATATAAGAGATTTGTTATATTTTTAATTCATAAATATTTTACGCATTGTTTTATTGTTTTTTATTTTTCAATAATTTTTTTTGGTTTTTTGTAGTGGTTCGTGTGTTTTAGTTGTTTTTTTTTTAGAATAATTTTACAATTAGATGCATATTGATGTAAAAAATTTTACCATTTTGAAATTGGCATTTAACAAGTTGGTGGTTATGGTGGTAGTGGTAGAAGAGAGAGTATCGGTAGTAGTGGGTGGTGGTGGTGATGGTGGTTTGGTGGTGTTGTTATTTTGTACATATATAATTTTTTTTGTTTTTTGTTTAATTAATGGTGTTTTATATATAATTATTATTAGTATTAATAATTTTTGTTTTATAGGAATTTCAAAATGTTAATGCAAGCATTTATTTAAATGTTTAAAAATTCCCATATTACGTCATAAAAAACACAATGCATTATAAATGTTTTTGTTTTGTTTTAGTTAAAATACATTAAAAGAATTATTACGTTTAAAAGAGAGAAACACAATCATTCACAATTTGTTTTATTTGTTTTTGATATTTTGACAATTGTTAACAAAAAGTCAAGTTGCCATACGCGCACATAAGCCCCACAGTTGATTGATTGATTGATTTGTTTTTTTGTTGTCAATTTTTTTTTTGTGACGATTTTTTGTATAAATTTTTTCAAATCAAGATGTTGCAGTTGTTCAGTTTGTTTTCATTTTTGTTAAAATTTTTGGTTTTTGTTTTGTTCGTTTTTAGAAAAAAAAGAAGAAGAAAAATATAGAAATGATTTATTTAAAAAATTTGTGCTTAATTAATTGCTAATTAAATTTGTCAACAAAAAGGAGGGAGTTTTTGTTTGGTTTGGAGTTTATAGTAAGTTTGGTTTGCGCAAATTAAAACAACAACAATTGTAGGTAAATTGTAATAAAAGCTTTTTGAACATCAAAGTAATACATTTAGTGGTGTTTCTGGTAAATAACAAGAACAAGCAGCAACATTTTGTAACCAATACAACATTATTATTTGTTTATGCTTTTGTTTATTAGTCTGTTAATGGATATTGACTAAATAAATAACTCCAAATAGATTTTAAACTAAGTAGTAAATTTGTTTGATTTATGTTACAGATTAATTTTGTTTATTTTTTTATACTTTTTTGATATTAAAGCTAGGGGTATGGTACAACTTTGTTTTTTGGTTTATTTAATTTGTTTTTGGAGGCAAGTATAGAGGTGTGTGCTAGAGTTTTGTTTTTTAGAAGCTGTTTAAATATCTATAAACAAGTATTAAATATAGAGTTTATGAATTACTAAAGTAAATGAGCTGATATTGTTATATTCATATGATAGTGATGTAGCTTGTTTGTATGAGTAAATAATTTAAAACTAATCCCAATTTATATATTTTTTCGTACAACACTTGTTTTAAATAATAAACTTTAAAATACGACACGTCTACCTACAATTTATTTATATTTAACAATAATTTTCTGAGTGTTAAAGTTAAAGTTTCATAAAAAAACGTTTACGCCATTTAATATATCAGCTGTAGGCATGAGCGTATGAGTGTTTTTTTAAATTTCATTAATCATATAGTAATCATACGCTCAGTACTACTCAAAATTATTCAATGTATTTAATAATAGCATACTTTGGGGAGTTAATTTAAATATGCGTGTACGTATGAGTAATATTATTGTGCAAAATTAAATATAGCTAATTCAGTTTTAACACGTTTTTTGATTTGACACGGTTTGAAAATAAACATAAAGTTTCAAAACTTTTTACACAATATAATTAACATACCAAAGGAGAGGAAAATTAATAGGCGCATGATAAAAAAGAAAATTAAATAGTAAAGTTAATTGAATGTGGAGACAATAATACGTCTCTTAAAAATATAATTCTAACTCATTGAAGTGTTTTGTTTTTCTGTATTGTTGTTATTATGTTTTTGTTTTGTATTTTTATTTAAAACACAGTCGTTGTTAATATTTTTCGTACATTGGTGTTTTTCTTAGATTGTTACAGCCTTGGTAATGATATCCGATGGATATCGAAATATTGGAAGAAATAATTTAATAAATAATATATATTTTTTTTTTACAAATAATCGAACACTTTTTTATTTTATCAAAAACAAAAAGGTCGACGAAATCAAAATATAATTTAATACTTTTTACACAATTTTATTCCATTTAGCAAGATTCAAATTATTTTGGGTTAAGTTTTTTTTGGTTAAATTTTATTTTTGCGAAATATGTATATTCATATAAAAGAATTAAAAATCTTAATAATTCATACATACAAATAGTATTTGGAATCAATTTAGTGATTTTATTTAGAAATGTTTTGTAACTTTATTGAATAAAGCTTAATAAAAAGCAATTTTGCATTTTAATTGGCCAATAACATGAATATCCCTTTCAGACCTGAAGCAAAACTACCAGGAATTTTTTTTTATAATTTTTGGAATATGTGATCTCTACAGCGTATGAACATATAAACAATGATTATAGAAAAAAATATGAATGTGACAAATTGTCTCGACTTTCAACCAACTGAACAATATTGGTCTATTGTCACAGAAAAGTTAAGGTACTGTGGTTGTGGCAATAACATTTTTTAGAAATAAGCATGCAGCTGATTTGCTTCAAAGGCACGGATTTCTAAAAGAAAAACTTACTTTAGCACTTTTTAATAAATGAGTACATATTAATTTGTTCGAAAAAACTGTATCGCACTTGTTCTTCAAAAGTGTAACAACTCAAAATTTTTAAATTATCTCTCTTTGCAAAAACCCAATCACAGAGGCCATATCTACCCACTATAAAAATTTCCCTTTGATTTATATTCTGTTCTGTGAAAAAACCGTTAGTCTCAATTAAAGGGAGACATTTTTAGTTGTTTGCAAGAGCTTGAGCAAAACAGATCAAAGTTTTTTCATACAAACAGCGACATTTTGAGTTATCGTTGTTTTCGATTGCCAATGGTTTGCATAAGTTGTGTCCTAATTTTGAGTCATTACTATTTAGTTAATATAGGTTAGTTCAGTTCAGTGTTTGAATTCGTGTTGTTGCCATTTTGATGAATTTATTTTTTCAGACAAAGAATAACAACTCAAAAAGTAGTTATTTTTTTTGGAAATCGCTTAAGCAATAAAAAGAAACAGAACGTTTTATTTTTTTTAGTGGTATTTTTGTTAGAATGAACAGAAATAGTTTTTGGTCTCTACTGAAAATTCAAGAATTTTGAGTTGTTATGCTTTTGAGGAACAAGTGCGATATATGACAATATTTTCGAGTCGCAATTTTTTGGACTATATTTATAAGGAAATAACATTATATTATATAAGGAGTAAACCTTAAAAATGCGTAAATCGTTACAGATAGTGTATATTTTGTAAGAGGTTCTTGTTTTTAGTAACTTTGAAGGTTGATTTCTTCTCATTTCTCAAATGTTTTTTTGCTTCGAAAATGTCAAATTTTGTGCCAACAAAGCGTTTTGCATTATTTCATTTGAATTTGAAAAGAAGTACCGCAGAAGCACATCTATTGCTTACTTAAGCTTATGGTGAATGTGTTTCATCGTTTTCAATATGCGAGAGATTGTTTGTGAAGTGGTGATTTTGGCAACGAAGACAAAGATGGCCCAGAATGATCAAACAAAAATGTTGTAGACCATAAATTGGAGTCATTACAAACTCAACAAGGGCATGCAAAATCATTGGGAGCTACTCAAGCAGCAAGGATTTATAACAAAGGAGAGAAATTGGGTACCATAACTACCGAAAAACTTTCAGCAATGAAAGCGTAATATTCCATTATGCCAACATATGGCCACATATTGTAAAAACTATTTAGAAGGATGTGGTCAAAAAGTTTCGCTTCACCGAAACTTATAGTTCAGACCTTGCCCCGTCTACTATTTATTTCTATCGATACAGAACGGTCTCTCTAGGATTGGTTTGATTCTTTCCTTGGCCTCAAAGGATGAGTAGCACGGAAGTCATATGTTGCCAGAAAGATGGGAAAAGATCATAGCTAACACTGGCCAATACATTGAAGAAATTTATATTGCACAAACGTTTTTAATTTTTAAATTATGTACCCAATAATTGTTGAAAAATTATTACAATTATAAATGATCATGTGGCTGTTCGTAGACCACAACATTAAATTTTGAAATATATTAGATGAACCCAATCGACTAACTCAGAAAATATAGTTTTTTATTATAGCGTTAATCACCCTCATCTACGAATTTACTAGCTACACACATACATACATTAAATACATGAGAAAACTATTACTTTTTTATTATTTTGTAAATACGAAATATATATTTTACTAACAATATTTATTGTTACATGTCAACCCATCAAAGTTTTATTTAAGTTATTTTTATATTCTTTTATTTATTACGTTATCATAAGTATTTCATAAATTAGCATTAAGTATTATATTAGGGTAAATAAAATGAAATTAATTAATATAATAAGAAATTTATTTTAAATACTTTTAAAAATAAGTATTAAATTATATTTTCAAATAAGTAATTATAATAATAAATTATTATTAACAAGTGTATTAGTAACAGTGTAAAACTTTCGAAAGGATCCACAGGAAAGGAGCAGATTAGTAAGAAATCTTTTTAAAAGTGTGTAGTTTAAAAACAATAATAATGAATAAAATTTATTTTAATATTGCTTAAATAAACAGAAAAATAAAATAAAATAAAACATGCCTTATTTCAAAGTCAATATGAGAAACTAGTTACTGCATATTGAGGTGCTCTTTAGAATTTATTATGGATTGTTTTAAGAAAAGTATTCATACACAAAGAATTATTGTGGTGTTCAATTAAAAATTGTTTAATTTTTTGTTATTTAATAATCAGATATTATTAAGTGGTGATATAAAATAATTTGTCAAAAGAAAAGAAATTGATTTTAAAATACTGTTGAAAGGAATTGGTTGTGTTATTGTTAAAATATATAAAAAATTAAAGCAATATATTGTTTTGACATCAAAATGTACGAGTATATTTATTATTGACAAATGATATTCTATGTTGTACATTGTATGATACAAATTGTTTGATTGTGAACACAATTTTGAGCAAAGTCGTATTATTAGGTTATTCAACCTTCAAAATGACAAAAGAAAAATATTTAAAAAAAAATATACAAAACATAAAATATGAATATTTCCAAATTTAAAACATAGGGGAGAGGGGGGCACGTTTGAATACGAGGCACCTTTGAAAAATTTTGATAAAATCTCAGTTTAACCTTAACCAAGTTTTTCACATGCCAACCTTGAGATATTGTAGGAATTTAAAGTTCATTAGGATTTTTATAGCAAGTTAGCCTTAGGGTTTGGTCATGGACTCCTTCGGAATAATGGAGCCATGCTGAAAACGCTCACCACTAGTAATGTGCTTGGCTCGCCTTAAAAGGAACTTAATATTTCTTTGCATCCTGCTGGGTTAATATTCCGAACATCAATTTGCTTTATGTATTGTTGTGAAAAAACAGTGACAATTTTGCGACATTCTGGTTTCGACCTCTAATCGAATGTCATACAGAGCATACTGGCATACCTTTTTATAACAATGAAGACTTAAATAAAATTTATGAAAATATATGCAATAAGAGTTTTTACATCAATGAAAACCTTACCCCGCACAATTATGGTATATTTAAAACAGCGATTGGACTAAAAAAGGATATGCTATTGAAAACAGTTTATACTCTGAGGGGAATTGTCTACATTAAGCAACATGAGAATGATGAACCCAACAAAATTATTTTTCCAGAGCAATTGAGGCAGTTTTTTCGCTGTACTACATAAGTTTTTTAATGACCTTATGATAATGACTCTATATTTGTTTGTTGCTTTACTAATTGTTTTGAAAATTGTTTTGAATTTCTTTAATAATTACATGACTTTATTATATTTATATTTCTCAAACATGATATTAAGTTAAATTGCTGAGAAGGCACAACAGAACAAACATTTGTCTTGCTTTGTAATTGGTTTAAAATGATTTGATTTTTTTAACTAGAATATTTGCATTGAATTTTGTTTTCCACACTTTGGTGTATCGATGGTCATAGGTTAACATCAGAAAATTTTTGGTTTTTTAGCAAGAAAGTACCATATTCAGTAAAGAAAATCCCAGGACTGTTTGACAATGACTGCCTTCAATCGCCTCTTCAACTATGAATGGACTGGAAGTATTGATTATTTATTCAAAGGAAAGTTAAAGCGATTTGAAATAATTATGCAGCATAGGTGGATCGAAATGCAGAGCAAGGCAATCAAGGGTGCTGTAGCTTAATTGGTTAGCGCATTTGATCATTAAGCATGAGTTGGTATTTGCAGCCCGGGTGCGATTCCCAGCCGCTGCCATTCAAACAACATCAGTTTCTGATGATTAATAGTTCTCTGCTATCTATCATAACTAATATTTATCACAGCGCCCTCCTTCGATGGTATAGCATTGAAACGCCACCGAAGTAAAATAATTAAATAAAGGCTATAAAATCAAGCTTTAACATTAATGCGCCTACTCACCGCCAGAGGCGCTACAATGCTGCACTAAAACCAAACGTAATGCGCAATTGCAGAGTTGTGATATTAAAAGCTTTCTTCTTTTAATTGCCTGAGTGTTACTTCTCTTAAAAAAAAAAAAAAAAAAAAACAAAACGAGCAATTATAAGTTTGTTCTCTTAGTTTGGTTCCAAAGTATTCAATTGCTTTTTTGGTTACATATGTAGATATTAAAACATTAGGTAACAGGATTTAAGGTATACACGCATATACAATTGTTCTATTCACAAGTGTAAATTCAGACGACGTGTTGCAGTGCCGTGTGAGTTGTACGAAAGTTTAAGTGTTGCCAAAAGTAAACTCTGATTGACAAATTAAAAGCAAAACTAATAAACAGAAATTTTTAAATAATAGATATTGTTGAAAATTCTACGCTATGTTTCAATATTGGTTTTTAAAATATTTTGTCATTTTAAAGGTTTGACAACAGAAACATACGGCTTTGCTCAAAATTGTATTTACAACCAAATAGTTGTATCGTACAATGTAAAACATACAACATCATTAGAGAATTGAGCAAATGTTTTGATATAGATAGATCAACCAAATAAAAATGTTTCCTACATTCTTATACTACTTAAAACGTACATATTAGACTATTATATGCCATATTTGGGATATTATTATATCTTTTGGAAAAAAAAATCAAAACTCTAAGTGGATACACCCATTTGTTGCGAACAAAAATTTTATCCGGAAAAAAGTTCTTTTACTGAGAGTTTATTACAGCACGATTCAACCATTTCGAACGATTTGTTTGGAACATCCAAGCTGCCATGTGCAAAAAAAATCTTTTAGTATTACAAGTTTTAATACCACGGCTATTGATTTATTTTGCTTTGGTTTTTAAGTGTCAAAAAACAAATATTGAATTATTTTAAAATATTGTGTATTCAAAATGAATGAAAAAAGAAATACATAAGGCATTATTATTTGTATGAAAAAATGTAACTATTGGCAACTTAGTTAATTTTTATACCGAAAAAAATATAAAATTATACCTATTCAAGCTGAGAGTTGTGCGTAAGAAATTGTTTCCTTCTCTCAAAAAAAGAGACGTCAAACTTTATATGAAAAAAACTTTGTCGGAACAAATATGTTGTTCAAAACGAATGGATGAATCCACCTTATGTTTTACAATCCTTTTAATCTAATGCCACTTAAAATATGCAAAATCTACTAATAGTTGACATATTTTGGATACATTTTGTTTTGCCTTTACATTTTGGCATAATTTTAAAGATTTTTTTTATTGTTAAATTATTGGATTTGTGGCACTAATATCAAAATTTATTATATGACAGACAGAATTTTTAATTTATTGTTAAATATTTGAATTTTTTTAACAACCAACTTCTTGCAATCAGTGTTTGTTTTGCTTTTTTGCAAAATAATAAGTATATATTTATGTGATAGAAAAAAAAAGCCAAAACTAAAATGCAATTCGAGTTTGATTTCAATACGCAAAGAAAGTTAATAAGTATTTTTACAAATATTTAAGCCAACTTAGGATTTAGAGATTATATAAATTGTTTTTCATCAAATGCAACTAATTAGAAAAAAACTTTAAATTATTTAGTTTTTATTTTGAATTAAATATGTAGTACTTAAATCTTGTGACAGCAAATCACAAAATTATACAAAGATTTAAATATTTCTGTTTTTTTTTTGCTCAATATAAAATTTTTTAATTTTTTTGGTTAAATATTTAGCAATTTTTATTTTTGTTTAAAATTGATTTGGTAAATTCTTACTTACAGTTAAAGTTTGCTGATGATTAATATGGACTGTAAATTGCCTTGCGGTGTTATTTGAACTGATATAGTGGTTGTAGGTGTAATGGTATTGTATAACTGGTGGAGTTAGCTGGTGGTTGTTTAGTTTATGTTTTTTTTTTTGTTTTTTGTTTTTGTTTGTTAAATTTGAATTTCAAAAAGGATGTTAAGTGTTTTGGTTGGTTGTTAGTAATTTATTGGTGGTTTTGGTGTTTCATGGTTTTGATGGTGGGGTGTAGTACATTCAAGAATTCAAGCAAGTTGGTTGGTTTGTTATTGTTTGTTTTGGTTATTTTTTTTTTAACAGGTTGAAGTAGTAGACAGATAGTATTTAGAGAGTTAATTGCCATTCAATAGATTTGTAGTTGAATTGTTTGTTTGATGTTTGAGTAATTAAGATGATCAGAATTTATCATATTCAGAGTAGTAAAAGTAGTAGTAAAATATGAGTGTTTGTTGTATTTTATTTTTATCAAATTCAATAGCCATTTGTAGCGATTTGTTTTTGCCAGTGTAATATTAAATTGTTGCAAACAAATTTTTTTATTTTAGATGTTTTGTTGTGTTTTTGAGTTTCAAACAGTTTATGATTTGTTTTCAATTTGATTTGAATTTCAATACGCATTCACATTTGTGTGGTAGTATAGCAGTAGTCGCATAGAGATCACATGATTTTAAATAATAATTTAATATTTATATTTATAGGTTTTTTGTTGTCATAGTTGCAGTTGAGAAACATTTAGTATTTGTTGTGTTTAAGTTGAAGTGTATTTGGTATTTTGTATTTAATTCAAATAAACATTTCAATGTATTCATTGTAAAAAAAAAAGTAAATAAGGTGTTAAAAATTATATCACTTAAAATGAATGTTTATAAAAAGAATATTTTTTAAGCGTGATTTCAATAAACAGGAAAAAATCAGCAAAATGTTTTAGGGAATTGTGTGAAAAGTGTCTTTTTTTATTAAAAAAAAAATGTTGTGTTAGTGATAAGAAAAATAATAAAACCAAAGCTCAAAAAAGCCAAAACTTTAAAATTATATTTCTTGAAAAAAATTTAGAGTAAAACAAAATCTTCTTTAGATGGGTTTACATATATTTTTTTTTGTTCCAATTTCTTTGCTACTTAATAAGAGAAAAAAGATGCTTAAAAATAAATGTTTTGAAAACTTTTTTTTTTTTGGTTAATATAGCATTCCATGTTAAGAAATTTGTTTACAATAAATTATTATTTTAAATTTTTTTTTTTTATTTTTTAAGAAACTCAACATTTAGAGACATTCTAAAAGCGTTATGTAAAATATGTTAAAATTTTGTTTAGTATGATAAATTGTGTTTTTATATATTTTTTTAATTAATTTTGTTTTGTAAAAATGTTAGTGTTTCTTGATGTTTAACATTATTTGTTGCTTTAATGTAAAATTTGTAAATTATAAAACCTATAATTAGTTAAAAATTGTTACAAAAATCTATGAGAATTATTTGTAAATATTGCTAAAAGTTTTGCTTGTAACTTAATATTATTTTTTAATTTATATCATAAACTAAAACATCGATTTTAAAATATTATTAACACATTTTCAAAAGAAACTAACTAATTAACAATTAGGCTTGTAACATTAATGTTATTACAATCACCTTACTAATATAATTCAAAGTTTAAGTAAGACTTAAGGTACGAACACACTTGGCAAATATTTGCCGAAAAAGACGTAACATATATTTGAACTCGTTTATTTATTTAAAAAAAACTTTCTTATTTAGCACAACAAATATTTAGTTTTAATTTATTTGATACTGTTTGATTTAGCAAAACTCTTGTAAGAATAAACAACGTCAAACAAATTTCAACTAATTATGGAGTAAATATTTGCCAAATGTGACCGTACCTTTAGCTAACTAAATCAGAAACTAAACATTCAATTAATAAAAGAACTAAAATTCAATTAATAATTAAATTATTCTTAATTTTATCCTTCACTTGGAGATAGACAATTAAAATAATGTTGTTAACCTTACTTTTGTAAAATCTATATTCGTTTTAGGTTTAAATTGAGAAAAGTTTAAGGTTAACTCAGTGAACTCGAGAAATAATTTTAAAATTTATGAGCTATTGATATCTTTATTCAAAGAAACACATCTAGTTGACTTTATTATAAAGCTTTAGAGGTGATCTTACGGTTAGCACTGCGATCACTTATGCATTTTTTGAATTATAAAAAGTTTTTCTTTTCCTACCCAAATATTATTGACATTATTTCGTTTGGTAAGGAGTATCTGGTGTTTGTAGGCTTGATAAAAATTATATACCAACAGAAATCTGATAAAGTACGAAGGCGGTTCGGAAACTTCTTAGCCTAGAACGGAAAGCACGGTGTAAACAGAAAAAAGTGAAGTGTTTTGCAAACTGCTATCTAAGATGAACACATGTTAAGTTTCTTTCCGATCTGGCAATTAATATTTAAATAAAACAGGTTTATGAGAACTAGAAACTTATAATGATATGGTGAATATGTTAGGTGAAGGTGCTCCTTCATATACAACAGTAAAAATGGGGCTGCTGTATTTAAAAGTGGTCGTACAAGCATTGAGGATGAACCACAGAAATTGTAACCAAAGTGCTTGAAATGTATTAAATGATCGACAAATAAAAGTGCGTGAAATAGCTCATATCATGGGCATCTCTAATGATCGAGTCCATTTAATTTTGAATGAAGAACTACAGATGAAAAAGCTTTCTGCCCGCATTTGTTAAAAACGCACAAGAATTAAAATTGCTCAAGCTTGTTTGAATCGTTTTAAGAAAAATAAAATGGATTTTAAGCGTAATTTCATAACTGCTAATAAGACAATGATCCACCACTATACTCCAGAGACAAAAGAACAATCCAAACAATGGACTGAAGCTGGAGGAAGTGCCCCAAAGAAGGCAAAAATAATTCAATCGGCTGATAAGGTTATGGCAACGGTTTTTTTGGGACTTCAAAGGTATTTTATTGATTGACTATCTGCAAGAGGACAAAACAATAAATTCTAAGTACTATTGCAACGTTTTGGAACAATTGAATGTAAAAATTCGAGAAAAACTTCCTGGTTTACAACACAGAAAAATAAATTTTTATCAAGACAACACACCAGTGTACAAGTTTATTATGTATGTATCTGTACACCTTAACTTATGTTATAATTCTCAAACGGTTTATGTGAATATTAATATAAGAATTATAAGAAAATATCAATAGGACGAGCAAGCAGCAGAGTACCGGTCTAGTTATACTTTGCTCTCAAGGAACAAAGCATAGTCAGACGAGGCATTAGTTCTTACTTCTTATTAATACCGTAGCCGAAACCAGTAGCAGCGATGCCAACTTAGCCCTTTTCGGGCTAAATTTAGCCCGATTTTAGTCTCTCAAAACGCGAAAAAAAGAAAATTGGATGTGGCTTTATATGGATTTTTTTCCATTTAGCCCTTTTTTCAAAAATGTGTACGTGTTTTGAGTCTCAATATTTGGCATCACCGATCAGTAGTGAGCTGACTGAGAGCCGAGGTATTTATCTCGTCAGATTGCACTCATATCTATTCTTATAAGTCGTTAGCCGACCTAGAGCCGAAGCATTTATCTTGTCGGATTGTAGTCTCAATCAGCCGATGAGAGCTAAAAAATTTATCGCATCGGACTGTACTCATAGCTGTTATTGTTCACCTAATAACCCGTTAGCCGACATAGAGCCGAAGCATTTATCTCGACGAATTGTATTCCTTATTTAATTTTAACCACGTCATAGTTATTGTTAACAGTCCACAATAAGAAATAATGTAACTTAAAAGAAGATTGATTCCGGTAACCATCCGTTAGTATAATGAGGATAATAGACAGTTTAGTGGAAATATTTCAGAGGAAGCAGACCTCTAAAGAACCTGGAGATAACCCGGTTGGAAAGCTTCTATGATCATGTATTTTGTTTTTAGAATTTTGGTCTCCAAGTCTGATTTTGATTTTGAATCTTGAGAACTAAAAATTTATATATTTTAAAATTATCTGAAGCTAAAACATTAACTAAACATTTATTCTATTATTTAAGTTACACGCAAAAAATTGTAATAGTAATAATTCTCATAGAATTTTCATAAAATTAAACTAAAGCATAAAATACATGAGTAATATAATTGTATAATAAAAATTAACACCAAAACTAAACAATAATAAAAAAGTTATTTAAATTAATGTTTTTATTGCTTTTTTTTAATAAATAAAGACAACAATAATGCGAGCGATTATACAAAGTTGGGGAATGTATTTCACATGTATCGAGTATCAATTAAAAATGGTGTTAGAATAGAGCAAGAGAGATAGAGATAAATTAATTTTCAAAAGTGAAACGGGTGTTGAGGAAAAGCAATGTTAGGAGTTCAGTTTTTGATTTGCAAATAAAATTGAACTTGTTTAAAATAAATTTTGTAACTCAAGATCCGTTTCCTTTGTTTAGTTAAATATGTATGTATGTACGAGTATATGTTAAGTTTTAAGGCGTTTAGAGCGAGAGCGAGAGAATGTGTATTAAAGTGTTTTTGTACTTACATCGTGCTGTTGTTGTTGATTTGAGAATAGAGTACGTGATGAAATTTAATTGGTGTTTTGTTGATGATGAAAAATATTTTTGTTTGTTTTTTATTTAATTATTCATTTTTTTTTTGGCAATAATTGTAGAAGAAAGTTGTTTGTTTGTTTTATAAATTTTAATGAGATGATATAATTTATTATTGTTGATAGAGAATTTTGGGAAAGAGTTTATTAAGTTACAGATTGGCAAACAAATTGTTTAGTTTTACGAGAGATTTGATTTGATTGTGTATTTGTTATATGAGGAATAAGTTGTTGTTTAATATTATATTATTTTGTTGTTGGTATTTGGTATTTGAAAAGGTGTTGTTTGATTTGTATTTGGAGTTTGGAGAGAGAGAGAGAGAGTATTTGTTGCATGTTTAGGTTTTAGTTTTAAAGATAAAGATAGTATGTAAATAGAGTTGTATATAAAGTTTATTGTTTATTTATCATATATTGTTGCATATAGATATTGAGGTGTTTAATTGGTTGTTATATTGTTGTTAGGATTTGTTTGATATTAAATTTTTGTTGTTGTGGTGTTGGTGGTGGTGTTTTCAATTTTGTTTGGTGTTGTTTTTGGTATTTGATTTAAATTTTTTTTGTAAAATTTTGTTTTCAGACCCCATTTTCGTAATTGGTTAACAGTTTTTGAATTGATTTTGTATTTTTTTTTTGTGGTACACATAAACAAATTATGAAAAAAAGGAAATTAAAAAAAAGAAATATATGAGATTAATAATATTCAATGACTTATGACTAAAATGAGTATAATATTTATAATAAATAGTATAGTAATATTATATTATATATGCAAATGTTAATTTATAATAAAGATATTTAGGTAAGTAATACTGATAATCATATTCATAGTCATAATAATAATAATAATATTAGTAATGTTAACGTTAACGTTAATTGTAGTTTAATATTAAAGAATATTCATGTATAGGTATTTTATTTATTGTGTTTGCTTGTTAAATATTTATGTTATTAATGTAAATATATTTGGTTATATTATTAAACTGTAACCTATAAAAGTTCTTAAAGTTTTACTAAAGCTTTAAGTTAAATTAGTGATTTTTATACTTTGTTTACAGCAGTCATTTGCATTAAATCGCAAGTACGAGTAATTGTAATTATTTTGTAAAACGTTAATAAGTTAATAACCCTATGTTTTCAAAGAAAATTAAATCAAGGTAATAAATAATTAAATACATAACACATACATTCCAACGCAAAAAAAAAAAAAATAAAAAACATTTTGTTCATTAAACATGACAAAAAAGAGTTTTGCTCAAAAAGAAACTCTTGAAACAGTTATAAAAACAATTGGACATGTTAAATATTAAATATTAAGTGAATATCTTTTGTTTCTTTTTGTCCTCCTTAAGTTTACACAATCTTTTTTTTTTTTTTGTATACAAATAAATAGATAAATAAAATACTTAATATAGTTGGCATACAAGTTTGTCAATAATTACCCCGAATTCCATCCATAAGGCATCCACTATACTGCCCAATACTGTGATTAAATCAAAGATATTCCAGGGATCCTTAAAGAAATTCTAAAAGAAAACATAACCAAAGTGTTAGTTACTGCCAGTTCTTATTAAAATAATAAATTTTATTTATATGACAGCTGCAGTTTGCAATGTTTTTGTTTGAAGTTACTTTCTTAAGATTGCAAAAACCTGTTTGCAGTTACCACCTACCGTCAGGCCAAAAGCTACAACTTTCAATATGGTTTCCGTTAAGAAGAACGCGGTAATTATCAAATTCATGTTGGCTAAAATCTCACTGTGCAGTGGTGGTGCATCGTGAAACTACATTTTTAGAATTCGTTCAGTGGAAAAAGATACGAAAACAGAAAAAAAAGAAATGCCAGATTCTAAATTTTCTTTTTTTTTTTTTGGAATTTAAAAGTTTCGCAATTCAATCCAGTTATTAATTTTTTTTGATAATTAAATAAACTTTTAAAATAAAGAAATAAATTTTGAAAAAATCATATAAATGTTAAATGTGTTTAGTGTAAGTGTCATGTATAGTGTAATCGAATAAAATAGTAGCCGTGCACAACTAAATCTAAAAGTTGAGAGTTAGAGAGTTAAAAGTACAATAATATACAATGTTCAACAAGTGTGGTTATTAACAAAATAACGTTAATGTTATTCTTTATTTTCGGTAACGATTCGGTAACGGTTCTTTTTTATTTCTCCATATATTGCAAGTGTATTGCTGTAAGAAAATACCCAGTAAAAAATGTGCTCCAAAGAGAGCAGGTTTTATGTAGGAATTCATACCTTAAATCGCTTCAAACCTGCTGATGGAATGCATGATTTTTGTATGAGGTGTTCCCGGTTTGGAGGACTACTTTCTGCTGACAATAAGCGCTTCTTTTAACCTAATCAAACATGCAAATAAAGCACTTTCCTAAAGTGTTACATCACTTCGCGCACACCAGTCAAAGAACAAATTCTATCTGAATGTGTTTGCTTAAGAAAAATTCATAGTAACTGAGAAGCGCGATATTCGTTTTGTAATTGACTTTCGTTGTAAATCTGTAGGTTATGATTTCGTTTTTGTTTTTTCGCTTTAAAGCCTTCTTGTTTGTATATTTTATTCGTAAGCATTTACTGCTTCAAAAGAGCGCTTTTATTGAAGCGCTCGATTATGCGCTTTTTCTCTTAAGTGCTTCAAAAAACACGTTTTTTTTTACTGGGTAGCATCACTGAGTTACTAACTGATTCATTCTGGTGCTACACAAAATTTTACACAGATTTGAAATTCGTACTGCGATGCCTGAATAGAACTTTCTTTTTCTCTAACGATATCACTTTTTGATTCGTCTTTATCGACGGGCCGAGGCAAAACCTCCCAACCACTTGTATTGAAACATGTGACCGAACGTTGTCATGATATAAAGCTTTTATATCTGGTTGCATATTCTATCATTTTTAGCCAATGCTCGTTTCAAAGGAATCAGTTGCATTCGGTACAGATGATAATAAAACCTGTGATGGTCTGGCCTGATTTCAAATAAGATTCGGCTAATTTTTCTGTAGGCATTCCTTTCAAATAAGTATCTGAAATCATAGTTGGAGATCTTACCTGCCAAGCCATTGCCTTTTTAATAAATTTATCACGGTAACTGTTTTAGGTCTATTTCTACATTAGTGACACATTTTGACTTTTTAGTCTCTTCCGACTCATTTTTTATTTATCATGAGTTAGTTTTAAGTTAATTCAAAGTACGACTGGGCAATGACTTAAAATGCTAAAGTATAATTAGTGAATAGTCTTCATAGTAGCATTTAAAGCTTTACGGATCCAACACACATTCATGGGAGCTGTTCTAGAAGCAGTTCTTTTATCCGTGGTGTTTGTTTGAATTAGAATTCACCATGCATTGTTGAGAATTATAGAGAATTTTTAATATTTCAGTGGTTGGATCATCCCGCGAATTATTTCTAAAGACGCGTTGCGGAATAAGCATTAGTTATTAAGAATGGTTGTAGAACCAGTTCTTTAATCAATAATTTTCAATTAAAATTATTACTAGTTACTAAGCAAACACACATTCTACAACTACAGCTTTTATCAGTGATTTTTGTTTGCAATTTTCAATCATGAAACTGGTTATATGAAGAATTTTTATAAGTTCAATAGTTCAGTGATGTATGTTTGAAATTGTTATTTTCGGAACTAGTTTCAAGAAATAAGTGAGCAATTTTGGTTGCTTCAATGGTTCAGTCTTTATTTATATCTGCCTAAAACATGCTTAACAATTTTTTAATTCGTTCGTTCTTCCAAAAATCAAATGTTTTTAATCCACTTTCAAAAGACTTTTTTTATTATAAATAAATGAAAAAATCAGAAATGCCCGTAAACCATAAATATTTTACAATAATTTGTGCTCCAAGATATTAAAAAAACATGCTCGAATGATAAAAACTTAAAACAAAGTGTGACTCAAAAAAGCGTTTTCATAAAACACATGCTTTCATTAAAGCCTAAAAGCTGACATCATTAAAATAGTGGACACAATTTAAAAAATGTACTTACTAGAACTGCTCACTGTACTTATATGCTCAAAAAACATTGCAAATTTCAACAGCTTTCATATTTTACATATTTATAAAATTTACTTTACATTTAGTAAATTAAAATCATAATAATTAGTTTTTTTTATTGTAATATATATATTTTTTTAATAATTAACATTTGTAGCAACCTACCTTTACACCAAATCCAATGATTTTCAGCACAGTTTCAACACTGAACATTCCTGTGAATCCCATGTTGATATACTTCAGTGATTTCTCATACATCTCACCTTGATTATGGTACTAATGTAGGGTAGGGGGGAAAATTCGATTTTTGATTTTTTATTAAAAGATTTTTGTTTTGTAAAAACGAGTACTTGTTTATTTCTTAAAAAAAAAACAAAAACTTAAGTTTGAAATACTGGGTAGTAATTAAAAAATATGTAGATTTGAGGCAGTTTTAGCTGTTTGTTTAAAAGACAGAGTTTTTACATCGAAATTTGATGAATATTGTTTATATTAAGGGGAAAGATGTGGGTGTGCTGTTGTTGTGAGTTACTAAATATTTCAATTGAATGAAAACAAACCAACTAAAGCTATGTATACACGATCGTCAGATATTACAACGTTGTCAGATCTAGCAATGTAGTGACTTTGAAAAATTGTTAGCAATATATAAATTGTCAGTTTAGACGACTGTAAGAAAACTAACAATTTCATTTGCACACAATTGTCACACCATGAACTTATGTGTCAACCGAAATTGTCAGTTCACACGGTTGTCAGATTGTCAAATTCGTTCTGCAGCGTTGTGTGTGTGTTTAAAAATTTTAAATATTATCATGGAACAAAAAAGAGCAATTAAAACCATTTAATCTGCTTATGTCCTAGGAAGTAGCCAGGATGTTATTAAATGTTATTAATGCACACTTGTTTGTTTATTTATGTATATACAGAGTTGCATTTAGAAATAATTTCTATGCCAATGCTGCCATTGGCAGATGCATAAACATTGCACATGTGACAATGAAAAGTGTCTTAAAACAATGACAATGACAAAATTGTGTGTTTACACGATTGTTATATCTCTGACAATATTTTTGTCTTCCAATGTACTGAAAATGCTTTTTCTTACAACGTTGGAAAACAAAAATTTTAAGTTCACACGGTTGTTAGACATTTTCTGAACATTTTTCGGACAACGTTGTAATATCTGACGATCGTGTATACATAGCTTAAGAAAGTATAGTCGGTCAAGGTTACAAGTTTTTCAGAAATGGACACTAGCTGTGAACTATTATTGAGCGATCATCCAAAAAATTTTGTGACATGACTTCTGTGCATATAAATATTTTTTTGTGTTAAATTTTATCTCAATATAAACACTTTTAAAAGATTTATACATGTTAAAGTTATGTTCTTATATGAGAGCTTTGACTCATTATGAACCGACCGTTATAAAATTAACCCCCTGGCCCACGATGTCGAACGACAACGTTCGCTTAGATAAGACTTAATACACAAACTTGATTGCGGAATAAACAAACTTGATTGAGTAAAAAATAGATACGATAAAAAGTTGGTGTCTTAAGTCTTATCTAAGCGAACGTTATCGTTCGACATTGTGGGCCAGGGGGTAAGTGTCATGAGATTTGTGGTTGTTGAAATGATTTTGGGAAGTGCTATGACGTATTAAGGACCGATAATCACAAAATTGGGCCAAATGATTTCTGTATATATGAAACATATTTGTATTGAATAGTATTTATGATTTTCTGAAGTGGGCCTTATATGGAAGCTATGGTTAGTTATGGACCGATCTGCCCAAAATTTGTAGAAGTGATTATGATTTATTTATCACTAATGAACCCCCATTTCGGGAGGACATTTAAATGGGGGCTGCGTAAAATAATGGAGAAATTTAAATTCCAAACGTTCTGGGACAGACGGGTGGACTGACAGACGTCGTTATTAAATCGACTCAGTAAATGATTCTGAGTCGATTGTGGTGAGATGGGTACTGTACCAGTATTAATGGGCATGTATTATATATTTAGTACTCAGAGTTTAAGTAAATCTTTTAAATATTATTTAGCAAGGTTTTTGGTTTAAGCGTTTATTCTAATTTAATTAAATCTTATTGCCTGACGTTATTCTTATCAATGCCAATTGTATATAAGAAAACTTATAACATTTGCGTTGTAAATCGTTAAACACTCACTGCAAAAAGGTCTGAATAAAATTTGTGGTATTTAATAACTATTTATTTATGTATTTATTTTTTATAACTATTTATAATAATTTGCTGAAGCAATGATCTTCGTATTCCAAAATTAAAGCGGAAACATGGTGATAAAAATATTTGTTTATTATGTTATTTATATATTTATTAAAGATACTGAAAAACAAACGATGTTAAACATTTATTTTATAGCCCAGCAAAAGTTATTTTAAGAACAGCTTTTACCTATAATAAAATTATAGATTTCATTATTTTGATTAATGGGGTTAGTGCAAAGAATATTGTAATGATCATCATCAATTACGCAGCAATTACACATTCATAGGTACATTTCTAGAACTAGTTCTTTTATCGCTAATTTTTAGTTTGAATTTTTCAAACTCGGAATATGTTTTAAGAAGCAGATGAATAATTTTTATTGTCTCAATGGTTCATTTATAGAATTTTATTGAAGCTTAACTAAGCAAATCTATATTCATTGGAAGAGTTATACAACTAATTCTTTTGTCAGTGATTTTTGTTTGAAAATGTCTCGGATTGTGTAGCAGGCAAATAAAGCAATTTTAACACTTCAGTTGTTCAATAATCCCCAGAATTTTTTTTAAAGCCATTAAAGGTTATTTTGAGTTTGTGGAACCAGTTCTTTAATTAATAATTTTAAATTGATTGGCATTAATTACGGACACACATTCATTACACACACATTGAAATAAAATAAAAACACACATTCCAGAACTATGTGCTCCATATGTAATTTTTATTTAAGAAGCAGATGATGGATAAGTTTTTATTATTCCAATAGTAGTTCATTTATAGAATTCTAGTAAGCAAAAAGTTCTAGAACAAGTTCTAATATCAGTGATGTTTGTTTGAAATTGTCACTTGCGGAATTAGTTTCAAGAAATAAGTAAGACATTTTTATTGTTTCAATAGTTCATTTACTGAATTAACCTTAGAAGATTTATATCTAACAAAAACATGACTAAAATTGTTTTAATTCGATCAGCCATTTTTTCATTCTTCCAAAAACAAAATTCTTTAAACCAGTTTCAAAGAATTATTTTGATATACAGAACTAGTTTAAAACTAATGTATACAGTGGGTGGCCAAATTATTAGTTACACATGCAAAATTCTTTAGTTTGAAGCCGTATAACATTTTAAAATAGTGGAAATTTATCCTTTTATTTGTTCTTTTAGGTAAATTAAGTGTTTCTAATTCAATTAAAAATAAATTCTTTTGTTTTAAAAATATATATTTGAGGAAAAGAAATATTACAAAATTTAAAAAAAAAAAATCTTAATATTTCGAAGAACCTACTTTGGCATCAATTACAGCTTGCACCCTTTTTGGCATGCTCTGAATGCATTTTTGAACATTTTCTTTTAGTTCTTAATCGTGATGCCAGACTTTAATAAATTTAATCAAAATTGCATATTTCACACTTCAGAACAGAATGACAGATAATGATCTACAACTGCACTCTAATGTCACCAATCATTGTTGACACTGCACAAAATATTTAACAGTATTACCAGAATTAAAATACGAAAACATCTGGTACAAGAAATAAATTTATATACGTATTAAAAGCGGTTGAATCTTAATTAATATAGTGTAACTAATAATTTGGCCACCCACTGTATATAGTGCCAAACAACTGATGCTGATGATTTAAAACCCTATAGAAGTGCATTAAAATTACAATATCCACAAAACTCATTCCAGAAGTAATTGCGGCATCACTAGTTCCAATGCTTATTTGGGAGATAAAAAAAATTCTTTATTTTGGGAATATTCATTTTTAATACAAGTTTGTGTTAATTTGGGTGTCCCGATAGACTAGGCGATAGAGTGCCGAACTATCAGTCAAAAGGTTGCGGGTTCGATTCCCGCCAAAGACTCTGGGTAGACGAGTCAGACATATATAGACCAGTCAGACATATGTAGATGAGTCAGACATATATAGACCAGTCAGACATATGTAGACGAGTCAGCCATTTGGTAGAGAATCTAAGGCATCGCAATGGACCATATTGGTTTCTGGGTGAGTGTGTGAGGTGACTCACACCAGCCTTCCTACCTAACCTAACCTAACCTAATCTTAATTTGAAAATATTTTAAATAGTCCCACTGTAATACACGAAAAATTAATATTACCCATTAACTAGAATTTCCAAGGATTTAAAAGTCCATAGTTGTAATTGCAATATTCGGGTGGTTGTCTTACAAAGGAAATTTGCTTTAAAAAAGCTTTTACTGGGCATTAAAATATATGTATCAGAAAAATAAATAATAATAGAAAATAGTGCTGAAAGTTCTGATATTTGAAAATAAATACACTTTAGGCAGAAAGTAAATGAAAACAACATGCCAAATGAAGTAAATAAATGAAATCATAAATGAAAATATAAACATGGGCTACAATTAAATTCAAAGGCAGCTGATCGACTAATAATGTTATTAACTATAAAATTAAAGCACAGATTTATATGATAAAATTTAGTAGCAAAATATGAATGTAACAAAAAAGAAAACAAGAATAGTGTCAATAGGGCTTAAGCATGTTTTGTAATTGAGTGGATGGTTTTGGTTAAATTTAAAACATGATAAGGAAATTAGATTAACTTAAAAAGAATTAATTAAAAAACTCTTAAAACACAAAAATAATAAAAAAAATATTTAAATCCATTTTTTCATTATTTTCTTTAAAAACTTACCTTCATCATTAATAATAAGGTATTGAACACAATTAGCATCATTATAAAATATTCGAATGGTGTCGATACGACAATACGCCACACTTTATATTTAAATGTATTACGATTTTTGGGCATGTAACGTTCTAATGGTCGTGCTCCTATTGTAAAGTCTATACATGATTTCTGCAAAAATATTTTTAGATTTTTAATTAAAATTGTTTTTGTATTAAATTCGTACAAATTTTGCTAATAGTGTTGTTGTTAGTTACACTTAGTAGTACACATACTATTTTAGTTTTGTTAAATGAGGTTAAGGCATTTGGGTTTTATTGTACATACAATGACATCTAAAGCAGAGTTAGTTTTATTTTTATTTTGGAAATTTAGTATAAGTTTATTATTAATATATTTGTTCAATTCACAAGTTGTGTTGTATTGTCATAGGAGTTGTACGTCGTCGGAATTTACAATAGTTGTTGTTGGTAATTTCTACATAAATATTTTGTACAACACCTGCGACATTTTTTCATGTGTTTTTCGAATGTTGTATGAAAGTTTAAGTGTTGCATCTCAATCAAAAAATTATTCCTTCTAGTTGAAAAAAAAATAACAAACTGTAACATTTAAATCATCAAATGATTGACAAATCTAAAACAAGAAAATAAAATTAATAAACAAAAAAATTTTAATATTTTTTTTTTAAAGAGAAGTAACACTCAGTCAATTAATATTAGAAAGGGGATATGTTGTAAGAAGTAAAGGTGGTGAAATAAGAAAGCTTTTTGTTGATATAACATTCTGCCATTGCGCATTATGTTTGCTTTTAGTGCAGCATTGCAGCGCCCCTGGTGGTGAGTAGAAGGATATGGTTTAAAATTCTGCAATATCATTCATATTTCTTTTATTTAGACTCGAGTTCATTAAATTATATTTACTGAAGGTAGGACATTTTACATGAAAATTATTATTAAAATTTATTGATAATTTTTCTTGGCTTAGGATTCGAACCTGGGTTGTTGGTTGAATTTACATATGTTTCGAGAAACACCACTTTCTCTCATCAGAATTCTTTACGTTCTCACTCTCTGCACTACTGCGGCGCCCGCAATATGTTTTAATATTGAAAAAATATTCATATTTTATGTTTTGTATATTTGTTTTTAAAATATTTTGCTTGTGTCAAAATTGTGATTACAATTAGATAGTTGTATTAATGTACAACATACAACATCACTTGTGTATTGAACAATTAGCTGTTAGAATACTGATTATTAAATGAACAAATATTTTGGTTTTTTTTAAATAATTGTTTTAATTTAATTTCACTTGTAATAAAATCTTTTACTTTTAAGCATTTTTATTGAAAATTTAAATTTTCTTCAACAACATCTGATTGCCTTAAACGCATTAATTAAATATTTTGTTCTATTATATTATAATTATGTATCTAGAAAATAATAAGCATTTGATAAAGAAAAAAATAAAAACTTGAGATTAAAAGCAGCTCACTATAGAGCAACATACAAACCTGGTTTAATGTTTTAAGATTTATTTTTAGTTCGACAAAGAAGCGATTTTATCAAAAACATTTTATTTTGAAATGGTTTAAAGCAAAATAAAATGTCTATGATAAAATATATTTTTAAAAAATTTATACACTGAAAAGTACATAAACTTAAAGAACTTCCGGAAAATGTTCAACATTTATACACATTGAAAATAATAAGTTATAATACAAATTAAAATTTAAATATAACCAAAAAATGGGAGTTATGAGATTTACAAAAAAAAAAAAAAAAATCAAAATAGTAAAGAAAATGAAGGGAGACCGTAAAGGTCTAAAATCTAAAAGATTTCGATAAAGCTTGTGCGAGATTACATACATATGTATAAGTTTGTTTTTTGCAAGAGGAGAGACTAAAAACTAGCAAGAATTAAATGCTTTTATTGTTTTCTTGACAGTAACAGCTAAATTTAAGTTCAGCTAAATTTTGTTTATACATGAGACTAAACTAAACATGAAGATGTTTAAGTTAGAATTTTAAATTTTGTTTTATTTTTTTTAGCAAGACTAAATGTAAATAATTGATGGAGAATTTAAAAAATATGTTTGATTTTGTTATAAATTATTTAAAATTTTTAGTACGTCTTGTTTAAAGCAGAATTTTTTACACTAAAATGCTAAATTTGTTTTGAAAAAAAAGTATATGATTAAGACAAACATTTATGGTACAACAAACACATCTATTATTATTGTTATTATTAATATTTTTTTTTCTGTTAGTTTTTACAGTCAATTAATTTTTCTGGCAATAGCAATCAGTTGTTTAGTTAATATTTAGTAAATTTAGATAATTGTTTTTAGTAGATTTTTAGGCTGGTTTTAATTGTGACATAAAGTTCTTAATCTCACCTGATTCTTATCAATTTCACCGTCTTGTAATTCAGCTTCGCCTTGTTCTTGGAATGTAATGATAATCAAGGCCACGAATATGTTTACAAAGAAGAATGGAAATACAATAAAATATACGATATAAAATATGGACATTTCGATCCGGAAATTTTGTATTGGACCCCTATCTTCATAAGTGGCAGCCATGGAGTGTTGCAGTACTCTAAATTAGTTTTTGTAATACAAAATTTTTTGGTTTTGTTGATTCAAGTGATTAATTTTTAAATATTTTTTTGTTAATCAATTAATATGTTTTTTTTGTTTGTTTTTTGTTTTGTATTATTAAATTAAGTGTCAAGTGTTAGTTATTAATAGTTAAGTAATAGTAGAAATAAATTATTTCAAATGAAAATTAGTAAACAAAAGCTCTTACTGTGGCCATCCTTCGCCCGTTTGCACCGCAAATAGTGTTAACATTGCCGCTGCTACATTGTCATAGTGAAAGCTACGGGGTTTCCAAATGCGTAACTCTGGTCTGGGCAGCAGTTCACCTTCTTCATATTTAAAATATGAACCCCTTTTTGTTTGGTTTGATTTGGGTTTAAAGTTGTTTCAAGTTTTTCAAAAGTTAAAGTTGAGTTTTTTGAAATTTTTTGTTTTAAAAGTAATTTTTTTTTTTTATAAAATTATTATAATAAAAAGAAATTATAAAAATATATAACTACAAAAATCATAAAATTCAGCTAGTCGTACTTTCAAAATAAAATAAATCTTCTACAAAATTATTTTCAAAAAAATGGTTCATGTCAAAATGGCTTTAATGGCTGAGTGTAGTGGGGGGGGGGGGGGTGGTTGGTTGGATGTATTAAAGTTTGAGTGTGAAATAAAGCTGTTTTCTTAAATAACAAGTTACAGTTTTATTTGTTTAAAGATAGAGAGAGATAGTTAGATATATAGTTAGAGAGAGAGAGAGAGATGTTACACAAATAAGGCGTAAAAAAATAGCAAATGTTACAAAATCGATACATAAAAAAGCATTTTTGTTGATAGGAGGATTTTGTTTTAGCTGTTGTTTAAAATATGGTAAAATTATTAGTTTTTTTATATTTGTTCAAAATTATAAATTTAAAAAGCTTTAAATTATAATGTTTGTATAATGGCATTCATGAGATTTTGTGTTGATTGTTTCAAATGTATAGGAGTATTTTTTGAATTGGTTTTTATAGACCTATTTGTTTTTTAATACAGTTTTATTTTTTTTTTTGTTAATATTGTGAGCATTCTTTTTTTAATTTAAGCGGTATTTTAAATTTCTTTTCTTTTACGTTAAAAAATTACGTTTTACAAAAAGCCTAAATGATACAGTGTTATTTTGTGGGCAAAGACTTTTTCAAGGTTTGCATTTTTCGTTGAGAAGTTTTGCGTCAATTTATATAAACTCAAATTATTGAAGAAATAGCTATCTACAGTCGTTTGGATAATTTTTGCTAGAACCAATAGGTAAAAAGTTACACTCATTTAAAAAAACCCTGTATGACCAAAATGTCCAAATTTGATCCCATTCTTACTCCGGCACTTATGGACTGATAGAGCTGAAATTTTGTCTCTGGCCTACTATCCAATAGTACTAATTTTGGTGCAAATTTCATCCAAATCGGAAGACATCGATTTTTAAATTTGGGTCACTTGACGTGAAATTCACCATATCGAGCCATTACCGCCAAAATAATGTATCCCACACCATAATCGATTGTTGTTTTTTTTATCGAAATCGATAGTTCAACATCATTTAAAATTGTTAAAATTAAATGTATTACACAAAACAATATTTACATTATAAATTTTAAAATAATGGCTTTATTCAAACTGATTTTATTTAAAAAAAAACCTTCCCCTGTAAAATTTTGAGTTTGTGGGATACATTTTTTCGGCGGTTATGGCTCGATATATTTAAAATAGCAGTCATCTAACAGAACATTTTTGATATTCTTCATCAAATATTTTTTTTAAAATTTCATTAAAATTTATTCATTTCGTTGTTTTAAATTCCCAACGTTGCGGTAAAATAACAATAAACCCAGCGATATTGTTATTGTGTTGAGTATAATGAAATGTCCCTTATTTGAAATGAAAACAAACTGGATACATTCTAGATTATTTGGGAATATTTAAGTCTCTATGCTAGATATAATATACTGTTGTTGTTCAGACAAACTTTTTTTCATAGTTAAATTCTTAAATACAAACATTTTGAGTTTATAACATAAAAATCCAGTTTTGGTAGAACTATGAGAAAATTAAGCTTTTTTCTCAATTAAAAGCTTCTCTGTTAAGTTATTGAAGATTTCAAATATTTTGTGTGTTTTTTATACAAAATTGTGTTTTTTAAGAACAACATATGGAAATAGGGGCTGGTTCGTTTTATATATTTTAAGTTGTTCTTATAAAATACAGTGATGGTGTTAGTGATCCAGGCGAGCTTCTTTTATCAATTAAAAGCTTTTTTTTTGTTTGTTGTGAAAAGTAAGTGGTCACAGATCGAGCTTGTTTTCTCAATTATAAAAGCCGACGATAATAAAAATTACAAAACATTAATTGCTTGAGAAGAAGTTTGAAGTGAATAAATTTAGCAATTTTTAGGTTTAAGAATATTTAATTCACATTTAAATTGAAATATGTTTTAATTATTTTTCTTTCTCGTTTTTTTTTGCAGAAAAGTGCTCGAAAATGTAAAAGGTAAGTTTAAGTTTTAGTTTTAATTTTTATACTATATTCAGTCATAGTTTTGTAAAATATATAAAACAATTTTGATGTAAAAAACCAGTTTTGTCAGAAAAGAATTTTTTTTTCATGTTGCAGAAAAGCTTCTTAAAAGACAGCTTTTAAGTAAAGTTTTCTTTTAGTATAATATAATTTAAAGGTTAAGAAACTTTGTTTTACAATTCAGAACTAATGATTATTTATATTACCAGTTATTATGATGTGTGTGAGCAGAACTAGACAAAAATCCTTGCTTTTCGTAACACTGTAACATTTTTTTTTTTAATAATGGAATTTTTAAAATCTCCATAAACTTTTTGTAAAAGTTTCATTGCACACGAAGGCAAACAATCAAAAGATATAAAATCTTTTTATTTGTTTAAAATAGGTTTTCTTGTGGAAAAAAACGTTTCTTGTTGTAGTTAAAAAACAAGTAATGAGTGTGTAGTAAGATTATTAGAATTTTTTTCTTTTTTGGTTTTTGTTTTTAGAACATTTATAACAAATAAGAAATAAAATAATTAGAAATGGCGGTTTTTTTTAATCAAAAATTAAAGTTTTCAACAAAATAAAAAATTCTAAAGTTTATAATTGTTATTTGGTTTTTATGATTTGTTAACAACTAATGAAGCTAAATGTTTTTTATATAATTTTTGTTTAGCTTTAACTATTTGCTAAAATTTTAAGCTTTTAGTTTTGGAAATCAACTAATTGTTTAAAAAATTCATTTACGCTAATTGTAAAGTAGTTACATACATTAATACATACATATATTTATATATTGTATATTGTATATATAGTTTTAGAATTTCAAACTAAATAAAATATTTTGAGAATTTTGTTTTAATACTAGCAGCTTTTAAGGTAGGAAATTAAGTTCAAGTTTAGTATATAAATTTTGTTAATAACAATGTAATTCAACTAATTAAAAATGAGCAGTAAGTAATATTTAGTATTTGTTTGGTAGTTGCTGTTGTTGTGTTTTATTTATTATTAATAAATCCAGACTTGAGAATTTCCTGCGGTTTTACTTTAGAAATATGCAAAATCAAAGGCATAAATCTAAGTTTATTGAGTTGTTTTTTTTTTAGCAGATTGTATTTAGTGAATTGGAATTTAGAGCGCGTGTTTAAATTTAGTTTTAAAAAGCTTATTAAGAAATCTTCTGGCAGTAGTATGGACTCTTTGGTATTTTAACAAAAAATAAAATACCCAATTCACAAAAAAAAAAACTAAGAAATTAACGCTTTGTATGTTGACAATTACATTTAAATCAAGTCCTTTTACTACTTAAAATGCAAAAACAAGTTATAAAGGCAATTCTCAAATTAAAATTCTTATTAGCTGAATTTTTCTTTTTCTTGCATTTGTCACAATATTATAGTTCGGATAATTATTTATGTTTGGTTTGTTTTTAAAGCCAGTGTTTTGATTTTCAATTTGTTGAATTTTTGTTGATCATTTTCGGATTTTCCAGTTTTGGGGGGTTTGATTTGATTTGGTTTTTGTTTTTGTTTTCTTTTAGTTTTTTTCATTTTTCAGCATTGTTTGCTTGCATGATTTTGTTTACTGGGTAGTGTAGCAGTAATCAGGCAAATAAACAAGCGGGGAAACTTTAAAATGCTACTCTTACATTCTGTAAAATCTGTGCACGCATTTTTTTTTTTGGTAAATTTTCTTAATGAACTAAAAAATGTCTGCAAAACTTAAAAAGAAATCTATTTATTTTAGTTTTTTTTTTTAAATATTTATATGGGAAATTTAGAACTTTTTATTGCACGTTAAAATACCGTTTGTCTATTTAGCAAGGCAACATGATTTCAGGCGGGCCAAAGTTGTATTTTTTGTTTTTGTTTCGTTGAGAGTGTGATCATGTTTTTTGTGTTATTTGGTTTGAATGTGTGCAAGTTGTAGTGTTTTCGTGTTTTTTGAAAATGTTTCAATTGTATTTGGTTTTTGTACAGACTTTCAGTGCAATTAAAAGTAATTATTTTAAAGCCGTCTCGTTCTTTTCATTGGGCTCTTTAAAATTTTTTATAAAATTTATTATTTATTTATGGATTTTACTTTTAACACTTGGCGTCATCGATGGTCATTGCTTTACATGTTTAAATAGAAATATTAAAAAAAAATATGCTGAGTTTTAAAGAAGGATTACAATGCGCTCTTTTCACAGAATCTTATACCAAAAAAATTCTTCAAATCTGATTTGTATTTGATTTTTCCTGTAAGTTTTTATAATGGAATTTTCTAAATTTTATTTGTTTATTGTTTCACTTGTGATGGAAGACTATAAATTATCTAAATCTTAGTTTGTAATTTAAATACTAAACTAAAATGTTTAATGAGTTTTCTTACATCATGACTGTGACTTTTAAAGTTAAATACTCAATCACGATTTTGAATTAACATTTAACAAAGTTTGCTTTCATCATAATTTTACATTCGTACGGTTGTAATGTTTTGCTTTCAAAATCAAAGTATTGATCACATAATATAGAAGTGTTTGGTGGAAACACTTTCGTTTCTTAAGCACAACTGCCAATGATGTTATAGAACGATATATGCAAACCTTAAGCTCAAAACATTAACACAAGGAGTGCAGAAATTATTAATACTTAAAGAAGCCAGTAACTTATAAAGATAATACCACGTCAAGTACAGCAAGATCCTGGATAAATAAATTAAAAAGATTAAGGTTCGGCACGATATATGTCCAGAGAGTTCAAACTATGTCATCTGACTTTTGATATACAAATATATGTATAAAGAAATTAATGGTTTGCATAAGTTTTTCGCAGTTGCTTATTTCGAATCTGAAAAAGATATTAAAAATTTCAGGATTGTTTATTATAATTTTAGCTTAAGTTTACGTCTACTAAACATTTTGTTTAGACAATTAATATTTACATGCTGGCACATTATATACAAAGTCTGCTGTAAACATTGCAAATACATGCATACGAGTATATGTTCGCATCTTAGATTTTTAATTTATAGTCTTCCACTTTACTATCTAATTTTTCTAACTAATTAAATTCCACCATCATTGTCATCATCTTTAAAATAATAAAATTTTTCAACACTATATTTATTAACTCAGTTTTAGTGATGACATTTTTTTTGCAACCTTTCAACATTATTCGAATAATATTTGCTTTGCGATAACATCTAGCAAACGAAACTAATGTGAACATATAGTAGATTGCAACAGTTAGTGACTAAAGACTGTCTGCGAATGTCTTTGCTAATTGTGTGATGACTGCAAACTATTTATATAGCAAAATTATTCGAATAATGTTGGAATATTTTGAAGCGTTCAAGAAATAATTGTACAATCGTTATTTCGGTTCTGGAGTGTCATTCCCGGTAGGGTGTAAAAGTTTCTACTTTGCTTGTTATTTAGTTTGCTTACTGGTGACCTTAAAAAGTTCCAGATTACCTATTGTGTACCATAATAAGTATTTGCCCCCTAATCCGTCAAAATAATAGACATTGGTATAAAAAATGTTCTAAAATTTAATCCTACTCCCAACTCTCAGCGTTCCCTGGGTATGTTGGCAAGATAATCTTCCCCCATCTTGTCGGATAATCGAAGGCTTAGATATGGCAACAACGATGCGCGGGATCGAAACTGGTAAGAGTTTAATTGTTGCACTCCAATTTAAACTTGCAACTAACTAGAGTCTTGTCTAGTTCTACGGGATCAGTTAGATGCCCGGGGATTTGCACCTCTCTCCATTGCAGATGATTGTTTGATGAAGCTTCTGGGCACACGTAGTTGCTATGGTTTAAACCCAAAATCGCGTAAAGAAAAGATAGTTGATTAAAAGATGTTTGTCCGAGTGACAAATTTTGGGCCACCAAACTATCTCTCAACAGAGCCATTGAAAGTAGTTAGGGCCATTGGCATGTGTGCCCCGGGTCACAGAGATGCGGGACTTTCCATACTGCTAGTACTAGCTTTTAGCTGGAGCGATTGCTGCGTGTTTAATAACTGTCCTGGACTTTGTTTATTAACGAAGCTACTGGATGGCAAGTATTACATAGCCCAAGCTCTTAAGGAAGGTGCTCGATACATTGATCGTTGCAGCTATGTACGAGAAATTGCTAATTGTATATTCCTGGCAAGTTCATACAAGTATGCTCTTGTATATGTTCTTGCAGGGCATACATTGCGGAGGTAACCTGTATGCTCACCAGCGTTAAGAGCGCCATGAATTTAAGCCCTGAGGACAGGTATTCACGTTAAACACTTGGATATTTCCAACTCTCAGATTCAAACCGCCTTATTCGAAATCCCCATGTCATTCCAAATTCAAATGATTTGTTTAATCACGATTTTTTCACTGACATTTATGATATAATCTTTCTATGAATTCCATTTTGGATGTATTCGAGAAACTTACAATGGAGTTAATTTTGAATAACTTGTTAAGTTTTCTTCAATGAGGTAACTAAAGTTATTTTCAGATTCACATAACTATTTAGAATTTTATTCCTTCCTTAGTAATTTTGGAATATTCTGGCGGTCTGATAGCCGCTTGGCTATTAACGAAGATTTGGACAGTGGCTCTGATACCATTGCTCTTTAATTGCAACATCTTCGTGTTGAAACTCCAAATTTTAGTTGGTTTATGCTACCCATTAACCATAGTCTTAGCTTTCAATATAAAGCCACTGACTCGTTTTGTCATTCAAAATCTAATCATCAGTGTATGTATTGGTTAGAGGATCAACTGATGCACGCATTTCTTTCTCTCTTCTTCTCCCTTTTACCCATTCTAATGGTACACAAATACCTAGATACACTACCATAATTCTATTTCAACTATCCGCAGTTAGTATAATGAAATAATTTATACAGAGAAACAAGTTTTGAATGATTTAATCATTATAATCTAGTGTTGTGGATGCAGTAAAGGACAATGAAATCAGAGAATAGAAAATCGTAAATTTAATGAAGTAAATTGCTGGGGTGTTCCTTTAGGAAAGTTTAAACTGATCGAAACTAGTTTAAAGACTCTGGAAAGTTTGCTTGGAAATGAAAATTCAATAATGAAAAAAAAATGTAAAATCTTCTAAGATGAAATATTGTGTTAAAAAGAAAATTTGAAGATATTTTTAATACCTGTTTTTATTTTTAGCTTACAAAGGCGACCTTGCCATTGCATTATAATGTATTGAAACAAGCCATAAAGCTTTTGGGGGCAGAATAGAGAGAGTAGTGTTTGTGGTGATTTGATTTGAATTATCCTAAATAGAAAATGACATGCAGGAAGTTCCTCTCTTGAGATTTTAATGATTCACCGACCGCAACTACAGAAGATCAGTTGGAGAGAAGAATTTATTTCACAGTTTAAATTTAGGCACTTTTAGCTGCCGGCGATATGTAAAAAAATGTCCAGTGGAATATTTCACTTAACCACATTTTTCATACAGACCGAGTAATATGAGCTGTCGTGTATTTATGTCTCAAACTATAGATTAAATGAATCATTCATGTTTTACACTATAATCTCAATTACCCAAAGATATATTGCCATTATCTATGAAATAATAGATATATTTTGAATTTTGAAGTTGAAGGCCAGTTAAAAGAAAGAAAAATAAATCAGTAAGAATGACAAAGCCTTCAACCAGGAAATCTTATCTTTAAAAACATGCTTTATGCGATCTCTGGGAAGCTTGTTATAAGTTGAGAGAAGTTATTGCCACTTATGAAATCTATAAGTTATTTTTAGTCATATCAGAGTTTATCGAACTTTACTTTCGCCAAAATTGGAAATGGAACGGCACAATATTTCCAATGAGAAGATTTACTGGCTGTTTTTAAGAACATGTTTCGAATTACAATATTGCTGGTAGTTTAACATATTTTCCTTAACTTTAGAAATTGCTATTGTGTCATAACATGCTGGGCTATAACCCTATAAACTCTTCCTTTTTAGAAATTGCTGTTAAATTAGCTTTGAAACATAAAGAAAACTTACCAGCATGATATAGAGTTTAATAGCAAAGAATACTTATTAATGTTCAAATCGCCTAGAACTCTGTAGCAGATTGACAACAGTTTAGATAGTCTTTCGATAGAGCTATGAAATAGTTAATAATTTCTTGACATTTTGGATCTTTGAAATTAGATCAACGTCTTCTGAAATCTTAAAGTATTTATTTTTGCGCTGAATTTTAAGCAATGGAAATATTTTTTTCCTGTAATCTACTAAAATTCAGATAATCTAAAGAAATTTAAAAATAGAAACAATATTAGTTAGAAAGCAGGTCTACTTAGGTATGATCACATTTTTAAAATATTTGACGAAATAAGCATAATAACTTTTACAGACATCTGTTTTTAAGGTTCATAATATAATAATATGAAAACCTCGCTTCTTTGCAACATAAAGGTAATTCACCAGCACAATATAAAGTATAGAACATTTTTGGCTAATAGATAATCATCCAGCAAAGATGACTTATTAAAACTAAAATCGGCTAGAAGTCTTTAGCAGAGTGGGAACTAAACTGTTCTCACATTGTCTTCAGATAGAGCTACGAAATATTTGATAATTTTATGACATTTGGACTTTCGTCTTCTGAAATTTTAAAGTATTCATTCGTGCGCTGAATTTTAAGCAATGTAGATATTATGTTCCTGTAATCTAATCTCTAAAATACAAACAATATTAGTTAGAAAGCAGGTCTACTTAGGTATGATCACATTTTTAAAATATTTGACGAAATAAGCATAATCACTTTTACAGACATCTGTTTTTAAGGTTCATAATATAATAATATAAAAACCTCGTTTCTTTGCAACATAAAGGAATAATAGAACATTTTGGGCTAATAGATAATCATCCAGCAAAGATGACTTATTAAAACTAAAATCGGCTAGAAGTCTTTAGCAAAGTGGGAACTAAACTGTTCTCACATTGTCTTCAGATAGAGCTACGAAATATTTGATAATTTTATGATAGTTGGACCTTTGAAAGGAAAGGCGACGCTTACTTTCTTGAAATTAAATATTTCATATAAAGTCTTCTGAAATTTTAAAGTATTCATTCGTGCGCTGAATTTTAAGCAATGTAGATATTATGTTCCTGTAATCTAATCTCTAAAATACAAACAATATTAGTTAGAAAGCATGTGTGCTTAGGTATGATCACATTTTTAAAATATTTGACGAAATAAGCATAGTCTCTGTAACAGACATCTTTTAAGGTTCAAAGTGAAAATATTAAAAATATTTCTGATATAATTCTGTAATATTAAACCTCTAGTTACCTTTTGGAGCTGGAAAAAATTTATTAACAATTAATTATTTCAGCTAAAACATTCCACAGTTGTAAATGTCATCACTAAATATTAAATTGTTTGCTGCTATTTAGCAAAACAATACAAATAAAACCAAATACACTAAATGTATTTACAAAAAAAAAAAAAAAAAACGAATTAACATCTAAGTTTTTGAAGAACTAAATTATGTAAATGAAAAATTAACATTTAACATTTAAAAACGAAATCATAAACATTGACTAGTTCAAAACTATATATAGTTAGTCAATATTGGGAAACATAAATAAATGCAAACGAGTACATGTATAGTTTAGTTTAATTTAATTTGGATTAGTTTAGTATATAAATAAATGAAAACAGGAAAAGAGCGTACTAAAAGGAAGTTTTAGAAGTATGTATACAAAACATATGTAGTTGTAGTAATAATAGTAGAAATAGCAAAATTAATTAAATATTTCTTTGTTTCTTAGTTGTTGTTTGTTTGTTTGTTTGTTTGTAATTAAATCATGGAAAATATGGACTAGGTTCGAGACAAAAGATATTCGCGAATCTAGTACGTTGCGTAAATATTGAAATTTGAAATTAAAACAAGGTCAATACAAATGACCTTGAGAAGAAATATGTAGTAAAACTGTGTGTAATTGTGTGTATTATTTAGCTGTAATTAAAACTACATACTTGTAAATGTAATTGTTTTAGGTTTTTTACATTTGTAGTTGTGTTTGAAAAAAATTAATTATTAACGAAAAGTATTCATTCATCTAGCTGTTTTAGAAACATTTTCTGTTTTAAAATGAAGAATTTTTGACAAAAAAAAAAAAAAAAAAACTTGAGACATGTAAAATTATTAGTTTGTTACTAGCACTCTAAGTTTAATGATGTTGAAATAATAAATACTTTCTTTTACCTAAGACATTAACTAATGAAATTTGAAAAATTTTGAAATTACTGAATTTTGTTAAACATAAAATTGTATATCGAACTGAAAAATATAATTTTGTATAAAATTTAATTTAAATTGAATTAAAAAACAAAAAAAGAGTTTGATTGAAAACAAAAAAAGTTTTAGAATTTGTTTTATTAATTTTTGTTTACTTACTGGCACTCTTCGGCAGTATGTTTACTTTCGTCCGTACAATAAAAAAATTTCCCATTGAATAATTGTACACCAATGACAGAAAATATAAATTGAAATAATATGTACACGATTAGAATGTTAACAACATTTTTCAATGAATTTACTACACAATCGAAGACGGCTTTCAATTTGGGTACACGTTTGATTGTTTTTAATGGTCGCAGGACACGTAGGACACGCAACGATTTGATTGTTGATAAATTTTGTCCAGCACTGCTACCGCTCATATCGAAACCAAAACTAACAGCAGCGCATATAACGACCACAGCATCCATAATATTCCAGAATTCTCTTAAATAGCTGCCAGGATGTAATATAACACCTAAATCTACAATTTTCAGTAACATTTCTATTGTGAATACGCCGGTAAATGCATAATCGAAATAATTTAAAATTTTATTTCGTGGTGAATTCTCACGAACGGGATCTTCGGCCGCTAACGCTATCGATGACAATGAGATGACGACCATAATGAAAAAATCAAAGTAACGTAAATTAACAACCCAATGGGCGCCGCGACGTATGCTATTTTTTTTCATTTCATTTTTGAGATTTTTTGTTTTCAATATCCAATTTTTAAATTTTTGTTTGTTTTCAATCCAATGGTTGGGCGCGGCGCAATAGTTTTGAATTTGGTGAGTTTTTTTTTTTTTTATTTTAATTTTCAGGTTGATGGGTGTTTTTTGTTGTTGTTTAGTTGTTTTTGGAAATGTTCATGATTTTGATAATGTACATGATTTTTGTATTACGTTTTGGTTTGATTTTAGCAATAATGATTTTGATTGTTGTGGTGTTTGTTTCGTGCATCATGCAAGCATTATGGAGCGTTTGATTTTTTTTTGATTTTTGATTTTTGGTAACGAAATTATATATAAAAAAATTATAATTATAAGTTAATCAAAAAGGCAAATAATAAATGTTTACCATAAAAATTAAAAATGGAAAATATAAAAGAGAAAAATGTTTACATTAATCATTTGTTACATTTACCTTGTTCACTAAAATGTTTTAAAAGAATATACTTAAGAACTAACTTAGAAAGTTTACATACAGATGTAGATATGTATTAATTTTTACAATCATTTAGTTTAGAAATAGTTTGTGTTTAATAAGAAATTAAGAAATATTAAAAAAAGGATCCGGAAATTCTAGTAAAAAGCAGTAAGAAAAGTAGTAAGCAACAGAGACACTACGTTAAATCTTATAACGTTTACTTTTCTGCATGCAGATAAAGTTAAATATTTCAACATTATTACAAAGTTTTCAACAATATTATGGTCACTGTAATTATTTATATGATTGCGGCAACCATAATATGTTACAGTTGAAATTCATATGATTGCAGTAAATTAGAAATAATTGTGAACAACTTAATAATAATAATACTTAATTACTTTACTCATTATTAATTTGAATTTTTCAATTTAAATTTGTGCTATCTCATTTTTAATTTGGATTTATGAATTTGAGCTTCCTTTTTTCTCAATATCAATTTGATTTTCTCAATTTGAACTTGATAGAGTTAATTCTCTATTCCTTGGTATGCTAGAGTTCAGTCATGTTCAAGTTTCATTTGCATTTCCTTTAAGGAATTAGTTATTTTACACAAAACAAGTTATACATAATCTGACCATTTGCCACTTTCCTGATCCTTAGTAGTCTATCGTAGAGTCAATCATTTGACTGTCTCTTAGTAAACAAGATATTGTTTTCTTTGTAACTATTTTAGAGGGTAAAGGGTTTAAAATATTACCACTTTCTTGTCTTTTTTGTTTATGTTTTATTTACTGTAGACTATTGTATTCTTCTACTTTGGAGTTAGAACCATGTTTATAAGAAATTATTACCACTTTCCTGACCATTTGCAAACCAGAGAGTAGTCATTTTGTGTGGTAATATTTTATTATGGAATTTGAGTGAAGTCAGTTTAATTATTTTGCTATACATATTTTATAATTTATTGTTAATCGTTATTTAACTATTCCTTAGTAGTTAAGAGTGTTGTCAGTTTGATTGCTATTTTGTTATTTCAAAAATTGACTTCAGACTTTTACTGGAACTGTTACTACATTCCTGTTCCTATTTATTGCAGAGTTTTAGTTTTCTTCTCCTCACTATTGCAGGATCAATTGTTCCTTTTCTGTTACTTAGTAGGACCGTTTGTTTGAATATTATTTCAAAAAAGTTAGGACAGTGTTCCTTTTCATTCCAAATAATCCATCGTTGGATCAATCAGTTAAAAGTACTTATAAGGATTTATTACTGCAGTTTTGTCATTTTATATATTTATATTTCACTAAAAAGATTTATTTTCTTGCCACTGAATTCTGAAGAATAGCTATTTTAAAGTTTTCTTCGTCCAAAACAATTAAGACATTGTTGCTTTTGAGACATTCTTTGTGATCATAGTCTTTATCAGTTTTAATCGTCATTGGTATGTCTGTCAGTAATGATGAGGGTAGTCAGTTTGAATGTTTCCCTTTGGAAATTTGTTATAGTTTAAAGTTCATAAAGTTTCTTAGAGAAAAAGGAACTGACACCAAACTCCTGGTTTAACTGGTCTTTAATTAGTAAAAAAAGTCCCTTTGTTATTAAGCGCTATTTGCGTCAGAGTCTTAATTATGTAATTACAGTATTGTAGTAGAGTCTAAGATTGTCAGCCGTCATTAATTAACCCTTAAACTGAATCATATATAATTACCTAACAACTCTTTCAAATTGTTCTTTAATTATTAGCAAAGCAAATAATTTCCAGATCCTTTTTTCCGTAACCACTAAAAGCATAAATTCTATACTTAATTAAACTCTTAAAATACGTACAACTAAATACAATCACACATATTAAAACATCAAGAGAGAATATTTCTATATATATTTTCTTTTTTGAAATTAAATTCATTTGTTATAGAGAGATAGAGAAATGAAAAAAAATTCCATAATTAAAAAAAGAAAAGAGTATTTACGGATTTGTTGGTGATAATATAAACATTGATGAGTATGGCAACATTGGTTTTGGACCCTCCGTAACTTCTTCCTCTTCTTTCTTTTCCTCCTCTTTCTTTTTGCTTTTCTTGACGGTCGTTGTGGTACCATCGCCGCCATTTTCCACATGAACGCCATCACCTTGTAGCGCTTCCATTTCTTTTTCTAGTTCTTGTAATTGTTTCTCTTTATCTTCTTCGACTTGTTCCTCTTCGGCAGCAGTTAATTCTTGAGCATTTGCCAAATTATCGACGGCGATAGCCAAGAACACGTTTAGCAATGTATAATTACCGAAGAGTACCAAAACGATAAAGTAACTGCTCGGTACAGAATCGTTTTTTTTTTTTTTGTTTGTTCGTTCGTTCGTTAGCAATTGAAGTTGGTTGTGTTTTTGTTGTTGTTTCATGCAGAAGAAGATATACATAAATCGTTAAGGTTTCGGTATTAAATCGTAGATGGATCAAATATTTTGTTTTGTTTTTTTTTATTTATTTATTGGGTTTGGTGTTTTATGATGAGAAAGTCAAAGAGTAAGAGAGTGTGTTGTGTTTGTTGAAAGAGAAAAAAATCATTGTGGGGAAAGAGAGAAATATATAACATTTCGGCATGAGGATTAAAATTGCTTATTGTTTAAAGTTTAAAGATTTTTGTTTAACAATTGTTTCATTAATGTTAGATTATTTTCCAAAAAAAAAATAAGTTATAGTTTAAAAAAAGAAGGGGATAGAGAGTTTATTTTTTGTTATATATAAAATAAAAATAAAATAAATCTGCTTTAAGCTAAACTTTAATTTAAAGCTAAATATTAATAGTATTATAGACATGAGTTTATTAAAAGAAAATCAACTAAAAATAATTATTTATACATATATTTAATTGTTGAGTATGTATTTGAAATGACATATAAATGAAACTGAAATCTAATGAGAGGAAAGCTTTAAAGATGAAAAGTTTGTATTTAAGTAAATAAAAAATAGAGTTGAAAATGATTAAGATTTTAAGAAACTTTAAGAAAATCTATTTATTAAAGTGATAGACAGAAATAAAATAGATATTCTTAAATTTCTTAATTAAAGACATCAAAAAGTTGCTGTTTTCTATTTTTGCTTTAAAGATAAAACAAAAATTTATTCTCTGTTGCTCGTTAACGTTAGTCTTGCCAAGAGAAAAGAAAGCTCCCGTAAATTCAACGTATAGGATTTAGTTTATTTTTGGTTAAACATCAAAAGAAATTGTTTTTTATGAAAAGTAAAAAAGTTTGGTAAATATTTAAAAATTTATATATTTAAATTGTTTAATATGTATAAAATAAAGTAGTTTATATATACATTACGAATATATTTCAATGAAAGATTTCATTTAATTATACTTGGGATATCAATTCAATTACAAGAGAGTTAGGCGTTATTTAAAAAAAGAAGAGAGAGTGATAGCAGGATTTAGAGAGTTATTAAGGCTTAGCTGTAAACTTTTCAAATAAGCTTTATATGTAATAATAATCCGTTTAATAGGGGGAAAAAACAAGCTGCAAAAATTACATAGAAATATTAGTTTAAAGATATGTTGTAAATGTAGTTTATAAAATAAATTTGATTTTTCGCTAGAACTCGATTAAAATCCATCACCTAATTTCATAAGTAAATTTTTTTTTTTTGTAAAAAGCTTTAAACAGCTTTTTATGAGTTGTTGGAGAGAATAGTAGATTATTTACATGAAATTATATTTTTGCAACATTTTTATAATCTTTTTCTTTTGATGTTTTGTGGGAAATTTTGGAAAATTTAACTATAAATTTTATGTTGTTTTGTTAAAATTGTGAGTTAAATTTGTTTCTTGGAAAAGATTATAAAAATGTTTAATTTTATATTGTTCCCTACACTTCTTCTATTTGTTGAAAGTTTTTTAATTAGTTATTATTATTATTTCTTGTTAAAAGTTAAATTTTGTTTCATGCATCTCGTTTAGAACACATGCCTCTAAAAATTTGCATTTTGTTTGATTTTGTGTTTTATTTTTAATTTTTTTCAGTGTAACTCTAGCTGTGTGTTAGGTATTTTTATATATTTGACCGACAGAAGACTGGTTGTGAAACACTGTGTTGTGTTTGAGTCTTATCTCAATGTTAGAGACAAAGAGATGAAAGAAAGTCACTCGCCCAGATGTTAAATTCAATTCGGACTGTGGTATTTCATGGCCGAAACTAATTCTCATGTTATGTTGTTAAAATGGATTTTGTCAAGAAAAATGTTGCTACTTGTTATTTGTTGTCAAGTTCAGGACATGGCCTGATATTGGTTCAAACATGACCACTTTGAATTAGTTAATTTATTTTTTACATGATAAAATATCAGTGAAATTATTTTTTTTATTGATTAAAAACCACTAACTCATGGTTAGCTTAATGTTAAATTATGTGTAACTGCGTAATAAACAGTTGGAATGTCATGTAATAATCTTACAGAACATATGTCACACATGTCATTTAGTTAATTAATAATGAGTTATGAAGAGCATGTCTATTTCCTTCAATCAGCATCACAATATATGTCATTATTTAAATGAGGCTGCATTTTACTTGAGCTGTGTTGAGCTGTTCCTACTTACGTCATGCCTAGCATGTTCGAAGAGTACATCATGACTTGACAATGCTTGATGTGACATATTTAACAATTCCACATTTTTCCAAATATTTTATTTATAAATTTTTCATTAAGAATTCATTCAATCCTAAGTAGCTCTACAATTAGTACTTACATACAAATCAGAAAATACTTATTCCTTTGTCCATTTTTGATTACCTTAAAGGAGAACTATATTTATTATTATTTATACAATCTAAGTAATTCTTTTATTTATTACTGTGTCATTTATCGGTCAAATATATTTGTATACTTAACGTAAGCAATTATGTTTAATAATTCATGCAATTTGCAGCTATAAGTGACGTTTTAATTTATACCCTACACCACTTAAATTTTGTGTTTCTATTAACTGAAATACTTAAAAAAATCCACTACATACTCGTTTGTTTATTCAACTAAATATGTTTGCATAAGACCAATTGTCATTTAAGATATAGATCCTAGAGCCAATAAATCTATATTGATCTATTTCATGTTCATTGGAAAATCGATTTCACAAAAATATTGAGGTTTAACGTGAATGGAATGTTATTACAATATCGGTGTCAATCTTTCCATCAGATAAACATGTTCGTGATTTAGAGCTGAATACATAAAATTTGGAACGGATGATTATTATATTCATACATTTGTTCAATCTGTTGATCCTCCTTACTTACGGTGAGGAACTCGCTCAGTTTTGAGTTTCCTTGAAAATAAAACTCATTAAACTACTTTGCAATGTAATCTGATTATTTTGGCGAAAAGGTGTTTAAAGGGAGTACAGTTAGTGCAAAGACATGTGCAGGGAGTTTTTCCAATTACGAAGTATATGTCTATTTAAAGTTTAAATAATCCGGATAACCGAAAGTTCTCTAATTTAATTAGAACAAATTACATAGAATAGAAGAGGGAAACACAACCGCCAATGAAATGATGCTCAAAACAGTGTAAAATTAAACAAAAACGGTTTTTTCTCACACAAGCGTTTCTGTATCTTTACTTTGCGAGAATTATATGTCATTTAAATAAATTTCCAGCAATTATTGGAAGGATGTGAGAAAAAGTGTTTCAGTAACAATATTTTGCGAAGAGTTTCTCACAAGAACTGTAAAAATAATTCAGGTCTCATATTGGTGCGAGAAAGACACAATTCAAGATACATATATATATTTTTAAATACATATGTAAATATGGAGCCGAAAAGATAAGTAGCAAAAAGTTTAAATAAAATAATTATGTGTTATTTTTATTTATTTTTTTTTTTGTAAAAAAACAAAGAAAATCTAAACAACAAAAACAAAAACTAGTGGAGTACATTTCCTCAAATTTCCTTTGTCATGTAGGGACTTTTATCATTAAACAGGATGAGAGCTGCGTCTCTGCTTACACGATAGAGATTCGCCGATCACAGTGTTCAGCATTCATACATTTTGTTGTCTCTTTATTTAAATAATTTCATTATTATTTTTTATTTTATTTAAATAATAAAACACAATTGTTGTATTTTATTTTATTTTATTTTATTTTATTTTATTTTATTTTATTTTATTTTATTTTATTTTATTTTATTTTATTTTATTTTATTTTATTTTATTTTATTTTATTTTATTTTATTTTATTTTATTTTATTTTATTTTATTTTATTTTATTTTATTTTATTTTATTTTATTTTATTTTATTTTATTTTATTTTATTTTATTTTATTTTATTTTATTTTATTTTATCTTATTTTATTTTATTTTATTTTATTTTATTTTATTTTATTTTATTTTATTTTATTTAGCCTTTTACTATTTTGATTTTTTGTCTTCGTTGACGCTTGGCTTGCATGTGACACTTACTTACTGGAAATATTCCACTGAGAACAGAATCAGCATTGTGTGTTTTCGCATTCAAGTACAGAAACACTTTTTTCTCACAAATCGAGAAACGATGGAATTTTTTATTTCACACTTCATGTGAGAAATTTTACAATGCGAGAAATACAGAAACGAGCTACTGGTTATATATGGTTGTCAGCACAGGCTCATGTAGTTTAGTTAATCGTTTAAGGAATCCAGTTGACACAGCCATCATTAAGTTTACCCACAGCAGATGAAAGTGTTTTCATGTCCTACTGTACTGCAGCCAAATTTTAGCTAACTAATTTTAATTAACTGTTTAAAACGTCAAAAACTCTTCAACACATTTAAAGCGGTGTAGGGCATACAAATACCAGCTGCCGTTAAGATTTATTTAAAAATCTATAAATTGCAATTAATTGTTGTTTTTTGTTTTCTTTATAAAGAAAGCGCTTGTTAAATTTGTAAGCAATGAATATATCATTAAAAAAACAAAACTTGTAAGCTTTTGTAAAACTTAAATGAGCTTTTAAAAATTTCTTAAAAAAAACTTAAAAAGAAAAACAATTTGTACAATATTTCAAAAGCAGTGTAGCGTTGTTTAGAAAACTTTTTTAATTAAAGTGCTTTAAGTTTAAAACGTGCAAAATTCTTAAAATTGTATTTAAGTAAAGTTTTTTAAGTTTTTCTTTTAAATAAATTGAAATAATTTTTTGAAAAATTTAATGCCTTTAATTTGAAAATTTATTTATAGAATGACTTTGTGTAAAATTTTGTTTAAAAAACTAAATATTTTTTAACATGCAACTAAAAATTTACTCTAAAAGGCAAATAACTAATTTAAATATTGCCAACAAAAAAGAAAATAAAACTTTGTTTTCTGTTCATATTACTATTAAAACTATGGCAACGCTACTTTGTTTAAATATGGTTGATAGATAGTAAGTTTAACTATTTAGTTTAAATAGTAAGTAGTAATTATTTAAATGTGGTTAAAATGTTTTCAGAAAGAACTACTACGTTATGTTTGGTAAGAGTATTAACAAGTATTTATGTATTTGTGACAAAAAGCTTTTGTTTTTGGCTTCTTCAACTAAGTTATGTATTTATGAGAGTTTAAGTTGGGTTTATGTTTTAAGTTTAAAGTTAAAAGTTAATAGGAAAGTAACGAAAAGCTATCTAGGTAAATTAAAATGAACTTTTAAGTTTTGTAACGAGAAACTTGAACAAAATATATAACTTGTAAGTTATGTAGTTGTAATTGTTGTAGTAAGTATTTATTTATTATTTTTTTGTTAATAGATTATAAATTATTAATATGAAATCAAGCTATTGAATACCTGCACGAACGATAAAACGATTTAGCGAAAATTTAAAAGTTTGCTAATTCATTAACACAAACCACAAGCAATTACATTCTAAGAAATTGCCGGCTTTTTTTATAAATTTTGCAAAATTGTTAATAAATTGCAACAAACTTTTAAGGTTTGTTTAATTCTCAATTATTTTTGAATATTGTTGCAATAAGGATTAATAATTGTTTTGAACAGGAAGCAGTTTAAATGATGTTTGTTATATTGAGTTTGTAGTTTTACTTATCCTTATTTGATTTGATTTAGCACATGGATTGTACACATTAATGGTTCGACGTTCTAAACATCATTATCAATTGTATGAAATTTTGATTGGATAGAATTAAATGATTTATTTACAACAAATATTTTTGACAACTTAACAAGTAATCAGTACCCTTCGAAGCTTTCTTGTTATTGTTGTTGTTTGTTTGTTTTTTTTTCTTTAATTTTAATAATTTTTGTTGGTTTTTAGTTACAAATTATGTTTGTTTGTTTGTTTTTTCATTTGTTACAAAGCTCTATTTGACACTAATTTTATGTTTAAAATAAAAAAGTATTAAATAGCGCTTTTTTATCCTTTAATTAAGGGTATGGAAGGGATTAAGGGGTGAAATGCTGTTACTATTGTTTATTAACTTTATTGTTTGGTAATTATTAATGTTTAAGGTAAATACACAAGAGCAAACACTTGGATAGGGGCTATGGGGTATGAGTTATTTTGGTTGATGCTGGCTAAAACTAGAAATGAGTTATAATTCGTTTCTTTTTTATTGTGTTTTCTTTTTTTTTAGGGAAAATTGCTGTTTTTAATGTCAAATTATTTATTGATTTCTTAAGGTTTTTTCTTTTTATGCTTTTAAGCGATCAGCTTAAAGTTGGGGATAATATAATTTTGGCCAAAAAATATTGACAGATTACTATAGAATTAATATACAACTAGTTACTTGACCGGTGCCTTGGGAATGTGCTGGTATTTTACAAGTCAAAAGAAACAAGTTCTAATTTCTATTAAAGATTTATAATTAAACATGTAATGTAATTTATTTCTTACATCGATATACATATCCTACTTTTAGGCAGAAAATCATGTCAGCCTGCCAAATGTCTAAATTACTTTTTTAATGTATTCCTTGTATACTTGGCCAATGTCTGCTTGCAACAACTGGTTTGGGCTCACTTTTACTGATCTTTTTTATGGAAAACCAAGTTCTCCGTTTTTCCTGTCTTAGAACTATAAGGATAAACTGGTGCAAAGTTCTCCAAATGGCTTTTCGACATGTTAGTTAAGCATATTCTAATGTATGATGCTTTTGTTTAAAGGAAGGTTCTCATCTCAATTGAAATGTAGATCCTTTCAACTAAAATACTAAATTATGTTAAGAAGTAAAAAGTGTTAAATATATACTATATTGCCAACTCGCCTCAACAATGCCTTTTTGGCGCTGAGGCCACTTATAAAAAAGAAATCTACCGCATACGTATTTTTTTATTCAACAAAATATGTTTGAAGAAGACGAATTGTCTTTTAAAATATAGACCCTAGAGCCAATAAATTTGTATGTTCTTCCACCTCATTGATCTAAACTCATAAACTTTGTTCATTGGAAAACCGATTTCACAAAAATATTAACTTGGATGGAATACTGTTTTCACAAAATGATCAACATTCAGTAAATTAATTTGGTATTAAAATATCGGTGTCAATCTTTCCATTATTTAAACATGTTCATGATTTAGAGCTGAATACATAAATTTTGGAACGGAATTCATACATTTATTAAATCTGTTGATCCTCCTTACTTCCGGTGAGGAACTCGCTGATCTTTATTTTTCCTTAAAAAAAACTCATTGCACTAATTTGGTTAAGGGGAGTACCGTTGGTGGATAGACGTGTGCAGGTATATTTTTCACTTACAAAGTATATTTCTATCTAAAGTTTAAAAAGATGAGCTCTTCTAAAATGCTAAAATTAACGCAAGAAGTTCTCTAATTTTATTAGAATAAATTACAGAGGATAGGAGATTGAAACACAGCCGCTAATGCAATGATGCTCAAGTCAGATGGATTCCATACTATTATTGATAAGCCTCTTTAACTTTTCCGTACACCATTCAAAACTGGAATTTTTTCCCCTCTTTATTATAATAATACCCCACTGTGTATACATAAGATTATACGAAGGCGGGACACTTTATGTTACCTAACAGATTTCACATATTTCTGTTGTGTTTTGTGTGTGCTTTGCAGTTTTGAAAATTCATCTTGACAATAATTACATCGGGGGAACCTGATCATGATTATAAGTGCTTTTTACAATAGGGGAGAGGGCGCACCTTTGAACACTTTTTGCTTTCAAGCGACATAAAAATTTATATTTTTGAATTATTGACTTTTTACATAATTTAACTAATATGTATGAAAATAAATTTTAGTTTAAGTCTACAAGTAACTTATTTTTAATTCGATTTATATTTTTTTTATTTTTTTAAAGGATGAAGTCATTGTGTTCAAATGTGCTCACCATACGGGGCAGCTTTGAACTAAGCTGCGGCAGCTTTGAACGGCAATTTTTTCTTGTAGCGCTTATGTCCATAACATAAACAGTTATATATATAAAAAATTCGATTTATTTATTAAGAAAAACATAAACATTAACAATTAAAAAATAAAAAAAATTCAGATCAAAAATAAGTTTTATATTATTAAGACGGAAAAGGCCTTGCGATTTCAGGTGACATTACATTTTCCTTTAAAGCATCCTGATCAGCATTGGATTCGTCATTTTCAGAAAATAAGAGAGAATCAACAATGTTTGGTACTTCGGTTGATAAATTAACATGTTCAAAGGTGGCCCCTTTTTCTTTGTTCAAACCTGAACTGAACTTGCCATTTCACGGAAATTTATAATAAATATTTTTTTTACATAAGTAAATATCAAATAACCTTAATTTTGTTTGAAATGAATTTTGGACTGCAATAAATTTCTTTCACGAAAGAAAACGATCACTGAATACTTCTTACACTCTTACAAAAAAAAAAATAAAAAAGATTTACAATGGAACTGCGAAAGTTTGTTCACCCAACTACATTCGGTCGACGACTGAAAAAACTAGCAAAAGTTGTTGACGTTACTAGAAAACAAGGTAGGCATGTGAAAAACTCGGTTAAGGGTCGGAAAAAATGTTAAACTGAGATTTTATCAACATTGTTCAAAGGTGCCCCGTGTTTAAAAGTGCCCCCTCTCCCCTACGTCATTTTTGCCATGATAAAATTGTCCTTTTGACCAGAAGCCTGGCTTACAATGCTGACATAGGTCATGATACTACTGGTGTAGGAAACGTGGAAGCTTGGCCGATAATTGACTACTGCAACTATATTCTTCTTCAACAAGGGCTTTACCAGGACGCCATGTGTTTAGGTCTACAAACTAGCCAAGATTTTATCAAGTATACGGGATGCATATTCAGTTTTGCAGTGATAGTAAGTACGTCTTAAAATATCTAAGGAATTTCAACATGACATACACGATATCTGTACCTCAATTGTCGGGCATCTGAACGAAATGGACTGCCGAATTTTGGGCCCTGAGGTTGATAGTGGGACTCTTTGAGAGACGAGCAATGATAAATATTCCGCTTCGTAGACCACGGTCCTTCTTTAGGAGTTGTTATTAAAAAGGAGAGAAGCACCTGACCGAACCTGTCTGACATACATGCATAAAATATTAACTATTTCAAAGTACTTAGTATCTAACTAGCAATTACGTAGTTAGTTTTTTTAATTTTATTTATTACAAATTTATTTTAGACCATTTAATTAACAACACTTTCTTTACCAGACATTTAAGCAGTACTCACATTGAATAAACCTTCAGCCTCCACAGTTAGCAACACGTTAAAAAGCTCCATAACATAAAAAGCTTTAAAAAACAGCATTAAGCATATTTGGTTAAAAAAAAGCAGCCGTAATACATTAAGCTCTCAAAAAACAGCAATTTTACATAAAAGAAACCATTTCTCTTTACAGCCAATTATGAAAGGGACAACTTAAAAACGATATTCTAAAAATCAAAATGCTTGCTCCTGTGTAGATCCCTTATTGCAAAACGACGTTTAACTAAGTTAGAAAGAGAGTTCTAAAACTTTTTTACTAGCCCAATGAGATACTTCTGGTTTTGTTGGGTGTAAAAATTAAATTATATTAAATATATAATAATGATAGTTTAAAAACTCTAAAAATATTAGGAAAGTTGAACTACAATTAAGAAATTCGATTAAAATTTGTTTTGTATGTTTTTTTTTTTTTTTTTGTTAATTTAAAGATGATGATAGTACATCAAAGGTATCTGAAGAAGGAAAGATTCGTATTAAAAACTAAACTAATAATATCCTAGTAAAAGAGTTTTTTTTTTGGTTTTTGTTAATTAAAAAAGCGATACCACATTTATATAAAGAAATAATAGAAAAACAAATAAAACCATAAAATTATATAGAACTAAAATTATTAAATATTTAAACAAAAAACAGAAAAAAGCTACAAAAGTCTGGGTAATTTTGTTTTTTATTTAAAGTAATCTCATCATACCGATCTAAACTAATTAGTAATTTTTATTTTTAATTTTAATTTTTGTAAAAAAAAAATTCTGAAGAGGGATTAAAAAAAGCTTTAGCAATAATCATCACAATTCTTGTGTTAAAATTTGAATTTATATATTTTTACAAGGAAAGTTTTTAAAATAAATAAAATTCAAATAAGGAACTGAAAATTAATCATAAATAGAATAACAGAAGATAAGAAAAACATAGAAAGAAAAGAAATAAAAGTAAAGAAAACTGAATCAAAATTAAAACTTACACAGAGTAAATCATTCCTCTTTTAGCGCCACCTTGTGATATAATACCCTGATACATAACTTCATTCCAATCTTCACCGGTTAGAATTTGAAAGACAGTCAATAAGGCTATAGGAAATGTGTTGAAATTTGTTTCGGGGGTACCGCTACTAAAATTAAATTGCCCTCCAAATAATTGCATGCCAAGTAGGGCAAATATCAGTATGAACAAGAAGAGCAGGAACAACAATGAAATGATGGATCTCATCGAGTTCAATAACGAAATCACAAGATTTCGCAACGACGACCAATATTTGGTCACTTTAAATATACGCAGCAAACGTAAAGCTCTCAAAACGGATAAACCGAATGAGCCACCCTTAACTTCAGACCATATAACTTCGAATATCGAACCACTAATGACGACACAATCGAAACGATTAAACGATGATTCGAAATAAATCCTTGGACTCATTGCATACATTTTTATAAACATTTCAGACATGAAAAGACCCAAAAATACATATTCAGCATAGTCTGCAAAAAACACACAAAAAGAAAATCAAATTAATTTAACATTAGTTTTCTGTACCGACACTTACGCTCAATTATGTAGATAAAAATCTAGTTATTTTAACTAAACGTTGAACAATTACTGGGTATTTTCTATTTTTAAACGATAACTTACATAAAAAATCTGACAGGTATTTGGGTTGACCATAATGTTCCACCGCCACACACACGGTATTCAGAAACACCAGCACAATGACAAACCAATAGAACCATTGTTTCTTCACTGTTTTACGGATCCAGTAGCGAAAACTTTTCTCTTTGCGCCAGAAACCCGTACAACTTCCTTGAGGTTTTGAACGAGTTTTCAAATAACCTAAACGAAACGTTGCAAAAAATAAAAAAGGAAATATTTGTATTAACCAAATAAGAGTTAAAGGAAACAGAGAGAAAGAGAGATGATGTTAAGAGAAAATTAAGCTGAAAGAATTATTACAATTAGATTCTAATTAGATACTAATGCGCTTTATGTTTTAATTTTATTTTTCGATTTTTATTTCGCATTATTTGGTTGGTGTTAATGTTCGAGTTTATTAAATTTTAAATGTTGTTTTCAGGTTTTGCGAGAGGGTGTTGTAAAATTCTAAAGTTTTTATTTTTAGATTTAATGTGTTGTGAGGTATGTAGGTGTAAGTGGCGTTTTCCGATAATTGTTTCTATGATTTTTAGTACTACTTTTAATGAATTGATTTCTTATTTTAAGTTTAAACAATGTTGATTTTAATGAGCTAAAGTTTTTAACTGAAATTAAAATATAGAAAATAATATTTAAAAAAATTAAAACTTTAAGTGAAAAAATTCTGGAGAAAGGTACCTACTTTTTGCAATGATACTAAACATGAGTTTGTAATATAATGAAACTTTATTCTAGGTTCATAATATGATTTCAAAGCTACTTATTGTGTGCTGAGTTTAACTGTTTTGTCAGGTCTCTACAAATCATGGTCTTTGCGAGACTTGTTTGATTAAGAAAGAAAACTTACTAAAACTTATAAATTTTGCCTCAATCTATGTAAATTAAATTTCACTTGCGCATGGCTCCTGGATGGAATAAAAGGAGCGACATAGGGTGTTAAACTGCAACACCTTGAGCTTAAATAGAGTTTTTTCTCATGTTAAGCGAAAATATAGATATCGATTTTGTAGAGGTGCCGAAATAACTAACAGACATGATTGATACAATTCATATCTCATAAAGCACTATTTCCGTGGCTATTTAAAACCAGAAATTCAGGTCTATGAATGGCAGAGGTATTAAGAAAAAACCACAACTAGCTCGATTTGCCTTAACAGCGATAATATGGATATCAAATGAACGAAATATTATTGACCATCCCAACGACATACATAACGCCTTAGAAATTTAGATCGACAATTGGTCAATTCGGAAAAAATATCTTTAACTCGAAATTTTTCAAAAACTTTGTTTAACCCTTAAGCGAACACCAGGGCCTGGCCAGGCATTTTTGACAATATTTATAGTTTTTACTTAGATATCTTAGGCGGTGCACCTTAGCTGCTTAGGAATTCCTCAGTGAAGGTGTTTTGTACAATAAAAATTTAAAAAAAATAAACTTAAAATGTTTTATATTAATTACTCTCAACATGTTTGTAACACCAGGACCCAGCCAGGCCCTGTACTATTATGTAGAGAATGTAGCAAATAAAATCGAAACAATAGACACAGATATTAAACTATATATTTTGTGTTTTGTATAAAAAGCAGGACCAATGTCCTTGTACGTTTTAGAAATCAGTTTTTTATTGTTGTGTTGGCTGTTAACAAGTGTCTTGTGTTACAATGAGGACTGAAGTAGACAAAATCTTTGAAACAGTTTCAAAATTTGACCCTAACTATTATGATAGATTGACAGAGGTAATTGCTAGTGATATAGAAGACAAAATTTAAAATGAAGACGATGCTTCTGATAATTGAAACGTATTAGAAGTTGATAATAAAATTTAAGCTTTTTAATTTAAATTCATTCAAGATATAAGAAGCCCAGCTAGACCCTGGGGTTCGCTTATGTGAACACATTTTGCTGTTAGCTTAAGGGTTAACCTGTATCTTTGCTGAAAGGTATACAAGTTTCGTTACTCGTGTTAATTAGAGAAAATTAATCGCTGTTGGCATGAGATCCAGCCACTGATCTTATCTGTTAAATTGTCATTTTATAACTAGCGATATGATATATGATTTACGAATGAAAGTCTGAATATCGTCTATAAATATTAAATCATAAATAAAATGTTTATTGGAATTTCAACTTGAATCACATCTACTAAATATGAAATGATTATCTAAAGCCATTTTTATATAATATGACCTAATTCTATTGTAATGATATTGATTTGCATTTAATAAAATTTTTCAATTCCTCAATTTGTGTTTTTTTTTAATAAATACTAGTAATGTTTAAAAGTGAGTTACAAGTTCTTTGAATTTGAGAGAAAAAAAAATTGTTTAAATGATTCTTAGAAAAAAATTACTTACACAATTTATAAAAAAAAGTTTCGTTGTTTTTTATAAAAGAAATTAAATAAAATTATAGCATTAATAAAAGTTTTCAAACTCGAGAGTTAGAGAAATATATATATTTTTGGTAAATATATTTTATATACGAATATTATAAATTGTTTTGAAAACAAACAACACATTTAGAAAGAAGGTAACAGGAATTAAAATTGTTTAACAAATACCATAAAACAAACAAACAAATTAATAAATAAATACTGGTAAAAAATGAACACAGTTTGGAAACAAGGACAGTACAAAAGAATTCACAAAATTATTAAGAAATGTTTCTTTATTTTCAATTAAAATTATTACTACAAAAATTATAAGTAAAACTGGCCAAAAAAATACGTTTGTTTTTTTAACACTTTCCAATCTAGCGATATTTTTTGTTTATTTTTTATTTTTTTTACAAATAATTAAATTTAATTGAAAATTATAACGCAAGCTTAAAATATACAGGATTTTAAATTTTAATTATTCAAAGGTTTCAATAAATTGTATTAAACTTAAAAGTCTTTTAGTTGACATATTAATTATTGCTGAAATTAAGATTAAGTTTTATTTAATATTTTCAGCTATATTGCAGATATATAACAGGTTTAAGCTTAAATGAGCTTTATTCATTATATAATTAATTTTTATTAAACCACTCAGATTTTCTTGAATTCATATTTATTACAAAATAACTTAAACATAATTCCTTTTTTATAAATCAAATCAAATACTACAAATAGACTTAGATTTTTATGAATTAATTCGACATTAATTAATGCTAAAGAATTTATTTTATTGGGAATAATTAGATAGAATAATTTACTTATTTATTTTAATTCTGAATTAAGAATTAAGCAAATTAGGCTTAAAATTAATTAATTAATTCGAATCTCTGCCGGAACTCTCCCAGCTCTTCAGTTTGAAAATTATATTAATTATAATATTTGAAAGCTCAGAAATAATTTTCAAATAATTCTACTATTTAAGCTAATTATCCTGAATTGCATCTAAAAAAAAGACTAATGCTTAATTATATTGGGTGTATAACTTCACACAAAAAATTATTGCTAAAAACTGTTGAACAAATGTCTTGTTCAAAAATTTTAAGCAAGTTCTATAAATTTGTTTACTGTTTGTATTAATATTTTTGTTTAATTGTTATTTAAGCAAAAACAATGTTCACAACTATACAACATTATAATATACGCGTTTGTAGGTAGGTTTTTGTATGAATTATTTAACTTACTTCAAATATTTTTAGTTTTTTTTGAAGTAAGCAACACTTCTTCCATAAAAAAATATAAACAAAAAAACGGGTACAGTGTGAGGTTTCGTATTCGTACAAATTGCACATGTACGGTTACAGATTCATAGCAAGCAATAACATACGAATAAGTGGTTGCTGTACGAATGTATACACAAAACACTGTTACAGATTTATAAAAAAAAAAAAAATATAAGAGAGAGAGAGCAACAAAACTGACGTTAATAAGGGTGTTTTTATGTTTCCATGCGTAAGTAGCTTGTGTAGTGTTTGTTCTCTCTTTGAGTTTTCTTGGTCTTATTTCTTTGTCGATGTTTGCACATAATCATAATTGTCGCCACAGACGGCAGTAATTTGTTTTAATAAATTGCATAGAAAGGTTTTAATATGTGTCGCTGGCATCACTAATTGTGATTTCACATGTAATAACACTTTTTGTTACAAAAATCCAAAATTGTAACTGTAAAAAATGTTTGTGTTGAAAAGTAAAATGTACAAAAGTCTTTAAAGAAGTAAGTTTTATTTCATATTAAACAGTTGAAGTGAATACATTAAAAGTAAAAAAGAGTTGAATAATTAAAAAAAAATTTTGTATTAAAAAAGAAAACTTAAAATAAATATTAAATAAATTGGGTAAAATAACAATAAAAGTAAAAAAAATGAAATTAAAGTGTTTTTTGTGTAAAAACTTGTATGACTCCCCACAAAATCTCTTCACTCATTATTAGCAAAATTATACGGTTTTAATTATAACAACAAAAAAATAATAGCCAGATTTACGAATGATTTTAAACTATACAAAATTGTTATAATTATACCGACACTCTTTTGCTGCAAAAAAATAAATGCTACTTTTCACACAAATTACATGGCCTATTATTGGCACCATTATTGATTTTTGTGAAATTGTAGGACCCCCTTCAGAAAAAATAGAATTACATTACCTAAAGGAGCGGTTTATTGCAAACTAAAGGAAGTACACAAGAACATTTACAACTAAAAATGGATAATTTCATTAATATGGACCTTTATTGTCTTTTAAACAAATGGAAATTGGGGCACTTACATCAAAGATTTAAAGGCAAGTTGTACAATAATATATTATTTAATTACTATAATTTCTTAATTTAATTTCCTTTTTTATCTTAACAGATCAAGACATAACACTTGATATAATCCACCTATTAAAAATACACCATATCGAAAAACTTTTAGCTTAATTTCCAATTGGTGATATGGTAAAATTTAAACATAACTTGGAGCAGTGGAAAAAATTAAATTTTCCTGCGGAAAAGAAGATAGAAATACAGCAAAATGTGTGTTCCGTAAAATTTCCAATGGCTAAAAATATAAACGAACGATGGTCCCAATTTGAAGATAGCATTTTAAATGTTTTGAAAACAAAAATCGTCAACACACAAACGTCTAAACATGATATTTTAAAATTTAAGTCATAATTGAAATACTATTTTTTGTATTGACATCAAAATTATATGAAAAACTAATTTTTTTATATCATTTATTTTTAAGCATCTTACAATATATAATATAAATATAAGTTTATTGCTACAAATATTGAAAAAAAAAATGAAATTATAACACTGAAAAATTTTTTCATTTTCATGTCAGCTTTTTACAATTTGTTTACTAATTCAATAATATTTTTGTTAAAAATCATAAAACAATTTCAAATAAATCTTTATTAGATTCAATAAAAAATTTGTTTGTTTTTATTCTTACAACCCGGAAAACATTTATTTAATTCTGCGAATTTGTTTGTTCAAATTTAACAAATTATACTAAACAATTTGTTTGTAGATTCAGAAAAAAATTTGTTAGATAATTGCTTTTAAATTTTATAAACTTTTTGTTTGTTTCTGTTAATATGTTTGTTTGAAATTGGAAAGAAGTTTTGAATAACTTTTTTAATTAATAGCATAATAATTTAATTGAAAAACAAACAATTTTTTTCAATTAAATATATTTGTTCGAATTTACAATTTTGTTGATAGGTCTCGTTTCAAACAAAATTGTATTTGATTCACTGAATTCCTTGTCTGAATTTGAATTTTATTTCTTTGTGTGTTAAAAATGTGAGATTTTTTAAGAGTTTGTACACTATAAATTTATTCAAAGTATTGGCCATTATTACCTGCGACCTTTAACTACGAGGCTTAAGGCTAATAACAAATCAAGCCAATTTCGTGAACACTGTTCTGAACTGAAATGTATCCCAGAAAGATCGTTCTGCATGGTTCGAAATAAACTCGGAAGGGACAAGTTGTGGACTATAAGGCGACTGATACAAAACTACCCAACCATTTCTTTCTAAATAGTGTTGGCCGAGTGTTGTCATGATGGTATATTACACTTTCAATGGCCACATATTCTAAGCATTTTTCGGAAAAAGCTTGCTTCCAACGAAGCAGTGGCATTTCCTATGATGGTTTGGTAAGATTTCAGCAGCTCCTACTACATAAGACGTTATTGGTCCCACCAAAAACAGAGCATTACCTTAGCGTCATAGATACTGAGTTTTGGTTTCGATTTAGCTGGTTGATCTGCATATACGATCTCTATCGAGTCTCTTGCCTTCTATATATATAGTACCAAATTTCTTTGCTTTTAAATTAATACTGGTGCGATTAAATTGCTTCATGAGTAGCTCTCAATGATTTCGCAAGCTCTTGTTGAGTTTAACAACAATATTCATGTACTAAAGCCTCTAATTCTTGGTCATCAATCTTGTTCAGTCAGAGACAGGTGGTGGGTTCAACACTGGTTGAGAATGTAATATCAGTAGATAAGTGTCAGCAGAGACAGTAAACAGAGAAGACAACGACAAAAGATGTATCAGCCAGAATTGCAATACTCAACCACTCAGCATCAGAGCACAGTACCACACACAGATCAACAACAACCGAACGACACTCATCGAACAATTAAGATGAGTTGCAGCCAAACAACCGCTATCGGTTGACACACAAAAAGATGTAGTAGCTACAAGGAAGGCTACATCCCAGCGGGAAAAATTGCAAGTGATTCCATTTGTAGGCCTTATAAAAGTCCTGCTTACACATTCTCAAAGATTCGATACTCATTCCACTATACCTTCTCTCAGAAGTTTGTTGTGTAAAGTACGCGTGAATCAATACTTTATATACATGTGATTTTTAAAATTAATTTAAAATACTTCTTTTATTTGAAACCCCTTCTTTCACTATCCTCAATGTAAGTTAACGGACCATTAATTACGCCTTGTATGAGGCACTAGTTGATAGACTTTCCAATTGCCAATTGCAATCGGTCTCTTTCGTGCTGTACAAGTGAACAAGTAAGACGCGTGACAAACCGGAAATGAAAAAAATACATAAAAGAAATTACGGAGCAATGCTACCCAGCGGCGAAATTTTTGAGGCCTTCAGCTATAAGGCCTTCTGTAAGACCTTCCTAGACCTTTTTTCAGATCCAGTACTCATGCTCGCTTGCCTTCTCAGGAAGGCCTTATGGAAGGCCTACCTACTCCCTTCTAGGTTGTTTTTTATTATGTGTATAAATTGTATACATACGTTAATGCCCCGTTATAAAATCACATTCCAAAGACAAAACAACAAACACAAAAACTAAAATGCAAAATGTGAAAAGAAAAAAAAAGAAGTAAACTAAAAATAGTTTTGCTTAAATTCTGCAACAAAGCGGTTGTGCGTTCTGTGAAAGAAAAACCTGAAATTGAACAAAATACAAGAATCCGTATTTTTAAATCGTTTCAAAAATACGTGTTCCAATAGTAAATATTTTGTCACTTGCATGGTTTTTTACTATTTTTTTTGCATTTCTTAATGTAATTATTAAAGAAACTTGTGACTGGTATTAAAATAATTTGCCAACAAGGTCTGATGCCAGGCCTGTCGAAGAAGTTCTGTATGTATGAGCATAGAATGGGGCAATAAGGCCTTGTGTCTGCTAAATAAGGCCTTCCAGAAGGCCTGTTTACTACTTCTTTTCGCCGCTGGGTAGGGTTGTAACAAAATCAGATTGGTAACACCAATCTTTGGTTTGTGAGAACAGGGGGCTGGTTTATAATCAGTAAGCAAGGAGGATTACATTCTGCCTTACCCAAAACAAATTTACATACGTTGCGGGAGGATTATAGGGCACTGGCTCAGGGCAAAAGTGAAAGATATTTTTCATGGAAGCTACCATTCGGAAAAATAAGGAGCAAGACTAGATTCCAGGATTATCAAGAAGACTAGCAGCTAGAGGACAGGAAGAGTAGGGCACCGGTATAAGTCACCGATAGTTTATGAAACAGCTGGCACATTTTTCTCATTAAAGAAAGACATAAGAGTAAATTAATAAAAACGTGTAAAATAAGAAAGTCTAATTAATTAAAAATTTTATGTAAAGGATCCTGAACAGACTGAGCATTACCGCAGTTTCAAACCCGGAGGTTCCTTACAACTTTTTTTTTTAAATTAGAGAAGTAAATCAAAACTTCCCGCATATAACGCTGTGTTGTCACAAAATTCAACATTTTCGAAGTTAAATGTGAACTTTAATAATCTAGAACTAAGTTAGAATTAATGACAGATGCATATGTTTCTTTTAAAATCACATATAAGTTACTGAAAATAAAACCGCGTTCAAAAGATGCGCCAATTATTAATTATCACGCATTTTTACAATATACTTGCAGTAATAAGAATAGATAATATTGTATATTTGTAAATATTTTTTAAGGAGATTTATTGTAATCTAGAGATTCGTAAATTATATCAGAAAAATCCTCTAATATTTAGATAAAACTATATTTAAATTTTATTTATTTAATTTTCATCAATCAGTTGCTTCTTTCAATTCTCCGCTAATAATCCATTTTTTTAGCAATTTTTTAATGGTATTTTATTCACAATTTCTCAAGTCGTTTAGATCTCAAAATAGTAAGAAAAATATTTAAAGCTGCATTCAGACAAATTAAAAATGACTTTTAAGTTTAATACCTCCGAACTCATTCAACATATATTTGTAAAAGAAAATATTAATAGAAATATAAACTATTAAACAAACTTTAATTAAAATCAAACAAACAAACAAATTAACTTAAAACAAACAAGAACAGTTTAAAACTAAACTTGGTGGTTAAAGAAAATATAGTAACTTAAATAAAAACAAATTACCTGCTTCGCCTTTTTCGCCACCTTCTGTAGACATATTAGCGAGTTTTATTAAATAAACAATTTCACAAAAAATAAAAAAATAATTAAAGATAAAAAAATTACACAAAAATATTTAAAACAATGAACTAAAACATAAATGGACAAAAACAGCTTGAAGAAAACATATTAGATATGTAAGTAATTAAACATAAATGAGACAAAACCAAAAATAATAATAAGTTTTTAAAAAACAACATTTATGTACAAACAATTTGAAGTAAATTAATTTGTTTACAAGAGAAACTTTTCACTGGTTAGTAATGCCTGATATTAATTATTTAATTGTGTGTTTAAATTTTTGTCACAAGTGCTTTTCAGTTTTATACAGGTGTTATTTAGTAACTCTGGTTTTTTAGCAGTTTTTTGCAAATTTATTTTCGTAAGTGTGTGGTTTTGTAACGAATTTAGATGTGTTTTTTTTTCAATATCTTGTTGGGTATTTTTGTTGTTGAAAAAAACAAATAGTAAGACAATAATTGAGTTTTTTTTTACACATTTTTTACAACAGTTTTGAATGTGTTTAAATTGAACTTGTGAATGATAATGAAAATCAATAAATTGAAACATACCATCATCGCCATAGTCCTCTTCGCCCTCCTCCTCTTCGGTATCTGTGGACTTGGATTTGCCCAGACTTTTCAGTTTTTTTCTTTTGGCAGCATTACGACGTCGTGCTGGAATTGTTAATACAAACAATATGTTTAATATAAATTTGTTTAGGTCTAAGAAATTTGATATCATTTAAATACCCTCCATAATGTGCATTCTTTCCTCTTCGGTTGTACGCTCTTCGGCTAATATCACTTCCTCTGTGAATTTGAAAATATTAGTAGAGAATTTTGTCAGTAAAATGTTTATTTGGAATTATTTATATATTAAACATATTTATGATAGTAGAGATTAAGATGAAAATATTTATTATTTATTTGTTTGCATGTGTTTTGTTATAATTTAAAACATATCGGAATTAAAGAGTGTGTTAGTGTACAGGATTGATTAGTTAGTAATTGTTAGAATTGATATTTGATTTGATTTGATATTGAACAAAATACTATACCAGCTCTACATATCCACTGAACATAGCCGTTTAATTCTCTTTCTAGTTGCTGTTGTCTTCTAAGTTTAAGAAACTCTTGTCTATTTTCTACTTTTTCACGTTCTTTTGCGAATTCACTACAAACAAAAATATTTTCGTTTTGGTTTTTATGTTGTTGTATATTTTACAAATGAACAAACAAAAAATCAAAAAATAGTTAAAGAAAACAAATTAAAAACATTTACATTCACTGAATATAATGAGAGAGTTTTAAAATAAAGTCAGAAAAATTAATATTAAATGAAAATCTTTAAAATAAACTATAAGGGAAATGTTAATGTTACCGTTTTTAGGATTAAGCTTAAAAAAATAGACTTGAAACTAAAACTTTGGAAATGAATTATTAACTGAAATAAAACTAAATGTTAAAGAAAAGTTAAGGAAAAGTATTTTTAGTTTTTTATGATGACATCATTCATGAAATATTTGACGAGGATGAGTTCTTTTAACCAGGTTACTAAAATTCAACTTCTAGTTTGGAGTATTAGAGTTATCAAGAAACGTTGGTAGTTAGTTTCAAACGGGTTTTGGGTACGAGCGCAGACAAACATTTTTTTTTAAATTGGGTGTTTAAATCAACTTCTCTAGACTATATAGGTACGAGTATGTATGAAAGTACTTGGAAAGGATTTTCAACTTTTTAAACAATTTTATTCAAGTAATTTTTTTTTTAATTGACTAAAATTCTGAATATTTTCAGAAATTACATTGTTTTCAATATTACTGGAGAGGAAAGGCAACTGATACAGAACTGTTCCTGTGATTGGCATTTCTTTTGGCGCGTAATCCATATTTTTCCAGAAAGATGGGGAATACTTTTAATGAATTTGAAAATTAAAAAAAAACCCCATTTTCAAGTTTACGCTCAGTATATTAGTTGTCATCGCTCATCAGTTAAGTTTAGGTTCGATTTAGCTACCTGTCAATATTCAAAAGCTGTAATGAATTGTTAACGAAGAAATTAGGTCAGCATAATACAAAAATATATGAATGCCCGTAATTTTCAAAGGAGAGTATAATACTGAATTTTTGGCAATAAAATTGAAAATAAAATTTTAGGCATCTGAAACAAATTAGCAAAGTCGGTGGGTCGTTATGTTGTGCAACTGCGACAAGTAAAACCGATCCAGCAAAACAAAAATACTTTTTAGAGAAAAATTAAATTTTAGCCTTTCTTAAATATTAATAAATGAATATCAATTTGTGGTTCAAAATTATTCCAACGCTTTTTTTTTGGTTACACAAATATAATATAATTTGTGGCTTTGCAGAATTTATATGGATTCCATAAACGTATTTTATACGGATTTCTAAACCATTCTATCTCTCAAGCTGCCTGAAGCTATCACATAATAATGACATGTGATATAAATTTATACGATGGATTTTAATGCGAACGATAGTGATACAATAATTTTTCAAGTGTATTGATTGACAGTGGTGCATTTACATTTAGAATAGAGTAGTAATTTATTATTTATTTGTAATTTAAATTGTTTTTTTTTTTTTTGTAGCAATAGAACTGTGCATAAGTGTATTTCATTATTATTATTTTATTTGATGTAGTTATTTATTTTTGTAACAAATACGATGATATTTCCTGGTATAGAAACTTGCAATCAAAATACCATCACACAGAAATACAAATGAGCCATCCAATATAAAAGAATTATTTAAAATATTATTAATATTTGTGTAAGTTTATTTAAATATATAGAACAACGTATAGACATACAAACGTATTTGCATCAGCTGGTATAATTTATTATTAACTAAATGTCTAAAAAAAAACACTGAGAGCATACACTCTAAATACTAAAGATATGGTATAAGATTTGTTAAGGGAAAAAGAAAAGACACTTGAATAATTCAAAATAACAGAAGCCTTAATTTTGTTTAACAAATTTTGTAGAGTTAAGGTTCAAGTTCAAGTGTTTTTCCTTCTATAGTTTTATGCGGTTGACTAACTAATTTTTTTGGATTTGAAAAAAATACATGATTTGAGGGAATAATTTTGTATTATTTATAGAAAGTGTTTTTTGTGGTTTATTTAGATTAATCATGTTTTCTTTAAGGGAATAGTAAATTGTATGTAACTTGGATGAGGACATTTTTTCTTAGCATTAACTGCTCTGATTTGGTTTCTAAAACTAAACGTGTAATTGTTTAGTTTAGTTTTTTTTTTGGTAGAATGTATATAAACCTGCTTGTGTTATCCAATCAAGATATGATACCATGGCTGTTTGAAACATTGCACGAAAACGACATTTTTGAAATTCCATACGACGTTCAACGCGATTACGTTCATTGGAAAATTCACTTGAAAAATTTTATAAAAAATATAATTAAACAAAAGAAAATTAAATTTGCTTGTTTTTTAACAAAAATAAATGAAATATAACACAATAAATATTAAGAAACTTAGTACAATAGAAAGTAGATAATTAATAGTAAATTATTGAAAATAATAACTAAAGTTAGACATTAATTAAATTAAATTATATTATAAAATAGCAGAATTTGTTGATATATTTGTTTGAAATATTTATATAAGAAAAATTGTCAAAGTGTGGAAACTTACCCGCTAAGAACACCAAGAACTAAGTTGAGCATAAAAAATGAGCCTATAACTATAAGAGGCACAAAATATATCCAATTAAATTGTGAACCTAAAGCGTCGTTGGTCTGGAAAAGATGTATGGCATATTTGTTGATTTTAATACAGAGTTTACAAAGAGAGAAACAAGAAAATATTAAATAGATTAATAAGTTTTATTACATTTTATATGTGAATATATGTAATATGTAGTAGTTGTGTAAGTTCTTTAAAGAGATTGAATATATATTAACATTTTGTTACATTATCAGCCATGTCACAGAACTCAATTCCGATCGAAAGTGGTTTTGATTCCGTAAACTGAGTCTTTAGAAAATAAACATCAAATTTTTTTTCAGAATGAAACCAATTTAGATTTTTAAAGTGGAATTGTTATTTTTTGTGATTTAAATTTCTTCTTCGTAGCTTTTCAACTACATTTTGATTGATATCTTTGTTAATTTAAAACAGCCAACAATTGAAATTCCGGGCATTTTTTTTTAAATTTTGTTTACTTTTATTTAAAATTCCATTGTTAGCGCTCTTTTTCTCCCTTTTGTTATATTTTTTATTATAAAAATCATAGATTTCTTTACACAACGTTACCATATTTAAAAACCGTTAAAAACCGAGATTTTTTTTTGGGAATAAACAAAATCAATCGGCATCTAGAGAATGTAAAGTAAAAACGATCGATTGGCAAATATGGAATTGAAACCATTCCGATCGAATTATGTGACATGCCTGTATATTAAGCTTATGAGTTGAAAGCTTTGTTCTTTAAAAGTTTCTTAAATAAAGAGTGATATAAAGAGAGCTTTTCTAAAAAGCTTTATTTATATATATGGTGAATTTCACGTCAAGTGACCCAATTTTAAAAATAGATGTCTTCCGATTTCGATGAAATTTACACCAAGGTTAGTACTATTGGATAGTAGGTCATAGACAAATTTTTAGCTCTATCAGTCCAGAAGTGCCGGAGTTAGAGGGGGTCAAAGTTGGACATTTTTATACATGTGCGAAATATTGAAAAATCCTATTCTTGAGCTAAAAAATATGTTTTTTGACAGATATCCCACTCGCATCCCATTAAGCGATTATAAAGGCCTTAAAGTAAATTGTATAAGTTTTCTTTTGAGAAAAAAATAGCCCAAATTTTTAAAATTAAAAAAAAAATATTTTTAAAAAAAATATTGAAAAAAAAATTTTTAAAATTAAAAAAAAAAATATTTTTGAAATGATAGCTATCTATCATTTTTGCTAGGACCAATAGGTTTTAAAAAGCCCTGTATGACCAAAATTGACCAAAATGTCCAACTTTGACCCCCTCTAACTCCGGCACTTCTAGACTGAGAGAGCTAAAAATTTGTGTCTGGCCTACTATCTAATAGTACTAACCTTGGTGCAAATTTCATCCAAATCGTAAGACATCGATTTTTAAAATTGGGTCACTTGACGTGAAATTCACCATATACATATGTATATTTTATATCCTAAACATTTATGTATTTATTTTTTTAATACACAAAGTTTAGCATGAAAATAGAAAAATTATTGAAATCCTTTTTTTTTAATAAAAAAGCTTTCATTGAAATTATATTCCAAACAAAAGAATAGCATTAGTGGCATTAGTATTATAATTACATATCTTAATACTATAGAACTAAACACGAAGCCATATTTTCAAAGAAAGTTCGTGTTTGTATAAGACTTTCTTTGCCACGACTTTGAAAAAAGCTTTTAATAATAATTTTAAATTAAAGCTTATTTTGTATTGTATTACTGTTATTTCTTACTCAGTCAAATGCACAGTGGAAGTTCTAAGTATTTGATTATTACAACGTATGTCAAGGAAAGTTATTAACTTTAAGTTCAAATTAATAACATTTTATTATTTATGTTTATACATACATATGTATGTATTGATTTTGTTTTTTGTTAAAATATTTTCAATCTCTCCAAATAACTCCTATCAATAATGAATACATCAGATGTGACAACTTGGTTATTATTTACAAATAGGTGTTTAAAATATTATATATTGTATTAGATACTATAACATTAAGGTTAATTCATTACACTAATATGATAATGATGCCTTATAGTTTTATAATGTATGAATGATATCGATTAATTTGTTTAAATGTTTGAAAGCCTTATAAAAAGCAGTTGAAATTTTGGTATTTTTTTTTTAATATTAAATTTTTTGTTGAATTATAATTGTATATTAAACTAATTTGAACAGCTCAAATTATAAGCCAAATTATCATAATATTTTGCCAAGCAATATTTGTTTGTTTAGTCTTGTGTGCGCTGAGTGTTTATATTGTTTTTTTTAGAAGTATGAAGAAAATTTTGTTTATTTTAATAATTTACCAATTCAGAATGATTTTACTACTTTAAAGATATGTATGTTAACGAGCAAAACTACTTACACATCGATATAGATTTTATTGTTATATTTTATAGGTATTTGTATTTCTATTTTATATGTATATAAGTTGGAAGTTCAATTGATGATGCATTTTACTTTTCAAAAATGAATTGTTTAAAGTTTTTTTTTTTTTTTTTGGTTTTGAATTTTGTTTATTTAAATTGTTTTAATTATTAATTGAAACAAGATCGATTTTGATATTCGCTGTAAAATACTTTCTTCGAGGCTTTTTAGAAATCAATGCAACAGACACTGGAAGTTCTTAAACATAATATCGAACAATAACAAGGGAATGATTACAGAATGATTGTCGCCAAAACGTTTGAAAGTTCGTTAAAAAAATATTCTGGATCTTAATGAGAACCATTTACTGTATAGGTTTATTTTCTATAACTTTGTATGTTTATTAATGTGGTCCTTAAATTAAAGAGTTCCGTGTGGTCCTTAAATATTGATTTGCTAGCTATTATTACTAATGTCATATTTGGTGTATGAAAGGGTGGTTTCAGAATAGATGGCGTATCTTTTGAATGAGATTAGTAACGTACTCGCATAAGTATTTTTGAAAGGTACATATTTGTTATTTATTCTCAAGTATTTTAATAAACATTATAGTGTAGACAATAAGGTTCGTGTTGCTTCGAATATTTCGAAATTTGTGCCAAAACGAAGTTTTGTTTTGTTGATTTAATTTGAAAAAAAAGTTGCCTCTGCAGCACACCGATTGCTCACCGTAGCTTATGGTGAATATATTTCATCTGTATCAACGTGCTATAGATGATTTGTGCTGCTGAGAAGTGGTGATTTTGATACAGAAGGCAAAGATCGCCCAGAAAAGCCAAGCAATTTGAGGACCTAAAATTGGAGGCATTACATCATGAAAATTGTTGTCAAACTCAACAAGAGCTTGCGTGTGAAACTACTCAAGCAATAATTTCAAAACGTTTGCGAGTAGCAGAGAATTATAAACATTTGTATGTAAATTTTTGTTGATTTTGTTTATGTATTTTTGACGGGAATATGTTTTACATAGACAGACGGACAGACAGACATAGATCAATCGTCTTAGAATTTTATAAGGATCAATAAATATTTTATATATTTTGTTGGATCTCAGATGAATATTTATCAATATTACACACGGAATGACAAACATATACATATATACTCTCATTCACTACAATTGGTGGTTTTATTGCAATCGAAACCATAACTTCAGTCAATGCTTGAGTTGTAGTGCAAATTCAATTTCGAAATTACAAAGAATTTATTACCTTATTCGTTTGTATAATTTTTGGACTACATTGCTTTGAATTTTTGAAAGCTAATTTCCTGCTATTTGTTCGTGTACTTTTATTTTTTTTTTTTTTAACACTGGTCATACTTCTCTGTAGTGCAGTCAATTGGTTATCATATGAATTGAAGCCGAGGAACCTTGAAAAACAATTTTTGATGTCCGAATGATATAAATCGTTTTTGCACCATATAACTACTGGCTTTGAAAAATGGATCCACTACGATAATCTGAAGCATAAGACATCGTATATGAAACCCGGCCAAACAGTCTTATCACACAAAAAGCAAAATTCCATAGTGCTTTGGTAATGATCTGTATTTGGTGGGAACAAAAGGATCATACCTATAAGAGCTGTTGAAATCTGGGCAAACCATCACAGCGAACCTGTGCACCTTGAAATGCAACTGATTCATTTGAAGTAATCATTGACCGGACATGAAAGCGTAATATTCTATCATAAAAACGATCGGTCACTTATTGCAATACCAGTTAAAAATTATTTAGAAAAACGTGGTTGGCGAGTTTTACCTCACCCGCCTTTTAGACCAGACCTTGCCCCGTCCACGTACTCTATGTTTCAATCGATGCAGCCAGCTGACTCTTAGTTATAATTCACTTCAGAACTTCAGGGTATCCGAAATTGGCTTGAAGAATTGAAGAAAATACACATTTTCAAATAAAACTTAACTGTTTGCATAAATATATATTTTTTAACACAATTGTTTAGTTTTTGTTTAAAGGAAAATGGTTTTAAAATTGTTAAAATGTGCCTGTGTTTTTTTTACGAATTCCCAAAATTCAATTTCTCTTGACAAAAATACTTACAGACATTATACTATCATTGAATATTAACTACAGATTTGTATTGTAATTTTAAAATTTATTACAATTTGTTTTACATATTCTTTATGATATCGCATAAACACACACACAATGCCTCACAACGAATTTGACAATCTTTCAAACTTTCAATCGCAAACAGTTGTTGATTCTTTTACCAATATTTGATTTAAATTGTTTGGTGAATTTTCTTTTTACGTGGGTTGAGTGTTAATGGATATAATGACACAACCAAGTGTGTCTTAATGAACACGCACACAGTGTCACATGGATTGATCAAGTGATTTTGTCAGTTTTTGAAGTGAAGGAAAATTTCAATCCAAATTCATTAATACGAACAATAATTCCTAAAATTTTGATGCTCTAATTAAACTAAACGCTAATTATTATTATAATTATTAATATCATCACAAAATGCATTTTTTAATTGAAAATGCATCAAAAAGAACTTCTTGGAATTGTTTTCATAAATATGGATTTGTAAATGAAATGAAAGAAAATAAAATTGTTTTAGTCTATTCTTTTAGCAATAAAAAATTAGAGCGCTACCGATAAACGATAGGCAATTCTGTATTAGGTAAATTATTATACACACACACACGCACGAAAAAGTATGAAGAAGTCAGAGTGAAATATGTTACAAAAAGGAACTCAGCTTGAACTTTTTCTTTTTTTGTTTTTGTTTTTTCTTGATCTTAACATATAGCACAATTTAGCTCATAAAAAATGTAACAGAAACGATATCAAGTAACAGATATTTATACAAATATTCATATTAGAAAAACTTTTAATACAAAAGTTTTAACATAAAGTAATGAGAGAGATAGAGAGAGACAGAGCATAAAATGCAATGTTGATTTTATGTTTAAATATTAAAAGAAACATTTATACAATTAAGTAGAGAAAATACAACAACATGCTTTTATTTTTATTTATTTTTAAACAAGTAGTAGAAGTTGAGTTTTTTTAAGTTTACACCAGAAATTAATAAGAAATTCAGATGGTGTGAAAAAACGATTTAAAAGCTTTTAAAGAAAGCGTTAGCTAAAAAGTTGTATTTTGTAACCAATTGATTTTTTGCTTAATTCTGGCCCAAACTTTAAGTAGAAATAGCAATATAGTTAGAAATAGCACTAAAGCTTTATATTACACGTTGTAGTGTTGTTTATGATTTAGGAAAAAGCTTCAACTCTAAGCTTTAAGTTCTTACTTAGATTTATTTTTGTTTAGCTTACTTAGTATGATTTTTTTTTATTATTTCAATAATTCCACAAATTCAACAAAAGCAATGAACATTTTTTAGCACAGAAGTTTTAGAAACAAAATGAAGCTTTAATGATTTTATTTATGTAGATCATAGAGCTTTCTGAGTTAGTTGTTAGTTAGTTACAAATTGATTGATAAAGTTTGATTGTTTAGATTTTTAATTTAGAAAATAGTTGGCCTATTATTGGCATTTACCCAATACAGTATTGCTGTCCAGCCTTCCATAGTGATACATTGGAATACAGTCAACATGGCAAAACCGATATTGTCAAAACTAGTTATGCCAGAATTTGGTCCATCCCATTTTTCCAAACACATACTCGTCGTATAATTACATACATATGAACCACCGGCTTTTTCTGTGTCATTATCCGTATTACACGGTGTTTCTGATTCACCTTCTTTCACAGGCTTATCTGTAATAATGAGAAAATCATAATGAGTTTGGCATGGTTCTATTTGAGAGAGTGGTTATGATAAAAGCTTTTAATGATATATATATATTTTTTTGTTTTTTTAAGTATATTTTGTTTTAAAAAATTGGAGCGATAAATACTTGGATCTTCTAAACTATAACAAGTCTTATGTAAAGCACCCGAATAGAACTCGAGTCCAATGATGGCAAATATAACGATCGCAAACAACACCAAGAGACCAATTTGTAGTAACGGTGCCATTGCTTTTATAATGGACTTTAAAACTACTTGTAAACCTGTGGAAGAGATTTAATTTTTATTAAACACACAAGAGAGAGAGAGAAAAAGCAAAAAGGAAAAATATATTAGTTAAAATTTCTTCTAAAATATTGCATTAAAAATATATAAGCTACATATTATTAATAAACTATTTGCTAGAAAAGTACTATTATTTTTATAAATATAAATATTTTATTGTTTTTTTTTTGTACTACAACTAAAAATCAAATCATACTTTTAATTTACTCTACATATTTAATAAATTTTTTGATAATAAAAATGAAAAATGTATTACTAATTAATTAACTACTCACTAGGAATTCCAGAGACTAATTTTAAGGGCCTTAGCACACGTATGGCCCTAAGAGTTCTTAGATCTACTTCGGGCCCTAATTGTGGGAATTGTGTCATGAATCTGCTCATATGACGTTTATTGTTTTGTATTTCAAATATTTTTGAATATATATATTTGAATTTTAGCAATAGTTGCAAAATATTTTTGCGGTTTTTAAATAAAAAAAAGAAATTAAAAAATACAAATATTTTCATTTAATAAATTTAATTCAACTGGCAGTAATTTTTCTAATTAAACAAAATTATTTATTTTAGATTTCTTACACATTTATTTGTTAATAGTTAATCAAATGAGGAGTAAACGAAAACATAAATTGTATAAAGAAAATTGTTTTATGTGTAGCTACATTCAAAGCAAAAGTGTAAATTAAAGAAATTAACAATTAACATATTTAAATTAAAAGTAATTCCACACATTTGTTTTTAGGACAAAAAAAAAAAAAAGACCCAAGCAGATAAAACTAAATATTTTTTAAATAATATTTTATATAAAAACTAAAGTTCGTTATGTTTTCTAGGTTTATGTATTTTGTTTCACAGCTAGTTTTGTTTGACTTAAACAGAAAAATTAAATAATTTAAATGTTTTTGTTTTTTTTGTTACTACTACCTCTACGTTCGTTTGTGGTTTTTTTGGTGACACATTTATTTGATTTTTTAAAAACTCTTTAATTTCGGAGTTTTTATTCTTAACTCTAACAAGAAACTACTTCTTTCTGGTAAATAAAAATATTTGAAACAGTTTTTACATGACATTGTTACTAATTGTAATAGTTTACTTGTCTTTGTAATTTCTTTCAAGACAGTGGGTGGCTGATAACATTGACTGAGTTTTCTATCCGCGATTTTGCCGTTTTTCTCACACTGTAATATTATATTTCAAAAATTTCTTCCATTTTCGTGGTAAGACTTGATGATAATATGCTGGAAGTTTGTGGCTTCTTGACATGCTTGTTTCTAAATTTCCCGCCAAAGACTTTAAATGTTTCTTCAGACAATCAAAAGTCTTCCCAGTTTGTGTTTGTATCAAAAATATATTGGTGGCATATTTTTAAGCCATTGTAGAAATATAAATTAATAACTATATGCTGAATGTTGGTTATAAAATATAAAAATACTCTTAATTGTAACTGTATAAGGTAGAATGACTCAACTATAGCAATCATTGTATTTAGACGCACTTAAATTTACTGTCCATTCTATTCAATTGTAACTGTTGGTAAATGTATATCGTAATTGGTTGGTTTACTATTAATATTAAATTAATTCCTCACATCCACTAAATCGTTATCTCAAAGAAATCCACAATTTATCTACTATTTCCAACCTACTGTTATCATTACTGAAGTCATTGGCCGACTATAAATGACCTCAGAATAGTATTATAAAGAACCCAATATCAGTCAAAGTCTTCGGAAAGATACTTTAATATATTTAATTTTATCCGCAAGGAAATTGGTACGCGTTTTATTCCTTTCAACGGTTCATTGGCTGGACCTATAGTGGTAATTTGAGGAGATTATGAAGCACATCAAGATCTACAACGACTTGATATGGTGACCAAATCTAAAACAGGTCACAGTTAGGTATTCACAAGATATGATCTATTGTTGCATATTCATATCCATCACACCATTGGCGTTATTTGACATACGTATTCAACCTTTGTATATCCTAATAAAGGATTAGATTTGTAATGCTTAATATTTATAGTATAACGGGGAAATTCAGCATAAAAATAGCAACTTGTTGTCCAGTGGTCCTAGCGGACTTTTAGGCAGGAAAAAACTCAATAAGTTTAGTTCACAAAGGAATTCAAACAGGTATAAGGTGAAAATTGGTCATATTTTCAAAGTGCAAGTGCATTGGCAAGAAATTCAGGCCAAATTAACACCATCTTCTTTTGCGATAGATAGTGATCTTGATGTCGGATGGACGGATTCGATTGTTTGATTGTTTAAATAAATTATACTTTTTGGGGACAGCAACCTTCCTTTGGATCGTGGCTTGAGTAGGAGGTTCTTCATCATTAGCGTGTACTGTGAGCTGAGACAAACTGCGCAGAAGTAAATTCCAGAAGCACAATAATGATGACCTCAGAATACTTGCAGAATTATTTAGTTGACATTTTGGTACTAGCTGTCACTATGTATATTTTGGTGGATATTATTAACGATGAAGGATGAAAATTTAATCTGTATGTGCTTCTTGGAGTTGTCATATAAAGATCCAAAGGGTCACAGGAATCTCTAGGCAATGTTTTTATTTGTCACCACAGATGGTTTTGGTTTTCTGTGTGATCTCAAACTGTTGCGTTTAGCGGCACAATAGAAAGCAAAAGTTTTCCTGGGTAGCAGTTCTAGGGGACTCTGTATATTAATCTAATAAAGTGACTGGACGGCATAGATTCTGGATGAAAAAATAAACTTTATATAAAAGGTGCTAATCTAGCCTTAAACTAGACGTATATAATTCATTGTCTCTAGTTAGTAAGAGAAATAAAATAAAATCGTCGGGATACCCTGAAGAATAATATTAATCCAGAAAAGCTTAGAAGAAATTTGGTGATGACAATAAACCTCTATGGTAAAATTTTGTGAAATTATTGATAGATTAGAGAGACTGCTAAAATAAATGTCATATGGAATTATTAAGATTCCTGGTAGATACATGAAAATATCTAAGAAGTTTAATAAGAACAGGTAAACAAGAGGGTGCTGTAAATTAATTCGTTAGCGCAGTTGATCATTAAGCCCAGCTTTGATTCCCAGCCGCTGCCTCTCAAACAACATCAGTTTCTGATAATTCTAATTAATAATAACGCGCCTACTCACCACCAGAGTCACTGCCTCTGCTGGAAACTAGCAGATCTATAGCCGAAATACTGATATCGTAGGAATCAATTAATCACATTGATGAAAACATCAATAGTTATAGATCAAGAGCAGCAGTATTCGATACATTAACCCATTAACATAACGAATCGTAAGTCGTAACCGAGAGGGACTAACCCAGCAAGCCATACGAGTCCGAAAAGAGTCTTTTCTGACACCTTTTTAGGAACGTTAACGCTCTTTATGAGCCCAAAAAAACAATCATAACTGCTCCGAAAACCTTCAGAAAAGAGGGTCATTACATTCGAAAACGGTCCGTCAGAAAGAGCTCTTAGATAATGTCAGAAAAGAGTCTTTTATGAGGTTTTTTGTGGGCTCTGTGTAATCTTATTTTTATCATTCTTGTGTGGTACAGCTATGTTTTTTTTTTGTTCAAAGCACAAATAACAAGACAACAACGCTTTGGTACACACATAATTAAGTGGAATTTCTGAGTCATACTTCGCTCCGAAAATGCTCTTTAGTTAGACTCTTTTCTGACTTCTTTTTTCGGAGCGCTCCGAAAATGCTCTTTTGTTGGACTCTTTTTTGACTCCTTTTTCGAAGCGCTCCTAGAATGGTATGCTGGGAAGTATGATCCGAAATAAAAACAATATCACAAGTTTTTCTCAAACAATGAAATTTTAAAAACTGTCTCAAATTTGATTTCATATATTACTCAACTACAAAATAAAGAATTTTAGCAAGACATCAAAACACATTTAATTATATATATATTTAGTTATTACACACACACGTTTGAAAAAAATGCTGTCTAAATTGTTTGTAGATTTTCTAAAAAAAAGAGATTTTATTAAAAATATAGGTCTTGATATGAAGTGTCTAAAAATAATAGAAAAACTCAAAGACATACTTTTAGGAAATTATGTATTTTCTAAATAAAATTAACTAAAGCACAAAAACCTGAAAGTATGCCTGTCTACAATAATTTAAAGAAACGTTCATATAAAGATTTGTAGAAACTGGAAATATTTAAAAAAATATTTTATTTACCACAACTAAAGACACGTCTAAGTGACACATTTATTTATTTATTTTTCTATTTATTTCTTAGCTTGCCAATAGCTAATTCTAGACTATATATATAGTTTTTTTTATGAAATCTACTAAAGTCTTTTAATAAATAGTTATAAGACCCTAAAGGTTTTGATTTAGTAGTATAATACTAGCATAAAATATATGTATGTGTATCTTTTCTTTTAAATAATCGAAATATTTTATACTAATTATAGCATGTTTATTTAAACCTACAAGATTTAATTTTGCCATAAAGCAACATTTAAGAAGAATCGTTTATGTATGAAGAAAATCTTACTTGGAATTCTTGAAACAAGTTTTAACGGCCTTAAAACACGAAATGATCTTAACATACGTAGATCGACATCTATATTGGCCTCGGCAAAGATTGTCATGGCACTAAATAAGGCCACCGTTAAGTACATATTTCGATTTCAATACGTTTTCAATAACAAACACGATCGAACGTTCACACACGACACAAAGTTGTAAAACCGTGATTTGGTAGGATTTTTGTTTTATTTGCGCAAAAAAAAAAATAAATTCGTTTGGTGGCGAAAATCAAAAAAGAAAATAAAATTAAACAATAAATTAAAAAATCAAATCAAAATGCAAAATTGAAGAAACAAAACAAAAATACGGGAAATAAAAAAAGAGACAGACAAATTTTAAAAAGTTTGAAATAAAAGACAGTAATAGACGAAAGAGAGAAAGAAATTATTAGAAAGCAAAAACACAGCACAACATTTGCAAATCAAAAAGAAAACAAACACAGACATAAATAAAAACAAATTTGAAAAGAAAACCTAAAAAACAACTTGTCATTAAAAGGAATTAAAAAAAAAAGAATTATAAAAAAGAAAGAAATAGTTGTTTTTCTTTTTCTTCTTTTTTTTTTGAACATAGACTTAAAGCTGTGAAGAGTTTTGTTGTTAAAAGAGAAATAAGTTTTCACATCCACTCACAAATGCACACTCTCACACACTCATATAAAGTAAAAAAAATAAAGAAAAACATAAGAATTACACTCACACAAAAAGTTTAGTGTTTTCTGATATCAAAAAGATTGCAAATTGTCTCTTAAAATTATTATTAAAACAGCACGAAATCTTTTTGATAATATACATATACAAAAGTCACTAAACCAAATTGTGCTGAAAAAACATAAACATGTTTTCAAGATATAAATTAAATAAATAATTACCCCGTTACTACTACGAAGAAATCCATGATGTTCCAAATATTCCTGAGGTAGGAGTGTTTATGCAAAACTAGACCTAAGGCAAGGATCTTGAGCGATGCTTCTACACAGAAAATGCATAAAAAATAGGTCTCCGTTTTTTCCTAAACACAGACAAATTTATTATTTATTGTTATACATAAGTATAATAGCTGCAGTTTTGCTATTGTATTGAATTTAAATATTAATTGAATATATTTGCCAAGAGATTTAGATTTAATATGCCACACTAGTAATTGTGTTAAGCTGTTTCACATTTCTAATTGTTTTTCTATGTTACTGTTTTATTTATCATATTATTTCTTTTTTGGCAATCAAGTTTTTCGTGTCAGTTTGTAGTTTTTTTTTACTTACCAGCTTTTGGGCCAATACTGTTTTATCACACTCAGGCAAATGTTCTTCTAATGCCAACACAACACAGTTGGCAATGATTGTCAATAACACAGTGTACTCGAAGGGCGGCCATTCTATTATGAAACGTGTGTATTTTCTAATTGGATTATCCTCGGTGAGGATAAATAATGATGTGGGACCACCACCAGGTGGTGTTTCCTCTTTCTTTGGGCCACCCATTCTATCAGCTAAGCGATGGGCTCCCCTTCGACCCGAGTGCCCCCCGCTTGTGGAGCCCTGTTGATGCCCTGCTAGCGCCGCTTCCTGAGCCGCTGCCAACCTGTAATTATAAAGAAACATATCAAGATTTAGTATTCTGAGTGCTTCAGCTCTTCAAGTCTCTAAAATTTCTGCATTTAATTGGTCGTATTAACTTGCATATGATTTAATTCAAAAAGGAATTTATTTTTATTTTTAGTAAAACAAAGCTTGTATTGAAATTATTTTTTTTTTAACTACTAGACAGGCAATAATGTCGCCTTCTAAATCATAATAAAGGATACAAATAAAACTAAGGCAAATATTTCATTACTACCAGCAAACAACCTTCGTATAGAACTTTAATATAAAAAAATGTGTTTAAAAAATTATATTTCAATTATCAGAACCACCGGGTTTCTCAAAAAGAACTTCGATTTCTAACAGGGACATATTGGAAGAACATGAATGTTTGACAAGGAACTTTGCCAAACTCAATTTCGCTCGAAATAGAGGTTGTTTTTTTAGCAACTTTATTTTTGCAAGACTGTTTTGGCTGCTCAGCTATTTTCGTGTAACATGTTTTGCTGTTAAAAATGTTCAGTTCGTTATCGTTACAGTGCACTCGGGAAAACGTCAAGTAATTAAAACCGCGGGTGTTGACGTTTAACAAATTGTTGATGTTTACGAATGTAAAATTTTTAATAAAAAACATATCGATAATGTGCTTTTAAACGTTTTTATTGATTATAAACTAAAATCAAACATAAACAATTTCAAAAAGGAAACAAAAAAGGCATTCAACCTGACTAGAACCATAGAAGGCAACTAGAACCAAAAGAATACATTTTTATATCACATGCATTTTAAAAAAAATCTGTTATTTTTTCTGCTGTTTGTTTCTTTCCAACACTTGTAAGAGAGCCTTCTCTCTATTTATTTCATAAAATTTTAGAGTAGGTAATGTAAAAAAAGGGTTGACGTTTTGGGATGTTGACGTAAACGAGCGTTGACGGTTTCCCGAGTGCACTGTATGTACGTAAATAAGCAAAATTGTCTTATTTGATGTGAAGATTAGCCAGCAGCATTGCAAGAACTGGCAATGCATTCCGAAAAATGCACAGTTGGGTGTATATTATGGGCTGTTGAAATCATGAACCGTAGTTTTTCAAAGACGATGAATTCGAATGACGGACGTTACCATGATTTTGACAATGGTTATAACAAATCGGTGCCTTATACCATACAGCAAGCGAAACAATGACCCAATTGAGAAGCGAGTTCGGTGAACAGTTTACTTCACGTTTGAAGAAAATTTCAATCGTGTAAATCTAGCTTTACAAAACCCAGTTTTGTTTAGGACAAGTTACACAAACAAATCTAGTTTTATTTTATTTGATGCTGTTCGATCTTAATATATGCTAAAAAAATGTGGTTATGCTTTTTTGAGTAAATATATGTCGTGTATGACCAACCTTAAGTAATGAAAATAAAGAAATGCATGAAATGAAGAGAAGTAGCCCTTGAAATTGTTTAATAAAAAAAAAAACGTTTTATAAAACTTTTTATAGACTTGGTTACGCATAAGTATAAAATTAACATTTATACTTTTATTTTTCAACAAAGAAAATCATAAAACAGGATCTAAATAAAACATACTACATACTTTAGTACACATTTATTTAGTATAGGGTGTTTTTTTTTTTTTTGATGTATGGAACTTTAAGTTAGCAACCATTTTGTCAGCTATCAAGTGATTTATGTTTAAAGTCGCTAAAGGACAATATTCGCCGCGTTATTGCCAACATACGGCCACAAATGTTGGAAAAAGTCATACAAATTGGGATCTCCAGATTAGACTACGTTCGATCCAGCCATGGCGGTCATATTGTAAAAGTCATATTTAAATTATAAAACCAGAAGTTTATCTTTCGAATAAAATAAATTTCATGACAATTTCAAAAAAAAAACATCTTCATTTATTCTAGTTGTATATATCTAAAAAAAACACCCTATGTATTTCTATTTCAAGTAAATAAAATTTTGCCCAGCTGTAGACAAAACTAGATAAACTAACTGTTTACTTTATTATGTGTTTGTTTTTTTTTATTGCCAACATATTGACGTCAATGTTTAATTATAAGTCCTAAAACACAACTCACATAAATTAGACATGCTGAAAAATATTTAGTCATGAAGCTTTTATTTCAGTCCCATAAAAATATACGTAAAAGTAAACAATCTATAAAATTTTGAGATTAGTTACAATGAAATCAAAACAACAATTTCTGAAAAAACATACACATTTCTAACCAACAAACAAACAAATATGGCGGTTTTGGGTTTTTGTTAAAATTGAAATTGTACCTGCGTTTATTTATGTTTTAAATAGGCAGGCCAAGTTGTTAACAACAACATTTGTATGTTTCGTTCATAATATACAATAACAAAGTATATATTATATGAAAGCCATATTGCTTTTTATTACTTTGCAACTAAAGGCCGGCTTCTAGAAAATAAATTGTTGTGGAATATTCATTTTAGCAGTTATTAACTGAAAATCGGTTGACAAATGTTTGACTTATTACAAATTCCCCAGACCATTAAGCTACTCAGAAAAACAAATGCAAGAACATTTCACTCGTGAAACTTTTTGTCCAGCTAGTATCACACATCTGCAGTTGAAAAATTAAAATTGATTTTAAAAATAACTTTAAAACTTTGTGTCTATACATTGCCCAGATATGTCTCATAACAGAAACTTTTTCTATTACACGACTTCATCATTCTTCAGTAAAGTTTTAGTCCGATGGAGCACTATTGAAGAAATCAGCCCATCATTTTGTTAAGTGATTAGTTTTCTATTTAAATTAAATAAGAGGGAATATATTTGTACAAGTGCTGAGCAATGTAAAATCAATTTAGAATAAGATCGTACACAAATTCCTCGAAAATCCATAAAATGTCGTAAGAAAAATCAATTTTTTTTATAAAACTTGTATCGCAAACTTAAAGCAAAGATTGCGAAACAAAAGCAACAAAGAAATATGTATATAAAAATTTATAATTTTGGTAAAAAGGCAATTGGTTGGCATTAAATTTGCAGTCGTGAATTGAGAGCACCCCTTTCGTCACCTCTTCAATATTTATATTTATATAAAATAAACACTACGCTTCAGTTTTTTTCTTCCGATGGACTGCTATTGAAGAAATCAGGACATTGTAATAGAATTATATACATATATGAACCACTAATTGTCCCCAACTTTGGCCAATTATAAATAATATCGGCCTATATCATTCAAGGTTTTATTTTCAATGTTTCAATGTCCGCTTTCACACTCTCTTCAGTTTTAGCTGATTTCATTCACGCACATCAGCTCAATTTTCTGTTTAATGCACTTTTTAATGCAAATGAATGAACATGAAAGAAAAAAACAAAAGAAAATAAGAAAATTGACTAGTAACGTCAAGTTTGTATTCCTTTTATTCTCATTTCCTTTCTCGTCCAAAAATACTTGTCTTGACAAGTCAGAAGTGAAAGCGAACAATGTTTAGAAATTTATTTTTTAGACATTTAAATCAGACAGTTTTTATTGTTTTAAACAATTTAATGTATTTTTGAGATCGACATGATATATAACTTTCAAAGTATTGTTAAGAAGCACAAATAGTTTTAAATGAAAATATTTAATTTTATTAAATCACTCTCTGCTAAAACTTGGCATTTGATAACTTGGCGTGACTTCAATGACAAGCATATATTCTGATATACATATAAGTAATTGCTTACGAAATTGGGAATTTATACTAAAATTCATTCAAACTTTAACTGATGACAGTTTTTATAAGTCAAGCCTGCTTCATATTGATTTAAAATATTTGTTCGACATTGAATTTGTTTGTTTTCTCTCTTAGAAAATATATTAAGTAAGTATATATGTGACCCGGCCTATGAAAGGTGGCTTATGACTCAAAAAAAATTTTCCACTTTTTTTTGGTTTTGATAGTTTTTGAGATACTCTTTCACGTGGTGAAAACTAGAAAGTCCGAACTTACTTAGAAGTGTACTAAAAATGTAGAGAAAGAAGAGCACAAATGAAAGAAAAACAGAATTTTATTGAAAATCCAGAATCAAGATAATCCGCCATTTCACAGAATTTAATTCCGTTCGGAAGTGGAATTAATTCCGTATTTTACTTCTATAGAAAAAGTAAAACGAAAATTTTTTCAGAATGAAATCACTTTAAATTTGATATGTGGAATTGTAGTTTTAAGAATTTCTAGGTTTCATTCTATAGAAGTAAAATACGGAATTAATTTCACTTCCGAACGGAATTAAATTCTGTGACATGGCTGAATAAATGGAATTGAAATTTTTTTTTGAGCAATAAGCCACCTTTTCATGGGTCGGGTCACATATATATAAATTATCTCTTAGAAAATAAATGCAGAATAGACATTACAGACATTTAGATTCAAAAGTAATATCTTATTTACTTCCCTATTTGTAAGCTATCATCATGTTAAACGTATATTAATCAGCATTAATTCACATAAGGTATGGTCACATTTGGCATATATTTCCAAAAAGCGTAACCACTTGTTTTAGCATAAATTTGTTTGACGTTGTTTACTCTTACAAGAATTTTGCTAGATCAAACAGTATCAAATAAATGCAAACTAAATATTTTTTGTGTTCTGGCCTAAATATGAATAGATGTTTTTTAAATAAAGCAACTAGTTCAAATATATGTTATTTAGTGGTTAAGTCTTTTTCAACAAATATTTGCCAAGTGTGACCGCACCTTTATTAATGTAAGTTTTTGCTAGGTTGTTACTAAAAATAAAAAAACTCTTATTTGTAAATGTTTTGTGATCTCAGTTTTCACTAAAATCAACTAAATTCAAAATTTATTAATTTGAAACACAACAGACTGGCTGGTTTATTATTAAAGAAAAAAAATGCAATAAAACATTAGTCAAGTTCCAATTTAATTTTGATATGCTAATTGTGTCTTGGTATTAAAAAAAATATAATTAATCATAAATATTATATTTTCCTCCAACTTTTGTGGTTGTTTAACGAATTAAAGATAAAAAAATACAATCGCTAGCAAATATCTTAAACAGCCTCCTTGTTAAAGTAAAATTATTTTGTTACCCTTTACCGCTGAACGTCAAGGAATATGGCACATGTTTAAATACTAAAATAAAATAAATTTATAATCGAAAAGCGTCATAATGTCGAGTAACACTGGCGCTAAGCCAATGACAAAAACACGAAAAATTTTCTTTAAAAAGGTTAAAGATTTCGTGCCACACACACACAAACATACACTCATCAAAGCAAAGGAAAATAATATTTATGTAATTGTGCGTATACGTGTGTATGTGTGTGTGTGTGCATGTATTTAAGAAGAAGTAAATGGGAATGCCTTGAATTGTGTATGTGTTAAAACAGGAGCCGGAATGTCTAAAACCATCATACTACTTAACTACTCACTAGCGTACAGATAAACGCATAAAAATCTAAATATATGATGCCGCAGCATCACTTACAGTAAAAGTCATATACTCGTACATATACTCGTATTGAATATTTTTACAAAGAAAGAGTATCCGTTTGTATAATTGGAAGTGTGTACTTGTGACTCAGTTAGTTACAAAGAAACCATCTTAAAATTATTTGATACTAACACTTGTGTGACTGCGTATATGTATTTAAGCCTCATTTACTCCTTTTTCATTTTCTTATGCACAAAAGTTCACTTCCAATAACTTAAGATCCCTGTTAAATGACACTTAAAGAGCACAACGATTTTCCGGAAATTTAGATGAATAGCACCAAAAATATCCCATAAACCTAAATTTGTCATTGTTTATTTATTTATTTGTTTATTGTTTGGTGTTTTATTTTCTTCTATTTGTTTGTTTGTGCTTTGGCAAACTTTGTAATAATCCTGCCATTCTGCAATGTGAGTGAGTAACCAGCATTGTAGGCTCATAAAAAATGTCATTGTTGTCACCATCATCATCGTTATCGTCACCAGTAGTAGCAAAGGGAAGAAAACAGCATGAGGTGCTACATCATCAGTATCATTATAAATGGTTACAGCAAATAAAAGTATGTACGAGTATATAGATAGGTATGCAGTATGTGCAAGTGTACAAGTGTGTTGTATATTCGAGGATGGCATAAAGAGTTCTTGCAATATTTTAGAAGAATATGTTATGAACATTATCCGTTGTAATATAAATACTAACTGCCGTATTCATAAAAAATAAAGTGGGTTTGAAGTGTGCTTTTAGACAAAATTTTCATTAAAAATTTTCTTAAAGTACATTTGAAGTCTACTTTAATTTTTTGTGAATAAGGGCATTAGCTATTCAATTTGATTTAAGATTCGGTACAGCCGAATATTTAACTCTAACTTGTTAATATTATTGATTTTTGGACGAGAGAATGTTTTTCATAGACAGGTCTTTCTGTCATAGCTCAATTGAATTGCATAAGGATCAGGAATATATATATATACTTTATCGCTGATATATCACTAAAAACATGTCAAAACTATCATATGTCCCTGTTGTCAAACAAAGTTAAAACAATTTTTATATTGGTATGCTATCTATTAAATAAAGTAGAGGCAAGTGGATGTATTGAAAATAAATTGAAATTGGAAACAAAATGTTTTAGGTCCCATAATTATGCTTGTTCTAATTTAGATTTATTTGAAAGTTTCCTTAAATTGATTGCTCTCAACTTATTTCACACCTCGTAACTGAAAATGTTCATCAAACAAACGATCTTGCAGATTGTGTTTGGCATCATTATCTCAAGTAGTTAGAGGTGTCAACATGTGTTACTGTGTAATAAATGCTAAAATCATAGACTCTCCTTGCAATGAAATTAACTGAAAAAACTACAAAGTGAAGCGCTTTAATAATAGCAATTTTGTATGCATCTTAAAAGACTGTTCAGTCTGCCTTTCAGCATAAATATGTATATTACATGTGTATTTGTGTTTATTATTTGCGTAAAATTGCATATTTTATGCACATGTCACTGATTCATGAGGATTTTAGCACTTATTTTAGATGTTTTTTTTTTTGTCCTCTATCTTGTTTTAGCTTTATGTATTTTATACTCACGTACATACATATTTCCATATGGATACGTGTATGCGTGTTACTCTTACAAATACATACTAATAAATTGTTACACATTTAAACATTTATATATGTACAAGGTGACGCAAAAGTAATCCTCCTATCAGAAAATGATATACATTTTGCGAGGCCCCTAATGTCAGTTCTGTCAGCAATATTCCGCGTTCTGGAGCAGTGTAGCGTAACATTGCTTATTAACTTGTATTTCGCATGTGTTTACTACACAAATGTCAAAACAGAACGGACATTAGGGGCCTCGCAAAATTTATAGCATTTTCTGATAGGAGGATTACTTTAGCGCCACCTTGTATATGTACGAGTATGTATACATGTGAGTGAATATATTCCTATAACTTGGCATAAAATGATAAACAAAAGGATTTTTGAACATATTGTTTCTCTCTAGTGTGCAATTAACAATGATTTATTGTCAAATGATGTAATTTTTATTTTATTTGTTTCAGTTTTTATGCTTTAAAGCAATACAATAACTAAATACAACAAGAAAAAAATGCCAACATTTTTTTATATTGTATTTTTTTTTTTTTTTTACAAATAACCACATAATGCACTGTATATAAATATACATGTATGTATATGTTTCTGCTTGAGTGTAAATATGTCTGTGTAATTTTTATTGTTTTCATATCTATGTCATTCATTTTATAAACATTTATAAGTTCTTATACACTTACTCACATACATATTTCTTTATTTTCTATATACGAGATGAATGAATACATATACTTAAATCAATCTGATAAATATTAAATTGTATTTTATATTTTAGTACTGCATTATATCAATAAATTCAATATTTAATATTTTGTAGACTGTAAAAGAATTTTTGATTATTTTGATAATAATTTATATATTTCATTGTCTTACGCCTTTTTGGTATAACAAATAATAATTCATTATGTGAAATTCTCCTGCTTGCGTCATTTAGACGCATCTTTGGTAATCAAATTTCATTCTATTTTTGAGAAGAACCCAAAACACCATGTTGCTAAAACGATGCTGACTAATTTTTGCAAGCCATCAAGGACATTTATAAACGTTTTCTTTTTTTTTCGTTTTATTTATGAATCTTTAACAATAGTTATTCTTGTTGAAAGCATTTATTTCGTTGGTATGGTGTGGGGGGGGGGGGGGTTGTTTAGAAAATATCTAGAATTAAGTACATTTCTAAATAAAAACATATATAAGTTAGAAATTTCGTTTATAAAAAATCATATTTTTGAAGAAAATTATTTACTGCAGAAGCTTTTTTTAAAAACTGATGGCATCATTTTTAGCGATTTGTTTCGTTAGCATTTTAGTTCATTTAATAATGTATAAATTAAATAAAATTTAAAATTGATGACAAGAATATTATAAACTAAAAATTCAAAAAGATAACAAGTTTTGGCAGCTTTTAAATAGAGTAATAGTCAACGAAACAGTTGCGGACTCCTTTGAAAGCTATTACTGAGAGAATTAACCAAGGACCCTATTTTATATAAAGGATCTGGATTTTCGGGATCATAGTCATCGTTATTATTTATGTGAAGGTATTCCCTAATATTCTCAAACCTGTTAACCGTCATGACTTTACGTACTGCATTTGATACATTCCAGTAATTTCTCACTCAAGGAACTTTATATATATATATATATAATATAATAATTGTAACTATTTTTGTCAACTTTGGCATAATGCGCGGTCTCATAAACTATTTTTATCATTAAATCGTCTGTAAAAAAATATCTAAAGAATTAATAAGGAGTTGCAATATATTTTTCTGGTTGTGATTTCAGTTTATAGTTGCCAAGGATTATTCTCTTCGCGCAAGTACAGATTGCTTAACTCTCTGAAAATAACTGGAAGTTATGTTTACAACAAATTATTATTAAAATTTTGTATGTAACAATTCCTACCTTCAGTAAAAATAATTTAATGAGAAATTAAATTTAATGAACTCGAGTCGAAATAAAAGAAATATAAATGATTTAAAATTAACAGTTAAAAATAAAAATAATAATTGTTGTTAGAATTGATTTTTGCTAGAATTGCAATATAATCATCGTCTAGCTTCGTGGTCTTACGTTTTCTGGAAAATAAGTTCTTTAGGCTTTTGTTTGGCTTTCTTATTTTATACTAAGCAATTGTTTTTCTGACCGCAGATTGCGATATTTCAGCTTGTCAAAATAGTAATAAAACAATTAGCACTGCGAACGTGACATTTTAAATGCTCGATGTTATAGTTTTCGCAGTAATTTGTATTGATTAAAGCCAGCAAATTTTGATTTGAATTTAAATATTCAGATATGTTCTTACTGATAACAAACTATGACTTATGGCGTTTCTTTTCTGGCAAAAATGTTACACGTTTTTCCCATTTCGCATCTTTTTTAATTTTTTTGTGTTCTTTTCTGAAAAAATGTCAACACTGCTAAAGTGTAGTGTGTTCTTTTCTATAAATGTCACACTATAAATTAAAAAATGGTGCACCTTTCACACTCTGTATTTTTAGATGCCAACTTTTGAGACTCAAAACGCGTAAACATTTTTGAAAAAAGGGCTAAATGGAAAAAAATCCATAAAAACCACATCAAATTTTATTTTTGAGTGACTAAAATCCGGCTAACTCTAGCCCGAAAAGGGCTAAGTTGGAATCGCTGCAGCTGACATTTGTTTTGTTTATGAATGTGTATTTGTGTTAAGAAACAAAAAAGATATATACAAAATGGAAAATATTACTACTTTTTTATGTGCTCAAAAAATTTTGGATGACTTGTTGGATTCATCTTCATCATCTGATAATGATAAAATATTTTATATGATTACGGAAAGAAATCCACAACCGCGAGTGAAGGGCTTTGTAGAGTACGTAATTAATGAATACTCTGAAGTTGATGTATGTCAAATTTCATAGGACAATATCTCCTACTTCTTATATATGTAAAGTATGTTTATTTATATAATTTTTATAGTTTAAGAAGAATTTGCGTATTAGTCGGGAAGGTGCCATTGGGTTTTTTGATAAATATTCATTGTCTTATTTCAAGCGATCTTACCAGGGAGCTATATGCATCTTCATTTTTAACAAAAAAAAAAAAAACAAAAACAGCTGTACATGAAAAAAAGTGTTACACTGTTGTAATTTTATGTTCTATTCTGACCATTAAAATGCGACATCTTTAAAATGTGGGGTAAACATTATAAAAATGTACATAATAAAGGTGTAACATTTTATTTCAGAAAAGAAAACACAATTAAAGAAAAGAACACAATATTAAAACATTAATAAAATTAAATGAATATCTATATTTTTTATTTTTGTATTAAATGTTTCTTTAATAAAAAGAAAATATTATTAAAATTACCTAAAAACAAATGCTCGTAAGAATACGAGTAATTAATGATAACAACTGACATTAGCTGCTATTTTTTTGAAACTTTTCCTGCGAATGCCCACATGTTTGTTAAATGCGAATTTGTATGCCAAATTTTTATAAACTCATTACCCAAAATTCGTGTATGATTTTTTCAGTCGCCATAGAACAGAGTACACAATTTTTGGGGAATAAATCAGCTGAAGGGTTTAGAAATCCTAATAACAAATTACCATTGAATCTCACAAAGATAATTCCTCAATTTAAATGAGGCAGTTTCATGTTCCCCATACATAAACAATAAATAAATCTTTTGATATTATGCTCATGTTTTATTTTAATCTGCATAAATATTAATCAAAGGTAAATTAAGTAGGTATATGAATGTTTGTGACAAAATGCAAACAAAAGCAGAAAAGTAAATACTTTTTTATTTATAATGGATTCATAAAACGTTTATCATTTATGTACGAGTATATTTGTATATTTGTTTCGGTGTTTTGTTTTTTTCTTCTGCTATTACAAATATAAGAAAAATATCGGTCAAATGCGGAAAGTGACCTCATTTCGTATTTTGCTAATGTTGTTGTTTTTCTTTCTTCTTAATTGTTGACCATTAAGGGCAATGTTTTCTGCCTTGAGTTTTCATGTCATAGAAGAAAAAAAAAATTAATAACAGAAAAAAAGCGAACACGTAGTACACATGTATGTACATACATACATTGTATAGCAACATAGTAATAAATAAATATGTTTGTGTGTTTTTCTTTTAGTTTCTTATATTACAAACATATATTTTTCATATACCCCGGTTTTATCTAGAGTACATACAATTTAAGTTTTTCTGAATTCCATAGCAAGAAGAAATATGCTGCTGCTTTTATTTTATTTTTAAATCTACTAAGTTTGAACCGACCCAACGACCCATGCGCAATGTGCAGGTACTGACTTGTACATATGAATTTTGTAGGTAAAATGTACATATTTTTCTAAATAGGAATTTGCATCTCATACATTTTTATTTTATTTTATATTATAATATATTTGTTTGGTGTTTGGTCATTCTTTCCATTTTGATACCAGTAGCACGATACAACAATATTGTTGGTTGGTTGGTTGGTTGATACATGCAAACATTATAAAACATTAAACTTCTTACTCCTCGTGAATATAAAGTTATTTGCAATATAATTTTATTGGTTACAACTACAACAACAACACCGACAGCTGGGAAAACAACAACAGTCGAACAAAAAAAAAAAAAAAAACAATCTGAAGTAAAATTTCAAAATTTATTGTGGAATGAGTGAAGAACAAGAAATAGCAAAAACCAAGTAGAAAAAATGTAAAAATAAACTGTGTCACTACTAACACACATTTTATCCAACACTTGTTCATAATACAACTATAATGGGGATATGATACGATTGCGTCGTGCAACTTGAGTCCACCACCACAAAAACAGCCAACTAAACAATCAAATATTGAACCAACCACCACAGCATTTTAAACAGCAATAATACTACATAGTACCTATACATACAATTTATACATACATACACATACATATGTATTATGGGCACAGTGGAGCACAATTACTTAAAATTTTGATTTTTGTTTCATCTTTAACAGATTCCCAAGCATATAATCTTTTCAAAGAGATTTTTGTTTAAGGAGTTGAAACACATTCTCCTGTCATGACTTTTTTTATAATTAACAAACACAAACTGCGAAGCTTTGTATGTCGATGATATTTGGCTCACAGTGGAAAGACAAAATTTTCTTAAATTTGGACATATTTCGAGATTGTGCATCAATAACAAAATCAGGTATCTAGTGTGACATGTTCTGTTTTGTATTATTTTTTCCACAAACTAGCTTTGAACTCCGAAAAATTTATCTTATTGGCAAAAATTTGAGTTCAAATTAATTCTCCCAAAATATATACAAGATTAAAAAAAGTATTTTCGGGTAGTTTACTAATTTTCTTCCTATAAAAGCGGTCCTCAAATTTTAGAAAAGCCAAAATCTTACCCAATAGAAAATTAATAGACTGTTACATTAGAGAAACCTATCTCTCGATGAATCTAATGGTGTTTTCTTTTCTGAAATAAAATGTTACACCTTTATTATGTACATTTTTATAATGTTTACCCCACATTTTAAAGATGTCGCATTTTTAATGGTCAGAATAGAACATAAAAGTACAACAGTGTAACATTTTTTTTCATGTACAGCTGTTTTTGTTTTTTTGCTAAAAAAAGAAGAAGCAGATAGCTCCCTGGTAAGATCGCTTGAAATAACACAATGAATATTTATCAAAATGACCTATGGCACTTTCCCGACTAATACGAAAATTCTTCTCAAATATAAAAATTATATATGTATATAAACATACATTACATATATAAGAAGTAGGAGATATTGTCCTATGAAATTTGACATACATCAACATCAGAGTATTCATTAATTACGTTCTTTACCAAGCCTTTTACTCACGGTTGTGGACTTCTTTCCATAATCATATAAAATATTTTATCATCATCTGATGATGAAGATGAATCCAACAAGTCATCCAAAATTTTTTCAGCGCATAAAAAATATTTTCCATTTTGTATATTTTTTTTTTGTTTCTTAACACAAATACACATTCATAAACAAAACAAATGTCAGCTGCATCAATGCCAACTTAGCCCTTTTCGGGCTAGATTTAGCCGGATTTTAGTCACTCAAAACGCGAAAAAAAAGAAAATTGGATGTGGTTTTATATGGATTTTTTTCCATTTAGCCCTTTTTTCAAAAATGTTTACGCGTTTTGAGTCTCAAAAGTTGGCATCACTGGTCAGTTGTTTTATCGTGCGATTCTCCCCCTTTAAAAATACAGAGTGTGAAAGGTGCACCATTATTTAAATTTATAGTGGGACATTTATAGAAAAGAACACACTACACTTTAGCAGTGTTGACATTTTTTCAGAAAAGAACACAAAAAAATTAAAAAAGATGCGAAATGGGAAAAACGTGTAACATTTTTGCCAGAAAAGAAAACGCCATAATTCACCCTTCCAAATTTGCAACTCAAATCAATAATGACTTCTTTTCTTCAAGTTACGTCTGAAAAGGTTCTAATGCTCGAATCAAAATAGCCATGTAACCATTTATTGAAATACAGAGTGTTTTCCAGCATACATTTTATGATTTTAATGTTACACATTATTATTAGAAATTGGATGCTACAGTCTTTAAGATTGATCTATGTAGAATTTTGGAAACCATATTTCCAACCACAATGTCCACAATGTTTACCCTGGGGGATAGTCTATTAACCAATATAGTTTCAAAATGGCTATATCTGTGTCCGGGTGGGATACTATAACGATAATATAGAGAGTGCAGCTGATTAAGAATGTATGCCGCCAAAGATAATGAGCTAACAATTAACCCGATCGACCAGAACTATCCTTGTTTTTCTTATCTTGTAACTTTAAGCTGACTTTAAACTGCTCGACTATTAAGTTCTCTGATATTTTGGATTGTTGTTGACTAAACCCTCAACTTTAAGGTTTATATATTCTGTATTTTCAATTGGCACTGTATGTCTTGAATTGGATCTAAAACCTCAGATGGTTTTCTGTACATTTGAGGTCATTATGAATCACATACTGACCTACGACACCTTGATATGTTGACAACTGGCAGGTGCTCATTTGAAAAGGATTATAGCATGACTGGCATATTCTTCTGTGATTTATATAACCCACCTTTGCATACATTAGTAAATGATTAGGCTATCGAATATGCAATTCGGTTTTATAATACCACAGCATCTTTGGTGTCCCTATATTGAATAGAGAGTAGAGTGCAACAGTATATGGCGTCACGACATTAATTCACTATGAAAATGGTGGATCTGTAAAAGCAACAACCCGACGACTTTTGATGTATAAATTATTTATTTATACGAAGCAAAAAAAAATTTGCAAAATTAATGTATTTAATAGTTATTAATAGTTATTAAATAAATAAATGTTGTGAAAATTTTGCTGTTTACACGAGTTTGAAGCATTTTGAAGAGCAATTTTGAAGAAAATTTCAATCGTGTAAATCTATCTTTAGTCATATTTTAAAACAATACCAGCATTTTGTAATTCATGACCCACTGTTTGATATGGGTACGTGTAGCTGCGAATATGTATGTTTATATTGTAAGTATGTTGCATGCAGTTTAGTTAAAAACTAAAGTTAAAATACATACAGACATACCATAACTTAACTTGAGTCTCGTTTGAACCATGGCATACTTTCACTTTGATACAGTGTGTGCGTGTATGTCTTTGAGCATGTTTGTGTGTGTGTGTTAGTTCATTTGTGTTGGTGCTTTGTCTTCTTCTAGATTTACCCTTTTTTAATACGACTCAGAATGTATGTAAGTTTAAAAAAGCGTATGTTCTATAACAACAAATCTACATACATTCATAGATGTTTGTATATATACTTGTGTACAATGTTCCATTTAAATGTCTGTTATGTTTATGCACAATACAATAAGTATAATGCTGTTGCTATTATTTCATCTGCACGTATGTATATATGTACTAGAGTATTTAAAAGTCATTTATTAACAACATTGAAACCATAAATACTGCATGTTGTAGTACTTTCGTATGATACTCTAGTTGTAGATATAACAGGAAAAAGACCCCTACCCAATTGTTTGAAAAAAGGAGCCATGAATATGACCAGCAGGGGTAACTAGTGTATTTTTCCAGTGCATGTTGCATGTTGTCAGTTGATATTAAAGGAATATAAACACATGCGTATTTTTTTATTATTGTATATTTGTTTTTGTAGTATTTTGAACAATAAAACGAGAAAAAAAAATCGTTGACAAAAACGAAAAAAGTAAAACTACAACGAATGAAAAAAAAACCACACACAAGCAGAAAAAAGGACACAACAACTTTACAGGACATGTGACTGCAGTAAATTTTTTTACTATTATAATTAAAATTAATTAAAATGCATATATGTACATATGTATGTATGTGAAATGTATGTATGAGTAAAAATATAAACTAAATTTATATTTATATACATACGAGCACATACATACATATGTATGAGAGTAAGTATGTTTAAATATAAATTAAAAGATTCATTTAAAAATTGTTTGCTTGAAAAACTAAGTGCCTCAGATTGATGGGAAATGAAATGGAATAAAACAGTTATTGCAAATTTAGTAGCTAAATAATGTTAAATATATATTTATTGCTCTTACATATAAAAACAAATTAAATTTATAATTTAGAAAACTATTACCAGAGATAATTACTCTGTAAATTAAAACAATCTTTGAGTGTTTACAGAAAAATTATTAGAAAATGTATATTGCTTCAAAAAAAAAAAAAAAACATATAATAATATAAATATTATAAATATCTTTTTTTAGAGTAAACATTTTCTTATTTATAATAGTTGATATTATTTCATGCAAGTTCATAAAATAAAATGAAATTTTTTTTTTATTAATTTTAAATTACCGTAAGACAAAAATAAAAATAATTATTCAAAAATAAATAATAATTATTATCTTAAAACCTGTATGGTGTTATAGAATAAAGCTATAGGGAACAGCCTCAGCCAGCCTCAAATGTAGACAGAATTCAAAGACACCAAAATAAATTACTATGAATGATCACAATTGACTCGTGGAATATAAAAAATTCGAATATCCCTAAAGACCTAAACGTGCCTTTAGTAAAAACTGAGATCCAAAAAAAAAATCAGAAAAATACTTAAAATATTTTGAAGTACACCCAAACCCATTAGGCCGCAACATATTAAATAATAGTAGTTATATTCGACTAAGAAGAAGGGATCAGCGGATTCGAGCCGATGACAAGAAGAAATAATGCCAACTTCATAAATAAAATCAGCAATGGTCGAACAGTTATCGTCCGGTAATTAAAATTTATTAGATATAAGGTTTGATATATTAATTGTTAGTTCGTTTTTAATGATGACAAAATAAATAAACAAAGGCACAAAAAATAGAATTACATACTTGTCATAGGTAGAATAGAGATACAATTTTTTGTTCAAATAAAAATGTTTTCAATAACTTTGTACTGACACTACGTGTCTGTAATATAACGCGAAAACAACAGATAACAATGGTGACTTAAGGGATACTAGACAAAGGGAATCATATACTCTGGAAAATTTGCAAATTTTATATATAATAAAAAGATACAGATAACGTAGGTATTTATCAATTTTAAAACAAATTCCAGATTTTTCTTGATAATAGTCTACACCACTGCAATACTGTAGCTACAAAATTATGACTCTAACCAAAATTGTGTACCTTTACGATACCCTGAGAAAAAAAATACAACCTTAGGTTGAAAATAAAATGTTTTTACAAAAAAAAAAAAATAACTTTATTAAATTCGTATTTCCATGGAAAAGACATCTTTTGAAAAAAAAATTGAAAAAAAAAGAAATTATAGTTGTTAATAAAATTCGTATAATTATATTTTTTAAAACTTCAATAACAAAAATGTTGCAAACCTTTCAAATTTGTTAAATTGAAATTCAGCGAAAATTACCCGAAAAAGATTTTATTATCAATACCCTTTAAAATCATGAATGAAAGAAACAAGATTACGCATTGCGCAGGTCCGTTAGTTTTCTTGCTCTCACTCAGCTGATTGTGTGACGTAGACAGAAGGCATTGTGGTTTATTGTGAAATGTAAAAAGTCATTAAAGTTAAAAAAATCGTATAAATTAAAATGTGGTGTGCAGTGAAAAATTGTTGTAACAATAATAGAAAAAAAACCGTGTACAAATAGTTTATTTAACTTTCCGGCAGATCCAAATAAATCCATAGAAAAAAAAAATAAAATAAATCCATAGCATAAAATGAAAAATGTTCATCGTATTCGTGGGTTGACCATTTGTCAGAGGGCGGACTATCAAAGCCGACCCAAACAACTATCGAACACATGCAAGACCTTGAAAATATTTTCGAAGAAAGCAATAGACAAGGCTTGCTAATTAAAGACAACTTCATAAAGTCTCACGTACAACAGGCTGATAATATTGAATGTGACAAAAAAAGTAAAAACCCTTTCGAGTTTGAGTAAAAGAAAATGTAAAAAAATAATAAATTAAATTTCTTATTTTATATTAATAACATACATAATTATTTAAAAATAAAAACAGGAAAAAAGTTATTGTAATCAAAAAGTTATTGTCTCAATCTCAATAAATTTTTTTTCATAATTACAAAATATTCAAAAAATAAAAAATGAATATATCAATTTATAAATAATAAAAAAACAAACAAGTAGGTATAAAACAATAAAGTGTTTTGCAAACAGAATAAAATATGTTTATAACAACAAAATTAAATATGAAAAAAGAAAATTTTATGAATTTTGGTTTTATTTTATTAAAAATTAAAAATAACCTTTAATATTTTTTCATTTCCACCACAAATCTCATACTGTTTTCATAACATACAAACGGTTGTGCGCTCTGATAACGTAGAGGCGCAGTAGAAAATTTTTTTGAAGACAGGAATGCGCCATCTGTGTTTATTACTTCATGCTTTAAAATCTCTTTTCAAGTAGGATTTCCCTATTCTTGAATTAGTTTTTCCAATGCTCTTTTAAATATTCAACAGTATTTGTAAACAAAATTTGTTTGCCAAATGTTTTTTTTTTACCTAAAACATTTCCAAAATAACTGAAACTATGTAATATCTAGTACCTACAATAAAAAGAGTCTGCGTAAATTTTCCAGGGATATATTAGTTTACAATAGCATGAATTAATATTTTCAGAAATACCCAGTACTCTATTCATTAATGTTTCTACCTGCACAGTGTGAGAGAAAAACTACCTGAACAAAATTTGTATAAAATATAAAGGATTCCAAATAGCTGACAATCATTATTCACTATCAAGACTCGAAGCAGAGCACTAGAAAGAAAAGTAATCCTAAAAAGGAATAGTGTTATGGAAAAATCTTTAGCAACAAAGTATACGAAAAGTGCCGTCGAAAAATCGGAAAAGAAAAAACATGTTCAAGTTATTATTTTAATGATTGACATTATTTTATTGGTGATAAAAATACTTAGAATTTGTCTTACACTTCCAAATGTAATAAGTTTCAGTGCAAAGGATGGTGAAAAATCAACTCATGAAAATTGTAAAAATCGTATAACAATTACAGCAGCTCTCAAATCAACCCAAACCCTACAGAGCCAAAGTATTCAGCAATGGGAAAGCTCAAATAATTTCAGACATACAAAAGTTAGTGTTCAATTAAACAAAACCTGTACCAAAACAATTGAACATCTAATTTTCTTCACTGCTGCAACATCACTGGACCCAACACAATTGATTAAGAAGAAAAATTTCATCAACTCTCAACCATGTCCTATGTTCTATATGGACTGTCTTACCAGTTCCAGCAGTAAACAGACAGAAGCAGACACGATTAAAATAAGCAATTCAAAATCTTCGAACATTAAAATCGATTTTTATAGATCTCAAGCTTCCTTTTTTTCAACTAGCACACATTTAGAATTCTAAGGCCCATTATTACAACTTGGCAATAGTTAAAGGTATGATGTTATCGGACAGATAAGAAGTATTTGGAAAAATGTCAACTTTATGAAAAATAAATTAATTTTAATTTTGTTTTGCCAATAAATAATTTGATAAACAAAAATGGAAAGCAGTCGTTTGATTTATATTTTTTTCACAAACAAATATTTTCACAAACACAAACAATTTACTGTTTCTTGTCAGTAATTTGTCAAAAGTAATCGGGTTTTCACTGGTATTGCCATATTTTACAAAGAAATTATTTTATTTTACAAGGAAGTTGTAATAACGGAAAATTTTAAATGCCACTTTATTCCTCACTTTAGAGGGAAGTTGTAATAATGTCCCTAAAGAAATTATTCTGAATTGTCAATTTTAAGTAATAATTATAATTAAATAATAATTTTGTAATTATAATTGTATGCTTATCTATGTTTAAGTATTGCTCAACAATAATAAAATATAATTTCACAAACTAAATTTTAATATATCGTTTGATATGAGGTTTCAAATGGTTCATTATTTTAGAAATTATTTAAACAGAAATTACGATATTCTACAACCCAAAAACTAGGTTCTACTACAATCCAACCCTATGTTACAACAATAACATTTCTAAGAACTACAATGACAGAACTCTAGTTTGATAATACAATGTATACAAAATTGTTTACCATCACAGCCCATACAAAACCAAAAATTTTTGTTTGTACCAATATTGTCACATAATTAAAAATTAGTGTCGGTTGACGGTAATTTAGTGTTTTCATATCGATGTTGGAACAATCTTTGCTCACAAACTACATCTGAATGCAAACTTGATATGAGAATATAGTCAACTTGTACTGAATTTACGACTTACACGTTTCCAGATTGTGACATCCGCAGAAGCTGCAATTTAAATTCTAGGACTGAACATCACCTCTGTGCATGTCCGGTCTTGACTGGCATACGAGTGAGAATAGTGAGTGAGTAAGTAGAAAAGTAAAGCTGAAAGTCCATGCCAAGCGTTTCTCGCGTTCTAAGCAACTGTCAAAAAAGTAGAATCAATGTAGTCGTACGTTTTAAGTTACACACTTAAACGCGTTGACGTTTGAAAAGCGAAAAGTTCGTTTACTTTCTACTTTTCCAAGTGTCGAACAGCTGACATTAACAAATGAAAGGCAAATTTATTTTAAAGGTGATGTCACTAAAAGAATGACAGCTGAAAAAACATTTTTTATATGAAATTGACAAACAAACCGAAAAAACCTTCATATAAAAACAAAATTAGCTGGGCCCACGGCATCATCTCCGAAAGTACATAGATACATATACATATATAAAACACATTTAGAAAGCTATAAATGCGTTGACGCTAAAACGCGAGGTGTGGACCTCGAGCTTCACTGCTACGAACACAACAATGTGCTGTATGGAGATAGTGAATGCGATTTGAATATGCATCATTTATTTGCAGTTGGTTGAGTTTATAAAATTACTTAAACACTCAGATTGTCCAGACCGCCATATTTGTACTACTATGACGCAAACAAAATAAAAAAATTAAGAAATAATTTCTTGTTACTATATTGGAATAGCAGTTTTGTAGTATTATACTTATTACCAAATATAGAAACTATGTAGAATTATAAAATGGAATCGTCATGGGCTAGAAATTCCAATCCCAAATTCTGGGATTTGTTTCAAAAACATCCACGATTTTTGGGGATTAATAAATCCCGAAAATTAGTACTTGTGTAGAAGATCCAAAGAAGTAGAATTAGTTTTATATGTTTTCTGACATACACAAAAACAACACATCTTCACTTAACATCAATCAATGCTTTTTTTAGCATTATTAATAAGAAAAATAAAAGAGATCTAGTGAGAGATTCTACATTATATCATTAAGGCCCTAATTTCGTAAATCACTTGCGTTCAACGCATAACCTACGCTTCTGCGAACACATCACCAAAAATATAAAATTTTGTAAATCACTGCGTCATTGCGTTTAGCAAAGGCAGGAAAGGAAATTCCGAAAAATTTCAGGCTTCCGGGATTTACATTTTTAAATTCCCAAATCCCGGGATTTACAAAATCCGTCCCATTTGGCATCCCAATTTTGGGCTACATCTGGAAAAATTAAAAATCTGGGAACTGTATTTGTAAAGCGATTAGAACAACACATATAGCTTTCTATTGATAGTTAGCGAAGGCAGAATTTGTTTTAATAATAAACAAAAAATCCGAAATCCCGAAAAATCTCAGGCTCCCGGGATTTACATTTTTAAAATCCCAAATCCCGGGATTAGGAAAAATTAAAAAAAAAAATCTGGGAATGGGCACTATATTTGTAAAGCGATAAGAACAATGCATATTATAGCTTTCTATTGATAGTTGTCATGTTGTAGTATATGCATTCGTTTTTTGCAATTAGTATGATCTAGCACGCGACATATGATTCCATCAGCCACTTCTTGTAATACTGATAATTGGTTTCACATACTTTTTAAATAGTGTTTTTTAAATCTTTTTGAATTCATTACTGATTTTTCCCATTTTTTTGGCCGTTAAAAGGCTTAAACTTATATTTTTCTTACTATTGCGAATCTTGTTATAACTTTAAATAAATTTCGGTTGCCCTTCTCAGCAGCTTTATCGAATTATTTTTTATACTTTATTGGAACTCTTTGAATTATTCCCTAGAACAGTGGTGTCAATTATGCTTGTGTTGGTGCGATTACTCTTGTCTCTTAAATTCCCTCATCAAACTTATTCTTGATACTACAACAAGTACAACTCGTACAAAAACCACAAGCAAATTGTTTTTTTTAAATCATTGTACAATGTTAAAAACAAAAGTTAAACAAAATAGAAACAAAGATAATAAATAATAAATATATTATTTTTGTTTAGAGGCCTCAAAACAAGACGTGCGATACTTCCCGCTGAATGAGAGTGTTTTGCAATAAGCAATTATATTTTACGCTCGCAAAATAAAAGAGCGTAAGCGTACATGTGAGTTTTGCTTACACAATTGTGTATGACGCTGACATCCCTGCCCTAGAACCAAATTGTTGTTGTTGTTGTACTTCTTTTTGGCAAAGTTTTTGCACATCTAAATATGCATTAAACCGATAGCGAACGAGACATTTTTTTATTTAAAAGTATGTACTACAAAGTACTAAAATTTTCAGCCATCTGATTACAACGATTGCAGAGTACTAATAACAAATGATGATTTTGATACAAGAACGCGACACAAACAAAACTAAATGAAAACTTTCATTAAATTTGTACAATAATAATATAAATATCATAATAACTAAATTGAACATGTAGTTAACAATTGCTATACAAATGTTAAATGCCACCAATATTAGCTGAAAATACATTTTTGAAATTACCAAAGCTATGGTGAATCTATACTGATAAACTGTGTAATGGTCATTAGATTAGTTAATTGCCCATATATTATGGAACAGTTAATTTATTCGGAAAATATATTAAGCACAGTATTTTCAATTTTGTATATAAGATGTCATTGAATATTGAATAGGAAACATAACAAGAGATTTATATAAAATATATATGGTGAATTTTACGTCAAGTGACCCATTTTTAAAAATCAATGTTCTTCGATTTGGATGAAATTTGCGCCATTTGCGGTTAGTACTATTGGATAGGCCAGACACAAATTTTCAGCTCTATCAGTCAAGAACTGCCGGTGTTAGAGGGGGTCAAAGTTGGACATTTTGGTCCATTTTGGTCATACAGGGTTTTTTTTAATGAGTGTAACTTTTCACCTATTGGTCCTAGCAAAAATTGTCCAAAGGACTTTAGATAGCTATTTCTTCAATCATTCCAAAAATATTTTTTTTAATTTAAAAAAAAAATTAATTTTTTTTTTTAAATTATTTTTTTTTAATTTTTATTCAATTTGAGCCATTTTTTTCTTAAAAGAAAGCTTATGCAATTTACTTTGAGACCTTTATAATCGCTTAATGGGATGCGAGTGGGAAATCTATCAAAAAAAAATATCGGAATTATGGGTCACGACGTGAAATTCACCATATGTATATATTTTATATACATCTAGTAATATCTCCTATAGATTTTTATTAACTATTATTACATTAGGATGCACCGATAGACTAGCCGATAGTGTGTCGGACTATAAGCCAGAGGGTTGCAGGTTCGATTCCCGACAAAGACTCTGGGTCTTTTCTGTAGATAATCCAAAAGCTTTGTAGGTTGTGTTTGTAAAAAAATATATATATGTAAATATTGATTTATTATTGTTATAAACCTACCGTCAGTATATCCAATTTCTGATAATTATAGGTGGACCGCTCGGCCATAATTGTGTTACACCAGATGTACGGCAACACACATTTGTGTAGATTGACACGTCATACACATGGCATGTAATCAACGATGTCAAACTATGAATTTATTTAATATTTATTTATTTGTTTGTGGTGTTTATTATTGTTGTTGTTATTATTATATAATATATATAATAGTTGTTGCTATTTTTATTATTATATTTTGTATTGTTGTTGCGGTTTAAATTGTACTCAAACAATTTGATGGCCTCAGACGGCGAAAACGTGTAGCACACTAACGCACTTCACTCACTCACAAACACTTTCCTTTGTTTGTTTAATTTGTGTGTGACGAATTAGAAACAGAACTAAATACGTTTTTCTTTTTACTAGGAATTTGTTTTATGTGAATATGAATTTACAGGCTATATAGTGAATAAATACAGCGGAACGACTGAACAATTGGTTGGGTTAAGAGTTTTTTTGTTTAATTTAAAAAACAAAAAAAAACTTTATTTCTTTGTATTAAAAGCGGTTTTATTTATTTATTTTTATAAATTTTTTTCTAATTTGTTTTAAGGAAACTGGACGCGTTTTAAAATTTATTTATAATAATAATTATTGATTTTTCATTTTTATTTTATTAATTTATTTATCATTTATCGGTAATATTTCTAGATATTTTTTGCTAATGAAGTGATTGATTTTTTATTTATATACAGATGATTATTTTTTGAAATTTCTTTTCTGCTCTTGTATATGTATATTTCATTTGTTAATATTTTTCATGGATTTTTTTGTTTTGTTAGCTCTTTTAACTTTTATTTTTCGCACCAGGAAAGAGAAGAAGAAAAATTAATTTTAAAATAAATCACAAAAATCACAGATTATTTTTTATTATTTAAAGTTGTGTTGATATTTTTGGAAATTAAATAATTTTATTCGTTTCGTTATAACTGGTATTTTTGTTTCTTAATTGTAGATAGAAAGACAATGGGGATGTGTTTTATTTGAGTATTTCTTACGAGTTTGTTTACATACGAATTTGTGTAAGTGTATATTTACATATGAATGAATTTACACATACAATTCAATTTGTTTGATTTCAAAACATATCTTTTGAAATTCTTCTGCCTGTTTTCTTGGAAATATCTTGGAAATGAGAACTGTTTTTACACTTTATACAGTAATGTTTTTTTATCTAAATTTATTGCTCAAATTTTGATGTTATTGTTTTTTTTTTTTGCTAAAACACTTTGTTTTCTTTTATTAATTTCTATATTGGTTTTTCCCAAATTTTATGTTCAGACTTTTTTAATATTTAGTTTTATTATTTCACACAATTAACATTTTCTGGTTTCCAAAACAAGACCTTCAAATACATTACAATGCCAATTTAAATTAATATTTTGTTTCTTTTTTTTAGTAATTCTAAATACAGTGTCTCAAAAAAGTATTCATTTTTAGTTTACTTAATAGACGGCTTAAATTCATACATCCAAAATTAACTGCCAAGATTGAATAAGAATGAATAAAAACACAACAGCGATAAATGTTGAAAAATTTCAGTACACAAATTTTTGTAATTCAATTCCGAATTATAAAATATTTATCGACAATTGTGGTGTTGATGTCAAATCTCCCATAAATGAAGATTTCTGAGTAAACATTGCACAGTGCATTGGATGCAAGAGTGATAATCGTGTATTACAACTAAACACGTGCTTTTATATGCGCAGAATTTCACCTCTTCAGGGGTTATTACTGATAACTATCACGATTAAGTGGTATGATCGAATGAGTATGAGATGCTGATCGAGTGACTATAAGAGACAAATATTGTTTTCATCCTTAAAGAATAGATTGTAAGTAATTCCGTTAAACTGATGATGAACACGTCTAGCAAGAGACCAAAGTTTTCCATTTCAAAAAACGGACGGTCTAGTTTTAAGATCTACAATAATCTTACATATACAGTGGGTGGCCAAATTATTAGTTACACTTATTAATTAAGATTCAACCGCTTTTAATACCTATATAAATTTATTTCTTGTACCAGATGTTTTCGTATTTTAATTCTGGTAATACTGTTAACTATTTTGGGCAGTGTCAACAATGATTGGGGGCATTAGAGTGCAGTTGTAGATCATTATCTGTCATTCTGCTCTGAAGTGTGAAATATGCAATTTTGATTAAATTGATGAAGAACTAAAAGAAAATGTTCAAAAAAGCATTCAGAGCATGCCAAAAAGGGTGCCAGCTGTAATTGATGCCAAAGAAGGTTCTACGAAATATTAAGATTTTTTTTTTTAAATTTTGTAATATTTCTTTTCCTCAAATATATATTTTTAAACAAAATAATTTATTTTTAATTGAATTAGAAACACTTAATTTTCCTAAAAGAACAAATAAAAGGATAAATTTCCAATATTTTAAAATGTTATACGGCTTCAAACTAAACAATTTTGCATGTGTAACTAATAATTTGGCCACCCACTGTAAATACATGATAAAGGTGAACTAAGCTTGAAGTAAGTAGATAGGAATCTACTGATAGATCTAGATAGATTTACGATCGAATAAATCTGAGTATTAAATATTGCAGTTATACTTAAAGGACAGATTTATTGCTGTCAATACCTAAAAAAGAGCGATGCAAAGCTCTGAAGAACAAAGAGATTCAGTTTACAGTTACTGAAATACACGAATTCTATTATCAAAGATTTCCTAAACTCAGATATCATAGAAGACAGATTTCATTGAAGTACTGGGACCAAATTACCGCATTCGATATCGAGTAAAATTGATCGTAATTTTCTTAGTTGAGATTATGGCATTTGATATCGAGCAAGCAATTTAGTACATTTTATCATAATTTCGATATCGAAATCATTATTCGATACGATAGCTCATTTGATTACGAATGCGGTAATTTGGCCCCTGATACTGAAACTTTGTTTGACATGTTAGGAATGATGATGGTGATGACATTTTTCTTTCATCCCTAGTATATTATAAGTGTTTTGAGGATCTCAATAGGCAATATAAGCGTCTTTAATAGACATTATTTTGGCTTAAGATCATTAAAGTGAATCCCGTTTAGTTAAATAATTCTTTCATATTTAAACGTGATAGTTTGAGGTGCTAAAGACCTTGCCTTTAATCGAACGAGTAGTACAGCCATCCTTAAAAGGATATATTGAATTGCTATATAAGATCTTTACACGTTTCACACGTTTCAGTTCTTGTTCAATTTTCTTTTGAACCAGAAATTTCATTCAAACGCGTATCTTCAATTATCGTGATCTTTACCATGAAGTTTCTACTTTTTCATGCAAATCTACATCCAAATAACTTCGCGTAGAATAATACGGAAAAAATAAAAGGATATAAGAAACTTGACTAGTACCGTCAAGTATGCACCCCTTTTATTCTCTTTTCCCTTCCCATCAACAAATACTTGCCTTGAAGAATCGAAATTGAACCGTGTGAAAACGGTCTTATTTAAGCATACGAAAATAAACAAAATGCATGACAGATTTAAGTGAATCAAATATTTCCATTTTACTTTGAAAAAATCTAAGCATTCACAGGTATTCGGGTATTGTTAAAGTGGAAATTAGAAAAGCCTGTTCATAGTCATATTCTCAGAATTTACGCAAATTTCTATCGATCGCGTTCGTTTTTAATTTTTTTAAATTTAAATTTTACACAGTTTATGTGTAAGTGAACACTAAACAACGATGGCAAATCAATCAATCATTTTATGTATAGTATTAGCATCCAAATAACCGCTTACAATTGAAAGAAATGTTTCTATAGGAGACATCAGAATTAAAAATAAGCTATAAACATGTAAATTTTAAATAACTAAACATATTTGTTTGTAAATTTAACAAAAGCCACTAGAGTGGACGCTATAATTTAGAAAATTATAAATCTTGTTCAACAAAAGCCAATAAGGGCAAAAAACATTGCGAATTAACCCCCCTGACCATGATTTATAAACCACTGGTGCCAGACAGACTGGATTTAAATGCTATATTATAAAGATAGTTGCTAATATTTTCAATTAAATAATGTTTAGCTATATTTCAGACTTTAATTTACTGTATTTGATTTTTAAATTTGTTTGTAATAAAAAGTTAAAAAGTTTTCAGGACACTTAAAAATTTAATTTTTAAAATTTAGAATAACACGTTCCAAGTGTTATTCATCGAACACACAAGCCTTCAAATTAGTTTCAATATGTGTTTTTTTTTAATTTTTGAGACACTGTATATTTTTAAATGAATCACAATTTTTAGTTTAATATTAGTTAAAAAACAAATTAACAATTTGTTTCTAAATATAAAATAAAATTATATATTAGTTTTTAGTTTTTTAAATCAAGCTTTAATTTGTACGTTTATTATTTTGTAAATTTTTAATTTATTTACAGCTTCAATTCTTTAGTTAATAACTTTTAATTTCTTTTTAAGATATACATATGTATATTTCATTGTACACTGTTTTCATATTTTAAGGCGTTTTTCAGTATTAATATTGTTTAGCCATTTTATTAAAATAGGTATATATTTTAATTGTTGGAAACATGTATGTATTCGCACTTAGTAATATTGTTTGCATTTAAAAATTTTTTAAATTATTTTCATTTAAAAAAATAATCTTATTTTTTATTTTGTCGATTTACTGTCCCTTGTAAATTCTTAATTAGATTTTAACATTTCTCTATTTGTAAACGAAATGAAAATGTTTGTGCTGAAAACTCAACGGAAAACCCCAGTGATTGTTTGTTATGCTGTCTTTTCAGCCTCTTCTTGTTCTTATTTTTCTTCTTCTTTTATTCTACTTTCATTTCGTTTTTATTCTCCTTTCGATTTTACGCATTTCTTCTCTCATTCGTGTAAGTTGCACAAACAAGTACATATGTATTTTTAATGTGTGTAAGTTTGTATATGTTTAGCACGTGTGTCAAAAAAAAAAAAAAAAGAAGAATTTTTGAAAGAGATGTAAAGAAAAAGTTTCGTTAAGTTTTATTTTTACTCCATTATTATTTTATTTGATTCCGTTTCGTTACATTTTCCGTTTTTATTCATTCAGTCCTTGCTTTCGTGTTTTCCCATTAATTTTTTTTTGATTTTTTGGTTTTCCAGGCCAAATTCTTATTTTGTGTTTTTCTTCCACATTGTTTATTTTTTCTTTCTTTTATATTTACATTTATAATCATTGACTTAATTTATATACTCTCACATATCAATTCATACATAACAGGGTGAAAAAATTAACATATTTTCTGCATTTGTATGGGAGCTCTCTACCTTTCATTTTGCCACACTGCCACACTGCATATCTACATATATACAGTGGCTCACAGTTTATTTTCTGCAGTACATTTTTTTATTTTCAAAACTCCATAAAAATAAAACTAACAGATCTTAAGAAGTAAGAGTTCGATACCCAACACTAAATCAAATCACCTTTTATGGCAAACGGCATAAAATATTAAACCGTAATTTCTAATTATTTTAGGTTTATTTTGGCTAAATTTCATCCCAATACCGATATTTACAAGAATTTTGTGCATATTCCAATTATAATCAAGAATTTATATTTCCATTTCTTTTAAAAGTACCAAAAAGTATTGGGAAATTGATTTTGGCTTTTTGAAACATCAAAATAGTCACCTATGTATATTCTCTCGGCAGTGGAGCTTGTGTGGAAGCTTTGGCCAATTATGGACCAACTATTACAAAACCCAAAGTAACATTTTTACACACTTATAACTAATCTGTGTAAAATTTGTGTTCGATATAGATGTTTATGTAAGTTGATTAGTTTTCAGGAGTAGTCCTCATAAGGGAACTGTGACCTATTACGGGCCGATAATCATGAAATTCTGTGCGATGATTTATATGTATGTATATGTGAATTATTTGTGTTGAATTTCAACATACTCGTAGTAAAGATTTTTATAAGAGAGTTATGGGCATTTAAGTGATTGTCAGAAGTATACTCTATATGGGGGATATGTCAAAATATAGACCGATACAAACAAAATATCGTTTTAAAATATAACTTTCCATGAAACTTATTTTTGCAGAATTTTGTATGGATAAGGCTTTATTTACCTTAAGGCCATACTCCGAAAAACATTTATATTATGGCTATGAGAAATCAAAGACCGTAATAAGTAATAAAAATTGAGTGTGCAAACCTTCATGATATTATCCGCATTATATTGGAAGAAAATATAAAAAAATATGTGAAAAATAGCGAGCTGATCTGAAACTACTGGGTCGCTCTTCCCCATTTTCAATACCAAACGTTTCGGTGGAACAAAGAATTTTTAGTAAAAATTTCATTATTCTATGTCTTTTTTGAAGCTATTTCGTGCCTTCAACAGATGGACGGACATGGCTAGATCGTTTTAGACTCTTATATATAGACTTTTTTGTTCTACGATCAATATTTTGATGCGTTACTATAGGCAAACAAACTTAATTTAAACCCCCCCCCCCTTCGTGGGTATTAAAACATATTTTGTTACTAAAGAAATAATTAGTCCATCAAACACAAATAATTTATTGCATAAATGTACATATTGAATGAGAATTTTTCCTCTTGCGAGTATTAATTGTAAAAATTTTTTATAAAATTTTTTATTATTCGAAGATTTACTTCTAGTTATACAAAAATAAATTTCAAATAAATTTTATGCTTAACTAGAAGTAAATATTTGAATAATAAAAAATGTTAAATAAATGTACATATTAAAACTTCAAAAATGGCCATATGTACACAGTTGTTTCAACAAATTTAAAATTCCCAGTACCAGCAGCTGCAATACAGGCCCAAAACATGACATTGCCAGCATTTTAGAAACTTAGATTCATCGGCAAAGATAACAGAATTCCAAAATGCAGATTCCTGGCAAACATGTTATTTGGCACAATTTAGTCTGCACAATCTGTTTTTGGGGTATATAAATGGTTTCTTGCGTGCAATTCAGTCAATAAAATCATGTTGACACAAGACACGACGAACAGTTTCAACGCAACATTGTTGGCCCAGGTCAGCTATGTAAAGCTAATAGCCGTGGAAAATCGCATAATTAACAGAAAACATTGATAGAAGTAGAAACAACGAAACACCAACAACACTATATAGAGCTATCGGAACAGTAGAAATTGATTGCATAAAATAAGCTGTGATTTGAAAAACGAGCATTTTTTTTTTTTAGTTTTAATGTGTAAATTTGTGAATAAATGTTTTTTGTTTGTTAGACAATAACATTTTTTTTTGAATAACACCAATTTTATTTTTTAAATTAAGGTTAGTTTTCTTTTTATAAACCTTTGAGAACAAAAAATGCACTACATAAAATAAGCTGTAAGCCACTGTACATACATACATACATAAATACATGTAAGTACTAGTGGCATGTTTATGTTTTATATTTGTTTTCTAGCTGCTGTTTTTGTGTAAGGAATAAATTCAGTCAAATTTCCAGTTGACAATTACACAGTGATACAGCAAAAACATTACTTGCTAAATGACTGAAAGCCGGTCTGATTAAGGACGTCATCGCTATACCTATAATTTGAACAATTTTAATATATTCCCAAAATTTGGAGTTACTATTATATTTCTTTTTATATTTTTAAATGTTAACACCTAGAATTGCATAACTATGTTTTGATAATGGATCATTAAGCTATAAATAACTTTAATACCAACCACTGGTTTAGAATGACAATTTTCTTAATAAATATTTGAAAAGCCCCACTTATTCTCAATACATATTTTATTTACATACATCTACATACAAACATCTACAAACACCTCGTATATGACATTTTACATGTTGGAATATCAGTAGTAGAAGCCTCCCAGTAAAAACTGTGCTCCAAAAGGAGCAGGTTTCATGTATGAATTTATACCTCAAATCGCTTCAAACCTGCTGGTGGGATGTATGATTTTTGTATGAGTTGTTCCCGGTTTGGAGGACTAATTTCTGCTGACAATAAGCGCTTCTTTTAACCTAATCACACATGCGAATAAAGCACTTTCCTAAAGTTCAAAGAACAAATTCTATCGGAATGTTTTTGCTTAAGAAAAATTTATAGTAACTGAGAAGCGCGATATTCGTTTTGTAATTCATATTGTAATTGTAATTGTAGGCTATAATTTCATTTTTATTTTTTCGCTTTAAAACCTTCTTCGTTGTCAGCACTAAAAAAGCATATTGTTTGTATATTTTATTCGTAAGCATTTACTGCTGCCAAATAGCGCTATTATTGAAGCGCTCGATTATGTGCTTTTGCTCTTAAGTGCTTCAAAAAATAAGATTTTTTTTACTGGGTTTGGCAATTGTTCAATTAAACGGTGAATCTGTTAAACCTACACTTCTTTCTTTTGAGACTTTCTAATTTGATCGATAAATTCAAAAGGCAATTGTTTTCAATGTGTCACTGTTTGTTGCGTCATGTGCTCTGGAGGCGTTATTGGTGCATATTTTTCGAAAATTAGGTTGGAAATCCGGTTACAGTGGATCACGCTTTCTATTCATTCATTGTTAGCAACTAAATTTTGAACAAATATTGATGATATGAACATCCCTGAAATGTTGTTGACACAGCCACCGAAACAATGAATTTATTGCAAACCAATTTCCTCAATCGTATAATTTCGTCAAATTCAGATATTAATTGGCTGTCATGCGATTAACACCACTGGATTATATATTGTGGAACTATGCTAAACGGAATAATATAAATTTACAGCCTTAAATATAAAAACCCGTGACGTGGCTAATGAAGTAGGGCCGCCATTTTGCCAAATATGATTGAAAATATTGATAAAATCGACATATGTTTGCGCGGTCGTGATGGTCAACTGTTCGTTACTCATTCCAAAACAATAACAGTTTGATAGATGTTCATAGAAATTCTTTGTTTTATTTTGTTTTGAAAAACAAAGTTTAAACTTTATTATGTCAAAACGTACATAATTACTCTCCCAATCTATCAACCCTTTTTCAGTGGATTATAAAGTTACAGTCACACATGACAAATTTTTACTCAAAAAAGAGTAACCACTATTTTAACACAATTTTTTTTTGGCGATGTTTAATCTTACAAGTGTTTTTTTTTTTTGTAATAGCAAATAGTATTAAATAATTAATTAAATAACTAACATTTTGATTTGTCACTAGTAAAACAAGTTTTCCAAATAATCACGAGAATTAAAAAAAAATTACTGTGGTTATATCTCTTTCAACAAATATTTGCTATGTGTGACCGTACCTTTAGTGTTGTTAGCTGTTTGTTTTTTATGTTTATACTAGCTAAAACCCGGTGTGCTTCGCTACCCGTATCGTAATGAAATAAAAAATTTCAAGTTAAACAAATATGTACACCGTATTTGCTGGACGATAAGACGCACCCTGATTTTAGGTAAAATTTTCAGAGTAAAAAGGTGCGTCTTATCGTCCGGCAAATACGGTATTTATTAAGTTATAAAACCTACAGTTTTCCTTTTAAATTTAATCTTATTACATTATCTTATTATGATTTACAATATACAAGCAAACAAACACACATTCACTTTTATATAGATATAAGGGTTTCAAATGTATAAAGAAATTTTAACATTTATTTAATTATGTTGCTAGTCAGCGCATTGGTGTCCTAAATATTAATATTGATAGCTGATATAGCTTTCCCTATATATAATTTGTCATCATATCTATGGTAGGAGCCACGCCCACTATTTATAGTCCGCCCATTCTTGTCCTAAATATTAATAATGATGGTAGAATAACCGTACCATATATCTTATTGTATACCATATATTTGATATTTTTTTTAATTATCATCATATGGGAGGTGCCACGCCCCCTGTCGCTAGTACTTCCATTTTTCCGCAAATATTTAAACAAACAATGGCATTGCTCATGCAAAATTTGAGTACTATAGCTATTATAGTTTCCTAAGTATTTGATTTTTAAAATTAACTTTGTATGGGAGGTACAACGCCCACTTAAAATTTCAGAAAAAAAGTAGCTTATAGCTCCTTCTAGACATACAGAAATATACTGTGAAAATTTCATGCAAATCAGTTCAACCGTTTAGCCGTCTATAGATCCCAAACTAATAATAATAAACATACATACATACAGACACACAATCACTTTTATATATATAGATAGATTAATAGTGATTTATTTTGTATAGTCGTTCTTAGGTGCATAAATCAGATGTAGGCACAATTTTGCGACCAGTCTCAAGATTAACGTTATATTGGAATTTGCCGCTCATTGAGCAATAAAGTGTTAATAACCAATAGTTGTTTTTTTTACGAGGTGATTGATAGTAAAATATATTTTTTAGTAGATAGGTTGAAGAAGTAAAGGTGCTGAATGTAGAAGAAAGCTTTTTATATCGGAACTTTGCAATTGCGAGTCATAGAGCAATGCCTCTGGTGTTGAGTAGGCGCATTATTTTTTAAAGCTTGATTTTTAGTCTTTATTTAATTATTTAACTTCGGTGGATTTTAGCTGTACCACCGATGGAGGGCGCTGTGATAAATATTAGTTATGATAGATAGAAAACTAATAACTATCAGAAACTAAAGTAGGTTTCCGTTAATTCCGTCACAGAGTATCAAAAGTGGCAATTTATACCCTCTTACCTAAACGCCATTATATAGAAACTGGTTCCTTTAGTTGGTTTGTTTTGATTTTGCTGTATTTAAAAGTTTTATGAATGCAAACAACTGACCTAAATAGTTGATTGATTAACAACTAATTGTCTGTTGATCGATATCGGTCACGTGCCAAACAATATAAACCAGATTTCAGTTCAAATAACTTCACATGGAAGTCGCATGAAAACGTAAATGTAAATTTGTAATGTTATTACAAATCTAAGAACACATATGCGTTCGAATGAATGAAAATTTCAGATCAATTTCAATCGACTATCATTGCAAATTTTCGTTTGTTGTGCTTTTCCAGAATACGAAACATTTACAATATGTTTTCGTTATATTCGAACATTAGTAAGACTGATCACAGTCCTTATACTATACATGAGTGTATTTACGGCATTGATGCGTGTTAAAAATGCATTTGAGATTGTATGTATGTATCTAGATTTTCGTTTTACAACTGTTTTTTATGTCTATTACAATTGTCTTAAATTGAATTATATTTATGGATTTGTGGTACTTTTTTTTCTAAGTTTTGCCTTTGCTTTGAGTTTCTTCTTACACGCAGGGCTGCTCACAAAGGTGCATATTGTGTTTAATAGTTTATAATTGAATTATTAGGAAGTGAAACTGTAATGTTTTGTAAGTGTTATTGAATAAATGTATGTATGTAGTATGGTACGAATCTCTTATTGGATTTTTCTTAAATTGATTTTGACATTGCTCATGAACTTTTAGGTCATTAAATGTAACAAAGAATAAAAGAAACAACATTTACAAGTATGTACACGCTTACAAGCATAACCAACCCAAAAGTCAATTGAATTTCACAACTTTTAAATTGTTTTTAATACAACACAATCTTTATTTATATATTTCTTTCCAGTTGCTGCTCTATTTTTTTTTATGTATTTTTATTCTTGTATTAAATTCTCATGAAATCAATGGTCGTTATTAGTCATCCAACCACAATCATCGCCGCCTACACAGACAAAACAAAAACAGTCAATTGAATTGTTTGTAATTTTTGAGAGAGTTGTTGGTTGTTAGCAAAACAACAACAAATTAATTTTGTAAAGCTTCTTTTTTTTTCTACAGTCACTACATTTTATAGTATAGATGGTCTTATTATCCCTTAAGGGTAAAAAACATCATATAAAAACTGTAGTTTGGCTGAGTTATTATTTCTTGAGACACGAGTTAGAGTTTAAAACTAAAAGTTTTTATATTTAAGAAAATGGTTTTTGGATTCTAGATAATGCTTAAATTATACAATATTTGTACATTTATAGATTATACTTGTATTTATGTGTGTGTAAACAGCCCATAAAATATTAGAGTGGGTTTTGTTACTTACATCAGAGTTGGCAAATTATCTTTTATGAGAAATGGATGTATTTTGTTAAAATTTTGTTTCATTGGTATTTAATTCAGTTGGGAAGTATCCCAAAGCAAAAAATTATATAGAATTAGTACTTCCTCGGAAGGAAGAAAACATATTCATATTTTTTCACTTTAACACGACGTTGTTTGCTGAGTGTGGTAAATTGAAACCTTTGAGATCAAGTATGAAAGCTCACGGAACTAGTCACAACGAACTGAGGGCTAATTCTGGCAGTCGTATACGATCGAATACTTACTCGTGAGTTCGAGTTTTTTTTTAACTTTTAGGGTTTTATTAGTCGTTATCGAATAATATGTATCGAAATTTCTAATCACAGCAGGCGATAGCGAGCGAGTGTTTAAATGCAACATTGCGAGCAGAAATAAGAGCACTATCAAAATTGCTTGCGAATCGAAAACAATTTCGATCACGACTGCCAGAATTAGCCCCCTGGTTTTATTTAGAATATTTAATTAATAAATCTTATACATTTCTGTTACAATTAGACAAGAATTTTTAAATTTCCATGAGACTTTTACGTTTAAAACAATTGGCTCAAATTTCCTTTAGGGTACATAAATATTAATAACTTTTATACTTTAGATGGACCAGATATATTAGATGTTAGTTTTTTTTGTGATATTTATAATACTGAGTTAAGAGACACTACAATTCAATCATTAAGCAAATAGATTAAGCAATAGATTTTTTCCTTTAAAACCTATGTTTATGAAAAGAAAAATTATGTTATAGTGAGGTCCCGATAGAATATTTACATTATACGAAGATTGCCTATACCTCTTTAACAAGATCTCGATTTTAGAACATAATTTTAATTCGTTATTATGGTGTAGTACAATATATCTGCAAAATTTAATTTCGAAAAGATTAAGACTAAAAATATTTATTTTTAGTATGAAATAAAAAGAAAATATCTCATGTTTTGATCTGAAGATATATGCGTTGCTTTTTTTAATTTCTTCTATTATGTTCATTTTACAACAGAAATTGCAAAAACTTTATGTTTATATGGAATTTGAAGAAAGCTAACGCCTACGTAACAAATAGGAATATAGCTTCTGAGTTAAAAACTAAACACAAGAAGTTAGTAGCAAATTTATAGCTACATAAAAAGTGATCTTTATAACACAGGATCTTGTGCACGAATAACAATAAGTTTATAATCATTGAATATAAAATTATTGAATAACATTCAAATTGGCATTAACTGTTTACATTGATCAATGTTGATATAAACAAAATATATTAATTAACAAATATATTAAAATATAATGAAATCTTTATTTTCAAAAATTTTTAATTGCAGTTTCTAATACTTTATTATCATGAAATATATACGATGAAAAAGGACCCCATTAACTATACGAATGTATGACAAATGAATACAAACTATCAAATTCGTTTCATAAAGGTTATTGCTAACGTTGAATAGGGTGAAAATCTTTGTTTAAAAATAAAATTGACACTTTAAACATGGAAATAAAAATTCTTGTATAGCCACATGGTTTGGTCTACTGAACTGTAGACCAACAAGCTGGTTTAGAGTCCCAGTGGAGTTCTAATAAATTTTATTGAAAAAATTCAAATAGAAAACAAATATAGTTAAAAAAGTACCAAATATGCCATTAATATTAATCGTTGAAAATTTTTATATAGAATTTATGAAATCATAAAAATGTAAAATTAATTCCATAAATATTTTAAACAAAAAAGAAATTCTAAAATTGGTGCGTTTTTTTTCTCCATTTTAAATTTCAAAGTTGACAACGCTGCAAATCACAAATCAAATAATAAAGATTGCGCAAAGAATATATATATAAAAAATTTCGTTTCTTTACGCATAACGTCATAGGTTATTTTTCCCTTATAATCGACATGTAAAAATTAACTTTTGTTAACATAGTTTAAAGAAAAAATTAATTTTTCGTAAATTGTTTGCTTTAAAATAAAACATTTAATTATTTATTTTATACATGTTAAAATGTATCAAAAAAAGTTTTAACTTGACTTTAACTTTTGGTTTGTTTTTTTTATTTTCTTTTGGAAAACGGAAAAAACTTAAATTTATGTTTTTTTTTTATAATTTCACAATTAAAAATTTATATAAAAGTTCAGCAAACATAAAAACAATTTTGACTTGTGACGTTACAAGAATGAATTTTGCTCTCAATTTTACTCTCACAGTTTTTAAAAAATATAACAGAACTGGGCAGTGCGTAATCTTTATTATTTGATTCATGTGATAAATGAGCCTAAAATGAGAAGGGTGGTAAATCAGCTCTACGAAGCCTTGTTTCAGCGGGTTTGGATGGTTTTGCAACTTCAAGATACATATATCTCTCAGGAATTCTTCTGAATTAATTTTTAACCAATGTTATTTCTAAATCTCTATGGATGTTCTCATTACTTATATACCATTGTGCTCCCATCATGGTACTGAAAGTTTTTGATTGGGCCCTCTGTATAAGATCAAGACTGGTATTACTTGAAGTTTTCCATAATTGAATTCAATATGTATAAATTGGTTTTAAAACAGGATGACTTTACAATCAATTCTTAATTTAGATTGGTCGTTAATTAGCCAGTGCAGATTAGAAGATTTTAGTATCATATGGACAATCTTGGCTTCTATATCTATCCATGTATATGCCAAGGTATGTGGCATGGGATATTCACATTGTTTAGTGAAACAGGTGTAAAATTTCCTCCCCTAAGCGTAAACGTAACAAGTATCACGTATAGTATATAGTATAGTATAGTATAAGTATAGCGTTTTCTTCTACCAAATAGATCTGATTTTCAAACACAATTATCCCTATAAATCTTCAGCCAGAATTACAATATTAGCTACATTTACACTTTTGATGGCTCTTCACAAAACCAGTAATAAAATTGTTTCAGAATGTGCTATAGGCCAGCAGAAAAAAGATTTTCTAATTATTCTACAACCTTATTTACTATTTTAATCAGGAAAATGTTTGTAACTATACGAGTAATAAGAACCATTTAAGAATGTTGGAGTCAATGATGTTGCATGTCGTAAAATATTATTTTGTTTGTAAAGTTATCTTAAAGAGCTTTCTAGGAACCAGTTCTTTGAAACAAGTCATACTTTCGTTCTAGGCTACATAGTTTAGTAGAGTTAGTAGTTATAAAAGGACTTCATTGACACGATTTGAAAAAAAAATATTTAAAAATTGATATAAAAAAAATTAAATTAAATTAAAAATTATCAAAAACAAACAAAATTAATAAAACAAAATACATATTTATTACTTTAATTAATTGTAAAAACAAACCTTTTTGCGAAAAAGTTATAATGAAGAAAATATTTTATTGTCTAACATTATAATTTGAATAATTACTGTGACCATAATATTGTTAAGACTAATGCTGAAATGATTCATGTGATCAAGTATAACTTTATTTTTTATTATAACAAACAAATTCTTATCTGCTTCTATGAACTGGTTACAAGCATGAAAATTTGTAACAATAACCAATTACAGAACAGTTCATATAAAGGTGTGTCTACTCTGTATTTCTTTTAAAGTTGCGAGGCTGGCAATTTCAAACAAAAAATCATTGATTAATAAACTGATGCCAGTGCCATTCTAAATAACATATTCTTGCTGCATAAAGCTTAGCTGGAACTAGTTGCAAAGATCACAATTTCCATAAAAAAAAATCATGCGTCTCAGCGCCCAGCTGACACGAGTTCTGGCTGTAAGCATGTATTACAGAACTACATCTTTTCAGTTTGAATTGAGGAAAAAACAAATTGAAATTTCAATGATTCCACACTAAGAAATATATTAATTTGCCTTTTTTGAAAAAAAAAAAACTAAAACCAAACTAATTTCGTGCACTTCCTTTTTATTGCAGATAACGCTAAAGATGTTTACGGTAAGTTTAACATATATCTATGAATTTTAATTTATATGTAAGTATATGGTTTTGTGCAATCTCAAGTTCTTAACATAGTTTAGTTGTAAATGCATACAAAAGTCTTTTGCCAAATAAATATTCAACTGGTAAAGAACTAAATATTTTTTTAAGAACTCTTTGGAAAGAAAACCCGCATTAAAAAATGCCACAAAATAATGTCACAAATATCATAAACTACAAGCATACTAGGGTGATCGATTTGTTATTTCAAAAGGTTAGAAACCGGTTTCTAGGTTTTCTAAATTATAATTTTAAAAATAGCGAATAAATCGATTTAATTGCCAAGAAAAATCTATATTTTATATTATTGATTAAATGGAATAAATTTTCAAATTCTACATTTAAAATTTCAATAATTCGTAACCGGTTACTGGTAAAAACCAAAAAACTGGCTCAGCCTAATACATACCCAAATACACTGAGTCATTTAAACGCACAAACAAACAGCAAGAGGAACTAAATATTTGTTTCTAATCTTTAAAGTCATTAAATGTAGGACACACAGTTCACATGAAAAGAAACATAATATTGCGAAACTCAGCTATTATCAGGAAGTAATTTGAAAAAAAAAACATGAAAGGAACTGTTTAAATGGTTAGTAGAATTAGAACATGAAACTAGGGAAAAAACACCCTCCTCAATTAGTAAAACAGCAAACGATAGACTATACGTACAAGTTAATGTGAATCTATAGTTAATAACAGTGAAGCAAAAAGTCTAAATATTTTTTGGATATGTGTAAACTTCTTATGGAAATTGACATGAAAACTTGCAATTTCTTTGGTGTTCACACAGCACAATTCTTATTATTTAAATCGCTCGTATTTTTATTTAAGAGTATGCTAATATTTGTATACACATATGTAATACGAATAAGTGGGTAAAACGAATTGCTAGTACAATCAAGTGTGTACTGGTACTAAAGGTAATCAGCTTAGCTTAAAGAATTGCTTCGTATAAATTGGGACTTCATAAACGCAGCATCATAAGACGTATTTACATGCATATTTCCTAACGTCATATTTTATTTGTTAGAACAAAGTTTAGCCACAAAAAATTTCTTTTAGACTACAAGAATTCTGAATTGCTGTTTTTTATAAAATGTTTTGTTTTTCTTTTTCATACAAAATGTTTCGTATAAATTTAACACCGTACGCGACAGGTCAATGAATTTGGTCTTTTATATTGATTAAATGAACTATTTCTGTTGTTGTTCTGTTGTTGATGTTGTTAAATACGAACAACTAAACATGAATGCACAAAAACAAAACAATAGATTCATTCTTCAGAAACACTTGAACTATAAAGATAAAGAAACAAACACATATGTACAACAAAATTGAAGTGTATATTTTACGTACGAGTTGATGTGAGACATAAATTCCTTGAGTGCACACACTGGTGTCTGCAAGCGACTAAAAGATTGCGTGAGGGTAGGCGAAGAAGTAGAGGGTGCTAGATTACAATTGTTTATATGTTTTTATGTACGTAAACAAAAACATAAAAATCATAAACAAATAACTACACAATCATATAAAACACACACACACACCCTAATATAAGATCCTCTCGCTAACATTACACATTTACTAAAAGTGAAAATTAATTTTATTTTTATTTATTCGAGACCCAGACAAAATTAATACATCAGTACACGCAAAGTATTTATAGGAAATAAAGGGACTGTGTTAACTGTATTAATAGCGATATTATATGAAAACAGATAGCTATAGTATATGTTTTAAAGGAAAGGTAGTCAATTAGCCTTGTCTGAATGAACTTTAACTTTTTTTGATAAAACCGATCACAAAATAGGAGAAATTCAAACATATATTCGTTAAGAATATTTCGATAAAATTAACCATAGAGAGCTTAGCTGGTTCTTGAAAGTAGTTCCTATTGTGACAATTTTAAACCAAAATAACCGACGGAGAAACAAGTTCTAAAACTGTTCCTAAGCATGTGTGCTTGTTTTGTAAAAAGCAGTTATGGAACTAGTAATCGTTTGCCTAGAGAAAGTATAATTCGTTTGTTATACGAGGGCGGTTCGGAAACGTCTTAGCCAAGAACAGAAATCGCGGTAAAAAAAATTAAGTGTTTTGCAAACTTCCTTCTGTGCTATGAACAAATGTCAAATTGCTTTTATTTGATCTGTCAACTCTTTCATATAGAAACAAATATTCAAAAAAAAAAAAAAAAACACACTCGCGATTTTTTTACAATGCCAAAATTAAATTAAAATTAAATATTTAAATTGGGTTGCTGAATTTAAACCTAGTCATCAAAAATTCTTCAAAATTTATTCAATAACTACTAATAAATATTAATAACTATTAAATAAATGTTGCTGTTTACACGAGTTTGAAGCATTTTGAAGAGCAATTTTGAAGAAAATTTCAATCGTTTAATCTAGCTAAGACTACATCTTAGTTTATGTTGGAAATTTTTATATGAATGCGAAAATCAGATATGTAATTAATAAAATCAAAAACTAAAACACTCAAGTTCAAACATGTTATACTCGACAACGAGTGGGCGCGTAAATAACGAGTCGTAGACATAGTGTTAGCTAGGTATTCAAAACCAGAAACCGGAAACCGACCGGCAAAAAGATAACTGCACTGAAAGTTAGTTCTAAAACGATTTTTATAATTTCTATATTTTCGAATCATTTTTGATAATAGAATTTTTTAATATTTTTTTCACTATTTGATAATATTTTTCTATTGAAAATCTCAAACAAAGTCTGTTTATGAAGAACATATAAAGTATTCGTACCAAGACCGTTTCGAACTAGCTATTAAATAAAGTTCATTATTCCATCGAACAATTTTATTAAAAATCTTATTATAGTTTATTTGACCTTTTTTATTATTAAGATTTTAGAAATTATTTAAACTTAAGATCTTTTTTTATAAAAAATTAAATTTTTTTCAATATTTCGCTACGTTTTTGTGTAGCTTCTTCAGGAAAAAAAAATTTTAAATAAAATTTAAATTTTTAAAAAAAAAAAAGACTTTAAGCTTAAATAATTTCTAAAATTTTATTCTTTAGATATTCTCCAGAAATAAGCATTTTAATAATACTGTATTGGGTGTATAAAATGCGGGATTCATATCAAATGTCAGTTGTTTTGAACGTCCTGAGTAACTTATCTATATGCAATTTTGTAGGGTACATACTAGGCCGGGCCAATTTGTATGGAGCCGAAAAAATCGATTAGAGCCGCCCCCTAGGATGATTCTATGGACAATTCTAAGCAACTTTGGTGAAGGAACCATGGGTCTATCTCGATTTTCGAGTCTCCCACTTTTCAAAAAATTATTTTTTTCCCTATAACATCATTTTGATTCGAAATTCGATTTTTTATACATCGTTATATTATCTTTTTTATGTGTATATGGGGGGTTTTTGGGGTCGAGAAATTAATTTTTGATCTTTATTTTTACCTATGAACACCACCAGAGGGCGTTTCATGCATATTTGTAATATTTTTCGTCTTTTTTCCGAGAAAAAATGTTCGGTAAAATTGATATTTATTTTATTTTTTTCAACAGAAATTCAACCTAAAAAATAAGAACATGTGTAAAAAAAATTAATTTAGTGGAAGAAAAGCGGAATAAGTTATTTTTGAAAGTCTTTCTTGCTTTCAAGTCATTCATTTTTTGAAAAGTGGGAGACTTACTTTAATTTTAAAACAAGTGCCTCTAAAGCACACCAGAGAAAAGTTTCAAGACGTAGAATTGCAGGTTGTGAAACTCAACAAGAGCTTGAAAAATCATTGTGAGCTAGCAATTCCCAAACGTAGCATTCAATCAAAAGCAGGAAATTAGCACTATATAAATTGAAATCGAAACCTTGAAAGATGAGTTTGTAAGTCCAAAATGCTGCTTAAACGCTATGAAACAAAACCATTTTTGCACCTTATCATTATTTTAGATTACGATAACAAAGAAGTGTAAGAGTTCGATACCAAAGCCAAATATACATCGCGCTAAATTAATTTTGATTTGTATTTGATGTATTTGTATTTGATGGGACCAAAAGGTTCCTGCTGAAATCCGGCCACAGTATTACAGGGAACCTGTACCGAATGCAACTGATTCGTTTGAAGCGAGCATTGACAAAAAATCGCCCAGAATATGTGGAGAAATATTCCATTATGACAAAGTTCGCCACAGGTTGCAATACCAATTATAAACTATTTAGAAATAAGTGTTTGGAAAGTGTTGTCTCACTGGCCTTATATCGCTGCCGGACGTTCTCTCTGGGATACGCTTTACTTCAAAACAGGGTAACCGAAATTAGATTGACCCGTTCTTGGCCTCAAAAGTAGTTTTTGTGATTGAGCGGAGTCCTTGTGTTACCAGAATGAATGGAAAAGTTGACCAGTTAACAATGACCAATATTTTCAATAAATTTATATTACACAAACCTTTCAAAATAAAAGCAGAATTTTAAAAAAATACCGCTTTACGAGTATAAGTTGTACAACCAATAGATTTTGAAATACTTTTGATTTTCAGTTTAGGTCTAACAGTCGTTGGTGATCAGTTTAATTATTAATTAATATATTATTTTGATTAACACGATTATTTGGTTTACTACCTTTAAACTGTTCATTATTAAAAATATATTTGCAATTGAATGGTTTCTAGTAAAAATAAATAAAGCCTGAAATAATGCTCCATATAATAAAATTTTCGTATATAGGACGATGGTTTTACTTTGGACACATTTTGAATAATTAAAAGAAATTTATGAAAGATTAACTGATTAACAATATGCAGTTATGGCCAGATGTGGACAAAATTATTGAGTTTGATTTCCTCTTAGATAGATCATAATTATGCAGAATATTTCAGATATTTAGGGTATCTAGACTAAAAAAATTAAGAATTTCTGTTTACATTGTAGCTATAAATAAAAACTTTATATTTATTTGAAAATAATTTAATTTAGTATATCTGTAAAGTTTAAGTTTACTAACAGTTTTATTTATCATAACCAAAAAAAAGGAAAAAAATATCAGAAGCCCACTTAATTCTCATCGCTACATATTTTAGGGGGGGTTGTACAATGTTTGTTCTATTTATTCTTTCCATTGTGTTTGAACAATACGTTTATGCTTGTGTAAGTGTATACAATTTTAAGAGAGTGTGTGTTTGTTTGAGTATCTGTGTGAGTTCAAACAATTAAAATCAGCTGTGTTGGGGATACAACGACCTGTCAAGTTATAACAAAAAAAAAAAAACAACAACAACAACCATATTAAAGTAAGGAAATACGAACAAGAAATAATATGAAAAACAAAAAAAAATATGCTTTTTTTCTTGTTGTTCTCATTATTCTATGCGAGAGTAGTATTTTGTAATAAAACAAAATTTAACGAAACTTTTTTGTCGATGATTCCTTTTCAATTGAATTTAGTTTTTTGCTGTTTTTTTTGTTATTAACATACACACCACATGGTAAATTTCTCCCAGAAATCAGAAAGAGAGCTAGTAAGTAGACTAGAAGAAACGAGAGTACATGTCAGTGTATAGGAATATAAAAAAAAATGATGTTGGTTAATGCAAAACACCGCTAACGAATACACTATATATAGATAAAGAAATGCACTAATCAAGTGTTTCTTTCTAGCACTCATTTCTATTGGAACTGGATTCGCAACGAAACACACAAAAAAGTAGAATAGATTCGGAAAATATTAATTAACGCACTTAGGATTTTTGGTTTTTGGTTGTTAATTTTTGGAGTTATAAGTTTTGTTTATTTAATTATGCAGTTTTTCAGTTACATTTTACTTAAATCTTAATAGTAATAAAATTTTAAACTTTTAGACACACACACACATACATGCAGTGCTACACTAACACACTTACAAACTTTTGCATAGTTATACATGTTTGTACAACATATGTACATATACACGCATGATTATGTTCAAGGAAAATTTGACCGAATTTTTCCGTTTCTTCTGTTCGTTTAACTAACGACCACGATTGTGTTGGTTACGGCGACGATATGTCGTTTATATGTAAAAATTAAAAAAAAAAGATTTTTCTTGATTTTTTGCTCCTATTTTTCCTAAATAAAAATTGTGGGCATCAGAAGAATTCTTAATAGCTGATTTTGTTTGACACTCATTATGCTTTCGAAAATTTTATTAGATGTTTTCAATACATCTCAAATTTAGTTTTTATTTAACAATATCTTTCTTCTCGTTTTACTCTTTGAAATGAAATTAATTTTCATACACTTTCTTCATTCAGCACTTTTAATTTTAGTTGAAGGAAAAAATGGTTGCCCCTAAAATTAGGTTAAACTTTAGTTAAGACATTTTCATATTTTTCGGGGTTTTAACCTTAATTATCTACTTAAACCCGGGTATTTGTTGTAATTCTTTTTTATGTATTTGTTTAGTTGCAATTTTAAAATTGAGATTTTTCTTCTTCATTTGGAAAAAATTAAATTTTCACACTTGCTCCACTTTTTTCTTCATTATTATTTTTTTTTTAGAATTTCATGTAGGTATAAGGATTTTGCCTCAACCTCAGATTAGACCGCGCACACCCGCTCTTGTTCACTTTTCATAGATTCACTTGTATCAGCACCAGCCCCCTGACCCAAAAACCTGCATACATGTGTATTGAATTTTCCTCCGTAAGCATAGAACAAAAAAAATCTTGTCTTGACAATTCTTTTCACATCACGCTGTTACGTTTTCCCAAAGAAACACTTTTTTCAAAACGTCTTTTAATACTCGAAATCCATGTTATTACTTGTAAATTTCCACAAACTAGTTTAATTACTCTAAATACTTGAATTTTTTCACAAATTTATTTTAATTCATTAGGATTTTACCAATTTATTTTAAATTTTTCACAGAGCTTCTAACGATTTTAGTCTAACCATTTGGGGAAAAAATTCAACGAACCTTACACTTAAACTTGGTCGCAATGTATTTTACAGCTTTAAAACACCAATACATTAACGCACAACGACCAACATTTTCACTTCATTTTCCCTGTATGGGTGAATATTTCAGGCTAGAAATGTCAAAACGAAAAGAAATGTCCATAGACTACCAAAGAGCAAAAACAAATTACTGATGGCAAAGAGTAAATAAGAAAAATATATGAATTTTAGACATTTTGGGGATTCTATAGTTGTCTTTTTTATAAGGCCTATAGTCGTTTCGCATGAGGTCGAAAAACAACCCCCTCTTCATTCACACGTACACAGAAATTCAATGTATATGTAAATGTACTTAAATAAAGTTGTGTCTTGTTGTTGTTGTTGTTTTTTCGGTTGATTGTAATGCACAGAAATAACTTTTCTGTAATTGTCAAAATAAAAGCTTTCCTAAATACAACTGTGAGCCGTCAACATAAGTAAACGAAGTATTGTTTATAATAATTCATAAACAAAGTAATAAAAAGTATAATTAACTAAGCTATATTGCCTTTATCTAATTTATTAGATGCCTTTAATACAATTTAAGCTTATTTGATTTGGTTCTGCCTTTATAAAGAAATGAGTTTCATTCATCCTTTATATTTAAAGGTTCTTGTCGTCACTATAAATAAGCTTTCTTCTCAAGGGTTGTTTTTTTATTATATTTTTAGGAAGCTTTTATGTTGTACAAATGCATACTAGATTTATACCACAAGTTTGTTTTCTTAATCAACAGGTGTTTTTTACGGCTACACATTTGGGCAAACACAAACCTACATTCCCTTTAGTTTTGTGTGCAATTACTTTTTAAACATTTAGTACATGATAAAAGCAACTAATTTAATAAATTTATGCAGTGCTGGTGCCCCGATAGACTAGGCGATAGAGTGCCGAACTATCAGTCAAAGGGTTGCGGGTTCGATTCCCGCCAAAGACTCTGGGTAGACGAGTCAGACATATGTAGACCAGTCAGACATATGGAGATAAGTCACATATTTGTTGACCAGCCAGACATATATAGACCAGTCAGACATATGTAGACGAGTCAGATATATATAGACCAGTCAGACACATGTAAACTATTCAGACATTTGGTAGAGATTTTAAGGCATCGCAATGGACCATATTGGTTTCTGGGTGAGGGTGTGAGGTGACTCACACCAGCGTTCCTACCTAACCTAACCTAATAAATTTATGCATGTCCTTTCCTTTTTGTGTATAGTGATGGCATGTGATTTTATTGCTCACACTCAGTGATACTCGTAACACTGTGACAATGTAGTATATACAACAACATATACAATTATGTTGACAACACAAAGAACAGTGTTTCTACTGGTCATTAAAATTTAATTATATTTTGAAGATAATTTATGTACATATATACATATATGTATGTAGGTACATGAATATACATATGCAAATTTGTATAGATATGAAATCCATGTGTAAGTATTTTCTCAAATAATGAATTAAAATGTACTCACTCCACAGTGGTTAAATATTATTGCCGAAATAATTTGTATTGTGATTCCGAAGTTATTATAAAAATAAAAACAAATAAAATATTGATGATCCTGACTGTTAAAGTTGTTATTAATACGATTTAAATAAACCAGTCATTATTGACTCGCTGGTGAAGATATAGTGGTATATTCACGTTCTAATGAAATACAGAGTTTCGCATTCAATTAAAATGTATTCATAAAAATAAAAGTACTAGGGAAGTTATAAAAATGTTTTTTGTCATTTATTTTATTTAGGTTTATTGTTAAATTTACAATACAAAATGAAAACTAATAATTATCGGCAAATAAACATTTACTCTAGAAGAATTTCAAAGTTAACCGTTAGATTTGTATGAGTTTGCTTTGTTTATGACTTAAAAAGAAACATTAGTTTGATATTTATTTAATTGCATGTGGTTAACACTTTTTGCAAATTATCCAACACATTAAACAAACAAAAAATTCTAATATAACTATAATGAAGAAACTGTCAAGTGCCATTAATGACAATATTCTAGCAATTAGAAAAAGTTGCTATTCTACTCTAGTAAATCAGTGGCCATAAGAGTCCAAAAAAGGTTCTATTGTTTCCAACAGAGCTCGCAAAAAGCTATTAACGAATGACACGCACATATCCTTACAACACAAATAAAAACAGACAAGTGTTTAAGACCAAAAGATGCCCCTATACCAATAGGCAAACCCGTAAGTCGATGGACAGCAAAATAAAGTCTTTGCGATATTGTATACGTCATAATATGGGGCTGCTTTACACATCGCACCAGTGCATAGAATCGAATCGAATAATGAGTAAAAAGGACTATTTGTGTGTTTTTAAAACTCATATGCCTGATTTTAATGATAAGAGAGCCAATCATGTCGATGAAGTTACTTTTCAGTTTAATTGTGACCTAAAGCACACTTCCAAAATCGTCAAAGAATGGCTTAGCGAGTCCCGAACTTAATGAAATTGAGAGTTTGTGTCAATCGCTAGAGACAGTTGGAACAATATAAATTAACGCGAAGCCATTTAGACAAGCAGCGGGTGCACAGTATGCCAAAACGTATAAAAACTGTTTTACGAAATAACGGGCTTTGGACTACATATTAAAAATACTCTAATATTCCCCAAAGTTTTAACATGGTTCAAAATTGAGTACATGCGGGTTGTTTTCGTTTCGTTTGTCTTAACTTTTAACATTTTTTGAAGTTGTTACCTTTAGTGTTGATTTATGAATTAGTTTCTTAAATTTTCGTTTATTAGTTTTATTTTTATGCAATAACAAGTGCACAAAATACTAACATCGACTTATTTGTGTTTTCCACTGTACCTTGAATTATTTCAAGAGATTTTAGTAACATAACTAAATGAAAGTCGGATGAGGAGTAAAAGCCGGTGTTGCCAGTTTAGGGGTTTATATACCCAAATCTAGGCATTGTTGGGATTGAAATATTATTATTGACAATTTTTTTTTTTTGCTTTTTATATGTTTTTTTGCAATGCAGTTTTGCTCTACTGGCAAGTCAAAATTATTGCTTAATAATTACCATTCACTTGTAAAATAGAAATGTTGTTTTTAAAAAGGATCTCGAGCAAATTTAAATACAATTTGATATAATCTTTATTCCTACAAAGATGCCGTTTATAACAGAGTTTATAACAATTTAAGGAGCTTGCTGAATTAGTTTTTAATATGTTTTTTGTATCAACAAATAACACTTATGGTGAACACGTTTTTTTTCAATTATGAATATTGCTAAACAATTATTCGCAAAAAAAATATTTTTTTTTATAAATTTTCAAAAAACTCGAATAATAATTTTTTTCTCAAAAATTGCATTTCCCAACTTGGACAGCAATTTTTCCCATACAAGTTAGTTTCAAGAATTATAAATTTCTATAATATGACTTATGTTAATTTGAAAAGGCAGTTCTAATAAAATGTTTTTGTACTTACATGATATCACCCAATTTCAGTCTAGTTTGTATAAGAGCACAACTCTTGTGATCACTTGTGGTGACGGCACGTCGACGTCTGGGTGGAATTTTTGGTATATATGGTGAATTCATACCTCCACTACCACCCTCACCACCAATGCTGCCATCTATGCTGCCAGCATTTAGAACAGTGCCGCTCAAGCGCACCATTGGTGATGAGCCACGTCGACGATTCGACATGTGGCGACCTGCTACACCGCCCAGCATGCTGCAAAAACAGTGAGAATGAAATAAATTTAATTTAAAAAATATTAAATTTTAAATAAATACCTTAATAAATTATAAACACAAAGATATTTTTACTTAAATATTAGGGCGTTGTAATTGATTTATATTTTATACCTACATACGAGTATGTATGTATATTGTATGTATGTGAATACACAAGTATAAATTGTTTTTATAAAATAGCTTAAAGACTTGTTATTGTATTTATAGTTGTTGGTGTTGTTGTAAGAAAAATTACATTAACTATTGCTTTTGTATGCAGTAGTATTAGCTTGAGTGAAAATTATCTTTGTACTTGTGTAATTTGTAATTGCACAGTTGTTGTTTTTATTATTTCATTATATGTGTAGACTTTTTTTATTGCAATCTTTTGTATGATTTTTTCCATCTAATTTCCTTAAAATGCAATAAACAATTTAATTACAATGACTCATTGCAACAACAACATTAAAAACATAATAAAAACCTTTAAGAATATGCCCTTTAGCTCTAAAAGGATTAAATATATTCCAACTATTACTTAAAAAAGTTTTATAGCAACATATATATGGGCAATTTCACGTCAAGTGACCCAATTTTTAAAATCGATGTCTTCCGATATGGATGAAATTTGCACCAAGGTTAGTACTATTGGATAGTATGCCAGACCCAAATTAAAGAAAATTGTATAAGCTTTGGTTTGAAAAAAAACTAAAAAAATAATATTTAAAAAAAAAAATTAAAAAAAATATTTTTTTAAAAATTAAAAAAAATATTTTTGGAATGATTGATGAAATAGCTATCTAAAGTCCTTATGGACAATTTTTGCTAGGACCAATAGGTGAAGAGTTACACTCATTTTAAAAAAACCCTGTATGACCAAAATGTCCAACTTTGACCCCCTCTAACTCCAGCAGTTCTTGAATGAAAGAGCTGAAAATTTCAGTGTGGCATACTATCCAATAGTACTCACCTTGGTAAATATTGCATCCAAATCGCAAGACATCGATTTGAAAAATTGGATCACTTGACGTGAAATTGCCCATATGTCGTAACATATTTATTACTAATTTGTTAGGTTTTTAAGGATTTTATTGAATTTAGTTTTATAGTTCTAAAATTTTACTTGTTCAGTCATGTAGAAAATTATTAAATTAAAAGAAATATTAAATAAAAAATAATAAAAAGAAATTTTTCAGTTTGTTTTAGGTGTTTTCAAATATTTTTGTTCAATTCTTGGTCAGGTTTTATGATCAAAAGAAATATTTTTTTATACTACAAATGATGAAAATGTTTAATGTTTTATTTGTATGTTTGGTATGTTGTAGAGATTCCATTGAAATTTGTTAATATTTGCCTACATTAGCCCGTATATAGAAGTCTTAAATATTAATAACATTTTATAAGGCAGGGTTTATAATTATTCATAACAATCCTTATAAGATCCACTTTTGCAAATCGCTTCTATGTTAATATTTTAAGAATTAAAGGCGTTTTCGGTTTTATATTACTTGTTTCAAAATATGAAAATGTGCCTTCGGAATATTATATTTTTTACACTGTTCATCACATGCTATTAGATTTGTGTGCTCAAATATGGGTTTTTGCTAAAAGTAGTTTAAAAATAATTGAAAAACAAGGAATAGCTGCTGATTTTCGGTTTTGAGCCAGGATAAACCTTGTTTTCGCTTAAAACCAAACACGAAATTCTAATATAAATCTTGAATAAAATACAGGTATGGAGACAAAATTCGAAACAATTAAATTTAATGAAATCATACAGCACAGTGAGCTGAATCAAAATTTCTTTATAAATAAATCGGCATTTTTAGTTTTTAAGATGGTCAAACCCTCCTTCAGAGCGGAGCTGCGGAGACACAAATTGCATTACATTTGACATGTAATTTGTTTGAAAGCGTGAAATATTTTTTTGCAATTCATGCGATTTCTAATTTTTATATTTTCTGAAATTCTTCAGCTAGATGTTTAAAAAATATGACTGTATGTAGTATTTATTTCTTATATGTTTCGAGATAAACACATTAGAAAATTGAAGTTTCACAATTTTGCCAAACTCTATTTCAGTTTTGTTACTTAAAAATAAAATTTCCAGGTTCAAAACTAAATGATTTTCTATTTGAAAGTTGAAAAAATATAAAATATGTTACAGCAACAAGTTTATCAGAATATCTTATATATATTTTCTAAAAATACGTAGCTAAAACTTTTTTCTCTAACATCTCTAAATTGCTACAATTTTATAAGAATGCATTCTGGCTACTTTTTTTGAATTTGTATTGCTTTCTGTTACTGTAGTATTTGCTAATAAACAAATTTATTAGTTAACTAGCTAATCACTTGGATGCAGTGAAAAATTTTTCAGAGACAGTAATTTTAAATTTGTGAACAATATGTGGACAGTTACAATTATCGAAATAACACATGAAGTCAAATATTTTTATATTCGTAAGTTTCTATTTGTTTTATGGGATTAATAAATTTCTGAATTTCTTTAAATTGCTTGTATAAATTTTAAATTAGTATGAAAACTATGTTGCTAGTAGCAAGATTTTCTAATACTTATTCATAAAATTTTTATACTTTACACCACCATAGTGGGGAGGTTATAATGGATTTGTGCTGAAATTTGTAACGATCAAAAATATTATTTAAACACACACCTTTAAGTATACCGATCGACTCAAAATAATTTTCTCATAATCATTTCATCAGAGTCAATTTAAATATGTCCGTCCATCCATCCGTCGGTTAGTTTGGCTGTAAGTCCATGTAAACCTTGTGCGATAAAATTTGGTACGTGATATATTTTCACCCAAGGACGCTTGGGATTAAAACTGGTTGAAATCGGTGCAATATTTCACCTAGCCCCATACAAATGTCCTCCCGAAATAGTGGTTTATCGGTCATAAACTTTTTATTTATGCTCGTAACCCAACAAAATTTTTTTTTAATATAATTTACAAACACAAACTGCTAAGCTTTTTGGCTTACCTGCAGAAAACACCCAGACTCTTTGGCGGGAATCGAACCCGCAACCCTCTGACTGATAGTCCGGCACACTATCGCTTAGTCTATCGGGGCACCCACAATAAGTTGTACATGAAGCCTAATTTTATTAACAAATATTGTGCACATCGGTCCATAATTGACCATAGCATCCATCCGCTGCTGCAAATAACTGCAAATAAAAGAGCTTTACACTCTTAAAAATTTTGGTTCCAAATCATATTCAACAACAACATTTGGCCCAATTTTGTGATGATTGATCCATAATTATCCATAGCTCTTATATAAGGCCCACTTCCCAAAATCACTTTAACCACCATAAGTCTCTTAATAATGTTAGTATCCATAATAATAATTAATATTATTAATAATTAATAATATTATCAAAGAATAATTATATGCACAGAAGTCATGCCACTACACTTTGGGATGATTGGTCCATAATAGGTCACAGCTTCTATATGGAGCCCAATTCTGAAAATCTGTTTTTTTGGATGTAGGGTATTATATGGTCGCACTTGACCGACTATACTTTTTTAATAGTTTTATATGGATTTTGGCATATTCTTTCACGTGAGATTGAACAGAGTATATGTTAACATATTGTCGCTTTTTTTTTTTGTAAATAAGACGATGCAACATTTGTTTTTTATCAACCTGTTGCTGCAAATTTTACTTTTCTATAAACATCTAGTTCATAGGTTTATTTTTTTACTTAACCTAGTCTAGTTACATTTTCATAATAGAGCTTCTTTAACTATTTCTAGTCCTTCAATGTATTTATGTAATGTAAATAAATAAACGTAATTAATATTAGAATTTACCCCATTGACATACTGTTGACACACTTCTATAGTAATAAAATATACAACATTATTAATAATTTATATACAGATGTGTCTGTATAAATCTACAGGTGTTAACACAATCAAGCATTTTTTATCTAAACATGTCAATATATTTCAAATTCCTCTTAATAGGAAACGCGATATATATACGAGTATACATATATAAATGTATACGTTTATTATTACATATAATAATTATGCAAATTTATTTATGTTTAATTAGTATTAGGCAACTCAATTAGAAATTAAATTTCTCTAAGCTTAATTATAGAGTTGAGTGAACAATATTCATATAAAATGAAGCATAACGAAAAGTGTTGCTAATTAAATATCTACAAATAGTTATTTCAAGAAAACATTTAAATAAAATTTAACTACATATAACCCAGCAAGCCACATGAGTCCGAAAAGAGTCTTTTCTGACACCTTTTTCGGAGCGTTAACGCTCTTTATGAGTTCAAAAAACAATCATAATTGCTCCGAAAACCTTCAGAAAAGAGCGTCATTACATTCGAAAATGGTCCGTCAGAAAGAGCTCTTAGATGATGTCAGAAAAGAGTCTTTGTTGGGCTCTGAAAGAGCTCTTAGATAATGTCAGAAAAGAGTCTTTTATGAGGTTTTTTTTGGGCTCTGAAAGAGCTCTTAGATGATGTCAGAAAAGAGTCTTTTTTGGGCTCTGAAAGAGCTCTTAGATAATGTCAGAAAAGAGTCTTTTATGAGGCTTTTTTTGGGCTCTGAAAGAGCTCTTAGATAATGTCAGAAAAGAGTCTTTTATGAGGCTTTTTTGGGCTCTGAAAGAGCTCTTAGATAATGTCAGAAAAGAGTATTTCATGAGGGTTTTTTTTTTTGGCCTCTGAAAGAGCTCTTAGATAATGTCAGAAAAGAGTCTTTTATAAGGGTTTTTGGGCTCTGAAAGAGCTCTTAGATAATGTCAGAAATGAGTCTTTTATGAGGGTTTTTTTTGGCCTCTGAAAGAGCTCTTAGATAATGTCAGAAAGGAGTATTTTATGAGGTTTTTCTTGGGCTCTGTGTAGTCTTGTTTTTATCATTCTTGTGTGGTACAGCTGTTTTTTTTTTGTTCAAAGCACAAATAACAGGACAACAATGCTTTGGTACACACCTAATTAAGTGGAATTTCTGAGTCATACTCCGTGCCGACTCAGAGCAGTAACAAGCAAATTTTTCTTTCGCTCCGAAAATGCTCTTTTGTTGGACTCTTTTCTGACTCCTTTTTCGGAGCGCTCCTAGAATGGTAAGCTGGGAATAATGTTAATATAATCTAACTAATTACTAAATCTCCATTTAGTGATTCTATCATACTACTAATGTTATCTTAGCAAAATTTTGTTTAAATTTTGTTATCAATTATGCCAATTATTTAATTATGATTATTTAAGCAAAAGTTTCATAAAATGTTAATGGAGATTTTTATGTAGAAATGTTCGTGCTTTTGTCCACTTCTCACTAATTGTATTCAAGAAAGTAGTCTCATTGTTAGTAGAGTTTATTGCAACTATTACTTAGTTTTCCATTTATTTTAATTTTTGCTTTCACCGTAATTTCATAAATCTGTGTGTATGTCATTTTCATTAAATTATTGTTATCTATTTTTTATTTTTTGTTCTGCAAACTATGCTTAACCGCACACAACCCAGCAAAGAAATATTTTATATAAAATGCATATGTACGATATATTATATTAGAGAAAATTTACAATATATTATATTAGAGAAAATTTTTAATTAGGCTTGAGTTCATTTTTAATTAATAACTCGAGAGAAAATTTTTAATTAGGCTTGAGTTCATTTTTAATTAATAACTCGAAGAATTATATTATAATATAGAATAATATGTGAAAACTATATTTTTCTAGACAAATGGCACACTGAAATGCATTTTCTGTCCTGCCATTAGGGGCCTAGCAAAATTTATAGCATTTTCTGATAGGAGGATTACTTTTGCGCCACCTTTTATTAATGAAATTTCCATCATCATGAAGTGTTAGATCATTATTTTAATACTAAATAGAAATAAAAGAATGCACTCAATGTTATGATGGAAATTTCCATCATCATGCAAAGGCGGGTTAAAACCTCAAGAGATGAACAATTTCTTTTACTTAAACAAATAGTTGTCATTTTAAATCCGGTTAAAGCAACAGACAAAGCTCTTTGTCACTGTGATATGCATCGATGTTGATGTTGCTATTTTATTATTGCTCAAAGAGTTATCAAAAAGCGATTTGTTGACATGTCTTCTTAAAAAAGCCAAAAAAAAGAAGAATGATTTACTCAACACTTTTAAATTTTTGAAAAAAAACCAAAATTGAGTTTGATAATGAGATAGAAATGTTTGGTATTAGAAATGAATTAAAAACGTTGACTGCGAAACGAATGAGATAGTGAATGTAATTTAAATATGTAAAAGCACCCACTACACCTAATAAAGTCTGTAATAGTATAAAATAAAATATTGAATAAGAATTATTTGTTTGGAAGAATGAGAAAGGATTGTTTATACAATCAGAATACATGAATTTGCTAACAATTCTCTTTACTATAGATAGCTTAAAATTTTTAAAAAGCTTTGTTGATCGATAACATTCTGTTGCTTTTAAATTAATATAGAAATTAAAGGCGAAATGACATATTATTTTTGTTAATCTAACATTATTAAAGGTTTAGAAACTTTTAATCAATTTAAAATTTTTGTTTCAAATATATTTTCAAACCAATTTGTTTTAAAACGAAACAAAAACGCCGCAAATACCGAAATCCCAAAATTCAAATCCCGGGATTAATTTATGAATTCTCGAATCCCGGGAATTGTAAAAACCTGTCCCGTTTGGCATCCCTAGTAATAATACATATTTACCTGAAATACATAATGACACAATTAACACCTTGAATTCATATGCAGGCACACTTGTCATTTTATATTGTTATTTTGAAAAGGATGCCAAATTTAGAAATTTTTTATGTCTTACATGGTTCATGGCTGTACTATTGTCGTTTTCAACTGCTGGCTGTAGCGCCTGACGGATGTGACATATTATAAGTCGAATGTAGAAATATTTGGTGAAATCCTTTGGTGATAAAAGGACGCATTCGATCAGAAGATATGTCGCAGTAAACTGGTTTCGAGCTAGCAGGAAGGCTAAAAGGTTTGAGCTTTAATGAAGTATTTACACTAGAATTCAATATTGACCGTAACTCATCATCATTTGACTGAGCTGTTGCAAATTCGTCGTAGTTAATTTTTACTGCATCAATCACCTCAATCCGTGACAACAAATCAGCTACTATGTTTTTGCCACCTTCTATATGGAGTATATCGGTGGTAATTTGAGCGATAAAATATAATTGTCTCGCTTGTCTGTCGGACGCTCTTTCTGGTTTTTGTTTAAATGCATTTATCAATGGCTTATGGTCCATATACACGTGGCAAGAACGTCCTTCAACCATGTATCTGAAATGACGCTTTGCCAAGTAGATCGCTCTATCATACGTGCTATAGCGCATTCCTGCTAATGTAAACTTTTTTGAAAAGTACGCTAGAGGCTGTATTACGTTGTTAACAATTTGGTTTAAAACAGCTCCTGCGGCGAAATTTGAAGCGTCTACCCACAACGAAAGCTCGGCTTCTGGAAGGGGGTGGGCCAGCATCGTACAGTTTGCGAGCTGTGATTTACATTTGTCAAAAGCATCTGATGTTTCACTACACCACTTTAATGGCGTCGTATCATTTCGTTTGTTGCCACCAATCATATCAAACAAGATTTGCTAGACAGTGATCGTCTGTGGTAAAAAACGCCTATAGAAATTTAGCATAGCCAAGAATTTCTTTAATTCTTTCACCACCTTAGGACGAGGGAATTTGAATAGCGCTTCAACTCTTTCGGGTAATGGTCGGATACCGTCTTTAGTAATTAAATGTCATAAAAATTTAAGTTCCGTTAACCCAAATTCAGATTTGGAAACATTAATCGAAGGCGCTGAAAAATTATTGTTAGATACTTTATATGTATGCTCCTCTTCTGAAGGTGGCTGTCCGCCTGTCTGTCTGTCCGTCTGTCTGTCTGTGTAAAACACTCTCACGTCCAAAGGAAACTTCCAAAATTCACTTAAATACGTATATAAATGATGTTAAACGGCTAAAATTTAAGAAGATCGGCCCATAATTTGTCATAGCTGAACCATTTCCGAAAAAAAAAACAAATATACCCACAAAAATGTCTAATAAATATCGATATCGAACCAACATTTATATAGATCAATAATTTTAATCCAGAAATCATACTAATATCGGTTATACGGCAATTGTGCTACTGGATATCAATAATTGGCAATAGCTGCCGAATTAAGTCCGCTTCCCAGCATACTAGACAACCATATAACTTTTGTAAATAACGTTATTCAACCAATATAAGCCTAAAATACGTAAAAATTATATTAGTGGATATTGGATTTAGAAGCTATCAGCCTATAAATATCTTGTAAATATTGCTATTGATATCAAATTCAACCAAAAGAAGCCTCGTCTTATAATCTTAACTTTTTTTATACTCTGTTTCTTAATTTGTTGTGAATACGGAAAAATGTTCTTTAATTTAAATTGTTAAATTACACTCAAGTAAATTATGGTGGTCAAAATGGTCAAAATTAGATAAAAAAAAACATTTAAAATAAAATCACATTAGTGAATTACGACCAACAAGTAATATTGTCTTTCAAACAATATATAAAATACTAGTAAATTTGCACTAAGACTGAATAGAAAACACAGAATTAGGATATACTAGGCCTATAACCAGTGTAGTTTCTGTATTTCTTATTACATTTATAGACTATAGCACTCTAACTTGTTTTTCACTAATTTCAATTGGTTTTAGAGATAAGGAATCAATCACCTATTTTGCACATGAACAATGTCTTCTTTTTACACGGTTTTTTTTACACGAAGTTTTGCGGAACCAATTACCGTGTAAAAACAGAATTAAGTGTATGCTGAATAATTTCAATTTCAAGCCATTTTTCATATTTTATTTTCTGTTCTCTATTATTTAAAAACAAAAAATACATAAAATTTATTGTTCATGGATTATCTAAACAGCGCGTTCACAACAAAATTATTTGAATTTCTAATATCATGTTATAAAAATAAAGAACGGGTTGTAGGGTTTTTTAATAAAATTTCACTTCCATAGATTTACAGCCACTATACAATTACCTGTCGTAAATAAATACAAATATAAAAGTTTAAATGTGGGGGGTATGTCGCTCTAATCTATAAAACGTATATTACCAGGCACCTTTTTTCAACTCTGCCACCCTCTAAAAGCACACGCACGTCATAAACAGTAAACTTAGCAGGCATGGCATTTATATATAGTACTAAAATCTATATTTAAAAGTACCTTGTTAAAAACCGTGATCCCAACACGTTAAGTTAAAATGTTTGAAGTTTGCAATAAAGTGCTACTGCATTTTCGAATTTGAAAAAGTACCGAAAACTCTAAAGTACTACTAAATATATCATTGGTAAGTGGGGTTGAGTAGAAAGTAAAACAATTTGAAAGCCCTGACATATTCGTATCGTTCATAAAAGTATTTATTTTTAATATTCATAGCTGTCATTTGCAAAAACTCGTACGAGCATACATATAGATTTTTAATATTATTTCGAGTAGCGTGGTCGCAATGCATATTTCTACCCATATTTGCCTAGAAAGTTACAAAATGCAATTATTGTGAAGCTATAAATTTGTTACAAAAAAAGTTTATTTTTAATTTTTATTATTGTATTTTTACCAAAACGAGAAACTGTCCTTATTATTTTTCACAGCAGATATCGCGCACTTTACAAAGAAAATAATTTCTTATCAAAAGGAAAAAAAAACCCAAATTGTAACAGGATTTCTTAATGTCGTTTACAATCATTGCAAAACAACTCTCTTTTATCACTAATTCTTTCATTTTATATGAACACGGAAGCACCAAAGACGGTGAATACAACTGTCTCTATTATTTTTCACATGACATGTAACCGAACACTATGCTAACGATATTGTTTTTCCCGTTATTAACATAATTTCTGCTGCTGTTTATATCCTACACCCTTCATAATTAGATATAGCTCCCATGCGTTATCGAGATAATATGCACGAACAACAATTTGCATATGCACAAATATCATGATACTCGTACTAAATTTGACAAAGTTTTATAATCATATACTTGGTATAGGGTATTATAAGTTCGGTGTTTCTTATTTGGTTTTGCTGAAGTTGTGTATTTGTTATTGCTGTAACAGTTTGGAAAGTTATTATTATACTGTTACACTCACTCAAACACTCATTTTGTGTTTAAAACTTGATTAGAAAATATTGTTGATAAACCACAAAAATGTGTTGATAAAATTTTACTACCTGTTAAGTTGCCATTTTATACATACTCATAAAAATATGTGTGTTTTTAACAACAATATGGTAATGAAAGTTTTCCCACACATTTGTGTGTGAAAGTATGTACCCAGCAAGCCATATGAGTCCGAAAAGAGTCTTTTCTGACTCCTTTTTCGGAGCGTTAACGCTCTTTATGAGCCCAAAAAACAATCATAATTGCTCCGAAAACCTTCAGAAAAGAGGGTCATTACATTCGAAAATGGTCCGTCAGAAAGAGCTCTTAGATGATGTCAGAAAAGAGTCTTTTATGAGGTTTTTTTTTTTGGGCTCTGTGTAATCTGTTTTTATCTTTCTGGTGTGGTAACAGCTATGTTTTTTTTTTGTTCAAAGCACAAATAACAGGACAACAATACTTTGGTACACACATAATTAAGTGGAATTTCTGAGTCTTGCTGACTCTTTTCTGACTCCTTTTTCGGAGCGCTCCTAGAATGGTATGCTGGGTAGTATGTATACCCAAATTCGTGCCAAAGAACTTGGGTTAAATAAATAAATGAATCATAGTGTCAATATTTGGAACGGGAAAACTTAAGAGTTCGTTTCATTTAATATTGGGCTTAAAAGGTCCATAACAAACAATGGAAGCTATGTTTATTTAAAGGATATTATATTCTTATTTCATGACTTCTTAAGCAACTATTTATATAAGGAATTGTTAGTTTCCCCTATTTCACATTTCTTATATATTATTATGTATATAAAAAAATTGCATAAATTTTATATGAATAAAGGATTAATTTAATAAGTAATAATAATAATAATATTTTGTTGGTTTTTCTTCACTATACCAGTGAACACAAACAACTAGAGCATTTGTTTTATAATCAGTTTATTATTGGCCATAGTTCACATAAGAGCACCACTGCCCGCCCTTAAGTATGGCTGAACGACTGCTATATAGAAACTTTTTAATTGACTTTTAATACATTTGAGTAACAAGCAATTAAATGCAAATGGCGTCTTATAGCAAAGTCCATCAACGCACAGGGAAAATAAATCTATATTTTCAAAACTACTGGTCCGTTTGAAAAATAATGTACGAATTAATCTTAAAGGAGGACATAAGCTTTCAGAAAATGAGATTTTTGACTGCCCTGTTTTAATACAATTCAACATTTTGAATTTAGAAGCAGTTTAAATCCTAATAGTTCTATCCAATACTATGAGAAATATTTAGCTACCAAAATGGTGAAATAGTAAGACGAAAAACATTTTCAATTTAAAGATTTTTCAAAAACTCAATGTTCTTTTTTATCGCCTACTTGGATATAATTAAGTAAAATTAATTCATTCATTCAATCTGTCCATACGAGCTATACAAACTTTTGAAAATCGGAGATAGTCTAATTTGAAACCCTGTATCTTATGTATAAAATTTTTGGTGACAAAAATTAAAATATTTATAATTATTCTGTATACAAACTAAAAGTGACCAAACGAAGCTCGATTAACAGCAAATTATTCATTTGATTTTGTTCTAGTCGCGTTCTGTTACCTATTTGCGCAATCGTTCTTATTAACTTATAACTAAAAACTAAAAGTGAACAAACGAAAGGACGAAATTACTGAATTACAAATTATCTAAAAAAAATTACTGGATTTAATAATCAAACTTAATATTAACTTTAAACAAATTGAACAAATGTTTTTATTTTAAATACCTAAGACGTGCGCCGAAAAAAGAAATTAGTTAACAATGTTGTACTTGGGGAAATTTTAACGAATAATTCTAATGTATAAATAATATTACGATAAAGCAGCTGAAAAGACACCTTGAAGAGCTGCCAAAGCAGAAAAAGTTGCAAGTTACAAAAATAAAGTCTGCTAAAGAAAAAAAGGGAATTTGAGCCTTATACCTACAAACATGGCGCAAATGAGTTAAAGAGTTACTAATATTGATGCACATGCCCAATAAGTTTTAATAAGCTTGAACTATTTACAGACTTGATGGGAATATTAGTCGTGTTTTAAATCATACAAAACGTTGTAAAAAAATGTATGCATATATTTAAAAATGACAACTAGCACATATATCATACATTTGAAGAATTTCATCAAAAAAAAAAAATATGTTCGCAGGTTTGTTGAAATTTGTTATATGAACAACGAGTTTTAATTTTTTTCGCATTCTTGATCCCATGTAAACAACAAAAAGACAAAACCTGCCTTTTACACTAAGTATAGAAAGCTAATATTTAAGATTTATTTACTTTATTCACTTCAAATGCGTACATATGTCGCGTTCTTGACCCTTTTTAATGGCGCATAATAACGTATAATTTCAAACATAGAATCGTATTTCAAACCGGGTACTGCATATTCTTCGCTATGATAATGTTTTGTTCTTAAGGTGAATGTTGAAGTAGAAACAATTGTTTATTTGATGTTGCTTTGTTTTTTGGATAATAGTTACAAATAAACAAATGTTAAAAGCGGGGATAAAAATAAAGTAATAATAGGTGGCTTAATTCATATGTACATAAAGTATTTGCTGGATACTTATACAAATATTTGTAGAACTGATATGGAAACTTTTTAATTGACTTTTAATACATTTGAGTAACAAGCAATTAAATGCAAATGGCGTCTTATAACAAAGTCCATCAACGCACAGGGAAAATAAATCTATATTTACAAAACTACTGGTCCGTTTGAAAAATAATGTACGAATAAATCTTAAAGGAGGACATAAGCTTTTAGAAAATGAGATTTTTGACTGCCCTGTTTTAATACAATTCAACATTTTGAATTTAGAAGCAGTTTAAATCCTAATCGTTCTATCCTATCTATGGTGAAAAAGTAAGGTTAAGGTGAGTGAGTGTATATGGTGAATTTCACGTCAAGAGACCCAATTTTTTAAATCGATGTCTTCCAATTTGGATGAAATTTGCACCAAGGTTAGTATTATTGGATAGCAGGAAAGACACAAATTTTCAGCTCTATCAGTTTAGAAGCCGGAGTTAGAGGAGGTCAAAGTTGTAAATTTTGGTCAATTTTGGTCATACAGGGTTTTTTTAAATTAGTGTAACTTTTCACCTATTGGTCCTAGCAAGAATTGTCCAATTGACATTAGATAGTTATTTCTTCAATAATTTCAAAAATATTTTTTTTAATTTTAAAAAAAAATTTTTTTTAATTTTTTTTCAATTTGAGCACTTTTTTAAAGAAAATTTATGTCTGGCCTACTATCCAATAGTACTAACCTTGGTGCAAATTTCATCCAAATCGAAAGACATCGATTTTTAAAATTGGGTCACTCGACCTGAAGTTCACCATATATATAAATAAATGATAAATTTTCTACCAGATTATTAATTAATATAAATGTTTAGGAATTTTTTACGATATTCAACTTTTTTCAAACAAATTGCAATACATATGTATATACGTATCGTATCAATCAATTACGGGTATTGATAAGAAATTTACCACAAATTGATTGTAGCTATTGTTTGAAGTTGGAGGAGTATTTACTAAATAAGAAATATGAATAATTCAATTAAAATTTTTGCTGAAAACTGAATAAAAACTAGATTTTAAATTTAATATTCTACAAAAATAAATCTATGCCTATTTTTAAGAATTTGGTTATAATAATAAAAATCGATTTAAGCTGTATTAAAATTCTTGAAAACACAAGGTATAGTTACTTGTTAAAATAATTTAAAGAAAAATCAATGAAAAGTGAGTGAGTGTGTGTGTGTATTTATCAGAACATAATAATATACAGCCATACATACATAAATCGAATTAAAACTGAACTCACACAATAAAAATGATTTTTCACAACTTCATTAATATAAAACCCCAAGAAGAAAATATGAATGTATTTCATGCAGCCATATTTACTCGTACTCAAATGTATACTTTACATGGATGATGATGATGAGTGTTTGTGTGGTTTCCTGAGTTGTTTGTGCTGCAACTATACACAATTCTTTGCTTTATTTCTATTTTGCTAGTCTGCTTTATCCATCAATGTGTATGTTATTTTTACTTCTCTAAGATTTTAAAGAATTATTGTTTTTTATAGTCTCCATCACCACAAGTAGTGAATGAGGGTATATTACATTTGTCATTCCGTATGATACTTTGTAAATATTCTTCTGAGACCCAACAAACTATAAAAATTATTGATCCTTACGAAATTGTAGGTCTATTGAGCAATGTCCGTTTGTTTGTCCGTCTCTGTAAAACACTCTCACGTCCAAAATACTCAACTTAACCTAACGAAATTTACAGAAGAATATTTTTTGTACGTTATTTCTATAATAAAATGAAACTGTGAGAAAAATAGTGAGGATCGGTCCACGATTTCTCATAGCTCCCATACAACTATCTTCCCGAAATATGGCTTAATGATAAATAAATGCCTGTAAAATTGGAATATTGATACAACAGCAAATATAAGTTTCATGCAAAAAGAAATCGCAAAACGAATTTTTTTTTTAGTTCGGTCCATGTTTGACCATAGACCCCATAGTCCACTTTCAAAACTCACTTAAATACGTATAACTGGTATAAATAATGCTAAAAGATTAAAATTTGACACAAAGGTATATGTATATAAATTTTTGCTCTAAATTTGTTGGTGTTCGGCCTATAATTGGTCATAGCTCTCATATAAGGACCACATCCGAAAAATGCGTTAATCTTTATAGATATCTTATAAATATCGGTACCGACTTAAAACTTTTCATTTTGTGAATTTCGGTCCATATTTGGCCATATCCAAATATCAAAGACCTCTTACGAAAATCACTTCAATGCTAATAAATCTTTTAAAAATAACGGTGCCGATACAAAATTTTACACGAAGCATTAACATATATGCCAAAATCAAACTGCTGCTTTTTTTAAACAGATCAGAAATTTTAATCCAGAAATCATACTAAAATCGGTTATACGGTAATGATGCTAATGGATGTTTTAGCTGTTAGTCAATAATTGGCAATGCCTCCGCAATTAAGTTCACTTCCGAGTATAACAACCAACAACTCTTGTTTTAGATTAAAGTAATCTTTCGTGTTTGTAGTTTTCTTTTAGTTTAAAGAGAATTTAAATTTTTTTAATATTGGAATTAAAAAAAAATTAATAAACTCAAGCTGAAATAATAAATTTTCTGTAATAAAATAAAATTTTGTATTTGTTTAAAAAACATTTGTTGTGCGTACGAAAAGAAGTATTTTTTTGAAAAACCCAATAAAGTTTTAAAATATTGTCTCAAGTTCATTTATATGTAACTAGCAGACCCGACAAACGTTGTTTTGCCTTGAAATTTTATTTTAATTGAAAGTCTGGTTCGTCTTCTGTATCAAAATCACCACTTCTCAACTGCACCAACCATTTCCCATACTAAAAAACTATGGAACACATTCCCCGTGAGCTTACGTGAGCAATGGCTTATCTTTTGAACGTGGTTTTTGTTATGAATACCGCATTTTTAAGTTACACACCCAATAGTTATTACAGAATCATTCCATCTAAATAAGTTCCACATTTTATTATGTTAATTCGTTCGAATTGTGTACTAAGTCGATATTGAAATATTTTAGGCTTTTATAGGAAATCTTATTCTAAAAATTAAGCGGAAACAGTACCAAATACTTTTACACTATAAATAGTTTTTCTTTAAATTTGTCACCAACCTATTTGTCTATCGCTATTGCTAGTTTTTATTTACTCTACTCCTCCACAACTTTAGCTTTAATAGTTTATGTAAAGGGTGGCCTAACTAGAACGCAATGGTGTCAATGGTGTTCGGTATCGTGAAATGATAACCAGTTTTTTCTTGCCTAGAATTGGAGAACTGAATGTGGAGGGCATGTGGTTTTAACAAGACGGCGCCACATGTCATACAGCCAGAGAAAATGCATCAGTCATTTCCCGGTCGTGTTATTTCGCGTTTTGGAGACCAAAATCGGCCACCTAGATCGTGCGATTTAACACCTTTAGATTTTTTTCTTTGAGGTTTTTTGAAGTCGATGGTTTACGCGAATAAGCCGACGACGACTCAAGCCTTAAAAGAGGAAATTGGACGCTATATTAATGAAATACCGCAGCATTTGTGCAAAAAGGTCATTGAAAATTTCATTAAAAGATTGCGTGTGTGGCAGTAAAGCCGCGGCGGACATCTGCACGATATCGTGTTCCATACATAACCTCATTCTGTCTACTTTGCGATATAATAAAGTTTCACGATTTTTTTTAAATATCTGTGTTTTATTTAAAATTTAAAAATTGCGTTCTAGTAGGGTGACCCACTTAGTAGAAAAACAAAACTAACAAATCCATTAGTAATTTATTTTCCACTTTTTCATTTTGCTCTGTTGTATTATTTTTATTTCAATATAATGTATGTAAATTATTTTGTGCTCATTTGTAAAGTAAACGAGTATGTATTATAAATGCAGGTACAACAATATTAACTGGTTGCTGTATTTGTTTGTAAAAAAAATAATGTAAAAGTTATTATCAGTGTATAATTTTTTCCCTTCTATACATACATACATACATATATATATAGATGTTAATTTCACACCCACTACCAAAAAGATGGGGGGTATGTTAAGCCTGTCATTCCGTGTGTAATACATCGAAATATTGATCGTAGAACCAAAAAGTGTACATATTCTGGGTCCATGTCTGTCCGCCTGTCCATCTGTTGACAGCACGATAGAGCTTCGTAAAGAAATACTTACAACAATGAAATATTTCCCAAACATTCTCTGTTTCACCGTCCCAAATATGTATGGAAAATGGGCAATGTTGGTCGAATAGGATAAAAGTAATAGACCATAGCTTCAGACAAACTTGATATTTTTCAGATACTAGTATTCTTTGCTGTTTTCTTCAAGTATAATGCAGATAGTATCATGAAATTTTGCACACTTTATTTTTATTATAGAGCGACAAGTTCTGTCTGAAAATTTGTAGAAATCGGCTTACGATTTCTCTTAGCCCCATACAAATGTCTGCACGGAATATGGCTTTATGGTACAGTAATATTTAAAAATTCTTCACTTCCATCGTAATAGCCACAATTTCACACTAACAATTTAATTAACTTTTGCATGTATCATACATTTTCATACTACATATTCATATTTACATACATTCCTATGTAGAAAATACTAAAATCTCTTGTAATTTAATATAAAAGTTTTTCCTTTCCTATCACTCTGATTGCTTCCATATTCAATTGTGTTAAATACTTTTTACACCTCTTTTTTCTGTGGTTATTGTTTTGTTCAAATTCCGGGTGAAAATTGATTTTATAAACAAAAATGTGAACATATATGCATGCATTTTTGTTGTTGCTGTTCATGCATGGGAAACCAATTTATCATTATGTAGAATAGTTTTATTACTTTCACATGTGTTTTTTTTTATTACAATCAGTATAATTGACTGATTGTGAATGTACCGGCGTAGGAGTAAAGGTTTTTTGTTTGGTTTTGCCAAATATGTAAAAATGTGATAAGTGAAATTATGAAGAAAAGAAATATATATGTAAATATATCAATAAAAATATTGTGACAATGATTTATTATTGTTTACAACAACGGCTACTTAGTATTGTTATGACATTTGTCAGCTTAAACTGGGCATATATAAATTTTTAAGGATTTAAACTTCTAGAATATTAAATTGTTAGCTATACAAGGTAAGCTGCGGAGAGTAAACTATAGCTCAACACCAGCATACTAAATCTTAAAACGTCTATAACTTTGTAAATATTTTTTTGTAGAACTATAAGTTTTTTGTATCAGAAATCGACTTTTGCTCAAATTTTCCCGGTTTTGAGCATTTGGCCTAAATTTTAAATTTTGATATTTTTATCTTTTTTTTTGATTTGCAATCGTATATTTTCATCCTTAATAATAAACTAATTGAAGTGTAATAAGACGAATCCATTTAGGAACAAAATTAAATAAAAATATTTTCATAAATTGAAAAGCATTCAAAAATGTTTTCAAATAAACAAAAATACCATTCGACAGTATATCGTTGTATGAATTCACAAAAGCCCTAAGTTACATTGAAGAACAATTACAAGAGACGCCAAAAAACTCTCTAATAACTATTAACAATAAACCAACATTTTTAAACTGTAAGATATATTATTTTTATACCATCCTCCACCACAAGTGGTGAATAAGAATAAGGCTCTTTGATAGTATTCATCTGAGACCCAACAAAGTATATATTCTTAATCCTTATAAAAATCTTAGCTATGTCCGTCTGTATGTCCGTCCGTGAAAAACACTCTCACGTCGAAAATACACAACTAAACTTCACAGAATTTCAAGAAAACTGTTTTGTATTTTGTTGAACAGTTTGGTATTGAAAATCAGCAAAATCGGTATATAGTAGTAGAACCGGAATTATAGAACAAGATGTCAGACAACCTCCATAAACTTCTGATATTAAGATATTAATTTTTTGCATTTTTTTTTTAAATATATTGCAGATAGTGGCCCATAATCATAGTCATAGAAAAAGCATACTTTAAGTAAAAGTAGACTTTTAAACAACAAAAACATATAAATTTTGTTCTGAATTTAAAACAAAAGCATGCTTTTGCTTAAAGTATGCTTTTTCTATGAGTATGATTATGTGCCAGTATCTTTAAAAGATTTTGTGATGAAAATATTAATAATCGGTGCACGATTTTTCATAACCCCATACAAATATTTTTCCACAATATGGCTCAATGATGCATAAATGCCTATAAAATTTAAATATCAATAAAAAATTCTGCAAAAATTAGTTTTATGCAAAAAAATCCCAAACTGAGATTTTGTTTAGTTCGGTCCATGTTTAGAAATGTAAGTATAAACCTGGTATAAATATTGTTACCAGGTTTAAATTCGACACAAATAATCCTTAAAGAATTATAAGTTGTTGTACTAAATTTTATGATGGTCAGTCCATAATTGGTCATAGCTCCCATAAAAGAACCACATAGGAAAAAGACATTTATTTTAAAAATGTCGCAACCGACTCAAAACTTTACATAGGTAATTTACATATACATACACAAAAATTATACTATTGAATTTTGTGAAAATCTGTCCATATTTGGCCATATCCCCATATAAAGCCCATTTACAAAAATCACTTCAATGCTCATAGATCCTTTAAAAATAAGGGTATCGATGCTAAATTTTACACGAAGCAGTTACATATATGCCAAAATTAAACTGCTGCATTTTTAGAATATCGGTCCATATCCCCCATATAAGGTTCACTTCCGAAATTAACGTTAATACTAATATGTATCTTATATATACGAGTAATATGCCATTATTATGTTTATAAAATTCTTTGTTTGGAAATTTAAGAAGATCGGACCATAATTTGTCACAGCTGCCATATATAAGGACTATTTCTGAAAAACAATTTAAACCACAAAATTGTCTAATAAATATCGACATCGATAACCACAATGGACCACAAGGTCTCCGGGTGGAAGTGCACTTTATGCACTACCCCTTCTATCCTATCGATATCGAACCAACTTTTATACAGATCAGAAATTTTAGTTCAGACCTCATACTAATATCGATTATGCTGCAATTATACCACTGGATTTAATAACTGTCAGTCTATAATTGGCAATTGTTCCCGCATTCAGTTATCTTACAAGTATAACAATCAGCCATACAACTCTTGTAAATAACATTATTGAGATGATAATCAACCAAAATAAGCCCCAAATATGTAGAAATGACGTTACTGGATACTGGATTTTGAAGGGGTTTAAAATTTAATAAAAACATGTATCTATTTTGATGCGGTGCAACATAATCAAACAAAAAAAAAAAAAAAGATTTTGGATTGTTTGTAACTTAGGACTTTTTTGAAATATGTTTGACAATATGTATCCTTAATAAAAAAAAACAAAAGGGGCGAACAAAAGTTAAGAGGATTTGCTTGCAAGTCACAATCGTTAACAGAACTAGATGCAAATAATAAGAGTCTTAAAAAATGAGAAAATATGGGCGGAAAATGCAAATGGAATTTGTAAACAATGTTTTTGGCTATTTTAATACATCTAGTGAGAACAAGTTATAGAGATTTAGGCGAATTGAAATAAATTGGAACCTTAACAGAACTATACAGTCTTTAATTGTGTTTGAGAAATTTCCAATTATATTTTAGAATTATCCAATTGTATTTATATAAAAATATGTCAATTATAATTCAAAAACTTCTAATTTAATTTTAGAAATTTCTAATAGAAATTTAAAATTGTTTGTGATTTTTTTTTAAATTTTTTAAAATCAACTTTGGGGGGGGGATCAACCAGTAGACCCTATTCTCAACAACACAAAGCCTCTGCAATTATAATATAAAATCTGTCGAATTAATTCCAAAATAAACATGAAAAATATGCATGACTACATTAATTGAAAAAATATTGTAATTTATAAAAAAAAAAAATTAATTACATACAAACTTGTGTCTACAATTTTATAAATATTCAAAGTACACAGACGTACAAATTCAAATGCAAATAAATTTAAATATTTGCTTGTTCAGGTTTTGTACAGAATTTCATTGAAGTCTTAGTTTTGTTCAAACACACAGTGTAATGTACAGAAATTTGTGTTATAAATAGTAGAATTCAAAATAATTTGCAACAAAATAAATTTTATACAAATTTAAAAATGAATTGTGAAATAGAAAAAATAAAGGAAAAAGAAATAAAACTACAAAAAAAAAATACATTTATTTTTACATAAATATAGCCAGTCTCTTGGTATTTGTTGTATACGTCACACAAAAGTCAGTTTAGCGTAAAGATACCCAAATCAAATAAAATTATATATATATATATACAAAGAAGCCAGCAGAAGCGAAAAAAGGAAATAAGAGATAATATAACTATCGCTTGCAAAAAATGGTTACAAAATGAAACCCTCATCCACATCTACATACATATTTATGTATGTATGTATGTATGTATTTATTAAGACTAAAGCATATTATTGAATTAACTCAATACAAATAGGAAACGTCCTAGACTTACTGATTGTGATAAAGAAAAAAATTACTATTAACTATGTTAAATTATTTCCGCATACATACTTGTTCTCGTATGAGCATAAAATGTATAAAAATTATGTACTCAAAAATTTCTGTCAAAAAAAAAAAAAAAAAAAGGAACTGCTAATGCGACTGGTATTGTCTATCTTTTGTTCTTTGGAACAATGGCTACAGGCCATTTATTTCAAACAATTTTTTATAAAGAACTCTAATAGGCTGTACTTTCTTAAATAGTGATATAAATTGAAAAAGGAGGATAATCTGTAATCACATATATTTCCCATCAAAGTCAATTATTTATATGGAATTAGTTCACATTCACTTTAAAATTTCTGGTAATTATGGAAATGCCCATACGAATTTCTCATTTTTTTAAACTGCCAATGGACTTCAAAATACATAAAAGATAATGGCGTATATTCAGAAATGATATCTAAGTGTAAACTTTTTTAAGTACCAACTTAAGTTATTCTTATATGTACTATGTTTCCACGGTACATGCTTCGCTCTCTATTCATGCTTCACACCCCAATCATGTGCGAAACAACTTGCTTCACCATACAAAATTTTAAGAGCGAATCAAGTAGATTCATATTGAATTTTTTTTTGTGCTTTCCTATAGTTATTTTGCATAAAAACTTTATATTTTCTGTTCTTTAATGGCAGAAGTCGCGTGCTTGATATAGCACAAGTAGTCAGTTGAATATGATCTGCAAAAATACAAATATTTACAAAAAGATTCAAGATTATGTTACAAAAAAAATGTTGTAAAGAAATGGTTACATTTAAAGGTTGGTTTTAATATATGTTCCAAGAAAAGCTGTGCTTATATTATATATTAATTTTTAATGAATGCAAACAATTGAGTATTCCTATTACATATTTAACAATTTTTAAAATGTCTCGTCTTTACTATAGCGAATTTCTTTACATTTCCTTATAATCAAAGAATTTTTTATCATGTTTAAAGTATATGAACATTTTTGACAAGTTTTGTTAAAAGTTTAATAAATTTTTAATACAGTTTACAAAAAAAAAAAAAAATTAACTATTTTATGCAAAATGAAACACTCTTTAAAATGTTATAGATGCAATTATTTCTTTGAGTGGGTTCACATACTGCGATTTGACGCCGCGACTCTGCTGCCGTTCTCTTTTGGTGTCCCTTCGAAATTTATGGTCTGTTCACATGATGAAATATTTCGTGCACAATTCTTGCGACATTTTGACATTAAATTGTTCATTTCTCCTTTTTCGCTCAATCGCAGATGTGTTGCCATATAGGATCTAGTTACATTACACGTACATTATACAGGTATTCATATTCCTGATATTTCACTATTAAATTTTTTATTAAACAACAATTTGTTTTCTCTTTAATTTACAGTTATTTATTCTCATTGTTGCCACAAATTTTCTGTAATGCGATAAAATTAAATTTTATGTCGGCAACACTGCTGGTAAATTAAATAAAAACAAGTAAGAGTGTTCTACTATGTTTCCACGACGACTTGAATCACATGCTTCGCTCTCTGAATCATGTTTATGAATCATGCTGTTTACATGACTAATAAACTTGATTCGATTTGACAGTTGTCTTTAATAAACAAACAGAATTTACAATTTGTGGAAAATAATATTTTTTAATGGGCAAACAAAAGTGAATGGAAATTAGTTAGCTTATTTGAAAAAAACATACATTCGTACGTATTTACTTTCTTTACTGCCAGCAACAAGAAAATAATTTGCTTTGTTTACAATAATATTAAATTTTTACAGCTAGTGGAGATAAACTTGCGATAAAAATTAGAGAAGAGTGCAATTTTTCGTGCTTCGCAAGTTGATTCAATATGAATCTACTTGATTCGCTCTTAAAATTTTGTATGGTGAAGCAAGTTGTTTCACTCATGATTGGGGTGTGAAGCATGAATAGAGAGCGAAGCATTTACCGTGGAAACATAGTATTATATTCGCCTATGCCGAATCTTATATACCCTTCACCTTTGTTGTGGATATATATTATATTAATACACTTTGTTTGATAGTTTTTTTGATGAAATTTTCAGAGGTTGTCTCGGATTTTTGCTAATATCTCCGTTATTTATGGACGGATTTTCTCGAAAGCATGTCTGATAGAATTATTACAGATTTGGATACCGAAGATATCTGGGGGCTTCAGAAAATTGATTTCAACAGACAGACAGACGGACGGACAGACATGGACATGGCTTAATAGACTCCGCTTTCTATAAGGACCCAGAATATATATACTTTATAGGATCGGAAAATTATATTGTGGAAATTACAAACTATTATAACTATTATACGGATTAAAATACAAGAGAAAATAAGAAATGGCAAATTTGTCGCTTCGTTTCACAAAACCTGCTACCCCGTAATCGCCACTACGTATTTCATCAGTAAACTCGAGTCGCAGGAAAAAGTCGCAGAGTGTAAACTCCGTCTTTTTAAGAAAAATATTAATAAAGCGACATCAAAATTAGAGAACTAAATTGGAAAATGGATGCATGCTAAATGATTGATTGAAATAACAGATAGAATGGAATTCTAAATATAAATATTAACTGATTTTTGGTAGATTTTATTTTTAAAAACTTTTTCTGAAAAAAGAACTTAATTTAGAATTTAAAAGGCTAGTAATTTATTCCATGTTAGAAATCCCCACCACAACAATTTCTAATGAACCCAGCAAAAGTTACAACTTCAAAAATAACAAAACAAATCATTATAGAAAGCAAGCATTAAGCATGCGATAAATCGAAATCTATTTTTTTTTTTAATTTATTTATTGTAAACTTATTGAATATGGTTCTTTAAGATCTCTAGCTATCGAACCCTTAACGGGCTAAATAAACACATACAAAATGTGACAATGACAATCACGGGGATCTCTTTTCCATACAAAATACATTTCCTTTCTAAATATTTAAGCGGGCGAATTAAAAAACACAAACGTATAAAGAAAAGGAAGATTTTAAAAAGATTTAAGTTTTAGCAATTCTAACAATACATTTACAATAAAAATACTACCACTGCAAACAAACAAAACAAGTGTAACAACAATAAAGGAAATTTTACAAATTGAAGATTTTAATTTTAAATAGAATTCCCTTTTATTGTAACAAAGAAAAAAGAAATATGTTTAATACAAAAAGCTAAACTCTTATAGGCCCTTTACTGCTACTGACTTATGAAAAGTCAAAAGGAAGATGTTAAAGGAAAAGTATCTTAAATACTCAGATATAGAAAATAAAAACACGTTTGCTGTTGTTGCCAATTAATAAAAGGATTACAAGAAAGGTTTCTCTTCATATGAGATGAGATTCATGTAATAGTGTGTGTATTCTCATCATTAGTAACAAACAAGCCCTACACCGAAGATTTATAATTTACCCCCTGGCCCACGATGTCGAACGATAACGTTCGCTTAGATAAGACTTAAGACAGAAACTTTTTATCGTATCTATATTTTACTCAATCAAGTTTGTTTATTCCACAATCAAGTTTGTGTCTTAAGTCTTATATAAGCGAACGTTATCGTTCGACATCGTCGGCCAGGGGGTTAGTTTAGAAATTATAGAAATAACTTCAACCAACTTAAATTATATTTTAATAAAATTTTGTAGCCCACAGAAATAATCGACAAATATACATAAATATCGTCAACTGGCGGAAATTTTCTTCATAAAAGAATTAATTCTTTGATTGGATGTTACTGCGTCTTTAAAACAACATCAAAGGAGCATGCTTTGTCGTCTGTGCTTCCTCACTTGTTGTTTTTATTTTAAATATACTAAACACAACAACTTTGAACTGATAATTTATAACAAATTTTAGTAGTTTTTTTATCTGCAATATAAATGTATTTGTATTTCTTAGAGATATATTGCTCATTGTATTTAAAAAATTTACATAAAATGGGACGTGTACAACACAATCTTCCCTCAACGATGGAAAATTTTTCTTTAAAAAAGTTTTTAAACACAGTTGAGACAAATGTGAAATAGTCAACATGTTGTTAAAATTCTTTAACTCAATTTTTTATGAACAAAAAATACATTTTGTTTAAGTGAACAAAGTTTAAAGCAATTTAAAATAAGTGGAAAATAATTAGTTTGAATTATATAGAAAATCTTTAACTGAATAATGCCATAAGTATTAGACTCTAATTTGTGTTCCAAAGATATCCTCGGTGGTGCAAATTATTATTGGCTTGGCAAATCATCAAATTTTGATAAATGCATGAGAAATGTATTCGCACTTGTTCAGTTAAAAATGCAGCTGGTGCGAGAATCTTGCCTTCTTTTACGACCTTCAAGTCTAATTTGATGTGAAAGGGATATTGTGACATTCAGATTGTAAAACAATTGAATTACTTGCTATTTTCCGTCTGTAGTGATTATAATTGTGTTACCAGAGCAAATCGCACGATTTAACCCTCAATATATTTGTATACATAATATATCTTTCTGACAGATTGATCCGATTAATCCGCAACTTTACATAGTATTCGAGTTTAAGTCTTGTCGATAAAGCTCATAAATATTTCTTATGAGCACTCAAAGTTTAACTTAGCCACATTAAATCTTTTAACGTTTGACTAGTACCTTCATCCAATTTCTTCCTTTAAGACTAAGGATACGTAAATAGGCAAAATTGTCATATTTGGTGTCAAGAGCAACCAGAAGCATTGCAACAACTGACAATGCATAACAAAAAATGCACCTTACGGACCTTACGTTTTTAAAAAAATGACGAAAGCAGAAACGTTACTGTGACTGTTGAGCGCAACCGTGCGATGATTACAAATTTCTTTTTGCACAAAATAGAAGAGCTGTCCCATGTCACACAATACCCGAAACAATGGGACAATTGAGAGTCGAGTTCATTGAACAGTTATTTCACGTTTGGCAGCGAGCAATTGGCCGCCTAGTTCGCGCGATTTAACGCGTTTAGAGCTTTTGCTGTTAAGGCTCATATCTACAGGAACAAGTCAGCAACGGTTGAGGCACTAGAAGCTAATATTAAATAATTTATTCGCGAGATATCAGCCTATATATTGGTAAGATTATGCTAAAAGTGGACCCAGCATATGAATTATCTTTAAATATTAAATTATGTAGATCGTTTTATAGACTCAAATAAAAATTTCATACATTTCTCTATATTTTATGTGTTTTTATTTTAATCAAATCTCTTAAAAACCCACTCTTTAAATATTTCCATTTTCAACCAATTTTGCACTGATTTTATGAATTTTTTCTAAATATTCTCAAATCCTAAAACTGATTAGCCTTAACGGCTAATAGTTCTAAATACTACAATGTTTTTTTAATCAACCATATTATAATTTTAACAGCCCGTATGAAATGGACAAGGCTTTAGGATAAGTAAATCCTCAAATCAAACATGTATTGTCATCTTCACATTATGAATCCAATATTTTTCTGAATAGTTACATATATTTATGAAGTCTTTTAATTTATTTTTTTTTTTAACTTCAATTAAAGGGAAATATTTCTCTTGAAGAGAAAGTGAAAACAATATTCTAAATTAAAAAATGAAATCTAATATAGTTAAGAAAAAAAAAACAATTATTAGATTATTTCCAAATCCCTTAAGACTCCATTCAAACTTTCAAATCTGCATGTTCAATTGATTGATTCAGTTATTTTTAAATATTACATGGTGTTAATGTCTTATGACAAGCCGCTTTCCTTCTAATACTGTAAAACATATAACTATTGACTACACAAATATGATGAGAATTGTTTTAAAGTTTCTTTTTTTTCAAAAACTTTATAATTAATTTTTATCAAAGGCCAAGATTCATGACTTTATAAAAACAAATATTTAATGTTTTGGCTACATTTTCTTTTCACAACATTTATTCACCCTGATAATTTATAAAACTTTATCATATTGAAATGAAATGAGAAAATACTGTGTACCTATAAGCTTCTTTATTTTTTGTTTTCTTATATAAATGTTAAAGTGGATTTTCATACAAAAAAGAGAAAATATACACAAATCATTATATTTTTTTTTTGTTCACACAGCAACAAACTGAAAAATTTACTTAAATTTGCATAACTTTTAAATAAACAACAGCGGCGGGTGCCAGGAGTGGCAGCAACATCATCATTGAAAATCATTTAATGGTTATAATACGACGCGTCGTAGTAGCAAGTAATAATAATGAGAGTAAAAATCATATTATGTATAGTAGAATACAAATTTAGTTGTTGCTGCTGCTATTAATGTGTTGAATTGTTGTTGTTGTTGTTGGGCTTACACACAAATACGTGTAGTGCCCTTAAGCTTTGGTAGTGACAATATAACCTCAGAACAATACACACACAAAGTCGTTTCCCAGTAGAAACTAATCATACTTTCTGTAAGGGAAAGGTTGAGCTCTGCGGTGCTTATCAGCTCATCACAACACTTACCCCCTGGCCCACGATGTCGAACGATAACGTTCGCTTAGATAAGACTTAAGACACAATCTTGAGTTCCTATTCTGAATCAGGTTTGTGTGTTTTGTTCTCTTGATCCAACTGTCCAGATGTCATCATTTTTCCATTTTCCAACATTTTGCATTTAAATTGTAAAAATTCCATACGAAAGTATTTTATTTCAATTTTAATTTAATTTAAAATTGAATTTCTAATTTAAAATTGAAATTCAGAAAATTTCAAATTGAATTTCTAATTTCAAATTGAAATTGAAAAAATTTCGAATGAAATTATTTGAGAAAATTAAAAATAATTTATAAAATTATTAAATGAAAATGAGAAAATTTCAACTTAAATTGAGAATTTTATTTTAAAATTGAGACAATTTCGAATAATCTTAAAAAATGCAAAATGAAATTAAGAATTTTAAATTAAAATTGCGAAAATTTATAATGATGATTCCCATCATAAAATGAAATTAATAAAATTAATAAAATTGTCAAACATTTTCATATATAAATTAATTTAAATGAAAACAAGTAAGAGTACTATATGCGGCTGTGCCGAATCTTAAATGCCCTTCACATAAATGTGAGAAGAATTACAACAAGTAAATAAGTATAGTCGGATATATAATAGGTATAACCTATTGTGGACCGATCATCCAAAAATTTAGTGTCATGATGTCTGTGAAATATAAATATTATGTATGTTAAATTTTATTTCGATATAAATACTTTCAAAAGATTTATGGAGGTTAAACTGAATTTTGGATAGTGTTTTATATGGGCGTTAAGAATAATTATGGACCGACCATTATAAAATTAGGTGTCTTTATTTCTGTATATAAGAAACTTATTTGTGTCAAATTTTATTTTGATACCAACATTTTTGAGAGAGTTATGCTCTGTAAAGTGATTTTCGGAAGTTTTCGGGATCTGTTATCAATTATAGACAGGTCTGCACAAAATTTGTAGGTGTGATTTGGCTTCATTTGCTACTCATTTGTGATGAAATTTGTTTGTATACTTGCATACTTGTGTTCACACAACACAATTCTTATTGCTTAAATCGCTCGTGTTTTTATGTGAGAGTATACACACATTTTTTAACACATATGTAAATACGAATAAGAGAGTAAAACGAATCGCTACTACAATTAAGTGTGTACTCATCTTATCTTCCAATTTCCCCGATGTCAGCTTAGCTGAAAGAATTGCTTCATGTAAATTGGGACTAATGAAGTATAAACTCGTAATTACATTTGAAATTTTCTCAATTTCTATATAAAATTATGTTGTTTAGGAAAAGTCACCAGAACTGCTGGGTATGAATATAAAATACAAATGGGGTGTTTATTTATTTATTTAGCTTAAGCTACTTTATGAACAATAACAACAAAAACAATAAAAAAAATTCTAAAACAAGAAAAAAAACTTGTTTTTGCATTCGGTTTTTGTTTACAGTGTGCTGACGGAAATTTAAACAAAGACCCACACAAACAGAGGCATATGGTGGATAAACAAATACAAGTGGAAATGTTGTATGGAAAACTGCACAGTGGTGTCAGATATATGTATATTACTAAACAATTCAAATAAAACTTCTCAGAGACACATTTGTAAGTGACAAATTGTCCTTGTAATTATTTTTTGATTACAACAATGCTTGCACAGGTTTTCCATAAAGCCAAAAACATTAATATATCTTTAGCTCCACTGTTAAACATTTAACAAAAATACTCCCACCAGTTTATAGGTTTAACATAAAAACTGGAAACAAAAACATTCAATAAAAATAGCAGCAAAACAAAAAATTTTAAAATTAAAAGTTTTTCACTGCAATTTTTTACTATTTCTCATAGCGTGATAGCTGATGATGTCCAGTCAGAGCTCTTACAATTCATTTGTACTAAATGAACAATAATGTTTTTAAAACGTTCATAAAATAACAAATATTTCACTAGGATTTTTTGTGTTTTGCTTTCAGGGGGTGCAAACGGATAATATTAGTGTAGTAGGATAACAGGTAAAAGCATAAAATCACTTACCTTTTAAATTGACTGAGGATAATCCGTATTATATCCAATTGTCAACTGTGACACAATTTTTCTTTTAGTTTTATACATTTACTATACAGCATGATTTACTGTTAAAATATAGATTGGAACATTTTAAAGAAGAACACGACATTACTTTGTTTCCTCTAGAAGTTGACTTTTTTTTATTTATTTATTTATTTATTTGTATTACTTTACTTTATTTTATATTTATTTAGAATTTTTTAAGACCTTAAAAAAATTTTCCTTATATTCATTTGTGTATTTATATTTTTGTTATCATTAATTTTAATTGGTTTTAATAGATTAATTTTTTGTGTTTTGTTAGATTTTAGGTTTTTATTTTGTAAAATATTTTTGTTTAATTCCAATTTAAATATTTATTATTATTATTGATTTAAATGAATTATTAATTGATTTTATATAAACTTTTTTATTTGTATATATGTATGTATTACAAAGCCTTTGATTTGTATTACATAAATAATTTATTTACTCGTATATTGGGGTTTAGTGGTATTAATATGAGTGAATTTAAAATTAAAAAAAAAGCAATCATACGTCTGTATCAACATTAGAGTGGTGCATTAAATGTATTTTACTTATTTTGTTTCAAACACTTGTTGTGAAAAACATGTTGCTGTTAGAATGTGATTACACGGAAAATAAAATAAATCTTTACCTTTCTACAGGACCTCATTTTATCCCACATTTGTCAACAAACATTCCAAATTAAGACTTAAACATTTGTCTTGTTATGCAGTTTTAAAGGAATCATAATATATACTGAATTATGTAACTAACAGCATATTAAAGATAAAAATGGTATGGAAAATGTATTCCGAATTATCTCGTTTAAACCAATTAATTAGTAATTCGATTTTTAACATCAAAGTAAATTTGAATTCTTAATAATTCCATTAAGCATTCGGAACAAGTCGGTTTTAGTGACTTTGCCCAAAAAAAAAATCATCAAATAGGGATTTTAGAGGAGATGGCAGCAAAAAAAATGTGTTCGTGGTCACGCCTATTTTCGAGGGGGCGGGCCCGTAAAGTTGAAAATATATAGGCCTATATCTGGGGAACTACTGGGTGTATGATAATTTGTAATACATTAAATAAAAGTTATTAAACATACCTTTCTAACGATATATATCATGATTATAAAATATGCACCGAATATGGGTTAAATCTAAAAATAATATTTTTTGACCCGAATTTTTTTTAATATCTACAAAAATTAAAAAAAAATGTATATATAAGTGTTATTTTAGTTTATTAATATAAATAGCCAAGACATTCAGCTTTAATTTAAGGTATCACATGTGTCTGTAATTCTATAATCATAGAATTATAAAATTTGAAAAATTAAATAAAACACATTTTTTCAAAATTTCAAAAAAATTCAAAATTTTGTATGCAGTATAGGATTTTTTCCTCTATGGTATACAGAATACCGGCTTCGCATTGTACAAATTTTCTCTATTGCCAGCTTATAGCCGACGGAAGGATTCTCTCTTCCATGGTATACAGAACACCGGCTTCGCATAGTACAGCTTGTATTTTTTATGGTGAAATGTCATAATCTTTCTTGAATATCTTCGGATCTATATTACCTTCATGATCATGTTATACCTTAAATTCTTGACTTGAAAATATTGTAATTTATCTACTTACTCATATAAACCTTTTTCCCGGATTTGTTAGATTTTTTAAAAAAATTTCGGATCAAAAAATAATCTTGCGAAATTTATTAATATGCGGTTCATATAAATAGGTCATGTTGCATATCGTTGGAAAGGTCTTTAAGATACCTAAGATATATATTTATAATATAATAAAAAGATGTAGTTTTCAAGATATAGCTAAATATATTAAAAACTTTGGAGCCCCGCCCACTCGAAAATAGGCGTGACCGCCCCAATTTTATTTTTTTATTTTAATCAGAATTTAAAATTTTATTAGTGATAAAATTTTGATAGTGATTTGAAAAAAGTCACTAAAACCGACTTAAGCCAAGCATTCATAATGAATTAAGTAGTTTTATAGACTGACTTCCTCAAGACTATAAATTTTTTCCAGAATTAATTCTTTTGACTATTTATTCTCTTTTGAATTAATTTTGTATTCTTTACAAATTAGCTTAATAAAATATATTTGTTTTGAACGCAGAATATTTTTTTTATTTACAGAACATTCCAAAAAAAAAATTGATTGAAGCAAACTCATTTTAATTATATTTGTATTTAAATAAAAATCATGTTCCCTAGTTTGAAAAACTAAAAAAGATTACGTTATGTATTAATTGCACCTGTGAAATTATGCTTAAAGATTTTCTTTAAATTGCTAAAGTTCTTCAATTATAATTTGAGATTTTTTTCCTTAATTTTGTATTACGCTTTTAGTTAAATATGCACAAAATTAAACAATTCTCTGGTTTCAAACTATTCAATTACGATAAAGTTTTCCGAAGCATTTTTAATATAAATTATGTGGAATAATACAGTGGAAAGCAAAACTGTCCGGATGTTTTGCATTAAGGAAGTAAGATAATAAAAATAATACAAATATAGGTAAATTATTCTTCAAAAAAATGAAAAAAAAAACAAAAAATTCACTATTCGGACAATTTTGCACAGTAAAAGAAATAAACATTATCACGATATTCCTCTGTTAGAATGTAATGGTATTTGACCCGTTGGTTTTTTGTTTGTTGCGATCTCGTTATCAAGCTTTTATTGTTTGACCTGGAAGTGATTAATTTGATTTTTAAATAAAAAAATAATAGATCTTTAAAAATGAGAAAAACGCCAACTGATATTGAAAACAATGTAATAAATTTGTTGGAAAATAATTATTCATGCCGCAAAATTGCTAAAAAAAAATTAAATATAAGTAAATCCACGGTAAATGATATAAAAAAACGGCATAATGTAGCTTGCAATTATAAACAAGGGGGTCAACCAAGACTGGTTTCTGATGGTGATGCCCGGCAGATTATTATATACTTTTCAATAAAATTTACGAAAATAAATTATTATATTACTAATACTAGAGAGCCCGAACATTGGACGATGTATATACTAAAAAATTATTATTGTTAACTAGTGTTTATTATATTGTAAATATCCTCTTTTTGTATTAAATAAACGATAAAAAAAACACAATCAGTTTTTTATTTAGACTTTCATCTTTTTCACCTTTTCATCAACATATATTTGTCCCAATTTACAGTTTTTTAAGAGGGAGAGGGAGATTTAATTGTACTAGCAATTCGTGTTACCCTCTTACTCATATTACACATGTGTATACAAATGTTTGCCTACTTTCAAATAAAAATACGAGCGATTTAAGCAATAAGAATTGTGCTGTGTGAACACCATAGACATTTCAAGGCAAAAATTGCATCAATCTTTACAATAAACTGGCTTCGTGTAAATTGAGACTATGGAATTGCTTATCAAGTTAATTGCTTGCAAGGCTTTGCTCGAGTCGTAAGCATGTTAGTTTTGTGTTCTCCAAATAGAACATAATGATTAATAAAAGAATGTGGTACATCACTTAGAATGATTTTACTCGAAAACTCAAAACTATGGCCAACAAATTTTCATATTTTGCAAAATAAAAATTTTAAAGAAAATTGAAAATGTGCAAGAATTTGGAAACATTGGAAAAAATTTCGAAAAAAGCATTTCTTTTCCATTTTTTTCTAGTTTAAGTACATTGAGAAACACAATTGAAAACCCAACGAGTTTTGCTTATTTAATCTAGTTAAATAACTAATGCAGTAATGATTACGAGTGCGTTATAACTAAAAAACAGTAAATTGTTTTCTGCTAAAAAAAAAAAATCCATTATCCAGCACTAGTTAACAATATAAAATCATATTAGTTATATGCATAACGTAAATGCAGAATTTACAGTAAAAACACAATTATGTAATATAAATTCAATACTTTTTTCCTGCAATACATTTTTAAGTATTCTAATGGTTAAACCTGCATCTGTTTTTATATACTAAAAATTACTCATACGCCATGTTTGACAAAAGTCCAGCAAAACATTTTATGTAATGTTTAAATGTAATAAGGTCACATGTTGCAACATGAAAACTAACATTTAAAAAAAAACTTGGAACTTTATTATAAATTTTGTACACCTAATTCTCTTTTTACATGGAATTTTTTTACACGGTTTGAAAATAAACAAATTTTACATTTTTTACACGAATTTATTCCATTTAGCACGATTCAAAATCTTTTGGGCTTAATTTTTTTTAGTTAACCCATTAAAAGCCGGACCTAAACCGCTGAATAAAAATCAGTGAAATTTTGCATACTTGCAATAAATGCCAAAAAAAATGTCTATATTTAACATTTTTTTTTATGTCATGAAGGTGGGGCAAGAGGGGCTGGTCGATTTTTCGACCAATGTATGAATACGATATAAAAATAAAATAAAAATACATCACGTTATTTGTATGAAAAATACTTTTACATGTTTAGTGAAAACATTTTATTGTAAATTATAAATTGTGGAAAGTATTAAAGCATTTGGTGTGAACAGCAACAGCAGATTTTAGACATTTAAAAGAAGAATGTTTGTGACAAACACGACAACGACGAGCCTTGTCAATTTTCTCGATACCATGTTCTGTTTTGCCATTTGCGAATATCATTTAGCGCAGCTTTTGCACTCACTTTGGGTGGATTTGCGGCCCTAGCTATCGTTGAGTTTGCTTTACGAAGCAAACATTCGGTTACATAGAGACAAAACTCAAGTTGTGTTAGCGCACTGCTTTTCTTTTGGCCAATTCGTTTCTTTGACCGGTCAGTTCCTATCTGATGTCCTTCGGCAGAGTCTTCATGCTTACAAATGCGTTGGTTATCAATGGCCAATACCATTTCATGCCACGAACTCGAATTCGGTAGTTATTCATTGCATTATCGAATAAGTCAACGCCACCCATACGGTTGTTGTATGCCTTAATAAATTGTTGCCTTTCTGTTCCATCTCTTCACATGAAGCATAGGCTCTATTGTTTCGTGGTTTGAAATAACCGTAACTACGGAATTATCATTCCAACGAGCGACTAGCAATTCATTTTTTTTTGTCGAACACGTAATCGAAAGTGCCACGTTCCTTTTGTTTAACTTTTTTCACGTCCATAAGTGGAGCGCTGTTAGTGAGATTATCTCGAACAGTACCAGTGGAGAAATAATTCAGCTGAGACAAGCGTGGCATAAGTCGATGGGATTTAAAAAAATTGTCGAATGCTACGCAATGTTGCAATGGATTCTTAACTTTACTTGGTAGTTTTAATACAACTGTTCTCCCAACCCCATTTCGACATATTTAGGATCTTGAACAGCACTACCACCTCCATAAGGTATAAATGAATAAAGATAGCCTTCGGCCGAATATGGAGCCCATATGGATACAAGCAAATTTACTGGTCAGAGCAATTGTAAATAGCACAAATTCCCTTTTAGTGCATACAATCAAACGAACTTGTCATACATACATTTTTTTACATTACTTTTAAGCTCAGAGTGTATATATTTTATTACTTTAATAACTATGATTGTGTAAAAGTACATTGTGTATGTGATTTAGTATTATAAACCTGAATAGTTGTTCTTAAGAAATACTTGTTTTTCACTAATTTCAATTGGTTTTAGATATAAGGAACCAAACATCTATTTTGCATACGATCATGTCTTTTTTGCACGGTTTTGCATATTTAGGTGTATTTGTATTTCATGTTGAAAAACTAACAATTTAAAAAAACATCTAGATTATTTAGTAATACAAATTAAATATTAGATATTAAACATACAATTTGTTAAATATAATTTACAAATACAATTTGCCAGTTATTTAAAAAATTACCACAAACAAACCTTAAAAAAAATTCAAAAAATAATCAATATTTTAAAGGTTAAGCTCCCCATTATTATTTCTACAATACTGGTAGTGTGATATATAAACGCCGTCTATTTTTTTGTTGAATCAAAAACCAACCGTATGAATATGTAACACGATATACACATTTGATGACATATTAATTATGTCCACATCACATACAGTCATTACATTTAAATTTTCATTCTAATTTTTGCTAAATATATTTGACTTTCTATTTGGGTTTTGCGTACACTCTTTAACCAATATTTCTATCTCTAACACAAATCAAAAACTCCCCTACAGCCATGATGTGTGTTTCACAAAAAATAATTAGTAGCGATTTTCCTTAATTTCCCTTTTCACATATTTACACATGCTCTCTTTCTCTGTAGCGAAAGCAGCGGCAAAAAAATGTCACATAAGGCAAGCAAAATACTGTATTTTGTTTTAGTTTTTAATTAGTACACAATGAAGAAAAAACTCAAAGAATTTTTATTAATAACAGGAAAATAAAGAAAGTAATATATGCTGAAAATATTAAATTCAAACAATATCAAATACTTGCAAGCAAATCTTTCAATGTTTACTTAGCAAGCTATTAGAGTTTGTTTTGAAAGTTAAACACAAATATTTGAAAAATCATTAAAAATATACTTTCTATATGAATGTCAGCAGTTAATTACTTCCAATTCATTAATTCATGTTCCCTATTATAATTTCCATATGTTAGCTAAAGTACAATATTTAAAAATCTTTTGTATTTCTGGTTTGCAAAACCCATATGTAAGTGTGTATATGTATGTATATTTTTAAAAGTGATTTTATTCAAGTTTGACCAAGACTTTTTTGCAATTGAAATGCATTTCCGTTGTATAAAGATTGTATGTACATGATTGGTCCTGCCAATCGTTCGTTAAGAGTTTGCATTTGACGTTAAGAGTAAAATATCAAGAGCAAAAGATTATTACGCCCAGCAAGCACTGATTGTATTCAATTAAATCATTTTAATATCTTTGCCATATACATAAAGCTTAATAGAGTGCACATTGAGTATGAACACTTTATTTTAAACACGTCTTTTCATTGTAAATATAAAGGACACACAAATGTTTTTAACCATTTCTTTTAAGCTGCTATTATTCATTCCTCTAGCAGTACTCGTACGTATACTTAATTTCATTAATATCTCATTCATTCGCAGTGATGTTCTGCAAACAAATTTGTTTTATCGAAATTAAATTTGCCCTTAGAGATTTTGTGTTTGTTTGTTTGTTTTTCTAAAAATACTTTTTAATTACTTATATATATTATCAGTAAACAGCAAAGTATTTTTTATTTTTAAGCATTTTTTAAGTAGCAGTACTTCCTTTAGACCTTAAGCCGATAGCCATTGATGTTAGTGATTTAAGCTTTTAGATTTATTGTTATTTTAATTATAATAAATTTTTGAAATTTGTTGCTAGACTGTCTTTCTGCGAAGGCAATGTATTGCAAAATATTTTGTGAAACGAGCGAGATGGAATTTTCAATGAACAACAAAAAAATTTTCCTAGTGAAAACTTTTACTCATGTTCAACTCCTGGAATACACAGGGGGCAGATTTGTTATTTTTATTTAGTTTTATTATTTTTAGTTTAAATTAATTTTAAGATTTAGTTTTATATTTATTAAGGTAGATATAACTCTGCAAGTATAGGTAAATGTCGGGAGCAAATATTGTTACATTCAATTTACTAATTGCTAATTAATTTTTCATATAATTAAATTTTATTTACTTTTGATAAGCCTGTCGCATAACCAAATGAATATTTACGTCATTAAAATAATACGCCATAGTTTGAAGTTTTCTTATAATTAATGTTTGCAAATCTTAAAATATGAAAAAACAAGTCTTAATAAATTTAACTAACTTACTAAATTCCTTTAGAATTTACCTTTATATGTATTTACAGTCAAAATAAGCATAATAATGACTAATGGAAATGATTGATAACTTATGGGTGGAGTTGACATTTACCAAAAATATATTACAGATGGCAACTGACAACTGTCAGCTGTTAACTTCAGTTGCCGAACATGGCAACCGAGAATTTTTGATTGATTTGATTTATATTTTAAGTGGTAATTTTTTCGATAAATCATTTAGATTTTTAACATATAAATGTTTGTTTTCTACTCGAAAATTCCAAAAAAAAAAGATTAAAAACGAAAGTTGGATTACGTAATAAAAACTTGCAAGTTAGCGCGTCCAGTTTGGTTTCTATACATAATCCACCCATTAGCTTAAGAACTATCTGTTGTGGATTTTAAATTATTTATAGTAAAATAAATAAAAATGGTCATTCTAACCACGATTGCATAACCAGCATAACCTATATTAAATACTTAAAGTGAAGAGTGTTTTTTAAGATGTATTTGAAATTGAATAAAACACAGATGATTTTTGTTAATAAATATAATTTAAACATGACTTCTGACTTATGACCGCTACGGCTTGTTCAGATGTAGCCTTATCTGGAAGTCCAATTATCAATAACTTTCCAACGTTTATGGCTGAATATCGGCAAATGTTGTTCTCCAAGTGGTCAATCGTTACAGATTTATTGGCTTCACATATCCCCACAGAAAATAGTTGAACAATCTTGCAGGCCAATTCACGGCTCCGAAAGGTATAAATATGCGGTTACCAAACGTTTCCTTGAATATCATCAAGTATGAAAATGTTCTTAAAATTAGCTGAATTCAAAGGAAAATTATTTTATTGCTCTTTTTTGACAGCTGCTATTTTAAGCAAGAGTTTCCATAAAAACCGAAATATGTCAAATCGCGGATTTTGTCAGAAGTTCTAAGAATACAATTATGTATTAATAAAAAGCAATTTGAAATAATTATAAATATACAATCCTCATTTAGTTAATTTCTTTAAGTACACAAGCTTTTTTATATCTCATGTTTTTTGTATGTCTTTTTATATCTTTTTGCATGTAAGCTTGTTTGATATTATGTAAATAAGACTTAATACTACTCTTAACAAACTGTCATATAGAAGGACAAGTATTTATATGCATAAGAACTTGTGATTTTGAAAAATTACGTATTAAATTATTAAACTGCGAATGAATTAAAATAAAAACATTTGTCAATGGAATTCAGAGCAACAGGTGTAAAATGTATTTGTTACAATTTTTATTTTTATAAAAATGTTAAAATATAAGGGGAGCAGGAGCAGGATTAATTCTCGCTGCTTAGAAAGATGTGTGTTTCTTCTTAAGCACTCATTTTTGAAATATTAGTTTTATATAATAAATACAAAAATAATTTGTTTAAGTTAATGCAACCATATGTTTGCAATATGTACAACATGTACAATTTGTAAGAATTTAATTTTACTTTACTTTTATGTAGGTTCTCTACAAGTTACAGTAAATACTTGTATTTACATATTGCTTATTTGTGATAAAATTGTAATAACTCATACACTCACTCTAATTTATTTAACTGAATAAACTCTAAAAATGAATCAATATTTTTACCATACGAGAGATGTTTCATTATGTAAATTTTTGTGCTAACAAACTATTTAAAACTAATTGCAAAAAACCTATTTAACAGATTTTATTTAATGAATACAATTTTTAATGAATAATTAAAGTCAATGTTTTCAAAATTTTATATTTTGACATATAACGATTTTGTTACAAATGAGTCAGAAACATGCAAATTTTTCTATTTAATCAAGCGTATACAGCTGGTAATACTTATATACTGTTTCTATATATTTTTTCTATATAAATGTTAAATTAACCATGAAACGAAAAAGTATAAAAAATATATGCTCAACTCAAGCATCATACAAACATAAGTATGCAAGAGAAGTTTGGTTAAACGCAGAAGTAGTCTATCAGTTAGTTTCTTTTTTTACTGTGAAATATTGTTTATTTATTTAGAATGCATTCCAAATAATAATTTTAAAATGTATACTTTTGTGCAGAAAAAAAAATATGTACTCGTATGCATTTAGAATGTGAATTCAAATGGAATCTACTCGATTAAAATAATGTGAGTTAAGAAACAAAACTACCAAGGACTTTAGATTTAGTGGATTTGAGAACAAATGCAATTTAAGGAAAAAATCTTGTCGATAAATATATTTTAGGAATCGATCTGAAAGCTCAAAAACCAAAAACGATTTTTACATCTTTAAAAACCAGTTTAAAATATTGTTTATTTTTAAACTACTGGTTTAATTAATATGCTGTGTATGGAAATATTATTGAGGATGATTTAGACATTCAGAGAATATATCTTGTAACCGCACTGTTTAATTAAAAGAAGAATTACGAGTATCCCAGCTAAATTTGTTCTGTAAAATTAATCTAAAAGCTTTTGAACATACGCAGATAAGGACAAATTTAGCTTAGCTATTTATATTCTAGATAATAACCCCCTGGCCCACGATGTCGAACGATAACGTTCGCTTAAATAAGACTTAATACACAAAATTTTTATTGTATCTATTTTTTACTCAATCAAGTTTGTTTATTCCACAATCAAGTTTGTGTCTTAAGTCTTATCTAAGCGAACGTTATAGCGTGTTCACATATGCACCTAAATTGCGTTAATCGCAATTAACGCCATTATTGAGCTCAATATTCCATGTAAAATCGCAATTAATTATTGCGCAATAAGTACGAAATTGTTATAATATTGAGTAAGATTTCGAATGCAACACTGCTCACAACTGTGTTTAGTGAACAAACTTGTATAAACAACAAAAGAAAACAAAAGAAATCATTGAAAAGTCAATGTGAAGGTAAGTTTGTTTACATAGAAACACAACAACCATATAGAGTATTTTTTGTATTGTTTTCCAACTGTCAAATGATTATTGAGTAAGCTGAAAATTGCGTAAGCCTGAACACTTGAAATAATATTGTCAATTAATCGAATATTGACTCAATTAAGTTTCATATCTGAACACGCTATTATCGTTCGACATCGTGGGCCAGGGGGTAATATTCTATTCTAGATATCTGTTTAAAGTTTCAATTTAAGTTTTCTTTAATTACATTGTTTGTTCATTATCTTTTAAACTATACTACTGTAAACATCATTTAATTTAACTTTAGTGTTTAGTTAAAAAAAGTCAAAATTAAAGAAATCGTTTTATCGCCGACTTAACATGTAAAGGCTCTAAGTCCATATTTTACAATATTACAGGAGAGACAAAAAACAATCAAACTTTTTTTTGAATAAACATTTTTGAAATCTGTAAATGCAATTTGTTTTGGTATTTTTCTTTGCTTTTTATTTGCGTAAAAGCAAAATGAAAAAATAAATATTTGCCGAGATAAAAGCTTTTTTTTGACGTACAGCTTTTTCTGTAGCTTAGTTTGTATGTTTTCATGGACTTAGATCTTTTTCTTAAAACTTGTCTCTACTTATATTTCTTACTTACTAGAATGAAAGTGTACTTTTGTTGCTTTTTTATTGTTGTTATTTAAGAAGCTAATAATATGTAAAAAGTTACAGTTTGTTTTGATTATTGTAAAAAAAGAAACAGAATTTATTCAAAAATATGAATAAAGATAGATTTACACGATTGAAATTTTCTTCAAAATTGCTCTTCAAAATGCTTCAAACTCGTGTAAACAGAGAAAATTCTTCAAAATTTATTTATTTAATAGTTATTAATTTGTGTTTTCATTATGTACAAGTATATACAAATATCGAAATTGAAATTAAAATAATAATGTTAAGCTAGATTTACGCGATTGAAATTTTCTTCAAAATGCTTCAAACTCGTGCAATAGTTTAATAGTTATTAATAGTTACTAAATAAATAAATTTTGAAGAAATTTTGCTGTTTACACGAGTTTGAAGCATTTTGAAGAGCAATTTCAATCGCGTAAATCTAGCTTAACATTATTATTTTAATTTCTATTTCGATATTTGTATATACTTGTACATAATGAAAACAAAAAATATTCAGTCTTATTTCATTGCTGTTATAAAAAAGTAATATTAATTTAAAATTTTAATGGATTTAAAAGTAAGATAACTGGCGACGACTATTTTTATTCGTATGGCAAATCGTCATAAAATTTATGGTGTTTTGTAGGCAAAGTGGAGTTTAGATATTGCAAGTCTTCGAACTTTCTAGTCTTTATTTTTCTTCTTTCCTGATGAAGTTGGTGTAAGTCCGACCACTCCAGTGCGACTAAATTTTTATTTATTTTTTGGTGGAGATTTTTCCATTTATCAGGAAATCTAAGTGTGAAATTAATTTCACCATTTGGTGTGTATTGTATTCCTCGAATGTCGGTCACTTTGGAATCGCCTTTTTCACAGCCAGAGCGAATATTTTTACAAAATTGTACGTTGTTGAATTTTTTAAAAAAATGAATGATCTATATAAGTAACATCATGACGATTAATGTCATGACTGTCAATAGTGTTGATACTCAAAACAACGAAAGTGTAACCAATGAGAAATAATATTATGTCAATTGGTTGGACTCTCAGACTATTTCGCGCGATAGAGTTGATATTTCAACATTGGAAGAAGTAAGATATTACACAAAGATGTGATAAATTGGACTTAGCGCCTTTACTCATCATAACAAAACAACAACAACTAAGGAGATAACTGTATTTTTTTTTGTTGTAATCGATGTATTTTTACTTATTGAACACAACTGCATTAAAATCTCAATTTCTAAAAAAGTGGACTTAGAGCCTTTGCATGTTAAGCTATCGTTATGGTTTTGTAGAAGCACATATACTCGAATACATAGTAAGTGATCTACTGTGATAGCCTGTATCTCATGTATTATTTAAACAGGCTGCATAAGTTATTTTTCTAAAATCTAAAATTACACTCAATTATTTCCAGTTGCACTTAATTTGAAACTTTTCCGTTTAGCTTAAAATATTTCAGATGGAATTTTAGCAAAAACTAGCTTTATACAACATTCTGTTTCAGTACTGTTGTTATTCATATTAAAAAAAACACGCTTTCGCAATATCCTTAAGATATCTCTAATAATTCATAAACTAATTACATGTCGTAAGATGTACAACACTAATGCCGCTACCCAGAAGTATGTACTTCCACTCTTAATGAAAAAGAGTTTCAATTAATATTATTGATAAAAAGAAAAATCCAAGTTGCATTAGAATGAAAACGTTTATGTTTTAGATTTTGTTAAATAATTAAAATTTAGTTTCTGTTTCAGTTGCACAAACAAAATTGCACATATTTTTGTCTATATAGTGTATAACAAAATTGTTCTTATAGATATGGAATTTTTAATAAAAAAAAAACGTTTGCTTACAGCAAATGACCACATACATACATAGATATACACACACACATACACACACATCACTACTACTGAGACAAATGTTGACATTTTAACCATTTTCCATTTTTTTCTATTTCTAAGTATTTGAAAAGTGGAAAATATGTATGTATTACAACAAAGTTTCTGTTTTTAAAATTTTTTATACATATTTCTTTATACACTTTTTTGCACACTCACATACTTTAAGTAAAGTGCAAATGTGTGGGAAAAAAGAGTAATTGTATAAAATATAAAACGTGAATTTACGATTTTTCCTGGTTGATTTTTAAAATTTCGTTTCCTTTATTTATGTCAAGTGTTGAGCGGCATATCGATTTTTGTTACTTGAAATTTAGGTAGTTTTGTTTCAAGAAGTATTTACAAGTATGTATTGGTCTATGTATTTTGAAATGGAAAATTTTTCTCCGATTTTTAAGTTTTTCTTTTGAATTTATTTTAAAGCAATTGCTGTTTAAAATTTCATTGTAACAACTTTTGTTTTAATATATACTGATTAAACAAACTCTCAATATTATGCACTTCTTGTATAACATATTAAGTCTTGCAACAGGTGGTTGTTAACAAATAAACATTTGATATGAAATGTATGAACCTGCACACTCTGTCGATTTTTGAAGCTCCCAAGGTATACAATTGTTTACAGTCATCTAAATACCAAATGCTAAAACATGAGCAAAATCGGCTAACGTTTCGAAGTTACACATTTTCAGTCTAATTCATAAAAACTTATCAAGGCTTTATAACACAATAATACTTTATAATACAAAATTTGCTTTATAAGCCTATTATAAACCTTTGATAAGTTTTATGAATAAGGGGTGCTTAGTTTCTAGCTTTCGTTCACACTAGAAATATTTCCAAACAAGAAATTTGGAAACGCCGTAAAAAACGAAAAAGTCCAATATAGGGACAAATAGTTTCCTAATAAATTAAAATTATACAGTAACATAAATATTAATATACGAAAGTGTGCCGTCACTTTTCTTTTCAGTCAATTGAAATAATTAACGTTTTGTTCCTCTATTCACGCAGAGAAAAAAACCAAATTGGACATGGTTACGATAACTTCACTGTGTTTTTGGCAACATTATATTGTTGTGATGCACAAGTAATTGTTATTTTAGTTTGATTTTATCAATAATTTAGTTACTGTAAACATCTGTATGGTTTGCTGAAACATAATTATTTTTAAAAAATGTTTACCACAACTATCGAATGATAACTATGCAAACATTACAACTATTTAAATTTACAAATAACCATTAAATGATAAGATTCTATATTTGTACTCATATTATGTTTAAAATGCAAACAAAATATGTTTAATTTTTTAACTTTTGCATCAGCCCAGTAGTTTGTCTGCGTGATATCAGATTATTTAGTTGGATTTAATTAAAAAAAAACAATTCGTATTTAAAATATATTAAGTCTCCGTTTACACAGTCGAACATTTGGAAGAACAACATTTAGCTTGGTAGAAAATTACGGGTGGCAAAGAGAGAATCAAATTTGTGTTCGGTACTCGGTGAACATGCTTTGTTGACATTTTCTTTGCTGGAATTTACTACAAATTATTACACAGCACGAATAAGAGAAATGTCAAAAAAGCAAATAATAATGAAATGTGTTTGACAACATTGTTCGACAGTGTGACCGTGAATGAAAAAAAAGTAATTTAAATGTAAAAGACCAAAATAAAGTGTACATAAAGTAAATAATCTTAAATTTCTCAAAATAAAAATCTATTAAACATAACTACAAATGAATGAAATTTTTTTATGTAAGTTGAAAATGCGCAAATATTTATTTCTATTTACAAAAAGTTTAAGTGTAAATTTTGTGTTTAAAAAAATAATGAGAAATAATTGCGATTATATGAAATACTAAAATAATTGTGTATTCAGTAGATAAAAACAGGTACCATTGCATAATTTTGCATTCATATATATCTGTTCCTTTAAACTCCTACAAGGAGCATAGGGCCAAAAATTTTTTTTTTGCATTCATAACATCATAATATAGTAAATAGTAATAATAAAATGATATTAATTTAACATATTATGATAAAGTACTATCATAATATAATTGCTTTAGATCATAATATGATTATTGTGTATCATTATATGATTACTTTCAATCATAATATGATTATTTTTAGATCATATCATGATTACTGTAAACTATAATATGATTACTTTGGGTCATAATATGATCATGTATGACAATTTTGTGATTATATTAGGTTATAATATGATGTTATAATATCAAATTATTATTCACAAGAAAATATTATAATGAAATATTACGATGATAATTGATCATAATATGATATTTTATGTTACTTATATTTATCATAATATGTTTTGACTACAATCATAAATCTTATCATAATATGTTGCTCTTAGATTATGTTTACCACAACCATGTTATTTTCTCTGTGGGTTGGCATCACTCCAATACAGCATAATACTGTTTATGTTTTCTATAATTTAATTTTAATTATATTTTTGTTTTTATTTCCTAAAACAAAAACAAATTAAATTTCAAATGTTGCTGTTTCGATGTTTTAATTATAAAGAACAGGACTTGTTAAAACAAAAAAATTTCCAGTAATAGATGAAGAAAAATGAAGCAGCAAAATTTGTCATTATAACATTCAACAGAATATGATTGTTATGAAAGCCATAAAATTTAATATAATTAATATACATGCATATGTATGTATGTATAGTTACGAGTTTGTTTTATTCACTAAATGGTTCGTGGATGGTTGGTTGATTTGTTTTCATTTGGGGTTTTGAGACACAATAACAAATGTATGGTTAGATTCGTATACCAAGTTTGTTGAACGTATGTTTTTAAAACAACTTTTACACATACAAACACTATGAAGTTATTAAAGAGGATAGCAATCCCCGACCATATATACGACTATTTTGAGGACAACCACTGTTAGACTGTTGCAATCAGTTTTGTAGTTAAATGTGAAATGTTCATTTCCACTTGATCAGTATACTTCCGGAATTTCGTCAGTGTCCTCTTTTTGATTTTCCTGTGTAGGTGAGTGTGTGTTTGTGTATGTATATACAAATAATGTGTAAGTGAGAGTCTCTGAGTAGTAAGAGCAATTGTAAGTGTATGCATGTTTAATATATTTATTGTGGCATTTAACTTTTATCCTATTACTTGTTGTAGTTTGTGAGTTTTTGCTGGTTTAACTACTATAGTTTCATTTTTAAGCTGGTTTATCCTTATTTTTTACTATTTTTTCGTTTCTGTTTTTTTTCTGTGTTTTTTGTCAGTATTGCTAAATGTACATGGTTGCATGCACTTGTATGCGAGTGTATTGTCTAGTAGTGTAGAAAGTTGGACTTTCAACAGGTTCTTTTTGTTGTTGCTGTTGTTGTAGATAGTTGTTTGTTTGCAACTTTTAATGTTATAAAGTTTTTAACTTAACTTTAGTATTTTTTCTAACCATTAAAGTTAATTAGTCATTTTAATGTTTATATTTGCTAAAATTAGAGTTTTAGTTATTGCTTAAGTCAAGTTGGTAGATTGTGATGTTTTTCTGCAGAATAAGGTTTAATCCTTAACATATTGTCTGTAAAAGTTGACTGTGAGAACTGCAACAATTGAATTTCTGTTAAAGGTAGAATGTTATTTTTGATAATTTTTAGTCAGGCAGGAGTTCATTAAATTTAATTTTTATTAAATTATTATTTTTACTGAAGGTAGGCAGGATGTTATTTTAAAATGAATGGATACGAGTTTATAATCTGTTTAAGGTTTAACGTTTGATTGCTTGTGATGTATGATATAAGTTTGTGATCTATTTAAAGGAGGTTGAAACTGTTTTATAGAGAACAAATGTTTTTACAAAAGCTTTTGATATCCTTTCCAAGAAAATTGTTAGAGAATTTGTGTCGAATTTAGCTTAGAATAGCTTGCTAAACAAAACTATGCTGTGACTGCTCTATAGAATATTGTTCCAGACTGTTCTATAAAACATTGTTCCAGTCTGTTCCATAGAACATTGTTCCAGACTGTTTAATAGAACATTGTTTCAAAATGTTCAATATAATATTGTTCCAGAATGCTCTACAGAACATTGTTCTTTAATATTATATAGAACATGGTTAAAGACTGTTCTATAATATTCTATAGAACATTGCTTTATAATATTTAATAGAACATTGTTTCAGAATGTTCCAGAGAACATTGTTCCAGAATGATCTAAAGAACAATGTTCCAGAATGGTCTATAAAACGCTGTTCTAAAACATTGTCTACAATATTTTATAGAATATTAGTTTTTTATATTCTATAGAACGTTGTTCCAGACTGTTTTATAGAACATTGACCCAGAATATTCTACAGAACATTGTTCCCTAATTATAGTACATTTTCTATAGTTCTACAGCACAATGTTCTATATTCTATAAAACATTGACCCAGATTTTTTTATATATTTTCTTTAGAAAGAAATTTAAAATTTTTTTGTTTAGAAAAAGTTTGCAAATGTTTCTTTATAAAAGAAATTTTAAAACTTTTCTATAAAAAAAATTAAGTTTTTCCATGAAATATAAATTTGAAAATTTGTATATAAAAATAACTAAAAATTGTTCTAAATATTTAAATACTACGCTATTGGAACGATTTTCCAATATACATATGTAAACTTCTTCAAACAAAATTGATCAAACATTTTTCGAAAGAAAATTGTTTGACAAATCTCGTACATACAAAAATATATTTTAAATCTTTCCAAAAGTTTTCTTCATATCATGAAACCACATTTTCCATAAATTCTTAATAAACTTTTTCTATATATTATATAATAAAAATATATTAATAATAGTAAAATTAAATTTAGCAAAACTACATATTTAAGCTTTAGCTTTCCAAGCAATAATTCTTAAAAAAAAAAGTATATAAAAAAACAATATAAAAGGAAACCTTCCTTTCATTTAAATACACACATCAAATACCAATGTTCAATGATGCGAACTCGTAATCATCGATGAAGTTCAATTTCAATACAGCAGTTCTGTGTATTTGCGTAAATATGCATTTGTAGCTGTGTATATTTTTGTTACCCTCTTTTAATTCATAATAACGAAAAAGAACTTAAACTTTTGAAGTATATTTTTTTTATTATGTTTACTTGGTATTCAAATCGCAAGTAGATAAATTGATAATTAGTCGGGTGACTTCTAATACATATTATGATTATAAAAATATAATGATGCAATTTGAATAGTTTCAACTACTTAACAATTCTCCTTCGTAAACTAAAATATACATACAAAGTAACCTTTCCATTACAAAAGCAAAAAAAGAAAAAGCAGTAAGCAAAACTCTATAAAACAACAATTCAAACAGTAATATACTATATAATAAAATATTTCATCTAGTCTCTGTTATGATACTTCAAATTGACTCAAAAGACACTTGAAAGTCACTTCTTCATTGTTTGGTTATAGTTTTTTTTTTCAGTTTTCACTATTGCTTTACTATTTCTCCTTTTGCCAGTTACCGTGAAATTTTAGTTCTTTGTTTTTTTTTCATTTTTCTTACTTTGAATATGTTTGCAAAAACTAAACAAAAACTGATAGTATTAGTAATATTACACACATTCTTTGACAAACGTACACATACATAAATAGATGTTCAGCCAAGTCAATGCTGTGTAGGTTCTTCTTTCTGTTATATATAAACACTGACATACATACGTACATGTTTAGGTGAGTTTAACCAAAGATTAACCGTGGTTTCAGTTATGTAAATTTTATTGTATAAATTTAGTTTTAGCACACGAAACTGTGCTAACAGAATTTTTGTATTCTAATATTTTTAAATACAACTGTTGACTATCCCCCTTATTCATAAACGATTATTAAATTTAACAAACGTTTATTAAGCAAATTTTTATATGCAAATCTGTCTTAATAAACGTTTGTTAAATTTAATAATCGTTTATGAATAAGGTTGTATATCTTTTATAATTTCGGTATACTTAAATTATATCTTGGATTTCCAGAAGTTTAAATGTGGCAATTTAATTGAATGTTGACCAAAAATATCACGTATTTTACAAAATACACATTTTTCGGTCCACCATACTTATAGTGAATTTTCGAGCGTAATTAAATTCATTGTAACATTTGCCAACGCTTCTACTAAACTTCCAGTAAATTGTTCAAACTTTCATTTCTTTATAATGAAATTGCAGACTAAACAATATGTTATTCTACATATTTACATTATGTACATATTTAATTTATATATTATTTATAAAGAAGTTTCAGTGGTGGTTCCCCAATGCTTTGGGTTGCGTTAAGCTCAAGTGGAACCATCAAGATATTATTTCCTTTAATCGAAATATAATTATATTTTTCATGCAACCACACAATCCATGTTTCCAAATAAAATAATACTTGATTTTTACGAACATGAATTTTCTGTTATGGATTCGCTGGCACGTTTACGAGATTTTTATGATATTGTGCGGCAAGTTTTTTCTTAAAACCATCCCATTTATTCGATAGAAGAGCTTAATGTATTAAATATTTAATTGAAATAATATAAACTGAACTTATCCCTTTGATGTCTTTAAAAATTCATTATTCTGATATTTCTGTTTATAAATAAAACTAAAAGTGTTTGAGAAATGTTTTATACTGGAAAATAATCAGCAGACAATTTTGAATTGGGAAATCTTCGAATAATGTTGATTGATACATTTTGACTCGAATAAGGTTTAAAATACTTTATATAAGAATTTTAAATAGAAATTCTCGAATAAATTGAAAAATTTTAAAATTATATGATTCTGATATGGAAGACAAACAACGCCAAGGCTAGCTAAGAAGGTTTGTAGGCCAAGAATTAGAGCATTATTTCATGAATATTGTTGTCAAACTTAATAAGAGCTTACAAAATTATTGAGAGCTATTCAAGAAGCAGGACTTGCAGGCATTACTCCTTAAAGATGGTTGTTAAACTCAACAAGAGCTTGCAAAATCATTGGGAGCTACTAAAGTAGCAATTTAAAAACTTTTGCAAACAGCAGGACTCATCTAAAATAAAGGAAATTTAGTACCATATGCTTCAAAAGTAATCATTACTTGCGATGAAAAATGGATACATTACTATTTGGTTGGGTTCTAGCTTTAGCTTTAGGAAATAAGACCAAAGCCAAATATTCATTACACTATATATTATGAGCTGCTGAAATCTGGTTAGACCAACACACAGAACCTGTACGGAATGCAACTGCTTCGTTTGAAGCGTGCATTGGCCGAAAAATGGTTTCATTTCAGAACAGGGTTTTTGAAGTTGATATATTATTGGCCTGAAATCTATATGTTGGCAGAAAGATTAAAGATGGTAATATCTAACAAAGGCCAATACTTTGAGTAAATTTATATTGTGCAACTCTTTCAAAATAAAAGATAAAAATTAGACTAAAGCACGTAGCGATCAATTTTCTTAAATTTAAAAGTTGCTTTTTTAAGACCATTTGAAGAGACATTAACCGAACGTTTTTAAAAGTTTAAAACAATGTAAAAAGACATTGTAAATATATGTAATTTAATATTATAAACCTGAATAGTTGTTCTTAAAAAAAATCTTTTTTTCACTAATTTCAATAGCTTGTAGAGATAAGGAACCAATCATCTATTTTGCATATGATCAATGTCATTTTGTATACGTTTTTTTTTTAAACGGGCTTTTCTGGAACCAATTACCAGTTAAAAACAGAATTAGGCATATTTGTTAAAGGTATAAAACAAACATTTTTGCAAACCACTGTGCCAATACGTTTAAAACAATGGTGTTTTTGATTTCGTTGCTTTCACTCACATAAACTTTACAATAAATTCCCCCACCAACACATCCTTTTTCCATTGGTTTTATTGCAGTCATTGAATTGTCGTTGATGTCTTTAAATGTTCAGTGTATTACAACAACAGCAACAACATGAACAAGTCCACAAATTGATAACTGGAATTATGTGGTGAATGAAGTCAATTTTCAATTCCTTTTTTGTTGTTTTCAACGTTGTTCTTTTTAATAGTAGTTGTTCTTTTTTGTAAATTGCAAACAGTTGTAAGTTTATGTAAGTATGTATGCATAAATACCCGCGCATGTGAGTGTATTTGTATCCTGTTATTGGGAAAACAATACCAGTATAATCTTATAAACTCAATGAAAACAACAATACAAATATAATGAAGCGAATAAAAACTTTAAGTAAGGATTGCAAATAGTCAAACTAGTAGATTTTTGGTTGTTAAGTTCAGGATTAAAAACGATCATAGAATGAATTAAGTGATATTATGAGACAAAAATATGATTTTTCCAAATTCCTATGAAATTTGTTCTGTCTTGGAAATAATCTAGCAAAAAGTTTATAAAATAATCTTTTATGTAGTGCATTCAAAATAATAGTTTACATCAAAAGTTAGTGGTTTAGTCTCTAGTTTAACATATCTCTCGCCTTACTATTACAAGCAAAAACCAGCAGCTAAAAAAACTAAAAGAAGAAAAATATAATAAATGATTTCCGATGTTTTATATTGTTAAATATTGCGGCAATAGCAGGTGGTATATTATTAAGTGTTCTACAAAAGCAACAAAACCAAAACATACACACATATGTACACTTGTTCTTCAGCACCTAAAGAAATGATGTATTATTTGTGGTTGTAACAGACTTAAGGGATAAAATAAGAATTTTTTTTCTTCTCAAATTTAAAATAATGATAAATTTAATAAAGCTTACAACAGCAGCTATAAACTGCAAACAAAAATTATGAATATTCTTCGTTTTCTATTGGTAAAGAACCTTTTAGCTTTTAGTTTTGGATGTCATGGGCTTGTCATTTATCAAAATCTAAAAAAAAAAATATATATATATTCCCATTGCTTTAGTTTAAGCTATGCTACCACAACTTGCTAAATTAACTAACTTGTTTCTTTAATTAATAACAAGTTGTTGTCAAAAAATACTTGCAATAAAAATAACACCTTAAATTATGAATTTGTGAAATATAAAAAAAAAATATTCACCCTTATTCTGTTTGGCGACGGCAATGACAATGTCAATTTTAAGGCAACATCAATTCTATGATAATTTGGTATTCTGTAAGATTATTATGACGACGTTGACTGTTTATCGATAATGCTAATAAAATACAGTACACATCTCTAATATTAGAGTCAGCTGATTCATTTTGTTTATTGTTTTTGATAAAAAAAAATATAAAGTTGGAATAAAAATTTGTTTGTAAAGAAAGCTGAAACAAAAATGTTTTTATTTCTTATTTCGACTCGTCCAGTGACGAAGAAAACACAACAAAATTTTTGCTTCTCCACTTCGAATTTTAATTTTTTGGCTTCAATGTCTTTTATATCCCTTAGACTACGTTTTAATGACATTATAGAATTTGACATTGCTGTCAATACTCTGGCTTCGTCAGTACTATGCCTTTCAAGCACTTCATTCCGTTTAGAGGAGTTTTCATTTTTTTTTCAACGCAGAGCTGGTCTTCCTTTTTATCGGGTTTGGAGAACTGGTTGTTGCCGTTATTGGTTGTTTTAAAACTATTAATGGTAATGCTGATGCTGTTGTCGTTGAAGCTGTTCTCTTTCCTGTAAATAGTAAAATATCAACGGACTGCCGGAATGTGGACGGAGGTCAGTTACAAATGTTTGTATCTTCCTATGGACCATACTAGCGTATGAGAAATATTTATCAGTCAAAATAAGTATACGCAAGAATAATATAAGTCAGTGATGGAAAAATTAAAAATTGAAATGGTACTGATCGTCAACAAAAAGAGTACTTTTTTCAAAATTTTGGTACTTTTTAGGAAACATATTTTTATTCAAAAATAAAATTAAAAATCCATATAAAAATAATCCAAAAATAAAATTAATTCAGTTTAATAAAAAAAACTATTATAACAACAATCTAAAAATTTTAATTTTTATGTAAAAATGTTTATTTGTTGTGGGTTAAGATAATAAACATATGAGCATGCCTGCATTTTGTTAGTGTTAATGCCATACATTAATAGATCGTTCACCAATATGTTTGAAGTTTTCAAAATCATATGATACACAAAAAACTCAAACAAGAAATGAGAATTACAAAAATGTACGAAACATAAAAAATTTAAAAAATTTATGAAAATAGTACCACAAACAACTTTAATTCTTTAGGCATCTGTTTACTTTTTTAGATTAGCTTATCCCAGATCAAATAAATAACATGAGTAACGAATTTGTGCATTCCTTATGTTCTTCTTTTGAAGCCAATGCTGGATTTCTAAACAGGGAACAAAGCAAAACAAACAAAGAGTACTAAATATGATGTTGGGGTACTGTGGTATTTTTGTTGTGAAAGAGTACTGCAAATAGTACAATAGTATTGAATTTTCCATCACTGATATAAGTACATCATACGATTTCTAAATAAGAAAAATGTAAATAAATTTTTTACTTTACATTGTCAAATTGACAGCAAATTGACAGCAAATGTGGTAGTTTCACTAATGAATGTGTTTAGTTTTACTCTATATTTATTTGCCTGAGTTATATTTCAAAAAGATAATATGATAAATTGGTGAAATTCAGCCATAACTTTTTTAATTATTTGTTGAATTTTTGTATGAAATATTATATCCCAATAACTTTCATTAAATACTATTCTCTTCAAAATTGCATAAAATATTTTTTTAATCTATAATAAAATGTTATTAATAAATTTTTCTAATATTTTAATTAGTTGGTGTGTTTATTATTTGACACATTATGGTAAAAATTTCAGACATATCTTTGTCAAGTTTCAGCAAAATTTTTATATACAAAACATTAATAATATTGTTATTAAAAACAAATATATTTTTGACCTGTGCAAGAAAGAAAATGGAATTTGTACTTTGTGTTTGATTTTAGAGAAAAGTTCTCTAGATCATTCACATAATTAAATTTTTCATTCTATTAAAATCTCGACAAAGAAATCCCATTATTTGTTATATTTAAATATTCAAGTTGCAACATATTGCAAGAAGTTTGCTAGCAACTACGTTGTATGCTCCAATCTCTAAAAGTTTACTTAAAAATGCCACAGCAATTCCCAGTACAAGAAATAAAAAGCAAAAGCAACAAAAATTGTGGTTTTTTCACAAGTGCAATATGAAGCCGTATGAACAAACACAACATGGCTTAAGATGGTTTGCTTTTATTCATTTTTTTACGTTTATTTGAAGAACTAGCACCACACAACGTATGAGTAATTTAAAATATTTATTCAAAATCACTTTATGTATAAATTGCTTTCTTTTATTATATTCTTGTGTTTTATTTTTGCATATAAAATTGCTTTGTCACATTAGATACCAGAAAAATTCAAAAATTTTGCATGGAATTGTTATGAAAATTACATTATAATTTATTATATTTTTTCCTTTATTATAAACAGTATATAAAAAGTGTCTGTCTAGAGAGACACAATTTGTGAGAACGAATATTTTTAAAATGAATGACAAAGCACAAACATTTTTTTTTAATATTCTTCATTTTGTTAAATGAGAATTATTCCTCTTGCGAGTATAAATTGTAAAATTGAAGTGAACTTCGATTAAAAATTTTAAATATTCTTCATTTTGTAAAAATTTTGGAAAAATGTTGTATTTTATGAAATAGTAAACAACTTTGAAATTATTTTCTTCTTTATTTTTAGCTGCTTGACAGAGTAGCAAACTCACTTATTTCAATTAAAAAACTTTTTAATTTATTTTTTTATATTTTTTTAACTTTTTTCGCAACATATTTTCATTTACTTTACTTTATATTTATTTCTATAGATATTTCCTTTTTTTGATTTCTATTAATTAACTTTTTATCATTATTTTTCATTTTAATCATCATACAACTTTACAGCATTTTTTCATTTTTTATTCTGAAACACTTGATTTTTTTTTTTAAATTTCTAAAGACATTGATCTAATCTCACACACAGAAAAAACACACGCGCCTGCTGTGTTCAGTGTTAAAACTTTCTTTGTTTCCTGCTTGCTTTTTATTTTCCGTTTTTTATTTTTTTGTTCTCGAATTTCTCGCACATTTACGCGCTTTCTACGATGCGTGCATACGTACGGCACTACGTTCGTTTAGAACTGAAAAATACTGTAAATGCTAAAGTGAAATACAAAAATGTACGTGTTGCAGACCTAGACGGAATGAAGTTTTAGGGGGGATTGCGGGTTGTAGCAATAATAAATGTGGGTGGTGGAATGGTTGGTTGACTGGTTGTTGATTGCCAACATATGGCAACAGTAACTTTTCATATAAAAGTTCGAATGTCTACATCATAACAATCTTTAAGCATACAACAACGACAACATCAGCATGACATGTTTGAATTATTTGTTGTGAAGCAACAATTGTGTAGCTGCGTTATATGTATTTTGGCGGGAACAGGAAATTCCTGAATTCGCCTCAATCTTGGAAAGTAGGGGAAAATTCTGTTTATCGCCTTCTTTTAACACAAGTCTACAAATGAAAAACCAAAACAACGGGAAACAAATCAACTTGATAAGATTGAATGCAAACATATGTTTTGTCTCATTTATGCTTAAAGTTGAAGTTTTTGGATTATCATTTTTAATTTGTAAAGAGTGTGGGATATATATTTCTAGGAAATATTTAAAATTTTATATCAAGCTTGAACCATATCATATATTTTGATTTCTTATGAAAGGTTTATTTGTGCTATTATTTATTTATGGCTTGGAATATATTGAGTAGAAAAAAAACAAATATGAAACAAATAATAAGGCATTCTTCACATCAACTCCGGCCTCATCACAGAAACTTTTTTTAAGAACTTTCGTTTGCTACAATGATTTGCTTTATAAACATAGATACGATAGATAAGACGCCAAGGCATCCAAAAAGCATTGCAAATGAGGTTACAAAGCAAAGCTTAAGCACAGATCCTAAAACTACGGCAAAATTTTTACTAAAAGAAACCAGAATTTAACATAAATAATCACAACTATATTTCAACTCTTACTGAGATCTGCGAGCAGATAAGGTCAAAAATGGACAGCAATTTTATATCTTTTATGATTTTACTTGATCATTCCAAGGTGGCCAAATTATTAGTTACACTATATTAATTAAGATTCAACCGCTTTTAATACGTATATAAATTTAATTCTTGTACCAGATGTTTTTGTATTTTATTTCTAGTAATACTGTTAAATATTCTGTGCAGTCTCAACAATGATTAGTGACATTAGAGTGCAGTTGTAGATCATTATCTGTCATTCTGCTCTGAAGTGTGAAATATGCAATTTTGATTAAATTGATTAAAGCCTGGAGAACTAAAAGAAAATGTTTAAAAATGCATTCGGAGGATGCCAAAAAGGGTGCCAGCTGTAATTGATGCCAAAAAAGGTTCTACGAAATATTGAGAATTTTTTTCAAAAACTTTTGTAATATTTCTTTTCTTCAAATATATATTTTTAAAACAAAAGAATTTATTTTTAATTGAATTAGAAACACTTAAGTTACCTAAAAGAACAAATAAAAGGATAAATTTCCACTATTTTAAAATGTTATACGGCAATTTTGCATGTGTAACTAATAATTTGGCCACCCACTGTATATGTGCCATTTCTCTAATACTGCCGTCAAACTACTGTCTTCATATTTAACAAATAGGAGTCAACTGCTCTAAAAAATCAACAAATTGTCAAAACAAATTGTGCCGCAAGGTTCTATACTTGGTCCATTATTATATACCATTTACTGTAATGATTTGCAAATGAAACTCGTTTATTGTGAAATTCAGGTGTACGTCCAACTTATTATCAGTTGTTTGCCATCTGATATAAAAAAATTGTATTATAAATTTAAACAGTGATCTTGATAATGTATTCAAATGGGCCTCATGGCCCATGGACTTAAATGCAAAGAAATCAAAAACAATGATGATAAAGAAAAGCAGCGGTGAACAATATAACCTACCGCCAATTCAGATCGGTGACTCCACAATTGAGGTAGTTGACCAAGCCAAAAATCTTGGAATTATTCTTAACGATACTCTCACTGGGTCTAACCATATAAATGGTATATGTGGTAAAATATATGCTATGCTTCGTAATCTATGGACGACTCAGTCCTATACACCAACAAACATACGCATGCTACTTGCTACTTGTTTGTGAGCTATTTTCTAGTTGTAATTCAACAAGTAAAAATAAACTCAGAGTGGCAGATATATTTATGGACTCTCAAGACAAAATCATATATCACATCTGTCCTATACAATTTTTAATATTTCTTTCGACAACCTGTTGAAATGGCGTACGCTGTTACATTTACATAAAATTATATATTCTAAGCAACCGGAATATCTGTTTAAAAGAATAATATTTTCAAGATCTAACAGAGGATATAAAATCAACTCCATTCGGTACCAAAAACAAATATCTGAAAGACATATGTGTGTAAATGCTATTCGTCTGTGGAATGAGCTTCCGAACAACATCCAAATTTTAAGCAATGCAAAGCACTTCAAACAAGCAATATTTGCACATTTTAAACAATTTTATTTTTCGAGAATAAGGTCAGTTTTTATTTTTATTTTTTTATTATGATTTATTTATTATGAAAAATAAAATTGTTTTATTAATAAAAAGGTCGAACAATCAGTTAAATATACACATTTTAGATAGTACTGATAATTTTCCAATCTCTTTTTATTTATTTGTTAAACTATGTACATTTTATTATTTAGTTAATAATTTGTTGTTATTTATTTAGTTTTTTATTAATAAGCTTAAGCATTTTTTTTTGTATTAATATATTGCCTCCACCTACGCAGTACTATTAAAAAAGATTCAATCTTGTTTTACTGGTTTTCCGGAAATAAATAAAATTAAATAAATAATGTTTTATGGTATAAAAAATAATTTATCACTGCGATTATTATGAAATATTTACATGTGGAATTGATACACAGATATTGCTTTACACTTTTAGAATTTGATTGAAGTTCCTGCAGCATCTCTCACTATAATACATATCGTCACCTGAAATCTAAAAAGCCGTAACTACAAACAATTCAAAATTGATTTTTTGATTGATTATTATGTAATTAAACAAAATACAGCTTTCTTTAAAATTTTAATCTCATATGCCGAAAAATGTCGATTTTATTAATATATTTCAAAAGGCCGCAACTATAAATGTTAATAACTTTATAAATCAAAAAGTAACTACAGTTTTAATTTAAAAAAAAATCTAATTATATATAAAGTTGGCATTTGTTTAACTGTTAGTTTAAAGTTAAATTTTTTCAAATTAGCAACAAGGACGTTGTGGATATTTGTGTCTTAACAAATAATAAAATGGATACTGTTAGTGAACATTATTCTCACAAGAAAGCTAAAAAAGTTAATAAAAAATAAATAAAAATGCTTTTATTTCAAGCTCGAGGCCAGTATTGAAAATAAATTTTATTTTATTTTATTTGCCGATATTTCGATGCTCTTTGAGTATCATCATCTGGGCTTGTCTATAAATATGTATGAGTATAATTTAGGACTCATACAAAAATAATAACAATCATAATAAACACATAGAAAAAACAACAATAAAAATACATGTAAACAATAATACGTAAACTTACAAATAAATAATAATTTATATGGACCACGGAAAATTAATGTTTATTTCTCTTCATCGTCTGTTGTTCAACTAAACTTAAAAACTAAATATTGCCTACACTCTTCCCCTTGTTGATTAAATGTTTGTGGCTTTGGGAACAGTTTTCCACATCGATCTTAAAATTCATTTTTATTGTTGGTATATTAATGATATGTAGCATCTCTAGCATATATCGTCGTTTATAATTTTTTTCCCTCTCTAATACTCGTACTTTCTCAAAGCCTGGAAAATATTTATTCTCAACACAGTGGGTTGTTAATGCTGTTTTTTGCGTAAATTTGTTTAAACGTTGTTTTTGATCTGATTTATCTCCTGCAATTCTAGTTTTTAATTTGTTTTTAGTTGTTCCAACATACACTTTCTTACACGTTTCAGTTTCGTTACCTATATAGGAGATCTGATATACCACAATTGCATTTTTCATATTTGGAATTTTGTCTTTGGTTTTACTGGACAATATTCCAAGATTTTGTTCAGTTTTGTGCGCTATTTTAATGTTTTCTCCATTAAACATTTCAGGAACATATGTTAATGATTTATATATTTTAGGATCCTAACTTGATGTTGTCCTCTCCTTTTTGTCCTTATCATAGTCTTTAGTCAGTTTGTTTGTCAGTTTTTTTGTCAGATAATATGTTTTGGATTTTCTTCTTATTATGTTTGTGAAATTCCACATCACTAAGTTTTAACATATTGTTGGCAGTATTTATTATAATTCGCTTTGGATGTTTGGAGAAATAATAATCCTTCACGACGCTGTTGGTTTTTGATACCAATCTGTTTTTAATATGTTACCTTCTCGTATAATCATAATGTCCAAATATGGTAACTTTGAATCGCGCTCTAGTTCGCTCGTGAATTTAATTCAATTGTTAAAACTATTTAATTTGGTCAACATCTCCTCGATTGCACTTTCCCTTACCATACAAAAAATGTCATCCACATATTTTGTCAATATTTTTGGTTTCTGCGATAAATTTTCCATTACTGAATCTAAAAGTTTTTCCATTACTATGTCTGCAATTATCGGAGACGCTGGAGATCCCATTGAAATAAAAGCATTTTTATTTATTACACATAAAAAGGTCGAATAAAAACTACTTGAGTTAATAAAAAATGTAAAAATAAAATATGCATATAATACTTCTTGTACAGTTTTCTATATAACCACTATTAAAGACGAATATGATTTTTTGCCAAAGTTTGAAGATGCCGAATTTGTTCGGTTACATAAAGAAAAAATGAAAACATCCAAAAATAAATGGAGCCATCTCCAGGAACTTAAATGTATTTACGATAATTTACCATACTCAGATTAGATTTGTAAATTTTACTTCGCAATGTGAACTCCTATACTTTTCATACTCGTTATAATGAGTTTTGTATCTTTTACTTTCAAAACACAGTAAACAAAAAGAAAAAAAATTTTAATAAGAGTGGAAAGCGAAATTGTTTCATCCTAATTTTAACTTTTATTAAAAATGGTTTCAGCAAAAACGATTCCAAAAGGTCTTAAGTACAATACTAAAAAAGTACCATTATTTTATAATTTTTTTTATTAAACCAAATCCACAATAAGTTTTTAAGGTTAATTCTGAAATTCGGCCAATAAGAATGAATGAATATTAAATTTATAAAGTTTTTTGCTTTTGCTTTAAAAAAGTAAAATGTGTAGTTGCGGACTTTTGGATTTTCGTTGACGATATACAGATCAATTGTGAAAGGTAACTGTGCATATGTAATTATTGATTTCTAACTAACTAAGATACATACATTCATACACAACTCATTTGTTATACAATATTAACTTAATTTATACGCATGTATGTAAATATCTATGTACAAGTGTAATTAGAAAATATGTGTATGTATATATTAGAACGGTTCGACGACCGTACAACCTTTAGTCAGAAACTCAATATTAAGATGAGTTCATAGTTATACCAACTTGCAAATAAATGTGACACATACAACTTTTTGATGTCGCCATTGCGTTGATATGTATCATCTCTCGGAATAGAGTGTAGTTATTATGAATAATGAAACAAAATTCAATTTGTGTGGCGGAGTTACTACTTTTATAAGCCGGTCTAATGTAATTGCTTGCACATGTACATTCCTGCTAAAATGTTTAACTCCCATAACAAACCATAATACCATTAATAACATTGCAATTAGTATTATTTTCACAAAATGCTAACCCAGCAAACAAAACTGAGGGTATTTATTATTGCCTTTTTACCTTTACCATTTGCTTTGCATCACAAAATGTTGTTTCCGGTAGCTGTTTTTTTTTACATATTTTTTTATTTTAACATCATGTTGTTTGTGTTGTTGTAGAATTTTGTCAAATGTTTGTTGTAAAGAGTGCATTCTCGTTGTATAACAACACTATTCTGTTTGTCTCTACTTTGGAAATTAAATTGTCAAAGAGGTCCGCATTTTTTTATAATATTTTTGCTTTAGCTTTTTTGCAATCATTGCACCTGACAATGCCGGATTTCCAGGAAATTGTTCACGATTTTTTCCTATTTGAATTCTATATTGCTACACACTTCTATTCTCGTAATATATTCTGATTGGTTAATTTGTAAAACAGAAATCACAAAAAAAAAAAACGAAATAGTCTTAAAAAAGCTTCTGTAGAGTGACCGGATTTTATGTGAACAATTCTTTACAAGCTTGGCTACCGCTTCGAAACTATTTAAAGTTTAACTGTAACGCCAATTTTGATTATTTCGGTAACAATATTAAAAATTTTAATTTACAAAAATAAGTTGTCAAAAGTAAAAAATATTACAAATAAAGCTTGAGGGAATAGTTGTGTTTATTATTATCAAAAATTCTTAGTGTTAGTATTTTTCGGATGAAAAAGATAACGACTACAAAAACCTTATATAGCATAAGCTTATGATCACACAAATGTTTGCTGGGTTATGTAATTCAACGTTCACAGTGTTTACATAAGCGTAACTTTAGCTTACACGACTCCTTAGTAATATCAAGCAACAGCAAATACTTTTATAAAGATCATGTATTGTTAGATTTTCTAAATCAAGTTTTCTCTTACCCCCTGGCCCACGATGTCGAACGATAATGTTCGCTTAGATAAGACTTAAGACACAAACTTTTTATCGTATCTATTTTTTACTCAATTAAGTTTGTTTATTCCACAATCAAGTTTGTGTCTTAAGTCTTATCTAAGCGAACGTTATCGTTCGACATCGTGGGTAAGGGAGTTAGTTAAATAAATATGTGTTCAAAAAAATTTAAATTTAATTTTTAAAGAAATATTAAAACAATGTGAACACAAATTTATACAGACCTGTAGATGTTCTGTTTATTATTTTCATTATAAAATCCCTATCACAATGATGACAAAGTGAAATGTATCAGCACGACTTAGCACATTAGGACAACATTATAATATAAGAGTTTAGCATAATTTAGGATTTTCTCTTAACTAACACCAACGTCCTGTTTCACACGCTTCAGTTTTAGCTGACCACTTTTTGTTCAATTATCTTTTAAACTTGCCATTTCATTTACACGCGTATTATCAATTTTCGTGCTCTTTATGATCAAGTTTCTAATTCTCCATGCAAATCAACTTGCAAATAACTTAGCGTAGAATAAGATGGAGATAATAAAAGAAGAAAACAAGTTTGCATCGCTTTTACTCGTTTTTCCCTTTCCACCCAAAAATACTTGCCTTGAAGAGTCAGAATTAAAACGTGTGAAAGCGGACTAAGAATAACAATAATTCAATTTTGCAATACCTTAAAAGTCAATTTGTCTCAAACAGAATACATGGGAAAATCTGTTTTATATTATTTATACCTAACAATGTGTGTACTCTTTTAAATAATATGTGATTTGTTTCATAAACCAAATTTAAAATTTTAGAAATTTCGCTATTATTGTCCCTATGTGCATTGATCAATATTCCAGCATACACGTGCAGAAACTTCAACACGCAATAGTAAGTGATACACCTACACACAAACAAATGCATAATAAACATTAATGTAAATTTGTTCATGCAAGCACATCAGTTGGTGTATACCATTCAATTAGAAGACCCACAATTAATTAAAATCAAATAATTTTACAAATACACAGAGAACAACCAGACACTGCTCAGCTAGACTAAAGTCGAAAGATACATTGTTTTCTGTTTATAGAGGTGGTGACAGTGGTGCTTCTGACAGCAGCAACAGTCGCAAAAAGTGATATTAAAGCCACGCACTTGTTCCGTGACTCTTGCTCCATTGGAATGGTGCGAACCACATTTAAAAGGACATCAAACATTGTCATCGTCATCAACTAAGAAGTCATAACAACAGGATACCCATAACAACAGCAACAAATGACTAACTAAGTATAATATCACTTACTACAATATTATTACTTACAGTTGCTGCGGCTGATACAGCTACTGTTAAAGCCGTGAAGTAAGAATAATTTACTTAAGTTGAAATACAAATACAAAAGTTCTACTCGCACCTACTTGCACATACATTTAAAGAAAAGATGTATAGCGGCTAAAACATTTACATTCCTTAATTATGTTGTATTTGTAACCCTAGCCTCTTGGATTCATTCATTCATACAAGTTTTTACAGCCTCCACCTCTACAAGTGGTGTGTGAAGTTTGACATTACATGTGTTGCAGACAGACAGTATTTAGACATAGTTTAGGTTTTTATTAAATTCTAAGTTTAATTCTTTTAGACATGCTCACGTCTAAACAACGAAACTGAAATAAGCAATTTCTATAAAAAACATTTGTAATTCTTCTTAGAAGTTTGGTATGGAAAATCAGCAAAATCGGTTCAATAGAAAATAAGTTATGGCAAAGTTAACGGAAATAAAATATGTATGATGAAATTGTTGGACACATGCGTAACCTAATAACAATAACTATTTGTGACAAATATTCTGGTTATCCTTGTTTAAAGACCAACATGTATTATTTGATTAAATACGTCAGAGACAAATTTTAAGAGAACATTTCATTTCCTTAAGTTTCCCTTCTCTTTACAAGGCCTTTTAATGAGGACTCATAATATAACGAGTTTTTCAACATTAACTTTTATCAAATAGTTGAAATAACATGCTTAATGTTCTCATTAGGCCTGAACCGCACGGCACACTCAAACGCAAGGTGAGCTAGGCTTGCACGTCCCAACAAGCATATACCAATGTATGTATTGCATAGATGTATGAACTTACTAGGAACAAACAATTAGCAATTTCTCAAATGTAAAGATCACCTTGCTTAAGAGCTTGGGCTATCTAATATCTGCCGTCCATAATGCCAAGGATAGAAATCAATGCGGGTTTTTGAATCACCCAGCGAGCTGCGACCCCATCCTAGGCGAATTCCCAACACATCTAACACGATTGCTACCTCACCAATACCTTTTCTAAACACATAGCCAATTGCCAGCACTACTTTCAATAACTTCGTCATTTAGCATGCCCCAGGAATCAATACCGAAAAAGCAGCTATCGCCTGGAACCAAAAACCGAAATGTATGCTGTCAACGACGTCTACCAGGCCCATAACAAGAAACCACAATCCCAATACATACCCTGAGTCCAGAGCTAATGTCACTACTACTTTCAATGGCTCTATTAGTATAAGCAACAGCACCTAGGACAATTTGGTGGACCGAAATTTACTGCTCCAACAAACATCAGTTTTTTTAACCAACTGCCATTCTCTCCGCTTTGGGTATCAACCACAGCCATCAAGTGTACCTCGAAGGGACCTGCAAGCAATTATCACTATGGGGACGGATCCCCTGGCTTTAAACTGATCCCGTGATTCTAGATAAAACTTTAGTCAACTGCGCAAGCTCGTGTTACCAGTATCGCCATATCTCTGCCCAGCGTCAAGGTGATGGCATTACACCAGGACATATTTCTCCTAAATGTAAGTTTTTGAAGGCGTAAAGAGCGTAGTTTATATTTTCATGTTTTGGTCGTAGGACGTTTAACAGTCGCCACTGCTGAATATAGCATTCCAACTTATTTTTCTGTTTCTTTGCTTCCCGTATCTTAATAATTAAGTAGTGTCACTGTTAAATGGTTTAGTTTATAGAGACAACTGTGTAAAAAATTGTTTCATAAATGAATAAAGGGACTGCCATGAAACCATCCCCAGAGACAATTAAAAACAGAATAAGTATTTTTGCTTTTTCAGTCGGTTTCATTAAAATTCGAATTAAAATAAAATTACATTTACGAATAGGAAAAACTATTTAGGCCATAACTTAATATAGTTATTTTTTATTTGAGTTTTACAACAAATTTAAATAGAAGATATTAGTTATATTTCAATGTGTGTACGTAGCATTTTTCTGCATATAAATTTACTGCGGTATCAAAATAATTGAAAAAAAAAACTTTTAAGTAAATTTAGATACTCAAAGTGCTAAAATTAAATGTATAAGTTAGTTCCAATACTTTTTTCGTTAATTGCTGAGGCTAGATTCGGAAATCCTTTCCCAAATTTTTAAGACTGCTAGAAAAGTTTTATGAAAGAGCTACGATAAACTCTGTTTTGTCTGGCACAACACTGAACTCAGATTAAAACTCTTCACTTGATATCGAATTCTCCATTAGTTAGTCAGTGATTTAAACATTTTAACCATCTTAAATTTAAATACTTGTATGACTTGTATGAACACTACAAACTATCTATTTTTAATATATTTATAAGCATTTGTAGTTTTTGTCCCCACTTCCTAGGATCTGAAATGTTTTTATCTCTATTCTATTACATTCTGTGTTTACACTGCAAATGTTTGTATGCTTTCACATTCTCAAATATGTACTCGTATGAATATACAATGTACCATGTAAGATACATTTGTACTTTTATGTTACTATGGCAACTGTAAAATATGTGTAGTATGTATATTAGACTTGCTATAGTTTTGCATACATTTCAACATAAACTTTACATACAAAAACATTGTGTTGAAGGCATAAATCGGCCGGGCATGAATATGCATATGTTGCAGAGAGCAGCAGACAGGAAAAAAAATAAATTGTATGTAGACACACCTGAAATATGATAGCTATTGATACAGGACCATATAACTAATAGGCCTTGTCTACTGTCGTAGATATTGACCATTGATTGACCATTTTTCTTATACGTTTTTAATGTTCTTTAACGCTTTGATTTATTGAATGTCATTTTGATAAATTCTTTAATGTTGCGTTTTATTGATTTCTTTTGAAAGTTTTCACTTGATTCTAATTGGTATTTTTTCTTTTTGTTTTTCTAAGTAAGTCATTTTAAATTCTTATTCATGGTAAGATATTAGCCATTTATGGAAACTTATAATTGCCTTTAAATGTAAAAGTGAAACTTAAGTTATTTTACTGTTAAAAATAAAAACTATTTTTGTTTAGAAATTTTAATCTGATTTGGGAAATGTTATAAATCGTTTAAACAACATAATATAATACAATAAGCTCTGAATATTTCAACAATATTTGGCATATTGAGTATAATTTCAAAGAAACGAAAACTTTGGTTTATACTTGCAAATTGTAAAGATAGGTTAAACTGGCAACCGCACGAAGCATGACTCAACTTGGTCCAAGCATAGGTACTGCTGTGATACCTTGTGTATATTGCACCATTCCTTGTATGTGTCTTGCCCATTTTTATTTTCCAGCCATACTGTTTAATGAAGGTGTGGATCGTACCTAAATCACATCTTGGTAGACCGTTCCATACTACAGAAGTCGTAATTCTGAACCTTTTACTATAAGGTTCCATGTATAGATTTTGCCAGAATTATTGATAATCGGGTTCTTCGCACATCCGATTTGGATATTTCTTGTCTCCTTGCATTGCAATGAGTGTGCGTAATCAGTTATTAATCCTAAAAACAGCTGCTCAATTTGTAATTAAGGGAAAAAGAAAACAATTGTTAAACTATTTTTCTCTGTTAGCAAATGTTTTCAATTGCATTTAGAACACAGAAAATGTATGTGTATGTACGTTTCAGATTTTGTTGTTTCTGTTCATACATGATTGAGAAACTAAAACACATTTTACTTTTGTTCACTTATGTGTGTGATGATTTGAATTTGTAAATATTTAGATGATATCTATTCGGTTATAAAACGGATTTAGATTTTGTATACATATGTTCAGGATTTGTATAGTCAACAGAAAGTTTTATGTTGACGTTAGCCAAAATATTGGCAAGACTATTATTTGCATGTTTCCATGCTTGAATAACATTGAAACGTAATGAGACGATTTGTGTATCAATATGAATAGATAAAAATTTAAATTTCTGTGATCTACAGACCTTCTCTACATATTTTGAATACATTTTTTGGATCAGTCCTCCAGCCAGGCCAAGTGTTTACCAAAATACCGCCCTCTTCCAAATGTTTGCAGTTGTTATTGGATAGTTTGAGTTTTAATCGCTCAAATAAAAAAAGTAACTAACAAGATGAACTTTGAATTTTCCGCCTCCAAAAAAAAAAACTTTTAACAAATGTTGTAAATTGATACACAGTCACAAACATACATTTATGTATGTGTATATAAATTGTTTGGCACTTTTTGTGAAATACTAACTATAAAATCATGGTGGCAGTATTCAAACAAACAGCACAAAAAATAGGTTACTATAACCCGCATTTGAGCCAGTATATTTTACATCCACACACTGCCGCACTCATAAACAAATTTCTTTCTAACGTGTTCAATTCCATTAAAATGCAAATGATTTAAGTTTGTTGTCGTCAGTATAAAGCGAGTATAAATGTGCCTGTCTACTTTTTTGAATTTTATTGCAAAAGAAATATGTACATACATATGTGTGTATGTATGTATATAAAAAACAAATTTATGAAAAATATGGCAAAAAACAGCAGTAGTCTGCTTGTAAGCTTCAGTAAGAGAGTGACTGAATGACTGAGTGGCTGAAAGTATGACAGTTGCTGTATGCAAACAAATACTTACACACATGTAAACAAATACCTACATATGTTTGTTGTTTATGACTCGTTTCTTAGCTTTCCGTATCCTATTTGTGTTTTGATACATGTGTAGAAATACATGCAAACATATTTATGTATGTATATTAAAGTGGTTCGAAAAAAAAGTTCGCAGTACACCAACGAATATGAAGTATTGTTGCAAGACAATTTGGAAAAAAAAAATTTTTTTGGTTTTTTGCCGAATGTAGGGGTCTCCAAAATACATTTTTTGTTATATCTTTGGCATTTATAGTCCGATCTCAAAGTGTGATATATCGATGTTTTTGTCTTGAAGAGATCTATCGATGTTATTATCTTGCATTTACCTCAAATATCCCGTTTTAGTATTTACTCACCAGATCTCCAGATCTACCACCCTAATTTATCACCCTAATATCAGAAAATAAAAGCTCACAAAAAATGTATTTTAGCGACCCCTACTTTCGGCAAAAAAAAAAAAATTTTTCCAAATTGTCTTGCAACAATACTTCATATTCGGTGGTGTACCGCGAACTTTTTTTCTTTGCATGTAAGGCGAGACACTCTAATGTACATGCATGCATCATCATACATTTCCAAGTATATTTAGGCGTATATGTTTATTTATTTATTTATAATTACATTTATTCTTGACAGATAAACTTACCATATAAGTGTGTATTTTATTCGTTTTTTATTTCGTTGTTGTTAGCAAATTTGTGAATTTTATTACACTTTTTTGGGAAAATTTAAAAAAAATATTCGCATATGTTCTATATTCCACTACGAAGTGAAATTAAATTCGTTTTTAATTCCACATAGACATTTTAAAAAAAACCAGTGAAACTTTTAGTCTACGATGAACAAAACTAAAAATGATATTTTACTTTTCAAGTCATTTTCACAATATTGAGAACACAACCCTAATGAAAAATTCACTTCCACTTCATTTTACAAATGTAGAACCCAGGTGATTGACTGATTTTTCAAACAGTTAGGATGTAAAATATACATACAATATACATATAACAAACTCTTTTCATCTTCAAAGATTTTTATTCTTTTGTGGTTTCCTTGCGATATTGTTTTTTTTTTTTTTTTTTTTTGCCAACTATTCTCTAACACATGAAAATAATGCTTTAATGATTTTTAAAACTTATCAATACAGACATAGCAACATCATAACCATATAATATTATACATACATACAGAACACAAGTATTTAAAATTCTTTATATTGATATTTATATGTATATGTACTCGCATTTGTATCTTCCGCAATTTTTGCAGTAAAAAAACTACAACAATACTTAATTCTTAAAAGCAAAATGTTAAAGCTTACAAATAATGTGGTTGTGGCAATAAGCATCCAGTTTCCACATCAGTAGTTAAATATTTACATACCTATATTTACCTTCAAGTCCCTAGCTAGTGTAGCTATACTAACAAAAGTAAGATTGTATTTGAGACCGTACGAAACTTTTTAGTATACGTAAAATTATAGACTATGGCCAATTATGTATACGTAAATATACACTGAAAGAAATTAACTTACAGTGTTCGAAAAAATAATAAGAACGGATTCTTATTGAAAAACTACTGATGATCTTATAGTGAATTTATACCAATAAGCTTTCTATGAATCTCCTTAATGGTCATATGTTATGAGGGCCTATAACAGAAAGCCCGGTAAAAACAGAAAAAAGTTGAGTGTTTTGGAAACTTGGAGAAAGTGCCCCAAAGAAGGCAAAAATAATTCAATCGGCTGGTAAGGTTATGGCAAAGGTGTTTTGCAACTTCAAAGGTATTTTATTGATTGACTATCTGCAGAAGGGTAAAACAATAAATTCAGATCATTTTGGATCAACTAAATATAAAAATTCGAGAAAAGCGTCCTGACTTACAACACAAAAAAAATTTTCATCTAGACAACGCACCAGCGCACAAGAGTGTTTTAAAAATGGCTAAAGTCAACGAATTGAAGTACGAGTTACATGACCACCCACCTTATTCTCCTAATTAAGCTCCCGGTAACTTTTACCTGTTCCAAAATCTAAAAAAAATTCCTAGCTGACAAGCGTTTTACCTCAAATGAAGATGCAATTACAGCTGTAAACCACTTATTTGAAGGCCTTGAGGAAAACTATTTTAATCATGGGATCGAATTGCTAGATAAGCGTTGGACTAATTGTATTGAAGTTTCAGGAGATTATGTTGAAAAATAAAAATGTTTTTAAAAAACTAACTATTCTCTTTCTGTGCTAGACTAAGAAGTTGCTGAATCGCCCTCGTATTTGCATAAATTTTATTGAAAATGTTTAAATTGCTCACAGAAAATAATAAGAACGACATTTTCAATTTTTTATCACTCAACAACCTTTTTGTTTATTTAATAAATACAGTAGATATGAGCAAATAACATTACATTCGTATTAAATGAGAATTTTTCCTCTTGCGAGTATTAAACAATTTTTAAAAAATTTTTATTCGAAGTTTTTACTTCAAGTTAAATATACAATTTTTCTGAAAACAATTATACACTATTATTAATTTTTGTATATTTCTGTTATATGTGTCACATAGCTTTCCGTTGGAATTATTTTCAAAAAAATTATATATTTAACTTCGAATAAAAATTTTTTAAAAATTGTTTAATACTCGCAAGAGGGAAAATTCTCATTTAATATATAAAAAAAGTTAAATATATAAGGTTTGAAAATAAACACTATTAGACACAAAGAATGCTGATGACGGCTTTAGCAGGCCAGAAAATGCATTACATTTTGCTAGTGTCTCTTTGTATATATTTTTGTATGATTTTACATTTATGCTTTCATGACTGTTGATATAATTATATCAGATTTTCGATCCAGATAGAACTTTCTATAGAAACATCCATATATTACACAGTTGTTTTGAATTAGAAAAAACTTGTTACTGTTATGCAAATCACGAGCATGAGCACTTATTTATACAGAGCATTATGTTAGGTTTATGAAATACTTTGGACATTGGATTTAAATTTTCTCATATATTAAATCATAGGACGGCAAATGAAGAACGTATATTGATCAAATGTATGATTTGTTTTAAAGACGTACTGGTGATAGACTGAAGCCTAACATTACATGATTTGAATCCAATGATTAAATTTCTTTTAGTGTATGCCTAATTTTCTACAACCTAACATAAACTTTTAAACACATAAACATACTTATTGGCAACCAATGTGTAAAAACAATCTGCCAATAAAGCTAGAAACCACTTCCTCCCCACAATCAGAAATGTGAATTAATAATAAACACACATATTTTACTTGATACAGAACATGTGACGTTAGTGCTTGGAGCACTATTAATGTCTTTACCCAGTGACACTTAGGAACACAATATTGTACACCCATCCATGTACAATATTGTACATGTATATTGGCACAAGCCTAAATCATTGATTCATTCTTTAATTTATTCACTCACCATTGTACAGTTCATTAGCTTTTAGCAGGGATCTTTAGGTGAAGCTAAAGCAAGTCAACAATTTCATAAATGATGGAAAAATATTCAATTGTGAATTTTCCAAGATGTATTTAAATTTACATATGAGGTTTGGATGTTTAATGTGGGAAAATAATGTAAGAACGTAATCATCAGAATTGGCATATTTTAAGAGTGTATTTTTAAAATTTTTTAAATTTGGTATTTTTATATTCAATATTAATATTAAGATTAATCTTCTATCTTCTAAAAAAAAGTTAATAATATATTTTCACTTAATAACATTCCTTTTATTTTAAGCAAAATGTTTCAATATTACTTTTGTCATATTTCTAAAGGTTTGCATATTCATTTTATTGTTAAATTTCGCATAAGCACACAGATTTCGCTTAAGTAGGCTACTAAAAAGTTTTGGAGAAAGAAAATACGTATTTATCTTAAAGGTAATTACTTCAAACATCTCTATTGGCATTTTAACGTTAAAAATAATATAAATAAATTCTTATATTCTATTTAAGAGTTTTTGTCAATATCTCTAGATTTAATTGTTACCAAAGTATTTGAGGTTTTCTTGACAGATTTTCTTCGTGTCAATATTTGTAGACTTGTAGAAAACAAAAAACTTTTTACTTTCGATAAACACGCTCAACCACACACATACTCCCAGTTACAATTGATAGACTCTCAGTCACATCTTTACACTTCGGTGCTAAAATAAACAAACAAACATCATAGGAAAATATTGACAATTCGACTCACGATTGTATATCAAGCATGAAATTGATGAATTCAAGTAATTAATTCACATCGTATATAATTTTACACAGATAAAACCAACCAAGCGGAATATGTACGAGTACATGCAGCTTACTAGCCAAAGAACACGAATTATTGGTGAAAAACGATTAAAAGCAGAGTTCCTCAAACGGTGGCTTTGCATAGAAAGTTATAAATTGAAAAGTGCAGAACTAAACTAATGCAACCCAAAAAGTGTTTTAGGACACTTTAATTCTTGATAATTTTTACAATTTTGATACACTTTAAGAGTCGCTGTAAAAATTGCTGTACATTTTGCATATCAATACACATACGTAAAAATATCGTGTAAAACGGCTACTTACGTGACTAATTACACACTAATATACATTACAAACATTAAAACAGAATCAGAACAAAATGTGTAAACTTAAACCCGTCCTTATTTAATGCCACTACTGACTATCATATTTAGTCGTACGGTATGTCAAAAAAATCGTGTGTGTTCATAAAGTATGATAGTGTGGCCTAAAAATTTAACTAAATGACAGATTTTTGTGACAAGTCTGCCCGACTTGTAAAAGTTTTAAAAAATTTTCATAAAATGATAGTTTCTATGCGATCAGAGTTGTATTTTCTAATACAGCTGATAAGAAAACAACAATGACAATGTAATTTAAATGACGGAAAACTGCGTTTGTTTACTTTAGCAAAAACATATGTTATTGCATCTTTTTTATGCAATAGTGTGGCACCTATGACAGACTTTGTTGCGATTTTTTTTTTTTTTTGAGTGTGATAGAAATCGGTCAGATTTTCCAGTAAATGAATCGTCCGATTATGTAGGATAGTGTGTCACAACCTTTACATTGAACAATTTCAAAATAACTGAAAATAGTTGTGAATTTGTTACTTAAGAAAGGGTCAGATTTAATAAATATTTAATCAAAAATGCGTAACCACTTCTTTTAGCACAAATTTGTTTGACGTTTTTTACTCTTACAAGAGTTTTGCAAGATCAAAGACCATCAAATAAATTAAAACTAAATATTTGTTGTGATTTGGCCTAAATAAGAAAAGTATTTTTGAAATATATGTTATTTAGTGGTTACGTCTTTTTCGGCAAATATTTGTCAAATGTGACGCTACCTTTAGTATCTTAGACTAGCTTATGTGTAATTTAATAAATGACAAATAACAAACCTAACAAAGTGATTTTTCAAGGGCGGTACTAATACACACATCAATATTGATTGTAAGTAAACACCAGTAGTTGTTAGTAGCTGTGACTTTTAGAAGGGAAAAACAGGGAGTGAAAAATATGACTGTGTTCATTATACACCTACATACATGTTTACAAACATTTATATGTGAATACAACTCTCATACATGGTAACTGAAATAAAATTGACTGTAAAAAAGATTTAAATATTAAACATTTATTTATTACCATAAATGCTTAAAACGTATTATTAATAAATAATTCAAAGTAGACCGACGCGTCGGTTGGTTTTTTTATTTAGGTTTTAAAATGGTGAAAAAATTAATTGATATTAAATGGTAACGAATTTGTATGGCATAAAAAATGCATTCAATAATTTGCTGGGCAGAATTTTTTATATACAATATGAGCCTTCAAATTAAAGCCATAATTGGGCATATTTAAAAAAATATATTTTTTAAAAAACTCTTCACATTTTAACGGTAATAAATACTACAGTGGGGGAAATAATTTAATGAAAATTAAATTTTTATTTTTAAATTTTTAAGCCTAACTAAAGAAATATCAAAAATTATTTTATTATTATCATACCTATAGTTTAAGAAAACCTGATATAAAATAAAATAACATGTTCTTCAAACCACTGATTGCTCAATTCGAAGAATACTTTCGCATTCTAAGCATCAATTGAGTATAAGCGTTGACTTAAAGCTTCTAAAGCCCAATGAAAATTTGTACGTCTTCATTCAAAAGTCTATATTTTTATTTTGACTATCAAACGAAAAAATACTAAATAGAAGAATCAATTATCAATTTGGATTCACTAGTAAATCACATATTTGGTTGGTAATATGATTGGTTTTAAACGATGTTATGTTTGTGAAAATTCTAACTACAACAAAATTAAGATTACTATAAACAAATATTGTTGCATTATAGTCATTGGCAAATTTTCCACAATAAGTTAATTTCATCTAATAGGCTTAAAAATTATATTGTCGTTATGCAATTATTATAATATTATCGTTAGAGCATAATATGATTACCCATTATTATATTATGATTGAAACTAAAAAGTCAACAATTTCATTTTCATAAATCTAAATATGAGGATAGAGTGTTTAATGTGTGAATTTTAAAAAGTCTCTTTCTGAAATTGTTTACATTTATGTTCTGTAATTTTCCACTAACTAGCATTCCTTTTACAGTAGGAACAAATTAGAGTGCAATATTTTTAATACCCTCCATCTAAACGTAATAAGAAATACAAAAACTACACTGGACTAGAATATTCTTATTCTGTGTTTTCTATTCATATGAAAAAACTTGTCCGAACAAATATTTTTTTTAGAACGAATGGGTGAGTCCACCTTTAATTAAAAATTAAAAACCTTTATATTATTTTAATTATTGGGTTAAGTCGATTTATGGCTGACATTCTTTTCTTTATATGATCATATTATGTTATTTTATGGTGCTACGCATAACTAGCAATCCATTGATTATATGACTTAGTTTAATTGGAATAAAATAGCACAACTTTGACATGTACATTTTTTAAACTCGTGAATTTTTTTCCATATTTAATCCGATTTCAAAGATTTTTTACATTTTCTGCAAGGTCTTGGTAAGATCTCGGATCATATTTTTTATTTTCTAAAGCTTAGAAAAACAATTGAAATTTTTTCGGTATTTTCATTCCTCTCGGCAGTTTTGTGATCGAGTGATTTTTCTTAAAATTTTTTTTATTTAAATTTCAAAGCGTCAAAGCAATATGATATTTTATTATCACACATGGACCGTATTGGTCTCTGGGTGATGGTGTGGGGACAACATCACACCGGCCTTTTTACCTAATAATTACCATAATATGTTTCGACAACAATCATACATCTAATCATTATATGTTGCTCTTAGATTATGATTACTACAACCATGTTATTGTCGGCGTGGTAAACTTGCATATTTTTTTATACAATGGCAACAGTTGTTCATTTCTGTTTTGAAGAAAATTAATTTTTAGAATTGATTTTAAGCTAGTATAACTTAATTAAATAATATTAAATCCTAATTAATTCTAAGTCTGCTCTAAATCATTTAAATTCTGTTTGTATTTATTTTATAAAAAAGTATTTCGAATTTTATTTCAATTTCTCTCTTATGAATAAAATGTATATTTACATAAACCCTAAAATGTCGTCTAATACAATTAAATATAGAATTTCATTCGTCATCCCAAATGGAAAAGTGAAATTTTTCTATTTTACAAACAAACATAAAGCCTTATATAAAGTTGTAACTGTGTTCCTAAATAACTATTGCAAATATAGGTATAGTGTTGTATGTATATATTTCTTGTTGCCTCAAAAATCCCATTTAGCCAACGGAAATCCTTTTCCTACCACACCAACACTGACAGTAACAACACCACAAACTATTTCATTTACTGAATAAATACATACATACATACATATGTACTCGTATTGTATGTAAGAGAGCACAATGGCAAAGGAACTAACTGCATTTTTAACATTTTCCATATAGAATATTTTAAGTTCAACTTTATCTAGTTTTCATAGATTTTTAAATTTATTCCAATATTATTATTATGCCTAAAAAGTTAGAATAATATTTTGCTAATAAATGTTAAATATTTTATGTTCACATCGAACAGTAACGCTAAAAGTAGGATATGGTGGCTTTTTATTGTTTACTTTACTAGCCACGCGTATACCGTTCCGATACCTATTTATCATTAGAGGAAACGTGAGAGAAAAATTAACTTTAAACTTAATAATTGTATGGTTTACGTTGTGTAGATACACATTGGTAACAGTTTTTTTTTATTATGGTTTTATATTAATGGTCCGTTTCACATTGTTTTTAAATTTAATGAAATAAAATTCCAAAGTGTAGTTATTTCCTTTTACCTTTATGGGGAGTAAAAATTACATTTCGAAGAGGAAATAACAGTAAAAATTGAGCTGAGAATTTAAATGTATTTTTCCCTTCTAATGTTTCATTCATGTACGTGTTCAAATTATATTTCTTTTACAAGTATTAAGTTTGTTTTAGGTATTTTTTTATTTTTCTTTATTTAGTAGTTGTGCAAAAGGAATTTTATTTTGATTATTTTCAATGTTTTTTTTCAGTAGACAGTTCACTGGTTGCGTGTCGTCAATGAAGGTGAAGATGGTTGTAAATAAATGTGAGTGAGTAAATTAATTATACTGTTTTTATAATTATCTTCAAGTTTCCAGTCTTAAAATTAATTTTTATGGATTGAATAAATAAATATGTATACGCTTTGAAAATTATGTCATTATGTTATGAGAATTTTAAATGCATTTGTGTTTACCAATTTCGTTCGCTGCTACCGACAATTTCCAATATATTCGATTACAAACAGCTTGGCAAATATATACGCAAAAAAGCGTAACCACTTATTTTAGCACAAATTTGTTTGACATTGTTTACTCGTACAAGAGTTTTGCAAGATGAAACAGCATTAAATACAATAAAACTTAATATTTGTTGTCTTGTCCTAAATAAACAAAGTTTTTTTAAATAAATAAACGAGTTCAAATATATTTTATTAAGTGGTTACGTCTTTATCGGCAAATATTTGCCAAGTGTGACCGTACTTTTACTCTCCACACTTTCCAAAAACATTTGGAAAATATTAAATTTAGTAATTAAGGCTCAATTTATTCAGTGTCGGTCTTATAAATTGATTTTTAAAATTTTACCAGGTATTTTCAATAAATGCAGAAAAAACACTTTGACTAGAAGAGGCAATTACTATTAAAACTAATTTTATTTACTGTTTTTTTTTTTTCTTTTCGAAATAAGATTTCCATTTTAATTTGTGTTAATTTTCTGGAATTAATTGTTTTTATTGTTTATTGAACATCTCAGGTTTTATATTTCAAAAACTCCATTCTTTTAATATGAAATCCATCAACACATAAAAAATGATTTTTTTACATTTTATTATATAGCTATGTATAATGCAACAAAGGCCTTAACTAAACATTAATTTATTTATAGAATTGTTTTACTCCCTGCTAAATAAATAACAATTTAATTCAGTTTTTGATAATTTGATTGGCCATGTCATTGTCTCCCCATTTCTAGTTCATCCTTACAGTATGCCACAGTTTTGTTTGATTCGCACATTCTTACTCGCATTATTTGTTTTAAAATAGAACAACAAGCCTTAAGTAAAAATAAAAAAATATTTTTTATTATTTTTCTTGTTCATGTTCACAAAAAAAAATTGTTTCTCTTTGTGGACATGAATATTAATGACGTTTACGCCTAAATATTAAGAGATGGTGGTATTGACAACAAATACGAATACAAAAATTTAAGAGAAAGTAGGAGTATACAACAACAAACATTATTTAATAATAGGTGTTGAAGTTTAATTTAAACTTTAAATATTTTAAAAGTGATCTTATGCTATAAAATATCACCCATGTGTTTCGAACTAAAGTGTTGTCCAGAGAAAAAATTTTTTACTGAGAGTTTTTTGCAACACAATTCACTTAAGGCCCAACTATAATATGCATAAGCAAGATTAAGCAAATTGCAAAAGTTAACGAAAAGGCTGTCAAATGCATAACCAGTTCAGAGTTAACTTTTAGGTGGCTACAATGACTTTGAAACTTTTTGTCCACAGTTGCTCATTTATGTTTCAAAAAAATGTTTTTATTTTAACAAAAACCCATTAAATGACTATATTTTATAAATATTATTATATTATTTTATAATTAAAAGAAAACTTCGTACCAGAAACGCATAATTTTTCCTTTTTTTTAATTTATCGGCAAAAGTACTAAAATGTACAGCTGTGGCAGCACTACATTGTAAATAATAATAAACGTTTACATATGTTTTGTTAATTTTCGTATTGTGTTTGCAAAAATGGAGAAAAAACTTAAAAATTTAAATAATATAAAAATATTAAAGTTAGCGCTTGAAGGCCTGTGCACATTAAAAGAAATAAGTGAACTACACTGTAAAAGAAGAAGACGCTCTTGTTCTGTCAGAGAAATAAACCGCGACAGAAAGACATTTTTGTTAAAATAAAAAGGGCCTCTTTTATTGTAAAGGCACTTATTTTTTCCACATTTTCTATTAAATTTAAAATAAATGTATTTTCTTCTTTCTCCATTTTGTTAAAAACACAAACAAACAACAAACAGCTGATTCCGTACGGAATATGCGATCAGTTTCGCTTTTTGCTTAAGCAAATGACAGTTGAAAAACTTAACGAAAAGTTTCGTTAAGTACATTATAGTTTGTCACGTACAATTTATATGTGTTCGCACGTTTGCTTAAGCTAGCATATGCACATTATAGTTGGGCCTTTATTTCGAACGATTTGTCTGAAAAATCAAAGCTGCCATATGTAAACAAAATATCTTAGTTTTACAAGTGGTAATACTGCGGTCATTGATTTATTTTGCTTTGGTTTTTAAGTGTCAAAAAAACAAATATTAAATTATTTTCTAATATTGTGTATTCAAATTGAATGAAAACAGAAAGTTGCTTTTGCTGATGGCCATGGAAATACATAAGGCATTATTATTTGTATGAAAAAATGTAACATATTGGCAACTCAGTTAATTTTTATACTGAAAAGAATATAAAATTAAACCTATTCAAGCTGATAGTTCTTCGTAAAAAATTGTTTCCTTCTCTCAAAAAGAGAGACGTCAAACTTCATATGAAAAAAACTTTGTCGTAACAAATATTTTGTTCAAAACGAATGGGTGAATTATGTTATTTTTCAAACATTTATTTGGTGCTACTTTTTCTGCTATGAACAGTAAAATTTTAAAATTTTTTTACCTAAAGTTCGGAAAATTATACAATTTCAGTCAAGAGTTTAATAAAACGTGATCCATTTTGAGGTTTCCTAATTTTTTAAAGAAAAAACACAGAAAATTAAAATTTAATGGGAAGTGTTCATTATTATTTGAAATAACATTCTTGGGCATTTATTTTTTTTTTGAAGATTATGTCTATCAAATGTTGGCCGTTGCTACGTCACAGATGGTCTATCCGTTGAGTCCAAATTTCGATGACTCATTCGCGCATTTCGACTGATAACTGGCGAATGACACACGTGATGTTTTCCTCCAAGGCCTGATCCGAGGCGGATTTGTCCGCATAAACTTTAGACTTTACATATCTCCACAGGAAAAAGTCTAATGGTGTGATATCACACGACCTTGATCACGATCAAAACGTGCAATTATGTGTTCACCGAAGTGTTCTCCCAATAAATCCATTAATTGATGCGATGTGTGGGAAGTGGCGCCGTCCTGCTGAAACCAAATGTTGCCGAGATCACGAGCTTCAATTTCAGGCAGTAATGCCAACTGTTGAGACGCAAAACACGTAAACATTTTTGAAAAAAGGGCTAAATGGAAAAAATCCATATAAAGCCACATCAAATTTTCTTTTTTCGGGCTTTTTCAGACATCATATCTTCGGTTATCATGGCACGATAACGGGCACCATTAACGAATCGACTTTCCACGGTCTTCACTTTCAGCTACGGCCACTATATTTTCTTCATAGCGTGCTGGACGTGGTCTATCCGGTCGAATATTATCCAATAATGAATGCTGGGTCTCAAAATGGGTAATAGTGTTGCGAATAGTACGTTCAGTAGGCCGATTATGTTGACCATAAGTTGAGCGAAGTGCATGAAACACATTCCTCACAGAACGTGAATTTTCGTAATAAAGTTGAACGATTTGTAAACGTTGTTCAGGCGTAAGTCTTCTCATTATGATATGCCAAACAATATTAAACAAAAATAACATGACACTATGACAAGACTCACACGTGATTTGTCAAAAAAAAAACTATTGAAAAAAGTATCTCTTATTAGAGGTAAAAACATTTAATTAGCGGAAGTTTTGAAATTATGTTTGCAAACTAATTTCAATCAGACATTGGACGCTGACCATTTGTATATTCCAATAATTGTTTAAGCTTAAGGTCTTTTTTAAATAAAATCTTTATTTTCGATATTTCGGTACTTCTTTATTTATTTATTTATTTATTTATTTATTTATTTATTTATTTATTGAATTATTTAATTATTTAATTATGTAATTATTTAATTATTTAATTATTTAATTATTTAATTATTTAATTATTTAATTATTTAATTATTTAATTATGTAATTATTTAATTATTTAATTATTTAATTATTTAATTATGTAATTATTTAATTATTTAATTATTTAATTATTTAATTATTTAATTATTTAATTATTTAATTATTTAATTATTTAATTATTTAATTATTTAATTATTTAATTATTTAATTATTTAATTATTTAATTATATAATTATTTAATTATTTAATTATTTAATTATTTAATTATTTAATTATTTAATTATTTAATTATTTAATTATTTAATTATTTAATTATTTAATTATTTAATTATTTAATTATTTAATTATTTAATTATTTAATTATTTAATTATTTAATTATTTAATTATTTAATTATTTAATTATTTAATTATTTAATTATTTAATTATTTAATTATTTAATTATTTAATTATTTAATTATTTAGTTATTTAATTATTTAATTATTTTATTATTTAATTATTTATGTATTTAATTATTTAATTATTTAATTATTTATTTATTTATTTATTTATTTATTTATTTAATTATTTATTTATTTATTTCTTATAGTTTATTTTTTTTAATTAATATTTTAGAAATTGTTCAAGCTTAAGGTTTCTTTTATAAAATATTATTTTTTATTTTCTATATCTCGCTACTTCTTTGTGTAGAATCTTCAGGAAAAAATTTTTCATTTTATAAATTTCAAATTATTTGACATATAAAAAATTGTTAACATAACAAAATACATATTAAAATAATTTATAAAAGTAGAAAATATTATTATTTATACAGTATTTGTAAGTTAGAAGTGTTATTTTATGTACTAAATGTCAGTATCTGCTTTGTAGTTAATTCTTTTAGTTGTAGGTACATTAATTATTTGTAACATTTCTAACATATAACTATGTTTACAATTATTTTCAGTGTTTAATACCGATACATTTTCAAAGCAATTTTTTGCAAAGTAATATTGTCTCTTTGGTCTGATTAATGTCCAGCAATTCTTGTTTTTAGTTTACTTGTCGTTCTAACTATAAATTATTAATATTTTCCTTATCGTTTCCGTCACAAGGTATTTTAGTATTTTATCTTTTGTTTTACTAATTAATTTACACGTGTATCTAATGTATTATAAGTCCTATAAGCCACTCTATATTTATCAGTAACTAATAATTTTGATTTCTCCAATCGTTCTGATATTTCTAGGACATAAGTTATTGATTTGTAAATGATCTGTTCTATTGTGTTTCTTGTATTGTTTCTATTTCTGTCCTTGTATTGTCCTATTCATTTATAAATTACCTGAATTGCAAAATTATTGTCCTTATCTTTTACTTATTTATCTAATGAAATAGAATAATCAAAGCAGGCAAATGGTTAAATACAAAACATGAGTATAAATTCCAAAATATTATTTACAAAATGCAGTTTTAATATAATATTTAATCTCTGTATTCTTAAAAGAACATTAAGCACCAAAATTGCTTAGCAAGACAGTTGTTAAAATTTGCAAATGTTTACAATATTGCAACATATGTATGTAACCTCGTATGCATGTACAGACAAACGTATCCATGTGTTGCATGCCATACGAGGTAGGCAAATAAATACACACACAAACACACACACACTTACACTTGTCTACCTACTCACACAGATATTATAGCAAAGCTATTGTTGCTGTATTTGCTGCTGTCGTGTCGCAGTATAAAATTAGAGAACGTGATAAACAACTTTAGAGAAGAGTAAAGATTCTTGAGGGTATGATAAAAAAAATCATAAATACATTTATAAAATTATACTTAACTACAACATTTTATGTACAAATTTTAAGAAAAAGTAGAAAAAAAAACAATAACTTAATGTAATAAAACAAATTTTAAGGTGAAAAAAGTTTGCATGAAACCTTACAAGCATCATAATAATAATATTTTTAAGGTAGAAATGTGAAAAACACGAAAAACTTTTTTATTAAGTGTTAAAATACATTAAAACCCAGTAACAAACCAAACAAAAAACCACCGAAAATGTTTTCTAGATATAATATTACAACCATAAAGAAACTTATTATATGTGTTTTTAATGTGGATCATATTTTACTGGTTGTGGGCAAAGAAAAAACAGCAACAACTACATATCACTACAATGAAAATTCATACAAGTTTGCAATAATATGCCAAAGTAAAGAAAGAACAAAAAAAAAATTGCCAACAAAAATTTGGTTTAAATTTAAAAAGAATTTTAACAACTGTTTATGAGGTATAAAATCTTGTATGAAAATATGATTAGCACACAACAGGTTACAACTTGTTGCTTGCAACTAACAAAAGTAATAACAACGCACTTCTTTAACTAACAAACAACCTCTTCTAACCGTTACTCTGACCTTTAAATTCGCCTTAAACAAATGTAGAGAAATTCAGGTTTTTTCAGCGCCTGCGCTTTTTCCTAGTAATGTTAATATTCCAATAACGCCAAAATTAAATAACAAGAGACAACATATTGTTTATCCATTAAATATGTATGTATGTATGTACATATGTATGTTGAATGAATGTTTTTGCTTTGAAATTATTTTCAGTACCTGGTATTTAGTTTGGTTTTAATCCTCTTTGTATGCATTTGTTTACCAGAGGATGCCATTGAAAACTCTAAAACAATATGTTTTATATATGTATATGTACAATGTACATTGTACATACGAGTATATCTCCATCCCTATACCTTGTTTAAACACCAGTTCTTATTTGTGTGTATTCAATATCTCTTAATTAGTTTATGATCATCATGATTAACAGCCAGTGTTGCCAGAAAATAAATTTCAAAATATGCTAAAACTTGAAAAACTAAAGCTAAAATGTTCTACGGAAAAAAAATAAGTGCTAAATTTTTTCAATGTAACAATACAATTTTTATTTCAAATGTTACAAATATAAATTATAGTTTTTTCTAATTTTGTTCATAACAATTGTTGACTTGTTTTAATAGGTTACATTTCATATATAGTTATTAATTCAAAAATTTCCGTGTTCATTTACTTACCACACCGAAAGAAATTTAGTTGAAATATTAATAAAAGTAATTTTTTATTTCTCCAAAATAATTTTTTGGAGTAAAAAAGTAAAAATTTGTTTGAGAAAAAATTGTTTTTTGTCAAGCAAATTATGCTAAAAAGCATTTAGCAAAATTTTTAAAATTTTCTATGCATTTTCGAGAAACAAAATGCTAAATCTAGCACTGAAAGTGCTAAAATGGCAACACTGTTAACAGCTCTACACTTCTTCCTTCTCTATCTCACCCACACTCTCTTTCTATTGCTATTTATTTAAGGGAATTTCGCTTAATGACGTCATCATGGTGCAAATATACAAGGTGAGTGGACAAATTACAAATTACTTATGTCAAAAGTAATACTTTTGCAAGTATTTTTGACAGTAGTACATTATTTTACACAAACAAAATGCTTGTTGTTTCTGTTTTGTGTTGTATTTGTTGTCGATTTGCACTCACCTTGTATAGTTGCACCATGATGACGTCTGTTCACAGCAACTGCAATTGCAGTTTCATTTCGTTTTTATGATTCTGTTTTTCTATTTATGATCTCCATAATTTTTAGCGCACTTTTATGTGTCTTCTTTTATTGCTTAAACCAAACAAATATTTGTTCACTTCTGACATTGTAACCGGTAAATGTCATAATAAAATCAGTTGCTTTTGAACGCTCTTGCAGTTGAGTTGCATGCGTTCTATAAACATATATATAAAGTGCAAAATAAAAGCATAATAAAATTAGTGAATTTAAAAATAAAAAGAAAACTATAAAAATAACAACAACAACAACAAAAAAGTAAACAAAACAAGTGCAAAAAGTGAAAGAAATAAATAATAATGAAATTACACATCACCACCATCATGTTTATCATATTCGAACATATAAATAAAATATTCACACTTGGTATACCCATCAGTCCTTGTCCGAAAATGTTTCAATATCGTTTCGATGGCTCGGAATGGTTTGGCATACTGTCGGTGCGTAATCCAGATTTCGGCCAGGCCCTGCATTTGCGTCTAACACTCTCAATGAGGGGAAAACCAACAACGGTAAGCAATCAATTCATAGATTTAATTATTTGTAATTTGAAAAAGTGCAATAGTTGCGGTCTTATGGAAATGATTGAAATGATATTAAATGGTTAATGGTATTATGTTTCATGAATATCAGAAATATGAAGCAATTGACAAAAGCTAAATTACACTTAAAGCTTGACAAATTGATAGTCTTAAATCAAGAATATTTTCAACAAAATTATTATTTAAAGTAGCATTTTTATACCCTACACCACTGAAGTGGTTAATGTAAAATGTAAAAATGTTCCAGGCTATCAGGAATATTTCCATCAAAATCTATATGTCAATAGTTTCTTTACTGCCTTCTGGTTGAAATCAATTTTTAATTTAAATCACCAAGAAGGTAATAAAGATGAAAAAGAAATTACTTAATTATATTATATGAGAATCGATTTGTAAATAGCCTTTAGGTATGATCACATTTGGCAAATATTTACTCAAAAAAGCGTAACCGCTAGTTTTAGCACAAATTTGTTTAACGGTGTTTACTCTTACAATAGTTTTGCAAGATCAAACAGGATCAAATAAATTAAAACTAAATATTTGTTGTGCTTTGGCCTAAAAAAGAAAAGTATTTTTTTTAATATATGTTATTTAGTGGTTGCGTCTTTTTCGGCAAATATTTGCCAAATGTGACCGTACCTTTAGCCTCATATGAGTCATCTACAAAAAATTACTTTAATATTCATAAATCTCTTTATAAGAGTGGATATAAAGCAGCTAGAGATAGGCTCAATAAAATTCGCTTTTATGTTAAAAATGTCCTCTATCGCTTTAGCCGCAACACATCCCCCTCCAGTTATTCAAATTGTGGCTCATAAGTCTTTTACAAATCTTGATATTGTTATAAACTTCGGCATAAATAAGTTTTCTGAAAATATAATAATTCGATGAAAGTAGCCCATTTAGGGCTATTTGGAAAACATTTAACACCTGTAACTATCATAAATAGTTTGTAATCCATAGCAAATTTTGTATACATTTGTTTTATATAAACAAAAGTTATAAACTCAAATTTTTGGTGGTTTTCGCTTGATTTTCTACCAAAAATCATTTTAATCGAAATGACCGAAATTTTTTATTTATTTATTTATATTTTATTTAGATTGTAAGCCCTTAGGACCTAATTAATCCAGATTATTCATAAGGCGAATACAAAAGCATAATTTAATATTAGAAAATTTTTAAAATTTCTGTATATATAATTTTACCTCCCCCCCTTATTGCACAAAAGTTTAATACTAAAATTAATAAAAAAAAACATTTTGAATTGTGATAAATGTTTACAGCCAACTTCTATAGATTTTCCAAAACAATATTTTTAAATTTTGATATTGAATACGAAAAAGTTCGTCCTCTCGGACAATAAATAATCTATTCATAATCTGGGAAAAATATCTAGGCATAACTAATGAACTAGTATTAGTAGACAAGCCAAAATTAAATCTGTTGAAAAGGTACATTGGCTTCCCCAATTGCATAATCTTATAAAATTTCAACAATATTCTAAGGTTAATAAAACTTTCAAAATCACATTGCAAAAGATTAGTAATAAAAGATATGCGAACCCTATTTTAATCCAAAGATATAACGTGTTACCCCATTAAATAAAACATTGTTTAAGATTTCTGATACCATTCCGTGATATACCTGAATAAACCTCCAAAGCATATAATAATATAGGAAAACACAATGCCATAGCTACTCGCCCTTTTTACTTCAGCTGTATATACCAATATTAGTTATATAAACGTTTGAGAACAAAATAATAATATGATTCACATGGAAGTAAAAATTTAAGTTGTTATCAAAGTATAAACCCAAAGTCTTGTAATATGAAACAAATTCAATCACATCACCACATGCATCGCGTTTTAGAACGATTCAAACATAACCAATTCATATCAGACCACTCTTTAATAAACTTAAAATCCTCATTAACGTTCCGTTCCAAAAAAATCTTGAACAAGTCCCTTGTCATCTTCCAGTAATTTAACGTCATCTGCATATCTATAACACTTACAAAAGACACCTTTAAAAGTGGCATCAGTATAAATAAATAAACAATTCAATTTGATTTGATTGATTATAATTTGTGTGGTTCACTTTTTATTTTTGATTTTTAAACCTTTAAATTTTTTTTCTCATATTAAAGAAATCTTTTTCATATTCAAGCTTAATTAAACTTATTTTTAATAATTCAAAGACTATACCGAAAAAATAACTTTAACACTTAGCCGACCGTAATATCCTCAGCTCACTTAAATCATAACTCATTTAAACGAACTTGAGCCTAAATAATAAAATTATTTTTATATTAAACAAGGACATAATAGCACATAATATTTAATTTAAATTTTCTAATAAAAAAAGAAAAATACTTTTTGTAAAATATTCACCAAAATTGTCTTTAATATCATAAACTCATAAATCATTCCTTAGCACTTTACACTATTTTAAATTATTTGTAATTATACTTACGATAACATTTTTTTTTTTTTAATTTTCTTAAATTGATTTTATCCTTTTTATATCCTGTATCTTTGGAACAACAAAAACAGAATTATTTGGGCGAAATTGAATTGCTAACACGTGGACAATTCTTAAGTGAAACACCGGTTTTATATAAAATTAAATTTCCGAAAAATCACTTCCCACCTAAACTGTTACAAATCACAACGAATAATCAAGTTGTTTGTCTAGGAGCAGCAGGTAAAGTATTAAAAAAACAGACACAAAAACTTAAAAGCAAACCCCACAAAAAGAAAAGAAACATACTGGACGAAAAAGTTAAAGTAAAATAAAAATCCTTTCTTTTTTTGAGAATTTGCTAACAGTTTTTAAGTAAAATATAAAATATACATACATATGTATGTATTTATAAAATCAAACATTAAATACAATCCTATTTTTTTCTCTTTTTTCGTCCTTTTTGTCATTAAATGTTGCTGTTGCTGTGAACATTTTACTTGACACTGTGTACTTGGTACCCATCATCGCAAAAAAAAAAAACAAAACAAAAACACAATGTATATTGGTGATGGTGATGTGTTGATATGATGCATCCGTCAAAAACAACAACTACAAAAACAAAATATATAACATTGAAAACATCAACTAACAACAACAAAACTATTCATTCAACCAACCAATCATGCATCCATCCATCAATATATCAATATTCATGCAACATGTTATTGTATGTGTAACTGCTTGTGTGTATGTGTGTGTGTGTGACGTTATCTATAAAAACAGATCACAGTATCTTTGTGACACAAATACAATTGGAACACACTAGAAAGTTTACATATCTACCCGATGAATTACCACCACCCATACAAACATCATCATCATCATCAGTATCATCTTCGTCAGCTACAGCGACAATGGGCCTGGGAGGAGGTCACTCAACATTCATATCAGCATTGCCCATAACAACAGGCATGAAGGAATCATCAATGCTGCCAACAAATATTGCATTTGGTACTAAACATTTGCCTTTATTCAATATGGAAAAGTAAGTTGAAAATCTTTACTCAAACACCGCACAATACTCAGTGCCATTTACATTAGAACACTCATATACAAGGTGGCGCAAAAGTAAACTTCCGATGTTTTTTGGCTGTCACCGACCGATTATTGGCCAAATAAATAGTCAGCAATATTCCGCGTTCTGGAGCAGTGTAGCGTAACATTGTTTATTAACGTGTATTTCGCAAATGTCAAAACAGAACTGACATTAGGGGCCTCGCAAAATTTATAGCATTTTCTGATAGAGGGATTACTTTTGCGCCACCTTGTAGCTTTAAAAAAACATACTAATATGTAGACTATAGACAAACGGAGGAACGGACAGTCTGGCAAACGGTCGGACATTTTCAATGGATGCTAACAAAGAATTTAAAAAATTATTTCCTCTACTTTTCTTATAATTTTCCTTTTGCTTTCTTCTTTTTTTTTTGTTTGTTTATTTTTTGTTTGTTTATTTTGTACAGAAATCCCATGCGTCTTTCAAATGATATTTGTGGCATTATCGATGACCGTATACGTTTTCATGTTTTACATGCACTAAAACAAACTGCGGCTTCTATGGTATCTTCTTCCTCCGGCACAGCATTTATAAAACCAGCAAACACTGCAGATTCCTTATTGTTGTCAACACTATTGCAACGTTCAAATGAAGAATTCTCTACGGGTGGTAATGCTGCCCCTGCAGAACACGATAATGATGATATGGAGCCTGATGATGACAGTTTACCCCCTTTAGTTACCAGTGATTATAATTCTGAATTTACATTGGATGATGCTGGTTCAGTGACCAGCAATGAATTGACCTCGATTAGTCGTGGAGCCTGGCCCTGGCTGGCAGCCGTTTATGTCAATAATTTAACTTCACTGGCTTATCAATGCGGTGGCACGCTGGTCTCAACGCGCATTGTCATTAGTGCTGCCCACTGTTTTCAGCTGTTCAAAAAGCGTTACACGGCCAGCGAAGTTTTGGTGTTTTTAGGACGTCACAACTTGAAAAACTGGAATGAAGAGGGTTCGATTGCCGCACCGGTTGATGATATTTTCATACATCCCGACTACAATCAACATTTGAATTCGTATGATGGCGATATTGCTGTAGTGATGCTTAAAAATGAAGTTCGGTAAGTTAGATTTGAATAATTTTAAGCTTTTTCAATTATTATTATTTTGTCAATTTTACTTTATTGAAATTCTTGATTTCTAATGCAATTATAAGCCATACATTTTATGTTTTTATTTATTTACAGCTTTAATACTTTCATACGTCCCGCTTGCATATGGTCTGGTTCTACCAAAAAAGAACATATCGCAGGTGAACACGGCATTGTTGTCGGTTGGAGTCTGGGCGGTGTTAACGTCACGAAACATAGCACTAGTACGCTGCCGAAAATTATCAGCACACCGATTGTCTCGAATGATGATTGTTTCCAAGCAAATCCCAAATACCGAAGTCTCTCATCGAATCGTACCTTTTGCGCAGGCGTTATGTTGCAGCAAACACAAGCCCCACCGACGGCATTAAAAAGTGATTATGGTGTGAAACCCTTGAGCTTTCAGCATCAACTACAGCAAGGACCCTGTGCCGGAGATTCTGGAGCTGGTCTAATGATTTTTAAAAAAAATCGTTGGATGTTAAGGGGAACAGTATCGGGATCTCTACCAATGCAATCAACAACGGATTCGCCAACAGCATCCACAACATCAAGTTGTAGCATAAATCAGTATGTGATTTATACCGATGTGGCAGAATTTCTAGATTGGATTTTCGCTTTTATTATATAACCTAATGAAAGGACTGAAAAGTACGCTAAAGGACTTTGTGAATAAAGAAAGGCAAGAAAAAAAAGTTTTTTTTAATCAACTGTGCTTAGCACAGAAGACGCTGTAGTTAATCATAAGTCATGTAAATATTTTAATTACGTTTATATATTTAAGTTAAATATTTAATTATTGTTTTAACTGTGATAGTTTTACAAATGCATAATTAGAAGATATGTATACGCGTTGGTGTGTTCATATTTTAACATTTTAATTAATAAATGAAGAATGAAGCTTTTGGGAATCAAACTACAATGGCGTTTTTATATCCAACTAGATTTTAAGTACATACATACGTTTCTATGTATATTTATATACATATAGTACGTACTTAATAATTTAGCTGAAATTCAAGTTGAGAGCAAGTTCTATAAATGATTTATTGGTTCTTATACCTACAACTATTATGTTTAGCGAAACCAAAGCAATAAATAGGGATTATATTTTTAAACGAAAAATATTATATTCTTAGAACTTTATTAAACATTTATTAATGACATTTCTCATACATCTAATTTTATAAAATGTTAATTTTTATCCTTGTTTATTGGCAACCTTCTGCTTGTTTGCACCAACTTTTTGTTTGTTTCCACCTGCCTTTGGTTTGTTTGCTCCAGATTTATTTGCGTTATTGGACATGTTGTTATTTGGCCTAACTTGATTATTGAAAGCTTTTTTATCTGCTAATGAGCTGTCTTCTTTTCATTATGTCCTGTTTATGTTTGTTAATGAAATCTTTTATTTTTTTCATGGTTTGTTGTCTTTTCAAGGTATTCTTTGGTTTTGTTGTTCTTTCTTCTTATTAAGTTGTTTCGTTTTCTTAAAAGTCTGTTGGTTTTTCGTGGTGGTCTCACGCCTTTTTTGATTAGCTTCTTTAAGCTGTTCTTGCCAGCAGCAGGCTTTTTACCTCCAGCAGCAGCTGGTTTATTTCCACCTGTGACAGGCTTCTTAGTAGTGGCCCCACCCACTGCTCTCTTACCAGCAGGAGATGCTTTAGCTCCGCCAGCATTATTTTTGTCTTTATCGGCTTCACCTTTGTCATCACACCAAACACCTTTATCGTCACTATATTCAGCGCCTTTGGCAAGTACCACGGCCGAAAATAAAAACTGTTAAAAGTTTCATTGTCCTTTCAGTTTTCTATCTTCTATTTGGTCGTCTGGTTCTGAATTCAATCAACTCTGGGGACAAATTACCGCATTCATGATCGAATGAGCTATCGTATCGAAAAATGATTTCGATATCGAAATTATGATAAAATGTACTAAATTTCTTGCTCGATATCGAATGCCATAATCTTAAATAAGAAAATTACGATCAATTTTACTCGATATCGAATGCGGCAATTTGGCCCCTGCTGGATTTAAACTTATTTCAATGTGATAAATCCACTATTTATGGTAAAAGTTTTTAAATATTTTTTTTCAGAATTTTAAAATAAACACGCGCATAATTAAAGTAAAAAAACACTATTTGTCTTTAACTTACTAGAAATGTTGACTCTTTCTATTAAGACAAAATAAATAATTAGTCAATTCACAATGTGTGCTATTCTGTCCTATTTGTGCTATTGTCTAAAAATTTATGACTGTCATAAAAATGTTGTTGGTATTTCATATTTAAAAATATAATATGACAATACAACATTGAAACTCATGTTTTTTTGATATGCTATTTATTTCAGTGATGACAGACTCACATTTGAACTTTGTGTGTTGATTCTGCCATAATTGTATCTATTGCATATTTTTTACACAATTCCTCCATAATTTTTTCTGTTTTGCTGGGCATTTTTTATTTTAATAATTGCGCCCTTAAAATATTTTTATTTATATTTGACGTTTGATGTTTATTGAATGTGTGTATTCAGTAATGACGTTTATGAAAATAAATAATATACGACAGGCCGTTCACAACAGTGCTATTTGGCCTTAAATAGTATTTTATGACTTAGGACTTTAGAACACATTGTGAATTGGCTAAATAATTATGTTTGAGTGTTCGCAAATTAGTAAATAAACATAATAGAAATTCGTATATACAATATTATATATACACACAAGTCAGACCAAAAAAGAATATTTGTAAAACTTATATCACAGATAGGTTCCTTCTACAGGCGGATACAAATAGAATAATTTAAGGATCTATAGTCATAAAATCCAGTAGTACAATCCATTTTTACAATAATCGTATGTCATTACTGGTGTTGTAGCTTAAAAAATAATTAATATTAAAATTTATTTACCGCCGCTGCTGGTATTCTTCTCCAGCACTTTTATGTGAATAATATCGCCATTATTTTACATCAATTATGTAATAAAAATAAATATGAGTATTAACAGGCAGTTACAAGCAATCATACTCTTTTCTAAAACCCTCTTTTATTTATATATTAAACCAAACTGGAAATGATATTTTACTTTTCAAGTCATTTTCACAAAATTTAGAACACAAATTCAATGAAAATTTCACTTCGACTTCTTTTTCAAAATGTAGAACCCAGGTGAATATATTTAATATACAATTGTGAACAGCTACAGGTTTAAAATAAATGCGTTCTTTTTTCTTTTTATTTGTGCATGTAAAACATCCTGATGTTTCAATTGACGATTAACGTTTGGTAACCAAAAATTAATACCACCTATTGAATTATCACTTATATTTCTTTTGGCCCATTCCTATAATTTATCAAGCATTCTGATTTGCATCTATCTTACTCAACATGTTAAAGTAAAAAATCAATGTTTGTTAAAATTGTAATTTCTTTATTTTTCAATACTTCAATTTAACATTTTTTATGCAGAAATTGGTAGCCACTTGACATTTTTCATAAATGTCAATTATGCTCTACCATTCAACTTCTTCCTAGCAGCAGCATTGTAATCTAATAATTTCTGGAGATACTCCTTCTGACTTTTAACCTTCTCCCTTCTTTTCTCCACGATTTCATGTTTACTTTTAATCGACTCTTGCCTCTTCTTATTTTCCTCGGCTGTCTTCTCAATGGCTTTGCCTCTCTTTACATTAGCCTCATAATCTTTCATAATCACTTCTTTCGTTTTCTTGATTTCTTCTTGGTTTTTTTGAATTTGTTCACGTCTCTTTTGGTTTTCCTTTTCTAGAGTTTCAATTGAAGTGCTGGCTGCGTTGGCCTCAGCTAAAGCCATGGCCAATACGAAGCCAAACATAAAGATGGCAGACAATTTCATGATTGCTTTACTATTTAGTTGTAGATTGTGTTGGATCTCAAATTCAACTGTAAATTCTAACAATTGAAACTCGCTATTTATGGTATAATTTTCCGAAAATCATTCTCATAAACGAATATAACAAATACCATGTTATATGAATTGAAGCAAACAGATATCGAAATATTTATTTGTCAACATGTGCCTCTTATTTAGATTATATAAATATTAGCATTAATATAAAACACAATAATTCTTTCAATATATATGTTAATCAAAAAATCTAAAACTTTATTTAGTTAAACTGGAACAAGCAAACAAGACCTGGTTTTTAAATACACAATCTGATATTTGGTAATTAACCCATTAACGCTGGATGGGTAGAAAAATACTCAAAAATAGAGCTGTTTTTTTAAAAAATTCTAGCTAGAGTCAGGTGCAAGGTATCACAAATCTGTTTTTACTGGCAGATAGAAGAAGGATGGAACTAGTTAAGAAAAAATTGGAGACTCATATAGGATCATGTATTGGTGGGAAATGAGCGGGTCAAAAATCAGCAATTTTACAAAATCAAAAACTTTGAACGTCAATGGCTCTGGAAGATTTGAGGAATTGACTTCCCGAAAACCATCTTAGTGGCTTATCGCCTCAGATGTCCTCTATCATAAACAAAAATATCATAGTGATAGGACCACTCGTTGGTTCATAGGTACGATTTTATGGCATTGGTATTTAAATACCCACTTAGGCATTCAAGGGTTCTAAAACACATGAAATGTGAATTTTATTTTTAAAGTAAAAATGAGTTTTTTGAAGCGGTTTTTTGTAGGAATTCAAGAAAAAAACAATTTTATTATATTTATATTGATAAATACATGTCATGTAAGAGATTTTCCAAAAATGTTTTCATTTCTTTAATTGAAGTTACGAAACCAGGCACATTTTTTTGTCCAGCATATTCATTGGTACTTTCGACGATCATATTTATGACATCTTCATCAAAAAAGCATTCCCATAGTTGTAATGGCGTGTACGAACCTAACGAAAACGAAACCAGAAATTTCTCTAAGGATATTTATACAACGAACGTATTCCACACAACATACCAATTTTCTCGTACAATGCTTTCATTGTCAAAAGGTTGTTTATCAAATTGGTAATAATGCGATTTACTCCATTTAGATTTATTTTCCACAGACACGAACTTTTGACTTCGATGTAGATGGTTGGGGATCACTGGTAGATTCACATTATCATCCTCATAAATGTACTCAATCTCATTGGAAAATTGAGTTTTATTGTGAAGTATTATCGTCTACATATATCTTCATCGTCACTGATATCATCAACCTTATCCGGTGGAGTAATCAAAAAATTGATTTGATCTGCATTATGTCCCACATCATTTCCTTCTTCGTCACTAGTCCATCCATCTATTTCTGCTTGTAGCTCAGTTACAGTTAAAACTTTAGGACGGCGCAACATTTTCACAGAATTTAAAAATCACTACAATATTACTTCTTCAAAGATTTACTGCATATCTGTTGCAATCACGACAGACAATGAAATGCCATTTCACACACCAAACTATAACAAACACTTTTTTGTTGCATTGAATTTAACTTACTAGAGCTAAATATGGGGAAGTCCCAAATTCTTTTATAAAAAACTCACCACATATTTAAATTTAGACAAACCCACTACACACACCACACACATCTCATACTTTGTTTTCATGCCACATATTGAAGTATAATAAAACTTAATAAACATATCAAATATTCATCAAAACATACAACAGATAAGTTTATTGTTGCTGTTTTCAAGTTAATACCTTAAACAAAGAAACATATGTATATTTTAGAACACGTTAATGCCTAAATGGGTAGAAAAATACCCAAAGTCCAAAGCTTCATGTGCGACAGAAAGAAATAAATAAAAAATACCACGTCAATATAAATGCCATAAATACTAACTGTGTGAAATTTCATCAAAATCGGACAACGGAATTGAGGGTCAGGCGTTAATGGGTTAAACCATGAACGGAAGTTTAAAACAGAAACTATAAGTAAATATTTGATATTTTGGCTACAGGATGTTTTGTGTGTTTTATTAACTTTCATTAGAAACAAAGATTATTGATTATGATTGAATTTCATCTTGATACTAAAATACATTTATTAGCGAATGAAGTACATATTTTATTTGTATCATGACCATATAACTCTAAAATCGTTATATGGTTTAGACATTTGTTTGTCAGTAATTTAGTAGCTCCTGAACGATGATTAATTAATTTTCACATATGCAGTTTGTTTTGAGTGTTTCTGTGTTGATTAGTATTTACATGGTTTCTTAGTTGAAATGGCAGCTAGTAGGCGATGTTTCAAAGTTTAGCAAATCACCAAAAATGTTGTTCTTATCTTTAATGTTATCTGACTTGTCTTACATCTCTTACTTTTCTCCCTTATTTCAGGAGATAATTATCTATTTTAAATTGTTAGCTGACTTATTAGGTCTGATATTTGTTTAAATACAAGTTATAATTCCAATAAAATATTAAACAAGTTCTTCAAATTATTTCTCTAATCAAAATTCTCTTCGGGCCCGTATATATATATACAAAGACTCACAGATTATTCTAAGCTTTGGCATGAAAAAACAAGCCCTTTTTTTGGTTTTTTTTTTTAGTTTTAATATATTAAAATGTACATTCTTGCGATAAATGTTTTTTTCTTTTTTAAGTTCCGGTTAGTTTTATAGAGCCTTGAAAACAAAAAATGCACTGCATTAAATAAGCTGTGAGCCACTGTATGTAGGAACGGAAGAGAGACAGTGACGCAATTGTAATTGATGGTAGGTATTAGATTAGGGAACAGATGGAAAGAGAACTGAGGGGATGGAATGGTTAGGGAACAGGATGGGTGTTAAAATATATGTTGACTGACAAGGACAGTGTTAATCGATAGAAGTGAAATGAATTAAAGTAAAAGTTTGAACTCGCTTAATTAAATTTTCTGTAAATAGATTAATGTTTGAGTTTTATATTATTATTCAATCATTTATTTATTTAATAAACCGAATTAGAGACAAAGAATTAGAAAATTAGAGATTTTTATAAAAATTTCTTAAAACGCTATATTTGTAATTTAAATACTGCAAAGGTAAATAAGATATAAAACGGTAAATAACGCCAGAGAACAAAATTTACACACAAAATAAATATACATACGTATTTTTGCATCACTATGCCAAAAACCTGTAATATCTTGTAATGAGCTTAATATCAGTAAAAATAATAAATAATAAAGGTATTGTCAGACACGATAAATATTTATTCAAAAAACGCGTAAAAACACTTTTTAGCAAACATTTGTTTGATGCTGTTTGAACTTACAAGTGTTTTGTAGGATCAAACAGCATCAAATAAAAAAAAAACACATTTTTTTGTGTGACTAATCCTAAAAAAAATAAGTTTTTGAAATAAATAAAACAATTTAAATATATTTAACTTGATGGTTACGTATTTTTGTCAAATATTTGCCAAGTGTGACCCTACCTTTAGGGGACAAATAATATTAAGAAATCATTCCAGAAATCTGATACAAATTAATGCAATAGTATCAAAAGTTGTAACCACAAAATGAAAAATATTTTAATTATCGCGTTTACTTAGAAAACTTCGTTTAATATTTTTACTATTTGATGCTGTTTGCTCTTAAAACACTCTACTTATATTAAACATCATCAATCGAGTTTTGTGCTATAAATAGTGGTTATGATTATTACTATTTTTAGACTATTGCCAATAAAAATAATAACAACACTTAATAATATTTAAACAGGATATATACTGCCGTATTCATAAAAAATAAAGTAGGTTTGAAGTGTGCTTTGAGACAAAATTTTCTTAAAGTACATTTGAAGTCTACTTTATTTTTCTGTGAATAAGGGCATTATTGTTTAATAAAAAATATATTTAAATATCAATATATACTCGTATGTTAGCATTTTGCTTCAGTATTTTCATATTGTTCTCTCGAATTTTGAAATTTTCATCTTGCTTCTGGATGTTTTCTAATTGAATTTTGCGGATAGCCTCTTGTTGTTTAATTATGGCCAATTGATTTTTCTTGATTACTTCGTGTTGCTTGTTTAGCTCTCCTTAGCTAGGTTGGGTGTCGGGTTTTTTTGGTGGGTACTACTGGTTTCTCGGTAGGTTTTTCACCTTCAGCCGGTTTTTCACCAGGATTTTCATATTCATAGAGATGTAAAATAATTTTAAGATTTTTCGAAAATATAATAATAATAAAGGAGAAAAAATGTTAAGTTACTATGGGTTCCTAATCACATGGGCATTTACGGCAACGAGGCCTACATCCCACATACTTATTCATTCCAAAATTAAAACAATTTGTAACTAGATGTGCCACCGCAAAACTCAATATTTCTTTAGAACGTAAATGGAACGAATACAACCACCACTAAAAAACTTATAACCCAACAATTGTTGTTTGCAAAATAAATGTTTCACTAGGCTGCGATTAACACATACCCGTCTCACACATCAATATTTATTGAACAAAACTGCCCAGCCAATATGTTTCTTTTGCAGCTCCTCGCCATTAACTGTCTTTCACATTTTAGTGGTATCGCAGTACTCTTCAATATACGTGCATCAATTTTTAAGCCCTCTAACATTGTTGAATATTTAAAAACTCCAAATAGTAATAACATATCCAAAGTCTTTGAATTCTTAAAGAAAATTTCTTTTCATAATCTAATTTAAATTTTATTATCTAACAAAAATACAAACATATACATACTTATTCAAGAAATATTAAGCCGATAGCCATTGATGCTAGTGCTTTTAGCCTTCGATTTATTGTAATTTTAATTATAATAAATTTTTTAATAAATAAATAAAATAAATACTTTTCAAGTCATTTTCACAAAATTTAGAACACAAATTCAATGAAAATTTCACTTTGATTTTATTTTCAAAACGTACAGCCCAGGTGAATATATTTAATATACAATTATGAACAGCTACAGTTTTAAAATAATTGCGTTCTTTTTTCTTTTTATTTGTGCATGTGAAACATCCCGATGTTTCAATTGACGATTAACGTTTGGTGAACAAAAATTAATACCACCTATTGAATTATCACTTATATTTCTTCTGGCCCATTCCTATAATTTATCAAGCATTCTGATTTGCATCTATCTTACTCAACATGTTAAAGTAAAAAATCAATGTTTGTTAAAATTGTAATTTCTTTATTTTTCAATATTTCAATTTAACATTTCTTATGCAGAAATTGGTAGCCACTTGACATTTTTCATAAATGTCAATTATGCTCTACCATTCAACTTCTTCCTAGCAGCAGCATTGTAATCTAATAATTTCTGGAGATACTCCTTCTGACTTTTAACCTTCTCCCTTCTTTTCTCCACGATTTCATGTTTACTTTTAATCGACTCTTGCCTCTTCTTATTTTCCTCGGCTGTCTTCTCAATGGCTTTGCCTCTCTTTACATTAGCCTCATAATCTTTCATAATCACTTCTTTCGTTTTCTTGATTTCTTCTTGGTTTTTTTGAATTTGTTCACGTCTCTTTTGGTTTTCCTTTTCTAGAGTTTCAATTGAAGTGCTGGCTGCGTTGGCCTCAGCTAAAGCCATGGCCAATACGAAGCCAAACATAAAGATGGCACACAATTTCATGATTGCTTTACTATTTAGTTGTAGATTGGGTTGGATCTCAAATTCAACTGTAAATTCTAACAATTGAAACTCGCTATTTATGGTATAATTTTCCGAAAATCATTCTCATAAACGAATATAATAAATACCATGTTATATGAATTGAAGCAAACAGATATCGAAATATTTATTTGTCAACATGTGCCTCTTATTTAGATTATATAAATATTAGCATTAATATAAAACACAAAAATTCTTTCAATATATGTGTTAATCAAAAAATCTAAAACTTTATTTAGCTAAACTGGAACGAGCAAACAAGACCTTTTTTTAGATACACAATCTGTTATTTGGTAATTAAACCATGAACGGAAGTTTGACTTTTAAAACAAAAAATTTAGATAAATATTTGATATTTTGGCTACAGGATGTTTTTGTGTGTTTTATTAACTTTCATTAGAAACAAAGATTATTGATTATGATTGAATTTCATCTTGATACTAAAATACATACATTTATTAGCGAATGAAGTACATATTTTATCATGACCATATAACTCTAAAATCGTTATATGGTTTAGACATTTGTTTGTCAGTAATTTGGTAGCTCCTGAACGATGATTAATGAATTTTCACATATGCAGTTCGTTTTGAGTGTTTCTGTGTTGATTAGTATTTACATGGTTTCTTAGTTGAAATGGCAGCTAGTAGGCGATGTCTCATAGTTTAACAAATCACCAAAAATTTTGTTCTTATCTTTAATGTTGTCTGACTTGTCTTACATCTCTTACTTTTCTCTTTTATTTCAGGAGATAATTATCTATTTGAAATTGTTAGCTGACTTATTAGGTCTGATATTTGTTTAAATACAAGTTATATTTCTGATAAAATATTAAACAAGTTCTTTAAATTATTTCTCTAATCAAAGTCGATACACTCCGGAAAAAATTTTCCGTTTTGTTCTGCCTTACATAATGTGCGAAAATTAGAGATCACATTAAAGTGTGCCTATGGCGAAACAACATACATACATGTAATAACATCTTATAAATAAAAGCTAAAAAAGTAGGTTGCATTATCTTTCGCCATGCCTCCACCTCTTTTAATGGTGGGCCAGGTAAAATATTTTTGGCTAATTGTGTGTGCTGTGCCATAAACTCTGCCATTATTTCATTCTGCATCGTATTTATTTTATTTAAATTAGTGCTATGAAATTAAAATTAACGCTTATTGTTCTTTATATGTATTTCAAAATATATACGAGGTCTGATCAAATAATAACCGTTATTTTAAATTTTTTCAAAAAGTATTTATTTATTCATCAATAACTATCTTGTCCCCGTCAAAGTAATCCCCCTCAGATATAATACACTTGTGCCAGCGTTTTTTCCAATCCTCGAAACACTTTTGCAACGCGCTTTTTGGTATCGTCAACAGCGCCTGTTTCGATTTTTCTTTTATCTGGTCAATCGTAGCAAAACGCCTTCCTTTCATCGGTATCTTCAGTTTTGGGAAGAGGAAAATGTCAGCGGGAGCCAAGTCCGGTGAATACGGTGGTTAAGGAATGATAACGGTTTTGTTTTTGGGCAAAAAATCACGCACAAGCCTCGATGTGTGAGCTGGTGCGTTATTATGGTGCAAAATCAATGATTGGTTCTTCCACAATTCTGTGCGTTTCTGACGAATTGCTTCGCGCAAACGGCGCATTACTTCAAGGTAGTATTCCTTATTGACCGTACGACCTTGTGGCAAGAAGTCATGATGCACCACGCCTTTGCAGTTGAAGAAAACAGTGAGCAAAACCATCACATTTGACCGAACTTGACGTGCTTTTTTCGGTCTTGGCTCTTCTGGACGTTTTTATTTATTTATTTATTTATTTATTTATTTATTTATTTATTTAGTAGTATTTTCAATACTTTTTCCCTCACAAAAAAAAAAAAAAATACAATTATATTGCTATTAAATCATTTTTTTATAAAATTCACAATTTTCCTGTTGAAAACGCATATACTTCTCTCATTCTTCACATCATGTTATATAGTTTAAGGCCCTTGTAAAATAAAGTGCGCTGTCCAGCTGCTGTTGATACCCATTGCGTTCTGAAGTTGGTAGAATTGCGTAGATAATACGGTTGTATTTCACCAAAATACTCCAATTGTTCACACAAATGTTGAGGTGCATTACCCATTTTTATTTTCTTTATGAAGTAAGTTGTATTTAATTTCAGCCTCTGTTGAATATTGAGCCATTTTAGTGTGTCAAGCATGAGTTGAACTGACGTATACCTGTTGCATCTTAAAATAGCTCGCATTGCTCTGTTTTGCAGATTTTGTAGTCGTTCAATTTGTAGATTTGTACAGCATGAAAATATTATTGTGGATCCATATTCAAAATGTGGTTTTATTATTACATTATAAATGTTTATTGCCGTTAATGTTGACACTTTAGGTCTTAATCGTTTAAAAACCCTATAGGGAAAACAGTACCTAATAAATACATAGTAAAATATAACAACATTTATAAGATTTCTCTATGGTTTTTACTCAAGAAGAAATTCTTATTATGTTTATAAGGAAAACCTTTTTCAAAAAATCAAGAAGAAAACTTACGATTTTTACTAGGCTTTCTTATTGTTTTTTTCAAAAAGATTTTCTTCTTGATTTTACTAGACTTTCTTATTGTTTTTTTTCAAGAAGATTTTCTTCTTGATTCTGTAAGGCTATCTCTTTGTTTATTTAAATAATACTTCTTGATCTTGTTTTATTCAATTATAATGAATTTTTATTTATATATTTACTTATTCATATGTTTACTTAAAAACTTAGCAATAAAAATTAAGTATTATTAACAGTATATTTTAAAAATATAAAAAAATATATTTAATTAGAAAGTAATTTAATTTAAAAAAAAAAATTTAATATTACCAGTATTTTTTACTCGAATAAATTTAAGTCCATTGTTCAGTAAGTAAAAATGGATAGGCGGACCGTCTAAATCGATCAAGTCAATGACGTGAAATGTTTCGGTTTCATTGCCGATCAAATAAGATTGAAATTTTTGAGAAAAGTTCATGGTTATAAATTTCTTACCAACTATTTTTATATTGTCGTAGGATAGCTTTATAATAATGTCTATACATTTCATGTAAGAAAAACACTTCCACTTTAAGCCATCACAAAACACGAAAAAATCAGTGATTTTGGAAAAATCTGGTCCAACAACCATTACTCTTGGCTGAAGTCTTTCTTTTCTTTCTGCATACATTTCAACAATTTGCTTTGTCCGGGTACAAAAAATCAAAATCTATATCGACCTTTTCAAAACAAAGCAGATATTAAAAGTTAAGTTAAATTAGAACAAAAAAATTTCAATACTTAAGCTATGTGTCCACGATGGTCAGATATTACAACGTTGTCCGAAAAATGTACAGAGAAATGTCTAACAACAGTGTAAACTTAAAATTTTTGTTTTCCAAATTGTAAGAAAAAACAAACAGACATCTAAAAATCGTGTAAACACACAATTTTGTCATTGTCATTGTTTTAAATTAAAGTGTGTATTAATAAAATTTTTAAACACACACACAGAGCTGCAAAACGAATTTTACAATGCCACACAACAATCAGAAAACCGTGTAAACTGACAATTTCCGTTGACAAATTCATTGTGTGACAATTGTTTGCAAATGAAATTGTTAGTTTTCTTACAGTCGTGTAAACTGACAATTTACCTTTTGCTAATAATTTTTCAATGTCAGTACATTGATAGCACATTGGTAGATATAACAACGTTGTAATATTTGACCATCGTCGACACATAGCTTTACAAGTTCATAACCCAAGAAATCGTTGTATCGTGGCCATTCTTTAAAAATATTCGTCAAAGAACTGGCATTTTTTATCTCATCAATTCTAATTTTCCTTGTTTCCCTCCAGAAAGAAAGTACCTGATCCCTTGGACTGCAATTGTGTTGCAGCCAGCACTTTTGCTCGAAATATATGTCTTTGAGAGAGAAAGATAGATGTTTAAAGATGTACATATGTATATTACTTTAAGAAATTTTATATATCCATACCGTTATCAAAATCTTTAAAAGTTTCCTTCGCAGTGCTGCCACTATAATCATCAAATTTTCCTTTTTCAACATTAGTCCAATGAGAAAATAACTTACCTGTTGAATTTTTCTTTCCGTCTTTCAAAAAGTATGTTTCCTAGAATAACCAAAACTGTTAATAAAAATATATGTACATTAAATAAAATTTGGTTTAGATTTCTTACCGGTTTTTCTTTAGGAAATACATCACAGCTAACATAAGACCATTGCTGCATTTCTGCGTATGTTAATTTGGATCTTGTGCCAACATACTTTTCAATAATACAGTGCACTATAGTCTTCCGATTTCAATTTTCAATTTCAATAATTCAATTTTTTATTTAAATTTTATTACTTTTTTTAGAAAAATAGTTTTATTATCTCTTTCCACCAGCGATGCCAACTTAGCCCTTTTCGGGCTAGATTTAGCCCGTTTTGAGTCACTCAAAACGCGAAAAAAGAAAATTGGCCCGAAACTAAAAAACGCGTAAATCTAGCACTTTTTACAATTATCTTTTAGCCCTTTTAGCCCGTTATTACTTTTTGCTCGACATTTTAGTTTTTTCGTACTTTTTCTTCCTTTAATCTAATAATATCGAAATAACGATAGTTTGCTTTACAATTTATAAAAAGAAGAGGAATCTAAAATAATCTACATACATATATTTCTTTCAAATTGATGTGCTTTGAAAATTGTTCTACAAATTTAACCGTCATAATTGAAATTAGAGCAAAACTTCCATCCAACATACAAATATTTAAAAAAATATCGTTACTAAGTACTGAAAATATTTTTTTCGAATAATATGAAAAGCCTTCTACCAAGCTTTAAAAAAGAGTTTATTGTTGATGATAAAGAAATTGATTGTTTAGAGAATTGTCTTCTTAGTTTAAAAACATGTGAATGGAATAATACTGAAAGAGCTGACAAGTTTTGGATCGGTGTTCATAATTACAAAAATGCTATTGGTAATAACCCATTCCTTAAATTATCCAGTTTTGCCTTACACATATTGACATATCCGTACTCAAACGCAGAAGTTGAGAGGAGTTTTAGTATCATGAATTTATTCAAAAATAAAATAAATACGTGTAACAGTTTAATACACATTAAATATAGCCTAACAAGAGATAATGTATGTTGTTCAAACTACAAAATACCTGCCGAAGTGTGCATTAAAATTAATTCGAACGAAACATGTAAAAAATCTAAATTTTTTATTGATAGTGTCTTATGGACTGAAAATGATGATGAACAAGAAATCGAAATTTTGGTCAGTAACGACCAATTTTAAATGTATACTATTTAATCTAGGTATGTACCTTATTTATTAAAATGTAATATGAAATGTAGATAATTTAAATATGTATGTATCTCATTTTAGTAATTTTTTTCTATTGTTTTTTTATGTGTTATGTAGACCTTTAATATTGCTAAAAATCTTTTTATTAAGTAAAAATATTTTTTTTTTAATAAATTATTTTATAAAAAAGTCTTTGCTGTTTTGATTTTTAAAAGAAACATTTATAATTTAGCCCCTTTTCGCACGTTATCGAAAATTTTGACAGGATGTACCTTTAAATGATTTTTTTTCAATTTAGCCCTTTTTAGCCCTTTTTTCAAAAATTTTTACGCGTTTTGAGTCTCAAAAGTTGGCATCCCTGCTTTCCACTTCTTTACTTGTCACTTGTTCACTTTCAACTAAAAGCTGTTCGCCGCAACACATGTACAAACACGCAAACAATTATAAGAGTACAAAAACTAAAAATTCATTAAAAATTGTCTTTGTGTTGATTTGTATGCATTCATGAAATAACAAGCCAGCTAATATAATCAAGAAGATATTCTTATTAACAAATTCAATAAGATAATTTGCACATGATCAAATAAAAACCTAATAAAATCAGTAAGTAATACCTAATAAAAAAAACAGCGTATTAAGTAGCCTAATGAAATCTATAAGAAGTACCTTTTTGGAAAAAATTATTAGGTAGACTAATGAAATTAATAAGAAATTCTTTTTTTATGCAATTCATAAGAAACCCTATTAGAATCAAAAAGTTGTTCTCTATGGATTGTGTTTTTGGTGCCAAAAATAACGGAATTTGTGTAAAAACATGGTAAATAACAAGCTTTTCTTCTTAATTTTATGTGTTTTACTTATTGAAAAAATTAAAAAGATTTATACCATGAAAATAATAAGGAATCTCTTTAAAAAAATCTTCGTTTCTCTCTGCCGGAATACTCCTCACGCCAAAAGCGTTTCATAGAGAAAATCTTCTTAATTCTACTAGGCAGTTTTCGCTCTGTGTATCTTTTTCCAATTTTCTTGCAAATAAATTCAATATGTTCCTTAAATTTTAAATTTTTGTCAATTACAAAACCGAGATATTTAATTTTTTCTACTTTTTCTATTTCTGTATTGTTTATTTTCATCACAATTTCACTGTTCATATTTATTTCCATTGCCTTAGTTTTATTTTCATTTAATTTCAGTTTATTCATTTTTAACCATTGGTCTATTTTCGATAAGTCATGCACTACATTTTCGTGACATTGTGCATTATTTTCTGCCTCACTAAAAATCAGAGTATCGTCAGCATATAACACTATTTCACTTTTCTCTATAATTTTTGGCATATCGTTAATGTAAATTATAAATAACAGTGCACCTAATATTGATCCTTGAGGAACACCAAAGTCATTGTAAATTGCATTTGATTTAACTCCATTCACTTTTGTTACTTGTTTTCTGTTTGTTAAATACGATTCAAACCAAGTTTTTTATCACGAATGCCATATAAATATAATTTTTGTACCAGTATTCCTCTGTCTATCGTTTCAAAGGCTGTTTTAAAGTCTAAAGAAATTGCCAAAATTTTGTTGTTTCTCTCAATTTTTTTCCACCTGTTTATTATATAATTCACCGCCGTTTCGCACAAAAAGTTTGTACGGAAACCTGATTGATATTTTGAGAAAAGTCCGTTTATTTCCATATAATTTTCTAACTGCATTTTCACCAGTTTTTCAATTATTTTTTCGCATGTTTTTAGTGTATTTATCGGCCGATATTCTTCGCATTTTCGCGTACTCTTTATTTTCTCGACGGGAGTCACCATTGTCTCCTTCCACGAGTCAGGAAATATTCCCGTTTTTAAAGAGTCATTTATTATACGTAATATTGCACCTCCCACAAGATTCCAATTGTCTAGTATAATCTTGATCGTCACTTTATTAAAGTCAGTCTTATTTTTCATAACTTTGTACACCTCTTTAAGTTCATTTATATTTATTTCCCTAAAACTAAATTTAGAATTTGTTGCAGGTACATGACTTATATATTGCACATTTTATATACTATCTCTATACATTAGGATGTTTGGGCTTTGGTTTTAATGTCATAGCCATACACCCATGATTCGTCACCAGTTATGACCTTTTTGAGGAAATCTGGATCGTCATTGACGATGTTCAACAGCTCCTAAGTGATATCCATGCGACGTTGTTTTTGCTCAAAATTTAGCAATTTTGGAGCAATCTTCTGCCGCATGTTTCATGCCTAAAACATCCGTAAAAATTGCTTGGCCTGAGCCGAACGATATGCCAACATCATCAGCTACCTCTCTGATAGTGATTCGATGATTATCCAAAATCGTAAATAAAGAAAAATAACTTTTTTTGATTTTTTCTTTAAACTTTTACAATTTAGGTGTGTATTTAACTAAATTATTGTGATTACGATAGCCATGATCGTATCGAATGACATCTCGAGTGATGTAACTTAGTTGATTATCAGATAGCGAATACTATCATATAAAATTACGATACTTTTTATTCGATATCTAATGTCATAATGCCAACATAAACAATTTCGATACATTTTGCTCGATATCGTATGCTGCGATTAGACCCCTGAACTCAACTCGAACTTTTAGCAAGTTATAAACCGAAGGAAAGCTATGTAAAATAAGCAATTTTTATAATCTCTTTGCCACAACAAAGAAAGTGGGGGAAGCAATTCCAAATAGTGTATGTAAAAATTTGGTGACCTCAATGCATCGCAGATAACAATGAATTTGCAACAAAATATTGATTTTTTTTACATCAATACTTTTATAGTACAATTTGTGGTATGTCCTTAATTATATGCTGATATCTCTGACTGATATCAATGTTATTTGAAAATATGACTCACAGATTCATAAATAATAATTAATTTGACAGAATATCCATTTAAACCTTTCGTATTATTTGATTCAAGTTCACATGTTAGTATCATGTCCTTAATTAGTTGCACGTAGCTGCATATATTAAATATTAAGTTTAATAGAAAATGATTCAAACATAATTTTACTAGTACATCTCATATGAGTTTTGTTAATTTGTTATTTATTAAATAATTATAAAGTTGTAAATGTATGTGTTTCAAGAACACTTGATTAAGGTGAAATGTAAAAAAATGTATATTATTTAATTTTTTTTATTATTTAATGTACAAAATACCAAACAAGTCAGATCAACAAAGAATATTTGTAAAACTTATATCCTAGATAGGTTCGCTCTATCTTCAACATATAGAGATATAGACAGAGAAGCGGATGCACATAGAATAATTTAAGGATATATAGTCCAGTAGTACAATCCATTTGTAAAATAATCGAACATGATTACTAGTTCTGTGGCTTAAAAACTAATTAATATTAAAATTTATTTACCACCGCTGCTGGTATTCTTCTCCAGCACTTTTATGTGAATAATATCGCCATTATTTTACATCAATTATGTAATAAAAATAAATATGAGTATTAACAGGCAGTTACAAGCAATCATACTCTTTTCCAAAACCCTCTTTTATTTATATATTAAACCAAACTGGAAATGATATTTTACTTTTCAAGTCATTTTCACAAAATTTAGAACACAAATTCAATGAAAATTTCACTTCGACTTCTTTTTCAAAATGTACAACGCAGGTGAATATATTTAATATACAATTGTGAACAGCCATAGGTTTAAAATAATTGCGTTCTTTTTTCTTTTTGTTTGTACATGTGAAACATCCTGATGTTTCAATTCACGATTAACGTTTGGTGACCAAAAATTAATACCACCTATTGAATTATCACTTATATTTATTTTGGCCCATTCCTATAATTTATCAAGCATTCTGATTTTCATCTATTTTACTCAACATGTTAAAGTAAAAAATTATCAATGTTTGTTAAAATTGTGATTTCTTTATTTTTCAATATTTCAATTTAACATTTTTTATGCAGAAATTCGTAGCCACTTGACATTTTTCATAAATGTCAATTATGCTCTACCATTCAACTTCTTCCTAGCAGCAGCATTGTAATCTAATAATTTCTGGAGATACTCCTTCTGACTTTTAACCTTCTCCCTTCTTTTCTCCACGATTTCATGTTTACTTTTAATCGACTCTTGCCTCTTCTTATTTTCCTCGGCTGTCTTCTCAATGGCTTTGCCTCTCTTTACATTAGCCTCATAATCTTTCATAATCACTTCTTTCGTTTTCTTGATTTCTTCTTGGTTTTTTTCAATTTGTTCACGTCTCTTTTGGTTTTCCTTTTCTAGAGTTTCAATTGAAGTGCTGGCTGCGTTTGCCTCAGCTAAAGCCATGGCCAATACGAAGCCAAACATAAAGATGGCAGACAATTTCATGATTGCTTTACTATTTAGTTGTAGATTGTGTTGGATCTCAAATTCAACTGTAAATTCTAACAATTGAAACTCCCTATTTATGGTATAATTTTCCGAAAATCATTCTCATAAACGAATATAATAAATACCATGTTATATGAATTGAAGCAAACAGATATCTAAATATTTATTTGTCAACATGTGCCTATTTATTTAGATTATATAAATATGAGCATTAATAGAAAACACAAAAATTCTTTCAATATATATGTTAATCAAAAAATCTAAAACTTTATTTAGCTAAACTGGAACGAGCAAACAAGACCTTTTTTTAGATACACAATCTGTTATTTGGTAATTAAACCATGAACGGAAGTTTGACTTTTAAAACAAAAAATTTAGATAAATATTTGATATTTTGGCTACAGGATGTTTTTGTGTGTTTTATTAACTTTCATTAGAAACAAAGATTATTGATTATGATTGAATTTCATCTTGATACTAAAATACATACATTTATTAGCGAATGAAGTACATATTTTATCATGACCATATAACTCTAAAATCGTTATATGGTTTAGACATTTGTTTGTCAGTAATTTGGTAGCTCCTGAACGATGATTAATGAATTTTCACATATGCAGTTCGTTTTGAGTGTTTCTGTGTTGATTAGTATTTACATGGTTTCTTAGTTGAAATGGCGGCTAGTAGGCGATGTCTCAAAGTTTAACAAATCACCAAAAATTTTGTTCTTATCTTTAATGTTATCTGACTTGTCTTACATCTCTTACTTTTCTTTTTTATTTCAGGAGATAATTATCTATTTTAAATTGTTAGCTGACTTATTAGGACTGATATTTGTTTAAATACAAGTTATATTTCTGATAAAATATTAAACAAGTTCTTCAAATTATTTCTCTAATCAAAATTCTCTTCGGGCCCGTATATATATATACAAAGACTCACAGATTATTCTAAGCTTTGACATGAAAAAACAAGCCCTTTGTTTGGTTTTTTTTTAGTTTTAATATATTAAAATGTGCATTTTTGCGATAAATGTTTTTTCTTTTTTTAATTCCGGTTAGTTTTATAGAGCCTTGAAAACAAAACAAAAAATGCACTGCATTAAATAAGCTGTGAGCCACTGTATGTAGGAACGGCAGAGAGACAGTGACGGAATTGTAATTGATGGTAGGTATTAGATTAGGGAACAGATGGAAACAGTGTTAAAATACATGTTGACTGACAAGGACAATGTTAATCGATAGAAGTGAAATTAATTAAAGTAAAAGTTTGAACTCGCTTAATTAAATTTTCTGTAAATAGTTTAATGTTTGAGTTTTATATTATTATTCAATCATTTATTTATTTAGTAAACCCAATTAAAGACAAAGAAAACAGGAGAGTTATATTTATTAAACTTTTTAGAGAACGTAAAAATCTACATATATTTTGTACAGGTTCTACAAAAACTTAAATGTGTAAACGTGTAAAATAATAATAGGCTCTTAGCCCCAAAATAGCCAAAGTTAGAAGAAAAATTAAAGATTTTCTTAAAAATTTCTTAAAAGGCTATATTTGTAATTTAAATACTACAAAGGTTAATAAGATATAAAACGGTAAATAACGCCAGAGAACAAAATTTACACACAAAATAAATATACATAAAAATCTGTAATATCTTGTAATGAGCTTAATATCAGTAAAAATAATAAATAATAAAGGTATGGTCAGACACGATAAATATTTATTCAAAAAACGCGTAAAAACACTTTTTAGCAAACATTTGTTTGATGCTGTTTGAACTTGCAAGTGTTTTGTAAGATCAAATAGCATCAAATAAAATAAAACAATTTATTTAGATGTAACCTAAAAATGAAAAATATTTTAATTATCGCGTTTATTTAGAAAACTTCGTTTAATATTTATACCCTACACCACCATAGTGGGGAGGGTATATTGGATTTGTGCATATGTTTGTAACGGCCAGAAATATTGGTCCAACACCCACCTTAAAGTATACCGATCGACTTAGAATCACTTTCTGAGTCGATTTAACGATGTCCGTCTGGCTGGCTGGCTGTCCATGTAAAGTTTGTGCGCAGAGTACAGGTCACAATTTTGAAGATATTTTGATAAAATTTGGTACGTGATATTTTTTCGGCCCAAGGATGGATGGAATTGAAACTGGTGGAAATCGGTCCATTATTTCACCTGGCCCCCACCTCTACAAATTTTGTACAGATCGGTCGATAATTATAATTAGTCGTACCTCCCATATAAGGTCCACTTCCAAAAATGACTTTAAAGAGCATAACTCTCTCAAAAATATTGGTATCCAAATAATATTGAACGCAAATATATTTCATATGTATACAAATATCACGGTACAATTTTATTATGATCGGTCCATAATTAGTCATAGCTTCCATATAAATCCCACTTCATTCATTTGAACGACCATAAAATCCCTTACAAATTTTGGTAACCAAATAAAATTTAACTCAAACAAATTTCACATATACAGATATCATGTTGCCTAATTTTGTAACCGTCGTTCCATAATTAGTCAAAGCTCCCATAAAGTCCCCTTCGAAAATCACTTTAACATGTATAAAAAGTGTTTACATTGAGATACAATTTAACACAAAATATATTTAGTTGCATAGAAGTCATGTTTAAATTTGCAAAAGTTTTTATGGGAAATTAAATATTATATTACGACAACGACTACGATTATGATCTTTAAAGTGATTTTCGGCAATGGGCTTTATATGCGAGCTATGGTCAATTATGAACCGATATGCACAAATTTTGTAGATGTGATTAGGCAATTACAACTTATTTCTGAAAAAATTTGTTGCGATAAATATTTGTGACCGATAACCCCTATTTCGAGAGAACATTTGTATGGGTGCTACGTGAAATAAGGGAACGATAAGGGTGCCAGTTTCAATCCCAACCCAACTGGCTGAAAATATATCTTGTACTAAATTTAATCAAAATATCTAAAAAATTGCGAATTGTACTCTGCGCACAAAGTTTATATGAGGAGACAGGCGGACAGGCGGATGGACGGACGGACATTAAATCTATTCAGGAAGTTATTTTGAGTCGATCGGTATACTTTAAAGTGGATGATGGAATAATATGTATGCGCGCATCAAGAGAAATACAATATACCCTCTCCACTATGGTGGTGTAGGGTATAAAGATACATAATAAGAACATCATTTTGTATTTCTTTGTAATAGTGTAGATTTGTTTGTATTTGAATACAAATTCGATCATTAAATAGAAAATCTTTTAGGAAGAAGAAATGAAATTTGTTAAAATATATATCTAAAAGTATATGTGTATGTATTTTAAATATGTATGTATATATATTCTAATGACAAATCTTATGATGCCGCCAATTTTTTTTTTAGATTTCTGAACTGTGTTTTATTTTAACAATACAATATTATAATTTTACTGGGTCACCGCGTGTCTTAGAAGCTATTTTGACTGCACAAGACTTTGGACCTTTATTGACCTCTCTAGCTATTTTGCGCAGCTCATTATCAGTTTTGGTGTCTCCTCGAGCTTAATTTATTTCAATAACTTTTTGAACAGTTGACCGACTTTTGATCATAATTTTAGCAATATCTACGAGAGATTTTTCGATGCTTCAACTAACCTTCCTGATAAATCTTTGTCACGTGCCATTCGGCTCTTCAAATAATTTCCTAACTTTGTACTTATAAAATTATTACTAATTTTATTTATAATTGCAGTAAAAAAGTACTTAAATTGAAATTAAATTGTTAATTATTTAAATTAAATAGTTAAATTATTCATTTCAAAGCCCGTTTAGAATAATGTGTAGAATTTATTTAAAAATCAAACACTAATATTTTTTTGTTTTATCCTAAACCTAGAGGAAAGCAAAACTACACAGAACTGGCACCAGGATTTGTTCTTCAACACCATATATATCACTTTAACTCATGGAGTGCCAATCGGTTCTGTTAAAACACTTCCCGGAGGAATGTGTTTGAAACTGTTTTATAAATATTTATGAGATCGATATCCGGGATCGGTTCTACTTCTAACACTTTATATGTCACTTTAACACATTGAGTGCTAAATGTATTTAAAAATGATTTTTAAAGATTTCTGTCAAATATATTGTTACGTTTTTACCTTTTAAAAAGCGTGGTTTATTTCCTTTAAATAAACCGGATTCTTTTTAATTGCAAATTAAAACCGTCAAGTAGTTAGAAAAAAATATAACGAGTCTCTATTTGGCAATTTTTGATAATTTTTGTTAGGCTCAAGTTCATTAAATTTAATTTTCATTAAATTATTATTTTTACTGAAGGTAGGAATTGTGTTTACATCATGAAATCTTATTAAAATTTATTGATAATTTTTCTTGGCTGAGCTGGTGATCAAACCTGGGTTGAATTTACATGTTTCAAGAATCACCATCATCTTTCATTAGAATTCTTTGAGTTCTAACCTCTGCACCACTGCGGTGCCTGCTAGCCAACAGTCAAACATCAATCTTTAACCAGTGGTACTGGTGGTTCGAAATTTGCAAAAGCTTAACAGTATAATTCATAAAAACTTATCAAGTGTTTATAACAGGCTTATAAAGCAAATATCAATACAAAATTTGATTTATAAGCCTGTTATAAACCTTTGACAAGTTTTATGAATAAGGGGGTTAATGTTTGCATTTGTACTTAAGAGGTACACATTCGCTAATAATAATTCGCTAATAATAAATATATAAATATATAAATAATAAACATGATTATTAACAGGCAGTTACATGAAATCTTACTCTTTTCCAAAACCCGCTTTCATTTATATATTAATAAGATACGGACGAGCATTTTGCATTTTGAAACTTTTCTGTAATGACCCAAACTGGAAATGATATTTTACTTTTCAAGTCATTTTCACAAAATTTAGAACACAAATTCACTGAAAATTTCACTTCGATTTTATTTTCAAAATGTACAACGCAGGTGAATATATTTAATATACAATTGTGAACAGCTACAGGTTTAAAATAATTGCGTTCTTTTTTCTTTTTATTTGTACATGTGAAACATCGTGATGTTTCAATTGACGATTAACGTTTGGTAACCAAAAATTAATACCACCTATTGAATTATCACTTATATTTCTATTGGCCCATTCCTATAATTTATCAAGCATTCTGATTTGCATCTATCTTACTCAACATGTTAAAGTAAAAAATTATCAATGTTTGTTAAAATTGTGATTTCTTTATTTTTCAATATTTCAATTTAACGTTTTTATGCAGAAATTGGTAGCCACTTGACATTTTTCATAAATGTCAATTATGCTCTACCATTCAACTTCTTCCTAGCAGCAGCATTGTAATCTAATAATTTCTGGAGATACTCCTTCTGACTTTTAACCTTCTCCCTTCTTTTCTCCACGATTTCATGTTTACTTTTAATCGACTCTTGCCTCTTCTTATTTTCCTCGGCTGTCTTCTCAATGGCTTTGCCTCTCTTTACATTAGCCTCATAATCTTTCATAATCACTTCTTTCGTTTTTTTGATTTCTTCTTGGTTTTTTTGAATTTGTTCACGTCTCTTTTGGTTTTCCTTTTCTAGAGTTTCAATTGAAGTGCTGGCTGCGTTTGCCTCAGCTAAAGCCATGGCCAATACGAAGCCAAACATAAAGATGGCAGACAATTTCATGATTGCTTTACTATTTAGTTGTAGATTGTGTTGGATCTCAAATTCAACTGTAAATTCTAACAATTGAAACTCGCTATTTATGGTATAATTTTCCGAAAATCATTCTCATAAACGAATATAACAAATACCATGTTATATGAATTGAAGCAAACAGATATCGAAATATTTATTTGTCAACATGTGCCTCTTATTTAGATTATATAAATATTAGCATTAATATAAAACACAAAAATTCTTTCAATATATGTGTTAATCAAAAAATCTAAAACTCTATTTAGCTAAACTGGAACGAGCAAACAAGACCTTTTTTTAAATACACAATCTGTTATTTGGTAATTAAACCATGAACGGAAGTTTGACTTTTAAAACAAAAACTTGGATAAATATTTGTTGTTTTGGCTACAAGATGTTTTCTTAACTTTCACTAGAAACAAAAATAATTTTAAACAATTTTGATCCAGAAAACTCGGCAGAGCATGACGATTAAAAAACACAGAGTTTAAACTTGGTTTTATATCATCTATACTAAAATATACATATTTTATTTCTATCTATTTGTATCTAAAATCGAAATGTTTCAAAATAAAATAATCCATGTCAAAAATAATTTCATACAACGGTGGTTTAGACATTTGTTTGTCTGCACTTTGGTAGCTCCTGAACGATGACTAATGAATTTTCACATACATATGTACGTAGTTCGTTTTGAGTGTTTCTGTGGTTTCTTAGTTGAAATGGCAGCTAGTAGGCGATGTCGCAAAGTTGCTCAAATCCGGTGTATGACCTCAATTACCATTCAAATGGTGTTTTCTTTTCTGAAATAACATGCTACACCTTTATTATGCACACTTTTATAATGTTTGCCCTACATTTTAGAGATGTCGCATTTTTAATTGTCAGAATAGAACATAAAATCACAACAGTGTAACACATTTTTTCATGTACAGCTATTTTTTTTTAAAGAAGCAGATAGCTCAAAAGTAGAAATACATGCATATATACATGGTGAAATTAAATACCAGGTGACAGCATTGCTACAACAATTACAACAAGGCAAGAACAACAGGCATTTTTCTATATGAAAAACTTTCGTCACTGTCGAAAAGTTTTTTTTTTATATAACTTTTTGACATTTTCAAATTCACCATGAATAATCAGCTGGCGCTACGCTGTCACCTAGTATTTAAATTCACCTTGCATATATGTATGTATATTTAATAAAATTTATTACAATAAATTTTATTTATTAAAATGGAAATTGTTTCTTAACACAAATACACATTCCTAAACAAAACAAATGTCAGCTGTTTTATCGTGCGATTCTCCCCCTCTAAAAACGCAGAGTATGAAAGGTGCAACTTTAGCAGTGTTGACATTTTTTCAGAAAAGAACACAAACAAATTAAAAAAGGTGCGAAATGGGAAAAACGTGTAACATTTTTGCCAGAAAAGAAAATGCCATAAATATTTTGATGTTTTATGTTGTAAATTGCGATATCGATTTAACGGCTTATCGTATGAAAAATACATGTTGTAAAAAAATGTCATAAAGTTTGAAGATCTGAAAGTGGTGCAACTCAAGAGAGAATTGAGTAAATTGGAGTCACCACAGGCAATGTTGGCAAATTTGCCGTTTTTTTTTTTTTTTTTTAATGACACAATGCGATTTGACAATTTTTGTCCTTAAAGTGACTATTTTTTAAAAGTATATGTTTACACCACTGTTTATGTAATGAGATCAATATCACAATATTATTATTTGCTGTTTGTCAACAAAAATAGCAGTGATTTACCGTTACTAAATTTGTTTTTATTTCTTCCCGAAATAATAAATTTTTATACACCACATTCATTTAGAAAATCGATTACGCAAAGAAACAATTGAACTATTGAACAATTGTACTATTTCATAGCTTAGGAACACCTAATATATACTACAACAATTAAATATATGTATGAATAAATAAATAATATTTATTACATTATAAACAGTGTAAATATATATTTTATACATTTGTACATATTTTAACGTTTGTACAAAATTAATATACATATACTATAAATACACATATACTCGTATGTAACTGGGGATTTCTTATCTTTTATTCCTGATCGCTGATCATTTTAAATTTTCCCATATTTGACATAGATTGAAATTCCTAAAAAATGTTATTCTATCAAATACTCTCAAGTGATCAAAAATTTAACGAAAAGTTACTTTGCAAATAAATCTACGAATCTATGACGGTACAAAATTATTTTTGTCTAATAAGATCATTGTATTCAATAGGTCACAAAAAAGTACAAAAATATATTTCGTTATAGAAATCCATATGTAAGATTTCAAGTCTGTATCTCCTTTTATCCGTATTATGAAGAAATTACTTCTGTAATATTTATTTTTGTGATTGCATAAAGCCACAATACAAATTTTATTGTCTTAAAATAATAGACGCAAAAGGTACCAAAAGTGACCAAAACACACATTTCAGTTTGAATTTTCCATAAATAAGTTTTTGCAATATTTTTTTTTTGTGTTTTAATATATTGTTGATATTTGAATTTTCAAGTCTGCAGATCATCTATTAAGATTAAACCCAAAATTAATTTCAATTCTTGCACCTTTATTTCTTCGACATACTTTTGTAAAATTAAATTTTTGTTGATGATATTGTAAACAAATATTAATTTTCAGCATTTGTCATATCCCGAATATCCCGGGATTTCGGGATTGGCACCCTAATGCATACAAAGAATTACCTACTAATTAATGTAGGCACGAAATTTAAAGGAATAATATTTGAATTTTATTTTATAAATATTTAATAACTTATATGTATTCAAAACCTATACAGCCCTCTGTGAGCTTTTGGAAGATTGAACTAGAACTTAAAAAACAGAGACCATGCTGAATTTTTATTATCTAGAAGACCTATTTTGCCATATATCTATGAAAATAGAGAAAATGCTTAAGTTAAACTCCAGGATCTGGGGATACAATGAAGTTTTTGATATTTTTTCTATTATAAGCTAATTGGGCCTAAATTATTCTATTGTAAATTAAAAACACATTCAATTACAATTTTTTCCCAACGTTTCGTCCATTTTTTGTTGAATTCTTCAGGGGAACATCTATTTAAACATTGTTTTATTAATTACATTATTATAAACATTTTTTTTATATATTTTTACTTACTTCCAATATGCGTATATATTAAATTAAATAGAACATATTTTTATTTTATTATAAAGTATGAAATTTAAGTTATCAAACATATAAATAAATTATCTAATTGCCACCCTGTAACTTGCGCTTATTTTTTTCCTCTTTTGTTGTATTCGTAGCCTCTCCAGTGTATATCTTTTCCTTTCTCTTTTCTCCTTATCAAGAATTCGTATATTGTCTAAGTCAGCTGTGTGTTTGTTTTCTATTAAATCCCAGCATACCATTCTAGGAGCGCTGTTTATGTTTTTCGATGTCATTTTTGTGTTCATTTATTCTGGTTTCCAAATTTCGTTTTGTTGTTCCTATGTAAATCTTATTTGGTAATGCGGACCTACAGGTGCCTTGATGGTTTAAAGTGACGGCTTTAGTAATGGAATATGGTGCGTAGTGGATTCGTTATTAAAAAATAGGCCATAAAATTCTAGCTTCAGAATGGCTTAGGTGTTATTAATCTCGAGCAGATAATGCTAATGATATCAATATTTACAGGTCACTGTAACATATGAAAGCACGTTCAATGATCTTTTTAGAATTTACCCCAATGTGGAGGGAGGATAAGCAAATTTGGCGACACTTCCACTTGTTAGCTAAAGATCTGTATAGGATGAATCTTAGATACATCTTTTCACTCATCAGATAATATGGTTAGATCGTTGTGGAAATAACAATATTATCACTGATATGATATGTTTGAACCAAAACAATACTTGGATAATGACGCCCATTGGCCCAAACGGCTTAATAAACATATATAATAGAAGTGATCATCTCATTTACACAAAACAGTAGTTTGATTAAAAGACCAGTTTCAATTTACATACTATCTTAAAAATATTAATTTTATTAAAGTTAAACTTTAAAATAATTTTTTCTATTTGACATTTTTAAATTTAAATAACACTGGTTACATACTATTTAAAAAACTACAAACTTATTGTGAATAATTTACAAATTTACAGTCAATATTTTTTTAGTTTTGTTGTTTTTCCAATTTTTAATTATTATTCATTTCATCTTCGCCATAATCCCAAGACATATCATCCTCATTCTCTTCAGCATAATCAGCATCGTCTATATTTTCACCATTCACATCTTCCTCCTCTTGGTCATCGTCAGGACAAGCAGTGCAACGACTTTCATTGATGCCATAATTGTAACAGTTGGCACCGACACATTCACAACAGCCATCATGAAACCAACGATAACTATTTGAACCCTATAACAATTAAATAAATTACAAATTATAGAAATGTATTTTGATGTTTTATTTTTTTTTTTTTTTTCGAATATTTACCATACTCTCACAATATTGTGAACACTTTTTGTTGGTTCTACAAGTATTTAAATAGATTACCGTACAATTAACCATGGCCGGTAGTTGTTTGCGTGTAAAAACATTTTTATCAATGTCATCGGCAAAACCAAATGTTCCCGTGGCCATGTTGTAGTGGCGCTGCAAACTGTTGCGCATGGGAAAACGTACCGTGGACCATTGATCTTCATCCTCTTCGGCCGTAAGGGTGTCGAAGAGTTCTGGCACGCCCTCAAAGTCGCCAATTTGCGATTTTGGCGCCAGAGCACTTAAAGTGTCATTGTGTTTGGGACACATATCCAAACAGCTGCAGCACTCTGTATACAATTCCCCCAAACAATTAATACAATCCTTGCAACAAAAGCAATCAGAAAGTATACACTGACAACTTTGTGTCAAAAGACACTTGGAGACTATTGAACCACATACGAATTCGTTGCAACCATCGCCTTTAACACTAGAGGTTATTACAAAGACACACAACACAACGAACGTATGCAACAACAAATACTTTATAAACACTAATGTACACATTTCAATTAGTTTGTTAAACGAGACAGAGAGAACAAGAAACAAACAATTTTATTAAGAAAAAAAAAAACACACTGCATATATTCTTGATATCCCTTTCACTTTTGATTGCTTGTGTTCCTAGTTGTATTTTTCCTTGGTTACCGAGGAGTATAAGAGTTAGTGTGTACACGTTAAAAGTTTTTAAACAACTAATATACATTTCCAAAAACCCATTCTTAAATGAAACGGGAAACCCATATGACAACTATGATTTTCTCAAAATTAAAAGAAAAACAACAATAGCAGCAAGAAAAGGTCACAAATTAGTTTGTCAATGCTCTCATCCACACACATATGTACAAATGTACAGTGTACATACCCAGCATACCATTTTAGGAGCGCTCCGAAAAAAGGAGTCAGAAAAGAGTCCAACTAAAGAACATTTTCGGAGCGAAAGAAAAATTTGCTTGTTACTGTCCTGAGTCGGCACGCAGTATGACTCAGAAATTCCACTTAATTATGTGTGTGCCAAAGCTGTACAACATAGCTGTACCACACAAGAATGATAAATACGAGATTACACAGAGCCCAAGAAAACCCTCATAAAAGACTCTTTTCTGACATTATCTAAGAGCTCTTTCTGACGGACCATTTTCGAATGTAATGACGCTCTTTTCTGAAGGTTTTCGGAGCAATTATGATTGTTTTTTGGGCTCATAAAGAGTGTTACCGCTCCGAAAAAGGTGTCAGAAAAGACTCTTTTCGGGCTCATATTGCTTGCTGGGTATGTACAGTGTACATTCAACTCTAGAATACCTTTGCTTTTTTAGGGATAAGTTAAAGCAACAGGTAGCTCTAGCTGCTTGATAATTCGTTTGCAGTCTGTATTGTTGTTTTTCGCCTTTCTCTTTCTTATTATTAATTTGTCTTTTTGGTAACGACAATAGCCTAATCTGAGTCATTTTAACTATTGGAATTTAAATTGCCCAAATTTGCTGTACCAATCTAATGAGTGCCTGTAGATATGAATTTGTCGATAACTCCATAAACCACCCACGTCCTCTCACCTGTCTACAGTTTTACTAATTACAGGTAGATTTAAAGAAACTAAAATTAAATCCTGTTCTGTTTTATGAGTCTGTAGTGTGTATTCGGTGGAGCACATTGTATGTCAGCTGCATGTTTTTCGATTTAATAAGAAAGCATGTTTTTATAACATTTTAGATAAATCCTTAAGATACTCATACAGTTTTTGACATTTTACTAGAGATTAATTATTTAACATGTTTCTTCATAAACATTGTATCCACAGGTATACAATTTATTATATAGGTATGTTTAAAGCTCTAATAAGAATTGTAAATTAGATTTAAAATACTAAGCCAGGCATGTCAGAGTATATATATTCTGAAACGATATAATCGTAAATATATTTTGTTTGTGAAAAAAAATATTTTTGGGAAAATAATGTTTTTTTTATAAATTTTCTTTATTCAGAATTCGTCACAGAATTCGTTCGGTATGGTTTCAATTCCGTATTCGCAAATCGATAGTTTTTACTTTGCGTTCCGGTCGATTTTGTTTATTCCCAAAAAATATTTAAATCTCGATTTTTAACTTAAATATGGCAACGTTGTGTAACCAAAACAAAAAACAACTGATTTTTGTAATAAAAAGTAAAAAAAACAAAAGCAAACAGAAAGAGCGCTAACAAAGAAATTTTAAATAAAAATGTTCGGTATTTAAATTGTTGCTGTTTTAAATGAAAAAAGACATCAAAACGTAGTTAAAAAGCAACGAAGAAGAAATTTAAGGGATGGATCTGAAAACGACAAAAGTTTTCTTGTTGCTGACACCAACTTTGAAATTTTTAACATTTTATTTAAATATCAATGAGATAATTAAAAAAAATAATTAAATAATAAGATTAATTATTTAATTGTTATTATAGTTTAAAGTATGAGTTTTTTCAGTATAAAATTTTTTTTTTTTTTATTTTTTTTAATACATTTAATTTATTTATTGAATCTTCAGAAATGAAATGACAATAAGTTTTCGAATCTTAGTACTAAAAGAAAATAATAAGTCCAGCCAGTACTAGACAAAATATTATGATACTACCAAAAATTTACATCCACTGATCCAGTCATCATTTTTGCGCTTGAGTTAAAGCAAGGGTATCCCTCCTTCTCAACCGATTGTGGCCACTAATGTTAAGGATGTCTCGTGCAAGTGGGTTTGGATGGTGTTCAAGTTTGCTGACATATTTTGAGGCGTATTTTGTAAATTCGACTTTCACCAAAGGAATGCCTAGATCTCTGTGAATTCTAGAATTTTTAAAGTACCATGGAGCTGCAGTAATTGTACGTAGAATTTTATTTTGACCCCTTTGAATTTTTTCAATGTTGGATGCTGAGGCAGTACCCCATAATTGAATTCTATAACACCAGATTGGCTTTAGAATTGCATTGTACAACAAAAGTTTGCAATCCAACTTTAATGTAGAATTTCTGCCGATTAGCCAATTAAGTTGCATTGCTTTTAATCTCATCTGAGTAAGTTTTGCGTCGATATGAGATTTCCAAGTTAAACGACGATCGAGGTGGATTCCGAGATATTTGACGTCATTGTGTTGCGGGATAATTTGATTATTTATTCTGATGAACGAGCAGGTTATCTTTTCGCAATGTGAAATTTATATGAATACATTTCTGTTCGTTAACCCTGATTTTCCAAAGCTCAAGCCAATTCTCTAGTTTATAAACATATTTCTGCAAATTCTGTGATGCTATTTGATGGTCCTTATGAACGCTGATAAAGGCTGTATCGTCTGCAAAGGTTGACGTATGGATTTTGGGGTCTGACGGCATGTCGGAGGCATAAATCAAATATAAAGTAGGACCCAGTATGCTACCCTGTGGCACACCTGATTCAATTGGCTGAGCGGTACTTAAAAAATCGCCTTCTTTGATTTTAAATTTGCGACCGTATAAATAACTTTCCATGAGTTTATGGGTGTTAGCAGGCAGAGTTAATTTTATTTTGTGCATTAAACCGTCATGCCAAACTTTGTCGAACGCTTGGGACACATCAATGAAAAGGGCGGAGCAGTATTTTTTGTCTTCAAATGACCCTCTTATCACATTTACCAATCTGTGTGTTTGTTCGATGGTACTGTGTTTAGCTCTGAATCCGAATTGATGATTTGGAATACATTCAGTGTCATTCAGAATTGGCGTCAACTTAGTCATTAACAATTTTTCGAACAGTTTTGAAATTGTCGGCAGTAGACTAATTGGCCTATATGAGTCTACTTTAGTGGGGTCCTTCCCTGGCTTAGGAATCATGGTAATCATACATACCTTCCAATCTGCAGGATAGTATTCTAGGCGTAAAATAGCATTGAAAATAAATAGGATAATTCTGCTAGCTACACGAGGTAACTCCACAAGCATTTTGTTGCTGATTTTATCCATACCTGGAGCTTTTTTAGTATAAAATAATAAAAAAATTCGTTTTTTGTTTTCTAAAGACTCAATTTACTGAATCAAAACCATTTTCGATCGGAATTGATTTCTGTGGCATGACTGATTAACTGGAGACCCACAAAAGCATATAATATTCTTGATGATAAATTATTTAAAAAAAAATAAAACAAAATGTCTTTCCCTCCGACATTTAAAAACCATTATAAACCGATCGGTCCTTAACAATGAAGTGAGGATAGTTGACATTAATAGTTATACTCGTATGTATGAAAAACTACAATCCTAAATGAAAATAGTTTAATCACGCAGCTATTTTTTAAAAATGATCGGTTTTATATCCCCTTTAAAAAAGACGTTTGAGCTACTGAAATAATCATATTAATATTATTTTAATAATAATATTACAGTAATACTCTTGAACAAAAAGGACTTTCAGTCTCAAATGCAATGATTATAAACGAGGTATTGCGATTATTCATAAATATGTCCAAAATGTTCTTTGTTTTCTTATTTTTTCTAATTTGATGTGGACATGGCGTCAAAACTTTGTTTAATATCACGGGACGACAGGATTGTACTTTGTTGATATGATCTGCTATTCGATAAAAGTATGTTCCTACCGTAATAAACTTGTAATATTTGTTTTATAATAAGTTAGAAATATTGAAAATTAAAAGGTGAGAGAGGAAGCAGAAACATTTTATTGGTATGACTATTACAATGCTGTTTTTTATACCAACCCGCAAAAACTGGACGTCAATGTCTCACTTCGAAATATTGGTCATGAAACCAAAAAAGTATATATATACTGGCTCCTTATGAAAATCTAAGACGATTTAACAATGTCCGTCCGTCTGTTGTAGACACGTTAAGTCATCAAAAAAAAAACAGACTATAGAAATGTCATCCATTTTCCCAAGTATTCTTTGTTAATCAGTGCAGTTTGGTATTGCAAATGGTTCAGTGAAACCACAGCTGGAACACAGGACTAAAATTTGAGACAACCTTTCAAAAATATTTTTCTATTTGCTTTAAATGTATTTCAAATGGAACAAGACGAGTTTTGTTAAAAGTGGTTGCAATCGGTCCATGATTTCTCATAATCCCCATATAAAAGTTTTCCCGTTTATGGCTTTATGGTATATAAATACCTATAGAAAATTGATAGCCATACAAAATTAAGCAAATAAGTTTTATGCTATGATAAATCTGAAAACGATATTTAAAATCCAAATATACATGAAAATTGACGTACCGAATTTCATGACAACTATTCCATATTTTACCATAGCCCCAATATTAAGTCCACGAAAATCTCTTAAAAACACATAAATCAGTTATTAACATTTCTATCAAGTTGAAATTCGACACAAATAATCCGCATATATGTATATATGAATAAATGTAAATATTTATCGTCGTACCGAATTTTATGATGATCGGCACATAATAGATCGCAGCTCAAATTATTAGACCCACTTCCAAGAATAACTGAAATAAAATCCAACCAAAAGAAGCTTCAAATACATAGCAATTACGGCACAATATTTTATGCCAATCGCCCCAAAATAAAATTAGTTTGAAGTCGGCATAAATCACATACATAGATAGGTAGTAGTGAATACAAACTCTTATATGGTGTTCAGACATGTATTTTTAATTGAGTCAATTATTGGTTAATTAAAAAGTGTTCACATATGCTCAATATTGCTAATTCAATTAGCGTTTGACAACAGCTGACAAAAAAGAATACAATTACAGTGCACTCGGGAAAACGTCAACGCTCGTTTACGTCAACATCCCAAAACGTCAACCCTTTTCTTAAATTGCCTACTCTAAAATTTTATGAAATAAATAGAGAGAAGGCTCTCTTCCAAGTGTTGGAAAGAAAAAAACAGCAGAAAAAAAATAACAGATTTTTTTTAATTTGTTAAACGTCAACACCCGCGGTTTTAATTAGTTGACGTTTTCCCTAGGGCACTTATTCGGTTGTAATATTATAATTTTCAGCCTAAAAATATTCTTTATTAAATTAAAAGCGAATCAACTGCCATTTTAGTTATTACTTGTCACAGGGTTGTATTTTTAATTTTAACAATTAGTAGAACAATTAACTCTTAATGAATCAATTATCTTAATTAAAATTTTGTATGGATAATTGAATTCAATTAGGCGTTAATTAAAAAATTTTAATTATATTTAATTTAAATAAATATAAATATATTAAATTTCGTTCATATACTTATATAGTTCATATTCATATGACAAATTTAAATTATATGCGTCGGACACTGCGAAACTGTTCATACAAAAATATAGTTGGTTGTATATGCCTGTTTCTGTGCAAAAAGTACTAATGCATGGTAAGCATATAATGGATGCTGCCGTATTACCAATAGGAATGCTTTCAGAGGAAGCCGAGGTAGCCAGAAACAAAGATAACAAGAAGTATCGATTGATGTTTTCGAGAAAGTGTGTTCGAATTTCCATAAATACTGATGTATTCAACAGACTTCTTATAACTTCGGATCCTTACATAAGTAGCATAAGGCGTCATTCGAACAAAATTTCCTTAGAACTAGATCCCATTGTTAAAGATATGGTGCTTGAATAATATTACAAATAACACAATTACAATTACAGTTACAGTTACATATTCGATTAAAACATTGTATTTTATATTAGATTTTTATCAAGCTGAAAGTTATAAATAACCCCATTTGGCGTCTCAATATTGGCAACACCATTTTTTTCATTAAAAAGCATTAAAAAGAGTTTATAACTGTATTTTATATCAATTTGTTGCAATGACTAAGCTGTTACACACTTTAACTTGACATACTTAACTAAAAAAGCGGCAGGCATTTATGCGATATTTTCTTATTTTTTATGGAGGCAACACATCGAGCCATAACCGCCGAAAAAATGTATCCCACAAACTCAAAATTTTACAGGGGAAGGTTTTTTTAAATAAAATCAGTTTGAATAAAGCCATTATTTTAAAATTTATAATGTAAATATTGTTTTGTGTAATACATTTAATTTTAATAATTTTAAATGATGTTGAACTATCGATTTCGATAAAAAACAACAATCGATTATGGTGTGGGATACATTATTTTGGCGGTAATGGCTCGACATGCTTAACGTTTGAATAAATATTAAAATTTTTTAACTTATATGAAATTTTCATATGATTCTAGCAGGAAAGAAAAACACCTAAAATCTACAACTTTCAGTGGGCGTAAAATCTAAAGTAGGCGTGGCATCCCAATATGTTTAATTTTTTTCATAAGGAGAACTCAATTAAGAAGTGTCCCCAATTTCAAGTCCCTAGGTCCAAAAATAAAAATTTTGGAAAGTGCAGTTATATGGGAGATTTTTTCCAAGATTTTTTCAATATTTCTTAATTTAGCTCAAAGAAGTGTTTCTGCAAAATTTCATTGCAGTACGACCACTCCTTATATTTTTTTTCCAAGAAATGTATGGGGCGGTGGCACTGTGCGCCGCGATACTGGTCTTCTAATTTAGCCTCTATTTTCACCCCTCAATCTCAGAATCGACCTAACTTTTGCTAACCTGAATTTGTTACAGAGTGTTATTATACTCGTTTATTGTTTTCGTGACATACGAGTATACTCTAAAAATATGAAAACTTTTTTATTTGTAGACAAGAATAATTTTTCGTTGTTTTGTTTGTTGAATTGGTTTGGTTTTTTTTAGTTTTTTTTCATTTGCTTTAGGTACACACAATTTTGTGTAGTAATTTGTAATGCATTTAAAATAGGGAGGCTAATATTATTTTATTTAGACTGCATGAGGAGGAATAAAATTTTTTTGTAAACCTAGAAAACTTTATTTTTTTTTACTAATTGTTCAACTTTTATATCTTTATTATTTTTTTTTGTTTTCAGCTTAAGGTAAATTTCTTTTTATTTATTCAAATATTTCGCTACAACAATGTATAGCATTTTCAGGGAAATGAAATTTATTAAGAAATCAATAAAATAAGAGTAAAAATATTTTTCAATATTACCGAATTGTCAGAATGAAAAAAAAATATATATTACAAAAACAAAAATATGAAAAAAAGAACTTAATTTCCCTAACGTTTTTATAAATGCAGTGTCTTTAGGTTTGAGTTACATTATCTGTATATGTTTTAAAATTAATTCTAAGATTTTTTGGTACATTTACAATTTCCAACTTTTCTAACATATAACGACGTTTATAATTATTTTCTGTTTTCAAAACTGATATGTTCTCAAAGTCGGGATAGTGATTCAAATTTGCACAATGTGATGATAATGCTGTTTTTTGTGATGATATATCACTGTATTTTTGATCAGATTTGTGTCCAGCTATTCTAGTTTTTAGTTTATTTTTCGTTGTACCTACATACATACCTACATATACTTTATTACATTTTTCATTGTCATTACCATTACATGGTATTTTATAAACTACGTTCGACATTCTTAATTTATGTATCCTATATTTTGCTTTCCTAAATAATCTGCCTACTGTATTTTACATTTTTGGAGCCATTTTCTATTTGGTGTTATCAAATATATTAGATTTTTCTAATCTTTCGGATATTTTAGGTACATAAGTTAAAGATTTATATATTTTAGGTTCTGAAAATCTTTTTGTGTTATTCATTTTATTTTTGAGTTGTCTTATTAATTTACAAATTATATTAATAGGGAAATTATTAACCTTTAATATTTTGTTAATCGTTTCTATATTTTTCTTGTGGAATTCCTTATCACTTATTGTCAATATTCTCTCTATAAGATTTTTAGCCGTATTAATAGTAATTCTTTTAGGATGTTTTGAATAGTAATTAATGATTCTTTCTGATGATGTAGGGTTTTGATACCAGTCTATTAATTATATATTACCTCTTTTTATTATTAAAGTGTCTAAATAAGGAAGTATAGAATTACATTCTTTTTCTATAGTAAATTTAATATTTGGATGAAAAGAGTTAAAAATCGTCAATATATATTCTATTTCACTTTCTGAAATTATGCAAAACAAATCATCTACATACTTTGTTACAATTTTTGGTTTTATAGTAAATTTTTCAATACAAGTGTCAAGTAATTTCTCCATGACAATATCAGCAATAATTGGAGAAGCTGGTGATCCCATTGGAAGGCATATTTTCTGTTCATATATATTGTTATTGTTTTGAAAATATCTGCTATCAAATATACAAAATTTTAAAATACGTAAAATGAAAAAACTGAAAAACCCAAACCAATTCAACAAACAAAACAACAAAAAATTATTCTTGTCTACAAATAAAAAAAGTGTTCATCTTCATTAAGCAAATGGCACGAAAACAAGTGGAGAGGCAGAACTGCCATACTACTCCATACTACTTATATATATATTTATTTCATTTTCATAAACACATTCTCCTTTTACTGATAAAGACTGCGTTGAGGCCTAACCATCAATGAGTTATTTAATTTATTTTCTGTAACTCTTGCAGTTTTATAATGATTTTTTCTCTATGACATAAAGTGTCTTATATTATATTATTCCATATATCGGTAGTTCCAAAACCTAGCTCCCCAAAACTTGCAAATATCTAGTATAAAAACCATTAAGAAAGATATTTTAGAATACAAATATTTCTAATTAAACCTAGACCTTAAGAAAATATACTTTTTTAAAACAGAGCGTTAACGGAAATGCCTGTTTTTATTTTAAATTATTTATTTAACATTTTTCTAAACTAAACAATATTAATTGGGTTAAAAACAAAATTCACAAAAATGTCTATATTTGTTCTTGAGAATGGAACAAATAGCATTTATACAAAATAAACAAAACAAAAAACAGCAAATAGAAAAAAAAAACATTTGAATTATAGGTATTATATAAACTTCTTTAGCTTTCTCCACAGTATGGGCGGTGTATCAGACGCTCTTGACGTTCTGGGCATGAGAATCCAGTGTGGTGTCCGCTGGACCAAACACATTTTTCAAGTGTCGAAAGAAGCGCTCAAGTGCCTTGGTTTTTTAAAACGATGTAGAAAATACTTCACTCCATCTGATCTTCTTACTATTTACAGCACCTATATTCGACCGAAAATGGAATACAACTCTCATGTATGGGCCGGTCCTTCGAAGTCTATTTTAAAGTTACTCGACCGCGTACAGGAGAGGGCGAAGATGATTATCGGTGACAGTAGGGTATCCAACTCTATTGATTCATTGGAGCATCGTCACAATGTGGGTTGTGTTTCACTGTTCTATCGATACTATAATGGAATGTTTTCTGCTGAAATTAGGGAACTTGTTCCTGAAACACGCAGTTTTTTACGTAATATACGTTCTTCAGTCAGGACTCATCCATTTGTGGTCGACTGGACGGTGGATCGTACAACACACTACAGAGAAAATTCGTTTTTTAGCCGTACTGTCCGTATGTGGAACAAACACCCAGCAGAAGTATTCCCTACCACTTTCAATATAGGAAAATTCAAGTCAAATGTTCACCTCTATCCTCCCCCCCATAACCTATTTTCCTAGTTCCAACACAATGCATTGCATAAGTAGGGGTCATCCCCTGAGTGCTGGTCCATGAAAAAAAAAATAAATAAATAAAATTCGAGTTTTTGTATTAAATATGCACACAAGGGCAAAAAAGGTTTAAACTTTATTAAAAATTTCTAGGTACATAGTAAAATTATCACACATTTGTTTAGTATTAAATGATCAAACGTTTGTTTATTTCTTTGCTGTGCCCACTGAAACTAATTTGGATTGAGTTTAACTTCAGCAACGGCCGCATTTAAGCGGGCTTTGGAGGTGGGTTGTTTGCGCTGTTTCTTCTCCACGAACATTTAATAGTGTCCTTCGCCGTAACCGAAATTGCGCTTCGTTTTGCGCATAGCCAAGGCAGCCGGTGTAGTTTCAGCAATCGGTTTAATGCCACCATCGTCACAAAGATTGTTTGGGGTGCAATTGGCATTATTGCAGACCTTCTCCTCAATTAAACAGAAGACCCGTAGGAACTTCTGCACGACATAGATAATGAAAAAGAAAAATATATTGGTAGCAATGAGACGCTTGCTAGCTGTGAAAGTCATGCTTATTAAACAGTTTTTAAATGATAGCTGATTAAAAATTTTAAAATTTTGTTTTACTAAACTTATTTGTGTATTGCAGTGATTTTCAAAACGAACTGATTTACTGCATCGACTTACAGGAGTTTTTATAACAACGGCTACAAACTACCTGAATGGAATTCAGGTACCTTTTCAACAGTTTAGCGATACTAACATGTGTATGTGTAGGAAATAGGGGAAAAAATTGCATTACTTTAGGTATGTGTGCATTTAAATTGGTCTTCAACATGGTGGAAAAACTGAACTTATTTTCCAAGAAGATTCGAAACAGACACGGCTTTACAGTTTTTAAATCCAATTTAAATTTCCTACCTAATTACATACTTGGTAAACATCTGCTTTATCATAAAATCCTTAAGATTGTACTTGGAAATTTTAGGTATGTGTGCATTTAAATTGGTCTTCAACATGGTGGAAAAACTGTAGTTATTTTCCAAGAAGATTCGAAACAGACACGGCTTTACAGTTTTTAAATCCAATTTAAATTTCCTTAAGATCCTTAAGATTGTACTTGGAAATTTTATCAGTCTGGTTTTAGTTTATAAGTAAACAGATGTTTATTTTGCGATAATATATTTTAAAATATTTACATACATATATATATGCAGTGCTGATATTCAGCCGGTTCGGACCGGTTCGCTCGAACCGGTTGTTAAAATTTTAAAAATTTTGCGAACCGGTTGTTGCATATTCACCCTTCTCGTAAATAAAAATTCCATATGAAATTTGTTGGGGTGATTATGGTTTTTGTTTTAACGGTTTTATAAAATGTGTATTTATCAAGGTGATTAGTCCCGGCAACAAACACAATATTGTTCAGTTGTTCATTGTCCAAACGTACAAAGAAATGATTTTATTTTGGTCATACATTGGATTCTTGGATGATGATGTTTTCGATAGCGTTTTCTTCAATATTTTGAGAAAAAAATTAAGCAATTTTTTTTGACTTTTATTTTGCAAAATCAAAACTATTTTTTTATTAAACAAAAGTTTATATCATTTCCTTCAAGAGGCTTGTGGTCTGTTACTGGGATGCGACTTTAAAATTTTCGCTATTTTTATCAAAATTTGGCAAAAATATAATTTTTTTAAGCGAACCGGTTGTTAATTGTTTCGAAAATCACCACTAGGGTGGTTTTATTGAATATGGGAAAAAAAATTTTTTCGAAATTTGTAAGTGCTCACGCTTAGAAATGTTCTATTTAGTGTTAAAATACAATTGTAAAAGTTTTAGCTCAATCGGACTATGCCTTCCCGTGCCGAAAAAGCCCCAAAGTTTTCGAAAATGCACCTATCTAATAAAATTGATAGCTGTTTGGTTATAACTTTTTTTATATCCGCGACTGTATTTCTTCTTTTTACTCTCAGTTTCTAATTTTCCGATTTTTCCATCGCCGATAAATACATCGTCAGAAGCCATTTCTTCCACTTCCGATTCAGAAGAGAATGAGATATTTTGTAAATTTTCTATTGCAGTGAGAAAAGAACACATTTTATAGATTCCAATATTTAATTTTTTTTTTATTAAACTTGGGCAAATATGGTAGAAACTTAGTTTTTGAGTTTTGAGTTTTGCGGCTTCACACAGGGGTAATCCAATGTTACGCATATTATAAAAAAATGCCTTGTATGTACTTGATGGTTTGATGGTAGCTTGCTGCCGTTTATTTGTTGAGATGAATGTCCAATTAAATAAATCTGAGTTTTAGCACGGATATGAACATTGAACGAAGTACTGCCATTTTGACTTAAATATCTTTCTTGTACGAACTGTTCACTTAACACAAAAACCTTTAAATTAATATTTCTCTTAAAGTAACATTACAAGCGCAACGTCAAAATCAAATTGGGGACTCCCCGATTTTTAATTTCTGCTTGAATATTTTGTGCCTTTCATTTGATAGTAAATTTATTGTAATAAATTATGGCATTTATAACTAAAGCAGAAACATGGCGCTATTTCGTGAAAAACAGGCATTTTTGAAAACTTTGAGGCTCTTTCGGCACGGGAAGGCATAGTCCGATTGAGCTAAAATTTTCGCAATTGTATTTTAACACTAAATTACATAATTCTAGATGTGAGCACCTTTAAAAATCGAAAATGCATTTTGAAAAACCACCCTAATCACCACTGTATATATGTATATACGGGTACAGTGCAATAACTCCCAAATGAAATAAGTTCCAATGGAAAATTTAAATAAATCCCAAAAATGTTTCCATACCAATTGGGACTTATATTATTTCATTATGAAATCATTAATATTTAATTAATTTCTAATATTTTTATTTCTTTATGAAATTCACTCTTTTTTATATCTATTTCAAAAAACTGTTGGGACTTATTTCATTTGGGAGTTATCATTGGCACTTATTTCATCGCAGTTGGGACTTATTTCATTTTAATTGGGAGTTATTTCATTTCTCTTAAAATTGCATTTTAGTAAATTTTGATGGTTTTGTAACGGTTCTTAAGGATTTTCTCCTCCATGGTATACAGAATACCAGCTTCGCATTGCACAAAATTCTTGTATTGCAATACAGGGAATCTGTACTATGCGAGGACAAAATCCTTCCGCCCGGCCATATGCCGGCAATACAAGAAATTTGTGCAATGCGAAGCCGGTATTCTGTATACCTTGGAGAGACTTATTTCATTTCTTAATTTTTTTTTTAAATAATTTTTGTTATCAAAGAAATTAATGAAATGAATTTTTAATTTATTTTTAAATAATTTTTTTTATCAAATTATGTACAAAATTATTGGGACTTATTTTATTTTCGCCTTTGGAAGTTATTTCATCTTTTCCAGTTGGGCGTTAGTTTATTTTTCATGGGACTTATTTCATTTGGGAATTATTGCACTGTACCGTATATACGTTGTAGATCATTTATAACATATACATATGTACAAAGTGGTATACAATTTGACTTGTTTAATAGTTCTTAAATATTATTTTGTTTTATCAGCTTACTTTAAAATTAGAGTTTATATTCGTCTATACCGAATCTTGTATACCCAGCACACATTTATCAGTAATATGATCGATCTATACATACATGAAAGAAATTTGTGTAACATTTTGTATTGATAACAATTAGGGAGGCCAATCCCGAAATCCTGATTTGTCAAATTCGGGATTAATAAATCCCGAAAATTAGTATTTGTGTAAAATATCCACTGCTTTTTTGAAAAACACAAATACAAAACTTTTTCATTTAACGTAAATCCATGTTTTTTTAGCACTTTTAATAAGAGAAAATAAACAAACAAAAATTAAAATTTTACAAAAGTATGTTGAAAAAATTAAGATGAAAGAATAAAAATTAATTGTTTAAATAGTTGTCATTTAAAATCCGCTTAAAATAATAGAGAAGGCGTTTGCCGCAGTGATATGAATCTCTGCCCTTTTATTTAAGTTGAAATAGATATAAAAAAGAGTGAATTTCATAAAGAAATAAAAATATTAGAAATTAATTAAAAATGAATGATTGCGAAACTAATGAAATAATGAATGTAACTGAAACATGTAAAAGCCCCCACAACACCTTATAATGTCTGTAATGATATGAAATCAAATATTAAATAAGAAATATGTTTACATAATTATTTTTTTCGGAGGGTGACCAATGCAATCAGCAATACAATAATTTGCTAACAATTTTGCCCCTAAACGTTGATCGTGAACGATCCTTCGTCATATATTGGTAACAAAATTAAATTAAGATTCTCGTTACTTCAGTGTAACGATTCTACATTCGGACGTATCCAAAATACTTATTCTGGGAACGGGGCTACCTATTAAATTCAGCCGTGCTCGTCGGATTGGGGGGGGGGGTGTTTTTAGTTCCCAATCAAAACAAAAATAATATTTTTGGAATCATTAAAGAAAATTTTACTTTAGGTAGCATATAAAAAAATATGATCTACACAAACAAACTAAAATAATAACAAAATTAGAAATTTGTTGCTGATCGTAGGGTACTTTGAGATGGAATCAGTACCTTATGTCCTTGCCCTCCCTCCATGCTGACAGTATATTATAATTTCTTGTCAGCCCGATAAAAACTATATTAACTAGAAAATTAACTCACCCTATATACCCCATACCCTACTTCCCCTTTCGTAAAAAAAATTAGGAATTCATATTTCAAAATTTTACAATATACCAAACATATTTATTATAGTTAAATGATTCAAATAATTAATTTTTTCCCCCTTTTTAACAATATATATCTACATTAAACATCATTAAATAGAAAATTAAATTAATCATTCTAAATTAATAAGTTAATAACAATTTTTTTTTTTAAATTTAAATTAAATTAAACACTTATGATATTTAACGAATTTGTAAGTAATTTTAATTTGAACGTAGGGGTGAAAATCAAACTTAATCTGAATATTTAAGAATTATTATTAAAATAATAATTTAATAGTTAAATAAATATATGTAATATTCATATGTTTATTTAATTAATAAATTTAAAATATGTAAAAATGTATGAAGTTGGATAAAAACAAATTAACTTACAGTTTTCTCTTGGTCCATCGATGTCAACTGGCGCCAGATGACTTGATGGTGACGATATGATTTGAAAATTTAAATAATGTTATCCAACAACAGTAATATTGTGTAAAAAGTTTTTGTTTAAGTGTAAGGATGTTGAATTAATTTACAAATAGTTGACCATATAAATTAGTTAAATCAAAAAAGAATTAACAAGATTATTTTAAATTTTTATTATTTAACTATACACGCATAAGACAAGAAATTTTCTTTTTATACTAATGCAGCATCGTCTGTTTTACGCTGGCGTTCCATATGACCAAATTATTGTTGCCGTAGTATTTTATATACATATATTATATATATATTTTGGTTCAAACCGTCAATATCACCATTAAAAGTCCAGATAAATTTTAATTTTAGTTGTAGCGGCAATATATGGTTATACTTTTGTTTATAGTCTGATAAAGATTTTAACAACGGTATTGATGCTGTTTTTGGATGATGATTGTGACACTCAATATAACACACACACAAATTGATTTAATTAACCACCAACAAAATTTTTAATTTGAACAATTTTGTTCCTTGAAATTATTTTTTTGATCCTTTTTTCCTCCCTTCTTTAAAACCAACTTGAAGTTTTTTTTTTTTAATAACTGATTCTCTTTCCTGAGAAATTGTAACGTGGTTAATAATGTACAAATGGTCTTGCATATATTTGCTATTTTATGAACACTATTGTTATATTTCCGATAAAAATGAATCTACACCATTAATATTTTTCCAGTTTATTAATGTATCCTTTAACATATATTTTATAAATTTTTCTTCTCGGCAACGACCGTTTTAGTTCCAATCTCTTTTCCAATTGTTTTCCCAACACAAACAATTTTCTTTTCAAATCAAAAAAAAATCAAATATTTTTTTTCTCAAAGCCTGGATAAAAAAATTAAAATTTAGGGTATGAACAAAACAAAAGCAATTAAATTTACAAAACTGATATGATATATGTTAAAAATGAATTAGAAACAAGAAAAAGTTTCTAAACGATTTAAAGTTTTATTAATGAATGACAAATAAAAATGTTCAATAGTTATATAAAATGCAAAACAACTATGATAATAATATTAATATAAATACAAAGTATGTTTTGTATCAGGTTTATAATATTATGAAGAGTAATATTTTCAACAATATAAAAATGAAATAAAATTTTACAGCCGAAATTAAATGTTAGTAAACAACCAAAAAAAATTAATATCAAATCAGAAATTAGGATCAAATATGAGAAAAGAAAAGTCGCCATCACATTAGCTCCCTTAATAATTTTAAGAAGCTTTTTTAAAATAGCTAATATATTAAAATAAAATAAAATAATATTAGTTATACTGCTTTTAAAATGTTTGTTTCAAACATATTTATTTTCGTATCCCTTATATGGGATTTTTTTTTTTGATATTCCAGTTATTCACGGAAAAGGACCTTATATGAAAACTGTAGCCAATTATGGACTGACCTTCACAAAATTCAATAGTAAAAATGTTAATTACATATAACTGATCGATTAAGGTGTGTTTTGTGTTTTTCGGTAGTGGTCCCTATATGAAAACTATAAACAATTATGGACCGATCACCATAAATTACTATAATTAATATATATGTATGTATGTATACTCGTATTATTTATATCACTGAAATTTTATGAGCATTTAAGTTATTTTTGGAGTTTGGGTTTATATGGGTGCTCTGGTCAAATATAGACCGATTAAAACAACTCGTATCCTACTGGACAGATTTTATCCATTCTCAATACCAGACATTTTGGTGAAACACCAAATGTTCAGGATAAATTTAAAATAAATTTAAATAAATTTTTAAATCTTTTTTTCTTTCTTTTTGTTGAAGACACGACAGCTTCAACAAACGGACAGACTGACAGGTCCAAAGACCCAGAATATATATACATTTTTGGTTATATGACCAATATTTCGATGTGTTACAAACGGAATGACAAAATTAATATGCCCCCTTCTTTTTGATGGTGGGTATAAAAAACAATAATATTGTCTATTTTACTTGAAATATATTGTTTCATAGTTATTTCTATTTTCATTGGAACTCTTGCGAAAATATATAGGATCATAGTGGTATAATAAATTTTTCTATTTAAGCTGTATGTTAAAAATCCTAAAGCTGGTATTACTAAACGGAAGGCCTTACGGGCAAAATTGTAACAAATCATTTTTGGAATTTTCGTTTTACAATCTCATATTTATGGCCGAATTCACAGTCTTTAGTTAGCTAATGACAAAGGCTTAACTAATGATTCTTTATTCGCAATGCTTAGTTTGCCATAAGAATAGCAAGTATTAGTTAAAGAACCGTTAGTATATTAGTTTACCAATGGTTAACAAATGACTGAGAATTCGGCCATTAGAATGACAAATATAATCTAAGTTCAAAATCTTATTGCATTATGTTAATAAGTAAAGATCATAACACATATTAAATATTTGTTAAATAAAAAAAAAACACAATTATTATGAAAAAAGTTTTGATAAATTTGACATGGCAAAATATTTTAATTTTAATCAATTCCAATAATTGACTATGTCCATGTGAAATTTTATTTATGTATGCCATTTACAAATGTCCTTCCCGGCAGGGGTTGTCTTGCAAGAGATGGGGTGTGAAAGGGGGCGTGGAGTATGAATCTTAATTTTTACCTCACCTAGAGTAACATGTGTATTCGATTTGAAGTAAATATGTTAAAATCCGAGTAGAATCAATTACACAATTTAAAAAAGTAGCAGTGGTCGAAAGAAATAAGAAGCTTTAGCACATAACATTTTTATTTTTACTTCGCCTTCAGTGAGATGTGTATACAAATTGTTTGAAGTAAATCTGTAAAAACCCACGCAGAAGAAATTAATCAATTTAAAAAGTGGGCGTTAGAGTAGGCGTGGTCGCACCAACTGAAACCCCTTCCCGGACTCATGCACAACAACTTTGCCGAAGATCATCATATGATCAGATGCATAGTTTAGGAGTCTATAAAGGGCATACATACAAACATTAATATTTATAATTAATATTAATTTTGTATATGAGCTAAATATTCAATTTGTATGGGAGCTGCCACGCCCACTGGTATGATCCCGCCCATTTTTTTCTGATTATTGAAATCAGTAACATATGGAATACTGCAATGTTTCAAAACTCTTGCTATCACAATAGTCAAGATATATGATGTTATTCAATTTATGAGGGAGGGGCCATGCCCACTTGAAATATGTATAGCCGTAAACCTAATCTGGACTATAATCTTTCAAATGAAACCAGTTTGGGCCAAATCGGTTGGATAGTTTTAGAGTCTGTAGAGGACAAATGTGCAAACATTGTATTTGAAATGTTACTCAACTAAAGCAAATGAAAAAACTGAAAACCCCAAACCAATTCAAAAAACAAAACAAAGAAATTCTTGTCTACAAATAAAAAAAATGTTTATCTTCATTAAGCAAATGGCACGAAAACAAGTGGAGAGGCTGAACTGCCATACTATACTCCATACTACTTATATATTTTTTTTTTTTTATTAAAAAATTTTTCATTTACAAGTTTTTTTATTGCTATTTATATGCCTCAGCGTCTAATGACATTATTGAGGCGAGTTGGCATTTACTTATTCAAATTTTATAAACTTGTATTAAAATAAGCTTAAAAATATTTGTTTATATGTAATATTAAAAAAAAAAAAAAAATTAAGCAAAAAATTATCTTAGAAGCATTTCTAAATTTCTTAATAAAAATTTCTTTACATTAATCTTAAAAGCAGATACAGTATTTATACTTTTTATGTATTGTGGTAAATTGTTATATTCAAAACAGCCAATGTGTTCAACTCTTTGTTTTGTGGTTTCAAGTCTGCATCTAGTTGTTCTTAAATTGGAACTGTTTCTTGTATTGAGAGTTGTTTGATTCCTTGAGAAGACTATCGTGTTATGACCAATGTTATAAAGAGATTTGAAAACAAATATAAGTAATTGTAAATTATAGGTTCCATTCACTGGCAAGATATTTTTACAAACTTCCTTATACAGGGTGATTGTAGGGTAGGTTAATGGTAGGTTGTATACGGTTTTTAGTGCTTTGTTTTGTACTCTTTGGAGAGACTGCAATTCTGTACTAGTTTTATAGCCATATATCATTATTAAATAGTTCAAATGACTCTGAATCAATGTTTGTTTGTCTTTATCGCTTTAATGACTAACTTATTTAGCCTTGCAAATTCAAAAATCATGTCTGCATCTTTCTGCATGTAGGCTCTTAACGCTGTTTCGTGTTTATAGGGATAGAAAATAGATATATCATCTGCATACAAGTATATTTTTCCATTAAGCTCGAGATTCACAATATCATTTATATAAATAGTAAATAATAGTGGGCCTAAAACGCTGCCTTGTGGAACTCCGTGTAGTATATCCCCGACAAAACTTCGACTATTATTTAATTCAACATATTGCTTGCGGTTTGTCAAATAACTTTTAAATAAATCAAGTTCTGTATTCCGTATTCCGTAGTATTGAAGCTTTTCAAACATGATTTCGTGATCCACAAGATCAAATGCTTTTGAGAAGTCATAGAAAATGCCAGCGACTCCTTTATATGGCATTTACTATTTTAGGTATTGGAACGATTTTTGATATTTTTAATATATCTGGGTATTGAGATGTTAAAATAATGTTATTAAAAATATTAAACAAATAAGGCACTATTTCGAAACCACATTTAATAAATAATTTAGGTGATAAACCATCATGGCCAGCAGATTTATTTGTAGAGAGATTTGATGTTATCTCGTAGATTTCTTCTACTGTTACATTCGTAAAACTAAAAGTTTTATTACAATATCTCAAACTTCTAACTCCATTACAAAAATCATTGGATGAGTAGTAAATTTTGTCTTTCATTAATTTTGGCGTTTGTAAAAAATATTTGTTAAGAAGTTCACACTTGTATTCATCATTTGTAATTAGTTCTTCATTTAAATTCTTTAGATTTACTTGTGTTTTTTTATTCCTTCCTAAACTTTCATTTAAGAACCTCCAACACTTTTTGGGATCTTGCTGAATATTGTTGATATAGTTATGATAATAATTGTTGATAGAGTCACGATACGCAACTTTAATAACTTTGCTTAATCTTTTCAGTTTATTCTCAATATTGACATCACCAGAGTTTTTTCGTCTTTGTCGTAAGATTGTTCTTTTAAGTAAAATTAAACTCTGCAAATGTTCATTCATCCATGGTGTTATTTTAGTCTTAAGCAATTCTTTTTTAGCTGTTACGCATGTTGAATTTATGTGTGCATTTGACAGACACTGAATTAGATTTGAAGTGTCAATAGATGGATTACCAGTTTGTTGAATAAAATTATCATTCAGTATATATTCTGTAATTTTGTTGTAATCACATTTTTTTCTTAATTACTTCCAGGTAATTGGGGTTTGGAAGCTTCTTTTTAATTTTACAGGATATCATGTTGTGATCAGATAACTTGAATTCAATAGCATCAATTAAAGCAGAATCAGCAATATTAGTAAATACATTATCAATTGATGTTCCAGATATAGGACGTGTGATCAACGTATGACAATTTCTAAAATCATAACTTTTAATTAAATTTAACAACTCAGTTGATGCACTATGTAAAAAGTCAATGTTGGAATCGCCAACAAGAATACAAAAGCATCTTCCATACAACTGCAAGAAATTTTCGATAATGTCATAGAACTGATTTAGGCTACATTTTTGCGATCGATAAAAGGATACTATTTTATTGGTCTGCCATTTATTTTGTAATTCTCCAGTGATAAAACTATCATATCACAAAACATCTTGCTTTCACAAACTTCAACGCTATACTGCAGATTATCTCTTATATAGATTGATGTTCCTCCAAAACCATCTTTTCTACAGCAATGAACACTATTGTAACCTGCTATTTGATATATTTTAGATAACTCCTCATTAAACCACGCTTCTTGAATTGCAATAATATATATTTATTTCATTTTCATAAACACATTCTCCTTTTACTGATAAAGACTGCGTTGAGGCCTAACCATCAATGAGTTATTTAATTTATTTTCTGTAACTCTTGCAGTTTTATAATGATTTTTTCTCTATGACATAAAGTGTCTAATATTATTCCTTATATGGGTAGTTCCAAAACCTAGCTCCCCAAAACTTGCAAATATCTAGTATAAAAACCATTAAGAAAGATATTTTAGAATACAAATATTTCTAATTAAACCTAGACCTTAAGAAAATATACTTTTTTTAAAACAGAGCGTTAACGGAAATGCCTGTTTTTATTTTAAATTATTTATTTAACATTTTTCTAAACTAAACAATATTAATTGGGTTAAAAACAAAATGTCTATATTTGTTCTTGAGAATGGAACAAATAGCATTTATACAAAATAAACAAAACAAAAAACAGCAAATAGAAAAAAAAACATTTGAATTATATTATATAAACTTCTTTAGCTTTCTCCACAGTATGGGCGGTGTAAATATTAAGGAATCAGACGCTATTGACGTTCTGGGCATGAGAATCCAGTGTGGTGTACGCTGGACCAAACACATTTGTCGAAAGAAGCGCTCAAGTGCCTTGTTTTTTAAAACGGTGTAGAAAATACTTCACTCCATCTGATCTTCTTACTATTTACACCATCTATATTCGACCGAAAATGGAATACAACTCTCACGTATGGGCCGGTGCTTCGAAGTCTATTTTAGAGTTAATCGACCGCGTACAGGAGAGGGCGAAGATGCTTATCGGTGACAGTAGGGTATCTAACTCTATTGATTCATTGGAGCATCGTCGCAATGTGGGTTGTGTTTCACTGTTCTATCGATACTATAATGGAATCTGCTGAAATTAGGGAACTTGTTCCTGAAACACGCAGTTTTTTACGTAATATACGTTCTTCAGTCAGGACTCATCCATTTGTGGTCGACTGGACGGTGGATCGTACAACACACTACAGAGAAAATTCGTTTTTTAGCCGTACTGTCCGTATGTGGAACAAACACCCAGCAGAAGTATTCCCTACCACTTTCAATATAGGAAAATTCAAGTCAAATGTTCACCTCTATCCTCCCCCCCATAACCTATTTTCCTAGTTCCAACACAATGCATTGCATAAGTAGGGGTCATCCCCTGAGTGCTGGTCCATGAAAAAAAAATAAATAAATAAAATTCGAGTTTTTGTATTAAATATGCACACAAAGGCAAAAAAGGTTTAAACTTTATTAAAAATTTCTAGGTACATAGTAAAATTATCACACATTTGTTTAGTATTAAATGATCAAACGATTTTTTTTTTTTTTTTTTTTGATTTCTTTGCTGTGCCCACTGAAACTAATTTGGATTGAGTTTAACTTCAGCAACGGCCGCATTTAAGCGGGCTTTGGAGGTGGGTTGTTTGCGCTGTTTCTTCTCCACGAACATTTAATAGTGTCCTTCGCCGTAACCGAAATTGCGCTTCGTTTTGCGCATAGCCAAGGCAGCCGGTGTAGTTTCAGCAATCGGTTTAATGCCACCATCGTCACAAAGATTGTTTGGGGTGCAATTGGCATTATTGCAGACCTTCTCCTCAATTAAACAGAAGACCCGTAGGAACTTCTGCACGACATAGATTATGAAGAAGAAAAATATATTGGTAGCAATGAGACGCTTGCTAGCTGTGAAAGTCATGCTTATTAAACAGTTTTTAAATGATAGCTGATTAAAAATTTTAAAATTTTGTTTTACTAAACTTATTTGTGTATTGCAGTGATTTTCAAAACGAACTGATTTACTGCATCGACTTACAGGAGTTTTTATAACAACGGCTACAAACTACCTGAATGGAATTCAGGTACCTTTTCAACAGTTTAGCGATACTAACATGTGTATGTGTAGGAAATAGGGGAAAAAATTGCATTACTTTAGGTATGTGTGCATTTAAATTGGTCTTCAACATGGTGGAAAAAGTAAACTTTTTTTCCAAGAAGATTCGAAACAGACACGGCTTTACATCCAATTTAAATTTCCTACCTAATTACATACTTGGTAAACATCTGCTTTATCATAAAATCCTTAAGATTGTACTTGGAAATTTTATCAGTCTGGTTTTATAGTCAGAGTGGGTTAGGTAATGGTAACCATACTATGGTTAGGTAATTTTCACTAATTTGCCTGTTATACAGATGTTTATTTTGCGATAATATATTTTAAAATATTTACATACATATATATATGTATATACGGGTACAGTGCAATAACTCCCAAATGAAATAAGTTCCAATGGAAAATTTAAATAAATCCCAAAAATGTTTCCATACCAATTGGGACTTATATTATTTCATTATGAAATCATTAATTTTTAATTAATTTCTAATATTTTTATTTCTTTATGAAATTCACTCTTTTTTATATCTATTTCAAAAAACTGTTGCGACTTATTTCATTTGGGAGTTATCATTGGCACTTATTTCATCGCAGTTGGGACTTATTTCATTTTAATTGGGAGTTATTTCATTTCTCTTAAAATTGCATTTTAGTAAATTTTGATGGTTTTGTAACGGTTCTTAAGGATTTTCTCCTCCATGGTATACAGAATACCAGCTTCGCATTGCACAAAATTCTTGTATTGCAATACAGGGAATCTGTACTATGCGAGGACAAAATCCTTCCGCCCGGCCATATGCCGGCAATACAAGAAATTTGTGCAATACGAAGCCGGTATTCTGTATACCATGGAGGGACTTATTTCATTTCTTAATTTTTTTTAAATAATTTTTGTTATCAAAGAAATGAATGAAATGAATTTTTAATTTATTTTTAAATAATTTTTGTTAATTAATTATGTATAATTATATTACTATTATGTATATGCTTACATATATTTGTGAAATAAAAATCGTTCTGTAAAAGGAAACCAAAAAAATGGGAGTTAATTCATTCTTGTTGGGGCTTATTTCATTGGGAGTTAATTCATTTTTATTGGGATTTGTTTTTACATTTTGAAATAAGTCCCAAAAATTGGCACTTATTTTATTTTCGCCTTTGGAAGTTATTTCATCTATTCCAGTTGGGCGTTATTTCATTTTTCATTGGGACTTATTTCATTTGGGAGTTATTTCATTGGGACTTATTTCATTTGGGAGTTATTGCACTGTACTGTATATACGTTGTAGATCATTTATAACATATACATATGTATGTAGTTGTATACAATTTGACTTGTTTAATAGTTCTTAAATATTATTTTGTTTTATCAGCTAACTTTAAAACAAATTAGAGTTTATATTCGTCTATACCGAATCTTGTATACCCAGCACACATTTATCAGTAATATGATCGATCTATACATACATGAAAGAAATTTGTGTAACATTTTGTATTGATAACAATTAGGGAGGCCAATCCCGAAATCCTGATTTGTCAAATTCGGGATTAATAAATCCCGAAAATTAGTATTTGTGTAAAATATCCACTGCTTTTTTGAAAAACACAAATACAAAACTTTTTCATTTAACGTAAATCCATGTTTTTTAGCACTTTTAATAAGAGAAAATAAACAAACAAAAATTAAAATTTTACAAAAGTATGTTGAAAAAATGAAGATGAAAGAATAAAAATTAATTGTTTAAATAGTTGTCATTTAAAATCCGCTTAAAATAATAGAGAAGGCGTTTGCCGCAGTGATATGAATCTCTGCCCTTTTATTTAAGTTGAAATAGATATAAAAAAGAGTGAATTTCATAAAGAAATAAAAATATTAGAAATTAATTAAAAATGAATGATTGCGAAACTAATGAAATAATGAATGTAACTGAAACATGTAAAAGCCCCCACAACACCTTATAATGTCTGTAATGATATGAAATCAAATATTAAATAAGAAATATGTTTACATAATTATTTGTTTCGGAGGGTGAGCAATGCAATCAGCAATACAATAATTTGCTAACAATTTTGCCCCTAAACGTTGATCGTGAACGATCTTTCGTCATATATTGGTAACAAAATTAAATTAAGATTCTCGTTACTTTAGATCCCTTAATAATTTTAAGAAGCTTTTTTAAAATAGAACGATAATATTAGTTATACTGCTTTTAAAATGTTTGTTTCAAATATATGGGATCTATTACAAGCTAGGTGGTGATCGTTATAAAATATTCTCCTGTATTTGAGTCTTATGGGGATTTTCATATCTAAATAACGATATTTTCATTTCAATAACTTTATATATTAGAGTTTTTTTTTTTTTTTTTTTTTTTGATATTCCAGTTATTCACGGAAAAGGACCTTATATGAGAACTGTAGCCAATTATGGACTGACCTTCACAAAATTCAATAGTGAAAATGTTAATTACACATAACTGATCGATTAAGGTGTGTTTTGTGTTTTTCGGTAGTGGTCCCTATATGAAAGCTATAAACAATTATGGACCGATCACCATAAAGTCAATTACTATAATGAATATATATGTATGTATGTATACTCGTATTATTTATATCACTGCAATTTTATGAGCATTTAAGTTATTTTTGGAGTTTGAGTTTATATGGGTGCTCTGGTCAAATATAGACCGATTAAAACTACTCGTATCCTACTGGACTGGACTATTATCCATTCTCAATACCAGACATTTTGGTGAAACACCAAATGTTCAGGATAAATTTAAAATAAATTTAAATAAATTTTTAAATCTTTTTTCCGTGCTCTGTCGTGTCTTCAACAAACGGACAGACTGACAGGTCCAAGGACCCAGAATATATATACATTTTTGGTTCTATGACCAATATTTCGATGTGTTACAAACGGAATGACAAAATTAATATGGCCCCTTCTTTTTGATGGTGGGTATAAAAAACAATAATATTGTCTATTTTACTTGAAATATATTGTTTCATAGTTATTTCTATTTTCATTGGAACTCTTGCGAAAATATATAGGATCATAGTGGTATAATAAATTTTTCTATTTAAGCCTAAAGCTGGTATTACTAAACGGAAGGCCTTACGGGCAAAATTGTAACAAATCATTTTTGGAATTTTCGTTTTCGTTGTTTCTTTTGTTTTACAATCTCATATTTAGAATGACAAATACAATCTAAGTTCAAAATCTTATTGCATTATGTTAATAAGTAAAGATCATAACACATATTAAATATTTGTTAAATAAAAAAAAAAAATCAAAATTATTATGAAAAAAGTTTTGATAAATTTGACATGGCAAAATATTTTAATTTTAATCAATTCCAATAATTGACTATGTCCATGTGAAATTTTATTTATGTATGCCATTTACAAATGTCCTTCCCGGCAGGGGTTGTCTTGCAAGAGATGGGGTGTGAAAGGGGGCGTGGAGTATGAATCTTAATTTTTACCTCACCTAGAGTAACATGTGTATTCGATTTGAAGTAAATATGTTAAAATCCGAGTAGAATCAATTACACAATTTAAAAAAGTAGCAGTGGTCGAAAGAAATAAGAAGCTTTAGCACATAAAATTTTTATTTTTACCTCGCCTTCAGTGAGATGTGTATACAAATTGTTTGAAGTAAATCTGTAAAAACCCATGCAGAAGAAATTAATCAATTTAAAAAGTGGGCGTTAGAGTAGGCGAGGTCGCACCAACTGAAACCCCTTCCCGGACTCATGCACAACAACTTTGCCGAAGGACATACATACAAACATTAATATTTATGATTAATATTAATTTTGTACATGAGCTAAATATTCACTTTGTATGGGAGCTACCATGCCCACTGGTATGATCCCGCCCAATTTTCCCATGACTATTCATAATATAATCAACGTGCACAAATTTCTAATGGATCGATTACGGATGACAACCGAACCTAAGTGGAGTTGACAGTTGTCAAAAACATATTACAGATGGCAACTGACAACTGGCTATTATAGAACTGTAGATATATGATATTAAATATTTACTTTGTATGGGAGCTGCCACTCCCACCGGTCCGATCCCACCCATTTTTTTCTGATTATTTAAATCAGTAACATATGGAATATGGAAAATTCACAAAATTTTGTGGGATGATTTTTGTATATATTAAAATGATCTGTGCAAAGTTTTGAGTCGGTACCGATATTTACACAATATATATAGGGAAAAATGCCTTTTTCAGATGTGGTCCTTGTATGGGAGCTATGACCAGTTCTGGGGCAATTATCATAAAATTTAGTACAACAATTTATTTGCCTATAAAGAGTATTTATGTCAAATTTTAGCCGTTTAGCAATATTCATATCTGTTTTATAGGTATTTAAATGAATTTTGGAAGTGGACTTTATAAGGGGTCTATGGTCAAACATGGACCGAACTAAAAAAAATTTCGTTTTGCGATTTCTTTTTGTGTAAAACTTATTATTGTTGAATTTTGTCTTAATATCCCAATTTTATAGGCATTTATTTATCATTAAGCCATATTTCGGGAATATATATATTTGTATGGGGGCTATGAGAAATCATAGACCGATTCTTACTATTTTCCGCACACTTTCCTCTTTTATCATAACAACAACGTATACAAAATTCCATGGTATTATCTGCAATATATTTAAAAATATTGCAATAAAATGGATGAAAAATATCAAATTTTTATGGAGGTGGTCTCACATATAGGTTCATAACTCTGGTTAACCTAAACCGCTTTTGCTGATTTTAAATAGCAAACTTCTCGAAAGCACTTCTGACAGAATTATTGAAGGTTTGGATCCCGAGTATATCTGGGGACTTCAAAAAACTGATTTCAACAGACAGACAGACGGACATGGCTTAATCGACTTCGCTATCCAGAATATATATACTTTATAGGGTCGGAAAATTTTTTTGTGGAAATTACACACGGAATGACAAACTTATATATACCCTTCTCACGATGGTGAAGGGTATAATAACATGACACCATGACACGACTCACATGTGATCTGTCAAAAAAAAGGCTATTGAAAAAAGTATCACTACTTGAATCACCCGTTATTAGAGGTAAAAACATTTAATTAGCTTTAAAGTGGAAGTTTTTAAATTATGTGTTTGTTTAAAAAAAAATTAATTATTTATTTATTTATTTATTTCTTATAGTTTATTTTTTTTTTTATTAATATTTTTTTGAAATTGTTCAAGCTTAATGTTTCTTTTATAAAATATTATTTTTTATTTTCTATATCTCGCTATTTCTTTGTGTAGAATCTTCAGGAAAAAATTTTTATTTTATAAATTTCAAATTATTCGACATATGAAAAATTTTTAACATAACAAAATATTTATAAAAGAAGAAAATATTATTAATTATACAGTATTTGTAAGTTAGAAGTGTTATTTTATGTACTAAATGTCAGTATCTACTTTGTAGTTAATTCTTTTAGTTGTAGGTACATTAATTATTTGTAACATTTCTAACATATAACTATCTTTACAGTTATTTTCAGTGTTTAATACTGATACATTTTCAAAGCTTGGATAGTGATATAATTTACTACAATGAGAATATCACACAATTTTTTGCAAAGTAATATTGTCTCTTTGGTCTGATTAATATCCAGCAATTCTTGTTTTTAGTTTACTTGCCGTTCTAACTATAAATTATTAATATTTTCCTTATCGTTTCCGTCACAAGGTATTTTAGTATTTTATCTTTTGTTTTACTAAATAATTTACATATGTATCTAATATATTATAAGTCCATAAGAATGAGGTTGTGCGAACAGAGTCGATTTTAATGCACGTAAAACTCAATGTTGTATATTAACGCACAAACGCACAACATATAATGTTGCTTCATCTGTTTTATGGGCGGTGTAAATATTAAGGAATCAGACGCTCTTAACGTTCTAGGCATGCGAATCCAGTGTGATTTCCGCTGGACAAAACACATTTTTCAAGTGTCGAAAGAAGCGCTCAAGTGCCTTGGTTTTTTAAAACGGTGTAGAAAATATTTCACTCCATCTGATCTTCTTACTATTTACACCACCTATATTCGACCGAAAATGGAATACAACTCTCATGTATGGGCCGGTGCTTCGAAGTCTATTTTAGAGTTACTCGACCGCGTACAGGAGAGGGCGAAGATGATTATCGGTGACAGTAGGGTATCCAACTCTATTGATTCATTGGAGCATCGTCACAATGTGGGTTGTGTTTCACTGTTCTATCGATACTATAATGGAATCTGCTGAAATTAGGGAACTTGTTCCTGAAACACGCAGTTTTTTACGTAATATACGTTCTTCAGTCAGGACTCATCCATTTGTGGTCGACTGGACGTTGGATCGCACAACACACTATGTGGAACAAACACCCAGCAGAAGTATTCCCTACCACTTTCAATATAGAAAAATTCAAGTCAAATGTTCACCTCTATCCTCCCCCCCCCATAACCTATTTTCCTAGTTCCAACACAATGCATTGCATAAGTAGGGGTCATCCCCTGAGTGCTGGTCCATGAAAAAAAAAAATAAATAAATAAAATTCGAGTTTTTGTATTAAATATGCACACAAGGGCAAAAAATGTTTAAACTTTATTAAAAATTTCTAGGTACATAGTAAAATTATCACACATTTCTTTAGTATTAAATGATCAAACGTTTGTTTATTTCTTTGATGTGCCCACTGAAACTAATTTGGATTGAGTTTAACTTCAGCAACGGCCGCATTTAAGCGGGCTTTGGAGGTGGGTTGTTTGCGCTGTTTCTTCTCCACGAACATTTAATAGTGTCCTTCGCCGTAACCGAAATTGCGCTTCGTTTTGCGCATAGCCAAGGCAGCCGGTGTAGTTTCAGCAATCGGTTTAATGCCACCATCGTCACAAAGATTGTTTGGGGTGCAATTGGCATTATTGCAGACCTTCTCCTCAATTAAACAGAAGACCCGTAAGAACTTCTGCACGACATAGATAATGAAAAAGAAAAATATATTGGTAGCAATGAGACGCTTGCTAGCTGTGAAAGTCATGCTTATTAAACAGTTTTTAAATGATAGCTGATTAAAAATTTTAAAATTTTGTTTTACTAAACTTATTTGTGTATTGCAGTGATTTTCAAAACGAACTGATTTACTGCATCGACTTACAGGAGTTTTTATAACAACGGCTACAAACTACCTGAATGGAATTCAGGTACCTTTTCAACAGTTTAGCGATACTAACATGTGTATGTGTAGGAAATAGGGGAAAAAATTGCATTACTTTAGGTATGTGTGCATTTAAATTAGTCTTCAACATGTTGGAAAAACTGAACTTATTTTCCAAGAAGATTCGAAACAGACACGGCTTTACAGTTTTTAAATCCATTTTAAATTTCCTACCTAATTACATACTTGGTAAACATCTGCTTTATCATAAAATCCTTAAGATTGTACTTGGAAATTTTATCAGTCTGGTTTTATAGTCAGAGTGGGTTAGGTAATGGTAACCATACTATGGTTAGGTAATTTTCACTAATTTGCCTGTTATACAGATGTTTATTTTGCGATAATATATTTTAAAATATTTACATACATATATATGAAATAAGTCCCAATGGAAAATTTAAATAAATCCCAAAAATGTTTCCATACCAATTGGGACTTATATTATTTCATTATGAAATCATTAATTTTTAATTAATTTCTAATATTTTTATTTCTTTATGAAATTCACTCTTTTTTATATCTATTTCAAAAAACTGTTGCGACTTATTTCATTTGGGAGTAATCATTGGCACTTATTTCATCGCAGTTGGGACTTATTTCATTTTAATTGGGAGTTATTTCATTTCTCTTAAAATTGCATTTTAGTAAATTTTGATGGTTTTGTAACGGTTCTTAAGGATTTTCTCCTCCATGGTATACAGAATACCAGCTTCGCATTGCACAAAATTCTTGTATTGCAATACAGGGAATCTGTACTATGCGAGGACAAAATCCTTCCGCCCGGCCATATGCCGGCAATACAAGAAATTTGTGCAATACGAAGCCGGTATTCTGTATACCATGGAGGGACTTATTTCATTTCTTAATTTTTTTTTTAAATAATTTTTGTTATCAAAGAAATTAATGAAATGAATTTTTAATTTATTTTTAAATAATTTTTGTTATCAAATTATGTACAAAATTATTGGGACTTATTTTATTTTCGCCTTTGGAAGTTATTTCATCTTCTTCAGTTGGGCGTTAATTTATTTTTCATGGGACTTATTTCATTGGGAGTTATTTCATTTGGGACTTATTTCATTTGGGAGTTATTGCACTGTACCGTATATACGTTGTAGATCATTTATAACATATACATATGTACAAAGTGGTATACAATTTGACTTGTTTAATAGTTCTTAAATATTATTTTGTTTTATCAGCTTACTTTAAAACAAATTAGAGTTTATATTCGTCTATACCGAATCTTGTATACCCAGCACACATTTTTTTTTTTTTATTTATTAACAAATTATGTAATAGGAAAGCCTTCAATGGCCAATTAAATATTACAATTGACGATAATAGAATAGTAAAAAAAAATGTTTATTTAATTTACTTAATATTAATGTTTTATTACCAACAGCCTCAAATTTGTAACAGAGAGAAACATTCAATTAGTTAAATGAATATACTACTGCGATAAGTAGTATAAGAAAATGAAAATGACCGTAAATCATTCGGTAAGTGATTCCAAGTACGCGCAACAGTTATAAGAAATGATCTTTCAAAAACTGTGTTATTTATTCTGGGAATATAAATCTGTACATTCCTAGTTGAATGTATAAAATTGAATAATTGTACTAAAAATTGTGGTGTGTTACTTTTAATGATTTTATAAAATATTAATAGGTATCTTAAAATTACAAAATTCTTAAAAGAGCACTTTAGAAGACGCGCGAAATAGGGTGATATATGGATATAATTTCTCTGATTATTTCGTTGATGAATATTATGATTGTAGAGTGTAATTCCAAAAACGAAACGTACAATTTTGTTCAGTAAAATTCTGATTTTACTAATATTATTAGAGGTCGTACTCAAAAATATATGCATACCATAAGAAATTTGTGACAATAATAAAGCATGAGCTACTTTTATCCTGACATGATAGGTTAAATAAATATTAAGGCAATATAATCGGCGAAGAGTGAAACAAACTTTTTTATATACACTGTCTATGTGGTATGAAAAGACTAGTCTGGCATCTAATGTAATTCCAAATATCTTCATTCTGTCAACAATTACAATTTCCCTTTGATCAATATGTATGGTTGAGCCATCTAGAGTAAGGGAACCAAATTTCATTATCCTCGTTTTATTTATGTTTAGTATGAGAAAGTTAGAAACCATCCACGAATTAACCCAATCCAACACAGTGTTTATCCTTCCTATCAATATTTCCTCTGAAGTGTCACCATGAATTAGTAATTGGATATCGTCAGCAAAAGCATATACGCAACAAAATTCTGATTCAATCATATTAAAAAAACCATTTAAGTACATAGAAAACAATAATGGACCCAATACTGATCCCTGAGCAATACCTAATTTTACGTACCTCTGATGTGACTCTCGACCACCAAAAAATACAAATTGTTTCCTATCGGTTAAATAAGAATAAATAAGTAAACACGCTGTTCTGGAAAAGGCAAATTCATCTCTCAGTTTCTTAACAAGGTTTATGTGGTTAATACGGTCAAATGCTTTGGATAAATCTAACGATACTAAAACACTTGCAATTCCTCTATTCATGTTTTTCCTTAAAGTCTCGGTAATTCCTAATAAAGCAGATGATGCGCTACAACTGCTACGGTAACCTGTTTGCCGATCATTTAATAAAGAGTTCTCCACTATATGATTCATGATTTGGGTCCTTAATACATGCTCAAATATTTTTGATAGTATTGGTAATATACTAATGGGTCTTAGGTTTTCTTTTTTATATGATGTACCAGTTTTCGGTATCGGGATTACTTTTGCCAGTTTCCAATTTTTCGGATATTTTGAACTAGTCAGTATAGAGTTAAATAAGTGTAATATGTAGTCACCTACTAGGGGCATAATTATTTTTAAGAATTTTAATGGAATTCCATCAACACCACACGCATTAGACTCCTCCGGCTCTACCATAATCCCATGGCCGATCATTTCTGCAGAGAGTATAATTTTCTATATCAACAGCCCCATTTGGCACTTCTGGTTTAAGCCAAGTTTCCGATACACCTATAATATCAAAGCAAGTACCTCGTATCAGATCTGTGAATTCATCAAATTTAGTCGAGTATTGCGTCGGTTTTATACTTTGACAATTACAGTGCCCTATTTTCAACCCAGATTCTAAGTTACCTAAATGTGTCTTAGCACTGCGTCCATCACCAACAATAGGACCCAAATTCAAATTAACGGATGTCATATTTAAACGTTACAAATTGAGGCAGAAGTAATAAAACTAGTCTTATAACTAATATTTTTAACATAATCATTCGTATGTTAATAATTTCAAATTTCATCTTAGACATTGTTTAATAAAATAATTATCAATATAAGCTCTGTCAAAAATTTAACTTTTTTTATATAAAACTAAAGTTCAGCTTCTATAATTGCTCCCACTAAAAATTTATTTCATTATTAAAATTATAACACATTTGTTTTCCTACTTAAATAAACAAATATACAATCCTGTAACTCTGGGTTTATAAAGGGTTAAAACTTATAATGTTTTCTGTATACCCATTTTAAAGAAAGAAAGAAATGTAATAACAATAACATCAAATCAACATATGAATTTGACATAAAAAATAGAGAATATAGAAACTGAGAATAAGGAATAAAAATAGAGAGAGATTAAATAAATTTAATAGTATAGAAAAACTTAAAAGAAATATAAATAATAATGCAAATGATCACATAATTACAATAACAAGGTAATAGTAGCTCGATTTCAACAATAAAAGTTATTGTTGTAAAAGTGATATGTTGTTGTCAATGTTTATCAATTCTTTTTTAATATGCTTTTCCACTTTGGGTTAACTATTGCAACAATAAACATAATTATACTTGACATTTGACATAAAGCAAATAGTAACAGTCAGTAATATGATCGATCTATACATACATGAAAGAAATTTGTGTAACATTTTGTATTGATAACAATTAGGGAGGCCAATCCCGAAATCCTGATTTGTCAAATTCGGGATTAATAAATCCCGAAAATTAGTATTTGTGTAAAATATCCGGGTTTATGAAATAACTCCCACGAAATAAGTCCCACTTTTAAAAACGAAATAAGTCCCACCAAAAATTGCTTAAAAAAATGAAATAACTCCCACGAAATAAGTCCCACTTTTGAAAGCGACATAAGTCCCACCAAAATGAAATGATTTAAAAATTTACTTGAAATGAAATAACTCCCACTCAAAATGAAGTAACTCCCCCTTGAATAATATATTTCTGAAATGAAGTAAGTCCCACTTTCATAAACGAAATAAGTCCCACTTTTTCACTGTTTAATGCGATTTAAATAAGAAGTATTTGGCTCTTCGAAAAAAAACACACGTCGAATAATATGAATAATCAAAGCAGAGGAATATTAAAGAAAAATCGTTTGCAAGCTTGCAGAAGGCTTCTTAATGGAATGGATATTACGAATTTTGATAGAGTTCCAGAATTTATTATTAATTCTTTTTTCGGTCAAGGAACGTATAGAGAACGCCTACTAGTAAAAACGTTTGGATTCGTAAAAGGATTAAGTACAGATCAATTGTTCTTATTTTTAAGATGGAGACCGTTTCGGAAGGACCATCACATTAAAATTATCGACCTTTATAAATGGCTTGAAGATACAGTGCATGGTAGACTTTATTATAGTTTTAACGTGGCATTGGGATTAGTTGTATGTATTTTGTAATGGTGATATTAGAAAACATGGAACACGAATTCCAATTTCCTACTAAAAATATAATAAAACACATACATACGTAATTACGTCAACAATTTTTTTTATTATTGTTTTTCCAGTAGTTAAGTTCGGTACCTATTTATACACATTTCTTTAAAGTTTTTTTATTATAGTAAGTATAAAGTAATTAATAACAAAAAAAGGAGAGCCATGAGAGATAAGGACAAAAAATTATGGTTGTCCCTTTTACGAAATTTCCAATATGTATATAACTTTTTCCATAAGAAAAAAATGAGAAATAAAGCCATAATGGCCTTATATTTCATGGCTCTATCGCACCCCTCCATAAAAAAATCATTTATTTATCAGTCAAATATTTGAAGGGTTTCATGAACTTCTGCACGACAGAATAGACTAGTTTACTGGTATGAAATAACTCCCACTTCACAAAACGAATTTATTCCCACTCAAAACGAAATAAGTCCCTCTTAAAATAAAAACGCGTAACGAAGTAAGTCCCATCAATTGATGAATTAAGTCCCACTTTTAAAAACGAAATAACTCCCACTTTCGAAACAGCAATTTTTGGTGGGACTTATTTCGTTTTTAAAAGTGGGACTTATTTCGTGGGAGTTATTTCATAGACCCGATATGAATATCTGCCCTTTTATATAAGTTGAAATAGATATAAAAAAGAGTGAATTTCATAAAGAAATAAAAATATTAGAAATTAATTAAAAATGAATGATTGCGAAACTAATGAAATAATGAATGTAACTGAAAGCACAACACCTCAAATATTAAATAAGAAATATGTTTACATAATTATTTGTTTCGGAGGGTGAGCAATGCAATCAGCAATACAATAATTTGCTAACAATTTTGCCCCTAAACGTTGATCGTGAACGATCTTTCGTCATATATTGGTAACAAAATTAAATTAAGATTCTCGTTACTTTAGATCCCTTAATAATTTTAAGAAGCTTTTTTAAAATAGAACGATAATATTAGTTATACTGCTTTTAAAATGTTTGTTTCAAATATATGGGATCTATTACAAGCTAGGTGGTGATCGTTATAAAATATTCTCCTGTATTTGAGTCTTATGGGGATTTTCATATCTAAATAACGATATTTTCATTTCAATAACTTTATATATTAGAGTTTTTTTTTTTTTTTTTTTTTTGATATTCCAGTTATTCACGGAAAAGGACCTTATATGAGAACTGTAGCCAATTATGGACTGACCTTCACAAAATTCAATAGTGAAAATGTTAATTACACATAACTGATCGATTAAGGTGTGTTTTGTGTTTTTCGGTAGTGGTCCCTATATGAAAGCTATAAACAATTATGGACCGATCACCATAAAGTCAATTACTATAATGAATATATATGTATGTATGTATACTCGTATTATTTATATCACTGCAATTTTATGAGCATTTAAGTTATTTTTGGAGTTTGGGTTTATATGGGTGCTCTGGTCAAATATAGACCGATTAAAACAACTCGTATCCTACTGGACTGGACTATTATCCATTCTCAATACCAGACATTTTGGTGAAACACCAAATGTTCAGGAAAAATTTAAAATAAATTTAAATAAATTTTTAAATCTTTTTTTCCGTGCTCTGTCGTGTCTTCAACAAACGGACAGACTGACAGGTCCAAGAACCCAGAATATATATACATTTTTGGTTCTATGACCAATATTTCGATGTGTTACAAACGGAATGACAAAATTAATATGGCCCCTTCTTTTTGATGGTGGGTATAAAAACCAATAATATTGTCTATTTTACTTGAAATATATTGTTTCATAGTTATTTCTATTTTCATTGGAACTCTTGCGAAAATATATAGGATCATAGTGGTATAATAAATTTTTCTATTTAAGCCTAAAGCTGGTATTACTAAACGGAAGGCCTTACGGGCAAAATTGTAACAAATCATTTTTGGAATTTTCGTTTTCGTTGTTTCTTTTGTTTTACAATCTCATATTTAGAATGACAAATACAATCTAAGTTCAAAATCTTATTGCATTATGTTAATAAGTAAAGATCATAACACATATTAAATATTTGTTAAATAAAAAAAAACACAATTATTATGAAAAAAGTTTTGACAAATTTGGCATGGAAAAATATTTTAATTTTAATCAATTCCAATAATTGACTATGTCCATGTGAAATTTTATTTACAAATTCCTTCCCGGCAGGGGTTGTCTTGCAAGAGATGGGGTGTGAAAGGGGGCGTGGAGTATGAATCTTAATTTTTACCTCACCTAGAGTAACATGAAGTAAATATGTTAAAATCCGAGTAGAATCAATTACACAATTTAAAAAAGTAGCAGTGGTCGAAAGAAATAAGAAGCTTTAGCACATAACATTTTTATTTTTACTTCGCCTTCAGTGAGATGTGTATACAAATTGTTTGAAGTAAATCTGTAAAAACCCACGCAGAAGAAATTAATCAATTTAAAAAGTGGGCGTTAGAGTAGGCGTGGTCGCACCAACTGAAACCCCTTCCCGGACTCATGCACAACAACTTTGCCGAAGATCATCATATGATCAGATGCATAGTTTAGGAGTCTATAAAGGACATACATACAAACATTAATATTTATAATTAATATTAATTTTGTATATGAGCTAAATATTCAATTTGTATGGGAGCTGCCACGCCCACTGGTATGATCCCGCCCATTTTTTTCTGATTATTGAAATCAGTAACATATGGAATACTGCAATGTTTCAAAACTCTTGCTATCACAATAGTCAAGATATATGATGTTATTCAATTTATGAGGGAGGGGTCATGCCCACTTGAAATATGTATAGCCGTAAACCTAATCTGGACTATAATCTTTCAAATGAAACCAGTTTGGGCCAAATCGGTTGGATAGTTTTAGAGTCTGTAGAGGACAAATGTGCAAACATTGTATTTGAAATGTTACTCAACTAAAGCAAATGAAAAAACTGAAAACCCCAAACCAATTCAAAAAACAACGAAAAATTATTCTTGTCACAAATAAAAAAATTTTCATCTTCTTTAAGCAAATGGCACGAAAACAAGTGGAGAGGCAGAACTGCCATACTACTCCATACTACTTATATATATTTCATTTTCATAAACACATTCTCCTTTTAATGATAAAGACTGCGTTGAGGTCTAACCATCAATGAGATATTTAATTTATTTTCTGTAACTCTTGCAGTTTTATAATGATTTTTTCTCTATGACATAAAGTGTCTAATATTATTCCTTATATGGGTAGTTCCAAAACCTAGCTCCCCAAAACTTGCAAATATCTAGTATAAAAACCATTAAGAAAGATATTTTAGAATACAAATATTTCTAATTAAACCTAGACCTTAAGAAAATATACTTTTTTTAAAACAGAGCGTTAACGAAAATGCCTGTTTGTGTTAAATTATTTATTTAACATTTTTCTAAACTAAACAATATTAATTGGGTTAAAAACAAAATTCACAAAATTGTCTATATTTGTTCTTGAGAATGGAACAAATAGCATTTATACAAAATAAACAAAACAAAAAACAGCAAATAGAAAAAAAAAACATTTTAATTATATTATATAAACTTCTTTAGCTTTCTCCACAGTATGGGCGGTGTAAATATTAAGGAATCAGACGCTCTTGACGTTCTGGGCATGAGAATCCAGTATGGTGTCCGCTGGACCAAACACATTTGTCGAAAGAAGCGCTCAAGTGCCTTGGTTTTTTAAAACGGTGTAGAAAATACTTCACTCCATCTGATCTTCTTACTATTTACACCACCTATATTCGACCGAAAATGGAATACAACTCTCATGTATGGGCCGGTGCTTCGAAGTCTATTTTGGAGTTACTCGACCGCGTACAGGAGAGGGCGAAGATGCTTATCGGTGACAGTAGGGTATCCAACTCTATTGATTCATTGGAGCATCGTCGCAATGTGGGTTGTGTTTCACTGTTCTATCGATACTATAATGGAATGTGCTGAAATTAGGGAACTTGTTCCTGAAACACGCAGTTTTTTACGTAATATACGTTCTTCAGTCAGGACTCATCCATTTGTGGTCGACTGGACGGTGGATCGTACAACACACTACAGAGAAAATTCGTTTTTTAGCCGTACTGTCCGTATGTGGAACAAACACCCAGCAGAAGTATTCCCTACCACTTTCAATATAGGAAAATTCAAGTCAAATGTTCACCTCTATCCTCCCCCCCATAACCTATTTTCCTAGTTCCAACACAATGCATTGCATAAGTAGGGGTCATCCCCTGAGTGCTGGTCCATGAAAAAAAAAATAAATAAATAAAATTCGAGTTTTTGTATTAAATATGCACACAAGGGCAAAAAAGGTTTAAACTTTATTAAAAATTTCTAGGTACATAGTAAAATTATCACACATTTGTTTAGTATTAAATGATCAAACGTTTGTTTATTTCTTTGCTGTGCCCACTGAAACTAATTTGGATTGAGTTTAACTTCAGCAACGGCCGCATTTAAGCGGGCTTTGGAGGTGGGTTGTTTGCGCTGTTTCTTCTCCACGAACATTTAATAGTGTCCTTCGCCGTAACCGAAATTGCGCTTCGTTTTGCGCATAGCCAAGGCAGCCGGTGTAGTTTCAGCAATCGGTTTAATGCCACCATCGTCACAAAGATTGTTTGGGGTGCAATTGGCATTATTGCAGACCTTCTCCTCAATTAAACAGAAGACCCGTAGGAACTTCTGCACGACATAGATTATGAAGAAGAAAAATATATTGGTAGCAATGAGACGCTTGCTAGCTGTGAAAGTCATGCTTATTAAACAGTTTTTAAATGATAGCTGATTAAAAATTTTAAAATTTTGTTTTACTAAACTTATTTGTGTATTGCAGTGATTTTCAAAACGAACTGATTTACTGCATCGACTTACAGGAGTTTTTATAACAACGGCTACAAACTACCTGAATGGAATTCAGGTACCTTTTCAACAGTTTAGCGATACTAACATGTGTATGTGTAGGAAATAGGGGAAAAAATTGCATTACTTTAGGTATGTGTGCATTTAAATTGGTCTTCAACATGGTGGAAAAAGTAAACTTATTTTCCAAGAAGATTCGAAACAGACACGGCTTTACAGTTTTTAAATCCAATTTAAATTTCCTACCTAATTACATACTTGGTAAACATCTGCTTTATCATAAAATCCTTAAGATTATACTTGGAAATTTTATCAGTCTGGTTTTATAGTCAGAGTGGGTTAGGTAATGGTAACCATACTATGGTTAGGTAATTTTCACTAATTTGCCTGTTATACAGATGTTTATTTTGCGATAATATATTTTAAAATATTTACATACATATATATGAAATAAGTCCCAATGGAAAATTTAAATAAATCCCAAAAATGTTTCCATACCAATTGGGACTTATATTATTTCATTATGAAATCATTAATTTTTAATTAATTTCTAATATTTTTATTTCTTTATGAAATTCACTCTTTTTTATATCTATTTCAAAAAACTGTTGCGACTTATTTCATTTGGGAGTAATCATTGGCACTTATTTCATCGCAGTTGGGACTTATTTCATTTTAATTGGGAGTTATTTCATTTCTCTTAAAATTGCATTTTAGTAAATTTTGATGGTTTTGTAACGGTTCTTAAGGATTTTCTCCTCCATGGTATACAGAATACCAGCTTCGCATTGCACAAAATTCTTGTATTGCAATACAGGGAATCTGTACTATGCGAGGACAAAATCCTTCCGCCCGGCCATATGCCGGCAATACAAGAAATTTGTGCAATACGAAGCCGGTATTCTGTATACCATGGAGGGACTTATTTCATTTCTTAATTTTTTTTAAATAATTTTTGTTATCAAAGAAATTAATGAAATGAATTTTTAATTTATTTTTAAATAATTTTTGTTATCAAATTTTGTACAAAATTATACAATAATTATTTCCCAAAAATTGGGACTTATTTTATTTTCGCCTTTGGAAGTTATTTCATCTTTTCCAGTTGGGCGTTAATTTATTTTTCATGGGACTTATTTCATTGGGAGTTATTTCATTGGGACTTATTTCATTTGGGAGTTATTGCACTGTACTGTATATACGTTGTAGATCATTTATAACATACAGTATTCCACGGATAAATACCTCACCAAAAATGTCCAAATTTGTTGGGTATTTATCCGGGGAAGGTATTTAAACGTCCACGTTTATTTACCTCTCAGAGGCGCTTATACGAATACGCTTAATTTTATTTAAGGGATAATTATGCGAATATTACTTCATTTCTTGTCATTAAAGTAAATAAAGAAAACACAATTAAAAATTAAACAAAACATTTTATAGAATAGGAATTCATATCAGAAAAAGTAAATAAAAGTTTTTACTTCATAGATAGGGACGTTTTCTTGGCAGCCATTTCGTTAAGTCCTTTTTTAAATTTTATTCAATTCACTTTACTTGTTCACTTATTTTTAAATTTAATATTTTTACCACCAACACTGAATGAAAACAATTAGGTATGTATGAAGCTAAAAAAGGCACTTTGAGAAAAATCCAGGAATATATCAGTTCTGGGATTTTTTTATTTAATTACCCACATTGGGTATTTATAAGAAATTTAAAAAGTTATGTAAAACAGATATATTGAAGTAAATAAACGAAGATGCATCAAGGAATATATCAGTGTTGGGAATTTTTTTTGAGGTAATTACCCGAATTGGGTATTTAAGCGAAAGGCATTAAACCGCATAGTTTTGTTTGAAAAAGTATGAAAAATTTATGGGGATTTACAGTGCGAGGTAAATAAGCGAAAAAGGCAATTAAGCGTCGGGTATTTAGCCGTGGTATACTGTATACATATGTACATAGTTGTATACAATTTGACTTGTTTAATAGTTCTTAAATATTATTTTGTTTTATCAGCTAACTTTAAAACAAATTAGAGTTTATATTCGTCTATACCGAATCTTGTATACCCAGCACACATTTATCAGTAATATGATCGATCTATACATACATGAAAGAAATTTGTGTAACATTTTGTATTGATAACAATTAGGGAGGCCAATCCCGAAATCCTGATTTGTCAAATTCGGGATTAATAAATCCCGAAAATTAGTATTTGTGTAAAATATCCACTGCTTTTTTGAAAAACACAAATACAAAACTTTTTCATTTAACGTAAATCCATGTTTTTTAGCACTTTTAATAAGAGAAAATAAACAAACAAAAATTAAAATTTTACAAAAGTATGTTGAAAAAATGAAGATGAAAGAATAAAAATTAATTGTTTAAATAGTTGTCATTTAAAATCCGCTTAAAATAATAGAGAAGGCGTTTGCCGCAGTGATATGAATCTCTGCCCTTTTATTTAAGTTGAAATAGATATAAAAAAGAGTGAATTTCATAAAGAAATAAAAATATTAGAAATTAATTAAAAATGAATGATTGCGAAACTAATGAAATAATGAATGTAACTGAAACATGTAAAAGCCCCCACAACACCTTATAATATCTGTAATGATATGAAATCAAATATTAAATAAGAAATATGTTTACATAATTATTTGTTTCGGAGGGTGAGCAATGCAATCAGCAATACACAGAGCGAAAACTGCCTAGTAGAATTAAGAAGATTTTCTCTATGAAACGCTTCTGGGTTGAGGAGTATTCCGGCAGAAAGAAACGAAGATTTTTTAAAGAGATTCCTTATTATTTTCATGGTATAAATCTTTTTCATTTTTTCAATAAGTAAAACACATAAAATTAAGAAGAAAAGCTTGTTATTTACCGTGTTTTTACTCAAATTCCGTTATTTTTGGCACCAAAAACTTTTGATTCTAATAGGTTTTCTTATGAATTGCATAAAAAAAGAATTTCTTATTAATTTCATTAGTCTACCTAATAATTTTTTTCAAAAAGGTACTTCTTATAGATTTCATTAGGCTATATAATACGCTGTTTTTTTATTAGGTATTACTTACTGATTTTATTAGGTTTTTATTTGATCATGTGCAAATTATCTTATTGAATTTGTTAATAAGAATATCTTCTTGATTATATTAGCTGGCTTGTTATTTCATGAATGCATACAAATCAACACAAAGACAATTTTTTATGAACTTTTAGTTTTTGTACTCTTATAATTGTTTGCATGTTTGTACATGTGTTGCGGCGAACAGCTTTTAGTTGAAAGTGAACAAGTGACAAGTAAAGAAGTGGAAAGAGATAATAAAACTATTTTTCTAAAAAAAGTAATAAAATTTAAATAAAAAATTGAATTATTGAAATTGAAAATTGAAATCGGAATACTATAGTGCACTGTATTATTGAAAAGTATGTTGGCACAAGATCCAAATTAACATACGCAGAAATGCAGCAATGGTCTTATGCTAGCTGTGATGTATTTCCTAAAGAAAAACCGGTAAGAAATCTAAACCAAATTTTATTTAATGTACATATATTTTTATTAACAGTTTTGGTTATTCTAGGAAACATACTTTTTGAAAGACGGAAAGAAAAATTCAACAGGAAAGTTATTTTCTCATTGGACTAATGTTGAAAAAGGAAAATTTGATGACTATAGTGGCAGCACTGCGAAGGAAACTTTTAAAGATTTTGATAACTTTCTTAAAGTAATATACATATGTGCATCTTTAAACATCTATCTTTCTCTCTCACAGACATATATTTCGAGCAAAAGTGCTGGCTGCAACACAACTGCAGTCCAAGGGATCAGGTACTTTTTTTCTGGAGGGAAACAAGGAAAATTAGAATTGATGAGATAAAAATGCCAGTTCTTTGACGAATATTTTTAAAGAATGGCCACGATACAACGATTTCTTGGGTTATGAACTTGTAAGTATTGAAATTTTTTTGTTCTAATTTAACTTAACTTTTAATATCTACTTTGTTTTGAAAAGGTCGATATAGATTTTGATTTTTTGTACCCGGACAAAGCAAATTGTTGAAATGTATGCAGAAAGAAAAGAAAGACTTCAGCCAAGAGTAGTGGTTGTTGGACCAGATTTTTCCAAAATCTCTGATTTTTTCGTGTTTTGTGATGGCTTAAAGTGGAAGTGTTTTTCTTACATGAAATGTATAGACATTATTATAAAGTTATCCTACGACAATATAAAAATAGTTGGTAAGAAATTTATAACCCTGAACTTTTCTCAAAAATTTCAATCTTATTTGATCGGCAATGAAACCGAAACATTTCACGTCATTGACTTGATCGATTTAGACGGTCCGCCTATCCATTTTTACTTACTGAACAATGGACTTAAATTTATTCGAGTAAAAAATACTGGTAATATTAAATTTTTATTTTTAAATTAAATTACTTTCTAAGTAAATATGAATAAGTAAATATATAAATAAAAATTCAATTATAATATCAAACAAGATCAAGAAGTATTATTTAAATAAACAAAGAGATAGCCTTACAGAATCAAGAAGAAAATCTTCTTGAAAAAAAAACAATAAGAAAGTCAAGAAGAAAAAATTTTTGAAAAAAACAATGAGAAAGCCCAGTAAAAATCGTAAGTTTTCTTCTTGATTTTTTTAAAAAGGTTTTCCTTATAAAAATAATAAGAATTTCTTCTTGAGTAAAAACCATAGAGAAATCTTATAAATGTTGTTATATTTTACTATGTATTTATTAGGTACTGTTTTCTCTGTGTACAATAATTTGCTAACAATTTTGCCCCTAAACGTTGATCGTGAACGATCCTTCGTCATATATTGGTAACAAAATTAAATTAAGATTCTCGTTACTTTAGATCCCTTAATAATTTTAAGAAGCTTTTTTAAAATAGAACGATAATATTAGTTATACTGCTTTTAAAATGTTTGTTTCAAACATATTTATTTTCGTATCCCTTATATGGGATCTATTACAAGTTAGGTGGTGATCGTTATAAAATATTCTCCTGTATTTGAGTCTTATGGGGATTTTCATATCTAAATAACGATATTTTCATCTCAATAACTTTATGTTTTAGAGTTTTTTTTTTTGATATTCCAGTTATTCACGGAAAAGGACCTTATATGAGAACTGTAGCCAATTATGGACTGACCTTCACAAAATTCAATAGTAAAAATGTTAATTACATATAACTGATCGATTAAGGTGTGTTTTGTGTTTTTCGGTAGTGGTCCCTATATGAAAACTATAAACAATTATGGACCGATCACCATAAATTACTATAATTAATATATATGTATGTATGTATACTCGTATTATTTATATCACTGAAATTTTATGAGCATTTAAGTTATTTTTGGAGTTTGGCTTTATATGGGTGCTCTGGTCAAATATAGACCGATTAAAACAACTCGTATCCTACTGGACAGATTTTATCCATTCTCAATACCAGACATTTTGGTGAAACACCAAGGCGCATATTCAGAAATCGTAACTAAAGTCGAAACTTATTAAACAGAAACTAAAAAATAGTTCACAAATAGTTCAAGATCTTATTCACAAATCATAACTAATGGTGTTTTCTTTTCTGAAATAAAATGTTACACCTTTATTATGTACATTTTTATAATGTTTACCCCACATTTTAAAGATGTGGCATTTTTAATGGTCAGAATAGAACATAAAATTACAACAGTGTAACATTTTTTTTTATGTACAGCTGTTTTTGTTTTTTTGCTAAAAAAGAAGAAGCAGATAGCTCCCTGGTAAGATCGCTTGAAATAACACAATGAGTATTTATCAAAATGACCTATGGCACTTTCCCGACTAATACGAAAATTCTTCTCAAATATAAAAATTATATATGTATATAAACATACATTACATATATAAGAAGTAGGAGATATTGTCCTATGAAATTTGACATACATCAACTTCAGAGTATTCATTAATTACGTTCTTTACCAAGCCTTTCACTCACGGTTGTGGATTTCTTTCCATAATCATATAAAATATTTTATCATCATCTGATGATGAGGATGAATCCAACAAGTCATCCAAAATTTTTTAGCACATAAAAAATATTTTCCGTTTTGTATATTTTTTTTTTGTTTCTTAACACAAATACACATTCATAAACAAAACAAATGTCAGCTGCATCAATGCCAACTAAGCCCTTTTCGGGCTAGATTTAGCCGGATTTTAGTCACTCAAAACGCGAAAAAAAAGAAAATTGGATGTGGTTTTATATGGATTTTTTTCCATTTAGCCCTTTTTTCAAAAATGTTTACGCGTTTGAGTCTCAAAAGTTGGCATCACTGGTCAGTTGTTTTATCGTGCGATTCTCCCCCTCTAAAAATACAGAGTGTGAAAGGTGCACCATTTTTTAAATTTATATTGTGACATTTATAGAAAAGAACACACTACACTTTAGCAGTGTTGACATTTTTTCAGAAAAGAACACAAAAAAATTAAAAAAGATGCGAAATGGGAAAAACGTGTAACATTTTTGCCAGAAAAGAAAACGCCATAACTTAGCAACTGCTTTCAGCTGTTAAAAGAAATGCAACACTGCATTTAGTAGATTTTTCTTGACGAAAAACACATCTCTAGTTTGTTTTCTTTTTTTTTTTTTTTTTTTTGGTCAAAATGAACACAATTAGCAAAGAAAATAAGATATGTTTATTATTATTGTTAGAAAAGAATATGTATTTATTGCTTTGTGGATTTTAGAGAGACTCAAATTGGTCGCCGAATGAAAAAACTACATTTAAAGAATTGGTGGCCAAATATGATAACATCATCGACGGCAAGAAATAAAATCAATCAGCTGTTCTTTAAATTTATTTGTTAGTTGACGTTTAGTTACCGCTTTACCCATAATTAAGTTGTAACTTTTCGTGCTGAAAGTAATCAACTAAGAATAACTTAAGTTGGTACTTAAAAAAGTTTAAACTTAGATATCATTTCTGAATATGCGCCCAAATGTTCAGGATAAATTTAAAATAAATTTTTAAACCTTTTTTTCCGTGCTCTATCGTGCCTTCAACAAACGGACAGACTGACAGGCATGGCTAGATCGTCTTAGAATCTAAGGTCTAAGGACCCAGAATATATATACATTTTTGGTTCTATGACCAATATTTCGATGTGTTACAAACGAAATGACAAAATTAATATGGCCCCTTCTTTTTGATGGTGGGTATAAAAAACAATAATATTGTCTATTTTACTTGAAATATATTGTTTCATAGTTATTTCTATTTTCATTGGAACTCTTGCGAAAATATATAGGATCATAGTGGTATAATAAATTTTTCTATTTAAGCCTAAAGCTGGTATTACTAAACGGAAGGCCTTACGGGCAAAATTGTAACAAATCATTTTTGGAATTTTCGTTTTCGTTGTTTCTTTTGTTTTACAATCTCATATTTAGAATGACAAATACAATCTAAGTTCAAAATCTTATTGCATTATGTTAATAAGTAAAGATCATAACACATATTAAATATTTGTTAAATAAAAAAAAACACAATTATTATGAAAAAAGTTTTGACAAATTTGGCATGGAAAAATATTTTAATTTTAATCAATTCCAATAATTGACTATGTCCATGTGAAATTTTATTTACAAATTCCTTCCCGGCAGGGGTTGTCTTGCAAGAGATGGGGTGTGAAAGGGGGCGTGGAGTATGAATCTTAATTTTTACCTCACCTAGAGTAACATGTGTATTCGATTTGAAGTAAATATGTTAAAATCCGAGTAGAATCAATTACACAATTTAAAAAAGTAGCAGTGGTCGAAAGAAATAAGAAGCTTTAGCACATAAAATTTTTATTTTTACCTCGCCTTCAGTGAGATGTGTATACAAATTGTTTGAAGTAAATCTGTAAAAACCCATGCAGAAGAAATTAATCAATTTAAAAAGTGGGCGTTAGAGTAGGCATGGTCGCACCAACTGAAACCCCTTCCCGGACTCATGCACAACAACTTTGCCGAAGATCATCATATGCTCAGATGCATAGTTTAGGAGTCTATAAAGGCCATACATACAAACATTAATATTTATAATTAATATTAACTTTGTATGGGAGCTGCCACGCCCACTGGTATGATTCCGCCCATTTTTTTCTGATTATTCAAAACAGTAACATATGGAATACTGCAATGTTTCAAAACTCTTGCTATCACAATAGTCAAGATATATGATGTTATTCAATTTATGAGGGAGGGGCCATGCCCACTTGAAATATATATAGCCGTAAACCTAATCTGGACTATAATCTTTCAAATGAAACCAGTTTGGGCCAAATCGGTTGGATAGTTTTAGAGTCTGTAGAGGACAAATATGCAAACATTGTATTTTATATATAGATAAATTGAAATGTTACTCAACTAAAGCAAATGAAAAAACTGAAAACCCCAAACCAATTCAAAAAACAACAAAAAATTATTCTTGTCACAAATAAAAAAATTTTCATCTTCTTTAAGCAAATGGCACGAAAACAAGTGGAGAGGCAGAACTGCCATACTACTCCATACTACTTATATATATATTTATTTCATTTTTAGAAACACATTCTCCTTTTACTGATAAAGACTGCGTTGAGGCCTAACCATCAATGAGATATTTAATTTATTTTCTGTAACTCTTGCAGTTTTATAATGATTTTTTCTCTATGACATAAAGTGTCTTATATTATATTATTCCATATATCGGTAGTTCCAAAACCTAGCTCCCCAAAACTTGCAAATATCTAGTATAAAAACAATTAAGAAAGATATTTTAGAATACAAATATTTCTAATTAAACCTAGACCTTAAGAAAATATACTTTTTTTTTAAACAGAGCGTTAACGAAAATGCCTGTTTGTGTTAAATTATTTATTTAACATTTTTCTAAACTAAACAATATTAATTGGGTTAAAAACAAAATTCACAAAAATGTCTATATTTGTTCTTGAGAATTGAACAAATAGCATTTATACAAAATAAACAAAAAAAAAAAAAACAAAAAACAACAAATAGAAAAAAACATTTGAATTATATTATATAAATTTCTTTAGCTTTCTCCACAGTATGGGCGGTGTAAATATTAAGGAATCAGACGCTCTTGACGTTCTGGGCATGAGAATCCAGTGTGGTGTCCGCTGGACCAAACACATTTTTCAAGTGTCGAAAGAAGCGCTCAAGTGCCTTGGTTTTTTAAAACGGTGTAGAAAATACTTCACTCCATCTGATCTTCTTACTATTTACACCACCTATATTCGACCGAAAATGGAATACAACTCTCATGTATGGGCCGGTGCTTCGAAGTCTATTTTGGAGTTGCTCGACCGCGTACAGGAGAGGGCGAAGATGCTTATCGGTGACAGTAGGGTATCCAACTCTATTGATTCATTGGAGCATCGTCACAATGTGGGTTGTGTTTCACTGTTCTATCGATACTATAATGGAATGTTTTCTGCTGAAATTAGGGAACTTGTTCCTGAAACACGCAGTTTTTTACGTAATATACGTTCTTCAGTCAGGACTCATCCATTTGTAGTCGACTGGACGTTGGATCGCACAACACAATGTGTGGAACAAACACCCAGCAGAAGTATTCCCTACCACTTTCAATATAGGAAAATTCAAGTCAAATGTTCACCTCTATCCTCCCCCCCCCCTCATAACCTATTTTCCTAGTTCCAACACAATGCATTGCATAAGTAGGGGTCATCCCCTGAGTGCTGGTCCATGAAAAAAAAATAAATAAATAAAATTCGAGTTTTTGTATTAAATATGCACACAAGGGCAAAAAAGGTTTAAACTTTATTAAAAATTTCTAGGTACATAGTAAAATTATCACACATTTGTTTAGTATTAAATGATCAAACGTTTGTTTATTTCTTTGCTGTGCATTTAAGCGGGCTTTGGAGGTGGGTTGTTTGCGCTGTTTCTTCTCCACGAACATTTAATAGTGTCCTTCGCCGTAACCGAAATTGCGCTTCGTTTTGCGCATAGCCAAGGCAGCCGGTGTAGTTTCAGCAATCGGTTTAATGCCACCATCGTCACAAAGATTGTTTGGGGTGCAATTGGCATTATTGCAGACCTTCTCCTCAATTAAACAGAAGACCCGTAAGAACTTCTGCACGACATAGATAATGAAAAAGAAAAATATATTGGTAGCAATGAGACGCTTGCTAGCTGTGAAAGTCATGCTTATTAAACAGTTTTTAAATGATAGCTGATTAAAAATTTTAAAATTTTGTTTTACTAAACTTATTTGTGTATTGCAGTGATTTTCAAAACGAACTGATTTTCTGCATCGACTTACAGGAGTTTTTATAACAACGGCTACAAAATACCTGAATGGAATTCAGGTACCTTTTCAACAGTTTAGCGATACTAACATGTGTATGTGTAGGAAATAGGGGAAAAAATTGCATTACTTTAGGTATGTGTGCATTTAAATTGGTCTTCAACATGGTGGAAAAAGTAAACTTATTTTCCAAGAAGATTCGAAACAGACACGGCTTTACAGTTTTTAAATCCAATTTAAATTTCCTACCTAATTACATACTTGGTAAACATCTGCTTTATCATAAAATCCTTAAGATTGTACTTGGAAATTTTAGGTATGTGTGCATTTAAATTGGTCTTCAACATGGTGGAAAAACTGTAGTTATTTTCCAAGAAGATTCGAGACAGACACGGCTTTACAGTTTTTAAATCCAATTTAAATTTCCTTAAGATCCTTAAGATTGTACTTGGAAATTTTGTCAGTCTGGTTTTAATTTATAAGTATACAGATGTTTATTTTGCGATAATATCTATGCGATAAGATCTATCCATACATGAAAGAAATTTGTGTAACATTTTGTATTGATAACAATTAGGGAGGCCAATCCCGAAATCCTGATTTGATTTCGGGATTAATAAATCCCGAAAATTAGTATTTGTGTAAAATATCCACTGCTTTTTTGAAAAACACAAATACAAAACTTTTTCATTTAACGTAAATCCATGTTTTTTTAGCACTTTTAATAAGAGAAAATAACCAGATTCCACATTAAATTACAAATTGAACAGGTCAAAAACGTTTCAAAATTATTTACAAAGTCACCAACAAAAATTTAAATTTTACAAAAGTATGTTGAAAAAATGAAGATGAAAGAATAAAAATAAATTTTTTAAATAGTTGTCATTTAAAATCCGCTTAAAATAATAGAGAAGGCGTTTGCTGCAGTGATATGAATCTCTGCCCTTTTATTTAAGTTGAAATAGATATAAAAAAGAGTGAATTTCATAAAGAAATAAAAATATTAGAAATTAATTAAAAATGAATGATTGCGAAACTAATGAAATAATGAATGTAAATGAAACATGTAAAAGCCCCCACAACACCTTATAATGTCTGTAATGATATGAAATCAAATATTAAATAAGAAATATGTTTACATAATTATTTTTTTCGGAGGGTGAGCAATGCAATCAGCAATACAATAATTTGCTAACAATTTTGCCCCTAAACGTTGATCGTGAACGATCTTTCGTCATATATTGGTAACAAAATTAAATTAAGATTCTCGTTACTTTAGATCCCTTAATAATTTTAAGAAGCTTTTTTAAAATAGAACGATAATATTAGTTATACTGCTTTTAAAATGTTTGTTTCAAACATATTTATTTTCGTATCCCTTATATGGGATCTATTACAAGTTAGGTGGTGATCGTTATAAAATATTCTCCTGTATTTGAGTCTTATGGGGATTTTCATATCTAAATAACGATATTTTCATTTCAATAACTTTATGTTTTAGAGTTTTTTTTTTTTTGATATTCCAGTTATTCACGGAAAATTACCTTATATGAGAACTGTCGTTTTCTTTGTTAATTTTGTTTTACAATCTCATATTTAGAATGACAAATATAATCTAAGTTCAAAATCTTATTGCATTATGTTAATAAATAAAGATCATAACACATATTAAATATTTGTTAAATAAAAAAAAAACACAATTATTATGAAAAAAGTTTTGATAAATTTGACATGGCAAAATATTTTAATTTTAATCAATTCAAATAATTGACTATGTCCATGTGAAATTTTATTTATGTATGCCGTTTACAAATGACAGATTTATTAGCAATCAATTTCGTTACTGTCCCACTGTGAAGTCTAATTAAGCACTATGACTTGTTTCACTTTAAACCTGAGTCGAGGTTTTTACAGAAAATATTTTTGGTTTATCGTTTAAAAATGCAATATTTCCTGAAAGTTAAGAGTGCTTTGTTATAAAAACATTTATTTTATAACCAAAAATTACACAATTACCATAACATTTTGTCAAACATTTCTAATTGTTTAAATGATAACAATTTTCAAGTGATGTCTCATTGGATTATTTTTAATAGAGGTAAAATTTTATAAAATTTATTTATTTAAAAAGCGTAATAAAAAACATTTTTCTTGTAATTAATTATGTTAAATTGTTAATAAATAATTTAACCCTTAACAAACTGTGTAACATTGTATAGTTGAAATATTTAATTATTGTTGTTATAAGTTTATTAATTTTCATAAGAAAATTTAACATTTATCGACATTATTATAAAAAATTGTATAAAATGTTTCATTTAACTATAGTGTACTGTTGATATAAACTTGAAAAGTCTTTTATGGTTAAGCTTTTAAAGCAATGTTTTCAAAACTATATTCATAGTAGCTTTTATAATTGAAAGCTTTAATGTTATTGCCACTAGTTAGATAGTTCGTAATGTTCATACAAAATAACAGGGCTGACAGCTGTTACCGAAATAACTGCAATTGTCATTAATAATTGAGGGGTTATTTTGTAACTCGTTTCGAAAAGAAAATCGTTCTAATTTATATGCATTTTACATTGTATTTCGAAAACGTTTGCTTTCGAATCGAAATACATGTTTTATTCTAAATGCGGTCTCTTATTGAAAAGGAGAACCTGTGTTTTTTAATTGGAGGATACTTTGAATGAATGGTCGTTCTCGCTGTTGCTTGAATTGAGCCATAGTCGATTGTATTAATGTCAACTTCTTGATTACTCGAAGCATTATGAGCGTAAATTCTAACACGGCTAAGGGTGTCTGCGTTTGTAATGAGTTTGCCCATTTTATAAACGTTAGGTTCTTTAAGGCCCATAATCCATGTAAGTGGTTTATGGTCGGTTGCAATTTTATATTTATGTCCGAAAAGAGACGTACTCGCAGTTCCGTTATATTTTACAAAAACTGTGAGAGTAAAATTGAGAGCAAAATTTCTTCTTGCGATGTTACAAGTCAAAAATATTTTTATGCTTGCTTAACTTCTATATAAATTTGAATACTAATAAAAGTTTTAAAATGAAGTGTGCCGTTTTTAATTGTGAAAATATTAAAATAAAAAATAACATAAATTTAAATTTTTTTCGATTTTCAAAAGAAAATACATAAATAAAAAAAACAACGGGCTCAATTTTAAAAAAATTAAAAGTGTTTCATAGAGTTTGTATTGAACACTTTATGGCAGATGATATAAAAGGCGATATGAAATAAAAAATGGGTGACTGAAGGGTTTTGCGTTTAAGATACTTTCTTTTAGGTAAGCCTACTAATTTCAATTGTTATGATTTCCCGTTTCCCGGGATTTTTGCGGGATCCCGGGAAATACAAAAACCGGCAACTCGCTTCTTATACTTAAAAAAAAGAGTTATAATTTGTTGAAGGAAGCGGTCAAAGAACTTAAAATATTGAATACTTGTTTAATGCACTTTTAACTATTCGTCCAACTTCGGTAGAAAGTGAACGGGTTTTTTCAGTAAAGCGGGCAATTTGTAAATAAAATCAGAAATAGACTTTTTGACGACTCAATAAACGCTTTGAGTGTGTTAAAAAGTTATTTCCTAAGCCGTTAAATTTTTAGTATAGTTATTTAAAATATATTATATATTTTATGAATTAAATTTTAAATTTTTTGATATCATATCTTGAGTACCGGAATTTGTTTTTTATACTATTTTTTTATGAATTAAATTGTTATGTTTATGTTGCTTTTCTATCCAGTATCTAGAGCATAATAATAAGAAATTTACATTTAAAAGCGTAATGTAATAATTCAAGTTCCTCTTTCAATTAAAACTAATTTTTGTAGTATTTAAGTATTTTTTACCTTGTTTTTTCCTTCACGTTTTTTAATAAAATATTTTTCATAAATAAAGACAAATTTACGTTTTATTTTTTCTATGGAGCGGGATCCCGGGAAATTAAAAAAAAAATCCCACTTTCCCGGGAAGCGAAAGAAACACTGCGGGAAAAAAATTCTACTACTAACGAATTTGTGTGTCAAATTAAAAATCTGGAAGTTGTATTAAAATCTTTGAATGGTAAAAATCTCTTGATTTGCAACGAGTATTTAAAAAAAGCATATAAATGAGTCAAGTACTATTAATGCGGATATTAAAGCTAAAATACTTTTTTTTCGATCGAGAATGCTTTTTTCAAATAAGAAAACTAAATCAACTCCTAACGGATGAGACCAAAAAAAAACACAAACGGAAACAAACAAAAATAATTAATTGATAGTACAAAAATATAATATATAAAATACTAAAATATAGTTTACTTTTTTGATACATTTTTATATGAATTAAATAGTAAATAATTAAATGTTTTATTTTGAATCAAAAAATTTACGAAAAATTAATTTTTCTTTAAAAATTGTTAGAAAAAGTTATATTTTGCATTTCATTGCGCAATCTTTTTTATTTGATTCATGCTACTAGCATAGCATATCGGTTAATCGCTTTCGATGGGTCCTTGGAAAAGGATTGCACAGAAAGCAAAGACACTTGCATCAGTTGTTAAGACAAATGGTTTTGAGAAGTCTGGGTATTAAAGTAAAGGTTGGTTAGTCAATAGACTTTTGCACAGTTCGAATGTTTTTATGTATTTATCGTTTTGTTAATATCGAAAAGTCCTGTATGAATTTCCCAAAAGTCCTAAATATGATTTTATTTATTTTCGAGTTTTTAGGAGAGAAAAGTTTTTATTGTATAGCGTGAATGTTTTCAGGGTTAGGTTTTATTCCTTCGGTCCAGACAATATGGCCATGTGATATTATGGTATTGGATATTATCGTTGCCGCTATTCTATAAATAAGTTTAAATTATTAAAATACACATTTTTATTTCAATAATTGAGTTTATTGAAATCTGCAATATTTTAAATAGCGATGATAGTAGAAACCATACATACTGCATTATTCTTGAATGAGTGAGATATTATTTTACATGAATAGCTAATTGCACAAAATCTCGCTTAAATTATTATGGAACCTAATAATAACATTGTAATCATAGTAGATTTTAAAACTTTTATTTATTACAGCATTTTTGTTGATGATAAAATTTGGTTAATTACTGAAAGATTAAATTTAGTAATAATTTTGTTATATTATTCGAAATTATTGAACAAACCTATCCGTTTAAACCAATTCGATATAACGTACAGCAAAATGTTATTTAAATAAATTTATGCTCGAATATTAATAAGTCGACGAGTTTTAAACAATGATGAGTATCCTCAAAAAGAAAAGGAGCTTTATTATTGATTTGTGAAAAAACAACACATTCGAGTTAATTGAAACTTTTATCGTCCTGAAAATTTTAATAATAATTAGGAGAGCAGTTATTATTTAGATTTCGTTGAGTCCTTAAAATTATTTCAAAAATTGCAGTTAAATACAACTAATGTTGTTCTCAATACGCATGAAACTGACCTCTATTAGAAAAAATGTTATTAAACTTTTTCTTTTCGCAATAGGCAGTAAATTATCTTTATTCATATATTATATTTTTTTTAGTGGTTTATAAATACATATTTAGAACCGAAATCTCTCAATATGTCTGGATATTGTCTCAATACCACCTCCCGATAAACAATTAGTAAGAATTTGGAAGATAGTTATGCCTTCTAATTTCCCACTCATTTCTCATTTATTACAGCATTTTTGTTGACGATAAAATTTGGTTAATTACTGAAAGATTAAATTTAGTAATAATTTTGTTATATTATTCGAACTTATTGAACAAACCTATCCGTTTAAACCAATTCGATATACCGTACAGCAAAATGTTATTTAAATAAATTTATGCTCGAATATTAATAAGTCGACGAGTTTTAAACAATGATGAGTATCCTCAAAAAAGAAAAGGAGCTTTATTATTGATTTGTGAAAAAACAACACATTCGAGTTAATTGAAACTTTTATCGTCCTGAAAATTTTAATAATAATTAGGAGAGCAGTTATTATTTAGATTTCGTTGAGTCCTTAAAATTATTTCAAAAATTGCAGTTAAATACAACTAATGTTGTTCTCAATACGCATGAAACTGACCTATATTAGAAAAAATGTTATTAAACTTTTTCTTTTCGCAATAGGCAGTAAATTAACTTTATTCATATATTGTATTTTTTTTAGTGGTTTATAAATACATATTTAGAACCGAAATCTCTCAATATGTCTGGATATTGTCTCAATACCAACAATTAGTAAGAATTTGGAAGATAGTTATGCCTTCTAATTTCCCACCGTTTAAAACTTGTTAAAAAAAGAAATCTCGTTATTTCGAATTATTCGCTTTAACTAATGGACCTGGTAGAATGTCGTTCGTTATACTCGTATTGGTCTGTAAAACACTCTAAATTGCGAAAGCTCATAAAAAGCTTTCTACTTAACACGAGTTACCATATCAAATAACATAACAAAAACTTGTAGATATTTATTATTTTTTTTTTTTATTAAATACAAACTATTATTATGTATATATATATTGTTTTATATTTTTTACCATAAGTACTAAATTGTTTGTTTTGTTTTCATTAAGTAGTTATTAGTTAAAGGCCAAAATAAATATGTTGTATATAAGTTTAAGTATTTATATTATAACAAATCACATACTCACTAATTAAATATTTACATGTACACATACAATAAAACTTAAGTGTATATAAAACAAAAAGAAAAATACTTAACAAACTAAAAAATTATAATTAAATTTTCTTTATACAAAATCTACAAAACATTCGTTTTAAATTGCTTTTGTTTTTTTAGGATACTTAAGGAATATAGTTATTTCAATCAAATTTTGATAATAATACAGTCATTTTTTCATTTTCTTTAAATAAAACAATTTTGGAATATAGCTGTTAATGTAAACAAACAATCTTACAAAAAAGATATGTATATAAAAGTTTATCTAACAGATATACCATTAATAGTGATGACATTGCCAGCTGTGGGCTCCGGCTCATAGACTTCATCATTTGTGCGCATTTCATAAGGGGCATCGTAGAATTGTTCGTTGGGTATTTGATCGTAGATATTTTCTGAAAACAAAAAAAAAAAAATATCGAAAAACTTTAAACTTAAAACTCTTATTTAAGGGAAGTATAAACTTACCTCCCCGACCTGCAGTACCATTACCATTCATACCCCTGCCACCATGAAATGTATTAAATGTAGCTGGTGGACCATTATCTAAATGCATATTTCGATTATTGGCTTCTAGTGTTGAATAGGACATAACAGCTGCATTTCTTTCGTCTTTAGATTCGGCGGCTTGTATATTTTCTGTATTCTTAACTGGTCTGGCTTTATTGCGGTGTATGAATATCAGACCGATCAAAATGAGCAAAGCTATAATAACTGTGGCTCCTATGGCAATGCCTGTTCCTAAGCTGCCACTTTCCTGGTCGTCTGCAGCTGACAATTCACAACGTGGCTCATCACCACTCCACATGCCATCTTCGGTACATTTACGCAAATATTGGCCAATACGATTGAAACCGGGTATGCAATGATATTCAGCCGATCCTCCATATAGGGTAGTTTCATTCACCACTATTACTCTACCATTTTCAATGGGCAAGGGCCGTCCACAATCAACAGCTATAAATAATTTCATTAATTATTAATATTAAGTTGTATATGATTGATTGAGTTCAAAAATATACTTACGTTTACAAGCTGGAGTTTTACCAGTCCATTTACCAGACTTTTGACACAATCGCGTATCATTACCAATCAAATTACGTCCTCTTTGACATCTGAATTTAGCTAACGAACCCACTGATCTCTCACCAGCCTCCACTATAAGACTTTCACTTAAATCAGGTTCATCACAGGTGATTTCTACACAATGTGGAGCCTCATTGCTCCAGGTGCCATCTTCGCTACACAAACGTCTAGAAACGCCATCGAGTTTGAAATTAGTATCACACTCGTAAAGTACAGCTGCTCCGTAATAGGTGACATTTGTGGCCAAGGTTACTATACCATGGGTGATATTCACTGGAGCTCCACATTCAACATCTTCAAAAACAAATAAATTGTTTAAACTTTTTGTTATTCTTACCAATAGCAGAAGTACTAAAACTTACAAACACATTCAGGAACATTGCCACTCCATTGACCATTGTCTCCACAGGTGGCCAAAGCTTCACCCATCATTTTGTAACCACGTTCACAGCGATATTTCGCTAAAGCCCCAATTCTATTAAGCCAAAATTATATTTTATATGGTATCTTTACGAAGTAGAAAATTTGTATAATTTACCTATAAGTTTGGGCTGAATTTGAGGCACTCTCTGCGGTTCTTATTAAGGTACGACCATACATGCGATCATTGCCCGTGACCGATAGCAAACTATGAGGAGCCAAGGCTGGTTCTGTGCAGCGTATTTCTGTAAAATATGATTTATTGTTAATAATTCTTGGAAGTATATTATTTTTTAATTGCTTGTAACAAACCTTCACATTTTGGCGATGAATCACTCCAAGTCCCCGACTCCAGACAAGTACGTTTCGGTACACCACTTAGTTTGTGAGATTGAGAACAGCTGAAGGTAACTTCGGATCCTACATAGGTGGTATTAGTGGTATATTTATGACTGCCATAAGGTACAGGAGTTATAGTGCCACAATCAATATCTTTAAATATCAAAATTATTAGTTCGTTATCACAATACTTTATTACCAATCATCCTTACATTCACAGAAGGGAGCATCTGTGCTCCAATCTCCCGAATCTAAACATTCCAAAATAGGATTGCCCCTCAATACATGGCCCGGATCACAGTTGTATGTTATTTTGGAATGAACATTATAATCATAACCCACCACAAAAGAGCCTGGAGGTACATGAGGCGTATCACAAGTAACTAAATCACATACAGGAGCATCACCCGACCATTTTCCTTCTTTTGTACAATACAGATCTGAAGGACCATCCAGCCAATAATCCTCTTCACATTCATATTTGACCATAGAACCCACAGTAGTTGAGGAATTTATTAATACAGCCACACCATGATCAGGACGGGCTGGAGAGCCGCAATCAACAAAACGACAGGATGGCGCCTTGCTTGACCACTCACCTCCCAAGCCACAAGATATAACCTTAAAGATAACAACATTATATCAGTATTTCATTTATATTTTGTTATTTCCAAAAACTTACTGGTTCTCCCACCAACACATAACCTGTTTCACATTCATAAGTGGCCGTTGATCCTGCTTTCTTGTCGGTCACTACTACAGAGCCACCTTGTATTTGTGGCGGCTCAGGACACCAATCTACCAAACATTCAGGCTGCTTGCCGGTCCAGCCCTCCAGTTCACAGGTACGATTCTCATTACCAATCAATGTGTAATTTTCATGACAACTATAAGTGGCCTGTACACCATAACTTGTACGCTTTTCAGACAATAACACTGAACCGTGCTCTAATACAGGCAATGGACCGCAATCGACATCTGTGCATATAAATTTTTGGGTGCATTAATTAAACTAAGTCAAGTCACAGAATATTATTTTAACAAAAACATAAAATCACTGCAACAAAGTAACAATAGTTAAAAAAATATTTTACATACATTTACAAGTGGGTGCCTTTCCGCTCCATGTGCCATCGGTGCGACATGTACGTTCTGCATCACCAATTAATGAATGACCCTTGGGGCATTTGTATTGTATCTCACTGTCAATTGTATAGTTTTTACCAACAATTGTTGTATTTTGTTGGGAATCTGGTGAGCCACAAGATAGCGGTGCTACAAAATAAATAAAAAGTTGTTAACAAAAAAGTTATGTTAATATTGATATTTAAGAGGAAGTTAGTTGGTAAAATACTAATGTTTGTAGTTGGTGTTTGGAAAGTTTAACACTTTGTTAAACAATTGAAAATATGAAATATTTACTGGTATTTGAATACAAAGGTTTAATATTTTTAAATTAAGCTGCTAAATTTGTTTGTAGTTTGGATGATAGAATAAGGCTAAATAATTACCCACAACTTAATGAAGTAATTGCTAATTATAATTGTCGCCTTTGGTACTTATATGAGAATTTTCAAGGCTAAGAACGCGACATTCGCGTTTTTTCGATAGCATTTTAGTAACACTTTGTTTAAAGCAAAAAGTTGCTTTTAAAAAAAAAAATTTTCATGTTTGAATAATGTTAACTCAAAATTGGATTGTATTGGATGCTTTTGATTATATTATTTATTTATGATTTAGAACGCGACATCTTTTTCTATAATGTTTATAATAAGACTTAGTTTAATTATAGAACTCGTTTTCGATCGCATCTAGAAAAAAAGCAAAAATATGCTAATATTAAACAACATATTCTTTTGAATTACGATAACAAACGCGACACATTTGACTAATAACACAATTACACTAAAGATTAATCGGGCTTCATTTGGTCTCTTTTCATATTTTTGTATTAATTTGTTGTAACAAAACAAAGGATAACTACAACATAAATTTCATTAAGTACGCGAGAGCAAAAAAACATTTAGTTCTTAGGCCAATTTTATCATAATAAGTCAATTGTTCGAACAATCGACTTTTTGCGGAAAACATTTTAAAATTCGAAATCTACTTTTTGTTCTGAAAAATTAAAACAATCGGTTACTAACTAAAAATGCCGATTTTTTATGTCTGTTTTCAACAAATTTAAAAATTTATATTTTCATATTTACATTAAAATGGGAAACAGAAAAGTCGACACAAAGTCGAAAAGGAGAGTTTTCGAAAACTGTGTAAAAGTCGAAAATTATATTTTTGTCCAACTATATAATCCTAATGATAACAACTAAGATTAGCTGCAAAAATATAAACATTTTTAAATTATTGTAATATGTAAATATAATTTTAAACAATTTTTTTTTTACCAACAAATTAAATTACGTTCCCAGTGGACTTTTCTGTGTAAATGCCAATCTGCAAGTCTGACTTGTTTTACACTTAATTCCCATTGCAATCAGAAATTCAGTTTGATTAGTTTCACACAACCAAACATACCCAGCATTCACTTATTATACATCAATCAAACATCTAATATTTTATTGCAAATATGAATATAAACAAATATTTATTTTGCAAACTTCAACTTACCATGCTGACATATGAAATGCAAGTAATCCAGATTACAGCCCACATCATTCCACAACCAATTGCGGCCGCCATCCAATACGACACAATTTTGTTCACCATTATAATTATTGGGTTGATCTTTACCCCATGCTGGTTTCTGTACCACTTCACCTGTAAACAAAAACACAACAACGAAATCATTAACCTTACATAAAAAATATTAACCATTAACCATTTAAAATAACTTTCATTTTTTTCATACAAAAAGAATATTTTGAATTAAAACCCCGTCCCTCTACAGCCATAATTGGTGCGAATGAGTATGTACCCGCAAACAATAAAATATAAATATTAATAATATTCCATAATAAGTGTGACCATGTTTTTAATTGAAAACAAAAATGGCCAATGGTATTGCTTATTTATTGTTTATTAAATATTGTGTGCTTCTAGCATTATTAATTAGGTTTTATTTGTGAACCTGCGTTCAGAGCTCATTTAGCACTTTCTTTTTTCTAATATCATTTTTCAGGGTTATTAAAAGCCATGCTTTTAGTTATTTAATTTTTTTTATGAAATAAATATTAAACTTGTTTTAATTACGACTTTTTTGCAAGACTTTTCAATTTGCAAGTTTAATTTCAAGTAAACACCCAGCAACATTTTTTGGCAATAGTTTGAAGGTTTTTTTACCATAATTAGAAAATTAAGATTTAATGAATTTGTCATGAGTTCAGTAAATTATCATGTGTATTAAGTCGGCTAATATTTCAATAATATTAAAAACCTATTTGGACGGCACAACAAAAATCCAATAGGCATGTCAAATTTCCAAATGATTTTGATTCTCAAATATTTTGTTCTACACCATTTCCAATTGCATTTCAAAAGTTTCTAATTGTATTTCAGAATTTTAATTATCAAAAAATTTCTAATTGTATTTTAGAATATTCCAATTATATTTCAGAAACTTCTAATTGTATTTTGTAAATTTCAAATTGTATTTCAGAAAATGTTAATTGTATTCCAGAAATTTCTACTTGTATTTCGGAATTTTCTAATTGTATTTCAGGACTTTGTACTTGTATGTCAGAATTTTCTAATTATATTTCAGAAATTTTGGATTCTATTTTAGAACTTTCTCATTATATTTTGAAAATTTCTAATTGTATTTTTCTTCTTTTTAACATTCCAATTATATTTTAGAAATTTCTTCTTGTATTTCAAAATATTCCAATTATATTTTAGAAAATTGTAATTGTATTTCAGTTTTTTCTAATTATATTTCAGAAATTTCTAAATGTATTTCATTAAATAATTTTTAAGCTTGAGGTCACTTTTTGTTTTTTATGAAAGATTTTTTATTTGTATATATAATTAACTCGATATTTATTAAAAGTTATTTTTTAAATATTAAAATAACTTCTGAAGAAGATTTCCAAAGGAAATCGAAATATCGAGTTAATTATATATAAAAATAAAAAAACTTTTATAAAGACAAAAAGTGACCTCAAGCTTAAAAATTATTTAATAAACAAAACCATACAAGAAGGTCGAAAAAAATAGCATAAAATTAAATGTATTTTAGAATATTCCAATTATATTTCAGAATTTTCTAATTGCATTTTGTAAATTTCTTATTGTATTTCAGAAATTTCTAATTATATTTCAGAAGTTTTTTATTTTAGAACATTCTCATTATATTTTTTAATATTTTGAAAATGTATTTTTTGACTTTCTAATTATATTTTAGAAATTTATAGTTGCATTTCAGAATATTCAAATTATATTTCAGAATTTTCTAATTATTCCAGCAATTATGTAGGTTTCTATCTATATATTTGAATATATATTGAAGTACGATTTAGCACGCGACAAATTTTCATGTTTGTAATAATGTTAACTCAAAATTGAATTGTATGGGATGCTTTTGATACATCAGTTCTAAATATATCAGTTTCTAAATATAGAACTCGTTTTTGATCGCATCTAGAAAAAAGCAAAAATATGCTAATATTAATAGCATATAGGTACAATTATGATAACGAATGCGACACATTTGATTAATAACACAATTTCACTAAAGATTAGAATGATCGCGGAGTACTTATAACAAACAAATTCAAATTATATTTAAAAAATTTATAGTTGTATTTCAGAATATTCAAATTATATTTCAGTATTTTCTAATTTTATTACAGAACTTTCTAATTATTCTAGCAATTATGTAGGTTTCAGACAATTCGAAATATAAACGTATATTCAATTTATAACGATGCTGTATGTTGTACATTGTATGATACAACTATCTGATTGTGAACACAATTTAGAGCAAAGTCGTATGTTAATATTGTCAATACTTCAAAACAAATATAAAAAACATAAAATATGAATATTTTTCTAAACTAAAACATACCCGTAGTATTTTTAGCAATATCTATTATTTACAATTTTTATTTATTAATTTTATGTTCTTGTTTTAAATTTTTCAATCAGTTTATGATTTGAGTGTTACCGTTTGGTTATTTTTTTAAACTAAAACAAATAGTTTTTAAATTTCAACTTTTGACAACACTGGAATTTTCATACCACATTTGTCATATTGAAAATGTGTTGTACAAAATATTTACATATATAGAAATTACCAACATTTGTACAACTATTGTAAGTTCATACGACTTACAACTCTTACTACGACACTACAACATCACTGGTGAATGGAACAATAATCAAAGATATTAAGTGTTACTTAGCATTAAGAATATTGACAGACAATATACACTTTGCATAAATTGTACATAAAGAAGGAAGAAAACTTACGGCATTTGCTATAGTGGCAGGCATAATCATGGAAAAAATTTGAACACGGGTTTTAAGAATCTTAACGAAAAACCTAGAATATTGACCATATACGCACATATATGATTCATTGTTTATTTATAAAGAATTTTTATTCTTTCTAATATATATATATTTATAATAATATGTATTCTGTATCTATTTATATTAATTTTAAAGTAAATATACAAATTATTTTGTACATTAAAAAATTGTAAAAAAATAATTGCTTATATATCTGCATTTACTTAAATATTTAATAAGAAATGTTACTCACCATTCACCCAATTCCAAGTGCGTGATGTTAATCCCGGCTCTTTTTGTGCACCAATCCACACTAATTGCGTTTTTAATTCCGATTTGCGTCGTTCCAATTCAGCCAGTATGTAATCGTTGGCAGCTCCACGAAAATCGTGCACCAAATTGCCACCTTAAAAATAAGATTATAAATATTTGCTTAATAAAACAATTTTAAGTAAACACCAGAAAATTAAAATAACATAAAATGCCAACAAATTATGCAAATTGTTAATTCTTTTGCGACACCATTTGGTTACAATGAACTTTAATGTTAAATCTTGTCTTTAAAGACAAATTGTTTAGAATGAATTAATTATAGATTTGACCACAAAAAAACTAGATTCTTTATTTAGGTAAATAATTACTTTGCACAATAAAAAGTTATGGTTTCAAGAGTTGAAGGATCAAAAAATGATTAATTGCATAAATTCTAACTTTACAGGAGAAGCACTTGTTTGTAAAGAACTCTGTTATCAGTAATAGCACCAGTAACACCAGTTATATTGAGCACTAGTAGCAATGTCTTCTTTATTTTCAAAGAAGTATGATTCAATGTGAATCCAGCTCAAAATCCGTACCAAAGACTAATAAGTAGTTGATGCATTTGTCTGAACCCCAAATGGGGCAATTTTGCCTATTAACTTTGCGCTTAATAATATTTAGTCAATTTAGTCAATAATTGGGCATACCCATGATGTGTGTAAATCGGTTACAAATACAACACAAAACAGAAACAACAGGCATTTTGTTTGTGTAAAATATTGCACTACTGCTAAAAACATTTGAAAAAGTATTACTTTTGGCATAGCTAATTGTAAACTAAGTCATTCAGCTGTGCTACTGCACTCACCTTGTATAGTTACACCATGGACATACCTATATTTTGCACGAAATATTTTAATTCTGGCCGCCCAACTTTTATTATGAAAGCGATGAAAGCGCATTGATCTGTTATAAATGTTGTAAATGTCAGCTGTCAAGCTGTATTTTATTTCTATTGCCATCACTTTGGCTTACAAATGTAAATCTATCATTATTATATTGGGAATATTGGGACAACTTTTTTATATTAAGATTGGCTCTTTTTCAATTAGAGAAAATTTAAATTACATAATAATCAGGAAACAGTCTTCTTTTTTTGGAAAAAATTTGTACGCTGAAACCAATGGTCGCTTTAAAAACAACATGCCAGCTCTTCTGTATTCTGACCAAGTATTTTATGTGGTTTTTTTAAATGCTTATGAACTTTGTGTAATTGTTTTTATTTTATTCAGCTGCTGTTTGCACTTTTAGGTTTTAGATTAACTTTTCAAATATTGACCTCTCAAACTAGCAAACAAGATAACTAAAAAACGACATTAGTCTTAATTTAATCAGTAATCTCAAAAAAATGTATTCTAAATAATATGATAAACTGGATATAATCTAGACTTAAACATAGTAAAGTGTATAAATAGTTTAAGGTATGTAACATAATTGCATTACTTTAAATTAAGTTTATTTAAATATAGGGTGTTTTTTTATGTATAGAACTTTAAGTTGGCAATACTTTTTTAACTGGCGGCCATTTTGTTACCTGTCAAGTGATTAATGTTTGAAGTCGTTAGTCTACGCCAATAAGCACGAAACGATTAACCACTTGGAGGACAATATTCACGCTATTGCCGATATAAATCTTGGAAAAAAATCATCGAAAATTGGACCGCCAGATTGCATTACGTCCGAGCCAGCCTTGGCGGTCATATGCTAGCAGTCATATTTAAATTATAATGCCTATAATATAATGCCTATAATCTTTATTGTATTCCATTTCAAAGTTATATAGTACATTAAAAAAACTCTCTATATTAAGTTTTATATATTTAGTAGTTTATTGTAATTAAACTTAAATCTATTAAACAGAGTGTTCGATCTACAATCCTTGCTTTTGTCTATTAAATAATTAACCTTTAATTGTGCAATAAAACTACTATTACAAGTTAATAGACATAATCAATAAACCCAGTTTAAATGAAATAGTTTATTTATATTTAAATAAATTTATTTTCAACAAGGTTTCCCAACCGTTTGGCTCAAATGCCGTTGCCGAAACAATTTAAATTAAAGTTTATTTTAATACATTATTACTTTAAAGTTTTTTAAAGTTACCTACATAAACTAAATTATCGTTACTGTAAGAAACTCGATTAACTTATTTTTCAATAATTATTAAATTAAATTGGGAATACAGTTTTACTGTTATCTTTAATGAAAGGTTATTTCATTTATTTATTTATTAAGTCAATGGATTAAATCCTTACAGATAAGCAATTTATTAACAAATAGTATGTAATATTAATTATTATATTTAATGGGTCAACTTGGGCATAATTAGTTCCAACATATTTGATATACAGTGGTTTTAAATGGCGTGAAAATCGTTTAGGAACATTGTTTACAAGGAAATCGTAGCAAACTTCACCATTTTTTCTTTATTTATCATCATGATAATGTGCGAAACAAAGTTTAATTTGTTGTCTAGTAAAATTCCCAGATCAAGGAAATTTTCAACAACTTCAAGTCGGTAATCACCCAAAATATAATTGTTGGGAATATAATTAAGTTTTGACTGCACCACAAAAAGAAATTGTTAAAATCGGATAAATAAACAAGGAGAAAAGAATTGGCACCAAGGTGTCTGCCTTGAGGAACACCAGAAGTAACCAAAATATTTTTAGAGTAATTATTATTAAATTTTACGCATTGAGTTCTATCCGAAAGAATATCCAGTTTAATAAGAAGGAGTCTGTGACTTAACTACTTTATCAAAAGCTTTACTAAAGACAGTAGACGAGTATACGGCATCAGTTTGTTGTTGTAAGTCAAAGAACATTTGTTATGGTGGAGCAACCTTTCAAAAATCCACGTTGAGATTATGACATAAGAGATGATGATACATGTAATCATTGATAAAGTGTTCAAAAATCTTAGGTATTACACTAAGCTTAGCAATACCTCTGTATTGCCAGATTTAAATAATAGCAAGGATTCTGCACAACTATGCATAATACAGCTAGGAACACCACCACCAATAAATAAATTCCAATAAATTTTTAGCGTCAATATTTGGAAACGATAAGCACGGTTAGTATAAAGTGTGTTGGGATAAATATCTGAGATGTATTTCTGATTCGAATATGTACTGGAGAAAATATCGGCAAGCTTATTACTAATATTAATATCGTCGGAAGATTCATAATTGTTGAGTTTCATTTCTGTAGGATATCGATTTGGTTTTCTTTTAGAGTTGACAAAGTTGTAAAATGATTTAGTATTCCATTTATTATATTTAGTTATTTTATTGTAACTATGAATGATATAGGTAATTGTTGAGATTTTCTTTGCATTTTTCGAAAACAAGAGTTAATAATAGTTATAATCTTAAATATCGTTAACACAACAAACTAAATAGGGTAACATTTATCACTTAAGCATTTCATGTCAAATTTTTCAATAAGTATTTATTAAAATTAAAGACAATATTATTCTTAAATAGAAAAAAGGGATTAACAATTTTGAAAGGGAATTCAAGAGCTGATGGCCGCTTTTCTTATTAAATTACAAAAAGTTCCGTGAGTCATTAGCTGAAGACCTTGATCTAATGTCTAGAATTAATATAAAAGCTAGCTAACGATATTTCACAGTAACTAAATTCTTTAGATGTATTAAAATATTCTTTACAAGTTAATGACAAAATACAAAATAATAATTCTATTGTGCAAAAAGTTCACTCGCAGATTAATTTCAACAAAAAAGAAAAACAAAACTATGACAACTATTTGACTGCAAGGCCACTCTCATTAAGTATATGACACGTTTCACATAATTTACAATAACATAAAATAAAAATTAAGTAATTATGTTGTTTAATATATTTAAACAATTTAACTTACCCGTAGTTGTGCACATCTGTTGGGCCTTTTCGAAATTCTCTCCCTTCGTTACGTGGAATTCATAACAGGTCTTGGAGAAAGTCGTCAACACAGTGTCCACCGCCAAGTTTGAACTTAAACAACGATCTACCGAAAATTCATCGTTTGTAAACACTTCCACTTCACATAGGCTAAGACTGCCTTCGACACCAACCAATTGTATGGCCACATATTGGCCCACCAGAGGGCGAGCACAAGTAAATGTCTTCGTAATGCCCTCATCTAAAGTGCCTGGATACCAGGCACACAAAGGATTTCTCTGTAAATCTGCGCTACTATTGCCCACTCTTATTTCCAAATCTTGTAAAGGTTGATGACCGCAACAGCCTCTGGTGGTTATGCGTACAACTCTGACGGCTTGTGGCGTTAAAAGATCTACCCGCCACCAGGGGGAGGGTTCCTTTTGTGTTTCGGAACATTGTTGACCATCAGGATTTTTATTGCCCGGTTGGCCATCGTTGGCATAGTGGGCGGGGCCAGCCCGTGTATAGGAGCTTTGATTAACGGGCTTACGATATGCCACATTTGTTCCACAAAAGGGTAATTCTTTTTCCCAACCCGTACGAGAATCACACTTGAGGGCTGGTGGACCGAAAAGTTCATAGCCCGAATCGCATTCATATTTTGCTTCTAAAATAGAAGAGCCATCCGATACTGTTTGCACTTTTGCATTTAAAGGAACTGCGGGAGGGCCACAAACTGAAATGAAAAGGAAAAACATAGAAATTTAGATATAATTTTAGTTTAGTTTTCAAAATTATCTTTTATCAAATTAAAATTTAAAATCAACCAAATTATAAAATTACAGTTGAAATCTGTTTGCCATGAAATTTTTATAAATTTATTTATGTTAACACTGTCCATAACTAAAACATATTACCTGACACTAAACACAAATTGATGTTTACACAATTTAACAATAGCAAAAAATGTGTTAATTACAAACAATTACTAACATTTTATTTTGCTATTTATTTTTGTCATAATAACGCCCGCCTATTTTTGTAGTTATTTATTTTCCTTTTTATAAAAATAAAAAAAGATTCCGCATTTAACTTTAAGTTTATTGAACTTAAACATTGTTGTGACAGACAAACTGTAAAGTATAGAGCCATATCTTAATAAGGTAAAGCATCTTAACATCATCAGAGACAAATAAAGTGTCGTGTCTAACGTTTGTGTATGTACTCGTATGTATGTATGTATATGTACATCATCTTCATATATTACTGTTAGTTGATCTAAAAATTGATTCAGTGCATAACCCACACACAAAAGGCTATATCAGTTATTAAGTTTATTTTTTCGCTACAAATATTCATTAGTTTTATGTTGGCTAGAATAATAAACATACAAGGTGTTGCCTTTAAGGGTGTTTGTTTTAATTTTATAAAGAAACAAATGTACAAAAATCATCTGTATAAGATGAATTGTTCAATTCACAGCTAATTGTATGAGTTGTATGTCGTTAGATAGTTCTATGTAAAAATGATGTACCTTACATACATACATATTTTAAAATTCAATTATTATGTAGATAATATCTCATAAATGCATTGGAGATGAAAAAGTTGATTCTGTTTTTTAAATATGTTTAATTCATACAACATACAATTGAATTGTATAGCACATGTTATTATAACACATGTTTATTTTATTTTTATTACATTTATATTTTTTTTACATTTATTTGTTGCAATTTCAATTAGAATATTGTTTCCATGTAGGTTTTAGTCTAGTTTTGTTTCTACTGCTGTAAATTTTGACGGATGATTAAAAATGCAAAGTCGTTAAACATTTAATTTATTATTTTTATGATAAAACAAAATGAAGTGCAGGCCTAAAACTCCATCAGAAATTATATATGAAATTATATCTTCGGTCACACATTTCGTCAGACTTTGGAGTGAAAAAATAGTAAAATCTTAGCAAATGTTTTCTTGTTTTTATTTCTGGGCAATATTTTAGTAGTGTTATGTTTAGCATTAAATATTGCTGGACAGAGCTGGACAAAAAATAGAACTAATACTCGACTACATTTAAAAAAAGTATAAGAACATATGCGAATCCGATTTAGCACGCGACATATTTTTCAAACACGTTTGCAATAACGATTAGTTTAAGTAAATTCAAATTACATTACTTGACAAAAGCTTCGTATATATTATAAATTGGGTCGAAATACTTTTTATATAATTCTTTAAAAACGTTTACATTAGTCCACTATTATTTTCTATCTTCTTTACTACTTTTAAGGTTCAAACTTTATCTTCCTAAAACTTTTTAAGCTTTATACGATTTTTCCACAATTTTCTTACAGCAAATTTTTCACAGAGACTTATCACTTGCATTAAATCAATATTCTTTATAATTTAGCTTTAATACTTACGATAGCGAACGTTACAATCTTAGGAGTGTAGCATTTGTAATATTTAATTTGATTAAATAAATGCAATAAGTTTTTTTTAGATAAATTTTGTTAGCACACGGCTAATAGCAAATAATGATTAAGGTACAAGAACGCGACATTAGAACATGAAGATATCAAACAAAACATACTTTCAACACATTGTCAGAAATACCACATGCCTGTATTTCTGACAAAGCCTGGAAATCGAAAACGAATCAGTTTTGAAAATACATTTTAATGCATTTATAATCTAATTTTTAATTTAATTTTTTTTTTTGATTCTCTTTAGTAGCCCAATATCTTTATATTTTATGTGATAAAAGTTTTTCAATACAGAAATATTACGAAAAAATTGACTTCTAAAACTCATTCGTTTTCGTTTTCGATTTCCATCACATGCCTGATCATTTTTTTATTTATTACCTGGATCATTAAACCCAACATGATCGAAGAATGTTCCCAAAATCATGATTTGAGGAATCGGCGACAGCCAACTTTGAATTTCGGTATCATTTTTTTTATTAATTTTCAAATATTTCTCATTCCAATGCTTCGTTAAGATAAACTATCATACTAATATTGCCCGATCATAAAAAAAGTTTATATTAAATTTTTAACATTAATTAACAAACAAAAACTGCCAAGCTTTTGGCTTATCTGCAGAAAACACCCAGAGTCTTTGGCGGGAATCGAACCTGCAACCCTCTGAATGATACACTATCGCCTAATCGAGAAACTATAAATAGTTTCCTGATTACACTGTAATGTAGTTGCAGATTGGTTTTAATATTGTTGGTTACTTAATGGACATAGTAATACAAGAAACACTTTAACATTAGTTGCGTTGCATTATCATAAATTAGTTGAGATAGTGTTGAGTAATGTTATACCTTGTCTAATCTTAACAAAATGGTACTAAATACTTTTCAAAAAATAGTTTCAAAATTTACATCTTCATTAGATTGCCTATTTGTTTTATTTTAAATTTTTTCTTTAAATTTTGTCACGTTTAAATAATTTTTATATCCGCTAGTCACGGGGCCAGTATGTTTTGAGCAATTAACACAGATTCTTCTAGATTCTTAATTTTTTCAATTTTTTAAGATATTATTTGATTACAATATAAACCACTTGCAACCATATATTTTATTTCATAATTTTTCTAAACTCTAAACCCCTTTTCGCAATTAATAACAATTCTTTAATTCACATACAATGGCGTTTCTTTTATACATACATAATTGTTAAAACAACTAATTGTGGTACAATGTATATTAATTATGTACAATTTAAATATTTCTTATATTTTATTTATTTATAATGTTGTATACCTAACTTAGAATTCTCATGGAAACTCATTTTCTCAAATATGAAAAAATCTCATACCAAGTTGTATTTACTTATAATTGGCTTTATATATAATTTGCATTTAGTTATAATGAGTGATTCAAGTAGAGATACTTTTTTCTATAGCCTCTTTTTGACAGATCACGTGTGTCATGTTATTTTTGTTTAGTATTATTTGGCATTTCATAATGGAAAGACTTTCGCCTGAACAACGTTTACAAATCGTTAAACTTTATTACGAAAATTCACGTTCTGTGAGGAATGTGTTTCGTACACTTCGCTTAACTTATCGTCAACATAATCGGCCTACTGAGCATACTATTCGCAAAGCCAGCAACTCGGATTGACGTACGGAACGACTTGGCGCAATTTACGTCAAGATCTTAAATTGAAAGCTATTGTTGAAATCGACCTTCCCAAGCGACATCGCTTCGCTCTATGGGCTCTTGAAAAGTTCCAAGAAGATTCGACGTTTTCGATTGACCACCAAGATCGTGTGATAGCACACCGTTAGGTTTTGGAGGAAAACATACCGCGTGTCATTCGTCAGTTACCAGTCGAAATGCTCGAACGAGTCATCGAAAATTGGACTCGACGGATGGACCATCTGTGACGTAGCAACGGCCAACATTTGATAGATATAACTTCAAAAAATTTTCTGTGTTTTTTTTTTTAAGTAGGTAACCTCGCAATGGGTCACGCTTTAGTTAGGGTTCTTAACAACAATGTATAATTATGAGAAATATTTAATTAATGTTAATAATACTTGTAAATACAAAACAATTTACATTTATAGAATGTAATAATTTTTAAATTGTTTGTTTTTCAGCAAAGTTTTATGAGATAAATTTCTTGGTTTAATTAAGGTTTTTTACGGGCTTTAAATCAGAAACTTTTATGAAATGTATTACAACGACTAATATTTGAGATAAAGAGAAAATTTTCTTTCTCGTTTTCCCAAATACAATTTTCTGTGGTTTGTGAGTAGTAGTCATAAAAATAAATATATTTTACAATATAATAGTGTAAAAAAGATTTTCAAATTATAACTATTATGATTATATCTATTTAATAGTTTTCTCCACGCCTTGAAATAAATAGCATACACCTGCATTTAATTTGAATAAAATTAAAATTTTATTTTTATAAATTATAAATTATTCATTATCCTTTAAACATTAAAGCAACAAGTGTTGGTGTTTATTATTTTTTTTTTTGTTTTTTTTTCAATTGTTGTTATATTGTTTTAAATTTAACTAATAACTTTAATATATCGTCACCTAAAATCCGAAAGGCCGTAACTATAAAAAATTCAAAATCGATTTTTTGATTAACAAACAAAAATACATCTTTCTTAAAAAATTTACTCTCATAAGCCGAAAAACGTTGATTTTATTAATACATTTCAACAGGCCGTAACTACAGTGTTAATAACTTTATAAACCAATTAAATGAAATAAATCTAAATATATATAAAGTTGGCATTTATTTAACTGTTAGTAAAAAGTTAAATTTTCTCAAATTAGTAACAAGGGCGCTGTGGATATTTTTGTCGAACCAGTTCGGTTACATAAAGAAAAAAAGTATCCAAAAAGAAATGCAGCCATCTCCAGGAATTTAACATTTCTCATATTTTGGTCCATAACTATGGTTCTACTACACCGATTTTGTCTTTTGGACGTGAGAGTGTTTTACACAGACAGACAGACAGACGAACAAAGATCAATCGAGTTAGAATTTCGTAAGGATTAAGAACATATATACTTTATATATACCCTGATTTACCACTTATGGTGGTGGAGAGTATAAAAAGCAAAAAAAAATTAATAAGAGTGAAAAGCGGAATTTTTTCATCCTAATTTTAACTTTTATTAAAAAAATTTTCATGTTACGGCTCTTTGGTTTCAGAAAAACGATTCCAAAAGACCTTAAGTATAATTACTAAAATACTAATATTATTTTATATTTTTTTTTTATTAAACCAAATCCGCAATAGTTTTTTAAGGTTAATTCTGATATTTGGCCAATAAGAATTAAATAGTCTTAAATTTATAAAGTTTTCTGTTTCTCCTGTAAAAAATTAAAATGTGTAGTTATGGCCTTTTGGATTCGGTTGCGATATGTATTTATTAAATTGGGTTTTATTAAGCCCATAAGGAACTGCAATTTATTTATTTCAATATGACATGGCACACAAAAAACAGTTTGTATTGAATATACACAGCTTTTCTTCAACATCAACAATCAAAATACAATTGTGGGTTTTAAAAGCAATTTTTAATGGAAATAGTTAAACTCATTTAACCATTTAAAGTTACAAAATTTATAAAAAAAAACTACGTTATTATGTAAATTTTTGATACGATTTTCAAAGCTCATGTTTGTATGAGTTTATTTTCTTATGAATCATAAGAAAATTCCCTGTACTGCATATATTTGCGCTTAATTTTTATTAATCGAACTAAAATCTTTAAAGCCCTATATAAAAGTTGACTGTACAGCATTTTAACTGCTTCATATCAAGGCTTTGGTGTTAAATAACACCAAGTCTAAATAACGTTAACGTTTAACGTTAGATGGATGGTTGGTTGGTTGTTTGCTTTGGGGGTTTTGTTTATTTTGCTATTAACCAATTTATTGAATTCCAATTTCAAACACGTTTTCGTGTTAAACTTTTTTTTAAATATTATAGTATATATTTTACTTAAATATTACAAGCAGGTGGGGTCATTGTTCTCTTTTTAATTCAATTTCAAATACAATGTTTATGGTAGTGTGATTATGCAAAAACTAAAAACCAATAATAAAATCTAGTACAAAACAATTAGGTGTGGTATAAATAAATAAATAAATGCAGTATTTTTTAATCAAATAAAAATAATAATCAAAACATGTGCATTTATTAAGTATTAGCATACAAGTGCTTAATATTTATTAATAATAAAAATAATGTTATAATAATATTTAAAATTTGTGTTCATTGGCAACAAATTTATAACGAAATTTTAAACACAATCCATTAAAAAATTATGTTTCTTAAGATTTGTCTTTCTATGTCATAATTAATTTTTGCTAAACAATTTTTCTTCTCCAAAAACACATAATGTAATAATACTTAGTAATAATAATGTTAGTAATGTGTAACACTTTTATGGTAATAATAAGTCTCGAACCTTATATAGATAAGTGAAGAAAATGACTTTATGTTTTGCACCAGTACAATACATAATCCAACTTAAAAATATGTGAGCGACTTACTGTCTAACTGAATGAATGTATGTCTTGCACCTTTTCATTTATTTCCAGAGATTTGTTTAACTTATTTGGTTAATGTATTTTATGAAAAGTATTTTCATACATATTTACATGCTTGGCTTTTTATATGTTTTTTTTACAGTTTTTTTTTTCTTTCTTGTAAATATTTTACGCCTTGTTGCACTTTCATATTTTAGTGTTTCAACAAACATAAATACACAACAGCTTTAGATGTAGTTGTGTGTGTAATCTTTAATTTAATAATATGTTTATTAAACGCTGTTTAACTATATCAATTTAAATTAGATTTGTTTCGAGTATTTAAATATAGCAAAATAAAACGAAAGACTTAAGACACATGTACATTAGGTGGTCCCAAAAAAATTTTTTGTGGCTCAAACATAATTTGAAAGCTTATAAGGTAAAGTATATTTGAGAATTTTTTCAGATTTTTCGGAAAAGGTTTTAAAGTTGCACAAGTCGAATTTTTGCCAAAAATCAGATTTGCCGGCCGTTTTTTGAATTTTCTTCATAACTTTGTCACAAACCACGATATGCTTTACTTTCGAGGAAACAATTTAAAAGAAAATTGTCCAAGCTTTACTTTTGTGTGCAAAAACTATAAGTTTTGGCAATGAATTTGCTCATTTAGGTACCCTACATTACAATTGTTCATGATTTTTTCCATAAATTTCGTAAATAACGCTTAATAACTTTTAAAATTTCTATAAAAAAATTTTTTGCTTGTTCGGAAAAAAATCTCAACCTTCCGGAAAATCTAAAGAACAAAACAGATATCTCAAAACCAAATCGGAATTTGTGTGACCTTAAAACCTTTTCCGAGAAATCTGAAAAAAATCTCAAAAATACTTTATCCTATAATCTTTCAAATTATGCTTGAGCACGCATGAAAATCAAAAAAAAAAAAAAAAATTTTTGGGACAACCTAATGTTTGTTGTTAAGGGCGGGTTCAGGAAAAATACAAATATTTTGATACATTTGCATACTACACGTAAACAAATAAGTATATAAGTATATTTGACATATTTATTTAAGTATAGTTAGCAACGTTTTATTTTTATATTTGGGTCTAGCTTGACTATATTTTTCCAATTTTCATCTCCAATTTCAATGACATTGCCACATGCATATATTAAACATACAATATTCAAAGTGTTCATCAAAACATTGGTTCGTCGTCTTGAATATCGAAAAAGCGGCAGAACCTTATAATATTCTGTATTTAAATTTGCCCATAACTTCTAAACTCTCTAAAGTACAAATACAATTTGGTTTTAAATTTTAAAGCTAAAATAATGCCTGTCTTTTATTAGCTCAAAGTTCAATGCATAGAGCAGACAAAGTTCAGAGCCATATATCTCAAACACAGAATATTCTGACATTCTATGGTTGAATCATTTTCTGTGTAGGTGTATTTTCTGTAAGTTGAAAGAAGATTTTTTTAAACTTTTTTATTAATGATTTATTGAATCTGCCTTTATTTCATATTCCTAACAATAAGTATTCAAATCTTATACCTAAACATTAAAAACTATTCGCTCTCAGTTTAGACAGCTATAATGCACCAATGAGCTTTAAATTTGCAGGGTGGTATATTGAAGTATTTGTTAAACATTTTCTCTCTCATGAAAACGACCCATTATAATTTACTATTTGATTAGCAATACAGTGAGTGGATCCCACTACAAAGTAAATGTTATGGTACATACTGTACACATACTTTCTAAACCACAGACCCGATTGAAATATTGTATTCATGATCCAAGTTTTCAGAAAATTTACTACAAATTTAATAAAATACACTTTTTTAAATCAAACGAGCATCAATATCGAAAAATAATTTTTTGATCCGATATTTTTTAAAAAAAGTCTAAAAAATACGGGAAAAACGTCTACATATACAAGGTGGCGCAAGAGTAATCCTCCTATCAGAAAATGCTATACATTTTGCGAGGCCCCTAATGTCAGTTCTGTTTTGACATTTGTGTAGTAAACACATGCGAAATATACGTTAATAAACAATGTTACGCTACACTGCTCCAGAACGCAGAATATTGCTGACAGAACTGACATTAGGGACCTCGCAAAATTTATAGCATTTTCTGATAGGAGGATTACTTTTGCGCCACCTTGTATGAGTAAGTAAAGAAATCACAAAATTTAAAAGTCAAGAAATTAAGGTTTAATTTGAGATATAATACAACAGTGTAGGTAATATATCGTCACCTAAAATGCCCAAAGACGTAACCCTCATTATCATTTCATTATAAAATAAAAACTGTTTAAATGAAAATCGCGATTTCTTCACTTCTTGTCTTAAGATATACGACAAACTTATTTCTTATTTATTGTATTTTAGCCTTGTGTTATGACATTTCAACAACAATTCAAAATAAAAATACAAGAAATATTTCCTGTGCGAAGTCGGCGTTCTGTATACCATAGAGGAGAAAATGTCTTCTTGGTTTCTTCTTCGCTGGAATCCATATACTATATATTAAAAAAGTTTTTATTAATTCACAAAGTTTTGTTTGTTTGCTGGAATCCGAATAAAAGAATCATTTTATTTTAATATACATATTAAAATATGTTCATTAATTCACAAAGTTTTGTTTGTACCCAAAAAAATAAACAAAACAAATCAGCTGACTCAAATATTAGATATGTTTGTTGTTTGTATAGATAATAAGACAACGTCGACACAAAACTGTTAGGGAATACCAAATTTGTACTTGACTCAAAATTGACGACGATGTCGACAACGCCAAACAGGATAAGGGTGAATGTTTTTTACAATGATGTAAATTTAAAAATATATATAAGACTTCAACTTTATAGCCATCATAAAAATATATATGCTCTTTATTTAAAACTAGTAATAGCAAATGTTTTTTATTCATGACACTAAAAATTAATAATAACTCATTTAAATTACAACAAAATTAGGTCAAGGCCAAATGGCTTAAGCTAAACAAAATACATATATATGTAGCTACTAAATTTATGGATATTTTGTTAAATTTAAAATACAATGCATGTAGCATTTCCGTTTTTGTACGAACATATACATATACAAATTGAAAAAAAAAAAATGAAAATAAAAAACAAGCTATAAAATAGAGACATTCATTTTTGGCAAATCTGCAAAATTATCTAAATTATGTATTGAAATTATTGGCTGAATTTAGGGAAACCACAATTTATAAATATGACCGATGCACTCATTTCAAGGAACTAACTTTATAGCTCAACAATTTTAAATGGGCATTACGAGAATAAATCATTTTTATTTTTGAATATAATCTCCTGAAACTTCAATACATTTAGTCCAACGCTTATCAAGCAATTCTATCCTTTGATTAAAATAGTTTTCCTTGAAGTCTTCCAAATAGTGGTTTACAACTGTAATTGCATCTTTATTTGAAGTAAAAAAGTCACTGGGAGCTAAATTAGAAGAATAAGGTGGGTGGGTGTTCAAGCAACTCGTACTTTAATGATTTTAGCCATTGTTAAAACATTCTTGTGCGCTGTTGCCTTGTCTTGATGAAAAATTAATTTTTGGTTTGTAAGCCAGGACTTTTTCTCGAATTTTCACATTTAAATGATCCAGAATGTTGCCATAGTTACTCTGAATTTATTGTTTTACCCTTTTGCAGATAGTCAATCCAGAAAATACCTTTGCAGCTCAAAAAACCGTTGCCATAACCTTACCAGCCGATTGAACTGTTTTTGCCTTCTTTGGGGCACTTCCTCCAGCTTCAGTTTATTGCTTGGATTGTTCTTTTGTCACTGGAGTATAGTAGCGGATCCATGTTTCATCAACAATTATGAAACGACGCTTAAAATCCATTTTATTTTTTTTAAAACGATCCAAACTAGCTTGAGAAATTTTCATTCTTATGCGTCATGCAAAATTAAATAGACTCGATCATTTGAGTTGCCCATTATATTAGTTATTTCACGCACTTCTATTCGTCGATCATTTGTTACCATATCATGCACTTTGTTGTTGCTTTTTTTGGACGTCCACTACGTGGTTCATCCTCAATGCTTGTACGACCACGTTTAAATCCTTCAACCCAATTTTTTACTGTTGCATATAAAGGAGCACTTTGACCTAATACATTTACCATATCATTATGAATTTCTTGTCCCGATAAACCTTTTTTATTTAGATATTTAATGACACCACGAATTTCTAAGTTTTCCATTGTAAAAAAATCGCGGATGCGTCTTTTTTGAACACCTGTTTCTAAATGAAGGAGAAGGCAGATCGAAAAGAAATTTAACATGTGTTTAAGATAAAATATCTGTATTTTATCTGGTTAAGCTACCTTCAAATTCAAATGCCATTATTGTGGAAAAGTTGGTCACAAAAAGAAAAACTGTTTCAAGTGGAAAAAGGATCAATCCGGTAAGAATGTGAATTTTACAGATTCTGAAGTAACTTTTATTGCGGATGAAGATTGTTTTGGTGTTAAATCTACTACACGAACGAAATAGATTATAGATTCTGGGGCCAGCGATCACATGTCAAATAATGAACATTGCTTTGACATTACTTAAGAATCCAGTGATTATTGAATATTTCAACAGTTTATAGCACAGATAAAGGTTTCCAAAACACTTAACTTTTTTCTGTTTATACAGTGCTTTCTGTTCTAGGCTAAGAAGTTTCCGAACCGCCCTCATAGTTATAAAATTTTTCTAGTAATTTTTTCTAAAAATGAAAGTACAACTACCAGTTTTATTTTATTCAATTACTAATATTTATGAGTTAATATGTATGTACAACCGGCTAATTTAACATTACCATTATTAAAAGTAATTGATTTTAAATAAAATAAATATAATTTTTTCTCCCAAGACAACTAAACGGAAATAATATTTTATTTAAATCGTTCTAGTTTTTTTTTCTAAATACTGAGTTTTTTACATCATACCAGATAAACTCATACAAACAACTTGCATAAACCATTACACCTACTTAACTAAACATTTGTCAAGCTACATAAGAGTAAAAATCAAACAAAAATACTGTTTTTTTTTCTTAGTTAACTGCATACAAATTGTTTAACAATTGATTGAACTAATTATTTATTATTGTTTCATGTCACAAACCTCTAATTTACTCAAGCAAGATAAAACCAACACATTCATAAGAATTCACAATTTATAGATAACTTTTTAAACGCTGTCTCTGTATCTCTGTTTTTATTTTATTATACAAACATACAACAAGAAATATTAAACCAATATTAGACAGGAAGTTTTCTCTTGCTTTAAATATTGACAAATATATAATTTCGTATGTCTTATGCATTGATTACATTAAGCCAAGTTAATAATATGACAATTTAAAGCAATTATTATGTACCGACATAATAAATTAACTCATACAATAATTCACTTTCATTTTCATTATTTTGCCACAGAGATTGAAGAGTAACAAATAAATACATTTTTAAACAAAAAAATAAATAAATAAATAAATAAATAACGTTTAAATTTCTATAGAAAATATATCAAATAGTGAAAAGACTGTAATCCAGCATATCAGTCAATCAACTGTAACATTTGGGGTTTTAAATTAGTTGTGTTTGTATGAAGAAATTGTCCAACATTTGGGTTTCAAGGGGACCTTAATTAAGCCATTGTTTAAAACTAAACTGAGAAGAGCTTCATTTTAAGCTTAATTGTTTTCGAAAATGAATACATGAATAAATAAAGCTACTGTATTGAATCTTTATGTTTAACTTATATGTTTTTTACTTTTCAGAAGTGTAATTAAAAACGAAAACTAAACGTCAGAGTTTTGAGTATCTAAATTAATGTTTAGTTATGTTAAAATGGTTGTCAAAGACAATTTAAACAACTCACTTAAACCTAATGGTTCATTATGATATCACAGCACTCTGTCGTCAGCATATTACCAATTTTGTTAACAATTTAATAGATCAGATAGTTTATTAAAAAGAGTTGATGAAAATCATTTCTGTCTACAATTGACTAGTACCATCAAGTTTGTAGGGTAAAAACTTTCCTTTCTCAACCAAAAATACTTGCCTTGAAGCGTTAGAATTGAAGAGTGTAAAAGCTTATGTTAAATTCAGCCATCTTCTTAAGAGGTGATCTACAGCCAATAATGTATTTTTTACTCAGGAAAGAGGATTATAAGGATACATAGATATTAGTGGCAGTTGTAGTGGAGTCGAGATTAAATTTCATACAATTTGCAATATTTATAATTAGCAGAATCCGGAATCGAAGAGTCTTTTTGTTATAAAGATATTGAGATCCCTGAAATATACCTCAGAGTCTTTAAATGGCATAGTAAAAAGGAGTGCCGAGTTTAGTTTACACCCATGAATTAATATTACATGTAGAAAGTTAAAGTCATTCATTTTGGAATATTTTTTTTTTAATTTTTTAATTTACTACAAGCCAAATTTCTTTCTCTGATTTTGATGTATTTCCCCTTCAATGTAAATTATATCTTCCTGCAGTTTTTTTTATATTTTACTACTATCCAATCTAGTTAGTCCATCTACTATTGTGCCGAACTACTTGTAGTTGACGTTGATCACGTAATTCCAGAATTGCTATTCTTTATGACGATTGCCTGCATGTCATTCAAAACAGGCATATACGCTGCGATCAAATGAATCCTGCAATTATGCTTCATAACTTCCTGCTATGTTTCAAGAGAGACTTCAACTCTATATTGTTTTAGGCCGTTTAACTCCTGAATTATATTTTAAAATATTTAATTTTGCGATTGGGAGATTCTTCTTTTTTTTAGCCAACATATGACCAACTACTGATAGTGATTCTGAGTCATAAATGAAGCAAATTTTTATTTTTTGAAATTTACCACAGGTCGGCACAAAAAGCTTTTGCTGTTTTGAGTTTATGATATTGAGTTTGTCTTTTAATAATTTCAATCAGATTCGCTGACATTCGATTATGTATCTGAATAGTGGCGCCTGGTGACTGTGAGTGGCGAGCATTGATTTAAACCATGTGATTTGAAGAAAACTCTTCCTATTAACTTTTAATCTTTGGTCATAAAGATTTTTATTTTTCAATATAATCTCCTGAAACTTCAACACACTTAGTCCAACGCTTATCTAGCAATTCGATCCCTTGATTAAAATAAATTCCTAAGGCTTTCAAAAATGTGGTTTACAACTGTAATTGCATCTTCATTTGAGATAAAAAGCTTGCCAGCTATAAATTGTTTTAGATTAGGGACCAGGTAAAAATCACTGGCAGCTAAAACAAAAGAATAAGATGGGTGTTCAAGCAACTCGTAATTAAATCAGTTGATTTTAGCCATTGTTGTCTTGATGAAAAATAATTTGTTTGTGTTGTAAGCCAGGACGTCTTTCTCGAATTTTTACATTTAATTGATCCAAAATGTTGCAATAGTACTCTGAATTTATTGTTTTGCCCTCTTGCAGATAGTCAAGCACTTTCTCCATTGCACTTCCTTCAGTTTCAGTCCATTGCTTGGATTGTATTTTTGTCTCTGGAGTATAGTGGTGGAACCATGTCTCATCAACATGAAACGACACTTAAAATCCATTTTATTTTTTTTTTTAACGATCCAAACAAGCTTGAGAAATTTTCATTCTTATGCGTTTTTGGTCGACTGTTAACAAATGCGGCACCCATCTTGCTGAAAGATTTTTCATCTGTATTTCTTCATGCAAAATTAAATGGACTCGATGATTTTAGTTGCCCATGATATTGGCTATTATTCATCGATCATTTATCACCATATCATGTACTTTGGCTACAATTTCAATGCTTGTAAGACCAAGTTTAAATCATTCAACCCAATTTTTTACTTTTGCATATGAAGGAGTACTTTCACCTAACACATTCACCATGAAAATCTTGTCCCGATAAACCTTTTTTATTTAAATATTTAATGACACCTCGAATTTCTAATTTTTCCATCGTAAAAATTCGCGGATGCGTCTTTTTTGAACACCTGGGGCCAAATTACCGCATTCGATATCGGTTAAAATTTATCGTAATTTTCTTATTTCAGATTATGACATTCGATATCGAGCAAGAAATTTAGTACATTTTATCATAATTTCACTATCGAAATCATTTTTTGATACGATAACTAATTCGATCACGAATGCGGTAATTTGGCCCCTATTTCTAAATGAGATGGCAGATCGAAAAGAAATTTAACATGTGTTTATAGCATAGATAAAAGTTTCCAAAACACTTAACATTTTTCTGTTTATACAGCGCTTTCTGTTCTAGACTAAGAAGTTTCCGAACCGCCCTCGTAAAGTGCATTAAAATTAGTTATTTCCCCAACTAGTTTTATTGAATACTACTAAAATTAGCTAATCCCCAGCTAACCATTAATCACCATTTACAAAAAAAAAAACTTAAAAAGGGAACGTTGTATGGTATCACATTACATATAAAATTCTGTAGATTTTAATAAATAAAATCAACAATCTGTATTTTCATAATTTTAAATTATTTATAGAATAGTGGTAATCGTAGCGGTATTTACGACTAACGGTTTAACCAAGGTAACGGCCGCTTACGGTAACGCTAATTGAAATCAAATGGTATTTTATTGGTAACTTAAACTAGCCTTGGAATCCTTAAAGTACCCAAACTTTGCCAACTCTGTATGTATTTGCAACAAAAATAAACCAACATATGTATAAACATTTTCAGAATTACACACAAGTGCTTGGTTACATGTTTGATGTTCAGCTAATAAAATGTCACTATATGAGTATAAAACATGACTAAAGTTCAGTACAAAGGTTGCAAACAAATAGTCATTGTCTTTTTATTGTATTTTTATTTATTTTTTACTTCATTTCGCTGCTAACTTTACAAGTAAATTATCTTACACACATCCTATGCGAATAGATATAAACAACAAGAAAATGTTGAAAAGAGTAATTTAATATGTATGCAGTAAATATACATACATATGTACTATCTGCTCATGTGGTGGATGTAATTTTTCCAAGGAAGTGGTTACATGTTAGGGAAATTACATATTTTAAGTGCGATATCCAACAGTAGATAAAAAGTGAAAATCAGGAAGTTTTTCTGTGGCAAAATAAAACAAAAACTGGTATTACGTCTAATGTCAATCAGTTTTAAAATTTTTACATATTCACATAATTTGCTCCCATCAAGTCATTTGCATCGTTGTAAAGTCCAAAAAAAAAGCACACACACCAAACGAAAAACTGCGTTAATTTTAGCAATTGCATTTTAGTCTCTCTGGTTTATTCTCTAGAAAACGTGACATTTCAAGCAGTGTCATACACTTTGTACAAAAAAAAAAGTTTTTTTTTATTTTATTGTTGATGAAATTGTGTCATCATTTAAAGTCAAAAAACGTTTGTTGTGTTAAACAAATATTCACTCAAGACAACAGCAAGAGACACCAGCAACTACATAAATGAATTATTAGTTGGTATTCACAGTGATGCTAACACTATTTACACTTACGTGTATGTTTGCCTATACATTTAGACATTGCCATATATCCAAACAAGCGCTCGCAAAGATGTCTTAGGGAATATAGGTAAATATTTATTTATATAGTGTGGGTAAAGAATGTACTTTTTGTATTGTAGACTTCTACAGTGAAATATTTTTCGGTTCTGTTTTCTTCCACTCAAAGCACACATATTTGATTGACAGTAAAAAGTGGACTTGCTGACAAATTAAGTGTTTTTAAATTAATTTAGTTTTTATTCTGTGTATTAGACTTTATAATCTGCTACATTGTTTTGTATTTCAATATAATGCCACATAAAATATTTAATTTAAAAAATTTTAGTTCTTAAGGCTGAACATTTCAGTTTTCGGAATCCATTTCAGAGCTTCCTAACTACATAAATATAAGTGATGGTTAATTGTTCCGGTAATTGGTTTTCTAATTCTTCAACAAGAACTTTGCTTTCCAACAGTAAAATATTGGCATAACGTAAAAGTTTTGATATTTTACTTGTTGACATATCAGCTATTACATTTGTTACAATGAATTCTGTATCGCTCGAAAAGTCATTCAAGAACAACTGGCTGGTTTTTCTGGAAAGATAACTTTTTCAGACAAAGCCCATTTTCATTTGCCTGTTGATGCTTTTGGACTTCTGACAATCGAAGAGAAATTGGTGTGTAGACTACTTTGTATGCTAAACGTTTCATTGTACGTTAGAGTGGTTCGAAAAATGAACAAACTACTAAAAGGGCGGTAGTTGTAGGCGTGACAAAAAATAATTTCTGAAATTCTGACATGGGGTGACTGACACAACTTGTTTTGTATGGAAGACAAACCACTCTACTGTACATGTTCTGGAGCCACTGGGTCACTTTCATTTAGAACGGTTAATGGATCAGGCTTAAGATAGGTTGCCAACATAATTTTTGCCTATTACTGATGATATGGTTACCACTACTGACATATGTTTTTAACATGACGGTGTTATATGTTATACAAACCAAATTGCACTAAATTCAACTGGACTATTTGTTGTAAAGCTATGTTAAAGATAGAGTCAATATAGAGGCAATCGAATTGATTATATTCTTCTAATAGATCTTACGAACAGTTCGTCTGAATGATGAATGTTTTGTGATATTCACTGGACAATTGATTTAATCGTAATTTGATCTTAATTTGAGCAAAACACAACTTATTGTCTTATCGATGGAACACTGCAATACCACTCACAATGCATTGTGGCGTTGCTAAAATTAAAAAATAGAGTTTGATATCTTTTAGCCACCTATAAGCACCTGTGTATACACTTGCAGGCGGTCGAAATATTCCAAAATAGACAGTAAGTAAGTTACCAATCTATACATCCATAAATTTGTAGTCCTTAGTGAATTTTACAAATACTAAGAAAAAAGGCACTCAAATGCTTCCTTCTACAATAATAATTTTAATACAGCAGACTTTATATCAGAGCTATTGAAATTTTATTCCACCCACAAAAAATAGACAAAGCAACATATGTATGGCGTGCATTTGTCTTGTGTTTTGAGCTTTGAATTTATCATATTCTTATGACCCAATTCTTATAAGTTCTCGATTAAGAGTTTAATTAATAGTCTGCCTCACATTTCTAATCTCCAACAAGATTTTACTATAATTGAATTAATGGTAAACGTAAGCTTTCTTGCGCAAAGGAATAGCTATACAAGTTAAGGTCAAAGTTATCTTATTTTCCGAACTTTTTCCATTCCCAGAATATGATTAAAATTTTTACAAAACAGTATAAGGAATTAGTTTGTGTGACCTTGTTGTATACTGGTACAAGTTGATTCCAGCAATCACTACAATCTTGTCTTCATTTAGTTTATACTTCTCATTAAGTGTTCTGGTCACAAAGTATACAGAGATGACAATGTTGACGTTTCAAAAGTGCTACAATCAGCTGATAAGGCAGTTCTCTTAAAAAGAGAAAGAAAATATTTTCTCGTAGTAAGTTGGCAATGTGAAAAAGCAAAGCATTATATACAACACGAAATTTGTGGACAAAGTAAAGAAAACAATTTGAGTTTAAATATTTTAATTTAAATTTTGTTCATGTGGTTGTGATTTTAATAAAAGTTAATAAATTGTATATTAATAATTTTCTATTTTAAGAATTTTATTGCGCCAGAAAAATAAAGTGACATAAAGAAAACAAAAAGGCAGTTTTCAAAGAAAGAAATATGTGCATAAATATAAAACTTCATTATCTTTTGTTTCGTGACACTTCTGTTTACCCTGTGGTTTTGGTGAAGTCAAAACGGAGTAATATATCGCACCCTAAATACAAAAGGGTCACAAGTCAAAATTTTCCAAAACTGACTTTTTTCCATAAATTAATTCAGAGTGCACATCTCTAACTACTGCAAAAATTTCTTGCACATCACTAACATCTTTAACTGGAAAAATACAGTTAAGTCTATTTTTGTTGCTTGTGTACGATAAAGTTGTTTTGTCTCTCCTGAAAATTTCAGTATTTTGGGTTGTGACCCTTTTGTATTTAGGGTGCGCTATATTGATTAATTGCATACAGAATGGTACTACGTAATTATAATTTGTGATATAAATGGTTGAAAGATCTTTAAACATGTCTAACAAACCAGTTCAAATTTTATAATAAAAACAAAATTTTTAATGAAATTCCTAAAATTTGGTTGTCTTAATAAAGAAAATAGATTTGTACTTGCACCATTATTCGGTAAAGTGGCACAAGTAGGCCTTAAATATTTTTAAGCTAAATATTTTGATCGCACTCCTCAGTTCCATAATTTATTTATACACCTGACACTGCATACACATTTTTATGATTAATAGATATCTAAACAAATTTAATATACAAAAAATACTAATTAAATTATTCAAAACGTATTCATAGTAACACTCCAACTGAATAAGAATTAAAATTTTGAAAATATTAATACGTTTATGTTAAATACATTTCCATACAACACAATTAAAATTTCTTTGAAAAGCTAGAAAGAAAGTCTTGCCACAACTCGAAATTTAATGTCTATATATATATGTATATAAAAATGAATGTCTGTCTGTATGTTTGTGCTTAATAGGAGGCTAAACCCTTGGACCGATCTTCCTGAAATTTTCACAGCACGTTACTGGAAGGAATAATAGGCTATATGAAGTTTTGATTGGACAAACGGGAGTGGCACCGCCCATATAACCCAAAAATTTAAATAGCAATATATATATTAATGTAATTAAAATATATATATTTTAATTTACATTAATTTTTTTAAATATTTTAAGTTTTGTGTTGTGTTGTCCACATATACAAAAAACTACTGTGATATAAATCATAAGTTGATGTAAAGACTGACAAAAAAGATTATTGTAAGTTAATTTGTCAAAAATTAAGCTTGTAATTATTGTTATTATTGACTAAATGTTTCTTTTGTATTTTTACAATGTTACCAGATTTTAATAAAAAACTCAAATCCCTGAAGAAGTTGGAAAGAATACCAACGAAACGTCGGATTTAATTGAAAATGAAATAAATAATCTTTTATTTGCATTAAATTAATGACCTTGAAAGCCTGCATATAGGAAACTATATAAACTATTAATAATAAATAGCAATATTTTGGGCATTTTTTGACATCCTCCGAAGATATTTGGTACATATGGTATTGGCATAATTAGGAATACGTACCAGAAGAAAGGTAGGTAGAACCACGCCCCTTTTTAAGCAAATTAAAAATCGTAATATAGTCTTAACTACTGGACCGATTGTTATTAAATTTTCACAATAGGATATTCTTACGAAATTGTAAATTCTTGACTATATAACGTTGTAAGTGGAGAAAGGGGAATGGCCTCGCTCACTGTAATGCATCACTCATATGACGCGCTTCAGTATCCTATTATTTTTCCAAATGCAGAAGATGGATATTACTTTAAAATGCGACAAATCAATCAAGCAATTATCCTGTTGAGTTCTTAAATTCACTCGATATGAAATAATTTAATAGAAGCGACCATTATAACAGGAAAATATAAAGGGGCAGATGTACTTTTGTCACGCATTCCAATTATATGAACAGATTTACCATTCGATTTTAAACGATTGCAGTTTCCTGTTCGATTAGCGTTTGAGATGACTGTCCAAAAAGCTCCAGGTCAATCTCTGCAAGTTTTCGGCTTAAATTTAGAAAATCCATGTTTCTCGCATGAACAGCTTTATGTTGCATGCTCCCGTGTAGGAAAAGCCACCGATTTATATATGTATGCTCCTGATGGGCAAACTAAAAATATTGTATATCCTAAAGCATTGCAATAATTAAATTAAAATTAAATAAATAAATTTTTGTAAATATATATGTAAATACTTTTTATTTTAAAACAATGGCGGTAGCGAAGTACACCGGGCTCAGCTAGTAAAACTTAAAAAACATGTATTTTCTAAAAAAATATTTCAACCAATCTAAACCATATTTAAATACTGTTGCTGGTTTATAATAATATCTAAATTATTCTTCACTTATTGCCTATTTTAATTAATAAACAAACTAATTAATTAAAAATTCAAACAAATTTATAGTTTATATAGGTAGTATAATATTTATACTGACCTCTTCTGAAATACCTGCAGACTAATTGGAATGTATGGTAAATTACCATTTGAATTGTTAATTTACACAACTAAACTAATTGTTATTCTAAAAATGTACCTTGAACACACATCAAGTCAAGTGCAAAGTTAAAATGAAACATTGGAACATTTTGTTTATTTCTTAGTTTTTGTATTTGTAAGGGAATGCCATGTGATTGATGGTGTGTAAGGTGTATATTGTGTATGCAGGTCTTGCAAGTCTTTACTAATACAGTCAGCCACAACGAAATTTCAATCAACCCAAAAAAAAAATAATTAGTATATTGAAAAAAACTTTCATTTCGTCATTAATTTAACTTTAATATTTGGAAAATGATAAAAAAAACGAAAAATTTCAAAGCTCAACTAATGCCAGTTACTGTTAAAGAGAAAAACCTTGAAATTTTTTATTTAAAAAAAACACTCACATCTATTTTGCCATATAATTCGAAATGAACTTTTTGATCTCTGCCTTTTTGTTAAAGAAAAACACAACTCATTAAAATTCAAAATTTAGATAAAAACTTTTATAACTTGTTTGTATAGAAATTGTTCTTTGGAAAGTTTATTTGGAAATTTTCTTTATGTTAATTATAAAATTTGTAGATGTATTTTTTCAGATGTATTTTTTCAAAAAAAAATTAAATAAAAAAAAAAAATATTTATATGTCAACATATTACCTGTGGGGCCACATACAGACATTTAACTCTTTGTTTAAATAAGTGTGTCATCTAAATGGTTTTTAATAATTATTCCACAGGTCATAAGATCATTCAACTGTTATTATAAATTATTGTTCCATTACAACAAACAAACAAACAAACAGAAATATGTTTTTTGAGAAAAACAGTGTTTTAACTGCCACTACATGATGTCACGTTTAGACCAGTTTTCATTTGTGTGTATTTTTGTTTGTTTGTACGTTGTATGTTTATAGAATTTAATAGTCTAACAATGTAGACGTCTACATCTGTAGATTGTTATTAAAAAATATGTGCCACTAAGGTAAGTATATGACTGCCAGCGTTTGGGAAATATCTTTTTAACTATTGGGCAATTGTTTCAGTTTATTTTTTGTTTATCTCGCTTTGTGTTTATTTTTCGTTGTTCTTATAATATCATTAACAACAATTTGGTATTAACTGGTACTAACAGATATGATTAATTAAATAAAATGTTCTGTTATGTTTCAAAGTAATACATTAAAACTTAACTAACTACTTTAATGTAATTTATTTAGGAGATAATTATTTTCGATTTATTGTAATTATAACCTACACCACTAGTGAGGAAAATATATTGGATTTGTGCTGATGTTTGTAACGTCATTTAATATATAAAGCTGGTACATGATATTATTTTGACTCAAGCACGGTTGGGATTGAAGCTGGTGGAAATTGGTCCATTATTTCACCTGGCTTTTATACAAATATCCTACCGAAAGAGGCTTTTACCGGTCATAAATGTTTAAATTGAGCAAGTATCCAAAAAAATTTCACCAGAATGAGTGATAAATTAAGCCTAATCACATGTACAAATTTGATACAGATCGGTATATAATTGATCATCGAAAATCACTTTAAACAGCATAACTCTTTTAAAAATATTGGTATCTAAATAATATTCAACACAAATATCTTTCAGATATAGAGATATTATGGCATAGCTCCCATAAAGCACCCATTTCTGAACAACGTTTTATAGATATACTGGGTGTAGGGTATTATATGGTCGAGTTTGACCAACTATACATTCTAACTTGTTTAAATATGGAATTTCAGATTAGATTTTTTCATTGGTTATTACTTAAAGTGTGGAATTTTAATGGAATATGTTGAATACATTATTTTAAATTGTTCATATTTGATTCAATATCATAATATATACTTAAATTAGGTTTAATTAGAAAGTAAATCTCTGAAGCAATCCAGTTTCAAATATTTTCTAAGAATAGTTTAAAATATCAAAACATATTTTTTCGTGACAGTTGTAAAAAAATCCATATTATATATTCGAAAGTTTCCCTTAAAATTACACAATGTTACGGCCCGTTAGAAACATTATTATTCTTATTCATTACGTTTCATTACAAAATCTAAAAAAAAACCAACTATTCTATTCATTCACTCACACACTGTCTCTCCAAAGCTGTACAAAACAAAAGACTGAAAACACAAACTTTGTTTAAAGTTTCACTATAAAAACCATGAAATATTACACGCAAAACATTCAAATCATTTGATTATTATTTATTATACATTTTAGGAATTTCCCAACACTAGAAAATGAAAAAACAATTTTCACATAACTAATTTAGAATTTAGAATTTGTTTGTGAACACAACATTAAGCACATGATTTATGTACAAAATTATTAACATTTTTATGCAAATTTGTTGAAAACTTTAGACTTTTCACAAACAAATAAAATGGCTGTGACTATTCTCAACACATAAATCTGTAGAATTTATTGTAAAAATAAAAATGAAAAACATAAATAGAAACAGAAACAGCAACATGGAAGATACATTGTAAAATATTCATGAAGCTTGACAAATTTATTCAAAGCCTACTTTGTTTCAAATTAATATTCTAACTACTACATATAATACTAGCCCCAAATTGTTTACATTTATTATAATTAGAACAACTTTCTAACACACACAGTTGCTTATTATGGATTTGGGAACCAAAATTCTTTTAAATAGAATATAGTTAATAAAAACAAACTTGTCACATAAATTTATTTATGCTGATTTAAGTTTTCTTTTTCTTTGCTGAAACATGGAATTTTTAAATAGTTTTTAATTTCCTACTCTACTTTTTTGCTTACAAACCACGAAAGATGTTAAAACAAGTGAAAAAACATTGACCCATTCATTGTGTTTGTTGGCAGTTGTAATACAAATTATAATTTATTTTTTTTTAATTTCAGTTTTCTTTAGCTCGTTGTGTTGCTTTCTTAACCTTTTTATAATTATTTATCAACAACTGACCATCTTTATGATTGCTTTTAAATCTGTTTGTCTTTGTTTCTTAATCATACCTTAATATACACCATCCGAGAGATGATGAACATCTTAAAGTTTTTTTAACATTATTGACTTTTTTGTGCGTTTCTACGTAAACTTTTCGGTACTTATACAAAAACAACAACCAAACTAAAACTTAACTTACAAAAAAATCAACTTTCTCTAAATGGAAACTTAAATACCAAGTTTTTAAAAGAAAACAAAAAAACTATTTTTGTTTGTGACCGTCCCAATATTTACGAAACTCACTTTTGTTTTCAAGTTGATCTCATATTGAAAATATTACCTACTACTGTTAAACAGATTCATTTGGAAGTAGGAAACTTAAAATATTCTTGTCATTAATTATGTTAATTGTGAGTGTGGAGTTTCTTAGTTAGAGGATATGAAAGTATTAGATCATTTCTATCTAAGTATATGTCTATCTATATGGGCATCAATGACAAATACTCTCTCTGCAGTAACGTTAGATTATGTTTCATAGTTTGTCTTAGTCTGGTCATGTTTTGTTTTTGTTTCCATTATGAATCACGTGGTGATGGCTGACTAAGTTTTTTTTTTATTGTTTTATATGTACATCTGTTTTGAATTTGTATATGTATACAAATTATGATTAAATAGTTAACAGTTTCATGGAACTTTTTTAAAAATGTTATTTAAAAATGTTTCTTAAGTGTTTGGAATTTGTTGGCATTATTATGCATTTTTTTTGTAGAAATTAAAAGAAGCTTTTTTCATTTGAATATATTGATCATTTATTAGGTTATTAATACAATAATACATAGTATAAAATTAAGTTTATGATTATTATTCAAAATTTCCTTTTGTTATCTTAAGTTTTTTTTCTGTTACAAAATATTTCATAAAATCGTTTTTTTTTATACTCAATAGTGAGTTATTTAATAATTACCTAATTAAATTGTTAAGAAAAAATGCATTTATTTCATTTATTTTGTAAAAGGCACTTCAAATTGGAAACTTACTTAGCATACTGAATAAGCTGAGAAATTCAATATGCTCGTATTTTTTTATATTATTTTATATACAAAGTATTTCCGCCACTCAATTAATTATTTCATAAAATATTCAGTATTACAGACTCTTATAGACTTAAAATGATTTGCAATTTCAAATAATCATGTCAGAAAAGCCTTTAAAGTTATTATCCATTACAAAGCGAACAGCAAATTAATTTAACCCCCTCTATTTCAATGATGTAAATATCATTTTAAATTCTTTACCGCTCCCAAAATATTACTTCTCGAAAATTGTGTATTTCGTAAAAGTCTAATTTCTAAACTACAGAATTTGCAACATCAAATGATCTTTATATATTTAGGTATATTACATTAAATATGTAGAGTATTAAATGATATTCTTTGTTTATATAACTTAAAGATTATATCCTAAGATAAAATTTAAAAATCTATATCTCAAAAATTGACATTTTTAAATTTCTTTTTCTAGTTTTCTATTTGTTCTTCATGAAAAATTGTTGAACTTTTAGTATTTATTATTAGAGAAATTTTATTTGGCTTGAGTTCATTATACCCTACACCACCATAGTGGCGATCATAAATGTTTGAATTATGCAAGTATGCAAACAAATTTCATCATAAATAAGTGGTAAATAAACCCAAATCACATCTACGAATTTTGCGCAGATCGGTCCACAATTACTCGTAGCTCCCATATAAGGTCAACTACCGAAAATCACTTTAAAGAGAATAAAGCTAGATTTGCACGATTGAAATTTTCTTGAAAATTGCTCTTCAAAATGCTTCAAACTCATATAAACAGCAAAATTTTTTCAAAATTTATTTATTTAATAGTTATTAATTTAGAATTTTGATCTAAGTTTTCTGTGTCTTTTTTAAAATTTATTCTTTTTTCTGATGGTACATTATTGATGTGTAACATTTCTAACATGTATGATTTCGTTTTGTATGATTTTCTGTGTTCAATGAAGATGTGTTATAGAAATCTGGATAGTGGTTAAAATCTCTACAATGATAAAGCTGTTTTATGTGTTGAATTATAATTTCTATATTTCTGGTCATGTCTATGTCCTGCTAATCTAGTTTTAAGTTTTGTCCCTGTTGTTCCTATATTTATATATTTTGTTACATTGCTCGTTACTATTACCACCACAAGGAATTTTATATACTAAATTTGACATATCTTTCTTTTCTAATCTATCTTTAGTTTTTGTGAATAATCTTCATACGTTATTATTCATCTAATGTGCCATTTTCTATAAAATCCATACAACAGTTTTTTTTATCAAATATTTTGTGTATAAAAGTTTTTTCTCTTGCAAAAAATTGTTGTATAATAGTTTTTATGGGAAATATTATGTATAACAGTTTTTTTATAAAAAAAATGTACAAGAGATTTTTATATAAAAAATTTATTGGCATTAAAGTTTGTTCTAAAGAAGCATAAATAAAATAGATCGCAAAATTAATTACAGAATCAAAGTCTTACTTTCAGGGACACCTAAATAACCTTATTTAGAGGTAAAACCTGTTACATATAGATATCATATATTTGGAAACTCTTATTGTAAGTGTTTTTTTTTTTTTTTTTTTAATTATATCCCAGTTGCTCATACTATTTTACATAGTTAAATATAGTTAATTACCTTTACTCTAAGTCCTTCATGCAAATAATACAGCAAATTTTTGCTGTAAAAACATATGTAACATACAAGTCTCAAATCCTTATAGAGTCTTAAGCAATTTCTCTAAAACACCTAAAACATTTAAATAGCAAACTAATATTTTACCAATAACATTTTTCTAAAACATACAAACCCACTCAAAATAATTGGCAGCTTTTTGAAAATCTTAAACCATTAACTAGGTAGTTGGGGTAAAAACAATTTATAAATAAAAATAAATATAAAAATGAATTGCAATGAATGTCTGCACTACTGGTAACAATGTGTGTGTAAGTATGTAAATGTCTATAATTAAATTACTTTCATTTTTTCCTAGTTTTTGTTTGCTGTTGCAATTGTTTTATATCTATTTCCTTTGCATTTGTTATTGAAACATTTTCCTACCGTTTTTGGGGCTGCATGCTATAAGTAGCTTAGTGAGAGTTTGTTTGTGTTACAAATTTGACCGGTTATATGAAATTAAAAGAAAAAAAAAACAAATGTGCACGAGTATTACGAAATGTTTATAAATAAGTTGTATTTTAAGTTGTTGTTTTGTTTGGTTTGCTTTTTGCATTCGTATGTAAATTCTCATGACTTTAGCAAAGAGGTTCTTAAAACAGGTAAATACACCTTAAACAACAATTTTAATTAAATGCTGGTTTTAAAGCCATACAGGCAGGTAATTACAAAATTGCAATTTGTTTGTAAGTATTAAATGTGCTGCTTTTTAGGTTTCAACAAATACCAAGAATACTGGCACTAAATAACTGCAAGAAAATCAACAATATTCATGTTTAAAACCAAGACATGATAGAATATGCTACTCAAATGGCCACCAGCTTTACAAACAATTTATCATGTACATATGTAGATATAAATGATTTTAATGAATAAAAGATTGTGGTGGGAAAATCTGTTGAAACACCAAAAAAATCTTATTTTCATAAGAAACTTAGGAAATTACTTGTTATTTCAACAGCTTATTGAATTATTTAAAAAATATGAAGTGATAATAATGGCATGTAATTCTTAGTTTTTATGATGGAATAAAAATATTTAAAAGTTAAGCAATTTTTCGGTTTAAGTTAGTTTATTCACAACGAAAAATCTGGAATATTTATTAGAACTTTGGTGTACATTTTCCCTTAAATGAAAAAAAGCTGCAATTGCAGATTTCAATTGGCAGCATATTCCTTCAAAGTTTTCAAAATTAAGGTCATTTGTTTTAAATTATTGTTTGCAACATTTGTTTTGGTTTATTAAGATTTATTTCATAAACATATATTTTATTACTATTGTTTTATAATTTCTTTGGTTTTCAACAAAATTTCTTGGTCAATGTCTACAACATTTAAACATAATACCTTAGAAGTATCTATTCAACTCATCAAATAAAACATTGATATGGGTTTCTTTATATGTATGTTTAGGTTTAGTTCGAAATGTTTAAATTTAGTTTTTTATTTAAAATTATATTCTAATGAATATATGTAAATCTAAATATAAATATTTTTTTAAATGTAATTCAAGTTAAATTTCAAAGGTTATCAAGTTCTGTGCATTGACACACCAAAACTATTCACACTTTTTTGTTAGTAGCTGTTGCTTTATGTATTAAGTACGTATTTTGCTGCCAGTTGTGTTCATTTGCTGTTTCATTATGCAAAAATATATATTTACATAAAAATTGAGTTTAAAAGCATCAAATGACGTAAATTAACTCAAGTGCTAAGTGATTTTTGCCGTGTTTATTTTTATTGTTATTTTAAATGTTTAAATATAAACTATTATTATATATTTTTTATGGCTGTATTTTTGCATAAATTATAAATAAACTGCAAAAAAATAAACCAGAATCAAACAAAGTAAATAATATGCACAAAAAAGTAGCAAACATTTTTAAACTGGTTTCCTGCTCTCAAAACCGGTGCAACAGTGCGGTTTTTTTAAATGAAAAAAAAAACCTAAATGAATATAGATGCTCAGATTTTGGCATCTCTAACTGAAATTTTTGTCCATTACGCAATAAAGGTTTCAAATGATTTCTTTATCATTCTGATATTTTTAGATATCACTAAATCGTATTAGAGAAATGTCACTTCTTACCAATTGGGTTCTTCATTTTGTTTGAAAATTTCTGAGATTTTTATAATCGCCGATAGGTGATACAACAACTATTCATCTATGAAACCTAAAATACCAAAAATGTGTAAGCTTGCTGACGCCCTATTAATCTATTTACAGCTGGAATACCTATTAAAACAAATTATTATCTACGAAGATATCTTAACTTCCTTCCTTCTAGCTATTCGATATTATTTAATAATGATTGTAAATATGATCTACCCTTTACGAGCTACTATTTATGTATTTTAGATTTAGTTTTATTACGTATCTTCAAATCTCATTCTCAAATAAATAAAAAAAATATTTATAGTAATAAATATAATCATCTAGCCAAATTCATAGGTATTATTTTATTACACTACATTGCCTTTAAATATTGAAATCTTTTCATATACTTTGCTACAAATAAATAAAATTTTAATAACAATCGTTTTTTACGACAAGCGGCTTTCGCATATAAAAATAATAATTTTTCAATGATGCACAGTGGTTTATAGTAATAAATTATTTTGGAAATAATTCAGTACCTCGTAAACGATTGAAGAAATAAAGCGTGATCCATTTCAAAGTTCCCTACTTTTTTGAAGAACAAAAACACAGAAAATTCAAATTTAATGGGGAATGTTTATTATCATTTGAAAACCCATTCTTTGGCAATTATTTTTTTAAGATTATGTTTATCAAATGTTGGCCGTTGCTACGTCGCAGATGGTCTCCGTTAAGTCCAATTTTCGATGACTGATTCGAGCATTTCAACTGGTAACTGGCGAATGACACGCGTGATATTTTCCTCCAAAGCCTAAAGTGAATCTAACTGTGTGATATCACACGATCTTGGTGGCCAATCGATCGGCCCAAAACGTGAAATTATGTGCTCACCGAAGTGTTCTCTCCATAAATCCATTGATTGATGCGATGTCTGGGTAGTGACGCCGTCTTGCTTAAATCAAATGTCGCCGAGATTTCGAGCTTCAATGTCAGGCATCAAATAGACGGCTATCATGGCACGATAACGCTCGCCATTGACGGTTACTTTCGCACCGGCATCATTTATCCAAACGTGGCCTATTTTAAAGCAAAATTGCAGATTTACCTAAAATTTTCAAAAAATGTAAGAAATTTATGTGTTTGAATTTATTAAGTCATACAAAGCTAGAAGTTTTCAATGTACATAGTTGTTGAAACATTAGAATTTTTAGCAATATAATTTCTGCTGTAGTACAATGTTATTGTTAACCATTAAACATTTTTCATTGGCAAATTAACATTTTGTTACCTGAACAGTTTTAATAAAAACCTCTCAAATGCCTACTTATTAATATACGAGATCTGATCAAAAAATAACCATTATTTTCAAATTTCGTGAGTTGCGTATGTTCGATTTTCGACAGATAAAAATATTAGTCGTGTTTTGTGTAAAAAATGATATTAAATGCGCAAGAACATTTGAAATGTTGACTTTGGCGTTTGGCGAGCTACTATGAGCAGAACACAAGTTCAATTGTGGTATAATCAGTTTAAGGAAGACCGAGAAGATGTCAATGACGATGCTCTTCCTGGTCGCCCGAGCACGTCAACAACCGATAAAACATTGCAGCAGTAAAGAAAATTATTTTGGATAATCGTCGAATCACTATCAGAGAAGTTGCTGATGATGTTGGCATATCGTTTGGCTCATGCCAAGCAATTTTTACGAATGTTTTAGGCATGAAACGTGCGGCAGCAAAGATTGTTCCAAAATTGCTAAATTTTGAGCAAAAACAACGTCGCATGTACATCGCTCAGGAGCTGTTGAACATCGTCAATGATGAACCAGATTTCCTCATAAAGATCATAACTGGTGGCGAATCATGGTTTTATGGCTATGACATTGAAACCAAAGCCCAATCATCCCAATGGAAACGTCCAGAAGAGCCAAGACCGAAAAAAGCACGTCAAGTTCGGGCAAATGTGAAGGTTTTGCTCACTGTTTTCTTCGACTGCAAAGGCGTGGTGCATCATGAATTCTTGCCACAAGGTCGTACAGTCAATAAGGAATACTACCTTGAAGTTATGCGCCGTTTGCGCGAAGCAATTCGTCAGAAACGCACAGAATTGTGGAGAAACCAATCATGGATTTTGCACCATGATAACGCACCAGCTCACTCATCGAGGCTTGTGCGTGAGTTTTTGGCCAAAAACAAAACCGTTATCATGCCTCAACCACCGTATTCACCGGAGTTGGCAGCCGCTGATTTTTTCTCTTCCCAAAACTGAAGACGCCGATAAAAGGAAAGTGTTTTGCTACGATTGAGAAGATAAAAGAAAAATCGAAATAGGAGCTATTGGCGATTCAGAAGTGTTTCGAGGATTAGAAAAAACGCTGGCATAAATTTATTATATTTGAAGGGTATTACTTTGAAGGGGACAAGATTGATGAATAAATAAATACTTTTTGAAAAAATTTAAAATAACTGTTATTTTTTGATCAGATCTCGTATATGTACACTTCGATTTTTTTATTGCCATAATATTTTTTTTATTATTTTCTATAACATTCTTTAATCTAGAAGCTAATTAAATGTGTCGAATTGCTTAAATATGGATTATAGAAAATTTAAAAGTATTTTTAATAGCATCAGAATTTCATCTTGGGTACCCTTATATTGAATTGACCTTGATCATGATTCTCACTTTTTAGCTTCCTACCATGTTGTTTATAAATTGAATTTAAGAGGCGAAAAATGATTTTGATAATTTTTTTTGAGTTCAGAATTGTAAATGTTATAAGCAGAATTTGCCATTTTTTAGTTTACATTTAAACCCTGAAGTGTGAACTGAAATTTTTTATTCTAAATTCTTGGGCCAAATTACCGCATTCGTGATCGAATGAGCTATCGTATCGAAAAATGATTTCGATACCGAAATTATGATAAAATTTACTAAATTTCTTGCTCGATATCGAATGCCATAATCTCAAATAAGAAAATTACGATAAATTTTACCCGATATCGAATGCGGTAATTTGGCCCCTTATTTCCCAAACTGTTCTCTTTAGTTCTTCTAGCAAAAAGCTCATGAAACTTATTTAAACTATTTGTCTACCAATTAAGCTCAGTTCTATACTATTAATCCGAAAAAATGTGTTTAAAACAAAACGGTCAATGAAATACTCAGGTATGTCACATAATTCGAACGGAATTACTTTGCGTTCTCTAGATTCCGAACGATTTTGTTTATTCCTATAAAATTTTAATTACCGGTTTTTAACTTAAAAATTGTAACGTTGTGTAACCGAAACAAAAAACATAAGATTTTTTAGTAAAAAGTATAACAAAAGCGAACAAAAAGGACGCTAACAAAGATATTTTAAATAAAAGTGAACAAAATTTTTTAAAAATGCCCGGAATTTCAATTGTTGCTGTTTCAAATGAACAAAGACATAAAAGAAAAACGCAGTTAAAAAGCTACGAAGAATAAATTTAAGGGAAGCATCTGATCCTCTGTCTTATTTCAGTGCTGTGTCAATATTTTTATTTGTTTGTAAATTGCTGAAAAAAATTTGTTTGTTGCTGACACCAACTTTGAAATGTTTAACATTTTATTTAAATATCAATGAGTAAATTAAAAAAAAACAATGAAACAATGAATTTAATTATTTAATTGTCTTTATAAATTAGTTTTTTTTTTAATATAAAATCACAAAAAATAACAATTCCAGTTTTGAAATCTAAAGTGGTTTCATTCCGAAAAAAAAATTGTTTTTTGTTTTTTAAAGACTCAAAATCGAAAATTTTATGAAAAATATAAAAACAGTTCAACGAAAAATAATAATTGTTCTTAAAATGGCTAGGGCACAAGCTTATAATGTTTGCATTTTTAATTTAAGTGGTACACATGAAAAATGACGACGAAAGTGGACAAAAAACATAATAAAAACTAATGTATTCAGGTTTTCAAGACAAAGTCTTGACAGAAAGCATAGGAAAAAACTGAAGAAAAAGAAAAGCAACATGTAAATAAATTGAAAAATGATAATTACAGCAAATTTCGAACCACCAGTACCACTTGTTAAAGATTGATGTTTGACTGTTGACTAGCAGGCACCGCAGTGGTGCAGAGGTTAGAACTCAAAGAATTCTGATGAAAGATGATGGTGATTCTGGAAACATGTAAATTCAGCCCAGGTTCGATCCCCAGCTCAGCCAAGAAAAATTATCAAGAACATTTTAATAAGATTTCATGTTGTAATAATAATTTAATGAAATTTAAATTTAATGAACTCAAGCCTAACTAAAAATTATCAAAAATTTAAAAATTTAACAGTTCAACTAAAAATAATAATAATAAATTACAAAAATTATATGTTAAAAAAAAAACAAAAATTTAAAAAAAAATACAAACAATTTACAATTCAATAATCTACGAGACATGACAACATATAGCGAGACGCAACACGTAACAAGTCAATAATAAAAATGTATGGAGATGTATCATGCAACTGAATTATCAGTAACATCGCTATATGAATTGCAGCTGTCAGTAGTCACATCTCTGTCTCCTGGGTGGTAATAACCGCTTGTAGTTCTAACACTTTATATGAATAATGCTGATTACATGCCGTTGTCTTTGACACCACATGCAGAGAAAAAATATAGTTGTGCATGTTTACCACAACTATTTCAATATTTACAAAAAAAAATTTTAAATATTATGGTTACTGTAATTATTTATATGATTTCTGCAACCTTGATATGGTTAAGTTACCATTCATTTGATTATATCAATTATATATATGAATATAGCAATTATGTTATGTTTATGATGATCAGTTTAGTTACTACAATCGTATATATGATTGTAGTAATCATCTGAGTCGTAACTTAACCATATTATGGTTACCGCAAACATAAAAATAATTACAGTGACCATAACATTGTTGACAAATTTTTTAAAATGTTGATATTGTTGCGGTAAACATGTACAACTATATTTTTTATCTGTGTGCAGCTGATACTTTTTCACAGATCTCAATTATAATTTTGACAACCTTGCTCAGTGTTGGTTACTGTAAAAGTGGTCCTATTTATTGCTTCAAAGAAACTTTGAAATTCTTGATTTTAAGAATATTTGTATTGTATTCATTTAGCTTGAGCTCAGTTTAATAATATACAAAGATTTTAAACAATAAAAAAAATTCTTGAATTAAATTTTGATGCCTTTAAAACAGCGACAAACTGTGTTAAATTTTTCGATTCGTAAATTTTTGTAGAACTATTTTTTCACAACTCATAAGACGAGTATGTTTAAAAAAATCTTGATAATAATTCCACTGGCATTAGTTTATCGGTTTTAGGATATATGTATGTAGTAAGAAAACACAACATCCTTAAAGTTATGTTAATCAACCACATGTCCATTAATTTAAAATACATTAACATGTTTATTAAGTCTATTACGTATATTTTCAAAAGTCTCAAATCACAAACCTTCATAACTCAACAATAATTAAAAGTTTGTTGCATTTAAAATGACTCTCCAATTAAACTAAAAAAAACACAACACAAATGATACAAAAAAAAATCAGTTAAAATAAAACTGGACCATCTAGTTTTCGCTTTCATTTAAAATAAATTTTGAATTCAATTTTATTTTTTATCCGGTCTCTCATAAAACCGTTAAACAAAAGAAGAAAAAACAATGATAAATAGTAACAGAAAAAAACAGGTTAAACCACTTAAACATTTAACAATCCTTTTGTAGGCAATTATGAGCACGAAACACTCATACAATTACCAAACAAACACATGAAACCTACACAATTTACAGCCAAGAGTGTCTAGATATTCTGGAAACTTAATTCTATATAGTCTATTTCTATTTGTTCTATTTGTTATTGATTCATTCATACAAAATATTGTATATATAAAACAAGTCTTTGTAAATTCGTTAACATTTACTTTGTTTTGGTTTTTGGTCATCATTATGAATAAATTATTGAATAAGTTTTATGAGATTTTGTAACTAACCAGCTTTTGGCCACGAATTTTATTTATTTTTTTTTTTTTGTTAAACTATAAAGAAATTTTGCCATCATAATATTTAAGTTGATTAACATGTTTTGATTAGGTTTGTTAATTTATCTATTTGATTTTAAAACCCGCTCACTCACATGATGGTGAGTTAGTTATTGTCTTTTGCTTTTGTTTGTTTGTTTGTTTGTTGCAAAAACGAAAATAAAAGTTATAAATTTAAATAAATTACTAAATTTGTATGATAACCAAGGTGCAAACACAAAAGCAGTTCAGATTCGAACGGTTTGAATACGTATGTACGTACATATGTACGTATAAGTTTTATGAAATATTGTCTGAAGACTTTTTGACATTTTTAAACTGGTTGTAACGTGTTTTTATTTATTGTTATTATTATTGTTGTTGTCTGTCAGTGTGCTCTTACAAAAACTTAAATAAAAAAAAATCAATTCAATACAAAGTATTACTGCATCCATGGAGGCAGAGATTGAAAAAAAAAATAATCAAGAACGAAAGATTTATGTAAAAGGTTGCACAATACATAAAAGTACTTTGTGAATTTTACACATAAAAAATATACTTAATAGGATTAAGGAATTTATAACATGTATTATTTACTGTATGCTGCATAGATAGGGAAAAATTAAGTGTATTTAAATATTTACATGTTTAAATATTGTTGGACTTAAACAAGGTGCACATAAAACCCGGTCGCATAAATGATTTAATATTATGTACCAAATAAAAGATTAAATATAGTGAAGTGATTTATGTTTAGTTTGGTTTGGCATTTCAACATAAATCGACTGACGCCTGAACAACGCTTCCAAATTGTGAAAATTTATTTTGAAATAAAATAAAACAAAGATGATTTCTTTAAATTAACATGAAATTTAATTTTTTCGAAAACTAATCTTCTGGCATTATAATTTAAATATCTGGCTCGGACGTAGTCTAACCTGGATGTCCAATTTCCGATGACTTTTTCCAACATTTGTGGCGGTATTTAAGTATAAAGCGTCGTCCTCCAAGGGGTTACTTGTTTTGGCCTTATCGGCGTAGACTATCGACTTCAAACATAAATCACTTGATAGCTGAAAAAATGACCACCAGTTTAAAAAAAGCATACTTATTCCAAATAGCAAAGTAAGTTTATTATAAAAAGCTGCTGAGAATATAATTCAATTGGCTGAAACTAAAGACATCCACAATTATTATATGTTTTACTATTCTATTTCTATTTCCTATTGCTGTATTCCTAAACACCATGAGTTAACTAACTATTCCTAAATTAATTGGACTCCAGGAAGAGACAAGAAAGACATATTAGACATCAATGGATAGGAAACTACAGTGGTTTTCCGGTTTAACGAATTAAATATTGTCAGGCCCACTCGTTATATCGAAAAATTCGTTAAATCCGGCAGTTTTTTAAATATGTTTTATTAAATAAAAATAATGTTTTAAGAAGTAAACGTTTTCTTTTGTGCATTTTGATGTTAACTTTACAAAACTGACGTATTGTTCCAAATAGAAGACAAAATATTTTTGGTAAACAAAACTAAAAAATTACTTTGTAACGTATAAATTTTGATTTTGGTGAGCGAAAAATTTCTTGCATACAAATAAATTTTTCTCTTAATCCATTTTTTTCGTAAAGCGTCCCTTATAACATTGTACAAATGTAATTGCAATGACTCTCTTGAGTATACGTTAAACCGGGAAACCACTGTATGTCTATTTTTTTTTTAATGTATAAAACTTTTGACAAATAATACCTTCATGGAAAACTTTTTTTGCAAAAAAATTAAAATGTGTTATTTAAAGTTTTTTTTTGCGGAAATAAAAATTGTTTAAACTTAAATAAAAATTATTTTTATAAATATTTTTTAATAAAATGTTACATTTATATGGACATTTTTGTACAAAACAATTCCCAAAAAAAATTTGATAAATCCAAAAATTTTATTTTTTTTTTAGATTTTTGGTCATATTGTTTATACCAGGGGCGGGGTTATATTAATATATTTGGTCATATACAAATATATTAAAATTTTTGGTTATTGGTATTTTTGGTTATCGTTAATGCGATTTGAGAAAATTTGTCTTTAAATTGAATTTTACATAAAAAATAGATATATTTTAAATGAAGCTGTACTCTGGAAGTTTCTTAACTAATGTAAAACAAATTTTTAAAATTTTACAGTTTATTTCATCTTTTTTTTATTAATCTTTTAGTAATTGTTCAAGCTTAAGGTATTTTTAATAAAGCATCTTTTTCCTGACGATACTCAACGACGCACAGTGGCTGAAAATCGTTTTTCATTGGCCAAAAGTCGATTTTTTTTTTTGTCACCGATTTTTAAAATTTTTACACCTTTTTGGAGCTAATATATCCATATTAAGGTAGCCAAAAAATTAGGTTAAACTATTAATAATTGTGGGCGTGGCATGCTGTCAAACTCAACTGTTTTTTTAATTTCAGAAAAAGGTGTTTTTTATTTGTTTTTTGTCAAAAATAAATGGTTACTACTCGCAAGCTATCATCGATAATGGCCTGCGGTCTTTTTTGTAATGTTGGTAGGATTATAGTCTTTAGTTGTTGTAAGTGGTTACCGCTCTAGCGTTTTATATTAGGGGCGTTCTGAAATATTTATGAAACTACTATATTTTTCTGAAATTTAAACTTTAGTGGAATAGAACTTCTAGGAAACAAAAGGGAACAAGAAACGTGTACCACCCGAAGAAAGGTGAAAGTGTCTTCTTTAATCCTATATATACTTTTGCACCCGCCACGACCCGCCGGTAGAACACTTTTTTAATTTTAATGAAATTACTCTAAAAAAATTCAAATTACGATAATTTAAACAGCCCTATAATTACTCGTATACAATGGTGTATTAAATTTTCACTTTTTCGCCTAAAGGTTTATGTTTCTTTACTTTAGACTACGTAAAACTAAAATAATTAAATATAATACCTGGGAAAGGGTTTTATGGCTTTGTTTTGATTAGCAAAAAAAAATAAGTCATAAAAATATCACAATAGGTTCTACAGTAAACATATGATCTCTTTCTAATATACCTGTTATCAACTGTTAGGGTCAACCAAAGTCATAAACAATTTTATAATAATAATCGCGACATTAAACCACTAAAGAAAAAAAAAACCCAATATTGGCCAGATACTAATTAGTTTTACCTGATATTAACCCTTTCGGCCGCACTTGAATTTAGCTGTGACTACCAAGAGCATCACATATTTTTTCATGACTTTTTACTGTGGATCAAATGACGACTTATGGAACATATACTAAAAATCAGTTATGATTTGGGTTTCGGGTCTTCAGGATCCATAAGAAACAATGGAACCAACAAAGAGTTAAGAAGTTCAAAAAAGAAACATGTTCAAGATGAATATCGCAAATTTTACCGCACGAAGATTCTTTTCAGATCCAGAAACAGCATCTGAAATAACAGGAGTGGATTTAAAACTTATTTTCAGATTTAAAATAATCCTAGAAGTACTTGCGTGTAATGAAGAAATTGACGCTAGACAATTTGGAGATTATGCTAAGGAAACTGCAAAAATATATACAACCAACTACCCATAGAGAAATATGTCTGCAACAGTTCACAAAATCCTTTATCATGGAGAAGATATCCTTAAATATCATTTGGTGCCACTTGGAGAACAATCAGAGGAGGCTCAGGAAAAAAGGAACAAGGATTACAGATTTTATAGTGTTAAATTCTAAAAAATTAAACTAAATTAACTAGAAACTAAAAGTGATAAGCAATTTTATAAAAAGATTTGTTGCCCTAAATACTAAATGCTAAATTCTAAAAAAAATTAAACTAAATTAACTAAACACTAAAAGTGATAAACAGTTATTGTAAACAAGTGAAGTTAAGGAAAACCAATTTAATAACAATAAACGTGGTTCACATATAAATAATTATTTCTACAAATATAAATAACCCATTGTGTATTATAATTAAAATTAATTAAACAAAACTACATGTGACTTAAAACTAAATGAACTCCAAAAACCATAATAAATAATAATTGAATTTGTTTAAATTATAATTAATTTGTTCCTCATTTATTTCTAAAAGGCTGAAAGAAACCCCTCCTTGAGATACAAAAAAGTTGGTCCATATATACTCCCCAGCAGCATCCCCTTGTTTATGGTACATCTCTATTTTTGTTCATATAGAGAGCACAATACTAGAAAAATTTCACGAAATTCCACAAATGAAGATCTATTTAATTTATTATTGGCAACATCAGATCCGTTCATATCCAATATTCGATATCAATGGAAAGTGGAACATCGGGATTTAGATGAAGAAGCCAAAAAACTACTAAAGAACAGAAGTAGCGCAGAACAAAATATAGAATATTTGCAATCAATATTTGTTTCAAATGAATAATAATTATAATTGCCTTCATTGTTATTTAAGTACGAAAAACATAGTATTAGTATATAATTCTTAAAAAAACCCGACTTCAAAATTTCGGCCAAATAAAATGTTGGATTAATTTTCAAAAATGTTTAATATAACTAATGTTGTTGCACTTTTTTGATTGAAACAAAGAATTTTGAAAATCTTGTTAATCTTCTAAAAAATCGGTTTATGCTAAATCTATAATGCTTTCCCATTAACAGAGCTAAATTTTGACACCCATATTCGATATATTCTTAAAAATCGGTTTATGCTATATATCCCCGATATATCTCAATCAATTTCTGAAATTTTCATTTTTTTACCTTAAATATATTTTTCTGCAAGCCATATCTTCGAAATAAAAAAAATATTTTTAAAATTGATTCATAAATACGAAGTTATTCAACAATTTATAAAAGAAGCACAGAAAAAATATAGATAACGGTAAATAAAAAACCGTATGTCCGTCCGATCTTCATAAAAATTAAATGGGACCCACCTGCAAGCAAACCCTTTCAAACAAAAAAAGAATTTTTAAAATTGGTTCAGAAATGGTTATCGTGGAACAAACATAAAAAAAGCAACATACCATTCGAATTGATAACCTCCTCCTTTTTGAAGTCGGTTAAAAATAATAATAAATAGAACCTACTATTGTTACAAATGCTAATAAAATCTATTGCAGTTTTTATTTTTAAAATGTTTTTTAAAATTATCAAATCTGACAGCAAAAAAGAATAAATTTTTCTGTAGCAAAATCTCCAGTGAATTTTACTATTTTTTTTAGTGTAAACATTTTTTTGAGTGTAAAAATTTTTTTGAGTGTAACATTAAAAAAATTCCATTATCACAAAAAATAATTATAATTATTATTAAGTTCCAAATATTAAATTTTTTAATATGTAAATAAAAAAAATAAACCCATATTTCACTCCAAAAGTTAAAAAAAATCAAAAGTTCAACTTTGACCTAGAAGTCCTTAAAAAGTCATTAATCAATTTTAATGTAATTACAACTGAGCCAAGCTGAACTAAATATCTATCCATTAAAAAAAAAAATACTTCAATATTTTGATCGGTTCAAAAGTTACAGAATTTTGGCCACTGAAAAACGATTTTCAGCCACTGTGCGACGCACAGAGGGATTTGTTCATACAATGTTTGGCAAAAAATATAAGGAGTGCTCGTAGAATGTTGAAATTTGGCACAGAGCCTTTGGTTAGCTTAATTAAGAAAAAAATAAAGTTTCATCAAAATTGGCCACGCCCACTACCCACCGCCCATAGAACCCAAAATTAATTTTTGGCCCAAAGTTTTTGAAATTTGGCACAGAGCCTTTGGTTAGCTCAATTAAGAAAAATATAAAGTTTCATCAAAATTGGCCACGCCCTCTACCCACCGCCCATATAATTCATATTATTATCATTACCAAAACTAATTATTTTATAAATAAATTTCAATACATGCATTTAAATATAGACTTTTATTCATCATCTATCATTTCTGTAACTATATCATCAAATTCCATAACCTGTTTACGGTTATTAAAGGATCTGACGATACTAGAAGTCGATGAAAAACATCTGTATTTGTTGCAACTCTATCACATTTTCTGGAGAACCTTAATCTATAATTTCTATAATCTTTATTTCTGGCTTCTTCGGCTTCTTCAGAAAGCATGCCAATATGAAGTATTGCCGCATCCATGATATCCTTTCCGTGTATTAGTATTTTGTGTACTGTTACTGGCATATAATACCAACTATATTTTTCAACAAAAAGTTTTGCTGTATCTTGAGCAAAATTCTTGAACTTCAAGGAATTAACTTTTTTGCCACAAGTTATTATTTGTAGTATAATGCGAAATCGATCAATTAGTTGCTCCTCTACACCAGTCACATCGGCAACAAGTGCGGGGTTAGAAAAGAAACGCCTGGACGTATTTCCATCGTTAGTAGACCCAGTTCCTTGTTGAACTGCATCCACTCGTATACCCATCTGTTCCTTTGAGGCCTTCTGAATTCGAAGTTTGTTTTCCAGTTTAAGACTTTTGTGTTCGTCCTTGAGCGCGGACCATTTTTCAAATGGTTTGTTGTAGGCGATATGAAGTATGCACTCCATAAATTTTATGCGAGCATGTAAGAAGGAAACGCCCATTTTGATTGCTTCACCATCAATAGAAAATAAACTCATTTTAATAATATCTTTTCCACTTCGATATTTTCACAAATTGTTTTATTTTTATTGTTGTTAAATCATATGGTTTTGTTTTTAATCTATTCTAAATAAGTTATTGTTGTAACTTAATGTCATTATAACGCACGTGCCTAAAATTATGCAATATATTTTTGTAATTTTTTAAAATTAAAAATTTCATGAAATCGGAAACCAATTTTATGATTTTATAAAAGATTATTAATTATTTAAATTTTTTTTTTTTTTAAATGATAGTATGGAGTCTTACCTTTCATTTTATTATAGCGAGAGCACCGAGCACGACCGAGCAACCTTTTTTTTTCCAAGGAAGTTTGTAATCACGTCACATTATAGAACAAATTTTATTCCATCATATCTTTTAAACCATATGAGCGAATTTTATAATTTTTTTTTTTAAATACGCAGAAAAGGCTATATTTGAAGAAAATCACCATTTAAATCAGAGCAATAAAATTATCTTACGTACAAACACTTTAGAAGTGCCTTAACAGTTTTCAATATTTTGGACCAAAATTTACATGTGACTTTACTTCATTATTTCAAAGACAAATAAACGTTTTTTTTAGATTCTGTTTATGGATTCTTCATACTGAATCAATTTTCTACAAAACTGCATCATTACATTTTTAAATTTTATGTGTCGAAAAAATGACTTATTGCACAAAAAATCCCACTGTGCGACGTAGCGAAATATCGAAAATAAAATTTTATTAAAAAAGGCCTTAAGCTTGAACAATTACAAAATATCTTTTAAATTTATAATTAGATGAAATTTTTATTTAGGATTGAATTCATTAATTTAATAATTCACAGAATACTATTGTAAAGTAATATATTTGGGCAATTGGTACATTGGAAAGCATTTTCTGTCCTGCCAAGGGCGTCATCAGCAGGTTTGTTGTCCAAGCTCTACTTTTAAGCATCGTATATTTAACTCCCCATTATTATTAGCGTAAACTTAGACTAGGGTGGCTACAAAATTTAAAAATGTAATTTTCATATAAGAATATCTCGTAAATTGAGAGATAATCAGCCATGTCACAGAATTTAATTCCATTCGGAAGTGGAATTAATTCCGTATTTTGTTTCTGGTACCAATCGTGGAGGATTTAAGAAGTCTAAATTCAAAACTTGAAAACGCTCCCTCTTTAGGCATGTGGAATTTTATTGCAATCAGTCTTATCGTTTAGAAATTACAAATTGATTTCCCTTTTTCCAAATTCCCCTACTGTGCAAAGTTGTTCGAACAAGAACATAACATTCATAAAACAAAATAAAAAACAAGTCACTGGATAAAAAACCAAGTGTTTTTTGTAGTGTGCTCGGATTTTATATGAACAATGCCTATATTTATTTTTCTACAATGTCAAACTAAGCCGGCACCCAGCCAATAATAAATATTTCTACACTCATACTCTAAATGATAAAAATTGTATATCTTGTAAAAATTAAAAATTAAAATTTTACAAAACAAATGTTTTGTTAAATAAAAGTTCCCACAATTTAAAAGTGTAAAATATACATGGATTTTTAAAGTGGTTATTTCGTTTTGTTAGCCATATTTGGGCAAATAAAAACTAAATCATATTTTTTTTTTTAATTTTTCTTATTGTAATAAACAAAATATGAAGATTGACTATTTCCGTTTTAGTTCTCAGGCAAAACTAAAAAATTAAATATATTCAAGCACAAACTAGAGTAGAGATTTTAAAATTTTATTATAAATGTTCAAAACTAACTAACCATGAAGGTCGTTAAAGATAAGCTATTAAAATATGAGTTGTAGGTATAAATTTTCTTCTTTGTAAATCTCCTGTTAAGATAGTGATCTTCATATGAATGGTAGCTAGTTAAATTATAAATAAAAAACAATTTAAATATTATAAACTAATTCCAATTCAATTTTTATTTTTGTTACTTTATATTTTTTCGTAATAATTTAACCACCAATTATTTTGTAATCTATTTTTTCGTATGAGAAAATTATTTTGTTATGATTCATTTCTGTGCTATTTATTAGACAAACATTTCAAATAATCAGACAAGTTAATACTTCCGTTTGATTTTTTGTAATACGTACAATTCTTTTTTTAATTTTGCAGAAATATTAAATATTGAGCACGCAAAATTTTTAACTTAAATCTTTAGTCAGTGTTGTATGTAAGATAGCGTAAAAAGGGGGAGTTGTTGTTAGGCCGGATGTAGGAATATTAAATACATAGAAATATTTAGCGAGTTTTTATTAATTTAAAGTGAACTCATTAAATATTTCAGCAACTAACTCAAACTACATTTACATGGTTTAATATGAAACTCTAATGGCCGAATTCTAAGTCATTAGTTAACCATTGGTAAACTAATATACTAACTGTTCTTTAACTAATACTTGTTATTCTTATGGCAAACTAAGCATTGCGAATAAAGAATCATTAGTTAAGCCTTTGTCATTAGCTAACTAAAGACTGTGAATTCGGCCATAATTGGCTACTAATTTAACGCCCATAGAAGATACATTGATCATATTTTGTTCAATTTATAATGTTGGTCGGTAAAACTTTTATAAAAAAATAGCATCATAGAACAAAACATCACATCGACAAGAGGGAAATTCATGTGCGGACTTATTCACCGAGTAAATCAAATTTCGGGTCTCTTCGGCAATGACCGCATAAAAGAACCGCAAAAACAATACTTGTTTGTGCTGACTTGGTTGGACTTGTGATTTGGTAAAAACAAGCAATGGCTTGGCAAGCAATTTCCAGTTGTGGTCTGAAGAGCACCCCATTTGTCACCTCTTTAATTATGACTTTGGATATTTATATACGAGGGCGGTTTGGAAACTTCTTAGCCTAGCACAGAAAGAGAATAGTTAGTTTTTCAAAAACATTTTTATTTTCAATAAATCTCCTGAAACTTCAATATATTTAGTCCAACACTTCTCTAGCAACTATATATATCCTGTGATTAAAATAGTTTTCCTCAAAGCCTTCAAAATAGTGGTTTACAATTGTAATTGAATTTTTATTTGAAGTAAAATGCTTGCCAGCTAGGAATTTTTTTAGATTTGGGAACAGGTAAAAGTCACTGGGAGCTAAGTCAAGAGAATAAGGTGGTTGGTCAAGCAACTCGTGCTTTAATTCGTTGATTTTATCCTTGGTGCAATTTAAAAAAAATATTTTTTTGTATTGTAAGCTAGGAAATTCTTATTGAATTTTTACATTCAATTGATCCAAAATGTTGCCATAGTTACTCTGAATTTATTGTTTTACCCTTTTGCAGATAGTCAATCAATAAAATTCCTTTCAAGTCCTAAAAAACCATTTATTTGTTTTTGCCTTCTTTGGGGCACTTCCTCCAGCTTCAGTCCATTGCTTGGATTGTATTTTTGTCTCTGGAGTATAGTCTCATGGAGTATAGTCTCATCAACATGAAACGACGCTTAAAATCCATTTTATTTTTCTTAAAAAGATCCAAACAAGCTTGACAAATTTTCATTCTTATGCGTTTTTGGTCGACTGCTAACAAATGCTTCATGCAAAATTAAATGGACTCAATTATTTGAGATGCCCTTGATATTGGCTATTTCACGCATTTTTATTCGTCGATCATTTAATACCACATCATGCACTTTGGCTAGTTGTTGTTGTTTTTGGACGTCCACTACGTTGTTCATCCTCAATGCTTGTACGACCACGTTGACATTCAGCAACCCAATTTTTTACTGTTGCATATGAAGCAGCACTTTCACCTAACACATCATTATGAATTTCTTGTCCCGTTGAAACTTGTTTATTTAAATATTTAATGACACCACGAATTTTTAATTTTTCCATTGTAAAAAAATCGCGGAGGCGTCTTTTTGCACACCCGTTTCTATATGAAGGAGTTGGCAGATCGAAAAGAAATTTAACATGTGTTCATAGCACAGATGAAAAATTCCAAAACACTTAACTTTTTTCTGTTTATACCGCGCTTTCTGTTCTAGGTTAAGAAGTTTTCGAACCGCCCTCGTAAAAGAATGCTTGCAGAAACGTTAGATGTGTCTTATTAAAAGTTACAACTCTTCAGTAATATTGTGGTCTAATTCAGCCATGTCACAGAATTTAATTCCGTTCGAAAGTGGAATTAATGCCGTAGTTTGCTTCTATAGAAAAAGTAAAACGAAAATTTTTTTGGAATGAAACCACTTTTAATTTGCTATGTGGAATTGTAATTTTAAGAATTTTAAAAATTAAATTGTGTGATATGACGTAATACAATAGGAAAATATATGAACCCTACTAATTATCTGCAACTTCAAGTAATTTAAAAATATTTGGCTATAGTCAATGGAAAGTAAAAACAAAGTGGAAATGTTGTTCTCGACTATTGGAATTTTGAATTAATATGTTGCGCAGGTGGATAGAAACAACAGTTAATGTGATTTATTAAAAGAAAAAGTGGTTTTAGGAGCGGAAATTAATTTTAGTTTATTTTTTTTAGGTTTTCTTTAATTATAATAAATAACGAGTACCTTAGATCTTTTTTTATGCGGTAGATGCGTTCCAAAGAAAACCGCATAAAGAAAATCCGCATAAAAAAAGACTGATTTTCACACAAAATGAATGATTCGTTCCGAAAAGTTGAAAAACCGCATAACTTCAAAATTAGGTGTAAAAATTAGACCAAAATCACATAAAAAGTCACAAAAATAACCAAAAACAATACATTTATTTATTATAAAAATCACATAAAAAAGGGGAAAACAGTCAATTTTATTATATTTATCTGATTAAACTGATTTATAAAAGTTAAAAAATAAATAAGTACCAACTAAAACCCAAAAAAAATAATTTATATAATTTAAAATTTGATACTTAAATGTAAGACATTACATATTATCGGAATCACTGCTTGATAATGCATACAATCTTTATTTAGAATATTTTGATCTGTTTTTTTAAAAATAATTTGTCATTAATTTTTGAGTTGTATTTTTTTTTAACTGATTGTGTTGTTCGCGATATCCTGACATAAGGTTACAAATTTCTCTATTGAGTTTTAAGGCTTTTTCAGTATCTGGTTCGTTCAGAAGGATTTGATTTTGTAACTCATTAGCTGTCTGAAAATTTTTGCCAGCGTTTGAACATTGAGTGGTGCTATAATGTCTTCGTCACAATCACTTTCTGGATTTTCATCATTTTCTTTCAAATTTTTAAAATTACTATGCAGTAGTGATGCCAACAAAATAATTATGAAAACTTAATGAAAACAATAATACATACAAAGAAAAGTCGATTTTAAAACCGTATAACTTCAAATGCGCATAAAAACAGACCTAAGTGTATAAGTTTTTGGTTGAAAACATTAAAACATTTGTGCCAAAGGAATTCATGTAAGTAATAGTTTAAGCATTCATAAATAATTGTTAGCGTATTCGAACTAACGTTGTTCCACTGTAGACTCTAGTTCTTAGCCTGATTACTAATCATTCTAAAAGGAGCACTTTATACAACTTTTTTTCTTCTTAAAAGCTTTAAAAAACTGATTTGCTAAAAACTACTTTTCCCAATACTTATTAGAACTCTACATCTATTGGTAAAAATACAATACGCCTCTGTATTTTATTTTGTTTTAACAAAAAATCGTTAAGAAATTTAGTACAATTTAACCACTAGCAATTAATAAATGTTATTTTTCAAATATTGTTATAATTTTTACCAGTTGGTTAAGTAATAAAACAATTATTATTTTGTAAAATGCTTTATGCAATACAATAACTTAATTTATTCATATACACATGATTTTTGTTCACAAACTCGCAATCTAAGTAAATTAAAATTTAAAAAAAAAATAATAATGAATAATATTGTAACAAGCAACACTTACCTTGACTGTAAGTTACACGCAATGTAGACATTATTAACAGCGACCACAGCCAAATATCGCTTAGTTTTTGAAAACTTTTCGGTTTCACAGATGCCGTTTTGGCCGCCGCCGTAGACTGTGACAGTTTTTTTGTATTAAACATTTCGCTTTTAGGCCCACCAAATGGTGTTAATTTTGAAGTTGTTGATGTTGTTACAGATGCAGTTGTTTTTGTTGTTGTGGCTGTTGTAGTAGATACGGGTGTTAACATTATAATTTCTTGTTTATATATAAAAAAATTTTAATTTTTTGTTATACTACTATTATCATTGGTTTAATATTATTATTTATAATTTCCAGTGAAAATTTTCACTATAAATAAAATAAAATGAAAAAAAAACCAATAAATAAATAAATAAATTTTAAAATTATGTAAATTTGTTTATTTGAAAAACATTTGTTGCATATTGCAGTAAAACACGACACAAATGTTGTTGAACTAAGGCAGCTGTTTGTTTGTTGCTGAATGCGCGCACACAGTTGGCAAATGCAATTTTTGTGCAATTTTTTTATTTAAAATATATAAATTTTCTTTTTATCTCCTCAAACAAGTTGATGGATTCGTGATTTTAATAGATTTTTATTTTTTGAAAAAAATTTTTTGCTGTTAATTTTATGTTTTGTTTAAAATGATGGAGTTTTATTTTTTTCATTTTTATGCACTTCAAATTGAATTCAATTCACTTCACATTTTGTTTAGTATATGAATGAGAATAAACTGTGGCGTTGATTATGTTGTTACTTCTCGTTTGTATGTGTTATTTTGCGGTTTTCAATTGTTGTTAAATTCGTTGATGTTTTTATGCTGGAGTTTATGTTTTGATGGTTGTTATTTTGCCTCTTTACTCGTTGCAGTTATTTTATGCATTTCTATTGTTAATTCAATCGCATATGATGGTTTGGTAATTAATCAAAAAAAAAAAAAAAAAAAAACACGTATAAATTTTATAAAATCAGTAAAACGTATTTTTTTAGTTGTTTTAGTTTACAATGAAGGCTATTCTTTCTCACGTTTTTTTTTCTATTTTGTTTCGGTTTCATTTGTATATTTATGTCATATTGAATTTTTCTTTTAATTTATTAAATATTTTAAATGTTGCAGCTGTTTTAGGAAGTTTACTTTAAACAAAACTTTTTAAGTTTATGTCTTAAGTCTTTTGTTTTTGATGTTTCGGTTTTTGTTTTTCGGGGTTGCATAAGTTTCGTTTTTATTTAAATAAAAACTTAACTATAGGTGCATATAACAATTTATAATTAAATTAATACGGTTTAAGCTGATAACTATGTCTATGGGGGAAAGTTTAAAAAACGTTTTAATCTTTTATTTATTAAAACATGCCTAAATTTTACTTTATTTACTGAAATAGATAGACTTTTTAATAAAATGATTTAAAATATCTTGGTCACATAGTGTTAACTCGTAAAGTGTTTTAAGAAGATATAAAGACTCCAAACAATTCCTTCATGTTTGCTTCATCAACAATTGTGAGTCGGGAGAACTACCGACCATAAATAATGCCAATAAATCCCTTATAAATATTAGTATCGTTAGAGTATTATATACTATTAAGTAACATGTAATGAATTCTATAAGGATCAATCCGTCTGGCTATCATAATAGCCATTTCCCTGGTAATATCCTTAAGGCTCATAAAACAGTAAATTTATAAAAAAATAAGTTTTGTGAAGATGAAAATCTAACAATTGACCACAACTTGATCAAAACTAGAACTCAACTGTGTCTAATTTTGTGGTAGTAAATATATCGATTTCGAAAGTAGCAATTGTTAATTTTATAAAATTTCTTTAACTATTCAATTTCAATATTGAAAAATACTTATAAAAAGTGTGGTTGCTTTAACGATATCTAGAAATATTCTCATGAGTTTCTATTACCAATTGATATCCCATATTACCCAAGAGTTGCAGTTAATAACATTTGCAATATAGCTGAGCGCTACATTTACTCTCCCTCTACTGCAAGGTTTACTCTCTTCTTTTGTTTCTGCTTTTGTTTCCTTAATTATACTTGATTATTTAATCCTTATATTTATATGCTTTTAAGAAGGGTATTTTTAATAGTGCATGATATTTTCTGTTTTAAGTGTTTTGAAAATAAGTTCAACTTGTTACTAATACTTAATACTTCTTTTAATTTACCCTTAACCTCTTTACGCCCAAAACAAAAAAATTTATGTAAATCAGCATAAAAAATATGCGTCAATTTTATTCTGTTTACCAAATAAAGTTAACTGCCATAAAAAAAAACTTAATTAAACGTCTATAAAATCGAACCAAGTTTCTATGGAAATTTTATTGATTTTGAAATGAATATCAGTTTTAGTTTTAATACAGCAAACATAAAAGTCTATTAGTTATTATTAATAAAAATGTTCAAATAACAAACATTTCATGGAAGTATATCAAATCACTATAAAAGCATTCAAATAATGAACATTTTAAAAAACTGTACCAAATTACTCTTTAAATTTTAGATTCGCCTAAAATAAACCAGAAATTTATTCAAACTCAATGAAATTTATGACACAATTTCACTCGAAAAATTAAATTAAAACCTAAAACAAAAAACTGATAAAAAAATTAAAAAAAACCAAATAATATCCAGGCTTTACTTTGTTCACAACAGAACCAGCCAAAGCTTATGCTAAAATCTTTATACTTTTTGCTTGGTCGCAAATTGCATGCTGAATTTTATATCCTGACTGAGCCTGCACAAACCCAAGAATAAATCCTCTCAATAGTATGTCCAACTGGGACGTCAAAAGGGGATTTATTTAAAATGATATAAAATACTAATATAAATATACCCTCACCACCATGGATGTGTGCTGATATTAGTAACTCCCGAAAATAAAAGTCTAAAACATCCATCGATCGAATCAGAATCATTTGAAAATCTGATTTTACACATATACTCAGTGCAGAGTATTATATAGTCGGGCTTGACCGACTATACTTTCTTACTTGTTACTGTATGCATATGACTCCGAATTTATACTATTTTGAAATAAACGTTATAATTTGGAATTGGGAAATTACAACGTTTATACGTATTTTTAGTGAAAAAAGTTGTATCTTTTATCTAAACCAGTTGTCGACATAAAGAGAATATAAGTCAATAGCAAATGTACACCAAATCAATCGGCTTTTTCAGCATTTGTTAATGAACAGAAATTGAATTTTAAAAATTATGACAAAAACTAAATAAAGTTGAAGTATTTAAAAAAGCTCGTAACTCAAATGATTACATTATTTGACTCTTTGAAGTCAATATAAAAACACAAATAGCATACAAAACTTTTTCGGAAACAACACAAAACATTTTAATTCTACGAAAATAAAAAAAAATTCTTAAGAAAAATTACAAGTTTGTTAAAAAAATTATTTTTAAATTTTAAAAACAATTAAATTTTTAAAACAGCAACAACAACCGCAATAATAATTAAAAAAATAAACTAAATAACAGCAACAAAACATTCATATTTCACCAGTACATTTATTTTAAACAAGTTTGGGTTTTAAATCTTTCGTTTTTAATAAAATTGTTCAGACTCAAAAACAGTTTTTTCAAGTTTTTTGTTTTTTGCTTTCGTAAATTTATTGCAGATTTGTTTAAACCAGAATTTAATTAACATTTGAATATTAACCTTAACATTGTTGGTACAATATTTAACACATTTTATATAACTTCTAGAACACTTTAATTAAAATAAAACAACAAATTGTTAAAGGCAGTTTAAAACCCACGATTAAATCACTTTAAAAAAGGCTGTTTTTATTTACGTTTAAAATTTTTTAACATATAGTTTAATTAATAAACATTTTATATTGACTTGGAACATACGATATTCTATAAGTTTTAAAAACTTACATAGACGCTTTAACGTAATAACACTAATAATAATAAACAACAACAAAATCCTTTCTCTTTACTTTATGGCATTAATGTGCTTGGTAGCTGCAGACAGCACTAGACTTTGACTACTGGCTGGCTGGCTGGCATATGGTTATGAACGTGTTAGCCACCGACTGGCGTTCGCTGTGTTTTTTTTATTAGCCCAAAAAAGTGAATTAAAACCAATTGTACAAACGACCAAGTTGATAGCTTAAAACCGATAAACAGCTAGTAACAACAGAGTTAATAAATAACACTCAACACCGTGCACGGTACACAACTGGCTGACCTCGCTTTGTTTTTATTTTATTTTTTATATATATTGTTTTATTTATTTACCAAACATTATTATCTAGACTAAACACAAAGTGTATACAAGATTCGTTTTAGAATCAATATATGCAATATTAATCATATCTTTTGTATGTTTTATATTGACCAGATAATTTATTTTATTCTGTTTTTTTTAACAATATTTTTTGTTATTTAAATATTCACACCTTTCTTTTCTTATTTCATAGAGAAACACTGTCACTGTCATCACCACTTTTTCACTTTTTATTTATTTAACAAAATTTCTTTTAAATGCCAAAGTGTTTTTAAACATTTTATTAAAAAAAATAAACGAAACAATAACAATACTTGGCGACGTAAAACTCGTTAAATACAAATAAAACTAAAAATCTAACCGCTCCTCGACGCGTTTAGTTGTTGTTCGTTCGAAACGTCAGCACGTAATGAAAGTTGTCTCATAACTGGTTTAAGTTTTGCGCATGTTAAATGTTACTGTGAGCGCTTACTTCTCAGCCGACAAGAGCTTATTCATTATTATTTTTTTGTAGATTTTCCAAATACACACAGCGCAATCGCACAAGTTTCAGTTAGTTGCTTTTGTGTATTTTGTCGATACATTTTAAATGTTTTGTTGTTTGGTTATAGTCGTTCACATACTCACATACTTCGTATTCAGAATTGCTAATACAGCGTTTTTTGTTTTGTGTCAGTTGTAGTGCTTTTACTAGTTAGCTAAATGAAGAAGGAGTTTCAAAACTATCCTTTGTAATTAAATATGTGTCTTGTTCGGACTATGAGGTTTTTTTAATTATTTTGCTAACTCATTAGTCCCAATTTACATGAAGCAATTCTTTAAGCTAAGCTGATTGATTACCTTTTAGCACATTATAAGGAAAAAATTGTATCAATCTTTTCAATAAAAATTGCTTCGTGTAAATTGAGACTAACGGTCAAACAAACTGATGCCCTTATTCATAAAACTTACAACAAGTTTATAAGAGGTTTATAAAACAAATTTTGTATGGAAATTTGCTTTATAAACCTGTTATAAACCTGTTGTGCTTTATTGATTTTATTATCTCAATACGAGTAACTAATAAAAATAAACAGTTCTTTAAAGTAGAGCTTTTTAAGAAATCAGCACTTCGTGGGAATTACATTTTTAACTTCTTGGATATTTCTTTTATGATCACCAATCAAAAATAGGAACTTTTGTTTGCCGTATTTCTTCATGACATTCATAATTTCATCTGATTGTTGCTTTCCGTTGTCACTTCACTTCAAATGTTGCTCAATCCGTCACACTGTAGGTGCAAGTATCTTGCGGACTGTAGTTGCTTAGTAATACCGTTTTACCATTGCAAATGGAGCACGAGATGCAAGAATAGCCTTGGCCAGTTTCGCAGGAAGAATATCTCTATACTCATTAGACATTATTTGACATGATTTTGACTCTTGGACAGAATTCGATAAGCTGGCCGGAGTAAAATTTTCCAATAAAATTGTTAATAATTCACCTGTATTCGTTTCAATAATTTGTCGTTTCACCATAACTGGACATTTGATACAATTCATTAAATGTTTGGTCATTTTGTTAATATTTGCACTTTTATATAACGTGTCTACGCTAACAAAATACACAGCAAGAGCAAAAATATGCTAAACCTTTTTGTAAATACAATGATGTAATACCATTTGCACAAGATTATGAATTGCGCTAATATCTGCAAAGAACTGATTTTGTTGCAAAATGCTTTAATACTTTTTAATTTTTAGGTCTATACCTAAAAACGATTTAAGTTTATTGTATCATTTCACCAACATAAGCTTCACTTATAAATATGTACATATGTACCTTCTGCACAATGTACATAAATTCATTTTAGTACACCTTTAATTTGACTTAATCCGTTTTTTGATATTAAATGTTGTTGGAAATAGTGCTGGCAAATTCTACTACTTTCCATTACTCAATAATATTCAATACTTTTCATTTGGGTACTCAATACTACTCGATAGTTTTAACGGATTTTTTATCTACAAATCAAAGTATGTAGTTTCTTCAAAAAATAAAAATAGATCTTTAACTATTATTGGTTTTGTATGTCTTTAAATCAAAAATAGATGTAAAGCTAACTTTTAATTCAACGTTAACAACAACTTAATAAATAATTAATATAAATGCTTTGGAAAATTAATGTTTGGTTTTGATTAAAGAATTGAAAAATTTGGTTAAAAATACAACTCAGAAAGTATCAAGTAACTACTTTTGAGTATTGAGTATCCAAAAAAAGGCCAAATACTCGGTACCCATTACTCAATACTTTGCCAGCACTAGTTGAAAACATTAACACACGACTAATACTATGTTTCCACGACGACTTGAATCACCTGCTTCGCCTTCTGAATCATGTTTATGAATCATGCTGTTTACATGACTAATAAACTTGATTCGATTTGACAGTTGTCTTTAATAAACAAACAGAATAAAAAAAACAGAATTTACAATTTGTGGAAAATGTTTTTTTTAATGGGCAAACAAAAGTGAGTGGATATTAGTTAGCTTATTTGAAAAAAAACATACATTCGTACGTATTTACTTTCTTTACTTCCAGCAACAAGAAAATAATTTGCTTTGTTTACAATAATATTAAATTTTTACAGCTAGTGCAGATAAACTTGCGATAAAAATTAGAGAAGAGTGCAATTTTTCGTGCTTTGCAAGTAGATTCAATATGAATCTACTTGATTCGCTCTTAAAATTTTGTATGGTGAAGCAAGTTGTTTCGCACATGATTGGGGTGTGAAGCATGAATAGAGAGCGAAGCATGTACCGTGGAAACATAGTATAATTTGAAATAATGTTTAAGCTGATTGACAACCAGATATTGCCAGATAATGCATTTCATATGCTTTTTGTAAATACCCAAATAATTTCCCAAAAAAGGAACAATGGACTCCCATCTCTAATTACAGCCTTTAAGTTTATTAATGAAAAAGACCCGACATTTTTTCAAAATGTGATTGATATATTATTGTCCAACCATACTTTCCAATAAAATAAATATTTGAATGATTTTATATATGTATTTGTTGAAATAAAATATCGATTTTATGTTAAATTAGTTAATATTTAAAAAAAATACTTGTTTAATAATTCATCACTTAAAATAATTTTTTGCGTTTTTCGATAGTTGACAACACTGCAAGTACTAGTACAAGTTTTGTTGATATTAAATTTCTGTAAAGTCTGGTGTTAAATACTGCAGCAGGAGTTGATTGCTGTTTTACAGTTTTAATTGGTTTAAATTTCCCATAATACCAGTACTTGGTAGGGTTATTGTGTAAAAACAAAGACAACAATAACAACACATAATAGCTAAAAAAAAACAAGGTTGCCAGTATATACTGCTAATTAAAAAAGAACGAACTATAAGAACTTTATATGAATTTGTTTATTTTTACAGTTAAAGAGAACTTGACGTTAATAAATAAAAATAATACTTCGTCATTCTTGACGTTGTAAATATTTTTGGAAATTATGTTATTCATGTTGTGTTAATTTAAAAGACAATGGGAACAATAATACCTATACACGCACTTTTTTAATAAAATATTTATAACAGTTTCATGAAACAAATAAAAATATTTTATAATGCAATTCGTTAAAACAACGATTTCATTAACGATATCATAGGCAATGACTTGAAAAGCAATGAATAAAATAATTTCTTACCATATTAATTTTATATTATTTATATCAAAATGTTTATCTGTGTATTATTGATTAATTTATAAACTTATTAGGTGTCCTTAAAACTACACAACTTTTATCAGAACTAATAAATTAATCAGTTTAATACTTAAGCATCTCAAATTAATAAAAAAAAAAACAGTAGCATTTTATAAAATTTGTTTCTCTGTTATTACGTCAATTCTGTTTTAAAATAATCTAAATGCTAGCCACCGAAACGGTGGGATTTTTCAATATTTATTCTGTACAGCCATGACAAAAACCTCTATTGGAATTAATTTGTAACTGATATTAATTTGTACGAGTATATGTAATATGCAGAAAATTAAATCAACTGTTTTTCACAGTATTTACATCAATGATATTTAATACAATTTTATCATTAATTAAACGTATAGGGAAAATGAAATAAACAATAATTGAAAACAAAAATGGAAAAGAAAAAAGTAAAGTAAAAGAAAGATGTTTATTATAATTGTTTAACTTCTTAAAAGCCCCTTTTGACAACTGTAATTCTATACACTAACACACGCTTACCGTTTACCTGCATACATTCATGCAGATGTACATTAGGCTGGTTCCATATTATAGAGGAAAATTTTATAATCAATATAATTATTTGCCATAAAAATCACACAAATATTTGGTATATTGTTACTTATTTTATTTTAATAAGTTTTACAGAAGAAGCAAAAAACTTTTTAACATTTGAAGCATGGCGCATTTGGGTAATTTTGTAGGAGTCAAAGTCCTGTTGTTGACACTTTTTTAACTATGTACATATATATTTAAAAAAAAACCCCCAATTATAAATTTTGAAAGTTTCTGTAATTTTGGTGCACTTCGAATTAACATTTACTCGTATACTATTCTTAACAAGAAATACTTATTAATTCGAACATTTTTAAACAACGAATTAAAGTTAATAATTTTAGTAAAAACTATGAATTTTTAAATTTATTTTCAATAACTAGCTGTTAAAAATTTGTCTGGAAAACTTTTTGAATTTATTTTTAGCGGCTAAATTTATCATCCCGCCAATTGTATCCTATATAATTATATAAGCATTAATTTTTAATGACTTTGTTTTCCTAAAACAGCTGATAGGGTAGTGTGACCATGCTTAAAAATATATAAAAAAATACATGCTTTGATATTTCTTGATTTTCGGAGGGCATTTGACTCTGTTAATCATAATATTTTGGTGGGAAAACTATGGCTTGTGTGGTTGCAGACTTATTTATTCTTATTTATGTGGTCGTAAGCAATTTGTGCAAGTAGGGACGTTAATTTCTCGATATAAGTACCTTAATAGAGGAATTCCACAAGGATCAATATTGGGACCCTTATTGTTCTTGCTATATATTAACGACTTGTTTCAGAGATTATCTTTTTTAAATTGTTATACTTACGCTGATGATATACAACTCTTGGCCACTTCACAAATTTCTGATTTGGTAAGGTTTCAGAACTGTATTAATGAGGATCTTGATTATGTAGTGGAATGGTCTAGGGTAAATTCTTTGGAATTAAACCCGTCTAAATGTAAAGTCATGATTTTTTCGAATAATTTGGATGTTAACTTAAGAATTTTAATCGATAGTGTTACTTTGGAGATTGTTTCAAAATATAAAACATTGGGTGTTATTTTGGAAAATGATCTCTCATTTAATAAACATGTAAATTCTGTTATTACAAGAGTTTGTTTGACATTACGCGGCCTTTATAACGTGGCTTGTTACTTGCCATTGGCTGTGAGATATCGTGTTGCTGTTTCGACTTGTCTTCCACTTTTCCTGTATTGTTTGGAGATTTACTCGGGCACATCTGCCACAAATATTTTGAAACTACGACGATGTTTCAATAGGGTAATTCGATATATTTACGCTCTAAGTGTTCAGGAACATGTTTCTGAATACCAGAAACTAATTTTAGGGTGTAAATTTGACCAATATATAAATATGAGGAAAATCTTATTTTTTATAAGACAGTTAAATATGGAAATCCATCTTATCTGTCACAAAAATTTATTTTTGGTAGTTCTAGTAGAACGCATGCGCTTATTATACCTAGACACTTCTCAATTGTTATGAGTCGATCGTATTGCGTGACTATATCGAGATTATGGAATTCAATGATTCCGTATGAGGATCGCAGATTTTCACACAGTTTGTCAAATTTCAAACTCATTTTCTTGTCAAATTTATAAATGAATATTGAATCTCTATTTCGAGCTGTCCATGGTACATTCAAACAGGCAAAATTATTAGGAGTGACATTATTTGTAATAAAAAAAAGAAAAAAACTTTATTTTTAAATTGTGCTTTGTTTGTATGTTTTATCATAGGTTAACAATCATTTTCCTGCAATTATACATTATTTATAGGTTTTGTGCAAATATTCTCTCTTCATTATTATTATTTTAATCTGAACTTCTTTTTAAATTTCTTCTAACTTAAAATTATTGTTATATATCTAAATAATTGTATTTATATTATTGAATTGTTAATAGTACTGCTAATTTTGGGTCCATGGGCTTGCGGCATATTTTTCAAATAAATAAATAAAAAAAATAAACATTAACAAAAACACAGGTAAAAACAATTTCTATAGTTAACTATATACATACATATATATATATATATATATATGTATATTTTAAATTATCAGCCATGTAACAGAATTTAATTCCATTCCAAGTGAAATTAATTCCGCATTTTGCTATTACAGAAGAAGTATTTTATGCAGTTAGCTCGCGAGGCTGGTCTCAAATGCTTTCGCGCAGATCGTTTTAAATTTGCTAAAGAGCATATTAATTTTTCTAGACAGAAATGGAACACTGTCCTTTTCTCAGACCAGTCTAAATATAATTTAAGGGGAAATGATGGTAGGTCGTTGAGGCGGCCAAAGGGAAAGAGACTTGACCCAAAACTTACTCAGGAAGTGATTCTGAGTCGATCGGTATACTTTAAGGACTAATATTTCTGGGCGTTACAAACATCAGCACAAATCCAATATACGCTCCCCACTATGGTGGTGTAGGGTATAATAATAAACGAATTCAAGGGAGTTTTTTTTTTTGCAATGCGACAGTTAAAAAACCAGTTTTATTATAAAAGACAAGACTTAAAAACCAACAGAAACACAAACAGAATAACAATTACTTTACGAGCAAATGTGCACAAAAGTAAACAGAAAAAATTAACAAAAACAATATGTGCGACATAAATGTAGAAAAAACTAATACTAGAGTAACTTAATAAGAGTGAGTACCTATTTTGTGTTTGAAGAAACGAATGTACAAACATTCAAAGAAACATGTACATTCCCATGCATAAACTTCATTCAAAAGAACAAGAACTTGTTTTATAAAAGAGCAAAAAAAAACAATATTAACAAAAAAAAAAAACAAAGTGCAACTAAAACAACCGCTACTGCTAAAAATATAAAATAATAATAGTAGGTACTAATTTCAAAAGACAACAACTGAAAATAACGTTTACTATTGCAACACTACTTGAGTTTTACAATAAGGCGGAAATTGTTCTGTTTAAGCAAAGAAAAGCATTTTTCCTTAATGAAATAAATCGTTGGTAAGAAAACACAATTCCAAGTCTCATAAACTTTAAATCAATGTTGTGATAATGAGCATCATCTTCTAATACAAAGTTAAATAGAAAGACCTCCATAACAATGCACACAAATATGTATGTTGCCAATTTGTTGAAAATGGGTCACTCGTGGCACAGCACTTACGTACTTACATACATACATACATAAATACATATGATCTTTATTGTTGAAAATGAATAAAAATAGCACAACAACAAAGAAAATTAATAATAAAAAACAACTGCCAACCAAGATGAGTAAGTAGTATCATGGCTATTTATAGAAAAAAAAAGAACAACTGCATTTTTAGAAGAAAAACTACCACAAAAATATGGTTAGTTGTTTTTTCATGGATGCTAAAAATGCAGACAGAAGAACGAACTAACTAACCTAAGACAAAAACATGTTGAGCTGGAGCTGTTTGTTTTCTTTACTTTATTTTATGTTTTGTTTTTGGCATCCGCAAATGATCTTTTTTTTTTAGACTGGCGTTGCCATTCGAGAGACAAAGCGGTTTTTATGATATAAAGTTTTTTGGAATTCTAAAATTATGAATAAAGTTCACAAAACTGATAGAAAATGCCATGAGATATGATTTTTCGCAATTATTATTATTGATTTCGATTGAAGAAATAATAGATTAATAAATAACATTGATAATTTTCTAAAACAAATTTAAGTTTTATACCTACAAAAAAAAGTTTTTTTTTAATATACATAGCAACGCTGCTGGTGTGGTTAGTTTTGTTTTTATTGTGAAAAAATAATAGATTAATAAATAACATTGATAATTTTCTAAAACAAATTTATGTTTTATACAAAAAAAAGTTTTTTTCAAAATATATATAGCAACCTGCTGGTGTGGTTAGTTTTGTTTTTATTGTGAAGAAATAATAGATTAATAAATAACATTTATAATTTTCTAAAACAAATTTAAATTTTATATAAAAAAAAGTTTTTTTTAGAAAAAAAGTTTTCTTCAAAATATATATGGCAACGCTGCTGGTGTGGTTAGTTTTGTTTTTATTGTGGAAAAAAAGTTTTTTACTCTCGCTCTCTATAGGTATTATTTACACATTTTTTACAAAAGCTTTAAGCAAGTTTTTGTAGAATTATGTGTGTTTAATGCCAGTAACACAACTGGGACGAAAAACGAATTTTTGGTCGCGAATATTCGTCTCTAAAAGTACAAAAGTACAGTATATATGAAAATATACACAAAACCAACGTCGGCTGAATTCGTCATATGCGGCGAACTCTGAAATAGAGTCTATTTAACAAAAAATTAAATATGTAGAGTCTATATAACAATACGGGGTGATCATGTTTTTAATGTTTTACTAAATACTATTAGTTATACCCTACACCCAGTGGTGATATTCGAGACAATTAACAACCGGTTCGCTTAAAAAAATTATATTTTTGCCAAATTTTGATAAAAATAGCGAAAATTTTAAAGTCGCATCCCAGTAACAGACCACAAGCTTCTTGAAGGAACTGATATAAACTTTTGTTTAATAAAAAAATAGTTTTGATTTTTCAAAATAAAAGTCAAAAAAAATTGCTTAATTTTTTTCTCAAAAGATTAAAGAAAACGCTATCGAAAACATCATCATCCAAGAATCCAATGTATGACCAAAATAAAATTCATTTGTTTGTACGTTTGGACAATGAACAACTGAACAATATTGCGTTTGTTGCCGGGACTAATCACCTTGATAAATACACATTTTATAAAACCGTTAAAACAAAAACCATAATCACCCCAACAAATTTCATATGGAATTTTTATTCACGAGAAGGGTGAATATGCAACAACCGGTTCGCAAAATTTTTAAAATTTTAACAACCGGTTCGAGCGAACCGGTCCGAACCGGCTGAATATCATCACTGCCTACACCACCAAAACGCCCAGAAATATTGGTTAAACACCCACCTTAAAGTATACCGATCGAATCAGATTCACTTTCTGAGTCGATTTAACGATGTCCGTCCGTCCGTCTGGCTGGCTGTCCATGTAAAGCTTGTGCACAGAGTACAGGTCGCAATTTTGAAGATACATGTTTCGATAAAATTTGGTACGTGATATTTGTTCGGCTTAAGGATGGATGGGATTGAAACTGGTGGAAATCGGTGCATTATTACACCTGGCCCCCATACAAATGTCCTCCCGAAATTGGGGCTTACCGATCACAACTGTTTTAATTATGCTAGTACAAATTGCATCACAACTGAGTGGTAAATGAAGCCAAATCACATCTACAAATATTGTGCAGATCGGTCCATAGCTACCATATAAGGCTTACTTCCGAAAATCACTTTAAAGAGCATAACTCTCTCAAAAATGTTGGTATCCAAATAATATTTAACGCAAATTTATTTCATATGTATACAAATAATACGGTATAATTTTATTATGATCGGTCCATAATTAGTCGTAGCTCCTATCTGTATAAGACCCACTTTCGAAATTCACTTTAACGACCATAAATTTCTTAAAAATGTTGGTATCCAATAAAATTTGACACAAATTAGTTTCTTATATACAGATATAACGACACGTACTTTTATAATGGTCGGTCCATAATTAGTCGAAACTCCCATATAAAACCCTCTCCGTAATTCACTTAAAGCTCCATAAATCTTTTAAAAGTATATATGTATATCGAGATAAAGTTTAACACATATAATATTTATATTCACAGACATCATGACACTAAATTTTTGGATGATCGGTCTACAATAGGTTATATCTCAATAGGTTATACATCAAATTATTAAAAATTATTTATTGTTTTCGTCGTTACTATGCATCATACGACTAATTTATTTATACAGCAAGTTGTCGCTAACTAATTTCTTGTGTTGGGCGAAATTCGTCGTTCGTCCCAGTTGTGTTTCTAGCATAACTTTACAAAAAGCTTCTTCAGAACTAAACTTTATGTTAGCTACATATAAGCTTTTAATTAACATTTAATGTTAGTTATTTTAACTGCAAAAGTTGGTTATCTGTTAAATCCGCCTTACATGTGTTGCCAGTAATTATAACTACATAGGCGATTTTTTAAAAGATTTTAAAAATACACTTATTTTTATTTACTTCATTTCTCGAAATCAAGTTAATTGAATGACCATTTATACCAAATCAAAAACGAATTGGTTTTTGAATTCGGTTTTTCATGTTCACGGTTACACAGAAATTTTATTGTATATAATTTTCTAAAGAAAATCATCTGTATAATAGTATTTTCTTAACAGTATATTTTAGAGAAAATCTTGTGTATTACAGCATTTTCTATAGAAAATCTTTTGTATAACGTTATTTTCTATACAAAATATTGTTTATTACAGTATTGCCTACAGAAAATCTTCCGTATAAAACATTTTCTATGGAAAATTTTCTGTATAACAGAATTTTCTATAGAAAATCTGGTATATTATAGTATTTTTTATACAAAATCTTCTGCATAACAGTACTTTCTTTAGAAAATCTTCCATATAACAGTATTTTCAATGGAAAATCTTCTGTATAGCAGTATTTTCTATAGAAAATCTTTTATATGAAAGCACTTTTTATAGAAAATCTTCTGTAAAACAACAGTTTCCATAGAAAATCTTCCATATAACAGTATTTTCAATAGAAAATCTTCTGTATAACAGTCTTTTCAATAAAAAGTATTCTGTATAACAGTGCTTTGAGGTATTGTATATAGAAAATCTTGTGTATTGAAGTATTGTATATAGAAAATCTTGTGTATTACAGTATTTTCTATTGAAAATATTTCGTATAACATTTTTTTAACAAAAAGTCTTCTGTATAACAGCAGTTTTAATAGAAAATCTTCTGCATAACAGTACTTTCTATAGAAAATCTTCTGTATAACAGTATTTTCAATAGAAAATCTTTTATATGAAAGCACTTTTTATAGAAAATCTTTTGTACAACAACATTTTCCATAGAAAATCTTCCATATAACAGTATTTTCAATAGAAAATCTTCTGTATAACAGTCTTTTCAATAAAAAGTATTCTGTATAACAGTATTTTCTATAGAAAATATTCTGAATAACAGTCTTAGTTATTCAAAATCTTGTAAATAACAGTATTTTCTATAGAAAATTCTGTGTATAACAGTATTTTTTATATAAATATTTATTTTGACATTATACACTTTAATAAAAAGTATCCGTTTTCCACTTCTTTCTTGTTTTATTCAACAATTTTCGCTTTGCTCACACAAACTTTAATGTTGCACAGTGGGAAAGAATCGAAATGTATTGGAAATATATCGTATATGAAATTTTTAAACGGCTGGTCCGATTGTAAGTTGATAGCTAACAAAAGTTTAATCACTTAATTAATCCCTGGCGTTGCGGCATTACAATTGTTATTTCATAAAAATTTACCATTTTGTTTCCAAAGATTAGACGTTTATTTTTTACAGTGTATTTCATACCTGAAATCTCTCTCACTCCATTTACTACTACCTAAAAAACAGACAACAACAAAATTGTACAACAAACACACCTTTATAACGTTTTATTCTCTCTAAGCGAATGAAATCTGAAATGGCAGCTGCTGCAGCAACAGCAACTACTACAACACAATAGGAAAACAATAAAAATAAACTTTAAAAGTTGGAGCTTTATGATCAGTGGAGTGTGTACAATGGCAGCAGAAATGATCAGCATAAACAGCGCCAACAAATGTATCGTATGGATGCCGCTTTTTCATTCAGTTGCTGTTTAGCTTTTCGTTGCGTGAGTTCGTGGAAAAGTTTCTATACCGCATTCTTAACAAAATTTTAAAAAAATTTATACAAAAAACAACACTACAAGCAAACAGTGAGAAGAAATTAACAAAAAAAAATACACAACAACTGGAAAATATCACACGAAGAAATAGAAAAAAGAGTAAAAACAAGTTTTGTTTGGTTGATAAAAACAACACAAATATTTTTTAACGTTAATAAACGTTTATTTTACAACTCACTGGGATTGCTTACTTATTATTCTACATTAAATTTTTTTTGGGGAAGGTATGGCAGATCGTCACATAAACAAAACGTGAGCGCAAATAAAATCGCGTGTGAGTGTTAAAACCAATAATTATATTTACTGTATAGGTATACTAAAATACAACTGGTACTAAAAATAGGTACTTATAATTAAAAATAACAAAAATTTGTTTATTTAGTAGGTGAAATCAATTTATAAATTTTATTTTTAGTTTAAAAAAACAGAACAACCACCTTCATTTAATTTTGTCTTTTTGAGTATTTATGATTTTTTTTTAATTTTCTGTTTCTCGAAATATTTCACAATTCTTTATTGTGTTTTTATTTTTACGTCTTGATTTTTAAAGCTCAGAAAGCAAATATTTGTGCATTCCTTCCTACTCGTAACATTATTTTGTTAATTAGACGTTTGTTACATTATTGGGAGTTTGTTTTGTAACGATATTATGTAAAAAAAAGTAAGCTCTATGTTTAGTGTAATTAACTGGATGTCTGCATATTTGTGTATGAGTTTTTCGTCTTCACCTTGTTTTATGATTCTCATTTGTATACAATTGTTACCTGTCATTGGGTTTTTACTTCATCGGTTTCTCTAAATGTTGTTTCTAAACAAAACAGTACGAGCGCGAATACACACAAACCAAACAATTACAAATTATGCTGTCATCATTCATTTGTTTTTTTTAGTGTAGTGTAGGTACTAGCAGTTTAGCAGCAAATATGACTTTTTCATTGGAGAAACGTTAATATATCTAGTATAATTAATTTGTGCTTAAAGGTTGGCTATGTAGGTATAATAGTATTTAATAAACTGTTTATGCTGGTTAATTATCATGCTGACACTAAAATTTACAGCAACAACTGAAAACTATTAAATAAAAGAATGAAGAAAACATTTATGAAATGAAACTTGAAGAAACATTACATTAAAACAATACAAAAATGTGTTCGATAAGTAAGTGTACATAATTATTGAACTTTTCCAACTGCAAATTTGTTTGATTTAGCGGTTATTGTCTTCCTGGAATATTTTTATCCAATGGGATCAAGAGACATCATGCTACGATTATTTTGCCCAAAAAGAGGATTGGTTTCCAAATTGCAGTAGTTTTATTATAATGTTGTTCATACCATTGTGCTATCGACATTTTAAAATTGATTCCACTTCCCGGTTTCCGTTGGTCTAACAAAACGAAATTAAATTTCACTTATTTCTTGTTTTATTCGAAAATCTTTGCCTTTATCACACAAATTCCAATGATGCACAGTGGGTTAGAATCGAAATGTGTTGGAAATAAATATGAAATTTCTAAACGGCTGGTCCGATCGTTATAAAATATTACATGGACGTAACAAAGGCGGAGCATTGGGGGCTCAAAATAGCACGTCCAATTTTTTTGTTATTCATTTGATTTCTAAGATTTTTATATTTTCTGAAAGTCCTAGGCGTGTGCTATTTAGATTATATTTTATGCTTTTCGAGTTATATTCATTTGAAAATTTAAATTTCAAAATGTTTCCAAACCCTTTTTTATTAACGGGCAGAATTTTTGACCAATTTTACTTGAATTTTTTTTAGTTAAAAAATAAAACTTTCCATTGGAAGCGAAATATTTCAGAGCAATATCCTTTTTAGGTCCAAAAATGAACAATTTTCAATTTGAAAGCCAAAATTATATTCGATTTTTGCATAATTTTTTGGACAAAAAAGTGCCTAATTTTCTTTTATTTGAAATATACCTTTACACAAATTAGTTTAAAATAAAACACATGTCCAATTTTACAAATAAGTTTCCCCTACGCTGTTCCGAATTTGACCTATTTTTTATTATTCCAAAGATGAGATTACAAAACGGAAAACAGTTTCGCAAACCTCCATGTATTTCTTATTTATTCTAAAAATATTTTACCAGCCCCTATTGAAATATGGAACTTATGAGCAAAATTTTAAAAATATTCCAATTTTACGATTTTCGTCTAATTTATTGAGATTTCGGATTATTTTCCTTTTTATAAAAAATGTTATATATTTGCAAATTTCTCGAACAATTTGATTATTTTACGTATAGAAAGTAATTTCCGATTTTATGTAAACATATTCTAGTCAACATCTCGATTAGATTTAAAAACACTACTTTATAGCTTCAAAACTAATCAAAATTTTTAAAATTTTTGTATAGTACTAAGTTCGTCTTAGGGTTAATATCTTGAACTTTTTGAACTAAGAATATTATTATAGGAATATTATTTTATATATAGTTTCGGTTTATGCCAAGATCCACCTTTAGTCCAGAAATGTTTTTCATAAATTCTCAATTTCTTCAAATTTTTGCCTTTAAGATTTCTGATCATGTTATACCATGTTATTTTTGTCTTTAGTTCTTTCCTCTGCCCCTTTATTTAATTTATTTCATATTTTCTCTCAATCATTAGGTCCTTACTGAATTTTCAGATCGTTTTAAAAACTTTTTTATATGAACTTGTGGCTATATGTTCAAAAATAAATAGTTTAACAATGTTTTTATTACTTATTGATACATGGCCTATTTTGTTCAATTTAAAACACATATGTTAACTCATTGAGAGAATATTTTGCGAATTTCATGCCCCAAAGTCTTTATATAGCTAAATTGTCTAAGAGGCTTATAAGAATCCAGAATAATAAAAAGTATATACATATTTTATTTCCTAACAGTTATTGTGTTACAAACGGAATTAAATTTACATTTTGGATATAAAAATGTCTATTAGATTTTTACATAACTAACGTTTGTTTGTACGTAATTTCAGTTTTCTACTCCAAATTGTTTTAGAATTTCGCAAGGACCAGGAACATTAAAAGTACTTAAAATTTGGGATGAACTATTTGAACAATTAAATCATCACATAAAATATTATTTCATTATAATACTGCATCGGCTTAAGGGTTTCCAAATTTTAAAAATTGCTCCTGGGAAAAATATTTTTTTATCTTAAACTTTGATGTATTACACTTCCACCAGGGTATCGAAATAACAGAAGCAAAATGGAAGGGAGAATAAATATGGACTCTACTAGAGTCGGCTGTATTATTTATTAAATCAAAAAAATCTTGATCATAGAAACTTTTCAAACCGAGTACGTTTTTTAAACTAAATTAAGCAATAAACAGTTTACTTAAAGTACTCACAAATCATCCAAACTCTACAAACATACATTTATTAAGTAAAAAAGCATTTTTGCAAATACAATTTTACAATTTTGTCCATCGGCGTAGATAGCCCGGTCTGGGGGTGGCTAAGCCCCTCCCAGAAAAAATTTAGCCACCCCCAGAATTTTTATTCTTTTATTGCAAATTTTGGCAGAAGATATTCTTAATATATTTTGTAAACAAAATAGGAAACTAATCTTCGACTGAAACTAACTATTTTTATTAATTATATTTTTTATTACTTTTATTATTAATACAAATTAGTTTAAGTGTTTTACTTTATTTTTTTAATGTTAATTAAATGACTGAATTTATTTTTTTAATTGACAATGTGATGATAAAAACCTGAAATATACTTTAATTTTTTTTTGTTTATTTAGTCTTAAACTTTAATTTAATGTTATATGTATTATAAAAATGTTTAATACTCTTTATTTTTTTTAATAAAAATAAAAAAGCACAATTTTTTTTACCGTAAAGGGCTAGAGACCCCCCCAGGAAAAATGCCTAGCTACGCCGATGATTTTGTCTATTAACTCTATTGGCATCATGTAAATGGTAACAGTGTCTTTGTACTCGAGTCCATACTATGTAAATTACAATGTTAACACTCAAACATGAACTCATTCAACTATCCAGTTTCATGTACTTCTTTTGGAATATTTTTTATTTTAGAGCTCAGATTTTTGAAGCAAAATAAATATTATTTTTATAGTATCTAAATGGCATAAAGTAATTGTGCATTTTTGCATACTAATATTAACTAACTAACTCATAGTCACAGTTACCTGTAATATGTCATATGTATGTAAGTATGTTAGAAAAGTGTTGGGCATATAGTTTTAAATCCAATTTTACTTATCTTAATAAGTTTAAGCTAATTTAAATTGTAGAGTTGTTGCTGCGCAATAAACGAGTATAAATATAAAACATGCTCATTGTATAGTTTATTGCCTTAAATCCCGGTTTACATACATACATATATAAATGGGTTTAAACTAATATAAATTGTATTGTTGTTACTGAGCAATTAATAATTGTAAACAGAAAAAAATACTATTTTTCTAATTTTAATTAATCCATAATTATAAGATTATATATATTTAATAAATTTTTAATCTGATATGTAATTAATTTGTTGTGGAATTTTGTTTGTTAATATCAGGTTATAGATTCGCAAATTAATATTAAGCGAAAATTGCACTGAAATTTTTAAAAACTTTTGATTTGAGCATCTCCCCCACGGCTTTATTTTGTCAAAAATTTTCTGGACTATTTTGCATAAATGTGACATAAATAATTCACCTTTGACTTAAAAAACCCTAAAAGAGAAAATCCAATAGTTATAAGCACAATTATGATCACCTAATGACATATCGTCGTCCGCATCAAAAGCATCCAGTTTAGACCAAAAGAACTCTGTCTCTACTTGACCGGGCTCATTTTTAAAGAAGTATGCTCCAATGATGTTTCCAGACCAAAATCTGCACCAAACAGTGAGACAATGCATTTGTTATTTGACAATCACATGAGTGCCGCCAGATGATTTGTTTCGGAAAATCAGTATTTAATTGTTGATGTTCAATAACTTATTCAACCTACTCTCTTCGATTTACATGATCACTAGGCGTCAGTACAAGGCGCCAATTGAACATTGTGAGCATGAAGATGCAGTAATACAGTAGAGGACTTCTTGAAATTTCTCTCGAACGATATTGACATTTAACGGCTAAATCGGCTTGTTTTTGAAAGGCCATTGTATTTAATATCATCAATTGAGCCAAACTCCCTGATTTTTCAATTACTTTCTTCACAGTAGACGATATTTATTCAATATTCCCACCATATTTTGTACGATCTTTTCGAACTCTATCTTTCATTATTTTTTCAAATATTGCTCAAAAATGAAAAGGAATTGTTTTCTAGAGTAGTGCTCCTTTTTAACTAAACCTAAATCTAAACATAGAGCGAAAGAGAGATAAATGTCATACATACATATGTCTTTTCACACATATGTATGTGATATTTACTGCCGAAAATCACAATTTCTTTTTTGCATATATGTCATTTAAGTTTTAGAACTGGGGTCTAATCGCGGCTTTCGATAACGAGTAAACGTGATCGAATATTTTTGTTTTGAGATTACGGCATTCGATATCGAACAAAATTTGAGATGATGGCATTCGATAACGATCTATCGATCGAGTATAATCTCTGTAAATGTTATTCGATACATAAATAGCTATCGTTAACAAGACAAAAATTGTTTAAATTGGTGTTTTTTAATAAATTGTGAAAAAATGCAAGTTTTTTTTTAATGAAAAAGACAGTACATATTTAATTTAAAATTTTTAGGACGAGTGTTAAAAATATAAATGCAAAACAGAAGGAGGTGAGGTAATGGCTGAATTCATGTCGGTGCATCCAAACTTGGCAAAAAATATTTTGCTAAATTGTGGGCAAGAAAAAGCCATTGCTAATAGACTATAGGTAAACATAACAGTGCGCTTAAATACATTTGGCCCACCAACTGAAAATAGTTGAGAATTCATTTTTTCTGCAATATTTTATTTTTATTAAATAAAAGCAACAATAATTTTACTTTTTCAATTACATTTTCTTCTTCTTTAAGTTTTGTTTATATTCTATGCAAACATATGTTTATACTCTATTACAAATATAATAAAATCTTTTACAATGAGCAAAAAAGTTCGATTCAAAAGCAATCGAATGCCGTAATTAGATAATTGGATACGAATCGAATTTTTGTTTCGTACGATTGCTCGTTCGATAGCGAATGCGGCGATTAGACCCCTGGTCCCAGCACACTTGGGTTATTATTACGAAATGTTATAAAATATAAAATTCCTCACATTTACGTTAAGGTTTATTTTTGCACGCCTTTAACAAATTTCTTTTTCCAAAGTTTTGTCATTTACTCTTCTAATGTTACTTCTTGGCTGAATTTCTGCATATTAGAATTTTTATATTTTTTATAAAACGAAAATTTCAAAAATGTTTGCCAACAAAACATACACTTGTATATTTAACTACAATCATTGTGTTTTCTCTCCAACATTAAGGTCTTCAATAATTTACATACAAAAATATGTATGTTCATTCCCCCCGGGTTTGTTAATTAATAAAACACGATCCTCATCAAACATCTAATCATTTATTTTACTAATGCATTTTCTCCAAAAATGTGTCTGGCTGTCTTCATGTCAAGATACTGCTCAAATTTCCTACTTTTGTTAAAAAAGATCTGTTTACATATGATAGATTACATGCTCTATTTTCTAGATTCAATAAAAAGTTTTCTTTTCCACCAGATACAAGTTAATTTTAAACAAACAGACTTGGCCAGACGTTTATTTGTTCGATCGAACGAACGTTCCCACATTAGTCTGGGTTATTTATATAAAAAAAAACTTTTTAAATATTTTATGTTTTCTTCCAAAAATTTTGTTGAGTTTTCATGCACACATTAAATACATACATTATAATGTAAACTTTCTGTAATATTTTTTAAATGTTTTTGATGTTTTTCTTTTTTTGTTTGAAAAAAAACAAGTGTTTGTTATTTTATTGTATTTTTTTCTGTTCAATTTTCATTAGTTCCATGTTGTTGTTCATGTATGTATTTGAGTTGTGGCATATCAATGATGCCGCATAATCTATATTTAGTTACGCATTTGTTGCCTATAAATATAAAAATTTATTTTTCATATTGTAAGATGAATGAAAAACGAAAAGGAAACATAAGTTATTGTTATTAAATATTTTTTGTTGTGACTTTTTAAACTGTAAATAATTTTTTTGTTACAAGTCTTTAATTAGTTGTAAGTTGCAAATTGCTATAACTTGTTAATTACTCGTATATTATGGCTGCATAAGAGTTTTATGTATTTCTGCTTTTAACAGCCTTGGTTTTTCGGCCGTATTTTTAGCGAACACCGTTTGCGTTTATTTGTGTATTAGCATTATTGGTATTAAAAATAAATAAATATTTTCTTAATATGTCCGGTATACCACATTGATGTTTCCGTTTAAAACCGAAAAACAACAATTGTTTTTGATTTTGTTTCTCTTTTTAAATTGGCCTTATGTATAAATGGGTCTGTCTACATATTTTATTTCTAAATTTAGAGGACCTTGGATTGTCATCAATATGTTTCATATGTGTTTTTTTTATTGAATTTATTGCGTTCATATTGAAAATTATTACAATTAATAAATACATGCTATTGTTTATGTAGGTTAGTAATCAGCAAACAATTTGTTTTTATTTAAAATGAATGGAAATAATTTCTAAACTCTTTTAAAATTCAAGATTTAATTTTTTTATACCCAGCATATATGGGTCATAAAACCTCAAACATCTCAGATTCTTCTATGAGCAGACGACTTAAAATTGTTTCTAAAGATCGATCACACTTGGAAAATATTTGCCGAAAAAGACGTAACTACTAAATAAAATATATTTGAACTCGTTTATTTAGAACAAGACACAACAAATATTTTGTTCTATTTTATTTGATGATGTTTGATCTTTGATCTTGTAAGAGTAGTCAACGTCAAACAAATTTGTGCTAAAACGTTTTTTTTAATAATTATTTGCCAAGTGTGACTGTACCTTAAGAATTGACTTGTTAACCAATATTTCTAATTTCGGGAATTATTTGAATAATCTCTATAAATGCTGTAGCATAAATAACATTAATTTAAATCTGGATAAATGTTTTAATGTTTCGTTTCACAGGAAATTTAATCCAATAATATGTACTTTTGATATCTATGGCTATAACTTTTAAAGTACTGATTCTATACTTGGTTTAGGAGTTTGATTCTTCGATGTCTTTTGTATCTAATGCTTGCATTTTGAAAAAAAAAATTGCTCTGACTTCCTTAACTTTTACATATATCTTTTGTGAGATATAAACTAAAATATATTTCTGTTATCTTAATTCAAATCTCTCGTATTGATAGAATCTTAATTATATTGAATCTGTTCCCTGCGAGGTTCACGAACTTTGGAATGTTTTTGATATATTGTAATTAATTGCCACGAAAAGTCTCAGATTAGTTGATACTTTTAATGTCATAATTCATTCCACTAACTATGATTCTCCTCAAACTGGGAATGGTACAATTGTTGTTAATTAGAATATAAAAATATCTTTTAGAGCTAGTTCACATGCTGCGACTTTTTCCTGCGATTCGAGTTTATAGATGCAGGTATTGCGAAACAAAGCTACAAATTTGACATTTCTCTTTTGCAACTTCTTTTCTCTTGTATTATTTTCATTTCATTTACCAGCAGTGTTGCCAATGTTGTTTCTTTACGAATATCATGTACATAAAATACATATAATAAACCTTCAAAGGCGAATATTTTAAAGCCCCTAGACTACAAAATAAAAACTGCTGTATGCAAAAATATATTAAAAACATATTTTTCAAAAATTTTCAAAATTAAAAACTAGGTCCTAAATGGCAACACATCTGTGAATGAGCGAAATAGGAGAACTGAACTAGTTAATGTCAAAATGTTGACAGAATGGTGCAACAAATGTTGCATCGTGTCAACAGACGATATATTTAGAAGGAACACCAAAAGAACAGAAGAGACGATGAATTTGGAAGGGACACCAGCAGAGCGGCGACAAATCGCAGCGTGTGAACTCACTCTTACCGTAAGTGATAATTGTATATAAAGAGTGTTCCAAAATTCACGCAAGATTTAAATATACCGTCATTTGCGCCAACAAATAAAGACTGTTTAAGATTAGAAAAAATGGCTCATTAAACGAGGGAAAAACTTGTTTTGATTGTTGAACAGTATTTCGACCATAAATAAGGATTTTTCCAGCAAAATCATTTTGATCCATAAGGCACATTTTTATCTTGATGGCTTGGTCAATCGTCAAAATTTCCATATTTGGGATTAAAAAAACTCACATGTGTTTGTCGAAAAATAATAATGTTGTTGTTGTAATTGTACCACTTTTGTCGAAACATATTATCTGAGGGAAAAAAATACGACTCATACAGCGACAGACTTTGTCGGAGTTATCATACCAAAGCGTTGATCCAATTGTCGTGAAAACAATCTGCATAAAATCATTGTTTCGTGCCGATTTTAAGACGGTCAGGCAGTGACATTAGGAATACGTTGTGTTTAAATTTAAGTTTATTGCTGTGGATGAAATGTGGTGTCATATGCCTTATAGCTTTCGATAAAATTGCTGCATTGTGGGCTTCTGAAAGTCCAAGAGCAATTGTTGAAAAGCCTTCCCATACTGAACGCGTCACCGTATTGTGCGATATGTTGTCTGAATTATACAATTATTTTTATTCAGGTGGATATGCGTTACAGCGAATTGATCAAGATATCGAGAGATTTCAACAGGAATATGCCATATGTCATGCAGCCATTGAAACAATGAATTTATTGTAAACCAAATTTCAATAGAATCGACATTTGAATCGATCATTTTATTCATCATCAAATTTTGCATGATTTTCGTATAAATTGTTTTGTTTTCAAAAACAAAGTTCTTGTTAAAAACCTCAACTTACACAGTTTTGATTTAACACGGTTTGAAAATAAACAAGTTTTAAATTTTTTTACATGGTTTTATTCCATTTAGCATGATTCAAAATCTTTTGGGCTGAAATTTTGTTAATTTTTGCAAAATATGTTCATATCACAAATTTAGGTGAATTCCCTTTTTATGGATACAAGCAAATCAACTGGTCAGAGCAATTGTAAATAGCACAAATTTGGGAGAATACCCTTTTAGTGCATACAATCAAAAGAGCTGTCATACATTTTTTTACATTTATTTAATGGCTATGCTTCTGTAAAAACACATTGTACCTATGTACATATCTATATGGGATTAAATATTATAAACCTGAATAGTTGTTCTTAAAAAATCCTTGTTTCTCACTAATTTCAATAGGTTTTAGAGATAAGGAACCAATCACCTATTTTTCATATGAACAATATCTTTTTTTTACATGGTTTTTTTACACGAAGTTTTCCGGAAAAAACAGAATTAGGTGTATTTAACTGCTTAAGAAATCGAAAAGCGAAAACATAAAATCTCAGTATTGTTTATTACCACTTTTTATTTCTAATTTTTGTTAAAGAATCGCCTGCACTAATCTTCATTTAAATATTGCATGTTTCTATAACTTCATCCAGCGTTAAAAAATACTCTTCTTAAACAATACTGTATTAAAAATCGCATAACTACAATATTTTCACACTAAAATAATGACTCTCATTATGAATTAGAAAAAAAAACAGTTGAAAAAATACATAAAAACATTAAAGAAATCAAATGTCTACAAAATGTTTTGCAGATTATTTGTTCGCTGCGCCGGTTAAATTGTTGCTTAAATCACGTAAAAACGTTTATCACATTTTTTCAGTGAAAAAAGAAATAATTATAAAAAAACACTTTAAATAATTATCGCATAAATAAACATAATAAATTCACAAGAGGAAATCCATATATAATTATGATGTGATTAAAAACTTTAATTTTTATATAATAACTGTTGAAAATTTAAGCAATTGTAAATATTAAAAAAGTATGAACAAACATATAAAAGTTAATTAAGCTAAATAAACAATTGAAATCCGATGAACAAAGTAGGTCATGAGTGGCGGAACAAAGAGGCAGTGAATTTTATTGTCATAATTATCTATTTCAACTTTTTTTATTTTCATTAATAAATATAATGTTCCAAAATAATGAACCCAAAAGGTATTTATGCATTTAAGAAATTAAGAAGAATAAAATTTAATTTAACAAATTTAACTTTTTTTTTTTCTATTTTTAACTGGATTTAAAAATGTCAAACTTATTGTCGATATCGTTTACGCTTGGTTCCACTTTAGTTCGTTTGTATTTGTTGCTAGCTTTTAAAACATAGTACATACCTACATTATTATTTTGTTTCTATGTTTTATATAATTCAAGACATTCCTAAATGACTCATGGATATGTACGAGTATCTATGTGATTTTTTTAACTGTTTGGGTTTTTAAAGCATTTACTAGATAGACATCATGATTTCTACTGTTATTGTTGAACTTGTTATAAAAAATGTTTATTGAGAATAATCATTTTGTTATTTCGCAGAATTCTCTAAAAATTACTTTATAATATTAAAGTTTATGCAAATATGTGCATATGTATGTATGTTGCGAGTACAAGCCAAGTTTTAAATATTTCTTCAACGAATATGTTAACAAAAGAGAATACCTGAGTGTATGAAAAAAATAATTAAGGTTGCAACGAATTTCAAATACTTTAAGAGTTTAATTTATTCGCTTGTTACAATTAAGGAAAATTATCAGTAAATAACATGTTTATGAAGTACTTTAGAAATCAATTTTTTGTTTGCATTTCGAACCGCTTTATCTTGGATTCAATATAAATAGTGAGTTGAGCTTGAAATTTGTCATGGAATGAATATGTATTAAGAAAGCGAAAGAAACTGGCGCTCTTGTCTTAATATACCTGAATAAGCTTTATTTAGGTCACAGGAAACAAATAATAGAGGAAATTTAGATGGAAGTGGGTCCAAAACTTTACTACACAGTGTATGACGTCTAATAAGAGATAGAAAACGATTCTATAGACATACTTTTCTATAAATATCCGAAATTCTAGTTCAAGAGGTTACAAAAGGAATTCGACTTCAACTGCAAATTGCTTGCCAAACCAAAATAGATTGTAATTTATATATTTATATTTTGGGTCGTTATCCCCTCGTTTCGCTACAACATAAAATATTGTTCCTGGTAGCTAGCACCATTCTGCTTTTCGTTACGATTTGGATATTTAAAGAGTGATGAAATGAGTTTGAAATCTTTATTTGAGTCCTAAGAACGATCTATATAATTTAATGTTTAAAGATGATTTCATGTAAATGACGCTACGTCAAGGCTACGTGTTTCAAATGGTTTCTCTGGGTTCTCTGGTATCTCACGAACAAATTATTCAGTATTAGTTCCCAGTGCTTCAACCCTTGCGTGTTTGTCACTATAGATATGAACCTTAACATAGCCACATAAAGAATAGTCTAAAGGCTTTAAAACGCATGATCTAGGCGGCCAATTGACAGGCCCCAAACGTGAAATAAATTGGTCACCGAAGTCGCCTTCCAATTAGGCCATTGCTTCGCGTGTGGCACCGCCTTGTTGAAACCACACATCAACCAAGTCCAGCTCTTCCATTTTGGGCAAAAAAATTGTAATCATAGCACTGTAGCGCCTTTCACAATAATGTTCCTTCCTGCCTTCGGCATCTTTGAAAAATTACGGTCCAATGACCAAACCAAAACCGAGAAATGCATTGATAGTTCTTGCTGCTCTTCACACCAAATACGACAATTTTACTTCGTCGCTGAAAATAGCAGAAGTGCACGATGCACTTTTCTAACCGAGGATGAATTTTGATAATAAAATGCAATAAAGCTTTATATAGACGGTTGTCGGATCTTACAACGTTCAAAAAATGTCTAACAATCTTGTGAACATAAAATTTTTGTCTTCCAACGTTGTAAGAAACAGCATTGACAATATACCTTTTGCTTACAATTTTTCAATGTCAGTACATTGCTAGATCTGCTAGCTTAAGTTATAGACCAAACATGTTACACGAAAACAGCTGAGCTTCCCAAAAAGAAAGTTGCTAAAAAAAAAATTACCCTTTATTAAGTATTCGCATTTTTTTTTTGGCCGTTCATTGTAGGAGAGTATTTGTTTCTTTTGTTTTATTTTTGTATGCGATCTGTGTCTCATGTCTCTTTGCATCGTTTTATAAAAAATTTTACAATACTTTTTGCAAGCTTTAGTTTTTTTGCAATTATTGAATTTGTGTTTGATTTTCAAGAAATTTATGCATGATTTTCTTTCTATTTTGATTTATCATTGTACAGTTCTCATGCAAATATGTATATTCAAACTGATTGAAAGTAATAAAAATAAATCACTTAAAAAACGAAGTGTTTTTATAAAACTCTTTTGAAGAGTGGCCGGATTTTATGTAAACAATGCTTTATGTATTTTTAAAAGCTAGAAAGCTTGGTTTTTTTAACTATTAAGCTGTTTTGAACTGTAATTTTGTACAAACCAGCTGTGGCGCATTTCATTATTTCATGTTTCCTTTCATAAAAGTACCGTCAGACAGAACCATAGAACTTCGTGGCCCTTCCAAAAAAATTTTTTTTTTGCCCATAAAAAGTAAACCTCATATGTCTCATATTTAATGTTACACCACACCTTAAGGGTAGGGTATTTTAATAACATACAGTTAACTTAACCGCAAATTGCAATCGTATAGACAGACTCAAACAGAAAGAAAACAAATTATCCAATGTTTATTATTGAAATGCATCGAATGTTCTCTTTGAGGAGCTAAAAAAATAATTTTGCATGAAAATAATGACCCAAGAATTTGGCACAAAACAATTGTGACGATGAAAAAAAAACACTCAAACACTATAAAAATAATATCTGGAATGGAATGTTGTTTTGCTGTTAACAAAAACAAAAATAAAGAAATCAAACAACCAACTGACTTCAAATGCAAACGATAATATTAAAGAGGCATTTAAGTTAAGACAAGATATTGAAATGAGTTAAGAAAGAAAAAGAAAAAAAAATTAACGACCTAAATATGCTGTTGTACGAGTGTGTTTTAAAATAAACACCCCTGGCTATATATAAAATTACTTTTACCTACAAAATTTAAGATCGTTATGGTTCAATAATTTAAAATAAAAATACTTATACACTCAGTTAGTAGTTATAATATACAATGGTGGACATGAGATTAGTACACTTCGTATCTTTTACCAATTAAATCAAATAGTTTCTGTTGTTTGTTATGTTTTAAACGTCTACTTTTTTCAAAAGTGTTACATGTTATTCTAAGATTACTTTTTGTTTTATTAATTAGTTGCATGTCGGTGGTTTTCATTCCAGAATATTAAAACTCTAGACGGTAATTGAAAATTTTATTCACAAAAAAAAAACTTTATTTGAATCCTAATATTTATGAGGACATCCTTTATTTTTAATAACAGCTGCTCATCTTCTGGGCATACTCTCATCCAGAGCCATACAGGGCTCTTTTTGAATTGCGTACCAAGCATTTTCGATTTCTTGAATATGGCCTAATGCGTTGTAGACCATCTTCCTTGATCAAATTAAAATACACCTAATTCTGTTTTTACACGGTAATTAGTTCCAGGAAAGTTCGTGTAAATAGGTGATTGGTTCCTTATCTCTAAAACCTATTAAAATTAGTGATTTTTTAAGAACAACTATTCAGGTTTATAATATTAAATCACATATACAATGTGTTTTTACACAAGCAGAGTTATTAAAGAAAAAAAGATACGCAGTCTAAGCCTAAGAGTAATGTAAAGAAATGTATGTATGAGAAGTTCATTTAATTGTATCCACAAAAAGGGAATTCTCCTAAATTTGTGATATGAACATATTACGCAAAAATTAAATTTAATAAAAAAAAAGTTTTAACCCAAAAGATTTTAAATCGTGATGTGATGGAAATCGAAAACGAAAACGAATGAGTTTTAGAAGTCAATTTTTTCGTAATATTTCTGTATTGAAAAACTTCTATCACATAAAATATAAAGATATTGGGCTACTAAAGAGAATCTTAAAACAAAATTTTTAAAAATTAGATTATAAATGCATTAAAATGTATTTCCAAAACTGATTCGTTTTCGATTTCGATTTCCATCACATGCCTGATAATTTGTTTATTTTCAAACCGTGTTAAATCAAAACCGTATAAAAACACAATTAGGTGTACTTGCAATCTCTCCAATATTGCTACCTCTAGAGTTCATTTGGTGAACAACATTAGGCTGTGCACCACTTACATATGTATTTTTAACCACGTCTAACCTACCAACTAATTGAGAAAAACTAACAAAATATACTCTTATATGTAGATACATTTACTTTCACGTTTTAAAATACTGTCCAGCTAAAATTACCTATTAACTGCAATTAAGAAGAAAGTTTTAAGAAAGAATGAAGTAAAAATTAATAGGACATACTGATTGCAACATAGAATACGCCAGTGCACAAAAATTGCAGTTAATAATTATAATAAAACTTTAACTATAAAAGAAAAATACCTTTGAAAACAGCATATATTAAGTGTGCTAATCTCATATCCACCACTGTATAGCATAATCAAAATGTAGATTTTCATGTTACACTGTTATGGTCAAAGAAAAAATGTTAACGATGTGGGAAGTGCTTTTATATAAACTTCAAAATTTTTTTAATTGAACTTGGCTGTTTGTTTATGTTTTTTTTTCCACTATTAAGTATTCATTTCTGGTTTCAATTTATTGATTCATATTTTTTATAAATACAGAAAAAAAAACTATTTAAGCTCCATTTGTGAATGTTTATGTTTGTTGGCTAAAATGAACGTAAAAAATATGTATGCCGTAATAAAATTGAAAAGAAAAAATACAATTAAAAATCTAGTTACTTAAATTGCACTTGCGTGTGGGAGCATTTTTTGAAGCAGTTATGAGTAGTTAAGTAGACAACATTCATACAACAAAATGCTCATTCAACACTACCGCTTAAAATTTGAAATTGGAAAAACATGTTAGAGAAACGAGTTGTGAGCCAACATGGGTTGCCAAGTGTTAAATTAGAGATTGCTTTAAAGATTTCATCTCAAATAACTCTAAAACATTAATTAAAATATACTGTGAGCGTCAAAATAAAGTCAACATTAATATAAATATTTTTATGTTAGAAAATTCTAAGCATTTTTATATACATAGTTATTTAAGTAGAATTAAACTAACAAAATAAAAGAAACAAAAACAAAAGCGTATACAAATTTAATTGATTTCTTGTTAAAATAGATAAATTTTTACGCGTCAAAATAAAGGAACAGTGGCATCATCCTTTAAAAAAAACTCCTGTCATTTTAAAAGTAGTGGCAATTTTTTTAATTTTTCTTTGTTTAAAAGTACAGCTAATTCTGTTTTTACACGGTAATTGGTTTCGGAAAACTTCGTGTAAAAAACGTATAAAAAATATTAATCGTATGCAAAATAGGTGAATGGTTCCTTATCTCTAAAAGCTATTGAAATTAGTGAAAACAAGGATTTTTTGAAGAATAACTATTCAGGTTTATAATATTAAATCACATACATGCATATGTATAGAATGTTTTTACACAAGCATAGTTATTAAAGAAAAAAGGATATGCAATCTAAGCTTAAAAGTAATGTAAAAATAATGTATGTATGACAAGTTCATTTGATAGTATGAAATTCCCCTAAATTTGTGATATTTACAATTGCTCTGACCAGTAAGTTTGCTTGTAGCCACAAAAAGAGAATTCCCTAAATTTCTGATATGAACAAATGAAATTTAACTAAAAAAATTAAGCTCAAAAGATTTTGAATCGTGCTAAAGGGAATAAAATCGTGTAAAAAATTTAAAATTTTTTTATTTTCAAAGTGAACAAATTTCACGTGGAATTTTTATTCACGATAGGGGTGATTACCAAACGAAATACCAATGCTGTAAAAATAGCTGAAAATGTAGTGAAAACTTGTGGAAGATCTTTGCATCAAAATGGCCTTCATTATAGAGTGCCACGTAAGAAACCCTTTTTATCAAAGAACAACCCAAAGAAACGTTTGAATTTCGTAAAAAAAATATAAATTTTTGGAATAATATTCTTTCCACCGATAAAAAATAAGTTTGAGATATTTAATGTCAAAACGAAGCCTTTGGTAATAAATATGTTATCAAGACGGTAAAACATGGCGAAGGCTCAGTAATGGTCTAGGGTTGCATGGCGTCATTAGGCGTCGGTAATCTTACATTTATAGAATCTACAATAAAAAGGTAGGCCCTAGTGTAAAGAACTTATAACTGCCGAAAAATTGCACGAAAACTGTATTTTCCAACAGAACAATAATCCTAAGATTACCTCCAAAATTGTGAAAAAGTGGTTGCTCAATCATTTTGCAAAAACTTTAGATCATCGTCCGCAGAATATGTGGACAACAAAATTAAGCTAAGAAAAATTACTTGCAAGAATAACCTAAAGGCAGTAATACAGGATGAATAGAACAAAATTTCGCCTGATTTTAATAAAAAAAAAACTGGTTAATTCTATGTCTAGCAGTTTGTCAGCTGTGATTTTAGGGTGCCCCTATATACAAGGCGATAGTGTGCCGGACTATCAGTCAGAGGGTTGTGGGTACGATTCCCGCCAAAGACTCTGGGTGTTTTCTGCAAATAAGCCAACAGCTTCGCAGTGTGTAATTGTTAATTAATGTTAAAAAAAATATATATATAGGCAAAAGTACTACAAACAAAATATTAAATACAATGATGTAAAACAATTTGAATATGGTGAATTTCGCGTCAAGTGACCCAATTTTAAAACTCGATGTCTTCCGATTTGGATGAAATTTGCACCAAGATTAGTACTATTGGATAGTAGGCCAGAGACAAATTTTCAGCTCTATCAGTTAAGAACTGCCGGAGTTAGAGGGGTCAAAGTTGGACATTTTGGTCCATTTTGGTCATACAGGGTTTTTTTAAAATGAGTGTAACTTTTCACCTATTGGTCCTAGCAAAAATTGTCCAAAGGACTTTAGATATCTATTTCTTCAGTCATTCCAAAAATATTTTTTTTTTAATTTTTTTCAATGTGGGCCCTTTTTTTCTCAAAAGAAAGCTTATACAATTTTCTTTAATGGGATGCGAGTGGGATATCTATAAAAAAAATTATTTTTTAACTCAAGAATAGGATTTTTCAACATTTGGCACATGTATCATTTTAATTTTCACCCATTTTTTTATTTTTTTTTCAAAATGGAGTTTTTTTTATTTTTCCTCAAAAGAAACTTTAGACCAATTTCTTTAAGAAGTTTGTGGTCACTTAAGGGGATGCAAGTGGGGTATCTATAAAAAAAATTTCCAACTCAAAGAAGAAAGTGTTTCAATTTTCCCCATATGCACTATTTTAATTTTTTTTCCTATTTATTACTTATAATACTAAATAAGAATAATAATAATAAATAATCTAATAAAACTAATATATAAATGAAATTGACGCTCACAGTATAATTTTGAAACATTTAATTTTGAAAATAATTCATAGACTCGTGAACGACAGCCTATCGACAAGAATGTTGTTTCCATTATTAAAATATCTAAAATCAAACAAGTTTGTTTAAATTAGTTCGCTGACTAGTATCCAAGAGAATGATTAATATTCATTTCAAAAATATAGTTTCTATTGAATTCTTGATCTTAAACATAACTCTTTTTAAGAATTATCTCCATTTCCTAATACTTGGCAGCTCTAAAATCATTTTTGAAACCAATTGCGCGCCGGCGCAAGACACATTTCAAACTATATACGTACATATGCATTTCAATTCAACAAAACAACAAATAAACACGTCTAAATTATGTGCGTGCACAATTAATGTCAAACAAAAAGAAACTTTTGTTTGTATTATGATTGACTTCCGCTAAATAGTGAGCGAATGACTGACTACAAATGCAGACTTAACACAACACAAAACACCTTACTGCAATTGAATAGATACGAGTAAATATTTATGTAGATACATTTAATGGAAGCACATACAAACCATTATAGTTTTCCAGTCATAAAAAAAATATTCTCATAACACTTAAAACAAATCGAAGAAGCAAAAAAAAAAACATTATATGGGCGGACATTTAATTCTCTTGTTATTTAATTTGTATATATTTCTTACTGTCAGTCTTCATCAACAACAAATAAGTGTATGTATAATAATACCAACCAAAAAAAACTACATAATAAAACACCTACACTTTTATTTTAAAAATGTTACTGGAACTGGTCTTTTGAACAGTTTCTTTTTTTTCCTCTTCATACAAGTAAAAGCTGTTGAACTTTGTTTTTCCCAGCTTTTTAGACCCAAGATGCTAAAACCAAAAATTAAATAAAAAAATATGTACCTACGTGGGCATTGGTTTTTGTTTTTTTTTATACAAATATTGTTTAAATACCTCTATCAATTAGTTAAGTTTTTTCTAAAAACATCTTCAATGAAAGCCCAAATATTGTATTTATTTTAATATCTTATCGTTTACAGTAACTGAAAAAGACCATTTTATGTCTATACAAACATACATACATACGTATTTTTAAATTTCTATTTGTAATAAATTTTGGAAAAATACAAAAAAAAACAAAACACTGCCACTACCTATTGATTGTTTATATTATTTTTATGTTTTTATTGACTACATGTTTTTTCAAGGCAAAAGTTCACATACATTATTTAAAAAAACGCCTACAAAAACCCACAAAATAGAACAATGTAAACAAATTCAGCACGCACCATGTGTGTAAGAAAACAATTTAAATAATTAAGCAAACAACTAAAATGAATTGGTTATATTTTATGTCATTTATGTTGGTGTATTTTTCAAACAGAAATTAAATGTTTCTGCAGCATGTTTATATTTTGTCAGCAACATGTTTTAGTGTAAACAAATAGTTTTTTCAAAAAAAAAATACGTATATCTGAAGACGATTTTTGGCCATTTTGAAAATTAGGAGAACAGCACGGTTATGACACTATATATGTACATATATATGTATGTAGGCTGAATTCGTCATATGCGGCGAACTCTGTAATAGAGTCTATCTCTATTTTAAACAAACAATAAAATTATATTTTGCTTTATATAATTTAAAATAAATATACATATATACAAAATAGTTAACAATAAAAATTGTTTTTACCTGTGTTTTTGTTAATGTTAATTTTGTGTTCACACTACCTATCAGCTGTGCTTCATACGACGAATTTATTGACACATCGATTTGTCACAACTAGTTCGTTGTGTTGGGCGAAATTTGTCGTTCTTCCCAGTTGTGTTGTATAGGTGTCCATTGAACTACCATTTCTATATAGTGTCATATCCGAACCCTTCTCCTTATTTCCAAGATGGCCAAAGATCTTCTCCAGATTTATTTTTTCAAAAAAACTCTAATTTACTGGAATAATTTTAAATTATTTCAGATATCCCACTATTATGGTTCCATTCAGTAGCTCTTTTTCCATACCATATCTATTTTTTATAGTTCATATGTATTTTTATCTTATTCTGAAATTATTTCAGAAATTAAGATTTTTTTAAGTTCGATATCATTAAAACATGTGCAATTAAAATAAAAAAAAATGCAAATGTAGGAGAACGGATAAGTCTCATTTCTAGCAACATGTTGCTTAGATAATCACAATATGTATTTGTTATATGATAAGAAACTTTAATAATTACTTGTTAGAATTTACAATCATTCTGCGAAATGTCCACTTATATTTTGACATCCTCAACTCTAACAAAAAACCTAAAAAAAAACTACGCCACGAGCCATACATCCAACCAGACAATTCAGTTGTTCGCGTAATTTATTAATTTGAGAATTTTAATTAGCTACCTCGTTCTGGGGGGTTTCTCTCTATTGCGATGCGAAAGCAAATTCGATGCGTAAGAGTATCAATTTGTACGCTTATCGCATCGAATTTGCTTTCGCATCGCAATAGAGGGTAACCCCCTGTTTGTTCTTTTTAACTATTTTCTCTTAGGCCATTTGAAAGACCCGGTCCACAATTGATGAATTTCGGAGATTCATTGGGAGATAAGCGAAGGGTTTTTGCAAAAAGTGGCTCAAAATTGGCTTAATAATAAAATCGCTTTAATAATTTGGCTGAATGCCGAAAGAAAAAGTTTAAAAAATCGGTTTTGGGTAGACTATATAAATTAATTAAGAAAATACTCAAATTCTCTTATTAGACATTTTCCTCCTTTTGGCTATTTATTGTTGACATTCATGAATCAAATAATAAACATTACGCATTGCGCAGGTCCGTTATATTTTACAAAAACTGTGAGAGTAAAATTAAGAGCAAAATTTCTTCTTATGACGTCACAGGTCAAAAATATTTTCATTTTTGCTTAACTTTTATATAAATTTGAATACCTACTAATAAAAGTTTTAAAATGAAGTGTGCAGTTTTTAATTGTGAAAATATTAAAAAAAAAAACATAAATTGAAGTATTTTCCATTTTCCAAAAGAAAATAAATTAAAAAACAAAAGTATATACATATATTTAAGTTAACGTTTTTTGATGTATTTTAATATGTTTAAAAAAGTAAATAATTAAATGTTTTATTTTAAATCAAAAAGTGTACGAAAAATTATTTTTATTTTAATATTGTTAACAAAAGTTATTTTATACATGTTGATTATAATGAAATTTTGTTTACATTATTTGCGCAATCTTTATTATTTAATTCATGGTTAACATTTTTGATCCACTTGTCGAATTTTGAAAACCTGCCATAACATGAATTTGTAATAAATACTGTTTTAAAAGTTGAATTTTTCATTAAACAGAATATAATCATAACAAAATCAAAAGATTATATTAATTATATCATGGGAATTAATATTTATTTATACGAATATATTTTCTTTAAACCCACCAAATTACAAACAAACATTGTAAACTTAGAAACCGATTAAAGCTTGGTATTCTGTTCGTCATTTCGTGCGAAATACTATCAAAAGTCCATATAAAAAAAATTGATGCGAAATAAATGCGAAATAATGCTGCTGAAGTTGTACTCTGTTCTTGTTGTGAAAAGTTACGAAATGTTTCTGGCAGCATGTTTTTTCAACCAAAAAATGTATATGGGAACATTTTTTTTCAACTGCGAAATAATGTAAGCGGCACTTATTTCGCACGAAATTGAAAACAACAGCTGTTTAGATTTTATTTATTGTGTTTTTAATTTAATAATTTCGCACAAAAATTATTCAAATTAAAAATAGTACTAATAAAACATAAAATAATAAAGACAAAAATAAATTTAGTGAAACTGAGAAGCAGTATCGGCAGTACGAAAAAGAAAAAGTATAGGGAATAAAATTACAATAAACTACATTGCAACCACAACGCCATAAAAGCATCATGGATAATATGTAATATAATTTTTGTATCCATTTCTTTAACACATAAAATAAAAAACATGGTTTTTGTTTACATAAAAGAAACAATGTTGCATACCTAAGGGCAATAAAAACGACAATTTTCTTCTAAATTGCGGCATTGTCATCACTTGCTAATTGTCAAAATTTTCAAACGAAATAATTGATGTTGCTCAACAAATTTCGCAAATTTGAACAGAGTACCATGCTTAAATTAAAATTAAATCAATGTTGCTGTCAACATGTTGCGGTGAAATAAGAAGTAGAGCAGTGAATTAATTAATTAATTAAACGATTGCCACTTTTTCTAAAATGCGTAGTAAAAGGACACAAAAACACAATTTAATTATTGCAATCACCTGTCTTAATATATTGTATATATTTATAATTCGAAACACTGCTTAAATATTTTTAATTGCAATTGTCACAACAAATTCACTAAATTTTATGCAAAATCATAATTACTTTATGGCCAAATGTTTTATTGTTTTTAATAATATTTTGCGCTTATAGCAGTTCATTAACCACTTACAAATAAAATTCAGCAAAAAAAAGACATTATCGCTATGTAAACAATTTTTTTTTTAAGATTTTAAAGTTACTTGTCATAAATAGACACTAAATATATACAGTGATGAAAGAAATAAACCAAACAAATTATATTTATGTAAATATTCTAGAGAGGCTACTTCAAAATCTAAGATACATGCATACTAAGTATATATTATCTAGTCTCTAAATATATTTTTGGCTACAAAAAAAAGAAAAACAAAAACTAAATTCTTGGTTCATTGTTCATGATACGAGTTTTTATTTAAAGTAGAACACTTTTGTTTTGTCATTTACAAAAGTAAACTAAAGTATGTACAATGTACATATTTTCAAACTAAAATAAATAACGAAATTTACTTGGCATAGAAATTCGGAAAAATAGAGTATGATGTATATAAATATGTATGTATATGTAGCTGCAAACAGCCTAACACACTTAAGTTTTATTTAAATAGAAAATTTTAATTTGATTAAATGTGGTTTTTATTTGAATTTGTTTAAATTGTATTTACATTTCATACACAAAAAACACTTTTATTCATTCATTAAAAATTTTTATTAAGATTTTTGTTTTAATTTTGATCTCCTTTTAAATGTTTATGGTTAATGTAAACACAAACACATGTTTCTATTTTATTTTATAAAAAAAAACTACTCGCACAACAGCCAGCCCAGCCTACGTACTTTGTACATAATTAATATTACCAACTTGTGATAATGATGTTTGAAGATATGTATGTAAGTATATTTTAATTTTAGTGTATGTGTTTTTTGTGTGACAGTGGGCATTGCCAAGCAAAAAATTTGTCATGCCAGATTTATTTGCTTGCTTGCATAAAAACTCCATTATTTTTATATACATATATTTATTTTTATAATAGATTTAAGTGTTAATTTATGTGTCGTCAAATGTCTTTTATAACTTTTGTTGTTGACAGTTTAATGTGAAAGTTTTGTTGAGTTGAATTTTTAACGGCAGCCCCCACATAAATTAAGGATAGTTTTCTTGGTATTAATGTACATACATATGTATCTCATCACTTTCTATGTGATTGTTAGTCCCAATTTACACGAAGCAATTCTTTAAGCTAGGCTGATTACCTTTTAGACATCGTGGTGAATGAAAGCTAAGGCGAGTACACACTTGATTGTATGTACTAGCAATTCGTGTTACTCTCTTATTAGCATTACATACACATGAATAAAAATACGAGCGATTTAAGCAATAAGAATTGTGCTGTGTGAACACCGAAGAAATTTCAAGGAAAAAATTGTATCACTCTTTTCAATAAAAATTGCTTCGTGTAAATGGCTTAAAAATCAATCGTTTAGGATCGCAAACGGCTGAGATATGTGTAAAATGATTGTTTTAAGCTTCTGCTTCTTGTTTCTAATTCCAAACGTGATAATTTAAAACAAAAATCAACAACGGAAGAATAGTTCTAGAATTATTCCAAAGATGACAATTTCAAACAATAAAAATCATTGATTAAAGAACTGTTGCCAGAACCGTTCTAAAAAAGCCCTGTTGGCAACATTTTATAACTTCAACTAATTTCACCGCAACATGTTGACACAGCAACATTATGTTGATAGAAATTTAATTAGCAACTAATGTTTCGATTATGTATAGCAACCAAACTGGAGTTGGGTTGCCAATAGGCAACGCAACTGACATGCAAGTTGTTATTATGTAAGGCAACTTTCGTGTTTAATCTGTTTTTCGAATTTTCGAGTAGAAAACAAATATTTATATGTTAAAAATATAAATAGTTTAACAACAAAATAACTAACATTTAAAATTAACCACTTAAAAAAATCAAAGCAACCCCAAATTCTCGGTTGCCATGTTCGGCAACTGAAGTTAACAGCTTACAGTTGTCAGTTGCCATCTGTAATATGTTTTTGGCAACTGTCAACTCCACTGAGCTTCGGTTGTCATCCGTAATCGACCCATAAGTTTATAATGTTTATCTAATCGTATATTAGGTTTTCGAATTTCCTGAACATTTTCCATTCCCAGGAAGTAATATAAAAACTCTACAATCCCGAGAATTTTTAAATACTAAATTACAATCTGAGTCTTAGAAAATTCCATAATTCCATGTACATACATATGTATGTATATGAGTAGCATAAGTAAGAGGTCTGACTAAGTTAAATCTGGAAAATGAAATCAGTTGCTTCTTTTACTTTCAGATTTTCAAATTGTCAATACAAAAAGTAAACAAAATGCCATTACTTAAAATACTTTCTCTTAATACACTAAGAAGAATTAATGTTATGCAATAATTCTTAAAAAAATAAATATTCTTACTTAAATTCTTACTTTTTGGTTTTTATTATATGTACTTAGAAAACAGTTCTTTTCCAACGAGAACTTTGTTTTTTAAAAAATAAAGGATTCTTAACCCTTTCATGCCCACTTTTTTCTAGGTGGTGTTAAAAATATGAAACCTTGTTTTTCTGTTTATTTTGGGCTCAGATAAGGTATATACCAAGTTTCAGACACCAGGTCCTTCCAGGAAGAAGTCCAGAGGAAGTTGCTTTTAAGCAACAATGGGCATTAGTGGTATAAAAATTTTAAAAGGAACAAATTTTTTATTTGTTTGTTTTTGCTTTTATAACTAAAATCACCTTTTCTTTCAGCCATAGTTCCGATAAAACAATTTTATAATTTCGAAATTCTAATATATTTCAGTTTTACGTGACTCTGTTTTTGGAGAAAAATTTTTTACATGCACTTACTTTGGATTCTTGTCCACAACTAAATGCTTGTTAACATATTTTTTGATGTTTTTGCATTTTATTACTTTAAACGCATAAACAAAAAAAATACAATTTACCGTTATTCCATAAATTGCAAAGGCAAAGAAATATTAGCTTTGAAAGTCAAAGTTGCTTATAAGCAACTTTGAGCGTGAAAGGGTTAATAGCTGTTTCAGGACGTCTATAATATTGACCATTATTACGAAATCCGAAGTTTTAAATTATTATTATTAAAAATCCTTAGAAATTATGTTTTTACTAATTTACATATCAAATTCATAATAATTTTAATAATTTTCATTTTATTTTTCAGATACTTTAATATGAATGGCAATGAATCAGTGAATACGGATTATACTGTTTAGTAAAATAAATCTCATTTCTACATCACTTATAATTTAATCGTGTTGAATTTGAAATTATAAAGACAAACTAAACATAAACACAAGAAAGAGTATTATAAAAATATTATTATATCGTCATGATTAATCCCCCTAATACCAATAGCATTAATAGTAATGGCACAATGGAAACATATGATGATAGACCGATAAGTATGTATGACAATCTAAATAATATGACCACAAATATGAATTCAACAACAATGGCGATGAACAGTAGCACACCTAAAATAACAAAAGCGCCAACAATGGCAAACACAAATGCAACAGCAACAGCAACACCAACAACGTCATCGAAAACAAATGGAGCAGCACATTCAACGCCCTTTACAGATATTACATTTAAATTTAATGAAAACAATAATATACCGCAACACAAACTACTACAACAACAACAGCAACAACAACTTCTGCAAATAAATGACAATCGGAACTTGAATGAAATACCTCCCAATACAGGTAATAATGCAGCTGTATATGCGACACCATATAAAACAGCAGCAGCTATAAAGCCAGTAATAACCACCGCATCACCACCTCTAACAGCACAGCAACAACAACAGCACTCACCATCGATACCAACAACAACAACAACAACAACAGCCATAACGAATACATTAACGTCATCACCGTCGTTATTACAAACGAATGCAACAATAGCAACAACACCGCCAACAGCAGCAGCTATAGACTCAGATACATTCAATAGTATTAATCGACCGCTTAGTCAACATTCACAATCGGAACTAAACGATACAAGTCATAGCATAGCTGCAGTGAAAGCCGCTTTAAATGAAGCTAAATCAAAATTCTTTGGCTTAAATGGTTATGCATCATCACAACAACAGCTGCAAGATCATCCACACAATTACGACGATCACTACGGCGAAGAATCTCCAAACCATCAACTACTGCCATTAAATGATCATCAACTGCAACAACAACAACAACTACAACACATACCGAACACACATCCAGCTCAACAGCAACGACTTCAACAACAACAACAACAACAAGTACAAAAACCCCAACCAAAATATCAAAACATACCAGAAAATAGTGCAATATTTCGTAATCAAGCAGCTGGTGTTGTTGGTGGTCCTCCTCAACTGCCACCAAAACCAATTGAATATCAAAATCTACAACAGCCGACAGCAACATCAAGTATACACACAACTCCCGATCATCATAGAAAAATGCCAACTGGGGCAGCTGCATACAATCAAATATCGTTGAGCGATATTGATGATCCAGCTTCCCGATCGCAGGTAAATTGCAAACGTACTATTTAATGCCCTTATTCATGGAACTCACAACAGGTTTATAAAGCAAATTTTGTATATAAATATGTATGTAAGTTTTTTATGAATAAGGGGGCAAATATATGTGTATATTCAATTAAAATTTCAATAACACTTGTCTGCACTTTTCACCTTTAATACCTGTATTACATCCTAAAGGTGCTATCAGACGGGATGTATTTAACATATGTACTGTCAAATTTTCCATCTGTAAAAGTTGTACACATCGTGTGATACATATGAAACTTTGCATGTGTAAAATACATTTGGAAATACATATGTAATTTTTTCGATTAGAACACGCTCTATTTTCCTGTGACAAACATAAACAAAACAGCTGATTTGTTTTGAAACAAAATTGTTTGAAAGAATATATTGGAAAGAAAAATTAAAGAAAATTAATTTTTCGATTTTTAATAAATTAAATTATGTTTATTATATTCATTGCAGTTAGATTGAAATTTATAAACGTTAAAAAGGCAGCTTTTGTTTACATTTATAGGTTATATCATACGGAAAAACATAAGCAGGTGCGATAGCAAAAATTATGAATCGTATGTAAAATGGAAATTTTGACATACATACGGAATTACATATGGGTAAGAAAAGTACATATGTAAAATACATCCCGTCTGATAGCACCTTAACATATGTCCACTAAGTGCAAAAGCGTCAATAACATAAATTTATTAGTTTGAAAAGTAATTTTCTAAAATAAATGAATATTAAACAATTATATTTTATTTTTCGAAAATAAGGTCTAATATCGTTTTTATTTTTATTTTTTTATTTCTTCCTAATAAAATAATATATGTAAATAAAAACGATATTAGACCTTATTTTCGAAAAATAAAATAAATAAAAAGGTCGAACAATCAGTTAAATAATCATAAATGAATATTAGCAAAAAAAATATATTGAATTATCCGCACGAGTTACGTTAGTAAGGATTTTATATTTAGTGATCCGCGAAAAAATCGAAAATTTTGATTTAAAACTATCTTGCACTTTGTATGTGATGTGTAGTGTATTGCTTTATAATCGTTATGCCAGCACGATACCGTGTGCTTTTAGCAATTGTTAATATTTTTTTTTTTTGTTTTAATTGCGACATTAAGTACCTACATATTTTGTTTGCAATAATTTATTTGATTTTGTAATTGTCTTTTAATTATATACTCTTGTTACAAATAGTATTTTGATATTTATTCTTATTACACTCAAGTTATATCAAAATCGATAAATACAAACATACATTTATTACTAAATAATTGTGCTGGAGGTCTTAATATCATAGTGCTCACCTCCGCATGTGTGATCATTTAAAGTTCAAAACATTAATTTTGATCTAATATGACATTTGTAATACTTTAATTGTATATTCTTTATTCTCTTTGTAACGAATGTCTAAATCTGCAATTCATTCCATAAAACATTTCCAATATTTTAGTAAAGCTAGATTTACACGATTGAAATTTTCTTCAAAATTACTCTTCAAAATGCTTTAAAAAATTGTGTAAACAGTAAAAATTCTTCAAAATTTATTTATTTACTGCCGTATTTATAAAAAGTTAAAGTAGACTTCAAATGTACTTTAAGAAAATTTTGTATGAAAATTCTCTCTAAAAGCATAATTCAAGTCTACATTATTTTTTATAAATACGGCAGTTAATAGTTATTATTACATAGTTATTAAATAAATGGAACAAATCATAAATTTTGTATTACCCCCTATTTCACGATGTCGAAAGATAACGTTCGCTTAGATAAGACTTAAGACACAAACTTGATTGTGGAATAAACAAACTTGATTGAGTAAAAAATAGATACGATAAAAAGTTTGTGTCTTAAGTCTTATCTAAGCGAACGTTATCTTTCGACATCGTGAAATAGGCCATTAATATTGATTTTAATTTCTAATATCATGGAAAGCTTTGAAAAGTGGGAAATGAATAACGCTTTCCCGAAAACTAAAAAAGTCCGCCAGAGTAAAAACTGTTTAAAATTTTTAAATTGCTAAAATGCATACCAAATATATGTACATACTCGTATATTATTTTTCATTGCAGACCGTCTATATGGCCACAACAGTACCACAAAATATTAAAGGTAATAAAATCGCTGGACGACATACACCGACAAGAAGCAGTTTGCGACACAGTCGTATGCTGGTGGTAAACAATAAAAGTTATGAAGGTAACCACTAAACATACCTACATAAGTACATACTCTTACATATATTAAGCAACTTACATATCGTTGATCTCATGTAGAAAGGTCCTAACTCGCTATTTTTTCGAAATTTGTTTTTTTTTTTGCGATTCCAATGCATTTAACGCAAATACACCTCCTCACAAAAATTTATTGCAATAGTGTAAAAAATAACGCTTTTATAAGCAGTTGTACAAAAAGTTACATGTTGAATATTACAGTTTCTATTATGTTTTTACCTTCTTCTGTAAAGTTTCAAATATGCGAGTTAGGGCCTTTCTACATGAGACCATCGATATACATACATACATACATTTCCTAAATCTTTCAGAAGTACAACATCCCAATCCCATGGGTTTTCAACAGCCAAATCTTGCCCGTTGGTTATTAATATTACAAATTGCCATTGGTATTTTATTGTTAAGTCTATCAATATGGATATTTTTCCTCACACCAAATACACCAGTACAAGATAATCCATACTGGTGCGGTTTAGTGGTCAGTGAAAGGAATAAAACTTTATATTTTTGTTAACAATAATTTTTTTTATTTTTGTTTTTAATTTAATTTTCATTGCAGTTGTTAATTACGGGTATTATAGGTTTAATTGTGATACGCTATCAACGTATTAAGCGTGCTAAAACTCGAGAGCATTGTTTTATGTTTTTACGTATGGATTCTTATGTACTTTCTTTGCTGTCCGTGTTATTATGCTGTGTGGCTTTAATATTTGCCGCCATACATTATTGTCGCCTCACTGCAGCGGATACTAAATGCAAAAGTATGCATCTTTTAGAAAAACATGGTTCGTGTGTTTGCACTTTCAATGCCCCGCCTCCAGTAAATGCAACAGAACCCTTGTTAAACGAATCATCATATGACACAGATGAAGAGTCAAATGAAATCACAGATAATAGTTACAATGTGGAATACCGGTAAGTTTCATTCTATTTTTTAAAACAAAAATATTAATGATTTTTTTTAACCAAATTATTACAATTTTAGCGACTTAAGTTGCCAAGAAGTTACCGGACCTTGGACCTTTATATTAGGTCTGTCTTTTATACTTAATTCGTTGGGTTTTATTATTTCTTTAGTCTATATTGTGTTATTAGCCTGTTGTCGAACGTCATCAAAACGTCTTTACACAACCGTCCGTACAAGTACCTTTTAAGCTTAACTTTTAATTATGTAAATTAATTTTAACACACACACACACACACATTTTTAATTTAATTTATAAAAGAATTTGAATTTAATTTTAAAAGTATTGAATATACATAAATATTTATATTTTTTAAAGGTGTTTTAAAAAATAAGTTTTAATTTAGTACTTAATTTAAATAAATTTAACAATTAAACAGAACTACATTTTTAAAAACTTCTAATTTTATTATATTTTTTTTTTAAATAAAATGGTTTCAGCCAGATATTAAAAAAAAATAAAAATACATATTATTTTTTATGCGTAATTTGTGCTATATACAAAATGATTTTGAAAGTAAGTTCAAGACTTGGGGTTTTTAATTCAAACAATTCTGAAATTTGATTGAACACCTTAAATTGCTAAAAATGCATTAAATAAAAACATCTTAAAATGTTCTTACTACTTAACTTTACTTACATTTACTATAAATATAAATTTTATGTTTGTATGAATAATGAAGTTGTATGTTGTATTCACCTTAGGCTTATTTAATAATAATTTCTGCTGGTGGCAATATGCTGTCGCCATATAAACAGTACCATATGCTGGAATACCAAATAGTACGATCAACCCATTCACTGCCGGCTAAAACATGTCCTATATATGGTGAATCGCGGGATCTAAAATAAAATATAAATAAAAATAATTTATATTGATTATAAATTTAAAAACTTAATGAACAAATATTAAGCACTTTAAAAGTATGTATGTATTGCATTTATTACTCTCAATCAATTCATTACTGAATCATTGTCGTATCAATGAATGCAAAAAAGATAAAGCTTTCAAAAAGTACTGTAAAGTATGTTATAAAAAGCTTAAACACAGATCATAAGCAAAAAGAAATTGTAAATGTTATTAAAAAAAAAAAACCTGGAAATTACAACGGAAATACTACGTTCAATAAAGCAAAACTCTGGTCTCTCCGACAATGACCGCGCAATAAAATACAACACCAGTGTAAGTATTGCAAGAAGAATACGTCTGGATACTGGTTTTCTAAGCTATAGTTCAATTAAATATTTAAATCATAGTGAAAAGTAGATATTAGCAATCATTTTTTACGTCAGTTTTACAAAATGGATGGAAACGAACAGCTAAAATATAAATATTTGGCAAGCAATTTGCAGTTGCGTTCTGAAGAGCAGCCCATTTATCAGGGGCCAAATTACCGCATTCGTGGTCGAATGAGCTATCGTATCGAAATATGATTTCGATATCGAAATTATGATAAAATGTACTAAATTTCTTGCACGATATCGAATGCCATCAAATAATTTTACTCGATATCGAATGCGGTAATTTGGCCACAGTTCTTCAATAACAAAACGACCGGATTTTATGTAGACAACGCTTTAGTTTCTTGGGGATGATTTTATAGCAAAATATTAGCGAATTAATTTGAATCTCTGCGCCTTAAAAGTGATCCTCCTTTTTTTAAAACAAAATCTCTTTTTGATACAAATTTTAAACAATTAACGAATTATAATTAAATATTTTTTAACGTACGATTTTTTGATAAAAATCATCTACTCATATTATGTATAACATTCGAAGTTGAATTTATGACAATTGAATTTTTAATTTTGGATAAGTAAAAAACTCTCGAAAAAACTTACTTACATGCGTTAAAATTGAGTTTAGCGTTATATGGTTACATATCTATATTTTCAAAGGTGTGACTACGTTGCACATATTTCGTCAAATATTTTCTAAATGCGACACTCCCTTGAACGTAATTTCGAAATCAGTTTATCAATTATAACTAAATACATATATTAAGTATACATATAATTAAAATCATTGAATTATTTGTAATGATTAGGTTGAGTACTTGATGCTCGTCAGTATTACATTTCCAAAATATTAATGTGATTTGCACAAGTTCTCGTGAAGTCTAAATTTAATCAGCATTTGAATTTACATTAGGTTCAACTTGTTTGTTATTTTTTTTAAATATGACTATTGTAAGTAAAACAGTTTCATTTTAAAGTCATTCAAAATTGCCGTTTTTATACCCTACACCACCATAGGTATATTGGATTTGTGCTGATGTTTGTAACGCCCATAAATATTAAAGTATATCGATCAACTCAGAATCATGTTTTGAGTCTATTTAACGATATCCGTCTAGCTGGCTGGCTGACCACGTAAAGCTTGTGCGCAAAGGACAGGTCGAAATTTTGAAGGTACTTTGATAAAATTTGGTACATGATAATTTTTCGACTCAAGGATTGAAATTGACATTCAAATTGGTTGAAATCGGTCCATTATTTTACCTAGCCCCATGAAAATGTTTTCCCGAATTTGGGGTTTATGCAACCAAACAAATTTCGTCAAATTTTGTGCAGATCGGTCCATAATTGACAATAGCTCCCATATACCCCCACTTCCGAAATCACTTTTAATAACATAACTTTCTTAAAAATCTTGGTATCCAAATAAAATTAAACTCAAATAAGTTACATATATCCATAATTAGTCAAAGCTCCCATATACGACTCTATGAATATACGCTGTGTTTACACAAATGCTGGCTGTTGGGTATTATATAGTCGGGCTTGACCGACTATACTTTCTTACTTATTTTAAATTTGTTTAAACAAAATACTTTTATACTCTTTAAATACTTTAAACTACTTTTTAAGAAGAATCACCAAATATTTTAAAATTTTAAAACTTCCTTAAAGCCTACCTTAAAATTTGAGTTTTTGTCTTTTCCACAAACGTTATTGCCCAGCTCCAGGGAAAATCACGTTTCTTTTCACACCCCAAATAGGCTGTTGTATTATGCAGGAATATCTCTCTTACAATGGTAGTCTTATCGTTTTTATCCTTTTTCGAAATTACAATTTTGCCATCGCGCAATTCGCACTGATACGCCTTAAAAGATTTCGTTTTATTATCGGCAAATTTCAATTCTTTGCCGGGTGTTACGGTGGCTAAATTTTTAACAGCCCTTTGTACTTCATTGAGAACTTCAATAGGCTTGACTACGAGTACATTATTTTTGCGATCATCTTCGGGCCAATATGACCAATTGAGTACAACTTCGAAAACTTTGCTGTCATGATGTAGAGGTCGTTCTAATGTACCATTTAAGATAACCTCGTGCAAGGTTACTTGATGGGTGGACAGTTGCATTTTTGGAGCTAGTTCTTGGCAAACTTCATAAACCGTTTTGGTGGGTGAGATGGTGACATTAATTTGAGTCTTTTCCTAAAATTTATTTTAACACATTTTAACTATGTTTTTAATAATATAAGTTAAACAAATATAGGCATTCTTACCTCTGTTGTATTTTCTGGATTGGAATTGAGTGTAATCCACACTTTTAAATCTCCTGACTTTTTGACTGTATCTGATAAGGTTTCAGCGGCAGCATAGTATTTTTGCAAACAAATTAGCATTTCTTGTTCTTTTTTCTAAAAGCGTTAAAAATATAATTACTTATATTGTATATAAAAATGTATTATTTGAAAGATAGCAATTACTCACAACTTCATCTTCTGATAAGGGGAATAAATTTTTATACAAATTTATCAAATCGCATAGGACATCAGCTTCCTTTTGTGAATACACCATTTCCTCCGTTTGATGACTTTGCATTAGCGTTGGACCCCAAATCATGGTTAAGTTTTGTATGCTCATTTTGTTTTTCGACTTTTGCGAGCTGATAAACGATAAATGGCCCACAATTTTCTTAAGTGTCTCACGTTCGATTATACTCAAACGAGCCAACAATTCCCTATACAATGTTATCTTTTCCGCGGCAGACGTTAACTCTGATACACATATAAAACTTTCCGATAATTTACCCATTAAACGTTCGGGCAAATCACGCATAAAACGTTTTAATACATTAGCCACATCATGTTCATTGTATTCATTGCGTGTGATTTCAACATTAAAGGCATCAGAACGGAAAGCTGACATTAGTTTGAGTATGGAATTCTCTGAACCCGATTTCCTATAGATACCCTCTGACATGGAACCGTGTATATAAACAAAATTAATACATTTATCCACAATAACGGGTACATTGAATTTCGTTAATTGTTGGTCACCTAAAGTGAAGCCGTTATTATGTGCCACCTCTCGTATAATATGACGCCATATCTTCGTTTCTCTTGGTGAGCTCATAATCATGTAGACGGTAAAGGGTGGAGCATCTATCATAAGCATAGGTCCAGATTCAACGTGTAAATTCTTTACGCTATCATCACTGTCTTTAAGCACTTTGAAGTAAAAGATAAAAGAATGAATTAAAAATACTTAAGTAACAAATTCATTATTAATTCTTACCTATACAACGGGCTTTTCTTAGATCCATTTTTTCTACATTCCCGGTTGCTTCAGTTACAAATATGAGGCGTCTTTGAGTTTTCTTTAATACCAACCAAGTGCCACTCCATTCCGATGTTATAGAATTCTAGAAAAATACATTTTACAAATACATAATTATAGCACGAAAAATTGAAAATAATTAAAATAATTAATTAAATAATTAAGCTACAAGATTCTAATAACATTTGTGGGAAAAAGAAGTGTTGTTTTTTTTTTTTTTTTTGAAGGAAGTAAAAAAATTATTGACAAGATATAGAAAGTGGAGCATATATTAACGACCCTGAATCAATCTGCCATAAATTGCAGTTTTCGGCTTTATCTGAATTTTATTTGATCCACAATTTTGATTAATATACTCAGATGTGTGTACCGAAAGTGAATAATTTTTTTTAAAAAAGAAAAGTTCTTGTGAACTGGTCGAGCATCCAACTCTTTTTGGGTGTTTTCAACAACCTTTAAATTATATGCGTTTTTTTTTTGTTTTTAAGTAGAATAAAGTTTCAAATACTTTATTTTTATCGTGATTATTTTAAATTAAACAAATAAGAGTTTATATTTGGCTTTATATGGGGCTATGTCAAAATATGAACCGATGCAAACAAAATATTGTTTTGAGATATCACGTCGCATGAAACAAATTTTACAGAATTTTGTATGGATACTGCTTTTTTATAGGCATTTATATGCCATAAAGCCATATTCAGTGAAGATATTTGTATGGCTATGAAAATTAATCATTCTTACCATTTCAACAGGTCTTGTCCTTCTATAATTAAAATAAATAAAGTGTGCAAAATTGCATGTTATTATCTGCATTATATTTAAAAAAAATAGAAAAAAAATATCGAGGTTGTTTGAAACTTTGGTCTATATTCGACAAGTCTATATAGACTTGACCGATTTTGCCCATTTTTAATACCAAACATTTCGTTCGAATAAAGAATGTTCGGTAAAAATTTCATTGTTCTCAGTCTTTCTTTTTCGATTATCTATGGTGCCTTCAACAGACGGGCGGACATGGCTCGAATGTCTTAGAATCTTATAAGGACCCACAATACATATACATATATACTATGATGTGTTACAAGCGAAATGAGAAACTTAATCTGTTTGGTGGTGGGTATAAAAACCGAGAAAAAATATAAATGATCGTATATTCGAGGTTTATAAATAAGAACTTCAAAAATTTAATTCGTCAAAACTCCCACAAAAGCCATTAAATGTCATTAATTTTTCAAATTTAAACAATGTATTATTTTGATATAATATATGGTTTAACTTTAGAAACAATTATAGTTTTATATTTTAGTGCAATTTTATTCCACATACGTAGTGATGGCACGATTAATCGAAAAACTAGTAATAATCGATTATTTTTCTTTTATTAACGATTTAATTGTATCGTGAATTCTCTTTCGATTAATTGAGTTAATCGATTATTCCAAAAAATAATCGATAGACATCCAGGAACAAAAAGAAATACAAAAAGAGAAGAGGAACAAACGCATGTTTGAGCGTTTTTCGTGACTGCCAGATGAATTTCGGAAAAAATCGTTAAAATCCCGATAAAAAAGAAAAAAACTCGTCAAAATGACGATAAATCGTAAAATCTGGCAGCTATGTTTATGTCCCTTTTTCCCCGCATTTTGTTGTGTATAATTTTTACAAACGTTGTCATTGTTCACTATAGGCTGACAAAACACATTTGTATACAATAAATACATATACATATACATAAATGGCTCCAATAAAAAGTGGAGTTTGGAAGCAATAAAAAGTGGAGTTGCATGGGAAGAAATTAAATCGGTCTACCCTAAGCTGTACTCTCTTGCACAAAAAATATTACTTTTTGATTGGTACATCTGTACTATCAGAGCGGCTTTTTCCAAAGCAGGTGAAATAGTAACGCAAAAACGGAACAGATTAACCACGAAACGGTTATCAAAGCTTCTATTTTTAAATTCTGTGCTAAATAAATGATTTTTTTTAATAAGTCCATTAATCGATTATTCTATTATACTTTTCTTTAAGAATCATACATGCAGTTGTATAAAAACAATGATTACTAATGCTACATGATTAATCATAGAGTTATCAAACATTAATATTATCTTCTACAAATAAACAATAAATCAATAGATGCCTGATGACTTATGACATGGACTTAATATTACTGAAATCTAGTTGAGTTAATTATTCAACGTAGTGTATTTGTAACAGCAGTAAATATCTCCAAATTTGATTAAATATATGTCTATATTCCAAATTCAATTCAAAACAAGTAAGAAAGTATAGTGGGTCAAGCCCGACCATATAATACCCTACACCTAATATATGTATAAAACAGTTTTTCAGAAATGTGCGCTATATGAGAGATATGACCTATTATGGACCGATCATCCAAAAATTTAGTGTCATGATTTCTGTGATATAAATATTATATATGTTAAACTTTATCTCGATATAAATACTTTTAAAAGATTTATGCAGGTTAAAGTGAATTACGAAGACGGTCTTATATGGGAGTTTCAACTAATTATGGACCGACCATTATAAAATTACGTGTCATTATTTCTGTATATAAGAAACTTATTTGTGTTGAATTTTATTTAATTACCAACATTTTTAAGAAATTTATGACCGTTAAAGAGATTTTCTGAAGTGGGTTATATGGGAGCTACGACTAGTTATGGACCGATCTGCACAAAATTTGTAGATGTGAATTGGCTACATTTGCCACTCATTTGTGATGAAATTTGTTTGGTTCCTTGCATAGTTCAAACATTTATGATCGGTAAACACAAATTTCGGGAGGACATTTGTATGGGGGCCAGGTGAAATAATGGACCGATTTCCACCAGTTTCAATCCTTGGGCCGAAAAAATTTCACTTACCAAATTTTATCAAAAT